>OY728165.1:1114672254-1119672254 GCA_963277665.1 Viscum album | reverse complement strand
GATAGTTAGGTTACATGGAGTTCCTCTCTCCATTGTATCGGATCGTGATCCCGGGTTTACTTCTAACTTTTTGAAAGGCCTTCAGAAGTCGTTGGGTACTGAATTAAATTTTAGTACAGATTTTCATCCTCAATCAGATGGGCAGTCGGAACGAACATTTCAGACCTTGGAGGATATGCTACGTTCTTGCTCTATGGATTATCAGGGAAGTTGGGACCAACATATTTCTTTGGTTGAATTTTCATACAATAAAAGTTTTAATTCCAGTATACAGATGGCACCATTTTAGGAATTAGATGGGAAGCGGTGTCGAACTCCAGCTTTCTGGGATGAAGTGGGTGAATGGAAGTTGATGGGACCAGAATTGGTAGAAGAGATGGTAGAAAAAGTTCAGCTGATTCAGAAACACATGAGAACATCTCAGAGCAGGCAGAAGAGTTATGCGGATAACCAGAGGAAGGATCTATCTTTTGAGGTAGGTGATCATGTTTTTCTCAAGGTTTCTCCTTGGAAAAGTGTGATGAGATTTGGTAAGGAAGGAAAGTTGAGTCCAAGGTTTATTGGACCATATGAAATTCTGGAAAAAGTTGGATCAATTGCTTACCGAGTGGCTTTACCTCTGAGTTTATCTCAGGTACACAATGTTTTTCATGTTTCGATGTTGAGAGAGTACATGCCATATCCATCTCATGTTTTGAGTCCAGAGGAAGTTCAACTGGAAGAGAACCTATCTTATGAGGAACAACCGGTCCAGATTCTTGACCACAGGGAGCAAGTGTTACAGAACAAGGTGATTCACCAGGTAAAGGTTTTGTGGAAAAACCACATGATTGAAGATGCAACATGGGAATCTGAAAATGCAATGAGGGATAAGTACCCCCATTTATTTGATAAGTAAATAAATTGCGGGGACGCAATTTTCTAAAGGGGGGACGGATGTAACATCCCAAGTAAGTAATGATTAATAGATATTTTTATCTATGTCTATTAATGATTAAGATAGTGTTTTAGAGTCTTAAAATGAAAATAAATCCAATCTTAAGCATGGAATACACTAATATATTTAAAAAGAATGTTTTACTGGAAAACCATTTTTAAATCTATATTTTGACAATTTTATAAGATATGTTTGTCAAAATAAACTTATTCTTTATGTTTGAGACATCCAAATTTACTTTGTGTGAATTTTTGGTATTTTTCTGACAATGTTCATTTTTTAATGAATAGTGAAAAATACTGCATTTTACATCAAAAATTCTTTTTAATCTAATTTATTTATATGATTAGATTATGTTTTGAATTGGTTTTGAAGTGAAATTAGAATATATTTTTACCATTTAATCCAATGGTGGTCATTGGAATCAATTTTACTTTGAAATTGGACTTAAACTGGTGTTAATCTTTTGATACTTATTGTTTCATAAAAACACGCTCTTTGCTCTGACAGCGGGAATTAATTATTAAATTAATTAATGTGACTTATATGTATTTAATTTTGTAAAACAGACTTCATTTTTGAATTCGGAATATCAAATATATCTTAGGGTAAATTTTTGGTAATTTTTTGAAGAACTTCAATTTTTGATGAATAGTGAAACCACTAAGTGGTACTTATAAAAATTGATTTTCCGTTTAAATGAAATTTTACCATCATTGTGTTTTGAATTTTAAAAATCCGACATACATAGTTGTCATTTATAAGTAAAATGTGGTTCAATGGGATTAAAATAATTTTTTGGTGAATAGTAACTTATTATGTTTTTAATCGCGATTAGTGGTAATTAGGGTAGTTTAAGGTATAAATAATGCTTTAATAATATGAAATGACCTAGACACATATCCCAACCTTATTGGTTGTGTCATGGCCGACCAAGAAAAGCCATGGGTCAACTTGGGGACCCCATGGAGACACTTTGTTTGGGAAATGACATAAATAACTTTTTATTAAATGTTAAAGTAAAAATGACATAAAAAAGAGATGTTTTACTAAAACAATTTTTACATGGGGTTATACAAGTCAGATTTTTGATTATAAATATTAATTGGAAAGATAAAAAGATTTCCTACATCATAGTAGTTTCTCTGTAATTTTTAGACATTAAATAAATTAAATTATTATTGACATCATGATGATGCAGCGATGACCTCTTTATTTAACGATTTAAATAAAATAGAAAAATAATGAAAAATCTAAAACCTACACATGGACAAAACCAATTGGATGAGTGGATTTAGAAGCCTTATCACCTTAACATCGAATTAATGCAATGTGGGAACTTTTGAATCCGAAACTATTTTTAAAAATAAAGTAACTTATCTTTACTTCCCAAAAGTGCCCATCCTCTCCTCTTATAAAAGGCCCCCGCCTCTACCTCATTTCACACACTCCTCAAGCATTTGGATCTGCCAAACCCTGCCCATTTACTCTCTCCACATCCCTCTCCTCATCCTAGAGGATTCCCTTTGGGGAGAATCCTTTCAAAGGAAGCCTTTAGGCTCAAATCAAAAGGAGTTACACTTTTAAAGGTAATTCATTCTCTCATGTTCATTTGTTTTATTTTGCTTCTCCAACCCCCTAAACTCTTTTTATATACTTCTTATGTAACAAAACCAGTATATTAAATATACTAGGATGTTGTTATAATATTTATTTGATCTAAACTCTCACACAACTACATCTAATGGTTAAATATCATACAGTTTTCGTGGATGGCGAAATTCTGCCTCCCGAAACGATGATTGTTCAATACTCATTTAACACCTTCAAAGGTGGCCATTATGATGTCACTATTTTTATATATGATATATAATATGTTTATGTTTTCCTTAATCTTATGTTTTTTCATTTTTGGCATACCTTTATGGTTTCCATTATGGGTAAACACGATATCTTCATTTTAGGAAGTGCGTACTACCACCCCCTGAAAGTGATTTGATTCGTTAATACCATATGTGGGATGTGTAAAGGATAAAGTTAATGATATTATATATGTTATTATACTGGAATTATAATATACTCTTATATCATTATGATTCCATTCCATAAAATACGAAATAGAAATGGACGTAGCGTTCATGCGTACGTATGGCTTACCGTCTCCATGAACGGTGCATTTCATTTCTTACCTCTAAATGTGATGTAATATTATAAATACATGTATATGATGAATATATAAGATATATATGTTATCCAAATCATTAATATAATTCTGGATATAACAAACCTTTGACCAAATTAACAACATGTAAGTGTAAGAAGTCTATTTTTGACTTCAGATCCAAATACCGACAAAATGAACATTATTAACTTAAATGATTACATGATGCTCATAACATGTTATAAAAGGAATAATGAACTTGAAAAAGGGTTCATAATCAAGTAGAGATTAACTCAAGTTTATTATTCAGGAGATTAAAGAACGGTCAGGTCAAGTCGGATACGAGGTATGGGACTTCATCTCAATCTCCTTTCATTGAGGCATATTTTATTTTATACACAACTTTCTTTTATACGGTGTATAAACCCCTTTGAGTTTTACGTTTATCAAAAAGGAATATTTTTTTATACGAAGTGTTTTACTAAACGACAAAAGGGAATGTTTTTTTCATACGTATGCGGCGACAACGACTTATCCGCCTTTGTGACCATTATTTGAGTTTCGGCTTCCTCTACAAGCCATACCTTTTTTTAAAAGAAAAATAAATACCATGTTTTACTTTTCTTTTATTTTGGTATCGAAAATGGTTTTCATAATGTTTTTATAGCAATGTGTTGTATTGATATCTTGTGATTGAAAGGTGGGAATGTTATGTTTCCTTTATGCATGTTTTATGTGAATGATTATGTTGAGGTTCTTGGGCATTATTATGAAAACGGGTGGTTCCGTGATAAACTAAGGGCGGGTGAGCCCGATATAGCTCTCCAATGCATTGGGTAACACTAAGGAGTGAAACGTTAAGGTTTATCCAGAGAGATTTTAGGGAATATACTATGATGGGTATTCCAAACGTAACCAAGAGGGTTACTCCCTATGTAAGAATGTTATGAATTCCTCAAGTTACCTTTATGTCTTATGATTTCAATAATTTACTAATGATTTGATGAGGTATGTTAATGTGATTATGTTTTATGGGTAAATTATGATTTCACTCTTATGTATATGAGTACCCATTTTTCCTTTCCATGTTTTTATAACCCATACTGAGCTTTTTATGCTCATCCCAAGTTTTTTTTGAAATGTTTTCACAGGTCAAGGGAAAGGTACATGATATGATGATAGTGTCAAGGAAGTGTCAAGAATGAATCCATGTTTTATTTTAAATATTTTTCCATTGATGGGAATGAAGAATTCTATCTTTATGTAACTACTTTGTTTATATGTGGAATGTAATGCAAGTTTTATGATCTAATTCTCTAAAACTCTAAACCTGAAAAGATCCTCAATGTGTAATCTTGTAATAACTCAAGATTAAGTATGGTTTAGGGCTGGGGCCTTATACATTAAATGAAAGAAAGAGAAGTACAAAGGTCACCCGAGTTAACCCATACTAGGTTTCCATGTAGGAAAACATAGATATGGAAGAAAAAGCAAAGGGTCATGTTTTGATGGATAGTGATAGTAAACATTTCTAGGAGAAAGTTAACCACAAGAAAATCATAAGATTATGATGGGTTAAACGGTATTTGGTTCCCTAGTAGGAAAATTTAATAGACAATATTTTTTCCTTAAGTTATTTTTCATTGAGGAATTTATTTTTGATCTTAAGGAAACATACTTACTTGTCATGTTGACTTTCAACTTTTACTAGATTTCTTACACAAACTCATACTTCCTCCAAAAGACGATTATTTAAGAAGATTTGTTCGCATTAGGAGTACTATAATCAATTTCATGAGAATCACATAATCCAAAATAGAGAACTATATATTTCCCATATCATTAGACCCTTACCAAAACCAAAATTGTTAGAACAGGATCAGATAAACTAGAAATGGATAACCCTTTATAAAAAGAAAGTCTATTCTTAATCTCTAAAATTTGCCAAAAAAAACCCAAAGTTCAAAAAAAACCATTCAATAAAAATCTATCCATAAAATTCTTCAATGTAAACCCAACTAATATTGAAATGAAAATATTTGAAGGATTTAGTCACATAGTCTTCCAAGGACCAAATTAACAGTTATCTCCAAATAACATCAGTTGCTCTAAAGGGATCATATTGAAAAGTAATTAACCTAATCACATATCCTCCATGATAGGTTAATAATTTCCATAGATAACCCAAAATCAACTTACTCTTAATTCATAAAATCATCTACCTAAAAAGAATAAGTCATACTAACCAGGGACTTCACGTAGTCCAGTGGTAGGTGATAAATACCATTCGCACTTTGGTTGTCGGTTCGATTCCGGCAACATTGTCTGACGCGACGGGTTGTCACACGTTCTGCGTGTTGTCCTTTTTATAAAACAATATAATACTTAAAACATTCCCCAAAATGAGATAAAATCTTCAAAAATAAAGATAACATAATTTAATCTCAATTTTATCTCATGCCTTTCATTTTCCATCATAACATATAGTAACCCATAATTACCACAAAAGTAAGGGTCATATAAACCCAACTGGTTCTTAATAACTATGTCCAGAAAAGAACAGATAAATATTCCTTGAATAAAATTTTCATATATTAATCATCAGGGTTACACATACTATAATAAGTCTTCTAATATAACCCCATCATCAAAATATGATTAATGCTTTTAAGAATTTCAATATAACTCATGAAGCCCTTATATGTTGACTTCTTACTCATTCAACATTCTTCATGATCCATTAACCATTCATTTCCAACTTATTCTGAAATAATTCTTTCCTACAAACAAAATCATGAATCATAACCGAATATTCCAAAATAGGAAAACAAAAGTTAAGAAATAATCCATACCTTGGATTGGTCATTGTCAGTTTCTTCATCCTCAATCGGAATGACATTAGGTATTGATAAACAAATATTTGTATGATCTTGGAGATCCCATTCCCGAAAATTCTCTATAGGACATGTGTTTTCATAATGACCATGGATACCACATTTAAAACATTCAATTGATCCCTCAGAAAGAACTTATTTCCCTTTCCTCGAGTCAACTGGATGCTTCCTTTTTCCATGGCAGGTTCTTGCTTTATGACCTTCATTTCCACATCTATAGCTTATTTCTGTCCCTTTGAAACATTTTCCCCGGTGTTTCTTTCCACATCTTTGGCACATAGTTTTTTTAACACACTTACCATTATGATTATTACCTATAGTTCCTTAGGGATTTGTTTCTCGCATATATGATGCCTTATTGAAATCACCAAGGTTTAGGTGGTCAATCATGACTCTAGATAGTTAGTTGAGGATAAACACAGGAGTTCTTATTGCAGCTCGCATATCATTCAGTTGCTCGCTCAGAAAACTGTCACAGTTTCGTTCATATCCACTATTACATTGGTGCCTGCTAGATCCAGCCATTTACTAAAACCAAAAATTTCAGTGTGAGTATATCAACAAAACCATCTTGTACTAATGAGGAAGATAAACACTAAGATATACTTACTCATTCACATTATATATAACTAGGACTCTTTCTGAAATCCTAACCATTGTGTTAATGTCAATTATGCTTAGAGAATACCCAAACCTATAAAGTTATCTAAACTGACCTCTGATACCAACTATAAGGCCCCATCCTTAAACCTTACTTAATCTTGAATTAAATTGAAAAGATCACATTGAGTATATTTTCAGGTTTATAGTTTTAGAGAATTAGGACCAAGCTGTTACATCTCAAGGATTACAAAGTAGAAAAGTCTACTTAGTTTCCATTTTCCACAAAATAAAAACTATTGAACAAAAGAGTCATGTCTAGTTCCTTGTTTTTGACATCCTGACATTTCCATGATCCCATCCTTGACATTATTCAACTTTATGTCCAGTGAAAACATCTAAAAACGTGGGATGAGCATAAAAAGCTCAGTAAGGGATACACAAAGAAGGAAAACTGTTAGTTTTTCAAAACAACAAGTAAACCATGAATACTTTACCAAAGTAACACTTTTCACCATTATGAAGTAGTAAAACACTTCACAGAAAAAATACCATTACTTACCATTTTGTAACCAAAAGATTACCATAAAACCCATATAAAGAACAAATAACATATAAAGGTATATTGGGACATAAACATACATAAATGGAATGACCATACGGTCGACTTCCACACATAATTAATGGAATATCCATACGGCCGACTTCCATACCCAATGCATTGGAGGTTATAACGTAAACGCCCGTCCTGGTATTCACGGCACCACCCGTCATATGGTTTATCACTTAACCACATGTAAAATGTCCAAGTACCATCATTACACATAAAATATTGCAGATATAAATATTTCAATAACAAAATTTCATTTTCAATCACAATAAGTAATTCCATGATATTGAATTAATCAATCCATTTTTAAAAACCATTTAAAAGAGATTTTTGAATCAAAGTGTCCCATACCACTTTGAAGCTTTTAATGGAATTATAATTTTAAAACATCAATGACCATATAAATAAATACTGAAAACCATTCTGAAAACATGGAAATTAAAGATAAATATTTATAATAAAAAAATCTTTATCACATTTAAAACGATATTTTTGTTAAAGAGTTTTTTACAAAATGAGTGACTCTTGAATACAAATAATTGTGGAATAACATTTAATCAGAACTTTATAATATCCTGAGAATAAATGAATTCATGATATAATATGTCAAAGGATAGTATATACATCATATAAGATTTAATTGGTGCATAACAATAATGAAGTCTCAATGGAAATGTAAATTGGGATGAAATCCATTATAAAGATGGTATCCTTAAATTAAGGATAAATCTATCACATAATTATGTGTGAGAAACATAAATACACCAAATATAAGTGGATACTAAGTGTGAAAAAATCAGAGGTCATTCAAACATATTCATTGGAATAATTTTTCAAGAAGTACAAGTTGAACCCAACGAAATCAAAATTGCGTTAAGACGTTCCCTTGTAAATATTTGACAGCCTAACAGCGTCACATTAAAATTTAGAAAATGAGTTGATGAGACAAAAAGTGTATCTAATCACCTGGAAATATATTTTACATCAATAAGGATATATAAGAACATATCCCAACATAATAAAATGTAAATTAAAAGACATATCAAAAATAAGTCCTTTAAAAAGAGGAGGGTGAAAGGTTCCCTTACCGACTTGGGTAACTTTCGAAACATACACCCCATTAATGAAGGACTATAAAACATTGATGTAAATATTCATAAACGAAAGTATATTACAAAAATATTAGAATAATGAGCAGTACATACACCACTCAAAAGAAATGGTGGAAAATGTAGCATAAATCTCATGGGAATATAAGTGAGATGAAAAATCCCTTACGAAAATTCGGCAGCCTAACGACGCCACTTAAAACATCCAAAAATGGATTGATGAGATCAAATAGGGTCTCTTATCATATTAACATAAAATGTACAGAAAGAGGAATATAAAATAACATCCCCCAACATAAAAAATAGGAGCTTAAAAGAAGTGACAAAAAGAGGAGTACTTAAAAAGAAAGAGAGGGGTAGGATCCCTTACCTCGGGTCCGACTTCACTCGATCGTTTTTTAACCTCATTAAAATCGGGTGACTACCTTTTGTTTGAACCAAAATGGTTTCTTGAATAGCTTCCCACCTAAGGTAAGGATTATAAGATGAGGATAGGGATGTGGACAAACAAAATGATAATATCATGGCCGAGCCAAAGGCTTGAGAGGTGTGGGTAAGGTGGTAGAGGTGGGGGCCTTTTATAAGAGGAGAGGAGGGGCACTCTTGGAAAATCAAGAAAGGTTACATTATTTTCAAATGAGTATCATATTTTAAAGCTCCCACATTGATATATTTCTATTATTAGGTGATAAGGGTTCTAAATCCACCCATCCAATAGGTTTTTGACATGTGTAGGTCGTAGACTTTACATTATCTTTTCATTTTATTTAAATTGTAAAATAATGAGGTAATCGCAGCATTATCATGATATCATAAATAATTTAATTTATTTATTGGAGAAAAATTAAAAAAATATATGTTGTAGAAAATACTTTTATCATTCCAATTACTATTTATATTTAAAAATATGTCTTGTATAACCCCATGTAAAAAATTGTTTTAGTAAAACAATACATGTTTGGGTCATTTTTACTTTTAGTTTAAATAAAATCAATAAATGTCATTATCTTACCCAAGTGGCTCCATGGGGTACCCAAAATCATCCCATGGGTTGTCTTGGTCGGCCATAACTCATCCAATAGGGTTAGGACAAGTGTCAAGATATCTTCATTTTATTATAATATCATTTTTACCTTAAATGACACTAGATAACTTTAATCGTGATTAATAAAACTTAAAAGTTACTTTTCATCAAAAATTATTTTCATCCCATTGACCACATTTTACTTAATAATGAAAATCATTTATATTGGATTTTTTAAATTCAAATCATAGAAATTGTAATGTTCTATTTAAACGAAAAATCAGTTTTTGTAACTACCGCTTTGTGGTTTCACTATTCATCAAAAAGTTAGGTTTTTCAGAAAAATACCAACAATTCACCCTATGCTATATTTGATATTCCGAATTCAAAAATGATTTATATTTTAACAAATTAATAACATAGAAGTTTCAGTAATTAATTTAATAATTAAATCTCGCTATCAAAACAAATAGCGTGTTTTTAAGAAACAATATCTATCAAAAGATTGACACTCGTTTAAGTATAATCTCAAAGTGATATTAATTCCAATGACCACCATTGGATTAAATGGTAAAAATATATTCTAATTTCACTTTAAAACCTATTCAAAAGACAATCTAATCATATAAATAAATTACATTAAAAAGAAATTTTGAATTAAAATACAACAGTTTTCACTATTCCTTAAAACAAGAACATTGTTGGACAAATACCAAAAATTTACAGAAATTAAATTTTGATATACCAATTCTAAAAAAAAATTATTTTGTCATATATAACACATAAAATTGTTAAAAAGTAGATTTAAAAGAGGTTCGCAATAAAAAGGCGATTAATCGACCTTTTAAACAATATTAGAATGGTTACGCTTAAAATTGGATTTATTCACATTTTTAATCCTCTAACATTTATTGTAAAATGTAAAAATATTTGAAAAACATATATAATCAATCTGTAGTTAGTTCTGTTCATTCCCGTCATTACAACGGCTAGGTGTTAACTACCATTTGAAGTGAAATTATTTTATTATTAGAGTGCAACGTAAGATTTCGAAGGAAGTCATTGTTTCCTATTGGGTAAGCCATCAAGCATAGCGTTCCCTTTAAATTAATATTAAAATTTTATTCACAAATAGGGATAAATATAAAAAAGTCATATTCTTTATTTACTTGGGGTGTTAAATTAATTAACTTTTATTTCAGATGATTATTTTTTTAGTATGTGAGGTAATGGATAAAAGACCATTTTATAGATATTTTAGGAATAAACTTGGTTTCGGGATACATTGTTTGATTCCCTGATATTGGAGTTGTTTTTAGCACACGTTAGTTATAGATTTCATTGACATATGTTGGGGGACACCAGTGATTTTTGGTGAGTTGTTACTTAGAGTGTGATGATTAATTGAATATATATTATGTATCCATTAGTATGGATAGAGGTCCCATTGTTTTTGTGAGGCATGGAAGGGATGGGAAACAAAGAGCTTGTGTCTATTTGTGGAGGGATATCACCCATAAAATTAGGAATTCATATGAGCATGATTTTAATGTAATGATGACCTAGTAGTGATGGTTCTAGGATGGGTTAGAGATTATGAAAAAATATAAGGGAATTAATATGGTGGGGAGAATCCCATTGACTATTTAATGGTATAACGATCATTTTTATAGATATTTGGTTATCATCAAGGGTGTTGTTTCAAATGATCCTAAATTTGGAAGTGATCGATGTTTCTCATTAGTACATGGTTTAGTATGTTAGTCACCTCTGATAATTAGATTTATAAATTAATGGGATGTTGGTTTTAGAATATAGAATTTTAGTTCAATAGGGTAACAGTACAGATAATTCTATAGTGGGGAGCATCATATTAATTGCTCCATTTATAATCGTCAAGTGGAAAATGGTGTAAAGGTGGTGAAACAAATATTTAGGAGGTTGATATATTAATTGAAATATAGATATACATGTATAATAATTTCATTATGTTTCCTCAGTAAATAATTTATCAAGAATAAAAAAGGTGTTAGAGTGGATTCAGTGTATTGATAACTAACCTGATATAGAATTTGAAGATCATTCTAAGAGGGGCTCAGATTGGTAGTATGCCAGCAATATTATATAGATCACATTAATGATTTTTTAAATGTGGTTTTTATTTTTATATCACATCAAGGTTTTATTTATTAATCATCTATTGTTTAATGTGTGTTTTAATAAAGTCTCATTTTTTTAAGATGTTGTGATAGATTAAGGTGATGGAACATCTTCTTAAGAGGCTAGTTGTGCTTGAGAAAAGTTAGGTGGTGTAGGACTAACTAAAATATCCATCTTTTATCAAATTAGGTGATATATAAGATACACAATGTCTATTATAAATTATATATAAGCTTCATCCTTAGTATGAGAGGAGGATTTTTTAAAAAATTTAGTTTATTTGGATTGAGTGTTTCAGTCGTAGAAATGAAACCATTATAAAATTGTGAATGAGTAACTGTTTTGTATTTTAATCAATTGTATAGAATCTTAGTGATGTTTTAAATGATTTTTGGTGATGGTAGTCCCCATGGTGTGGATTTTTAAGTGTATGTTTCATTTTATGTGGGTAAATTTAGAGAAAATTCCAATTATTTAAGGTGTAAAATCATGCTACAAAGGAGAGAATGTGGTGTGGCAGAGAATATAAGATTAAATTTCGGAATAAAGGGTTTTCAAACAAAATAATTTTATGGGTTTCACCATGATGAGTGGTGTAAAAATAAATTCAATGTGATTGGGGAGGTTTTATTCCCCATCAGGGAGGGTGGGTTGTGTTGTTAAGTAGGTGGCCATGCTACACATGGTGGCTATGATTATTTAGTGTGGATCTGGAATGAGGTGTTATTCCATGAAGCATATAGTTATGTTATAACATTATATAGGTATTTATTCATGTTTCCCAAGGGAGGGGCACTGTGTAATGACACATATGTCCATGACACAACATACCCCTATTTAGTTTTTTAAATAAGTGGATTAAAATTTATAAAATAAAACCCCCTTTTTATTGAAACTAGTTACATGATATGTAAAGATAATCCTCACCTCTCCACTATATATGCCCTGAATATAGGGGATTTTAGTGGCATTTATCATAATTATTTCAGGAATTTTATTATCCAATCATTACACTATAATCCTCTAATTGTTCTCTAAATTTTTTGGCTTGGGTAGTGAATTTATTATATATTCCCCCAGAATATGATGGAGTCTAGTAGGTATGATCTTGATTTTACATGGTAAGGTTAGAGAAGATTAAAAATAAATATTTTATTGATATGAACATTTAAAATATTTTAATAAAATATTATTGTGTTGGTTCATTCAGTCATCATGAATATTGTAGCATCCTAGATCCTCAATAATAATTTATTTAATATAATATATATATATATATAGTTTTTTCACTTGAAATTAGGGGAAAATGTAAAAAATGTGCCATAGTGGTTATGTCTATAATAAGGGATACAGCCTAGGAGTGGTATAATATTCTTTTAAATTGGATTCTCTAGGTTTATATCATCATCGATGAAATTATTTAATAATTTATTTTTAATTTTATTAAGTTGTTAATTAATCCATTCTTATAAACCATAATGACCCTTTTATAAACCTATTTAACCTTTATCTCTAGGTTTAGTCACCAAAAACCTATAATTGAGATAGGGAGTGAGAATATGGGATCTTAGGGAGATCTAAAAAATGTGATCAATGAGGAATCATCAATAAATATTGATGCATACATGTTCTTTATCTGTGATCAATCCATTCGTGATGTATGGAAATGTAATTTTTTTTACATTCTCTATTCATTGATATTTATAATCTAGAGAGATTAATTAATTGTAATTTAGTACAAATAGAATTACATTTTAATTTATTCTTATATTCTCTTGGACCTGAGTTTTTTGGATTTCTCACTATTTTCCCCTAATCATCACTGATGGTATCTGACACACAATGACTAAAAACCACACAATTGTTTCAAGTATTGATCCCTTATTTGCAACAATTTATTTCCCATTTTAATTATTCTTTCATTACCATACATTGAATGGAAAAATATTTGATGGAACATGGAACCAACGTAAAGATGGAAAAGAATCAACGATTACAATCAACGGTTTAAATCATAGAAATAAGGATAAGGGAATGTGGTTCAAGGAAAGATGAAGGAAGATCACTGGAATCATTCTAATATAACCTACTTGATTATAATGATTAATAGATTATTGAGGCGTCATGAAATGTATTTATGAGATTTAAATTGAACAATGGAGGTGCTGTATCATTGGACATTGTATTTAGTTGAGTTTTGGTATTAATCAGAGGTATAATCAATAATATAGGAACAGTTTTGGGTGATCTATCTGAAATTGTCTTGAATAGATGAAAACATTTAATGTTTTCTAATCCCACACATAATACATTACACAGGAATCAATAACTATGTTTTAAGCTACAGATAAATATCACACTATGTGTAACCTAGGGAAGCATGTTTTGAATGTCAAATCTTCGATGAATGGAGTGTACACGGTGTATACACCCAGGTGGATATTTTTCGATATACCCCTTGTAATATTGGACCACATGTAGTGTAACATTGATAATACACATCAAAACCTCTCAATAAGTACATTTTGAATGAGTTAGATGAGTCTACACATGGATTTCACTTTAGGAGATATGGTGTATTTCAACCATCATAAGACACGAGATGTCATAGAATATGTTGAGTATCCATCCTGTCCAACACACAATATACCTTTACACACATTGTGTAGGTGGACCCTTGAATTCCATGTGTGTAAAAATACACGAAAAGATTATCCATAAGTTGTTACATGATTTGTACCAGCAGGGTTCATACCGTGTACTTTACCATATTTTGTGTCATTTCATATCTTATTTATTAGAACATGTATTTGGGCATGTGAGAAATACATCATGAAAATTTTTCAATATAGGAAATTATTGTACAATCCAATTTGTATTCATAGGTGAGATGTGGGGTGGTATAATAAATTTAGTCTCTTTATATTTAGAGGGTTGATGGTGGGGATCATACAATGTGATCGTAATATTCTTCAGGCTGGTACCCCCACAAAAGTGAATTTATGTCAGGTAAAAACACTTTATATAATATATAGGGTTAGTACCCCCCCCCCCCCCACCATATTAGATAGTAGATGGGATTTAGATAATCCAATTAGGTTAGTTACCCCATTTACTAATACTTATATTCCCCTGAGATGTGGGTCCCCTTATATATTTTCTTGCGAGGTGACATGGGTTTTCTCATTCATATGTTGTATGATAGTAGTGTTTATTACCCTCTTAAATAACACAGGTACTTTTCATTGTGTTATTTCCCCTATTGGTTTGTAAAATGGCGACATAGTAATTATTGATAGTAAGGTGTGGTACTACCTTGACTAAAATCCATGATTTAATAAGGATTAGGTCAACATATATGGATTTATGTTCCAATATGATGGTTAGTATAATATTTTTCAATAAATCATTTGTGTTATCATGTTTTAAAAAACTTTTACAAAAATTTTTTAAGATAATTTTAAAAAAAATCTACAATAAGAGTATATAAGAATGAGAAAATATTCATATGTTTTGAAGATAGAGGTGGTCATGTTGACAATGATAAAAAATTAGTTATATAGATATGTCAAAAATAGCATGCACAAGTGAAAACAAAATTATTAAATTGGTATATGAGAAACAATTGTGTTATTGACTTTTTCCTTAAGACTTTGATACATGAAACTCGAAAAAATCCTCAAATATATTTTAATTTTTTCAGGCTCTATTTAATATTTATATATATATAATTTTTTTCAACGTCTACATGACTTCAATATCATCAAACATATAAATATTTTTTATTCCTCATGTCCAACTATTTAATTTTTATTCTTTAACAATGTGTATCATATAAAATTTTTTAGAATATTTTATAACATTAAAACATTTATAATTTCATGAAAACACTTTCTACACAGAACATTGAACAATGGAATTTGACAAATTATATAAAACATGAAACACAACCTCACACCCTATAATTACAATTATATTTGGGTATGTAACATCATATTCATGAAAATAATATACAAACAAATCCCCCATAAATTAATATTTATTTTCCAAAAAATAAAATATTTTAATGTATACCTAAATCTATATGACACATCGATGATTAGTAAGGTATAAAATTACACTGTTTTCTTCCTCATCTCATACATAGCATATGTTTCTCAATAATAATTTTTTAGTGAAAATAAATGAGGTAGCCCAAGATAAAAATATATAAACAATAAATTGATTATGTGGTCTAATTAGTATATCTCACGCTTATTCACACAACCTAAGGACCTAAAGGTTTAGAATCCTGGTAACTGGTTATAGAAACATCATATTTTATAATATTTGAGAACATTTCACGATAATCATGATCCTCTATCCCTATTGTAGAAATATCATATAATATAACAATTTTCATAAATAAGGGAATGGAAATATAATAAAGAGTTGAGATCTTAAAATCAGTAAGAAAATATTATCAACATGTCATAACAGTAAGGTCATAAAAATGAGAAAAAGCATGATTAGGGAGAAATATCAGATGGAAATATCATGGGATCCTAAATGATAATAATACAAATTTATTGATAATTTAGGATCATGGAATAAAAACACAAGACCCGTGAAAGGTCATAAAAACATAGCATAGAATCATATAACCAAAATAAAACCAAATATGAAATCATAACATAAGAAAGAAGAATATATTTAGAATATGGAATATCATAAACATTCATTATAGCTTAGAAATAAGGCACATTTTATAGAAGTGGCACAAATATAAGCATAAGAAAAAATTTTAAAAAAATTGAAGTATTTCCATGCTTTGATTTTTAGACAAAACTAAGTATGTGAACCTGTTATTTTGGAAACAAATCCAAGTATTTCCGACCATTAGTTTATGAAAAAATACACGTATTCTAATGATTCATTATCTGATAATATAAAATATCGTAACCATTGAATTGGAGGGTGATATTGGATCCCAATTATCATCATCCATACATATGAGTTCCACTTAAAATAAAATCATACATATTATTATAATGAACCACTAGGAATAAATGGGTTTTCAAATTTATCCAAATAGAATTATAGAAAAAACATGTCATTTGATACCAAAAAAATGATCACCAAAAAATAGTATTCCAGAAGATAATATATATGGTAATTTATGAATCCTTACTCCATTTGAGATTAATCCATTAAAATATATGTTAAATCACATAAAAGTATTTTTTAGAAATCAATTTTTAATATAATCTTAAAAAGGAGTGATTTTTTAGTTTATTTCTATGCCCAATTTTTTGATGATAAAGATAATGATTTTTAAAAATTAATAAAAATTAAATTTCAATAAATATACCATGAAAATAAATATAAAATATGTAAAAAATATGAAATTTAATGTAAGAATATAATATCACAGAAAGGAAGAGTCATTAAACCACTTTAAAATTTCTTTATTTAAAACCCAAATCATTAAAAGGATAATGAAATATTTATTTTGAAATGAATAATGGGGAATGTAAGGATCATAGGAGATAAAACCAATTTTAATTTCTAAAATTGAAAGGACTTTATTTTTGGTAAGTAAAAATAGGAGTTTGTAGGGAAAATATATTTAAATAAATGGGAAATATTCGTGATAGAATTACATTTTCACAAAAATAATAGATTCATCAATGAAGAATAATTCTCTGTGAAACATGATTTACCCATAACATAAGGTGGTAATATAACATAATATAATCATAGGTTATACTACATAAATCATGAATTATTATTGATAAAGGGAAGTGATTATGACCCAAGGAAAATATTTGAGTCACAGAAACCCCTTTCCTTAATTCCAGAAATTAATGAATGTTCCTGAATCTCATATATAATAAAAATAAATAACATAGTCACTCATTTAAGAACATTAATTATAGTTTTAAAATTTTATAAACATCATTTACAACTTTTCATAATAATTATGTTACTTATTTATTCTTATATTTTATTATCATATGTTATTAGTTTGGATTGTTAGTTTAGTGATATATTTTGTGGCAGCGGTGCAAGTTATATATATAAACTAAAACCACACCATTCAAGAACAAAACATAAATTATTATTTACTTATTTATATCAAATAATATTATTATATATGTAATCATAATCATTTATCATATAATTTTATAGTCTTGTTCATTTAGGTGTTGAATGTGACTGAATAAGAACAGAACATAATTTAATGGATAAAAATGATTTTGGGGTAATTTGGTTATAATATCATTATTAAATATTTATAATTAAATTATATACAATTGTAAATTCTTTTAATCATATTTTAAAGGAATTTTATAATGAATAAAATCCAATATGAATAATTAATAAGGTCACTTCATTGAGGTGATTGTTTGCACAAAAACACGATTAACATTATCAATTTAGGGAGAATAATAGGGGATAAAGGTAGAGTTTAAATTTTACTTTGAGAATCATAATATATATATATATATACATATAATACCACATAATCATTCCCATAATTAATTTCATTCTTATTATATGGGGATGATAAAATATGATATCAATTTGTCGTGGTTGTATTCTACATGTGTGGACAGTCAATATTCATTTATTTCTTGTAGTGGATAGAAAGGAATAAATATGGGATTCTCATTTAATAAAATAACATATTGGTATTTTAATTATTATTATTTAATTATATAAATGTTGTTTTTAATGGTTTGTAAAATAATATTAAGAAGAACATAGTATGAAGGAGATTATACTTACATCAATAGCATGAGTTTTGTATTAGAAATTTTCTTAGAAATAGAGGCCTTAAGCTAACTAATGAGAAAAATTGGATTAAGGAAGTAGTATAGTGTTATATGAGGAACACAATGTAATATTTTTAGAAATAAATTATAAGGTAATGGTGTATAATTAATTTGTGGAATAATCAAAAGAGGTGGTAAATATTGGATGCACCATTTACATGTCCAACAATGAGAACATAATATTCAATGGTAAAAGTTTATCAAAGGAAAAAAGTGGAATTGGTGAGTTTTGGGATAATTATAAGAACTTTTTTAACATATTTTTGGTCATTTCCTCTTTATAAATTAGTTTTACCAATTTTTCATTTTCCGGAGTAATTATTATTCAATAATTTTAATTAATTATAATGAATAAAATTAAAATACTAATTTTATCCTTAATTGAAACTTCAGATTTCAAAAATGAAACTAATTTTAACAAATAAAAATTAAAGTAATGTGAATTTTTAATTCTTTTAAAAATAACCATATCGTGTAAAAATAGTTTTTAATAAAAATGTTTTTTGAGGGTAAAAACATACATGTAAGAAATAGTTATTAACATTATAAATTTTCATGAAATAAATTGTTTTATTTTAAACTAAAATAAATAGTTATCTTTAAATTCATGTCAAACCCAAATTTTACCATTAAAATATTTAATTTAAATAAAAGATCAAAAAAATTAATAGAATTAAAATTTTTCTTTTGTTTTATATGATTAAAAATAGGTTTAATAAATTTTAATATTTTTATTTCAAATGGATAATTTTTTTGCATAAAAATATTTTGATCAATTAAAAAATCTAGTTATTTCTTATTTACGTATAATGTAATAAAAATCATCATTTTGGTAAAAATTTAGATTTTCACTATTTATCTAAAATTAAATTATTTTGGGTAAAAACCTAACAAAAATATCTTCGGATAATTTGTTTATTTGAAATTCCAGAAATAAGTTAATTTTATAAACATTAATATTTTAAATGTGATAGAAATTAATTTTAGTATAAAAACACCATAGTAGAATATAACATTATTTTAAAGAAATGATTATTATATTAATATATCTTTTTATATTGTTTTTTTAGAGTGGTCTCCTCTATTTATTCCCACCAATTTAATATTCATAATATATCAGTAATATGTAATTATTTATTTTATTAATGTATCATAGCTTTAATTTTATTTTATTTTTGTGTAAGAAAATTTTATTGGGATGATATTAATTTAAGAAATAATATTTAATAAAATTGTGGTACATTTCATTTTACCCACTTAATAAAATTTCTTAATTTTTTTTACGAGGAAATAAACAAGTGAGTGAACTTTTTCATCATAACATACTTAGGTTACAACATAGATACTTTCAACATATTATTCCTTTATTTAACATTAACCAAATAAGTAGCCATGTTCTGAAACACTTGATTATTTTTATCCAAAATCCACATTGTTTTTTCCTCATATGAGAGAACATATTACAATTTAATGAATTTCAAGTTTAATATACGTGAAGGGTCTAGTATGTAATTACTCAAAATAAATACATTTTACACATCATGTACTCAGACGAGGATAGGATGGGGTGTTAAGAGATAAGATACTACCCCAACATAAGAAAGGATATCAAAGGGAGTGGCGTACCGTGGACTCAGCCTCCCTTTATTCTAAAATTTCATGACATGCTTCCATGGATATATCTAGAGGAACACCTTTTCAATAACATCATTCTATAGATCTTATAAATTATTATTTATATAAATTTTATGTTCACATTTTGATTGTTTCATTTTTTATTTTATTGTTTGTCCCATCTACATCATTTCTTTTTCATGGTCATGACCTATTAGTCTCCTCTCTCTAACTTCACATCGGTACTTCAAAGTCCTACGTCTCTTCCCATGCAGAGCCTCACACGGTCCCATTTGAATTCTAGAATGGAAACTATTATTATATGATAAATATATATGGGAGTTTTTTATCTATAAATTCTTATAATTACATAAATGATATATTATCATATCCTTAGAGATTATATGGACCTATCAGATTGACCATCTATATGAGGGAGATAAGTAGTGCTGAAACTCAACTCATACTCTAATTTTCACTAAAGGAATCTCTAGAACCTTAAGAAAAAAATTTAATCTCGATCAGATTTATTAGATATTTTTACCCCATAAAATATAATCACTTATCTAGTTTATATAATTGAGAGTTGATTAAGAAAAAAATATTCATTAACAGTATTAAACTAACTAAATTTTTAAGGAGTTAAAATATAACAAAAATTGTATTATGGACTTTAGATATCCTAGAGATTCCCATAGAAATACTTGGTGAGTCTTTTCACCGAAGGTATGTTTTCATTGTCCCAAAATATTTTTACCCTAAGAAGTATTGCACCAGTAAGGGGTCAATCCCCATGGAACTAAGAGGTTATTTTATCTTGCTTAATTTAGTTGTTTTAGTGAAGTCTTCTAAATTTAGAGTTGATTTTTGTTAGTTGTTTTTGTACAAAAAGAACAATTGGGTTTTATGCTTCTTTTAACAAATTTCACAATGAAATGATAGTAAGTACGTGAATATTGGTTTTGATGTTAATAGAGACAGAAACGTGCATTTGTGTTATGGGTTAATGAGAATTTGATTATTAAATCATATTGCTTATGATATTGTGTTGTTCATAAAAACCAAACTCTCTCTGTTTAATATTTAACAATGTTTCCCTGGTTCGGTAAACATTATAATTAGATCTGATGAAACTTACTCATTGGTCTAGTAGTTAGACTTCAACAAATCCTTGTTTGGCTTAGTCCATTTTGAGTTGACGAATACTACCAATGGTCATGGAATTATTCATCGATATTCTTCTTTTGAATCACTGAAAATTGTTCCCTTTGTCCAATACAGAATTTCCAGTGATAATATGAAGCGATTTAAGAAGAATAAGAAGAGTTTAATAAAACAAACACATTCATATCAACTTTAAAGGTGGGTCACTACCTTCGGGATTTAATTCCCAGTTTATTGCCCTCATCCATAAGGTGGAGAATGAAAGGGAAATTGGGCAGTTCAAACTTGTTGCGCTGGTTAGCACTATTCATAAGATTATCACAAATATTATTGCCACCAGGCTCAGTCGTGTTAGTGAGAAAATCATATCATGGAATCAGTTAGGTTTTGTTAAAGGTTGAAACATTCAAGATTTCATACTCACTGCTTCAGAGTGATTTAATCTTCTCAGGAAAACATCAAGGGGATGAAATGTGGATTTGAAGATTGACATCTAAAAGGCTTTTGATACGATGGATTGGGGCATCATTAAGCATGTTATTCACTGATTGGGCTTCAGTGTAGAGTTTTTTCAATTGATTGCAAAGATGATGGAGTCAGCAAGAATTTCCATTTTGATCAATGGGTCGCCAGAGGGTTACATCACTTGTTCAAGGGGTGTGCTCCAGGGATAACCCCTCTCTGCCATTATTTTTGCACTTGCTGAAGATTATCTGAGTAGGCTCCTCACTAATATGGTGGTCAAGGGGGGACCTCACTACGTTGAGAGCGGATAGAGGTATTTTTTCCCATTCCCACCTATTTTTTCTGATGATATTGTGGTTTTCACTCAGGGTGATAGGAGAAACATGAGTAATATTAAGATACCTCTCTAGAATTATGAATGTGTCTCTGGTCAAAAGATTAATTGGGGAAAGTCCTTCATCTTTTTTGGAAAAAGATTTCCAGTGGCTCGGAAGCCTCAACTATTCAACATGCTTGGACTTAGGGAAGGATCTCTCCTGTTTTTTTATCTTGGAGTCCAAATTATCTGGGGGAAACCAAGAGCATCACATTTCTAGCAGATCCTCACTAATTAGTGAAAAAGCCTTTCTTCTTGGAAGGGAAAGTCTCTTTCCATGGATGGACGTGCGTGTCTTGTTAGACATGTTGTCATTTCACAGCTGGTGTACCCTTGCATGGTTTATATGATGCTGACCTCTATTGTCAGAACTCTTAATACAATGATGAGGACCTTTTTTTTGGAGTAAGAAATATGTCAGAAAAAAAAACATATCACGGTTAAATGGACGAAATGCTGCTTCCCTACCGGACAAGGAGGGTTGGGTATCAAGAATATTTTCTGCTTCCACCAAGCATTGCAGTCCAAATTACTTTGGCACCTGGTTCAAAAAAAAATCTTCTTCCCTAGATTTTTTAAGAAGAAGAATTTTTTCAAGACTCATCATAGGGAAACAAGGATATCAGGACTCTTCAATTTGGCCTGGATTGCGTTCAGTTTTACACAACATTATGTATCATTCTCGATGGGTGGTCAGTAGAAATTCTGCACTTCAATTCTGGACTACTAACTGGACTGGAATCCCACTTATTGAGCATGTAAATGCGAAGTAATAACAGATTTAACACAATTATTCCTTCAAAAATCAGCTAGAGCACATTGAGGACCTTCCTGAAGAGGTTATAGCCATTATCATTGACTATGATTTTATTAGTCAAGAGGACATGCTACAATGGGAGGGCCCTTCGAATGGTGTAATGGATTCAAAATCCTATTATAAGAATCTAATGAATAGAGAGGACAAATGGATTGGTGACTTGAACAAAACAAGGTTGAGTCCATATAGATTTACACTACTTTGGAGGCCTTTTCACAGTAGAATTCCAGTGGATGAAGCTGTCCAAAATAAGGGGGTTTATCTTTGTTCGAGATGTTCTTTCTGTCATCAGCATTGTGAGGATGTTGATCATTTATTTTTTTCATGTAATATGGCTTATTCATTATGGAAATAAATTCTCAACACATTCATTCTTCATCCTCCAAGCGCTTCCTCAGTTCTGGATATCTTGAAGACGTTGTTTAATATACAGCAACCAAAGAAGCTCAAAACTCTTCATTGGATTTCTTGCTCTGAAGTGATTCACTCGATTTGGAAATATCTAAACAACATTGTACATCGAAGGGTGAAATATCATGAAGCCTTCGTGCTAGAAGATATTGCAGCGGAAATCAGAATGGCTAGTACGCGGGTCAGTGACCATTGCTGTAATTCGGTGAGGGACCTCATGATTCTAAGAAGATTGAAGGTTTTAGGGTCTTTCTCTAAGGCAAAGGGAACAATGGAGGTTTCTTGGTCCCCTCCATTTAATGGATGTTATCAAATGCTATAAGGATGGGGCCTCCAGGGGGAATCTGGGGCCGTCAGGTTATGGGATTATTTTCAGGGACTATTAGGGGGATGCAGTGGAGTGTTGTTATGGCCCTTGTGGATATGCCACTGCTATGGAAGCTGAAATGATGGCACTAATTAGAGCGGTTGATATAGTCCATCAAAATAATTGGAACAATATTTGGTTCAAGTGTGATTCAGCAGTGATTGTTCAAGTGATTTGGATGAGCCAACATCATCTCCCATGGAAATTAACTCGTAAATGGGTCAACTGACTTGACAAACATGCCAATGTAAACTACATTTTCATGCACACGTTTAGGGAAGGGAACTATCTTGCGGATGGCCTTCCAAATAAGGGTACCATGGAAGAACAATGCATGTGACTGCCCACGGTGCCTAGTGACATGATGCATTTTCGAATTCGTGATAAATATAAAATACCCTCCTTTCGAATTGTGGAAGTCCTTGTTTTTTCAATTTTAGAGCCTTTATGCTCATCTTTCTCAAAAAAAATCTCCCAATACCCCAACACACTGGGTGTTTAGTTATACATATAGAAAATTGAAAACCCAATGCTCATGATACCTGACAAGATCATGCTTGAAACAACGAGGTGGAAATGATTTTGTGGTAGAAGGTACGACGACAGAGCGTCATTCCTTTGGAGCTTCCACACAATATTCTTAAACACTCCTCCAACATTCACAACATGTTTTGGGGGCCAAGACAGCTTTTTATAGAAAAACTATGTACACTGAGTGTATAAAAATCACACACCGTTTACTTTCATTTACGCGTTTTTGGATTCATTTTCTCCACTGGTAGGTGGCCTAACACGCCGTCTTTGACTTGGAACATGGTTCCGCCTAGTAGTTGAATGTACACGGCATGTAGTGCCACCATATATGGCATGTAGTCTCATATGTCGGCCACCAACCGCTTCTAGAAGTGTATACATGGAGTGTATTAGTGGCACACGGTGTTCCCCCTTCGGCCGGCCAGATGGGCGTGCACACTCTTCTCACCCACCAACAACTTCTAGAATAGTACACACGTCGTGTATTGTATGAACACGGCGTGTACCAGCTTCTGGTTACTTGGGAATGTACTTGTCCTAATCAATCCATGTCTTATCTTAAATTTACACGAAGCATATATAAGTACACGCCGTGTAGTTGCATATTATTGCTCTGTTCTTCTCCGTTTTGTGTATTTGGCCATAATCCTCTTGGAAAAGAATAAGATCACCAAAATCAATGTATTATTTCACTAAGAAGTAGGTAATGTATGAATACTTGTCTTTATTTATCAATATATTATATGAAAATGTATACACAAATTCTGTTCATCACACTCCCCCATACATAGTCATTTTCCTTCAATTAAGAAAATATCAACATATAATTATTAAGAATCTGTATTTTAAATGGAAGAACATCGGTTAATCATAAATGTAAATAATAAGTTACAGGAGAAATTTCAAAAATAATACAAACCAGTTTCAATCTGGGAGATATTCAAATCACGCCTCATATATAATTCAACTAACTACTGTCATCCTATTTTAGCACATGTTTAAACCTTTCAAAAATAATAAAGCTACATGATGATTTACCTCACTCATAACTTACTCACACTAAATATTATTTTGATCATATTTGTGCTAAATCAATGATTTATAACTCTATCCATAGGTTTTAAGAAATAAATCTCTCCACTTTAGAAAATTTGACTTAATTAAATCACGATGGATTTTCAATAAGGATCAGATGTTTCTGTGGATAAAGGTTTGAAAGTAAATATGTGAAAAACAACTCTGAGGATTGAAAAAGGAGGCTGAATTCATAAATAACAATGCATGATATTCAAAATTCAACTCAATGTAAACACGTTGTCAACAAGATTTATCGAATAATCCCATCTCGACCATCACCTTTTGTTGATTAGGAGTCACAAACCCACAAGTGAGTATAAGGCCCATTTGTTTGCAATATTTCTTTAGAACACAAAGGGAACCTTTCTGAATTTTAAAAAATAGTGGTTTGTAACTCTTATCACCCCAAATGATCAAGTGGCCCTCCTACATACTTAATTTCTTGACAATTCATGAATTTATACCATGTGTTGCCAATCACTTCTTGTGAGATCAAATGAATAATCATGCAAAATCATAAAATAATTAGGGTAGGAAAGGAAATAGTCTTGTAATATGGCTTCCAATAACTGTTATTCATGGTCTCTAGGGGATTCACAAAGATAATATGTCGGGTCGGCTCAAGATAAAGGGGTAAACCAATCTAATGCCTCAATAATTTTAATGTAATTCATAAAGTCATCATGTTTTGGAAAAAACATGCAAATTCTGGTAATTATGTATATTCTAAGAATCTCTCAAGAAATTGGGTATTAGAATGAATATGAAAAAGGGGTTTAGAATACCTATCAAGAGTGGGAAAAATAAATAAAGAGACAATCAGGTCATGACTTGCAAAATAATTGATTGGTCTAATTGGTGTAATTATTCAATGACTACATGCTGTAATTTAAATTATATCAGCAATCATTTTAATATACACAAGAACAAAAAATAATAAAAAATATTTTATAATTTTCTGTTTCACCATTATTTTTTAAAATTATGATTAACCAAAAATGTCTTAACGTTTTCAAATATATCATCTAATAATGATGTCTCCTAGAATCTGAAAAGGGAAACTACTAATGAGGTCAAGAGATTCCCCCCCATACTTAATACCGAACGTGGTCCACCATGTGCCCAAATAGAGGAACAAGGGAAGCTGGTGACACAATAGAGGACCAGACCGAGGGGAAATAATGAAAGAAGTAATCCATGAAAGAAAAGAATAGAATGGAAAAAATATATTCCCCTCATGGAGAGGTGAATAAAAATGGGAGTTGGTGGAAAAGTGCAGCCCAAAACGTGCTAGAGTAACTATAATGGGAGGAGAAATACAACACTGCAAGCATACACAACATACACATGCATAAGATATCACAAAAATATATATATAATGAAAAGTATGTGTCCAAAAACTATGAAGGGGGTCTCTTTAGAATAGGAATCACCTAGTACCAAACAAGCCAGTAGAGACAGCTCAGGATCCATGGAAGAGGGAGGCTCAGACTCTACATCTAGAAGGGAAGATGAAAAAGTAGGAGCCACAGGTGATGGATTCAGAATATGAGGCTCAGCAGCACTGTCTGTACTGGCAGCAGTGATGGCAACAGAAGTAGCAACAAAGAGTCCCGCAGTAGATAGGAGAACGGAATCTATGGCCAGTGTAGTGATGGGTGGTGGAGCCATAGACGAAGGCCCAGGAACCGAGGAAGTGGCAGACAATGGGGGAAGGGGAATTCCAATATACAGAAGAATAATCCCCCAGCATCTTCATCAAGTGGTCCTGGCGGCTGGTGATACGAACCAACTTCTGCTCCATCATATCAAGGCGGAGTGAAAGGGAGAGACCGACCGAGGGATTGGGGGCATGGGGTAGGTGGTTGTACAGAAGTAGGAATTCTAGAAGACGTGGGGCCAGAAGAAGGTGGTGTGTGGCTGGGGGGGATGGTGGGGTGGCGAAGGAGGAGGTGGTTCAGGAGGGTCATTAGGTGGGCGGGCTTGATCTTGGACAAGGACGTAGGAACCCCCTACTCTCAGACCAATCCCATGTGAATAAGCATGAGATAGTCCATCCACTGGGGGGAACCTAACAAGTCATGTGGTAGGGAAGGATCAAAGACCCCGAGGTAGTGGGCACAGTGGGTAGCGTGAAACCTGTCATTCAGGTTTCCTTGATGGCTGGTAAAAATTGCTTGGAAGTTAGAGGCGGCTAGGTACGGGAGGTCTGGGTAGTCCTGCCAGATGTCATAGGTAAGGAGATCCATGTCACGACTGGTCACGACCCTCATATCCTCCTGGAGGGGGAAAATATTGGTGCTAAAGCACCAGTGGGTAAAACAGAGGATGGAGTAAATGGGATGGGTACTTTTCTCCAAGGTAGGATTGTATCAGTGGTCCGGCCCGACAATCTCCCACCACATGGAAACGAGCTCACAGTGCTCAGTCCTAGTCAGGGTAGAAATACGGGGTGGGGTGATGGGATGGTGCTAGAAACCGCACCCTCAGCCGAACTCGGTCATGGTAAGGGAAAATCGTCAGCCGCCTAGTTGGAACTGAACCACGGGTTCCACATCACCAGGGGTCTCCCGGTACTAATCCCTATCGAACTTGAACGAGGAAGAAAACTCCAAAAATCAATCACGGAATATAGGAGTACTGAGCTGGAAAATAGAGAGTAGTGGAGGGTGTCCAAGGAGATCCTCCAACTCTCCCCAAATACCAAGATGTTGTGGGATGCTGTTGTCGAGGTAGACGAAACTCAACCAAATCGGCCGGCGAGAGAAGCACTAGACCTAGTCATGTGCCATGTCGGTGACGGGAACACCATGCACGGGTTTGGAACACCTGTAGGTCCCTGTCCGGGTGGAAGTGTAGCAGTAGGAGCGGGCACTGGGGTGGATCTTCTGAAGTAGACGGAGCCCCACAAAATGGGGTGGTTGATGAGGGGCCAACAACTACTGAAGGGGGCACAGGAAGTGCGACAGCCTATTGAGAAGTATCGATGGTGCTCGGAGGCTAGGTATGAGGAGTTGGAGTTATAGAACTATTAGAACAGGCCCGGGATGAGGGAGTGAGGGGTGGAAGAATGACCAATGGATGGAGCTCATAGACCTAAGCATCTGGTTCTAGCTGCGTTGGAGGCTGGAGTCGTAACTAATAATTAATGGGTCTCTTGCCCTCAGTGGTGGAGGCGGGCTGCTTCCCATGGGAAGGATCTAGATCTGCCATAACCTAAAATAGAATAAATAACAAAAAAAGAAAAAGTAAAGAATATAAAACAATGAAAATGTGAGAATACCGAAAAATAAAAGTACACGGCGTGTATATCCAGAGTACACGGTGTGTTGTGCAAGCTGAGTAGCATCCCGTGTTCTCTTGATAAACACGCCGAGGGAAAAAAAGATTGACCAAGGAAGGGTACACAGCGCGTACCGAACATACACGCCATATTCATGAAACGTGGACATGGTAGTGTATTAGTAAATACACTTCCACGTTTTTAATAGATCTAATAATAAAGGGCACACCATGCATAGATCAGACATGGCATGTTCTTTATTAGAGGAACATAGTCGTGTGGGGGCTGGACACGGGTTAGCCGAAGGATATTCCATACACAGAAAGTACCGAACACACACGATGTGCATATGAATAGGTTGTGTGAGTCCGTCTGAAGGGTTACACATGTATGGGCTAAAAGTAATGTCCTACACGGCGTGTACGAAACACACACGTCGTGTATAGGAAAATGGTTTGTGAGGCCGTGTGGAAAAAGATACCCGGGCACGATGGGGGAAGGTACATGGTGTGTAATAAACATACAAACCGTGTATATTCAAATTGAGAAGCATTTTGTGTGTGTTTGTGTACAAAAGTACATTGCATGTGATCTTTATGTCGTGGTCATGTCCCGTAGAAGCCGAACGGTCAGCTGATCCGAAAATCACTGTAAACAGTTCTAAAAACTTGAAATAGAGTGTGTAGAAGGCAGTACCAATACCAAGGCTTGTAATGAATGATTAATCAGAACGCGAAACAAACAAAATCGACGGATCTGGAAGTGGGGAGGTCGGTTGCTGTACGAGGGAAGAAATAGGAAGAGGGGAAGTATCGCGCGACACAGCGTAAAGACGGGTGGCTGCAGCTTATATAGCCGACGTACACGACATGTACATCCAAAAAACCCAACATGTATCTAATTTTTATTATTAAAATAATAAACATATATATATAATTTTTATAGTAAACTACATAATAATTAATATTAATAATTCAAAAAATTAAAAATCGATATATATATATATATATATACATATGCAGAATTTAGAAATAAAACTAGGCACACAATGTAATATGAAAATACACATCGTGTGTTTAAAAACATTAAAAAGAGAAATACAACCTTTGGTGCGGTGCTTGGGGAATGGTTCGAACTGATGATCAGCAGTTCTGAACGGATGCCCTAAACAACTAGTGCAAAGGTTGTACTGATGCACATATTAATTATTTATATATATTTAATGTATAGGACCTATACTACATGGGAATAAAGAAATGCATGGCTTGTGGTTTTTAATTATATAATAAGGGGATGAAGTATGGAGATTAGCCATGTTCAAACTTGGGTCTTTTGAAACCAGGGTCGAGACTTTACCAATCTGCCAACTTCATCCGCATTATTTACTTTATATGGAAATGTTTAAAATTTAGTAAGGAATAATATGGAACACATGACGTATATCTAAATACATGTCTTGTGGTTTTATTAAAAAGGAAAATGATGGAAATATGATGGTTTTTAGGATTCGAACCCAGTTCTTTTGGAGCCGGGTTACGATCTTGGCCAACCAATCCATCCCCAACATGGGTTTTTCTTATAAGCTAATATATATATGTATATATATATAGGAAATTTTCTACACACTCTGTGTAAGAAAATATAAAGAAGAGGAACCTCATGCCAAAGGTATGTTGGGAGGATTTGAACCAGGGACGGCTCAGATAAACATCAGTGACCCTACCATCTGCCACGTCATCATCACTGGTTATTTATTAGATACTCTGTAGATTTATAAAAGATAGAAAAATGAAATGGAAAAAGTACACGCCCTGTGTATTTTTTAGTGCACCTCGTGTATCCTATGGGTTGCCTCCCCGGAAGTGCCTTTGTTTTAGGTCATTGGCTAGACCTACATACCTTTTCATACCTAATATTTATGGTGGATAATGGTCCCAATAGTAGCCTCCCTGGACTTCTAGGAATTTTAAATTCTCTGGATCTTCTTAAACAGGAATTTATGGAATGATAAAGTTATTAGAAATAAATGAACACACCAGATCATCCACTAATCGATCATCCACGGTGGCTATCGCATAACATCCCTCGTGATCAGATGAAGATGCTTTCTTGACGGTCTTGAGGACATTGTTGGAGACTCTATCATCTCCTACCTGGAAAATCAACACCCCTTGGTGCACGTTAATGAGTGACTTCTATGTTACCAAGAAAGTCCTTCCATGTATAAGAGGTGCCTCTTTGTCATCCTCCATGTCGAGGATGATGAAATCAGTAGGGAGGATCAGCCTACCCACCTTGACAAGAAACATCCTCTAGTATTTCCTTCGGATGTTTGATGGATCGATCATCATGTTAAAGGGCTACATGGGTAGGCTTAAAATCATTGAGCCCGAGCTTCTTTAAAATTCCATGGGGAATGAGGTTCACGTTGGACCCTAAGTCACAATGAGCCTTCCCAAACTCGCATGGTAAAATAATACATGGAATAGTGAAACTACATGGATCTTGGAGTTTGGGAGGAATTGAGTGTTGGACGACTGCATAACACTCCTTGGTTAGGGAAATGGTGCCCAGATCCTCCATATTTCTTCTATTGGAGAGTATGACCTTCATAAATTTGGCATAAGTAAGCATATGCATCAGTTACTATATAAATGGGATATTTATGTGCAGCTTCTTGAACACATCCATGAATTATCTGAACTGTTGGGCCATCTTTCTCTGTTTCAATCTCTCTGGGAAGGGTAAGGCAGGTACAATAGGTTTTAAAACCTCCTTCTGTGGGATTTTGGATGGGGAGGGGTCTGTATCAGTACCTTCTTCATCAACAGGGGTGTGGATGCACCTGGCTATACTGTTTGGTTCTGTTGGAGTTATTCTCCACTCTGAAGTATTACATCATGAGCTTACTCCCTCAGGTTCTTCTATGTATTGCCTGGTAGAGTACCGGGTTGCTTTCTTAAGAGTTGGTTCACCAACTAGCCAATTTTGTTCTCTAGGCCTCGAATTGACATCTCTAAATTTTGGAACCTTGTCTCAGTAGTAGATATGAATTTGGTCTTAATATCCTTTAACCTTGAGTTTTCCTCCTTCTAGGGAGGTTGTTGAGCTGGTGGAGGTGGTGGCTGTCACGGCTACTATGGTCGAGGGTTCTGATACCCTTACTACTGATAAGGGACCTATTGGGGCTGTTTCTGCCACTAGTATTGATTCTGATAATGAGGCTGGTTGTATCTGGGCATCCGCATGGGCGGCAGATTTTGCTGTTGTTGGCGCCGTCATATGTTTTGATGATCACGCCATGCGGGGTTCTAGTACTACTGGTACAGGTTGGGATCTTAGTTTTTTGCAACATAACTCACCTCACTTGTCAATGGGCCTCTAGAAGAACCTGTGCATTCTCCCATTATATGGTTATCACCAAATTGAGCACGTCGATCTTCTTGGATACATCGTCCAACTGGGATGTATGGATGGTAGTGGCATCAATGTTATGCTTAACTCATTTCCATATGCCATGCTCGGAATTCCATTGGAAATTGTTGGAAAACATATCTTCATAGTAGATCGAAGAGTTCTTTAGGGGACTTCCTCATCACCGTACCACCAGAAGTGGCATATTCTACGGACATGGTATTAGTCATTAGACCTCTATAAACAGTTTGGAATTGCATCCAAATTGGATGTCTGTGGTGTGGGCATTTGTGCAACATCTCCTTGAAGCACTCCCATGATTCTTATAAGGATTCTGTGTCATGGTGCTGGATGTTGTGGACCTCATTCCACAACGTCATTGTCTTCAAGGGTGGGAAGTATTTAGATAGGAACACGTGGTCTAGCTCCTCCGAGGTGGGGATGGATCATCGCATCAATCCTTTATTCCAATATTTCGCAAATCCCTTAGAAAGAAGTGGAAAATTCGAAGATAAATGGAATACGTAGACACTCTGTGGTAGCAGAATGTGTCGCAGACCTCTAGAAAATTCGAGTGATGGGCATTGGGATCCTCACTGGGAAGGTCGTCAAATTGAACAATGTTCTTGATCAACTCCATGATATCAGGCTTGATCTCTAAGTGTTGGTCCTGAACCAGAGGATAGACGATGCCCATATCATCTCCGTGGATTGATAGCAGGTTGTACTTCATGAGAGTACGATGTGGAGGTTGCTGCTGAGGAAGGGGATCCATCATGAATTATTGGTCTTGAGGGGCGTATAACGGCCCATGACCACGGTTGAAATATGGAATCTGCTCTGGTTGGAATTATTGGAACTGTTGTAGATGGTATTCTAGAGCATGTGGAGCTTGATTGTTCTAGTTTTCATCTGGTCCTAACTATTGTCCATCTCATTGGACAACATCTAGATTTCCTTCCTCATACTGCACTAGTTGAGAGGTTTGGTTTTGTTCATCCATGAGTGCTCGTTGACCCCACAAAAACATCTATTCAAACTAGGGGTCAGTCGGGAAAAACCCTGATAACACAGTGTTCTTGGAACGTGTGAGGTGGCCACTCAAACACCTAAAGGTCTACACAAAACAAAATCAAACACCAAGCGTAAACAGGGAAAAAGGAAAAGAAAAAAAATGATAATATAAATGAAATTTTTGTACATTTATGATTTTTATTTTCACTAAGATTTTATACAAATTTAATTAAAACAAGAATAAAATTAATTATAAATCTCCCCGGAAACTGTGCCAAAATTTGGAGAATTGTTTCACCGAATGATTGATTTCGGTGTCCCAAATTATTTTTACCCTAACAAGTATAGTACAAGTAAGGGGTCGATCCACATAGAACTAAGAGGTTTTCTTATCTTGTTAAATTTAATTTGAATTTTTTTTATTGAAGTGTGTTGAATTTAGAGTCGATTTTGGTTGGTTGTTTGGCTAAAAAAAGAACAATTGGTTTTTAAGATTCTTTTAACAAATTTCATAATGATATGACAGTAGGTACGAGAATATTGGTTTTGATATAAATAGAGACAGAAACGTGCTATGGGGTAATGGATTAATGATTAGTTGATTATTAAATAATATTTCTTATGATATTGTGTTTTCCATAATAACCAAACACTGTACATTTAATTTTTAATAAAGTTTACTTGGTCTGGTAAACATTATATTTAGATCTGAAGAAACTAACTCCTTGTTCTGTTAGTTAGTGTTTAACAGATTTTTATTTGGATTAGTCCATTTTTATTAGAAAAATACTTCCAATGGTCATGGAATTATTCGTAGATATTCTTCTTTTGAATCCATGAAAATTCTTTTCATGGTTTGGTATAGAATTTCCATTGATAATATTAATTTATTTAATAAGAATAAGAAGAGGTTAATAAATCAAACACATTCATAGTAGCTTAATTCAAATTACAACTCATCATCTCACTCAACCCTAACACACTGTGTGTTTAGTTACCCATATAGAAAATGGAAAACACAAAGCTCATGAAACGTGACAAGATATTATTTGAAACATTGAGGTGGAAATGATTCTTTAGTAGACGGTAAGACTGTAGTATGACAGCAGAGCGTCTTTCCTTCGGTGTTTTCAAAAAATATTCCAACACACTCCTCCAACATTCACCACTTGGTATGGAGGCCAAGGTCTCTTTTTATGGAAAATTAAATACATGGATTTTATCATAAGTACACACTGTGTACTTTCAACATAGTGTTTTTGGCTTCCTTTTCCCCACTGGTAGGTAGCCTAACTCACCGTCATTGACTTGTAACATGGAACCTCCTGGTAAGTGAATGTACATGGAATGTAGCGCCTCCATACATGGCGTGTAGTCTCATATTTTGGCCACCATACACTTCTAGAAGTGAATACATGACGTGTATTAGTGGAACACGATGTGTCCCCTTCGGTCGGCCACATGGGCGTGTAGACTCTTCTCTCCCATCAACCACTTCTAGAATGGTACACATGGCGTGTATAGTATGAACACGGCGTGTACCAGCTTCTGGTTACATGGGCATGTACTTGTCCTGGTCAACCCGAGTCTGAGCTTGAATGTACCCGATGTGTATATAAGTACACACCATGTAGTTATAAATTTGTTTTATGTTCTTCATCGTTTTGTGTATTTTGGTATAAAACTCCACGAAATGAACAAGATCACCACAATCAAAGTATTTTTTCTCTAAAAAGTAGGTAATTTATGAAAATATGTTCTTATTTTTCAATAGAGTATTTGAAAATTTATACACAAATTCGTTGCATCAAAACCCATGGTAATGTTTTCCCATTTCAATACTGTAATGGGAAATATTTTCAACATAACCATTATCATTTTTCATTCATCATTAACTTCTTCACATACCAAGTATCAAGATTTTTATTTTATGATATCTCTCTTCAACTTCTATCTGGTATTATTTGATCTTCACGATAACATGTGGTTGACTGGTTATTTGGGAAACATAGAATTTCTATACTTTCCTTATGACATCATGATTTATCTATTTCATCTCCATGAGTATAATGTATTTTTCAATACACATACGGGATAAGATATAATGATATTTTCTACTTTGGTAATATGCCACCTTGTTTTCCTTCCCAAGGTGGTGATGTATTAAGAAATCATAGTCCTTGATTAGGTATTACAACCTTAATTGGTGAATGTTCATCTCTTTTTGTGTGAATATATACATTAACATATTATGGTCGGTATAAATATCACACCTTTCACCATAAATATGATGAGAAAAATATTTCAACGGAATGACTATTGCCTCTAGATCTAGATCATGTGTTGGGTAATTTTTTTTGTGTGTTTTCATTTTACGTGATAAAAAAATTACATTCTCATAATGCATAAAACACATCCCAAACCCTTAAATAAAGAATCACTATGTGTCAAAAACCGTTCTCTATTGTATGGTTGTGTGTGTATAAGTGTGGTGAAAAATGTCTTCTTAATATCCAAAAATTTTTAACCACACTTTATTATATATATAAACTATGATACCTTCTATTTCAACTTGGTTAGTGGGTTGGATAATCCTAATAGGTTTCTAAAAAATCATGGGTAGCATCTAGCTAATACAGGAAAACTTTGGATCTCTCTCACAGAGGTTGGTATCGACCATTTTTTAAATACAATTCTCTTTGATAGTCGGCATATATTCCCTTATTTATGATAACATGGAATAATAATGATACAGATTACATCCTAAATTTACAATTTCTATACATAGAATATAATTTATCCTTTCATAACATCATTACGATAAATCTAAAATTCAATTCATGTTCTTCCTTTCTCTTATGATATGAATGTGAATATCATAAATAAAGGCTAGAGAAAATTCTTCAATATAATATCTAAATAAAAACATAATCATAGCCTTAAATATAGGGGATCATTTATAAGTCTGGATAACATCTTTTTAAATTCATAAAGTCCATAACTTGTGTGGAAATGTTTCTTGTGTAAATCTTCTCTTTATACCTTCAATTGATGTTTTCTAGATCAAATTTCAATCTTTGAGAAATATTATGTTCCTTTTTATTGGTCAATCATATTATGAATATGGGGTAGTGCATATTTTCACATTATCATGGCGATGTTAAGTTCTTGATATTCAATGCATAAGTGCATTTATTCATCCTTATTCTAAACCAAAAGCATTGGGGTACCCTAGGGCGAAGCACTCGGGTGTTCGATGCCCTTATCCTGATTTTCATGAAGTAGATTATTTTATATATCCAACTTGTAGGTTTAAATTCTTTAAAGGATCTTTTTGATAGGCATAGACCCAAGTATGAGATTAACGGATAACACAACCTCATTCTATAGTGGTTGTCTATGAAATTAATTTGGAAATACAATTGCATAATCTTGTACAATATGTATGTCATAAAAATTTACATTTACCATGATCATTTGATCGAAGATTAACTCGTTGTTGGGTATCATAACCTATATTATATTATGTTCTTCCAAATACTTCTCATAAGTATCATTTCATATATATTTGATCATAATATGGTTAGGGATATATAATGTGATCACATTATACAATAAATTTATATGTTCTCTACATAATGATAGCCAAACCATTCTCAAAATAAAATTAAATTTAACCAATGGTAAATGAACTATATATATATGAAACAATTTCTAATAAATAATAATCATATAATAGTTATATATCATAGATAATATCATCATGTCGCTATGGTTATTTATAGATAGTTTATTATCTATGGTTTGAGGTACTGAATAAACATTCATAACAAACCTATGAAATATAAAAGAATGTTAAAAGATAAAATAAAATACTGAATTTTTAAATCCAATGTTGATAAATAATCAACCTTACACCATTTCATTATCATGATCTACCTCACTATTAGTGATGGAATAAACTCTTCTATTCTCTTTTGGTTTTGGAGGTTCTTAGGGTATTTTCTCATAAATAACTTTGAAGATAGGGTATTGATTTTCTAGTTCTCAAACTCATTTCACTTGAATAATTAAAGTTTACATGGAACATTAGTTGGGTCCTTGTTTTCCTATATTGGGTAAATTTTCTTCATGGACCTACATAGATTGTTTCGAGAAAAATGGCATGCCACACAATAAATTAATTAACCTCCCAGATCCCTTGAGCCAATTTTTTAGGTGATTCCTCCTTGATTTTTGACACATAGACTGATACAATTTATTTCCCCATTGTGTCTTATCATCTAAGATCCAATGATACTCAAACATTTTTTCATAACCCTGAAATAAACACTTTCCTCAATATTCATCTCTATATTTAACGCACATCAATTAATTTCATCATAGTTCCCAAAGTCTCTTATATTTAATTGCCTTCAAAGACATGGTTTCAATTAACTAAAGAAATTTCTAAGCATGATTTTATATTGGGAGATGTAATAAGATTTCTATCTCATGAGCCTTGTAAATTTTTAATCAAAAGAGCCATTGAACTCATTCAACTTTTTTTGCTTTAAAAATTTTCATTCCATACTTTTGTAAAGAGTTTGAAGAAACTTATTTATGAATAATAATTTCATAAAATAATACCATTATATAGAGACAAATTACTCTATTTTCATTATAATCATTATGAGATTTAACCACTGGTCATCCACTCCTTCTAGACAATAGACAACCAAATTGTCCTACTTATCCTCCAACTATTTGAGAATAGAAAATATATTTTTTTGTTGTATTGATCCATTGCTCAGAGTAAGTGGATTTCAAGAGCCAAAGAAGGAAGGTATATTCTATCTCAAGAAATAATCAATATTGGGCTTCTCTTTATTTGGTTATTTTGGGAGATAAATGTGATTCTTGTTATTATTCATTCCCTTATGATAGTTAGGGGAGAATTTATATGAGGTTTTGTATATCAACTACCACCCATATGGTAGTTCATTTGGAAATTTTTTTGTATTGTCCATCATACTCATTATTAGTTCAGGTCGTCCTTTTTTTAGGAATTACATCAAATAAAATAATGTTTAGAGACATAGGTTAGTAAATGTACAGAGGGAAAACTTTGAGCTTAGAAAAAATAACTCATAAATGATTTGCATACCCTAAATAATAAACCTATACTATTAAATATAGATTTTTCATGGTAATTTTATTATTAGGTTATCTTGCATAAACATATTCAAATCCCATATCTTGTTTCATAAAATGAATATGAATTAACAAAAGTATATCCTTAATAAGTGCCCAGTTATGTGTATTGTGTTTGGCCCACTCATCATTCTCCATAGTGAAGATTGGATAAACAACAAGAATCATATTAAGGAGATTAAACCTGGGTGTATCAATTTCATTGCCACACCCATATTCTCATATCTATAAATGGATTTTATTAACTTCAAAAATCCCACAATATCTACTTTAACAAAAAATTCAGGATGTTATCAAATGCTTAGACTTAGTCCAAAGGTTCTCACTAAAGTTATCTAAAGTAATCCCAAAAGTAACTAAATCCATCATTGATAACAAATTAGGTGACCCAAGATAATATTATGTAAATAATATATCGATTCCAAGGTATAATTAATACATCTTACAATATGTATCATAACCCAAGGACCTAAAGGTTTAGATTTGTGGAGACACTCTATATAAACAACATATTTTGCAACACTTTTGAGCATTTCATCATAGTTATTCTCCTTGAGAAACTCTTATATACATCTCATTTTATAAAATAATCTTCATAGCCTTATTAATAGAATCAAAAGAAGGGTGTGACCTTGGATGCTCAGTAAGTAAAACTTATCAACTAGTCATAATGGTTAGGTCATAAACATAAGGGAAAACATGGGTGAGGGAGAAATTTCAAATAAAAAATATCATGGGATCATAAGTGATAATAATAAAACATCATTGATAATTAAGGATTTTTCAATAGAAACATAATACCCAATAAAGGTCATAATAACATGGGATAGAATCATATAACCATAATCAAGTAAAACATGAAATCATAATATAAGAAAATAGGATATATTTAAAACCTGAAATATCATAAACATATGGAATAGATTGTAAATAGGGATCATTTTAGAGAAGTGACAAAAAAAATAAGCATTGTAAAACATAGTTAATACATGAATGTATATCCACACTTTAATTTGTGAACAAATACAAATCTATCAACCCTTTAGTTTTGATCAAATCCAAATATATTCACCCATTACATTATAAAAAAATAAAGAATATGCATGATTCATTATCTCAAGAAATATAAAACAATAACTGATGCATATGAGGGATATATAAGACCCCACCAATTAATATCCATACTCAATAGATCTACATAAAATCAAACCATTCATCTTATCATAAATAACCCATGAGAAGAAAATGGGTTTAATATTTTTTCCAAATTGTATCATATAAAGAAAACATGATCACAAAAATTAATTTTTTTAAAAGAGAACATATAAGGTGATTTATGAACTATTTATACATTTTAGATGAATCATTTGAAAATTGAATATAAAAAAATATAAAAAAATTCATAAATATAATTTTATAATATCATCATAAAAAGATGTGATTTTTGAGTCACATTGGAAACTAATTTTTTTACAGATTAAGTGCAAAAATATTAAATCATTACTTGAAACAATTCCAATAAATATAACTTGAAAATAAATAAAAACATATTTCAAATATTTGAATTATTGTATAATAATATAAGATCAAAGAAATAAATAGTCTTCTAAAGATTTTAAAATGCATTTATTGAAAACCCACATCATTAAAATGAAAATGAAAAAATTATTTTAAAATGATTAAAGGAGAATATAATGATAATATGAGATAAAAAATTAGTTCCTACTATAAAAAGTATGATGTTGATGGTATGTTAATAAATTGATATTGAGGAAAAGTAAATTAAAATAAATCGGAAGTATTCTTAAAAAATTTATATTTTTAAAAAACAATATAGTCATCAAGGAAGAATAATTTAGTGTGAAACATAAATTATCAATAAAATAATTTGAAAAAATAAAATAAAATTTCCATAGGTTATAATATAAATATTTAATGATTATTGAAAAAGGGTAGTGATTATGACCCAATAATAAGACTTGAGTCATGAAAACCCCTTACATTAATTTCAATATTTCACAAAGAATTTGAATCCCCTATATAATATAAATAACTAACATAATAACTCATTTAATTGAATTTATCATTTATATAACCATTTATAAACATATTTTATAATATTTTATTACATATATATTAATTGGTTATTCTTTTAATTTCACCATCGGATGTTATTATCATAGATTGTTTGTTTAGTACTATTTTATTGGTAGTGGTGTCAACTCCTGTTTATAGTATAAAAACTAATCATTAAAGAAAAAAAGTTAAATTATTATTAACTTATTTGTATCATATATTAATTTAATATAAGTTCTCATATTAATCAATGAAATGGTTTTATAGTCTTTTCCAAGTAGGTGGTAAAACTGACCCAACAAAAACACACCAAAATTTAATAGATAAAAATTATTATGGGGTAATTTAGCTATAATATGATTAAAAACTATAATAATATTATTTTGGTTTGATTTATTTTTTTAAACTTTTTTTTAATTATTATTATAATGAAAAATATAATTGATATAAAATCAATTACATTACATCATCGAGATGGAATTCACACGATTAATGTAATCATTTCTTGGTGAATGAGAGGGGATAACGACATATAATAAATTTACTTTTATGAATAGTAACTAAATTATATATATCATATATTTTTTATAATCCTCATAATTAATCCTATTCTTTATAGGTGGTGATGAAAAATGTATGACATCTATTTATGGAAGCAGTGGTCTGCATGTACGCACAATCATCATTCTTTTTTTTCCCAGTGGATGGAAATGAATCAATATTGGAAGTTACATTAATATTATAACATATGGGTTTATTAATTATATTTATTTAATTATATTAATGTGGTTATAAAAGCATTTGAATATGGACATTAAGAAGAAAATATTAATAAAGTGGTAAAAATTACATCGGGAGCTTGAGTTGTCTCTTTGAAATATCATTGTAAATTGAGGGCATAAGCTAAATAATGGTTAACAAAGACATAATTAAGTGGGAGAAGGATATATGAGGGAAAATGGAAATCTTTTAGGAATAAATTATAAAGTAAATGTGTAGCATGAATTTTTGGAAGAATCCCCTTTTATTAGTGAATGGGAGGGAAATTTTTGAAGGACCCTTTACATTTTAAATAATGTATAGTAACTATTCAATGGAAAAAGGATTAAAATTGAAAAAAGGGAGGATATGTTAGGATTGGTTGAGAAAAACTTCAACCATCCATTTGGAAACATGTTTTTAACTTGTTTTGGGTTATTTCCTCCTAGTAAATCAATTTTTTTCATTTTTTACTTTTACTGAGGTAATTATTTTTCAACCATTTTAATTAATTTTAATCATAAAAAGTAAAATCATACTTTTAAACTAATTTTTTGTTGGCCTAGGGTTTTTATACATAGAAAGTACATAATGTTTTTTTAATACTTATTTAATTAAATTAATACATGCCTAATAACCATTATGTTCTAGTGCCTTTAGAAATATAGAAGCGTAAACATTGTACAATAAGTGAGCAACTTCATCTCCCACAATGTTCTTAATAACAAGAACCATTTTTAAACATATAACACATAATAAATATCTTCATAACCTATGGAAAGGAAACATAATAAGTTGTGATCTCAAGTTATCAGTAGAAGAAAATAAGGGAGACACATAAGCATGACATAAACATAAGGGTATGAGAAAATGAGAATAATATTTTAAAAACATACCCAATATATCAAAAATCATAATAATGAGTCAGTTTATAAATATTGGTAGTTCTTAACACCAGATTCATAAGGGAATGAAATTACATGATCCATGAGAGAATAATACCTGGAATTTTTGGCATACACATATGCATATAAAATAATTTCAATATTACTCAAGGATCACTTCTAAGGCGATCGTAATTGAAAGAAGTATTTTACTGATCCAAATTATCTCCCTATTCTATCCTTGTATTACTGAATTAGGTACACTTCCCATTCTGGCCATATCTTTTTAAACCATTTTCACTCCCCATTCTTGTCCTATTTATCTCATGCGATATACAGCATCACCCAATGCAATGAAGGGAGATACAAGTCACACATGTCACATAATGAAATATTAAATATGTGTGCCACAATATCATAATCCTTCTTCATATCATAACCCACGAAATGTAATGGGTTTCATAAATGTTTCATAATACCATATCCTTTGGAAAATATATAGGTTTCATGATCATTTCATTATACCATTACCCATGAAATAAGCGTATTTAATAAGCATCTAATCACGGTATAAACTATGGAATAGAAATGGGTTTCATAAACATCAATACATAAAACCATAAAATGTTCAAAGAAGTAATATAAATGTTATTATTATATCATATCCCCAGTAAGTAATAGATAACATGTGTGGATGTCATCTTAGATATAAAATATTTTTGAAAGATCATTAAAAACATTTCGTGGGGAAAATATCCTTTTCACAATTAGAATAAAACGTTTTACAAAATAAAACATTTTGAAAAAATAAATATTTTAAAATAATAATAATAAATTAATAATTATGACTCAAATAAATGACTGGTTATGATGTCAAAAAAATTTGTTCATGTTGTACAAATTAAAATGAAGGTTTTTTTCACACTTACAGTAAAATACAAATGGTAATTATTATAAAAAATGACATGAGTATTACTTTTAAAAATAGAGAATTTTTAAAAATGGGTAAAATGTATTTTAAATATAATCATATAGTGATTAAAAATTTATATCATTTTTAGAAAATATATTTTTGAAAGCGAACATATTAATGATATAAGAGAGAAAAAATAATATTCTTTTATTAAAATCGTTTTAATAATTATATTAAGTACCAAAGAGTGGGAAAATGGTACAATTTATTGAATATACCATGAATTACCATAGTATAAGAAAAATAACAGGAATTTTTTGAGAGGCAGATTATGATATTTCAATACTAGAGAATTAATTATAAACAATCCTAATACACAATGAGATTATGGAAATAAAATCTTACCTCTTTGATAACTATGAATCATAATCCCCAAGAAATAATAACATCATATGAAGCTTAAAATATCATTAAAATAATAATATTCATGATATGAAATGTCAAATGGGTACTATATACACCTTATACATCAGTATATGTGTATAAAATAATATGTGTCTCAAAAAAGGAAAATTGAGATAAAATTCCTCTCCCTAAAGTCTTAACTTATGTAATACACATTTAAAACTTTTTTATAATAAATATATGTTTATATAAAATCTATAAAGGAAATATATTAATATATATACAACCAGAAATTATTTAATTAAGTCTTTATATTACAATTTTATTAAGAATTCCATATTAATGTTATGTTTTTTGGGTAATAAACACTTTGTTTTCTGTAAATGTTTTAAGTTGTTATTATTGGTCCTATGAAAGAGATCATGATTTAATAATATAATGAATGTGAAAAATTACATATATATCATATATATTCATTATATATGTATTTATATTAATCCTTAAAATTTAGTGACATTAAATTAAATACATCATTCACGGAGATGGTGGGACGTATATACGCATGAACGTTGTTTATATTTTCTTAACCTATTAAAAGAAAGAAAATTAAATAATATATATATATATATATATATATATATTATCATTATAGTATAGTTTTTATTTCATATATATCCCATGTTTTATTAAATCCATCCATAAAACATTCCATGTAAAGCGTGGGTGAATCACATTGCTTCGTGAGGCGTCAGTTCGTCGTACACACGAACAACGTTATCATATTCCCAAAATGGAAATCATGTAGTTATGTGTTATATAAAAATTATATAATAATATCGTAATAATAAATATAATATATATCATATATATACTATGTTTCCATCATTATTCTCATCCTTGATAGGTGGTAATATAAAAACAAACGACATTGGTTCGCGAGGAGGCAGCCCGTGGTGCACACAAATAATGATTTTGTAACCTATTTGATGGATGTGTGTGTGTGTGTTTATATGTAATAATAATAAGATAGATAAATATAATAATATGTATGATCTTCAGTTAATTATATAACAATGATATTAAAATAATTATGGGGGTTTGGGGATGAATTAAAACAAAAACATTCAATGTTGAATGTTGCCTCTTCTTCAGTTATATCCTACTACATTGCACCAAAGGAGTTACTTACACAGATTTATTACCAAATTAAGGATTATATTAAGAGATTAGAGAACATTATAAGTTATTTTAGTAGGTATTTGTTAAAAAATTTGGTTTTTAACGTTTGAAGATAAGGGGATAGTGGGTGCCATTTTATAAGGGGGTGAGTGGCTCTTTTGTAATTTTTTTGAAGTGAATTCCACCCAAGTGTTTCCCATGTAAAGAGGATCCAATAATGATAAAATATAAATAAAATAATGTATAATACCTAAATATAATAATAAAATATATTTATGAAAAGTTTTTTTTGTCATTTTTACACATTATATTCTAAATTTAACCACTTAGTAATCTTGTTTTTACCTTAATTGTTGTAATAAATTTTAATTGATTTCACGAATTATTTGGTAACAAAATTATAATTTAATTATTATAAATAATAAATTATGATGATTACAAATATGGAATTCATTTTTCAAAATTCAATTAAAAAAATTTGATTAAATTAACATAAAAATAATCTAATAGACGTGTCAAGAAAGAAGTTTTTTAAAAGAGAAAAAGATAAAAAAAATTACAATGTTTTTATAATAAATTTTAATATAAAATTTATTAAAATGAACTAAATTATATTAAGATATTTTTTATTAAACTAAATATAAATTAAAATAAAATTAGAATATAATTTAACTATAAAATAATTTAACCGAAAAGGCAGTTTTCAATTAAAATTCAGTATTTATCACTATTTATCAAAAATGGAACTTTTTAGACAAATAAAAAAATCACACTAACATAATTATAATATTATTAATTAATAAATTAATTTTATTTTTTAAACATTATGTTATAAATGATTTAACAATTAATTTTATTGTTTTTCTTAACAACACATAAAAAAGATTTTTTCGAGAAAAAAGTATCTCAAAACATATAAAAACAGTAAACAATATTATGAATTTCATTATAAATATTTTTTATCTATATAAACACATTATATTTAAAAATAATTATTTACTATTCATATTACTATGTTTAATGGTTATGATATATTTTTTGGGTTTAAATAACTATATTAATTATATATAATTTTTTTGTTAAAAAATTGTGTTGTGTGTAATAAAAGGTAACTTGGTGTTATATATAGCACATGATTATATTGGTGTTGCTTATAATTCAAGATTAACATGGTGTAGAGTGCAGTGCAATCCCTTAAATATATTTAATTTAATCAGAAAACAATTTGATAAATACTCAGTGTGTGACATTCTACCCCACATAAAATGAATTTCACAATAGAAATTCATCACTATAATATAAATGTGGATACTTTTACCTCAACATATCCTTAGTTTCCTTTGTAGCTTTCTCAATGTGGTGGATTCTCCACAAAAAATCGACCAAGTGAGTGGTCTTATTTCATAAAATAGTATATATATGATCCATAATTTCTACTAGTTGTTCTTCATAATAAGTGTCGTTCTCTAGCGGTATGACCACTAGGTTATAAACATGTGAAGGGTCAGGTATGTACTTCCTTAGGAGATATACATGGAAGAAATCATGTAATTGAGAGGTGTATGGTGTACTTTCTATGTGATAGGCTACCATCCTGATGTGATCGATGATTTTAAAGAGACTGATATACCAAGAGCATAGTTTTCCATTATTTTATAATATCATAACCTTATTTTATGGAGATATTATTAGAAAAACCTAACCACCAAATTCAACTTCAAGATCATGTCGATGATTTTTATCATCACTTTTCTACCAAATTTGGGTTTCCTTAATATGATGAAAAATGGTTCTAAACATCTCTTTCATTTCCTTATCTATCTCATGTCCCAATAGCATTCCTTCTCCCACTTCATTCTATCATGATATAGCTCTAAATTTCTTACCATATAGGGATTCATGAAGAGGCATATAAAATTTTTAGTGAAATATTGTATTATAGTAAACTAAACTATAAGAATGTGTTGATCCTAGCCACCTTTGAAATCAACTGAATTAAGATCTCAACATATCTTCTAAGGATTGATTAGTTCTTTCATACTAACATATGTTTTAGGATGATACACAGTTCTAAATCTCAATTATGTATCACGATAGTGTTGAAGACATGGCCAAAAATTTGAGGAAAACCTTGTATCTTAATCATATTCAATAGAATGTGGTACTCAATACAACATTACCACATTCTTAAAGTATCTCATGTACAGATGATCTAGAGACATGTCTTCTATGATTGAGATGAATTCGGCTAACATATTATGGTGATCTACTACAAACCATATAGAATTATTCCCCTTATATACTTTTGGGAATTCAGAAACAAAATCCATTGTGATGTTCTCCAATTTATATTCATATATGGGAAATGGATAAAACATCCCATTAGGCATTTTCCATTAAACCTTATCTTGTTGATATACTAAGAATCATGATACAAATTCATCGATATACTACTTCATCAAAACCCACCATATGTATAATTTAAAATCACTATACATCTTCATACATTCATGATGAATAGTGAATGAAGAACTATGATATTCTTCTGACAACTCATTCTTCAATTCATGTGGTGGAGGAACACATACACTGTTCCTATAACTTATCATTCAATCATGATTAAGGATAAATATAGTAACATTTCTAACCTTATATTTTATCTCCACATCTTTCATCTACACCACTTTAATCATCACTTGGATAACGAGTAGAAAATTACATTAATCCAGATGATATTTTTCCCCTTACTTCAGGATTTCTAGATCCATCCTTTACAAATCCAGAAACATTGGATATTTTGTTATCATGATCATGGATAAGCTAGAATGAACCTTTTGACTCAAATAATCATCCACCTTGTTCTCTTTCTTGAGGTGGTAATTTATTAAGTAGTCATAATCGATTATCAGCTCAAACCATCTTCTTGGGTGCATGTTCAACTATTTCTGTGAGAATATATACTTCAATATATTATGATCGGTATATATATCTCACTTTTCTATATAAATATAATTCCTCTATATTTTTAATGAAAATTTTACCATAGCTAAATCCACATCATGAGTTTGTTAATGTTTATTATGAATATTCAATTTTCATGAGGCATAGTCAATAACCATTTAATTCATGATATAAATGCATCCCAATCCCTTCTTCGATGAATCACTATAGATTACAACCCATTCACTACAATAGGGTAATGTAAAAACAGTTGAACTGACTAACCTCTTCTTCAATTCCGTGAAATTTTCCTCAAATTCATCTGTCCAGTGGAACTTTGCTCCCTTCTAAGATAACATAGTCATATGAATGGATAATCACGAAAAAGTATCCAAAACCGTCCATAATATCCATCTTAATCAAAAAAAACTATAGATCTCAATCACCATGGTCGGTCTAAGACAACATTCAATAGACTTCTTCTTCAATGGATCTACTGATATACATTATATTGATATTAAATGACCCAAAAATGAAAACATTATATCCAAAATTCACACATTAATATTTTTTATATGGTTTTTCTTTCCTAAGGGTATTTCGTGCATTTATCAAGTGTTATTCATGATCTTACTTACTATTTTAGTATATATAAATATCATCTGTAAATACTACTACAAACTGATTATGGTAATGTCAAATGTATATCTTCATTAAATCCATCAAGATAGAAGGGGAATTAGTTACACCTAAAGGCACCACTATATATTCATAGTGTCCATACAATGTACAAAATTTCACTTCATGAATATCCAACTTCATCAACCTCAATTGATGATATCTATAATGAAGTTAAATCATGGAAAAGTGTAGAGATCAACACAATTGATCAAGCAAGTCATTAATATTGGGAAGTTGATACTAGTTCTTAATTATGATATTGTTCAACACTATATATTTAATGAAAAATATGGTTTATCCTTATTAATTTTTCATAGAAATAATAGGTGCATCCCGAAATGACACACTTGGCCGAATGAATCCCTTATAATGGTTTTATTGCAGTTTCTTCTTCAAATCCTACAACTCAATCAGATCCATTTCATAAGGATTCGTTGAAATTTGTGTGTCACCAGTTTTGAGTTCTATTGAGAACTGAAGTTCATCTTTCTGGTTGAATACTATGAATCCCTTCAAAAAAAACAAAAAATTCCTAAACAACAATCATTTCATCACTCTTTATTTTCACCCAAACCATTTGAGATAAACACCCCTTCTGAAGGGGAATTAAGGCCCATAAAATGGATTCAATCACCAATGGAATTTCATACTTATTTTCATGTTGATATATGATCATAAGTTGTATTGGAATATCAAATGTAACATCCATTCCTCCACAATTGATGTTGTATTTATTAAGAGAGAGCCATTCCAATCATAACAATACATCAAATTTAACTAGATAATGAATAAAAATATTTTTGAGATGCACATTCCCACCAACATCAACCGGAGAGGAATCATATACCTGGAAAGTGATCACCGTACCATTAGGGGATTATACTGATAATTCTACATCTAATATATTTGTTGGAATCCTTATACCACAAACAAATATTTAGATATCAAATAATGTGTAGATATCTATTCAAATAATACATTATAAATTATAGAGCAGATGGTAAGTGTATCTTACACCACGTCGTAATCTCACCCTTCATTATAAACATTGATTTAATGAGTTTTATCTTTTCCCTTGGATGAAGAGGTTGTTGGAAGTGATCCTCATCATTATCCCCTGGGTTTTTTCACTAGTTATCATAATGATCATTCTCCTTACACATGAATCGCAAAAGTGTGGGAGGTGCGTTATGTTGATATTTCTCTTTATTCATAGCATTAGATATTTTCATCCCATCACTTCATAATTAATTTCTTTATTACCTTCCTTTCAACACATAAAACATTAACTAGTTCCCATAAGTAAATTTCATCCATGATTCTTCTGACACATAGATTATAAAGGAAGTGTCTTCTTTTTCTCTTCATGGTTCTTAGATTTACATTTTAACTGCATCTTCCATTTCTTATAAAAATCATGAGATAGATACAAAACTCAAACTTCCATTTCCACCTTCATTTCACATAAAAAAATCTATTCATATCTACTGATGTCTATTGTCGCTAACTCCCTTTTAAGACTTCATTTTAATCCATTTGATTATTATTCATCATTACTTTTTTTTATTGATAATACAAGAATAATACCTTGTGAGTCTTTCAAAATTTTCCACATAGGTACCATTAGATTAATAATCCTTTTTCATTATCATGAGGAACTCTTTATCCATATTCATATAAAGAATATGATGAATTTAATTATTGAAAATACGTTCATTAACTCATTCCAATACATGAATTCAATTTCATCTTGTTGCCTCGTATTATTGATAAGATTCCACTATTGATATACTTAACCTTCCAAATAATAGATATCAAAAGATACATTTTAATGTTCCTAATAATGATGAGTGGAAACTATATTTTCAATGGTACTGATCCATTGTTCAGAAACTAGTGGATTAGAAGACCCACTAAAATATGGTGGATGTAATCTCAGGAAGGATTCAATATAATGTTTTCCCTATTGTGTTAACTTTAAGGTCCAACAAGATTCATAACTTGAGAAAATTATGTGATCATAGTAATGAGACTTTTTATTCCATATCCCTTAACATTTGTATTCTCAGGAAGACAATGATTGCATTATCCATCACACTAATAATTAACATCGTTCCTTCAGGTTCAAGTAATTGATGAAAACTAAAAATCATAAAGTAAGAAACAATAATCATAGTGGAGAACCACATTATTAAGATGATAATTTATAGGATGTCTATATTTTTACACCTTATTTAATTTCTAGCACCTTAAGTTTATCTTAGGTTATTCATAACTATATTCTATATAAATCAGTCTTGATGTTTCATAAAGAGTTTATGAATTTCAAAAGTGTTTCCCCCGATAGTGTCAAACCAAGTGTGAACCAAGGATCATTTCTATGCACCAGTTCGTAATCGAGTCTGGGTCAATATGGTGTTTTTTGGGTTGTTGCCTCTAGGTACATATATTCTATATCCACATCCAATTGTATTATCCAGAAAGAAATATATTTCTAGGAAACCACTTACTCTATCCTTTACCAAAACTACAGTACATTTTCTTATACATTGACTCATCCTTAGATGTAACCTTAGACAAGTAATTTGGGATACCACTAATGTTTTCTGATCCAAATTCTCAAAGTATAACTAAAAATTTCTACTGATACTATCTATAATGGATGAGGGTATTCATGAAAATACATTGCATCGTTTTTACAGAATATTTATTTTGTTACATAAATACATTAATGAGAACCACAATAGATTAGTTACTTTTGGAAACATTGAAATATAAACACTAGTCCATAAGTGAGCTACGTCATATCCCAAAAAATAATTACTAGAACCCTTATTAAACATATTACACGTAATAAAATCTTCATAACTTTGTTAAAGTAAACATAAGAAAGGGTGACCTTAGGTGCTTCGTAAGGGAAAACAAGGGAGAGACGTAAGAATAACATGAACATAAGGGTATAATAACATGACAATAACATTTTAAAACCATACCATGCATATTATAGATCATAATAATGTGTCATTAAATAATTATTGGTATTTCATAAGACATGATTAATAAGGAAATCAACAAACTTGATCCATGAGAACATAAGACATGAAATTATTGGAATATACATAAGAATAGAAAATGATTTACATATTACTCAATGGTCACTTAAAAACTAGTATAGAAGATAACTTATTTTATATAATTGGGTTCACACGCTATTTCAGCAGTGTATTACTAAATCAGGTTCACATCCTATTCCATCCATGTCTAAACGAACTGAGTTCACTCCTAATTTTAATCCTGTTTATCTCATGAGATTTAAATCCTTACCCATTCCATTAGAGTGAGATATAGGTCCCACCCATCACATAATGAAATCATACTTATGTGTTCCACATGATAATAAATATTCTTCATTCCATAACCCATGAAATGAAATGTGTATCATGAACATTTCATCATATCATAACCCATAGATAAGAGAAAAGTTTCATAATAATTTCATTATATAATAACCCATGAAAAAAGTGGGTTCCATAACATTTTTATAATGGTATAACCCTTGGAAGCTAAATTGGTTGTATAAACATTATTCCATAAAAACATAAATCATTCAGATAAAGAATATGAATGGTATTCCTGGATTATATCCTCAGTAAGGTATAGGAAACACCAATGGATGTAATCTAAGATAGAAAATAATTTTTAAAGATCATTCAAATCATTTCATGAGTAAAATACCATTTTCACTAAAAAAAATCATGAACCAATCAAGATCAACCCCAAACCAATCACATGAGTTGGCCCGTGATAAGGCATGAGCAGTGTTTCTGATCCACCCAAGCTGGAAACTTGTGTCAGGTATCAAAGATAATTCATATGGGAATTATTTTTCACAATTATAAATAAATATAAATGAAAAAATATAATAAGCAACATAAACCAATAGTAACCAAATATAAATTAATATATCCATATATAAGAATAACTAAAGATAAACCAAAACAAGAAATGAAAACAAATCCAAAAATAAATCTAGACAAAAACCAACACAATCTTAATGTGACTTTTTGGTCATTTCCATACACAAAACTCACCTGCTCTGTAGGAAAACCTAAATAGAATTGTACCTTTAAAACAACTTGGTTATATAGATGTTAAGTTAAACAAGTAGGGTGTAAGAACAAAATATCTCAGTAGGTATGCTCTAGAGAATTCATACATGTCATTTCCCAAAATACTTTAAAAACTCTAGTTTGAAATTCATTTAATAATTTAAGGTTTTTTATCTTTAAAAATACAATACTACTTTCCATAAATCCTCCATTAAAAACAAAATAGGTTTTTTCATTTTAAATAAATTTCATAATCTTAAACTAATTTGAAGACCATAGTACAAGAAGAGGAAAATCCCAGATAATGAATGAGGAAATTGAGAATCTAGACTATAAATAAGAAATAGATAAAATCCAACAAGACCACAAACAAAGAAGAAATACAAGTGAAAGCAGACCAATACAAAACAAACAAGTAATAAAATTGATACATAATAAAACAAAAGCACACAGATATATAACTATTGTAATTTCCTAAATATCCCTATAATCAATACCCTGACATACTCAGTTCAGACTCACGTACCAGTGTATTGTGCAACGCCATAGCCAACAACAAATCTAGATACTCTAAACTAACCTCACAAGTGGAAAACCCCACCTAGCCTAACCACTATCCAAGGGCTTCGAATTTGTATAATCAGAACTATAAATTAACTTTCCCCAACCCTCTATATAATTTCTAGAAATCATGTGTAATATTGTAAAGGGGAAAGAGGATTTCATCACATGTTTGGAATTAAACACAAATCACAGATTCCATTGTGCCCGCCTTCCCCAATCCCTGACACCAACTCTGTGAAGTCTCTCTCATCGAAAGGAAGACTATAGAGGTTCCCTCACACATTGATCCATTCTAAAGGGTCAATCGAGCCAACACATCATATGAATTTAAAACCACATTCTAAAATGCCATAAATTTACAACTGTGGCTCAACATTTTTAATTTAAAACCATTTCCAATATAAACACATTTCTTCCCAAAACCATTTTAATAAAAATCAATGGTAACCCACCATTTATACTTGGGAGATGAAAAATGGGCCGTTAATTTCACTTAATTATCATGTTACATCTCACTATGCCAAATGGTCCATGATTTGGAAAAACACATTTCAAACCACACTTGAGTTCACGAGAAACCTAGTAACCATTTATAAAATGCTTGATGTTTTTAGAAAAATCATTGAGAGTTGAGAAGAGGATAAAAACCCAAAAAATCGTGTTTCGAAAATTTGGGTTCAAGAGAGACATTATTATGGAAGTCCATTATCATGGGTGTTCCAATCCATATTTGTACCCCATGCACATATGGATTTTTCCATATCCAATGGAACACTTATTAAAATCCATAAAAGTACCAAATGTTAAATTTAAATATTCACAAGAACCATATAACAACATTAAAAGATTTATCCACAACAATCAAACCAAAAAAAGGAACCTAAACAACATAATAATTTAATTTTAGTTGTCAAAAAAAAACTACCAAGACAACACCAAGTCCATCAACAATCCAAAAAAACCAAACATCATTTTAAAAGACCAATAATAATTTTATTGAACACCTATCATGCATATACACAACGGAATAAATATATAAATTCATTAACACCACATTTTTATCAAATTATCTTTAAAAACACTTAAAATCATACAAACTCACCATAATTATTAATAACCCTATTAGAAAATGGTTAGAAACACTCAAGAATCAAATGGAGAGTTTCATAATTTAAATGGATGGAAAAACTAACCTCAATGGTTTGATAATGCAATGAACCTCTAATAGAAGGAAGAACCAAGGATGAGAGACAAACCTAACACCCTAACATTAGTGGAATCATCCCACATTGTCCAAACAATACCCTATGGTTCTGCCGAGAAGAAACAGAGCCAAGAGGAACAAAGAAACCAAAAGGTAAAGAGAATAAAAATGATAAAATTGACCAATAACCAAAGTAAACATACATAGGAACGTTGTGGAATCTTAAATGGAGGAATGATAGTAAGGGGGGAGGGATTTTTTATTCCCAGTGGTGCACCTAAGTAATATAGGGGGGGTCATAATTTTTGGTTAAAACATAAGAGGGGTAGAATAAGAATTTAAACATTTTAAGGACTTGGGAGAGTCATAAGATTTAGTTGCATGGTTTTCCAAACCATACTTTAACCATTAACACCATAATTTAGTTATGGAGAACATACATGTACTGGACACATGGTCTGGGAAAAAATGTTTGTACCCTAAAAATCACGTCTATTAAAATTAAAAAGGCACTTACACCATTTCAACATGGTTTCTTTTAACCATGAACAAGTCATGAGACTTACCTCAGACACTACACACAATCCACATGGTGTTTCCTTCGCTTCACTTGATTGGGTCATACTATGCCTAGGTTAAGAGAGTCAAACCATGAAAGAAATAATTTAACTAAAAACAACCTCTTCCTTAACAATCTGCATTGTTTCTCCCCAAACTGTGCACATGGCTAAAAAATACCAAAATGTCCAAAACTAAAATATTATCATTGGGAACTTGACATTAATTACAACTGAATGAAAAAACACCAAGAAATAAATAAATTAATAAAATAAAAAAGTAAAACCATGGTCGGGATGTGATATTTCTCACCACCATAGAAACTTTTTTCCCCCAAAACGTCACCAAGCCAAAATAACAATAAAAAATTCTTGAATCTGAACAAGGAAAAATGAAACCTTGATAATCAGTGTGAACTTTTTACTCCACATGTCACACTTCACCAACACTAGAGGAAACCATATTCATAGCTGTTCTCCCAAATATTTAAAAACAAAAAAGCACAACAGAAACACCACTATAACTATCAACACAGGGGAAAAACCTACTAGAATAAATCAAACCAAACACCACAATAAACTACAATTACTCATTTAATAAGGCATTAGAATGTCCAAGTCTACACAACTCAAAACCAAAACCCCTCCAAGACAATGCTAACCATTCAAATATCCACATTTATAAAGAATAACTATAGAATTTAGAAATATAAAGTTTCCATAACCCTTAGAACCATAATAATTTTCAAAAACAATGAATACTACAATAGGGATATTGAAAATGAACCCACTATGAAATTGGTAACAAGGATGGGCCAACACCCCACCACCCAAAAATTCAGGACTATGTGAAGAGCTTCACTCTAGGGTTTATGGCTATATCCTTAGTTCCTTGAAGAATCTGATTCCCCATAATCACGAGATGATAAACTCCCAATGAGACATTCTCTACTAGAAAAACATTTAGTAAATCTTATTATATATCCAAAAAACCATGTCGTATGCACTAATTCAGATGATTACAACAAACAGGCTTCGAATGCCTGAACCTACAAAACATGAAGCACACAAGTGAATGGTATAATGAATGAGAAGCAAGAACCATCAAAGGAGTATTCTAAGGAAAGGGATCATATGTCCCACACTTATAACTGTATGTGGATAGTTTATGGGATTCATGGTAAATGTGATTACCAACCACTAAATGATGCGCATTCAAAATAAAATCGACTAAAATTGCCTCATCCAATACCTTCATGAACATAACTTCCCAAAATTATAGTACAATCACTATAATATATTAATGAAGACCCCAGATGAACAGAGGGTATTTCAGATAATCCGGTGAGGCTATCTCAGAATAAAAGTTAACCATCTCTTTAATGTGGTCAGAATAGGCCTTCACCGTCGATTGGCCTTACTGAATGCCCTATATCACTTCCATATTCTTCAAATTCACCTCCTCATGTATGAACCATTGGATACAAGGGGTATTAAATAATTCCTAATACATCCTAACATGAAATGATAATGGTATGGTCACATTCCACCAATCCAAACTCGGAACCTTAAACGAATCCAAAATAGCTCGCACCTTCTTGACTTTTGTAGTTACCAATGATTGGATGAAACCTGAAACATTATTAAGACACAAAAAAACCTATAATGGACCTCGATCACTATGGAAGATAGGAAAAAAATCAAGAGCAACTCAATCTCACCAATCTCCTTAGAGTCTGGGAAGGGTCAACAACATGAAGATACTCACTAGAAACCTTTGGGATATTTTTAGGTGGTATATTATATATACAAAAGCACTGAAAACCGAATAAACATCAAATCATAATTTAATTGTAATAAACCTCCAATCCAAAAAACCAATCTCATAAATCAAATATCATAAAACCAAACCAAAATCCTCTTCCAAAAACCATTTCAAGTGACAAAATATATTTTCCGTTCCAAAAACCAAAATCTTTTCAATGGCCGTACCCATTTCCAAAAATCAAATTAATTTAAAAATCCACTCACACTAGTAGAAATCATCCAATAACATCAATAAAATTTAAAACTCTAAAATGGGGGACTAGTCCTAATGCATCACCCTTTCACATAATTTATAAGACCATCTACTAAACATGAACGAACCTTTGGAAGCTCATTGAACAACATATTTGGGATCCACGTGGTTCACTAGAGCATGTAATATCACATTGTAACACAACTTCACTTCAATTTTCATCCCCAAAACTGCACAAACCAAACAAAACCAAATGGATGAAACCCAAAAATCCAAAATAAAAGACACACATAATAGAATACCCTTGGTAACATGAGGATTATAATAAGAAGGAGTTCATGAAGCTCTTCTCATAACAACCTCCTATGTCCCGAAAATACTATCTCTAGTCTACCTAACATACCAAATAACAAAGGGTTCCTATGATATAATTTTTTCTATGAACCATCCCAGGATGACTCCAAACTCGTCAAACGAGCCAGCCCGTAATAAGTCCAGAGAGGCCTTCCCAATCCTACTGGGATGGAACCTAGTTTCAAGAATCAATGATAATATATATGGGAATTATTTTTCCCAATGATAAATATATATAAACATCCAAATTACATAGCATAAAGTAATAATAATCGAACATCAATAGATACATCCAGATCCAAACACAACTGTTGTGGAACGAATGTAGGAAACTAAAAAAATAAAAAACTGAAACTAGACCAGAACCAACACAATCTCTTTGTGACCTCTTGTTCACTGGCATCCACAAAATCATCCCTCTCTATTACTAGACCCGAACAGAACTGAACCTGCAAAACAACTCAGACATATCTACATCATGTGTTTCAAGTAAGGTGTGAGTATAAAACTGATCATTAGGTATTCACCATATAATACATACATATCCTTTCCTAAAATAATCCAAAAACATTATTTTTACTAAAATTTTAGAAACGGATGTTTTTTTCTTTAAAAAAATATACCACTTTTCCGAAATCACCCTTCGAAAACAAAACATTATATTCCATTTTAAATAAATTATCAATTTAAAAAAAATTGAAGACCAAAATCCAAGTAGTAGAACAAACCAAATAAATCATTAAATAAGGTAGAATCATAAATATAAATAAGAAATAGATAAAATAATACTATACCAAAAACAATGAAACAGTAAAAGTGAAATAAGATCAATATTAAATAAAAATGTAATCAATGTGCTTAAAAATAAAATAAGAGAATGAATATATGTAATAATAGGAATTTCGTAAATATACCTAGAAGAAATCCGTAGATGTTCTCATCTTAGACCCGCCTACCAATGTATGGTGAAACTATATAGTTATTAACAAACCTATCGACTATAATCTAACCTTCCTAGTGGAAAAGCCCATCGGGGCTATCATCTATCCCAAGGGTTCCAATCCCTATCATCGGGACTAGAATGTAACCATCACTTGAACGTATAGATGAAATCTATAAATCCGGTGATAATAGTAAAAGTGGTAATGATAACTTCATCACATGCATGGAATTAAACACAATTCACAATTTCCAATTTGCATGTCGTTCCCAATCCCTATCACTGAATATGAAAAGGACCTCTCAATGGAAGGATGGTCATAGGGGTTCCCATCACACATCAATCCATTCCAAAGTTCCAATCAATCCTATATGTCATATGAATTTAAAACCAACTTCTAATATGTCAAAAAGTTCCAATCATACCTCAAAATTTATTATTTAAAACCAATTCTAATAAGAACATATCTCTACCAAAAACATTTTTTTAAACTATTTGAAAACACCATTCATGATTGGAGGATTCCATATGGTCCATTGATGTCACATAGTTCCCACGTAACCTCTCATGGTTCTAAATAAGTCATAATTCAAAATAAATCATTTGAAACCACACTTGAGTTTATCAGAAACTGAGTAACCATTTAGAAACAATTAAATATTTTTAGATAAATAATTTAGAGTGAAGAGGAGGAGAAAAAATAGAATATTTTCTTTGAAAATATTGGGATTAATAGAAACATTTTCTAGGAAGACCATTATCATATATTTTCCTATCTATATGTGCTCCCATTAAACATATCAATATTACCACATCCAATGGAATTCTTATTTAAATCCATAAAATTAATGCATGTTTCAATTAAAAAATCACATGAACCTTACTATGACATATAACGATTTATGCACATACATCAATCCATCAAAAAGAACCAAAATGAAAAACCAATTAAATTTCATATCTAAAACATATATCATGACGAATCAAGTGAAATAATAATCCAAAAATAACCAATTTCATTTTAAATAACCAATAAACATATTATTGACCACCTATCATGCATATACACAAATGCATAATTAGATAAATCCATTTAAACCCACTTTTTTTAAAATTTCTGACACAAAAACAAATTAACAATTCATAAAACACACCAACACAACCATGAATAATACAATTTTAAATTATTTAGAAACATTCATGCATCAATTATAATTTTTTTGAAACAAAATTGATAGAAAAATATACTTCAATAGTGTAAGAATTTAATAAAACTCTGGGAAAAGGAAAATCCAAACGTGGGAAACAAACCGCACACCCTGACATCAGAGGACTCAACCCATATTATCCAACCCATACCCTAGGGTTTGGCTAAGTAGGAACTGAGCCAAGAAAACCAAAAACCAAGAGGGAAAGATAATTAAAGGAGAAAAATTACAAAATAAAAAATCAATCATACATGGGATCCTTGATAAATATTCAATGGATAAATGAGATAAAGGGAGGAGGGCTCTACGATCCCCCCACGATGCACCTAGGTCGAATGGGGAAGGAAAATACCACATTGGGGTTAAAACATAAAGGGGTAGAAGAGTAATTTCTACTTTTTAATGGCCTAGAAAATTTCATGGTTTGTTCAAATGATTTTAAAAAACATGCACCAACTGTGATCACCATACTAGAGACAAGAAGAACTTGCACATGCTGGACATGGTTTGGGAAACTACATACCAACTGTGAAAATCAACTCTATTAAAATTGTAGAGGCTCCCACACGCATACTGCATGTTTTCTCATAACCATGATAAAATGTGTGTCATTCCATAGAAACCACCCAAGAACCACAAATTTTATCCTTTTCCTCTCACATTTTGGTCCAAACCGTGTGTAGGTCATGCTAGTCAAACTGTTGATGAACAAGTTGAAATGAAGGCACCCTCCACCTTAACCAGCTACATGGTTTCTCCCCAAAACGTTTACACTAAACATACATAGGGATAAAGACATCTAAAAACATAATAAACTAAAAAATTCTCATTGTGAACTGAAATATAACCTCAACCAAAATGTTAAACACTAAGAAATAAATAAACAATAAACAAAATAAATGAAAACTGATAATGGGGTGTGAAAAAACACTTTTTAAATCCTAAAACATTTTAAAAACATTTTCATTTTAAAATAATATTCAAATCATATAAATTAATGTTACATAAATTATTGGTCATTGCTATTGAAAAATTTGTTCTTGCCACGCACATTAAAATGATGGTTCTTTTCACATTTGTGGTAAAAGAAAAAGAGGCATTGTTTTGAAAAAAGACCCAAAGATTCATTTCAGATTATTTTTTTGGTAAAAAGTAAAAAATGGATAAAAAATAATTTTAAAATAATAATATATTAATACAAAAATTATAAAAATTTATTAGATAACATATTTTTGAACGAAAATAGATTTTTCACTGAATAGAGTGACAACAAAATATTTACATAAAAATAATCATTAATTATGTTAAGTACGAAAGAGTGGAAAAATTATTTAATTTAATAAATATATCATGAATAATTATAGGAGTAAAAAATTAATGAGAACTATTGAGAGTTATATCATGATATTTCAAAATTGGAAATTTAATCACAAATAATCCTGATAAAGGATGAGATAGTATTAATAAACTCTTTCGATTTTGCTAACTTTCGAATCATAATTACAATGAAATAATAAATTCACATAAAGCCTAAAATATCAGGAAAATAAGAATATTAAGGATTTAAATTTTCAAAGGGGATTTATATACACCTCTTACAAGAGTATAGGTTTATAACATAACATCTGTCTCAAAGAAGACAAATTGAGACAAAATTCTCTTACCTTAAGTCTTGACTTCCGTTATACTCGCTCAAAACTCAGGTATTATATATATATGATTATCATATATCAATAACATAACCATATTAACATATATAAAACCATTTATTATTTTCTTATGAATTTATATTACCCGTTTATTAACAATTCCATGTTAATGATATGTTTTTGGGTAATCACTATTTTTTTCATACATTATTTGAATTTTTATTCTCAGTCCTCTTACATGGATCATGATTTAATATTATAAATAATGATAAACATGATATAAATATAATTTATATTCATTATATATTTATTTTTTAGTAATCCATAAAATTTAGTAAATGGAAATTAAATACAATATTCATGTAGATTTTATGTAGTATGTACGCATGAACATTGTTTCCATTTTCTTGTCATATTGAAGGATGATAAGTAAATTATATATATATTAGAATTATATATATATTATATTTATTTTAAAACCATACTTAATAAATTTCATGTAAAGAGTGAACGAGTCACATCTCTTCGCGAAGCGGTAGTCCACCGTACATACGAACGGCATTATCGTATTACCAAAAAATGGAAATCATGATGTTATGTGTTTTATAATAATTAATTAAGAATAAATATATCATATTTATCATATATATCATATATATCATATATATATATAAATTTTATATAAATTTTATTCACACCATTAATCCCATCCTTAAGAGATTGTAATGGAATAATGGACAACATCAGTTCATGAGGAGATAGTCTGTCGTACGCATGAATGATAAATTTGTAACAAATTTCATGGATGTTTTATTGGTTTTAGGTATTAAATATAACATAAAAACATATCATTATATATATTATAATGATTTTATTATATAATAATTATATAAAATTATTTAATGGGTTTGGGGAAGAAATAAAACAAAAATATTTGTTGATGAACACAACCTCTTCTTCAGCTTTCTCTTTTTAGTTTGCAATAAAGGACTTACCTGGTTAGATTTATTCAAAAATTAAGGATTATACTATTAGAGGAGGTAATTTTAGAAAAAATTTGTAATTTATTAGCTGAACTAATTAGTTTTTAATGTGTGAATATAAGGGAAGATGGTGCGTCCTTTTATAAGGGAGGTGAGTATCACTTTTGTAATTTTTTTGAAATTGTGAATTCCAGGCTCATTTTTTCCATATCAAGTGGTTCTGATAATGTAAAATATCAATATTATAATTTATAATGTCTTAATATATATATATAAAAATTTCGGATAATTTTTGGGTCATTTTTCACCTTATATTCTATTTTTAACCACTAAGTAATCATTCTTTTACCTTAATCCTTGTAATTAATTTTAATTTCTTTAAATAATTAATTTCTTAAAAATATTAATTTTGAATTGTTAGAAATTATGAATTATTCTTATTCCAAATATGGAATAGATTTTTTCATATTTAATTCACATAATTAGCAATAATTAATTTAAAATTTATCCCACAATCGTGTCAATAAAGTGGTATTTTAAAGATAAAATGATAAAAAGCTTACAAAGTTGTTATAATCATTTTCAATATGAAATTGATTCTTATGACATAAATTGGATTAATAGATGTATAATTAAAGTAAATATATTTTACAACCAAATTAAAATATAATTTAACAATGTAAATAAATTACGTGAAAAGGTAGTTTTCAATTAAAAGTCAATATTTTTTACTATTAATTTAAAAATGAAACTTTCAAAAAAATACCAAAAATTTACCTAAAGATAATTTTGAAAATAAGAACCCAAAAATGAGGTTTAATTTATGATATCAACTTTATAAAGGGTTCAAAAAAAGTTTATTATTCTTTTAAAAAATACATAAAAATACATTTTTTATAAAATTGTATTTCCAAAACATATAAATACTTTTAGAAAAAATTATTTATTTCATTATCAGTATTTTTTATATAAAATATTTATATTGAAAAAATACTTATAATTATTCATATTACATTTTTTAATGGATATGTTTTAATGAAATGGGTTTAAATAACTTTATTAATATTATATCATTGTTTTATTAAAACACAATATCACATGTAACACAAGAAAAGTTAGTGTTGCCTATAGATCAAGATTAACTTTGTGTTATATATAATGTAAGATTAACTTTCAATACTTTAAAATTATAGGCATCAATGAAATATAATTTTATCAAAAAACAATTTATAAAAACATAGGGTGTTACAAATTTGATCCTTATGGTTTCAAATTTGAAAATGATTTTATCAAAGTGAATTTATAATGTTGTGAAATATTTCATTTAAAATAAATTCACATAAAATTTATAGAAAATCGAAATATTTTTTTAAAATCATAAAACTTTTGTGTAAGTCATAACTTTTAGCATTATCAATTTTCATGATAGAAATTAGTTTATTATGAAACAAAAAAAGAAGATTTAAAAGTAATTCAAAATTAAATTTTTCCATTAAAATGAAAAATTAAAAGAAAATAGAAAAAAATATTATAATTAATATATTAATTTTATTTTATATGTTTAAACATAGGTTTTATAAATTTAAAATGATAAATTTAAAATGAATAACAATAATCTATAAATATATATTTGGCCAATGAAAAAAATATAGGTATGAATATATACTGATAATATAATAAAATTCATCATTTTACTTAAAACTATATTTTTCACTGTTCATATAAAAATATGTTACTTTCATGAAATCCCAAAAAAACCATCTTTGGATAATTTTGATAAGTGTGATTGAAAAATTATGTTTATTTTATAAAATTCAGGCTTTAAATGTTGTATAAATTAATTTCAATATACAAATTCTAATGTGGAAAATAAATTCATTTTAATGAATTGACTCTTATATTAAAATATATTTTTTACATATCTTTCATAGGGTGATTAATTTTATTGGTACCCACCAATTTAATTTTCATAAAATATTTGTAATATTTAATAATTTATTTTTACTAATGTATCATCATTTTTATTTTAGTTTTTCATTATGTGTAAGACATGCCACTCAACATGATATTTATTTAAAGAATGTTATTTTATAAAATCACGGGTCGTTACAATCACTCAAGCTACTTAGAAAATATATTATTCTCAATGTGTAATGAACATAATATTTTAACATTCCAGTAAACCTTTTAATTTTTTGATTACTCGATATAATCAATGTGAATGCATTATTCAAAAAATAATGATCCCATTTTTCTCAAGAAAATTATACACCATCAAACTAAATAGATTTATTGTTCCTATACATAACATATAATACATCCCACCATGATAAAAATGAGTTCATCATGGTATTAAAATAGATACTTTTTAAACTATAACAAAAAATAGGATCCATACATTATTAATGTTTTTAGATGTTTAAACAATCTCGTTTATAATTTACAGTTCAAAGAGAATGAATATTTTTTGGAAAATGGAGAAATAGTTTCAATCATGGCTAATTTTTTATTGATAAAAATGACTACAGTACATTCATATGATTCACCTCTTGTAATTTTTGAAACAAACATCCAAAGGTACTGGTATGTAACGTTCTTTGTTTTTAACTAGATGAAAAGTGCATGAATTAAAAAAAATTGTTAACTGGGCAGGTCAGTTTTAAAACTGAGCATCAGAACATTTTATTTCTCATAGTTGACACTACGATGTGTCTTTTAAATAAATTTTATTTAATTAATTATATTATAATTAAAATAGAAACAAATTAAATTATGGGTTAAAGTCTTGATAAAAAATTAGAATAATCTATGAAATATTTTCAGAGTAAAACAATGAGTCAGCATGGGGTTCTGAGACTCGTAGACTCTCGACGTTGATCGAATAAAAATATTAAATTTATTTTATTCATACGTGTGCGTATTTTTTTTTTAAAATGAAATAACTCTCAAACGGTGTTTTGTATGAGAAATCTAACACCACTGTTTGGTCTAGAACGTCGTGTTTAACCTAGGATGGGTATAACCATGATTCGATTTGGGTTTTTGGAAACCTCGCATGTGATAATACCCTTTTTATTTTTAATTATTAAATTATTATGTTTTTATATAATAAATAATTTTTTTCTAAAAAATGGTTCTTTGAATTAGAAATATGAGACCACTAATTGTTTTTGGATGTGGGGTTAACCCTAGAAAGGGTATAACTCATGGGAACTTCAGAAATTTTGGTCAGATCGTACCGGAAGAAAATATATTTGGGTTATAAATATTTTTGTTGGATAGTTAGAAGTAATAATAATAATTTTATTATTAATATTATTATTTGTGTTGATGATAAAAAATAAAAATGTTCTTTCACAATTAGTACAGTTTTTCATGGTGTAAATAATAACTCAGCAATATAATAAATGAGATAATATTAATTGTTCTAATTAAATGAAAATTCACAATAAATATTAATTTAATAGGTGCTATCAGTTTTTAAATGGTTGGTGTTATAAAAATTCTAATGGTGTCATTTATGAGTAATATAATATAATAATTTTATTTATTTTTACATCTCAACTAAAATCAAGGTGCATACCATTTATGCTTTTTTGTCTAAGTTCATAATGCGGCATAGGGCGTTCACTTACTCACCCTGTTGTGGGTCCCAAGAAGCTACTAAATTAATTATATAAATGCTTATGTTTTATGTTAAAAATTTACATCGCACCCTAGCACTATAATTGGGCTAAATATAATTTAAAAGAGATTAAAAAGAATAAAAGGATTTTTAAGGATGTTAATGGAATTTAAAGAGGGATAATAATAAATAATAAAATAGATACGGTAAGAGAGAAATTAAAAATAATTAAAATGGGGTAAACTCATTTTAATTATGTATTTCATTTCATCCACCATTTTTATTATTTTTATTTATATTTAATTTTTATTTATTTTTACTTTTTATTTTATTTCCTTTCATTTTTATTTGGTGAATTCATCTCCTCCTATCCTCCTCTCCTCTTCCCCTCCTCCTCCTCTCATGTTCATTGCGCACTCCTCCTCCCTAGGTGTTGTTCACCACCTCCTTCACTCTTGGGATGATCGTCACACCTCTGTTCATTATTTGTTTTTATAGACGTTATGTGCACTATAAACCTCTCAGTAAAGCATATCCCAGGTTTCAAGAATTGTACAATCTCCTTATCAATACTTTGCGTAGTTCGCCACAAGAAGAATTTAACCTATTTTGGGCTTTTTTCTAAAATCATCTGTTTTCATCAATTTTATGTCAAATCATAGCCTATTGTGAATCATAGGATCATCTATGACCATAAGGTAGGTCATCTACTCTTTTTCCCTCTATTTAATTGTGATTTATAAAAATTCATGGTTGTGTCATTTTTCGGTGCCTACAAACATTGTGTAAATTCAAAAAATCATTTCTATTTAATTATTCCGCTTAATTATTACATCCCTCTTTATTATAAATTATATTGATAAAATTTTTAAAAAAATATTGGGCACCCCATTTGGTGTGCCTATGTGGTTGGTATAAATTCCGTTAGACTCGTTATTTAATTCATTTAACTGCATGTATTGCACATCCTATTTTTGTTTTGTTTTATTTAATTAATTATTTTAGAATAATTATAAACCTTGAATTGTTGGATCTTTTGTTGTTTTTGTACTAAATTTTTTATTTATTTAAATGTGCATTCCTGAGCATTTAATTTAATTAATGACATGTGTTGCGCAACCTATTTTGTTGTGTTTAATTCAAATAATTAATTTAGATTAATTATAAACTTTGAATTGTTGGATATTTTATAGTTTTTTGTGTTGAATTATTTATTTTTAAAAAATATCATTTATCTAATTATGTTGATGTGTTATCATTATTTGTGAAGATTTTTATGATGTAATATTTACTTTATATCTTGTGATGCGCGGGTATATCTGTTATGTTTTCAAGATAGAATTTCATATGCTTAATATGTCATATATAATGCTGTGAAAACATTAATTAAATTGAGTGTGGGAAAAGAAGGTGGGTCCTCTATTGAGGGTAACACTTAGACCCTCTATTCCTGACTGGTTTCCACTACATGCCAGGGGAAATGTATCTGGCATTTCTAGACCGAGACATCCCCAAGCAATCCAATACTCATGACTGATACTGGTTCCAAAAGGACCCATCGGGGATGGATCCATTGGAAATGTGGATAATCCATCCTCGGATGATGATCGACCCCTTTTTTACGAGATCGGTACGAACTCATGGTAAATCCAAGCATCGAGCGATACATTCTCTTTCAAAAGTTTTCCATGGACCTGATCTATAGAGACCCAAGCTTTACGAACATGGACATTACATTACTTTTGCAAAAAAACAGAATACATGACACAAACAGATGCCCAATGACCGTGTAATTTTATTGACTTTGTAAACTCGGATCATAATCTTCTAATCATGGTGAAATATATTTAACATCTCCCATAAATATCTTCCCCTTTTGTTCTCTTACTTAAAATCTTTCATTAAATCCCAGGAAAAAGAAAACAGATAAAGGGTGAGCCAAAATACTCAGTAAGGGTAAGCATGGAGAAAATAAAAAAACAAATACATTTGAACATAAAAACATGAACATAAAGTTTAAACATAAATATAATGAGTTGGGAAATAAATCATGGTAGTATGTAAGGAATAGATTACAGAGGAACATTAATCATGATAAAATAGCATGGTAATAAAACATGTAATTGTGGAAAATAATTAAGCACATGAAATGTTTTCCATAGTCGCCAAGGCATTGCTGCCAAGACCATTATAGTGGACAATGTCCATTACTGAACCGGGATTACTTGGCATTCCATCCTTGTATTACTGAAGCAGATTAACATTCTGTTCCAGACATGTCTACCTCATGAGATTTAAATTTTTACCCAACGAATTAGAGGGAGATATAGGTCCCACCCATCTCATAATGAAATCATTCTTCATGGGTGCCACAAAAAAAAGGTAAATCATCCATCATAACCCAAAGAATAAAATGGGTTTCGTAACCATCATCCCATCATAAAATAATCAATATAAAACAAATGGATATCATTTCATCATAAGAATATTAAAACCATGTAAATAATAGAGACATTATACTTGAAACATAAAAATATTAAATAATGTCATCTTAGATGTAATGTAGTTTTGATAAAACAGATGAAATGAATTCTTTATGAAAGTATGATTTCTTCTTAAAAATTATGTTCTTTTCTCAAAATTCCATGAAAATTTAAATGAAATGGATTTTTTAGAAAATAGTCCTGATATCTTATAAAATAATCATTAGAAAAATAAGGCATTATAAAAACTGTAAAAATCTGTTCATGCTGTATAATTTAAAAAATATTCTTCTCGAACTTTTTCAAGAAAACTCCAAAAGTACCTTGTATGTTATATAAAATAAAGATTCCTTTCATACCATGTGGTAAAAGTAAAAATAGTTAAAAATAACTTTAAACATACATGTAAGAATAGTAAACATATTTGGAAAACATTTTTACTAAACATGGACATGGATGATAAACATAACCCCAGTAAATAATTACGAATAGACAATCTCAGATAAGAACGATACTAAAATAATTATCCCATACCATAAGTAAAATTTCTTCCATACATGTCTGAAACTCTTGTATAGTGGTTTTAAACACATGATAAACTTGTAAAATAACCGGAATAATATTTTTGATATAATATATGATTCACTTTCAAATTTATATTACCCATTCATTTGACAATTCCATATTTAAGCAGTGTTTTGGGTAAAATCATTTCATTTATCATACATGTTTGGACTTATTTATTATTATATAATTACTTATATCATGATTTACATACGTATAGAATGTAAAAAATTATTTATATTTAATATATATTCATAATATAATAGATCGATAAATGGAATTAAATACATCGTTCCTGGAGACGGTAGGTCATACGTAAGCGTGAACGCTATTTTTGTTTCCTTATTATATTAAATGGAAGTAATTAAATAACATATACATAAATCCAGTATCATTATTATGTAATATATTTCATGATTATTTATTATATATAATTTATAATCATTTTGGAATGGTTAACATGGAGAATTAATCTTATCTCATTGTGGAGACGGTAATCCGTACGTACGCATGAGCTACAATATCATTCCAATGATTGTGGGATTGTATTTTTAGTGTATTATGTATAATATTTAAGAGTAAATTTTATTTTATTGTTATCATATATAGTTATTTCTTCCATAATTATACCCATTCGTGTATTTTGGTGATGAAAAATAGATTACACCATGGCGTGGAGACGGAAAGTTGTACGTACGCACGCACGGTGATTTAGTTTTTTGTAGAATAGATAGAAGCTGAAATATGTTTGTTTCATATTCATAATGACATATCAGTATAAAATTGATATTGGACTTATTACTTAATAATTAAACAAATCATATATTGGACGTAGATGAAGAAAAAAGTTTGAAAGAATCGGTAAAGGTTATTATCACTTCTTCAACGCGCCTCTTCTAAACCTCATCTTAGGCCACTAAAGATGGTCTTTGAAGAAGACCAGTACCTCTAGTATGTTTCCAGATATGCTGAGAAGGTAAATGGGCAGTTTTTTTTTGTGTTTGAATAGTCTAAATGGAGTGAATATGAGAGGGAGGAGGTTCCCTTTTATAAGAGAGGGGAGGGTCACTTTTGGAAATCTCCAAAATATTAATTTATAATAAACTCAAACCCCACCTAAAAACCACCAAAAATGACACAAATATGAATTTGAGATGAGATAGGGTTGTAATATCATTATCCAATATAATTTATACATGTTTTGAGTATATTTTATACCTTATAATTTAGATTTATCCTTATTTAATGTATTTAATTTTATTTTTGCTAATAATATTATAATTTTTAAAGTTTTATAAATACATACTTATGTGTTGTAAATTTTACATAATAAGATAAATTATTACATTTTAGACAATATAAATATAAATTTTTAATTTTTAAATATTTTTTTTATTTTTAAAAAATTAAATAATATTATATTTTTATAAAATCTCAATAGTGTTAATTTTGACACTATTCAATTATTTAATTTTAAATAAACATAAAATGGAGGATATGTTCCAAAAAAATAATTAATATATTTATAAAATTTCATATGCATCTAAAAATCTTGGAACACATTAATTATTTCATATAATATTTATTTTAATATTTTTAAAACCATTTATTTGATATTTCTCTTAATAAACTAATTAATTCATCATTTGTTGTATAATTATTTTATATACGTATTTTTTTCCTAAATATTAAAAATAAAATACTACGATGAAGATATTTCTAATATAATTCATAATAATACTTTTACGCGAATTTATCATCTTAAAATCACAAAATTTAAATTGTTATATTTATTAAATTATGAAGGTGACAACTTTGACATTATTTAAAATAAAATAATATAGGTGTCCAAATCACTTTTATAAGGTTAAAAATTATCAACAAGTAGACCATTGGATGATTAAGGTTTATATATACTCTAAAAATAAGGTTTGTTCAAGTGTTTGGTACTTTTATATGTACTATTATTTTAATAAAAACTATATTATTGATTTTTCACTAAATAAATAATTTCTTCATCATTAATGTATAAGCTATTAATGTAAATAAATATTTCTTAAAAATTACAAATAAATTACGATAATAAATAAAAACATTTTAGCTTTCAAATTATTATTTATAATCGAATTTATATTTTGTATATACATATATTAAAAATAATTTAATTATTAATGTTTGAGTGAGACATATTTCACATTCCTTTAAATGAAATAAATTAATGGCTTTAATCACATCCAATGTAACACACCGAGAATCCACGATACACTTCTCTTTGAATAATACAGTAGCGTGTGTTGTACACAAGTTTGAGATTCTAACACATCGCACCCCATCAAATTAGCTGTTATGAATAGTAATACCAACTTTTTAAAATTATAGAAATTTTATATTTCAAAATGGACTTCATTTTTGTATTCATAATATCGAAATTATCCTAAGTTGAATTTTTTGTAATTTTCTGAGAACTTTAAATTTTTTTATGAATAGTGAAAAATACTTAGAACAACTTTTTTAATCAAAATAATTTATAGTGATAAATTTTACTATTTATTGGTTTTAAAGTATAATTATAATATATTTTTACCATTTTATCCAATGGTGGTCATTATAATTAATTCCACTTTGAAATTGGACACAAACAATTGTCAATCTTTTGATATATATTGTTTCATAAAAACACGCTATTTGTTGTGACAGCGGGAATTAATTATAAAATTAATTAATTCAACTAATATGATTGGAATTTTGTTAAATAGACATCATTTTTTAATTCGAAATATCAATTATAGCTTAGGGTGAAATTTTGGCATTGTTCTAAAATACTTTAATTTTTGATGAATAGTGATACCACTAAGTGGTAGTTAAAAAACTGATTTTTCGTTTTAATGAAACATTACCACTTTTGTGATTTTATTTTCAAAAATCCAACATACATGGTTGTCATTACCACTTTTACACTTCTCCTAACCCTATTGGATGAGTCATGGCCGACCAAGACAATCCATGGGTCGACATGGGGACCCCATGGTGCCACTTTGGTTGGAAAATGACATTGACAACTTTTTATTTAATGTTAAAATAAAAATGTCACAAACATGAGTTGTTTTACTAAAACAATTTTTAATTGGGGTTGTACAAGGCATAATTTTCACTATAAATATTCATTATAAATTTAAAAAGATTTCCTACATCCTGATATTTTTTTATAATTCTTAGACATTAAATAAAATAATTATTTATGACACCATGATGATACAACGATTACCTCATTAATTAACGATTTTAATAAAATGAAAAGATAATATAAAATCTAAGAATTAAAGTTGTCAAAGCCTATTGGTTGAGTATATTTCGAACCCTTATCACCTTATCCTAGAATTATATAAGTGTGGGACCTTTAAAATCTGAAACCCATTATATAATAAAGTAACATTTCATTACATTCCAAGAGTGCCCCTCCTCTCCACTTATAAAAGACCCCCACCACTACCACCTTACTCACACATTCAAAGCCTTTTGGCTCGGCCAACCTCTGCCCAAATACTCTCCCAAATTCCCTCCCTTACTCCTAGAAGTCTCACTTTGGGCAGAATTCTTAGCAAGGAAGCCTTTGGCTCAAATCAAAAGAGTTACCCGATTTTAAGGTAATGTCTTCTCTTATGTTATTTTGTTTTATTTTGCTTATCCAACCCCATAAACTATTTTTATTAATTTCTTTTATAACAAAAAATGTATCCTAAATATACTAGGATTTTTTTATAAGAAGTATTCGAGCAACACGTACACACACCTACATCTAATGGTTAAAGAACATACTGTTTATGTGGATGGCGAATTTCTACCTCACGAAACGATGATTGTTCAACACTCATATAACACCATCAAAGGTGGAAATTAATTTGTCACTCTATTTATATATATGATATATAATATGTTTATGTTTTAATTAAGTTTCTGTATTTTTCATTTATGGCATACCTTTATTGTTTCCATTATGGGTAAACGCGATATTTTCATTTTAGGAAGTGCGGACTACCGCCCCCTCAAAGTGATTTGAATCGTTAATGCCATATGTTGGTTGTATAAAGGATAGAGTAAATGATATTATATATGATATTATACTGGAATTATAATATATTTTTATATCATTATGATTTCATTAAATACAAAATAGAAATGAAAGTAGCGTTCATGCGTACGTACGGCTTACCGTCTCAATGAACGGTGCATTTCATGTCTTACCTCTAAACGTTATGGAATATTATAAATGCATGTATATACTAGATATATATGAGACATATGATATCTATATCATGAATATAATTATGGATATAATGTATATTTCACCACATGAACAACTTGTAATTATAAGAAGTCTATTTTTGACTCAAGTACCAAAGATCGACAAAACGACCGTTATTAACTTAAATAATTACATAATGTTCATAACATGGTAATAAGTGATATAAAAGGAATAAAAAACTTGAAATATGTTCTTAAGAAATTATAAATTAAATCTTGTTTATTATTCAGGAGGTTAAAGAACTGTCGAGTCAAGACAGGAAGCAAGGTAAGGGAACTTCTTAACCAAATTTCCATTCTTTGGGTAAATCTCCTACTTTCAAATTATGTCATGATATTATTATGTCTTATCATGTATTTCTAGATAAATTATGTGTAATTATTGTGAATACACATAATAGATCTATTTTATTTAAAAAAAATTATCTTTGTGAGAGACTTAATCTCAATCTCCTTTCATTGAGGCATATTTGGTTTTATACACAACATTCCTTTATACGGTGTATAATCCCCTTTGACTTTTACGTTTATTCAAAAGGAATCTTTTTATACAAAGTGTTTTACTGAATGACAAAGAGGAATGGTTTTCTTGTCGGACGTATGCGGCAACAATGACTTCTTCACCGCCATGGCCATTATTTGGGTTTTGGCTTCCTCTACAAGCCATAACTTTTTTAAAAAAATGAAAAAAATACCATGTTTTAATTTTATTTTATTTTGGTATTGAAAATGGTTTTGATAATGTTTTAATTATATCAATGTGTCCTATTAATATCTTGTGATTGAAATTTGGAAATGTTATTTTTCCTTTATGCATGTTTTATGTGATACGATTAGGTTATGGTTTATGATATGTTTAAACCTATTCAATTGAGGAATGCATTGGACTTAATATGTGACAGGTGGAGCCCGCTATAGCTCCTCGATGCATCGGTAGGTCTCATGAGACAAAATACTGTCTTGGCATGAGGCCTTGACAAAATATTATTGTAGACTTGGCACGAGGCCTTGGCTACATGGTTATGATAGTCTGGAATTATGAATTCCATCATTATGAAAGTGGTTATTGATATTTCATGTGATTATTCGACTAGTAGAACATCTATGTGATTAATTAAATGGTATTATTTCATTTTATTTTGCCATATTATACTAAATTTCATGTTTAAATGTCTTTTGTTTTAATTATACATTTCCTTAAATGTTAGTGTTTATTTATGAAATCTTCTGCTATATTGTTATCCTTACTGAGCATCTGAGCTCACCCATTTCAATGTTTTAATTTTTCAAGAATGTGAAGAATTATATTATGTATGACCTGAAGGGATAATATAAGGGGATATGATGAGAAGATGTTGTAGTTTTGTTTTACATTATGATGTAATGTAAGACTTATGAATGTATCTAGTGTTTCCAAGGATACTAGACTAATCTTTCATTCGAGACTTGATCTTTTGTATCATGCCAATGCTATGCAATAATGCACCGACTCTGGATAACTGGGGTTGGGGTGTTACAGTTGGCATCAGAGCCAGTTTAGTACTAACCTTGGAGGATAGATTTAGATAAACTCTGATTAGATAACATAGCCCAAAGATAGGCTTTGAGGTTTAGTATAGAAGAACTTCCTTGAATTTTGGTATTATAGAGATTTTGTGAGTTTTCCGAGAAATAAATTCATGTCTGGATACGAGCAGGTAGAGGTGTCTCTGGCACAGATGTACCTAGGGGTAAAACCCAACAACACCAATTTGAGCTAGACTCGAATGGGAACTGGTGCACAACAATATGCCTTGCTGCACTCTTGGTTACGAAACTCCCGGTGGGATATTCTTAGGATAATTCTCGTTTTCTTTACAAACCACTATGAAGGGTTATGATTATATACTTCCACAAAGAAAAAATGTATTATTATTGTGTATTGTATCCATAAATAGATCAATTTATGTTAAGTGTTTTGCAAGTTTGTAATTATGTATCTTGATTCATAAAATGATCTAGTTTATGCCATTGTTTAGAAATGGTGCATAGTGGAAGGAATGGAAATCGTATAAATGCACGCACTCCATGTAGGGATTTCCCTCCTGCTCAAGATAGTTATTGTGGAGATGGAGATACAACTGGTGCTGATCAACTTATTACCATCCTGGGACAACTCACATAGGTTATGAATAATAACCTTACTCGTATGGAGCACCCTGATCCGCAACGTGGAGGATCAATGTTAGACCGCTTAATGAGGAAACAACCACCAACATTTAATGGACATAAAAATCAATTAGTAGCTGAGAAATGGATAAACTCCTTAGAGAAAATATTCCACACCTTGGGGAGTAGCGAAAGGGAGAAGGTTATCATGGCAGTTTACCGCCTCACTGAAGATGCCGATCAATGGTGGTCATTGATTCAAAATAAAAAGTCAGATGAAGAAGTATCAAGTATGGAATGAAGAGAGTTCAAAGATCTTTTCTTAGAAAAATACTTTCCTTGTGACCATCGAGCAGATATGGAAAGAAAATTTTTGAGTCTGAGATAAAAGGAGGATGAGAATGTCACAATGTATGAGGCCAACATTACAAGGATAGAGAGGTATGCTGCAGATTATATACATAACTCAAGCAAGATTGATCGTTTCTTTGATGGGTTAAAACAATTTCTCAGTCGATCTTTAGTATCACAATCCTTCTCATCGTACATAGATATTGTATCGTGTGCTATCAAGAGACAGAAGGAAATCTGTAAGTCTTATGACAACAATGTAAAGTAAGAGAAGAAGAGAACGGTGGAACAAGAGACAGATAAAGGGAAAAAGGGAAAGAAGGATTTTCAATTATGTGATAATTTTGGGAAGAATCACCCCGGTACTTTCCTAAAAGGAATGGGAGTTTGTTATAAATGTGGAGAAAAAGGCCACCAAGATCATGATTTCAAGTGAAAGAAAGAGGCTATCAATGTTGAATGCTACAATTGTAGGGAAATGGGTCATTATGCAAATGATTGTCCTAAGCGTCAGGGAAACTTACCATAGAAAAGGCCAAGGGATCAAGGACAATATTATGTTGTTACTACAGTTGAAGTGGAATAATTAATTTATTGGTGCTTTTGGACTCAAGGATTATATTCTGGTTATAATAATAATGTGATATATAAAAGGATTGTAATGCTGTACTTTTTGTTTTCATTAAGGTTATAATACGATGAAGGTAATAATATTTTTAGTATGTGACAATAAGAGAAACTTTAGCTTGTTTGGGGAATCTGATGTGACAATTGATTTTGGAATTTAGAGACCTTTTAGAGAAATTCTAGACAAAGGTATTTTGGATAACTATAAAGGTTGGAATGGATTAAGTATAACCTAGGATAGTATTATTTAAGGTCAAAAAATTTCTGAACATTATTTTTGGAATAATATAATACTATAGTTTTAGGAAAAGGACATCTTGAAGGTCGGGGGATAACCCGTCACGTCGGACAAAGCTGCAGGAATCGAACCCACAACCATAGTGCGATAGGCCTTTATTACCTACCACTATACTACAGGAAGTCCATAGTTATTAAAAAAAAGATTTCATAATGTAAATGGTATTCATTAATATTTGGAACCTTATACAATTTGGATAAATAGAATATTTTTGAGTTCTAATACCTTTTAGAGTGAAATATGGGTTTGTGGTAAAAAAATTTATTAAATAATGAAATTCCACATGACAAGTATGTATATTCCCTTACGTTCTTAGTAAATCTCCTAAATAAATTCCTCAACTTTATAAAAGGTAACTTAAAACAAAAAACATTGTCGGTTAACTTTTCCAACTAGTTATTCAATGATCGTTTAACCCATCACAAGTTTGTGATTTTCTTATGGTTAACTTTCTCCTAATCCTATTTTCTACAACTCTCCATCAGAATTTGATGGTTTATTTTTCTTCCATATCCACATTTTCATAGAATCCTAGTATATTCTATCTCAGGTGACCTTTGTACTTATCTTTCTTTCTTTTAAAGTTATATTTTTATTAACCTTATTTCCGATGTGGGTTTTCCACAAAGGTATTTTCTATTTTCAAACATTTATTTTACGAGAAAAATTTCAAATTGCGAGGATGAAATTTATTGAAGGAGGGGAGAATGTAACACCCCGAGCTTACATGATACACTTCTCTTTGAATAATACAGTAGCGTGTGTTATAAAGATGTTCGAGATTCTGACACACCGCAACCAATCAAATTAGCCATTATGAATAGTAATACACACATTTTAAAATTATAGATATTTTATATTTCAAAATGGACTTCATTTTTGTATTCATAATATCGAAATTATACTAAGTTGAATTTTTTGTAATTTTTTGAGAACTTTCAATTTTTTATGAATAGTGAAAAATAATTAAAACAACTTTTTTAATCAAAATAATTTATAGTGATAAATTATACAATTTATTGGTTTTAAAGTATAATTATAATATATTTTTACCATTTTATCCAATGTTGGTCATTATAATTAATTTCACATTGAAATAGGACATAAACAATTGTCAATCTTTTGATATATATTGTTTCTTAAAAACACGCTATTTGTTGTGACAGTGGGAATTAATTATAAAATTAATTAATGAAACTTATATATTTGTAATTTTTTAAAATAGACATCATTTTTGAATTCGTAATATCAATTATATCTTAGGGTGAAATTTTTGCATTGTTCTGAAAAACTTCAATTTTTGATGAATAGTGAAACCACTAAGTGGTAGTTAAAAACTGATTTTTCATTTAAATGAAACATTACCACTTCTGTGATTTGATTTTCAAAAATCATACATACATGGTTTTTATTAGGAAGTAAAATATTGTTCAATGGGATTAAAATAATTTTTTGGTGAATAGTAACTTTTAAGTTTAATTAATCGCGATTAAAGGTAATTAATGAAATTTAAGGTGAAAATGATATTATAAAAATATGAAAATATCATTACACTTGTCCTAACCCTATTGGATGAGTCATGGACGACCGAGAAAATCCATGGGTCAACTTGGGGATCCCATTGATCCACTTTGGTAGGAAAATGACATTAAAAACTTTTTATTTAATGTTAAAATAAAAATGTCACAAACATGAGTTGTTTTACTAAAACAATTTTTAAATGGGGTAATACAAGTCATATTTTTTACTATAAAAATTAATTAGAAAGATAAAAATATTTCCTACATCATGATATTTTTTTTATAATTTTTAGACATTAAATAAATTAAATTATATATGACACCATGGTGATGCAACAATTACCACATTAATTAACGAATTTAATAAAATAGAAGGATAATATAAAATATAAGAATTACACTTGTCCAAAGCCAATTGGATGAGTATATTTCGAACCCTTATCACCTTATCCTGGAATTATATAAGTGTGGGACCTTTAAAATCCGAAACTCCTTATATAATAAAGTAACATTTCATTACATTCCAAGAGTGCCCCTCCTCCCCACTTATAAAAAGCCCCCACCACTACCAGCTTACTCACACTTTCAAAGCCTTTTGGCTCGGCCAACCTCTGCTCAAATACTCTCCCAAATTCTCTCCCGTACTCCTAGAAGCCTCACTTTGGGCGGAATTCTTCCCAAGGAAGCCTTTGGCTCAAATCAAAAGAGTTACCCGATTTTATGGTAATGTCTTCTCTTATGTTATTTTGTATTATTTTTCTTATCCAGCCCCCTAAACTATTTTTATTAATGTATTTTGTAAAAACAACAGTATCATCAATATACTAGTATGTTTTTATAAGAATTATTTTAGCTACACTTACACACACCTACAACTAATGGTTAATGAACATATTGTTTTTGTGGATGATGAATTTCTGCCTCACAAAACGATGATTGTTCAACACTCATATAACAACTTCAAAGGTGGCCATTAATATGTCACTATATTTATATATATGATATTTAATATGTTTATGTTTTAATTATGTTTCTGTATTTTTCATTTATGGCATACCTTTATTGTGTCCATTATGGGTAAACACGATATTTTCATTTTAGGAAGTGCGGACTACTGCCCCCTCAAAGTGATTTGAATCGTTAATGCCATATGTGGGATGTATAAAGGATGCAGTAAATGATATTATATATTATATTATACTGGAATTATAATATACCTTTATATAATTATAATTTTACTAAATACGAAATAGAAATGAAAGTAGCGTTCATGCGTACGTACGGCTTACCGTCTCCATGAACGGTGCATTTCATTTCTTACCTCTAAACGTTATGTAATATTATAAATGCATGTATATACTGGATATATATGAGATATATGATATATATATCATGAATATAATTCTGGAAATAATATATATTTCACCACATGAACAACTTGTAATTATAAGAAGTCTATTTTTGACTCATGTACCAAAGATAGACAAAACGACAATTATTAACATAAATAATTACATAATGTTCATCACATGGTAATAAGTGATATAAAAGGAATAAAACAATTGAAAAAGGTTCTTAAGAAATTATTAATTAACTCTAGTTTATAATTCAGGAGGTTAAAGAACGGTCGAGTCAAGACAGGATGCAAGGTAAGGGAACTTCAAAACCCAATTTTTATTCTTTGGGTTAATCTCCTACTTTCAAATTATGTCATGATACTATTATGTCATATCTTGTATTTGTTCTTTATTTATGTGTACATATAGTTAATACACATAATAGATCTATTTTATTTAAAAAAATGATCTTTGTGAGGGACTTCGTCTCATCTCCTTTCATTGAGGCATATTTGGTTTTATACACAACATTCATTTATATGGTGTATAAACCCCTTTGAATTTTACATTTATTCAAAAGGAATCCTTTTATACACAGTGTTTTACAAAACTACAAAAAGGAATGTTTTTCTTGTCGTACGTATGTGGCGACAATGACTTCTCCACCACCATGGACATTATTTGGGTTTCAGCTTCCTCTACAAGCCATAACTTTTTTTTAAATGAAAAATAAATACAAAGTTTTAATTTTCTTTTATTTTGGTATTGAAAATGGTTTTGATAATGTTTTTATTATATCAATGTTTTGTATTGATATCTTGTGATTGAAATGTGGAAATGTTATCTTTCATTTATTCATGTTTTATGTGATACGATTATGTTATGGTTTATGATATGTTTAAACTTATTCATATGAGGAATGCATTGGAATTAATAAGTGACGAGTGGAGCCCGCTATAGCTCCTCGATGCATCGGTAGGTCTCATGAGACAAACTAGTGTCTTGGCACGAGGCCATGAGAAAAATCTTATTGTAGACTTGGCACGAGGCCTTGGATACATGGTTATGATAGTATGGCATTATGAATTCCATCATTATGAAAGTGGTTATTGATATTTCATGTGATTATTCGACTAGTAGAATATCCATGTGAGTAAGTAAATGGCATTATTTCATTTTACTTTTTCTATATTATGATAATGTTCAACATTAAAAGGATTTTGTTTTAGTTGTACATTGCCTTAAATGTTAATGTTTATTTATGAAAGCTTCCTCTAAATTGCTATCCTTACTGAGCATCTGAGCTCACCCCTTTAACTGTTTTAATTTGTCAAGGATGTGAAGAAGTATATTATGGATGACCCGCAGGGATAATATAAGGGGATATGATGAGAAGATGTTGTAGTTTTGTTTTAATTTATGATGTAATGTAAGACTTATGAATGTATCTAGTGTTTCCAAGGCTACTAAACTAATCGGTCTTTCGAGACTTGATCTTTTGTGATCATGCCAATGCTACCCAATAATGCACTGACTCTGGGTAACTGGGGTCGGGGCGTTACATCCAAGTCAGATCCAATCGATTCCATTTCTACCTAATTATGTTTTAGGAAGAAATATAATCATCCAATTATATCATGAAAAGTGTTAGGGTAATTTTATAATATTATTTTTACCCTTAATTACCTGATTTACTTTAACTGTGGTAAATGAAATTTACCGTAATTACTATTAATAATTCACAAAAATAAAATATAGACTATTAATATAATTTAGACATAATTATTACAAATATTGAATCAATGTTTCTAAATTCAAGACACAGAATTGAAGAAATTAATTTAAAATTAATACCTTTTTAGAAAATATTCCAGGTTTTTGTTTAAAACATTGCAAGAGATTATAATGATTTTACCTTTGAATTCAAAGAAAAATTATTTTTAATGACATACATTATATTAAATGGTAAAATATATATTCTATTTATACTTTAAAACCATTAAATATTATATTTTAACCATATAAATAATCTTGATGAAAAAATTGTTTTTAATTAAAATTTAGTGTTTCTTACTATTCATTAAAATATTAATGTTATCATAAAAATATAAAAAATATACCCAAAGTACATTTTTATATTATTATTAAATGTAAAAATTTTAATTTGTTAATTTTAACTTATAAACATGTAAAAAACTAGATTTAAAATGGGTTCTCCCTCAAAAGGTGGCAAAACTACATTTTTAAAAAATACTTCCTTTATACGAAAAATTGATTTTATTCTCATACCATGTTCTAAAAAATGTTTAAGTTGAATTATATTGTTATAAAAATAAAAATTAGTTTAATACTATTCATAATGGAAAATTCATAATTATAATAATATATCATTGTTTAATGAAACTCGGTATTGCATAACACGCAAGCAATCGAGGAAGGTCGTTCATGCATGTAACACAAGACATGTTAGTGTTGCATGTAGTGAAATCTTCCTATAGTGTTGCATATGACATAATCCAAACTTATTTCATTTATACATCGAACAAAATCTTTACTTAATGTTGCATATAATAATTTCTACAAAATGAACTTGAAATTGTGTATAACACCAGCCAGGAATAGTGTTGTGTATACTTCAAACTAATTCGGTGTTGTGTATAGAGCATGATAATCATGGTGTACTGTAAACCACAAGACATCAATGAAATTAAAAAAGAATATTTCTTATAAAATCTCAGGGTGTTACATTCTACCCCACTTAAAATAAATTTCTCCCTCGAAATTCATTCAGTTTATAAATGGTTTACTACTTGAATGGTTCTTTTATAGAAACCCACATCGTAAAAAGGAATACTAAAACATCATTTTAAAAAGTACCACTAGGAACATAATGGATACCCAAAGTAACTCATCATTGGGTTTCCACATAAGAGAATAAAGGTGAAAACATGGATATGGAAGAGAAATCTAACTATCAAGATCAGATGGAGGGTGGTTGAGAACATGGCTATAAGAAATCCAACAATAAAAAAGACATAAATTTGTGATGATCTAAGGTACCATCTGATTCATCTGATATGGGGGCACTAGAACAACATTTTTTTTTCATGATTATTTCCCTACAGTTGATGTATTTTTTTCATAAGGATAACTACTTACATTATTTTAGTGTAATATCATTATTGGCCTTTCCATGAAAAATTTCCACTTCATCTTTATTTAACGAATTGAAGTTGAATTTTTTATTCTTGAAGTGTTTGTTGATCATGCGATAGAATGATAGGTTATTACATCTGTCTCAATCACAAAATGGTTATCCCAAGTTATTAAATATACATATGTTCATCTATGGTGAGATTAAGAGTATATGGTTCCTAAAATGGACTTATACTTCATCTATCATACCTTTTAATAAAATAAAACTAATTTCTACAAACCAAGGACTTCCTGTAGGCTAGTGGTAGGTGATAAAGGCCTATCACACTTCGTTTGTGGGATTGATTCCCACAACCTTGTCTGACGGTACGGGTTTTCACCCGTCCTACAATTATCCTTTTTTTTAAACTATTCTATTATAACATTTCAAAAATAATACCATAAACTTCTAGCCTTAAACTATATTATCTGATGTATAAATTAATTAATTCCAATCATTTGGATTATCCAAAATACTTTTATCCAATCTCATAGTATAATGAAAAATATTACTAGAGAGGTCCTCTACAATAATATGAATACCATCATTTATCCCCCATATATCATAAGATATATCTTGTTGGTCACATTACAAACATGTGAATACTTTAATCATGTATTCTTTCGAAACATGAATTACCATAGAACCTTAGTGAAAACATGAATGTTGTCAAAATTTAACTGTTTCCACATACCAAGAATCCCAAAAATTTTACATACTCAAACTATGATTCTCTTTGTCCTTATATCAGTCATCATCTCATTAATACGATCAAACATAATAGTTTCTCCTTATACCTTCATTTTGTTCATATAATCTTCTTTCTAAAAATAATTCAATCTCTTTTCATGGTTACTGGTATCATTAAACATATACCTTCATGTACTCAAGGAAAAACAAAAGTGAAACAATCCTTATATTTTTTATTCCATAGTACCATACATTATTAATGATAAACATACAATCATTCTACTACCATTCTAAACAATTGACTGAGCTTCAACATATTATCCCTCAACACATCATTAATCTTATACATCATTTGTAGTCTCTTCATCATCATAAACATATATATTACCAATACGATCATGCAGATTCTCTTCATGATATTTTCCCTTTGGGAATTGGTTTCTATAATTCCAGTACATTCCACATTTAAAACATTTAAATGTTATTTATGTCTTACCAATACAATTATCCTTGTCCATTTTGTTAACTGAACCTTTTCCTTTGTGATTACTATCTTTATGTCCTTATTTTCAACACCCAATGAATCTTCCAGTTCATTTGAAACATTATCATGGATGCCTCTCCCCATAAGATTTACATGAGGGAAATTGAATATTCTTTCCACTATATGGTTTATGAAACTCCATATTTCTCCTTTTAGCTGAGTCAAGAAACTTACCAAAGTTGATATTATTTATCATATTATGAGATTGCTGATTAGGCATAATAATGATATTTCTCCTTCCAAATCCCATTACATTTGGTATCTCATGAAGACTATCATTACATTTCCCGTCATATTCTCCATTGATTTGAATCATGCTATTTCCTGCCATTTTCTAAGACCCAAAGAGAATAGTGTGAGAGAAAAAATCATACTAGGAAAATAACATAATAGAGGGGATAACATTAAATCTCTAACAACTTAGGTTTAATAATAGGTTATTCATGATTGTGATCATAATTCTAGTATGGTCACCAATTCTTATACATAACCTTAGAGACATCCCTAGACATACCATAGAAATATCTCTAGTGATCCCAATAATGTTTTCACATCCTAGTTTCCAAAGGGTTATTAAACCTTCACTCCAATACCAACTATAGAGACCCATTCTTTGTATACCTAAACATTACATTACTTTAGTGGAAAAATTAATACATGACACAAATAGACACCCAATAAATGTCTTAGTTTAGTGTCTTTAGATTCACTAAACATAATCATCAAATCATGTTGAATGATATTCAACATCTCGCATAAAGATCTTCCCCTTTTGTTTTCTTACATAAAACCATTGTTTAAATCCAATGGAAAAGAAAACATATAAAGGGTGAGATAAAATTCTTAGTAAGTGTTAGCATGAAGAAAATAAAAAAAACATATAATTTTGAACATAAAAACATGAACATAAAGATTAAACAGAAAAATGACGAGTCATGAAATAAATAATGGGAGTATTTAAGGAATAGATCACAAAGAAACATTAATAATGATAAAATAGCATGGGAATAAAACATGTAAATGTGGAAAATAGTTAATATCATGGTGTGATTTCCATACTAGCCAAGGAATTGCTTCCAAGACCATCATAGTGGACATTATCCATTACTAAACCGTGTATACATATTATTCTAGCCCTGTATTACTGAACCAGATTAAATTGGCATTCTAGCCTTGTCTATCGCATGAGATATAAATATTTACCCAATGAATTGAAGGGATATATAGGTCCCACCCATCACATAATGAAATAATTCTTACATATGACACTAAATAAACATAAATAATTCATCATAACCCAATAAATAAAATGGGTTTCATAGACATCATCCCATAATAACATAATCCATTTAAAAAAAGTAGATATCTTTTTATCATATGAAAAATCAAGCCATGTAAATAAAAGAGACAGTATACTTTAAACATAAAAATATTAAATAATTTCATCTTAGATAGAATGTAGTTTTGATAAAAACCCCTGAAATGAATTCTTGAGTAAAATATCATTTTTCTTCATAATCATTTTCTTTTCTCAAAATTTCATGAAATTTTAAAAGAAAATGACTTTGTTGAAAATGTTAATGAAATATTTAACATGAAGCTTGATGAAAATAAGGCGTTATGAAAAGTTTAAAAATATTTTCAAGCCGTATAAGTTAATGATCATTCTTCTCGTAATTTTTCCGAAAAAGTCAAAAACTACATCTTATGGTAAACAAAGAAATATTCCTTCCATACCATGTGGTAAAAGTAAAAAAGGGTAAAAATGACTTTAAAAATACAAGGAAGAATAGTAAAAATTTTAGGAAAAGTAATTTAGAAAACAAGGACATGGGTGATAAACATAACCCCAATAAATACTTATGAATAAACAATCTCAGATAAGAATGAGATTGGAATAATTATCCCTTACCATAGGTCAAATTTCTTCTATACATGTCCAAAAATCCTGTGTAATGGGTTTAAACATATTATTAACATGTAAAATAACCACAATAATATTTATGATATCATATATGATTCACTTACGACATTATATTAACTTTTCTTTTGTCAATTCCTTGTTAAAGCAGTGTTTTGGGTAAAATCGTTTCATTTTTCATACGTGTTTGGACATGTTGTTCTTGATATCATTACTTATATCAAGATTTTCTTAATTCTAGAATGTAAAAAATTATTTATATCTAATATATATTCTGAATATAATTGATCGATAAATTGAATGAAATACACCGTTCATGGAAGCGGTAGGTCGTACGAACGCATGAAATCTGTTTTCATTTCTGTATTATATTGAATGGAAATGAGATAATAACATATACATAAATCCTGTATCATTATTATGACATATATTTTGTGATTTTTTATTATTTATACTTTATATTCATTCTGGAATGGTTAACATGGATAATGAATCACATCGTGTCGTGGAGACAGTAATCTGTACGTACACATGAGCGATAATATCATTCCCATGATTGTGGAATTTTATTTGAACTATATTGTGTATAATATTTTATAATCAATATCATTTTACAATAATCATATACAGTTATTTCTTCCATAATAATACACATCCTTGTTTGTTGATGATGAAAAACATATTACACCACGACGTGGAGAGGGTAAGCTGTACATGTGCTCGCGCGGTGATTTCATTTTTCGTAGGATGGATAGAAGGTGAAATATGGTTGTTTAATATTCATAATAAATTAACAGTATACAATTCATGCTGAAGTTATTACTTAATAATGAAACAAATCATATACATTAAGTAGAAGAAGAAATAAGTTTGAAAAACCAGGAAAGGATATTTCCTCTTCTTCGACGCGCCTCTTCTAATCCTTCACTTAGGGAACTAAAGATGGCCTTTGAAGATTACCAGGACCTATAGTATGTTTCTAGGGATGTTGAGAAGGTAATTGGGCCGGGTTTGGACGAGTTTGAAAGATATACATGGAGTGAAGAGGAGTGGGAGAATGTTCCCTTTTATAAGAGAGGGGAGGCGCACTTTTGGAAACCTCCAAAATATTAATTAATAATATACTCAAACCCAACATAAAAACCACCAAAACTGATACATATTAGAAGAATAGATGATATAGGGTTGGAATCTCATCAACCAATAGAATTTATATAGGTTTTGAGTTTATTTTAAAACTTATCATTTTGATTTATCCTTATTTAATATATTTAATTTTACATGTAGGAATAATAATCTTATTATTAAATTGTTATATAAACTTACTTATGTGTCATAAATTTTCCATAATTAGATACATTATTACATTTTATATCATTTAATATTAAATTTTTAATTTCCAAATATTTTTGTTATTTTTAAACAATTTAACAATATATTTTTTTATAAAATCTCAATAGTGTCAATTTTGACACTTTTCAATTATTTGATTTTATATAAAATCCAAACAAAATATATATTCGAAAAAAAACTATTTAAAAGATACCTAAAATATCATATTCATATAAAAAATTCATGTATCACATTAATTAGGTCATATAATATTTATTTTAATATTTTTAAAACCATTTATTTGATATTTCTCCCAATAAACTAATTATGGTAACATTTGTTGTATAATTATTTAATATAGTTATTTGTTGCATAAAAATTTAAAATAAAATACTATGATGAAGATAAATCTAATATAATTCATAAGAATACTTTTAATCGAATTTATCATCTTAAAACCACAACATTTGAACTGTTATATTTATTAAATTATGAAGGTGACAACTTTGACATCCTTTAAAATAAAACAAAATAAGTGTCATAATCAATTTTATAAGGCTCAAAATTTTCAAATAGTCGACCATTGGATTCTTATGGTTTATATATAATCTATCAATAATTTTTGGTTATTTTTTTCTCCTTTTTGTGGATAATAATATTTTAATAAAAACTATATTATTGATTTTTCACTAACTAAATAATTTCTGCAACATTAATGTATAAGCTATTAAGGTAAATAACTGTTTCTTAAAACGTAAAAATAAATTACCATAATAAAAAAAACATTTTAGATTAAAAATAGGCATTTATAATGTAATTTATACTCTATATAACCTATTAAAAAATAATTAAATTATTAAAGTTTGAGTTAGGCATATTTTGCATTCCTTTAAATAAAATTAATTAAAGGTCTTAATCGCATCCAAGTGGGATATAATAGCTTAAATTTGTACCCCGGTATGTTTTAGGAATATATATAATCATCCAATTTTATTAAGACAAGTGTTAGGGAAATTTTATAATATTATTTTTACCCTTAAATTACCTGATTTACCTTTAACCGTAGTAAATAAAATTTACTGTAATTACTATTCATAATGCCCAAAAATAAAAATTATCCTATTAGGATAATTTTTACCTAATGATTAAAAATATGGAATCCATTTTTCCAAATTCAAGGAAAATAAGTTGCATAAATTAATTTAAAAGTAATCCTATTGTCCATAAAACATGTTTTTGTTTAAAACATTACAAAAGATTAAAATGATTTTATGTATAAATTCAATGTAAAATTAAAGTTAATGACATTTATTATATTAAATGGTAAAAATATATTCTATTTATAAATTAAAACAATTCAATATTATAAATTATCATGATGAAAAAAATTGTTTTTAATTAAAATATAGTGTGTTTTTACTATTCATTAAAATATTAAAGTTATCAAAAATTTATAAAAAATATATCCAAAGTATATTTATATATTCTAATTCCATGTAAAAAGTTTAATATGTTAAATTGATCTTATAAACATGTCAAATACTAGATTTAAAATGGGTTCACCATCAGAAGGTGGAAAAACTACATTTTTGGAAAAATACTTCCTTTATACGAAAAATTGATTTTGTTCTCATACCAAGTTCTAAAAAATTTATAAGATGAATTACAATGTTATAAAATTAAAAATTTGGTTAATAATATACATAATGTCTAATTCATAATTATAATAATATATCATTGTTTAGTGAAACTCGGTATTGCAAACCACACAAGCTATCGAGGTAGGTCGTTCATGCGTGTAACACATGTCGTGATAGTGTTTGGTGTAGTGAAAGCTTACTTTGGCGTTTCATATAACATAATCCAAACTTATTTCATTCATACATTGAATAAAATCTTTACATATTGTTGTGTAGAATAATTTCTACCAAACAATCATGAAAAAGCGTATAACATGAGCCAAAAAATAGTGTTGTGTATACAGCAAGCTAATATAGTGTTGCGTATAGCGCAAGATAATTTTGGTGTAGCATATAACACAAGACATCAAAAAAAAATTAAATAGATTATTTCTCATAAAATCATGGGGTGTTACATGATAAGGCGTATTGGATAAATTTAATGTTGTTCCATAGTGATACCTTTGGGTGGGGCTTAGACTCCGACTCTAAATTTGAACCTTAATAATGATGCACTAAAAGTTTATATTAATGCCGCATTGAGCCTCTTGAAATTTTTTATATTTTTATGTTCTGTTGAAGCACATGTTTGACACATGACTTAGACCCCAAGTTAAAGCACAAGATTAGGGGTATGCATCTTCCTTGTTTTCCTTGATTTTTTAGGATTTATATATATGAATATGTGTCTTCTTCTTAAAGGTACTCTTTTTAGACTTCTGGCTTAGTCTGAAGTAGGTGATTAGGGAAGGGTTTCGTTGGGAACCTGGGACGAGTTATTTATTTCATTACACATAATTAATTATCTGAAATTTTTATATATTGCACCACTACATTTGATTATTGCATGAAATGGATGGGTTTAAGAACTTTGTGTGCTGGCCAATTAGGATTTTTTATCACACCCTTCTTGGGATTCGTTGACACCCGAGTAGATTACATGATTGTAGGTATTGACAAAGTGAAGTGGTTTGATTCTGATGTTTGATTATTTCTTGATGCTTATGATGGAGACTAGGGAAAAGGACTGAGCCTTTCTCGTGATGATTTTTTTGCTTTGTGTCATTTCTTTTTAGTGTATAGAATTATTGGGTAATGTTTTTATGTGCATTTAGTTTAGACAGACATCATGTCATGACATTGTTTTGTGAGCATCCGCACATGATTATTATTTATTTTAATTATTCACATTACATCTGCTGTAGTTTATTCATTTATATGCTTCCTCAATTTATTATTAATTGTTGTTTACTTCCACTGTGATAATACATATTACCTATGAGGGAATAGTCTTCCCCATGGACACAAAAATTCCCTCATTGATAATCGATAGCCTATGGAATTTGAGGATATGTTCTTGAGGTCAGGTAACCCACTGGTCCGGCAACCATCATAGAGGTGATATGGGGCAGGACTTTACAAAGTGGTATCAGAGGTGGTATTTTTCCATTGTCTTACTTTTTTGGGTTGGTGTACAGGAGACTAGAAATTTTCCAGTGCCTGATTAATAGTCGTGCTTGGTACGGATCACCCCACATATATAAAATGACCAAGTGCCTAGGGTTGGGATTGTTTTTCATACTTTTCGATGTTTAAATAGATATTCTTTCACCTCGAGTAACTGGTGTGATTTCCGCTCCTTATGAATTTATGGATTTTATGATATTTTACCCTTGGAATGTTTAGTAAAGGAAGAAGAAGTGGATGCATCATAATAGGCACAAATGGATTCAGATTACATGCATAGTGTCATTCAATGTAGTTTCATTTTAACCTGCATGTTGATTCATATTAATAAACCTGAATATATGCCATGTCTTGTAGTTATTTATCATGCCTTTTTTATTCCATGTTTCAGTGATATATTTAACATGATGGCCTATCGCCATGATGCATGTTTAATACCATGTTTTCATTGTATCATGCTTATGTGGCTATTATCATGTCTCTGTGATTAAAAATTTTATGCTTCTATGATTATAATATGTATCTCTCTGTTATCTTCTTATAGTGAACTTTTAGCATAGTTTTTTCTGTAATTGGTTTCTTTTCAATAATTTATTAGTTTCCCTAGAATGGGGCCCAAATTCCAAAACAATAAAGTGTATAGTCGCATTATAGGTTGATATCCAGCCATATATATATGTTGATATGTGTTTTATCATGTTATAATTTCAAATGAATTGGTTAAATACCTAAAGGGACAGCTAGGACCAAGTAGGGTAGATGGTGTATGTTCGGTATTAGATAACCTGGTAGGGGTGTTGTCACATATAATAATTAAATAACTATTTTTTGTTGCATTAAAATAAACTCAAGAAGTATTAGTGGGACCCTTGATGGTCACCTTATCTACCTAAAAGAATTTTTGTGATATATTTCCTAATTAAGGAGGTGATTTAAATTAATTTAAATGTTCTAAAATGGAGTTATATAATGCATTATTTTTCCATATGAGGTTTTGGTTAAGATCAAGTAATATGTGTTTTTTTATAAATATGGTACTTAATTTTTTGATTAAATCTTTTTATAAATAAATATTAAATGTGATTAAATAGAAAGGTCTTGGATATCGAACCTGTGGCGATGTCCTCTGTTTAAGACAATAGAAAATGGGTAGTTTTACCTTATCCATGAGTTGATTTGTAATATAAACTGTCTCGTGTTATTGTAACTAGGTGGACAACCTTTCTTAAAATGAAACCCCTGTTCAGACGAGTTGTCATGTTTCCCTTGACATTTGTATCGGGCTTGGGCATCGGTTAGTGCTCATTTCCATCAGGTTAGGACTGACTTAGGAATGGTTAGTTGCTTCATAGGTCCATCGACCCCCTCTTCTTCACAATGATGGATGATTTAGTACGTTTTCCTCCGAGATAAAAGTCATATTTCTTTTGTATCACCTTGGGGTAGTATGTTTTCACTTATGTGGTGTCACCATGTTTTTAACATTATAACGAACCAGTTGATTTAAGTGCAATCGTCATGTCTTGTGCTGTAAATAATTTTTTGGGTGATCTCCATAGTAAAATGACTACTGTGCAATCGTCCTTCTGGTAATCTCCAAATCCCCTTATTTACTCTTCCTTAAGTGATGAGTATTTCCCCTATATTTCTGTTGTCCTTGATTCACTAAGAGAGCATCGTACATACTCCATGATAAACATTAAAAGTAGTTGGGCTTGTTTAGGTTGGGTTTCTCAATGTTGTACGTTGCCCCATTATTCTTATTGCGGTTTTGGTTAGTCTTGAGTGACCCATGGATTTCTGCATAGGAATTCATTGGATGAACACTTGTACACCAGCTGTTTCTTCTGATGTGGAAACCTAGTTGATGTCTCTCTGGGATCAGTTAGTGACCTGTTTTGGACTTCATTTCCTTATACCAATATCTCACTCAAAAACATGGTGTGTGGACTACCTAAGGTTATTTACTTATACTCATGTCTTGTTGATTTGAGGGTTGCATGGACATTTTATCAAGATCACCGATGCCTAAATGAAGGGATGTCACTGAATGTCAGGTATGAATTTCCTTTGGTGTGTTTATGGTGAATGAAAGATACGTTGGAAGAAGGAATCACAGTTTAGTTCATAAAATTCAAGACATTTAAGTCGGGAACCTTCTCAAAAGGTTGGTCGGAGGGGCTAGAAAATTTATCTTTCTTGTTCAATGAAATGGTTAGTAAAGTATATTTTTTTTGCAAGTCGTCAAGTGAGATGAGTGTAGTTTGTGCTGACTAGGGAATTTCTTTAAAATATAGGTCAACTTGGGTTTTATGGGTTCTGGGAAATCAACTCTTTTGTCCATTTTTGAAGTCAAATGAGAAGAATTTCTAGAATACTTAAGGGTGTGTGTTATAGGAAATTCTAATGGGTGAAGGTGTCATGACTCATAATTTGCCTTTTTATAACTTTAAAACCTCAGGTGGTAAGTAACGTTGGCCAAAAGACAATGAGATGACGACATGGTAATGTCTATAGCTAAACATGATTGGATATGTATTATCTCAAGGTTTCAGTTGGAAAATGAGCATTGGCTCATATCTTAATGTCTTATGTGGCGCTTTTCTAACCAATGTTTGAACGTTCATTGAGAGTATGGAGATGCAATGCAACTTTTTTTATGAGACAATGAACCTATAGATCATGTGAGAGTTATGTTGTTCTTAATGGTTTCTCTGGTATGAGAAGTTATATGATGCGACAGTTTTAACAATCTGTGTTTTGAACCAGATGAAAAAGCGTAGGAATTAAAAAAAATCTATTAACTAGGAAAATTTGTTTTATAACCAAGTATCAGAACTTTTTATTTCCGATAGTTGACACTGCGATGTTTCTTTTAAAAAAATTTATTATATTAATTAGATTAAAATTAATGTAGAAACAAATTAAATGAAGGGTAAAAGTCTAAATAAAACATTGGATTATTCTATGAAACATTTTCAAAGATAAACAATGAGTTAGAATGGGGTTCCGAGACCCATATACTCTCGACATTGATAGAATAAAAATATTAATTTTTTTTATTCATATGCATTCAATTTTTTCAAATAAATAAAATATCTCTCAAATGGCGTGTTTTATGAGAATTTTTAGACCATTGTTAGGTCTGTGACATCAGGTTTTCCCAAGTAATGTTATAACTTTGATTTGATTAGGGTGTTTGGTAACCTCGCATTTGATAATAGCCTCGTTATTTTTAATTAATTAATTATTCCTTTTTTATATTATAAATAATTTTTCTCTAAAAAACGGTTCATAGAATGAGAAACCTGAGACCATCGTTAGTTTGAGGACGTGGGGTTAACCCGAGGAATGGTATAACTCATGTGAACATCAGACGTTTTCGTCAGATCAAATTCGATGATAATTTATTTGGGTTATAAATATTTTTGTTGGATAGTTATAAATAATAATATTTTTATTATTAATATTATAATTTGTGTTGATGATAAAAAATAAAAATGTTCTTTTAAAATTAACAAATTGTGTCTTGGTAAAAATAATAACTGAGAAATGTAATAAATGTGATAATATTAATTGTTATAATTTAATAAAAATTTACAATAAATACTAATTTAATAGTTTGTTTCAGTTTTCAAATGGTTGTTGTTTTAAAATTATTAATGGAGTAATTAATGAGTTATATTAAATAATAATAATTTTAATTATTTTAACATCTCAACTTAAATCATGGTTTAGACCATTTAATTTTTGTCCTCTAAATTCTTCATGTGACCCAGGGCGCCCAGTTGTGCAACCTATTTCATGTCCCAATAAACTATTAAATTAATTAAATAATATCCCGGGTTTTATGTAAAATATTTACATTTCACCATAGCACTGCGTTTGTGATAAATATAATTTGAAAGAGTTTGAAGAGAATAAAACGAGTTTAAATGAAACTAATGAAATTTAGAGGGATAAAAATAAATAATAAAATAGATACAGTCTGAGAGAAATTTAAAATAATTAAATTGGGATAAACCCATTTTAATTTTTTATTTTATTTCTTCTACCATTCTATTTTTATTATTTTCATTATTTCATTTTTATTTATTTTTCCTTTTCTTTTCTTTTCTTTCTTTTGATTTATTTCATTCCTCTCCTCCTATCTTCCTCCTTGTATCTCCCCGACCCCAGCTACCCAGCGTCGGTGCATTACTTCGTAACATTGACATGATCACAAAAGATCATGTCTCGAAAGACCGATTAGTTTAGTAGCCTTGGAAACACTAGATACATTCATAAGTCTTTCATTACATCAAAAAAAACTACAATAACATGGTCTTCATAGTCCACACTCATATCCCTTTCTGACTACCCCTGCTGGTCATTCATAAAATACTTCTTCACATCCTGGAAAAATATTAAAACATTGAAAGGGGTGAGCTCAGATGCTCAGTAAGGTTAACAATATAGCGGCAGCTTTCATAAATAAACATTAACATTTAAGGCAATGTATGACTAAAACAAAAGCCTTTTAAACTTGAACTTCAACATAATATGGAAAAAGTGAAATGAGATAATGTCATTCACTTCTTCACATGGATATTCTACTGGTTGAATAATCACATGCAATATCAATAACCACTTTCATAATGAGGGAATGTATAATGCCAGACATTCTGAAACATTTTGTCAGGGCCTCGGCCAAGACATCTAAAAATGAATAAGGCCTCAGCGAAAACCATAAATCAAATTGGGAAAGGGCCTCGGCCAATTCCACGTCTAGTTGTATCGTGAGACCTACCGATGCATCGAGGAGCTATAGCGGGCTCAACCCGTCACTTATTAAGTCCAATACATTCCTCATATGAATAGGTTTAAACATATCATAACCCATAACATAATCGTATCACATAAAACATGCATAAAGGAAACATAACATTTCCACATTTCAATCACAAGATATCAATACAACACATTGTTATAATAAAAACGCTTTCAAAACCATTTTCAATACCAAAATAAAAGAAAGTTAAAACATTGTATTTATTTTTCATTAAAACAAATGATGGACAGTATAAGAAGCCGAAACTCAAATAATAGTCACGGCGGCGGAGAAGTCGTTTTCGCCACAAAAGTAAGGAAATAAAAACATTCCCTTTTTTCGTTTAGCAAAACGCTTCGTATAAAAAAGATTCCTTTTGAATAAACGTAAAAGTCAAAGGGGTTTATACACCGTATAAAAGAAAGTTGTGTATAAAACCAAATATGCCTCAATGAAAGGGATTGAGATGAAGTCCTTAAAAAGATCATTTTTTTAAATAAAGTACATATATAATGTGTATTCACTATAATTACACATAAATAATGTAAAAATACAAGATAGGACATAATAATATCATGACATAGTTTGAAAGTAGGAGATTAACCCCATGAATGGAAATTGGGTTAAAAATTCCCTTACCTCGTGTCCGACTTGATCAAACCGTTCTTTAACCTCCTGAATAATAAACTAGAGTTAATATCTACCTTATTAAGAACCATTTTCAATTTCATTATCCTTTTTATTTCACTTATTACAATGTTATGAACGTTATGTAATTATTTAAGTTAATAACGGTCGTTTTGTCGATCTTTGATACTTGTGTCAACAATAAACTACTTATAATTACAAGTTGTTCATGTGGTGAAATATCTATTATATCCAGAATTATATTCATGATGTAGATATCATATATATCATATATATCTAGTATATACATTCATTCATAATATTATGTAACATTTAGAGGTAAGAAATCAAATGCACCGTTCATGGAGACGGTAAGTCGTACGTACGCATGAACGCTACTTTCATTTATATTTCGTATTTAATGTAATGAAATCATAATTATATAAATGTATAATATAATTCCAGTATAATATATCATATAATACCATTTACTCCATCCTTTATACATCCCACATATGGTATTAACGATTCAAATCACTTTTAGGGGGCGGTAGTCCGCACTTCCTAAAATGAAATTATCGCGTTTACCCATAATGGAAATAATAAAGTATTCCATAAATGAGAAATACCGAAGAATAAGTAAAAAATAAACATATTATATATCATATTTAAATATAGTGACATCTTAATGGCCACCTTTGAAGGTGTTATATGAGTGTTGAACAATCATCGTTTCGTCAGACAGAAATTCGCCATCCACAGAAACCGTATGTTTTTTAACCATTAGATGTAGGTGTGTGTAAGTGTAGATCTAATACTTCTTATAACAATATCCTAGTATATTGAGGATATAGGTGTTGTTACAAAATAAATGAATAAAAAGAGTTTATGGGGTTGGAGGAGACAAACAAAATAACATAAGAGAAGACATTACCTTTAAATCGGGTAACTCTTTTGATTGGAGCCAAAGGCTTCCTTGGGAAGAGTTCTTCCCAAAGTGAGCCTTCTAGGAGTAATAGGGGGAAGTTGGGAGAGTATTTGGGCAGAGTTTGGCCGAGCGAAATGGCTTTAAATTGTTAATTAGGTGGTAGAGGTGGGGGCCTTTTATAAGAGGAGAGGAGGGGCACTATTGGAAAGTAAGGAACTTTTACATTATTATACAATGCTTTTAGGATTCTAAAGGTCCCACACTTATATAATTCGTGGATAAGGTGATAAGGGTTCGAAATCTACCCATCCAACAGTCTTTTCACAAGTGTAAGCCTTGGATTGTACATTATCTTTTCATTTTATTAAAATCGTTAAATAATAAGGTCATCGCTGCATCATAATGATGTCATAAATAATTTAATTTATTTAATTTCTAAAAATTATAAAACAAATACTATGATGTAGGAAATCTTTTTAGCTTTCCAATTACTATTTATAGTCAAAAATATGACTTGTATAACCCCATGTAAAAATTGTTTTAGTAAAACATTTCATGTTTGTGTAACTTTTTACTTTAACATTATATAAAAGGTATTTATGTCATTTTCCAACTAAAGTGGCTCCATGGGGTCCCCAAGTTGACCCATGGATTGTATTGGTCGGCCATTACTCATCCAATAGGATTAGGACAAGTGTCAAGCTCATATCATATTATTAATACATTATTTTTACCTTAAACTACACTAATTACCTCTAATCGCGATTAAGAACTTAAAAGTTACTATTCACCAAAAAATTATTTTAATCTCATTGAACTACATTTTACTACTTAATGACAACCATGTATGTCGGATTTTTGAAAATCAAATCACAGAAGTGGTAATATTTCATTTAAACGAAAAATCAGTTATTTAACTACCACTTAGTGGTTTTACTATTCATCAAAAATTGAAGTTTTTCAGAACAATGCCAAAATTTCACTCTAAGCTATAATTGATATTCCGAATTCAAAAATGATGTCTATTTTAAAAAATTCAAAACATATAAGTTTCATTAATTAATTTTATAATTAATTCCCGCTGTCACAACAAATAGCGTGTTTTTAAGAAACAATTTATATCAAAAGATTGGCAATTGTTTATGTCCAATTTCAATGTTAAATTAATTCTAATGACCACCATTGGATAAAATGGTAAAAATATATTCTAATTATACTTTAAAACCACTAAATAGTATAATTTATCACAATATATTATTTTGATTAAAAAGGTTGTTTTATGTATTTTTCACTATTCATAAAAAAATTGGAAGTTCTCAGAAAGTTACAAAAAATTCAACTTAGGATAATTTCGATATTACAAATAAAAAAATGAAGTCCATTTTGAAATATAAAATTTCTATAATTTTAAAAGGTAGTTATTACTATTCATAAAGGCTACTTTGATTAGTCGCGGTGTGTTAGAACTCGAACTTGCGTACAATTCAAGCTATTGCATTATTGAATGAGAAGCGTATCGTGGAAGCTCGGGGTGTTACATTCTCCCCTCCTTCAATAAATTGAGTCCTCACAATTTGAAATTTTTCTTTGAAATTAAAAGGTTGAAAAGAGAAAATACCTTTGAGGAAAACCCACATCGGAAATAAGATTAATAAAATTTAGCCTTAATAAGAGGGAAAGGGAAATGAAAGAGTCCCAACCCAATTATGATCTCGATTAGGAGAACATTGGTGGCAATTAGAGACATATAATTGGAGGAAATATGTAAATATTTGTAGGGAGTGATTGAGGTCATCAATCACAATCAACTGTCAAATTGAGGGCCTCAAAGCCTTCAATCTATGTTGATTTAAAATATCATCAGTTCAACAAGACATAAGGTATTAGGATAACACATTTTTTTGTTTTAATATCCCTTTACTAAAGTTTAAGAATTAATTTATTCATTGAATAAGAGATAGGTATATATATATTTATGCTTGACAATTAGAGTTTCAACCTTCAACTCATCTTTCACTCAAAAAGATAATAGAACTCAAAAATATTATACTTATCCTAATTGTATAAGGTTCCAAATGTTAACACATACCAGTTAGATTAGTAAAATTATTTTGTAATAACCAGGGACTTCCTGTAGGCTAGTGGTAGGATATAAAGGCATGTTGCACCATGATTGTGGGTTCGATTCCTGCAGCTTTGTCCGATGCGACGGGTTATGCCCCACCCTGCAGGTTGTCCTTTTCCTAAAACTATAGTATCATAATATTCCAAAAATAATATCCATAAATTTTTTAACCTTAAACAATACAATCCAAAGATCCACTTAATCCACTCCAACCTTTATAGTTATCCAAAATACCTTTGTCCAGACTTTCTCTAAAAGGTCTCTTAATTCCAAAATCAATTTATCAGATTACCCAATCAAAGTAAAGTTTCTCTTATTGTGACATACTAAAAATATAATTACCATCATCATATTAAAACCTTACTGAAATCAACAAGTACTGCAGTACAATCTTTATATATATATCACATTATTCTAATAACCAGAATATAATCCATGAGTCCAAAAGCACCAATACATTAGTTATTCTTCTTCAACTGTAGTAACAACAAAAGATTATCCTTGATCCCTTGGCCTTTTCTGAGGTAAGTTTACCTGACGCTTAGGACATTCATTTGCATAATGACCTATTTCTCTACAATTGTAGCATTCAACATTGATAGCCCCTTTCTTTCCCTTGCAATCACGTGCCTGGTGACCTTTTTCTCCACATTTATAACAAACTCCCATTCCTTTTAGGCAAGTACCAGGGTCATTCTTCCCACAATTATCACATAATGGAAAATACTTCTTTCCCTTTTTCCCTTTATCTGTCTCTTGTTCCACCGTTCTCTTCTTCTCTTGCTTTACTTTCTTGTCATAAGACATAGATAATTCCTTTTCTGTCTTGATAGCACACGAGACAATATCTTTGTATGATGAGAAGGATTTTGATACTAAAGCTCGACAGAGAAATGGTTTTAACCCATCAAAGAAGCGATCAATCTTACTCCTTGGGTTATGTATATAATATGTAGCATACCTCGCTAACCTTGTAAAAGTTGGCCTCATACATTGCGACATTCTCATCCTCCTTCTGCCTCAGACTCAGAAATTGCCTTTCCATATCTGCTCGATGGTCACGAGGAAAGTATTTTTCTAAAAAAAGCTCTTTGAACTCCCTCCATTCCATATTCGATACGTCATCATATTCCTTTGTGTTTTGAATCAGCGACCACCACTGATCGGCATCTCCAGTGAGGAGGTAAACTTCCATGACAACCTTCTCCCTTTCGCTACTCCCCAAGGCATGGAATATTTTCTCTAAGGATATTATCCATTGTTCAGCTACTAATGTATTTATACCCCCATTAAATGTTGGTGGTTGTTGCCTCATGAAGCTGTCTAACATTGATCCTCCACGTTGCGGATCAGGGTGCTCCATACGAGTAAGGTTATTATTCATAACCTGAGTGAGTTGTCCCAGTATGGTAATAAGTTGATCAGCACCAGTTGTATCTCCAACTCCACAATAATTATCTTGAGCAGGAGGGAAATCCCTACACGGAGTGTGTGCATTGATACGGTTTCCATTCCTTTACTAGGCGCCATTTCTAAACAATGGAATAAACTAGATTAGTTTATGAATCAAAATACATAATTCCATACTTGTAAAAAACGTAACATAAATTGAACTATTTATGGATATAATCCATAATCATAAAAAGGTTTTATTTGAGGAAGTATATACTCATAACTGTTCATAGTGGTTTGTAATGAAAATGGGAATTATCCTAAGCATATCCCCCGGGAGTGTCGTAACCAAGAGTGCAGCAAGGCCCGTTGTCGGGCACCAGTTTTCGTTCGAGTCTAGCTCAAAGCGGTGTTTTCGGGTTTTACCCCTAGGTACATCTGTGCCAAAGCTGCCTCTACCTGCTCATATCTAGACAGGGATGTATTGCTCGGAAAACTCACAAAATCTCTATAATACCAAAATTCTAGGAAGTTTTTCTATACTAATCCTCAAAGTCTATCTTCGGGCTATGTGCTCTAATCAGAGTTTATCTAAATCTAGCTTCCAAGGTTGGTAATAAACTGCATGTGATACCAACTGTAATGCCCCGACCCCAGCTACCCAGAGTCGGTGCATTACTTTGTAACATTGGCATGATCACAAAAGATCATGTCTCGAAAGGCCGATTAGTTTAGTAGCTTTGGAAACACTAGATACATTCATAAGTCTTTCATTACATCAAAAAGAAAACAAACTAAAATAACATGGTCTTCATAGTCAACACTCATATCCCTATCTGACTACCCCTGCAGGTCATTCATAAAATACTTCTTCACATCCTGGAAAAATATTAAAACATTGAAAGGGGTGAGCTCAGATGCTCAGTAAGGTTAACAATATAGCGGAAGCTTTCATAAATAAACATTAACATTTAAGGCAATGTATAACTAAAAAAAAGCCTTTTAAACTTGAACTTCAACATAATATGGCAAAAGTAAAATGATATAATGCCATTCACTTCTTCACATGGATATTCTACTGGTCGAAAAATCACATGCAATATCAATAACCACTTTCATAATGAGGGAATGTATAATGCCAGACATTCTGAAACATTTTTTCAAGGCCTCGGCCAAGATGTCTAAAAATGATTAAGGCCTGGGCCAAAACCATAATTCAAATTGGGAAAGGGCCTCGGCCAATTCCACGTCTAGTTGTCTCATGATACCTACCGATGCATCGAGGAGCTATAGCGGGCTCCACCCGTCACTTATTAATTCCAATACATTCCTCATATGAATAGGTTTAAACATATCATAAACCATAACATAATCGTATCACATAAAACATGCATAAAGGAAACATAACATTTCCACATTTCAATCACAAGATATCAATACAACACATTGTTATAATAAAAACGCTTTGAAAACCATTTTCAATACCAAAATAAAAGAAAGTTAAAACTTTGTATTTATTTTTCATTAAAAAAAATGATGGCATGTAGAGGAAGCCGAAACTCAAATAATGGTCACGGCGGTGGAGAAGTCATGGTCGCCGCATAAGTACAAAAATAAAAACATTCCCTTTTGTTGTTTAGAAAAACGCTTTGTATAAAAAAGGTTCCTTTTGAATAAACGTAAAAGTCAAAGGGGTTTATACACCGTATAAAAGAAAGTTGTGTATAAAACCAAATATGCCTCAATGAAAGGGATTGAGAAGAAGTCCTTAAAAAGATCATTTTTTTAAATAAAGTACATCTATAATGTGTATTCACTATAATTACACATAAATAATTTAAATATACATGATATGACATAATAATATCATGACATAATTTGAAAGTAGGAGATTAACCCAAAGAATGGAAATTGGGATAAAAATTCCCTTACCTCGTGTCCGACTTGATCAAACCATTCTTTAACCTCTTGAATAATAAACTATAGTTAATATATAACTTATTAAGAACCATTTTCAATTTCATTATACTTTTTATTTCACTTATTACAATTTTATGAACCTTATGTAATTATTTAAGTTAATAACGGTTGTTTTGTCGATCTTTGGTACTTGTGTCAACAATAAACTTCATATAATTTCAAGTTGTTCATGTGGTGAAATACCCATTATATCCAGAATTATATTCATGATTTAGATATCATATATATCATATATATCCAGTATATACATTCATTCATAATATTACATAACATTTAGAGGTAAGAAATGAAATGCACCGTTCATGGAGACGGTAAGCCGTACGTACGCATGAACGCTACTTTCATTTCTATTTCATATTTAATGTAATGAAATCATAATGATATAAATGTATAATATAATTCCAGTATAATATATCATATAATACCATTTACTCCATCCTTTATACATCTCACATATGGTATTAATGATTCAAATCACTTTTAAGGGGCGGTAGTCCGCACTTCCTAAAATGAAATTATCACGTTTACCCATAATGGAAATCATAAAGTATGCCATAAATGAGAAATACAGAAGAATAAGTAAAACATAAACATATTATATATCATATGTAAATATAGTGACATCTTAATGGCCACCTTTTATGGTGTTATATGAGTGTTGAACAATCATCGTTTCGTGAGGCAGAAATACGCCATCCACAGAAACCGTATGATCTTTAACCATTAGATGTAGGTGTGTGTAAGTGTAGCTCGATTACTTCTTATAGAAACATCCTAGTATATTTAGGATACTGGTGTTGCTACAAAAGAAATGAATAAAAAGAGTTTATGGTGTTGGAGAAGACAAACAAAATAACATAAGAGAAGATATTACCTTTAAATCGGGTAACTCTTTTGATTGGATCCAAAGGCTTCCTTGGGAAGAGTTCTTCCCAAAGTGAGGCTTCTAGGAGTAATAGGGGGAAGTTGGTAGAGTATTTGGGAAGAGTTTGGCCGAGCCAAATGGCTTGAATGTGTGAATGAGGTGGTAGAGGTGGGGGCCTTTTATAAGAGGAGAGGAGGGGCACTCTTGGAAAGTAAGGAACTTTTACATTATTATACAATGCTCTTCAGATTCTAAAGGTCCCAAACTTATATAATTTGTGGATACGGTGTTAAGGGTTAGAAATATACCCATCCAATAGTCTTTGGACAAGTGTAAGCCTTGTATTGTACATTATATTTTCATTTTATTAAAATCGTTAAATTATGAGGTCATCGCTGCATCATAATGATATCATAAATAATTTAATTTATTTAATGTCTAAAAATTATAAAACAAATACTATGATGTAGGAAATCTTTTTAGCTTTCCAATTAATATTTATAGTCAAAAATATGACTTTTATAACCCCATGTAAAAATTGTTTTAGTAAAACATTTCATGTTTGTGTCATTTTTTACTTTAACATTAAATAAAAGGTATTTATGTCATTTTCCAACTAAAGTGGCTCCATGGGGTCCCCAAGTTGACCCATGGATTTTCATGGTCGGCCATGACTCATCCAATATGAGTAGGACAAATTTCAAGCTCATATCATATTATTAAAACATTATTTTTACCTTAAACTACACTAATTACCTCTAATTGCGATTAAGAACATAAAAGTTACTATTCACCAAAAAATTATTTTAATCTCATTGAACACCATTTTACTTCTTAATGAAAACCATATATGTATGATTTTTGAAAATAAAATCACAGAAGTGGTAATATTTCATTTAAACGAAAAATCAGTTATTTAACCACCACTTAGTGGTTTCACTATTCATCAAAAATTGAAGTTTTTCAGAACAATGCCAAAATTTCACCCTAAGCTATAATTGATATTCCGAATTCAAAAATGATGTCTATTTTAAAAATTTCCAAACATATAAGTTGCATTAATTAATTTTATAATTAATTCCGGTTGTCACAACAAATAGCGTGTTTTTAAGAAACAATTTATATCAAAAGATTGGCAATTGTTTATGTCCAATTTCAATGTTAAATTAATTCTAATGACCACCATTGGATAAAATGGTAAAAATATATTCTAATTATACTTTAAAACCACTAAATAGTATAATTTATCACAATAAATTATTTTGATTAAAAAAAATTTTAAGTATTTTTCACTATTCATAAAAAAATTGGAAGTTCTCAGAAAGTTACAAAAAATTCAACTTAGGATAATTTCGATATTACAAATACAAAAATGAAGTACATTTTGAAATATAAAATTTCTATAATTTTAAAATTGGTTATTACTATTCATAACGGCTACTTTGATTAGTCGCGGTGTGTTAGAACTCGAACTTGCGTACAATGCAAGCTATTGCATTATTGAATGAGAAGCGTATCGTGGAAGCTCGGGGTGTTACACTCCTCTCCTGTGCATGTCGCACCCCTCCTCTTTAGGTGGTGCCAACCACCTCGTTCTCTCTTCGGAAGATCGTCACGCTTCCACCGGTCGTCTGTTTTCAGCGCCATCAAGTGCATTATAATCTTCTCAGTAAGGCTTATCCTACTCACTAAGAATGGTTTGATCTCCTTCTCTATCGTTTGTGCAGTTCTTCGTAGAATGAATTTACCCTGTTTTGTGGTTTTTCTAAAATCATATGTTTTTTTCATTTTAGGCCAAAACAAAGCCTACTAAAGATCATATCATCATATACAACAATAAGGTAGGGCATCTACTCCCTTTCCCTCCATTTCATTACGATTTACAAAAATTCACGGTTATTCCATTCGTCGGTGCCAACAAATGTTGTGAAAATTTACCAAATCTTCTTAATTTAATTATTCTGCTTAATTGTTCCATCCCTATTTATTATAAATTCATTTGTTTAATTTATTGCAACATGGATGGACACCCCTTTGGGTGTACCAATGTGGTCGGTATAAATTCCATTAGCCGAATATTTAATTCATTTAACTACATGTGTTGTGTAGCCTATTTTTGTTGTGTTTAATATAAATAATTATTTTTAAAATAATTATGAACCTTGAATTTTTGGATCATTGGTAGTTGTTTGTACAGAATTATTTATTTATTAAAATATGCATTCTTAAGCATTTAATTTATCTTACATCATGTGTTCTGTAACCAAATATTTTGTGTTTAATTCAAATATTTAATTTAGATTAATTATTTAACGAACCAAAATTTCATTAATGGAAAATCCCTCTTGATCCAGTTAAATGTTTCTTTATGAAAAATGTTTTTATAATATGTCAAATTTTTTAGTTTTACTTTAAGATTTGTGACCGTTACTTTTATAGCCTTTGAACAGTGATCATCTGGATAGTTTAAAGATAAGGCTTTAACGAACCAATTTTCTACTCAGACAAAGGAAGCGATGGCCTCATCCAGTAGAATTGCCCCTTACGAAGCCCATTTGTCGGAGCTCGGAAAAGTGGTGGCGTCTTTGGGCTTTTCCCTTTACCAAGCCCAAGCTGAGCTTCATCAAGTCAAGCTCGAACGTGATCGTCTACGGGAAAAATGGAAGTTGATAGAGATTACCACTCGAGCGATGTTATCCGAGCAACCCCAAGAGTCTGTCACCATCTCATACCATACCCTTAGGTCTTATGTGGCTATTTTAAGGGGTTATGTAACAAATAAGTAGCACCATGTTCATGTACATTATTTTTTTTGTATATAATAATGAATATAATTTCTAGTCATTTTTGATACATTGTAATTAGTTTTTAAAGTACAAATGGTGTTTTTAGTTATTATTTAATTAAGAATTATATTTTATTAAATTAAAGAATTTTTGAATTAAATAATATTTTTATAAAATATTATTATTAATATTAAATTAATTTTTATTAAATATAAATGATCTTATAATTTTATGAATGCAATTAAAATTTTTATTAAGGTTTGAAAGCCATTTCTGTCAAAACCCGTGAATTTTTTATAAATGTCGGTTTTTATTTTAAAAGTGAAAATTCACATATTTAGAAAATTATTTAGATAAAATAAATATTATTTTTGGAATCAGGACATCGAAATTATCCAACGGTGAATTTTTCATAAATTTCTGAGACAGTCAAATTTTTGGGTAAAAATTAAATACCATTTAAATATATAATGTGTTTTATGACATCATAATGACCCAATGGTGATGTAATAAAATACCATAATCCCTATGTTCGGCCAATATATGTTTTATCATTAAAATAATGAGGTTTTGGGTTTGTTTGACTCACTTTTCAAAGTATTAATGGAGCCCTCAAGACTTATTCAACACTTTGCCTTTTTAAATTAATTTCCATGGGAGTGTGACTCACCTCTACATAAGCAACCCTAATTTTTTAATAAGTTCGGACCTTGGACTTGTAAAATATTGTTTTCCTCTTTCATTTTCCAGAAACCATGGGCAAATACCATGGGATGGTTTGTGGTTTGGATTATTTTAATATAAGGGGTCCCAAACCTAAATAATAAAGAATTCTCTCACCTTTCCTATATAAACCCACCCAAGCTCCCACTTCCCCCTCACTCAAAGCCCTTGAAGTTCGTCCAACCTCTGCCCTACTATCTCTAGAATCCTCTAAAGGTGCCCCAATCTCCCAAGAAGCCTCTCACAAGCCTCTCTGTAGCCTTTGGAAGCACACTTCCAAGTAAGGGGTTTTCTTCCTTTCTCGTTTTTTTGTCAATTTTCTTTAAGTTGTATTTCCATTTTTATTTCAATTATGAATGTTGGGGTATGGTTTCACACCTCCCCCATACTTCCCTCTTATTGTTTGAATGATGGGAGAACCCTTTCTCTCTCATTAAATGCCTCCCAGGTACACCCGTTACTATGCCGAAATTCCGAAAGGAACTTCTCTCTCTTCTTTTACATTCAAGAAATACTTTTGTATCATGAATATAAATTCCATTTCTATTGTTGGGACATGTATATATATGATCTCCTTACTGTACATTACATGTAAATATGATGAGGAACCCCTTTCTCTCTCATCAAACTTTTTTATGAATTCTTATGTCACGCCGTTACGCTGCCGAAATCTCACCGATTTTCTAAGCCAATGTCTTTGTGTAGTGAATACCATGCCCATTTCTCCATCAAGGGTATTCACCTTTATGCACATTTAAATATTGATTATAATGTTTCATGTATGAATTCCAGTTTCCTTTATCGTGGAAGAAATGATTATGTTTTATGAATCCATGTTTTATGATCCATGTGGCACACTTATACATGAAATGAAATGTTTAAGAAGGGTGTGCCCTTTATAGAGCTCCAATGCATTGGGTAAAGTATAGTATCATGATACGTCATTTGAAATGAGTGTTGACTCATGCTAATTCAAGTGCAACGAGGGTTTACTCGTGCTTCAAGTGCAATGAGGGTTTACTCATGCTCCATGTGCAATGAGCCTTGGCTCATGCTAATTCAATGTTAAGTGTTGTTGCCACATTTCCATGTTATGATTATCATGCTTTATCATGCCTTTATGTTCTTGTTTCTATTATGCTATATTGATATGCCTATTGCCTAACATGTATTTAACTCCTCATGTTATTCATTGTTTACTCCCTTACTGGGCTTTATAGATCACCCTTTTCTTATGCATTTCCTCAGGTTATCCCATGCAATGCTAAGTACGAAGGAATGTAGTGGTCATGTAAAGGAAGTTTTCAATAAAGATGTTGTATTTCAAGTTTAAAGTTTTTATGTAATGATCCTATTCCCCAAAGACACTAAACCTCTCGATATTCTTTGTTGTATCAAGTGATGTTTTATGTAATAAAGAATGCTTAAGTTGTAATAAAAAGCAGGGTTGTCATAGTTGGTATCAGAGGATAGGTTTAGTTTTTTTTGGGATTAGGAAACCCTAGTAAAGCCTTAGATACAAGACTAAGCATAATAAAAACATCCCTATGTTTTGGTAAATACTAAGTAAGTGGTTTATCAAACAAATACATCCCTGTCTCGATACGAGCAGGTAGAGGCGGCTCTGGCACAGATGTATCCTAGGGGTAAAACCCGAAAACACCGCTTTGAGCTAGACTCGAACGGGAACTGGTGCACGACAACGGGCCTTGCTGCACTCTTGGTTATGAAACTCTCGGGGGATATGTTTTGATGAATTCACAATCTTATTATGAACCCTTATTAAAGGAAAAATTCCCCTAAGAATATATTTTAGAAGGAAGATCATGAAAAGCTTGGATTGAATCCTATAGACTCATGAGTTAAAGAGATTAAAGTTTATTTATAAGTCATCAACTTTTGTCTTTGGATTAACCTTTATGTGTTTCCCCTAACATTCTTTTATTCCATCCAATGGCCGGTAATAGGAGAACTCGGGCTAACAACCGTTGTGAAGATCAGTGTGATGATTGTACTTATGAGATGCCCAATCCAATGGGAGCGGGAATCGCGAACTTTGTCACGCTTCTCTCTCAGCTAACTCAAGTTTTGAATAGAAAAACTGGTCAAGAGGAACATTCAACCCCCCCTAAGAAATAAGAAGTCTCTATTGAAAGATTCATGAGACAAAGGCCTCCTACTTTCAGTGGATCATCTGATCCCACAATCGCTGAACAATGGATCAACTCCATTGAGAAGATATTCTCCATCCTCCAATGCTCTGAAAAAGAGAAGGTTCTCTTGGAGGCTTATCGTATGGAGGGTGAAGCTGATCAATGGTGGACGTTGATCAAAAATATGAAGCCTGAGGAGGAGATCGAGGCTTTGGAATGGAAGGTATTCCGTAAGATGTTTTTCGATAAATATTTTCCACGCACCCTCCGTCTTAAGATGGAAAGGGACTTCCTTTCCCTCAAGAAGAAATATGAGGAATCTGTGGGAGCGTATGAGGCAAACATCACAAGGCTTGCACGATACGCTTCCGGCTTTGTCGTTACCCCCGAATGCAAGGTCGACCACTTCTTTGGTGGGCTGAAGCCTAGCTTGCGGAAAGCATTAGCGATCCGTGACTTCGACAGCTATGAGGAAATTGTCCGATGTGCCCTCAAGGTTGAAATGGAGATCGGAGAATCACAGGGATATCATGGGGACAAGAAGCAGAAGGTGGACTTCAATACTGGTGGTCCGATGGATAAATCCAACGGTGCTAAGAAATTCCAGCACCCCACTTGCCAAAAGTGTGGAAAGAAGCACCCTGGAAATTGCCTTAGGGGGACAAGAAAATGCTTCAAGTGTGGAAGAGAAGGGAACCTAGCTGTTAACTGTCAGCAAGAAGGACCCGCGGCTGCGACAGAGGAGAGTAACGCTCCGTTCGAACCTCAACGTGTTGTTCAATGCTTCAAATGCAAAGAACCGGGTCATTTTGCGAATCAGTGCCCTAATCCAAGGGTTTTGGGAGGCAATAAACAACCTCCAAGACAGCAAGGAAGAGATTTTTCCATCACTTATGCCAAAGTGAACCCCGACAACGAAGTGGTGACAGGTACTCTAGTTATTCATTCAAGAATAGTGAACGTACTTTTTGATTTAGGTTCTACGCATTATTTTATATCTCAAAAGATTAGCAGAATAATCCATGCACCACCACAAATCATGGTAGTAAAGATGTCGGTGAGTAGGGAAAATGGGGCAATCATTGCATCCCATGAGTATAAGTCCTCCCCTGTTATAATATGTGGATTGAATTTCCCGGTGAACCTCATCATACTCCCTTTGGTGGAATTTGATGCAATTCTTGGCATCGATTGGCTTTCCTTATATAGAGCCAACATAAATTGTCGGGAGAGGGAAATCACACTCCATATGGAGAATCGACCCCTGATTCTTTACAAGTGTCAGGAGGAAGATGAATCTCCTTTATCTCCATCATCTCAAGCATGGATATTACTGCCTTATGAGCACGCATATCTGACTCAGATGATTAAGTCCAAGGAAGAAACCACCCTTGAAGAAATTCCTATTGTGAGGGAATTCGCTGAAGTATTTCCCGAGGAACTTCCTGGTCTTCCTCCAAGAAGAGATGTTGAGTTCTCAATTGAACTTATACCTGGGGCGCTACCAATATCTAGGACTCCATATAGAATGTTTGTGGTTGATCTTGAAGAACTGAAGAAACAACTACCGGAGAATCTGGATAAAGGGTTTATACGCCCAAGTGCATCACCATGGGGTGCACCAGTCCTCTTCGTCAAGAAGAAGGATGGGTCAATGCGGCTTTGCATCGATTATCGTGAACTTAACAAAATCACGATAAAGAACAAGTATCCTCTCCCAAGAATCGATGACTTGTTTGATCAGCTGCGTGGAGCACAATACTTCTCCAAGGTCGACTTGCGGTAGAGATATTATCAAGTAAGTGTGAAGAAGGAAGATATCCCCAAGACTGCTTTTCGTACTAGGTACGGGCACTATGAATTCATAGTAATGCCTTTCGGACTCACCAATTCTCCAGAAATATTCATGGACTTGATGAATAGAGTCTTTAGAGATTACCTAGACAAATTTGTGGTAGTCTTTATAGATGATATTCTAATATACTCCAAAACCAAGGAGGACCATGAGGAGCATTTAAAAACTGTACTAGAGACTTTGCGCAAGGAGAAGCTCTATGAAAAGTACAGCAAGTGTGAGTTTTGGTTGAAGGAAGTCTCGTTCATGGGTCATATCATCACAAGCAATGGGATATCTGTAGACCCCTCCAAAACAGATGCAATTGAGGGATGGCCGAGGCCAACATCGGTAACTGATATCCGTAGCATCTTGGGGTTAGCTGGATATTATCGACGATTTGTGAGAAATTTCTCACGATTGTCCAACCCTCTTACCAAGCTAACTCGAAAGGGAGTAAAGTTTGCTTGGAGTGATGAATGCGAAAAAAGCTTCAAGGAGTTGAAAAGGAGGCTTATCACTGCACCCGTGCTCACTTTACCCACAAGTGGGGAGCTTTTTCTGGTATTCAGTGATGCTTCGAAGAAGGGCTTAGGATGTGTGCTAATGCAGAATGATAAAGTGATATCCTATGCCTCAAGGCAGTTGAAAATCCATGAGCAAAACTATCCTACGCATGATCTGGAGTTGGCGGCGGTGATCTTTGACTTGAAAATCTAGCGGCATTATCTCTATGGAGAGAAATGTGAGATATATACTGACCACAAGAGTCTTAAATATATATTCACACAGAAAGAGCTTAATATGCGCCAGAGAAGATGGATAGAGCTCATCAAGGATTATGACTGTTCAATACATTACCACCCTGGGAAGGCGAACAAGGTAGCGGATGCCCTAAGTAGAAAGGATCCAGCAATTCTATCAATGATGAGAGTTGAGAAGGATCCAATCTTCTTAGACTTGATGAGGATGGACGTGGGAATCATAAAGAAGGAAACATCATCAATCCTTTCACAAATGATTGCTCAACCATCTCTTTTGGAAAGGTTAAAAGATGCTCAAAAGGATGATGCAGGAATCCAAGAAAAAGTGGAAGCTATCAAAAGGGGAAAATCCACAGAGTTTAATGTTAATGAAGAAGGAATTGTGCGGTTTGGGAAAAGACTATGTGTTCCATCAAGTTCGGAGCTGAAGAAGGAACTTTTGGATGATGCACATAGTTCAAATTTCTCTATTCACCCAGGGAGCACAAAGATGTATCGAGATCTCCGAGAAAACTATTGGTGGGATAATATGAAGAAGGAGATCGCTGAATATACATCAAAGTGCCTGGTGTGTCAGCAAGTGAAGTCAGAGAGGCAGAAGTCTAAGGGGATGATGCAACCATTTCCCATACCAGAATGGAAATGGGAGAACATCACCATGGACTTCGTCACTAGACTTCCAAGGACATCCAAAGGCAACAATGCAATCTGGGTTGGTGTGGATCGTCTTACAAAGACTGCACACTTCATTGCTATTCGAGAGGATTTCTCATTGGTTCAACTGGCACGGATATATATCAGGGAAGTGGTACGGTTGCATGGATTACCACTATCTATTGTGTCTGACTGAGATCCAAGATTTACCTCTATGTTTTGGAAGAGTATTCAACATGCTCTGAATACTGAACTGAACTTCAGTACAGCCTATCATCCTCAAACTGATGGCCAATCCGAGCGGACTATCCAAACACTTGAGGATATGTTGAGAGCCTGCTCAATGGACTTTAAAGGAGGATGAGATCAACATCTTCCTCTAGTTGAGTTCTCTTATAATAATAGTTTCCACTCGTGCATCCAAATGGCACCATATGAAGCCCTGTATGGTAAAAGGTGTAGAACACCGGCATGTTGGGATGAGGACGGTGAACGTAAGCTACTTGGACCAGAAATGGTTGAAGAAATGGTGGAGAAGGTGAAAACCATTCAGCAGCATATCAAGGCAGCCCAGAGTCGACAAAAGAGTTATGCAGATAATCGTCGACGAGACCTTGAGATTAAAGTCGGAGACATGGTGTTTTTACGCATATCTCCGTGGAAGAAGGTCATGAGGTTTGGAAAGAAAGGGAAGTTAAGTCCAAGGTATATCGGCCCCTTCGAGATTCTTGATCGTGTTGGGGTTGTGGCCTATCGACTAGAACTTCCACCTACTATGGCCAAAGTGCATGATGTCTTCCATGTATCCCTCTTAAGGAAGTACATACCAGACCCTTCACATGTACTCTCTTCCGAGGTGGTACAATTAGAAGACGATCTTTCTTATGAGGAGCAACCAGTGAAGATCTTAGATCGTAGAGAAAAAGTTCTACGAAATAAGACAATGCCCCTCGTCAAGGTGTTGTGGAGAAACCACAAGTTTGAAGAAGGAACTTGGGAGTCGGAGGATATGATGAAGCTAAGTTACCCACATTTGTTTTAGTGTGGGAAAAGGAAAATTTCGAGGGCGAAATTTCTTAAGGGGGGAATGTTGTAATGACCCAAAATTTCATTAATGGAAAATACCTCTTAATCCAGTTAAATTTTTCTTTATGAAAAATGTTTTTATCAGATGTCAACTTTTTTAGTTTTACTTTAAGATTTGTGACCGTTACTTTAATAGTCGTTGAACAGTGATCATCTGGGTAGTTTAAATATAAGGCTTTAATTAAAAAAATTTCTACTCAGACAAAGGAAGCGATGGCCTCATCCAGTACAATTGCCCCTTATGAAGCCCATTTGTCGGAGCTCGGAAAAGAGGTGGCGTCTTTGGGCTTTGACCTTGACCAAGCCCAAGCTGAACTTCATCAAGTCAAGCTCGAACGTGATCGTCTACGGGAAAAATGGAAGTTGATAGAGATTACCACTCGAGCGATGTTATCCGAGGAACCCCAACAGTCTGTCACCATCGCACACCTTACCCTTAGGTCTTATGCGGCTATTTTAAGGGGTTATGGAACAAATAAGTAGCACCATGTTCATGTAAATTATTTTTTTTGTATATAATAATGCATATAATTCCTAGTCATTTTTGATACATTTTAATTAGTTTTTAAAGTACAAATGGTGTTTTTAGTTATTATTTAATTAAGAATTATATTTTATTAAATTAAAGGATTTTTGAATTAAATAATATTTTAATAAAATATTATTATTAATATTAAATTAATTTTTATTAAATATAAATGATCTTATAATTTTATGAATGCAATTAAAATTTTTATTAAGGTTTGAAAGCCATTTCTGTCAAAAACTGTGAATTTTTTATAAATGTCGGTTTTTATATTAAAAGTGAAAATTAACATATTTAGAAAATTATTTAGATAAAATAAATATTATTTTTGAAATCAGGACGTCGAAATTATCCAACGGTGAATTTTTCATAATTTTCTGAGACAGTCAAATTTTTTGGTAAAAATTAAATACCATTTAAATATATAATGTGTTTTATGACATCATAATGACCCAATGGTTATGTAATAAAATACCATAATCCTTATGTTCGTCCAATATATGTTTTATCATTAAAATATTGAGTTTTTGGGTTTGTTTGACTCACTTATAAAAGCATTAATGGAGTCCTCAAGACTTATTCAACACTTTGCCTTTTTAAATTAATTTCCATGGGAGTGTGACTCACCTCCACATAAGCAACCCTAATTTCTTAATAAGTTCGGACCTTGGACTTGTAAAATATTTTTTTCCTCTTTCCTTTTCCAGAAACCATGGGCAAATACTATTGGATGGTTTGTGGTTTGGATTATTTTAATATAAGGGGTCCCAAACCTAAATAATAAAGAATTCTCTCACCTTTCCTATATAAACCCACCCAAGCTCCAACTTCCTCCTCACTCAAAGCCCTTGAAGTTCGTCCAACCTCTGCCCTACTCTCTATAGAATCCTCTAGAGGTGACCCAAGCTCCCAAGAAGCCTCTCACAATCCTCTCTCTAGCCTTTAGAAGCACACTTCCAAGTAAGGGGTTTTCTTCCTTTCTCATTTTTTGTCAATTTTCTTTAAGTTGTATTTCCCTTTTTATTTCAATTATGAATGTTGGGGTATGGTTTCAAACCTCCCCCATACTGCCCTATTATTGTTTAAATGATGGGAGAAGCCTTTCTCTCTCATTAAATGCCTCCCATGTACACCCGTTACTATGCCGAAATTCCGAAAGGAACTTCTCTCTCTTCTTTTACATTCAAGAAATACTTTTGTATCATGAATATAAATTCTATTTCTATTGTTGGGACATGTATATATATGATCTCCTTACTGTCCATTACATTTAAATATGATGAGGAACCCCTTTCTCTCTCATCAACCTTTTTTATGAATTCTTATGTCACGCCGTTACGCTGCCGAAATCGCACCGATTTTCTAAGCCAATGTCTTTGTGTAGTGAATACCATGCCCATTTCTCCATCAAGGGTATTCACCTTTATGCACATTTACATATTTATTATAAAGTTTCATGTATGAATTCCACATTCCTTTATCGTGGAAGAAATGATTATGTTTTATGAATCCATGTTTTATGATCCATGTGGCACACTTATGCATGAAATGAAATGTTTAAGAAGGGTGCGCCCTTTATAGAGCTCCAATGCATTGGGTAAAGTATAGTATCATGATACGTCATGTGCAATGAGTGTTGACTCATGCTAATTCAAGTGAAACGAGGGTTTACTCGTGCTTCAAGTGCAATGAGGGTTTACTCATGCTCCATGTGCAATGTGCCTTGGCTCATGCTAATTCAATGTTAAGTGTTGTTGCCACATTTCCATGTTATGATTATCATGCTTTATCATGCCTTTATGTTCATGTTTCTATTATTCTCTATTGATATTCCTATTGCCTAACATGTATTTCACTCCTCATGTTATTCATTGTTTACTCCCTTACTGGGCTTTATAGCTCACCCTTTTCTTATGCATGTCCTCAGGTTATCCCATGCAATGCTAAGTACGAAGGAATGTAGTGGTCATGTAAGGAAGTTTTCAATAAAGATGTTGTATTTCAAGTTTAAAGTTTTTATGTAATGATCCTAAGCCCCAAAGACACTAAACCTCTCGATCTTCTTTGTTGTATCAACTGAAGTATTATGTAATAAAGCATGCTTAAGTTGTAATAAAAATAAGGGTTGTCATAAATTATGAACATTGATTTTTTGGATATTTTATAGTTTTTTTTGCTGAATTGTTTATTTATTAAAAAGTGCATTTATCTGCTTATGATGATGTGGTATATTGCCTTGTTATGATTTTTATGATGTAATATTTAATTTATATCTTGTGATGCATGGGTGTATCTGTTTAGTTTTCAAGATAAAGTTTCTTATGCTTATTTTGTCATATCTACTGTTGTGAAGACTTTAATTAAATTCATGGCGGGGAAAGAAGGTGTGTCTTGTATTATGGGTCACACATAGACCCTCCGTTCGTGACTGGTTACCACTACATCCCGGGGGCGGTCACTTTGGCTCTCCCAGACTGATACTTCCCCAGGATTTCCAATAATTACGAGTGATGCTAGTTCCAAAAGGGCTCATCAGGGATAAATCCATTGGCAATTTGTCTAATCAAGACTTGAATGATACTCGACCCCTTTTTTAGAGATCGGGACGGACTCAGGGTAATGCTATGCCTCGAACGATACTTGGTCTTTCGAATGATTTTCATAGACTGGCTTAGTGGTATTGGATAAATTGATGGATGTTCCGTAGTGATACCTTCAGGATATGATCAGTCTTTAACTCTCAAATTGAAACATAATAAGGATGTGCGGAAGGTTTATAATAATTCAACTTAGAGCCTCTTCAGATTTTTGATATTTTTTGGTGTGTTGAAGCACACCTTGTTGAAACATGACTTAGACCCCAAGTTAAAGAATATGTTTTCTGGTATTCCTCTTCCTTGTTTTAAATTAATTTTGAAGGATTTAAATATATGAATATGTGTATTCTACTTATAAGAACTCCTTTTAGACATTCGGCATAGTTTGAAGTAGGTGATTAAAGATGGGTTCCATTGAGAACTCGGGCCATGTTATTTATTTCATTGTACTTAATTTATTATTTGAAATTGTTATATATTGGCACACTGGATTTTATTATAGCAATAAATGGAAGGATTTAGACATTGTGGGTGCGGCCTACTAAGATCTTATCTCACACCCGACTCGGGTTTCATTGACACCCGAGTAGATTACATGCTTATAGGTATTGACAAAGGGAAGTGGGCTACTTCCAATGCTTCATTGTTTTTTGCTAGATAGGATAGAGACTAGGTTAGAAGATCGAACCTTGTTCACGATGATGTTGATTCTTTGTGAGTTTTCTTTTTTGTAGATAAAATTTTTGGGTTTCTATTTTATGTTCTTTCAATTTAAATATAAATCATGGCATGACAATGTTTTTTTATATTCCGCACTTGATTATTATTCAGTTGGATTATTCACATTACTTTTGCTGTAGTATATTCGTTTATATGCGTACTCTATTTATTATTAATTTTTTTACTTATTTGTCAATAATACCAATTACTTATTATGGAATAGTCTCCCCTAGGACACAAAAAGGCCCTAGTTGCTAGTCGGCAGCCACTGGTGTTCGAGGATATGCACTTCAGGTCTTGTAACCCACCAGTATGGCCACCATCTTAGAGGTGAGCCGAGTTTGAATGTTTCAGGTACGTTCATCATATAACAGTGTTTTCCCAAAAACCCTAATCATTATATAGTTATTTAATCCCACAAATAAATCTAAATTCTTATTCAATTTATCCATACTAAATGTTGTTTTAATTAATAAACCATGTCTAAACATCTCTCAATCTATCATCCTTTTTAGGAAAAACCCAATTAAAATATATATAGTCTATATATAAAATATAATTGTAAAACTAATACCGATGAAGGTTTTTATTTTCATTTAAGGTAATAAACCATTTTAATTACATGCATCCATAAGAACTAATTCTCCTTAAAGCCTATAATGGAAAAAAAATTATCGACAAGCATAACCACAGAGTACCTCAACCACATGAAAAAGTTTTCACCAATGAAATTGAATAATTATTTTTAGTATATGATAAATTATTTACATCGAACATTTGGTCTTGATAAATTTTTATCATTTTTTATGAGATAATTATATAGGTTTATTTAAAACTGTTCAATTGATGATAAATATTTTCTGTAAAATCATTATGTGCATGTGTAATGGACTAGACCTTCCAGCCCATTAATTTGTGGGATATATAGAGGCTGAGTTTCAAATAGGAGGTCTCTAGGGATTTTAAGACTAAATAGGATGATATGGATCTGATATTTTTGCTCAAAGGGTCATGTTGCATAGAGACTGGGGCTGTAGTGTAAGGGGCCCATCTATGGTTTAAGGAGTTAGATGCGGTGTATGGATATTGTGTTCTGTGGCTGTGTAGGTGAAGGATATAGAATAGAATGATCATGGGAGGAAATTTGGCCACTAACAGATAAGGAATGGATATAGCATGGAGGCTAGTTATCGCATGAAGATGAGTAGCCTACCCCGTTGGTTGTGGTGTAGGGGTGTTGGATGTGGCATAGTCTCTTCTCAGTGGATGAGGGATACAATGTAGGGATTTTGGCTACACCATTCAACTTATCCCTATTTTACTGCATCATCATACTGGAGTTAGTTTCAGTTCTTGTAGGGACCCTGATTGGACAGGTTGCAGCTACGCCATAGCCCCCATCCTTTTCAGCAATTTTCGAGTGTAGTGTAGGGGCTACACAATGTTATTTTATTTGGTAGACTGGTTATAAATTCCTAGATCCCCTTGAACATGATCACATTTCCAACTATTCTCTTATTTCTTGGGTGAAAACAGTGTATACTAAGGTAGATTCTCAACTCCCTTTTAGTGTTTTTTGACTGAGGCCATTGGATATCAGTCTATAGTGGTTCGAGTGAGTTTCCCCTTGATATTATCCTATTTTTATCGTTGTTTCTTCTGATGGGAGGGTATACAATCAATAAATTGTGGGGTTTTGTGTAGTTTTTGATATGGGGAGGAGGTGGTTATTGTGTTCTAGGCAGGTAAGGTTTTCTTCTTCCATGTAGTTCTTGGTAGTGTCCTTTCTCTTATTCCAACCTTGCAAATTGGATCAAAAATCATATTTTGAGGTAGGGTACCTTTTTTCACACCTATTATATCATGTTAAGTGGGTTGTGCATTTTTTATATTTGGGAATATTGTTGACATTGGTATTAATGAAGATAGATAGTCAGTTTAATTGAAATTTATGTGGGAACATATTGAACCATAAGTTTTTATATCATTGATATTATTATTATTGATATTAAAATTTTATGGGATAAATTCCCTAAAGAAAACAATGTCTTTTAGGGACATTATTTTTTTATTATTTGACATTTATTTTGGAACCATGTTTGGTGTTTTTACAGAAATCCCTTTTAATACAATTGGCTTGTGACATATATCCCAAAAATGAAATGGCTTTTCTTGGATATTAATATTTGTGTGAGAATTCACCTTAAATAAAGAAGTAGAATTTAGGAAAGGACCTTTTATAATCAAAAAAATAATATGTGTTCTGTTTTGACAAGTGATATGATGTTTGGTAGTGATGTGAGATGGATGTGTTGTTGTGTGTCCATGTTATGGGTTGGTCAAGTGAAATTGTGATTGGGGTCTTTATGTGATGGGTTGTGTGGTCGTGTTATGCAGTAGTTGTGGTGGAAAGTAGTTGTGATGTAGTTTTGATAGGAAATGAGTGTATGTGGATGTGAATGGTGGAGATGTGTGGATGGTTGGATAGATGAGGATGATAGGTTGTTTGTTTTTGTGGTGTTGTGATGTGTTATTTTCCCATGTAGTATTAGAATTTAATGATGATGTTGAAATTTAAATGGTTTGGGATGATCTAGTTAATGGGATGGTAAATGAATGAATGAATAATAATGGGAAGTGTGGTAAACCATGGATGATGTTTAATTTGAAATAAATGGGTTCAATAATGGAATTGGTTGGTAATGTGAAATCTGGAAGTTGGATTAAGTTGAGAATGAAGTTGAAATGTGAAATATGGAATTTGGCATGTTGTGGGGTGTTTTTAATTTAGTAGTGGAAGCAAAATTGGTGGTGTTGTGAGGTTTAGTGGTGATGTTGTGAGTTGGTTAGTGATTTTTTTTTGAACACATAAGTTATGCTTGTGTAAATATATATATATATATATCATGTATGTTCCTCATGATTTTCTATATTCACCCCACCCACATTGAGCACCATGGGTCAACACTCATATATTTGGGGGCGTTTTCCCAACATCTCAGAAGTGAGGATTAATGGATGAATACCCGCTCATTCATGTTCTTTCATCCGGCCGACAATTACATGAAAGGAATATGATATCCAAAAGTATATATTTTACTATGGTGATGTTTTATGGGGTGATTTGATGGATTACAGTGGGGTCCAAGCATTGTATAAAGAGGGAATGATATTTATGTCCTTCATATGTTCATGATTCCCTACTACTCAGTTGTGGGTGTGATGTGATGTGTTGGCTCAGGATTATTTAGGAGAGATGTAATGTGATGAACAAGATGCCATTGGGTGAGACGTGATGTGATGGACCAAGTGTCTTCATCTTGGCAATATGTGATGTTCTGAATAGAAGGGGAACCATGAAATATGATTTTGGGGTTTTACAGCATAAAATCGATGGGAAATCGGTGGGGAGTACACTTCATTGATGTGATTTTTATTATTTTATTATACATAGATGCATTATTTGGTGATAATATCATGTTGAGTATGGGATTAGTTAGTTGTCCTACTTACATACTGTTGGTTTTATTGTTTTCTCATTGCTATATTGGAATGCTTTATCACATGTCCAGGAGTGACTTTGGTATGACCCTAATGAGTATACGTGTTTTCTCATACTACTTATATACAAAATATTCTCAAGATTTTAGGAGAAATATTTGGGTTTTGATAGATATTACCATCTTATATCTTCATATTTTTATTGTACCAATACAATAGATTTCCTTGTTGGGTATTTATTTAGAGACTTTTACCTATATATATGTTTTTCTTATACATGCATTGTGGGATGTTTTTGGTTTTCCATATCTTATATTATGTCATGGAGTATAGTGATGTTGATTTATTCTATCTTTGAATCCAATTATAAAAGGATAATGCCTCCCATTTGTGAGTTTCCATACCCTCAGTGCTAGTCTCCAACACCGGTCCTACTAGAGGTAGTAATCGAGAGTCATTGTCTCTCTTCCATCACTTCTGGCCCAAGAGGTGTACCATTGGATGGAGGGGGTCATGGAATAATGGTATCAGATCTAATGGTTGATAGATGGCATGGATTTCAATGTTAAGCACAGTGAGGATTGCATGAGTTGGTATGGAAATTAATCCAGTTGATCATGGTGCATGATATAGTCATGGGAAGACATGCTAAGAAATAGGATTTTAGGACCCCTAGTGATCTGATGTAGGTAAGATGAGTATACCCAACGACCAAGTTAGGTGATTCCAATTTTTTGTTAGAGACATATGATAGGGACATGCATCATTATTGACATGTTTTATTTTTGGAATATAGTGGTTTTGGGTTTGTTAAATTAATATAAATTATGTAAATCTTAATAAAATTATATTTTAAAGGACATAAGAAATCATTGTTTCCCTTTAAATTATGGCTCCTAGTCATCATCTGTGTGTGGTTCAGGAAATGTTGGTTTAACAGGCGTATCTAGTTTATTATCAGTGGGTTGATCTCGTTGAGGAGGGTGATTAGTGTTTGAAAATGTTGCATATTTTTAGTAGAAGGATTTTGGGTAGTACAATGGAATCATTTCTGGTCTAGAGATAGATATATATTTTTACGATCTCAAGATCTTCATTGGTTTGATTTTGGCCCTGGTGGAGTACTGGATCCCATTTGGAGTCAGTTAGAAACATGGATATACACATAGGTGGGGGACATTGTATCTTAGTTATTGAAAGGAGGAATATGTTTCTTTGGTCGACTTTTAGAAGGAGTTTTGAGTAGTGTTTCTTTCATAGGATATGAAGGTGGTGAATAATAAATACATTCTTTATCTTATTTCGGGATGTTTTTTTGTGTTGGGATCTTGGGATCAAGTTCAATGACCCTCTATGTTTTTTCCCAGATATTTTTTCTAATGAGGACTCTCGTGTGATATGTATTGCAAAGAAAGTATGCCTTTCTATATAGTATACAGTTTCTCCTTTTACTTTCCCCACATATCAGGATGTTTAGAAGAAGGTGGATGTGATCACGTGGATGCACTCATGAGGTGGTTTACCATGAGAGGGAAACTAGTAGGGTTACTCGTGGAGTATAGTTTTTAGTAGAAGGCCTCATGTGTTAGGACCATCAAGGTTGTAGCTGGAGGGGAGTCAGCCTCCACAAGTTATCTTTTGGTCTTCTAGGGCCAGTGAATTTCAAGCTATTTCTATGGGATTTTTAGAAATGTGTTTTTTCTGTTGGGTTCACACCTATTTTCGTGAATCAACTCATAGTGTTTCATCAATCTCAATATGGTGTAGGTGGATATGTTCATCATCATCCATCGTAATAACATTCAGTTGGACCATTTCAGCCAAAACAGATGTCGAATTATGCTCAACTAAGAAGAGATGGAGTAGTTATAGGTCAACCTTAGGATATTCAATATCTTCAAGGACCATGACATGTTCATTTACTTAATTTTATCCACTTAAATATAGGCATATGATCTAGGAATATTCTATCTTATGCAGTAGAGATGGTAGTGACAGAGAGACCAGTGATTGTTAAAGATACTATTATATTGTATTACACCATTGTTTATTCTTTTTCTGATTCAAGATAATCACAATCCTTTATTGCACCTTCTCTAGTCTATTCTTTATGATTAGATATAAAGAGGCTTCACATTACCATAGAGATTACTACACCATTTGGAGGCCAAACCTTCTTATTTTATGTGTTTAATGGATTTAGATTGATGATAAGGACACATATGTACCATGTGGATATATTATAACATCATATGTAGTCATAAGATGTCGTATATGTTATTAGAATGTTGTATTCTATCCATGATATTATCAACTACTATAAAAGGAGAGTCTTTTGAATGACCAGTGTGTGGTTTTTTTGGTATGTAGTGTTTTTAGGTGGGCAGGAGATGTGTGGACAATGGTCTTTCATTTATAGCATATTTTTTATGGAAATATTAAACAGTGAGATAGTGTAGGATCCCATGTTTTTTAGGGAGATTTTTTATTTTTTTCTGAGGATATTGTGATGTTACCCCCTAATGAATCATCGATTTCAGTATATACATACATCCCAGTGCCTCTTCAATTTCAGTGGATCTATAGAAGATGTGACCCTCTATGTTATGGGAGTTGAGGATTATGATATATTAACTAATGCATAGGGGTTTCATCTGGTTCAGCATACCATAGTGCGGTACTTAAGTGCTATTATTTAAGAAGTAAGATTGTAGTACGTGGTTGTTCATAGACTAATAATGTTATAATTTGGTGGCATTGAAGAATCTATAACCACTTATGAAGATATATTATTATTTTTAATCAGTTGATAGGGGTGATTTGGTTTTCTAAAATTGATATGTGATCTAGATATCACTAGTTCAGGCTGAAAGAGGATGAAATCCCAAACACTACCTTTAGATACATATATGGGTACTTCCATAATGACTCTTATTTTCCATGTATTATTTTTGGATATTGTATGTATTATTTTTATGACCATTCATTGAGAAGAAGGTCAATTATGTGGCCCTGTTTTCCTGGAATAAATGTTTGAAACATAATAAATATATTAAATAGAACTTGCACACAATTTTCATGAAAATGTGAAATAACTTCTAAATATGTGGCCCAAAACAAAAATCTAAAGCCACCATTGAGTTCATAACATGGGTTTTATCCTAGGTGTGACCTAAGCGGGGTCAGTATGGATTTTTTGAGGAAAATTCATCACGGGTGTAAAATGAATAAAATATTAAATGAATTATTATATTTTATTTGACATAGTGACCATATTTACATCATTAAATATGAAATTATAGAAAATTCAAAGGGATATCCACTAAAATCTATAAATTTATGAGAGCCATTGGGGATGTTAGAGGAGATCTCATTGGTGGAAGATAACTAAATTAGAGATCGATGGTAGGTGTGAGACATAATCAAGGGATCTCGCCAATGATCATGGCATAGCTACATTCATAGTATGTGATCAATCCAAATAGAGGTAATATGTTTTTTTGATTTGGTTTAATTTCATAATTTCTTTTCCTCTAATGAACACGGATCAATCAACTAATAGATTGATCTGTGGATCATGCATATTTTGGGATGTGTTTTTTTAGGATTATCATGAGAGATTTTTTTATTATTTAATTTTAATCACATCATTCTTCATTATAATGGAAAAAATTGAGGTTTACATGAATATCTAATGAGGTCTATTCCTATAGATTTTTTTGTGCATTTCTCCCCAAATTCGTTGTTTATCAAGGGAATTCTGTCTTTGTACCATGGTTTTTAATATCCAATTGAATCCGATCATTGTGAACCCATTTCGTAGAACAAAAATCCAATATCATAGATTTTGGATTGGCGTGACACGATGTTGGTGTGATAATTTATGTGCCTATGGATCAGATGGTTTTTTATACCTGATTTCATGTAATTTGGTGTGCATAGAATAATGATTATTGATCATAGTTTTTGAATAAATAAATGGGCCAAATCTTGTTGTTTGATGAGGGCATGGATCGTTGAGGTTCGATTCATGATTTTCCATAAATACTATCAATGATTCGAAGGTTGGAGGCATGATAATGAACATAGATTATAGATTTGGAATTATGGAAAATTATATCATGAAAAGGATATAAGTTGGAGCCACACATCATGTGTAACCCTCTTAATGGAAACTAGAGTTTTAGAGAAATTTAAATGTCACACAACATTTGACCATGTTACATGGAATGTATTCTCACCTCAATGTATCAATGTTTACCTTGAGGGTACAAATATACAAGCATGTCATGTACTCTCAGAGAGGAATTGATAGGTCTTATGTACATGGGATAATCCATGTACTGCTACATAGGTAGAGTATAGGTGACAACCACAATCTTTGTTGTGTTACATGAACATAGGACATGGGCCGTTTATATGGGCTAAACCCGGGGTCAAGGGAGGGGGTGTGTGATGCTACTATACATTGTTTACTCCTAAGAAGTTGTCTTATATCCCTTATCCTCTGTATCTTGTACATGTTAAGTTAGGGTTCATTGTTCATATCCATTACTTAATGGTTAGTATGGAATCACCTCATACTCCTAAAATAGTAATCCCTTCATTAGGACTTCTTAGATAGTGTTGTCGGAATCCCTCCATGAGGCTTGATATGATATCATGTATGAATATTCATTCCCTAGGTGGAGTTTTTTGGTATCTTTATGGGAAACACTACATGGGCAATGATTCTCTACTTATAGGGTTAATCCAGATTGAGTTGTTGGTATACCCCATGTCCCTGGTTGTGATCATAATCTCTGTGTCATGTCATTTCATACATCCGGTGTGTGATTCTAATGGTCAGACTCAAGGAGTGTTACCTCTCATATAGACATCATCAATGATATCATACTCAAGAGTTTCTTCTCATAGATGAGTGCTTTGTGGAACCATTGAGCTGGAATACAAGTATGGAATTATGGATATGATATACCTTTAGATTGTGTGTCCTTTTTAGTATATCTAGATATTTTTATTGTATGTGTTGTAGACATATACCTATGTTGATCTGATTGAATTAATTTATTGTATTCTTTATGGTTTCAGTGTGTCCTAATGGGTATTTTAACACTCACCCATGTGAATTATTTTCCCGTACATGTCATGTATTCTGCATACAATCAACCATTTTACAGATTCCTAGATGAACCATGACGAGATATTGTTAATTGAGACCTAATAAGATGAGGTGTGTTCCTGATGTATCTTGATAGCAGTCTTAGTTTTACATTTAGGTTATATATGTTTTCAGACTCATTTTGGTGGGCTTTAATTTGGACCTATTTACATTACATTACATTATTTCTTACTCTGGTTGTTCTATTTAGATGTATTCATGCATGGTTATATAATTTTTTTACATATCATAATTGTACGGTCTTGGAGATGTGTGTTTGTGTATGTAAATTTACTTAGTCAAAGGCCTCTCATGTTTGTGATATTCCTACTCAGTGCTAGTCTCCAGCCCCTAGACTATTGATGTTAGACATGGGGCTTCGGCATGGGCCCCATTGGGCTGCATTGTGATTGTGTGGTATCAGAGAATTCAGTTCTTCCATAAGAATACAGTCTGTGAGATTGGTTTGGAAAAAACATTTTTAGGTGCTTCATGTTCAGATTTCATACCTGGGACTCCAGTGTTGGTGCAGCAGCTGACGAATCCACACACCAACACTCTGATCACCAACTTTTTGACTCGGTACATGAGAAAACAAATTATAGGGAAAACAATGGAACATGAGTCATATAAGAATGAGTTGTGGTTTCCATGTATTTATTGAGTAAACTCTCTAAATATACTCATTGGTCGTGATATATATTATTTACCTTCAAGATGCCTCTATAATGTATTCTATCTAGGATTAAGCCTCACGATAATGAGGATAATCCCCTCAATGATGAGGCATCGATATAGAGGCCATTTTTGGAGATGTTTCTTTTAGGTGGTGCACCAGCTATACCACCACCTGTGAAGAAGCACATGGTACCCATAGTACCAACAGATGAGATGCGCAGGATGATCATAATTTATGAGTTTCAACAAAAAATACGCCTTTTGTTCAATGTTGAGGCTGAACCATAGGTGTCTAAGGACTTTATTGAGGTAGTGAACCGTGTTTTTGTTCTGGTTAGGACACTAGAAAATTGGATGGTGGTCCTAGGAGTGATCCTTCTACATGGCTATGTGGGAGGATGGTGGGGGTTAGTGACCCCTTATTACGAGGAGGAAACTCTAACATGCTCAGAGTTTGAGTGCATATTCAGGTTGAAGTTTCTATAGATATGCTGAAGGATGTAAATATCAAGAATCATTTTCAACTCCAATAGGTATGTATGATAGTAATAGAGTATTCATCGAGGATTACTAACCTCTCTCGGTACTCAATGGATATGGTTCATGATTAGTTCCCATAGTCTCAAACCATCAAGAGAGGGATTCATTGATTCATCTTACCTAGATTCATCTGTATATTCATTCATGCCTATGATGGGGTGATAGAGTGATCATTGGTAGTTTAGAGTTTCATGACTAAGTATACACCTCCATTGGTTACTGGAGGTGCGAATATGGGAGAAAATACATTGGAAGCACGGATCCAACATTAGTTTTAAGTACATATATGTTCTATATGTTTCTAGAGGCGGTCCCAGGATGGAGGATTTGTGTTTAATTTCTCATAGGTTGTGTATATTCATCCTAGAGAGAGGTGGTTCTACTAATTTTAAGGTAGGGGACAAAATGAACAAGATTTTCTAACCAACTGTAAGGCTGATAGGGAGACTGTAGATGGGCCACTAAGGTATAAGAAGTGGTAGGTACATGTAGTTCCCCAGGTTATAAGATGTGGTAGAGGATCTTGGAGATTATGGGGAGTTGGTAAATTCTTTGAATTGTTACCAACACCACCCCTAGGTGATCCACAACAGACTCAGGAAGCTAGAGGGTAGGAACATGGATAGATATAAGTGGTCGAAACATACATTCCAGAGGCTCTAGGACTGATTCAAGGTACAATATAAATATTTTATACCTTTTATTTAGTATTTATTGACACAGATTCTTGTCATTCTATTCATTCCACATATCGTTTTTAGACTTCGAGATTCTAGTTGATCCATTTGATTGACCCTTTTTCTTGGAGACTACTACTAGATATGACATAGGGATCTCACACTTGTGCCGATAGAGCGACCTAAATCTTGGAGGCGAGAGTTTTTTTTGATCTATTTGTATCAGCGATGAGGATTTATGGAATAATCTTAGGTATGGATTGGTTATCTACAGTTCAGGCCCAGATTTTCTATTTTTGGTGTAGGATGTGGTGTTTCTAAAGTGATGGGACTAGGTTTTCCTTTTTCGATGAAAAGGAAACCTAGAAATTGTGGGATACACTCATGCATAAGAGGTTTATTATATTACTCAGAAATTGGCTAGAATGACCCTTGTTGTAATGGATGTTATGAGTTCCTAGTTTCCAATAGTGGTGGTACAGTATGAGGAAAAATTCTTCGAGGACATTCCATGTTAACCTCTCCACTGAGAGATAGACATCTGCATTGATCTATAGCCTTCGACAACAAGGATTACAACACCATCATATCAGATTGATCCCATAGAGCTTCTCAAGATGAGGTTGCAGTAGGGAGACATGTAGAAGAAGGGCATTATTAGACCCATTATTTCAATATGGGCATCCTCAGTGTTGTTTTCCAAAAGGTTTACCGGATATTGAGGTTGTGTGTGGATTACATGCTCTTGAACCAAGTGATCATGAAGATCATGTATCCACTTCCATCGATTGATGAACTCTTTGATCAGTTTAAAGGGGCACAATGGTTCTTGAAGATTGACCTTAGGCAAGGCTATCACCAATTAAAATAACTGGATGATAATATATCAAATATGGAATTCTGATGTGGATATGGTCACTATGTGTACTTGGTGATTACCATTGGCGTTATGAACTCCCCAATAGTGTTCATGGGACTCATGAACCAGATCTTCCAACTATTCATACACTAGTTCATGGTATACTTCAACAATAATACTCGATATCTAAGGGGGAGGAAACGAGACATTTGAGGATAGTTATAGACATACTTCGGGAGCACAAACATTATGGGAATCTCTTGAAGATTCAGTAGTATATTTAGATAATCCAATTCCTAGGACATGTTATTTTATTAGATGGAGTGGTAGTGGAAAAATCCAAGGCTAGGGTAGTATTATCATAGGAGCCTCCCAAGAGTATGACAGATGTGTAGAGATTCCTTAGTTTGGAAAGATATTATTGGAGATTCATACCTAATTTCTCTAGGAAATTAGCACTCATGAGAACATTGAACCAAAACGGACAACCATTCACACGGATAGAGAGGTTCCAACAAGATTTTTGGTAGTTGATGTATATCTTGATGAGCGCTCCAATCTTTAGATTTCCAGATGAGGGTATTAGGTACGTAGTGTTCTACGATGAAAAAAGAACTAGTCTTGGTTGTGTTCTTATGTAGAGGTGAGAAGTGATTTTCTTTGGCTCGTGTCATCTAAGACCACATAAGAAGAACCACATGATACACAATCTTGATTTATTAGTGGTAGTATTTTTACTAAACATGTGGAGACACTATATGATGGGTGGGTGGTTTATTATCTATTATAATCACAATATTATATAGAATATCGTATCATATAAGGATCTTAACATGAGACATATGTTATTTATAGAGTTCCCCCATGATTATGACCTTGAAAGTTTTTATACTCCTAGGGAGTGGAACAACATAGAAGATGCTCTCTTCATGAGATTTTATTCATGGTTTTTTAATGAGGAATTAGAAAAGCTGGACTTGTTGAAGTTATCCTTTTTGGATGAAGATAGATTATCTTACCTTCATTTGATGGTTATTATCCATCTTCGTTTATATTGAATTAAGAAGGCAGAACTATGGGATGTTGATAGTGAGACTATACTTACTCATATATCCACTCCACATGATCCAGATGGATTTTCTAAATATAGGGAGCATTAATTTCATTTCAAAGTATGCACGATGGTACTAGTGATGTTGCAAGAGGAGGTTCTGAGAGAGTTTCATACATCTCCTTTGGTGGTACAACCATGTGTGGATAAGATATATCACAATATATGACTTTTTTTTGTATCTAGGGATGAATAAAAGAGTTGTAGAGTTTGTCTCTTGATTCCATACATATTAGAAATTGAAGGATAAAAACCATGTTCCAGCGGGTTTATCACGACTCCTTAAGGTACCAGGGTTGAAGTGGAATGGGATGTCCATGGAGTTCGTGGAAGTCTAAACACATACATCTAGGGGACATGATTCCATCTAGGTGATCATAGACCAGCTCCCCAAGTCATGCTACTTCTTATCTTTTCCGGAGAAGAGTTCAGTAAAGAGCCTGATATTCCTCTATATGAAGAAGATACTCTAACTGCATGTATTTCCATTTACAATCATCTATGATCATGAGACGCACTTTACATCCCTTTTTTGTAAGGGATTGCGAGAGGTGTTTGAGACTCATTTATTCTTGTAAATAGTTTATCAACCCCAAAACGTCATTCAGACAGAGCATACCATTCTAGTTCTAGAGGTCATGTTGTGGGATTTCATGTTGAACTTTGGATATAGTTGGGAGGAATACCTACCACTAGTGGGGCTTGCGTACCACAACAGTTACAATTCCACCATCTTAATAGAAAAAATTATAGGCTTTGTATGGGTGTCCCTAAGTGTCACTAATTTGTTTGACAACCTAGGAGAGTCGTCACTCATGGGAAAAAAATTGGTTTGATCAACTATTAAGAAGGTTCAAATTGTCTAGGATCAAATGCAGACTGCAAAATCTATCAGAATACTTATGCAGAATGTCAACAAATGCCATTAGAGTTTGAGGAGAGAGACTACATGTTTTGATGGTTTTTACCTCAACATGGATTATGGAGGTTTTTTTTTGTAAATTTATATTTTAGGTTCGTTAACCCTTTCTAGATACTGTTTGAGGTTGGTGAAGTGACATACCTCTTAGCTCTACCACCATAGTTAGACCAGGTACACGATGTCTTCCATATGTCGCAAATAAGAGGTAAATTCATGACCCGTCACACATTATTGAATGGGGTGAGCTGGACATCATGGATGGAGATACCATTACTGAGTAACTCGTAGTTATCAAGGATCTGTAGGAGAGGATACTTTATGTGAAATATATTTCATTGGTTTGTTTCTAGTGGCAGCATAAGAATATTTAGTAGAGAAATTGGGAGTGTGTTGATCATATTCACACTCATTATCCATATCTCATTGTGTAGACCTTCTTTTGGATTTTTTGGATGTAAATCACCCTATTGGTGATATTATAATGACTATAATTTTCTACATATTGCATGTAGATTTCCTAAAAAGTTGGAATAAATTCTAAATAGGGTCCCATATAAAAAATAAGAGGGAACCATTGAGTTTAGAATGTGGTTTTAACCTTAGGCATGACATAAATATAGATAGAACATTCTATTTGTGGAAAACTCATTGTGGGTGTAAAATGAATAAAATAATTAAATAAATTTTATTATTTGTTTTTTAATGTAGAGACCGTATTTTCTTCTTTAAATTGGTGCATATGGAAAACTCATAGGGTTATCTATATAACCCAATAAACTGAAAAAACTATTGGATCCATTGGGTGAGATCATATTGGCAGACGATGATGAAATCATTGATCGACGATCATTGAGAGACCAAATCGAAGGATCTGACCAATGATCATGGAACATAATTGTTCTTCATTAGTGATTTATTTAAACAATGTTAAAACATTTGTTAGATTTTTTTCCTTTCCCTTTTTCTGTTACTACAATAATCATAGATCAATTAAGTAGGATATTGATCTAAGGATCATTTATATTGTGGAACTGGTTTATTTATGGGATTATCATTGGAGTTTTTTTTTGAGATTTAATTGTAATACTTTTTTCTTCATTATAGAATAATTAATCAAGGTTAACAAAATCATTGACCAATGTCCATTAATATAGATTTTTCATATTCTTTTCTCTCCCAATTCATTCTTCATTGTTGGCATTCATATGTTGGCCCATGGATCGACATATCCTGATGAAACCAATCATTGCATGATCACTTCTTGGAAAAATGAATTGATATCATAGATCAGTGATCGGCATGACACAACAGTGGTGATATGATGGAATAAGCGAGGGATCAGATAGTTTTGATACCTGATTTCATTTTCTTTTGTGTGCAATAAAGAATGAATAAAATGCATGGTTTTTGAACAAATACAAGGGTCTAATCTTATTATTTGATGATGTTGTGGATCACTAAGGATTAATTCAGGATTTTATAGATATATGGTAATTGAATGAACGGTCAAAGTCATGGTAATGAACAAAGATCCCAGATCTATAATTCTAGAAAATTCCCTGATACATTGTGGGAAACTCGAAACTACATGTCATGTGGGACCCTCCTAGAGATGGATACAGTTTCAGAGAATGTTAAGTATCACACAACCAATGAACCCCTCACAAATCATATGGTCTCTCTACTGTGGCTCAACTTATACCTCATTGTGTATACAGACAAACGATGGAGTACACGGGCATGAGAATGTCATGTACCCCCACATAGACACAACTTCGACTACAGTACACAGGATAGGTCATTTAATAGTACATGGGTAGATTACATAGGAAAACCACACCCCATGTACTATTACATAGACACAGGACACGGACCAATGACATATGAAGGACCGTGGATTCATGGACATGGCATGTGACCCTAATAAACACCGTGTACACCTAAGAAGTTGGCCTGAAGGTCTTTTCCTCTGTATCATGGACAATTTGCTTGAGAGTGAATTCCCTATATCCATTAACTAAGGGTTAGTATGGAATCTATTTCTACTCCTAGGATAGTGGTCCCTTCAACAGGACCTATAGAATAGATTTTTTAGAATTCCACTGTGAGGCCTAGAATGAGATCCTCTATTTATATTCATTCCCTATGTGCATTTATTGAAATCAAAAGGAGAAAAAATATGCATGAGTCGGTCCTCTACTTATAAGGTTTATCAATATTGAGTTGTTCGTATACCCCATGGCCATTGGTATTATCCTCATCTATGGGTTGTATAACTTTGTACTTTCAGTGTGTTCTTATAATGGAGAGACCCAATATACGTTACCTGTTAGATGAACATCATCAATGATATCACAATTAGGAGAGTGTTCTCCTAGATGAGTTATTTATGGGGTCTTCGAGCTATAATATTAGGTTGGAATTATAGTTGTGGATGACCATTATATTATGTGTCATGTTGATTATATCTTGATATTGTTGTTATATGTGTTGTAAAAAATACCTATGTAGAGAGGATTTTATTCTTTTGTTATATGATTTTTGGTTTTAGGGATTTCTACTGTGTATTTTTATACACACCCATGCATAATCATTATGTTCGCATGTCATTTCTTGTGCAGTTATTCAGCCTTCTGATAGAGTCTTAGAAGGTCCAGGATTAGAGAATGCTTAGTGAGACCTAATAGATCAATTTGTGTTCCAGATGTATCTTGAACACAATCCAAGATTAACTTTCAAGATGGAATTTTTTTAGACTCTTTTTGGTGGGCCTATATTTATACCTTTTTATATTCGATTAATTCATATCATACTCTTTTTCAGAGATTTAGATGTATGCATTCCTAATTGTTCTGTTGTTTTTACATTTCAGCATTCTATAGGGTTAGAGATGTGAGTGTGTGTGTGTGTGCAGGTACTTAGGATAATGCTTCACATGTTTGTTATATGCCAACTTGATGTTAGTTTCCTGCCCCTGGCTAGTTATAGGTGGGCTTGTGGAGTCACGACATGGGCCCCATTGGGATAGGTCATGAAATATTTGATTTCATGGCCATTTCATTCAGTGTCAGGAATGCACTGACTAATTTAAGGGGGACATTATAATTATGTTATTTGAGTCCCATGACCGATTTTTAGTCATGTTCATTGATTACATATTAATCTGCACAATGTCAATGGTGGAGCATGTTGATCATCTCATATCATTCTTAATGTTTCTTAGATGCCACCATATCTATGGGATGTTATCCATGTGTAGGTTTTTTACATGAGTGTTTCATTTCCTTGGTCATGTGTTGTCCCATAGGTTTCTGTCCATAGACCCCTCTAAGATCAATGTGGTGGTTTCCGGGGAGATTCCCATGAATTTGGTGTTAGATTGCATCATCCTCGTTCTCCCAGTATATTACTAGAGGTTTGTATCTAAATTCTCATGGATTGAATCCCAATTTAATTATTTGACTAGGAAGGTCTTGTATTTTATTTGGACTGATCATCTTTAGGTATTGTTTGACTGCCTAAATGGTAAATTGATCAATGCTCAAGTGATCATATTACCAATGGAAGTGGTTATATTTGAGGTGTTTTATGATGCTTCATGTTTGGACTTTGGATGTGTCTTAATAAAATATAGGGTATTGACCTCTTATGGGTGTTATTAATTACTTTCCCAAGAGAATAACAATGAAACCCATGGTCTAGAGCTAGTAGTGGTTGGGTATGAAATGACTTTTTGGTGGAATTATCTCATTGGGGAGCACTTTGTGGTTTTATAGATCACAAGAGTTTGAGGTATATCTTTTTTTAGCATGATATAAATATATAGCAGTGGATGTGGATGGATATTATTCATGACTATGACTTTTAGATATCCTAAACCTCATAAAATGGGGATTCAATGGATGAAAAATTGAGAAATATGTTTTGGAAATGTGTTTTTCATGAGTATGGAGATGCATGGAGGGAAATGATGAAGTTTGAAGACCAACACCATAATGTGAGGGTGGTTGATGGTTGAGGGTGGATTATTTTATACAATACATTAGACTTATCTGATGTAGTATGAGGAGTATTCTCAGTGGATGTACTCGTATGTAGAGGTGATGTCTGATTTTATTTTCCATGGTGATGCTTAGGAGGGATGGTCGGTGGATAGTCAGAACCATATATTGTTTTAGGAGAGGCCCTTGGTTCTGTTATCAATGTGTGAGAGAGTCCTTCATGTGTTTCATAAATAACATTTGTTGTTTCACCTAGGGGTATCTAAGATTTAATGTGGTTTTGAGGATATAGTTTTTATTTTTTGAGATGAAATGGTCGGTGGTGGAGTTTTTGGATCAGTTTCTGGTTTTTCATTCGGTAATGTTTGTGGGGCATGTCCCTGGTAGTTTTCTGTAGACCTTGGATGTTCTTGAGTGTAAATGGGATGAAATATAAATGGATTTTATCATGGTTTACCCCATGTTTAGAGAGTTTGTGATACTATCTAGGTGATTTTGGACCAGTTAATGAAATCTTCTCACTTACTATCAATCAAGGAGTTGGGAACCACGGATGTTTTGGTGAGGAGGAATGTGGATGTGGTTGTTTGACTACATGGAGTAATGAAAACTATTATCTCAAATTTGGAAGACATTTTACCTCATATGGTTGGAGGGTATTGCAGAATGATTTTGTCTTCCACCCTCATAGCTATGGGTAGAAAAAGTGGATTATATAGACTCCATAGGATATGTTTCAAGCATGTATATTAGACTTCTTCCGATATGGGAAAAAACACTGTCCTTTGGTTGAGTTTTCGTATAATAATAGTCATAAATCATCCATCTGTATTACCCCATTTGATTAATTTTTTGGGTATCCATTCTATTCTCTGTTATACTAGGAAGAAGTTGTGGAATTATCAGCTCTTAGTCCGGATGTGGTTCAGAGCACAACAGAAAAGGTTCAGGTTCTTTGTGGAAGGATGAAGGTAGTGAAGGACCAAAGTAAGTCTTATACCAATCACAAGAGATGTATATTGGTGTTTGATATTGGAGACCATGTTTTCTTTAAGGTCTCCCTTCAATAGGGGTAGAGAACGTTTTTTAGGGGGAGTATGCTCTCACCCTAGTTTATTGGTCATTTCAATGCTTTGAATTTGTTGGTGGGGTGGTTTATTAGTTATAACTTCAACCATGGATAAACTGGATTCATAATGTATTCCATGCCTCTCAGATACATCAATATCTTTATGTTGACTCTTATATCATTAAATTTGGGTGAGTTTGATATTGAGGATGACGTGACATTTTTCCATAGGCTAGTGGAGATCCTGGGTCATCTGGAGATGGTGGTACATGAATGGAAAATTCCATTGGTTCATGTGTTTTTTAGGAATGGAGACCAAAAACAGAGTACATGGAAGTGAGAGATGTATATATATTCTAATACCAAGATTTTTTTTGAGTATTCCTTTCTTTCCTTATTTTTTTCTGGTAAATGTGATGTTTGAATCTTTATGATTTGTGAGATGTGATTTTTCCTTATTGATGTGATGCATCATTAAATCTTCAAGCGTATGATGTGGGGTAGAATTGATCTATCATCGATGCTTGTTATAGATTAACATGATTATTACCTTGTCGGTGACTCAGTACTACTCAAATTTTATAATATATTGACATGAGATATGGAATTCATTAAATAATGTACTTGGGACTATGTTGTGGGGTGCTTTGGTGATAGTTTACTTGGGCCTTGTGGGTAATTATATGGAGGTAATGTTTTCTATATAAAATGTGTGGTGATTTGTTGTTGGTTTTGAGTGTTGTGGTAATGATATTATGAGGGACTCTTGGTGAATGTAATCTGTTGGTTCGTTGTATTTGGTTGGTGTCAGTGTTCAATTGTAACGAGACTCTTGAGAAGTATCTTTAGGTATGGTTGTTTAGTTATTTTTCACCTTTCCTTCTGGGTGAGATTTGATTCTTGAGTGAATGAATAGTATGAGAGGTATATGATGCAACATCCTTGAAATTAAAACTGAGTACATTGTGGGAAATATGGTGGAAGAGGTACTTATAGAAGCTCATGTGGGAGTTGGAAATTGGAGTGGAGGAGATGGAGCTATGATTTCATCTCGAGGGAATCCTGCAGAATGGATCCTAGGGTTGTGTCCTATGAGGATTGACTATAGAATAGAGGGGTAGATGCGACATCAGAGTGTTGTGTTATGCCATTAGGGAGGTGAATGATTAAGCATCAGCGGCTCAAGTAGTAAATTGGATCCATTGCCAAATATGGCATGGTTGTATCATTATGTCTGACTGTGGTGTGGAGATGAGTAACCTACCCTAATGTCTATATCATATGTGTGATGGTTGTGGAATAGTCCATTATTAGTAGATGATGGTATAAATATAGGGATATTTCCTTCCCAAGGATACATATCCATATTTTATCATATCTGCACAGTGGACTTAGTTGTTATTCTCATAGGGATCCTTGACTAGAAAATATATAGTTTAGTGCTCTTAGATATGTTTTAGACCCCATGCTTTTATGTATTTCTATAGTGTGGTGTTGGGGGATGTGCCATGTTCTTTTATTTTGTATACTGGGAGTAATTCATATATACTATCATTCTTGATCCCTTTTCAAACTATTCTATCATTTAATGGGTGACCCAAGTGCATCCCAATTTTTTCATTCTGCCACCTTTTAGTGGATTTCAACCCCATCCCTGTAACATTGAACTTTGGTGGTTATGGGTGAGTTTTCCCATTGATATTATCCTATTTTTATCAATGTTTCTTCTTCTGGAAGGTACTACTATCAAGGAGTTTTGAGAAAAGTTCCTTTCATAGGATATGAAGGTGGTGAATATGAAGTATATTCTTTCTCTTATTTATAGATGTTTTTTTGGATGGGATCTTGGGATCAATTTGAATGACCTTCAATGTTTTTTCCCAGATATTTTTTCTAATGAGGAATCTCGTTCGATATGTGTTGCAGAGAAACTGTGTCCTTCTATATAGTAAACAGTTTCTCCTTTTACTTTTCCCACATATCAGGATGTTTAGACGAAGGTGGATGTGATCAAGTGGATATACTCATGAGGCGGCTTACCATTAGAGGGAAACTAGTAGGGGTACTCGTGGAGTATAGTTTTAATAGGAAGGCCTCATGTGCTAGGACAATCAAGGTTGTAGCCAGAGGGGATTCAGCCTCCATAAGTTATCTTTTGGTCTTCTAGGGATAGTTAATTTCAAGCTACTACTATAGGATTTCGAGAAATGTGTTTTTTCTGTTGGGTTCACACCTATTTTCTAGAATCAAATCCCAGTGTTTCATCAATCTCAGTATGGTTGAGGTGGATACGATTAGCATCATCCACCACAATAGCTTTTAGTTAAACCATTTAAACCACAATAGACATCGGATTATGCTCCGCTAAGAGGTTATGGACTAGGTAGTGGTCAACCATAGGATATTCCTTATCTTCAAGGACCTTGACATTATCATTTACTTAAATTTATCCACTTAAATAGTGCCATATGATCTAGTCATATTCTATCGCATGTAGTAGATATGGTTGTGACAGAGAGACCAGAGATTGTTAAAGATACTATCATATTGTCTTACTCCCTTGTTTATGCTTTTTTTGATTCACGATAATCGCACTCCTTTATTGTACCTTCTCTAGTATATTCTCAATGACTTGATATAAAGAGGATTCACATTCACATAGAGATTACTACACAATCAGGAGGCCAAACGTGCTTATTTTATGTGTTTAATGGATTTAGATTGATGATAAGGCCACATATGTACCATGTGGATATATTATAACATTATATGTAGTCATACGACGTCATATATGTTATTAGAAAGTATTATTATATCCATGATATTATCAACTACTTTAGATGGAGAGTCTTTTGAATGACCAGTGTGCAGTTTTTGTTTGTAAGTAGAGTTTTTAGGTGGACAGAATTGTGTGGATAATTTTATTTCATTTAAAGCATATTTTTTATGGAAATAGTAAACAATGGGATAGTGTAGGCTCCCAAGTTTCTTAGGGAGTTTCATTGTTTTTTTCATTGAGGATATTTTTATGTTACCCCTAATGAATCGTCTATTTCAGTATATACTTACATCCCAGTGCCTCTTCAATTTCAATGGATCTATAGTGGATGTGACCCTCTAAGTTATTGGAGTTGAGGATTATGATATATTAACTAATGCATAGGGTTTTCATATTGTCCAGCATATCATAGTGGGTTACTTAAGTGTCATTATATAAGATGGAAAATGGTAGTACGTTGTTGTTCAAAGACAAATAATGTTTTAATTTGGTGTAAATGAAGAATCTATAACCACTTATGAAGATATATTATCTTTTTATTTAGTTGAGAGGGGTGATTTGGTTTTCTAAAATTGATATGTGATCTAGATATCACTAGTTTAGGGTGAAGAAGGGTGATATCCCAAACACTACCTTTAGATACATATATGGGTACTTCTATAATTACTCTTATTTTCAATGTATTATTTTTGGATATTGTATGTATTAGTTTTATGACCAGGCATTTAGAAGAAGTTCAATTATGTGGCCCAGTTTTCCTGGAATAAATTTTTGAAACCTAATAATTATATTAAATAGCACGTGCACACAATTTTCATGAATATTTGGAATAACTTCTAAATATGAGGCCTGAGACAAAAATCTGAACCCACCATTGAGTTCATAACATGGGTTTTACCCTAGGTGTGTCATAATCTTGGTCAGTATGGATTTTTTGAGGAAAATTCATCACATGCGTAAAATGAATAAAATATTAAATGAATTAATATTTTGTTTTGATATAGTGACCAAATTTACATCATTAAATATGAACTCATAGAAAATTAATAGGGTTATCCATATAACTCTGTAAATTTATGAGAGCCATTGGACCTATTAGGGGAGATCTCATTGGTGTACGATGACTAAATTAGAGATCGATGATAGGTGTGAGACATAATCAAAGGATCACAGCAATGATCATAGCGTAGCTACGTTCTTAGTTAGTGATCATTCCAAATAGACGTAATATGTTTCTTTGATTTGGTTTAATTTCAAAATTTATTTTCCTATAATGAACACATATCAATCAACCAATATATTGATATGTGGATCATGCATATTTTGGGATGTGTTCTTTGTAAGATTATCTCGAGAGATTTGTTTATTATTTAATTTTAATTTTTTCATTCATCTTTATAATGGAAACAAATTAAGGTCGACACGAATTTCAAATGAGGTATATTCCTCTAGATTTTTTTGTGCTTTTCTCCCCCAATTCTTTGTTCATCAATAGAATTATTTCGTTGTACCATGGTTTTAAATATCCAATTGAATCCAATCATTGTGAACCCATTTCATGGAACATAAATCAAATATCATAGATTTTGGATTGGCACGACATGAATTTGGTGTGATAATTTTTGTGCCAATGGAAATGATGTTTTTTTATACCTGATTTCATGTAATTTGGAATGCATAGAAGAATGATGATTGATTATAGGTTTTTAATAAATAAATGGGCCAAAAATTGTTGTTTGAGGAGGGCTTGGATCATTGAGGTTCGATTCATGATTTTCCATTAATACTGTTAATGAATCGACGGTTGGAAGCATGATAATGAACATAGATTCTAGATTTGGAATTATGGAAAATTATATCATGAAAAGGATATAAGTTGGAGCCACACATCATGTGTAACCCTCTTAATGGAAACTAGAGTTTTAGAGAAATTTAAATGTCACACAACATTTGACCATGTTACATGGAATGTATTCTCTCCTCAATGTATCAATGTTTACCTTGAGGGTACAAATATACAAGCATGTCATGTACTCTCACACAAGAATTGTTTGTTCTTAAGAACATGGGATAATCCATTTACTGTTACATAGGTAGAGTACGTGTGACAACCACAAAATTTTTTGTGTTACATGATGATAGGACATGGGCCGTTTATATGGGCTAGACCCGGGGTCAAGGGAGGCTGAGTGTAACCATACTATACATTATTCACTCATAATAAGTTGTCTTAGAGCCCTTATCCTCTGTATCATGAACATATTTATTTACGGTTCATTCTTTGTATCCAATAATTAATGGTTTGTATGGAATCACCTCCTACTCTTATTATAGTAATCCCTTCATTAGGACTTCTTGGATAGTGTTTTTGGAGTCCCTCCATGAGGCTTGAAGTGATATACTGTATTAATATTCATTCCCTAGGTGGAGTTTTTGGTATCTTTGTGGGAAACACTACATGGCTGATGATCCTCTACTTAGAGGGTTAATCCAGATTGATTTTTTGGTATACCCCATGTCCCTGGATGTGATCATAATCTTTGTGTCATGTCATTTCAGACATCTGGTGTGTGATTCTAATGGTCAAACTCAAGGAGTGTTACCTCTTAGATACATGTCATAAATGATATCATACTCAAGAGTGTGTTCTTCCATATGAGTGCTTTGTGGAAGCTTTGAGCTGGAATCCAAGTATGGCATTATAGTTATGACATAACTTTAGATTGTTTGTCTTTTTTAACATATCTATATATTTTTATTATATGTGTTGTACACATATACCTATGTTGATCTGATTTTATTCATTTATTGCTTTCTTTGTGGTTTCGGTGTGTCCTAATGGGTATTTTAACACTCACCCATGTGAATGATTTTCCCGTACATGTCATGTATTCTGCATACAATCAACAATTTGATGGATTCCTAGATGAACCATGACGAGATGGTGCTTATTGAGACCTAATAGGCTGTGGTGTGTTCCTGCAGAATCTTGATAGTAGCCTCAGTTTTACTTTTAGGTTATATATGTTTTCTTACTCATTTTGGTGGGCTTGTATTTGGACCTATTTAAATTACTTTACATCATGTCTTACTCTGGTTGTTGTATTTAGATGTATGCATTCATGGTTTTATAATTGTTTTACATATCATCATTGTATGGTGTTAGATATATGTGTGTGTGTGTAAAGGTACATAGGCAAAGGCCTCTCATGTTTGTGATATTCTTACTCGGTGTTAGTCTCCAGCCCCTAGACTATTGGAGGTAGACATGGGGATTTGTAATGGGCCCCATTGGGCTGCAGTGTGATTGTGTGGTATTAGAGAAGTCATTTATTCCATAAGAATACAGTCTGTGAGATTGGTTTGGGGAAACACTGTTAAGTGTTTTGAGTTTGGATTTCATACCTGGGACTCCACTATTGGTGCAGCAACTGACATATCCATACACCAACACTCTGATCACCAACTTTTTGACTCGGTACTTGAGAACATTAGTTATAGGGAAAACAATGGCACATGAATCATATAAGAATGGGTTGTGGATTCCATGTCCTTCTTGAGTAAACTCTCTAAATATACTCATTGACTGTGATTTATATTATTTACCTTCAGGATGCCTCTATAATGTATTCTAGCTACGATTAAGCATCATGATAATGAGGATAATCCCCTCAATGATGAGTCATCGATATAGATGCCAGTTTTGGATATATTTCTTTCAGGTGGTGCACCAGCTATACCACCACCTATGAAGAAGCACATGGTACCCATAGTACCAATGGATGTGGTGTGTCGGATGATCATACGTCATGAGTTTCAATAAAAAAGACCCATTAGGTTCAATGTTGAGGCTGACCCATAGGTGGCTAAGTACATTATTGAGGTAGTGAACCATGTTTCTGTTCTGGTCAGGACACCAACAAGTCAGATGGTTGTCCTAGCAGTGATCCTCTTACATGGCTATGTGGGATGATGGTGGGGGTTAGTGACACCTTCTTACTATGAGGCAACTCTAACAAGCTCAGATTTTGAGTGCATATTCATGTAGAAGTTATCTATAGATATGATGAGGGATGTATGTATCATGAAGCATTTTCAACTCCAACAGGGAAGTATGATAGTAATAGAGTATTCATCGTGGTTTACTAACCTCTCCAGGTAATCAAGGGATATGGTTCAAAATTAGGTCCTAAAGTATCAAACAATTAATAGAGGGATACATTGATACATCTGGCCTAGATTCATACCTCTATGCATTCATGCCTATGATGGGGTGATAGAGAGATCATTGGTAGTTGAGAGTTTCTTGACTGAGTATACACATCCATTGGTTACTGGAGGTGTGAATATGGGAGAAAATACATTGGAAGCAGGGAGACAACATTAGTTCCAAGTACATAGATATTCTATATGTTTCCAGAGGAGGTCCCAAGATGGAGGATTTGTGGTTAATTTCTCATAAGTTGGGTCTAGTCATCCAATATAGAGGTGGTTCTACTACTTTTAAGGTAGGGGACATAATGCACAAGATTTTCCAACCCACTGTATGGATGATATGGAGAATGTAGATGGGCCACTAAGGTATAAGAAGTGATAGGAACATGTAGTTCCCCAGGTTATAAGATGTGGTATTGGAGCTTGGAGGTTATGAGGAGTTGGTAGATGCTTTGAATTGTTACCAACACCACCCCTAGGTGATCCACGCTAGATTCAGGAAGCTATAGGGTAGGAACATGGATAGATATAGGTGGTCTAGTCTTACATGCCAAAGGCTCTATGATTGATTCAGGGTACAATATACATCTTTTATACCTTTTATTTAGTACTTATTGACACTTATTATAGTCATTCCATTCATTCCACATATCGTTTTTAGACTCCGAGATTCTGGTTGATCCATTGGATTGACCCTTTTTCTTGGAGAATCCTACTAGATATGACATAGTGATATCACACTCGTGCCGATAGTGTGACCTAAATCTTGGAGGTGAGAGTTTTTTTGGATATATTTGTATCGGCGATGAGTATTTATGACATAATGTTAGGTATGGATTGGTTATCTACAGTTCATACCCAGATTGTCTATTTTTGGTGTAGGATGCGGTGTTTCTAAAGTGATGGGACTAGGTTGTTGTTTTTCAATGAAAATAACACCTAGGAAGTGTGGGATACACTCATGCATAAGAATTTAATTATATTACTCAGCAATTGGCTATAATTTCCCTTGCTGCAATGGATGTTATGGGTTCCCAGTTTCCTACAGTGGTGGTAGAGTATGAGGAAAAATTCTCTGAGGATGTTCCATGTTAACCTCTCCATAGAGAGATAGACTTATGCATTTATCTACACCCCTAGAAAACATGGATTACTACACCGTCATATCAGATGGATCCCATATACATTTTCAATATGAGGTTGCAGTAGGGGGACATGTATAATAAGGGCTTTATTAGACCCATTATTTCACTATGGGCAGCCTCGGTGTTTCCAAAAGTTTTAGAGGATCTTGAGGTTGTGTGTGGATTACGTGCTCTTGAACCAAGTGATCATGAAGATCATGTATCCACTACAATCTATTGATGACCTCTTTGATCAGTTTAGAGGGGTACAATGGTTCTTGAAGATTTACCTTAGGTCAGGGTATCACCAATTAAAATAATGGAATGATAATATATCAAATATGGAATTTAGATGATGATATGGTCACTATGTGTAATTTTTTATTACCTTTGGCGTTATGAACTCCCCAATAGTGTTCATGGGACTCATGAACCAGTTCTTCCAACTATTCATAGACTAGTTCATGGTATACTTTAGCAATAATACAATATATCTAAGGGAGAGGAAACGAGACATTTGAAGATATTTATAGACATACTTCGAGAGCACAAACATTATGGGAATCTATTGATGTTTCAGTACCAGATTCAGATAATCCAATTCCTAGGACAAGTTATTTTATCAGATGGAGTGGTAGTGGACAAAGCCAAGGCTGAGTTAGTATTATCTTACCAGCCTCCCATTAGTATGATGGATGTATAGATCTTCCTTAGTTTGGAAAGATATTATTTGGTATTCATACAAAATTTCTCTAGGAAATTAGCACCCATGACAACTTTGAACCAAAACAGACAACCATTCATGTGGATAGAGAGGTTCCAATAAGCATTTCGGCAGTTGATGTATAGTTTGACGAGTGCTCCAATCGTGAGATTTCTAGATGAGGGTATTAAGTACGTAGTGTTCTACGATGCAACGGGAACTGGGCTTGGTTGTGTTCTTATGTAGAGGTGTGTAGTGATTATCTATGGCTCATGTCATCTACGACCACATGAGAAGAACCACATGAAAAACAATCTTGATTTAGTTGTGGTAGTATGTTCACTAAATATATAGAGACACTACCTGATGGGTGGGTGGTTTTACATATATTATAATCACAATATTATATAGTATATTGTATCATAAAAGGATCTTAAATTGAGACATAGGTTATTTATAGAGTTCCTCCATTATTATGACCATGAATGTTTTTATACTCCTAGAGAGTGGAAAATGGTATAAGATTCTCTCGTCATGAGATTTTATTCAGGGCTTTTGAATTAGGCATTGGAAAATTGTTCTTGTTGAAGTTATCCTTTTTGGATGAAGATAGATTTTCTTACCTTCAGTTGATGGTTATTATCCATCATCCTTTATATTGAATCAGGAAGACACAACTAGGGGATGTCAATAGTGAGACCCTACTAACTCAGATATCCACTCCACATGATCCTGATGAATTTTCTAAATATAGGGAGAATTTATTTCTTTTAAAATTATGCACGATGGTACTAGTGATGTTGCAAGAGGAGGTTCTGAGAGAGATTCATACATCTCCTTTGGTGGTACAACCATGTGTGGATAAGATATATCATAACTGCTGACATTTTTGTTGTATCCAGGGATGAATAAAAGAGTTGTAGTGTTTGTCTCTTGATGCCATACATTTTAGAAATTGAAGGATAAGAACCATGTTCCAGCGGGATTATCTCCAATCCTTGAGGTACATGGGTTGACGTGGAATGGTATATCCAATGTGTTCATGGAAGTCTAACTAGATACATCTAGGGGACATGATGCCATCTAGGTGATCATAGACAAGCTCACCAAGTCATGCTACTTCTTATCTATTTAGGAGAAGAGTTCTGTAAAGAGCCTGATATTCCTCTATATATAGAAGATACTCTAACTCCATGGAGTGCCATTTACAATCATCTATGATCATGAGGCGCACATTACATCCCGGTTCTATAAGGGATTACGAGAGGTGTTTGGGACTCATTTATTCTTGTTAACAGTTTATCAACTCCAAAATATCATTCAGACAGAGAAAACTATTCTAGTTCTAGAGGTCATGTTGTGGGATTTCATGTTAAACTTTGGATATAGTTTCGAGGATGACATGCAACTAGAGGAGCTTGTGTACAACAACTGTTACCATTCCACCATCTTAATGGAACAATTAAAGGCTTTGTATCGGTGTCCCTAAAGGTCACCAATTTGTTTGACGACCTAGGATAGTCGTCACTCATGAGCCAAAAATTGGTTTGATCGACTATCGAGAGGGTTCAAATCGTCTAGGAACAAATAAAGACTGAAAAATCTATCATAATTCTTATGCAGAAAGACTAAAAATGCCCTTATAGTTTGAGGAGAGAGACTATGTTTTTTGATATTTTTTACCTCAACATGAATTATGGTGGTTTTTTTCTGTGTAAATTTATCTATTAGGTTCATTAACCCTTTCTAGATACTGTATGAGGTTGGTGAAGTGACATACCTCTTAGATCTACCTCCATAGATAGACCGGGTATATGATGTCTTCCACATGTCGCAACTAAGGAGGTACATTCATGACCCATCACACATTATTGAATGGGGTGAGGTGGACATCCAGGATAGAGATACCTTTACTGAGTAACTGGTACTTATCAAGGATCAGTTGGAGAGGATCATTTATGGGCAATATAATTCATTGGTTTGTTTTTGGTGGCAGCATAAGAATATTTAGGAGAGCACCTGGGAGTGGGTTGTTCATATTCACACTAATTATCCATATCTCATTGTGTAGACCTTGTTTTGGATTTTTTGGATGTAAATCCCTATATTGGTGTGAATTTAATGGCTATAATCTTTTGATGTATTATTTTTTATATTTTATGGATTATTTTCAAGAGTAGGTGCAGAGATGACAAACAATTCTAAGGCGTGATGTGCCCAGAATAAATATTTGAAATATATTAAATAACACATGCATGTAGATTTCCTAAAAATTGGAATAAATTCTAAATAGGGTTCCATATAAGAAATATGGGGGCACCTTTGAGTTTAGAATGTGGTTTTTACATTAGGAATGACATAAAAATAGTTAGCACATGATATTTGTGGAAAACTCGTTGTGGGTGTAAAATGAATATAATAATTAAATAAATTATTTTTTTGTTTTTTAATTAAGAGACCATATTTTCTTCTTTAAATTGGTGCATATGGAAAATTCATAGGGTTATCTATATAACCCAATGAAGTGACAAATCTTTTGGATCCGTTGGAGGAGATCCCATTCGCAGAAGATGACCAAATCATCGATCAACGATCATTGAGAGACAGAATCGAATGATCAAACCAGTGATCATTGAACATATTTGTTCTTAATCAGTGATTGATTTAAATAAAGTTAAAACATTTGCTTAATTTTTTTTCTTTCCCTTTTTTTATTACTACAATGAACACGGATCAATTCACTAGAAGATTGATCTATGGATCTTTTATATTTTGGAATTGGTTTATTTGTGGGATTATCATTGGAGAAATTTTTTGTGATTTAATTGTAATCCTTTGTTTCTTCATTGTAAAAAAATTATTCAAGGTTAACAAAAACATTAACCAATGTCCATCCATATATATTATTCTTATTCTTTTCTCTCCCAATTCATTCTTCATTATGGGCATTCGTCTTTTGGCCCACGCATCGACACATCCCGATGAAACCAATCATTGGATGATCACTTCTTGGAAAAATGAATTGATATCACAGAGCAGGGATCAGCATGACACAACGGTGGTGAGATAATGGAATTAGCGAGGGATTAGATAGTTTTGGATACCAGATTTCATTTTCTTTTGTGTGTAACAAAGAATGAATAAAATTTATGGTTTTCAAACAAATCCAAGGGTCTAATCATATTATTTGAGGATGTTGTGGATCACTAAGGATTAATTCATGATTTTATAGATATATGGTCATTGAATGAACGGTCAAAGTCATGGTAATGAACAATGATTCCAAATCTATAATTCTAGAAAATTCCTTGATACACTATGTGAAACTCAAATCCACATGTCACGTGGGCCCCTCCTAGCGATGGATAGGGTTTCAGAGAATGTTAAGTATCACACGACCAATGAACCTCCCACAAATCATGTGGTCTCTCTATTGTGTCTCAACATGTACCTCATTGTGTACACAGAAAAAGGATGGAGTACACGGGCATGAGAATACCATGTTCCCCCACATAGACACAACTTGGACTAAAGTACACTGGATAGGTCATTTACTAGTACAAGGGTAGATTACATAGGAAAACCACACCCATGTACTTTTACATAGACACAGGACACGAGCCAATGACATAGGAAGGACCGAGGTTTCAGGGACATGGCATGTGACCCTAATAAACACCGTGTACTCCTAAGAAGTTGGCCAAAAGGCCATGTCCTCTGTATCATGGAAAAATTTCTTGAGGGTGAATTCCCTATATCCATTCCCTAATGGTTAGAATGGAATCACTTTCTACTCCTAGGATAGTGATCCCTTCAACATGACATATTAGATAGATTTTTTAGAATTCCTCTGTGAGGCCTAGAATGAGATACTCTATTTATATTCATTCCCTAGGTGTATTTCTTGTAATCAACAAGAGAAAAACTATGCATGAATCGATCCTCTACTTATAAAGTTAATCAATATTGAATTGTTGGTATACCCCATGGTTGTTGGTTTGATCCTCATCTATGGGATGTATCAATTTGGACTTTCAGTGTGTTCTCCTAATGGAGAGACCCAATAAACATTACCTCTTAGACAAACATCATCAGTGATATAGAAATTAGGCTGGAATTATAGTTTTGGTTGACCATTATACTATGTCTCTTATTGATTATATCTTGATATTCTTGTTATAAGTGTTATATGAAAATACCTGTGTAGAGAGGATTGTATTCTTTTGTTATATGAGTGGTCATTTTAGGGATTTCTACTGGGTATTTTCATACTCACTCATGCATGATCATTATGTTCACATGTCATTGATTGTGCAGTTATTCGACCTTTTTATAGAGTCCTAGAAGGACAAGGATTACATGATTCTTATTGAGACCTAATAGATCAATCTTTGTTCCAGAGGTATCTTGATAACCATCCTAGTTTAACTTTCACGTTGGAATTTTTTTAGACTCTTTTGGTGGGCCTTTATTTGGAACTTTTTACATTCCATTAATTCATATCATACTCTTTTTTTGAGATTTAGATGTATTCATTCCTAATTGTTCAGTTATTTTTACATTTCATCATTCTACGGGGTTTGAGAAGTTTATGTGTGTGTGAAGGTACATAGGATAATGCCTCACATGTTAGAAATATGCCTACTCGATGTTAGTGTCCTGACCCTGGCCAGTTATAGGTTGGCTTGTAGAGTCATGTCATGGGCCCCATTGGGATAGGACATGAAATATTTGATTTCATGGTCATTTCATTCAGTGCCATGAATGCACCGACTATTTTAATGGTGCACATGATCATTATGTTAATTGAGTTCCAAGACCATTTTTTAGTAATGTCCATTGATATCATATTAATCTACTAAATGTTAAAGGAGGAGCATGTTGATCACCTCATATCATTCTTATAGTTTCTTAGATGCCACCAGATCTATGGGAAGTTATCTGTGTGTAGTTTTTATACATGAGAGTTTCATTTCCTTGGTCATGTGGTGTCCCATAAGATTGTGTCCATATACCCCTCTAAGGTCAATGTGGTTGTTTCTGGGGAGATTCCCATGAATTTTGTGTCAGTTTGCATCTTCATCCGTCTCCCAGGCTATTACTAGAGGTTTTTATCTAACATCTGATGGATTGAATCCAAATTTAATTCTTTGACTAAAAAGGACATGGATTTTATCTGTACTGATTATCTTTAGGTATTGTTTTACTACCTAAATGGTAAATTGATCAATGCTAAACTGATCATATTGCCAATGGAAGTGGTTATGTTTGAGGTGTTTTGTGATGCTTCCTGTTTGGACTTTGGATGTGTCTTAATAAAATAGAGGGGATTGACCTATTATGGGTTTTAGTAGTTACATTCCCAAGAGAATAACAATGAAACCCATGGTCTAGATCTAGCATTGGTTCGGTATGGAATGAATTTTTGGTGGAATTATCTCATTGGGGAGCACTTTGTGGTCATCATAGATCACAATAGTTTTAGGTATATCTTTTCATAGAATGATCTAAATCTATAGCAGTGGATGGATATTATTCATGACTATGACTTTTAGATATCCTAATCCTCAAAAAAGGTGGATTCCATGGATGAAAAATTTATAAATATGTTGTGGAAATATGTTTTTCATGATTCTGGAGATTCTTGGAGGGAAATGATGGAGTTTGAAGCCCAACACCATAATGTGAGAGTGGATTATGGTTGAGGGTTGATTATTTTAGACAATACTTTGGACTTATCTGATGTAGTAAGAGGAGTATTCTCAGTGGATATACTCGTATGTAGAGGTGATGTGTGACTTTATTGTCCATGGTGATGCTAAGGAGGGATTGTCGGTGGATGGTCAGAACCATATATTGTTTTAGGAGAGGCCCCTTCTTCTGGTGTCAATGTGTGAGAGATTCCTTCATGTGTTTCAAAGACCACCTTTGGTGGTTCACCTAGGGGTATCCAAGATGTAATGTGGTTTGAGGATATAGTTTTTGTTTTTTGAGATGAAATGGTGGGTGGTGGAGTTTTTGGATTAGTGTCTGTTTTTTCATTGGGTAACATTTGTGGGGCATGTCCCTAGTAGTTTTTTGTATCCCTTAGATGTTCCTGAGTGGAAATGGGATGAAATATAAATGCATTTCATCATGGTTTACCCCATCATTAGAGAGTTTGTTATAAAATCTAGGTGATTTTTTACTAGTTAATGAAATTGTCTCACTTACTATCAATCAAGGAGTTGGGAACCGTGGATGTTTTGGTGAGGAGGTATATGGATGTGGTTGTTCGACTACATGGAGTACTAAGATCTATTATCTCAAATTGGGAAAAAATTTACCTCATATGGTTGGAGGGTATTGCAAAATGATTTTTTCTTCCACCCTCATATCGATGGGTAGAAATAGTGGATTATATAGACTCTAGAGGATATGTTTCAAGCATGTATCATAGAATTCTTCTGATCTGGGTAAAAACACTGGCCTTTGGTTGAGTTTTCTTATAATAATATTTATAACTCATCCATCAGTATTACCCCATTTGATTATTTTTCTGGGTATCCATTCTATTCTCTGTTATACTAGGAAGAGGTTGTGTAATTATTAGTTCTTAGCCCCGATGTGGTTCAGAGCACGACAGAGAAGGTTCAGGTTATTTGTGAAAGGATGGTGATAGTTAAGGACCAAAATAAGTCTTATACCAATCAAAGAAGATGTATATTGGTGTTTGATACTGGAGACCATGTCTTCTTTAAGATCTCCCTTTAATAGGGGTAGAGATGGTTTGGTAGGGGGAGTAAGCTCTTACCCTAGTTTGTTGGTAATTTCAATTCTTTGAATGTGTTGGTGTGGTGGTTTATCAGTTATAACTTCAACCATGGATAAACCGGATAAATAATGTACTCCATGTCTCTCAACTACATCAATATCTTTATGATGACTCTTATATCATTGAATTTGGGTGAGTTTGATATTGAGGATGACGTGACATTTTTCCATAGGATAGTGGAGATCCATGATCATCTAGAGAAGGTGGTGCATGATTGGAAAATTCCATTGGTTCATGTTTTTTGAGGAATGGAGACTAAAAAGAGAGTACTTGGGAGTGATAAATGTATATTTATTCCAATAACAAGAGTTTTTTTTGTTTTCCTTTTTATCCTTATTTTTTTCTGCTAAATGTGAGGTATGAATATTTATGATTTGTGAGATGTTCTTTTTTCTTATTGATGTGTTGCTTCATTAAAGATTTGAGCATATGAAGAGGGGTAAACATGATCTATAATCGAGGCATGTTATACATTAACCTGATTATTACCATTTTATGGACTCAATACTACTAAAAATGTATAACATCTTGACATGAGATATGTAATTCTTAAAATTATGTTCTTGGGACTCTGTTGTGGGGTTCTTTTGGTGATAGTTGACTAGGGCCTTGTGGGTAATGATATGGAGGTAATGTTTTCTATGTACAATTTTTGGTGATTTGTAGTTGGTTTTGAGTGTTGTGGTAATGTTAATTTGAGGGATGCTTGGTGAATGTTATCAGTTGTTTGGGAGTATTTTGTTTGTGTCAGTGTTCAATTGTAACGAGACCCTTGAGAGGTATCTTGAGGTATGGTTGTTTGGACTTTTTTCACCTTTCCTTCTAGGTGAGTTTGGATTCTTGAGTGAATGAATAGTATGAGATGTATCTGATGTAACATCCTTGACATTCTGACCCAGTACATTGTGGGATATATGGTGGTAGAAGTACCTAGAGAAGCTTCTGTGGGAGTTGGAAATTGGAGTAGAGGAGATGGAGCTAAGATTTCAGCTCAAGGGAATCATGCTGAATGGAGCATAGGGTTTTGTCCTATGGGGATTGACTATAGAATAGAGGGGTAGCTACCACAATGGAGTGTTGTGTTTTTCCATTAGGAAGGTGAATGATTAAGCATCAGTGGCTCAGGGAGTAAATTGGATCCATTTTCAAATATGGCATGGTTGTAGCATTTTGTCTAACTGCGGTGTGGATATGGGTAACCAACCCTAATGTCTATATCATAGGGATGATGGTTGTGGGATAGTCCATTAGCAGTCGATGATGGTAGAATTATAGGGATATTACCTTCCCCATGATAGATATCCATATTTTGTCATATCTTTACCGTGGACGTAGTCGTGATTCTCATAGGGAGCAATGAGCAGAAAATCGATAGTGTGGTGCTCTTAGATATGATTTAAACCCCATTCTTTTAAGTAGTTTTGTACTGTGGTGTTGGGGGATGTGCCCTTTTCTTGTATTTTGTATACTAGGAATAAATTCATATATATTGTTATACATGATCCCCTTTCAAACTACTCTATCATTTCATAGGTGACCCAAGTGCATCCCAAAGTTGTTATTCTGCCACCTATTAGTAGATTTCAACCTCATCCCTTGAACTTTGACCATTGGTGGTTTGGGTGAGTTTTCCCCTTGATATTATACTATTTTTATCCATTATTCTTATTCTGAAAGGGACTACTATCATGAAATCATGTTTCTTTGTCTTTTTTTGATAAGGGGATGATGTGGTTATTTTTCCCTATGGTAATAAGGTTTTATTATTTCTTTTGGTTCTTGACGGGGGCCTTTTTCATATTCCAACCTTGCTCAGCAGATTTAAAATCATCATTTGAGGTAGGGGATCCTTTATTTCTCACATAGTGTATCATGTAGAATGCATTATTATTTTTGTTACCTTTAGGAAGATGGTTTTCATCTAGTTTAATGAAGGTAATTAACCAGATTAATTAAAATTGTTGTGGTGGAAGGGTTTGAATCATCTTTTTATATATATTTTATATCATTATTGAATTTTTTATTGTACATGCTAAATGCCTTTCTAAAAATTTTGTTTGTTGGGGGATTTTTTTTGATAATTTGATATGTGATGTCGAACCATGATTAGTGTGTTTATTTATATCACACTAAATGTAATTGGATAATCACATATATTTGGTTAATGAAATGGTTTCCCTAATAGATTCGTGGTTGTGTAAAAATTTCCCTAAAATAAACAAGTGGATTTGATGAAAGGCATGTTGTTAATATGAAAATGTTATTTTTTTTGTTATGAGATGTGATTTGATGTCCAGTTATGGTGTGGGGTTGATGTATTGTGGTGTTTCCATGTTGTGGTGTAGTCTGAATTGTATTTGTGATATGGTCGTTTATCTGATGAGTTGTGATGTCATTAAATGGGGTGGTTTTGGAAGGTAAGTGGTTTTGATATAGATATAGTTGGGAGGAAGTGGATGTGACTCTAGATGGTGTTGATGTGGGGATATTTGGCGTGTCGAGGATAATGTGATATTTTTTGTGTGGTATTTTGATGTGCTAGTTTCCTGGGTAGTATTGGAATAAAATGGTAATATTGAAACTGAAATGGAATGGGACAGTTTGTTTAATGGGATAATAAATGCATTAATGATTACTAATAAGAATTTTGGTTAAACATGGTTTTTTTAATGTTAAATAAATGTAATAGATAATTGAATTGATTAGTAATGTAAAATCTGGGAAATGGAATAAGTTGTGAATGAAGATGAAATATGAAATGTTATTTTTGGAAAATTGGGTGGTTTTGTACATTTAGTGGTAGATGAAACAGTGGTGGTGTTTTCAGTTTTTATGGGGAGGTTATGAGTTAGTTAGTGCATTTTTTAACCCATAGTTTGAGATTTTGTGCATGTTTCTGACACTTACACTATAGACGGTTCACTTCATGTGCCTCCTTGTTACCCCATATAAATCTCTCCAAAGGTGGGTGCCTTCCATCCAATTAATTAGATATTTATACTCCTTGGTCAAAATGAGATGATGGGATTTCGGATCCTTCTTCCATGGATTCCTCCTTGGATCTCATCGCCTAGTCTGGGTCTCTCTCAAAGATTAATTTAATGTTTTTAAAAAATGTTCAAGATTCTATCTCAAGGTGTACATTGGATAATTATATTGTTTCTATTTCAATAGGGAAGCTACCTTCGATTAGGGGAGGTGGTAAGGATAGGAATTTCTTGGAATGTCTGGGTGTTGGGTAGCTCGGAAACCTGTAAATTCTTTCTATTTTGTAGGAAATATCATTTGTGAGTAATATTAGGCATGGAACCCAAGGAATATCATGTTGGTCACAAGGTATTTTATGCCAAGGTCATAAATCCTTAGAGTTTTTTTCTCAGTCATCCCATGTTTATTGTATAGGGTTGGGATTCTGGATCTAATCAAAATATTAATTTCTTATGAATATGACTGATTTACAAGTTTAACATATTGTTGAAATAGGTTCTGGTGTATTTCATCAAGGGGGAGATTTCACACATGTATTATGGAGTGTTTCCCTCTAAGGAGGTGATTTTACACTAGTATGGTGGTGTGTGTCCCCCCAAGGGGGACTATATCACACTTGGATGTTGTAGTGAGTCCCCCAAAGGGGGGTGGTTTCACACTTGGACAGTGGAGTGTGTCCCCCAAGGGGGAAGATTCCACACTATGATGGTGGATTGTGTCCCCCCAAGGGGGATGATTTCAAACATTACTTATATTGGGATTGAACCTCATAGGGGTATATTATGTTACCTTTTAGTAAATAGGGAACAAAACCCATGTATTTTAAGTAAATAGTTTAACTTAGTGTTACGGGATCAGCCCATTTTGTTTCACATCGTTAAATAAGGTTGATCATGTCACAAAATGTGATCCCATTAGGGATGGAGTGGGGATTTTGCATGAAGGATGCCCAAAATAAGAGTGTCACCCCATGTTGGGGGAGGACAGTGTAGGTATTAAACATGTAAGATTCCCATTTTGGGTGTTTCATACCCCATTGGGGAAGGGATAGGAATACCATGATGATCATACATGGGGCATCCAATGTTAATGACATAGGGTAAGGCTGCATTTTAACATCATGGATGTGGAACTAGGAAGTTTTACGTCATGAAGCTTAGATGTTGATAGGGGTTACACCCTGAGGGGGCCGTGTCAAGGTGATATGAATATTCCTCATATGTACCCTCTATTGGGATAGGTAATCCATTTCCCTAAGTGACACTACATTTAGGGATTACTCATCCACTACTCATGTTCCTCTGGTTAGGGCATGTATTATACACTAATTTTGAGGAGTGTAAATCCGGGATCCCGATGGTAGGGTACCAATTCTTAGGTGTATTATACATTAGGATGCCTATTCTTAGAATCAAAAGGTAGTTTAAGGGATTCACTTGAATCACAGAGACATTGGGTCAGGGTTCAGAAAGTTATTGTGTGCAACATTATTATATTGTGTGAAAAGAGTCTTACATTATCCTTATGGGATTTATAAGAAGTAAATCACCTTGATTATAAGGGAATGTGTGAGTCAAAGATTTGGAGTTTCATCAAGATCAGGGTTTCATGAACTCTTCATCTCTTGCCTGAATCAAATCATCATTAAGAGATGTTACGTGAGGATCTATCAACCATAGTCCAAGACAAGTGTGGTCACATGGGAGATCGATCACATAAGTTATATACATTTGAGTGTTCAAGGGATTATGGGGTTGAGTAATTTTTTAAAAGAGTGGTTTTTGTGAGAAAGAGTGTTTATTTTTATTTTGGATATTGTCATGATCCGTCCCTTGGGCCCTATGTTGTGACTATCCAAAGTCCGCCTTCCACAGGCCAGGGGTTGGAAACTAGCACTGAACAGGCATATCCCAATAACGGGAAGGAATTTCCTTTAAAAATGTACAAACACTCAAACTAAGAATTCAATAGGAAGCAACCACGAATTAATCGTATGTAGTAAAAAGTGTAATGAACGTAAAGGGGCTAGAATAAAAGACCAACTAAAAAGATCAAGTACAACATAAAAGAGAAAACAAATCATGGATCATCCACCGACTATCCTACCTGAATGGTAGGTACATATCATCTCCACAACACTCCACATCAGCTCGTCTCCCCCATGTACCACCTGATCTTGGATCCCTCAAGTCATAGCCCAACTGCTTGTTGTTAGCATAAGACACAAAAAGGTTCAGGAAAATCCTATGCAGGGGTGAGTATAACACTACTCAGTAGGGACCCCGAGACCCCCGAAGGTCTCCTAGAGTTACTCAAAGGAAAAACCTCAAAGAAAGACCTCAATCACAAGCACAAAAAAATAGAAAGTTCACACAAGGTATAGAACTCATAGATTATGAATATAGATGATTAGTATTAATATATATAATCTTATTCATTTAAGATGTTCTACAATTAATCCACAAGAAGCTCTTCTATTATCAATGCACTCTTGGATTTGTGTCGTCGATCCATGACGGGATGCTCTAAAACTAGACCTCATAGGGTCGTGCACTGCTGATCCATGTAGGGTTTCAGTTATGTTGATAGAAACATGGTAACTATAATGTTGATCCACAATGGTTCTCCTTGATGTTGATCCACACTGGGTCACTATGATGCTGATTCACACAGGGTCTCTATGATGATGATCCACACAAGGGTCTCTATGATGTTGATCCACATACGGTCGTTGTGATGCTGATCCACACAATGTCGCTATGATCCTAATCCACATAGGGTCTCAATGATGCTAATCCATATATGGTCTCTATGAATCTGATCCACACCGGGTTTCTAGTACTGAGGTAGTGATGATTAGTCATACACCTAGAGCATCCCACTCGGGAGTTTCTGATGCTGACCCGCATTGGTCGCTCTTCTTCATCATGTCACAACCAGCCATATGATTCCTTCTCAACACGTTTGATTATGGGAGAACCTCTTATCAAGCCATAAGTTGTATTTCAACCATTACTATGTCCCATAGAAGGCATACCAAAGAGATCACCCCCGTCATAGGGGTCCAAATGTGATAGACGACATGTCTATCAGATGCCCGGTCTGTGAGATATGGGCACTTTTATCAAAAGAGCCAGGTTGGATTAAAGTGTGATCAAACCCAGTTCACACGTCAAGCTCTGTCAAAACTCATTTAGTGTATCTCAAAAGGACCACCTTGTCACAAGGGTCCTCATGCAACAGACGACATGTCGATCAGACAACCTGTCTGTTAGTTAAACCCCTTTCTGTGAAATGGGGATATTGGCACCTCGGTCCATCCCAGTTCAGTCATGCTAGCCAGAATATTCCAAATAGTCCACTTCCCAAAAGGGGTTCCAATGCCACAGATGATGTGTCAAACAGACACTTGGTTCGTCAGTTACAAGCGTTTATTTATTCGAGGGCGAGTTGGGTCTGGGTCTATTCCGACACTGTCTAACCGACCCAACACAATGGGGTCCTGGGGTATACCTGACCCACCCAGGGCTGGCCCGTTAAGGGTCATCCTAGTTCACTTGGTTCGGCCCGTCGGTGATGGCCCATTAGTTCATGGGCCCATCCATCCAGTTAGGGCTCAACCCACCGGTTGGGCCTTCGCCCACCCGCACTGGCCCGTTGGGGTGTGGGTCTGCCCCGCTTCCAGCCTAGTCCACCAAAAGGCAGACCACCTTCTCCACTGGCCCCACTTTTGTGGGGCCATTTTTCCAGCCGGTGCGGTGCTTCTCCCACTACATGAAATATTTGTCCGTTTTGGCCAACCATCTTCCGCCAAATCAGTGCAACGCGGGGCCACATTTCCCTTCTCTTTTTGTGGCCTATTAGTCGCGACCACTATAGTCACTAGCACCTACGGGTGCCGCCCTTGTCCTGCGTGGCCCGCTTTGTCTGGCCAGCCTTGAACACCGCGACGCGTGATGGCGCACTGCTTTCCATCAATCAACGGGGGTTTCCTCTGGCCACCGCCGGCCACCACCGTCATGGCACACTGGTGGTTTCTTCCAAGGGCCACCAGACACACTCTAGTGGTCTGTTTTGGATGTCGTCTACGCCTACGATCTTTCGGGATACCGTTGCCTTAGTGTGTCTTTCAATTTTGAATTTCCATTGAGTTGGAAATAGTTACCCAAATTTCACATAAAGAACAAAGAATTGGAGGGTATGGGCCTTGTTAGTTTGTCCCACGCCCTATGTGTTACATGATAACTAGTGGGAGAGAATTTAATTAATCAAATACAACTTCAAAATAAACCCCCTATCTGGATTAGATGTCTACTGATGACAATCAACCGAACCTCCTTCTTCGTTGTCGTCAGTTTGTGATTCGGTGGCGCTCATCACCGCTCGCAGGAACTGGTCTCGTCCTCCATGTGGTTGGCGTCATGGTACATTGCCATAGCATCGTCCCTTGGTGAATTTGTGCCAACACCCGTCATTGATATCCATATAAATATAAGGGGTAAAGGTTGAGTAATGCCTGAAATAATTTAATGAGGTTCAATAAAGAGTAATTAATGAACCTCAGTAAATTCTCAATGGTGCGGTTACACAATTGGTTAGTCAATCTACTTAATGACATGACATGTCATCGGTATCGTGAATGCCGCTCATCCAGTGGTGAAAATAAAGATAAAATAACAATAAAACTGGGGCCGAAGTGAATCCTCCCTTAAGTGAATCTAGACACTGCAGATTCAACTGTGATCTTAGATTTTTGATATGAAAAATGAGTCAAAATAATTAAAATTCCACTCACACATTTACTAAAGGTACCCCAAAAAAAAGTTCATAAAATTATTAACAGTCACCCTCAACCCACGTAGGTCGAGGATAGGCTCCTAGAAGGGGAACATGACCTAACGAGCTCAACCATACTCTCATATTTTCAGTCCAATTTACCCTTTAGAAGTTAAGTATTTTAAAATAGAGTAATTTTCACTTAATTACTTTATTTATGGAAAAAACCTGACATCCACTGGTGGCCAGTTCCGACCAATGTTAATATCATACTAAGAAAATCATCCACACATGAGTTCATCGGTGGTCTCAGATTATTAATCCGAGTCACCGTTCAGGTGTTATAATAATTTTAAAAATAAAATAATTTTATTTAATTATTTTATTTATGGTATTCCATTTTCAGGTTTTCCTTCTGGAGGCCTCTACGAAATAATCATAAGTAGTGCCTAGGGTAAAATTGTCTTCCTGAATGCAACGGTGTCCTCATATATCTGATAGGGACACTCGTTTAAGAGTTAATATTCCTTTTCAGGAATAGAACTCACACACACTATTTTAAACATATATTTTTTTACTGGTCATTCCGGAGACTCTGGGCCTCGGAATTATGCAACGTTAGATTTCACGATCACAAAATAATTCTATATAAAAAAAACATTACTGAAATTCCATGACATTAAATTCTTTCCACCAAAGGGTTTTACATCCCCAAAATCCAAAACAAGTCAAACCAAAAAAAAGAGGGTACTTAGTGATAATATGAGCCTCCTGCTCCCATGTTCTCTCATGGGAGTTCTCATGCTACCCCCGAACTCGCACCAGAGGGATCCACCATCCATGAATGACATGCTCCTATGGATCCTCTTTCTACACTGGGAACTCTGTAAATTTCTCCCCATCATCATTCTCCATCTCTCCATGGTTGATGATGTGAGATGAGGCATGCTCGAATCTCTTCAGCTAGGATATGTGGAAGATGTTGTGCACCCTCTCCAACTGTAGTGGAAGTGCCAAGGGGTAAACCCCATTTACAATCCTCTAAAGTAACATGAATGGCATGATAACCCTCAATAAGGGTTTTTCACCTTGGACAAAACTCTATAGTCCCCATTGAGGGGAGACTCACAAGAATACGTTGTCCCCCTCTTGGAACTCCAGTGGTCTTCGTTGCCTAACAACATATGAATTATATCAGGAATGTGGAGTCTTCATCTTCTCTCAAATGATCTAAAACTTCTCTCGTAGTGCTATTAGTACTATTTTACATCTTCTAGAAAGGATAGTGTGCTCCCCACCTTAAGAAAATATGTCAGGTTCATGGACTGAGGATATCTGAGAACATGTAGTCTCACAGCAGTTGTCTCTGAGTTGCGCCTCCCTTACTCACTAATGGTATGGAGTAGAAACTACCATCGACTGGAGGTAGAATGTATTATATCTATCCATGTAGGATTTCAGAATCGAGGCTAACTGCTCTATAGCCTTGTTTAGTTGATGTGAACTTGATCTACGACTAAGTGCATCTGCCACTATGTTTCCCTTCTTAGGAGAATAGACTATCTCAAGTCATAGTCCTAGAGGAACTCTAGCCAACATCATTGTCTGAAATTTAGATCTTTCAGTGTGAAGATATATCTGAGACCCTTTTGGTCTGTGTAAAAAATGAACTTCTCTACTGTCAATTAGTGTCTCCACATCATCAGTGCGAAGACTACTGATGCCAACTCCAAGTCATGAGTCACATAATTCTTCTCTTGAGGCCTCAACTATTGTGAGACATAAGCAATAACTGCATCATCCAGCACTAGGATGCAACTGATTCAAATCCCTGATGAATCCCAGTAAACCACATAATCAGTTCCCTCCTCCCGAAACCACCGGATGGGGGCGCTGGTCAAGCTCTACCTCATGTGTTGAAAGGTCTGTTGGCATGTATCTAACAATAGGAAGGGTTTACCCTTCTTCGTTAAGGTAGTCACAGTTGCTGCAACTATGGATTAATTGAGTACATTCCTCCGATAATAGTATTCTAATCCCAGAAGTATATCCACCTCAGTAAAATTTGAGGGTGGCTCCCAAGAACGAAATTCCTCGATCATCGTTGGATCCACTTCAACTCCAGCTTCTAAGATAATGTGTCCCACGAAGTGGACCTTTTGTATCTAGAACTCACACTTCATGAGTTTCGCATATAACTGGTGTTGTTCTTTGGTACAAGTCAAAGTGTAAGTACGCCTCTCTATGAGATGGTAGTCCTTAGACATATCATGAAAATTTATCCTCATACTCATCCACCACCGCTGGGAACTATGGACTCACCTCATCCACTGTTTTGAAGGTCATACAAGCCCGATGGTATGTAATCAGCTACACCTTCTTGAGCGCATTTCCATCACATGCTGGTCAATTTTTCTTCTCATCAACAAAATAAAACTATCCTACATCTTTGCACAGACATTTCACTATACGTCTCAGGAAGTCAATCTGTGCGTGAACTTCTGATAGCTAGTCCATGCCTAGATTGATGTCATAGGGCTTGAATAGAGGAACTAGAAGATCCCATATGAAACTATCTCCTTAGAGAGTAATATCACACTATCTAAACTAGTGTGTGAATACTAAATCTCTTCTCATAGGAGCATCCAAATGAAATGGTTATGCTAAAAGCTCTCTCAGAATCTCAGTGTCCCAAACTATGTCCACAATAAGGAAAGAATTTCTAGAACCTGTGTTGATAATCAATACTGCTAAAGTAGATAAGATAAAAATAACACCTCATATCATCTTTAGTAAATCGGGATCATGAGCCTCTTTTGCTTGATGCTGGGCATGTCCCCAACAGCCTGCTCCCTGAGCTCGAGGTGGACCGCCTAGGGTTGGTGGTGGGGGTACCTGGTGACCCCGACCACCTCCTATTACACATCCTACTCCCCCACCTCGTCTGTCACCTGGATGACTCTCATGATCTTACCGTTGTTGCTACCTTAGTCTCCCTCCACCATCTACTGATCATTTGTGTGGGGAGTCGGATAGTCACAAGATCTGTGACCCTATCCCCCATTGGAAAAATAGATCATGCATCGCCAATGGCTCTCTCAGCCTCTCAATCCATGCACCACAAACCCTATGTCTATGGTTCACCCTCCAGAAGGTCCAGAACACTAGGGATTTTGTGTCATTAGTCTACTGTAATTGCTGATGACACTACTACTTGTTGTCTGGAAGGGGCTCTCAATATCGATGCCTGCTCGGCAAGGAATCTCAGCATTTGGAAGGATCTCTCTAGCACCCCATCCTATGTCATGATGCTGAGAGAAACTTACGTAGCACTAATCTCTCTTTAGATCCCCTACTCAAAGGTTAGTGCACTAAAGTAAGGGTCTCATACCATATCTGTGGTGTATTGGGAGAGGTCAGTAATACTCGTTGAGTAATAGGCCACAGTCTGGCAGCCCTGCTATAGATGCAGCAGCTCTTGAATATGCACTGAGAATTGTGTAACTAGAACGAACCCCGTGTTAAAAAGTCTCTCAAAGTCTGTCTAGTTAAGGGTCGTCACCTCATGCACTTTGAGCAACGATCTCCACCATCATCCTACTGAGCCCTGAAGAAGGATAGAGGCCAACATCTCCATCTCCTTGGTGGGTGTCTCTAATATAAAAAGTCCCACAAAACCACCTCAAGCTAGTCCTCTACTGCTTGGGGTCTGTCTTTCCAAAAAACCGTAGAGGCCTCTCCCTCTAGTACTATAGCAATGAACTCACCCGACGTTCATGATCAACTGCTATTATCTTCTTCTCAACGGGAAGTGGTGTTGTTGGTACAACACCAGAAGATGCAATCACTATTTGTGTTACCTAAACCGAAGCCTCATCACTTGGTGGGACACTATCACGATCTCTAATAAGAATCTTGGCTGGCTATCTTTATAGAGGAATCCTATATGAAATAGATGGGACATGTTCAAGAATTTATAAATTTTTAAATGACTCAATATATATCATGAAAAAAATTTAAAAACACATCAACTAGGTTTTTTGTTTATCAAGTCAGAAAACATAATCCAGGGTCCTCGTGTTTGGATACGACAGCCGCCGCACCAACACTAGACTCCCTGAACTAAAACCCAAACACAACACACTTAAAACTATTTCTCCATTGAAAATATATACTCTTTGATCTTCTGGTAGAACTGACCAACCTTTGATACCACTTTGTCACAACCCGTTCCCCAGGGCTTGTGTTGTGACTACACCAGGCCCGCCTTCCATAGGCCAAGGGTTGGGGACTAGCACTGAAAAGGTGTATCCCTATAACAAGAAGTAATTTCCATTAGGAATATATTAAAACAAAAAACAAGAACACAACAAGAATAAACCATGATGTAAACAATTGTAGTAAAAAGTGTACTGAAATTAAAGGGGCCAGAATACAAGCCCAACTGAATTGTATAAGTACAACTGAAAAGAGAAAATAGCACTTGGATCATCCACCAAGGATCCTACCTGAAAGGTAGCTACCGATCTTCTCCACAACACTCCATGTCATCCTATATCTTCTCTGTACCGCTTGTTCATCGCTCCCTCAAGTCTCATCCCAGATGCTCGTTGTCTGCACAAGAAAAAACAAGGATTGGGCATAGCCCATGTAGGGGTGTGTATAAAAATACTCAGTAGAGACCCCAAGAACCCTGAAGGTCTCCCAGAGTTCCACAATGGAAAAACAACAAAGAAAGACCAAAATCACAAGCACAAAACAATAGTCATCTCACACAGGGTATAAAACTCAGAGATTATGAATATAGTTGATTAGTCTAAAGTTGTATCATCTTATTTCATTTAGAAGGTCCAAAACTAATCCACAAGAAGTTATTCTATTATCAATACACTCTTGCACATGTGCTGCTGATCCTCGACGAGCCTCCCTATGGCTATTCCTCACCGGGTAGTGCACTGCTAATTCACGTAGGACTATATGATGCTTATCCATAGAGGCTCTATATGATGATGACCCACACAACGTCCCTATGATACTAATCCACACATGGTCGCTATTATGCTAATCCACACAGGGTCTCTATGATGTTTATCTATACATGGCCTCTATGATGTTGATCCACACAAGCATTGTTATGATATTGATCCACACAGGTTCACTATGATGTTAATATACACAGGGCCTCTATGATGCTGATCTACACAGGGTCCCTATGATGAAGATCCACACAGGGTCCCTATGATGTTGATCCACACATGGTTGCTATGATTCTGATCCACACATGGTCTCTATAATGCTGATCAACACAGGGTAGCTAGTACAGAGTCAGGGATGATTTTTCGTATAACTAGATCATCCCACTCTGCAGTTTTTAATGCTGACGCACATTGGTCACTCTTCTTCTTCATGTTAGAGCCAGCCACAGGATTCCCGCTCAGCACGCTTGATTCTGGGAGAACAGATTCTGAACCATAGGTTGTATTTAAATTGGTATGAAGTCCCACATAAGGCATACAATAGGGGTCGCCCCGTCATAGGGGTCCCAATGTGACAAACGGCGCATCGATCAGACGACAGGTCTGTGAGATATGGGCATTTTTGTAAAAAGGGACCGGTTTGGTTAAAGTCTGATCTAACCCAGGTCAAACATCAAACTCGGTCAAAAATAGTTAGATTATTTCAAATGTACTGCCTTGTAACACGGGTCCTCATGCTATAAAAGGAACGTCGATCAGACGATCGGTCCGTTAGTTACACCACTTTCCAAGAAATGGGGGTGTTCACACCTTGGCCTAACCAGGCTCGGTCAGACCCACTTGAATATTCCTAATGGACCTCCCTCTAAAAGGGGTCCCAACACCACTGACGTCTTGTCAAACAGACACCCGGTTTATCAGTTATGGGCGTTTATTTATTTGGGGGTCGGTTGGGTCTGGGCCTGGTCCGACTTGGTTTAACGGGCCCGAGGCAATGGGTCCTGGAGTCTACTTGACCCCACCCAAGACTGGACCAGTAAGGTTCATCCTATTTCATTGGTTCTAGACCATTGGGGTCAGACCATTGGTTCACAGGCTCGGTTTGTAGACGGCCTGGACCATCGGGTGGGGCTCGGCCCCCCCTGCGCTAGCCCACATTCAGGAAAGTCTGCCAGAAGGCGGGCTGCCTTCTGCACTGGCCCAGTGGTTGGGGGATTATTTCTTCAGCTAGTGGGGCACTACCCCCAACACATGAAATGGTCGGCCATTTGGTCGATCGGCTTCTACCAACATAGTGCAGCGCGGTGCTGCGCCGCACACTTCCTGCCACGGCCTGCTTGTCGCAGCCGCTACCATTGTCGGTGCTGCCCTTGTCCTGTGTGACCGACTCTGGCCAACATCCCTTGGCCACCATGGCACGCGATGGTGCGCTGCTTTCTACTACCCGTAGCCAGTTTTCACGGATTTCCTCATGTCACCACTGGCCGCCGCAAACATGGCGCAGCAATGGTTTTGTCCGCGGGCCACCAGACATGCTCTGGTGGTCTGTTTTAGATTTCATTTTTGCGTACAAGTCTCATGGGATACCTAAAGCTTAGTATTTATTTCTATTTCACTTTTCCATCAATTTGGAAATTGTTTCCCAAATCTCACATCAAGAATGAAGCAGCGGAGGGTCCGAACCTTTTTCATTTGGCCCACGCCCTCCGCTTTACTTGATAACAACCAGGAGTGAATATAATTCTTCAAAGAAAACTTTAGAATAAACCCCTAGCTATATTAGACATATTAGGATGACGATTTAAGATTCCTCCTTAGTCTTTGTCATCAGTTCATGATTCGGTGGAACTCGTCAGTGCTCGCTAGAACCGGTATCATCCTCCAAGTAGTTATCATTGTGGTACATTGCTTGAGCTTCATCACATAGTGAATCCAGGCCAACACCCCTCCCCGAGCTCTATATAAATAGGAGGGGAAAAGTGTGAGTAAGGAACTAAATAATTTAATGAGTTTCATTAAATGTGTAATTAATGAACCTCATTTTTTTCGCAACAGTGCGGTTACACAATTGGTGTGTTAAGGCACATAATTACATGACAAGTTGTCGGTCGTTCCAACACTGCTCATCCGTTGGAGAAAATAAAGATAAAATAACAATAAAATTGTTCTTTTATTACTCTTTAAAAAGGTCTAATAACTATCTTTTTGTCCCACAAATTGCTGTCAATGTGAATCCCCCCTTATGTGAATCTCAGCGCTACAGATACAACGGTGCTCTTAGAAATTTGATTCGAGCGACGTGTCAAAATATAGAAAATGCCGCCCACACATTTAATCAAAATACCTAATAAATTGTTCCGAAAATTTTTAATAGTCACCCTCAACCCACGTCAGTCGACGTTAGGAACCGCCTTAGGAGAACCCACTCTCACGAGCTCAACGGTACTTTTTGATTTTCAATCTGAGTTACCATATAGTAGATAAATATTTTACAATAAAATAATTGTCACTTATTTATTTTATTTACAGCCAAATACTAACTTCCACTGGTGGCTCAGGCTGGAATTTTTTAATATCAGCATATGGAAAGAAAACCCTCATGAGTTTAGTGGTGGTATCAGATTTTTAATTTGAGTCATCGTTCCAGAGTTATAATCATTTGAACAATAAAATAATTTTTTTAATTATTATATTTATGGTTATTCAATTTTTGGGCTATCCCACTAGAGGCTCATTCTGACTAAACATAAGTTACTCTTATGGTAAACCGGCCACCCTAAATGCAACTGTGCCCTCAGATTTTTAAACTGGGCACTAATTTAAGAGTGATTCCTCTGTTTGAAGAAAACCACTTATGTGGAAAATTTTAAAATTAACAATTTTAGACGGATCATTCTAGGAACTCCGGGACTTGTAATTACACACCGTTAGATTTTCCGGTCTCAAAATAATTCCATATAAATAAATAAATAAATTATAAAAATTCTAGGAAATTACCGATATCCCTCTTCAAGGTATGGTTGAGGTTCTATTTATAGCCAAAATTGGCAGTTAGTATCACACAACTCCACTGTATCATGGAATAGGGTTGAGTTCATCCCGGTCCATTTTTGGTTTGGATTGATAATGAAACATGTGGGATCTAACATTTTCCATCACACATAATTGGGTGGTTTCATGATAGTTTTATGGGAAAAAACTCCCCATTTTTATGTACATGCCTTGGATGTTGATGGGGCTTAACAAAACAACATGTGGGATCCAATATCACCTTTCAAAAAAATCTATCTAGTCATCCAAATGAATTTTTTTCCTGAAATAATACCTTTTTCATGAATACACCTTGGATATAATTTTTGACTTGGGATTATATTTAGTACTTTTTATCTGATGTGAATCCTTTGTTTTTCCATTCATTTGTGTGTGAATTTGAAAATTTTCAGGCATTAATCTATTGCATCTTACAGCCTTAACCTCATCCTTGGAATGTTTTTTTGGTGTGGATCCCATGTTTGATTTATGAAAAACTAGATTTTTGGAGTGTGAGACTATGCACCGTCTTTGGGTTTCTGGGGTTTGGGAATTATAGCTGGTTTCAGAAGAAGTTTAATAGAAATCATGGTAACTAGATTAAAAAATGTCGATTAAGGAACAAATCTCTAAGATAATATTTGAGGATAATAAAAAAAGAACATCTTGGAATTTTGGTAAGGAATAGATTATGTGGATCTTTCTAGAAAATACATCCCTATCTAGATACAAACAATTTTAGGTGGCTCTAGCACATGGGTAAAATTCAGAAACACCGATTTGAGATAGACTATAATGGGAACTGGTGCACGAAAATAGGTATTTCTATACTATTGGTTTGACACTCATGGGGGTTATGTTTAGGATAATTCACATTTAGATTACATGACATTATGAAGGATTTTAATGTAAATTTTTCTTCATAGAAATCATTTTTATGAGATTAGATATGCATATAATTTTAATTTATGCTAGGTAATTTTCTAGTTGAGATAAAAAATTATGATTCGTAACCCATTCTAGTGTATTCCATTATTTAGAAATGGCACCTTATGGAAGAAGGGGAATCAATACTCGTGGAGAATGTAGGGATATCCCCACAGAGCAAGTCAATTCATTCAATTTTAGAGAGGATCATATCATGACCATATTGGGACAACATACTCAGGTTTTGATGAATAACCATGCTAATCCTTTGTTGGGTTTTTTCATGAATTAGTATCCCCCATCTATTAGAGGGAATGCTAATACATTGGTAGCTGATTAGTTGATCAAGTCCCTTGAAAAGATATTCATGGCATTAAGGTGTTTTGAAAATGAAAATTTAGTGATGGCAGTATATTGTCTCATGGGTGAAACTGATAATTGGTGGTCCTTGATCTAGAATACCATAGAGGAAGAAGAAATAGAATATATAGAATGGAAGACTTTTATGGAAATAATCTTCAAAAAATATTTCCCTCATGAGAAACAAAGGGAAGAAGACAATGTTTTAAAGTTTGATGCTACCATCACAAGACTAGCTAGGTATTCCATATATTACGTATGTGACTCATAAGACATGATTGATGATTTCATTGAATGTATTAAGCCATTTCATTGAATGGACCTAGATTCTCAATCATTTTCATCATATGATGAAATTTTCTTATGTTCCATCAAAACAGTGAAGTCATTTTCTAGATCAATTTTATTCAAGGGAATCCAAGATAAGAAGTGGTATTTCTATTACTATGGAAAAGGTGATGCACCAAAGAGGAATAATGCACTAAAGCAATTTCCATTACTTGATAAATAGGAAAAAATAATCTTGTGAAATGCATGAAAGGCATGGGAGTTTTTATAAGTGTGGTGAAAATGATCATCCATCTAGTGAATGAGAGGGAAAGAGACAAGTCAATGATGTTCAATTCTAAAATTGTTGAGAGATGGGACACTGTTCAAATGAGTGTCCTAAGAACCAAGGAAACATTCTTGAGAAAAGGACATGAGATCAAGGGAAAGATTATGCGATTAAAACATTGGAGGATGATGTTCCTAATGATATGGGGGAAGGTGCTATATTTTTTCCAAAAACATAGCCTATTCTTTATTTGATTCTAGATCTTCAAATTCATTTATATCTTCCCATTTTTCAATGAAAAATAAATGTGTACAATTTGATTTAATAAAGGATTAGTCATTTAAAACTCCTATGAGATGTATAATTGCATTAAAGATTTGTTGATCAGTTCCCATCATGACACATAAATGGGATTTAGTTTCTAACCATATCATCATACTATTGATTGAATTTGACATAATTCTCTGTATGAATTTGATTTTAAATTTTGTTTCGAAGATCTATTGCAAGAAGAAGGAAGTTTCAATTTTCAAGAATTGTGTAGAATCCCATATTTTTTAAGAGGAATCCTCTATATTATATTTTTATCTAGATCCACCCCTAGTATCCCTATTGAATTAAATTCATGGATTGGACGAGAACACAATATCTATGTGTGTGGAATGAAATATTTAAATTAAAGATGTACTTATTGTGAAAGGGTATATTGATGTACATCCAAAGGATATACCTGGACATCCACAAGAGCATGAAGTTGAGTTAACTATTGATATAATTCCTAGTGCAAGACCTATATCGAATACTCCATATATAATGGAAATTGTGGAATCGGTGGAGATAAAGAAACAACTAGTGGAACTGAGTGCAGAAGGATTTATTTGACCTAGTGTTTCTCTATGGGGATCCCCTGTCTAATTTGTCAAAGAGATAGAAGGATCGAGGAGTCTATTCATTGATTATAAAGAAATAAATGTTATTAAAAATTGAAAAAGTATCCTCTTCCTTGAATTGATGATTTATTTGATCAATTTCATGGAGCCCAGTATTTTTCATTGATTAACCATCGATCTGGATATCATCACCTTTGTGTGATGAAGGTATATATTCCAAAGAAAACATTTCGAACCAGGTATAGGCATTACAAGTTTACATTAATGCCTTTTGGTATGACTAATGAACCCTATATTTTCATGAATTCAATTAATAGAGTTTTCAAAGAATATCGTGACGACTTTTTTGGGTATTTTTTGAAGATATACTGTTATACACCAAAATCCAAGAAGACCATGAGAATCAATTGTGGATTACTCAAAAAAAACACTTAGAAGAAATGAATTATATAGTAATTTTAGCAATTGTGAATTTTGGTTTCAAAAATTTTCATTTCTTAGGTATATTTTCTCTAATGATGGAATCTTAGTTGACCATACAAAGACAAAGGAAATCCACTAATGGCCCATGCTAATAAACATAACCGGGGTACATAGTTTTATTGTCTTAAAAGGTTACTATCAGTGTTTCCTCTAGAATTTCACCCCAATGCCTAACCTGCTAACCAAGCTCACATGAAAAGGGGTTATGTTTGTATAGATGAAAGAATGTACATAATGCTTTTCAAAAATCAATGGAAGATTGGTCAATGCCCAAATTTTGACTCTTCCATCTAGAAATTATGGATTTGTTAAATATTGTGAGGCATCAGTGAATGGACTGGGTTGCGTCCTTATATAAAATAATAAAGTTATTTCTTATACATCAAGGTAGTTTAAGAGTAATGAGAAAAATTATTCAACTCATGATCTTGAGTGAGTAGCCATAATCTTTACTCTTAGAACATAATGTCAATGTTGAAATATGTGGGACATATACGGATCACAAGAGTTTGAAATAATATTTTATATATAAATAACTCAACATGAGGAAGAGAAGATGGCTCATGTTTCTCAAGTATTATAATTTTTCAATACACTACCACCCAGGAATGGATAATAAGTTGGCAGAATCATTAAGAATGAAATATAATGGACTCCTATCCCAAATGAGGATTGAGAGAGATACTATATTCATAGACATAATAAAGTTAGATATGGGAATTTTTAGAATGGGGAAACATATTTCCTATTTCAAATTATTGCTAAACCATATTTAATAGGTAACATAAAAATATCTCAATCTGATGATGAGAATATACAAAATATAAATAAAGCTGTTAAGGATGGAATTTTGGAAAACATTATGTATGTGGATGGAGTTTTGAAATTTTGGGAAGTGGTTATGCATTCCATCGGTACCTGTGCTAAAAAGGGACCAATTAAATGAATCTCATATATCAAGTTTATCTATACACCATTGTCCCACTATGATGTATATGGATCTAATAGAACATTTTTGGTGGGATAACATGAAACAAGAAATTGCTGGCTAGGTGTCAAGGTGTCTAGTTTGTCAACAAATGAAGGAAGAGAGTCCATATTCTAGAGGGGTCAGGTGACCTCTACCTATTACTATATGGAAGTGGGATGACATTAAAATGGGTTTTTTCATAGTACTACTAAGGAAAACTAGGAGATATGATGCAATATGGGTAATTGTTGATCATCTCACAAAATCAGCACATTTCCTTGATATAAGAGAGGATTTACCACCTGAGCGCCTATCCAGACATTATTTTAATGAAGTTGTAATACTTCTTGGTGCACCTCTATCAATTGTTTCTGATCAAGATCTCCAATTTACATCAAAATTTTGAATAATTCTCCAGAACGATTTGGATACTGATCTTTATATGATTACATCATATCACCCCCAAACCGATGAACAGTCTTAAAGGACAATTCAAGCACTCGAAGAAATTTTGAGATAATGATATATTGACATTAAAGGTATGTATGATCAATACATGACTTTGGTAGAATTTTTTGTACAATAATAGTTTCCATTATAGCATTAAAATGGAACTATATTAAGCATTCTATGGTAAGAGGTATCTAACTCCAACTTGTTTGGTTGAAGTTTGTGAGAGGAAAATTATAGGCCCAAAACATATTGAAGATACAGCTGCTATGGGGATGAAATTTAAGGCATATATTAATGCAACCCAAAGTAGGAAAATGAGTTATATTTTCAACATGAGAAATGATTTGGAATTTCATGTACGAGATCATTTCATTATAAAAGTGTCTCTAAGGATGGGTGTATTATGGTTCAGTAAGAAAGGGATACTGAGCCCCGGGTACTTCAGACCGTTTGAAATTCTAGAATGAATTGGAGCTGTATCTTATCATTTAGAAATTCCACCATGTCTCTCCAATGTTCATAATGTTTTCCATGGGTCATTGTAAAATGAATATATGCAAGACCCAATTCATGTACTCACCAATGAAGAAATATAGCTTGAACATGATTTGTTATACTATGAAGAGCCTATCGAGATTCATGACACAAGGGAGAATGTATTGGGAAATTAGAACCCTCAAATAGTAATGGTTCTTTGTGGAAACCATATAATAGAGGAGCAAACATGGGAACCATGGGATTTTATGAAGAAGAAGCATAGACATCTTTTTAAAGGGATTTTACAGGAAAAATTTTGAGGATGAAATTTCCAAAGGTGGGAAAAATATAACACCCCAAACATTTTATAGTATTTTTGTCTTAAATAATTTCAATTCATTAGATAGCCTATATTTCATGGATAAATATGTTTATAAGAAATAAAACATGCTTATTTATAGGATAAAGTCATAACCTAGCCATTGAACTTAAATTTTCCACTACTGTGTTTTTAATTTCAAAAAACGGACATACACAGTTGCGATCAGGGTGATATTTGGAGTCTGATAGAATCAACTTAATTTTTGTTGAATAGTAACCTACCATTATGAATAGTAACAAACCCTTATTTATATTAAATTAACCTTATGAATAGTAATATGAAAATTATTATTGGTAACTATACCCATGAAAGTGTAAATAAAATTTAGGCACCATAAAAATGAAGATGAATATTTTAAGTGTTTGTATTTTTTGATTAAATGATGAATTTAAATAAAAATTAAAAATATCATATTTAGAAAATTATATTAGAAAAATGGATTTTATTTTTAGATTTTACTGTCAAAAAAATTTTATGGTGAATTTTTGAGATTTTTCTGAAATACATGATTTTTTTGTGAATTGTAAAATACATTAACGTATAAATACATTATAATCGATATCCACTATTCCTAAAATCATGAGTTATGTAAGAACCCAAATATCGATCTCACATGCACTTATTACTATTCTATGTCATGAAATCCTCATTATTTTTTGTCTTAGGGTAAAATAATAATCTAATGATTAAAATATTAAGAAAATCATCCTCCCCTACACTATATAAACCACCCTCACCCCATCTTCCTCTCACACAAATCAATCTTTAAGCCTCAACTATGTTTGGAAAAATACATTTCCCAATCCCTCCCCCCAAATCCAAGATCTAATGGTCTCACCAAAAGGCTAAAAACAATGGCATTAAGGGGATTGTAATGGAGGAGTACTCAAGGGGTGATCCTCCCTTATTTTTTCTTTCAACTTCTTTTACAAGTTCCATTATTTTGTTTCTATCTCCTCACCCCCCTCATTAAAATTATATGAAAGTTATATTACCTTACATAAATTAGAATTTCATTTTGATAATGTAATATTTCATCATCATATCTCTTTTCTCCCACATCTTATACTAAAAATAAAAATACCATCTTAGATATGTTAATTTATCACATTCAAGGATGATGGGTTTTCAATTTCTATAATCATATTCAAGACTAGTAAAAAAACATTTTTAATGGTTTAACTAGATCATAATATATGTATTTTATCTTATGAAATGTTCTATAATCCTTACACAATCAAAATATAAAATAATAATATAAAACAAGTTCATTATGGAAAAAACAGCTAAGGTAAACCAAGCATTTATCATTAACATTTATCTAATGAGTCATCCATATGGTATATAAACAAAATAAGTATATGATCATTTATATATCTATAACATAACTAATAATATATGTTAACAATAATGTATGTATCACCACATTTCAAATGAACATCCATTCATGAATATGTTTAATCCGATCATGAAAAACAAGGAATGGAATGCTTCCATAAACAAAAAATTGAACCTCTTAAACCAATAAAAAAGGCCATGAATGAACCTAATAAGGTTATAATAAATCAATTAAATTTATTGTAGGTTATTTAATTAATAATGAATGAAGCTAAATTTGATTATTATTTTTATTAAGATAAATTTAGAACACCTTCAGGAATAAGGTAAGGGGTTTCTCATATCACTTTTATTTCCATGAGATTTCCATTTTTTACGACTTATTTATTGTCTGTGGTGTATGTGTGCTGAAATTTGATATATAATATCATGATTCAATTTATATTAATGGTATTAAATTATTAATTAGATGATTCTTAATTTATTTTCACATGATATGATGGATTATAATGTGGTAACGAGCTTTGTATCAATTTATATTTTCTTGTGACTTACATTTTATTGTGAACCTAATAATTCTTATGTGGTGTACCTAATTCCCATTTGAGATCTCATTTCATTTGAAATTATATCTCTATTCTATATCCATAGTTTAGTTTCATGTATATTATTATATTCTTAACATGTATAACCTTTTACATACGATGTTTATTTGGAATGTTGTTTTATTTATGGAAATATTGATGAATCTGTATCGTCTACTCAATATAGATATTGAGAAGGCACATTGTACATGTATTAAATCTATGTATAAAGAATTATTTGTACATGTAGTGATGGGAGGTTCCCAATATATCCCTTACATACATCGACATGTCTCATGAGACAAATGAGTTGGTGAAAATCCTTCGAGTTTATTTCCAAAATAGAATCAGATAGGTATCAACCCACAGACATAAAACATTTCAATGATATAGTGGTATCATGTGCCGGATACATGAATTCTAATTAATAAGCATTCTCTTTATTCATTTTCAGTTATTACTTTCCATGAGGTTTTTAATATGACAAAATATATGGATACAATTTAATTCTCATTTTATTAATGGTGTGTGATTTTTAATTTATACACCATGCCATATTTAATATGAAAATTAAATTATTATTCAATTATTATTATTTCATGATTCTAATATTTTTCTCCCTTACTGAGGGTTTGTTCCCAACTCTTTCATTTTTTACCTTCAACAGGTTATGAAGAGAAGAAAATTTATTGTGTTTTCATGGATGTAGTTCATTAGTTTTTGTTATGCATTGTATTTTGTTAATTTTCCCAGTGTAATATGAGTTACATGTATGTATCTAGTTTCTTGAAGAAAAATAAATTGATCATTCCTTTGGGATTTCATTCCTTTTTATCATGCTAATGTACTATGTAATGCACCTGTTCTAGACTTATGGGGTCGGTGTGTAACATGTGACCTTTTTGAAGATGATACTAGGGTAAAATATATTAAAAATATCCCTAACCCTAAAGGTTGGGGTGATACCTATAATTCTACAGTCACCAAGGATAGTCGTGATAATGTGAGAAGCTCTTGTCTAGTGATGATATGGGATTGAATCCAGACCAATCATGGGATACACTAGTGGTACTATGGTAGATTGGTGGTAGTATGGATATAATTCTTCTCTAGAGATGCATTGTTTATACCCCTCATGAGATATCCTTCCAAATATCCCAAATCAGGCCGTTAGTGTAGGAACAAAATCCTTTACAGCTCCTTATGGAGTCATGGTCATATTTTGGTGATGATGATCAAAATTGATGAGAGCCGTCCTAGGTATCTCCTGAGTGATTGTGTTGTCCTCATTATTTTCCTCATCCACCTCCTTGTGTTAGGGAATGTATGCATTGTTGTGCTCTAGGGATAGGCTCCCAAAGCAGTTAAATATGGCAACAAGGGACACTTCCTCTCCCGCGACCTGTCATAGGAATGATGGTCGGTGGGAAATAATCCTTTGAAGGATTTCATGAAAAGATTTTAGGGGTGTAATGGATCTGTTGATGGGGTATTCATATTCCAAGGTGTTCAACATCTGATGCAGGAAGTGGTGTGTTGGTTACAATGAACGTCGGGGCCTCAGGGAAAAAGAATCTTATTCAGCGATCTCATAATCCATTAGAACATTAGATTATGTAATTTCAATTGAAAGGAACCTTGATAAGGCCCAAGGGAGGAAAACAGACACCTTATTAGTGCAACATCATATATAATAGTACATATTTGATCAAAAATAGTTCACAGTTAAAGGATAAATAGGCAATCCTTTCTTGTTACACAATGTTCAGTATAGTTAAAAGAAACATGTCAGGTTCAAAATTTTGTTGTGAAATGGGCACAAAGTTAAATTTCATGATGAGAATTTGGAAATCCATTTTTTTAACCTATGAATATTGTGAGACAGTAAAATTATTCACATTGGAATCACCATTTTGTTTCATAGTGTTATGAGATGTGGATGTGTTTCTGGTTCGATAGTTTGTTTGATTTCTGGGGATTCAGTTCCTTGTTCGGTGATTCGCATATGGTTTCCCATTTGTTAGGTATTCCCATGAAACTCTCAGAAGTTCCCACATCCATTACTGAGTGAAAAACAATTTTGCAAATGTATTTGGTCATTTAGGGTTTCATACCAAATGATTCTTATAAAGTCACATTGGTCGAGAATATGGGACATTGGGCTCATAACACCCTTTTGGGGGGGGGGATTGTTGCCTACTCTGGGATGCTCTTATAGATTTGAGATACGATCTTGAAATACTTCCTCTAACTTAATACAGGAATGGGTAAACCTATGTTGATGAATTGATTATGAACATATGTGGATAGATACAATTATGTTCATTTCACAGGTTATCTATCACACAATTATTTATTTATGATATTTTGGGATGTAATAATATTTGTTAACATTGGGGTTTATATTCATCCAAGAAAGAGGTCAGTGTCTTGGATATGGGATTGTTCCTTTGTGATTCATCCTACATATCATGAGAAAATTGGAATCAAAACCTACATAGTTCGTCTGGAATAGTTTAAAGTTGTGTGACTCGACCCATCCATGTAGTTTAGCATCATGAGGTAAAGACGTAAATTTTAGTCTCAGACCTCTGTGAGGTATCCAATTTATCCTGTTTTATATACTAATATAATTATATATATTTATTATGATGGTTATTTGTGTCCTGAGAGATAAGACAATAGAGGCCCTAGACAAGAATTTTGTATATAATTAATAATTATATTACTAATTAACTAATTTAAAATTACATAACAAAATAACTAATAATAATATAATTAATAATTATATTTCTAATTAACTACTTAATTGTTATTTAATTAATAATTATATGAATAATTATCTAATTATTTATTAGTTATTAGTTATTAATTATAAAACTAATTAACTGAATAATTATTATATAATTAATGATTTTATTACTGATTAACTAAATAATTATTATATAATTAATAATTTTATTACAATTAACTAATTAATTATTATAAATTTGAATTATATAACTAATTTACTAATTTATTATTATAAAATTACTAATTATATTACTAATTAACAAATTAATTATTTTATGATTAATTATTTATTATTAATAATGAATAATTATAAATAATAATTATACTTAAAAATTATATTAATAATTAAGTAATGAACTATTTTATAATTAATAATTATATTACTAATTAACTAATTAATTATTATATAATAAATAACTATATTATGAAATAACTAATTAATTTTTATATAATTAATAATTATATAATTAATTATTATATAATTAATAATTATATTAATAAATAATTATTTTATAATTAAAAATGATATTACTAATTAAATGATTTATTATATAATTAATGATTAATAATTAATAATTATATAAATTATTAGTTAATTAATTATTATATAATTATATAATTATATAATTAATAATTATATTACTAAGTAACTAATTAATTTTCAACAATTTATTATATGTATAATCCTTGTTTTAAGTTTCATTTATATGAGTCTTATAATTTATATTTTGTAGTCTTTCAAAGCCACACATTTGAAGCATTGTTATGTTTTAAATAGGTTGTTTTGAAACCTTATAAATTATTTTTTGTCATCATTTTTTATGAAATTACTTTTATTTTATACTATTAAATATATGTTTAATCCATGTTATAATTTCCATTTATATTGGTCTTATTTTGTATATTTTATAGGCTTTGGAAGTCACACACATGAAACATTTTTATGTTTCAAGTTGATGGAATTGAAGGCTTATAAATTATTTTTCAACAACATTTTTTGTGAAATTCTCCTTATTTTAGACTATTTATTATATGATTAATCATTGTTTTATGTTTCATTTATTATTGTCTTATAGCTTATATTTTATAGGCTTTTAATTTCATATACTTGAAACATTTTTATGTTTTAAGTAGGTTCCTTTAAATTCTTATAAGTTATTTTTCATCAATTTTTGTTACAAAATTTTTATATTTTAAACAATTTATTATATGTTTATTCGATGTTTTATATTTCATTTATATCGGTCTTATAGTTTAATTGTATAGTATTTTAAAGCCACATACCTGAAATAGTTTTGAATCCCACAACGGAAATAAAGAATGTTCTGTGTAGAAAAGGGGGAACCAAAATCTCAAATCGGAAATGCAGAATGATTTCCAAGGAAAACCTTCTTATAAAAGAGATACATGGGTGAGATCTTATGTCAGAATTTAGACTATTTTATTGGCAGTAATACTGGAAATTAAATAGAAGAAAAATTCTAATGAAAATTATATATATTTATATATATATAAACAAAACAAAAGAAAAAGAATATTTACAAAATACAACAATAGTAAAAAAAATTAGGAAATGCAGTAGTGTCGTTGTTTCCTTTCACCTAAAACCTAAAGGTGGTAGTAGAACTTCTTCCTTTAGTACACAATATTTTAAAAAAATTAAACATACACATTTGCAATTTTTTTCAGAAAACATACATTAAAAAAGAATTCATTCTCTCCCACAGTAGGTTATCTTGAGAGGAATCCCATAATTACATAGAGAAGATATCTGAGGTCGGTTGTTGGCTACTATTATACCACTAACCTTCTCCACTGCTTCCACTTCTCCCCTTGTGTGTCTTTTTCTTGAAGGGAGAATGCTATTTATAGGATGAGGCTGGCCGAACAACCTATGTATTTTCATGGGGAAGGAGATGCAAGCACCATCTAAGGTGGTGTATGATTTTCTAGATTGGCATCACATGCCAATGAGGCGACATCACATGATCTTCATCCCTTCATGTGACGTTCCTCACATGATTTCATGATCAGTGTCTTACGGTACTTCTATCTCCATTAGTGAAACCAAGTGATAGAACCTGATATATTTGAATTAATTTGGATGAACGATTATACCAAATATGGAAGGGATCACTATCCTAAAGCTTCTTGCGAATAATCCAATGATTGTCTCATATTTGTTCACATGATCGAATGATGATCATGTGATGGCTTCACAAGCTGGTAAAATCACTTATGGATTGCCACTGGTATTCACGGTTGGATATTGTGGTTGCACAAGTTCTTCAAAGGAATGAAAAATGAAGACACATGACTTACTTAGGTTCGATTCAGTCTTCATCATGATGTCATTTACTGTCGATGGTTTTTTGCAATATATGATGGACAAGATTCCATCGGGTGGAAGATAATTAAATTTCCACTTGTGTTGGCTTGATTGGTTTCAATTTGTGTAGTGTGGTACCAACCCATTTTATGCTTTCCATGTGTGGGATTATGATGGATGGCTGAGATCGATTGAGTGAATGATCGGGAGACCATGATTTGATCATGTGGATAGTACGACGAAAAAATATGATCCCACATCTAAACATTTGTGGTGACTGCCTCTACATTATAATAATGGATGTGGATGTTTTCCATTCAAGCCTACTACAATGTTTGGGACCCGTACCACCTACACACACCTCCACCCGTAGATCATCCCTATACGATTTGGGCCCATGCTATGTGTGGCTTTATCCTCACGTACCACATGACCTATACACAAGTCACATCACTTACTATGGGTATTATTTTATATGTAGTCTACTAACAATCCTAGGATGGCTCCCATTAGGTGAGGTCAACTCATGTCCCACATATGCATGTGGTCAAGCCTTGTCCTGGCTGGCCAATGGCTTGGATAATTAATTTGGAAAAGGAAATTGTGCAATTACATAGAATGAAGTTCTATGATAAGTGAAACCAATCCCAAGCCTTCTTGTATTCCATCTTCACATTCTTTATTAAAATTACTCAAATGATTTTCAAGGTCTTCACACTTCTCAAATCAAAGATGTTAAAGTGAAAGAGCATAGTTATGGGTTCCAATAGCCACGTATCAATGGGTCATGCATCGCATCTTTAATCCATTATTGGGAGAAGAGTCGATTTTTATTTCAATGACCTGGTGGCCAAATCACGATAGTGATGCAATCACTTCACGGATCATCAAACAATCTTCTATATGATGTGACAACATATTCCGACAATGAATCTGCCAAAATGGGATTTCGTTGTAACATCAGAGAAGGGTCATGGCTTTATGGTATGCCACCATGGCATCGAGGTAGACTCAGAGAAGACTAGAGTTATTTTTGTTAATTTCATGCCCACCAATTCAAACTATTGAGGGGGCTCTAATGGCACCTCGCCTACATTCAGTGTAACTCCCCGTACCTAGTTACCCGGAGATGGTGCATTATTACATAACATGGGAATGGTCATAAATGATCAAGTATTGAAATAACAATTAGTTTACTAGACTTGGAAAAACTAGATACATTCATAAGTCTTACATTACACCATAAAGTGAAAACTACAACAACTAGTATCCATAGTCCACACACATATCCCCTCAGACTATACCTGCAGTTCTATCATAAAATACATCTTCACATCCTGGAAAAAATAAAACATAGAAAGGGGGAGCTCAGATTTTTAGTAAGGATAACTATAAAGAGAAAACATTAATAAATAAGAATAATCATTTAAGGCAATGTATAACTAAAACAAAATCCTTTTAAACATTAACATCAGCATAACATGGCAAAAATAAAATTAAATAATCCCATTTACTTATTCACAAGGATATTTTTCTAGTCGAATAATCACATGCAATATCAATAAACACTTTCAAAATGATGGAATGCATAATTCCAGACTATAATAACCACATAGTCAAGGCCTTGTTCCAAAACTACAAATAAGATTTTGTCAAGGCCTTATTCCAAGACACTAGTTTGTCTAATGAGACCTACCAATGCATCGAGGAGTTATAGCGGGCTTCACCCATCACATACTAAGTCCACTGGATTCCCATATATGAAATGTTTGAAGCATAACATAAACATTCGTAGTAAAACTAGCAAACGAAATGTCAATACTTTATCCACAAACCATGAATGGTATAAAAATAGCACATCCACAGTCAAACATAACACATTCAATACAATATGAAATATTGAATTTTAACAAATTTACCTCAATCGATAATAATGAAGGATATTGACATAGATTAAAATATTCATCAAAACTATTTGAGAGAAATATCACCCATTTTATTGAAAACATTTAAAAGTCTCACTATTTATCCAGAAGCCATTTAAAATAGATTTTTGAATCAAAGTGTCTCATAGCACTTTGAAACATTGAAAATGAATTTTAATTTTTAAACATTAAGGTCTATATAAATAAATCCTTAAAAACATTTTTAAAACATGGACATTAATGATAAAGATTTAGAATAAAAAATCATTAAAATATTTAAAAAAAATATTTTAGTTAGAGTTCCAAACCAAAATAGAGACACTTGAATACAAATAATTTAGTGAATAAGAACATTATAATATAATGAGAATAAATGGATTCAGGATATACTATGTCAGAGTACAATATATACACCATATAAAAGTGTATTGGTGTATAACAATGAAGAAGTCTCAATGGAATGTAAATTGAGATGAAATGTCTCATAAAGACTGTATCCTTAGGGTAAGGATAAATCAATGAAATGATTATATGTCAAAAATATTAATACACTCAATATTATAGGATATCCAGTGTAAATCAATCAAAGTACATTCAGACATATTCTTGTAAAAAACAACACTAAGGAATTGGATGTTTAACTCAACAAATGGATATTCAGTTAAAATTACTATTATCAAGTTCATATCAATGAATTGAGAATTTTTCAATGGAGTGATTATGTTTATCAAAAGTTTATCCACAGAGAGGGGAGTGGAAATTATGACATAAGTAAATGAATAGTGATTCCTCATATAATCTTCGAGTAAAATAATCAATGAAGTATGTGAAAAGTCGAATGAGTGGAAATTGAAATTTCAAATTCCCTAATCGATTTGTTAACTTACAAAACATACACCCATGAAATAAGGATCATACAATAAAGATGTGAATATCCATAAATTTATGTATATTACTCAATGAATACAATCATGGGTAGTACACACACCACATGCAAAAAATAATTGGCGAACAATTGAAATCTCACGGAATTAAAAGTGAGATAAGAAACCCCTTACTTTTTTTACTTTTTCCTTGGTTGTGGGTAGGTTAAACAACTTTATAATTGTGAAATAAGTGATATTTAATTATAAAATCATCATATATATTAATATGATATCATATATGATCTTTTAACATTGTTTTGTTGATAATATCGTAGTATTATCGTCATTTCGGGTGTTAACGGATTCATTTTACTTTATATTAATTTTTATGTGAGCCATATTTTTTATGGATGGTATGTATCTTTTTCATATGCAGAATGATATAACGTCTCTAAGAATTATTTTTAATCATCAAATGAAATTTATTCTTGAATGGATAAGATGGGGAACAAATCTCATCGCGTTTGTGGAGACGGTAATTCGTACGTACGCATGCGCGACAATGTCGTTATTTTGATACTAAAATAAGATATAATATTATGTTATATAATATATAAAGAATCCTTATAATGAAATAATTATTATTTACTTTAATTACACATCATTATTACACCCATACAAATAATAATATATTGAATAACAATTACACCACGACGTGGAGACGGTAGGCTGTACGTATGCACGTATGGTGACATGTCATTCAAAGGATGGATAGAATAGTGAATATTGTTGTAACATATTTATAATAACATAAAATTATATAAGATATAATAGAGTTATTATTTTAGAATGGAAATAACAGTGAAATATGAAGTGGATTAAGAAAGGAACTTGAAAGTGGGTGGTGAAATCATTACCTCTTCTTTGGGTTCTTCCTTTTGATTTGATGAAAAGGATCTATAGGTTGGCTTTATGATCAATCTAAGGCCTCTTGGATTAATTGAGGGATGTTGAGAGAATATTTTTGCAGGGTTTGGCCTAGTGAAAAGGCTTTTATGGTGTATATTTGAGAGAATGGGGAGTGCCCTTTTATAAGAGGGGTGAGGGGAACCTTAGAAAAAACATAAAATATTATTTTTTAATAAATTAAAATTCGGTTTATAATGGCTCAAAATTGGTTTATTTAGAAGATAAGGTGGGTATGGGTATAAATCCACTCAACAAATAGGTTTTAGAGAGGTTGGGTAACTTTATTAACCTTATCTTTTATTTTTAACTTTTAGTTAATTAGTTTGACATTTACCGTGTCTCTTTGTATTTTTATATTATATGGTTAATAAACATACTATAAACTTATAATAGACCCCAAATTAGTCCATTAATGATAAAAATATCATGATATATGTTCTTTTGTAGAACCATAGATTTTTAGGAATTGAATATCAATTAATAATATAATATTTGTTTTAAAAACTCTTTTATGTTAATTTTGACACTATTGGGTATTTTGTATTTGATAAATTCATCAAAACATTATTACTTCGAAAACAATTCATATAACCAATCCTAATATGTCATATTAACCTAGAAAATTATTGTAATTCATAAAAAGTCTCAAATTACATTTATTTGGATATTTATAATATCAATTATCTTAATCATTAATTAATACGGCAACTACTGCATCATCATTGTGTCATAAATAAATTAAATTACTTAATGTATAAAAATTAAAAAGAAAATACTATTATGTAGGAAATATTTTTATCTTTGTAATTAATATTTATAATCAAATTTATCTTATGTATAGACCTATATTAAAAGTGTTTTAGTTATTATACATTGGTTTTAACTCTTTTAACTATTCTTTAAATTATATAATAATAAATGCCCTAATCTAATCGATGAGGGCCTAAATGATAATATTTTATTCCTAAGGTTGTTTCTGGTCGAGATAATCTTGTACAATAGAATTAGAACATGGGTTAGGGTAATATTAATATCATTTTTATCCTTAATTACCATATTTACTTTTAATCGTGGTAAATAAAAGTAAAAAAGTTACTATTCAGCAAAAATTATCTTAATCTTATTGAACCACATTTTACTGATTGATATTAACCGTATCTCTCGGATTTTCATAAATACACTCAGAGAAGTGGTAATATTAATTTTTATGTGAATTTTTAAATTCTCTTAAGAGGTGGGTAAAAGACAGTGAAAGTTCAATAAATATTTTTATATATCTAAAGATATTCTAAACTAACTCCAATGAATTACATTGAAAATATATAGGTATTATGTAACTATTTTTTTTACCTAAATTAAATTTTAAAAAAATAAATTATTATTTAAATAAAATTCGGTTTTAGACTATAACTGTGTTTTTTTCACTATTCATCAAAAAATGAATGTTTCAGAAAAATACCCAAAATTCAACCTAAGTTAATTTTGATATTCCGAATCCAAAAATGAAGTCCATTTTGAAAGATAAAATTTATAAAATTTCAAAAAGTTGGTATTACTATTCATAACGGCTAGTTTGATTTGTTATGGTGTGTGTTTGACCTCAAAGTTGCGTACAACACACGCTAATGTATTGTTCCAAGAAAAGAATATTGTGGATGCTTGGGGTGTTACATTCTCCACTCCTTAAATAAATTTCTTCCTTGAAATTTTTACAATTGGTCTTGGGAATATAATGTAAAGTCCCACATCAGAAAAAGATACAATAAAATTATCACTATAAAAGAATGAAAGAGAAGTACAAAGGTCACCCGAGATAACATATACTAGGATTAAAGTAGAAAAACATGGATATGGATGATAAACTAAGTGTCATGTTCTGATGTAGAGGGATAGAAAACGTGACCAGGAGAAATTTAACAACAAGAAAACCACAAACTTTTGATGGGACAAACCGTCATTAGTTTTCCAGAAGGAAAAGTAAACGGAAAACATTTTTTATTTTTTCTTAGTCAAAATTATATAATGATGAGGAATTCATTTCTGAGATTGACTAAAAACATAAAGAGATATACTTACTTTTTTATTAAAGTTTCATTCTTTAATAAATTTCTACTACTAACTCATTTTTAAATGATGAGTATCCAAGAAGACTTGGTCACACTGGAAGAGCTAGAATAAACTTCTTATAGAATCACATGATCCACAAAGAATAAACTATATATTTACCTTATATTTAGAGATTAATCAAATCCAAAATGGTTAGTATAAGATCAGATGATCCCCTAAAAGGATACTCCATTTGAGAAATAAACACTAATCTTAATTTCTAAAATTAGACCAACAATACCCCAAAGATAAATAAATAGCATTCAATAAATAATTATCCTTAAAATCCTTCAAAATAATCCAAAATAATATTGAAACCCAAAACATAGAAGAATTTGGTTATGTAGTCTTCCATGTTAAATTGTATCTCCAAATGACATCAACTACTCTTAATGTCACATACTTAAAATTAATTAACCTAATCACATATTCACTATTATAGGTTAATCATTTCCATTAATAACCCAATTCACTATAAATCCACAATAAAAACATAGATAAAAATTCACCATTACTCCTCAAATGAAATCCCATAGTATTCTATTTTCCGTGGGCATATAGTGTTCCCAATATAGAGAACATCTTCAAAAATAACATTTATCACTTAATCACCAAATCATTTTCCAATACTAAGGGTATTAATTTGATAAGACATAAGATCCCAAATCAACTTATTATTGATCAATAAAATCATTTAACTAAAAATAATTAGTCCCAATAACTAGGGAATTCACGTAGTCCAGTGGTAGGTGATAATTCCCAATCACATTTTGGTTGTGGGTTCGATTCCCATAGCATTTTCCGAGACGACGGGTTGTCACACGTTCTTTGTGTTGTCATTTTTCAAAAACTATATTTTATAACATTACCAAAGTGGGATAGATTCCTCAAAATAACCATAACATAATTTAACCTCAAAATTTATATCATACCTTTAATTTTTATCACAAAATATAATAACTTGTAATTGCCTCAAACCAAAATATAATATAAAAACAAATGGTTATTTGTAACTATATCCACAATAGAAAAGATAATTCTTCCTCAAATATCATTCTCACATGGAAAAATGCAGGGTTATAAATACAAGAGAAAATTATTCCAATGTAATCCCATCGACAAGGAGCCCTAATACTTTTAAACATTTCTCCAACCATTTATTCCCACATAGATTCTTCTTTGACAAAGAAAATATCCTATAGAATTGGGAATTCACTCGGGTAATGGCTAGGTCCACTACATTTATGGAAAATGACTGTAAATGGATTCTTGGGACCATTTTTATTTTCTTCCATAGTACTCGTCGTTCTTCCTCAAAATTATTCACTTTATGTCCTTCTTTCCCGCACGTAAAGCAATTCATTGTTCCATTGAGACACTTTCATGGGTGTCTTCTTCCACATTTAATACATGATGGAAATTGAGGATTCGTTTCTCCATGGTCTCCACTGCTGGAGCTCTTATCATTCATCAACTTTCTCTTCATTGTTGAGTCCAGGAGTTGGTTAATATATATGTTGTTGATCATATTAATGGAAATCCGATTTGGCATGAACACGATATCGTTTACACCTATCAAAATTCAATTTTTTGCTCATTTCCACCACCGTTCTTACCATTTAGATCATTCTCAATGTTACTATGACTTCCTTGGAATCTAGCCATTGTCCAAAACCAGAAATCATTGTGTGAGCAGTAGTAGTCATAATATAATTTAGAGAATATCATGACACCATATTCTGAATTTGAAACACCCTAGGACTTACCAAGATTATTTGTTCTCATATTATATTAAAATACTTCTAATCGGATTTTAATGAAAATGTAAGTTATCCTAAGAATATCCCCCATGAGTGTCGTAACCAAAATTGCAGAAAGGCTTGTTATCGTGCACTAGTTCTCATTCAGGTTTAGATCAAAGAGGTGTTTTCTGGTTTTACCCCTAGGAACATCTGTGCCAGAGCCGCCTCGCCCTGCTCATATCCAGACAGGGATGTATTGTTTGGAAAACTCAAAAAATCACTAAAATACCAAAATTTTAGAAAGTTTCTCTATACTAATCCTCAAATACTATATTTGGGATATGTTCTCTATCAGAGTTTATCTAAATCTAGTTACCAAGGATTGTACTAAACCACCTCTAATACCAACTGTAACTCCCCGACCCCAGTTACAAGGAGTCAGTGCCTTATTACATAACATTTTCATGTTCATAAAAGATCATGTTTCGAAAGACTGATTAGTTTAGTAGTCTTGAAAACACTAAATAAATTCATAAGTGTCACATTACACCATAATGTGAAAAACTAAAACCACAAGTCTCCATAGTCCACACTCATATCCCCTCCGATTATCCCTACAGGCCAGTCATAAAATACTTCTCCACATCCTGGGAACAATAAAAAATAGAAAGGGGTGATCTCAGATGCTCAGTAAGGATAAAAATATAGATGAAACTTTCATAAATAATCATAAACATTTACGGTAATGTATAACTATAACAAAAGCCTATTAGACATGATCTTCAGCATAATATGGAAAAAATGAAATGAAATAATGCCATTTATTTATTCAGATGGATATTATACTAGTCGAATAGTCACATATAATATCAATAACCACTTTCATAAGGATGGAATGCGTAATGCCAGACTATCATATCCACATAGTCAAGGTCTCGTGCCAAGACTACATAAAATATTTAGTGTCACATTACACCATAATGTGAAAAACTAAAACCACAAGTCTCCATAGTCCACACTCATATCCCCTCCGATTATCCCTACAGTCCAGTCATAAAATACTTCTCCACATCCTGGGAACAATAAAAAATAGAAAGGGGTGATCTCAGATGCCCAGTAAGGATAAAAATATAGATGAAACTTTCATAAATAATCATAAACATTTACGGTAATGTATAACTATAACAAAAGCCTATTAGACATGATCTTCAGCATAATATGGAAAAAATGAAATGAAATAATGCCATTTACTTATTCAGATGGATATTATACTAGTCGAATAATCACATATAATATCAATAACCACTTTCATAAGGATGGAATGCATAATTCCAGACTATCATAACCACATAGTCAAGGTCTCGTGCCAAGACTACATAAAATATTTTGTCAAGGCCATGTGCCAAGACACTATTTTGCCTCATGAGACCTACAAATGCATTGAGGAGCTATAGCGGGATCCACCCATCACTTACTATGTCCAATGCATTCCTCATATGAAAATATTGAAACATAACATAAAAATTCATATTAAAAATAGCATACGAAATGTCAATAATTTATCCACAAACCATGAATGGTATAAAAATAGAACATCTACAGTCAAACATAACTCATTCAATACAATATGGAAGATTTTATTATAACAAATTAACCTCAATCACGAATAATGAAGGATATTGACATAGATGAAAATATTCATCAAAACTGTTTGAGAGAAATATCACCATTTTTCATGAAAACATTTAAAAGTATCACTATTTATCAAGATTCCATTTAAAATATATTTTTGAATCAAAGTGTCCCATACCACATTGGAACATTGATAATTTATTTTAATTTTATAAAATTAATTTCCATATAAATAAATCGTTAAAAATATTTTTTAAACATTGACATTAATGAGAACGATTTAGAATAAAAAATAACTAAAATATTTAAAATGCTATTTTAGTTAGAGTTTCTAACCAAAAGGGAGACACATGAATACAAATAATTTATGTAATAAAAACATTATAATATCCTGGGAATTAAGGGATTCACGATACACTATTTTAATGTACATTATATAAACCATATAAAAGTGAATTGGTGTATAACAACAATGAAGTCTCAATAGAATGTAAACTGAGATGAAATTTCTCATAAAGACCGTATCCTTAGGTTAAGGATAAATAAATGACATAATTATGTGTGACAAATATAAATACACTTAATAGGATTATATAATTAGTGTAAATAAATCAAAGGACATTCACACATATTCTTGTAAAAACAACACCAATGAATTGGATGATTAACACAATAAATGGAGATTGAATTAAAATTACTCTTTTCAAGTTCATATCGATGACTTGAGAATTTATCAATGGAGTGATTATGTGTATCAAAAGTATATCAACAGAAATGGGTGTGGAAATTATGACATAAGAAAATTAATAGTGATTCCATACATAATCTTGGATAAAATAATCAATGAAGTATGCACATAGCCGAATATGTGGAAATTGAAATTTCAAATTCCGTTATCGATTTGGTAACTTAGGAAACATACACCAATGAAAGAAGGATCATACAATTATGATTTAAATATCCATAAATTAATGTATATTACTCAATGAATACAATCATGGGTTATACACACACCACATGAAAAAAATAACTGGGGAACAATGGAAATCTCACATAATTAAAAGTGAGATAAGGAACCCCTTACATTGTACTTTTTCCACGGTTGAGCGTAGGCTAACCTCTTGTATAATGGTTAATAATTTTTATTTAATTATAAAATAATCATATACATTAATATGATATCATATATGATCTTTCAACATTGGTTTGTTGATAATATCATTGTAGTATCGTCGTTTCAAGTGTTAACAAATTCATTTTCCTTTATATTCCTTGTTATGTGAGACATTTTTGTTATGGATGGGATATATCTTAATGATATCCAGAATTATATCATGTCTCTAAGAATTATTTTTAATCATCAAATACGATTTATTCTTGAATTGACATTATGGGGAATGAATCTCATTGCGTTGGTGGAGACGATAATATGTATGTATGCATGCTCGAAAATGTAATTCTTTTGATATTAAAATAATATATAATTGGATGGTATATCATATATACATAATCATTATAATTTTATATTTATTATTTACATGAATTACACATCATTATAATAACCCTCCAAATAATAATATATTGAAAAACAATTACACCACAACGTGGAGACGGTAGGTCGTACGTACACACGTTTGGTGACATGTCATTAAAAGGATGTATAGAATACTGAATATGGTTGTACAATATTTATAATAACATCACAGTATATATTAGATACTAGATTTATTATTTTAGAATGGAAATAACATATAAATAAGAAGTGGAAGAAGAAAGGAACTTGAAAGAGGGTGGTGAAATCATTACCACTTCTTCGGGTTGTTCCTTTTCATTTGATCAAAAGGGCTCTATATGTTGGATTTTGGATCAAAATAAGGCCTATAGGTTGAAGTGATTGAAGTTGAGAGAATAATTGGTCAGTGTTTTTCTGGGCCAAAAGGCTTTGAAGGTGTTAATTAGATAGAAGGGGGACTACCCTTTTATAAGATGGGTGAGGGGAACCTTAGAAAAAACATAAAATATGTTATTATAATAATTTCATATTCAGTTAATAATGCCTCCAAATTGATTTATTTCGATGATAAGGTGGTTCTGGGTCTAACTCCACTCAACGAATAGGTTTTAGACAGTTTTGGGTCACATTATTACCCTTATCTTGTAATTTTAACTCTTAGTTAATTAGTTTGACATTTACCATGTCTCTTTGTATTTTTATATTATATGGTTAATAAACATACTATAAACATACAATAGACACCCCAAGTGGTCCATTAATGATACAACTATCATTATTTAAGTCCTTTGGCTAGACCTTAGATTTTTAGGAATATAATATAAATTTATAATATAATATTTGTTGTAAAAACTCTTTTATGTCAATTTTGACACTTTTGGGTATTTTGTTTTTTATAAATTCATAACAGAATTATTACATAGAAAATAATTAATATAACCAACCCTAATATGTCATATTATCCTATAAAATTATTATAATTCATAAAAAGTCTCAAATTGCATTTAATTGGATATTTATTATATCAATTATCTTAATCATTCATTAATACGGTAATTACTGCATCATCGTTGTGTCATAAATAAATTATATTATTTAATGTCTAAAAATTATAAATAAAATACTATAATGTAGGAACTATTTTTATATTTCTAATTAATATTTATAATCGAATGTATCTTATGTATTACCCAATATTAAAAATGTTTTAGTTATTAAACATTGATTTAAACTCTTTTAACTCTTCATTGAATTATATAATAATAAATTACCTAATATAATACAAGTGGACCTAAATGATTATATATTTTTCCTAAGGTTGTTTTTGGTCGAGATACACTTGTCCAATATAATTATTACATGTTTTAGGGAAATAGTAATATCATTTTAACCCTTAATTACAATATTGACTTTTAACCGTGATAAATAAAAGTAAAAAGTTACTATTCGTCAAAAATTATTTTTATCTTATTGAAACCTATTTTACTCTTTGACATGAACTGTGTCTCTCAGATTTGAAAAATTCCACTCATAAAAGCGGTAAAATTAATTTTTATGTGAATTTTCAAATTATCCTAAGAGGTGGGTAAAAGATGGTGAAAAGATCAATAACTTTTATATATCTAAAATTATTTTAAACTAACAACAATGAGTTAAAATGAATTTATATAGGTATTATGTACCTATTTTGACGTTAATTGAATTTAAATAAAATAAATCATTATTTAAATAAAAATTCCGTTTTAAACTATAACTTAGTGTTTTTCACTATTCATCAAAAATTGATTGTTTTCAAAAAAATATCAAAAATTCACCCTAAGATAATTTTGATATTCCAAATCCAAAAATGAAGTCCATTTTTAAAGATAAAATATATAAATTTTCAAAAAGTGGGTATTTCTATTCATAACATCTAGTTTGATTGGTTGTGGTGTGTGTTAGAACTTGAAGTTTCATACAACACACGATACGATATTATTCAAAGAAAATCCTATCGTTGAAGCTTTGGGTGTTACATTCCGTGTTTCATAGCCAATTTGGCCAGAAAATCTCTCCCCTTCTCCATGCTAATGTTGAATTGGATTAACTATCAATGGGATGATGATAGTCAGGGAACCATCAAAAGTCTCAAGTAGTACCCACTGCACCCAACAGTTTTGATGCCTCTTGTGGAAGGGAGGACACTCATCATGTATGTGGCCAAAATGGAATGCTCTCTAGGTGATATACTGAAACATAATAATAAAATGTGAATTGATAACGATCTCTATTACCTTAGAAAAAAATTATTGGTATTGAGACCTGATGCTATGATGTTAAGAAAAACTACCTTTCACTAATCTTCTTGGTGAAATGGTTGAGGCTTTACATGCAGCAACATTATGTCCATATGGTATCTCATATTGATCATCTCAAGTATATCCATGTTCATCATGTTTTGAATGGTAATTTGTCCCGATGGGAGGTCATTCTGTAGAAATACATCATTTAGTTCATATCACATAAATCAATGAAAGGGAAATCCCTAACTGATTTTTTCACAGCACATCCTTCTATGGATAATACACTAGTGGACACCAAGCTTCCATATTTTGAGGTCTCTTATGCCTATGACACTCCCTAGACTTGGGAGATGTATTTTTATGGCGCCTCCTTAAATCATATCAGAAAAATGAAGGAAACCCCAAAGCTCAATCAGTTTGTCATAGGGATTGTATATTCCTCTCTAGAAAAATTAGTTTTTCCCTACTCTTTCTCACTATCTGACTGGTTGTACAAATAATGAAGTCGAATAGCAGGACAAAAAACTAGCTTATGACCAGTATTACAACTATATATAGAATACATGAATATTAAAGTGGATTTAGAACATGTGGTAAACTATATCAATTGTTAATATGGTATAAAAAATGATGAACTAGCCCCTCTCACAAGATATATCATGGGATTCATGGAAGAGTTCCCTTTTGAGCCCATGTTGTATCAAGTTATCTGATCACAGAATGTTCACACCGATACATTGGCTAATGTAGCCATAATCTTGTTCGACCCTGGCCAGGAAGAAAAATTCTTATATATCACGCACTGAATAATGGTCCCATCAGTCATTTTCTGAAATATGGAAGACACCAATAAGATCAACATCACCCCATTGTGTGATTAACTGTTATCTACCCCTTGATGGATGGATCCCATAATCAGCTATCTCCAAAATGGATCTCTCCTGACAGATCGAGCATGGAAAGAATATATTAGTCACCATGTAGTGAACATTACCCAACAGGATAGTCCAAATGAACCAAAAACCCTCTACAAGTGAGGCTTTGACAAAATCCTCCTCATATGCATAGCTGAAAGAAAGATTGTCACCATCATGGAGGATGTCCTGGTCGGATCCTATGGTGCTCATCAGTCTAGGACCAGGCTCTCCCACCAAATCGGGAAGATGGGATATTACTGGAAAAATATGATATATAAATATGTGGAGTTCACCAAGAAATGTTATGCCTTCCAAATCCATGAAAACTTTATCCATCATCCCTTAAAATTTATACATATAGCTTAGTTTTCAATAACATTTTCCTTTTTTGGGAATGGATGTTTTTGGCCATACCCCATATCCATAGCCATGATGTTCTTGTACATACTTGCTAATAGAAACATTTATCCAAATGGGTTGAGGAAATACCCCTCAATGATGTTGGGATGAAGAACATCATCAGCTTCATAAAGTCTCATATCATCACCAAGTTGGGTTCCCTTACACTGTATTGATGGAAAATGGAACCAACATCTATTCTATAGAGTTAATGAAACTATACCATGAGTACAATATCATTTATAATCACTAATCATTCTATCCTGAAGTGTAAAATGGACATATAAAGGGATTCAATAAGACTCTTTGAAATATACTATAGAATATTGTGAACAAGGTTAAGAAGTTATGGTTGGAAAATCTATTCCATACTTTATGGTCCTATCATACCACCACACATACTGCTACACAAGAAATGACATATTCACTAGTTTACGGGACCGAGGTGGTATTACCCAAATATGTCCAGCTACCTTTGATCTGAATATCCATTTGCAGACAGCTCTCAGATGATGAGCAATCACACAAGTGGATGGATGAATTGGAACGACATGATGTGAACATGGTGCGTACATTGAACAACATTGAAGTCTATTAGAATTATATCGTATGAGACTTTAATAAAAAAATTCCTCCTTTCATTCCACTATGGAGAACTGGTATTGGCTCTCAGAGCCCTAATGATTCTAGGGAAGAAGACTCCAATATTAGAACCCAAATGGGAGGGGCCTTACATCAGTCCTAAGGTATAACATAATGGATCCTACTAATTGGAAAAAATGGATGGGTATTGTGTCATACCCCCCACCAATGATATATTTCTATAGAAATAATTTTCATAGATGTCTTCAAGCACCCCTCATTCTAATTGCATGACATTAAACTACACAAGATCATCCCAGTAGCATGATGATAAATTATGAGATGCCTCTAGTCATGGAATAAATACATTAAATTGCATAGTACCCCATGTCTTGACCACATGATGTTAAACTGTATAGAATCATTCTATAAGTAAGTTGTTAATTTAAAAATCATCTCATGTCCTCGCGGTAATACTTTAAACTACATAACACTTCCTTATATTTACCACGTTATATAAAAACTACATGACATTCATCTTTTTCACATGACACTAAACTACATGGTTCTCTATAACAATTTATGGCTTGATTACTACTATAAAAAGATACATTGTGAATCCTAAACCTCTATTCTTGGGCCCAACTATAGGTTTAAATTCCTTTCACGTCGGGTGATCCACTTCCTTTCTACATGATATTAAACTATATGGGTTTTATAGAATTACATATGGCTTGATTCTCATTTTCAATTGGATACATTGGGAAACTACGGTCCTATATATGGTCCCATCCACTACTAGATACCAAATTATTATTCCTTATCCTTAACCGCCTATATATGGTGAGAGGAACCCCTATCATCCCTTGTTTCTCACACCAAGCATAGCTCATGTGACCTTAGGAATTTCAGTAAGGTCTTCCCCGCACAAAAAATGCGTAAGAGCTCACCACATGCACATCATGGTCCTTAATTCAAGACCATAGAAGTCCTACCATGAGTCCTCACCACATGGCACTAAACCTCATGGTTTATTCCCATGAAATGATATAAAATAGTACATCCTTGTAGACCTCGCCCGAGAGGACCACCGTTGTTGGTGTTGATTTCCTACCACACATCCATTCAAGAAATATGTGTGAATTTGTTCCTAAAATAATTGTATATGTATTGATGCCTAGATATTCATTACTGAGTCCAGTCTCAACAAATATGAAAATACCCCCTCTCTCCATATATGTCAGACTTGCGCAGGAAGCTCCTTCCTCAAGTACTCTTTCTGGTTTGATTCATGCCATCATGGGATATGTAGTGATGTCTAGATCTCCAATTCTAGGATCATCCATAACAATTAATTCAAACAATACCCACCTCTGTGTATGGGTTAGACTTTCGTAGAGAGTTTCATCTAAGTTTCGGGTGCAACGGAAGTGCGGTTGGGCTAGTGGCCAACTTTAATTTTTAGCATGAACAATGATTTTTCTAGGATAAATACGATGATGAACTCCAGTATCCATGGAATAGAATCAAACATTTAGAGAAAGAATAAAGAGGCTCAAATATTTTAGAGAGGATCTTATACATCAGGATTACAATTAATTTAAAATTAATTTTGGAAGAAATAAAATACATGGTACTTCGATACATTCTTTTTTGATGATATTGATCATCTGGGATGACCCTTTCAGAATGATTCATTGTTCATACAAGGTTCCAAACAAGAATTCCTCTAGCAGTGATTCACACATTCTCCAATGGTATTTGATTTATGCCACATGATTTCTGAGAGCTATCACGGAAAAGTGAGTGTCTTGCTTCAATAGTTCTTGATCACCCGTTCTTCGGTCATGAAGTTAATCTATCATTCATGAGGGGGAGATATGAGAGGAGTCGAGAGAAAATTCATGACTTGTAACTTCTATTAAGTCATCGGTTTCCCATACATGGAACAATAGACATACCTATCTATTTATTGACATGGGGATTCAGTTATAATATTTAATTGTGTAACAGAAGTTAAATACATTCATAACCTTAGAGAAAACCCATGCTACATAATAAAAATAAACAAATCATTATTTTTGGTGCTCCAACAAGCACAAATCGGAATCATAAATGAAATCCCATGCCCTATAATTATAAGAGTGTTATTATTATTTCATTTTGTGCTAACTAGTTAAATAAATATTTACCACCGTGAAAATAATTCTTTTACTACCAGACTGAACATGGTATACTCGAAGTTCACTTCCATTTATTGAACTTATGAATAAATAAATAAATAATTTATTCACTTAAAAAAATATTTTATTTAAAAACTAATAAATAAATATTTATTAAATGTTAAATAAAATAAATATATATATTTTTATTCACAATCCAATGAATAAATATTTATTAAATTTATGAAATCATTTTAATCTAAAAAACATTATTCCACTATCTTGAGAATAATATTTATACCATTAATTAAATACAAATAGAATTTAACTGAGACAACCAAAAACCCATTGTGTGTGATCCTCTAGGATTCTTTCTAGTTGGAATTAGCCATTCTTGCCTAAAGTTCAAGAGTATTGTTATAAACTAGTCTAGGAACCCAATAAAAAGGACTAAAGGTCACAAAAAATAAATCTGCAAAGGAATGCTCACTGTGTAATATAATCCCTTTGTCACAATATCTCATAAATCTAGTCTCATGATAGAGTTATCACACTTTATTCCTTATTTTTCATTCTTGGAATACCTAAAATAAAGTCTTTGTTTCACCATAGCCATGGAATTTCATACGAGGGTTCTATTTCAATAAAGGGAAAATATATCAACATCCATAAATGGAAGGGGAAAATCCTTCCTTAACTTATCCATTAATGATATGACATTTGTGACACTCCCAATGTACCATACTTCTCGCCAACTGTCTATGTGATACTTTTTGTTAGTAAATCATATTTAACAAGTCATGACACATATTAATAACAATATTAATGTCTATGTACCATTACACACACTCATAGATAGGTATATATAAGGACACAAAAACATTCCAAATTCTTACTGTCGGGTTTATTCTCATAATCTCTCATCTTGGAGATCACCAAGTTTGAAATTAATGAGAAGAATTCTCCCCTTCTTATGTGTACTTTCACTTGAATTTATGTTCACTATGTGTCCCATTATAGTATTTCATCCAAACACAGAACTATATTTAAAATTATTTCCATTTCACTTTAAGGTTCTCATCATACTGGGGAACTGCTATGACCTTGTTAATGCAACAAATACTCCAGGACAGTACTACACTATAGTCATGAAGAATAATGAACAATATGTAATAACTCATTTAATATTTAAATAAATTAAATATTATTGTAATAAAGGTACAAACCGTTGGTTCAAGGACCCCAACTCTTACAAACTCCCACTAGGACTAGAGCCAACTACATATGAATTTCAGTCCGCTTGACCTCACATGATGATCATGTTTCTACAGAGTCAAGGAATTAGTAAAGGGGTAGGTCACATTATCTTACTTGGGAATAATTATCACTTCAACTTCACCTCTATTATAAAAATCCCTCAAGATATGATACTTCCTAAGTGTGTGCTTTGTCCACTTATGTGACCTTGACTCTTTTGCGAGATCCACCACTACAGTATTATCATAGCATAATGTGATGGAATATTTACTACTAAGTATCACATCCAGCTCCTGGATGAAGCATTGCATTCAAACTGCTTCTTTAGCTTATTTAGATGCTACGATATACATGGAATCCACTATAGAATGTGTGACCACACTCTTCATTGAGCTATTCTAGCTCACTGCACCTCCATTCAAAACGAATATGTATCCCATTTTCAACTTCATGTCATCTTGATCAATCTAGAAACTAGCATATGCATATCGTATGACGGAAAATTCCTCATATACTCAACAAAACAAGAACATATCCTTAGTACACATTTGATACATTAGGATAGTCTGGTCTTCCATTCAATGGAGATCACCTAGGTCAGCTTGATATCTTCCTACCACACTCAATGAGTAGATGACATCCAGACTAGTACATAGTATGGCATAGATTAATAACCCAATCGCTGATGCATATGGATTCCTTTCCATTCACTTTCATTACTCATGTGTCTCAGGACACATTTTCATAGAAAGATGAATGCCTTGTGACGCTTGAAACTATCCCCTCTTGGATTGTTCCATTACAAATCACATAAGTATCTTGTTAATTTATGTAATTTGACTTAGGCCTAACAAACTCTTAGATATATCACGATGGATCTTAATCCCAACAATATATGTTGCCTCACCCATGTTGTTTATGGATACACATTGATTATATCATGCCTTAACAAAATATAAGACTAGAAAATCATTTCTTGTATTTAATATGTCATCAACATATACTATTATGAAAATGACAACAATCTAACTAAACCTTTTATAGACACAAGGCTCACATTAGTAATTTATAAATCTAAATTCTGTTATGGATTCATCAAAATGAATGTTCCATGACCTGGATGCTTGCATTAACCAATTAATGAATATTTTTAACTTACATAACTTATTGGAATCCTATGGAGTCATAAACCCATTAGGTTGTGTCATGTAGACATCATCCTAATGTTTTTTGTTAAGAAAGGCTGTTTTGAAATCCATTTTTCAAATTTCATAATCATTGTAAGCGGGAATGGAAAATAGAATTTTGATGGATTTCAGCATTGAAATTGGTGAAAATGATTCTTCGTAATGAATTCCTTGATGTTGAATGGCCCTTTATTCAACTAGTCATTCCTTATAGGTACTGACTTGTCCTTCCATGTCATGTTTCTTCTTGAATACCCATTTGTAACCAATAGGCTTTACATCAACTGAAGGATATACCAATATCCAAAACTAGTTTTTGTATATAGAATCCATTTTAGAATTCATGGATTCTTTCCACATGGGTATATTTGTGCCACTTAATGCTTCCTTATAGGTTTTATGGTCACTATTATCAACTAATAATGAGTCCCCATCCTCAGTAACTATAAAATCAAACTATTCTGGTTCTCTAACCCCTCTTGTAATCCTTTGTAGATTGTGTGTCTCTGGAACAATTCTTTCTTCCATGAGGCTTCGAAGAATCTATTCCTGTACCAACTATTGTGTTCATTAAGCCACAACTTCATCTAAGTCTATCTATCTTCCACAATATATTTTAAATATGTGCTCCATCTCAAGTAATATACTGTGTCTTGACACTATAAACTTTTTTTTGATGTGTTGTATAGGTAATATCCCATTGTTTTCTCAGGGTATCCTATAAAGGTACACTTTGTGCCTGGGGGTATATGTTTGTTACATGAAGAGGCCTTAATAAACTCTTTACTTCCCCCCACATTTAAATTTAATAACATGGATTTATTTCCACTCTAAAACTCATATAGAATACCATTTATCGATTTAGTTGGTACGTGGTTTAGTATGTTCCCTTCTATTTTTAATTCAAATCCTGAAAAGGATAATGGTAGAGTTGGATTACTCATCATTGATCTCAACTTGTTCAACAAGGATTATTTCCTCCTTTTGCTCACACTATTCCACATGGGTGTGTAAATTGGAGTGATTTGGGATAGGGTCCCAAACTCCCATAAGTAATCAATGAAGTCTTGATTAAGATACTCTCCACCTCAGTCCAAGCATAATTTCTTAATATTTTCACCAATATGGTTCTCAAATTTATCCTTGTATCATTGAACATATATAAATAATCTGACTTTACTTCATTATGTAGATATATCCACATCTACTATAATCATTAGTAACAGTTATGAAGTATTAGTACCCACCCCTTTCTTCAACTAGAAATTTTCCACACACATCTGTATGAACCAATTCAAAAAGCTCAATAACACTTTATTCTCTCCCAGTAAATGGCTCTTTGGTCATTTTTCAATGTAATCATTTGTGACATACTCCATGTGGTTTTAGTTCAAAATAATATAAATATCCATCTTTATGTAACTTTTTCAAGAGTTTCTAATTTACACGACCTAGATAGTGATTCCAAAGTTGGGTGTGGTATGAGTCATACAAAGTATCTTTGTTATCGATTGTCATTACTTGGATTGTGTAATCCAACACGTAAAGACCATTTTATGAATATGGACGACCAAAATAAATGATATCTTTGTAGAAGAATCGACATTAATTTCCAGACATGAAAAAATAAATCTGAATCATATATGGATACGAAATTAATGTTTTTACTAACAGAAGACACATAATAATAGCCCTTTTACAACAAGATCATCTCATTTGGTAATGTGAGGTGGTAGTCCTAGATAGCTACAACAACATGTCTGGCTCTGTTGGCTACTCGTCGATCTACCTCCCCTTAGTTAATCTTCCTAAATATACTTGGTTCCTATATTTAGATACATATGTGAGCACCAAAAGAAATATCTAATACCCAATTTGTATAAAAAATATATTTTATTCGATAACAAATGCACTTGAGGCTTCCCCTCGCTTCTATGGCTGGGTGTAGCTCTTATTCTAGTATCCCTTCTTGACACAGGTGAAACAAACAACTTCATGTTCCCTTTCTTCCCATTTTATCATCCTTTTCTTGAAAGGTTGTCAAAAGGATTTGGGGTTAAATCTCTTCACCTTCACTTTCCTCTTATTCACCATAAGTATATAAGGATTTTCACACCTAATATCTTTGTCCACTTGGAGAATGAGGATAATAAGATCTGATACAGACTTATCAATGTTCTTCATATTGAAATTAACAAAAAAGTTGGAGAAGCAATGAGGGAGTGATGCAAGAATGGGATTGGTACCCAGTTCTTCAGGGAGTTTAAACCCTAGAACCTCCAGATGCTCAATGTAGCCAATGATCTTAACTATGTGGGGCTTAGATGGGTCACCCACTCCAATCATACTCTGAAAGAGTGTCTTAGAGATCCCCAACTATTCTTTTCCTTCTCTCTCATTGTAATGACCCTGGATGTACTCGATCATGCTATAGGAATCCATATTTTTTTGAGACTTCATGATATGAAATGAAATTCATGATAACATCAAACATTGAATGTAGATCAAGTCATTCATATGTTTCTCGTAGACTAAGAACTATTTATCACTCGCCTCTTAGGCAGGAGGATCAGGTAATGTTGACTATAGCACAGAAGACTTACTTTCATGGTGTAGAACAACCTGAAGGCATCTATTACAATCATAGAATTTACTTATGGTAAGGATTTTATCTTTATCCATAATTTATTATAGGGATAGTGTTTTTGGGATTGTCATTTCACACTAAAATTAAAATATCATATCATTAGTACATTCTTGATTGCATTTTATGATAAATATTAAATTAATTTTATTAATCCTCCCACTATTTTATCATGTTCCAATGACCCTAACCATTCAAATCAGAATGTCTATTTTATTGGATATTCAAGTGGAAAGGATCCATATTCCCCTTAAAATAACCCCAATAAGGGTTGGACAAGAAATCTGAAGGTATTTAGGTAGGTAGGTCTTTTCCACTTGTGGGCTTTCATCTCCTTGATCTATTTAGTGGACTCCCCAATATTGAAATCCTGACTTCGATTTCCTCAATAATTTTGACAGTTACTACACAATGTATTGCAAGGGATACTCCTATTTTTGTAATAAGGTTAAGTCAAACCAAATATTTAATAAGGGTTTCCATTATAAAAGTAAGTTTCCCAACAATTGTTGGTCAAAGACATAGTTTTATTTAGTATTTCCCTTTATCAAGTAATGGAAGGCTTAGTCTGACTTAATATTTTATTGAGGGATTTTAATCTCTTATGCATAAATTGCTTATTATCTTTATCACATGATTGTTGATATTGAGTGGAACTTACTTAAGTTATTAACCATGTCTGGATAACATTTACGCATAAGCCAGGTATATTTTAGTTCCATCTTTCATTCTTGTTGCACGAATGTCCCGAAGGACTTTTTTTATAACCCCCCTTTCATGGGATAAGGGGGAACCCTTACAAGGCCCATAGGCTCAGAGAATACAGGACCCGTAGGTCTTAAGAAATATACAGAATATACGTGCGACTAATCCTCCCCACCTTCTTCATCATGATATTAGCTCTCCACCATCGCATTGATTGTTTAGCTAGGCTTCCCATGAAAGAATATGCAGGCCCCGATGGCAATTCCATACCCTATCTTCCTGAAAAATCCTCTTAGCTTCTGCTCTGGTGAATCATCCTGCTTTTAATCCTCATCTGGATTCTTCTCCATGTAGTTTTTTTCTAATAATTAAGCCCAATTTCAGGTGAACCAAAGTCCATGAGGTGGCCCATAGTCCTTGAGGTGGCCCGAAGTCCTTGAGGTGGCATGAAATCCTTACTGTCCTAAAGGCCTTGGGTGGCCCGATGGCCTAAAAGTACTCAATGACCAAACTAGGGGCCTAAAATCCCAAATAGATGAATAGTTTTAGGTTCTATAGTGCCGAACATCACCTACTAAAGTAAATCTACAGTACTACATCAGTAATCTAAAAATGATGTCTCTACTCGGTTTTGAACTTGGGTCTCATGGATTCACTTTCTGAGTCCTCACCAACTGGGTTTAGGCTCTTGTGCTCTTTCATTCTTGTTTAATTCATTAATTATGTGATTGTGAAAACAAATCCATAATGATAAACTATACAACTGACAGAAGTAAAATAAAGTATAGGAAATGATCGTGAGTTTTTCTAATGGTTATTTTATCTAGAGGTTGATAAAATAACCCTAACCTAGTGTAGAAACACCTTAATGATTACATATTTGAACCTTTCCACATTTGTATCACCTGGGATTGGCTTTTTCTCAGCTCCAGCCGAATCTGCCACCACCAGTTTGGGAGATCCATCCATTACAAATGTTTTTTAACTCATAGCTGATGAGGGGTAAAAAGGGGGTTGACATAAAAGAAACCATAGGCTCACATGAATTAATATTAATGAGGAGATATGGCTCACATGACTACAATGTTATTTTACAAATTAATTAAAATGAAACCAATCACATACAAAGGTTTTGGTCTAGCTCATGATCACCCACTTTCACGCAATGAGTTATGAATTTACTAAAATTAGAATTCAATTCATTAATCATTCTTATTAAAATAAATTGAACTTGAATGAATGAATTATTTTATTTAATTAATCAATCATTTTATCTTCATCCTTTTATAAATTTCCTTGATATTCTCATCCTAGTACATAAATGCACCTCGAATGTATCCTGGTGAATACCTTTTCGAATCTACCCAACTTGTATTATATTCACATACTATTTTACTCTTATGATATATGGAATACAAGATGGTTCAATGCATAGTGTAACAACTTGGAGTATGGTTTGTACATGATATTTAGTTCTGAATATTACAAAAACATTAATTTTTTAACTTGTTGTAATTTGGTAAAGTACACTACTTGTAGTTTCGACTACACAGTGTGTAGTACGATCACCATATATCCCAAATTACATGCCTTGGGACTCAGTGTGTGTAGCTTAATTCAGAAATTTTAGAGCACACAGCATGTAAAATGGTCTACACGCCATGTTTTCTCCTCATTACATGGTTACCGGGTTATTTAGTCGTGTATGGTATACACAGTTTGGCCCCTGACCGTAAGGGACTACATGGAGTATGCAATGGGCCACACGGTATGTAATCTAGTAAGCATGTTCCTATCTGTCCTGATTAACACGTGGTATAGAATTAACTACACCGCATGCAATAAATCTACATGTCTTTATTAATTGATGAATTACTCCCAATGCACTAAACATGACTACACTTCGTGTCGTTTGGATTACATGGTGGGTATTGTAGAGAACATAACATGTAAGTCTGAACACATGGTGTGTACTTTCATGTCACTTGTGCAGAATCATCGGAACATCCGGATGAGTTATTTGTTTTAATTTTAATAAAAAAATAATTCGTTTCTATGAAATATATGAGAAATGAAAATAAGGAGAAAGGTTCTTTAAATCTTGATTACAAGAATGATTAATCTTGAATTGAAAAACTAAATTATTTAAACGTAAATCATCAAAAAATTATTTGAAGAATTATAAACTATGATGAACTCGCTCTGATTCCACATGTAGGATCCAGGTGAAGTGGAATCGTAGTTAGGCTAGTTCCCAACATCAATTTTTTCCATAATCGATGATTATTCTCGGATCAATACGATGATGAAAAACAGTCTCCATAGAATATAATCAATTAATTAGATAAAGGAGGAATACACCCAAAAACCATTATAGAGGATCATTCCCATCATGTTTATAACTAATTTAAATTTTATTTATGATGAAATAAATTACCTGTTTATTCAAAAATTTATTTTATAATGATGTTGATCATCTGGGGTTACCCTTTCGGATTGTCTCATTGTAATTGCGAGGATTCAAACCAGAATCCCTCTAATAGTGATCCACATTTGAATAAATGGTCTCTGATTGACGCCACTTGATTTTCAGGTGCTAGCACGATGAAGTGAGCATGTTTCATCGATCGTTCTTGATCATATATTCTTTGGTCATATAGAATGTCTATCATTCCTGAGAGGGAGAGAGGAGAGGAGTCGAGAGAAAATTATTTATTTGGAATTACTCTTATGACACTGGTTTCCCAATCATGGAATTATAGATGTACCTGGATATTTGTTGACATGCGGATTAGATTATAATAATTAATTGTGTAACAGCAATTAAATACATTCATAACCTTATAGAAAACCTATGCTACATAATATCAATAACTGTGTCATTATTTGTGGTGTTCCAACATTCTCAAAACGAAATCATAAATAAAATCTCATGCAACATAATTATAAAATCATTATTATTATTCTGTTTTGTGCCAACTAGTTAAATAAATATTTACCATCTTGCAAATTATTATTTTAATACCGGACCAACCTTGGTTTGCTCGAACTCCACTTCCATTTATGGAACATCCGACTAAATAAATAAATAATTTATTCTCTGAAATAAATATTTTATTTACAAACTGTAAAATAAATATTTGTTAAATGATCAATAAAAAATATATTTTTTTATTCAAAATCCAACAAATAAATATTTATTTAATTTATGAAATAATTTTAACTTGAATAAATCTATTCCACTGTCTTGAGAATAATATTTATTCAATTAATTAAATTCCAAAATAATTTAAATTAGAACACTTAAAAACATAGTGTGTGAACCTCTAATATTCTTTATCTATGGCATTAGCCGAGTTTTCCTAATTTCTAAGAGTATTATCTAGCAACGGGTTAATTAACCCAAGATAAAAAAACTAAAAGTCGTAACAACAACATCCACATACGAACAATCAGTATGTAATACAATCCCTTTGTCTCAATATCACATCAATATGTTTTCATGATAGTGTTATCAATCATTATTCTGGATATGCCATTCTTTGACTACCTAAAATAAAGTTGTCGTTGCACCATGGACATGAAATTTCACATGATGGTTCTATATAAATCAAATGTCCAAGATATCAACTTCCATAAATGGAAGGGAGAAATATTTACTTGAATTATTTATAATGATATCCCATTCTTAACGTACCTAATGTATCCTACTACATGCCAACTGTCTGCATGATAATTTTAATTGGTAAATAAAATTGCGCGAGTCATGACACATATTAATGATAATATTAAAGTATAAGGACCATTACAGACACTCACAGATGGGAATATCTAATGACACAAAAACATGCGGAAATCCTACTAGCGTGTTTGTTCTCATAATCTCCTATCTTGGAGATTACCAAGTGTGAATTTCTTGATATGATGTCTCATCTTCTTATGAGTACTCACACCTGACGGTCTGTGTACTAGGTGTCCCAACATAGTATGTCATCCAACTGCAGAACTATATTTAAAAATATTTTCATAATGCTTAGAGGTTCTCTTCAGAAAGAGGAACTGTTATGACCCTAATAATGTGAGAAATACACCAGGAAAATATTACACTATATCTTGCAGAATAATGATCAATCTATTATAAGTTGTTTAATATTAAATACATTAAAAAATCTTGTAATCAAGGTGAAAAATGTTGGTTCTAGGTCACAAAATCATACTTTTCCCATTAATGAACTATGTGTAGATCGATTCCTATAATTATAGGATAAGTAGTGATACTGGGATATCAAATCATCGGCCTAACTACAACAACCAATAAAAATGCACCCCAACTGCATAAGGGATAAGCCATACAAGACCATTTTTTTTAAGTATGATCTATATCTACATGTGGCATGTGTGTTCATATAATATCAGGAATAATTTTTCACTTATATTCCCACATCCATACTACATTATGATAAACTACAAGGTAAACATCCTGGTTTCATGGAATTAAAATTTTACTACAAAAACGTCCTTACCAGATAACATTAAACGGCAAGGAAACATATATTTACTTACAAAATAACGTTAATCTGCAAGGTAGATGTCCTTACCGAAAAATGATAAAACTACATAGAAGTAAGTAAACCCCAAATACATGATGATAAAATATGTATTCCATCACTCGTCATCATTCCTTGTCAAAGGAACATAAGATCCTTACCCCGGTCATATAGACTATGGGGTGATTTCTCCATCATTCAAAGAACCATTGAACCAGAACTCATACTTTATGTCTGAAGTACCTTGTGTCTCCAAAACCTTTCATAGACCTTGTAAAAGATACCTAACTTTAATTGACCCTTTTTTTACTATGCATGTATGACTATGGCTCCCCCATATGCACCTATGGTGATCAACCAAATTCTCCATTCTGTAAAAGGGTTTTCCGATCCTTGTGATCCCAAAAATCATCATGGAAGAGCTTAACACCTAATTGTGATCTAAACTACTCCAAAAATTATTGTATCATATAATTACTCATGACTTGAGAACATCAATCCGTGATATAAAAAAATTTATCACATGCTCGAAAGGATGATGGGTTACTCTTGATCCAAGGTATCCTAATTACGCTCTTTTGTATCATCCCCCATATTAGGTCCATGTGTGTCATGACCTTAAACTACCTACCCATTGGACAATACTATATGACCTTAAATTCTATCATATAATGGTCCAAATCACATGACCTTAAACCAGTAGTGAAAGAGACACAAAAGTTGTCGGGTCTAAAAACATCAAATGTCGGCTTGAGAAAATATCATGTATTTGTTCACTAAACTCTTAATATTGAAATTTTATGAAAAATTCGGGTGAAAATAATTAATGAATAAATCTCATAGGGTCAAATTTGTATCTCTAATAAAATCCATGCATTGCTCATTAGACACCCTGGTTTAGGAAAAATTTAGAGTACTAATTTGGAACATCTTATCACCATGAGAATTTGTTCTCTAGTTGGTAACATAAGTTTTAGGGTTCTTTAACCCTTCTTGGATATTAAACATTCCACAAATCACACTTCATGATTTTATTGGCTTAGATCACCACATTCTTCCATGGACCAGAGAAGGAATACCCGACTTCAAGTGATCTTTTGATTGATTATGCATGTATGCCTGTGGATATTTCATATGAACATATGTTTATCAGCCATATGAATTACTCTACAAAAAGGGATTTCCAATCCACATGATCCATGACATTACTTCGATAAAACCCGGATCCTCATTATGTTCTCGATCATTTCGGGTATGATTTTCCAGTATCATCCTCCTAACCAAAGCACATTAGACCATGATTTAAAATCCACATACCAAACTACCAAAGTAGATTTGACATCCTTGATTTTACTTCACTGTATTCTGTCCCCTTTCTCAATGAAGGAATGAGACACACCATTCTTTAACCTTTTATATCCCACATCTCATGATTTGAAACGAAATGGGGTAGGGTTTGAGCTTCACATTTTAAGAGCTGGACAACCCTGGAGTTCTAATACCCTTATTGATAGATTTACTCCCTTAAGAACCTCATCATTGGAATTTTTGATTCCATAGACACCCATCATGGTCCTTTAAAAGGAGTAGATATCTTCTTAGCTTCACCATGCTACCAACTCATTAGGTCATTGACCCACTAACTAAAGGCATATCCTCCTTGGTGAGTATCCATATATGGGTCGATAACCAATGGATTTATTGGAATGATTGTGGGCATGGTGTCCCAGGTTCTTGGTGAGAATAATAGGTTTTAGGGGATGATAAAATGGGTGACGGTGGTTTGGGAAGAGAGACACACATGCTATACTGGAATTTATCAGGAATTGCTTTCGAAGAGCATTAAGGAATGATATATGGTTGGGAGAACACCCATGGTCAGTTGAGGTTGTGAGCCTAGTCATGGATGGATTTAGGTAGATGATGAGTAATATGTTCATGGTGATCTAGGAATGGGTAGAGATTTTTGTTTCATAGAGGCACATGAAAATGAGCAGTGTAGCCAAATATTGGCATTAGGTGTTATAATGGAAGGATCATGGAGAATAAAAGCTGAGTGATTTGTTTTTAGTTGGGTGAATATGAGGATACGAACCTTATGGGGAGCATCAAATATGGCATGGGGGTATATCCATTGTCTCAGAAGGGCCATGAATTCTATGAGATAGATTGGTAGACAATCGAGGTGACATCAGGATAATGGTGTGTAGGCTGATTTGGTTTTTAATATATCCTTGTAGAATAGAGAATTTTGAATTAATATGTAGTTTTTTCTGGATTGTGGGTGTTAGAATTTTTATTGGGAGGGAGTTGGTTTCATTCGATAGTGAGTCTGATTGGGGGTGTGTTAATGCACATGGAGAGAACATGATTGACGGTGTTGATCATTGGTGATCCAGTAGTAGAATAACATAGAGTATCGATTTGAACATCAATGTAGGCACTCAATGATTCTGTGATTCTAATGGAGAGTTAAGGATACTTTATTGAGTGATGAGATTGTGTGTCAATAGAAGTGTAACATGCCGACCCGACTCACCACTAAGACGATGGCCAGACTGGTAGCGACATGGCCTCAAGAACCCCTCCATATATGCTAGAGGTTGTCGACTAGTAATGAGGGTATCAATAGGTGATAGTGGGGAGAATGTACCCTCTTTATCAGAATTTCCTAGCAGTATTATCATATAATAAACTAAGAAATAGGGGAACCAGTAAGTAGAAATGATAAAAAAACATATGTATAATATATTAAATTTAATAATAGTGTCTAACACCAGTTTATACAACAGATGAATGCATCACAAAGTAACGGTACAAGATGAATAGTAGTAAACATTAAAACATTCTTTTCAATACAATACAATTGGGACTCATGTAAATAAAACTACAATAATTCCAAAGGTGATCTCCATGAGCGTCCTGAGATATGGCTCATTACTTTTCTCCTAACTCCCAGGTACATGAAAACATAAACAAGCAATGTCCAAGGCCCTATGAACAAGAATGTCTACTCAGGTACCCCAGTGCATTGGTAACCTAAGAAAGGGGTGAGATACAAATCACATTAAGACGTCACCACTACTATCTAGACCAATCTAGAGAGTGTAATATTATTTATATAGTATGAAATAATTAATAATTAAGTAAGAAGTACTATATAAATAAATACATGAATACCTTCTTTATCCCTCGTTTGGTTTCTGAACATGTAAGTATTTCATTAATTATGTAATTACCAATTTCTATTGATTGTTCATGTGATTCATAGGCAACACTAACATCACCTCATGGTCTTATAAATAGTGACGGTTCCATGTTGTAACAAGGAAACCATAAAGAATTGTATTTAATAATGACTTTCCAACATAACGAAAAAGGAAATGTAGACCTCAAGGGTCATAGATTCTGTTGTATCGGAGTCTATATAATGGTTAAGAGTGTAATCCAGGGATCATAGACCAAGTCATTGCACAATAACACTACTAATGAATCCCACATGATCAACCAAGGTAAAACGGGGCCATGTAGTGACTGGGACTTGTGGGATTCAACCATGGAACCTACCCGTCAGTGCTAGATCCATGGATTGTATCCATGGAATCCATTAATACTCTATCAGGGATCCTACAGTGTTATACTGGAAATCCATAGAAATGACAAGGATAAAGTTCTAGGTGGTTATCAACCTGTGGAAGCCACATCCATGAATCAGAATAGTGTTACCAAGTGCTCAAAGTATTCCCCGATTAGAACCCAATGAGAGCTAGAGTCAAGACACTCCTATTTAAAAATGAATTCATATATTAATTCAATTGGTTAATTCCTTTCTCTTGATTAGTTTGAATAGTCCATGTAGCATTGTAACCATTTAATCAATCCTTTAAGGAATATATATAATTCAAGGTTTACTCCACTACCTTACATTAACATAATGATGGGTGATGCATACATATAACCAATTATTCATTTATGAACCTGAGTTCATCAATGACATTCTTACATTGGAATCCAAATATCACACAAGGTATATGTATGATAACCATTAAGTACATCCATGAAATTCTTACTTGGGAATCCATGTGTCAACCAATGGGTTATTAGTATTCAATACATTTGAAAATATTTTATTAAATTCACATGAAGTTCAATTATCCTACATTAACCATTTCATTTAATTAAACTCATTCAATTTACCAAACATGTCAATTATATTTATAAGGCTACGTGAGTCACTTAGGAGGTACCAATGAAAATTGTGATCACCTATATGGGTAATTCCAATATAAAAATTTAGCCAAGAACATTGACAATGCCTCAGTTATTTAAATCATTTTAAAATGGAAACTCTGTCTTTCTAATTCCATCATGGTATGTGTCCTAAACCTGACATATATGAAACATAACATCAGGGAAATAATGAAAAATCAATACCACAAGCCAAGAAATCATAAAAGTCTATTCACTAATTTTATCTTGAAGACAGTGCACCTCCATTGGAGGGGGTTTATTACAAAAACATGATTTTTCTTATCACAGAAATCATTTAGTACATTTAGCATTTAAAACATGAAATGTGATAAATTCGCATTTAAAAGGAATTTAATATAATTACTTCACTGCATGAATTAAATTCTAAAAAAAGCGTAGTAATCAGTTTATTAATGCATTTATAAAATTGAGGACTTGGAACGTGACCTAACTCATGGTGGAAAAAAGTTTACCACCCAATAGTTTGACGAAAAATGAAGAACCAAACACAACTAGTCCACAATTGCATGTACACACCTTAATATATAACTGTGTGTGTGTGTGTTCATGTGTGTGTGTCTTCCCATTATCATTCATCAATAATAACTATAATAATTAAATGGTATCCACAATTAGTACGAAAATGACCAACCCACCTCTAATAGTCTAACGAGGACTTTAATATCAGAAATTCCCCAAATTGGATGATGCGAAACAAAATTGCAGGTTTATAACCATACCCAAAACAACAGTAGCCGAGTGAAACAATTTGATCTGCCTCTATCATGGCAGTGGATACGGGAAAATGGACTAACATGTCCCAAGAAATCAATTGCATACCCTATTGACTGAAGAACACAACAATCAGATATTAGCTCAACCTATGGGTTTGGGATGAATCCATACCCGCTGCCAAAAGAGAAAAAAAATTGAAAATGCGATGAAGTTGAATGTGGGAGATGTTCTTACCTTGTAGATTCGAAAAAGAATCGTGAAAGAGTTGGGATGAAATCAACAAGTATGGAGGGACTATGAGAGGGGGTCGTGCGTTATAGGGTGTTTTCCTAAGGGTCACATGCCTTCTTGGAAATGTGAACAAGATAGTAGATTTCTCCATGAAAAGGGAGTCAGAGTCATTGCGTGAAGGATGTATCTCATGCTACCATGTATTGGGAGAGGCCCTCACACTCTAGGTTTACATCACACCCTGAGAAAGGGGAACTAGGGGTCATGTGCCATTGGTAGAGGGATAAAGGAAAATCTTTCTTTTAGGATTTCCTAAAAATAATATAAATAAAAGAATAACACAATAATTGTAATAATATTATTATTAATAGTAACAATATTAATATTAATAATGATAATAATAAACATAATAAAAATAATATTATTATTATTATTAAAAAATTAATTTACTAATATATTTCACATTAAAAATCTATAAATTTAATTTAATTTTAATTTAATTAAAATAAAATTAATTTTAAACCTGGGAAAACTGCACCGTTTGTGATGTACGGTTTAACAATCTGTGTGCCAACCATGAACCCTCTACTGGAAAAATGGGGCACCCCATATGGTTTGGGCGTATGGTTTGAGAAACAATGCACACAACATTGTATATATGATTTGACCCAGACTATTACATGTTATGGGCCGCACAATTTTCAGAAAAACCATGTGCCCTCTGTAGGTTCCACAAAGGTTGGTTTTCTGGGCTTGGCACTCCCGAAACTCCTCAGGACACCCTGAAAACCTCTCGGGCCTTCTCCAAAGCCTGAAAATAACATGTTTACGAGTTCCAACACTCTAACTTATGTTCTTAATCATTGTTTTAAAATCCGACAAATCGAGTAAAAGAAAACATTCAAAAGTCTTCATGTTCTAGTCTGATTCAAAAAGACAGGACTCTACAATCTACCCACCATAAAAAATTCTCATCCTAAAAATCCTTCGAGAACAACATAAATATCACATCACCTAGAAGTGTCATGAAGTTTTGTTCAAATGGATTCATTGTGTTTCCAATTCCCAACATTTTTGCATTCCCAATACATTCTACACACAAGGCATTATAATCCCAGCCAACGCTCACTTTCCAACTAGAGAACTAAAATAGAGCTTACATGAGACTTTTAAGTTAGAGGCGTGATCACATAATTGTCTCAATAAACATTTGACTGATGGTTCTCCCCACCATAGGTCTTAACTGAAGGAAGGGACAATTCCAACCCACAATACCTCCACCGTTGGAATTTACGTACAAAGCATTCCTTCAGTGTTCTTATGATGCTCCAGAACTATTTTTTTAAAAAGGAAACAGTCAAATTATGATCGACCTAACTGAAACTGGTCATGCAAGCTTTCTCAAAACAATCTACAGACCCTAAAACCACACTTTCCGTCACCTATAAATGGGCTTTAAAAAAGTTTCATCTCAAACCATATACATTGAACAAGAGAGATATAGAATGAGAAGAGTCACTTGGATGACTCATCTCGAAGGTGTCCAACATAGGCGGTCGACACAATTCAAAATTAATGGTTGGATTCCATGATTCTGACCAAGAAATTCCTATGTGGGAAACCATGAATCACTTAGGACTTTCTATGCCTCAATAAGAACCATGCTTTAGCATGTTACAATGATAAAGGTAACCCAACAAGCTCAACAGATTAAAGCTTTAGCATGGCACAATACCAATTCTACCTTAGATCATCAAGAATAATTTCATGATATGGGGCATGATCATCCCTTAAGAATATTACATTAAGAATATTTTAAAATCAGTTTCAGTCAAACACACCATACCACTCGTTGGAAAAATAGTATAAACACAACTGGTCGACTTGAAATAAGAAGCTCAGCTTCACTTGATGGTGCAACAAAATTCAACTTAACACCTTCTTTTACAATCGAAGTCATTCAATGATCTCTCAACACACTGTCAAATTCTATTCAAGGATGAATATGATTCACAAGGATTTCATACACCACCAACCTCATCAAATTCATATTATTGAACAACAACCGACACGATTTATGACATTCAATCCTCAAGGTAACTCAAGTGATACTGAACATTTACAAATGCTTTTCCTTAGGTTGAGATCATTTTACATTGAAGGAATATTATACCAGATTCAACACAACTCTCCCCGCCTTAGGGGTGTCCAAGTGGAAAGGGAAGGAAAACTATCCACTCATAAATGTGCTAGACTATAACAACTAAAACGAACATGTGGAACTCCTCCGAGCCATTATCACATAGTTAAAACATAAAAGGTTAAAGAAACTAGATCCGCATGTCAAAATACCCAAGACATCCAAAATCCATCCCGAGAATGGGGATGAAACTAATTATTTATAGCTCAGTTCACTGTACATGGAGATAATCTTAGACCTACTCAAACCCACAATATATTTATTCAGAGTCATATTTCCGCATACGACTTTTATCATGGAATTAATTATGACTATTCATCCATTAATTATGAATATTATTGGTTTAAACAACCAAAAAAGTAGCCGACCATGCCCGAGGCATGTCCAACCCTCTAAAAACAAACATTACACGATGATCAAACCCATAACAAGGTTATTAGAAATATGAACACCTATCTAAACAAGGGTTTCATTGGAAATTGAAATTCCAACTAGGGGAAACGGAACCCAAACAACACTAAAATTCAAAGGGTTTATGGTGTATGCATGGAAAAAAACCTCTAAGGGTTCTACCTACCATGAGAAATCCCCATAAAAAGCACATCATCAATCCTAAAATTAGATCATGCTAACAGATTTCACTAGGCTCAAAATCTGATCATGAAGTCAATTATAAGAAAATAACACCAATGGAAAACACTCACGCTTCTAGTTCAAGGAAACTCAAAGGAGAAACTCAAACTTCCCTTACACAAGGGTCTTAAATAGATGAAACCAATATTGGTTTATTTTACAATCCATTTAAATTAACTCTCATTAAATCATTTAATAATCTAATGATTTAATCAAAACATCAAAGTATCATTTTTCAAAACAACCCACAAGGTACTTTATTTTTAACCAACACCCAATGGAAAAAACAGACCAGTTTTATAAAACCCCCTTTTAAACAATTAAAATTTTATTAACATCCTATCATAATGAAGAAATTTTGAATATAAATTGCTTTTTAAATAATTAAGGTTACCTATAAGGGTCCAACTAAGCCAACCATGGTTCATTTAAATACAACCCAAAACCATTATTCAAAAAATTAAAGTTCAAACACACAAACGGGTCATCTCATAAAACATTCAACAACTGACCTACTTGGGTCATGTTTCATTTAAAAATCTGTCCATTTGATTTTAGATCAATATTAAACATCTTGTACATTTATAATTGTTTTAGAATGAATCATGACCTTACATTTAATATGGGTTGTAATTTCCTAATTCATGAATCACCCATACACTTCATGGATGGAATAGTTTCTCCTATTAATCTATATAAATATTAGTTTTGAATCATAACATAATCATATACAATGGTCTAATCATACAGGTGGCCACCTACCATCCAAAAAAGCACCCATAATCTTTATAGTTTTTCATTTGGATCCCTTAGTCAAAACTATCTTACGTTAGAATTTTAATTCTCACAACCTCTTACAATGGTTTGAATACACAGTTTACCTTTTCTTAGCTATAAGGAATGCATACACCTTACAACTGAAAACTAGATCTAGTGGTAATCACGATCTTTTGTTTTAACAATAGAAACCGACAATATATATATCAAGCAAGGTAGCATGGCACTAAAAGTAGCTAACACAGTGCAACATGATGAAATCATAGAAGCATGGAATTCAAGTCACATAATAATGCTATAACCAGCAGTAAACAGAAAAGGCATGCTAATTTATTACATAAATAGAAAAAAAATATAAACATGGAATCACTTAAGGCACACAATCACACTTAGAAGTCAATCTACTAATGAAGCTACATGGCATGGCATATATGCATGGCATGTGGTTTTTAAGTTCCTAATATGATGAATGTAATGAAACTTCCTTAACATATCATGCTAAAGGTAATATTCAAAACTCCCTAAATAATTAAAAGTAAGAAGTACAACAATCACATTGGGTGAAATCATATTAATTTTAACAACGATCATCAGGAACAACAATCTCCATCCCTACCCACTTGGTCATTTCCCATACGTGGGTGATCAGTCCCAAGTAAGGCTATTGACTAAGAACCAACAATATCCTAGTCTCTTTCCTACCATCCCAAAATATTATGTGAAAGTAAAACCCTATCCTCTGATACCTATTTGTAACACCCTGACCCGACTCACCACTAAGACAGTGACAATACTGGTTACCACATGGCCTCAAGTGTGCCTTCCCGTATGCCAGAGGTTTTCTACTAGCAGGGAGGATATAATGAGTTGATAGTTTGGAGACTATACCCTATTTATTAGAGTTTTGTAGTGATATTATCAGAGAATAATCATAGGAATATCAGAAGCATTATGTAGCAATGATAAATTGTGGAAGAATAATATATTCAATTTAATAATATTGGTCAATGCCTGTTATACAACAGATGAATGCATGATATGGTAATATTACATGACGAAATGTAGTAAACAGTAAAACAGTATTTTAAATAAAATGGAATTCGGACAGAAATAAAGAAAAGAACTAAAAGACCAAAAGTGATCTCTATGAGCATCTTGAGCATCAGCTCAGTCCTTTGCTCTTAACTCTCAATTACAAGAAAAAAAACAATAAGCAACGTCTAAGGCCCTTAGAACAAGAATGTCTACAAGGGTACCCCAATGAACTGGCGGTCTATGTTGGGTGTGAGATATAAATCTCAGTAGGCCAACACCACTGCTGTCTAGCTCAATCCAGACAGTGTAATACTAATTAAATAGTATGAAATCATGCATAATAATGTAATAAGTACAATATAACTAAATACCTGAGTACCTCATTCAGCCCTTTATTGGTGTATGAACATGTAACCGGATCTTTAATTGAGTAACTTCTAATTTATATTGATATGTAAGATGAGGCATATCCATCACTAATATCACCTTTTGATTGTATAAATAACAGAGGTTCCAAGATGTAACAAGGATTCTATGAATTATTATATTTAATAATAGGGTTCAAAGGTAGTGGCCAAGGAAATGTAGACCTCAAAGGGAGATAACTTAGTATTATCTGGGTCTATTTAAGGGGTAAGAGTGAGATACAAGGATCATAGTCCAAGTCATTTCACAATAACATGCCTATAATATCCAAGATGATCATCCAATGTAAAATGTGGCTAAGTAGTGACTGGGCCCTATGGGCTTTAACCATGAAACTTACCTTTCAATTATAGATCCATGGAGTGTATCTAAATAATCCTTTAATACTATGTGAGGGATCCTATGATTTCATATCATGCATCTAGATAATAGATAATTATCAAGATCGAGGTGGTTCTTAACCGATGCAAGCCACATCCTTGAATCAGGATGGGGTTCTTGAGTGCTCAAGTCATTCCCCGAAAAGAATCCAATGTGAGAACGAGTCAGGCCACTCCTATTTAATAATGAAGTCATATAGTAATTCAATTGGTTCAATACTTTCCCTTCATTAGTGTGAATATTCCCATTATAATTGTAACCATTTACTCAATCATTTAAGGCATTTTCAAAAGTCAAGGTTCACTCTGCTACCTTCTATTAACATGGAGATGGGTGCAAGGGCCATGTAACCAAGTATTCATTTATGAACCTATGTATGTATAGGGAATTTTTATATGGGAATCCATGTATCTCCCAAGGTATAATTATGATAACAATTAATTCCATCCATGTCATTCCTTCTTGGTAATCCATGTGTCGCCCAATGTGTTATTAGTATTCAATACATTTGAAAATAATTTAATAAAATAACTTGAAGGTTTATTATGCTACATTAACCATTTCATTTAATTAAACTCATTGAATTTACCAAAACATGCCAATTTTATTTATAAGGCTCCATGAGTCACATATGAGGTGCCAATGAAAATGGTCATCACCTATACAGGTAATTCCAATCTAAAAACTGGGTGAAGCACAAAGGTGGTGCCTCAGTTCTATATGTCATTTTAAAAGGAAAACATGGTCTTTATAAATCCATTATGGTCCCTGTACTAGACATGCTATATATCAAACATAACATCGATGTAATAAATAAAAAATCAATACAACAACCCAATAAAGTATAAAAGTCTATTCACTACTTTTATCTTGAAGATTGAACACCACTGTTGGAGGGTTCTTTTAAAAAAATCATTTTTCTTATCACACATATCATTTAGTAAAATTATTATTTAAAACATGAAACATGCTAAATTCACATTTAAGAGGAATTTAATCTAAATGCCTCACAACATGAATTAAATTCTAATAAAAGTGTAGCATGAAATTTATAAATGAATTTATAAAATTGAGGGATTAGAAAAGGACCCTACCTGGGGGTGCACCCAATTTAATACCCTAATGTTGGACAAAAAAGGGGGCAACCAAATGCAACCAGTCTGCAGTCACACACACATACCTATATATATATATATCTCAATATGTGTGGGATCTTTATCATTGATCAACAGTCACTATATCAATAAATAGGTATCTATAATTAGTAATAAAATGATCAATGTCCATATAATAATTTAACAGGGACTCACATATCACAAAACCCCTAAATTGGATGATGTGAATCCAAAAAACTGGGGTATAACCATACCCTAAACAATTGTAGCAGAGTGAAACGAGTCCATCTACCTTGACCTCAGTGGTGAATTCTAGAACATGGTTCAACAGGTCCCAATACATCATTCACATACCCTTTTGAAGGAAGAACAAAACAATCAGCTATTAACCCAACCTTAGGGTTTTAGCTAAATCCATATTAGATGCCGAAAGAGAAACAAATCACCAAAATTATGAAGGGTGACCTGGGATAAGGTCTTACCTTATAGATTTGAACAAGAATATTGAAGGATTTGGGAGGAAATCAATATAGAAGGAGGTACTATGAGAGGGGTTAGTACATCTTAGTATTTCTACCCAGGGGTCATGTGCCTTCTGGGAAATGTGGCCAAGAGAAGACATCCAGCCATGGGAGTGGATCCATAGCTATCTCTTGAAGGAGGTATCTCATGCTACCATGGATAGGGAGGGGCCCTCACACTGTAGGTGTGCATCACACACTATGGAAGGGGAACTAGGGGTCATGCACCATGGGTAGAGGGAGGAAGGAAAATCCTTCCTTTTTGTTTTCCTAGAAACCTAATAAAAAATTAAAAACAAAATAATTATAATATTATTATTTATATTAATAATAATATTAATAATAATTATAATAATAAACCTAACAGTAATAAAATAAAAATAAATATTGTTATTAAAAATTTATTTTATTAATATCTTCCCCATTGAAAATGGATTAATTTATTTATCTTTTAATCAAATTAAAATAAAATTTATTTTAAAACCGGGTAAACCACACGGTTTGAGGGGGAGAGTTTATCAAACAATGTACCAACCATGTGCCCTGTACTTGACAGGTGGGGAACCCCACATGGTTTGGAAGCCCAATTTGAGAAGGGCACACACATCCTTGTGTATTGAGATGGTGATGAGAAGGTGGATCAGATTTTGATTGATAGAGTACCTTGATATATGGAGTTGTGTAATGGAATCACATTTATTATTTGGGGATGGAACATGGGAAATTGTTCATGTATTAACGATTTATTTTTTTCAATAATGATGGTTGGAGGACCACCACAACTTCTTGAGGATGTGAAACATTATGTGGTGGAGTTTATAACAACTTGTAAATTTTATTGGTCCTTATTTTTGGAGAATGTTTATGGTTTTATTCAATATAAGAGAATTTAATGATAATTAGAACATAAAATCGAATTTAGAGGGCTGAAATATATTTAAAATATGCTTATAGAAATGGATCAATGATTTAGAAGTGTTTTGGGTGATTGTGTGGGAATTGGTGTAGGTTCGGGATTACCCCATCCATTAGATATTTTTGGATGTAGAGATCTTGTTGCATCATGATTAGTATATGTAGTATCCTTATGAGTATTGAGTGGAAAATGGCCACACCAAAGCTAAGGGATTTAGTTTATTGTGAAATATTATGTGGATTTTTTCTAAGGAAAATAACATATGAAATTGGTTCATGCTGTGAGGGTGGAAGTTGGAGTCACACCATGATGATGAATCCTACTAAAAGGATTGAGGCCACTTATTATTTATTATTTATTTATTAATGTGTAAGAACCCAGTTTTTGTTTGTAAAAGACTGGAATATTCATGATGTTATTACAGAGAAGCGCCTTCAGACGGCGTGCAATTCCGAGCCCCGGAGTGGCTGGAATTAAATTTTTTGTGCGTTCACACTGGACACGCAAAATCAATGGGATAACTCCTAAATGGAGATGCGGATCAAGGATATGAGTTCACGGATGGGTCCAGAATGAGGTGTTTACCCCATGAACAACATAAAACATGGCGGCGTGGGATGTTTGGACCCCTCCCTCGCTTTCGGAACGTGAAACAGATAACTTAAATAATGAATTTATTCATTTAACGGCTTAAACCATGTTTCTATTAAATGGTGGCTCTTATTGGAAAACCGAGGGCACAGTTGAGTTTCGAACGTTCCTTTTACCCAAGGAGGGGTGTATGTTTCACGGGCGTGGGCCGTCTGTGAAAAATGTCCCCAGGGGCGTTTTCGTAATTTGGAGGCCTCGGGCATTGAGTTTAATAACATTTGAACGGGGCCTCGGATTAAAATTCTGAGATCGCCTTTGTGCTCGGGAGGTGGTGTTTGGCCTAGGGGAGGCTTAACCTCAACCCCGTTGAGAGTTTTGGATGCGGGTTAAAATTAAGGATTATATTAATTAAAATTTTAATTAATTTAATTTTCTTTTAAACCAATCTCACCCCACACCTCTCCCATTTTACACCCCCTGGTGACGCCTCTCCCTCATCCTCTTCTCATCCATTCTTCCTCCACTTCCCTCGATCAATGTGGTGCGTTGCAGTGTCTGCGAATCGTGCGGGAAGCGTCTGGGAAAGCCCTGCGAGGTAGGCGTCGTTTTTGTTTCGTCTTTAATTCCCACACCAAATTTGATCGCACTTTATGGCATCTATTTTCTGTTTAATATTTGAGAGAATCCCATGGATGAGTAGTTGTTTTTATGCTCTTTCCGATTCTTGTTTAGGATTCAAAATCCGAGTTTAGAGTAGGCCGCAGCGGCTCGTCAAAGTATGCGGGTTTTTGAAGTTTCCAGCGGGTTCTTTTTTTTTCTGGCGAGCTCCAGCGGCAGCGGCAAGGGTTTCGGCGGCAGCGCGGGTCTTCCAGGTAGTGGTGGCGTTTCTGGTTTGGCAGGCGTCCAGATGAGGCGGAGCGCCCAGGGAAGCTGGGGGCGTGGCGGTCGTTGGCTGCAGGCGCCAGCGGGGCACAATGCACGGGGGAGGAGGAGGACCGGCTTTGGCCGGTCGTCGCAGGACGAAGACCCGGGGTCTTCATGACCCCAGCCAACAGACAAGGGACCCATGCTTTGCGGGTCCCATGGGGGAACAGGCGGACCAGCCGAGCAGGTCCGGGCTATGCGGGCCAGCCTGTGCGGTGAACCACGGGCCGGCTCAGGCAGTGGGTGGGCTGGCCGAACTGGCCCAGCCCACCCCTTTTGGTCCGATAAAATTTATTTTTCCTCTAAATGGCAGCTCCGGTGTCGGATTCATGCGCCGTCAAAGGAGACGCATTCCTTTATTTGTTCCGGGAATTTTGAGATAATTTTGGGAATTTTTAATTCTCGAAACGAGGGGCCTCGGAGGCGCGCCGTGTCTTTAAGTGAATTGACGTTTTTTCGAGGGATCTTGTTTTGGATGGCACAGATGCGTCTGACATCCATTTTGAGCACCGTCAGTGGCATTGGGACCCTGGCGCCGGGGTGAATATTTCCAGGGTAGTTTCGTGAGTTAAAACCGGAGTTGAAGAATGGGCCCCACAACTCGTCTTTTGAGCTGCGAGCAGCATTTAACGACTTTCTCATCGGGCGTCCGTTCGGGGCGTGCGAGCAGTCAATCCTGGATATTTTTCCGAGGAGATTGAAATGGTGCAATCCACCCACTCTAATTTGGCACGATGTTGTGGGCCCTACGAGATTCGTTTGGGCATTGACGGTGATTTTCCATCTTTATCACTAGGTGTCCGTTTTGAACAAGTGAATAATCCTTCTTGTGTACTTTTTCAAGAGGGTTACAATGGTGTGATCCGTTGGCAGTGCTTCGGGACCGGGATGTGGGTCCCACGAAGCACCACTCGTTTGTTGTGCGCTGGAATGCATCTTTTTATCCCGATATCTATTGCACTCAAGTACGCAGTCAATTTGATGTGTTTTACTGAGAGCATTGTGATGGTATAGTTCACCCGACCTTTTTCAGGGATGTGGTTTGGGTCCCACCCGACATGGCTACGGTGAAAATTATCTTTTTCACCGAGTGTCCATTTTGGGCGATTGAGTAGTCAATCCTGTGCATTTTACCATGGGTATCGCAGTGGTGTGATATGTTTGTTCAGTTTCGGGATCTTGGGACGGGCCCCAAATGGGTTGGTTATGGTGAATAGTATCTTTTTCCCCGATTGACCGTTTCGGGCAAGTAAGTTGTCTATCTTGCGGGTTTTTCCATGGGGATTAAAAAGGAATAATCTGTTCAGGCGAGCAGAGCCTCATACGAAATCTTATTAAATGTGGAAATATGAAAGGTGCCCAGGTGGCAGTTCTTGTACCGTGATTGTAGCGAACCCTTGGTGTGTGATCGCGTGCACTCCTGGGAGAGTGATTCTGGTGGTTAAAGATATGTGGTTGGTCGTGCCTCAGCCGTTGAGGTGGAAATTTGGAGTTGTTACGTTTACGCCTTCGCGTTGATGATGGGTTCCGTGTGCATGTTAGCCTTTTTGGCTGGAGACGTGGCATACTCTGGGAGTATATGAGAACACTGGGAGGTACATGTGGATTTCATACCTGAGAACGTTTGTGCGCTTGGTTGGGGTTGACTTGGGGCCACATGTCGTGTGGGCCCCAAGTGTGTGCCATGTTATTCATGCGTACTTTTTACCTCTCGCGACGTAGAGGGTCCCTCTTTTCTCGATTATTGACCAGAGAGGTTGAGTTTTTCCCTGGGCTCTGTGCTCGATGGTTTAGATAAGTAGTGTTGATTGGTTTCCCTTGGTTTTGTTATGGAGTCGGGTGGTTGCACAATTCCCACTCTATGTTCTGTTGGCCACTATTGTACCATCCAGTAGCGTTGGCCAGAGCAGTTCTAGGTTTACCCTCCAGCGGGGCTGGGCAGTGGGTTACTCATCAACTTCATCGGGTTTACCCTCTAGCAGGGCTGGGCAGTGGGTTGCTCATGGACTTTTCAGGGTTTAAACTCTAGAAGAGACTTGCCAGTGGGTCAACCGATGACTTAAGTGTCTAGCCTCCAGCAGGGCTGGGCAGTGGGTCACCCGTCATCTTGTTTCAGGTCTACCCTCTATCAGGGCTATGCAGTGGGTCACCTGTCAGCTTGTTCCGAGTTTACTATCCAGCAGGGCTGGGCAGTGGGTCACCCGTCGACTTCTTCCAGGCATACCCTATAGCAGGGCTGGGCAGTGGGTCACCTGACGACTTATTCCAGGTTTACCCTGCAGTAGGGCTAGGCATTTTGTTGCCTAATGATTTACTAGGGTTTACCCTCTAGAAGGGATGGGCAGTGGGTCACCCGATATCTTATTAATATTTACCCTCCAGCAGGGCTGGGCAGTGGGTCACCCGTTGACATTCCTGTCTGAGTCCTTTCTTCTAGGAAAGTCTGTTGTTTTCCTCCATGATTACCGGAACGGGACCCTTGGTTGTACGGGTCAGTGATGGAATGACCTTGACATTGAGGATACCTCTCCACTGTGGGGCAGTGATGAGGTGCGGTTTGACTTATCCTAGAACTCTCAAGTACGAGGGGCCCTTTACCCCACTGAGACGCGTCCTTGTGACACGACCTAAAACCATACGGGCATGTCAGTGCCACCCAAAGTGGATAGTGTCGAGGTGAGGTGGTTTGAGCCCCTTGACTTGTAGTTTGGGGCAGACGTGCGGGATGCTGGGCATCGATGGTGTTTACTTCTGGGACTATTGGATTCTGACTTTCTTGGGCTGAGCTACGGGATGGAGATCCCCTTATGACCTTTTTCGGGTTTCTTGTTGATCATATGTATATGTATATACCTTTTTCTAGTAACCACTTTTTTGGTTTGGTTACTCTCCATCCAGGAGAGCAGAAAACGCGCGGGGTATGACACATGTGCTCTGAGAGTCTAGCTTCTCATGGTTGGATGAGTCTACTCTCCTGCTATAGGTAGTGAAGACTCGATGGGAAGTTCATCTTCTCACCATTTCTAGCTCCTTGTGTCTGGATGAGTCTACCTTCTTCCATCTTGTTGTGTTGAGCGGGACTCTCTACTGTTACTCTTTACTGCACTCTCGGTTGTACTACTTTAGTTTTTCAGTTTGATCTACTACTCACCCTTCGGTACCTCCTTTGTTTCTCCCTCGAGCCTTTGACGTATCCTACTAAGTATTTTTATACTCACCCCTTCTTGGGGTTTGCCCGTACATGGTGTTCCCTTGCAGACGATGGAAAGGTTGGTCGTGACTTCAACCGAGCTCATGAGTTCTGGAGCATGGACCGCGTGTGGTGGTCGGAGTCGGCATCCAGGTGGGGGACCCATCCAGCTGTTTTTATTTTGTTTAACTGTTGCTGGGTTGTGGCACCTTTTCTAGTTGGGCGCGTGTTTTTCCCCTTTTCTTTTTAGTGTACCTTCAGCTTTTACTTTGTACTATTAGAGGTCGATGCACTTTGTGGTTTATTTATATCAGTTTCCCCTTTTACCTTACTTATCTTTTCATTTACTCGGAACTTCGGCGTTGAGTGTGCTGCGTGTGTGTGTACAGGTACTCAGGAGAAGGCCTCCCTGAGTTTTTTAGCCCTCGGTGCTTGTCGCTAGCCCCTAGCCTTTGGAGGCGGGCTTGGGGTAGTTGTGGCTCGAGCCCGGGTAGGGACAGGTCGTGACAAAGTGGTATGAGAGGTGTTTTGTTCCTTGGGACATTGTTCGAACGTCCCTAAAATGGAATTGGTTGGTATTTAGGGCAATAGTGTTAACATGTCTCGAAAGATTCTCTCAGGTTAGGGAGTCCATTGATGGTGCGATGACCGACATATCCATTCACCAGTACCTTGATAACCCGCTTGTCAACTCGACATGTTGAGACACTTGTTGCAGGGAAAATTGTTTGTGAATCACATAGGATTGAGTCTTTGACTATCCTTCTTGAGTCAGCTCCCCATTTTTGTTATTGGTATATACATATATGCTCATCGGACCACGGTACTCCTTGATAATTTTCAGGATGTCTCCGCGAAGATAGCCAGCCATGATACCAGCTTTGGTTCGTGACGACGACCATGTGAGCTAAGAGGCCATTGTCTAGGACCCATAATGCGAGCCCCATCCCCCGGGTGGGCCGGTAGCAGCACCCCCACATGTTGAGCAGCAGACAGCTTCAGTAGAGCAGACTGAGTTTGAGTACAGGTTGAGCGCGCTCCGCGAGTTCCAGCAGTAGAGAACGCTGAGGTTTGGTGGTGAGTAAGACTCTCAGGCAGCTGAGGTTTGGTAGGAGACAATGGTTCACCTTTTTAGGCTCGTGCAGACACTGAAAAATAAGAGAGTGTCTTTGGCAACAAACCTTTTTCGTGGAGCATCATGGCATTGGTGGAGTTTGGTGACTCAGTTTCTTGATGAGTTGTCACTTTAGTGTGGCGACTTTCAGTTGTTGTTTCATGAGGAGTTTTTCCCCTCCTTCTTGCACTCTGTTCGGATTTAGGAGCTCCTGCAGTTTAGGTAGAGAGGTATGACGACGGTCGAGTACGCGGCTAGTTTCGCAGACCGTGCACACTTTTACCCGGACTTGGTCCATCCATGACGAAAACATCCAAGCGCGGAAGTTTGAGCAGGATCTCCGCCGAGAGATTTGTGCTTTCATAGTACCCTTGGTCATTTCCCCATATTCCAGGGTGCTATAGCAGGCACTGGTGATAAAGATCTTCTTGTCACATTCTAGAGTTGGTGGTGGCAACATGCACGTTAGAGCCAAGACATCTGTCGCAGCTAGCGGGCATCGGCAATCAGAACCTCGACGCAGGTGGCTTTTTGACAACCGGGCTCAGGGGAGTGGTATATACACCACAGTGGCACCTGAGGGCACCAGTGTAGCCCAAATAGATTCAGTGCTACTCATGCGATGGGCGAGGTCACTTGGCATGGGACTGCCCGAGGAGGCATGCGAAGAGCATCGGGCTGGCAGCAGGTGCACCACCACGATGGAGGCAGCGATGTGATCGGATTAGTTCCCAGATATGTAGGGCTAGAAGAGGAACGGGAGGAGCTGGAAGTGGGGGATGACATTACGAGGTCATCCCATCACCACTATGCAATCCACGTCGGGCTCCGTGAGGTGACAGTTGGGACCGCAGACAGCCGAGAGCTTTGGATGTCTACGATACTGCATAACATTAGGTGATAAGAGGTATGATGTAAAACTCTTCTACTTTTTGCAGAAGAATTAATAGACTCTGTGTGTGGAATTCTTTTCTCCCTGCTTTGTTTTGATGTGTTGCCAGGGTGAAGCAGGTCGTCAGATGTAACCCTGTGTTCGTAGAGTAGAAGGTGTGTAACCGTCCTCTTTAGTCGATGGCATCGACTCCATCGCTCTCCGAGCGTGTAAGAGAGTCTTGGTTGAGATACATAGACTATGAAACCTTGCACGACCAGATATCCTTAGGTGTTCAACCATATGTATATTCTGAAGGAAGAAATCATCAGGCCTTGTTCCAGGTGCGGGAGGTGATTCCAGTCGTGATGTGCGACGTAAGGGTTCAGTCAGAGAGGTGAGATACCCTTGAGAGCCTTCGAGCTGTTTTAGACCGTGTGAAGGGATGTCGAGGTTCCATATATCCTTTCCCTAACCCCAAAGTCTGGAGTTGGTGTACAATGTCTCTCGCGTGGTTTACCTGAATAGATGTGTGCATGATCCTATCCACATCATCAGAAAGGGCAGACCTCACGTGAAAGGGTCAAATTCTTTGATCTATGTGTGGTGGCGCAGAGCTGTGCATGAGGTCCTCTGGGTATGGAGGAGCTAGGTGTGGGCAGAGTACCCTGAGTTGTTCCCCACTTTTGCTTTTAGAGGATGAAAATCATGAAGGAGGTAATTATTTAAGAACCCATTTTTTGTCTATAAAAGACTTTGGAATATTCTTGATGATATTCCAGAGCAGCGCCTTCAGACGGCGTGCAATTCTGAGCCCCGGAGTGGCCAGAATTAAATTTTCTATGTGTTCACACTGGACACGCCAAATAAATGGGATAACTCCTAAATGGAGCTTCGGATCAGATATCTGAGTGCAAGGATGGGTCCGGAATGGGGTATTTACCCTAGGAACGACATAAAACATGTCAACGCGGGATGTTTGGACCCCTCGCTCTCTTTCAGAACATGGAATAGATAAATTTAATAATTAATTTATTCATTTAATGGATTAACTAAAGTATCTAAGAAAAAGGTGGATCAGATTGGAAAACCGAGGGCACTGTTGAGTTCGGAACGTGCCGTTTACCCTAGGTGGGGTGTATGTTTCGCGGGCGCGGGCCGTATGTGAAAAATGGCCCCAGGGGTGATTTTGTAATTTGGCGGCCTCGGGCGTTGAGTTTAATATCTTTTGAATGGGGCCTCATATTTAAATTACAAGACCTCTGTTGCGCTCGAGAGGTGGTGTATACCCTAGGGGAGGCCTAACCTCGACCCCATCGAGAGTTTCAGATGCGGGTTTAAATTAAGGATTAAATTAATTAAAATATTAATTAATTTAATTTTCTTTTAAACCAATCTCACCCCACCCCTCTCCCATTTTACACCCCCTAGCGATGCCTATCCCTCAACTTCCTCTCATCCTCTCCTCCTCCTGTTTCTCCGATCAAGGTGGTGCGTTGCGGCGGATCGTGCGGGAAGGGTCGGGCGAAGCCCTGCGACGTATGTGTCGTTTTTGTTTCGTTTTTAATTCTCGCACCAACTTTAATCTCAATTTATGGCATCGATTTTCTATTTAATTTTTGAGTGAAGCCCATGGATATGTATTAGTTTTTATTCTCTTTTCGATGCTTGGATCGGATTCGAAATCCGAGTTCAGAGTAGGCCGCAGCGGCTAGTCGAAGTATGCCAGTTTTTGATGTTTCTGGCGGGTTCGTTTTTTTTTTTGGCGAGCTCCAGCAGCGGCGGAAGGGGTTTCGACGGCGGCGCGTGTCTTCTAGGGGGAGGCAATGTTGCCGGCTTCGGCGGGCCGATGGTTGTGGCAGAGAGGCTTGGGAAGCTGGAGGTGCGGCGGTCGTTGACTGCAGGCGCCAGCGGGGCGCGGATCACGGGGGGGGGGGGGGGGGGGGTGGACCAGCTTCGGCCGGTCGTCGCAGGACGAAGAACCGAGGTCTGCGTGACCGCGGCTAGCAGACAAGGGACCCATGCTTCGCAGGTCCCATGGGGGAACAGATGGACCGACTCAACCGGTTCGGGCGATGCGGGCCTGCCCTCCCCTTTCAGTCTGATAATATTTATTTTGCCTTAAAAGGAAGCTCGGCTTTCAGATTCACGCACCGTCAGTGGTGACGCGTTCCTTGAGTTAAGCCAAGAATTTTTAAATGATTTTGGAAATTTATAATTCCCCAAACGAGGGGCCTCGGAGGCGCAGCACATCTTTAAGTGAATTGACATTTTTCCAGGGGATCTTGTTCTGAACGGCACGGATGAGTCTGACGTCCGTTTTGAGTGCTGTTAGTGGCATTGGGACCCTGGCGTCTGGGTGAAGCTTTCCATGTTGGTTTCAGGCGTTAAATCCAGAGTTGAGGCATGGGCCTCACGACCCGTCTTTTGAGCTATGAGCAGCGTTTAGCGACATTCTCATCGGGCGTCCGTTCGGGGCGTGCGAGCAGTCGATCATGGATGTTTTCCCGAGGGGATTGCAATTGTGCAATCCACCCGCTCTAATTTGGCACGATGGTGCGGGCCCCATGAAGGTCGTTTGGGCATTGACGGTGATTTTCCATCTTTATCACTGTGTGTCTTTTCTGAAAAAATGAATAGTCCATTTTGTGTACGTTTTCTAGAGGATCGCAACAGTGTGATCTGTTGGCAGCGCCTAGGGACCGAGATGCGGGTCCCACGAAGCATCGCTCGTGTGCGGTGTGCCGAAATGTATGTTTTTCTCCAGATTTCTGTTGCACTCAAGTAAGCATTCAATTTGACGTGTTTTTTCGAGAGCAATGCGATGGCGCAGTTCACCCGACCTTTTTTGCGGATGTGGTGTGGGTCCCACCCGACCTGGCTACGGTGAATAGTTCCTTTTTCACTGGGTGTTCATTTTGGGCGATTGAGTAGTCAATACTATGTGTCATACCGAGGGGATCACAGTGGAGTGATATGTTTGTTCAGTTTCGGGATATTGGGGTGGGCCCCACATGGGTTGGTAACGGTGAATAATACATTTTTCACCGGTTCACCGTTTTGGGCGAGTACGTAGTCTATCTTGTGGGTTTTTCCATAGGGATTACAATGGTGTAATCTGTTTAGGCGAGCGGAGCCTCGTACATGATCTTATAAAATGTAGAAATATGAAAGGTTCCCCGGGGGCGGTTCATCTACCGTGTTTGTAGCGGACCCTTGGAATGTGACCATGTGCCCTCCTGGGAGAGCGATGATGGTGGGTAAGTAGATGTGGTTGGTCGTGCCTCATCCATTGAGGTGGAAACTTGGAGTTGTTACGTTTACGCCTTCACGTTGACAATGGGTTCCATGTGCACGTTAGCCTTTTTGGCTAGAGACGTGCCATACTCTACGTGTATGTGAGAACACTGGGAGGTACATGTGGATGTTGTACCTGAGAACGTTTGTGCGCTTGGTTAGGTTTGACGTGGGGCCACACGTCATATGGGACCCAGGTGTGTTCCGTGTTTGTCTTTGTGTACATTTGAACGCTCCGGCGTAGAGGGTCCCTCTATTCTCGATTGTCGACTAGCGGGGATGATTTTTTCCTCTGGCTCAATGCTTGATGGTTTAGATTAGCAGGGTTTTGTGGTTCCCCTTGGTTTTGTTCCGGAGTCAGGTGGTTTCGCGATACCCACTCCATGTTCGGTTGGCCAATGTTGTACCATTTAGTAGAGATGGCCAGATCAGTTCTGGGTTTACCCTCCAGTGGGGCTAGGACGTGGGATACTCATCGACTTCTTCGGGTTTACCCTCCAGCAGGGCTGGGTAGTGGGTTGCTCATGGACTTCTCAAGGTTTACCCTCTATCAAAGACTAGGCAGTGGGTCACCCGACGACGTGAGGGTCTACCCTCCAGCAGGGATGGGCAGTGGGTCGCCCGTCATCTTGTTTCAGGTCTACCCTCTAGCAGGGCTGGGCAGTGGGTCACATGTCGACATGTTCCGGGTTTACCCTCCTGCAGGGCTGGGCAATGGGCCACCCGTCGAATTCTTCCTGGCCTACCCTCCAGCAGGGCTGGGCAGTGGGTCGCCTGATGACTTATTCCAGGTTTAACCTCTAGCAGGGCTGGGCAGTGGGTCGCCTAATGATTTACTAGGGTTTACCCTCCAGTAGGGCTGGTCAGTGGGTCACCCGATATCTTATTAAGATTTACCCTCCAGTAGGGTTGGGCAGTGGGTCACCCGTTGACATTCCAGACTCAGTCCTTTCTTCTAAGTTAGTCTTTGTCTTTCCTTAGTGATTACCGGAGTGGGACCCTTGGTTACACGGGTCAGTGATGTAACAACCGTGACTTTGAGGAGACCTCTTGGCTGTGGGGCAGTGATGAGGTGTGGTTTGACTTAACCCGGAACTCTCAAGTAGGATGGGAACTTTCCCCCACCAAGACGCTTCCTTGTGACGTGACCTAAAACCATGTGGGTGAGTCAGTGCCACCCAAAGTGGATAGTGTCGAGGTGTGGTGGTTTGAGCCCCTTGACTTGTAGTTCGGGGCAGACGTGCTGGATGCTGGTCATTGATGGTGTTTACTTCTGGGAATGTTGGACACTCATTGTCTTGGGCTGACCAACTGGATGGAGATCCCCTTAAGACCTTGTTCGGGCTTCTTGTTGAACATATGTGTATATATATACCTTGTTCTAGTACCCACATCTTTGGATTGGTTACGCTCCTTCCAGGAGAAGCAAAGACGCACATAGTATGCCATGAGCTTTCCGTGTCTAGCTTCTAATGGTTGGACGAGTCTACTCTCATGCTATAGGTAGCAAAGAGTCAACGAGAAGTTCATCTTATAATCATTTCCAACTCCTTGTGTCTGGACGAGTCTACCTTCTTTCCTCTTTTTGGGTTGAGCTGAACTCTCTACTGTAACTCTTTACTGCACTCTCGGTTGTACTCCTTTACTTTTCATGTTCACTCTACTGCTCACCCTTAGGTATCCCCTTTGTTGCTCCTCCGAGCCTTCGGGGTATTCTACTGATTATTTATATACTCACCCCTGCTTGGGATTTTCTTGTACTTGTTGTGCCCTTGCAGACAATGGACAGGTTTGTCATGACTTCAGCGGAGCTTAGTAGTTCAGGAGCATGGACTGCGTGCGGTGTTCGGAGTCAGGTTCCAAGTGGGGGACTCTTCCAGCTGTTTTTATTTTGTTTACATGTTTCTGGGTTTTGGAACCTTTCTGGTTGGGTGCATGTTTTTCCCCTTTTCTTTTCAGTGTACCTTCAGCTTTTACTTTATACTTTTAGAGGTCAATGCAAATTGTGGTTAATTTATAGTAATTTCCCCTTTTAATTTACTTTTCTTTTCTTTTACTCTGTACTTCTGCATTGAGTGTGCTACGTGTGTGTGTACAGGTACTCAGGAAAAGGCCTCCCTGAGTTTTTTAGACTTCGGCGCTTGTCTCGAGACCCTGGCCTATAGAGGTGGGCTTGAGGTTGTTGCGGCTCGAGCCTGAGTATGGTCGGGTCGTGACATAATGTAGGAAATTCAGTCATGTTGTGACCCTTATATCATGTCACAGTGGCCTATCGTGAGGTGCATCACGATTGGGAGCATAAGGGACCCACAACATGAGAATGGAGACCATGCCATGGTTACATAGGGATTTCCTATACAATTCATTTTGTTCCATGACACATAGGGGTAACTCCATGATAGTGCTTAAGATGGGGGTGATCTGTCTACCTGGGGAGATAGTGTGGCAGCCATCATAATCATTCTAGGATGAAATTTCTGGCCATTTTTCAGAAGTGGTGGAAATTTAATTTATTAGTTGTCTTTATCAATATTTAGGTTTCCCATAAAATGTGATAGGTCTATTTCTATTGGCCTTCCCCCATCCATTCCCCCATTATAACACCCTCGATGAGGGGAAATTTATTGGTGATTCCATGTAATATTAAGGTATGTTCATATACACTTCTTTTAATTTTTTTTCATTTAAATATGATTGAATAGGTGTGATTTGGAATAGGGTTTCAATGTTGATTCCACAAGATCATGGTGGAATCGATACAAGATGATGGGGATTTTTCTCGGCATGCCTAGATGATGTCTTGGAAGGATGAAAACATGACATTTTTTTGAATATTTGAAGAGTTCATTGGGGTTTGTGCGTCTTTGTTTGATGATTATTAATGAGTTATAATTGGTCATGATTAATTATTTTGATTTAATGGAATGATATGGGAGCTCGGGTTGTAGTATAATATAGGATGAGGCATTGATGGGATTGTTCAAGGACAAGTGAAGCTTAATGTGGATGGTAGCTTTGTATTCAAGGTTGGTGGTCTCTATAATATAAATTCATATGTTTTATTATGCATTACCCCGCATGCTTGCATGTTTCCATGAGACAGAATAGAAATTTAGGGATTGAGATCACCATAGGTAAATGACATTGGATGGAATTGAGAGTCATAAGCCCAGAATAACTACTCTTTAATATTTTGGATAAATTTAGATGATGACTATGTCACCAAGGGCCAAAGGTGTTGATTGTGTAGGAACGATACTTCAGGTAGGTCCCAGGATATGAGATGAAATTTGGGTGTCCTAGTTTATATTTCTTAGGGCAAGTTAGGTAGGCTAGATAGTCTTAGGCCTTTCGATAATGGGTGATATGGTCATACGCCTCACACATAATGAGTGACACATTCTTGATGGTGGAGTGGACTCTTGGCATGTTCCATGAGCGGGATAACTCATATTGGGATTGATGTGGGTTTAAGATATCTCTTGAGGGAGGTCGATGATGGTGCCCACATATGGTCATGAGTATTATTGGACGACATGGCATTAGGATTCCAAGGGGTTTAGAGTGAGATAGTATTAATAGTTTGTGGTTAGTAGTGAGGGGATATGAGAAAGATTATAATTAGGTTTGGAACAACACTTAAGGCATGGGTTGATGGAGCATGTTTTCTATTGAAACATCGCTAAAGTTTTGTTGATGTCTTGGTGCTAGTGGGTAGAGACTAAGGTTGGTTTGGAAGACCCCACAGGATACCCAGATGGGTGAGATGGGAATGTAGTGAGATAAAACATGTTTTGATTGTATGAGCATGATGGTTATGAGGAGTGGCCTGAGGGGATTCCTGGAAGATGAATTAACTGTAGTTGTGGGGCTAGGTTTTGTGTGACTAGAACTATGGTGATGGGTTGTTGAGCTTGTGAGATCGTCTGCGTGCCCTGATTGATCTTCCAGGAGCATATCAGTTGTGAACCTATCATACATGAGAGGGTGGTTGTTGATATATAGGATTGTACGCTATGATAGATGGTTGTGTTCAGGATGTATGGCCTTGCCCTGAGTATGACGGTACATGAAAGTACTTCCCTAATTAAAAGGGTATTGATCCATTTATGCTTGTGAGACCCACCCTGAGAAAGTGGAGTTGTTAGGTTCTAACCCATCATAAGTGAGAGGGTGGTAGATATAATGTTCAATCACCCCTGAGTGAGATGGGATGGTTACGATACTTATTTTGAAACCTCCCATTATATATAGATTTGTGTATGTGTTTCTATGTTCTCTACCCTAAGTAGGAGTGTAGTGTTCAAGTCTTGGAGAACACCCAACCCTGTATTTTTTTAGTATGCGTTATTGTTCTGTAAGATGCACTACCCAGAGTCTCTGAGTATAACATTGATCATGGGTTCGGTGACATGAGGTGACTCGATTTAGGATTAGTTTAAAGAAGTTATGATCATGTGTCATTTTGTCCTAGTTTTTGTGTGATGATATTATACGCATAGAGTCATGATGGACTAGATAACACATGATATCTTGAGATGATTGTGGGTTTATATCTGTTTATGATATTTGGTTTCCTCATGAATACTTTTATATAATGGTGTATATTATGAGAACTTGGTGAGACTACGTGAGATGAAATTCTCATACCATGCATGAGCACTCTAGTGCATTTGTAGACCTTGTGTTTTCATTATAGGTTGAGTATAGGTTGTGCAGTGGATCAGGTTGGAGCAGCCTAATTATGTATTAGAGATTGGGATTGATGTGAGTCTTAGGAATGGAAGTAGATCCTCTTATGTATTTTATTTGTTTCTTATTATTATTATGTTAACATCCCATTGGGTAATTAGGGGGATGTAAAAATATATGCTTCAACATTAAATTTTTTATAAAATTATCAATTATTGCCTATGTGTACTCTAATTTCTATCGATATGTTTGGTTATTTGTGTTATTTTTTATACTGATTCGAGGGAATGGTCTCCCCAATGTATGATTTAGTCTATCATCAATAATGAAAATAATTTGGAATATGGAGATGCATGATTGGGACCATATAGTTCTCTAGATCAATATTTTGATCGAAGTTGGTGTGTTACAGGACACACTTTCCCTCAAGGGTGTATATGAGATTATTGGGAGGGATAATTTTCCCTTGGGTGTGGATTTATATGATATTATAGGTAGTGGAAATTTTCTCCCATGTGTGGATTTGATATGGGATTATTGGGAGGGCCACCATTCCGCTAGGTGTGGTTTTGTATGAGATGCCAGGGTTGGTTTATATTTTCCCAAATTATGTATATGAGATTACTAGGGGGATTATTTTCCACCGAGTGTGTATATACATTAGGTAACTCTCCCTCTCTACATTTCCCTTGAGTTTGTATATGAGATAATTTGGGTGGGCCATCATTCCCCTAGATGTTTCTATATATTAAATATGACATTTAGAGATATCCAACATTAGTTGAAGAATGTATAGTTATTGCTAGGTGTCACCTTAAAGCCCAAGGAATGAAAATGTATATTTATTCCATTCAATTATTTTATTAGGGAACATTAGCATGAAATTTCTTTTCAGGCCGGCTATTTAAGGACATTATTGGTGATGGTCAGTTGACTTTTACTAATACCTAGCTCGACCCCAATAGGTATTTAAGAAAACATTATAGTTATAGGAAATGATAAGGGAAAGGGACCTATGCTTTATAGTTGATCTGGATGGATAGGATAGAGCATGGGAGATGGAACGAGGGTTGGACTCAGGATTAGTTTGGATGTTTTCCCAATTTTTTGTTTTTTCATTTTTTGTTTTGATGTATACTATCAACCCACGAAGGATCATGATTTGGTATGTATGATATGTATTATTTTTACAGTATTCATTTTGATCTAGCATGGGTCTTATATATTTATTATCGACCCTCGTTGTTTGTTGAAAACCTCTAGCATGTCATTAGGCATGCATAATGTCACGTATCTCTCAGATCGGGCTACTTTAGAGTAAACTCGGTCGAGGCGTTGCAGAAAAATTTGATGAATAAAAAATTGATGGAAAATATTATTTTATTAATTTATTTTTCAACATAACAAGATAATAAATATTATGAAAATAAATAAATTTATTATTTTAATAGATAATTTTTTTAAAACAATTCATTTTTAAAATCAACCTATTCCTAAGATAGATTATATGAAATCTGAAATTTTTGAACATGTAAACCATTTTTAAAAATAAATTTCAAATACAATTGATTGAGAAATCAATAAATTATATTAAAAATTAAATTTTTTTTTGGAAACATATACTTTCATATATTTTTTACTTTAACATAAAGAATTTTGAATTCGGATTTGAAATTAAAGCTAGATTTTAAAAAAATTAAAATAATATTTAAATGCATATAAAATAATTTATCAAAAATTATTATTTAACTTATAGTATAGTATTTTAAATTAATGATTTATTATAATCTACAGACAATTTTAGAAATTTTAATTTTAATTTGAACCATATTATCAAATATTTTAATGTTAATGTTAATGTGAATAATTATAATTTAGTTTTTTTATCCATTTATGTTAATGAGAAATTTAGAGATTATGAATAAATTAAAACCCATATTTATTAGTCTCACTTCCTTTATTATCTCAATTTCTGAAAATTTTATCATATTAAATACGCTCATTTGGGAAACAAAATTTTGTTCTTGTCAACTCTAAAATTGAAATTATTGTATTTTATTCGCAATATTTTAAAGTTGAATATTTTTATTTTTTCCCAAGACAATATTTCCTATTTCAGATGAATACTTCATTTAATGAGTTTCATTTAGATCAAATGAACTATTCATCAAAACATAATTTTATAGATCAAGATCCACTAATTTTTGTAATCAAATATGTAATTATGTTGATGTTTTGAGTTAATAATTATCATTTTAATAACATTTTAATTTTAATATTTTTCATATTTTGATGAATAATTTTTATTGAAAACTGTTTAAGGATTGTTAAAATTAAAAATATTCAATTGAAAGGAGACAATTTTCATTTAGATAATTTTTTACTAAAATGTTTAAATAAACTATATATTTCTATTTTGTGCTTTATAATCAATTTATTGCATTCTAACATTTGGGTATTCTAATTTTTTATAAAGTAGAGGAGTAGTGATGTTTTTAATTACTTTTTAGGAAACCAAAATATAAAGTTTCATGACCTAACCAAGATACACAAACTATACCCAAACGAGATCATCACTAATTCCAAGAGTGCTCTCTAATATCCACGAGTTAGAATTTATCATCCTGAGTCTAAATTACTTGTTAGAAAATGATTTAGTGAAATGATATAAACATAACCATCCTATAATTACTTGTTTTCTTCAAATATTATTTCATTGAAATTTCTCGGGCATTTGGGTTTGTAATATTAGGGGATTCGGAAATCTCATACAATAAAAGTTCGATAATTTTCCCACTAAATGGGAATCTTTTTCCCCTAATTCATTCTTTATGATACAATTTCTTTACTCAATTCCAATCCCTAAAAATTTAATTTGGGATTTATTATTGTTCCAAATAATCCTAAAACAATATAAAAATCATTATATAACATATAATGATCATATTAATATTATTATGGTATAATAAAATAGAAAAACCTTTTATTCCATAAAACATGCGAATGCACATGATGTTGAATATTGGTAATAAAAAGATATAGTGAGTTATATAAGATCATAACTTTTATTCATACCAAATTAATTCAATGTAGATTATAAAGAAAACTCATATGTAAAAATATAATCAACCTTAATGTATCCTAGATCATGCTACTCAAATAACCGATAAAAACTCATAGTTACTAGTATGTCATCACAGGTTAATTCCAATAACCTATAATGAATTAAATTAACTAGTGAATTCTTGTATATCTATTATGAAGAATAAATCAATACCAAATCTATTTTGGGGATAAATAATTTCATTCTTTTGTGTTATGATGATCAATTTCAATGAATCATAACATGAATAAAAAATTATAATCTTTCATTTAATTTCATAAACATATGCTTCAATGTTGATCCCAATGAATCATATGAAATGGGTTATCTAATTCCATATAGATCGGATGATGAAAGAGGATAATATTTCTAACATATAAAGAAAACAAGTATAAGTTATATTTAAATGAGATTTATAAAATGATTCAAAATAATACATATCATAAAGAAAGTTGAACTTTCAATTTGCAGGATAAACAAATCTTCCCATGATGGCTTGATAAATAAAAGAATATAACATTGTTATTCCACGAAGAAAAGAATACAGATTAAATAATAATTTCATAATGTATATTGAATGGTTATATCACGAGGGGCTAAAAAATATAAATTTATAATGTCTATATAATAGTAAAAAAATTCCAAATAAGATAGGAAAAAAGAAAAAAGAAAAATCCCCTTAGAAAAATCATAACATGTGAAGTAAGACTTTGTCAAAAAGGGGAGTGTTGGAGAGAATTTTAGATCCATAGAAAATAAGAGGAAATAAAATTATAAATAAATATAATGGTATAATATACATAATGATATTATAATATAATCAATGAATAAAGAGAATAACCCACTAAAAGGAAATTAACTCAAGAAACCCTTTATGATCTAGGTAATGTAAGAGTCAAAACCAATGAGAGATAACATAAAATGGTATTTTAATTCCCATTAATTATGATAATAGTAATCCATGGGATAGTATATCAACCATTTTACATAGAGTAATATTGAACATGTCTGGGAGAAATGAAATTTTGATGAGAATCCACATACATTGTGCTCTAAATTTGTTGAAGAATCAAATCAGCCATTAAGGATAACCTTTGCAATGATTCCTTTGATACTATGTGGGACCAAAGGAAATAAAATGTGTTGAAGGATTATAGGATAATAAATTTTAATCCAATATAATGAAAAAATAACTTTATATGTGTTTGGGTATGGGTAGAACGAAACCCTTTTCATAGAGATGATTCGACGAATTTTTCAAGAACATTCATTCTTTAAGGGTTAGATTGGTTCTTTTTAAGTAGAAAGATGTACATAAATGGAAAATAGAAGATATGGCCATGCCATAATCATCCACATGTGAATCAAAATATTTTTTTTATGATTTTATCATTAATTTTGATAAACAAATCCATTTATATCGATTTTTAGGGTAATTCTTGCTATTTGAGTTATAAAATATCTAGAAAATTATAAAATTAATGTTTTATCTACTAAATCATTACATATGTATCATATTAATGCTTAAAACTTGTGTATGACTGTTATTCATATAAACCATACAACATTATATATTTTAAAGCCTCTATTTAGAAATTTCTCTCTATTTCACAAGAGTTGCATTGATACTATTAAAGAGTTTTATATAATTATCCAATTATTTAGTCTTACAAATAAATTATTATAATAAATATAATTTATTATAAATCATTATTATGAAATAAAACCATTCAAGATAATTTTAATTTTCATTCTTATCATTATAACATATTTAATATATTTATTCTATTCAGTCATGATATTTTTAAAGAACAAATGGGGAGTGATTTTTGTAGGTAGCACTACCACAGATCTAGGTTTCTACAGCGACACCCTTTATCAGTGATTTTTTGGCACTGTTAAAGGGGTTCCATTTATCAGTGCTTTTTTAGTAGTGCTGATAAAGGGGGGCTTTATCAGGAGTTTTACATAGCACTGAGAAATTTCAAAAAAAATCATGAAAAATAATATTTTTCTATATAAAAATATTTATATTAATATAAATATAATATATATTTGTTAAATATGTTTTAGATAAGTATAAATAGACTATTACATTTAATATATAATAAATTGATTGAAAATAGAATTATAATATTTTAAAAAAATATTATTAATCAATAATATTCTAATTATCATCGATTAACCATCATTAAATAATAATTTGATGAAAAAAATAAATGTTCTAAAATAAGTTGAAAATGTAACTCAAACTTCAAATGGTAATAACTTTTGATATGGGTGTCCAATTGAGCCCTACAACATATTAATAATAAGCTTGCGATGAGTTCTACATGATAGTGACAAAAAACCGTATGTCCCATATTTCAAGGCCCAAAAGGCTCAAAAGGCCTCCAAAACTGATTTTATAGTCAAGATATCCCTATTTTTTAACATTCAAACAAATATAAATTTTGATACGGATGTCCAATAGGCATGTACCCAATATCATATCTAATATTGTTTAATTTTCATCAATTTGACTTGATGGAGAGTTGAAACAGAATTTTCGATTAGAAGTTATGGTCTTTTTAACATTCTATGGCTTTTCAGATACACATAAATATGTGTTTATTTGTAAATATTTGTGTGTGTGTCTGTGTGTGTGTATGTGTGTTTTATATATGTATGTATTTATGTATTTTTTTATTTATAAACACACATAAAAATAATATTTTATAAATGTATTTAAAACTAATCTTTTAAATATATATTAATATACAAATAAATATACATAGAATTTTTTTAACTAAATATATATATATAAATATATTTATAAGAATATATTAATATATGAATAAATATATATGTACTAATATAACTAAAAATATTTATATTAATATGATTCTGTATTAATATAATAATAATCAGAACTATATATATATATATATATATATTAATAGATATATCATTAAATTGAGAATGAAACCAAATTTCATAGTGGTAATGTTGCACACGTGCAAGGTGGGAGGTCTCAGGTTCATGTTCTGGTGGAATCAAGGAGCACAGACTCAAGTGGGAGGGGGTTGCGTGGGCAAAGGTAGTGTGCAGTGAGAGGAAGGGGGCTCATTCTATCGATGATAAGGGGGGGGGGTTAAGTTCTATTTATTGACACCCCAAATTATATATATTTTTTATTTTAGATTTATTTATTTGAATTTTATCTGCACTTAAAAGACTGATAAATGGTGACCTTTATCAACGTTAAAAAATCCATGATAAACGACCTTTTTATCAGTGATTTTTTTAAGCACTGATAAAGGGTCATTTATCATCATTTTTCGGAGGGCTGATAAAAATAATACACTTTATCTTCACTTTTATTAACAATATTTTCTAGCATTGTTATTCCCCTGTTCTGGCATTGATAAATTCCATATTTGTAGTAGTGGTGTCAATGATAACAAGAAATAGTGACTTCTTATGGCGGTTGCGAAGAGAATTTGGTGTTGACATACAAAGAAACGGGAGACAGCCACAAAAATATCCCATAGCCTCACCTATCATTTCCACTCCTCTCTATCGCTCATCTCTAGCCTTACATTACCTTATCCAACTGTCACTTCCATGCCATCGACACCCCACTACTTGTGGCTGCTACCCTCCTCTCCCCAATCCCTAATCTAACCCCATGCCACACACCCTACAACTTGCACTCTCATGACCATTGAACCATCGTGATATATTGATTAAAACACATCTACCAAAGATCTATACCCCTGAACCAATGTTCCCCCTAGAACGCACCCCCTTGTTCACCCTCGACCACCATCTAGGTCCAGCGAGCTCCATCCGTTCCCCTGCATTACCCATAGTTGATTTGGGTGAGGTAACTCATTGAATTTATTTTTTGTTTTTCATTTCTATTGAATAACCTCATATGGTAATCCATCTATTCCTCCACCATTAGTGGAAGTGAAATATATGAATTTAAATTTTTTTTATTATGCCATTTTAAGGAAAAATGGGAAAACCAATGTTCACAACAAAGCACCCCTACGTGCTAAAAAATGACAAATTAATTAAACCCAGGAATAAGATAACTTGAATCAGCTACTCTATATAGTTCCCAGAGTAGCTCACTGACATGGGTAACTGGATCCTCTTTGATATGGTCTTAAAAATGAGTAATCATCTATTACATTGTATGAATAAATTCATCTAAAATGATTTTACTCTAATTGAAGACCTGGTCTAGTATTCAATATTGTTTATCTAACCACACTTCTTATTCCTCATTGGCATCCACTTGCATCCTTCATTCATAAATTCTTTTAATCTCCTCTTCTGAGACGTTGGGTTGTACAACTTGTCCAAGCATTTTTTCCTGGCATTGTAGGATAAGCTTCAAGCACTCCCCATCCTCATCATCTCTAACTCTAGTATTCCTTCTCAATTCTTCACTATCCCCCTTTTGTAGATATGTTATTTCCTTTTTTCTACCCTTATTGGATGACCTGGTCTCCATTGGTTTTGAAAGGTGTGAGTAATCCTTGGGTCCCTTTGGTTTTTCCCCTGAACCACAATACATTCCTCTGGGCATCAAATGCATTTTTTTCCCATTCTTCGTTCTAATGTTGTGACGAAATTTCCCTTGAAATCAGTCCATGCTATCCATTTAAGGGTGACTAAATCTGCCATCACCTGAAGAATCCTCCTCTTCAGACAATAGAGGTTCTTGAATTTTGAAACCATCAAAATAGTTCCCCATCATTATCCATGTGACTTCAAGTAGGGGTCTCTACTTACATAGAGACTCCCACTTACCTACATTTTTCTCCAGGAAGATTTTATTCCCCCCAGAACCCACCATCAGATGGACTAAGGAGTTGGAACTGAGGATGTCTGGGGATAAGGGCCCCAAAACACTCACTACATCCAGCCTCCCTTTTCAAAAATGAGATTCGGCTGTTGCCCACAAGGAGGAATTCCCTTGCACCATGTCTAATCTTGCATGCTACTCATATCCACGACCCATGAACTATAGATTCTTGTTAGTGTCCTACCACCTTCGACCTCTAGAGCGACCGAGATCTTGAACATCACTCCCTATCAAGATCATCACACCTTCCTCGATTGATTTGGATGAAACTGGTAGATCCACCAAATCCACTTCTAAGGGACCCTCATCATTTACTCCATTTAGACCCTAATCTTTTTTTAAATTGGAAAAAATGTCCACAACCCGTTTCTCTGCCTCCTTAGTCTTTGCACTCTTTACTTCCACTGTAGAAACCATGGGATGCCACTATTGGAACCGTGTCTCAAAACTGCTAGACTCAGCGATATGCATTTCTTCATGGTTTATCATATCTAAAGAATCCCTATGCACCTCCTCATACTCTCCAAAACATGTACTATCCCACACCTATTGGTTCACTACGGAATAAACCAGCTCCTCAAATCCCTCAGTAGTACTGATCACTGTTTTGCTAACCCAAATCCCATGATGACAACTAGAAAATAAATGTCCTAGACTGTGGCATCCCAATCATAACGCGGGCCAAAATTCAAACACCCCCCTCTGTATCAATCTAAACTCTTATCCAACCGAAATCCATATCCACTACATTAGAGGTTTAGAAACGTCAACCTCAACACATAAACAAGGTAATATTGGTTGAAAAATCACTATCATGCGATCATCAAAACACAAATATCTTCAAACCATATTCCCTTACATACATATAATGGAAGGGTTTTGGATAGGGAGTGGATGATTTGGAAAGTTTACCCAGACCGCTGATGAAGGTGGATCACGATTCATGATGAATTAAGAATCCAATAAATGGAGATAAAAACCACATCCATTGAAGAAACGAGGAATGCTAGACTAGGTGGCAATCAGGTCTTCCATCTAGGAGAAATGGATCATCAATTGGCACCAATCGAGAAGACCAACCAACATCGATCATGGAGACCACATGAATCGAAGAAAAATCTATTAAACACATCTACTGAGGGGTGGTGACCGCTAAATCGAGCCACTGTCATCGATCTGAGAAGGAACGAACCTCTGTTGAACTCCTTTGTAGAAATCACGTGCGGGGGCGTGCCTTCCTGAAGGTCAGGAACCATAGGGAAAAGTGGGATCGATGAGAAATGAGGATGGAAATACAGACAAGTTATAGTGGTGAATAGACAATCAATTACCAAGGAATTGAGGTCATTCCCCCGTCTCCCTCCAGGGATGAGGGGGTTGGAGCCATGATCATCTTCACTAGGGAATCAATGCTGAAGGTGCATACTCTACAAATTTTTTTCTAAGACCCCATAATTCCAATGAAATATCCAATTTGAATCATATATTAGGAGTTCACATTGATTATATTCAATGTTTTTATTTAATCATGTACAAATCTTGGATTTTAATTAATTATTTTAATTAAAAATTGTTTTAATTCTATATATTTTTATTTTTTATTTTCAATAACTATTGTCCAACGTAACCTTAATTGTTGAGGAGCAGTGGAACCGATGCAAATCAACGCATCTCAAAAGTTTTCATGGAAGATATCACATATACTGATCTTTCTACTAGATTTTTTCATCTATAAAATTTATTTCTTTTAGCTAATTTAGTTTCTTATTTTATTTTTAATTCTGTTAAAAAAAATATATCACTATAAATTGTATTCTCTACATGTTTTCTATATTGACTATGTTCTTTTAATTTAGTGATTTCATTTATGATCAACTATTGATTAAGTTCATTTAACTTATTACATTTAGTATTCCATTTATTTACCTATGTCAGGTTCTTTAATTATAAAAATCATGTAATGACACTGCATTTCATTCCTTTTGGCCTAATCTAAATCTTTTTCTTCTCTGTATACAATATCTATATAGTGAAATATATGGAAACTTGAGCAACAATAAAATTACTATGAATGTGAAGGCACAGAGTGTACGTTCTTTTAATTTGATTACTTTTAGTTCTTCGGGACATTTTCTTTTTTGATAATAATTCTTTTTATGTGAGAGATTTTTATAGTACTCAACACTTATGTAAAGATATTATGCACAATTGATTCTTATCTGTTAATTATTTTTTTTTTCAAAACATTTTTTAGTTGTATTCTTCTCAAATTTAAAGTTTCATTTATTGAAAAAGTTTTATAGAACTTATCACTTAGTAAATTGTTTTATATTGTCCATTATAGATTTCTTATTGAAAATTTATTTCTATGCAAGGTATTTAAGTGGTTTTTGAAGAAGGATGCATCTTTGTTTTCAATTTTTTTATATTTTTTTAAGAAAAATGCATATGTGATTTCTATTTATTAAAATTGTTATAATCCAACTATTATTTTTTTATTATATATTTTTATATTCTGACTCTAGGGTCAAACAGAGTGTATTGGTTTGTTTAAGTTCCATTGATTCTTTCTATTGATGTGGTTTCATTATACATTTGATGGTTAGTTATTTATCTGTAAACGACAAAATACATTTATCATGCTTATTTATAATGAAATACAATGTTATTGCGTTGAAATAGAATGTTTTTTTACCATTAATTTGGTGATAAAACATTACTATTAATGCCTACATGAATCTCTTTTTAGTCAACATATTTCCAATTCTATCTTTTTTGAAAACTACTGGAACCCAATGCCACTTGACTTCATCATTTTTAGATATTATTTGATGAGTTATTTCAAGGTTGAATCTATTGTTCTTCCAATGGATACATATTTTGGAATGTATGAGGAATTAACTCATAGAAATCTGAATTGTTTTTTGACTCAAGTAATTCGAAAAATATCTTCTTGAATTCAGGATTTATTCCGTCTCAATGGGGCACTTAGAGGGCATACTTTTATGAAAACTCTGATTTATGATGTGTCTTTCTTCTTTATAATATTTTAGTACATATTCATACCATTATGCTATTATTTTTTCATGGAGCATATGCTCAATAATCTAGTTGATCAAATCCCTTACGGGGGATTGAGTTAGAAGATGCTATCATTCTACATGACACATATGCCAAATTTTCATACTTATCAGCTAGGCTTTATCAATGTGGTTGTAAGCCTACAATGGAAGATGTGAAAAGATACTTCATATTTAAATTTGATTGATTTGCGAGTCTTGAATAATTATGCTTTTCTTCACACACACACACACACACCAATACTCCAACACACACATAAAAAAAATAACATATGTAAAGTGTCTATATGACAGAATTTTTAAAAATTAAGTATTATCAAGGCTGTGTTTCACAAAAAAAAATTAAAACTGCATATGGTATTTATTGATTATGAAGAGTTCATGCATGTAACTACTTTTTTTGTCAATTGTTTTAGTGGTATTTGTTAGAATTAAAGTGAAAGATCATTAGAAAATTTTCAATTTGTTTTCTCTCTTTTCTTCTCTAGTTGCATTATTTAATGTTGATTGAATAATCTATAGATAATTTTAATAAAATATTTTCTATATTAACATGAAAAAACCATGAAGCTACTATAAAAATATTATAAAAAATACTAGGAAATTAGTTCCCTAAATATTTATCATATCCTTCACTCCTGCCTTTCATATTCTCAACCCGTAGTGGCTGCTAGTATTTCTTAATGTAATTGTGAATATATATCTGTTTATATTACATGATTTTTCTTTTTGGAGCACTCATAATTCATTATTGTATTGATGAATATAACTTTCATTAGAAGATGATTAATAATATTTATGGTTTCATTTTGAAGATTAAACTTGGAATATCTCATGTTTTATGTTGTTATAATGAAGGTCTTTGTCATGGATGTAGGTTCCGGGCACAGTAGAAGAACATTGGTGGGTGTACCGAACATTAATTTTATCATTAACAAAGATCAATTCGAGATACATCATGAAAATAAATCTCAATAACTTTAGAATAGAAATAATAATGAAAAAGAAAAGATGGGAGTCTCAAAACCATATATGGGATCATCATAAGTTGGTTATAATAAATTTAATTACTTGACAATATTTACCTTGATTGAAATATTTATTCCTTGAGTTTTCAAATCACAATCCGATGTGGTCTGTCATTGTGTCGTAGAATGCAAGTGTGGGATTCCTCTAGCGTTGATCCACACTTTCTCTACGTATCTCTAGACATCACCAAAGGAATCTCTGGGTGCATGTGCGGAAGAGCCTTCGCATGAGATGTCTTCCTTCGATCTCCTTGATCTGGTGGAGGAGGATCTCTCTCTCATAGATTGAGAGCATTCTTGGAAGACAAAAAATTATCTCTTGGATTGGGGGCATTCTCTATATCCATTTTGCACACCGTAAAAATGTCTAGGCTAATAAGAAATATATAATCGGTATTTTTAATTACATAGAATAATAAAATGAATTAATTTCCTGAAATCATTTATTCATTTCATTTAATTCTTACTAATACCCCTTGTCTAATAATAACAGTTGATTATTATTATTACCAAACATGCTCCCATCGAATTACACCTAATATTATTTAATTATATAAATAATATTATTTCTCATAAATTCCTAGAAAAAAATACATGGGGTGTATATTTAATATACACCGCGTGTACTTTTTTTTCTATTTTTTATTTCCTCCACCACATTTATTAGACCTTGAATAAGTATTATTTATTTCTAAAATAAATATCACTACATTAATCACTAAAAAAATTATTTTTCCCACAATATACTTTCTCGAATAACTAGTTTCGAAATAAATGAGATCAGGCATCCTTAAATAGTTATTAAAACACAATCGGGAGTAATATTTTTTCAACTTGTTAAATTAATATTTAACTAAGGTAATTGGACAAAAAATGTGAGAGAACCTTTAGGCCTCTTTCTCAGTGGAATTAGGCAGAGCCTACCTAAAGTCCAAGGTTAGCGTCTAGCGACATGCCAAGGCACCAATAAAGAAATAAGATAACACCACAATGATGTGTCACCTCCAACGAATACTTACCATGTAATATAATCTCTTTGTTTGGATATCTTGAATCAAGTGGGTTTCATGCTAGCGTCATCAACCCATGTGCTCGATTATTCTATCATTGAATTTCCATAATTCAACATTCCCATTCCTCACCATGGTCAGGGATTTATTTAAGCTATATCAATTCCATCATAGGGCCTAATAAATTTACTTCTATTATGGAACTGAAGATATAAATCCTTTCTCGCATTATCTATTAATACAATATCACTCATGACGCACCCAACATATCCTATCTCACTGCGAATAGTGTGTTATCATAGTTTTCATCAATAAATACAAGTGCATGAGTTTTGAAACCCATTAATAATAATCATAATGTCTAAGGACCAATACACACGTCTGTAGGTAGGAACATCCAATGACACTAAGAAATGTGGATTTATTACTGCTGGGTCTCGTTCTCATAATATCTTCATGGATATTACCATGGGTGCAAACCCTGAGAAGGTGCCTCAAATTTTAATGAGTCATCACCCCTAATGGCATGTATTATTTTTTTCCTTCAAATAACATCATCCAGCTATAGAACATATATTCATGAATAGTGTTATGGCACTTCCAGGTTCTCACCATAGAAGGGATCCACTATGACCCTTTAATGAAACAGATATCCATAGAAAATTATAACATTCATTGTCACATATAAGAACAATCAAGATGTGATTAGGTATTTATTAATGAATAAAGTACAGAGTAGATGGTTCTAGGCCACAAAATCCAACAGACTCCCATTTGGACAAGAGCCTACTGCAAACAACTTTTAACATGCTAGCTCTCATATGATATTCATTCTTTTTCTGAGATAGGCCTTTAGTCATGGGCTATGACACATTATCTCCCATGGACACTATGATCAATGCAACTTCACCTCTTTGATAAAAATCCCTCAAGAGGTGACACTTTCAGAGTATGTTCTTTGCCTGTTGATGTGACCTTGGATCTTCTGAAAGATCCACAACTGTAGTATTATCATAAAATAATGTGATAGAAACATTACTGCTAGGCCACTCATTAAGATCCTATACAATGTTCCAAATCTAGAAGGCTTCCTTGGATGCATCAAAAGCCACAATATATTCATACTCCACTGTAGAATCAGTGATAATAGGATTATTTGAACTCTTCCAGCTCATAGCTCCTCCATTGAGAAAGAAAAAATATCCAAATTGTGACTTCAGATCTTACTGATCTATCTGAAAACCAGCATCAGCGTACCCTATGTTGACAAGATCTGCATCTCCTCCATACACCAAGAACATGTCTTTAGTTCTTCTCAAATACTAAAGGATAGTCTTTACAGTAGTCCAATTTTGCTCTCCTAGATCTACTTGATATCTTCCTGCCATGATCAGTGCATAGGAAATATCAAGCCTGGTACATAACATGGCATACATGATGGATCCCATAGCCAAAGCGTATGAGATCTTACTAATCCTATCATTATCTTGTTATGTATGATGACACATTTTCTTAGAATGATGTAGGCCATGTGACATTGGAACCAATGCCCCCATGGATTGTTTTATACTAAATCTCTTTAAAATCTGGTCAGTATATCTACCCTGACATAGTGAAAGCAGCCTCATAGATCTATCATGAATGGTCCTGATCCATAGAATGTTGGCTGCCCCACTGAAGTCCTTTATGTAGAAACACTTGATCAAACCATTCTTAAATGACTGTAAGACTGGAAAATCATTTCCAATAATCAATATTTCATGAACATATACTACTAGGATACTTACCGCATTCCCATATAACAGCTTATTAACACATGGCTCACATTCGTTCTTACTGAAATCAAATTCATTTATGGATTCATAAAATTGAATGTTCCATGACCTAGATGCTTTCATTAATCCATAAAAGGATTTCTACAACTTGCAACCCCCTTTGGTTTCACATGGTGTTACAAAACCTTCTGGTTCTATCATATAGACATCTTCATGAGGGTTCCCATTAAGTAATGTTGTTTTGACATGTATTTTCGAAATCTCATAGTCATTTAAACTTCTATGTGAAGAATCATTCTTATGGATTTAAACATGGAAACTAACAAGAAGGTTTCATCATAGTCAATTCAATGATGCTGTTTAAATCCGTTAGCCACTAGCCTTTCTTTATAGGCTCTAAATTAAAAATCCATGTCTTGTTTTCTCCGGAATACCCATTTTCATACAACAAGAATTACATCAACTGGCTCAATGGCTAGAACCTAGACTTGGTATTAAAACATGGAATCCTTCTAAGAATTCATAGCTTCTAAATATCATGCTGCTTTAGAGATTTATACTATATCCTTGTAGGAGAGAGGTTCATTCGTGTCCAACGACAATGATTCACCATTCTCGGTGACTAGGAATCTAAATCTCTTTAGTTCTCTTACCTCTCTTGAGATATTATGAAGTACTTTTGTTTCTAGAACCTCTTCCACAGGGACCAATGGAACTTGTTTCTATACCAACTCATGTGTATCTTGAGCATCAACTTCATCAAAGTCAATATTCCTTCCACTATCCTTTTTGAGGATTTCCTCCCTATCAAGGAAGACATATTTTCTTATGAGTTTTAAATTCTTGTCTGAATGGTTATATAGGTAATATCCTTTCATTTCAGTATGATATCATATAATGATAAATTTCATGCCCCGGGGAGCAAGATTCTTTCCTGAGAAGTCCTTAACAATTTCCTCGCATCCCCATACATGTGTGTATGACCATATGGGTTTATTTTTATTCCAAAACTCAGACGAAATTCCATTTTCCGCCTTAGTTGGTACTTTATTTAATGTGTATGTTGCAGTCTGTAATGCATATCCCTAAAAGGCCATGAAAGATCTGCATGAATCATCATCGACCTCACCATGTACAATAAAGTTTCTACTTTCACTAACATCATTCCGGTGTGATTTATCAGGAGGAGTGATCTGAGATAGAATCCCAGAATCTTGTAGAAGATCGATAAACTCTTGGTTCAGATATTCTCCACATCGATCTGATCAAAGCTACTTTATCTTATTACGAACCATATTTTCTACTCCATTCTTGAATTCCTTAAATTTATCTAAGGATTATAACTTATACCTCATTAAGTAGACAAAACTATATCTGCTCAAATAATCACAAAAAGTAATGATGTAAGAATATCCACCTCTAGATTCTATTGAAAATGGTCTACACATATCTATGTGAATCAATCCTAGAAGCTCTATGGCCCTATCACCTTATCCATCGAAAGGAGATTTGGTCATTTTATCTTGTAAACATGCTTGACATATATCATGTGGTATTAGCTCAGTAGAATCTAAATATCCATCTTGGTAGAGTATTGTCAAGAGCTTCTCATTTACATTAACGAGATGGTGATGACACAACTAGGTGATGTGTGAGTCATGTGAGTTTGTTTCGTTATCGATTGCCAACACATGGATTTCATAATTTAATACATATTAACCATTATTTAAATGCTACATACCATAATATACTTTGTTCTTAAAAAAACAAAACTTATTTTGAAAACTGAAAATAAATCCATCCATATACAAACATGAAACAGAAATTATGTTATTGGTAACCCTAGGCACATAATAACAGTTATGTAAAACCAAAATCACCAAAATATTCAATGAGAGGTGGTAATCAAGAATGGTCAATTAAACCATCCTTGCGCCATTAGAAGATCAAATATCTACATCTCTTCTGGAAATCATTCTAAATCTACATGGTTCCTACATTCGAATACATATGTGAGCACCTCAAGCTATATCTAATACCCAATGTGTAGAAATGGAAAGATTACACTTCATTATGAACACACCTTTAGCGTCCCCAAGCTTCCAGGTGCAATTCCTCTTTTAGTGGCCTGACTTTCCACAAGAAAAACATAGCACCTCTCGTTCCTTTCCCTACCTCAGGATATTCCCCTTCTTCTAGGGATGATTCTCGGGGGCTTCAGACCATTTATAAGTCCTTGGCCTCTTTGAAATGTTCTTCCTATTCTTATTCACCATAATGATTGTGTGATTGTCACATCCCATGTTGTTATCTACCTAGAGAATTAAGGTCAGAAGTTTTGATAGACACTTATCATTGTTACTCATGTTATAGTTGATAATAATGCTAGATATGTTCTTGGGTAGTGATGATAGGATGATATTTGTATGAAACTCATCCAGGAACATAATCCATATGATTTCTAGGTGTTGAATGTTTCCAATAAGAATGACAATATGAGGCACAACTGGCGGATACTCTACAATCTTAGTTGTAAACAAAGCTTTGGAGATCTCATCTCTCTCCTATATCGCCTTCTCTTAGAAGAGATCCTTAAGGTGAGAAATCATGCTATATGCGTCCAAGTTTTCATGTTTCTTCAAAAGAAAATTATACATGGATGATAACATGAAACAATGGACATTTATGGAATCACCCATATGTATCATATAGAGAGATAGTTCCTCATCACTGGCCTCTTTTCCAGGTGAAACTGGAATAGTCTCTTCTAGTACATACAATTTCCTTTTGTGGTGATGGATGATGAGTAATTTCCTCAGCCACTCATGAAAATTGGGGTTGGTGAGAAGGTTTTCCTTCTCAAGTATGGTTCACAATGATATGTTTAAATTAATTTTTCTTATTATTTCTAAAAATTAATATGAGCAACGGTTTAGTATATTATTATGATAAAACTGAGAAAAATAAATAAATTTATACTTATAAGTCTCCCACTATTTTATCGAAATCCAATAGCCCTCACTATTGACTTCAGAGTATTATGGTTTCTAAATATTCTAGTGGAAAGGATCCATATTTCCCTTTGCATTACCCCAAATAGGGTTGGTCATGAAACATGAAAGGTTTTAATTAGGAATTCTAAATTCAAATCACATTAACATGTAACACCATGATCTGCTTAGGGGACTCCCCAATCCTGAAATCCTTTTATTTTGTATTTCATCAATATTTGCCTCTTGGACACACCATGTCTTGTTATGGAAGTCAACCCTTGATAAAAACCAAGTCAATTAAACCCAAAACAATGAATTAGAATTCAGCGATAATTGAATGCACCCCAACTAGGGTAGGTCAAGAACATTGAACTATGGTTCGATTCTAACCAAGAATACATAAGGCTATACAGAATTGATATTTTCTTTGTGGGATTTTATCCTTAAATGTAAATTTCCATTTTATTATATTTGATTACATTCTTGTTAATGTTAAGTTGGATATAATTAAGTGATTAACCATGGATAAGACAATATTTTATGCATAAGCTGGTATTATTTTATTTCCATCTTTCATTCTTGATTAATTCATTGATTGTGTCATTGTGTCTACACACCCAAAATAAATAAACCATGAAACTAACAGAAATAAAATAAATGGTATGATCATGAGGATTTTCTATTGTTTAGTTTATCTAGATGTTGATAAATAAACCCAATACCAAGGGGAGAATCACCTTGATCCTTTTGGGCTCATGTTTAGAGCATTCCACCTCTCCACCTTAGTATGTCCTTGGATTGGTTTCACCTTGCTACCTATCTTTTGCCACCACTAATAGCTTGGTAGTTCCATCCATTACATATGATTTTATCTCACATACTCGTGAGGGTTAAAATGGGTTATTACATAAATGAAACTAGGGGCACACATGCCCTACATATTAATCAGGAGAATGCTAGTAGGCCACAAATTTAATTTAAATAAATAAATTAATAGAAACCAATCACATAAAAGACATGTTCTAGCTCATAATCATCCATTCATGCATAAATATTTACTCATAAATAAAACTATAATTCAATTATTTATTCATTGTTTTTTAAGATAAATCATGATCGGATCAATTAATGATCATTAATTAATCAATCCTTTTATCTTGAACCATTTTTTCTAAATTTCCATGATATTCTCATCCATAATAATTTTAAACAAATAAATTTATTTAAAATTATCTTTTTACGTAACTTGTTCGTTAGATGAAACCCGGTGAATTACCATTCATAACTACCCAATGGGTAGAAATAGAAAATTTTGCAGATGTAAAATTAAACACATATATATGAATGACCTATCACGTGTTGTGCCTCAACTTTATTCCTGCACTATTATACAAGTCTCAACGGTTTTTATAATATAATTATAAATTGTAATAAATCATTGTTATTTTGATGAGTACACGACATGTGGTTCTGACTACACATCGTGTACTTTTGTTCACCGTCCATACTAATTACACACCTGGGGACATGGTGTGTAGATGTACTTCTTAAATTTTTCAGAGTACACGACATGTTTGGTGGGACACAAGCCGTGTAGTATCACTATTACACGGTTTCCATCCGGGTAAGCCGTGTATGGGGTACACGGTTCAATCCTAACCCGAAGGGACTACACGCTCTGTTCATTGGACCACACGGTGTGTAATCCATGAATTGTTTTCCACCTATTACTAGTCAACCCATAGTGTCATTTATGACTTAGAAATACTCCATCACATGACCTGATATGGAGGACCAGTCCAATGCATTGAACCTAGACTACACTGTGTTTACTGCCGAATACATGTCGTGTATTCTGGTTTTGTATAAAGAGGAACGATTGGAACCTCTGAATGAGATCCTCTATTTTATTTTAATCAAAATAAAAATAAATTTTTTTATAAGGTTAATGAGAAACGAGAGATGTGGAACATATCTTGAGATTTAGAATTAATGAACGATTAACATGAATTGAAACAACCGTATTATTAAATCTATAAATCACCAATGAAAAAAATTATAATCAATTATATTAACCCTTTTGTACAACTTGTTGGCTCCGAGCGTTGTGGAGGCGCATTATTGTTTGTACCCAACTCCAATTTTAGCATTAACAACGATCAATCCAAGATCCGTCATGATAATAAAACACCGGATCTTGAGAATATAACGAATAATGAAAAATAAAATAATAGTGTACTAAAACCATAGACAAGATCATCATATATTGGTTATAATTAATTTAATTAATTGACAAGAATTACCTTGATAGAATTCTTTCTTCGTTGATGTTTCCTGTCACAATCTGATGTCATTCGTCGTTGTGTCGTAGAATCCAAGTGTAAGATTCCTCTAGCGGTTATCCACACGTGCTCTAGGTATCTCTAGACATCGCCGAAGGGATCTCTGAGTTCTTGTGTTGAGGATCCTTTGCTTGTGATGTCCTCCGTCGATCACCTTGATCAGGTGGAGGATGATCTCTCTCTCGTAGCTTGAGAGTGTTTTTGGATGAAAAATATTCTCTCTTGTCTTGAGAGCTTTCTCTAGATCCATTGTGCACAACCACAAAATTGGAAAGGATAAAGAGAAATATATAATTGGTATTTTTAATTACATAGAATAATAAAATTAATTAGTTACTCAAAAGTATTTATTCATTTCATTTAATCATTAGTAATACACCATGTCTAAAAAAACAGTTGACTATTATTATTACCGGACATACACCTAATGAATTACAAATAATATTATTTAATTAAAAAAATAATATTATTTCTCATAAATTCCTAGAAAAAAATACACGGTGTGTATATTTAATATACACAGTGTGTATGTTTGTTTTACTATTTTTCTTTATTTTCTCCACCACATTTATTAGACCTTGAATAATGATGATTTATTTATAAAATAAATATCACTGCATTACTCTCTAGTAAATATATTATTTTTCCCAAAATATATTTTCTCAAATAACTAGTGGTGAAATAAATGTGATCAGGCATCCTTAAATAATTATTAGACAAAAATCGAGAATAATATTTATTCCACGTGTTAAATTTATATTAAACTTAGATACTTGGACACTCTTATTGTATGGCCATCTAGGCCTCTTTCTCAGTGGCATTTGGTGGATCCTGCCTAAAGTCTAAGGATAGAGTCTAGAAACCCATTAAGGAACTCATAGAGAAATAATTTAAGGGCTCAATGATGTGTCACCTCCTATGAACGCTTATTGTGTAATATAATCTCTTTGTCCTGATATCTCGAATCAATAGGGTTTCATGCTAGTTCCATCAAACCATGTGCTTGATTATTCTTTTATTGACATTCCAGAATTGAACTTTTATATTCCTCACCATGGACATGAATTTATTTAGGCTATATCAATTCCATAAATGGTCATAAGATATCTACTTCTATTATGGAATAGATGGGAAAAATCATTTCTCACACTATATATTAATGCAATATCACTCGTGAATCACCCGATGTATTTTATCTTGCCGCGAATAGTGTGTCATCACTATTTTCATCAATAAATCATTGTATTTGAGTTGTAATACCCATTAATAAAAATCTTAAAGTCTAAGGACCAATACACACGTCTGTAGACAGGATCATCCAATAACACTATGAAATGTGGATTTCATACTGGCTGGTCTCATTCTCATAATATCCTCTTGGATATTACTAAGGGGGCACACCATGAGAAGGTGCCTCAATGTTTTATGAGTCCTCACCCCTAATGGAAAATATTATTTTTGTCCGTCATATAACATCATCCTTCCATAGAACATATAATCAAGAACAGTGTTATGGCGCTTTCGGGTTATCATCATAGCATGGATCCGCTATGACCTTTTAATACAACAGCTATACATAGGACATTATCACATGAACTGTAACATAGAGGAATAATCAAGCTGTGATACTGTATTTATTAATGAATAAGGTAAAAAGTAGTTGGTTCTAGGCCACCAACTCCAATAATGGTAGTTAATGCATGAAATTTATGTTTTGTTCAATGTCAATTATGAATAATCCAAAAGTGATATATAACTTATGCTTAGGGAAATTGATATAAAAATATATGTTTTCGTAATATGTAGATGTAATGTGTGGACAATTATAGTTTATTGTTTTTTTCATACTTGTTGAGTTGTCATCTATATATGTAAGCATTACCACTCGCATCTCCATCACTGGACACCTTGGATGCTCTTGCCACCGGATCCCTTCTATTTTGTTCTACAGAATGGTCGAAGTAGGAAAAATTGAATTAACTCTACAGATTGAATACCAATTAGAGTTATTATTATTTTTTCATTTTAATGTGTTTTTTGGTGTGACATGGTTTTAGACCCATTACATGAAAATAATAGTGATGATATCTTAATCAATTATCAATATTTTATGGATTATGTGAAGAGTTTTTCAATCTATTATCAATATTTTATGTAATGGACCCCTAATATATATATTTTTTTTTCATTTTGATATTATTTTTTAATTGTTCTACCTTGAAACCTATATCATATACATAGTGAATGGGAAAATATGTATGGAACCATGGTTGATTCATAATTGTATTTTCATTTCGAATTAATGAAATATTGTCTTTCTTCATGATTTGAGTCTGCATGGATAAAAACATCGAATGTTTAAGAATAAAATGAGAGGAGTACAAGGAGTGTAATTAATTATATCACACCTACCAATTGCAATGGGAATCTTAGAATGTATTATAAATTTTGATAGATAAAACAATAAAAATTTACTATCATTTTTAATTTTCTGATTTCCACTTTAAAATATTCAACAATGGTGGTGTTTAGAAATCACTATATCTATCTTTTTTCTTGTTGTGAAGTCTTCTCATTCTAGTTCTTCTGGTTTGACCTATATCTTGAGTTGGAATTGGTCTCTACATGATTGATTTCCAAAATGTATGAACCCATAAATTTGTTATCATTAATCATTCATGTTTTTGTTATAATCAATTCAACACTGCATCATTATTTATTTGTGCAATGTTTTTTCAACTATTTTTGCATAATTGTACACTTGCCAACATGAAAAGTTATGAAAAATTAGCTTTCATATTATTTTTTATAGATTAGTTATTTGCACAAGAAAAATATACAATGAATTGAATAAAAAATAACATATAATTATATTTTTTTCATTATTATTATTCAACCATTACATCTTTGCTTCTTATTTATATGAGTAATCCCTTATTCATTGTTTGATAGCACATAAAAACATCTTTTTCTAAAATGTTTGTAAAAATAAGTCATGTTTTTTGATTTGAATAACTATGTATACGACTCATCACATATGATATGAAGTTTGTAGGAATAAGAAATGGTAGTCTGTTTAAAAAATCACTTCTACATCTCATTACTTGTGATAGGCAGTTTGTAAAATTTTTTGGTGTTTGACTATTTTCTGATGTTGAATGGTCAAGCCCGCAGGGTTTAGACTACTGGTAAAGGACCCTATGAGTTGTCATGGAGGACTTAGGTTTGAACTTCCTCGACTTCCTGCATGTGTATGTTTTCATGTTTTCTTTGTAAATTTGTAGGTCCTATTTCAGGTTTTTAATATCATATATTGGATGGTTGAATTTTACAAATAATTGGAGTATGTAGCTGGCGTTGGGAAAGGACTACACTATACCTTTTCAGATTTTGGATCAAATGAATGTGGAAGGTTGAGGTATAATTTCTAGGTAATATTCATGTTTGAGAATTTTATGAATACTTTTGTGGCCTCTTGGAATGAGATTGATTTATGTAATAAGCTATGGTTTTAATTATTTTTTTGTAAAATTTATACTGGATGGAAAGTTGGTTGTCAAGAAAATGGCCACTAAAATTCATGTCCTTATATGAAATTATTTTTTATTAGATCATTTATTATAAACTGTTTGGAGGCCTTTTATTGAATGATTTGCGTCATGTGACTATATTATAGATGTGTGAAATTTCCTTTATTAAAATTAAACCATGTCAATTTTTTAAAAAATTATGTGTATTTATTTTGGATATTTTTATTATATTTTTTTCACTTTAATTTTTAATATTAATAATTTCATAAAAATTTATTTATATGACAGTTTTGGAGATCGATACCCAACATTAGAAGTGTCACGTGATACTAGAAAGTGACATCAACTTATGTATTTGTTTTTAAAAAAATGCAGTACCATTAATTATTATCAATTTCACTCACTAATTTATTTTATTTTTTAAAATAAATAATTTCTATTGGTGACTTTCAAAATAATTTTTTAATACATTATTTTTAATAATTATGTAACGGGTATTTGCGGCTATGAATACCCTTTTTGTGAATCCACCAATCACAATGGAATAATGATCACCAAAAGCAGTTTCCTGAACCTTGGGAACGTAATGGAGGATGCCATTGGTGGTCGTGAAAGAGCAATTTGTGACATCATCTATCACGATAGTGCTATTTTTTGGAAGTCACTTTTTTGACCTTTTTGGGAACCTAGAATGTCTTTCTCTACGAGTGTCGTAAAAAAATTATTATTCATATTTAAATCCATAGAATTTTCTTTTTTCCTAATAATATCCCATTCATGAGTTTTAGCTTTTCCCTTGATTATCAAACAACACATAAAAACTAATTTATATTAATTAGATAATTTTTATATAATATTTTATGTATCTTAACCTGTAAATCATTTTATATATATTATCATAATGTTTTATACCATTTTAGATAAAAAATATTATAATACGAAGTAAAATTCTATTTGAACTAAAACTCTTTTAAAAAGGAGTACAAGTGTTTTACTCATCTTTAACCATTTATTATCCACTTTTTGACTTAATATTAATATTTTATGTATATTTATTTGTTTTAAATGTTCTATATGTTTCTAAAATGTTCTATATCATTCTTGATCAAAATATAAAAACAATAAATGAAATTTCACATGAATACAAATTCTTATTTTAGAAGGAATTCAAATGTGTTTATTTTCACATGATATGATGTGTTGGATACTTCTTTGGATCTTAGAGCCATGTTTTGGCCTTCAGTCCATGTTACGTCAGGTTTTGAGACTCTGTGTTTTTGGGTAATGTAATAGTTTCTTATACCTTGTTTAAAAGAGAACATGTTTTCTATAATAAAAGGGGTCTCGGACCCATCCTGTAATAAAAATGAGTGTATTAAAATAGAAATATCATTATATATATATATATATTATTGGGAACTCAATTTTTAATTTTTAGGGAATGAACATGAAAATCATCACTTCCCTCATTATAGGCATATTTAATCATAAATATGTTTTTATATCTCTATGACTCCTACTTATGAATGATTTTACAATGATGTACCTTGAATGTATGATTATGTTTCTCACATAAGCATCAATAGATCTATTCCCATTTTTCTTGAGTTCATGGAATTTTTATACCATTGAGATAAAATAGAAAGTAAAAATGATTTATATGAATTCTTTTCATTCCGCATGATTAATTTCATCATTTTTTGATCAGTTTCTACCGTTGATGTAATTAAAAATCCAAATGATGATAAATGAAGATGAATTTTCATGTTTTTCAACAGAAGAAAATTTACTTCTCTATCATCATAGTCCATTTTTCAACCATTAATAGATAGAAGATCAACTGATGGATAGTGGGTGTCATTCTATGAAGGATTTATGAGTCATTCATCCGGTTTCCCACCATTTACATAAAACTGAAATTGTTAGTGTGTGTAAAGATAATATTTAACAAAACCATATTGAACTATTATATGAAAAAAATAATCAAATGATATCCTAACCTTCAATTAAATCCAAAACACTATTACTTAGACATTTTAAAATTTCATTTCAACTAAATAATATTTTGATAGAAACCAAGTTGCCTTAGGTTTAATCTATTTATTCCTCTTATCCAAATCCAAAAATTTATAAAATCCAAAAAATTCTCAAAATCAATATTACTAAATTCTCAACCTAAAAATCATGCTAACCTTGATGAAATATATTTGAAAAATCCACTCAACCATTCCTCCCAATATGACTTTAACAACATTGACAAAAAATCACATACCAATCAATATTTAACGTCCCGACCAGACTCGCCTCTATGAAAGTGGAAAGAGCGGTGGGTCACATGACCTGAAGAGAATCTCTTCAAATGTCAGAGGCTCTTGACTAGTAGCGAGGCCCAAGGTTGTGTTCTTGGGGAGACTATTCCCTCATAGATCAGAGTATGCACAATAATTAACCTATAATAGACATAAGATGTATAAAAAGAACAGACAATAGCAGAAACAGTAATAAATAATTAACCAAGAAGCAGAAGATGATAATTAACAATTTAAGAAATGTTTCCAACACTATATTATATAATAGATGAATTTATGTCATTGTGATGATACTTAACTGAAAGTAGTAAACAATATACCACATCAAGAATAAAGAAAAGACACCAAAGCCCTAAGGTCGATCTAAACAAGCATATTGAGCTATATCTCATTCCTTTCCTCCTAACTTCTAGGCACAAATATCACAGTAGAAGAAATAAATCATTGTTCACATTCTTGGGAACAAGAAAGGGAAAATAAGATATCCCAATTCAATGATGGCCTGAGTTGGGTGTGAGATATAAATCATAGTAGGCTGGCAGCACTGGTGTCTATCTCAATTATGAAAATACAATATAAATTAAGAAATGCACCATATAAAATAAATGGTGAGTGATATCAACTTTTTAATAGATACTTTGTACGGGTTCCTAAACAGACTCCCTTCACAAAAAATCTATTTCGGACTAAGCTGAACATTAGAAAAGGTACCAGTGCAATAATAAAATGTGTACAAGTTCCAAAAGTAACAAGGAAAATCAAAGAGGTGCACCCCCCGAGCTTGTGCTTAGGCTTGGGGTCTAATTACCATGTCATTACATAAGTATGCTAATAATCAAGAGTGAAAATTCAGAAATTAATTCTATAATATTAATAATATAGTAGAAGAAATCCAACCAAAGCAGCCATTCAATGCAATTAAATCAAATCTATATATAGAGTCTGAGCCTGTCCCAATGGTATAACTACATTACATTATTCAATTTATCCAATACGACTAAGCTCATCCATGGAAATATTCCAAAATACCCTGTATCACTCGAGGTATAGTGACTCAGAGCCTGTCCTAGGTATCTCATTAGAGGGCCTAGTATCTCCCAAGGCATGACATAACCATATTTCCAAATAGTTTTTCCACATTTTCTCCCTTAGGGAACCGGTATCACATAATAGTGTATTAAACCACCAGGGAAGCCCTTCCCCAGCAGGCCAAAGCATCGCCCCCAATGCATCGTGTTATAACCACTCGAGCATGGGAGTTCATCCATGAGTCCTTAATACAAAACCCATGTTCTTCAGCCGAACCACATCAAGGGAGCCATAATAGGAAAAACACATTGTATGGAAAACCATAATACCTATATCGTATGTTAAGAATATACATAAATCATGATTATCAATCAAAAACCATGAGTTGCAAGATATTCAAGACATCATATAAAACAATCCAATCCATCACCATGACTTAAGACATTTAGAAAACATGTAAGCATGTCACAACTACATAACAATGTTTTCATTTTAATAACTCAAGAGAACAAGCATAGATTGAAAATCAATCCAATAAAACATGGTATAAAAATTAGGCACTTTCAAGAGAAATAAAATATAAACAAAAGAACATGACATCAACATGCCTCAATACATATTTTATAAATGAAATTAAATGATACAATTTTCCAAGCTTGTTCAAGCATGACATTCAGTTAAAAGCATAAAATTACATTTATTACATATAACATAATGAAAACAAGCCATTTAAGCTGGGAACCCCTAAAGGGTTGTCCATGTGGCAAGGAGAAATCCCCAAATGGGTTTAAGCTCAAGAAAAGGCCACAATGACACGGTAGAACAAACGAAACTATTTAAAATGTGATAAAAAGGCATCATCGAAATGTTTCAATGAGCAACACAATGGTGCGACATGAAAAAAGTGATGAAGGAAAGGAAAAAAGATAGAATCCCAACACTGAGAATTCTAATTGCATGTTTTCCCACACACATAAAAGGTGTCTTGGCTCATCTATCATTTTTCAAGGAATCAACATCATTTAGAAAAACCAAGAAGGGTCATGTACCAGAATTCCATTTAACAATTATATGCTCAATCTTAATGAGACACCAATTCATTATGTAAGGAAGGCATAAATGTATATCAACAAATTTTTTGATTGAAGGAAGCGCACCTCAATAGAGGGTTTTTTTTATAAAACCATGACTTTTGATTTCAAATATTCATTTATCAAATTTAATAAGTTCATCAACTTTATTAAAGGAAAATTTTAATCTAAAACCCATAATCCATTAATTTAAAAACTAAGGATGAAGCAATAAAAAATTAATTAACACATTACTAAAATTAATGCAGTCAGCAATGGGACTCTACCTAAAAAGGAGAACCAATTTAGCCTTTGACACTTGAACGATTTATCTATGACCACTCAGAGCTGCTCCACAAACACATACATATATTCATATATATATATATATATATATATATATATATATATATATCCCTTAACCGGGTGCATGTATTCCATGTGCCATGAAGAAATACGTAATTAAAGGATATATATATGTGTATATTATATATATATATACCTAAATACATGCATGCGCGAACCTCCATGATGGTCAAAACATCTTAGTGCAAAATCTAGTCATCATAAATCCTCAGAAGACCCATAATCAACGCGGCAATGGCCAAAAACGTCTAGATAAAAACTAGGGATTCATATATCACATAACACCCTAAATTATATGGTGAAAAAAACAACCGGTCTATAACCTTACTCAGAACAATAGAGGCATGGAGAATCGAGTCCATCCACCTCACCCTTGGCGGCGAATGTCAAAACATGGACCAATAAGTCCCGAGACATCATTCACATACCCTATCGAAGGAAGAAATATAATAATCGTGTATTATCCCAAACGTAGGGTTTCGATCGTGTAATGACCCAATATTTTTTAAAGGAAATTACTTTCTTATAAATATGTCATAATAACATTAACTACTAATTGCTATGGGACACATAAAACCTTTGTTTTTCACTTCTGTGATATGAATTTCAAAAATTTGACATACAAAGTCGTGATATGTAAGTTATTTAGAGTCTAATAAGAAAAACATAATTTTTGGTGAATAGAAACCTACCATTATGAATAGTAACATTCCCTTACGAATAGTGGTATACCCTAATGAATAGTAACCTTACCTATGATAACATATTAATAATATTCAAGTTGAATTTACGACATACCTATATTTTAGAATAAGTTAATGATGTTTTTAAAACTGGTTTTTGGTAATAAATTATGATTTTAATTAAATATTAAATTATTTATATTTGAAAACTTATTTTTTAAAAATGGACTTCATTTTTTGATTCTACACGTCGAATAATGGTTAGGGTGAATTTTTGGGATTTTTCCTAAAGACATTATTTTTTGATGAATTGAGAAATATGGTAATTTACCGTATATATACATTATAAGCTAAATTGAATATTCCAAGAATCATCGCTGAGGCCACAACCCTTAATCCTAATTCAATGATAAAATTACTATTCTTGTTCATGGAATACTTATTATTACTTGTCTTGTTAATAAATAATAAATTAATGAGTTTTATATTAAGAAATCCCCTCTCTCCTCCACTATAAAAACCCCCTCTCACCACCTCTTCCAATCACTCCTCTCAAGCCTTGTAACTTCTCCAAAATCTGGAAAATACCCTCCTAACCTCCACTACCACATCCCGTAAGATTTGGTCCCATTTATAGACCAAAAACTCTTCGTTAAGGTGAATCTCAAGGAAGTTTGGTTCAAGAGGTAAATTCCCCTTTTGAATTCATTGTCTTTCATTTGATGTTCATTTGTTTTTTTCTCTTTCCTCTCTTTATCCAAATATTGTGATGAATCAAGTAGCTTATATTTACTATAATTTTTTCATGATAGTGGAATAATTTATCATCATCTCCCCCTTTTTACCTTCTTTTATACTAGTATCAAGAACACCATCCAAGTTGTGTCAATTTTACTCTTTCAAGGACGATGGACTTTCAATTTCTTTTATCATTCTATATTCTGGTAATGAAACAACTATTGTTATGGTTGAATCAGATTATTATATATAATATAACCTATTTAATATTCGATAATCCCTTTGTTCAAATGTTGTTAGGTTGTAATGAAAAATGAGTTCGTTGTAATCAAAACCAAAAAATTAACTGAAACAATTATCAATAAAGTTCTATATGATAATTCATCCTCATTCCATGTAACCAAGTTATATAAATTAAAAATAACACCTATTTATGTTCTTAAATAATATATAATTTAAATTCTTGTGATTTACATCCTTTCCACCTCATTACTTAAAAACAAGTGAACCGAATATAAAAATAAGTTAAATTAACAATCCAGAACGATGAAATTCAATGAAATAACTTGTCAATAATGACATAAAAAAACTATCCAAAATTAAGGTAAAATTAATAAATTCCTAATAGGTTCTGAAATAAGTTATTTAAAAGTATAATTTTATATTCCAGGAGCTTAAATACAAGGGCGGAAGATGTTTTATGTTTAGGTAAGGGGTTTTCCACCCGAACGTCCATTTCCATTCAAGTTACTTTAATTGTCTAATTTCCTCAATGATATTATTATGTATTATTTTGTACTCCTCATAAATTATATGTGATTATTATATATATTTAAACCAACCAGAATATTTCCCTATTTTCTGGATAGTTACATGTTTTAAAAGAAGCTCTCAAAACTGTTTCAGAAAATACGAGCCCAATACAAGGGAATTTCTCAAATTCATATGTATTTTCAAGGGAAAGCTATAATATATTTTTGGAAACAATTATCCTTAGGAAAACACACATTTTATCATGAAATACTATCTTACTTTACTTCTGGTTTTATACAAATATTTTTCCAAAATGACTCTACTTTTCAAAATAAAAGAGTATTTATCACTTGATTGCTTAATGATTTTTGAAGATTATTATTTTTTGATTCAACATTATTTTTGATTCTTATGTATTGATGGGGTTAATCTTTTATGATTTCATATACTATATTTTATTGAATTGTTTATCACTAACTTCATTGTGGACGATCTATCCTAAAACCATTCACCATGTCATTCCGAATGGTTTTATGTTTAATGATTGGAGAAAGTTAGTTACATTTCATATGATAGTTTCAATATGAATGTATATGTTGTTTATGTTGATCCCTGCTCATATGAGGAATGAATTGGACTTATTATATGTTGGGTGGGGTCCACTATAGCCCCTCTATGCATCAGTAGGTCTCATGAGACAATTAGACGTGGAATTGACCGAGGCCTTTCCCAATGTGATATGGATTTTGGCCGAGGGATTAATCATTATACGTCTTGGATGAGGCCTTGAAAAAATGTTTCAGAATGTAAGGAATTATGCATTCCATCATTATGAGTTCAGCTAATGATATTCCATGTGGTTATTCGATTAGTAGAATACCCATGATTATGTTTTATTATGGCATTATTTACTATGCTCATTTTCCTTCCATAATGTGTTCAAGTTTATTATTAAAGGCATGTGTTTTCAATTATGCACCATGTCTTATGTTTATACTATCTTCTGCTGTATTGCTTACTCTTACTGAGCATTTCAGCTCACCCATTTCTTTGGAATCATTTTTTGAAGGACATGAAGAACTTTATTATGAATGAAATGATGAAATAACCTAGGATTTATGGGTGTTTTCTAAGGATTTTCCATGTTTTATTTCTCTTCAAGTTGTAATATTGAACTTATGTATGAATCATGTTTCCAATAATACTAAACTACTTGGTCCATTGGGATTCTTATTCCTTGTATTTATGCCAACGTAATCAAACAAGGCACCGGCTCCGGGAAACTGGGGTCGGGTCCTTACAGTTGGTATTAGAGGTAAGTTTAGTAGAATATTTGGAAACTAGATTTAGAAAATGTAGCATTAGGGAAGAGTCCCTATGTTAGTAATTGAGGATATACATACAACAACGTCCTGGTATTTTGGTAAGGAATAGATTATTTGGATCATTCATGCAATACATCCCTTTCTGTATACGAGTAGGTAGAGGCGGCTCTGGCACAGATGTATCTAGGGGTAAAACCCAAAATTCCCGGTTTTAGCTAGACTCAAACGGGAACTGGTGAAAAACAACAGGCCTTGCTGAACATTTGGTTACAACACTCCCAGGGGATATGCTTAGGATAAATCAAATTTTCTTTACAAGCCATTATGAAGGAGTTTAATGTAATTATTTCTCAAAGAATCCATTTTTGTGAATATGGGATTATACATGCGTAGGATTTAAATTTTTATGAGTATTGTTAAGTTAAGATTATACATTGTGATTCATAACCTAATATAGTGTATGCCATTATCTAGATATAGCGCCTAGTGGACAGAATGGAAATCGCATGAATGCACGTATCCCCTGTAGGGATTTTCCTCCCACACTAGACAATGATGTTGGCTTTAGTGATGAGAAACTCATAACTATACTGGGACAACATATAGAGGTTATGAATAATAACCTTACCCATATGGAGCATCTGGATCCACCAGGTAGAAGAGACATGCTAGATTACTTTAAGCGACAACAGTCTCCGTCATTCAACGGGACTACAAAACCGTTTGTAGTATAGCAGTGGATATATTCCCTCGAGAAGATATTTCTCACTTTGGGATGTAATAAAAGAGATAATGTTGTCATGGTAGCATATCATCGATCAGGAGATGTAGATCAATGGTGGTCATTAATCTAAAACACAAAGGAGGGGGAAGAAATAGAGGAGATGGAATGGAGGGATTTTACGTAAATCTTATTAGAAAAATATTTCCCTCGTGAACAAAGAGTAGATATGGAGAGGTAATTCATGAATCTGAGGAAAAATGAGGATGAAAATGTTTCCTAGGATGAATCCAACTTTAAAAGGCTGGAAGGATATTTTGTGGACTACATACGAAATCCAAGGATAAAAATCGATCGATTCATGGATGGCATAAATCCATTCCTCCGTCAGGCACTGGTCTCCCAAAATTTTTCATCATATGATGACATAGATTCATGTACTATCAAGACCGAAAAAGAATTCTCTAAGTGTTATGACTTTAAGGGAATGCAAGAAAAGAAGAGGGCTTCTGAAAACCATTGGAAAGGTAATAAGAAAACAGATAAGAAGCGAAGAGTTGAATTTCCACCATGTGACAATTGTGGAAGGAAACACCCTGGTGAGTGCTTAAAAGGAAAAGGAGTATGCTAAAAATGTGATCATAAAGGCCATTTATCTGGTGATTACAAAGGAAAAAAGGAAGCCAATGATGTTAAATGCTATAATTTTCATGAGATGGGGAAATATGATAATTACTGTCCAAAACGTCGAGGAAATATGCAACAAAAGAGGCCAAGGGAGCAAGGAAAAGCATATGTGATCACAACTGTAGAGGTTGAAGTTTTGCGTGACGTGGTGGTAGGTACATTGATCATTTGAACAAGATTATTCAATGCATTATTTGATTCTGGGTCACTGCATTGTTTCATATCTTCCCTGTTTGCTAAGAAAATTAGATATTTTCAATTTGATTTTACAAGGTAGTTGTCATTAAAAACTCTTAAGGGAAGTATCATTGCTACAAATTCTGTCAATCTCTACACATTAGGGAACACAAATGTTTTTTATCTGCTGATCTCATCATCATTCCAATGATTGAATTCAATATAATCCTTGGTATGGATTTTCCTTCAGATCATGATGCAAAAATTCATATTAAGAAGAAGGAGGTTATGTTTTTTGATGACGATGATAAAGGAAACCTTATCTTTAGAGCATAATCGTCACCACCTGATTCTTATCTAGATCCACCCCAGTAGCTCAACTAAATTCAATTATTGGGGAGGAAGAGAATGAAACTACTATGGGTGAGTAAAGGAATGTTCAAATAGAGGATGTACCTATTGTGAGAGAATATGTTGATGTGTTTCCAGAAGATTTACCTGGAAATCCTCCAGAATGAGAAATTGAGTTTTCCATTGATTTAATTCCTGGTTCAGGGCCCATATCAAAGACCCCTTATAGAATGGCCATTGTGGAATTAGTGGAACAAAAAAACAACTAGGGGAATTTAGTAATAAGGGATTTATCCGCCCTAGTGTTTCTCTAAAGGGAGCCACTGTCTGTTTTGTTAAGAATAAATATGGATCTATGATGTAATGTATCCACTACAAAGAGATCAATGCTATTACTATAAAGAACAAGTATCTCATACCTCGCATTGATGATTTATTTGACCAACAGAATGGAGATCAATACTTTTCAATGATTGACCTTCGTTTTGGATATCATCAGTTGGATGTGAAGAAGGAAGACATTCTGAAAACAGCGTTTCGAACCAGGTACATGCATTATGAGTTTACAGTAATGTATTTTGGATTGATTAATGCACCCTCAGACTTCATGGATCTAATGAACATAGTTTTCAAGGAATATATCACTGATTTTGTAGTGGTATTTATTGATGATATTTTGGTATACTATAAAAGCTACGATGATCATGAAAATCACTTGCTTATTATCCTGAAGAATCTTAGAAGACATGAATTATATGGGAAGTTTAGAAAGTGTGACTTCTGGCTTCAGGAGATTTCTTATCATGGCCATATTTTCTCTAATGATGGAATCCTTGTTGATCTTTCAAAGTCAAAGGCAATCCATGATTGGACCACGCCAACAAACATAACTGAGGTACGTAGTTTTGTTGCCTTAGCATGTTATTATCTGCATTTGATACATAATTTTTCCCGACTGGATAACCCGCTAACGATGCTCACATGTAAAGGGGTTAAATTTGTTTGGACAAAAGATTGTAAAGAATGTTTCGATGAACTGAAGAGAAGATTAGTGAATGATATTATATTGAATCTACCATCAGGGAATGATAGGATTGTTATTTATAGTGATGGTTCAATGAAAGGACTTGGTTGTGTCCTTATGAAATATGATAGGGTTATTTCTTATACATCACGATAGCTAAAAATTCATGAGCAAAACTATCCTTCTCATGATCTTGTGTTTCCTGCTGTAATCTATTATTTAAAGATATGGACACATTAACTCTATGGTAAAATTTGAGATTTATACTTATCCCAAGAGTTTGAATTATATTTTATAATAGAAAGAACTCAACATGAGACAAAGGAGGTGGGTTGAGCAGCTCAAAGATTACGATTTCACAATACACTACCACCTGGGGAAAGAAAATAATATAGTAGATGCATTGAGTAGAAAAGGACATGGAATTCTGAACAAGATAAGATTTGAAAGGGATCTTATGTTCATGGATCTAATAAAGATGGATATGGGAATTATTAAGGAAGGTAGCACATCACTACTTATTCAAATGGTTTCCCAACCTTCTTTATTAGAGAGGACAAAAAGTACTCAGGTTGATGATGTAGTGTTTCAAATGAAAATTAAGGCAATAAATGATGGCAAGGTGACTAACTACTCATATGAAGATGGCATTTTGAAATTCGGGAAGAGGCTTTGTGTTCCCAGTATTCCTGAGCTAAAGAGAGAACTGTTGGATGATGCTCATAGCTCTATTTTCTCTATACATCCTGGTAGCATAAAGATGTATCGAGATATCTGAGAGAACTTTTGGTGGGACAATATGAAAATGGAGATTTCTGAATATACCTCAAAGAGCCAGGTATGTCAGCAAGTGAAGGTTGAGAGGAAAAATTATAAGGGGATGATGCAACCACTACCCTTACCATCATGGGAGTGGGAGAACAATACCATGGACATTGTCACTAGACTCCTAAGTACATCTAGAGGAAAGAATGCTATATGGGGCATTTTGGATCGTCTTACAAAGACAGCTCACTTCCTAGTGATCGAGAGGACTTCTCATTGGATCAACTTCCACAGATTTACCACAAAGAAGTGGTAAGGCTGCATGGAGTACCACTATCTATTGTATCCGACCGTGATCCTAGATTCACCTAGATGTTCTGGAAAAGTCTCCCACATTCTTTAAGAAATAAACTGAACTTCAGTATGGCCTATCATCCTCTAACTGATGGCCAATCTGAGCAGACTATTCAGACACTTGAAGACATTATGAGGGAATGTTCTATGGAATTAAAAAGAGGATGGGGCCAACATCTTCCACTAGTAGAATTCTCCTAAAAATAGTTTCCACTCTTGCATCTGTATGGCACCATATGAAGACCTTTATAAGAAAAGGTGTACAACACCGGCGTGTTGGGATGAAGTCGGTGAGCGAAAGCTACTAGGACCTGAATTGGTTGAGGAAATGGCGGAGTAGGTGAAAACCATTCAGCAGCATATCATGGCATCCCAAAGTTGAGAGAAGAGTAATGTGGATAACAATCGATGAGACATAGAGTTCAAAGTAGGAGATAGAGTATTTCTACGCATATATCCATGGAAGAAGGTTGTTCAGTTTGGGAAGAAGGGAAAGCTATGTCCCAGGTATATCGGCCCCTTCGAGATCCTTGATCAATTCAAAGCTGTGGCATATTGACTGACACTTCCACCAACCTTGTCAAAGTTACATGATGTCTTTCATTATATCCCTCTTAAAGAAGTACAAACCAGACCCTTCACATGTACTCTCTTCAGAGGTGGTACAGTTGAGGATGATCATTCCTTTTACGAGCAGCCGGTGAAAATTTTGGATCGTAGAGACAATGTTCTACGCAACAAGACTACTCATCTGGTCAAGGTACTATGGAAAAAGCATAAGTACGAAGAGGTAACTTGGGAACTAGAGGAATCAATGAAGGAGAAGTACCCCCACCTGTTCTTGGCCTAGACTGTAAATGAAATTTCGAGGGAGAAATTTTTGTGAGGGGAGAATGTAACGAACCAATATTTTTCAAGGGAAATTACATTCTTATAAATATTCCATAATCACATTAACTACTAAGTGCTATGGGACCCTTAAAAAAAAGTTTTTCACTTCTGTGATGTGAATTTAAAAAATTCTTCATACATAGTCGTGATCAGTAAGTTATTTAGAGTCCAATAAAAAAACATAATTTTTGGTGAATAGTAACCTACCCTTATGAATAGTAACATTCCCTTAAGAATAATGATATACCGTAATGAATAGTAACATTACTTATGATAATATATAAATAATATTCTTGTTGAAAGTATGATATACCTATATTTTAGAATATGTTAATGAATGTTTTAAAACTAGATTTTGATAATAAATTATGATTTTAATTAAATATTAAATTGACAATATTAAGAAAAATATAATTGAAAAATGGACTTCATTTTTGGATTCTACATGTCAAAAAATGGTTAGGGTGAATTTTTGGTATTTTTCTGAATTACTTGATTTTTTGATGAATAGTACAATATAGTAATTTACCGTATATATACATTAAAAGCTAAATAGACTATTCCTAGCATCATGGCTGATGTCACAAACCTTAATCCGAATTTACATGATAATATTACAATTCATGGTCATGGAATACTTACTATTACATGTCTTGTTAGGAAATTATAAATTAATGAGTTTTAAATTAAAACATCCCCTCTCTCCTCCACTATAAAAACCCCCTCACCCCCTCTTCAAATCACTCATCTCAAGCCTTGTGCCTTCTCCAAATTCTGGATAAATACCCTCCCAAACTCATCTCCCACGACCATCAAGCTTTGGTCTCATTAAAAGTCCAAAACCTCTTCCTTAAGGAGGTTCTCAAGGATGTATGGTTCAATAGGTAAATTTCTCTTTTCAATTATTTGTATTTCCTTTCAAGTTCATTTGTTTTCTTTTTCTATTAACTCCCATTATCCATATTTTGTGAGGTCTCTAGTACCATAAATGTACTGGAATTTTTTCATGATAGTGGAATATGTTATCATCATCTCCCCCTTTTTACCTTCTTTTATACTAGTAGCAAGAACTCTATCTGAGATGTGTCAATATTACACATTAAAGGATAATGGACTTTCAATTTATTTTATCATGCAAAATTCTGGTCATTAAACCATTCTTGTTATAGTTAAACCAAATTATTAAATATAATATAACCTATTTATTATTCGGTAATCCCTTTGTTCAAATGGTGTAAGATTATAAATAATAATGGGTTCATTGTAATCAAAACCCACAAATTAACCGAAAAAATTATCATTAAATTTCTATATGATAATTCATCATCATTCCATGTAACCAAGTTATATATATGAACAATAACACCTATTAATTTTCATAAATAATATATAATTTCAATTCTATATATTTACATCCATTCCACTTCATTACATAAAACCAATTGAACCGAATATGAAAATAATAGAAACAAACACTCTAGAACGACGAATTTCAATACAATAACATGTAAATAAAGACATTAATGAACTAACCATAATTATGGTAAACTAAATAAATTTTTAATAGGTTCAGAAATAAGTTATTAACAAGTATAATTTCATATTCTTGGAGCTTAATTACAAGAGCAGAACACGTTTGGAGTTAAGGTAAGGGTTTTTCCACCCGAACTTCCATTTTCATTCAGGTTACTTTTATTGTATAATTTCCTCAATGAAATTCATATGTATTGTTATGTACTCCTCATATATTCTATGTGAGTATTATATATATGTACACCAACCAAAATTCTTCCCTATTTTCTGGATAGTTACATGTTTTAAAAGATGCTCTCAAAAATGTTTCCAAAAATACAAGCCCGATACAAGGGAATTTCTCAAATTCATATCTATTTTCAAGGGAAGTTATAATCTATTTTTGGAAACCATTACCCTTATAAAAAAAATAAATTTATAATGAAATAATATCTTAATTTACTTCTGGTTTTGTACATATATTTTTCCAAATGAACTCTTATTTTCAAAATAAGAGTATTTATCACAAGAATGGCTTAATTATTTTAGAAGATTATTCTCGTTTGATTCACACTCTAGTTGATTCTTATGTATTTTAAGGGTTAATCATTTATGATGTCATATACCATATTTTATTGACTGTTTATGACTAACTTTATTTTGTATGATCTATCCTAAAACCATTCACCATATTATTCCGAATGGTTAGTGTTTTATGTTTAATGATTGGGGAAAGTTAGTTACATTTCATATGATAGTTTCAATATGAATGTATATGTTGTTAATGTTGATCTCCACTCATATGAGGAATTAATTGGACTTATTATTTTATGGGTGGGGCCCGATATAGCCCCTCGATGCATTAGTAGGTCTCATGAGATAAATTGACATGGAATTTTCCGAGCCCTTTCCCAATGTGATATAGATTTTGGCTGAGGCCTTAATCCTTAGACATCTTGGCCGAGGCGATGAAAAAATGTTTCAGAATGTCTGGAATTATTAATTCCATCATTATGAGTTCAGATAATGATATTCCATGTGGTTATTCGATTAGTAAAATACACATGATTATGTTTTATTATGACATTATTTACTCAGCTCATTTTCCTGCCATAATTTGTTCAGGTTTATTATTAAAGTCGTATGTTTTCAATTATGCACCATGTATTATGTCTATACTATCTTCCTCTATATTTCTTACTCTTACTGAGCATTTGAGGTCACCACTTTCTTATGTAAATTGTTTTCAGGACACGAAGAAGTTTATTGTGAATGACATGCTGAAATAACTTAGGAGTTATGGGGGTTGTCTAAGGAGTGTCCATGTTGTATTCTCTTCAAGTTGTAATATTTATCTTATGTATGAATCTTGTTTCAAATAATACTAAACTACTCTGTCATTTGGAATTCATATTCCTTTTATGTATGCCAATGTAATCAAACATGGCACCGGCACCAGGCAACTGGGGTCAGGTCCTTACAGATCAAATTCATACTTGGTTCCAAAAGAGAATATAATCACCAAATCACTGGAGGATAGCATGGGAGATGGTCTTACCATATATAATTGAACAAGAATCGTGAAGGAATTGGATGAAAACAAGTGCGGAAGGAGAACCTAGGGTGATGCGTCGTGTGATATAGGGGGTCGCACGCCTGCGGGAAATCACAGCTAGGAAGGAGGTCCGACCATGGGGAGGTGCTCGCACATAGGTGGAAGCCCAGAGGAAGGCCCACACGACATAGAGGAATAGAGGGGGGGGGGGTGTCTTGCGTGAATTGTACAGGGAGGGGGTATAGTTTAGAACGATTTGGAAAGGAAGGAGTGGAACACTCCTTATTTTTTCTTAATCCTAATAATAATAATAATAATAATAAATAAATAAAGATAATACTATTAATAATAGTGATAAATATCATCAAATAATAAATAATAATAATAACCATAATAATAAATTAAAATAATAAAAATGATAGTAATTATAATAATAAATATATTATTATTATTAATAAAACTATTATTATTATTTTTTCATTTAATTGTCATTTAATTTACATTCCACATTAACTATAATTTTTTTAATTTAAAATTTTTAGAAAAACACACATCACTACGTCAACTCTCGGAGGAAGAAGTGTTATGATGCTTAGTTTTTAAAACATTCTTCCCGGCTAACGGGAAATTTTAATTTTCTTTGTTTTTTTCGTCCGTTTCAAAACAAAAAATGTTTCAGCCTTCCCACCTTAGAACATATCATCCCTGAGAAATATTTTGGAACAAAGTAAATGTCACATGACCTACAAGGGTCAGGATGTCTCGCACAAAATGTCATGTTGCATCTCCATTTCTAGGAACACGTTCTAGAATAGGTTAGACAGGTGGCACATAAGCCAATAATATCAAAGACAACAATTATTTTTCCAACTAAAACACTAAGATGGTACTTATCCAGGCCCATTTTTCTAGTGACACAACCAAGTAATCATCTCATTAAAAATCTTCCCAATGTTACTTCCCAACATAGTCTTAAGCCTCAGAAAGGGGAGAATTTTGTGTCCCAGATCCTTCCATTGTTAGAATTTCCTACAGGTCCTGAACTTAAGAGTTCTAGGGATGCTTGTCGTGTTACGCCCAAAATGGATAAATGGTTAATTTTTCCTCGACCTCGATTCCCAAGTCAATCCAGCTTTTTATGAAAATCCTGGGCTGACACAAACTGCACTCCTCACACCTGACGACATGGTAGAAAATTTCCTTCACTGATTTATCCATTGAAAATGAGAGACAAATGGTCGAGCCACTCCGATCGACTATTTAAGAAGATTCTTGGCTTAGATGGCAGGTTTTTTTTAAAAACGAACTGTGATGTATTCTTCAAAGGTATTTCTCATTCACCCCAAATACGTTCACTGATTTCCGTACCTGACTTCTAGTGACGTTCATTGATTTAAGCATCACCAAGCCTGAAAAAAAGTATATGATAACATCAGATAAGAATTAATGGTGTGAAGAAACTAACACAAGGCAGTCCCTACTCCATCTTTAGGATTGAGACATTGGTACAAAGACAAGACGCCCAACTCAGAGTATTAATTGAGCTCAGATCCGCATCTACCTGGTGGTCAGATCAAATAAAAATGATTGGTGTTCAAGAGACCATCCTATGAATTTCTACACGGGAACCGCGATTAATCATAGAACAATCAAGCCTCTATTAGAACCACACATTTATCAATAAAAACGGAAAGAACCAATTGAACAAGCCCAATAGATTTAAAACATTGTGATTGCAAAGACTGGTTCTCTCTTAGTGTACTTAGAAGAATTCAAGATAAGTGGAATATCGTCACCAAGTAAGATTCAATAAAAGTATTGAACACTTTCTAGTCAACTCACCCATACTTTATGTAAGAACAGTCGAACCATAACTGGTCGACTCACATTGAAATAAACATAGCTTAACCTTTCGATGAACTGTCATTAACCAATCAGTGATCCTTTACCACCAGAAGAATCCCATGTGTGTTCAAGATTGACCACCATTGTCCACCCACAACCAAGGAAATTACTCAAAGGTTGCATAAAATACTAACCATACCATCATCATGTTGCTGAGAAAGCACCGAAATGATTTAGAGTTCACAATCCTCAAGGCATTTTGGTCATACTGACCATTCTCTAATGGTCATATATGGTTGTGTTCCTCTTACCCAAAAGGAAATGTATTTAACTAACTCGACATGACACCCCACCATAGGAGTGTTATAACCATAAAAAATAAATATAGAATATATGCTCAAAATCCTTCTTGGTTAGAACCTCCATAAATGTAAACGTTTAAACAATTGACATGAAAACCAAACCAAACTGACTGGTTTGTCAAAACACCAAAGTATATGCAAGTCAACCCAAGCATGGGAGAGACTTGATTCATTTAGCGCACATGTCACTCGACTATGGAGATGAACCATACTATATTTAACAACAAAAGGATAAATGATTACATTGAAATCATCTTGTTCCGAACAACAATAAACACTCGATAGTCACGATGTACTTGAACGCATACTAACCTAAGGTGATACAAAAACATGATGACTTTTAACTCATATGAAGACGTACTAAGTCATACATCACTGTAGGGAATATTGGGTCAAAGGACCTACAAAGATACTGACCATGCCCGAGGCATGTCTAATCTGTTGAAAATGAGCATTACTCGATGCTCATGCCCAAAACCAAAATTAAGACACCATGAACACCCATCCAAAAAAGGGGTTCATTTAGAATGTAAACATACTACAAGGTAAAATGACACATTAACAACACAAAAAGGAAGAAAACTCCTAGAATTAGTAAGGATTTTAAGTTATAAGGGTGATACCTACCATGGGACATCACCTTACGAAGAACAAGAATCGACCCTACCACTAGGTCATGCTAAAAGATGTCACTAGTATGATAACCTGATCATCTATGTCATTGCTAAAAGAAATAGAACCTCTGGAATACAGTAACAGATTCATCCAACAGTAACTCAATGAAGCTTCATCTACCCCTACACGAGGGTCTTAACTAGAGGACACCACTACATGTTCTTTTTCCATGCTATTTAAAATAAAAACTATTTCTTAATACCACATACAAATTTCCAACAGTCCAGTCATATGGGCAGCCATCTACAAATCCAAAAAGTGCTCATACACTTTACAAGTGGAATTTGGATCCTATTTTATTGCAACCATTACATTTTAGAAAATGAAACCAATTAAACATCATCAATGATAGCATGAAACTATAAGATGCTAATAGAGAGAAACATGGAGTAATAATAGAAGCCTAAAATTTTAATCACGTAGACATGCTAATAAGAAAAAAAGCATGATAGAAGGAAAACATGATAGTGAAAAGTTAGCATTTCAACATGCTAGCATGCTAAATATATCACTGAAATGTGGTATCTGATAGGAATTCTAAATAAATACAAGACATGGAATATATTTTAATGCCCTCAGTCATATCTCCAAGGAACCTAAAATAAAACTACATTCCATGGTAGTATGCATGGAATATGAATTTTATGTGCCTAATATGATGTTTGTTATGTTTCATCCTCACCGAACCATGCCAAGGATAAATTTACACAGATTCCATAAATCATAAGTAGTGGAAATTACAACAATCGCTCGAGGTGAAATCATATCAACTGTAATATCAAAAAGCATGAATATCAATTCCCAGCCATAACCACCTAGTTATTTCCCATATATGGGGTGATCAGTCCCAAGAATGACTATTAAACAAGCATCAGCCCATTACTAATTTCTTGATTAACAACCCAAAATAGTAATACAAAGAAAAATAACTTCCTTTAATACCACGTTTTAAACATCTTGATGTGGATCACGTCTAAGATGGTGGCCAGACTGGTGGGTCACATGACCTTGAGCGCATCTCCCGGAATGTCAGAGGCCGCCAACAAGTAGTGAGAGCCCAGGGTGTGTCCACGGGGAGACAATGCCTTCATAGATCAGAGTATGTACAATGATTAAAATTAAATAGATAGAAGAAGCATAAAAAGATTAGAAAGTATCATAAACAATAATAAATAATTCAAAAAGAAATATAATATGATAATCGACAATTTAATAAAAGTTTCAATTGGTACATTATAAAACAGATGAATGTATGTCCTAGTGATGATACATAATTGAAAGCAGTAAAAAATTCAACATGCCGAGAATAATCAATAGATACAAAATCCCCATGGGTGTTCTCCAAAAGCATCCTGAGCTCTATCATAGTAATTTTTTAACTTTTATGTACAAAATCACAATAGAAGTAATCAATCATAGTCTGTAGTACTAAGAACAAGAATGTTATACTTGGGTACCCTAGTGTAATGGCATCATGATTAGGGTGTGAGATATATATCTCATTACGCCGACACCACTAGAATATATCCCAATCCAGACAATGAAATGTAAATTAAGAAGCGCACCACATAAAATAAATGATGAGTGATTACTCGTTAGTAATAGAAACTTCGTACGAGTTCCTAAACAGAAACCCTTCCCATACCACCTGCTTCGTCCTAAGCCAAAATTTAGATGAAGGTACTTGTGCATGAAAAATATGTGTACCAGTGCCAAAAATAACAAGGAATATCAAATAGGATCACCCCTATTTTTGTGCTTAGGTTTGGGGTGTAATTCCCTTGTCATCACATAAGTATGGTAACAATAATAATTAAAAGATACAAGTGAATGCTGTAATATAAATAGAAGCAACAAGTATAGAATACGAAATCAACCAAAGCAGCCATTCAATGAAATTAAATCAAATAAATAGTTGGAGTTTTAGCCTATATCACAACATTACATCCTTCGATTTATCAAATACCAAGGGGCATGTTTATAGGAATGGTTCGAAATCAAAATTATTGATCGAGGCATGGTGACTCTGATTTCATCCCTAGTATCTCAATAGAGGACCGAGTATCACCTAATTCATAGTGTAGCCATCATTCCAATGGGTCCATCTATGGTTTCTCACGTAGGGAACAAGTATCTCTCAAAATTATATTAAACCGCCTAGGAATCCCTCGCCCGAAAAGCTAAATTATCACCCCCGACGCATTGTGGTATAACGACAAAATTACGAGAGTTCATCCATGAGTCCTTAATATATAACCCATGCTCTCACCCGACCCGCATCAAGTGAACCATAATGAACAAAACACATTTCCTGGAAAACATCAATATATATATATATTTATTTATTTATATATCACATGAAAAGCATATAAATATATCATGCTAATAAAACAAGCCCTGTAAGCCAAATTCTATTCAAGATATCAAGTAAAAAAATCTAATCCATCAACATGTAATAATGCATTTAACACAAAAGCATGCACGTAAAAATTACATGACCATGTTAGAATTTTAATATCTCAATTGAAAAAGAATAGAATGAAGATCAAGCCACTAAAAAAGGTTAAAAAAAATAGGAACTTTCAAGAGAAATAGAATATAAAAAAATAACATTGCGTCAACTCATCTAGAACCATATGGTATAAATGACATTAAATGATAAAAGATAACATTCTTGTTCAGGCATGTCATTTAATTCGAATAATCACATTACTTTTATAACGTAATACATAAGGAAAAATGTCCATTTATGCTGGGCACACCCAAAGGGGTGGCCAGGTGGAAAGGAGGAAATCCCAAATGGGTTTCATGTTATTTGTAGGCCACAACCACACAATAGAACAAGCCAAAAAATTTAATAAGTGATGGCAAGGTATCATTGAAAGGATTCAGCGAGTGGGATAAAGGAGAAAATTTTTATAAGCGATGAAGTAAAGGGAATATGGTAAATGACCTACACTGGTAAATCAAATTTCATGTTAATCCATGCACAGAAGAGGTGTCTTCGATCATATATCATATTTCAAGGAATCAATGTCATTTAGAAAAACCAATAAGGGTCATGTACAAGCCTTCCATTTAACAATTATAATCTCAATCAATAAGAGACACCAATTCATTAAGTAAGGAAATCATAAAAGTCTGTCACTACATTTTTAGATTTAAGGAAGTGCACCACTAATAGGGGATTCATTATAAAACCATGAGTTTTCTATTCAATCAATCATTTATCACATTTAATCAGTTCATCAAATTTATCAATGGAACAATTTAATATAAAAACCACACTATATTAAAATAATAACCAAGGATGGTGATAAATGAAATTAAATAATGTATTACTAAAATTAATGAGGCATGTAAATGGACCCTACATCAAAAGAAAAACCAATTTAACATTAATCACTTTGAACGATTTATTCATGACCACTCAGAATTGATCCACACACATGCACATACATTCATATGAATATATATATATATATATATATATATATATATATCCTTTAACCAATTGTTCGTATTCCCCTCTCCATGAGGGAATATGTGCATGGAGAATATATATATATATATATATATATATATATATTATACATAGTTAGACACATGCGTACGGAAACCTCTAAGATGATCGAAACTTCCTAGTGAAAAATATAGGTATCCTAAATCCTCATAGGACCCAAAATCAACGATGCAAAGACCCACACAAGTCTAGATAAAAACTAGGGACTCATATATCACATCAGACCCTAAATTGGATGGTGAAAAACCAAAAAGTGGGTGTATAACCATACCCGAAACAACGACGATAGAGGGAATCGATTCCATATGCCTCATCCATGGAGGCATATGCCAAAACATGGACCAAAGGGTCCCAAGACATCCTTATCACACCCTATGGTAGGAAGAAACACAATAATCATGTAATAAATCAACCTTAAGGATTTTTCCGAATCCATAATAGGTGCCAAAGAGATTAAAGTCACCCCAGAGATGAAGGAGAACATGGTATAAGGTCTTATGTTGTCAAATTGAACAAGAATCATGAATGAATCTGAAGAAAAAAAAGTACAAAAGGAGAACCGGGGGTGATGCACCGCGTGCTACTTTGGACTCACCAGGGGGCGGTCAGGAACTTTCTTGAAAAATGCCACTAGGAAGGTTTTCTAGCGATGGGAAGGTGCTCGCATGGAGAAGGTAGCCTAGGGGAAGGCTTGTTTAGCATAGAGGAACCAGGGGGTCTCACGTGTGTTGTATAGGGACGGGGTAGGGTGAAGCATGATTTGGAGAGGAAGGAGGGGGAGACTCTGTAGGTTTTCATAAACGTAACATAAAAAAGTAATAATAATAATAAATGTATATAATATTATTAATAATAGGGATAAAAATCATCAAATAAATAATAATAATAATAATAATAAATGACAATAATAATAATAATCACCATCATCGTCATAATAAAAATAATTCTAATCATAATAATAATTAAATTATTACTGTTATTAATACAATTATTATTATTTTTTCATTTAATTGAAATTAAATTTCATTTCAATTTTAACTTTAATTTAAATAAATTATTTTTTTTATAAAAAACACACATCGCTACATCAACTCTCAGAAAAAGAAGAGTTTTGATGGTCGGTTTTAAAAGCTGTCTGCCCGGCTAACAAGAAAATTTAATTTCCTTCCATTTTTCTTATGTTTCAAAACATGGGACCTTACTGCCTTCCCACCTTAGAAATTCTCATCCCTGAGAAGACTTTATGAATGAGTTAAACGTCACACAATCTATATGGGTCATGTAGTCTCAGACAAAAGGTCGTGTTGTGTCTCCAAACGCCCAATGCACATTTAAGAATTGGTTAGACAGGCGGCACATACACCATTATGATCTGAGGCAACACTTATTTTTTCAACTAAAACACCTAGACGGTACTTATCCAGGCCTGTTTAGCTAGCGACATGACCAATTCATCGCCTCATTAAACATTTTTCCAATGTTACTTCCCAACTTAGGCTTCAACGTCAGAAAGGGGTGAATTTTGAGTCATGGATCCATCCACCATTAGAATTTCCTACAAGACACGACCTTAAGCAATCTAGTGACATTTATCATGTGATTTCCAAAATGGATAAAATGATTGATTTCAAATCAACCCAAATCCCATGTTGAGACAAATTTTCATGAAAATCCTGGGACGAAACAAACCACACTCATCTCACCTGAAGAGATGATAGAAGAGAGACTTAACTGATTTCTCCATTGAACATGAGAAGCAACTTTTCTAGCCACTCTGATTTACTTTTTAAAATGATGATCAACTTAGATGGTTGGCGTTTTTAAAAACCGAACTGTTATGTATTATTCAAATGTATTTCGTATTCACCCTGAACACATCCACTAAAGTACATACCTAACATTTGATGACATTCCTTGATTTAAGAATCACCGATCACGACAAAATGTCAAGGATAAAATCATATTGGAATGACTAGAGTGAAGGAACTAACCCAAGGTAGTCAACACTCTATTTTTATGTGTGAGACATTGGTACAATGCCATGATGCCCACCTCAGAGAATTAACAGATCCTAGAATGATATATTCCTGGCGGTCAGATTAAGGAAAAAATATTGGTGTTCAAGATACCTTCTTTGAAATTTCTACATGGGATCCCCAATGTCACTCAGAACAACCAAACCTTGATCAAAACCACATATTTAGTGTGTAACATTGAAGGAAGCAATCAAACAAGCCTAATAGATTTAAAACAAAATTATGGTGAAGTCCTATGCTCTCTTAGTGTACCTAGAAGATTTCAAGATAGTGGGAATGCTCGTTGTAAAGTAGGATACACTATGAAGATTGAAAAGTTTGCAGTCAACTCAACCAAATTGGAAGGAATAATATTCAAATGACAACTGATCAAATTTTATTGAATAAAACTCATCTTCACCTATAGACACACTATTATTAACATATTACTGATCCCTTACCACCTGAAGCATCCCTTTATCACTCAATAATAATCAACATAGTCCACCCATGACCAATGATGTTAATCAAAGGATGCATACACCACCAACCAATCCATCATCATGTTTCTGAGAAAGCACTGACCCGATAGAAATTTCACAAGGATAATGGAATTTATGTCTCCTCGACCATTCTCTAATGGTCATCTTTGATTGTGGTCCTTCTGCCCAAAAGGAAATGTATTTAACCAAATCGAAAGGACACCCCCACCTTAAGAGTGTACTAATAGTAAAAAAGAAAGTTATAATTTCTGCTCAAAAGTGTGCTAGGTCAAAACCACAATGAACACAATGTTTAAATAGTTGGCCTGAAAACCAAACCAAACTGATCTGCATGTCAAAACACCCATGTATCTGGAAGTCATCCTGAGCATTGGGAGGAACATTATTCCTTTATCACACAATTCACTCTACTATGAAGAAGACACAAAATTAATGTAATAGTACAAGGATTAACAATTACACTGAACTCTTCTAGTTTATAACAACATTAAGCACTCAACGGGCACCATGTATGTGAATGCATACTACCCATAGGTGATACTTAAGAAATATTACTTTTAACTCAGATGATGTCATACCGAATCATCCATCACTATAGAGAATAGAGGGCCTAATGACCTATGAAGAAGCTGACCATGCCTGAGGCATGTCTAATCTGCTAAAAATGAGCATTAATCGATACTCAAGCCTGAAACAAAATTCAAGGACACCAAGAACACCCATCCAAATAAGGGGGTCATTTATAAAGTAAAGTTCCTACTAGGTACAATTACTTGTGAATGACACCATAAAGGAAGAAAATGTAAAGACCCGTAAAATTCAAGGGAAATTTTTTCTTAATTTTCTTTGGAATTTTACAAGAGTGCGGTTTCTGACGGCACCTGATTCCGAGGCCCGGAGTGCCTGGAATCAATTTCTGAAGTTTGGCTTGGGTACGTTCAGTGAACGAACAAGCGGGAATTCCTAACTTTTGATCCGGTGCTCGGAATTGAAATCAGAGGGCACCGATGAACTCGCAGCGCCGATATTCACTTAAAGAGACCTTTTCGGGAGTTGCGTTTGTTGCGGGACGAAAGTTAGTTTTTGGGAGAATTATAAAAAGTTGAATAAAAAAATTGTGAAATTCTTTTTATTTTACTTTTGTAGGTTAACTCCTCTCAAAGGGAGTTAGGGGTGGGACCCACACCCACTTAACCTCCCTTGAGAGGATTAAGTGTGGTGGGACCCACACGAACCTAAACCTCTCATCTTATCCCTTAAACTCCCCTCTCTCCCTCTTACAAGTTTGTTAACTTAACATCTAATTAATTACACATGACATGTATAATTAATTGAGTGTTATATTTTTGAATTTTTAAGTTTTGAATTCCTTGGCTTGGTAAATAAAATAAGGAGGAACCTTATTTTATTTGGTTAGTTTTGTTTAGCCAACTTGTGAGGATTTTTGAGAGCTCCTCCTCCTTCTTCTTCAACTTGACGAAGAATGCTCAACTTGACAAAGAACGCTCAACTTGACGAAGAACGCTCAAGTTCCGACGAAGAACACCGCTCCTCTCTTCTTCGTCTTCCGTGTCAACGAGAGGGAACGCCGCTTCCTCCTCGGACTCCCTTCGTCGACATAAGAAGATTCGCCAACGATGTATCTCTTCGGGCGTATCTCTTCGTCATCGGATTTGACGAACGACGACCGCGACGCCCGACCTCCGCGACGTTGTCTTCCGCAGGACGTTGTCAAATCATCGAACCTATACCCGAGGTAGGGGTTGTTGATTTATTGTTTAATTATTCTATTCTTGATCGTGGATCTAGCATGTCTAACGTGAGGCAATTGAATTTTTTAAGTTGTGTTATTATTTAACGTGAGGGGGGCCGGACCGCATGAACATGGCCGAACCCCCTCCATCGTTCTTATTGAATTGCCTTGCGGGTGGAAACAAGGTGGCGTGGTGCTGTCGCACCACGCGGTTAATCGGGCGTTTATATTGCGCGGCGCCGTCGCGCCGCGCCGTGGAAGAATCATCAAGAACGCGACGTCGTCGTGCCGCGTTGAAGGAAATCAAGGTGCGGCGGAGGGGTGCGGTGCCGTCGCACCGCGCCGGACGACGAACACCGCGGCCGGTTCCAGGCCGCGGCGGAACGAGAAGACCGGCGGCCGGGCCGCCGGCGTCAGAAGCTGGAAAGGGGACCGGAAATTTTTCCGGTCCGTTTGGAGAAAATCCGGCCGGCCAGGTGGCCGACCGGAAGGTCAAAGGCCGGGGGATTTAAAATCCCCCGGCCAGCTCTAAAAACCCCCCTCTTTATGAGGGGGGCGGTTCCTTTGAGGGGGGGCAGGCGGCCCCCCGTTTCCTGCCAATCAAGCCCCCCACGTTGGGGGGGGGGGGGGTTCTGCAAACAGGCGCGGCTAAAAGGCCGCGCCGCCTCTCAATCAAGCGGGGGCTTGATCCCCCCGCTCGCTGCCTCCGTGCGGCGCCGGGCCGCCTCACAGCCGCGCCGCCGCGCCCCCGTCCAGGCCGGGTCGGATCCGGGTCGACCCGGTTTCGGGCCGACCCGGGGGGGGGGGGGGGGGTCGGGCCGGGTCAGCCCGGACCCGGACCCCCCCGTTTCGAATCAGTTTCGGTCTTTTGGCCATAACTTGAGCCACGGACCTCCGATCGACGAACCATCTACGGCAACGCGATCCTTGGATCGAGGCGGTTGTTTCGGTATATCGCACTCAAGGTTTCGGATTACTTTGAGTTCGGCCGGGTTGGTTCCTTCACGAAACCAACCGGGCCTTCGGAGCGGAAACACTCATATCTTGAGCTACGGACGTCCGATTGATGTGCCGTCAGCTGTGTTGTGTTCCTCTTAGTGAGACGGATCTTTTGGAATACTCTGACCGAGTTTTGGACGCAGGTGGAGTACGGTCGGGTTGGTTTTGCCTTAAAAACCAACCGGGCCCCGGGGACGAAAATGCCAATAACTCTCAGACCGGGCGTCCGATCGACGCACCGTCTGTTGCGTTGAGTTCCTGTTGTCGATACGGAACTTTTGGATACATCAACTCTGGACTTTGTGACAGTTGATGTATCAGCCTCCCGACTCGTGGAGCGGACCCTCCGAACGAGCTTGCTGAGTGCGGGAACCCTAGTGCTGGCTGCGACTGTTACTATGACTTCTACTGCTACTACTGCTACTGTGACTGCGACGATGACAGTACAGAGATCCTGTGTGGATTCGACGACGACGACTACAGTACTCAGCGATCCTACGTGGATCAGTGCTACAGGTCCTGTGTGGGCCCGATCCTGTGTGGGTCTTTGCGCTCAGCGGTCCTGTGTGAACCAGCGCCTACAGGTCCTGTGTGGGCCCGATCCTGTGTGGGTCTTGCGGTGATTATCTACAGGTCCTGTGTGGGCCCGATCCTGTGTGGGTCTTTGCGGTGCTTATCTACAGGTCCTACGTGGGCCCGATCCTGTGTGGGTCTTTTGCGGGGGTTAGTTACATATCGATCCTACGTGGGTCCGACGACTTAGATGGATCAGAGATCATCTTTATCGTCCTTTGAAGAAGTATACCTGTGTGAGTTGAATCCTGTTGCTTTCCTATGTGGATTGTGTTGTGCTTTCCTGTGTGGATTTCGTTTTGCTTTCCTGTGTGGAATACGTTTACTTTCCTGTGTGGACTGAGTTGTACTTGGGCTCGGAGGTAGGAGCGTATTTGAAATTGATGACTTAGGTATATGTATGGGCATATACCTAAGCAGTGTCAGTTGTTACTTCGTGATTGCTCCTTTCTTCGTGGTTTATCCTTTGTGGATTTGAGAGACCTTCAGGGGTCTCGGGGTCCCTACTGAGTAGCTTATACTCACCCCAGCACGGGCTTTTCCCGCACTACGTTGTGTTGGTTGCAGACGACGGACATCGTTGACCTTAGCTGAGGCTTGCAGAGCGGGACGGTACCCGGAGGTGGACCACTGGGCGGGACGTGCACGGAGTGGACGGCGGGACCCGTGGTGCAGTGGAGCTATCTGTACCCACCCTTCAGGTGGGATTTCCAGTGGACAGCTCAGTGTAGCGGCTTTTACTTTTCAGTTGTTGTTTTCCCTTTCGAGTTGTACTTTACTTTCAGTTTGGGTTTGTATACTGGCCCATTTACTTTTTCGCACTTTCAGTTGTACTCTGCTTTTGTTTAGTGTTTACTTTCCACTTGCTTACTCTGTGGTGTTTGTTTACTTTACAAAGGCAATGCCTTCCCTTTTTACCGGGATTTACGCCTTGGTGCTAGTCGCCAGCCCCTGGCCTATGGAAGGCGGGCTTGGGGTAGTCACGGCACAGGCCCCGAGGACGGGTCGTGACAGAAAACTCACGATATTATCAAGAATTTTATGTTCTATGGGTTCTACCTACCATGGGCTATCCCCTAATAAGGAAAAGGCTTCGAAACTAACATCGGGTCACACTAGAAGAAGTTACTAGGTGAAAAAGATGATAATTTATGTCATTTATAAAAGTAAGAGTGCCTAAGGAACACACTTGAACTTCCATCCCAGGGAATCTCAAAGAATATTTATCTACCCTTACACGAGGGTCTTAACCCGAGGACACCACTATATGTTCCATTTCAAATCCATTTACATTTAAAACCATTTCTTAATACAACATTCACAAGTTCAATAGTCCAATAATATGGGTTTCCATTTACCAATCCATATAGTTCTCATACAATTTACACATGGGATTTGGATCCCATATAATTGCAACCAATAAATTTTATCAAAATCAACCAATTACATATCAAACGAGCTAGAACGTCACTACAAGAAGCTACTAGAGGGAAACATGCTGGAATCATATAATCATGCCATTTTAATCACAATGTCATGTTAATAATATCATAAACATTATATAACGCAAACATGATAGTGAATAGGCAGCATATTAATAGACTAGCATGCTAATTATATCACCGAAACAAGGAATCTAAAAGTTATGCTAAATAAATACATGAAACGACATGAAATTCAATGCACTCAATCATATCACCAAAAAATTTAAAAAAGAACTACATGGTGTGGTAGTATACATGATATAGAATTTTCTCTGTGCCTAAAATGATGCATACTATGTTTCATCATTTATAAAGTAAGACACAATAAATTTTCATAAAGTCCATAAACCATAAGTAGTAAAAATTAAACCAATCACTCGAGATGAAATCATATCAACTGTAATATCAAAAAGCATGAATATCAATTCCCAGCCCTGACTACTTTGTTATTTTCCAAATGTGGGGTGATCAGTCCCAATCCTGACTATTAACCATGCATCAACACATTCATAGTCTCCTGTCTACCAAACCAAAAGAGCAATACAATGGAAAAAAATAACCTTTGATACCACTTTGTAACATACCAACCCAACTCATCTCTAAGGCGGTGGCCAGACCGGTGGGTCACATGACCTCAAGCGCATCTCATCGAATGCCAGAGGCTACCGACCAGAAGTGAGGGACTAGGATGTCTCCAGGGGAATAATATTCCATCATAGATTAGAGTATGCACAACAGTTGAAATTTATTATATAATAGAAACATAACAAGAACTTAAAGTAATAGAAATAATAATAAATAATTAACAAAGTAGTGGAAGAAGATAATTAAATATAATTTATATTTAAAAATTGGAATACATATTTATCTATTGAAGAAGAAGTAATATTTATTCAGGTTTTATTAATCGATCCCAAATATTAAATAAATATTTATTCAGAAAGTAGTTATTTAATTACATGAATATATAATATTTTTTAGCTTTTTTAAAGCTAATAAATAAATTATTATTTATTAAATTAATAATTTATTTTGTTACGTGAATAATAAATATATATTTATTCACAACACTATGAATAAAAAATATATTTATTTATTGAATGAATACTATTTATTTATATATTTATTCGAAGATTCAATAAATATTTAGGAGGATGAGAGAACATGTTTTTTTCCGGTGATAAATATTTATTAACTAGATTGTAATATTGTGTGGGTTTGCACCCATCACAAGTAACATAATAATAATAATAAAATTTACATGGAATGAGGTTTATTGGGTATTAATTCATAGTAGAGGACCTTTTGGAAATTAATTGGAATTAAACCCTAACCCAAGTTCAATTTTTAGACTACAATTTCAATCAGAGAAAGGATGATTATTGCGCACAAAATTCTTTCACATTTTCTTCCTTCTTATCTCTTACTATCAGGAACAAGAAGAACAAGAGAGGTTCTTTCATGCCCAAAGTAACATGAAGTAATCAAGGCGATCTGCACAAGATGATCAATAATTCATGCTACCATCCATCATTTCATTGTTCAGATATATAAGGAATATATGTGGGTCACTACTAGATGGACCCTAATTTGGGACCTCACAAAGTAACGAATATATACAGATCAGGTTCGAATGATCAACACCACCAATGAAGTAAAATATCAAGATTTATGTAATAATTATTCTTATAATTAAATTAATTATAAATTATTTTGAAAATATCCTCTCTTTTGGTTCCAACAAATATTTACCAATAGATTTAAAACATTGTGATTGCAAAGACTGGTTCTCTCTTAGTGTACTTAGAAGAATTCAAGATAAGTGGAATATCGTCACCAAGTAAGATTCAATAAAAGGATTGAACACTTTCTAGTCAACTCACCCATACTTTATGTAAGAACAGTCGAACCATAACTGGTCGACTCACATTGAAATAAACATAGCTTAACCTTTCGATGAACTGTCATTAACCAATCAGTGATCCTTTACCACAAGAAGAATCCCATGTGTGTTCAAGATTGACCACCATTGTCCACCCACAACCAAGGAAATTACTCAAAGGTTGCATAAAATACTAACCATACCATCATCATGTTGCTGAGAAAGCACCGAAATGATTTAGAGTTCACAATCCTCAAGGCATTTTGGTCATACTGACCATTCTCTAATGGTCATATATGGTTGTGTTCCTCTTACCCACAAGGAAATGTATTTAACTAACTCGACATGACACCCCACCATAGGAGTGTTATAACCATAAAAAATAAATATAGAATATATGCTCAAAATCCTTCTTGGTTAGAACCTCCATAAATGTAAACGTTTAAACAATTGACATGAAAACCAAACCAAACTGACTGGTTTGTCAAAACACCAAAGTATATGCAAGTCAACCCAAGCATGGGAGAGACTTGATTCATTTAGCGCACATGTCACTCGACTATGGAGATGAACCATACTACATTTAACAACAAAAGGATAAATGATTACATTGAAATCATCTTGTTCCGAACAACAATAAACACTCGATAGTCACGATGTACTTGAACGCATACTAACCTAAGGTGATACAAAAACATGATGACTTTTAACTCATATGAAGACGTACTAAGTCATACATCACTGTAGGGAATATTGGGTCAAAGGACCTACAAAGATACTGACCATGCCCGAGGCATGTCTAATCTGTTGAAAATGAGCATTACTCGATGCTCATGCCCAAAACCAAAATTAATACACCATGAACACCCATCCAAAAAAGGGGTTCATTTAGAATGTAAACATACTACAAGGTAAAATGACACATTAACAACACAAAAAGGAAGAAAACTCCTAGAATTAGTAAGGATTTTAAGTTATAAGGGTGATACCTACCATGGGACATCACCTTACGAAGAACAAGAATCGACCCTACCACTAGGTCATGCTAAAAGATGTCACTAGTATGATAACCTGATCATCTATGTCATTGCTAAAAGAAATAGAACCTCTGGAATACAGTAACAGATTCATCCAACAGTAACTCAATGAAGCTTCATCTACCCCTACACGAGGGTCTTAACTAGAGGACACCACTACATGTTCTTTTTCCATGCTATTTAAAATAAAAACTATTTCTTAATACCACATACAAATTTCCAACAGTCCAGTCATATGGGCAGCCATCTACAAATCCAAAAAGTGCTCATACACTTTACAAGTGGAATTTGGATCCTATTTTATTGCAACCATTACATTTTAGAAAATGAAACCAATTAAACATCATCAATGATAGCATGACACTATAAGATGCTAATAGAGAGAAACATGGAGTAATAATAGAAGCCTAAAATTTTAATCACGTAGACATGCTAATAAGAAAAAAAGCATGATAGAAGGAAAACATGATAGTGAAAAGTTAGCATTTCAACATGCTAGCATGCTAAATATATCACTGAAATGTGGTATCTGATAGGAATTCTAAATAAATACAAGACATGGAATATATTTTAATGCCCTCAGTCATATCTCCAAGGAACCTAAAATAAAACTACATTCCATGGTAGTATGCATGGAATATGAATTTTATGTGCCTAATATGATGTTTGTTATGTTTCATCCTCACCGAACCATGCCAAGGATAAATTTACACAGATTCCATAAATCATAAGTAGTGGAAATTACAACAATCGCTCGAGGTGAAATCATATCAACTGTAATATCAAAAAGCTTGAATATCAATTCCCAGCCATAACCACCTAGTTATTTCCCATACATGGGGTGATCAGTCCCAAGAATGACTATTAAACAAGCATCAGCCCATTACTAATTTCTTGATTAACAACCCAAAATAGTAATACAAAGAAAAATAACTTCCTTTAATACCACGTTTTAAACATCTTGATGTGGATCACGTCTAAGATGGTGGCCAGACTGGTGGGTCACATGACCTTGAGCGCATCTCCCGGAATGTCAGAGGCCGCCAACAAGTAGTGAGAGCCCAGGGTGTGTCCACGGGGAGACAATGCCTTCATAGATCAGAGTATGTACAATGATTAAAATTAAATAGATAGAAGAAGCATAAAAAGATTAGAAAGTATCATAAACAATAATAAATAATTCAAAAAGAAATATAATATGATAATCGACAATTTAATAAAAGTTTCAATTGGTACATTATAAAACAGATGAATGTATGTCCTAGTGATGATACATAATTGAAAGCAGTAAAAAATTCAACATGCCGAGAATAATCAATAGATACAAAATCCCCATGGGTGTTCTCCAAAAGCATCCTGAGCTCTATCATAGTAATTTTTTAACTTTTATGTACAAAATCACAATAGAAGTAATCAATCATAGTCTGTAGTACTACGAACAAGAATGTTATACTTGGGTACCCTAGTGTAATGGCATCATGATTAGGGTGTGAGATATATATCTCATTACGCCGACACCACTAGAATATATCCCAATCCAGACAATGAAATGTAAATTAAGAAGCGCACCACATAAAATAAATGATGAGTGATTACTCGTTAGTAATAGAAACTTCGTACGAGTTCCTAAACAGAAACCCTTCCCATACCACCTGCTTCGTCCTAAGCCAAAATTTAGATGAAGGTACTTGTGCATGAAAAATATGTGTACCAGTGCCAAAAATAACAAGGAATATCAAATAGGATCACCCCTATGTTTGTGCTTAGGTTTGGGGTGTAATTCCCTTGTCATCACATAAGTATGGTAACAATAATAATTAAAAGATACAAGTGAATGCTGTAATATAAATAGAAGCAACAAGTATAGAATACGAAATTCAACCAAAGCAGCCATTCAATGAAATTAAATCAAATAAATAGTTGGAGTTTTAGCCTATATCAAAACATTACATCCTTCGATTTATCAAATACCAAGGGGCATGTTTATAGGAATGGTTCGAAATCAAAATTATTGATCGAGGCATGGTGACTCTGATTTCATCCCTAGTATCTCAATAGAGGACCGAGTATCACCTAATTCATAGTGTAGCCATCATTCCAATGGGTCCATCTATGGTTTCTCACGTAGGGAACAAGTATCTCTCAAAATTATATTAAACCGCCTAGGAATCCCTCGCCCGAAAAGCTAAATTATCACCCCCGACGCACTGTGGTATAACGACAAAATTATGAGAGTTCATCCATGAGTCCTTAATATATAACCCATGCTCTCACCCGACCCGCATCAAGTGAACCATAATGAACAAAACACATTTCCTGGAAAACATCAATATATATATTTATTTATTTATTTATATATCACATGAAAAGCATATAAATATATCATGCTAATAAAACAAGCCCTGTGAGCCAAATTCTATTCAAGATATCAAGTAAAAAAATCTAATCCATCAACATGTAATAATGCATTTAACACAAAAGCATGCCCGTAAAAATTACATGACCATGTTAGAATTTTAATATCTCAATTGAAAAATAATAGAATGAAGATCAAGCCACTAAAAAAGGTTAAAAAAATAGGAACTTTCAAGAGAAATAGAATATAAAAAAATAACATTGCATCAACTCATCTAGAACCATATGGTATAAATGACATTAAATGATAAAAGATAACATTCCTGTTCAGGCATGTCATTTAATTCGAATAATCACATTACTTTTATAACGTAATACATAAGGAAAAATGTCCATTTATGCTGGCCACACCCAAAGGGGTGGCCAGGTGGAAAGGAGGAAATCCCAAATGGGTTTCATGTTATTTGTAGGCCACAACCACACAATAGAACAAGCCAAAAAATTTAATAAGTGATGGCAAGGTATCATTGAAAGGATTCAGCGAGTGGGATAAAGGAGCAAATTTTTATAAGCGATGAAGTAAAGGGAATATGGTAAATGACCTACACTGGTAAATCAAATTTCATGTTAATCCATGCACATAAGAGGTGTCTTCGATCATATATCATATTTCAAGGAATCAATGTCATTTAGAAAAACCAATAAGGGTCATGTACAAGCCTTCCATTTAACAATTATAATCTCAATCAATAAGAGACACCAATTCATTAAGTAAGGAAATCATAAAAGTCTGTCACTACATTTTTAGATTTAAGGAAGTGCACCACTAATAGGGGATTCATTATAAAACCATGAGTGTTCTATTCAATCAATCATTTATCACATTTAATCAGTTCATCAAATTTATCAATGGAACAATTTAATATAAAAACCACACTATATTAAAATAATAACCAAGGATGGTGATAAATGAAATTAAATAATGTATTACTAAAATTAATGAGGCATGTAAATGGACCCTACATCAAAAGAAAAACCAATTTAACATTAATCACTTTGAACGATTTATTCATGACCACTCAGAATTGATCCACACACATGCACATACATTCATATGAATATATATATATATATATATATATATATATATCCTTTAACCAATTGTTTGTATTCCCCTCTCCATGAGGGAATATGTGCATGGAGAATATATATATATATATATATATATATATATATTATACATACTTAGACACATGCGTACGGAAACCTCTAAGATGATCGAAACTTCCTAGTGAAAAATATAGGTATCCTAAATCCTCATAGGACCCAAAATCAACGATGCAAAGACCCACACAAGTCTAGATAAAAACTAGGGACTCATATATCACATCAGACCCTAAATTGGATGGTGAAAAACCAAAAAGTGGGTGTATAACCATACCCGAAACAACGACGATAGAGGGAATCGATTCCATATGCCTCATCCATGGAGGCATATGCCAAAACATGGACCAAAGGGTCCCAAGACATCCTTATCACACCCTATGGTAGGAAGAAACACAATAATCATGTATTAAATCAACCTTAAGGATTTTTCCGAATCCATAATAGGTGCCAAAGAGATTAAAGTCACCCCAGAGATGAAGGAGAACATGGTATAAGGTCTTATGTTGTCAAATTGAACAAGAATCATGAATGAATCTGAAGAAAAAAATGTACAAAAGGAGAACCGGGGGTGATGCACTGCGTGCTACTTTGGACTCACCAGGGGGCGGTCAGGAACTTTCTTGAAAAATGCCACTAGGAAGGTTTTCTAGCGATGGGAAGGTGCTCGCATGGAGAAGGTAGCCTAGGGGAAGGCTTGTTTAGCATAGAGGAACCAGGGGGTCTCACGTGTGTTGTATAGGGACGGGGTAGGGTGAAGCATGATTTGGAGAGGAAGGAGGGGGAGACTCTGTAGGTTTTCATAAACGTAACATAAAAAAGTAATAATAATAATAAATGTATATAATATTATTAATAATAGGGATAAAAATCATCAAATAAATAATAATAATAATAATAATAATAATAATAATAATAAATGACAATAATAATAATAATCACCATCATCGTCATAATAAAAATAATACTAATCATAATAATAATTAAATTATTACTGTTATTAATACAATTATTATTATTTTTTCATTTAATTGAAATTAAATTTCATTTCAATTTTAACTTTAATTTAAATAAATTATTTTTTTTATAAAAAACACACATCGCTACATCAACTCTCAGAAAAAGAAGAGTTTTGATGGTCGGTTTTAAAAGCTGTCTGCCCGGCTAACAAGAAAATTTAATTTCCTTCCATTTTTCTTATGTTTCAAAACATGGGACCTTACTGCCTTCCCACCTTAGAAATTCTCATCCCTGAGAAGCCTTTATGAATGAGTTAAACGTCACACAATCTATATGGGTCATGTAGTCTCAGACAAAAGGTCGTGTTGTGTCTCCAAACGCCCAATGCACATTTAAGAATTGGTTAGACAGGCGGCACATACACCATTATGATCTGAGGCAACACTTATTTTTTCAACTAAAACACCTAGACGGTACTTATCCAGGCCTGTTTAGCTAGCGACATGACCAATTCATCGCCTCATTAAACATTTTTCCAATGTTACTTCCCAACTTAGGCTTCAACGTCAGAAAGGGGTGAATTTTGAGTCATGGATCCATCCACCATTAGAATTTCCTACAAGACACGACCTTAAGCAATCTAGTGACATTTATCATGTGATTTCCAAAATGGATAAAATGATTGATTTCACATCAACCCAAATCCCATGTTGAGACAAATTTTCATGAAAATCCTGGGACGAAACAAACCACACTCATCTCACCTGAAGAGATGATAGAAGAGAGACTTAACTGATTTCTCCATTGAACATGAGAAGCAACTTGTCTAGCCACTCTGATTTACTTTTTAAAATGATGATCAACTTAGATGGTTGGCGTTTTTAAAAACCGAACTGTTATGTATTATTCAAATGTATTTCGTATTCACCCTGAACACATCCACTAAAGTACATACCTAACATTTGATGACATTCCTTGATTTAAGAATCACCGATCACGACAAAATGTCAAGGATAAAATCATATTGGAATGACTAGAGTGAAGGAACTAACCCAAGGTAGTCAACACTCTATTTTTATGTGTGAGACATTGGTACAATGCCATGATGCCCACCTCAGAGAATTAACAGATCCTAGAATGATATATTCCTGGCGGTCAGATTAAGGAAAAAATATTGGTGTTCAAGATACCTTCTTTGAAATTTCTACATGGGATCCCCAATGTCACTCAGAACAACCAAACCTTGATCAAAACCACATATTTAGTGTGTAACATTGACGGAAGCAATCAAACAAGCCTAATAGTTTTAAAACAAAATTATGGTGAAGTCCTATGCTCTCTTAGTGTACCTAGAAGATTTCAAGATAGTGGGAATGCTCGTTGTAAAGTAGGATACACTATGAAGATTGAAAAGTTTGCAGTCAACTCAACCAAATTGGAAGGAATAATATTCAAATGACAACTGATCAAATTTTATTGAATAAAACACATCTTCACCTATAGACACACTATTATTAACATATTACTGATCCCTTACCACCTGAAGCATCCCATTATCATTCAATAATAATCAACATAGTCCACCCATGACCAATGATGTTAATCAAAGGATGCATACACCACCAACCAATCCATCATCATGTTTCTGAGAAAGCACTGACCCGATAGAAATTTCACAAGGATAATGGAATTTATGTCTCCCCGACCATTCTCTAATGGTCATCTTTGATTGTGGTCCTTCTGCCCAAAAGGAAATGTATTTAACCAAATCGAAAGGACACCCCCACCTTAAGAGTGTACTAATAGTAAAAAAGAAAGTTATAATTTCTGCTCAAAAGTGTGCTAGGTCAAAACCACAATGAACACAATGTTTAAATAGTTGGCCTGAAAACCAAACCAAACTGATCTGCATGTCAAAACACCCATGTATCTGGAAGTCATCCTGAGCATTGGGAGGAACATTATTCCTTTATCACACAATTCACTCTACTATGAAGAAGACACAAAATTAATGTAATAGTACAAGGATTAACAATTACACTGAACTCTTCTAGTTTATAACAACATTAAGCACTCAACGGGCACCATGTATGTGAATGCATACTACCCATAGGTGATACTTAAGAAATATTACTTTTAACTCAGATGATGTCATACCGAATCATCCATCACTATAGAGAATAGAGGGCCTAATGACCTATAAAGAAGTTGACCATGCCTGAGGCATGTCTAATCTGCTAAAAATGAGCATTAATCGATACTCAAGCCTGAAACAAAATTCAAGGACATCAAGAACACCCATCCAAATAAGGGGGTCATTTATAAAGTAAAGTTCCTACTAGGTACAATTACTTGTGAATGACACCATAAAGGAAGAAAATGTAAAGACCCGTAAAATTCAAGGGAATTTTTTTCTTAATTTTCTTTGGAATTTTACAAGAGTGCGGTTTCTGACGGCACCTGATTCCGAGGCCCGGAGTGCCTGGAATCAATTTCTGAAGTTTGGCTTGGGTACGTTCAGTGAACGAACGAGCGGGAATTCCTAACTTTTGATCCGGTGCTCGGAATTGAAATCCGAGGGCACCGATGAACTCGCAGCGCCGATATTCACTTAAAGAGACCTTTTCGGGAGTTGCGTTTGTTGCGGGACGAAAGTTAGTTTTTGGGAGAATTATAAAAAGTCGAATAAAAAAATTGTGAAATTCTTTTTATTTTACTTTTGTAGGTTAACTCCTCTCAAAGGGAGTTAGGGGTGGGACCCACACCCACTTAACCTCCCTTGAGAGGATTAAGTGTGGTGGGACCCACACGAACCTAAACCTCTCATCTTATCCCTTAAACTCCCCTCTCTCCCTCTTATAAGTTTGTTAACTTAACATCTAATTAATTACACATGACATGTATAATTAATTGAGTGTTATGTTTTTGAATTTTTAAGTTTTGAATTCCTTGGCTTGGTAAATAAAATAAGGAGGAACCTTATTTTATTTGGTTAGTTTTGTTTAGCCAACTTGTGAGGATTTTTGAGAGCTCCTCCTCCTTCTTCTTCAACTTGACGAAGAATGCTCAACTTGACGAAGAACGCTCAACTTGACGAAGAACGCTCAAGTTCCGACGAAGAACTCCGCTCCTCTCTTCTTCGTCTTCCGTGTCAACGAGAGGGAACGCCGCTTCCTCCTCGGACTCCCTTCGTCGACATAAGAAGATTCGCCAACGATGTATCTCTTCGGGTGTATCTCTTCGTCATCGGATTTGACGAACGACGACCGCGACGCCCGACCTCCGTGACGTTGTCTTCCGCAGGACGTTGTCAAATCATCGAACCTATACCCGAGGTAGGGGTTGTTGATTTATTGTTTAATTATTCTATTCTTGATCGTGGATCTAGCATGTCTAACGTGAGGCAATTGAATTTTTTAAGTTGTGTTATTATTTAACGTGAGGGGGGCCGGACCGCATGAACATGGCCGAACCCCCTTCATCGTTCTTATTGAATTGCCTTGCGGGTGGAAACAAGGTGGCGTGGTGCTGTCGCACCACGCGGTTAATCGGGCGTTTATATTGTGCGGCGCCGTCGCGCCGCGCCGTGGAAGAATCATCAAGAACGTGACGTCGTCGTGCCGCGTTGAAGGAAATCAAGGTGCGGCGGAGGGGCGCGGTGCTGTCGCACCGCGCCGGACGACGAACACCGCGGCCGGTTCCAGGCCGCGGCGGAACGAGAAGACCGGCAGCCGGGCCGCCAGCGTCAGAAGCTGGAAAGGGGACCGGAAATTTTTCCGGTCCGTTTGGAGAAAATCTGGCCGGCCAAGTGGCCGACCGGAAGGTCAAAGGCCGGGGGAATTAAAATCCCCCGGCCAGCTCTAAAAACCCCCCTCTTTATGAGGGGGGGCGGTTCCTTTGAGGGGGGGCAGGCGGCCCCCCGTTTCCTGCCAATCAAGCCCCCCACGTTGGGGGGGGGGGGGCGGTTCTGCAAACAGGCGCGGCTAAAAGGCCGCGCCGCCTCTCAATCAAGCGGGGGCTTGATCCCCCCGCTCGCTGCCTCCGTGCGGCGCCGGGCCGCCTCACAGCCGCGCCGCCGCGCCCCCGTCCGGGCCGGGTCGGATCCGGGTCGACCCGGGGGGGGGGGGGGGGGGGGGGGTCAGCCCGGGTCAGCCCGGACCCGGACCCCCCCGTTTCGATTCAGTTTCGGTCTTTTGGCCATAACTTGAGCCACGGACCTCCGATCGACGAACCGTCTACGGCAACGCGATCCTTGGATCGAGGCGGTCGTTTCGGTATATCGCACTCAAGGTTTCGGATTATTTTGAGTTCGGCCGGGTTGGTTCGTTCACGAAACCAACCGGGCCTTCGGAGCGGAAACACTCATATCTTGAGCTACGGACGTCCGATTGATGTGCCGTCAGCTGTGTTGTGTTCCTCTTAGTGAGACGGATCTTTTGGAATACTCCGACCGAGTTTTGGACACAGGTGGAGTACGGTCGGGTTGGTTTTGCCTTAAAAACCAACCGGGCCCCGGGGACGAAAATGCCAATAACTCTCAGACCGGGCGTCCGATCGACGCGCCGTCTGTTGCGTTGAGTTCCTGTTGTCGATACGGAACTTTTGGATACATCAACTCTGGACTTTGTGACAGTTGATGTATCAGCCTCTCGACTCGTGGAGCGGACCCTCCGAACGAGCTTGCTGAGTGCGGGAACCCTAGTGCTGGCTGCGACTGTTACTATGACTTCTACTGCTACTACTGCTACTGTGACTGCGACGACGACAGTACAGAGATCCTGTGTGGATTCAACGACGACGACTACAGTACTCAGCGATCCTACGTGGATCAGTGCTACAGGTCCTGTGTGGGCCCGATCCTGTGTGGGTCTTTGCGCTCAGCGGTCCTGTGTGAACCAGCGCCTACAGGTCCTGTGTGGGCCCAATCCTGTGTGGGTCTTGCGGTGATTATCTACAGGTCCTGTGTGGGCCCGATCCTGTGTGGGTCTTTGCGGTGCTTATCTACAGGTCCTACGTGGGCCCGATCCTGTGTGGGTCTTTTGCGGGGGTTAGTTACCTATCGATCCTACGTGGGTCCGACGACTTAGATGGATCAGAGATCATCTTTATCGTCCTTTGAAGAAGTATACCTGTGTGAGTTGAATCCTGTTGCTTTCCTGTGTGGATTGTGTTGTGCTTTCCTGTGTGGATTTCGTTTTGCTTTCCTGTGTGGAATACGTTTACTTTCCTGTGTGGACTGAGTTGTACTTGGGCTCGGAGGTAGGAGCGTATTTGAAATTGATGACTTAGGTATATGTATGGGCATATACCTAAGCAGTGTCAGTTGTTACTTCGTGATTGCTCCTTTCTTCGTGGTTTATCCTTTGTGGATTTGAGAGACCTTCAGGGGTCTCGGGGTCCCTACTGAGTAGCTTATACTCACCCCTGCACGGGCTTTTCCCACACTACGTTGTGTTGGTTGCAGACGACGGACATCGTTGACCTTAGCTGAGGCTTGCAGAGCGGGACGGTACCCAGAGGTGGACCACTGGGCGGGACGTGCACGGAGTGGACGGCGGGACCCGTGGTGCAGTGGAGCTATCTGTACCCACCCTTCAGGTGGGATTTCCAGTGGACAGCTCAGTGTAGCGGCTTTTACTTTTCAGTTGTTGTTTTCCCTTTCGAGTTGTACTTTACTTTCAGTTTGGGTTTGTATACTGGCCCATTTACTTTTTCGCACTTTCAGTTGTACTCTGCTTTTGTTTAGTGTTTACTTTCCACTTGCTTACTCTGTGGTGTTTGTTTACTTTACAAAGGCAATGCCTTCCCTTTTTACAGGGATTTACGCCTTGGTGCTAGTCGCCAGCCCCTGGCCTATGGAAGGCGGGCTTGGGGTAGTCACGGCACAGGCCCCGAGGACGGGTCGTGACAGAAAACTCACGATATTATCAAGAATTTTATGTTCTATGGGTTCTACCTACCATGGGCTATCCCCTAATAAGGAAAAGGCTTCGAAACTAACATCGGGTCACACTAGAAGAAGTTACTAGGTGAAAAAGATGATAATTTATGTCATTTATAAAAGTAAGAGTGCCTAAGGAACACACTTGAACTTCCATCCCAGGGAATCTCAAAGAATATTTATCTACCCTTACATGAGGGTCTTAACCCGAGGACACCACTATATGTTCCATTTCAAATCCATTTACATTTAAAACCATTTCTTAATACAACATTCACAAGTTCAATAGTCCAATCATATGGGTTTCCATTTACCAATCCATATAGTTCTCATACAATTTACACATGGGATTTGGATCCCATATAATTGCAACCAATAAATTTTATCAAAATCATCCAATTACATATCAAACGAGCTAGAACGTCACTACAAGAAGCTACTAGAGGGAAACATGCTGGAATCATAGAATCATGCCATTTTAATCACAATGTCATGTTAATAAGATCATAAACATTATATAACGCAAACATGATATTGAATAGGCAGCATATTAATAGACTAGCATGCTAATTATATCACCGAAACAAGGAATCTAAAAGTTATGCTAAATAAATACATGAAACGACATGAAATTCAATGCACTCAATCATATCACCAAAAAATATAAAAAAGAACTACATGGTGTGGTAGTATACATGATATAGAATTTTCTCTGTGCCTAAAATGATGCATACTATGTTTCATCATTTATAAAGTAAGACAACAATAAATTTTCATAAAGTCCATAAACCATAAGTAGTAAAAATTAAACCAATCACTCGAGATGAAATCATATCAACTGTAATATCAAAAAGCATGAATATCAATTCCCAGCCCTGACTACTTTGTTATTTTCCAAATGTGGGGTGATCAGTCCCAATCCTGACTATTAACCATGCATCAACACATTCATAGTCTCCTGTCTACCAAACCAAAAGAGCAATACAATGGAAAAAAATAACCTTTGATACCACTTTGTAACATACCAACACAACTCATCTCTAAGGCGGTGGCCAGACCGGTGGGTCACATGACCTCAAGCGCATCTCATCGAATGCCAGAGGCTACCGACCAGAAGTGAGGGACTAGGATGTCTCCAGGGGAAGAATATTCCATCATAGATTAGAGTATGCACAACAGTTGAAATTTATTATATAATAGAAACATAACAAGAACTTAAAGTAATAGAAATAATAATAAATAATTAACAAAGTAGTGGAAGAAGATAATTAAATATAATTTATATTTAAAAATTGGAATACATATTTATCTATTGAAGAAGAAGTAATATTTATTCAGGTTTTATTAATCGATCCCAAATATTAAATAAATATTTATTCAGAAAGTAGTTATTTAATTACATGAATATATAATATTTTTTAGCTTTTTTAAAGCTAATAAATAAATTATTATTTATTAAATTAATAATTTATTTTGTTACGTGAATAATAAATATATATTTATTCACAACACTATGAATAAAAAAATTATTTATTTATTGAATGAATACTATTTATTTATATATTTATTCGAAGATTCAATAAATATTTAGGAGGATGAGAGAACATGTTTTTTTCCGGTGATAAATATTTATTAACTAGATTGTAATATTGTGTGGGTTTGCACCCATCACAAGTAACATAATAATAATAATAAAATTTACATGGAATGAGGTTTATTGGGTATTAATTCATAGTAGAGGACCTTTTGGAAATTAATTGGAATTAAACCCTAACCCAAGTTCAATTTTTAGACTACTATTTCAATCAGAGAAAGGACGATTATTGCACACAAAATTCTTTCACATTTTCTTCCTTCTTATCTCTTACTATCAGGAACAAGAAGAACAAGAGAGGTTCTTTCATGCCCAAAGTAACATGAAGTAATCAAGGCGATCTGCACAAGATGATCAATAATTCATGCTACCATCCATCATTTCATTGTTCAGATATATAAGGAATATATGTGGGTCACTACTAGATGGACCCTAATTTGGGACCTCACAAAGTAACGAATATATACAGATCAGGTTCGAATGATCAACACCACCAATGAAGTAAAATATCAAGATTTATGTAATAATTATTCTTATAATTAAATTAATTATAAATTATTTTGAAAATATCCTCTCTTTTGGTTCCAACAAATATTTATCAATATTCTTCTGAAAAATTTTAACTGGTCGCGACATTCACAACATGTATATGATGAATGATATGTTGAATCCAAAAAAGATGAGTTTTCCATTGGTCTAACAGGTTCTTCTACTGAATCTAGAACCATAATGTTTTATTAGAGTGGCCATATTCAATTAATATTTATTTATTTATTATTTATCATTTACATATTTAAAAGTTAGTTTTCATTTAAAAAGATTGTTTCTTTTAATTTCATTGTCTAGATATTTTATTCCTCTCTTCCTTTCCATGTCATATTACCAAGATAAGGATTATAATTAATCAAAAAAATATTAAGATTCAAAAACAATGTTACAAGGGATTTAGTATAATAACATAAGAGTGCACAAGGTGTGGCTTAATGGTATATGTTGTTTACCTGTGTTCATTGCACCTGAAATATTGAGCCCAGTTTGTGTGAAAGTTGTATTTGTTTTAAATGGATGTTACTGGTTTTAAATGGTTGTTAATGAAATAAAAATATTTAATTGATGTAAATATATTGATGAATCATTAAGAATAAGTAGAAAATAATTTCGGTTGATGTTTCAAAGCATGCTAACATAGTTGATGTTTCTTGGATAAATGAAATAAATAGAAATGAAGTGATCAAGTCTCATTATCGTATGAAAGATATTTTAAATACTTTGAGTTTTCTTAAGATGATTTATTTGGATGTTCATAATGTATAAAAAATGTGCTATTAATGATGGAGATACATTTTTTTCAATATCACAATTTTGTTGAAGTTTCCTTAAGAAAATATTTCTTAAAAACATTTCAAATTTAGAGAGTTTTTCTTAAAGTGACCAATTGGTTATATTAAATTGAATAGGGTCTATTAGAACAATGAAAACATATGACTTGTTTCCATGTTGAACAATCTGATAGAGTGTCTATTCGATGTAAAAAGAAGTAAATTTCGAATCAACCAAGTTGAATGGAAAAAAGAAGAAGAGAGAATGTTTGACCAATTACATTCTTGGTTAAATAATATAATGACTTGTAAAATGATTTTAGTTGATTATAACTAAAGTGTTCTTATTTGATCAAAAACCATTATGCCTTGCACTATGATTCAAGTTGATTTTTTTTGTTGAAGTGAAAAGTAATTGAAAAATATTTTAATCAGCTACATTAAAAAAGGATTTTGAAGAGATAATGTGTAGTGTTTTTAATATAAAGATATTAAGTTGTGATAGAACTCAGGTTCCCAAACATTGTGAAGCTATCATTGAAGTATGGTTTATGAGATGTACAAATTCTATCAAATAGGATTTTACAACGATCAATATGCGATGTAAAGGGTGAAATATATTGGTAAGTAATCTATAATATAAGTAAATATAAGTTTTAACAATGTTAAAATAACATCAATGAATTCTATATATTATATAGAGGAATATTTATGGATAGAAAACCTAGGAAAAAATTAATTTTAATCACTGTATGATGGTAAAAGTTTTAAATAATGATTCGGTATAATTTCGGGTACTATAGTAGTTCTGTGTGGGTATTGTGTGGGTACTATAGCAGTTACTGAAGTAGGTATTGTTTGATACTGTAGTAGCTGGAACTATTCACCTTGGGATATCAATTTGGGCTTGGAGTCTTTAAAGCCTTTAGGCTACCCAGGCCTTCGAGTTAGTAAGTCTTTTGGGCCACCATTAAATAATTATGGCCACCTTAGGGCCTTTAGTCCACATGATCAATGCAGTTTCCCCAGATAGACTCTACAAAAAAAAGAGAATCCCTAGAGGAGGATTCAGAGTAGGTGCACTCAACAGAGAAGAACCAATGGATTCAGATTAATGATATTTTATGGATACGCTATCCGGACCAGCCTGTGCTTACACCAGAAGCTTATCCAGACGACTATGCAATGGTTTAGAGCTACCATAAAAGTTTAGATGTCGGGGAGGGGTATTTTGTTTGGTAGTTATTGTTTGGTTGAAGTCCCTAATACCTTTGGGTCATGTAATGTATCTTAATCCTACGAGACATGTAATATCTAAGTCTACGGGACTTGTAAGGGTTACCCCTCATCCCTTGAAAGGGGGGTTATTAAAAATCAATAAAAATGAAGGCATCTAGGCCATTTGGTTTAGAAAAACAATCATGATTTCATCATTAGAATGATTTAGGGATGTTTCACCAAAATGAATTTTCCCAATAGTGGAACTAGAAAAATGTTTCCAAGCTATGGAATCCGACAGAGGTTTCTAAATGATTTTACCAGAAAAATATTTTTGTATAACATTCATTAGAACTAATTTTACATGAAAGATGATTATACAAAAAACATTGAGGTTTTCGGATAGATTACATCAGATAGAAGTTTCTATATAATGTCATCAAATACACAGCACTACAAAGACATCATACTGAGTATTACAAATTCATCTGATAGAGTTCTATAATGAATCAGATAGATTGAATAGATTATATATCCAAAATTTCAGTGAATGAAATAAAACTAACAAATATCTGTGAACCCAAAATATGAAAGAAGAGACCCATGAATTTCAATGGGATTAGGAAAACATATTCAACAGAAAATGTTTTGTTTTGAAAATTATTGGTCCAGGGATGATTATTGAAAAATAATTCTATGGTTTTCTGAAATTTTTTCAAATGAACAGAAGATGATGTTTCATAAGACGGAAGATTTGAATGAAAGTTATACCTGATGGAAGGTTCAAATAACATTACAAAATTGGAAAATTTATCAAATGTAATGATATTTATATGATCCTTTAATGTTTTAATAATCATGAAGGGATTTTTTCATTCTCAAAATTTTAAGAATGTTTGAGGAAGTTTTTTGACATGTTTAATGTTCTAGAAGAATTGTGATGTGTTCCTATGAAATTGAAAAAAGCATGAAGTTTGAAATACATATTTGAGTTAGGCTGGAAATCAAAATTGAGTTCTCGAACATACACAAAAAAATGAATCTATATAAAAGGTTGTAATTATATGTAAAAGTTTATTGAAATACTATTCACATGTGTGGGAGCATAATTGATGAATAATTTGTCCAATAAGATAGTAGAAACCATCATGTGTTGGAGATATTCTAATCTGGGTCGATGTTTCGAGAGAAGAAGTTCTCGATGAAGCAGGGGGTATCAAACAGAGTGATGTCACTGAATTAAACTAAGCACTGAATAAAGAACGTAAGAATATAACATTTAAAAGAAAAATATGAATAAAGAAAGATAAAAATAAAGAATAATGATCATATGAACTATCATCGGATTAATCAATTTCAGATAGACAAGATCAGATGAATCAATCAAATAGATAATATTTGGAAAAATTAAGAATAAAGAGGAAGAATAAGAAATGGGAACTAAAAAACTATCCCTTTATATAAACTCACCATATAAACATCATTAAACAGACAAGAAAACATAGACAAAAATAGATGAAAGAATCCGACAAACTAGTTTTGTATACATGAGATAATAATTAAGAATATTTCTTGCATATTATTATATAAGTAACAATCTGAATAAGAAGGACGTGATTTAAAAATTAGTAATGTGACATCCAAATAGAAGTCTCATATAGTGGAATAATATCTTATTGTTGAAAAATGAATTATAAAGAGGTGAATACTAACATCAGAGGCAGTATAAAGAACCAGAGAGGATATGCATGTTGGAAAAGTCCTTCACCAGTCCTGGTAATCGGATTGTTTCTACCCACACCTAAATTGCAGGGACTGAAACTTGGATATGTATTGATTTTTTTTCTAAACCATTATACTTAGTATCTTATTATATTGGATATTCTGTGTAATGACCATCACCATATGTGGCAAGGACTAACTACTCAAATTGGGTTGTGATATTTTTTAAAAATATCATGTTTGATATTTGCATTCTTTTATATACTTCCACATGTTAAGGAATAGATAATTTTGGAATCAAGATGAAAAAAAATCTAAGAGGTAATGGGATAAAAATTTATAATTAAGCTATGATTTCCCAACATAGATTCACCACAGCTTAGTTAGGTTCATATCCCAAACTAGTTATCTCAATTGGTATTATTGGTATGGTTTAACTCTATTGGATTCTCTATGGTGTAGTTGTAACATCCTGAACTAGATTCCACTAAAACTGTTCATCAATCTGGTTCGTTATGATTCCTCATGTTTGCCTCCCCGTATGTTAGAGGATGTGGACTAGAAGCAAAGGCCTAGGTTGTGACACTAGTTAGACTATAAAATCATATTAGAGTGATATAAATGTGTAAATAGATAAGTATCATACACTATAGTTATTAAATATAGTGGAAAATTAGTAAATAAAATGAAGTACAAGATTCTATAATAATAAATGAAAATGCTATAAAATCCAAAATAACTATGTCATACACAAAGCAGTAGTCACCCACTAGGACTATCAAACAAATACATGAGTATAAAATAAACTGAAATTAAAGTATAGATCTCTACAACTAACTCCATTCCATAACACATACCCAGTCTCTAGATACGTTTGAAATGCACCAGCCCATTCAAAATAACTCACATAAGTAGATCCACCTCAATATACAACTCTATGACTCAGACCTATCCACCATGAAACTATTTTCATCCTAAAAATATGATATAAGGTATACAAATATATCGATGTTCATGTGGAGGGGTAAACAATAATCTTAGTAGCCCACCACAATAATGGGACTAAAAATATGCTTCTATAATATCTTAAAAAAGAAAAGTTCTCAACCTAACTGAGACATAACTAAGAAGATAATTAAAACCAATAACATAAAATAAGAGTTGAACCTCGTGTCTATAATCCTAGTCAACTAGGAATGTTTCACCTTGGATATCCATATCTATATACATATATATATATATTGTACAATACATATATATATACACATATATGAATATTCATGATTAAGGTGAAATAAATGACATAATAACAGACAACATTCTATCATTGGTTCTGTAATCCTAATCACCTGAACATCCTGTGCGAAGGCATTGAGATGGACATCAAGCCACTCAAGCTGTGTATCATTAAGTTGACCTCCGGGTCCGTAATCCCAATAAAAAATACCAACATTATCCAAAATCATGAATATCTATGAGAAATCAATGTAAACACAAGGGGATACTAATCTGACACTAGTGTTCACCCATACTCACCTCCTATCATAATAAAGAATGATTCTAGGGAAGTAAATCCGGATATCCGATAAATGGTCAATGAGTTAGACACCATTCTTCTCAATCCTTGTAAATGGAGTCCAATGTTTGAGCCCTAGGTCACATTCCATATATGGTCATGACATTAGGAACACAGATAATCACTATGGGTTTGACCCTTAGGGGATCTATAAGGAGAACTCACCATTGAGAAGCCTTGACTTCCCCTAGAGTCTCTGATAAGGTAGATATGAATCATCCCTATCATTCAGAAAAGCATAATCAATCCATGTATCCAACGATGTGAGACTCCATGACTAACACTGTGGTCATGTAATTCATCAGGGAGATCATAATCATCCCAATCCCAAGGAGATCACAATAATCGCTGAGTATAATCAGATCAAGGAGATCATAATCATCTTTTTCACATATCAACAGATGAGAAAGTAATCATCATCATCATATATCAACAGAGGAGAGTAGAATATTCATCATCACCTAGGAGAGGGGAATCAACAATGAGTATTATTACTAGAGACACCATGACCATATATCATAACCATAGGCTCAAAAACTAGATCCAAGGAAGCAGCTCTTGAAATCCCAAAAAGGTAATAATAAAATATACAGGTTCAACAACCATATCCTAGTTTGTACCTATGAGTATACAAGTAAATACCGAAAATAACATGGCTCAATATCTGAATCCCACGAAAATTTTTTGGGCATCACAAAGAGAATGAAATTTATACCATGTTAGGATTAATAGACACCAACCAGAAAGAACCTCTAGCTATCATTGTTTCATTAATAGTAAACATGAGAAAAAATAGAAAATGATTGAGGGTGGTTGAATGCATAAACTCAAAATTACTACAAAAAACCCATGGGCTTACACATTTGGTGAGGGTTCTAAGTTAACACTCGATTACATCTCTACCCAAACCCGACGTACTAACTCAGGGTCGGTCAAAAAAAGGGCATCCCTGGGTATATTAATTAATACACAAGAGAGAAGTCATACATGGAATCCTTAGGGTCTACACATAAGCGAAGGAATCCTACTCATGATCCTAAGATTGGATGGTAAGGGAGGAATTCTATATGGGAACCTCGAATTGAAAGTCAACAGTAACATCCTACAGGGGATCCTCACATGGTATGAAAATACATGAATCATACAAGGGATCCTCAGGATTGGAAGGGGACTCATATAAGGGAAACTCAGAGTAGTGAACCAGGAAATGGATCTTAGTAGGGATTCCCTAGGTTATCTTAAAATAAAAGACATTCCATGGGGGATCCATAGTATAAGAAGAAGATAGATTCATCATACATGGGATCCTCCAGGACAAAACATATATAGTGGAATCCTACAGGGATCCTCTGAAACAATGAGTCTCACAGCAACATAGACCAGAAGGAAACATCTCGTAAGGGATATATAATCAAGGGAAAAGGATATGAAACATCATTCTAGAGAGATAACTCATGTATCATCTTGGAAAAATTATCACCCTCATGAGACAACTGAATTCAATCATAGGAGGAAGAACATATTCTTTAAGTAAAATCCCAAAAACACTACATAGGAGTCCTTAAAAACACCCAGTGGGTTATACCATCAGATTCTACGTGAAAATATACTCATAATGGATACTCATGGATTAAATTATAAATCATGGGAAAAAATAAATGAAAAAAACCTCAAAGGGTATCAAAAGAGTAGTACACGACATGTCTCCCTGAGCTCACGATGTGTACACCCAAATCCCCACCTGGGAGTGTACTCCAGCCAAACATGATTGTAAACACCAAATTACACGTAATTCAATACAGGTACATTATGTGTACCATACAAAAGGTACATACCTATTTACCTCAAATGGAATTTCCATGTAATTGTTATGGGAATGTACTTCTACATCATGTGCAACTCACATGGGGTCTGTTTGTGTACTCTACCCAACTATTTCCCCCACACGGATAGCCTAGCCATGTACATTACTACATAGACGAGTCCCAGTACATGGATTTTAAAACCTAGTACATGGAGTGTACTTAAAAAACTTCAACATCCCCAAATAAGAGGAACAAACATTGTGTCTCTATGAACCACACACTATGTATATGGGTTTTCCCGAATGAAAGACCTCCAAAACACCTGAAACCCCCGTTTTCTCCCCAAAAACAAAATATCATACCATGAGGGGTAATAATTAATCATTAAAGGAGATTAGAACATAAAAATATAACATCTACTAGGATATAAAATGGAAAAATAAAAATAGCCTACCTTTGGGTGGAATCAGATGAAGCTTCTCCCATTTCCGTGATCCAAGGTTGTCGTATGATGATCCTGTGCATCCTGAGCTCTATGGTGGTAGCTGATTCTCTCCCTCTCTCTCTCATTATATCTCTATTTACATCCATCCTTTTCATGTGGGGAAGGAATAGCCTTGGGATAATATTCAAGAAGACAATGGGAGGAAAATAATGGAATGGAAAAAAAGAATAAAAAGAAAAAAAGAGAAAGAAAAGGGGGCCTGAGCCGACCCCGATGCCCTATATGAGTATATAAATCACCTACGAAAGAATCCCCATAATAGTCTCAATGGAAGAGAAAGAATCTAAATATGTCACTCCATTCAAAATATATATTCAATAGAATGTATATGAATAAATTAATATTTAGTTTATTTATTATTAATTAGTAATTATTTCGCTAAAATATGAAGAACTCAGATTTCCACTAAACATTTTTAATAGATTATAACACTTATTACATGACTGGTTGAGCAGTCAAAATAATTATCAAAATCATATGACATGTTATAATTACAATTTTAACCCTCATAGGCATCTGAACGCAAAAATTCAAATTTCTGCTCAAAACTCCAGTCTGAAAAAACATGGGTCCCCAGAGTAGTAATTATATTTTAACGATTTTAGTTTCGTTAATATATTCACAATTATGTTTAGTTTTGGTTAATTTTTAGTTATCTCTATGTGGAAATCAATTTCTACCAAGACAATGATTAATAGGAAAAATAATGAGAAAAGGAATCTAAATAAGTTATCCCTCTTTCCTAATAAAGAGGATGTATCTATTTCTTTATGACATGTCAACAAAGAAGATATATATATCCTGTAATGTGAATATAATGTTGCTCATGCTTCCACCAATGAGAACAGAAATATTCCTACCTTAATTATGTTAAGTGATAAAGAGGTATATAACTATTTTTGTATACATTTTACATTATAATAATATACTATAATAAGTGGGGATAATGATAATTCTAAAACTTATCAAGATATATTAGTTGATCTATTAATAGATATTATTCAATTTATTTCCAAAGAAATATCCCATCTTTTTTGTGGACTATTTTAAATTTTGAAAGAAGAAATCAACCATCCAGAAGAATGAGTAGATAATATAGAGAATGATTTTCCTGAAAAAGTTATAACATGTATAAAGACATATACATAGGTTGTATAATTTGAAAAATAACAATGGAGCATGAAATTGGTTCTTCAAAATTTAAAAATTATTGGCTCAAGGAAAATGAAGGGAATGATGCAGTCAACAAGACTCCAGATAAAAGCGATCCAAGCTATTAATGTTGTTGCTATAATAGATCCACACTATAACATCCCAGGTAATTAAAGAATAAAGAATTTTCAAATTTATTAATATTTACGAATTAAATATTAATTTTAATTTAAAGGGGTTTCTACGTTCGATAGCGTACTCGGTACGCAACGATGAGTTTCTTTGAAAACTTACGTTGCACACAAGTAATAAAATAATATTATTTTAAATGTTAGTTAACGAGTAGCCGTTGTACTGGCGGGAATGGATAGAAATAACTAAAATATGATTATATATGTTTCTAAATGTTTTTACATTTACCCAATAAAAGATAAAGGCTTAAAATACGGAAAGAGTTCAATTTTAGGCATTTATACCCTAATTTTCACGAAAGGTCCACTAATCACCTTTTGAAGGAGAACCGTCATTAAATATATTTTTGATCAATCTTATAAATTCTATTGGACCAAATATAACTCTTCTTTAGAATCGGGACATCAAAATTTACTTTGTGTAAATTTTTGGTACCTTTCTGATAAAGTTCATTTTTTAATGAATAGTGTAAAATGTTGTATTTTAATTCAAAACCTCTTTTTAATCTAATTTATTTATATTATTAGATTATCTTTTGAATTGGTTTGAAAGTGAAATTATAAAATATTTTTACCATTAAATCCAATAGTGGTCGTTGAAATTAATTTCACATTGAAATCAGACTTAAACTAGTGTCAATCTGTTGATACTTATTGTTTCATAAAAACACGCTATTTTCTCTGACAACGGAAATTAATTATTAAATTAATTAATGTGACTTATATGTTTTGAATTTTGTAAAATAGACTTCATTTTTGAATTCGTAATAACAAATATTGCTTAGGGTGAATTTTTGGTAATTTTCTGAAAAACATCAATTTTTGATGAATAGTGAAACCACTAATTGGTACTTATAAAGACTGATTTTCCGTTTAAATGAAATTTTTCCATCATTGTATTTTGAATTTCAAAAATCCGACATACATGGTTGTCATTAAGAAGTAAAATGTGGTTCAATGAGATTATAATAATTTTTTGGTGAATAGTAACTTATTAAGTTCTTAATCGCGATTAGTGGTAATTAGTGTAGTTTAAGGTAAAAATAATTCTTTAATAAAATAAGATGAGCTTGACACATGTCCTACCATCATTGGTTGTGTCATGGCCGACCAAGACAAGCCATGGGTCAACTTGGGGACCCCATTGAGACACTTTGGTTGGGAAATGACATAAATAACTTTTTATTTAATGTAAAAGTAAAAATGACACAAACATGATATGTTTTACTAAAACAATTTTTATATGGGGTTATAAAGATCAGATTTTTGATTATAAATAGTAATTGGAAATCTAAAAATATTTCCTACATCATAGTAGTTTTTTTATAATTTTTATACTTTATATAAATTAATTTATTTATGACATCATGATGATGCAGCGATGACCTCATTATTTAACAATTTAAATAAAATGGAAAGATAATGTAAAATCTATGAACTACACATGTCCAAAACCAATTGGATGAGTGGATTTCTAACCCTCATCACCTTATCCACGAATTATATCAATGTGGGACTTTTAAAACCAAAACACATTTTTCAAATAAAGTAATATTTCTTTACTTTCCAAAAGTGCCCCTCCTCTCCTCCTATAAAAGGCCCCCACCTCTACCTCATTTCACACACTCCTCAAGCCTTTTTCTCGGCCAAACCCTGCCCATTTACTCTCTCCACATCACTCTCCTCATCCTAGAGGATTCCGGTTGGGCAGAATCCTTTCAAAGGAAGCCTTTAGGCTCAAATCAAAAGGAGTTACACTTTTAAAGGTAATTCATTCTCTCTTGTTCATTTGTTTTATTTTGATTCTCCAACCCTATAAACTCTTTTTATTTACTTCTTTTGTAACAAAAACAGTATCTTCAATATACTAGGATGTTGTTATAAGATTTATTCAAGCTACACTCTCACACAACTACATCAAATGGTTAAAGAACATACGGTTTCCGTGGATGGAGAAATTCTGCCTCCCGAAATGATGATTGTTCAATACTCATTTAACACCTTCAAAGGTGGACATTATGATGTCACTATTTTTATATATGATATATAATATGTTTATTTTTTCTTTAATATTCTGTATTTTCCATTTTGGGCATACCTTTATGGCTTCCATTATGGGTATACGCGATATCTTCATTTTAGGAAGTGCGGACTACCGCCCCCTCAAAGTGATGTGATTCGTTAATGCCATATGTGGGACGTGTAAAGGATGGATTTAAAAGTAAATGTATATAATGGATATATATAATTAATGATATATCTAAATGATGAATATAATTCTGGAATTAAAATATACATACCTCTCATTTATTTTTAATTCCATTAATATGACAAAGAAATGAAAGTAGCGTTCATGCGTACGTACGACTTACCGTCTCCATGAACGGTTCATTTCATTTCTTACCTCTAAATGATTATGTAATATTATAAATACATGTATATGCTGGATATATATGATATATATGATATCCAAATCAGGAATTTCATTCTGTATATATAGAACTTTTGACCACACGAACAACAAGTAATTGTAAGAAGTCAACTTTCGACTTAAGAACCAAATATTGACAAAACAAACATTATTAACTTAAATGGTTACATAATGTTTATGACATGGAAATAAGTGATATAAAAGGAATAATGAACTTTAAAAAGGTTCTTAATAAAGTATAAATTAACTCAAGTTTATTATTCAGGACGTTAAATAACGATCGAGTCAAGTCGGACCCGAGGTAAGGGACTTCGTCCTAATCTCCTTTCATTGAGGCATATTTCGTTTTATACACAACTTTATTTTATACGGTGTATAAAATCCTTTGACTTTTACTTTAATACAAAAGGAATCTTTTTCTACGAAGCGTTTTACAAAACGACAAAAAGGAATGTTTCTTTTAACGTACACGGCGACAACGACCTTTTCCGCCGCCGCGAGTATTATTTGGTCTTTGGCTTTCTCAACAAGCCGTAATGTTTTTAAAATAAAATAAATACCATATACTCTTTTATGTATTTTGGTATTGAAAATGGTTTTGAAAAAGGATTCTATTATGTCAATATATTTATGATATATTGTGATTGAAATGTGGAAATTTTATCATTCCTTTATATTGGTTTTATGTTTTATGATTTTATACTGGTACATGGACATTTTAACGGGTGGTTACGTTTTAAACCATATGAAGGGTGGTGTCGTGAATACCAGGACGATTGGTTACGTTATAACCTCCAATGCATTGGGTATGGAAGTCGGTCGTATGGCTATTCCATTAAGTATATATGGAAATTGGCCGTATGGCTATTCCATTAAGTGATATGTGTGGAAGTCGACCGTATGGTTATTCCACTTATGTATGTTTATGTCCCAAGTTACCTTTATATATGTTATGTGTTCTTTTTATGGGTTTTATGGTAATCCTTTGGTTATAAAAAGGTAAGTAATGATACTTTATTCAGTGAAGAGTTTTTTTACTACTTCATGAAGGTGAAGGTATTACTTTGATAGAGTATATATGCTTTACTTGATGTTTGAAAAACTAATTGTTTTCATTCTTTCTGTATCCCTTACTGAGCTTTTTATGCTCACCCCATGTTTTTTTTGAAATGTTTTCACAGGACTTAATGTGGAATAAGGTCAAGGATGGGATCAAGGGAATGTCATCCTATATAAAACATGGAACTAGACACGTTTCTTTTTAAGAGTTTTTTTATTATGGAAACTTAGTAGAAGTGAATACTTTGTAATCTTTTGAGATGTAATAGTTATGTTCTAATTCTCTAAAACTCTAAACCTGAAAATATCCTCAACGTGAATTATTCATTTAATTCAATATTAAGTAAGGTTTAAGGCTGGGGCCTTATAGTTGCTATCAGAGGTCGGTTTAGACAACTTTAGGAGTTAGAAAATTGTTAAATTAAAATATTATTGAAATGATGTAGCATCTACGGATTACCATGTTGCTTCGCCTAAGATATTTCTGTGTTCAGAATCGTTTTCCGTAGAGGAAACAAAGCACCTATGTTGGGACGACATCAGGAGGAAGACAACCTTCCAAATCAGCAACCTGAGATGGTTGGAATCGGAACTGAACAGTTTGTTGCAGTGATGGCACAGTTGACTCAGGCTATAAATGGTGGTGGTATCCATGCACGAGATCAGCCAGATCAACCGCAGAGGAACATGTCAGTGGTGGAACATTTCATGAGGCAACATACCCCATCATTCAGAGGATCATCTGACCCTGTGCAAGCTGAAGGGTGGATTAAAGCACTGGAGAAGATTTTTGATGTCATGGGGTGTTCAGAACATCAAAAGGTTAGTCTTTTTGTTAACCGTTTTGACGGTGAAGCTGATCAGTGGTGGTCTATGGTGAAAAATATAAGGGATAATGATGAGATTGAGGATCTTCACTGGGACGAAATCAAAGGTATGTTTCTTGAGAAATATTTTCCTAAGGTGGTTCATCTTAGGATGGAAAAACAGTTCCTAGAATTAAGGCAGGAGGATGATTCAATGGCTGCTTATGAAGAAAAGTTCACTCGATTGGCATGGTATTCTCCAAACTTCATACAAGATCTTGATAGTAAAATAAACCGTTTTTACTCAGGGTTAAAGCCAAATTATCGAAGGGATTTAGCTTCTTGTGAGTTCAAAAGTTATGAAAAACTTGTTAGATGTGCGGAAAAGGTGGAAATGGAGTTTACCGATGATCAGGTGTTCTATGACAAACAACAGAATAAGAGGTCTAGTTGGTAGGAAAAGGGGAAGAATTCATCAAAGAAGCAAGGAGGTAAGAAAACCAAATATCCATCCTGTGAGAAGTGTTGTAAAATGCATCCTGGAGAATGTTTATCCAAGTCTGGTAAGTGCTTTCGGTGTGGTAAGTCTGGTCATATTGCTCGTAACTGTAAGGAAGATGATCAAGCAGGAAATGAAAAGCCAACGGTAAGATGTTTTAAGTGTAATGAAATGGGTCATTATGCAAATGAGTGTCCAACGAAGAACTCAACTAGGGGAATGCAGCCAGACTACAAGTAGAAAGGGGTGGTGAAATCCTTTACAACAACTTCAGCAGATGTTGGTCCATCGAATGAAGTGGTATCAGCTCCAGGGAGCTCAGTATTTTTCAAAGATTGACTTGAGGTCGGGGTACCATCAGTTGAAAGTAAAAGAAGCAGACGTTCCGAAGACTGCGTTCCGTACTAGATATGGCCATTATGAATTTGTAGTTATGCCTTTTGGGTTAACCAATGCACCTGCTGTATTCATGGACCTTATGAATAAAATTTTCCATGAGTTCTTAGATATGTTTGTGTTTGTGTTTTGAGGTTTGCGAAGAGGTTATGTGTGCCTTGTGATTCACAATTGAAGAATGAGTTGTTATGTGAGGCTCATAGTTCCCAGTTTTCAGTTCATCCTGGAAGTACTAAGATGGACAGAGATCTGCGGGAGTATTACTGGTGGGATGGAATTAAAAGAGATCTTGCTGATTTTACTGTGAAGTGTTTGACATGTCAACAGGTTAAAGCAGAGCGACAGTTACTGAAAGGGATGCTTCAGCCTTTACCAGTGCCAGAGTGAAAATGGGAAAACATAAACATGGAATTTGTTGTGGGATTACCGAGGACATCTTGAGGTAATAATGCAATCTGGGGTATTATTGATCGCTTGACCAAATCTGGTAATTTCCTTTCTATACGAGATACTTTCTCTCTAGATCAACTTTCCCGTTTGTATCTTAAAAAGATAGTCAGGTTACATGGAGTTCCTCTCTCCATTGTATCTGATCGTGATCCCAGGTTCACATCGAACTTTTGGAAAGGCCTTCAGAAGTCGTTGGGTACAGAATTAAATTTTAGTACAACTTTTCATCCTCAATCAGATGGGCAGTCAAAACGAACAATTCAGACATTGGAGGATATGATACGAGCTTGTTCTATGGATTATCAGGGAAGTTTGGACCGACATCATTCTTTGGCTGTGTTTTCTTATATTAACAGTTTTCATTCCAGTATATAGATGTCACCATTTGAGGCATTATATGGGAAGCGGTGTCGAACTCCAGCATTTTGGAATAGAGTGGGTGAAAGGAAGCTGATGGAACCAGAATTGGTAGAAGAGATGGAAGAAAAAGTTCAGTTGATTCAGAAGCACATGAGAACAGCTCAGAGTAGGCAGAAGAGTTATGCGGATAACCGGAGGAAGGATCTATCTTTCGAGGTAGGTGATCATGTTCTTCTCAAGGTTTCTCCTTGGAAAAGTGTGATGAGATTTGGTAAGAAAGGAAAGCTGAGTCCAAGGTTCATTGGACCATATGATATTATGGAGAGAGTTGGATCAGTTGCATATCGGGTGGCTTTACCTCCTAGTTTATCTCAGGTACACAATGTTTTTCACGTTTCGATGTTGAGAAATTATATGCCAGATCCATCTAATGTTTTGAGTCCAGAGGTAGTTCAGCTGGAAGAGAATCTATCTTATGAGGAACAACCGGTCCAGATTTTTGACCACAGGGAGCAGGTGTTATGGAATAAGGTGATTCCTCAGGTAAAGGTTTTGTGAAAAAAACCATGTGATTGAAGAGGCAACGTGGGAATCTGAAAATGCTATGAGGGATAAATATCCCCACTTATTTTGATAAGTGAATAAAATTGCGAGGACACAATTCCCAAAAGGGGGGAAGGATGTAACATCCCAGGTAATTAAAGAATAAAGAATTTTCATATTTATTAATATTTACGAATTAAATATTAATTTTAATTAAAAGGGGTTTCTACGTTCGATAGCGTACTCGGTACGCAACGATGAGTTTTTTGAAAACTTACGTTGAACACAAGTAATAAAATAATATTATTTTAAATGTTAGTTAATGAGTAGCCGTTGTCCTGACAGGAATGGATAGAAATAACTAAAATATGATTATATATGTTTTTAAATGTTTTTACATTTACCCAATAAAAGATAAAGGCTTCAAATACAAAAAGAGTTCAATTTTAGGCATTTATACCCAAATTTTCACGAAAGGTCCAATTATCACCTTTTGACGGAGAACCGTCATTAAATATAATTTTGATAGATCTTATAAATTCTATTGGACCAAATATAACTCTTCTTTATAATCGGGACATCAAAATTTACTTTGTGTAAATTTTTGGTACCTTTCTGATAAAGTTCATTTTTTTAATAAATAGTGTAAAATGTTGTATTTTAATTCAAAAACTCTTTTTAATCTAATTTATTTATATGATTATATAATCTTAAGAATTGGTTTTAAATTGAAATTAGAAAATATTTTTACCATTAATTCCAATATTGGTCGTTGGAATTAATTTCACTTTGAAATCGGACTTAAACTAGTGTCAATCTTTTGATACTTATTGTTTCATAAAAACACGCTATTTGCTCTGACAATGGAAATTAATTATTAAATTAATTAATGTGACTTATATGTTTTGAATTTTGTAAAATAGACTTCATTTTTGAATTCATAATATCAAATATAGCTTAGGGTGAATTTTTGGTAATTTTCTGAAAAACTACAATTTTTGATGAATAGTGAAACCACTAAGTGGTACTTATAAAGACTGATTTTCCGTTTAAATGAAATTTTGCCATCATTGTATTTTGAATTTAAAAAATCCGACATACATGGTATTCATTAAGAAGTAAAATGTGGTTCAATGAGATTATAATAATTTTTTGGTGAATAGTAACTTATTATGTTCTTAATCGCGATTAGTGGTAATTAGTGTAGTTTAAGGTAAAAATAATGCTTTAATAAAATAATATGAGCTTGAAACATGTCCTACCATCATTGGTTGTGTCATGGCCGACCAAGAAAATCCATGGGTCAACTTGGGGACCCCATGGAGACACTTTGTTTGGGAAATGACATAAATAACTTTTTATTTAATGTAAAAGTAAAAATGACAGAAACATGATATGTTTTACTAAAACAATTTTTACATGGGGTTATAAAGATCATATTTTTGATTATATATAGTCATTGGAAAGATAAAAATATTTCCTACATCATAGTATTTTTTTTATAATTTTTAGACTTTAAATAAATTAATTTCATTATGACATCATGATGATGCAACGATGACCTCATTATTTAACAATTTAAATAAAATGGAAAGATAATGTAAAATATATGAACTAAACATGTCCAAAACCCATTGGATGAGTGGATTTCGAACCCTCATAACCTTATCCACGAATTATATCAATGTGGGCCTTTTAAAACCGAAACACATTTTTCAAATAAAGTAATATTTCTTTACTTTCCAAAAGTGCCCCTCCTCTCCTCTTATAAAAGGCCCCCACCTCTACCTCATTTCACACACACATCAAGCCTTTGGCTCGGCCAAACCCTGCCCATTTACTCTCTCCACATCACTATCCTCATCCTAGAGGATTCCTGTTGGGAAGAATCCTTTCAAAGGAATCCTTTAAGCTCAAATCAAAAGGAGTTACACTTTTAAAGGTAATTCATTCTCTCTTGTTCATTTGTATTATTTTGCTTCTCCAACCCTATAAACTCTGTTTATTTACTTCTTTTGTAACAACAACTGTATCTTAAATATACTAGGATGTTTTTATAAGATTTATTCAAGCTACAATCTCACACAACTACATCAAATGGTTAAAGAACATACAGTTTCCGTGGATGGCGAAATTATGCCTCCCGAAACGATGATTGTTCAATACTCATTTAACACCTTCAAAGGTGGCCATTATGATGTCACTATTTTTATATATGATATATAATATGTTTATGTTTTCTTTAAGCTTCTGTATTTTTCATTTTGGTCATACATTTATGGATTCCATTATGGGTATACGCGATGTCTTCATTTTAGGAAGTGCGGACTACCGCCCCCTCAAAGTGATGTGATTCGTTAATGCCATATGTGGGACGTGTAAAGGATGGATTTAAAGTTATTATATATGATGTTATACTGGAATTATATTATACCTCTATATAATTATTATTTATTTCCATTAAAGTATGAGATAGAAATGAAAGTAGCGTTCATGCGTACGTACGGCTTACCGTCTCCATGAACGGTGCATTTCATTTCTTATCCCCAAATGTAATGTACTATTAAAATTACATGTATATAATGGATATATATAATTTTTGATATATCTAAATGATGAATATAATTCTGGAATTAAAATATACATACCTCTCATTTAGTTTTAATTCCATTAATATGACAAAGAAATGAAAGTAGCGTTCATGCGTACGTACGGCTTACCGTCTCCATGAACGGTGCATTTCATTTCTTACCTCTAAATGATTATGTTATATTATAAATACATGTATATGCTGGATATATATGATATATATGATATCCAAATCAGGAATTTCATTCTGGATATAAAGAACTTTTGACCACACGAACAACAAGTAATTGTAAGAAGTCAACTTTCGACTTAAGAACCAAATATTGACAAAACAAACATTATTAACTTAAATGGTTACATAATGTTTATAACATCGAAATAAGTGATATAAAAGGAATAATGAACTTTAAAAAGGTTCTTAATCAAGTATAAATTAACTCAAGTTTATTATTCAGGATGTTAAAGAACGATCAAGTCAAGTCAGACCCGAGGTAAGGGACTTCGTCTCAATCTCCTTTCATTGAGGCATATTTCGTTTTATACACAACTTTATTTTATACGGTGTATAAAATCCTTTCACTTTTAATTTTATACAAAATGAATCTTTTTCTATGAAGCGTTTTACAAAACGACAAATAGGAATGTTTCTTTTAACGTATACGGAGACAACGACCTTTTCCGCCGCCGCGAGTATTATTTGGTCTTTGGCTTTCTCAACAAGCCGTAATGTTTTTAGAATAAAATAAATACAATATACTCTTTTATGTATTTTGGTATTGAAAATGGTTTTGAAAAAGGATTCTATTATGTCAATATATTTATGATATACTGTGATTGAAATGTGGAAATGTTATCATTCCTTTATATTGGTTTTATGTTTTATGATTTTATACTGGTACTTGGACATTTTAACGGGTGGTTACGTTATAAACCATATGACGGGTGGTGCCGTGAATACTAGGACGAGTGGTTACGTTATAACCTCCAATGCATTGGGTATGGAAGTCGGTCGTATGGCTATTCCATTAAGTATGTATGGAAATTGGCCGTATGGATATTCTATTAAGTGATATGTGTGGAAGTCGACCGTATGGTTATTCCACTTAAGTATGTTTATGTCCCAAGTTACCTTTATATATGTTATGTGTTCGTTTTATGGGTTTTATGTTAATCCTTTGGTTACAAAAAGGTAAGAAATGATACTTTATTCAGTGAAGAGTTTTTTTTACTACTTCATGAAGGTGAAGGTATTACTTTGATAGAGTATATATGTTTTACTTGATGGTTGAAAAACTAACAGTTTTCATTCTTTCTGTATCCCTTGCTGAGATTTTTATGCTCACCCCAAGTTTTTTTTGAAATGTTTTCACAGGACTTAATGTAGAATAAGGTCAAGGATGGGATCAAGGTAATGTCATCCTATATAAAACATGGAACTAGACACGTTTGTTTATAAGAGTTTTTTTTATTATGGAAACTTAGTAGAAGTGACTACTTTGTAATCTTTTGAGATGTAATAGATATGTTCTAATTCTCTAAAACTCTAAACCTGAAAAGATCCTCAACGTGAATTATTCATTTAATTCAATATTAAGTAACGTTTAAGGCTGGTGCCATATACAAACATTGTACATTAGAGTGTTTTTGTAATCATCTAAATGTAAGAGAAACAAGTAATCCCATGCCAAGGGGATCATGACATAGATGAAAAAGAAACATCCAATGTTTAAGAAAAATATAAAAACATCCATATACTTTAGGAATGTTTGATAAAACATGTGATGTTAGAAAAGATGGTGGTCACAATATTGGTAAATGATAATCTCAACATTTATCTAATGGTGATATGAAAATAATTCCACAGATGTTGGTAAAGAAAGAAATAACATCCTTGGGAAGAAAATAGAAGAATTATTAAGTTCTCTAAAAAATAAAAGATTGAAGAACTTATATTCAAAATTCAGTAAGCTGGAAAAAAGTGATAAATTAAAAATATAAAATAAGAAGGATTGATCATAGAATAATTCATGAGAAAGAAAAACAAAATTTATGCAAATAAACTTAATGATATCTTAGTAATCTGTGTAGAATATTTGTAAAGACTAAGAAAAATAGAAGAATCAAAATATAAGGCTAGTCTAAAATAAAAGGGAATAATTTCACATGTAGGTAAATAAATTTTGTGTGTGAGGTGCAACATGGATGAACACACTTTGAAATTTTTTTCTATAGTAATTCCAGCATAAGAAAAGTTCTTAATGAAGATGAATGTTTCCCAGCTGATATAGTTTATTTAAATTATGTTGATAATATATTGTTCAAACACAAAAAGATTGATAATGTTATGAGATCCAGGTAGATTTAATCAGAAGTAAAATACTAAATAATGGAGGAAATGGGGAATCATGGTTGAGAATATAATCTCAAACTTACAATTCTCATTGATAAGGAAGGGAGAACCACCTTATTCCCATAATCATTTAGTATTATAATGTTTCTCCCAAAAAAAGGAAATTAATGGTGAGGTATGTACTCAGGGGGAGAACCTAAGCGGGAATAATGACTGCTAACTTTGGATATCCAATCTACGGAAGATTATATATTTGAATGTTTTCCAATGTTGGTCCCCTAAAAATTTTATATAATGAACATCCGAGGGGAAGGTGTGTAATTTATCATGTTTTAACACCCACATAAGAAAATATCAATTTTGGTGCCTTCTGAACATGATAATTCTAAATAATATCCATTAAATAGATTCATGGTTATACATATTTCAGAAAAGTATCTCTGTGGGGGATACATTTGGAGATAATTTACGTTGTTATAAATATCATTTTTTCATGAATATCAAATTATTCTAGAATTTTCCAAAATATAATGTAATTCAGAAATGTACATAATTTTTAACATCTCATCCTTCGTTAAAAAAGTAAACAACTTAGCATAAAGGGGGAGAAACTAAATTCATCAATGACATATAAAAATTTGAAATTTTAAGGTGTTCTAAGGACACTTATCCTGATTGTTGTACAAATATGTTTTTGACCTATTTTTTAAGTATGATCATGAGTTTTAGGTTGTTATTTCATTAAAAAAATTCATATCTCACTTTAGAGTCCTCAAACAGGAATTCAATTGAATAATCCTTAAAGACATGTTTTTGTGTTTTCATTCATGTGGTATGAAGATCAGTTGGTAAGTGACAACTTTGTTGTCTAAATAAAATCCTATCACATTTTACACCAAGCATGGATCATTTAGACTATGAGTGAAATGATGGATGACACATTTTCAATGTATTGTATGATACCCATCTCCCATGAACTTTATAATTCATATCAATAAGGGGGATAAAAGTGAAATGAAATTTAGTAATAAAAATCGGGGAGAGAAAGGTTAAAAATAAATAGAGAGAAATATTCACATATTGATTTATTCATTTAAAAAGAACATTGAAGGTATTTACAAAAAATTAAAAGGGGGAGATTGTTGAGCCCAATTTGGGCAATATTTGTATTTTTCTCAATGGATTTTACTGATTTTCAATAGTTTTCAATGAAATAGTAATATTTAATTGAAAACTATTGAAAACTAGTATGTTAATATACTGAAGAAGTTATGAAGAAAATGAAACAAATACGTTCAGTTGAAGTTTACCAACCTTCATTAAATTTTGTTGTTTCTTGGATAAATGAAATAAATAGATAAGAGGTTCTCATGTAACATTATCTTACGAATTATCTTTTGAAGAAATTGAGTTAACTTATAATGACTAAATGAGATATAATTAATGTTTATAACATGTTATATGAATATTAAAAAAGCATGTTTGTTTCCAATATTACAGAGTTTGTGAATTTTACTTAAGAAATCTTTTCATAACAAGTTTAAAATGTTTGTAATGTTTCATTGAGGAAACAGAGTAGATAGATTTCAGCTAATTAATTGCAACAGACAGATTCCATCGAATAGGGTCCAGTAGAACAAGGTAACCATATAATTGTGTTTGTGTAGTACCATAAAAATAAGTTCCTATCAGAAGGAAAAATGTGAATTTAAAATGGTATGAGTTGAATAGAAAAAAATAAGGGGATAAAATGTTTGAATGATTAAATTATTGGTTACATCAAATATATCATGATGAGACAAACTATTTCTGTTGATGCTATGTGAAGTGTTATTTCATGATAAAATATCACTATGCCTTATGCTGTGACTCAAGTTGATAATTTTTTTAAAGATAAAATTATATAACAAATATATTAATTAGATAAATTAAATTGAACGATTAGTAAGAGAGTATGATTTTTTTATTATAATGATATTAATCTGAGACAGAACATAGGTTCCCAAACATTATAAAGAACTGATTAATGTTTTGTTTAAGAGATATAAAAATTACATCAAACACACTTTTACAATGATTATTATGAAATGTAAAGGATGAAACAAAGAGATAATAATTTTGTAAAAAATTATTAAGAATTTGAAACAATTTTAAAAGAACATCAATGTATTACTTGAAATGAAAATAGTAAAAACATTGGATTGAAAACTTGTATTAAATGATTAATGATACTAGCTGTATGAAGTTCAATGTTATAATGTACAATAGGGTATAAAGTTATCATTTCATCTCTTTCAGATGAAGAATTATCATATGGTAGAAACATGAAAAAATTCATGAAGTGTAATGGATATATAAGACTCCATCAAATGGAATAACCTCTGATAAACAATAATGATTTCTTTAGATGGAGGGTTCAGAGATATTGTACTAAACTGGAGTTTCATAGTATTGGAAACAACAAAAATGTTTCCATGATAAGTAATATGATAGAGGTTTCTATATGAATTTATCAGAAACCTATTTCTATATAATCTTCATTGGAAAAGAGTATCCTTGCAAGATGATTAGATTGAGAAAAATGAGGATTTCGAACAGAATACATCAGATAGAAGTTTCCGAATGATGTCAACCAATACAAATCATTACAAAGGCATCAGATTGAGTGTTAAAATTTCATCTGGAAAAGTTATTGAAAGAATCAAATAAAATATGAAATGTAGATCTTCTAAGGTTCAATGGAAGATGGAAAACTAACAAAGATATCTAAAAACAATGAATTGAAGAAGAGACCCTCGAATTTTGAAGGGAATATCAAAATAGATTCATCAAACAATGTTTTGTTAAGAAAATTATTGGAGGTGGAATATTAGTTAAAAATAATTATGTGATGTTCCTACAATGTTGTAAAGTAACAATAATAAATGGTTCTCTAGAGGGAAGATGTGTAAGGATGTTACACCAGAAAAAATGATTGAAAAACTTTACAATGTGGGTAAAGCTATAAAATGTGACAATACTGAGATGATATTTCAATGTTTCAATAATGATGAAGTGATTTTGTGATTATATATAATGTTTATGTAATTTTGATGTTGTTTTTTGACATCTATAATGTTATAGGAGAATTTGGAGGCATTCCATGAAATTGAAATAAGTATGAGGTTTGAAATTCAAGTTCGAGTTAGGTGGTTGAACATATATGATTTCTCACCCTTACCCATGAAATTTCACCTTTATAAAGGCTTATAATTACATGGATAGTTGTATTGAAATACTATTCATGTGTGGAGTAGTGTAATTGCTGAATAATTTACATCGTAAAAATTATCAGACTTTTAGTGCACAAGATATTCTCATTTGGGTTGGAGTATTGAGAGAATAAGTTCCATATAAAGTATTGTGTATTAGGAAGAGCGAAGGCACTAAATGAAACGAATAACTGAATGAAGAAAGGAGTTAGAGAACACAGAAAGGACATATTGTGAACACTTAAAGAAGAGAATAACAAATAAGTATTAGTTGATCTGTCACCAGGAGAATCAACATCGGATGGATATGCTCAGATGAATCCACCATTCAAAAAATATTCAGATGAAGAAAAAATAAGGAAGACGAAGAATAAAATGGAGTATATAAACTATACATGTATGTAACATCACTGGAAGACCATCATAAAACATATAATAATGAATAGAAAAAACCATATGGAAGAATCAAAGGAAATAGTTCTAGATAGATGATTGAAGGAGTGAGAAAGTAAAGAAGGAAGTGAAGAATAATGTAGTAAAGTGACATCCAAGAAAATATCATCTATTGGAATGATTTATTGGTTTTTTAAAGAACCTTAAAAATAAGATTAATACTAACTTAAGAGGTGGTATAAAAAACTATTGAGATTCTACATGTTGCAAAAGGCTATCAGCAGTCCTGAGAAGTGGATTGTTTCTACCCCCTTCTAAATTGTATGGATTCACAGTTGGATAAGTACTATTTTCAGTCTAATCCATTGTACTTAGTATCTTAATATAGTGTATAATCCATGCAGTGGTCATCACCATATGCGGAAAGGATTACCTACTCTATGTGAGTAGTAGACCATGTAAAAATATCACATACCATATTAACGTTCTTTGATATACTCTTATATGAAATGGAAAATAAAATAAGAGAATCAAAATCCTAAAAAATCTAATAGATAAAGGGATAAAAATAAATAATTAAAGAAAAATTTACCAATATTGATTTACCCTCGTATTAGTGTGGAGTATATCTCAAACTAGTCCTCTCAATTGGTATTTATAGGGAAGGTTCACCTCTTTTGGATTCTCAACATGGAATTTATCCTATTTTAAAGATTCTACATTCTTTCTTATATTCACAATGAATTGACGATTTGGTTTAGATAAATTTATGTATGATTAGAATTATATTTATTCCAAGACCATGATGAAAAAGATAAATAAAGAGAATAGGAAACTGAAGATGTTATCCTTCTTTCCTAAAGAAGAAGAAGTATTAGTTTCTCCATGTGATATCAAAAATGAAGATATATCTGTCTTAGAATGTGATGGGAATGTGGCCCACATTTCCACTATGGATAAGGACAATATTACTACGTCATGTTTGTTAGGTGATAAAGAGGTATGTGAATTTTTTTTATAATATTTCCACAAGAATATGATCCTAGAATAAGTGGTGATCATAACCAATATAAAAATTCTCAAGATATATTAGTTGATATATTAATATATATTTATCATTGTGTTACTAAATAAAAAATCTCCCTTTTTGTGGATTATTTCAAAGTATACAAGAATAAATCACCCAACTGGACGAAGAAGTAGATTAGATGGAGAATACATTACAAGAAATTTTTTTAGCATGCATAAAACTATCTAGATAAATTGGAGCCTTTGAAGAAAAAATATGGGAAATGAAATTAATTCCTAAAAAATTTGAAAATTTATATCTCAAGTATTTTTAAGAGAAATATAGAGTTAATATGAATTGAGATGAAAAGATCAATGCATTGAAGAAAATTTGAAAAATAGTATTGATGTTAAGGATTTTGAACTGGATGTGAAATCCAAGAAAATCAAGTAAGTGGGTTCTTTTTTACAAAACAATGTTATGTTGAATGAATAAGAAGTTGAAAGTGTGACGAAAGTATGTGAATAAAATGTGATTATGATTGAAGATCAGAAATAACACCTCAATATGAGATGTGTATAATTGGATATATTGTTTTCCAATCTTGTTAAGAAATGTATTGTGACTTAACAAATGAAGGAAACCATTTATACTATTAATCAATGCTCATTATAGGATTCCCAAGTTATAATAACTCTATGATATGATACTAAGATCATGAATTCATTCAATGAACTATCTCAAGCAGTTGCGAAGAAATAGGTACCATTTATAACATAATTTAATAATGTTTATAAATCTATTTTCATGAAAAGTGGAGCTTTGAATTTTTTTGTAAAGTAATGGACGAAGAAAGACGGTGATAAGACTACCACCTTGACTAGAGTATAATGAAAAAAGAGTATGGAACTTGTTTCTATAAAAAGATAAAAAAAATTATAAATAAGGCCAAAAAAATTAATACAAAATATATAAGAAGGTCATGATTTTTGTTTTAATGTTAGTGTTACAATGGATTTTGGAATTATGAGTTAGAGTGCTGGTATAGTCCTCTAAATGTAAGATCACGAAGGAATCCCATGCCAACTGTGAGCAAGAAAGATTGGAAGAAGAAACATGTACAGTGTAAGAAAAATATGAAATCTTCCAAAAATGGTGCAATGTTTGATAAAATATGTGATGTTGGAAAAGGTGATATTCATAATATTGGTACATTTTTATTATAACATTTATCTAATTTAAATAAAAAATAAGTCCATAAAAGTTAATTAATAAATAAAATCATCCTTGGGAAGAAAATTGTATAATGTAGAATTTCTACCAAGAAGAAATGTGAGAAGAACTCGGATTCCAAATCTAAGAAGTAGAAGAAAAGAAATTCATCCAAAAGAAAAAATAAGAAATATGTAACCAAGAATAATCCATGTAGAATAAAGAATCTCATTTCAAATGTTCATAAGGATATCTTAGTAATATTTGTAGAATATTTGGAAATATTAGTAAAAATAAATGAATCAAAAGATAAGGCTAGTGAAAAAAGAAATTCAAGAGTTCCACATGAAGGCAATGAAGCGCTGTGTGTGAGGTGCAACATGGCTGGACACACTTTGAAAACTTTTTCTATAGTAATTCCAATATAATAAAAGTTGTTACGGAGATGAATGTTTTACCAGGTGATATAAGTGATTTTAAATATCTTGAGAATAGATGTTTCACACACAAAGAAATTGAATAAGTGATTTGATCCATGAAGAAAAAATAAAATGTGCAAGCCTAAAGAATATAGGAAATATGTAAACATGGTTGAGAAAAGCATTTCAATATTTCTATTCTCATTGTGAATCAAGGGATAAACACCTTATTACCTTAACATTTTTGGTATATAGGTATTCATTCAAAATTGGGAATTAATGGTGAGGCATGTAATCAAGGGTAGACCCTAAGTAGAAGGAATGACTACCAAAATTGGTTAGAAAAGAAAATGAAGTTTCCATCTTGGAATGTTTTCTTCTGTTTTTCCCAAAAAAAAATTATATAAGGAACATCCTTGGTGAAGATGTTGAGTTTTTCATGTTTGGAAACCCACATAAGAAAATATCCATTTCACTTCATTATCAACATGAGGATTCTATAGCACATCCATGGAATATATTCATCCTTATGATGACCATACGAAAAGCCTCCCTAAGGTGGAGACATTTGGATAAAATTAATGTTCCTTCCAAAAACATTTTCTTAGGAAAATAGAATTGTTGTTGAAAGTGCCTAAAGATAATGTCATTATAAAATGTATGTTTTCTTAATATCTCATCCTTGGATATAAAAATGAAAATCTTAAGACAAAGGTGAAAAATGAATTCATCCTTGTCATAGGAAAGGTGAAAATATGAAAGTGTTCTAAGGGTAGCTATCCAGCTTGTTGTATGTGAATATTATTGATATATTTGTTAATAAAGTGAATGAGTTTCAGGTAGATATTTCTTAAAAAAATAAATATCCTACATAAGTATCCTCAACTTGGATTAAAATTAGATAAACCTTAAAGAGATTTTTTTTTATTTTTCATTCATGTGTTATCAATATCAGTTGGTAAGGGAAAACTTTGTTGTCTAAATCATATCCTCTTACTTTATACACTGATCATGGCTCATGTAAACATTGAGTGAAATTATGGATGACACTTTTCTAAAGTATGGTCTAATAATATTGTCCCATCAACATTATATTTGTTATCAATAATTAGGATAGATGTGAAATGATGTTTTGGGAAAAATATAAGGGAGAGAAATTTTGAAAATAAAGGGAGATAAAGATTCTCATATTTACCCATTTATTTTAAAATAACATTGAAGTTGTTTCCAAAAAATACAAAGGAGGATATTGTTGATCCCATTTTTCTGAGATTTGTATTTTCCATCAATGTATGATATACGTTTTCAATGAAATTGAAATATTTCATTGATATAAATATGTTGAATAATTTATGAAGAAAAACATACAATGAAGTTTGGTTTATGTTTCCATTCCATATAATAAAGTTGATGTTTCTTGGATAAATAAATGAAATATAAAGGAAGTGATCAAGTCAAATTTCCTTAAATGATAATTGTTAAGACATTATGTTTACTTATGATGAATAATTGAGCAATTATTAATGTTTATAACATTTACTATGAATATTGGAGAATCATGTTTGTTTTCAACATCATAATTTTTGAGAGGTTTCATTAAAAAAAAGTATCATAATAATTTTACAAATTTGGTGAAATTTTCATTAAATATACTAAATAGATGGAGTTTATAAGACAAAGTATAAATGATAGAGTATAATGAATAGGGTACAGTGGAATAAGGTAAATGGGAAATGGTTTTAAAGTAGTACCATAAAATAAAATTTTCATCCGAAGGAAGAATAATTAATGTTCAAATGGATAGATATGAATCAAAAAAATAAGAGGAGAAAATGTTTGGCCCAATAAATTCATGATTAAATCAGACAGATCATGATCAGAAAAATGATTTTAGTTGATGCTAAGTGATGTGTTCTCCTTTGATAAAATATAAACATGCCTTATACTGGGATTAAAGTTTACATTTTTGTCGGAGTGAAATTTATATGAAAGAGAGTTAAATTATATATGTTAAAAGGGGAGATTATGGAGATACTTTGTAATTTTTATTATTAAAAAGATATCAATCTATGATAAAAATCATGTTCCAAAACATTGTGAAGAACCAATTAATGAATGTCTGAAGAGGTGTAAAAATACCATTAGTCATTATTGTATAAATATCGTGATGTTATGTTAATGGAATGATAAAGAAAGAAGTATTTTGTGACAAAAGTGTTCAGAAGATGAAGCAATGTCAAAATCACATCAATGAATTGTGTGCAATGTATAAATGAAAATTTCCACATTGAATTATTGTATAGAATGATTAATGTTACACATTGTATAAATTTAAAAATTTTAAAGAACAATAGGGTATGAAGGCATTAGTATAATTATATTTGATGAAGAACTATTAGATAGAGAAAATATGAATATATTCATGAATTTAAATAGATAGATAAGGCTCTATCAAATGGATAATCATCAGATAAATTGTCATGTTTTCATAATATGGATGATTCAAATATGTTTCACCAAAATAATGTTTTCTAGTAGTGGCACCAAACAAATTTTTCTAGGATAAGGTATCATATATAGGTTTTTTATGAAGTTATCAAATTTGTCCCCTAAATCTTTAATTGGATAGAAGTTTCCATAAAAGGTTATAAAATAAATAATGACAAGGTTTATAGATATATTTCATCAAACAAAAGTTTCCAGATGATGTTTTCTGTTACAATGAATTACAAAGACATTAGACTGAGTATTACAAAGTAATCTGATATAGTTCTACAAAGGCATGAAATAAGATAAGTATATTATATATTAAATGGTTCAATGGATAGAGTAAAACTAACAAACATCTATGAACCTGACAGATGGAAGATGATCCCTACAAAATTATGTTGAATATAAATTCTAATGGAAGATTAAAATTTATTAATAAAATATGCTTTCTTAAGAACATTATTGGTCAAGGGAATATTGTTTTGAAATAATTATATGATGTTCCTATTTTTTGTATAGGAATAAAAGGAATTGTTTCACTAGATGAAAGATGATAAATTAAATTGTACTAGATGGAATGTTCGATGAACTTTACAAAGTTGGTGAAGTTATAAAATGCGATGATGTTGAGAGGATCATTCAATGTATCCATAATCCTGGAGGGATTTTGTGATTCTAGAATGTTTAAGGAAGTATGAAGAAGTTTGTTTATGTACTGAATATACCAAAATAATTAAGAACCATTCTATAAAAAATGAAATAAGTTGGACGTTCGAAATTCAAGTTAATGTTGGGTAGGAAAATAGATTTGAGTTACCAGACATAACCAAAAAATTGAACCTATATAAAGTGTTTCAATTATATGAAGAAGTGTGTTGATATACTGTTCATGTTCAAAGGAGTGTAATTACTGAATAATTTTCATCGTATGGAAGTACCGACCATAAAGCATGAGATATATTATCATTTGGGTTAAAGTCTAGATAGAATAATTTTCAGACGTATCAGGGGATATTAGATGATTCCATGTTATCAAATGAAACTAAGAACCATACTAAGAAAGGAAGAAGAGAAAATTGGATAGGCATGTTTCAGATGAATAAATAAGAGAATAAAGAAGAAGGATCATACAATGTGTTTGTGAATTAATCAACTTCAGATATATTGGATTAGTTTAAGCTCTCAGATAGAAAATATTTAGATAAAGTAAGAATTAATAAAACAACAAAAAGGAAAAAATGAACATTCCCCATATATAACATCACTGGAAGAACATCATCAAGGAGGAAAAATAGGAAGACAGGATCGAGCAAAATAATCATATGGACTACTTCTAGATAGATAAAGGAAGGAGTATGAAATTTTCTTTCTTGCAACTATGTATGTAATAAAGTCAATAAGAAGGACTTAAAAATATAAAGAAACACCATGACATCTGAAATAAGTCTTATATGGTGAAAAACTTTCATGGTGTTTTAAAGGACCTTACAAAAAAGGTGAAGACTATGTTCAGAGGCTGTATAAAGTACTAGTGAGGAGCTATAATTTAGACAAAGCTATCAGTAGTCAAGAAAAGAGAATTATTTCCATCCCACAACTAAAGTGTAGAGACTCACACTTGGCTATGAATTTTTTTAACTTTACATGGAATCTGGTTATAGTGGTGAATCCTTGTAATGATCATAAACTTGTAATAAAAATAATAGAAAATATTATTGGGTAGTGAACCTTTAAAAAATATCAGGTTCCCTATTTTCTTACATTCACATACTTTCATACGATAAGGAAAAGAGAATAGTAGAATAAATATTATAATACATCTAATAGGTAATGGGATAAAAAGTTATAATATGGAAAATGTTCCGAACACTGATTCACCCCCCTCTCAGTGTGCGGTATATCCCAAATTGGTCCTCTGAAGGATTAATTTCAAATCAATTGGTAGTGTATTGCATTAATCACACACAGTATGCATTAAATTCAAAATTTGTGTTGATCGGTCTAGGCCGACACATATTTTAATGAACTACACAACATGTAACTCGCTTACACACCATGAATCCAATGTGTTTTCTTAGTGAAAACATGGTGTCTCAAACATGACATGCATTTATTGTATGACATTGGGATTGAAAGCCATGTAAAAAAGGAGGTCACATGGTGTGTGCTAGTTTTACGTTCCATGTATCTTATAAATTTACAATTATAAATACATTTATGGTCCCTAGATGTGTATCAATGATATATGCTGAGTATGATACACAACATGTAGGTGGATATACACGCCACGAACCATAACAGTTTTTTAAGAAAATAAAAATAAAAATTATAACTCTTATAAACCTCAACAAAATGTGTTCCATGTGACATTAATTTACTCATACACACCGTGTGATAGGTTATATATGTATAGTTAGTTTTTTTTGTAAAATTCAAAACTAAATACCATGTATAGTCCTAATACAACGATTAATCCACACACATCAAAAATAATTACACGCTATGTTGATTAAAATGTATTCTATGTGTCATTTATTGAATCATGCATGATATATGTAGATACCCGAAGCTTGACGTACATAGATATTACATTACTTTTGCAGAATACATAATACATAACAAATAACACACACAAGGACCGTAATAGTTTAGTGTCGTTGGAAACTTGGAAAGTAATCTTCTAATCGTGGTGAAAGATCTTCAACATCTCCCATAAAGATATTCCACTTTTTGTTTCCTTACCTAAAACCTTTCTTTTAATCCTGGGGGAAAATAAAACATTAAAATGGAGAGCTCAAATGCTCAGTAAGGGTAATCATGGATAAAATAAAACATACCATACACATTTGAACCTAAAAACATGAACATAATGTTTAAACATCAAAATCTTGAGCAACGACATAAAACATGGAAGTACATAAGGCATAGATCATAATGGAACATAAATAATGATAACATATCATGGGAATAAAACATGTAATTGTGGCATCCATTAAGCACATGTAATGATTTCCATAGTATCCAAGGCATTGCTGCCAAGACCATCCAAGTGGACAAAGTCCCTTTCTGAATCGAGTTCACTCCTCATTTTAGTCCTGTAACACTGAATCAGATTAACTTAACGTTCTAGCCATGTATATCTCATGAGATATAAATCATTACCCAATGCATTGTAGGGAGATATAGTTCCCACCCATCTTATAATGAAATCATTCTTACTTATGCCACAAAATAAATATACATCATTCATAATAACCCAATAAATGAAATGGGTTTCATAAGCAACATCCCATCATCACATAAAACATATAAAAGAAATGGATATCATTTCATAATAGGAAAAGGGAAACCAGTTAAATCATAGAGACATGATACTTGAAACATACACATTTAAAATAATGTAATCTTAAATGAAAATGGTTTTTATAAAACACTTGAAATGAATTATTGAAGAAAATATCCTTTTTTCTTCAAAATCATTTTATTTTCACAAAATGTCATGAAATTTTAGAAGAAAAGGTTTTTGTTAAAAATAGTCATGAAATAATTTTCAGGAATCTTCATGAAAATAAGGCTTTATAAAACCATAAAAATCTGTTCACTCCGTATAAGTTGAAAATAACATTCTCCCCGTACTTTTGTCGGAAAAGTCAAAAAAGTACCTCATAACATAAACAAAAGAAAGATTCCTTCCATACCATGGGGTAAAAGTAAAAATGGGTAAAAAGGACTTTAAAAATACAAGAATACACTTTTATAAAACATGTACATGGACGATAACAATAACCCCCAGTAAATACTTACGAATAAGCAATCTCGGATAAAAATGAGATTTTAAAAATTATCCCTTACCTTAGGTCTGATATGATTCGTACGTATCTGAACCTCCGGTATAATGATTTAAATAATTTCATTGACTTATTTCAGAATCATATTCATTGTTATGATATCTTATATGGTTCACTTATGACTTTATATTACCCGTTCTTTTGTAAATTCCATGTTAAAGAGCTTTTTGGGTAAAATCGTTTCATTTGTCGTCTGTGTTTTTGACTTGTAATTATTCATATGATTACTTAGATCATGATTAATTAATTCCAGAATATAAAACATGATTTATATATAATATATATTCAGAATATACATATATAAAATAGATCGATAAATGGAAAGAAATACACCGTTCATGGAGACGGTATGTCGTACGTACGCATGAACGTTGTTTTCGTTTCCTCATTGAATTGAATGGAAATAATTAGATGACATACATATATATATACATAAATCGAGTATCATTATTATGTCATATATTTCATTATTACTTATTATATATACTTTATAATCATTTATGAATGGTTAATCATTGAGAATGAATCTCATCGCGTCGTGGAGACGGTATTCCGTACGTACGCACGAGAGATGATATCGTTCCAATGATCATGGAATTTTATTGGAGTGTATTTATACTATTACAGAATCAATATCACTTTACAATAATCTTATATAGTTATTATTTAAAACATTATACCCATCCAAGTAAGGTGGTGGTGGAAAATAGATTACACCACGGCGTGGAGACGGTATTCCGTACGTACACACGCGCGGTGATTTCGTTTTCCGTAGGATGGATAGATGGTTAAATAGGGTTGTTTCATAATTATAATAACATATCAGTATATGAGTGATACTCATGTTATTATTTTTCATAATGAAACAACCTAATAAGAAGAAGTGGAAGAAGAAATAACGGTGAAAGAATTGGTAACGGACATTACCTCTTCTTTGAAGCGCCTCTTTGAGACCTCCTCTTAGGGCACTAAAATTGGCCTTTGAAGAAGACCAAGACCTCTAGGATGTTTCTAGGAAAGTGGAGAAGAGAAATTGGAATGGTGTTTCCTAGATTTAAGGCTCAATGTGGTGTTAGGAAGAGAGGGAGGAGGTTCCCTTTTATAAGGGAGGAGAGGGGAACCTTTGGAATAACTAAAAATATTATTTTATTATAAAGTCATATTCGGTTTTTAATAGCTCCAAATTGATTTATTTCAAATATAAGGTGTGGATAGGTCGGAATCCTATCATCCAATATAATTTAGACAATATTAGGTTATTATATTAACCTTAACTTTTAGTTTTAACTCTTAGTTAATTAGATTGACATTTACCATGTCACTTTGTATTTTTATATTATATAGTTAATAAACTTACCATATACATCCAAGAGACCCCCAAGTGGTCCATTAATGATAAACCTATCATGATATAAGTATATTTGCCGATCCTTATATTTTTAGGAATATAATAACAATTTTTAATATAATATTAGTTTTAAAAACTATTTTATGTCAATTTTGACACTATTTGGTAATTGATTTTTGTGAAAATAATAACAGAATGATTAGTTCGAAAACAGTTATTTATATCAATGCTAACATGTCATATTAACATATAAAATTATTTTAATTCATAAAAAGTCCCAAATTACCTTTATTTGGGTATTTATAACATCGATAATGTCAATATTTCATTAATAAGATAATTACTGCATCATAATTGTTTCATAAATAAATTAAATTATTTTAAGTATAAAAATAATAAATAAAATACCATTATGTAGGAAATCTTTTTATATTTCTAATGAATATTTATAGTCAAATTTAACTTATGTAAAACCCTATATTAAAAATGATTTAGTTATTAAAATTTGATTTTAACTATTTTAACCCTTCATTAAATAAATTAATAATAAATGTCCTAATCTAATCCATGTGGGCCTAAATGGTCATTTTTTATTCCGAAGGTTGTTTTTGGCCGAAGTAAACTTATCCAATAGAATTAAGGCATGTGTTAGGGTAATAATAATATAATTTTTACCCTTAATTACCCTATTTAATTTTAACAGTGGTAAAAAAAGTAAAAAGTTACTATTCACCAAAAAATTATTTTCATCTCATTGAACCACATTTTAGTCCTTGATATTAACCATGTCTCTTGGAGTTTCGAAATTCCACTCACAGAAGCGGTAAAATTAAGTTTTATGAAAAATTCAGTTTTTTTAACTACCACTTAGTGGTTTCACTATTCATCAAAAAATGAAAGTTTACAGAAAAATACAAAAACTTATGCCTAAGATATATTTGATATTATAAATTCAAAAATGATGTCTATTTTACCAAATTCAAAACATATCAGTTTTATTAATTTATTTAAAATTTAGTTCCCGTCGTCAAAACAAATAGGGTGTTCTTAAGAGATAATAACTATCAAAAGATTGACACTTGTTTAGGTCTAGTTTAAATGTGAAATTACATCCAATTACCAACATTGTATTAAATTGTAAAAATATATTCTAAATATACTTTGAAACCACACAAATTAATAATTTATCACTATTAATTATTTCGATTTAAAAAGTTGTTTTTAATTAAAATTTAGTAATTTCCACTATTCATCAGAATATGAAAGTTATCCGAAAAGTACAAAAATTTTACCCTAAGCTAATTTTGATATTAAGAATATAAAAATGAAGTCTATTTTGTAAGATAAAATTTATAAAATTTCAAAAAGTGTATATTACTATTCATAATGGCTAGTTCATAAGAATATTATAATAATATCTCGTTTAGTAAAACTCGGTATTGTGTACTACACACGCTATCGAGGAAGGTCGTGATTGCGTGTAATGAAGCCAAGTTAGAGTTGCGTGTTGTGAAGGACTCCTTTTTTGTAACGTACAACACAAGACATCAATAAAATTAAAAAGAATATTTCTCATAAATTCTCGGGGTGTTACATTCTACCCCCCTTAAAATGAATTTCGTCCTCGAAATTCGTCGGGGTTATAAATGGTTTACTACTAGAAAGTTTCTTTAATAGATACCTACATCGTAAAAAGGAATACCAAAAAAAATCTTTAAAAACTAATGTATGAAACATAATGGTTACCCAAATTAACTAATTATTGGGTTTCCACATAGGAGAACATAGGTGCAAATATGGATATAGAAGAGAGACCTAACCATCATTTCATGATGGAGAGTGGTAGAGAACATGGCTATGAAAAAGACAACAATCACAAAGCTATAAATTTGTTATGATCTAAGGTACTATCTGATTCATCGGATATATGTGAACTAGGACAACATTTATGGTTTTCAAGATCATTTCCCTAAAGTTGATGAATTAAAAGAAATACTTACATGATTTTGGTAAAATCTCACTGTTGTTCGTGAATTGAACAATTTTCATTTCATCCCTTAAAGAAATGAAGTTGAATTTGTTATTCGTGATGTGTTAGCAGATCATGTGATAGAATGATGGGTCTTTGCATCTGTTTCAAACAAAAGGTTAGCAAAAGTTATAAGTCCATCTTATGGTTAGATTAATCGTATATGGTTCCAAAAATGAACTTATACTTCATATATCATACCGCTTAATAATATAAAACTAGTTTCTACTAACCAGGGACTTATTGTAGGCCAGTGGTAGGCGATAAAGGCCAGTCGCACTTCGGTTGTGGGTTCGATTCCCACAGCCTTGTCCGACGCGATGGGATGTCACCCGTCCTGCAGGTTGTCGTTTTTTAAAACTATATTACTATAACATCCCATCAATAATATCGAAAAAACTTCTATCCTTAAACAATACTAACTTATGTCCAATATAATCCATTCCAATCTTTAGGCTTATCCATAATACTGCAGTCCACTCTCATAATATAGTGAAAACAATTACCAGAGATTTAATACCATCGTTGATCCCCATATATCATAAGATATGTCTTGTTGGTCACATTCCAAACATTCGAAGGCCTTAATCATGTATTCTCTTGAAAAATGAATACCCATTGAACCTTAGTGAAATCATGAATGCAGTTAAAAGTTAACCCTTCCACATACCAAAATCCTTAAAATTCTATATACTCAAACCATGATATCACTTAGTAATTATATCAATCATGAGCTCATGAATACAATAAAACATATCATTATCTTCTTATTCCATCATTATGCACATATCATCTACTTTACAAAAATATCTGAATAACCTTCCACGGTTACTGGTACCATTCAACATATACTTTCATATACTTTTAGGAAAAACAATAGTGTAACAATCCTTAGATGATTCTTTATTCCATAGTACCATTAAATATACAACATAACTCTCGATTAACATACAATCATTCCACTACCTTCTAAAACAACTGACTGAGCTTCAACACTTCTTTCAGCTCATATATCATTTGTAGTCTCCTCATCATCATCCACATAAATACTACCCATTTGACCATGCTGATTCTCTTCATGAGATTTTCCATTAGGGCATTGGTTTGCATAATCCTCGTACATTCCACATTTAAAACATCTAATCATTGTTGATTTCGTAGCAATACTATTATCCTTTTCCATGGTGTTAACTGAACCTTTTCCATTTCACTTACTGGTTTTGTGTCCTTCTTTTCCACACCCAAATCATCTTCCAGTTCCTTTGAAAAAATCTCCCTGATGCCTCTTCCCACATGATTTACATGAGGGAAATTGAAGTTTGTTTCCTCTATGATCATCATGAAACTCCATCTTTCTCTTATTATCTAAGTCGAGAAACTTATTAAAGTTGAGATTATTGATCATATTATGAGATTTCTGATTAGGCATAATAACGATGTTTGGACTTCCAGATCCCGTTTCATTTGGTTTCTCATGAATAATATCACTCCATTGTCTTTCATATCCTCCATTATCGTGAATATTCCTGTTTCCAGCCATTTTCTAAAACCCAAAAAGAATAGTGTGAGAGGAAAAAATCATGCTAGGGAAAACAACATAGTAAAGGGGGAGTTCCCTCAATATCTAACATCTTAGGTAAAATTTTATGATCGTTACCGTTGTTCTAGGACTATATCTGATATGTATACTTATCCTTAGGTACATCCCTAGATATACCTTAGAAATATCTCTAGGGATCTCACTAACGTTTTCGCATCCTAGTTTCTAAAGGTTGACTAAACCTTTTCTCGGATACCAACTATAGATACCTGAAGCTTTACATACATAGATATTACATTACTTTTGCGGAATACATAATACATAACAAAAACAGACACCCAATGACTGTAATAGTTTAGTGTCTTTGGAAACTTGGAACGTAATCTTCTAATCGTGGTGAAAGATCTTCAACATCTCCCATAAAGATCTTCCACTTTTTTCCCTTACCTAAAACCTTTCTTTTAATCCTGGGGGAAAATAAAACATAAAACGGGTGAGCTCAAATACTCGGTAAGGGTATGCATGGATAAAATAAAACATACCATACACATTTGAACCTAAAAACATGAACATAATGTTTAAACATCAAAATCTTGAGCAATGAATTAAAACATGGAAGTACATAAGGAATAGATCATAATGGAACATAAATAATGATAACAATTCATGGGAATAAAACTTGTCATTGTGGCATCCATTAAGCACATGTAATGATTTCCATAGTAGCCAAGGCATTGCTACCAAGACCATCCAAGTGGACAAAGCCCCTTTCTGAATCGAGTTCACTCCTCGTATCAGTCCTGTAACACTGAACCAGATTAACTTACCATTCCAGCCATGTCTATATCATGAGATATAAATCTTTATCCAATGCATTTGAGGTATATATAGGTCCCACCCATCTCATAATGAAATCATTCTTACTTATGCCACAAAATAAACATACATCATTCATAATAACCCAATAAATAAAATGGGCTTCATAAACATCACCCCCTCATCACATAATCCATATAAAAGAAATGGATATCATTTCATAATAAGAAAAGTGAAACCATGTAAATCATAGATACATCATACTTGAAACATACACATGTGAAATAATGTCATCTTAAATGAAAATGGTTTTGATAAAACACTTGAAATGAATTCTTGAGGAAAATACCCTTTTTTCTTCAAAATCATTTTCTTTTCACAAAATGTCATGCAATTTTAGAAGAAAACGTTTTTTTTTAAAATATTCATGAAATATATTGAAGGAAGCTTCATGAAAATAAGGCTTTATAAAACCATAAAAAGCTGTTCATTCCGTATAAGTTAAAAATAACATTCTCCCCATACTTTTGTCGGAAAAGTCAAAAAAGTACCTCGTAACGTAAAAAAAAAGATTACTTTCATACCATGGGATAAAAGTCAAAATGGGTAAAAATGACTTTAAAAATACATGAATACAATTTTATAAAACATGGTCATGGATGATAGCAATAACCCCCTGTAAATACTTACGAATAATCAATCTCGAATAAAAATGAGATTTGCAAAATTATCCCTTACCATAGATCCGATATGCTTAATACGTATCTGAACCTCTTGTATAATGATTTAAATAATGTAATTGACTTATTTAAGAATCATATTCATTGTTATGATATCATATATGGTTCACTTATGACTTTATATTACCCTTTCTTTTGTAAATTCCATGTTAAAGAGCATTTTGGGTAAAATCGTTTCATTTGTCGTCCGTGTTTTGACCTGTAATTATTAATATGATTACTTAGATCATAATTACATAATTATAGAATATAAAACATGATTTATATATAATATATATTCATAATATACATATATATAATAGATCGATAAATGGAAAGAAATACACCGTTCATGGAGACAGTAGGCCGTACGTACGCATGAACGTTGTTTTCGTTTCCTCATTGAATAGAATGGAATTAATTGGATGACATACATATATATATATATATATATATACATAAATCCTGTATCATTATTATGTCATATATTTCATGATTACTTATTATATATACTTTATAATCATTTATGAATGGTTAATCATTGAGAATTAATCTCATCGCGTCGTGGAGACGGTATTCCGTACGTACGCAAGAGCGATGATATCATTCCCATGATCATGGAATTTTATTGGAGTGTATGTATACTATTACAGAATTAATATCACTTTACAATAATCATATATAGTTATTATTTACACCATTATACCCATCCAAGTAAGGTGGTGGTGGAAAATATATTACACCACGGCGTGGAGACGGTATTTCGTACGTACGCACGCACGATGATTCTGTTTTCCGTAGGATGGATAGATGGTGAAATAGGTTTGTTTAATACTTATAATTACATATCAGTATATGATTGATACTGATTTTATTACTTCATAAAGAAACATCCTAAGAATAAGAAGTGGAAGAATAAATAATGGTGAAAGAATCGGTAACGGACATTACCTCTTCTTTGATGGGCCTCTTTGAGACCTCCTCTTAGGGCACTTAAATTGGTTTTTTAAGAAGGCAAGGACCTCTAGGGTGTTTCTAGGGAAGTGTAGAAGGGAAATTTTCAGGGTTTGTTCGATATTTAAGGCTCAATGTGGTGTGAGAAAGAGAGGGATGAGGTGCCCTTTTATAAGGGACGAGAGGGGCACCTTTGGAATAACTATAAATATTATTTTATTATAAAGTCATATTTGGTTTTTAATAGATCCAAATTGATTTATTTCGAATATAAGGTGGGGATAGGTAGAAATACTCTCATCCAATAGAATTTAGACAAGTTTAGGTTTTTATATTAACCTTAACCATTAGTTTTAACTCTTAGTTAATTACATTGACATTTACCATGTCACATTGTATGTTTATATTATATAGTTAATAAACATACCATATACATCCAAGAGACCCCCAAGTGGTCCATTAATTATACACCTATCATGATATAAGTATATTTGCCGAACCTTAGATTTTTAGGAATATAATAACAGTTTTTAATATAATATTTGTTTTAAAAACTATTTTATGTCAATTTTGACACTATTTGGTAATTGATTTTTGTGAAAATTATAACAGAATGATTAGTTCGAAACAAGTTAATTATATAAATACTAACATGTCATATTAACATATAAAATTATTTTAATTCATAAAAAGTCTCAAATTACATTTATTTGGGTATTTATAACATCAATTATGACAATATTTCATTAATAAGATAATTACTGCATCATAATTGTTTCATAAATAAATTAAATTATTTTAAGTCTATAAATTATAAATAAAATATCATTATGTAGGAAATATTTTTATATTTCTAATTAATATTTATAGTCGAATCTATCTTATGTAGCACCCTATATTAAAAATGATTTAGTTATTAAACATTGATTTTAACTATTTTAATCCTTCTTTAAATAAATTAATAATAAATGTCCTAATCTAATCCATGTGGGCCTAAATGGTCATATTTTGTTCCTAAGGTTGTTTTTTTCCGAATTACACTTATCCAATAGAATTAGGACATGTGTTAGGGTAATAATAATATCATTTTTACCCTTAATTACCCTATTTACCTTTAATCGTGGTAAAAAAAGTAAAAAGTTACTATTCACCAAAAATTATTTTCATATCATTGAACCACATTTTATTCCTTGATATTAACTGTGTCTCTCGTATTTTCGAAATTCGACTCACATAAGCGGTAAAATTAAGTTTTATGAAAAATCCAGTTTTTTGAACTACCACTTAGTGGTTTCACTATTCATCAAAAAATGAAAGTTTCCAGCAAAATACAAATAATTAAGCCTAAGCTATATTTGATATTATGAATTCAAAAATGATGTCTATTTTACCAAATTCAAAACATATCAGTTGCGTTAATTAATTTAAAAATTAGTTCCCGTCATTAAAACAAATAGCATGTTCTTAAGAGATAATAACTATCAAAAGATTGACACTTGTTTATGTCAGGTTTGTAACGCCCCGACCCCAACAACCCAGAGTCAGTGCCTTACTTCGTAACATTGGCATGATCACAAAAGATCATGTCTCGAAAGACCGATTAGTTTAGTAGCCTTGGAAACACTAGATACATTCGTAAACATTACATTACTTCATAAAAATGAAAACTAAAATAACATGGTCTCCTTAGTCCACACTCATATCCTCACTAACTATTCTTGCAAGTCAGTCATAATACACTTCTTCACATCCTGGGAAAAATAAAACATTGAAAGGGGTGAGCTCAAATGCTCCGTAAGGATAATATAGCGGAAACTTTCATAAGAAAACATAAGCATTTAAGGCAATGTATAACTAAAACAAAAGCCTTATTGAACTTGAACTTCAGCATAATATGGAAAAAGTAAAATAAAATAATGCCATTACTTACTCACATGGATATTCTACTAGACGAATAATCACATGAAATATCAATAACCACTTTCATAATGAGGGAATGTATAATGCCAGACATTCTGAAACATTTTGTCAAGGCCTCGGCCAAGACGTCTAAAATGATTAAGGCCTCAGCCAAAACCATAAATCAAATTGGGAAAGGGCCTCGGCCAATTCCACGTCTAGTTGTCTCATGAGATCTACCGATGCATCGAGGAGCTATAGCGGGCTCCACCCGTCACTTATTAAGTCCAATACATTCCTCATATGAATAGGTTTAAACATAACATAAATATTCGTATTAAAACTAGCATACAAAATGTCAACAATTTCTCCATAAACTATGGATGGTATAAAAATAACAGATCCACAGTCAAATATTTCACAAAATGTTCAATAAAAGTTTTGTATCATAAATCAATTTCAATTAAACTTAAAACCCATCAAAGGATGTTGAAATGGATGAAATCAAAGCTATTTGAGAGAAATATCTCTATCTTTTTGAAATCATATAAAAGTACCATAATTATAAATTCATACATTTACTTTGAAAATATTCTTATAAGCTTGTAAGAGAAGCTTCGACGAAGTTATAATGGCGGAAAATAGCCGCACCCGCCGTATAGGTTAAAAAACATTCTTACCTTAAAATTGTCAAAAAGGTCAAAAAGTACATTGTTTGGAAAACGACGGTAAGATTCCTTTCAAAAACGTATAAGGGTATAAATGACTTTAACCCATTTTCCATTTCATAGTAAAAATTATTTGAAAGACATTCTTAAGAAACATGGATGTGGATGATAACGAGGTCCCAGTAGATAATTATGTATAAACAACCTTAGATAATGAAGAGGTTGTGAAGAAAACCCTTACCTTGTACTTTTCCTTGGTTGGGGTAGGTTAACATCATGTATAATGGTGAAATAATTGATATTAAATTGTACAAGAATCATATACATTCATATGATATCATATATGATCTTTTAACATTGCTTTGTTAACAATATCTTAGATTTATCGTTGTTTCGGGTGTTAACTTACTCGTTTTCTTTTATATGTTTTGTTACGTAAGTCGTGTTTTTAATGGATAGGTTGTATATTATTAATATCCAGAATTATATCATGTCCGTAAACATTATTTTTAAATCATAAAATGACAATTATACTTGAATGGATACGACGGAGAATGAATCTCATCGCGTTCGTGGAGACGGTAGTCCGTACGTACGCACGAGCGACAATATCATTATTTTGATATTAAAATAATATATAATTGGATATTATATCATATATACAGAATCATTATCATGTTATATTTATTATTTACATGAATTACATATCATTATTATACCCATCTAAATACTAATATATTGAATAACAATTACACCACGACGTGGAGACGGTAAGCCGTACGTACGCACGAATGGTGACATGTCATTCAAATGATGGGTAGAATACTGAATATGGTTGTTCCATATTTATAATAACATCACAGTATATAGAAGATATTGGAGTTATAATTTTAGAATTGAAATAATAATCAAAGATTGAGTGGAAGAAGAAAGAAACTTGAAAGAGGGTGATGATAACGTTACCTATTCTTCGGGTTCTTCCTTTTGATTTGATAAAAAGGACTCCTTAGGATGGCTTTTTGACTAAAGTAAAGCTTCTAGGATGAAGGGAGAGAAGTTGGGAGAGTATTTGGACAGAGGTTGGCCGAACCAAAAGGCTTGAAAGTGTGAAGACGGTGGTAGAGGTGGGGGCTTTTATAAGAGGAGAGGAGGGTCTCTTTTGGAAAGATTGAAATGTCACATTATTATACAATTCTTTTAGGATTCTAAAGGTCCCACACTTATATAATTCATGGATAAGGTGATCAAGGTTCGAAATCTACCCATCCAATATTCTTTGGACAAGTGTAAGCCTTGGATTTTACATTATCTTTTCATTTTATTAAAATCGTTAAATAATGAGGTCATCGCTACATCATAATGATGTCATAAATAATTTAATTTATTTAATGTATAAGAATTATAAAAAACTACTATGATGTAGAAAATCTTTTTATCTTTCCAATGACTACTTATAGTCAAATATATGACTTGTATAACCCCATGTAAAAATTGTTTTAGTAAAACATGTCATGTTTGTGTCATTTTTTACTTTAACATTAAATAAAAGGTATTTAGGTCATTTTCCAACTAAAGTGGCTCCATGAGGTCCCCAAGTTGACCCATGGATTGTCTTGGTCGGCCATTACTCATCCAATAGTGGTAGAACAAGTGTAAGGGTATTTTCATATTTTTATAATATCATTTTTACCTTAAATTTCACTAATTACCTTTAATCGTGATTAATTAAACTTAAAAGTTACTATTCACCAAAAAATTATTTTAATCCCATTGAACCAAATTTTACATCCTAATGACAACCATGTATGTCGGATTTTTGAAATTTAAAACAGAGAAGTGGTAATATTTCTTTTAAACGAAAAAATCAGTTATTTAACTACCACTTAGTGGTTTCATTATTCATCAAAAATTGAAGTTTTTCAGAACAATGCCAACATTTAACCCTAATCTATAATTGATATTCCAAATTAAAAAATTATGTATATTTTACAAAATTCCAAAAATATAAGTTGCATTAATTAATTTTATAAATAATTCCGGCTGTCACAACAGATAGCGTGTTTTTAAGAAAAAATATATATCAAAAGATTGACAATTGCTTATGTCCAATTTCAAAGTGAAATTAATTCTAATGACCACCATTGGATAAAATGGTAAAAATATATACTAATTATACTCTAAAACCACTAAATAGTATAATTTATCACTATAAATTATTTTGATTAAAAAAGTTGTTTTTAAGTATTTTTCACTATTCATAAAAATTTAGAATTTCTCAGAAAAATACCAAAAATTCAACAAAGTCTAATTTCGATATTACGAATCCAAAAATGAAGTCCATTTTGAAAAATAAAATTTATAAAATTTCAAAAATTAGTTATTACTATTCACAATGGCTAGTTTAATTAGTTGTGGTGTGTGTTAGAGCTCGAGGTTGCGTACAACACACGCTATTGCATTATTCGAAGGGAAACGTACCGTGGAAGCTTGGCGTGTTACATTATCCCCTCCTTCAAATAATTGCGTCCTCGCAATTTATAGGGTATTACTGCATAAAAAGACTCGAGTGGTTCTTCATCATAAGTTCCTCAGGTTCCCACTTTGCCTATTCCATTTTATGATTTCTCCACAAAACCTTTACCAGACGAGTCGTCCGGTTTCTCAGCACCTGCTCCCTCACATCAAGAATTCTAATGGGCTCTTCGCAATAAGATAGATCGAGTTCCAGTTCTAATTCCTCATAGGTAAGTACATGTGTTGGGTCAGGCATGTATTTTCTCAATAGCGATATGTGGAAAACATCGTGAACTTTGGAGAGATTTGGCGGCATCACCAAACGATAAGCTACAGCCCCAATACAATCTAGAATTTCGAAAGGCCCGATGTACCTGGGACTCAACTAACCCTTCTTACCAAAACTTATAACTCCCTTCCATGGAGATACCTTTAGGAAAACATGATCTCCCACCTGAAATTCCAAATCCTTTCTTCTGTTATCGGCATAGCTCTTCTGCCTACTTTGAGCTGCTTTGATGTGGTTTTGGATTACCTTCGCCTTTTCCATTGTTTCTTCCACCAGTTCTGGTCCCACGAGTTTTCTTTCACCAACGTCATCCCAATAGGTTGGTGTACGACATCTCTTTCCGTATAACGCTTCATAAGGTGCCATCTGAATGCTTGAATGGAATCTATTGTTATAGGAAAATTATACCAGTGGTAAATATTGATCCCACATACCCTGAATGTCAAGAGAGCATGATCTCAACATGTCTTCTAAGGTTGGAATAGTCCGTTCTGATTGTCTATCTGTTTGAGGGTGATAGGCAGTGCTCAAACTAAGTTCAGTATCCAAGGCCTTTTGAAGACTTATCTAGAATCTTGAAGTAAAACGAGGATCACGATCAGAAACAATCGATAGGGGTACTCCATGAAGTCTTACAACTTCATTAATATATAGTCTTGCTAGACGTTCAAGTGGTAGATCCTCTCGTATAGCCAGAAAATGTGCTGACTTAGTAAGACGATCAACAATGACCCATATTGCATCATTCCTTCTAGGAGTCTTTGGTAGTCCCATGAAAAATTCCATTGTAATATTATCCCATTTCCACTCTGGTATGGGAAGAGGTTGCATACTCCACCAGGATGTTTCCTTCCAGCTTTCACTTGTTGACAAACCATGCACCTAGACACAAAATCAGAAATCTCCCTCTTCATATTGTCCCACCAAAAACGTTCCTTCAAATCTCAATACATTTTGGTGATCCCAGGGTGTATATAGAAATTGGAACTATGAGCATCATCCGACAATTCCCTTTTTAGATCAGGTATATCAGGAACACAAAGTCTCTTCCCGAATTTCAAAATTCCATCCTTATACACAAAGTCCCTCAATCTTCCATCATTCACATCTTTAATCTTCTTCTGAAATTCTTCATCATCGGTCTGAGAACTCTTAATCCTTTCTAGTAATGATGGTTTGGCAACCATTTGAAAAAGCATTGATGTTTCTCCTTCCCTAGTTATTCCTATGTCCATCTTCACTAGATCCATGAAAATTGGATCCCTTTCAATTCTCATCACATTCAAAACTCCATGGTCTTTTCTGCTCAAAGCATATGCCACCATGTTTGCCTTCCCCGTATGGTAATGTATCGTTCAATCATAATCCTTGAGTAGTTCAAGCCATCTCCTTTGCATCATGTTGAGTTCTTTTTGTGAGAAAATATACTTCAAACACTTGTGATTAGTATAAATCTCACATTTTTCACCATAGAGGTAATGTCTCCATATCTTTAAAGCAAAGATCATAGATTCTAACTCAAGATCATGAGTAGGATAGTTTTTATCATGAATTTTTAGCTATCGTGATGCATAGGCAATAACCTTATCATTCTGCATAAGGACACAACCAAGTCCTTTCTTCGATGCATCACTATAAATAACAAACCTATCATTCCCCATTGGTAGAGTCAATACAGGGGCGTTGAATAATCTTCTCTTCAGTTCTTCAAAACATTCTTCACACTCTTTTGTCAAGACAAATTTAATCCCTTTACGTGTGAGCTTTGTCAATGGGTTAGCCAATCTGGCAAAATTCTGGACGAAACGTCGATAATAACCTGCTAAACCAATAAAACTGCGTACCTCAGTTATACTTTTCGGTGGTGGCCATTCTTGGAATGCCTTGGTTTTAGAAGGATCAACGGAAATTCCATCCTTAGAGACAATATGGCCAAGAAAAGAAATCTCCTGAAGCCAGAATTCACACTTGCTAAATTTCCCATATAATTCATGTCTTCTAAGAGTCTTTAGGATAATGCGTAAGTGATTTTCATGATCTTCGTGGCTTTTGGAGTATACAAAGATATCATCAATAAATACCACTACAAAGTCATCAAGATATTCCTTGAAAACTCTATTCATTAGATCCATGAAAACAGAGGGTGCATTAGTCAATCCAAAAGGCATTACTGTAAACTCGTAATGCCCGTACCTTGTTCGAAATGTTGTCTTTCGAACGTCTTCCTTCTTCACACAAAACTGATGGTATCCAGACCGAAGGTCAATCTTTGAAAAGTATTGAGCTCCATGCAGTTGGTCAAACAAATCATCAATGTGAGGTAGGGGATACTTGTTCATTATTGTTATAGCATTGATCTCACTATAGTCGATGCACAACCTCATAGATCCATCTTTCTTCTTAACAAAAAGAATAGGGGCTCCCCCAGGAGAAACACTAGGGAGAATAAATCCCTTATTACTCAATTCCTCTAGTTGATTCTTTAGTTCAACTAATTCCACAATGGCCATTCTATAAGGGGTCTTCGATATGGGCCTTGATCCAGGAATTAAATCAATGGAAAACTCAACTTCTCGTTCTGGAGGATGTCAATGTAAATCTTCCAGAAACACATCAACATATTCTCTCACAATAGGTACATCCTCTATTTGAATATTCCTTTCCTCACCCTCAGTAATTTCCTTCTCTTCTTCCCCAATAATTGAATTTAGTTGAGCTACTGGGGGTGGATCTAGATAAGAATTATGTGGCGACGATTCTGCTCTAAAGATAAGGTGTTCCTTATCATCATCATCATGAATCGTAACCTCTTTCCTCTTACAATAAATTTTTGCATCATGGTCCGAAAGCCAATCAATACCAAAGATTATATCGAATTCAATCATGGGTATGACGATGAGATCAACATGTAATGAAAATTTAGGTTCTCTAATGGGAACTAATCGACAAAACTTTGTTACAACAATACTTCCCTTAGGGGTTTTGAACGACAACTACCTTGTTAAATCAAATTGGAAATATCTAATTTTCTTAGCAAACAAGGAAGATATGAAACAATGTGATGATCCAGAATGAAATAATGCATTTTCTAAACTTGAGGAAACCATTAAATTACCTTCCACCACGTCTTTCGGAGCTTCCACCTCAGCAGTAGTGATAGCATAAGCCTGGCCCTGATCCCTTGGCCTCTTTTGAGGAAAGTTCCCCTGACGCTTAGGACATTCATTTGCATAATGTCCCTTCTGTCTACAATTATAGCATTCCACATTGACAACCGCTTTCTTTCCCTTGCATTCATGAGCTTGGTGGCCTTTTTCACCACACTTGTAACATACTCCTTTTCCTTTTAGACAGGCACCAGGATGCTTCCTACCACAATTATCACAGGGTGGAAATTCATTTCTACCCTTCTTCCCTATTTCCTTATTTCCTTTCCCAGAGTTTTTAGCAGATCTCTTCTTATCTTGCTTCGATTTAAAGTCATAAGAGTTAGAGAATTCCTTTTCCATCTTGATAGCGCATGAGACAATACCTTTGTATGAAGAGAAGGTTTGTGATACTAAAGATCGATGGAGAAATGGTTTTAACCCATCAAATAAATGATCAGTCTTACTTCTTGGGTTACGTATGTAATCTGAAGCATATCTCGCTAACCTTGTAAAGTTAGCCTCATACTTTGCGACATTCTCATCCTCCATTTGCCTCAGACTCAGAAATTGTCTTTCCATATCCGCTCGATGGTCTCGAGGAAAGTATTTTTCTAAAAACAGCTCTTTGAACTCCTGCCATTCCATGTTTGTTAATTCATCATCTTCCTTTGTGTTTTGAATTAGTTACCACCATTGATCAGCATCTCCAGTGAGGCGGTAAACTGCCATGACAACTTTCTCTCTTTCACTACCCCCCAAGGCATGTAATATTTTCTCTAAAGAATTTATCCATTGCTCATCTACTATAGGATTTGTACTCCCATTGAAGGTTGGTGGTTGTTGCCTCATGAAACGGTCTAGCATTGATCCTTCACGTTGCGGATCAGGGTGCTCCATACGAGTAAGGTTATTATTCATAACCTGCATGAGTTGTCCTAGTACGATGAGAAGCTGATCAACACTAGTTGTAACACTAGATCCACCATAATTATCTTGAGCAGGAGGGAAATCCCTACATGGAGTGCGTGCATTGATATAGTTTCCATTCCTTCCACTAGGCGCCATTTCTAAATAATGGCATAAACTAGAGTTGTTTATGAATCAAAATACATAATTCCATACTTGTAAAAAACTTAACATAAATTGAACTAATTATGGATATAATCCATAATTATATAAATGTTTTCTTTGTGGATGTATATACTCGTAACCCTTCATAGTGGTTTGTAAAGAAAATGGGAATTATCCTAAGCATATCCCTCGGGAGTGTCTTAACCAAGAGTACAGCAAGGCCCGTTGTCGTGCACCAGTTCCCGTTTGAGTCTAGCTCAAAGCGGTGTTTTCGGGTTTTACCCCTAGGTACATCTGTGCCAGATCCGCCTCTACCTACTCGTATCCAGACAGGGATGTATTACTCGGAAAACTCACAAAATCTTTACAATACCAAAATTTTAGGAAGTTCTTCTATACTAATCCTCAAAGTTCATCTTAGGTCTACGTGCTCTAATCAGAGTTTGTATAAATCTAGCTTCCAAGGCTTGTACTAAACTTTTTCTGATACAAATTGTAATGCCCTGACCCCAGCTAACCAGAGTCGGTGCATTACTTCGTAACATTGGCATGATCACAAAAGATCAAGTCTCGAAAGACCGATTAGTTTAGTAGCCTTGTAAGCACTAGATACATTCGTAAACATTACATTACATCATTAAAATGAAAACTACAATAAAATGGTCTCCTTAGTCCACACTCATATCCTCACTGACTATTCTTGCAAGTCAGTCATAATACACTTCTTCACATCTTGGGAAAAATAAAACATTGAAAGGGGTGAGCTCAAATGCTCCGTAAGGATAATATAGCGGAAACTTTCCTAAGAAAACATAAGCATTTAAGGCAATGTATAACAAAAAACAAAAGCCTTATTGAACTTGAACTTCAGCATAATATGGCACAATTAAAATAAAATAATGCCATTACTTACTCACATGCATATTCTACTAGATGAATAATCACATGAAATATCAATAACCACTTTCATAATGAGGGAATGTATAATGCCAGACATTCTGAAACATTTTTTCAAGCCCTCAGCCAAGACGTCTAAATTGATTAAGGCCTCGGCCAAAACCATAAATCAAATTGGGAAAGGGACTCGGCCAATTCCACGTCTAGTTGTCTCATGAGACCTACCGATGCATCGAGGAGCTATAGCGGGCTCCATCCGTCACTTATTAAGTCCAATACATTCCTCATTTGAATAGGTTTAAACATAACATAAATATTCGTATTAAAACTAGCATAAAAAATGTCAACAATTTCTCCATAAACTATGGATGGTATAAAAATAACACATCCACAGTCAAATATTTCACAAAATGTTCAATGGAAGTTTTGTATCATAAATCAATTTCAATTAAACTTAAAACCCATCAAAGGATGTTGACATGGATGAAATCAAAGCTATTTGAGAGAAATATCTCTCTTTTATTGAAATCATTTAAAAGTCCCATAATTATAAAATAATACATTTAATTTGAAAATATTCTTATAAGCTTGTAAGGGAATCTTTGACGAAGTTATAATGGCGGAAAATAGCCGCACCCGCCGTATAAGTTAAAAAAACATTCTTACCTTAAATTTGTCAAAAAGGTCAAAAAGTACATTATTTGGAAAACGACGGTAAGATTTCTTTCAAAAATGTATAAGGGTATAAATAACTTTAACACATTTTCCATTTAATAGTAAAAATGTTTTGAAAGACATTCTTAAGAAACATGGATGTGGATGATAACGAGGTCCCAGTAGATAATTATGTATAAACAACCTTGGATAATGAAGAGGTTGTGAAGTAAACAATTACCTTGTACTTTTCCTTGGTTGGGGTAGGTTAACCTCCTTGATAATGGTGAAATAATTGTTATTAAATTTTACAAGAATCATATACATTCATATGATATCATATATGATCTTTTAACATTGCTTTGTTAACAATATCTTAGATTTATCGTTGTTTCGGGTGTTAACTTACTCGTTTTCTTTTATATGTTTTGTTACGTAAGTCGTGTTTTTAATGGATAGGTTGTATATTATTCATATCCAAAATGATATCATGTCCTTAAACATTATTTTTAAATCGTCAAATGATAATTATACTTGAATGGATACGACGGAGAATGAATCTCATCGCGTTCGTGGAGACGGTAGTCTGTACGTACGCATGAGCGACAATATCATTATTTTTATATTAAAATAATATATAATTGGATAGTATATCATATATACATAATCATTATCATGTTATATTTATTATTTACATGAATTACATATCATTATTATACCCATCTAAATACTAATATATTGAATAACAATTACACCACGATGTGGAGACGGTAAGCCGTACGTACACACGTATGGTGTCATGTCATTCAAATGATGGGTAGAATACTGAATATGGTTGTTCCATATTTATAATAACATCAAAGTATATATAATATACTGGTGTTATAATTTTAGAATTGAAATAATAAACAAAGAGGGAGTGGAAGAAAAAAGAAACTTGAAAGAGGGTGATGAAAACGTTACCTATTCTTCGGGTTCTTCCTTTTGATTTGATAAAAAGGACTCCTTAGGATGGCTTTCTGACTAAAGTAATGCGTCTAGGATTAAGGGAGAGTATTTGGGAGAGTATTTGGGCAGAGGTTGGCCGAACCAAAAGGCTTGAAAGTGTGAATAAGGTGGTAGAGGTGGGGGCCTTTTATAAGAGGAGAGGAGGGGCTCTTTTGGAAAGATTGAAATGTTACATTATTATACAATGCTTTTTGGATTATAAAGGTCCCACACTTATATAATTCGTGTATACGGTGATAATGGTTCTAAATATACCCATACAATAGTCTTTGGACAAGTGTAAGCCTTGAATTTTACATTATCTTTTAATTTTATTAAAATCATAAAATAATGAGGTCATCGCTACATCATAATGATGTCATAAATAATATAATTTATTTAATGTCTAAAAATTATAAAACAAATACTATGATGTAGGAAATCTTTTTATCTTTCCAATTAATATTTATAGTCAAATATATGACTTGTATAACCCCATGTAAAAATTGTTTTAGTAAAACATGTCATGTTTGTGTCATTTTTTACTTTAACATTAAATAAAAGGTATTTATGTCATTTTCCAACTAAAGTGGCTCTATGGGGTCCCCAAGTTGACCCATGGATTGTCTTGGTCGGCCATTACTCATCCAATAGGGGTAGGACAAGTGTAAGGGTATTTTCATATTTTTATAATATCATTTTTACCTTAAATTTCACTAATTACCTTTAATCGTGATTAATTAAACTTAAAAGTTACTATTCACCAAAAAATTATTTCAATCCCATTGAACCACATTTTACATCCTAATGACAACCATGTATGTCGGATTTTTGAAATTCAAAACCGAGAAGTGGTAATATTTCATTTAAACGAAAAAATCAGTTATTTAACTACCACTTAGTGGTTTCACTATTCATCAAAAATTGATGTTTTTCAGAACAATGCCAAAATTTCACCCTAAGCTATAATTGATATTCCAAATTCAAAAATGATGCCTATTTTAAAAAATTCCAAACATATAATTTTCATTAATTAATTTTATAATTAATTCCCGTTGTCACAATAGATAGCCAGTTTTTAAGAAACAATATATATCAAAAGATTGACAATTGTTTATGTCCAATTTCAATGTGAAATTAATTCTAATGACCACCATTGGATAAAAAGGTAAAAATATATACTAATTATAATATAAAACCACTAAATAGTATAATTTATCACTATAAATTATATTGATTAAAAAAGTTTTTTTTAAGTATTTTTCACTATTCATAAGAAATTAGAAGTTCTCAGAAAAATATCATAAATTCAACATAGGCTAATTTCGATATTCCGAATCCAAAAATGAAGTCCATAATGATAAATAAAATTTATAAAATTTCAAAAGGTAGGTATTACTATTCACAACGGCTAGTTTAATTAGTTGTGGTGTGTGTTAGAGCTTGATGTTGCGTACAACACACGCTATTGCATTATTCGAAGGAAAACGTACCGTGGAAGCTTGGGGTGTTACAAGGTTTAAATGTAAAATTACATCCAATTACAAACATTGTATTAAATTGTAAAAATATATTATAAATATACTTTAAAACCACTCAAATTAATTATTTATCACTATTTATTATTTCGATTAAAAAATTTGTTTTTAATTAAAATTTAGTAATTTTCACTATTCATCAGAATATGAAAGTTATCCGAAAAGTACCAAAATTTCACCCTAAGCTTATTTTGATATTACAAATCCAAAAATGAAGTCTATTTTGAAAGATAAAATTTATAAAATTTCAAAAAGTGGGTATGAATATTCATAATGGCTAGTTCATAATAATATTATAATAATATCTCGTTTAGTGAAACTCAGTATTGCGTACTACACACACTATCGAGGAAGGTTGTGATTGCGTGTAATGCAGCCAAGTAAGGGTTGCGTGTTGTGCAAGAATCTTTTGTTGTAATGTACAACACTAGACATCAATAAAATTAAAAAGAATATTTCTCATAAAATCTCGGGGTGTTACAATATATAATTACATTATAAAACACTTATTCTATACAACATACGAATGGACTATATACGATTTCAATATATGTCAAGTTGTTTGAACATGTACCCTCCAAGGTTCATCCAGGTAAAATCCATGTACTTAGTTTATTAAATTTTAAATAATATATATTTATTTTATTAGTTAAAATCATAGTGGATTGGTATCTCTAGAATAGATTGGATGGATATTAAATTAAATTTAATTAATTGATTAATAATATTTTTAATCGGATTAATTCTTGGTCATTTAATATTAATAAAATAATGAATCAAAATAGATACTATACATTTATTTTAAATTTATATTCATTATAAAACAGGGCTATCATGAGCTTATGTCGGCATGATTATTCATATGGTTTCTTTTAAATTTAATTATTTCAAGGGTAATTTCAAATATGTTTATTAAATAAAATTTATGGCATGTGTGCCATCCCTTACTCCTTATTATGTATGGGCCTATGCGACCATAATTTTCATTATGTAAACTACCCCATTGGATCACTTAACATACATAAGAAGTATATGCATTGTAAGGATGGATCACCCAGGCATATAGAGTTGTCTCAAGATGACACCAAGGTGAAACCAAACTAAGAGATACACATGATAAAGGTTGAATGCTATAACTCAAGAAAATATCAACCTAAGGAGTACCCACAAGTCTTAATGGTTTTCTTGTTGTACTGTAAATAAAAAAACTACTATTTAAATATCATGATTAGGAAAAATTGTATTTATTTCATTTCTAACGGATGCATGATTTTTTATGGAAAAAAGACCACTATCACAAAAATAAATGGATTAATATGAAAATATGGAGTTAGAATAAAAGGATAATATATAAATATGTTATCAAACAAATAGTTACTCACTTAAGTACAATACAATTAAAATTTAAAAGGCATGTAAAAGGATAAAATTAAAACGTTTTTTCCTATCAAACACTATATATCAAGTTAATATTATTCTATTAGTAATTTAATTATCTGAGCTAAGATGGACTCATATTTAAAGTGTTTGTTCAAGCCTTTGTCGAGTTAACATTAATTTTTTAGAAAATATGAACAAAGATGGTGGGTCAACTTAACCAAAAATGTATTTAATTTAATGACATATATCTATTGAATACAAATTTTGAATCATGTGTTGAGAATATATAAGTTGTGATTTGAATATTATGGAGTCCACTCAACAGAAAAAGGAACTACAAGCCATTAGTTAGAAAGAGCACCTACCTAAGGACCTTCTTATAAATTTTATGGAAGTTGTTTGGATTATAATAAGGAAAATATAGATCCTTGATAGTAGAATGTATAAGTGAAAGTGAATTCTTAGTTCAATAATGATGTCCATTGATACTTGAAAAAATAGTTGGGGACTTAAAAAATAAAATAATATTATGTCCCACATAATTTTTAATCATGTAAAGAACTAATAGTATGATTTCTTATTATTATAGAAAAGTGATATGTTTTTCAACCACATTATCCATACGATCAATTCTAGATCAATATTATCTCATTAATGGAAGTATCTTCTAGAAATTGTTTATTTACTTATAGATTATATTGGTCCATGAACTGAAGAATTATGTACAAGAATCCTCAGTCCCTAATCTGCTTACTAAGGTTACAAGTGAGGAATAATTCACTTTCTATAAAAAATGGTTAAAAGATGTCACATATGATAATTTTTTAGTACTATCATCTGTGTATATTTAACTTAGAAGTTTCATGAGCACATGTATTACTCTAGAATTATACAGTATCTCCATGATTGTTATTATGAGATAGCCCAATATGAATAGTATCTGATATCGAAGGAGATATTTATAAGAAAACATGGAGAAGGTGTTCTATCTGGGCCTCATGTAGTAAAACTCATTAACAACATTGATCATCTAAATGGTAAAGTGTTTACGATTCACGAAGAACTAATAACTGATATCTTACTCTAATCACCTCCTCACAAATTTTATGTTTTATTTTTAATTAAAATATTAACAACATAAAGAATTCACATAAGAACTTGTATTCCAATATCATTCTCCATAATCTTCATGATATTTATGAGGAGATACCCCGATAAGAATGGTATGATATATCCATGGTGTTATTTTAATGAAAACTTGTTGAATGTGTTCTAGTTAGGCGTCATGTTGTCAAAGTCATTGGATAAATTGATAATATATAGGTTTAAGGGTTTAATTTTCCTAAATAAATACACAATGATCTCACTCTTTAATCACTCCATCTAAGATTCTACAGATTTTTTTTAATTTTAATATAAACTAAATTAAGATGTCTCTCCCAGATCTTCTCATTCTACTTCTCTAAGTTTATATGGATATGAAACAAAAAACCATTTATCCTTATAGTGAATAGTAGCAGTGTACAAGAAAATAACTCCAATAATAACTCCAAGTATAAAGATTCATCACAATGACCTTAAAAGAAGAGTTAGTCCATGGGAAAAGTAATGGAATATGATGTTATCTATTTTCCAAATGTCAAGAAGGGCCACCAAAATAAAAAATGTACCTAGAAAAATAAGCATGGGGATGATTTGGGTGTGTTTGTTATCGATTTCATTATATCAATTTCTACAAATTCCTTATTATATATAACATTCGATGCTTAAATATGTATTCAAATAAATAAACCAAGTAGATTCCATAATATTTCCCTTGGTGAGGTGGATCTATGAGTTGTTAATGGATCCATACTTTATGTTGTGTCTATTAGGGACTACTGCCTCATATTACCAAATAAATTATCTTGGTATTGAAATATTGTTATATTGTGCTCCCAGTTACCAAAAATATTATCCCTATGACCAAAATTGATAAAAATTGATTTATTTTCAAATTTGAAAATAATTATTTCATAAAATGACATGGATTTTATATGTATTATTTTTGGATATTATATGAATTATTTAAATGACCAAACACTAAGACAACATACGATTCTGAGACCCGGTTTTCCAGTAATAAAATTTAAAATATATTAAATATATAATGTTGGTCTCATGCACAGTTTTCCAAAAAATGTATAATAACTCTCGAATGGTGGACCATATTATAAATCTAGGTGAATTTTTGAGTTTATAACTATTTTTACCCTAGGAACAATATAATCCTTATTAGCATGAGTTGTTTGTGAAAAAAAATGTTGCAGAATAAATAAATGAAATAATCTATTTATCTTATTATTTTTGACCAAATGACCCATTTCTCCTTTATGTGTACAGTTGTGATATTTATCCAAGGTTATCTGCTCAATCCATGGAGATCTAGAAAACCATTGATGAGCATTCTTAGCTAACGAAGATTGATTAGGATCAGATCGTGGATATTTTCTCTAATGGAGTTCATGGAAATAATCAACAACCAAAAAATAAAACTTTTCTTTATCAAGGATTGATCCAAATTCTTGGTAATATATTTTTTTTTGTGATTTATATCCAATTTATCAATCCAGGATGAATGCAAATCAATTCCATGAACAAAACTGATATGGACATCATCGACAGAATTAAATATATCGAATTGTTATTTTGTTCATTTTGATTTATTCCTCTTCATTCATAATCTTATATGAAAACAAATCAAGGTCAAACAAATAATGTTCAAGGTTCATTCCTAACATTTTGTGGCTTTTGGATTTCTTCCCTCATTATCTACATGTTCATCATGGGAATTATATTTTGGCCTACGGTACGATGAATTCCTGATATTTGATCATTGTGCCACCATTCTTCGGCACAACAGATAAATAGAGCAGCTACATTTTGTGATTGAGGGTGTGATCATGGTACAAATATGGTGGTGGAAGATCATATGTGGATCGAAATAGATTTTGGGTATTTTTTCGTCCAGGTTTTGAGACATGAGGATGAAATGCTCGATGGATATATTGTCAAGTAGATCGAGGACCCGGATCCTAAATAGCAGTGTTGGAAAGGGTTGATGAACCCTGGATTAGTGGAATCTAGTGTGGATAGTGAATCCAACGATGGGAAAAATGATGTAGAGAAAGATCCAAAAGATTTGGAAATTCCCATGAAATACGACATGTAATGCGGCATTACACGCCATGTGGGACCCCCCGAGCTACGGTTCTAGGATTATAGCTAGAGTTAAGTATCAAATGCTGTGTGACTCGGTCACACACTGTGTGATCCCTCCATGATGGATTAGTGTGTACTTCATAATGTAAAAGGACACAGTAAAAAGTACATGGCCTGAGGCATGTAATGTACTCGAAAATAGACACAACCAAGTGTACATGGACATGAAAACCTATTCATGGGTTGGTATACGAGTATTCCAACATATATAGACATGGTTAGCGAAATACAAGAAGGTTCTAGGTGATATCTACTCATTTTTACTCCATATACATGCTCTTTGTATTGAGGTTTACATGTCGTTTGTTGCTTTACCACTCTGGAAGACTTGGGGATAGATGGGCTGGCCATGTACCCCTAGTACATGCCATGTACACCCTCCTTGAGTGTTTTTAGATCATAGTATCCTTATTTTGGACTATTCTAGGTTGAGAATGATCCCATGGTCTATTCCGTCAAGTGTACAGTGAGTAATTGCAAACACATTATAGGATTTTAATCCCCTCTAGAGGTCGAGTCTTAGAGAGAGTTGTGGTGTCCCCCGATGAGACTGGTGTGTGACCCTAAATCATCGTTTTTCTCTAAGTGGGTTTTGTGGAATTGGCATGACCTTCCAGAGAAGGGAGTTTATTCTCCATCAAGTAGGATGTATTGGTAGGGTTGGTGGTTTCATTGGAATACAATCTCTTACATAGTGGGTTGATCCAGATTAGGTTCATGGTGTCCCCCAATAATCCTAGGTGTGAGTCCTTATCTAAATATAAGGGTATTCAGAGACTAGTGAGTTTACTTGAGTGGGGACCTATCTTCTAGAACTCTTCATCGAGCATCTCTGATGTGAGTGTGACTCGTGGAGTTATTTCTCCATGAATGATCATTGTTTCAAGAAGAATCCTATGGCTGGTATTCAGTTATGACATCATGGCATCTTGGTGTCTTTAATAACTAAATAAAGGTGTTTCTATTTTACAATGAGTTTTATATATTTTATTTGAGATCAATATACGTGGTGATTCATGTTTAGTGTTTTCAGGGTTTCATAATGGATATTGTTATACTCAACCCTATATAGGATTTTCCCGAACTAGTTAAGTCTTATGTAGATGAAAACACTTTTGATGGTGTCCCTAAAGGAATGGGAGTGGGTGGATCATATCTGGAGTTTTTTAGAAATATGAGTTTACTGGGAGCATTTTATTTACTTTAGTCCTCTCCCTTAGAGAATGTTAGAATATTTATAGTTTTTTATTGGTCTTGTATTTGGAACCATTTTTTCTCCTTCAGTATTTACTATCATATTCTATTATGGGATCTTAGATGTTTGCATGCATTGGTTTTAGTTGTTTTACATTTCATAAATATGTGGGATTATAGATGTGTTCCTGTGTATAGGTACATTTAGCTAATACCTCCAATTTTTGGGATATGCCTACTCGACGCTGGTCACGAGCCCCTAGCTTATTGAAGGCGGACATGGGGTAGTCGCAGGTCAGAGCTTAGTGGGTTAGTTCATGACATAATGGTATCAAAGAAGGCTGGTTATACCATATAACTGAAGTCAATGATATTGGTTTGGCGAAATAGTGTTTGGTACTTCATGTATGATTTTTAGGCTAGGGACTTCAGTGCTAGTGAAGCCACGGATGTATCCATACACTAGGACTTCAATCACTTACATTTAAACTCAATACATGTAAACATTGGTAATTGATAATTTTTTTAGAACGTGCATCATATAAGAATTGGTTGTGTTTTCTAGGTCCATGTTGAGTCATCTCCCAAGATATACTCTTTTAACTGTGGTATATCTAGTTTTATTTCATGATTCCTCGATGTATATAACCGTCTAGGATTCCACTATGTGATCATGAGGAAGATCTGCCTAGTGAAGAGGCATCAATATTGGGGCTTGTACAAGAGAAATCACCTATGGATTGGTTACCAGCTATAACACCACCCATTGAGTAGCATTTATCACTAGTAGAACTAGATGAGGATGCTTGTAGGTTGATTGTGTTGCATGATTTTAAGAGGTAATGAACTATCTTGTTTTAGGGTATGCTAGACCCCCCAAATGGATGAGGACTGGATAGATGAATTCAATCATTTTTCTTACCTTGTGAAGATGATTTAAGATCAAATGTAGTTCCTCATAGTGAGTCTTATTCATGGATCTTATAGGTGATGGTGGAGCTTAGTGGATTAGTCACACAATGAGACAACACATTCATAGAAAAACATTGAGAATCTCTTTAGGGTGGAGTTCTATCTGTCCATTTTGTGATTTGTATACAAATAAATGATTCTTTATATGAATTAGGGAAGTTTGACCAAGGAAGAGAACTCTGCGAGGTTTTATGATATTTTGCATTACTCCTTAGATATGGTGTGGGATCAGTTCTCTAGGGCATGAAAAATTGATCAGGTATTTCACTAATACATTAGGGTTTTAGTGGTATCTATTTTTTTCCCACCTATGCTAGGGTGAATGAGTGTGCCTTGGTAGTGAATAATTTTCTAGCAGAGTAGGAACCACAAATGTGTGCTTGTAGTGGGAACATATTAGCTGAGACCTCAGTAGTAGGCATCTGATGATCGTCACAAGGATCCATGCATATCATACTCATTAGGATGAAATCCCATGACATTAGGTCAGCAGTGTAGGGATCTCATGGAGGCTCAAATCAACCGTGGGAGAGGCAGTGTTTCTCTTGCTATGGCCTGGTATATTAGGATAAGTATTTTGAGGCCCATCATACAATTTATCATGATATGGTCAAGAGACTGCTGAGAAAGAGATAGAGGCAAGAGCAAGGTGGTCCTTAATGTAGCAGATGATGAAGAGGGGTTGTAAGGGAAAAAGGAGGTTGTTTTAGGTTCGACCTATTACCTCCACCACCACCAGGTGGTCCGTACCAGGCCCAGGAAGCTAGTAGATATGGATGCAGATAGTTGTAGGATATAGAGGCCTATGAATCCAAAGCTCCAAGGATGATACATGGTACGATATGTGTTTTTTCTACTTTATCTACAATATTAATAGACACAAGTATGGGTCATTCCTTCCCTTCCACTTCTTTGGTTCAAGACATAGAGATTCTAGTTGATCAATTGTCTTGACCCTTATGGTTGGAGACTCTGAAAGGCTGTGACTTAGTGATTGTGAACATGTGCTGATAGTGTGACTGGGCACAAGTAGGTGATAAATGTTTATGGTATCACATTATAAAATCAACAATACCATACAATTTTATCTCATGCATGGACTAACTATCCATAGTTCATGCCTAGAATGATTATTTTAGATGGAAGATGCGGTGTGTCCATAGTGATAGATTAAGGATTTCAATTTTTGGTGAAAAGGAATCCTTGGTTGAGAATGATGAGCTCATGCATAGGAGAGTTTAACCGATTACTTACCAATTGTCTAAAATGACTATTGGAGTAGTATATGCTTTAGGATATCATTATCATTTGGTGTTTCTGGATTATGAGGATGTCTTTCTTGAAGATGTACTAGGTTTAACTCCCCACCGAGAGAAATAGTTCTTAATTGACTTGCATCCCGGGATGATGCCAATATTTTCAACAGCATATTAGATGGATACTATATATCTTACGGTGTTTAGGGAACATTTAGAGGACATGCAGGAAAATGAATTTGTGAGATCCAACATTTCCCCGAGGTATCCCCAATGTTTTTCACTAGAATGGTGGACGGGGGTTTGAGGATATGGGTGGATTACCATCACTTTAATTAGGTGACTGTGAAGAATAATTATCCATTACTGAGGATTTATGAACTATTTGATCAGTTGAGAGGGGAGTGATGGTTCTTAAATGGAAACCTCAGATCATGATTTCACTAGCTATAAGTGTGGGATGAGAATATACTGAATCCTACATTTAGATGTTGTTAAGGTCACTATTAGTACTTGGTGATGTTGTTCGGTCTGAAAAAACCCCCAGTAGTGTTTATGGGACTCATGAACCAGATCCTTTAGAATTTTTATACCGGTTCATGGTGGTCTTTATTGATGGAATCCTATTGTATTCGTAACCCAAGGAGGAGCATGCAAGACACTTGATGATGGTTTTGAATACACTTTGAGAGCACCATATTTACAGGAATATCTCAAAGTGTCTTTTTTGTATTTGAGAGATCGACATTCTGGGACACGTCATCTGAGAGGCTAGTCTAGTAGTGGGCCTAGTAATGGTAGAGGCGGTGGTTTCTTGGGTGCCACCCAAGAGTGTTAACAACGTGCTTAATTTCCATAGGTTGGTAGGGTAATATCGAAGGTTTTTACATAATGTATTCGGAGTGAAAACACCCTTGAAATCATTGAATTAGAAGGGGTAGCCTTTTGTGTTTATGAAAATGTGCCAGCAATGTTTTCATGTTCCTAGGCATAGGTTGATGAGAACTCCCAACTTTAGATTTTTAGAGGAGGGTGTCAAGTACACAATGTTCTGTGATGAATCAGGGAATCAAATTGGTTGTGTTCTGATGTAGAGGAATGTAGTTATTTCCTATATTTCTCATTAGTTGAGACCACACTAGAATAACTACACAACCCAAATCATGAGTTAATAGAAGTAGTCTTAGTACTAAGGATGTGGTGACCCTACCTAATTGGTGAACGCTTTATCCTTTACTATGAATAAAAAATTCACAAGTTCATCTTCTCTGAACATGATCGTAAGTTGAGAAAGAGGATATGGATATAATTACTCTAGGATTATTAATTAGGTATTGTTTATACTCATTGGAAGTGTAGCATGTTTGTAGAATCTCTCAATAAGAGATATTGTTCTCAGTTGTTGGACAAGGTGTCAGATTAGTTGTCCTCATTGCAGTTGTCCGTAGTGGAAAAGATGGTTCTTCATATCATTAGTTTATGGTTGTTACCCAACTACTTATATAGATTTTCGGGGATGATCAGAAAGATATATCGACTGTGAGACATTATGTACTCAGATATCCACTATACATGATCCTGCTGGATATTCTAAAGGTGGGGATCACACTATCTTTTTCAGAGGATGGATGAGGGTACCTTTGAAATTATAGGATGAGGAAATATGGACGTTTTGTAGAACCCATTTGTATGCATATCTAGGTGTGGGAAATATGTACTGGGACCTTCAATATCAATATGGTGGTTTTTCATGAAGAAAGGATTTGACGAGTTATCTCTTGAAGCCTCACTTTTTAGTAGGTGGAGGCTATACACAAGGTTACAATGGGTTTAGCCCATCCCATAGAGGTACTTTAGTGGAAGTGAGATGAGATATCAAAGTAAGTTTCCATGTGATTATCTAATACATCATAGGGACACAATTTGATCTATGTGATAATAGAATGAATCACCAAGTTGGCCCACTCCCTACCTATTTGAGAGAAGAGTTCAGTAGAAATCAAGAGACGCCTCTATGTGTATAAGATAGTATGACTTTATAGAGTTATCTCGACGATCGTCTATGAAAATGATGCTCTCTTCACATATCAGTTATTGTGAGTATTACAAGAGACATTGGGTAATTAGTAACATTTGAGCACAAAATTTCACCACCATATTGATGACCAGAGAGAGGGGACCAATCAGGTCCTTGAGGACATCTTGTAAGATTGCATGTTGAACTTTGGACATTGTTGAAAGGATCAAATACCCTTGATTGAGTTTTCCTTCAAAAATAACTACCATTCCGCAATTGGAATGACACCATTCAAGGATTTGTTGGTCACCTTGCAGGTCACCACTTTGTTAAACTGTTCATGGAATGTTAGCACTAATGGGACAAGAAAGTCATCATTATTTTTAGGTGGACCAATGAAGGATACATATCGAGTTCATGGAGGGTAACAATGTGTTACTGGGGGTCTCACATTGACTCAGATTGAGGGGACATGGATGTGGTGATAAGTTATCACTATGATTCATTGATCTCTTATAGATACTACATAGAGTTGTGGAGGTGGAATTCATCTAAGATCTTCCATTATAGTTGTACTAGGTACACAATGTCTTCCACATGTCGTAGCAGAGGAGGTACATGCATGACCCATTTCATGTTATCAATTGTTGTGAGATGGACATCAAGGATGGAGCTACCTTTGCAAAGTACCAAGTACAGATTGAATATTGATAAGAGATGATCATTTTTGGGTGATTTATTCTACTTGTGCATGTCCAGTGACAACACAAGAATCATTAGGAGAGAACCTAGGAGCGAGAGACCTATAAGTGAGCCCAGTAATCTCATATTTTTTAGTATGTTTTTCTATTTTGGGGTTAAAATCATTACGGTGGGGAGAATATAATGACTTATATTTTGGTGTATTATTTTTGGATATTAAACGCATTATTTTTTAGATCAGGCACTAAGACGATGTGGAATTCTGATTCGTGGTGTTCTAAAAATAATTGTTTGAAATATATTAAATATATTAAATATCATGCACGTGTTTTTTTAAGAAAAAGTAGAATAAGTATTTAATGAGTGATTATATCATAAACCGAGGGGAACTATTGAGTTCAAAATGGGGGTTTTTTCATAGGAACGACATATTCCTAGTCGACATGGGATGTTATTAAAAAATTTATCACATGCGTAAATAAATAAAATAAATAATGTAGATGAAATAATTAATTTTTTTATTATTTATGATGCATCGATCCTTATCTTATTTATTTATACAGTTATGATATTTCTTTAGTGTTGGTCACTCATACCATGGAGATCTAGAAAAACACTATTGATTTTTCTTGGTGAATAATGAAGGACTAAGATCAGATCATGGATTGTTGCACCAACAGAGTTCATAGATCTCATCAATGATAGAAACACAAAACCTTTATTCATCATGGATTGATCCAAACTATAGGTAGAAATTTTTTATAACTTCCAGCCCATTTCTTAATCCCAAATAAACATAGATCAATTCCACAAGTAGAATCGATACACATAATGTTTTTAGAATTAAAATGAAAGAATTGTTATTTTGTTCATTTTGATTTATTCCTATTCTTTTAACATAATCTATGAAAATGAATCGAGGATGAACAGATAAAGGATGAGGTTTGTTACTCACATTTTGTGGTTTTTAGATTTATGCCCCCTTATTCGATTGTTCATTTTAGTCATTTTATTTTGGCCCACCATTCAAGGAATACTCAATATATGATCATTTCACGACCATTATTTGGTGAAACAAATTAATATCAGGTGTGAGGTTCATGACTGATGGTGTGATTGAGGTGAGAAGATGTAATTGGATGATCAATGTTGGATTGAAATTGGTTTTTTAGGTTCCATTATTCTCGGTTTTGATTTAATAGGATGAAAAACATGATGGATGGGTTTCTATAAAGATTGAGGACCCAAATCCATGCTAGCGGTGAAATAAAGGCCTGGAAGACCCCGAATATATAAATTTTGGTGAGGATGGTGGCACTAATGATGTAGAAAATGATGTAGAGGAAGATATGATGGATTTGGATATTCATAAGAAACACAGTGTGTAATTCAGTGTTACATGCCATGTGGGATCCCCTGGAAATCGCGCTAGGTATTGAAATAGAGTTATGTATCACAAGTCATGTGACTTGGTAACATTTCATGTGAACCCTCCATGATGGCTCTACATGCACTTCAAAAAGTAAAAAGACATAGGAAAAGTACATGGTCTGAGGCATGGCAAGTACTTGGACACAGACTCTTCCAGGTGTACACGGGTTGGTACATGAGCATCCCAAATTTCACAAAAACAACCAACTAAACATGGACTGATGATAAGTGACCTCTAAACACAATTTAATCATTCTACATGCCATGTCTATTGATAATTACATGTCGTCTGAGGGTTTACAACGTGGGAATACTTGGGGATAGATAGGAACATCGTGTACCCCCTCTCCAGGAGTGTTTGTAGCTCTAAATTTCCTTAGATTGGACTAGTATAGGATGGGATTGGTTCCATGGTCCATTACCTTGAGGGTATAATTTGAAATTACATACACATCATATCATTTTGATACCCTATAGAGGCCAAGTCTCAGATAGAGTTATGGTGTCCCTCCATGAAACTGTAGTGTGATCCTCTATCATCTTTGTTCCCATAGTGTGGTTTATGGAATCAGTGTTCCATCCATGAGTAGGGAGTTGATCCTATTTTTATCAAGATATATTGATAGGGTTGGTTGTATCATTGGAATACGATCCCCTACATAGTGGGTTGATCCAAATTGGGTTCTTGTTACCCCCAAGCAATCCTAGGGTTTACCCACTTTTTGAGTATCGGGGTATTAGAAAAATTATTTTTCTTTAATGGGACCCAATTATCTAGACCTCTTCATCTAGTGTCTCCAATGATAGCAAATATCATGGAGTGGGTTCTCTTGGAATGTGCATTGATACATGTAGAATCATGTGGCTGGTAGTTGGTTATGACCACCAGGTGGGGTGGTGTATTTCTTTAGTATATTTGAGTTTTTTTGAATTTTTTTGTATATCTCTTGTGTTATATGACTATACTTGGTTCTTAATTTTGAGTCTTTTTGGGATGTTCTGTTGGGTATTTTTATACTCACCTCTGCATGGGATTTTCCCCCACGTGTCATGTCTTATAAAGATAACAACCCCTTTAATGGTGTTCATGGAGGACAGGGATCATGCAGGGCATATCTAGATCTTTTCAGACCTAGATTTTTACTAGGAGATTACATTTAACATTATTCCTCTCCCTCAGAGTAGGTTTTACTCATTATTGTTTTTGGTTGGTCGTGTATTTTGACCCTTATTTCTACTTTCATTACTTAATGTCAAACTCTACTGTGGGATCTTAGATATATGTATGAATTCATTATAGTTGTTTTAAATTTTACCATTGTGTGGGATTGGATATGTGTGCATGTTTATAGGTACTTTAGGATAATGCCTCCCTTTTTGGGATATTCCTACTTGGCAGTGGTCGCCACCCCTGGCCTAGTGAAGGTGGGATTGGGGTAGTCACAGATCTTTCCTCGATAGTTCTGGTCATGAAATTTATTCATTTATAAAGAAATAATTTATTATGGTAAGATATATTTGAATAAAAAACATTATTTGGTGGATTAAATTAACCAAGTAATAGAAATGGATAGCGAAAATAATTCACATGACCCATACCACACCCTATTATGGCATCACATTCTAGGTCATGTAAAGGAAAAATGTTTGTCCAGATTACACCCATATGAATATTTAGATTCATTTGGACTAAAACCACATGTTTCATGTCAGGCATGTTTTCAATTAAAAATGACCTAATCATTATTTAGTGTAAAAGGTGAAAGGCCAATTGTGCTTCTTGAGTTGGCTCATACTGATGTGTGTTAAATATTTCCAGTTGAGGCTAGGGGTGGGTAATCATACATCATTACTTTTATTGATAGCTTTATTAGATATGGATATGTCTAATTAATGAGTTCTAAATAAAATTCCATTAATATATTCACATAATATAATAATGATGTTGAAGACCGTCTTGGTAAAAATCTTATGAAACTCCACTCAGACAATGGTGAAAAATATATAAAAAAAGAATTCATTGAATTTTTATTAGAGTTTAGGATTTAATATTTACTCGTACCTATATCTACACCATAATGAAATGGTGTAAATAAAGGTATTAACCACACCCCATTGTACATGGAAGGATAAATTATGATTTTTGAGAGTCTTCTATTATCATTTGGAGGGAACAAATTAGAAGTAGTGACACTCATACTATCCCAATAACAAAATAAATCATGAAATACTATTCCACATGATCTATTGTGTGGAAATAAACCATAATTGTCTAATTTATGAGTTTATATTGAAAAGTAATCATTACAGGTATTTTTGGAAATAAACATACACCTCAAATAACTATGTGTATATTTATAGGTCACCTTAATAATACAAGAGTATATTACTTATAAGATCATTTTTAAAAGATATTTAGGGTTAAAAATGATCCCATATTCATTTAAATAGATCTCATATCTAAAATAGATAATGGGAGAAAGATATACGATGATGAATCCATGACTCAATACATGAGAGATTCTACAAACCCCCATAAAAGAGGAGGTTTGGGAGATACCAAGGATGGTTATTTATTATTAGAATATAATAATAATAGTATAACCTATATGTGTAAAGTTACATATAATATACTAAATGGAAAGAATCCATAAATTCTAAAATGGATTTCATATAAAAAAACCTTGTATGGGTTTGGGTAGATCCTCGAGTTGATATAAATACCCTTGGTTATGATTGTGTATTCAAGAAGAAATTGGATATGGACGGTCAATTCATCACATATAAGGATGAACTATTTATAGAAGTGTTTGATAAATGTTAAGTAATTGATTATATTGAATCATTTTCTCATATTATTATGACTAAATCCATAAAAATTATATTTTACCTATCGGCATTTGATGACTCTGAGATTTGGTAGATGATTATAAAAATATAATTCCTTAATAAAAACCCTAAAAATGTGTCTACACAACACAACCAATAGTTTTAGTGATTTTAAAGGATGATATCATGGCATTAAAGTTATATAGATCCATTTATATATTAAATAAAATATCTAGGTCAGGGAAGATTTAGTTTAATGAATCCATGAAATTTATTTATTTCATAATTATTGAATGTGATCCATGTTTCTATAAGTGATTTAGAGTCATTGAAATTGTTTTTTAGTAGTTTATGTCAATGGAATACTAATTATTATAAATGAAATGCCAGTATCACTATATCTTAGCGAATTTTTTGAATCATTCTTATATATAATGGACTTAGGTGAACCAACATTTATTCTTGGTATCCAGATCTATCATGATAAATCCAAGAGGCTTATTAGAACAATTAAAACAACGTACATTGAAATGATACTAGATTGGTTAAATATAGAACAATTCAATAGGGAACTATTTATAGTATCACACAACAATTATCATTCCATGAAAAAGTGTCCGCAGACACATGATTAAAGATAGAGGATGTAAATGATTCCATATGTGTCAATGATTGGTTTAGTGATGTATGATATTATATGCACAAAGAAATATGTAATCTATTCCTTAAATGTGGTATGAAGATACCAAGATGATGCAGGTGACCATCATTGGAAGGTATTGAACACTATACATTAGTATCCAAGGATAGTAAGTTTATGTTCTTATTAAATGGAATAGATAATAAACTAATCATTAGGGGATATACATATTATAGTTTTCAAACAAATCATGATGATCTAAAATGATATCCCAAATACATATTCACTCTCAATGGAGGTGTTGTGAGATCGAATATATCAAAGAAATCCTTGTTCACTGATTCTATAAAGGATTCAATGTACATTATGGCTTCATAGGCAGCTAAATAAGTGGTTTGCATATGAATCTTCATCCATGATATTGACCTAGAACCTAATAGTAAATACCCTATCACACTCTATTATGATAATGTTGTAGTTGTGGATCTAACAAAGGATTCAAGGTCACTTATGTGGAAGAAACATCATATGTTGAGGGATTTTTTTCAAAGTGGTGATGTAATAGTTAGAAGAGATTTCATGGAGACAACATGGAATTCCCCTTCAACAAATATTTAACATAGCCAAAAAATGATCATTATGTGAGATATAGTGGACTAAAAGTTATTGGCAGTTGACTCTAAACCAAGTGAGAGTCTGTAGGAGTTAATGTTTTAGAACCAACTATATTTATTTTAGATTTAATATATATTTATAAATTTGGAGAAGGGGATATTTATAAAATATATTATTATATGTTATTTATAGTTCAGAATGACTTTAATCTAATAATGTCATAGATTATCCATCGCATTGAAAAGGTCATAACTATTCCCCGCTAGGATGAGAATCACTAAATGAAATAATGTTATTCCTAAATATTATTTTATGGTCAGAAAAAATTATATAATGGGGCACATATTATGTTGAATTTTAGGTGAAATTACTCATAAGTGGATGAGACATCATCTCATGAAGTTCACACTTGGTAATCTCCAAGATTGTAGATTTTCAGAAGAAAATGGCCTGTAGGAATTCTATATGTTTTTGTGTCATTGGATATTCCTATATGTGAGTATGTATAATGATCCTTAGACTTCTTGTTTATTATTGATTCATGTCATGAATTGTTCTATAACATCATTCCACACACCCATTGTCTTGGTAAGAGGTGGTGGGGATACTAACCTTGGTTGACATCTATAAAGAACCAAAGGCTAACAATAAATTCCATGGGATTAAGAGAACGTTGATGGTTGATTTTTCCTAAAAACCCTAAAATTTGATGAGAATGACACACAAATAAGAAAAAATATATGATTCATGAGAAAACACCATCCAAATAAAAAAAACCTATAATTGATCGAAATTAGAGTAACAATGAAAAAATAAATTAAATTCCAAGTCTAAGACTCCATGACATGAAGAATGTAGCCCCAAAATAGGACCACTCTAGAAAAATACACAGATACACCATTTCTCCATATTCACCAACCACGATAACAAAATCAACGAACACCACTTGGGTAGTAAGAAACATACCCCTTTCAGGTATATTAGTAGAAAAAAATCTGAAAAATTATTAAATTTCCAAAGTAGGGGTGAGTATAATGATTAGTAGGTAATCTACAGAGACATACCAACACACGGTACTAGGAAGATAACAAGTTAACACATTTTCTAAGAGAAACATTTTTTTTTTATAAAAACCGTAATCATGTTCATCATATAAAACAATAAACAATGTTTTCTTCAATTTATTACTACCTAGAATAATCATTCCATTTCCACACCCACACACACACTATGAATGTAACTATTGTAATCCTTATATTCAAATGTTTTGAGTCATCCTTCCACTAAGATGTTACTTGGTGAGCCGATTTGATAGTGGAACTTCATACCATGATTTATACGAAGTATATGATTTGATGGGTAACTTCCAACCATAATCCATCCCATTTGTTTATCTAAAGGTGGAACATTTTCCCATAATCCATCCCACATGAACATGATCATCAACTCAAACTAAACAATTTAATCAATACTACCAAATTAAATACTTTTTTAAAAACATCAATTACCTCAAGATTCTTTAGAAATAAACTATTTTTCATCTTTAAAAACGTATCCCATTTTAAAACAAATTGAAATATTGGTTTTCCATATAAATAGTTCAAGATATTTTATAGAAAATTCACAGTGATTATTTATAGAATCTTAAGAAAACATGTTCTAGAGAAATAGTGGGAGAGAAGACACCTACCTCAAGATTGTTTGACATGATAGATCTAAGGCAGTTCTAATGATCTCTCCTATCCCTTTTGTTTCTATAATATATCCCAATATGATAACATAAAAACATATCCAAACACATAGATCAATGTATTACAATGTAAATATATGGACTTGTTCAATACTAACAAAGGATGTCCAAGATAATAATGAATAACGAGATCCTAACATTTTATTTTACACAATAAAATTATTAACGATCCATTAGAATCAGTGTCCATATGTTAAATATCACTAGAAACATCCTAATGTAGACCTACTAGTTTAGAAAATAATTCTATAACCAAATGAAGAATTTATAACCAAAAGATGAGCTAAAAATTGAAATTCCTAAACAAATTCACATCATTTGAAGGGTATTTATGGAATTAATTTTAGATAGTTCTCTTATATTGAAAAAAATTAATCTTAGGTGGAAAATCACAATAATCAATTCACATCACAAATCAATCTCATTTCAGGAACTGACATAGTGAATCACTTGAAAAATCCATTTCATTCTTTTAAGAAATTCACTATATCTGCTGAGTGTTTGTTCACATAATGAATTATCCATTAAAGGAATGAATAATTCCTATATCTAGATTAAAAATTTCATTATTCTTAGCCCTCCAAAATCATTTAGAAAATTATCCCAATTAATCTAAACATAAAATAAAAATCATGAAACAATGGAATACCTCCATCTAAGGGTGTTGTATTCTCCATACCATTGGGATTTCCATCCTTGGGAAGCTAGAGATTGTTGTTTCCTTTGAAAAGGTGAGTCCATTTCTATCACATGAATTTATATAATTCCCATTTTTCCTCTTTAACATGAACATTATTCCATGAAACATGAACCAAGGTAATATATCTCCATTATAAGGTCTTTTATTACCTATCTAGAATCTGAATGGGTTCATGGATAAATGATTGATTAGGCTCAAGAGTAACACGATCCCAAGTGATCAAATGAAATGGATTAGGGATATACATATTCAGTTGATAAATAAGAATGAAATTATAGACCATAATGAATCTTAATGAAAAGGATAAATGATATGAAATTGTGAAAATCCATACATAAGTATTTGATGGTCCCACATATGGTGGTTCTAACATCGCTTGTTTAACTATGTGTCGACAAACAAGTCTCAATGACAATTTTAATAAGACATTGTCCCTCACATCAAATGATACGGGTAGATAATGACTATACACATATTATTTCTATTAGATTTGATCCATATCCATCCACTTCTACATCATTTATTTTTCCCCATAGTCTCATAGACATGAATCGATATGATCAATGATGTCTCTCAAATTTTAAACCAAAATAGTGGAGAATGATAAAAAACCATACAATGAATCCAAAAGGCCCATTTTTATTATCACATGTTGGATATAATTATAAAAGAAATCTAAAAAAGTAATATGGTCTTCCAAAGAGCTACTACAGTGTATGAAATGAGCTATGACAATATCTTTTAATAGGTTAATAGTGTGTTCCAACCACCCATCCGTTCCAGGATGAAATTCCTTGCTTATGGTTAGTTAATTCCAAGATCCTTTTGTAATGACCAAAAAAATCAATAAGTGAATCAAGGATCTATATCAGATACAGTCAAAACTAGAACTCCATGAAACCTGACCACTTATTGGATATAAAAAACTTCTATGTCCTTACCTATGTTGGAGTCCCTGATAGAGTGGAATTTTTCTGACCTGTCGAGTTGATTCACAACCACCCAAATCACATCATATTTCTATAACATTACGGATAGGTCTATGAAAATGTCAATTCAAATATATTTCCACTTCCATGCATGTATATTCATAGACTATAGCCAAATAAAAAATCATCAATGGTAAAATTTCACCTACTAAAAAATTTGACATTTCATCACATATTCTTTAATCTTGAATTTCATTCATGACCACTTAAAATATGATTTCAGTACCAAGTAATTTTTATAAATACCCAGATGAATATCCTATTTCAAATAGTGATATGGAAAAATAATATTTTCATAGAAAGAATATGCTACTAAAAAATAATTATGATTGTATAATAAATAGTTTTCATCCTCTTTACTATTATAAAAAGTCTTCCCACAATTTTGGTTTTAACTAATTTTTATATAGTAAGGATCTGGACATTGAGCCTCATTAAATAATATCATCTAGTCTAAAACAATATTAAATAAAAAATAAAAATATATTCTCATCCAGAGCGGAACAAACCAAATGCATGTCAATAATCATTCTAATCAACTACCATTAGTCTAGAAATTATCATAATACCTCACTATATGAATATAGACTCAATTAATATTCTACAAAATTCTATTTATTGGGCTTCTATACAATTTTGAAATAAAAAATATGGATATAAATCATCTGTCTTCATCATCTATTGTTCAATTATGACTTGGAAAAAATTATTTAGAAATATTTTTTTCAGTGAAAATTGTGATATTCTCTCCAAATTGATAATGTATAAAATTATTTAAGGTATATAAAATTGAAAATAATTCCAGTTTATATGCTATATATTTTTTATCATGCCCTCGTCACTACCTCGAACCATAGGCCACAAAATGATCTCCCTATATGACAACATTATCAATACTAGATCCATACACATCACAATATGACACACAGTCTGTACCTAGTTCTATAAATATTAGGATTATTTTCTAGGTGAGATGATATTTAAGATATATAAATCATATTAAATCGCCATTAATCCATATTAATAGAATACCATTTCTTCTTAGAGAAATCTGGGGATAATCAGGCCTTGAAAAATCCTCAACAAAACGATGATAGTAGTCTATTAATCCTACAAAAATGATTATCTAAAAAAATATTCTATTTTTTCATCCTATAGACTACTACATGAATCTTACTAGGGTTGAATAATATTAGTTTATCAAAAATGACATGCCCAAGGAAACATACTTCTTGGATCCATATGATTCAATTTTAAAACATAGCATACAAACAATATTCCCAAAATGTAATGAATAAAATTTCTATGTGCTAATCACGATCAATTAGCGTTCAAGATCAAAACAAAATATCATCAAAAAATACAAAAAAATGAGTAAAGGTGCCTATAGAAGATTCAATTCCTTAAGGCTATGAAAATTATATGTGATTCTTTTAGACTAAAGGGAATGAATAAATATTCAAAATTTCCATAATACCTCCAAAATTATATCGTTAGAATATCCTCTTACCTGACTCTGATTTGATGATACTATGATCCTAGATCATTATTAGATAACCTTTTGGATACCATTAATTGATTAAATATATCATCAATTAAAGGAAATGGATTACGATTATTGATCGTAACTTAATTCATCTTATAATAATCAAAGCACAACTAGAGGGTGCCATATAACTTCTTTACAAATAAAACTAGTGCAGACCATAGAAATGTACTAGGTATGATTAATCCTTTTCCTTTTAAATATTATAGATGAACCTTTAACTCAAATAACTCTATAAGAAAAATTTTGTAACATAGTAATGAAATAGGGATTGTTCTTGGGATTATATTGATAAAAAATTTGATTTCCTGTTTAGGTGGTAACCTAGAGAAATAATCTGGAAATGAATCTGAGTATAGATATATTATGATAGGACGAGTCACATTTCCAATTTCATCATCATTATCCAAGGTCATTACTGCTATCTATAAATTTATGGTTCTATCTACTATCAATAATGGTCCTTATCTTATCAGGTTTATATACCAATCCCCCTAGAATACAAAAATAACTTCATAATAAGATGTAGACATGACTTTCTGTCCATAGTAATATATATAGGATTTAAATCCCACTAGTCAATATATAAAAAATATTAAAACAAAATCTTACATCTCTAGGAACATAAACTTCTATAGAAATTTCACTACATCAATGGTAATGAAACATAATGGGTATTTGAATCTTATACACTCTCAAAGTCCATGGGGTCTCTTGACATATATAATATGAGGCATAATTACTACATGTAATGCTGTTTATTTAACTATATAATAAGAAAGGAAATAATGAGATAACGCTATCAATCATCTATCATAATATTGATCTTCCATCCCTGTTGTGGTGTCAACTAGACAATCGAAGTGTTCTTAGGAGAGTACTAATTTAACTATGTCTATGGATAACAACTAGTCTGATATGAATGTTTTGTCTAATAATAAGTGACCTAAGGATATTTTGATCCTATTAAACCTATTAATTTATGAATTCCATGAAAAAACTTCTTATTATTCCCTTTCTTTCTGAAGTAGTAGATTTTCATTGGTTGTGCTATGTATTGTTTCCCCTATGTATAACCAAACTACATTGGAATGACATGGTTTGATATATAATATTAGGGTAAATTTAACTAAATAAAATTTCTAAGTCTAAGTTAGACCAACATATTGACAATAAACATCCCTCTAACTCCTGTTTACTATATTTGGTTTCCCACATATTCCCATGGAAACAAACATGATACCTCCCTTTAGATTCCTAAAATGTTCTCTTTCAACTACTATTTTCCCATTAACTATCTCTATATAGTCTATAATACAGTGGAATAATATCTTGGATAAAATCTCATATTGCAATACTAACTCAGATATGCATGCATTCTAGGACAAACTGCCAGCTACATCTATAGAAAAATGTAGCCAGTTCATAATCTTTTCTATATAATCTCTCACAATTATGTTTTCATACATTAAGATAAATAAGTCCATTGTTTTTTCTACCAGGATTTTGGGGATATATTTTTTTGTTGAAAAATTCCTCAAATATCCTCCCACAATGGTCTTTGGTCAAATTTAACATATAATTGTAAATCCCACCATTAGCATAAAAAATATTCCAACATAGTTGTAAACTACCTAACCATTATCTTCACTTATGTACCAATAAAATAAAAAATTCTATTTATTTAGTTGACCCATTGTCTCACTTTTTTAGGTTCATAATCCCCTATGAAAATTGAGGGTACTATTTCTGAAGTTGTACTGAATGATCCACCTACCTTGGTTCATTATTTTGATTTCCTTTGTCAATAAATTAAACATATATCACAATTCTCGATACATTGTTTTTGGTTCACCTATGGATAAAATTAAACCATACTCTCCACAACATATAATTACTTAAATGGTGTCTACCTAGTTCCATTTTCTATAACCAGAACAAAACAACATTTAATAATTTCTCTCTAGAAACTGATGGATTAAAAGTTTCCAAATTACCATGAATAAACATCATTACAATTTTATTTATAAAATTCAACCATTTTAACAATTGTATTTATTTTAGACTCAATAAACAATACAAAATCATTATATTCATAGTAGTATGTCTTAGTACTAATGCCTAACATTATACACTCATCACATAACCCCACGATGATGAGGTGATAATTTACGTAGAAGTGTTTTCAGACACTTTTGTACCCAAGCCACCATGGTAACTTGAGGTTCAACATAAAGAGGATAGATATGTATTTTTATGATATAAATTTCTTGTTACACCATTTCCATCTCCTTTATACCAACCCAAACCAAGGACCAAACAAGACTGATACAATTTGTTACATCTCGCCACTCACCCATTGGATTTATAAGAGGTGGAGGTGTTAATAACATTCAGTGACATCCACAAGGAACCAAAGGCTGGAAATAAATGCCATGGTATTAGGATAATGTTAGGGGATGCTTTAAATAAGAATAAAAAAAATGAAAAGAAATATTCACAACCATGAAACACAATTTGATGCATGGGAAAATAACCACCCAACTCAATAAAATACCAATACAAGATATAAATTAAAGAAACATTGTAAAAATGAATAAGTTTTCAAGTATAGGTCTCCAATAAAAAATGAATCATGCACCAATGTGTCATCGCTCTTGGAAAATATGTAGATACACCACCACTCCTGCTCCACTAACCATGATATAAGCATCAAAGAAGACTACTTAAGAAGTATGAAACATGCCCCTTCCTTGTATCTAAGTAGGCAACATCTGAAAACACACCAATGTTCCCCATAAGTGGGTGAGAATATAACTTATTAGGTAATCCCTAGGTACATCCCATCATATAATACTTTGAAAATAACACGTGAGATCATTTAATGAAAAATAAGAGTGAAACAAATAAGCATTTTATATCAAAACCATAAAAAGGTTCAACACATAAAACATTAAAATTTTATTTTATTATTAATTAAAATTTGGAATAATCATTCCATTTTCACACCCACACACAATATTAATGTAACCATAAACCTCTATATTCACTCATATGGTGAGTTATCCTGTCACTAAGACATCACATGGGGACCTAGTTTAACAGTGGTACTTCTTACCGTGATCTATCTGAAGTATATTATTTGATGGGGGATCATAGAACCACAATCATTCACAAGTTTACTATTTTATGGTGTCACTTTTGACCATAATAAATCCCACATGAACATAACTTCACACAAAAATATTATACAAAGCTACAAATTAACAAACTTATTTGAAAACTTAAATTCTATCAATATTCTTTAGAAATCATATTTTTTCATATTTCAAAACTAACCATATTAAAAACACACAAAAAATAAGGGTTTTACATGAAAGTTAATTACAATATTTTCTAAAAAATGTATAAGGATAATTTATAAATTTCAAGCCTACATGTTCTAGAATAGTAGAGTGGTAGAGAAGCCACCTACATCTTGTTCACTTGGTGCGAATGATCTAATTCAATTCCAATGATCTCACATATTACTTTAGTTCCTATATTAAATCCCAAAAATAAATTATCTAAAAAAATCCATACACAAATATCTTTGTATTACAATAATTATCTATGGGGTTTTTTCAAGAAAAACCAAGGAGATTCAAGATGAGAAGGAATAATGAGTTCCAAGACTTTGATTTTCAAATATCGAACACTCATAGATTCATTGGAATTAGATTAAATACATTTAATATCACTAGAAACCTTCTAGGGTATCTTTTTATGTCAATATGAAATATTAAAAAATGAATAAGGAATTAAAAATCACAATATGGGCTAAAACAGTACAGACCAAAACAAATTCACATTGTATAAATGGAGTTTACAAAATTAAATTCTGAGAGGTATCATACATAAAAAACCCATTATCACAGGTGAAAAATCAAAATTATCAATTATAACCTAAAATCACTCTCATGTAATGAATTTACAAATCCTTTGAAATAGTGAAACCATTTCACACATTGAAGAAACTCGTGATAGTGGCCTAATTTTTAATGACATCATGAATTTTCTATATGTGATGTGAATAATTCATGTATCCAAATTATTGGTTTCATTCATTTTAAACGTCAAAACCCTTCTATAAAATAATCCCAATGAATCCAAAAATAAAACAAAACACATGAAATTATGATGTACCTCAAACTGTGGGTGTCACACATGTACTTTTATGTATTTCCATAAACTGTGATGGCATACAATCATAGATAAGCTAGTTACATTGGATGTGTCATGAATTATGTGTTATTAATGAATTTGATTAGGAAAGATTTTTTGCATTAGATATTTATATAAGATGATATCGTGGACCTTTTTTTGAAATGAAATATTCATATTAAATTTCATTTTCATGGTTTATTAAAGACATCATTTTTGATAGTCAATGAATGATATATTATGCATATAGGTAGATGATATGGGTGTATAATGATTGATGAGATATCAGAAAAAAGTTATTATATTACATAGTGAGTGTTCATATGTGGTTTTTTTTTCATTGTGACATATTTTCTTCCTCTGTGGTAGCCTTGACCCATAGCTAGATAGTAATATTAGAATTTAAGTAAGTCTGCCTAAATCCATCATAGAAGAGGCCTAAGGGGACATACACAAAGTGTTTTCTTCGATCCCAAATAAATATTATTTATATTTAATAATTATATTAAATATTACTAAATATAATAAGTAGTAATATTTATTGATGTTTTAGTAATTGAACAGAAATATTAAATAAATATTCTTTCGCAAGGTAATTATTTAATTACATGAATATATAATATTTATTTTTTTTTGTTATTCATATGGGAATATATAAATTTTTATTTATTTATGTGAATATTAAATAAATATTTATTCGGTAGACTGTGAATAAAATATTAATTTATTTATTTAATAAATTATAATTATTTAAATATTTATTTGAGAATTAAATAAATTTTGAAGAGGATGAGTGGTCTATATTTTATCTTGTGATAAATATTTATTTACCATACTATAAAATAAATATTTAATATTGTGTGAGTTTTCACATGTCACAAGTTAAATAATAATAAAAATAATAATAATAATAATTACATAGAATGGGTTTAATTGGGGAATAAATCATAGTTTAGGGCCTTTAATAAATTAATTGGCATTAAACCCTAACCCAAAGTCTATTTATATACTACTATGTCACTTAGAGAAAGCTTAATCATTTCTCACATCATTCCATTTAAATTTTTTTCCTCCTCGTCTCTTCCACTCACGACCAAGAATAATAAGAGATATTCCTTCAAGCCCAATGTAATGTGAAGTGATCAGGTTGATCAACTAAAGATGATTAATAAGCTATAATACAACTTGAAATTCATCATAATTTTTTGTAGATTGAATGAAAATGTGTAAATCACAGAAAGAGGAGCTCAGTTTTGGGTCCTAACAATGGAATGACTATACACTGATTGAGATTTAATGATTAACCCCATCAATTAAGAAATATTTCAATAGAAATTTAATCATTAATATTGTCATATGAATTAATTATAAATTAATTTGAAAAGATCCTATATTTTTTTCAGTTAATAATTTTCAAGATTCATTAGAAAAAATTTCATTGGTCATGGAATTCACGTCATGTACATTTCAGATGATCCATTGAATTAGAAAAAAGCTGAGTTATCCATAGGACCAATATGTTCATCAACAATATCCTAAAACATTATTATTTATATGCGTTTTATATAATGATTCAAAATAATCACTATTATTATGAATATTATAGTACTGAGGTCGATGAGTACAACTAGGGGTGAGGGGTGAATCTGTGGTATGCCTTTTATGAATTATTTTTATTTTAACGTTTTTTATTTTTTAATGTATTAATAATTTAAATATTGAATTAACATAGCCTAAAATAAAATGGAATATAAATATACATGACACACAAGGATTTAAATGGATCAACCTTAAAAATCATACCCCTTTTCATGATTGGTTAGTCCCCTTAATCATGGATTCTGCACTATAAATCAATGTGGTTACACTCAGGACCCTCCTAGTCCTATATGCATAGTGTCCCAATATACTCTTTCTCCAGATTCCCACCAGATAATATATTTTACCATTTTTCACTATAAATATATGATATAATATATGAAATATAATCTTTTTCTCTAGGATTATTTGACACCTCTTGATATAGATATCCCCATAAAAATACACTATATCAACTGGTATAATACTGTAAAATAACTTCAGGAACATTGAAAAATCGTAGTAATTATTAGATATAATATCCTTTAACACTAACTCAAGATCTTCAATGATCTGAGTCACTCAAATCCTCAATAACTTGGGCACAGATGCCTCCTCCTTCTTAAATTTCTCCCAACATCGATCTCTTATTTTTCTCCTTGATATTAAAATGTATTAGGTTTTCTATTTATCAATTATCACACATAAATATTCTTTATTTTCTACACATTTATATTCATATAGAATATTCATAAATATGTTTCTCATTATATGTTTATGTTAACTCCATAAATCTATGAAGTACAATCTTGATTTATTTTAAATTATTTATTTTTATTATTTATTTTTCTCTTCATTCAAACTCATTTTAATTTTTTTCAACGTCCCCATTTAAATCCCATAAGACCTATGAAATTCTTCCTCATGTGATATTCAAATATCAGGGCTTCTTTAAAAAAATAAAATATTAATATAAAATACACATACAATTCTAGGTTATGTTTTTTTATTGATCCTGACAACAGAATTGTTCCACACTCTCCAAATTTTATGATCCCCTTCCCTAGAGTTTTCTTATGAAGACTTTATGAAATCATTATTCCAAATCCCCTTGTTCTAGCTACTTAATCCTTTACAAGTAGAAATTTGAATGTGTTGATTTGGAGGTAGTTGCAATCCATGTATCATCCGTCATGTTTCTTCATATTCCCATTTTTCTCATGGATGTCCACTTTTCATCATCAGGATCTCTCCTCTACACTTTCTCTGCATTCTATCCTGGATCTTCCTTCTAGTATCTAGTGTTGATGGTGGTTAAAACACCAATTAGTGGTCTTCATTAGCGTGTGAATAAATCCCCATTTTCTACATCTTTTCAACATTGGTGGTTGTGCGGTGTTCACTGGATACCCCTATTGGTTGCATTGATATTTTTCATTTCATCCATTGGTGTGCATTTTTGGGAGGTGGTTATTGGATGGGCGATGATGGATTAGGTCCCCATGGATTCCATGGTACGAATTTGGATATTGATTAGTGTGATGTAGTGATCTATGGTTGGTCAATGGTGGGGGTTATTAAAGGCATTTGGCTATGAAAAAATATCTTTGTTGGTGGAAAATTATAGGGAAATCTATATTAACATTATCCATTGGTAGTTTTTTGTGTGGATTAGTCGGATTCAACATTAATTTTTGGGATTGTTTGTTTATTGGGTTGCAGATGTCTTTGTAAGAACTATATTTTGTCTCATTTCATTTGTCATTCAATACGACAATTTATAGGTTCAACTAGGTGGATGAACTCGGAATATGGATTGGTGTGATGACATCCACCATTCAACCATATGTCCTCAGATATTGAAGAATGTATGGGTACCCTTCCATTGATCTTTTTCACAGTTTTTTCAGTCTGGTTTTCATTGCATCAGGTGGAAAATGATGTGAGTTCCTCACATGCATTTTTTGGTGGTTGACTCATAAGACATATAGTCATGATATAACCAATCATCAGGTCCTCCCGATATGTTAGTATGTCTTATAGGGGTTCTCCCCTACATTGTGTTGGAAAATCATGGTGCATCTTCATAAAGGGGGTGACACATCATCATTTAATGATTTCACTATTGCATTATCTAGTGTGGGTGGGGGGGTCTTTTATGGTTCCTGTATTGATTTTTAATCCTTGGGAACACTCAAGACCATGTTAGGATCTTCAATCCATGTTACATTATGTAATGTACCTTCTTTTAGGTAATGGTTTCCCTCTTCTCCCAGTTCTAAAAAGGTGTTATATTTTTTGTTAAATAAACGGGGATTGGATGTCAAACTATTTAAAAAAAACATTACATCTTTTCATATTAGAAATCAACTATAATTTAAATATTTTGAAATATCATACACTTGTGAATGTGTTAGTGCACTATGATGTTTCAAAATAACAATGTAAAACTCATTTCTCTTCCTACACGGATCCTAAATATCTAAGTATAATTTTTTATGTTTAATTCTTGTAAGGATTTTGTATATATCTATTGATTTTTTTTCAATTTTATTAGAATATTTATTTTGAATGTCTCAGTTTTTAGGATTATAAAATGTCTCAAAATATAAAAGAGGAACTCACTCTTCTAAACCCCTATAACTATTTTAAAGAACTAAGTAATATTTTGAATCATTGAATTACTCTTCAAAAGTCCATATTACTCTTCTAATGTTCCTAACCACTCTTCTACAATTCACACTTACTCTAATGAAGTTATAAGGGACTCGTTTAAAATACCAACTCACACTTATGAAGTGGGATATTATCTTTCAAACTCAATACATTACTGTTATGAGATCCTCACTGAATATTCTGAAGTCAACATGATGAATATGATGTTGATCAAGACCCTTCACAAAATTTTGAGTATAGATTTTAGAATTAATCTTATGAATTCACAATGTGACTCATCAAATGTGGAAATATCCATTTTTATATTATTATAAAAATTATATACGCCACTCAATAAACTTTAGAACCACCTATAATCTTTAGAGTGATTTCACAGTCACTGCAAATCCACTCCAAAACTCATCCAAAATTCATCATTACATGGTACACTATCTTATATACATAATGCTTCATGGATATTTTGACATTTCTTTTTCTAGTGTGCCTTTAATATCCCCACAATCTATATTCCTCTAAAACCATTTCCAAACTATCATAAAAATCCTTCCTTTATAAAAACATGTATTTATCTAGAATATCAATTCATTAACCATCACATATATATGATGTTTCATTGAAAATGTCCATCCATGTTCTTTATGTAGATGAAAAACTACTCATTTTCCATATATGATGGAAAAAAACACTATTCAAAATTTTAATTAACATAGACTAGATTGAAAAAAATAAAACATCATCACTAAAAAATCATTTTAGGAACATTAATCTCCCCTTTGAATTTATTATAATAATAATGGGTATCCATATAAAAATCTACAGGGTCCATAAAATATTATTAAAAATTAAAATATAGTGTTTTATCGATATTTATTAACAAGATCCCCTCTATTGACTTTGGAATGGACCAATTCATGCTACATCCACCCAACCCAACTCTGAAATTGGAAATTGTATTAGTGAATCTATTATCATCTCCAAATATATGAGATACAATAATTTCAATTTGAATGTAATAATTTAGAAAATACTCCTAAGTGATTAAAATACTTCGATAGGGGGAATATATCTTTAAATTGATTGTATGTACAATAAAATAGATTCTAAGATGAAGCCTTAGTTTTCTCCAGTTGTTGAATATTTCAATTTGAATTTCTAGGATCACTCCCTTAATTTTAGCTTCATAAGTGATAATTATTCCACAATATTTATAGAAACTAGAGAGTGCACCTCCTTTTGGGTCCCTAAATATTCCACCACATCCAGAAGGTCATTAGTTTCCTTTTGAAGCACCATTCATTTGGATCATGATCAAACATTTAATGGGAGGTTTCAAAAAATACAAATATAACTATTTTATTTTTTACACCTCCCTCAAATGCTCAGTCTATTAAATATGAATAATTATTAGATTGAGTTCCCATCCAAAATAGTATTAATGTAAAATACCCCTATAAAAGTATTTATAATGTTTTTCACCACTATATAATATTAATGAATCGATTTTCTATCTATTTACATTATTATTTGAGTATATGTGATGTAAAATTTCAACAGCAATAATCTTCAACAAGATCTTAATTTCGAAAGATACTTCCAGTTTTCTACATCAAATAGAGATAGAGATAAATTAAATTAATTTAAATGGACACACTTCAAAAATGTTAGTATGAATAATACATATAGAATTATAAAAATAGTCATTGATAAAATATTCTTAATGGTATCCTATCTAGATTTACAGGCACTGTACATAGTGAAAAGTTGTAGGATGATTATTAAGAGGAAGTCATCCATGAAAATTTAATTGTAATCCACCCTATAGGTTATGGAATATAAAGAGGGATTAATCCATCAGTCGAAAAATTAATTTGATCTTTAATCCTTGTTTGTGGGAATAACCATAATGAAATTATAATACAACTTTCTGGTGATATTTATATACCTCTACAGCTCCCAGATCAGGGAATCCTTCCATGGATTTAAAGGGAAATCATAAATAGGGTCCCTAATAGACATAAATATATGTTATATTGAGGACCCAATTTTATCCAAAATGATCACATCATGGTCAGGTATTTTCCACTAAACACCTTCAATCAAGGGAGAACCCAACTAATTGACTTTATAGAAATTGAGATTTGAATAGAGAAAGGATAGCCATATACTACAGCTCATCGTATCTTTATAAGAATTTTTAATAGAAGGTTGTAATGATGAGAGTATGTAATTCATCCTTACAAATGTTTTCCTCTTTATAATTCAACATTTTAAAAAATTATTAATGTCTATTTTTTAGTAGAGATACTCTATAAGAATGAAATAGATAGATCATCTTTGAAATAATAATGGTTGTTAATTACAATTCCTCAATACATAAAATATTTACATCATATATTCCATTTTACCATCACTAATTTCCATTAATAAATTTTTATACTCCATATAAAATCCCTCAAATACTGGCTTAAACATTTAATCCATATACAAGTCCATTTATATGATATAAAGGAGTAGACATTTTTAAGAATGGAAATTACATTAATAAGGTAAATCCATTATGAAAGAGTGAGAAATTTCTATTTCCAAGAACATAGAAATTCCTTGATGTTATTAATGATTTCTCTAAAAAACATCATGCCTTCCCTAGAATAGATGTATGAATAGATAAATGAATTGGACATTTCCCTATTTAACACTCAAACTTATCTTAATGGATGATTTACTAATAACATTGATGTTTTGGCTGAAGAAGATATGATACATATTCTAGATTATGTGATTATTAGAGAAGATCCCATAATAGTTGTGGACCTCCTTGACAACCTCAATACTTCCAAAACATAGAGAAATACGAACAAATACTCTATATATAAGAAATGATATGGAGCTTTAAATTCTCTCCCAGCTTGTATGGGCCTATGAATTCCTTTTTCAACAATGGTAAGGATGAACCATCTTAACTAATACTCAACAATTATAAATTGACTTATAGATAATGGCCCCCCTATATAATACCACAAGAGAAATAAAAATAAACTTCAGGAGTACCATTCACCCCATCAAATATTCTAATTAATTTTAAAATTCTGAGATTCTTGTTATTGAAAAAATCACAGAAACCAATCACTAAAATAATTTTAATAACAAATTCTCGGATAAGAGTGTCAGAGTCCTTCCTTGAATCCATCACGATAGAAAATATTCCATTTCTATTATACTTCCTTAGAAAATTAGTGTATTCAAAATTATAAATGAGATAGTCTTGTATCATTCTTACATGTACTAAAATATATTTGTTGGGAGAAATCACCTTATTAACAATGATATATAGACTAGTTTATAGTATGTTATTGAGAATCATATATATTTAATTTTCTAAATCATTAGGGATGAAATATTTGAGGGAGTCAGCAATATTAAACGTGGTTAATTGAATTTGTTTTTGGGAATTCAAACCATTTAGATGAATTTCATTATTAAAGAAAATGTGAATCATCTTCATATGATAATTGTTATCAATATACAGAAACTCTTGAAAGAATATATTAGTGAAACCATTTGGTATAGGGGAATTCAAAAAATTGATAGATAATGTGGAAACCTTAACTACAACCATATCAGGTAGTCAGTGAGAATCACATTATTCGAGTGATCAATGGCCTGGGGGAAACATTATTAAAATTAGAAATATTTGTTAGTGAACCATTTCTATTGTGATCCAAGAAATAATGAACCCTATGATACACTATTTTTTTATTTCAAGTGATAATTTCATATCCATTATTCATGTATGTGATGGATTTTAAATATTTCTCTAATGTTCTAGATATTATTGAAAAATTAGTGTTCCTATCACCTTATTTAATCCATTTATTATCAATAATTCCCTACATTAAAATTTATTTTCTCATTAATCCCTATAGAGATCTACACATCCTTATTAAAGAAGATCATGAAAACCTATTTATCATTCCCATTTGGATGATCCTATAGATTCTTTTACAAGGTATAAATCTCTCCACATATGGAAGTGATATCCTCTTTAATCGAAGATTTATGTATGGAATTTAGGTTTCTAATATTTTGAATACATGTCAAATATCATTAGTGCATTGTATATTGACCCAAGCCTCATAGAAAACCCCCACATAGTTTGGGTTATTAGCCTAATAATTTTTAATTTTTAACTTTATGGGACCTCTTTAATGTAACGCCTCATCCCCAGTTACCCAGAGTTGGTGCATTATTGCGTAGCATTGGCATGATCACAAAAGATCAAGTCTCGAAGGACCAATTAGTTTAGTAGCCTCAGAAACACTAGATACATTCATAAAAGTTACATTACATCATAAAGTGAAAAACTACAATAACAAAGTCTCCTTAGTCCACACTCATATCCTCTTCTGACTATCCCTGCAGGTCATTCATAAAATACTTCTTCACATCCTGGAAAATATTAAAACATTGAAAGGGGTGAGCTCAAGTGCTCAGTAAAGATAACAATATAGAGGAAGCTTTCGTAATTATTCATTATCATTTAAGTCAATGTATAGCTAAAACAAAAGCATTTTAAACTTGAACTATAGCATAATATGGAAAAAGTAAAATGAAATAATTCCATTTACTTACTCACATGGATATTCTACTAGTCGAATAATCACATGAAATATCAATAACCACTTTCATAATGATGAAATGCATAATGTCAGACTATCATAACCACGTAGCCAAGGCCTCGTGCCCAGACCACAAATAAGATATTGTCAAGGCCTCGTACCAAGACACTAGTTTGTCCCATGAGACCTGCCGATGCATCGAGGAGCAATAGCGGGCTCCAACCGTCACTTATTAAGTCCAATGCATTCCTCATATGAACAGGTTTAAACATATCATAAACCATAACATAATAGTATCACATAAAACATGCATAAAGGAAACATAACATTTGAACATTTCAATCACAAGATATCAATAAAACACATTGATATAATTAATAAAAACTTTCAAACCCATTTTCAGTACCAAAATAAAATAAAATTAAAACTTTGTATTCATTTTTCATTTAAAAAAAGTTATGGCTTGTAGAGGAAGATGAAACTCAAATAATGGTCACGGCGTTGGAGAATTCGTTGTCGCCGCATACATACAAAAAACATTCCTTTTCTCATTTAGTAAAAATGCTTCGTATAAAAAGATTCCTTTTGAATAAAATTAAAGGTCAAAGGGGTTTATACACCGTATAAAGGAAGGTTGTGTATAAAACCATATATGCCTTAATGAAAGGATATTGAGACGAAGTCCCTTATAAAAATCATTTTTAAATAAAATAGATCTATTATGTGTATTCACTATAGGTACACCTAAAGAATGTACAAATACAAGATAGGAAATAATAATATAATGACATAATTTGAAAGTAGGAGATTAACCCAAAGAATGGAAATTGGGTTAAGAAGTTCCCTTACCTTGCGTCATGTCTTGACTCGACCGTTCTTTAACCTCCTGAATAATAAACTAAATTTAATTTATAATTTCTTAATAACCGTTTTCAAGTTTTTTATTCCTTTTATATCACTTATTACCATGTTATGAACATTATTTATTTATTTAAGTTAATAACGGTCGTTTTGTAGATCATTGGTACTTGAGTAAAAAATAAAAATCTTATAATTACAAGTTGTTCATGTGGTGAAATATCCATTATATCCATAATTATATTCACGATATAGATATCATATATCTCATATATATCTAGTATATACATGCATTTATAATATTCCATTACGTGTAGAGGTAAGAAATGAAATGCAACGTTCATGGAGACAGTAAGCCGTACGTACGCATGAACGCTACTTTCATTTCTATTTCGTATTTAATGAAATCATAATGATATAAATGTATATTATAATTACAGTATAATATCATATATAATATCATTTACTCCATCATTTATACATCCCACATATGGGATTAACGATTCAAATCACTTTGAGGGGGCGGTAGTCCATAGTTTCTAAAATGAAAATATCATGTTTACCCATAATGTAAAAAATAAAGGTATGGAATAAATGAAAAATACATAACCTTAAGTAAAACATAAAAATATTATATATCATATAAATTAAATATAGTGACATCTTAATTGACACCTTTGACGGTGTTATATGAGTGTTGAACAATCATCGTTTCGTGAGGCAGAAATTTTCCATCCACAGAAACAGTATGTTCTTTAACCATTAGATGTAGGTGTGTGTAAGTGTAGATCGAATAAATCAAATAAAAAAATCCTAGTATATTTAGGATACTAGTGTTGTTATAAAAGAAATTAATAAAAAGAGTTTAGGGGGTTGGATAAGCAAAATAAAACAAAATAACATAAGAGAAGACATTACCTTAAAATCGGGTAACTCTTTTGATTTGAGCCAAAGGATTACTTGGGAAGAATTATGCCCAATGTGAGGCTTCTAAGAGTAAGGGAGGGAAGTTGGGAGAGTATTTGGGCAGATTTTGGCCGAGCCAAAATGTTTTGATGGTGTGAATAAGGTGGTAGAGGTGGGGGCCTTTTATAAGAGGAGAGGAGGGGCACTCTTGGAATGTAATGAAATGTTACTTTATTATACAATTCTTTTCGGATTCTAAAGGTCCCACACTTATATAAATCAAGGATAAGGTGATAAGGGTTCGAAATATTCTCATACAATAGGCTTTGGGAAAGTGTAATGCTTATATTTTACATTATCCTTCCATTTTAATAAAATCGTTAATTAATGAGGTAATCATTGCATCATCATCGTGTCATAAATAATTTAATTTATTTAATCTATAAAAATTATAAAAATAATATCATGATGTAGGAAATCTTTTTATATTTCTAATGAATATTTATAGTCAAAAATATGACTTTTATATCCCCATTTAGAAATTGTTTTAGTAAAACAACATATGTTTGGGACATTTTTATTTTAACTTTAAATAAAAAGTTATTTATGTCATTTTCCTACCAAAGTGGCTCCATGGGGTCTCCAAGTTGACCCATTGATTTTCATGGTCTGCCATGACACATCCAATAGGGGTAGGACAAGTGTAAAGGTCATTTAATATTTTTATAATACCATTTTTACCTTAAATTTCACTAATTATCTTTAATCGCGATTAATTAACCTTAAAAGTTACTATTCACCAAAAATTATTTTAATCCCATTGAACCACATTATACCTTCTAATGAAAACCATTTATGTCGGATTTTGGAAAATCAAATCATAGAAGTGGTAATATTTCATTTAAATGAAAAAATAGTTATTTAACTACCACTTAGTGGTTTCACTATTCATCAAAAATTGATGTTTTTCAGAACAATGCCAAAATTTCATCCTAAGCTATAATTGATATTCCAAATTCAAAAATGATGTCTATTTTAAAAAATTCCAAACATATAAGTTTCATTAATTAATTTTATAATTAATTCCCACTGTCACAACAAATAGCATGTTTTTAAGAAACAATATATATCAAAAGATTGACAATTGTTTATTTCTAATTTCAAAGTGAAATTAATTATAATGAACACCATTGGATAAAATGGTAAAAATATATTCTAATTATACTTTAAAACCACTCAATAGTATAATTCATCACTATAAATGATTTTGATTAAAAAAGTTGTTTTTAATTATTCTTCACTATTCATAAAAAAATGGAAGTTCTCAGCAAATTAAAAAAAATTCAGCTTAGGATAATTTCAATATTATGAATACAGAAATGAAGTCCATTTTGATATATAAAATTTCTATAATTTTAAAAAGTGGGTATTACTATTCATAACGGCTACTTTGATTAATCTTGGTGTGTTAGAACTCGAAGTTGCGTACAATACAAGCTATTGCATTATTAAATGAGAAGTGTATCGTGGATGCTCGGGGTGTTACATTCTCCCCTCATTCAATAAATTTCATCCTCGCAATTTGATATTTTTCTTTGAAAATAAAAGGTTGAAAATAGAAAATACCTTTGTGGAATACCCACATCAGAAATATGGTTAATAAAAATATAACATTAAATGAAAGAAAGAGAAGTACAAAGGTCTCCCGAGATAGCCCATACTAGGATTCTATGAAAATATGGATATAGAAGAAAAACAAAACATCAAGGTCTGATGGTGAGTTGTAGAACACTAGATTAGGATAATGTTAACCATAAGAAAATCACAAACTTGTGATTGGTTAAACGGTCATTGAATCCCCAATTGGAAAAGTTAACTAGCTACGTTTTTGTTTTAAGTTACCTTTTATAATGTTGAGGAATTTATTTAGGAGATTTATAAAGAATGTAAGGGAATATACATACTTGTTATGTAGACTTTCATTCATTAATAAATTTTTACCACAAACCCATCTTTCACTCTAAAAAGTAATAGAACTCAAAAAATATTCTTTTTATCCTAATTGTATATGTTTCCAAATATTTACACATACCATATAGATTAGTAAAACTATTTTGTAATAACCAGGGACTTCCTGTAAGCTAGTGGTAGGTAATAAAGGCCTGTCGCACTATGGTTGTGGGTTCGATTCATGCAGCTTTGTCCGACGCGATGGGTTATGCCCCATCCTGCAGGTTGTCCTTTTCCTAAAAATATAGTATTATAATATTCCAAAAATAATCTTAAAAAATGTTTTAAACTTAAACAATACTATTCAAAGTTAAACTGAATACATCCCAACCTTTATAGTTATCCAAAATACCTCCATCCAGACTTTCTCTAAAGGGTCCTTAAATTCCAAAATCAATTGTAACATTAGATTCCCTAAACAAAGTAATGTTTCTGTTATTGTCACATACTGAAAATATGATTTCCTTCATCACATTAAAACATTAATGATAACAACAAGTACTGCAGTACAATCCTTATATATATCACATTATTTTTATAACCAGACTATAATCCTTGAGTCCAAAAGCACCAATACATTACTTATTCCGCTTAAACTGTAGCAACAACATAAGATTGTCCTTGATACCTTATCCTTTTCTTAGGTAAGTTTCACTGACGCTTAGGACATTCGTTTGCATAATGCCCCATTTCCCTACAATTGTAGCATTCAACATTGATAGCCTCTTTCTTTCCCTTGCAATCACGAGCCTGGTGACCTTTTTCTCCACATTTATAACAAACTCCCATTCCTTTTAGGAATGCACCGAGGTGATTCTTCCCACAATTATCACATAATGGAAAATCATTCTATCCCTTTTTCCCTTTATCCGTCTCTTGTTCCACCATTCTCTTCTTCTCTTACTTTACATTGTTGTCATAAGACTTAGAGAATTCCTTTTCTGTCTTGATAGCACACGAGACAATATCTTCGTACGATGAGAAGGATTGTGATACTAAAGTTCGATAGAGAAATGGTTTTAACCCATCAAAGAAACGATCAATATTACTTCTTGGGTTATGTATATAATCTTCATCATACCTCGCTAACCTTGTAAAGTTGGCCTCATACTTTGCGACATTCTCATCCTCCTTTTGTCTCAGACTCAGAAATTGCCTTTCTATATCTGCACGATGTTCACGAGGAAAGTATTTTTCTAAGAAAAGATCATTGAACTCTCTCCATTCCATACTTGATACTTCTTAATCATCCTTTGTATTTTGAATCAATGACCACCATTAATCGGCATCTCCAGTGAGGCGGAAGACTTCCATGACAACCTTCTCCTTTTCGCTACTCCCCATGGCGTGGAATATTTTCTCTAAGGAGTTTATCCATTTCTCAGATACTAATGGATTTGTACCCCAATTAAATGTTGGTGGTTGATACCTCATGAAGCGGTCTAACATTGATCCTACACGTTGGAGATCAGGGTACCCCATATGAGTAAGGTTATTATTCATAGCCTGAGTGAGTTGTCCCAGTATGGTAATAAGTTGATCAGCACCAATTATATCTCCAACTCCACAATAATTATCTTAAGAAGGAGGGAAATCCCTACACGAAGTGCGTGCATTGATACGGTTTCCATTCCTTCCACTAGGCGCCATTTCTAAACAATGTCATAAACTAGATTAGTTTATGAATTAAAATACATAATTCCATTCTTGTAAAATAATTAACATAAATTGAACTATTTATGGATATAATCCATAATCATAAAAAAAAGTTTTCTTTGAGGAAGTATATACTCATAATCCTTCATAGTGGATTGTAAATAAAATGAGAATTATCGTAAGCATATCCCCTGGGAGTGTCGTAACCAAGAGTGCAACAAGGCCCGTTGTCGTGCACCAGTTCCCATTTGAGTCTAGCTCAAAGTGGTGTTTTCAGGTTTTACCCCTAGGTACATCTGTGCCAGAGCCGCCTCTACCTTCTCGTATCCAGATAGGGATGTATTGCTCAGAAAACTCACAAAATCTCTATAATACAAATATTCTAGGAAGTTCTTCTATTCTAATCCATAAAGTCTATCTTCGGGCTATGTGCTATAATCAGAGTTTATCTAAATCTAGCTTCCAAGGTTAGTACAAAACTGCCTCTAATACCAACTGGAACGCCCCGACCCCAGTTACACAGAGTTGGTGCATTATTGCGAAACATTGGCTTGATCACAAAAGATCAAGTCTCGAAAGACCGATTAGTTTAGTAGCCCTGGAAACAATAGATACATTCATAAATGTTACATTACATCATAAAGTGAAAAACTACAATAACAAAGTCTCCTTAGTCAACACTCATATCCTCTTATGACTATCCCTGCAGGTCATTCATAAAATATTTATTCACATCCTAGAAAATATTAAAACATTTAAAGTGGTGAGCTCAGATGCTCAGTAAGGATAACAATATAGCGGAAGCTTTCATAAATAATCATTAACATTTAAGGCAATGTATCACTAAAACAAAAGATATTTAAACTTGAACTTTAGCATAATATGACAAAAAGTAAAATGAAATAATTTCATTTTCTTACTCACATGGATATTCTACTAGTCGAATAATCACATGAAATATAAATAACCACTTTCATAATGATGCAATGCATAATGTCAGACTATCATAACCACGTAGCCAAGGCCTTGTGCCCAGACCAAAAATAAGATTTTGTCAAGGCCTCGTGCCAAGACACTAGTTTGTCTCATGAGACCTGCCGATGCATCGAGGAGCTATAGCGGGCTCCACTCGTCACTTATTAAGTCCAATGAATTCCTCATATGAACAGGTTTAAACATATCATAAACCATAACATAATCGTATCACATTAAACATGCATAAAGGAAACATAACATTTCCACATTTCAATCACAATATATCAATACAACACATTGATATAATTAAAAAAACACTTTCAAACCCATTTTCAATACCAAAATAAAATTAAATTTAATCTTTGTATTCATTATTCATTTAAAAAAAGTTATGTCTTGTAGAGGAAGCCGAAACTCAAATAATGGTCACGGCGGCGGAGAAGTCATTGTCGCCGCATACGTACAAAAAACATTCCTTTTGTCATTTAGTAAAAATGTTTGGTATAAAAATATTCCTTTTGAATAAAATTAAAAGTCAAAGGGGTTTATACACCGTATAAAGTAATGTTGTGTATAAAACCAAATATGCTTCAATGAAAGGATATTGAGACGAAGTCCCTTAAAAAGATCATTTTTAAATAAAAGAGATCTATTATGTGTATTAACTTTAGGTACACCTAATGAAAGTACAAATACAAGATAGGACATAATAATATAATTACATAATTTGAATGTAGGAGATTAACCCAAACAATGGAAATTGGGTTAAGAAGTTCCCTTACCTTGCGTCCTGTCTTGACTCGACCGTTCTTTATCCTCATGAATAATAAACTAGAGTTAATTTATAATTGATTAATAACCTTTTTCATGTTTTTTATTCATTTTATATCACTTATTACCATGTTATGAACATTATTTATTTATTTATGTTAATAACGGTCGTTTTGTAGATCTTTGGTACTTGAGTCAAAAATAAACTTCTTATAATTACAAGTTGTTCATGTGGTGAAATATCCATTATATAAAAAATTATATTCATGATATAGATATCATATATCTCATATATTTCCAGTATATACATGCATTTATAATATTCCATAACGTTTAGAGGTAATAAATGAAATGCACCCTTCATGGAGACGGTAAGCCGTACGTACGCATGAACGCTACTTTCATTTCTATTTCGTATTTAATGAAATCATAATTATATAAAGGTATATTATAATTACAGTATAATATTTTATATAATATCTTTTACTCCATCATTTATACATCCATCATATGGGATTAACGATTCAAATCACTTTGAGGGGGCGGTAGTCCGCACTTCCTAAAATGAAAATATCGTGTTTACCGATAACGGAAACAATAAAGGTATGCCACAAATGCAAAATACTGAACCTTAAGTAAAACATAAACATATTATATATCATATATATAAATATAGTGAAATCTTAATGGCCACCATTGAAGGTGTTATATGAGTGTTGAAAAATCATCGTTTCGTGAGGCAGAAATTCACCATCCACAGAAACAGTATGTTCTTTAACCAATAGATGTAGGTGTGTGTAAGTGTATCTCGAATAATTCTTATAAAAAAATCCTAGTATATTGAGTATACGGCTGTTGTTACAAAATAAATTAATAAAAAGAGCTTAGGGGGTTGGATAAGAAAAAGAAAACAAAATAACATAAGAGAAGACATTACCTTAAAATCGGGTAACTCTTTTGATTTGAGCCAAAGGATTCCTTGGGAAGAATTATGCCCAAAGTGAGGCTTCTAGGAGTGAGGGAGGGAAGTTGGGAGAGTATTTGGGCAGAGGTTGGCCGAGAAAAAAGGCTTTGAAGGTGTGAATAATGTGGTAGAGGTGGGGGCCTTTTATAAGAGGAGAGGAGGGGCACTCTTGGAAAGTAATGAAATGTTACTATATTATACAATGCTTTTAGGATTCTAAAGGTCCCACACATATATAATTTAACGCTAAGGTGATAAGGGTTCGAAATATTCTCATCCAATAGGCTTTGAACAAGTTTAATGCTTATATTTTACATTATCCTTCCATTTTATTAAAATCGTTAATTAATGAGGTAATCAATGCATCATCATGGTGTCATAAATAATTTAATTTATTTAATGTCTAAAAATTATAAAAAAAATATCATGATGTAGTAAATCTTTTTATATTTCTAATGAATATTTATATTAAAAAATATGACTTGTATAACCCCATTTAAAAATTGTTTTAGTAAAATAATTTATGTTTGAGACATTTTTATTTTAACTTTAAATAAAAAGTTATTTATGTCATTTTCCTACCAAAGTGGCTCCATGGGGTCCCCAAGTTGACCCATGGATTTTCTTTGTCGTCCATGACTCATCCAATAGGGGTAGGACAAGTGTAAATGTCATTTCATATTTTTATAATACCATTTTTACCTTAAATTTCACTAATTACCTTTAATCGCTATTAATTAAACTTAAAAGTTACTATTCACCAAAAAATTATTTTAATCCCATTGAACCACATTTTACTTCCTAATGACAACCATGTATATCAGATTTTTGAAAATCAAATCACAGAAGTGGTAATATTTCATTTAAATGAAAAATCAGTTATTTAACTACCACTTAGTTATTTCACTATTCATAAAAAATTGAAGTTTTTCAGAACAATGCCAAAATTTCATCCTAAGCTATAATTGATATTAAAAATTAAAAAATGATGTCTATTTTACAAAATTACAAACATATAAGTTTCATTAATTAATTTTATAATTAATTCCCACTGTCACAACAAATAGCGTGTTTTTATGAAACAATATATATCAAAATATTGACAATTGTTTATCTCTAATTTCAAAGTGGAATTAATTATAATGAACACCATTGGATAAAATGGTAAAAATATATTAAAATTATACTTTAAAACCACTCAATATTATAATTTATCACTATAAATTATTTTGATTAAAAAAGTTGTTTTTAAGTATTCTTCACTATTCATAAAAAATGGAAGTTCTCCGAAAACTAAAAAAAAAATCAACTTAGGATAATTTAGATATTAAGAATACAAAAATGAAGTCCATTTTGATATATAAAATTTCTATAATTTTAAAATGTGGGTATTACTATTCATAATGGCTACATTGATTAGTCGCGGTGTGTTAGAACTCGAAGTTGCATACAATGCAAGCTATTGCGTTATTGAATGAGAAGCATATCGTGGAAGCTCGGGGTGTTACATTTAATTTTGGTAATGATAGTAGTTATAATGGGATGATGACAAAAGTTTTTTTTCCATAAGATTCTTGGATCTAAATTTCACCCACTAGTCCAAAACATTTAATTTAATAAATATTTGATCCAAATTTCTACCCACAATCGTATTAAATGATTTACCATACAAGGTATATCTATCACTATTAAGATAAACTTCCAATGGCGCATTATGATCAATGAATTACTTAAACTCCCTACTAAAAATTGAAATATTAGGTTCTCCTATTATTTTATGAGACCCCAAAACCCTATTGGAATCACCATAGATCACTAATTTCCCTTGAATATATTTCTTGAGATTCCTAATTTCCTCCCAGATATCTCTTCTTCCTTTGTAGCTTGATAGAGCATAAATGAAAGATAAAAAATAAACTAATACCTTAAATGAAATGGTGGTTGTAATCATATATTGACTTATATGAACCCCATTGAAGCTGTTGAATTTATTTAAAATAATAACCCAAAATGTTTCTACAATTTCTATATAATGATTAATAGCTACAATATTATAGTTCATTGATTTTATGTTGTGACCATTAACGTATCTCAAATGAGCCATGGGTTCTACAATGCTAATAATCATACTGTGATGATTTGAAATAAAATTCTTAAGAGTGCAAGAAGTGACCAGATTTTGTACCCCTAAAAAACTTATAGTATAATGCATTCTATTTTTTCCCATTTTTAGATTTTGATTTCTTAACACCTAAGGGTGAATTCTTGTTACAAGCTAAGCCTTTCAACCTACCCATTATAGATGAAGGATTATTTGAGTAAGAGGGATCTATAAGGGAATAAAGTGACGCAATAGAGGCCAATTATGACCCTTATAATTTACTTATATTAGACTCAATATTCATGTTTATTATCACATTAAAAAAAATTACTAAAAATTATTTATTAGAGGGTTCGTCCTTAGTAGATAAAAGGGTAGTCTCATGAACATTATCCCGATTAGTGTGTGCTTCCTTAGTCCTTATGATATTATAATCCTTACAAAACTCATGAACATTCAATTTTTTAGTCTCCTTATCATAATTTAAAAGTGTCGTATCTTATCTAATCTATATCACTATGAGGGTGGGATTATGAGGACCTTCCTAAACAATAGGTTCATTTTCTTTAGTGGAATTCAGATCATTTTCCCCTATAGAATATGTGCCTTTTTTGAGATAGGTGTATCTTTTCGATGATGAATGTTGATCCTCCTATTCTTGTAGTATACACCAATCCTATCATGTAATAGATTTATCACATACAGGGAGTTAAATTTTTTTTATTGACTTCTTTTTGGTGAATTTCATGCATCCTTAGGAAGATTACCAAAACAGACCTCACCTACACATTCCGCTTTTCTCATAACCAATAGCACTAGTAATAGGGATCATGTCCTTCCCATCCACGACCTTCCCATTGTGATTGGAAATTGGAATTATATTTTCACCATTATTTCCCTTATTTATCAAGAAATAATCCTAGGAAATCAAATACTTTAGAGGATAAAGAGGTTTTACGGAGTCACCAGCCTTCCCCTAATCATCCTACATCACTATCCCTCTCCTTGTTTCTTTGGATATTACCATCCATTTATTTTGAAACTTAAAAGACGACCTATAGTCAAAGATATCACAACCAACATGTTTCAAAACATTACATGTTTGATGAATTTATTCATATTCAAACTCTAAATCAATTTTTTTTGGAAATAATATTCACACATTCATATTAAGATATAATGAGACCCACATCCTTAATTTTATTTTCATCAAGCTTGAGTAGAGATCCAATGCATGATACAATGTCCTTTAGGATATATGGGTTCCCAAAACACCCAGTTGATCCCATATAGCTACACCTAGAATTGAGTATTAGATAGCCTCTAGTGATTATTATTGAAGCTTATATCCCATTATAATTTCGTAAAGATACCCGAATTAATATTATAGAATCTAAAACTTTAGTTTGGGAGAATTAAGTATCTAATTAAAATACCAAATGGAAATATCCTCTTTTAATATAAATGATATTATAGCCATTAAATACCTACATATTAATTAAGTTATATTTCATATCCTCCACTTATGGGGGGTTTTCACCTTTTTGAAGAACAGTCATTCTAATGAGTGAAAACCTATAAGATAATGAATGATCCTTAAGATCTTATTTCCTAACAATGATAAATATCCTAATATCATTAGATTTTGAGATTGAATATTCAAATGAAGGTTGAATTGAATATTACCCTTCAAGAGAATACTTTCTTAAGATCTTCATGAAAGAAACCCATTTGCTTAGTTCTTAGAAACTATTTACTTATAACTATCCTATTATCAAAGAAGGTTTCACCAATACCATGATTGGTGATGGAATCTATGATCAAAGGATCAATGATGAGTTTCCATATAAACACCATTTCCACATGATTTATAGAGATCTATCTTATTGATAGTTCCATATAATTTTTTATATGACAACCCTTTTAAAAAATATTGGCAATAAAAAAATTACTCTGAAGTAAATTTTTTCTCCCATTTATTTTTAATAAATACAATGCAATATAAAAATATCATTTAATTCATCTAATATTCAAGATATATAAATAGTTCTCAAACATCTTATTATTCTCTTCTTTATTTATTCTATAATTTTACCTTGATTCACTAATTTAGGGATGGATGTATCCACAAGGTTCCTTAGTAATGAGCCTTTAGTCAATCAACATTAAGTCCATGTTTGAAAACTCGACATTAAAAAAAATAGTGAATAACCAATGTGATCAATGATATCCATAAAATTATATACATGTGATACCAAATAAAAAAAACTAACTTTTGGGTCTGTTTATCATTCTGTTGACAAAAAAATTCTATTCTACACTAATAATTTGAAAAAAATACATTAAAAAAGTTCATATTCATGATGAATAATTCCACTTGTCACTTTTATTTTCCTAAGAACCCCTTTTACAAAAATATTGGTTCCAATAAAAAATTAGGATTTATTTACGACTGAGAAACATCATTATCTAGTTAAATAATTATGTTCAGAAAATTATAATCTCCCATTGTTTATGATGTTTTGAAAATATTAGCTCTTATTTTATTCACCACAAGGGATAAACCTACTTTTTAATCTTCATGGAAATTGAAAAACACCATTAATTAATTATACTTTGATTTCCAATATTTAAAACCCAATCCAATTCCTTTAATTATCTATATATTATCCCAAAATGAAAATAAATAATGGATGAAGAAGCGACCTCTTAATTTATTAGTTGAAACAACATGATTGAGAGTTTTATATCAATATTTTCCTCTCACTCCATCTATTCTCAACATAGAAATTTTTTTTCACGCTTCTTTTCCTATTATGATACTTTATAGGTTTAATTGATGATATTATTACCATGAACTGAATCCATTTATAGATAATTATTCTCTCCATTGGAAAATAAATTAATCAAATTACTTGTTGATTGCATTATTTTCATAATAATTTTTTTGAGATGGTATAATAATAACACATTCCTTCATTACATGAATAGTATTTTGGAATATCTTACATAAATTTCCATGAATATTTATATTGTCACTTTTAGAAATCCTCAAATAGTATTATATATAATTATGAAAAGCAACATGTTTTCCTTTAACATCATCAATTATTTTTTATCTCTCAATTTTCATAGCCATCTCTAATTGGGTTGGACAAGATACTATTCACTCATTCTGGACATGGTTAATATCCTCAGGTCTTTCAAATGATTTCCAAGAAACCTCAACATAACATGAATTTAATTCCTCTTTCATAAAAATTTTATTACCTATAACACTATAGAGAGTATCTCTGGGAATATTATCATGCATTATTTAGCTCCATGACCTTATTATTCACATCAGAAACATATTTCTAATAGGATTCCAAATCCGTTTTTATTGGAAGATTTTAAGTAATCTTTTTCATATTTTAACTTCATTGACAATTTTTCCTCATATATTTTCCATATCCCCCCTTGATTTATTCGCCATCCCTAAAAATGACATGTAAACTAATAATTGTAGGTTTTGTGTGCATACCATCCAAAACACCAACAATAAACTATAAACATTGATATTCCACCATGAAAATAAATTTCTCTACAAATTTTTCATTGCAATACATATTCAAATTGAACTAAGTTTTTTAAAGTGGTAGGGGTATTATTTTCATGTTTATCTCTTATTTTTATGTGGAAGGGTGACACTAACTTGTATTCATGGACCAAATAGAACCAATCTTGTTTTTCAAACATGAACTATCTAAAATTTTATATTTATATTTAGTATGGTTAGATAAATATATTTCACCTTCATATTGGGACCCTTCTTTTCACCATCTTGAGATGTATTTGTTTTAACTTAAACTGACTTTTTAAATTCTTCTCTAATTTTATTCAACTAATTTTGATCTTAAAGACATAATGATTATGTATTGTATAACTCTTGTTATATTGTAAATAGTTTTTCTTTAGGATCTGTTAGTATCATCTCTAGATAATGAACGTTTAATTTATATTTTTTAATCTCAAAAATTCACGTCATGCCTTTCTTGACATAATCCTATTTTTGAATAACTATCATATTATTTTCTTTCATCAACTTTATCTTTTATTTTTTGATACCGGTGTTGAATACGAGATATTATTGTAACTCATATTCTGGCATGTAATCTAGTTTTATCCTTTATTATCCATCATCAACGATTAAGGTATCACAAACTCTCTCAATATGAGATATAAAATCAACTACATATTCTCACTGCCTACATGAAGATGAGTCGTATGTTTCCTTTTTACTCATTAAATGATTTCTCTGTGGGTTGACTATTTCTTATTAATTATTTTAATTATTGTTTATGAATTTTATAATCATCCCCATATATTTCAATTTCAATAGGGATACATGTATAGGTCTTTAAATTTTTTTTGTTCTATTGCTGTTATAACACCTTAGTGGTTGCTTCCCTTTTTTCCAATTTCCATTTTTGAACCGTTATAAAATAAAATTAATAACTATGTTAAACTATATCAACATTATCACAACAAAAATCACTTGATTTGACTTCTTTATCATCCTTGACTTTAAGTTCACTCATAGTCTCAAAGTACATATATTCTTTTTTCCTTTATTTTTCAAGGCTACAACTTTCTCAATTCATAAGAAATGATAAGATAATGAATCTAATCCTTTGAATGATCGTATTTATCCTCAAAAGATGAAATATTTTGATCAAAACTATTTTGGAAAATTCCTCATTAGATTTTAACAATAATATAATCTTACATTTTCTCACTAAACCCCCATATATTTCTAAAAACCTCATTGAAATATGTAAATAATCCAGAAATATTTTCATCAATAAGTATATTAAAATACTCAAACCTTCTCATATACACTTGTAACTTATCTCTCGTGACATGATTATTTACTTGATAACACCTATTCCCCCACCCAAATTTCCTATACTTTAGAGTCTCACTAACTTCATGGAAATCTTTCTAAAAGAGACATTAAAATGTAATTTTATTATTTTTTAATCTACTTCTATATTTATGTTATTAGTATAGGATATGATATAATTCTACTTAAATGGTGAAAATAGCAATATTTTATTATCTCTTACTTCTATAAAAACTAATAAAAGGTTTGAAACATCTTATTATTATAACTGTGATAGTTCTTGACATCAAATATAGAGACTCCCTAGCTATTCATAAAATTTAATTACTCCATATTCAATAACATCTTGGATACTTTAGAGGTAACATATATTTTTTATGATGAAACTTTCAATGTATCATTCAGTTAATATCACTAGGGGAGGGGTGAATTAGTGGTACACTTTTTATGAATTATTTTATGTCAACATATTGACCAAGTTAAATTAATAATTTTCATAATAATGAATTATCTCAGACTCACCTCATATAAAATAGAAATATTGAAATCGTGAAACAAAATGATTTACAAGGGATAACCCAAAGACCCACTCCTTTACATAATATGTTATCCCCCACCCCCATAATTAGGAATTATCAATTATAAATCCAATATGTCACCCCAAGGACCTTTCTTTTCCTATCAACACAATGCTCTATTGTGTTCCTACTCTAGATTCCCTCCATAGAATAAAGCTTCCCACATTCCACTATGAATACATGATCTAAATTAAGAAATATATCATTATGATTTGGGTTGATTAAATACCACTTGATATAGATCTCCCTCCATGAACACTCTTGATCTAATGGAATTTTCATGTAAAATCTATTAAATAAATTTTATATTAGTTAATCATGATCAAATTAGCTAGTCTAAAACACACACTTTAGATCTTCAATGATCTATGTCTCTCAAATCATCAAACACACATGCACATAGGTTTCCTTCTTCTTGAATGGAACCCAAATTTGATCTCTTGTTTTATTCCTCAATACTACATCATATCATGTAATAAATTTCTCAATTCTCACACATCAATATTATTTATTTTATGCACTTTTATATTCAAAGGAAAAAATCTTTCATATATTTTCAATTATTTTTTATGAAATTTTTATATGTAATTACCTAGATTGGCACACTATACATTAACCAGATTAGAGGCTACTAAGAAAACAAGTGTGCCTCCCAGTTCTCTAGAGGATTCTGATTAATAGTAGAGATCAAGGGTTATAGTTAAGGGAGTCTAAAATCTCTATCAGAGTGCACAATCATAAAGAAAACAAAAACAATAAATATCTATAATAAATAAAAATAAGAGTACATAGAATCAATCAATAATAACATTCATATAATAGATGATATATGGAATCATATAGTCATATAGATCCATTATAATACATAAAGACTTACCACCTACTAGGATGATCATATATGCGAAATAAAAGAATGAATAAAAATATAAGAGGCCTTAATACTTTCCCTAAGCCTTATATCATCCCAACATCCAATCCTATCCAACTTATGCCACTCGATCAAGATACTCTTGGACTCTACCCACCCCGAACCAATGATAAATAAAGGATTATTAGGTACCCAAGTTATAGGGACATGTAATAAAGGTATGAGTAAAACTTAATAGGGAACCACCAATGAGGGCCTATAAATAACTAGAAATTAAAATGTACTCACGTGACTTATTTATAAAAATAAATAAATAGTTCATAAGTGAAATTAAAGAAATAACCACTTTCAATACATGAGTTTTATCATGAATTCTATGATCAATAAAAACCCATTTTTGAAATTTTTAAAATGTCTTTGAGAATATCATGTAATCATACCAATCCATATAAATACCATTCCCAATTCCCTAACTTGATTCCTCAATAATCTAGAGTATCATTCCCAAAGAGTGCTTAATAGGATAATATAATAGGAAATCCAAATCCAGTAACCATGAGATGAATCCAATGAGGGTGTCCATGTCATTCCACCCTAAATACACATGATTTTAATTAATGGGGCTTATATAAGAAATTACAACCAATATAACCAATCGAATCCTAGGAGTTTTTTTAATGCATTCCAAACTCATGCCCATATGCCAACTATGAGGGAAAAATCCCACATCTTTGATACCAAAGAGAAAATCCATGGAAATAAAAACCATGAACACATGCCAACTGAAAGTGCCACATACACTCTCCCTTATTCTAACGATTGTATAAAAGGAGATAAAAATTGAAATAACATCCAAATCCAAAGAATGTGTCTATAGAATTCCTAACAATGTTGTTGTGTTTTATGGATTGTACATCTCTTTATAGGTACATGAAGAGCTTGTATGAGTTATCCAAAACTGGTACTAGGGAAAAAATATGGATCCCTGGAAAACATACAACGTATCCCATGTATCTCAGTACATCATGGTGGACAGTCCATCCCACCATAGCAATATAATGCATCATCGTTGATTAAAATTATTGTTTTCACCCACATTCATCACTACCAATTTCTTATACAAACCCTCCTAAGAGTCAACATGTCACAGGGCAACCACTGGGACCCCCTCTTTCCCATCTTGTAGGAACACGACACATGGTATGATCTATCATGTTCTTTTATCTAGATCCACCCCCATCACTTAAAGTATATAATGTATATTTGTGTCATCAAAATATCATCACATGGTCTCATTGTCCTCACACATGATCACATATTTGTATCATACAAGGGATATGGTCTCAAGCCCACCCACTTCACAAGTCACCTTATGTCAGTCCTCACACCAAACCTACCCATAAAACATGTTAGGGTCTACCCACATAGGTAATCACATATCAATAGAGGAGGTGTCATGAACCATCCTCGGGGCTCGTGTCGTACAACACCAAACCCGCCTTCCATAGCCCAGGGGTTAGTGACTAGAACCAATGCCATAAAATGATAAGGTTGGAAGGAATTGACTTTATGAAAGTAAAGAAACACAATAGAATATGCAATAGGAATTAAACACTATGTAAAACTGAATACAAAAGAGTGTGCTGGAAAGTAAATGGGCCAGTATACAAACCCAATAGAACAACAAGTACATGTAAAGGGACAAACAGCTGAATGTAAAGAGCTTCAAATGGATCTTCCTCCAGGGATTCCTAACTGATGTGTAGGTACAGATGGACACCTCATCACCCATGTATATCAGTCTCCACCGTGTGCCCACTCATCGCAAGGGCCACCTCTGGGTACCGTCTAGTGGCGGTGCTCTCGGCCTCCGTCAGCAATGTTTGTCGTCTGCATCCAACACAATGAGGTACAAGCATAAACCATGCAGGGGTGAGTATAACGATACTCCGTAGGCACCCTGAGACCCGTGAGGCCTCACAATATTCAACAAGGATAATAAAACAAAGAAATATATAACCAAAAACTATTAACCAACCCTACATAGGTATATGCCCATTCATATACCTAAGATACCAGTCACAGTCCTGCTTCAACTCACATGTCCAAGCACAACTCATTCCCCAAACGATGTATAGTCAAACACCATGATGATAATGGATGAACGACATGACTCGGCTCACACAGGTATGCCACAATTGTAGAGATATATAGATGATCAGATGTAGCCACTAGTTCATCTAAGTTGTCGGACCCACATAGGATACAGTCCAACTAAGCTGTCAGACCCACATAGGATGCAGTCCAGCTATGTCGTCTAAGCTGTTGGACCCACATAGGAAATAGTCCATATATTCTATAGTAATAGAGATGATCAGATGTAGTAACTGATTCATCTAAGCTGTCGGACCCACACAGGATACAGGACTAGCTACTCTGTCAGAATTGTCGAACCCACACAGGATTCCGGTACGGTTGTTGTCATCATCGAACCCACAGAGGATTCCAGTATGGTGTTTTTCGCTGTCGAACCCACACAAGATTCCAGTACAGAATTCAACGCAGTGGCAACCAGTTCTAGGGTTTCCGAACACAACACGCTCGATTCAAGCAGGGTCTACTCCTCGAGCAAATGGGGTAATACATCAACTATCACAATTTCCTAAGTTTATGTATCCAAAATTTTAGTCTCGTAAAAAGAAACCCAATGCGACAGACGATGCGTCAATCGGACGCCCGGTCTGAGATTTGTTGGCCTTTCCGTTCAAGGGGACTAATTAGATTTATGCTCGATCAAAACCCGAATATTTTCCAAAGTCATCCAAAACTCTCTTAAAGTATTGAAAAAATACCACCTCATTGCTAGGGTCCCAGTTCCATAGACGATGCGTCGATCGGACGCACGATCTATAAGTTAATCACATTTAAGAGAAACTTGTCAGGCCCGTCAAGCCAAGTTGGTCGGTAGGTCGGTCCGACTTGGTTCTATGGCACCGAGCGCGCTCCCTCTCTCTGCTCGGCCGGCCGAAGTCGGCCGATATTGTACGACATGAGCGGCCCACACATCGGGCCGCTGTCTCTCCCAGGAAGCGCCATGTGTTTCCACGGTACCTTCAGCCCCTTTGACAGGCAGCCGGCCGGTTTCCCAGTGAGCGGTCCGCAGTTGCAGGCCACAGTTCCTCCATCGCGCGGTGCATGCGGGCGCCGCGAATCTCCATCCCAGCCAGTTCTGTCCGGCCGATTCATCCAGCAAGCGGCCTGCATTTGTGGGCCCCATATCCTCTGCATGGCACATACGGGTGATGTGGTTCACCAGCCTGTCCGGCCATAGACGGCCGATTCTTTAGCCTGAGCAGCCCCCAGTTGTGGGCCGCTGTTTTCCTTCACACGGCTGGCGCACAACCGCCACTTCATCCATCCTCCGGGACCCTCATGGCCACAACATGCATGTCCATGGCCCCTTCCATCCTCCGACGTGGTGCGACGACACCACGTCCTACTGGTTCTACCACCATTATCAACTCAAGAGAATCAACGGAGGGTCATCGGGCCATGTCTTTTCGGCCCGCACCCTCCACGTAAGGTGATTACAAATGACCAATGTCAAACCATATAGAAACGTGGAATGAGGATTTAATTTAATCGAGATAAACACCTACCGCTTTTTTCATTCATAGATGAATTCATGGGGAGGAGACGTCAATTCGTTGACATCGGGGAAGAAGGAGTTGAGGATGGCACGTCTCCAGCATTTCTTGCAGGTGGCTCCTTCAATTTTGGCTTGGCAGAAGGTTGAAGGAGAAGTTCATAATTCTTCAGCGGTTCTTTGTTGGAAGGATGATGCTCTCCTCTCCCCTCCCTTTCCAAAGGATTATGCCAACCATAAAACAAATCGAGGTGATATCTATTAATCCTATCACACAACAATGAATTGTTGGGTTTAATTAAATGAGGAGACTCATTTAATTAATTTTTAGGAATGGTTCAAATTCAATTCATAGAGGATGTGGAGAGTCCCAATTAATGACGGGAGGTGTCAAAATAATTAAGGTAAGTTAATGGGGAGTTTTAGAGAAAGTTGAGGGGTTTGAAATCATGTGGGCCACAAACCTAGTTATATCCTCCCAAGGTAGGTTAGGGTGTGGTGGGCCCCACCCCTAAACTCCACCTAGAGACATTAACCACATTTCAAAATAAAAATGTGTTGCACAAACATTTTTATTTAAACTTATAATTTTAATTGGAACCCCAAATTATAACTTCCATCCTGTATAAAACGCAACTACAGTAATGGTATACGTAAAAGAATACTGGCGCTATGAGTTTATCGATGTCCTCATATTTCAATTCCGAGCCCTGATTCAAAAGATAGAAAAACCAGTACATACATTTACTGAACGTACCTGAAAAAAATCAGAAATTGATTCCGGGCTTCGAAATCAGGCACCGCCAAAAACTGCGGACTTGTAAAGTCCCAAATAATTTAAGAAAAAACATTCATTGAAATTTCTGGGTCTCTACATTACCCCCACCTCAGGGCTTTACATCCCCATAAAGTTACAAAACACACTATGGAAACAAATGGGGGTACATAGCACTCATTTGAGCCTCCCACTCCCATGTGCTCTCATTTGGGTTCTTGTGCTGCCAGCGAATGAGCACTAGAGGAATCAACCTTCCACATAGGAACCACTCATGTAGATTCTCAATCTCCACTGGGACCTCTGTGAAAGTTTCCCTATCATTGATTTCCATCTCCCCATGGTCGATGATGTGGGATGGTTCGTGCACGTATCTCCATAGCTGAGATATGTAGAAGACGTCGTGCACCTGATCCAACTGAGGTGGAAGGGCCATGCGGTAAGCCACCTCACCTACTCTGCTGAGGACCTGGAACGGCCTGATAAAACATAGAGATAACTTTCTACCTTAGCCAAATCACCATATACCTGGACGAGGTGAGACTTGTAGGAAGACGTGGTCACCCTCCTCAAACTCCTGTGGTCTCTGTCTCTTATCAGCATACGAATTCTGTCTACTCTATGTAGTCTTCATCCGCTCTTGGATGATCTGCACCTTCTCCATCGTAGCCTACACCATCTCTAGTCCTACAAGTGCTGACTCCCCTAGGTCAGTCCAGAATAGAGGTGATATGCATGGTCGGTCGTACAGTGCCTCATAAATTGCCATCCCGATGGTGGAGTGGTAGCAGTTGTTGTAAGAAAACACAACCAAGGGTAGGTGATCCTCCCAAATGTGAACAAAGTCTAGGAAACATGCAGATAACATGTCCTAGAGAGTTAGAATGGTACTATTAGTCTGACCATCCATCTGTGGATGGAAGGCGGTGTTCATGCGAAGCTGATTCCCAAAAGCCTCCTGTAACATCTTCCATAGTCGGGATGTGAAACACACATCTTGATCGGAGACAATAGTCGACGGTACACCATGAAGCCATACGATATCATGAATTTAGAGGCATCACATGCTCTCTGCTGAGCCCTGCTCTCTGATCGGTAGGAATTTCGCTGACATGGTGATCTGTTCTATGATTACCCAGATAGAGTCATGTCATCTGGATGTACATGGAATTCCTATCACGATATCCATGGATATCCCGTCCCACTTCCACTCTGGGACCTCTAAGGGTTGTACAAATCCTACTAGTCCCTGGTGCTCTGCATTCATTTGCTGACAAGAGAGGAAACGCGAGACAAATTCTGCTACTGATTTCTTCATACCTGGCCACCAGTGCTATCGTCTGAGGTCCGGATACATCTTCGCAACTCTTGGATGTACTGCTATAGGGGAGGTGTGGAACTCCCTCAACTCCTCCTCCTGTAGTCAACTGGTATCATGGTACGTCCTCTAAAGAGGATGGCGTGATTCCAACCATCAACAAAACCATCAGGTTCATGCCCTGAGGATATATGAGCACTTTGCATCTCACAGTCAGTCTCCCCACACTGTGCCTCTCTGACTTGCTGAAGAAGTGGAGGAGTGACTGTGAGAGACAGCAGAAAAGCTGCTTCATCTCTATCGATGTAGGATATCTACAACGTGGCTAGCTGCTTTGTCACCTCTCCTAGAGACTAAATTCATGATCTTTTGCTGAGAGCAACTACTACAAGATTCCCCTTCCCAGGAGTATATAATATCTCGATGTCATTGTCCTGGAGGAACTCAACCCATCATTGCTATCTCATGTTCATGTCCTTCTACTAGAACATATAACTAAGACTATTGTGTTAAGAGTAGACTATAAAATGATCGCCCATCAGATATTGCCTCCACATCATCAAGGCGAAGACCACTACTGCTAACTCCAGGTTATGGGAAGCATAGTTCTACTTGTGTTGTCTCAACTGCCAGGAACCATACGCTATCACTCTTCGCTCCTGCATCAGGACACACCCGATTCTGGTCCCTGATGCATCGTAGAAAACTACATACCCTATGCCCTCCAATGGTAGTCTAATGATGGGTGCTCTGGTTATCCTCTGCCTCAGCTCCTGAAAGCTCTAATGACATCTCTCTGACCACACGAAGGGTTACCCCTTCTTCATCAATGATGAAAGCAGTGTTGAAACTCTAGAGAAGTCTAGCACAAATTTCCGATACTACCCAGCCAGACACAGAAAACTCTGTACCTCCGTCACAGTCCTCGGTGGCTCCCAAAAAAGTACTACCTCGATCATCACTGCGTCCGCTATAAATCTAGCCTCTGAGATGACGTTTCTAAAGAAGTGAAATTCTCAAATCAAGAACTGGAACTTCCAAGACTTACCATAAAGCTGGTGCTCTAGAATTCTATCCAATACTACTCTCAAATGGTAGGTGTGCTCTGCCTCAGTAGTCTAGTAAATCAGTATGTCATCGATGAAGAATACGACAAATCGATCGAGGTAAGGCTGGAAGATCTGGTTCATGAGACTCATTAACACCACTGGAGCGTTGGTTACACCAAAGTGAATAACCAAGAACACATAGTGGCCATACTGACACCAGAAGGATTTCTTCTACACATCCTCATCTCAAACTCTATGCTAGTGATAACCTATCCTAAGGTCTATCTTCGAGAACAAACGAGCTCCCTTGAGCTGATCAAAGAGGATGTCAATCCTCAAGAGTAGGTACCTATTCTCCACGGTCACCTAATTCAGGCAACGGTTGTCGACACATAGTTCCAAGCTCCCATCCGCCTTTTTGGTGAACAAAATCGGTGATGCCCAGGGTGAAACACAGTGTTAGATAAATCCCTTCCCCTGCAAGTCATCCAGGTGTACCCGCAACACACGATGCTCGACAGGAGCCATCTGATATGCTGGAGAAGATATCGGTGTTGTCCTGGGGTACAAATCAATATAAAAGTCTACCTCTCTATGAGGAGGTAGTCCTGGAATGTCGTCAGGTAAAAAATCATCTTACAGATCCACCACAATAGGAACACTCAGACTCCGCACATCAACCACTCCAAGGATGATACTAGACAACTAATGTGTGATCAACTTCCCCCTCCTCTGTATAAGTCCATCATGCACTGCAAAGGCTCCCTTCTCACCGGTGAAGGTGAACTTGGTCCCATCCGTGTGGACACACTACACATTGCGCCTAATACAATCGATCTGAGCATGAACTATGGATAACCAGTCCATACCCATGATGACGTCTTAAGGCCTCGACACCGCTACAAGAAGATCCCAGCTAAAGCTCTCGCCTCCAAGAGTACGCTCTTACTATCAGCACGAGTGTGTAATCATCTATTTGGATCCTGTAGGAGTCTCGATCTGTGAGGATCGAGCCAACGGCTCCATCGGAATCTTCAAGATCCGAACAACAGTAGTAGTAATAAAAAAATGACTCACACCTCTGTCTATGAGTACTACAACAAGGGTGGAGTAGTCCAAGAGAGTATCTGGAATCATCTCAGGTGCTATGTGGTTATAGTTCTCGACTGCCTGAAGCTGAGCCCACCTCTGTCTGCCATCTCCCTGTGGTTGGGGTGGACCTCCTGGTGGTGGTGGTGGTAGAGCCTCGAAACGTCGTCCACCACCCGCTGCTTGGCCAGCTCCTTTGCCATGTCCACCATCTCCCGGTGGACCACCACGGATGAACCTCTACCTCTTCCTGGGAGTTCCCTATACTATCATATGCTCATATTCATGGAGGGTCATGCACCATGTGCCTTGTAGCCCTTCCTGCCGCATGCATAGCACTTCTTTCCCTTGTATAGCTGACTCTGTCTCGTGTGCCCCGCACAACCGAACATGTAACCTGGGATCTCCCACCTTATGACCTAGTCTACTTGGACCTCTGTGACATCTGTCTACTTCCGGCTACATAAGACTCCGCTACGTGTTGTCCTGTGGTGGGTCTCTCTACTCGTGACTGCTTAGTGAGAAAGATCTCCACTATAAGGGCTCGCTCCATCACCCCCGCTTGTGTCGGAATGCAGAAGGGAATTGTCGAAGCTCCGATATCATACCTGATTCCCTGCTCTAAGGTCCAGGCCCTGAAGAACGAGTCCCAAACCATATCTGTGGAGTAGCGTGAGAGGTTGGTGAACCTCGCTGAGTACTGAGCTACTGTCAGGCTTCCCTGCTACACAAGAACTAATTCCTCTATCCGCACTGCATGAAGGGTGGCTGGAAAAATCTCCGAGAAAAAGAGACTCTCGATGTCCGTCCAGATTAAAGATGCCTCATCATGCACTTGGAGCATCAGGAACCACCATTTACCTATTGTTGCATGCTGGATAATCATTACAAGGATCACCATAAGGTCGGCTGGGGTCCCAACCAATCTAAAAAATCACATGATATCCTCCAACCAATTCTCAACTGCCTGTGGGTCCGTCTCTCTACGGAACATTGGAAGCCTCTGTCGCTGGAGCTTGTGAACCACACTCAGGAAGCGTGCATTCATTGATGTGGAGGCTAGTGGTATTAGTGGCCCAGCGGGTAGTGGTACCGCTAGTGCCTCCGCTGTGATGGGGCCCTGCACCGAGGCCTCGTCGCTTGGTGGGCTACCATCTCATACGTAACTCGGAACCCTAGCTGGCTACCTTCGTGGGGCCATCCTAAAAAGAAACAGGTGTGCCATGGTTAAACATATTACACAGTGAGCTAAAACAAAGTAATCAAAAAGAAAAACTTTCAAAGGAAACATGCATGTAATCAGTGTTTTCGTGCACTAAGTTGGAAATCAGAGGTCAGGGTCCTGGTGTATGGATACGTAGGCCGCCGCACACACACTGGACTCCCTGGACTGAAAACCACCCTCAATACACTTAAAAATATTTCTTCACAAAAAATAATGACCAGAGTCCTGAGCTCTATGGTAGATCCTCCCTCTGATTCAGATTTGTCACAACCCATCCTCAGGGCCCATGTTGTGACTACCCCAAGCCTGCCTTCCTTATGCCAGCGAATGGTGACTAGTAGCAAAGGCATAAATCCATATGCTAGAAAGGAATCGAATTTATGAAAGTAAAAAAACACAATAGAGTACACAACAGGAAGTAAACAATAAGTAAAACTGAATGTAAAAGAGTGTGCTGGAAAGTAAATGGGCCAGTATAAAAACCAAATGAACAACAAGTACATGTAAAGGGACAAATAGATTAAAGTAAAGAGCAGCTCCTAGATCGTCCTCTGGGGATTCCTACATGATGGGTAGGTATAGATGGCCACCTAGGCACCCACGCCCTTCAGTCTCCACAGTGTGCTGACTCGTCACAAGGCCCACCTCCGGGTACCATCCAGTCGTGGCGCTCTCAGATTCCGTCAGCGTTGTCTGTCATCTGCATCCAACACAACAAGGTGTGGGCAGAGCCCATGCTGGGGTGTGTATCATGACACTCAGTAGGGACCCCAATACTCGAGAGGTCTCAAAAATATCCACTATGGATAAGTAAAAGAATAAAGATACAACCACAAAGTATCATCCAACCCTACAAAGGTATATGCCCATTCATATACCTAAGTTACCAGTCACAGTCCGACTCCAACTCACGAGCCCAAGCACAACTCTGTCCACACAGGATGTATAGTTAAACATCATGATGATAATGGATGCAGGACATGACTCAGCACACCCAGGTATTCCACAATTGTACAGAGATATAGATGATCAGATGTATCCATTAGATCATCTAAGCTGTCAGAACCACACAGGATACAGTCCAGCTAAACTATCGGACCCACATGGGATACAGTCCAGCTATCTCGTCTATGCTGTCAGACCCACACATGATACAGTCTAGCTATCTCGTCTAAGCTGTCGAACCCACATAGGATACAGTCCCACTATTCTAGACTAATAGAGATGTTCAGATGTAGTCACTGATTTATCTAAGTTGTCAGACCCACATAGGATACAGGACAAGCCACTTTGTCCGAACTGTCGAACCCACACAGGAATCCGGAAAAGCTGTCATCATCATCGAACCCATGGAGGATTATAGTACGGTAGTCTTCGTTGTGGAACCCACACAGGATTTAGGTATAGAAGTCTACGTAGTTGTAGCCATCTCTAGGGTTTCCGCACACAGCACGCTTGATTCCGGGAGGGTCCGCTTCTCGAGAAAATGGGGCGATACATCAAATATCACGAAGTCCTAAGTTGATGTATCCAGATGATCCGTCTCATCAAAAGAAACCATACACGATAGATGACACATCAATCGGACACCCGATCCGAGAGTTATTGGCACTTACATTCCAGGGGCCCGGTTGGATTTACAATCGATCTGAACCAGGACATTTTTCAAAGTCATCCAATACTCAATATATGTATCTAAAAAAGAACTTCCTGATCATTAGGCTCCCAGTGCCATAGATGGAACGTCGATCGAACGTGCGGTCTATAATTTATTCACGTTAAAGCAAAACGGGCTCGACCCGTCAAGCCATGTGGACTGGTGGGTTGGCCCAACCTGGTTCGGCAGGTCCCACCCAGATGGGGGTCGGCCGGCCCGATTTTGCGCGTCCGACCAGGAAAGGGGGACAGCCCGGCCCGGTGGGGCGCGGCCCTCCCTCCGACCCGGCCTGCGGAGCTGGCCACTCCGGTTCACTCGGCGGAGCCGAGCAGCACCGCCTCTCCAGCCTTTCCAAAGGATTATGCCAACCAAAAAAAATAGAGGTGATATCTATAAATATTTTTGCACAACAATACACTGTTGTGTTTAAATAAATGAGGTGACTCATTTAATTAATTCTTATGAATGGATCAAATTCAAATCTCTGATGAGGTGGAGAGTCCCAATTAATGAGGGGAGGTGTCAAATTAATTCAGTGGAGTTAATGGGGAGTTTAAGGGGAAGTTGAGGGGATTGAGCTCATGTGGGACCCTCCCCTAATTATATCATCCAATGGGAGGTTAGGGTGTGCAGGGCCCCACCCCTAACCTCCACCTACAGACTTTAACCACATTTCAAAATAAAAATGTGTTGCACACACATTTTTATTTAAACATCTAATTTTAATTGGAAACCCCAAATTATAACTTCCATCCGGTATAAAACCCAATTGCAGTAAAGGTCCCCTTATAAGAATACTGGCGCTGCGAGTTCATAGGTTTCATTGTATTTCAATTCCGAGCACTGGTTCAAAAGATAGAAAAACATTCTCGTACGTTTACTGAACATACATGAACAAGATTTCAGAAAATGATTCTGGGCACACCGGGGCTCAGAATCAGGCGCCGTTAGAAACTAAGGACTCATAAAATTCAAAAGATTTTAATAAAAACACATGGAGGAATCCCACAAAGGATACAATCCATCTATCTCATCTAATATGTCAGACCCACACAAAATACAATCAAGATATTCTAGAGTAATAGTGATGATCAGATGTAGTAACTGGTTAATCTAAGCTGTCGGAACAACACAGGACACTTGACCAGCCACTCTATCAGAATTGTCGAACCAACATAGGATTCCAGTACTGTTGTCTTATTAATAGAACCCATAGAGTATTCCAGTATGATAGTCATCGCTATCGAACCCACATAGGATTCCAGTACAGATGTCGACGTAGTCGCAGTGAGCTCTAGGGTTTCCACACACAGCCCGCTTGATTTCGGGAGGGTCAGCTCCTCAAGAAAAGGGGGAGATACATCAAATATCACGAAGTCTTCAGTTGATGTATCCTGAAGTGTTGCCTCATCAAAATAAACCCAACGCGATAGACGGCGTGTTAATCGGACGCCCGGTCTGAGAGTTATTGGCTTTTCCGTTTAGGGGCCCAGTTGGATTTACGCTCGATCCAAACCCGGGCATTTTCAAAAGTTCTCCAAAACTCACATAATGTATATCAAAAGGACTGAATCATCTCTAGGGTCCCTGTGTCGTAGACAACGCGCGGATAAGAAGCACAGTCTATAAGTTATTCACGTTTAAGCGAAATGGGTCTGGCCCGTCAAGCCCAGTGGGCTGGTGTGTCGGTCTGACCTGGTTCGGCGGGTCCGACCCAGATGGGGGTCGGCCTGGCCTGGTTTGGCAGGTCTGACCCTATAGGGGGGTCAGCCTGACCCATGGAGCGGGCCGTTCCGGTTTTCCCGGTGGTGCCTAGTGGCGCCACCTCTCCCTACTCGGCCGGTTGAAGCCCACCGGTTTTGTCCGATGTGATCGGCCCACATAGAATTCCACTTTCTCTCCCATGCGGCGTTGTGATTCCTTCAGCCCGACCGGTAGGCGGCCAGCCGATTCACCAGCGAGCGGTCTGCGGTTGCGTGCTGCACAGTGCCTATGGGGGCCGCAAATCATTAGCCCGACCGGTTCTGTCTGGACTGTTCATCCAGTAAGCGGCCCGCGGTTGGGGGCCACTGTTTTCCTTCACACGGCCACAACATGACCGCTGCTTCATCCATCCACCACAGCCCACATGTACTTGGTTACTTGGTTCCTCCAGCATGGTGCGACGGCACTGCGCCCTACCGGTTCTGCCACCCTCATCAACTCATGATAATCAATGGAGGGTCGTCAGGCCATGATTTTTTGGCCCGCACCCTCTGCGTAAGGTGATACAGAATGTCCAACGTCAAACCATATAAAAATGAGGAATGCGGATTTTATTTAATTAAGAAAAACCCATACCTCATTTGTCGTTCGTAGACGATGTCGCTGGGAGGCAGCGTCAATTCGTTGACAATGGGTAAGAAGTAGCTGAGGATGGCGCGTCGTCAGCATTCCTTGCAGGAAGATCCTTCTCTTTTGTCTTTCCCGAAGATTGAAGGAGAAGTCCGTCGTTCTTTGGCGTTTCATCAATGGAAGGATGAAGAACTCCTCTCTCCAGCCTTTCCAAAGGATTATGCCAACCATAAAAAAATAGAGGTGATATCTATTAATCCTTTCACACAACAGCACATGATTGTGTTTAATTAAATGAGGCAACTCATTTAATTAATTATTTGGAATGATACAAATTCAAATCATAGAGGAGGTGGAGAGTACAAATTAATGAGGGGACGTGTCAAAATAATTAATTGGAGTTAATGGGAATTTTATGGGAATGTTGAGGGGTTTGAGCTCGTGTGGGCCCCGCCCATAGTTATATCCTCCCAAGGGAGGTTAGGGTGTGGTGGGCCCCACCCCAAACCTCCACCTGGAGACTTTAACCTCCTTTCAAAATAAAAATGTGTTGCACACACATTTTTACTTAATCTTTTAATTTTAATTGGAAACCCAAATTATAACTTTCATCCTGTGTAAAACACAACTGCGAAAAAGGTCCCCTTAAGCGAATATCGGCGCTGCGAGTTCATCGGTGTACTCATATTTAAATTCTGAGCTCCGGTTCAAAAGATAGAAATACCTGCACATATGTTTACTTAATGTACCTGAACAAAACATCAGAAATTGATTCTGGGAACACCGGGCCTTAGAATAAGCAGTTGTCAGAAACTGCGGACTCATAAAATTCCAAATAATTTAAGAAAATAATTTCCTTGATATTTCCGGGACTTTACAGGAGGAGAACATTCCCCTAATTATAATAGTTATCCTAAACAATTTTAATAATTTCAAGGTTCTTACATGGCTAAAACCTAGTCTGCCCATATAATTTCATTACTCAACTCCACCTAAAGTCCACTAAGAGAACCTAAAAATGACGAGAAAAATTTCATGCTTAAATAATTAATGTTGTATTTATTGTTTTTATATTATAAATTCAATATATGTGGAAGAATTAAATGATGATTTGTTGATTATTATCGAATTCGATGTCATGATTGATAAAAAAATCCATGTAATTGCATTGTATTATTTGGTTTATTTCCATTAAAAAGGAATTTTTTGATACTAGCTTTTATATTTCCAGAAGAAGTTAAAGACGTACTGGAAAAAATAATTGTGATGATTTTTGAATTTATATTAATTCTTAATATATGTTTTAATTGTGTTTTGTGTTTTCACAATGATTAAAACAATTTAAATTTTTAAAATTTATAAATAAACCCTTAATTGGGTGAATAAATATTTTAAATAAGGCTATGAAATAATCTATTTTTCATGAGGTTTTTGATGAAGAAAAAGAATATAATTTTCATGAAGAAATTCTCAATTTTTTGTGGAATAATTTTGAACGCCATGAAAAGTATTCTTTATCATGATAAGTTATTAAAAATATTTTTTGTGAATAAATTTGAGTTTCTTATCATTTAATGAGTTTTTACTAAGTAAATTTTAGTTGGCCTTATTATAAAAATTGGAAAACCCTTGGACATCCTTGGACCCACCACAACCACACAGGTGAGTCCTACATCTACCAAGTGGAAGGTAGGTAAACCTGGATATCCATGGTAGGTAGGAGAGTAAGAGGGAATGCATAACACCCACAAGGAGTATCCATAAGTTAATTTCATTTCCATAGAGTGAACAATTGAGTGTCTAGGTGGACCATGCTATTGTGTGTTAGGTCTCATGATTGAAACTTGTGAAGCATATATGGGTGATGACCCTAGTGCTAGATCAAGCAGTTAATAATGTATAGAGTATTATTAAGAGACATGTAGTTGTGTAAGGAACCTATGTGGGACTAGAAATCACACTACATTGTTCCTACACTAAATAAATTATTTTTAAAATTATGGATATTTTATATCTTTAATCCAAGACTTTTGATCTTATTAGGGAGTCATATTCATCCTTTCTATCCCTATACCATTCAATGTTCTCATTTCAATGATCAAACATCTCATATGTGTGTGAAAATTTGGTGATAAATTAAATCATTGATGATAGAGATACAATATGAGGCATGCTCAATCATTCTGAACCCACACATGTAATGTTTATCTTTCATACATGTGATAATTATAAGAATGTTCTACTATGTTATCATAATATGAAGTTACATAGAGTGTTCCACTAATCCATTTCATGAAAAACATCAATCATGTGAAGCATTTGGTATTAAATATATTTCATATATGTAAGGCTTCATATGAAGAACAATGGATGTGAGAAGGTCACATCATGGATAGCCTCAATCACATTGATCATTAAAAATTACATGATTTCATTTCCATTAAGGCATCACATGACGACTATGGTCCATGAAGGAAAAATCAGACCAAGGGAAGCCTTAGCTCCATAAATTTTTGAATTGTATGAGTTTGAAAAATAAAATAGTTTAAATATTAAAAATATTTTATATTTTCTCAGACATTAAGAGATATTAATTTTGACACTTGAATTAATATGAAATCATGGGGGAGAGGTGGTGGTGAAGTCATTTGTAAATATAGAGGTTAGGGTGAAGGTTTTATACACTGCAATTGTAATTTAAATAGATCACCCACATGATTTGATCACATGAAGGTTAAAAATACAATATAATTTTTTCATGTGAAGGTTAGAAAACCCACAAGCTTCCAAGGCATCGTGAATCATGGGTTGTCTATATAAAACACTGATGTGGAGAATATACACAGAGAAAAAGATAGATCACATGGAGAAAACTATAACACATGATACTTATTTCATAAATGAAATAATCTACTATGTATATATATAATTTTTATAAGAAGGAATTGAACATATGTATACTCTATCACAAGAAGAAGATGAATAAGAAGACAATGTGTTCTATTTGAGGACAAAAGGGGATTCTATTGGAACCCTATGTATAATTTTTTGAGGTATAACCAATTCCATTCACATGAATAAAGAAGAAATGAAATATCATGTATTTATTATTATGTAAATTATGGAATAGGATTGAATGAATATGGAAACATTTCAATCATTGCTTGCAGTACATGAATTCCATGCACCATATATGTCTGTATTGAAAAACATCAACTGTTTCGAATGTCAATCCAAGAGTAATATTGAGGGGATTTGGGAAATTGAATTAACTAATAAACATAAATGATTATAACATTATATAATTTTTTTTGAATGAGATATTAAGTACAAAAAATAATAATAATAATTTATATGTGTGTATATGTTTGTTCATAACTGAAAAATAAGGCATTATGTTTGAAGTGATATTGAATTAACCAGGTATAGAATTAAATAAGAACGTATATTTGGGATTTCAAAGTAAAATGTTGTAGACAAAATATCAAATTAAATTACCAATGGCCCATACTACATCATGAAAAGGAAAAATTATTTTCAAAGAATTTGATACTGAAGCAGAAAAAAACTTGTAGAAGAAAAATTTCATGTTTGAGTATTAAATAAGCTGAGATGAACCAAATCATTCAAGATATAGTGTAAGGGAGTTTCAAGACCAATGTACATATTCCAAGAAGCTTTTTAATATCTTGATTTTTTATTTGAGAAATACCAATCATACAGGCTAATAGAGGAAGATCAATTTTGATGAATAAAGTGGACTTTATACGATTGGATAAACACCAAGAAGAAGAAGGAAATTGTAACTACGATGTCTAATGAGTTGATAAAGTGGCTCGAGGATATTATGTATAACCAGTCAAGCAGAAGGAATATTTTTGGGGTGTCTAACCGACCAAGGAAGTAGTGTTGGTTGTTGGAGTGTGGAACTAGGATGGACTGGATTTTTTAATATTATGGTGTATAACCAATATCTACCTTATTCATTATAATAGATGATAAAATTATATAGGAAATTACATGTTGGGTAATATAACCAATATGGAAAAGAGTAGGTATTTGTACCAAAACATGAAAATACCATGATCTCTAATTTCTATTATTTTTTTCCTTCCAACAAGGTATGGCTATGAGACATTATTTAATCGATCAAGAACCATAACAACTTTATGTGGCTGAATTAAAAGGAAATAATTCAAAAAATTAATCTAATGATTTACCACCTAAGTTCTTAATATGACCTAAGTCTTAACATGTGGTATCAATTAAAATATTACCTATAATTATATACATATTTCTATGTTGCATTCTATAGATTTAATGAAGTTCATATTTTAGTGTGTTTTTGATTTAACTTGATGGAGAAAAATGAAGATACATGTGATTATATAAATCAATAGATTTCATTGAAGATTCAATAAAATAGGAATAAAAAATAGGTGAGGAAGCTGAATAAGAATAAGAAATTAAATAGATAAACACCGCTAACGGAATGAAATAATAGTGGTGTAAGTTTTAATTGTTCATTTGATATGATTCATCCAATGATGCCTATTAAAGAAGTGATGATGATGTACGATGCAATGATATTAATTATGAATTCAAAGTAAATATGAATAAAGTTCCAAAATATGTGGTAACTTATATTTTTGGAACTATTAAGGGTATTTTTGATGAAAATGTTTAGTTTTAAGAATGGGCTAATCTATGGAAGATGCATTGTATAAAAAGGATGGTATATTCAACACTTTCACAAAACATGAATAAGGAAAGGATGAAATAAAATATTTTTTCATTTAAATATATACTAATACTATTAATAATTTCCATGTAATTTTTGGGATAAATTTTTCTTTGAGATTGTTTTCATATAATATTTTCATGTACATTAGAAATTGCAAAATTTGTTTATGGATGTTAAAGATGCTCAACTAAATGGTAAATAAAACGAGGTAAATGAGATTGAAAATTATTTACCAGATTCAATAAAAGTACATAATGTACAAATAAATAAGATATAGGAGGATTAGTATGAGATATTGAGATCTATTAAGAATGAAATGAACTCCATCAAAATGATGTTTTTTTAGGTTGGTGGTGATAATGAAGAATCAAGAATCACCACATGCTATAAATTTCTATATTTTTCGGAAAAGAGATATTTACACACAACACATGAGCCTTAACATAGTGGCTTAGGTCTCTCTACGTGCATCCACGTGACCCATGTTCAAAACTAGGTGGTGGGATAATTCAATGTTACTGTAGCAGTTACTATATGAGGCATTGTTCGATACCATAGCAACCATAACTATTCACCCTTGGCCACTAGTTTGGGCTTGGAGTCATTAAGGCCTTTGTGGAACCTAGGAATTTACGTTAGTAAGGCCTCCATGCCAACATTAAGTCCATCAGGCCACCTCAAGCCCTTCAGTCCACATGATCAATGTAGTTTCCCTAGATAGACTCTGCAAAAAAAAGTGCATCACCAAAGGAGGATTCAGAGTAGGAACACTTATTAGAGTAGAAACAATGGATATGGAATAATATTACGGTATACAAATTCCATCGAGACCAGCATGTTCCTGCACAGGAAGCTTAGTCAGTTGTAAATGTGATGTTGGAGGGCTACCATCATGATGCAGATGCTGGGGAGGGTCAGTTCCTGCTAGTTATAGACAGGTTGAATTACCTAAGACCATCAGGTCTGGTAATGTCTCCTAAACCTATGTTCCATGTAATCTCTTAAGCCTATAAGCCTTGTAAGGGTTCCCCCTTCATCCCTTGAAAGGTGGGTTATCAAAAAAAAGGCATTCCGTCCATTCAGTTCAGATATATTTCCACATAAGTTTATATTGTTATTCATGATTCCAATAATACTCAATTTATTGTAAATAATAGAATGAGATCATCCTATATCCATATTGAATCACCCTACAAGAATAATTTATCCGATATCATAGAAAATATCTTATATACTAATACTGTTTGAATTACTGGTAAAGGTTTTAGAACAAAATTTAAAAAATTGTGGATCGTGAAAAATATTCAGAAACCCACCACATAAAGTGTGTATGAGAGGAAATGAAAAAATATATACTCCCCAATATGTGTCAAAAATATTGTTAGTTCTACTAAAAAATAGAAATGTTTACAACCTATGAAATCTAGATAGATTATTCTAGAGAAGAAGAGAAAGAAATTAATAGGATATTGTCGGTGTTTTTGGATGTCTGATCATAATGGATTATATGTTTTGAAAAAAAATTTATGAAAATAACTGAATTACACATGAAATGAGGAGAAATGATGAATAAAGGATAAAACTTATTGATTAAAATAAGAAGACAAAATAAGGGGAAAATAATACCAGTGAAAAAAAATTAATCTAAATATGCATAAAATAAGAGAAAACGTGAGATATCATTTAATATATCAAAGGGATATTGAAAAATGGCAATAAAATAACTTTAATCATTCTAAAATAATTATTAGTTTCAATAATCATAACAGTAACACATTTCTAAACATAATACATATCAAGGTGGATGTTCTATTTTCTGAGGTTCTTACTAGTGTTGTGAAAGTATGTCCATAATGACTAATCATACTATTATAAAATTACAACTCTTTAAAATATGTGTGAATGAAAGTGTATTCATGATGAATATTAGAGAACCAATTATCATAGAAATAAAAAAGAGACAGTAAATCCATCCAAAATTCCAATTCAAAATAGTTAGGAATGCTTAGAAGACGTGTATAGAATATGAATATTAGAAGGTAATAAAGCTGTGTTATGTTTGGTAATATTACCTCGATAGGATCCATATAATATTAAATGGAATAAAACATATAATGATAAAGATAGTAATTCATGTACATCTTAGAATAAATGCGAGACTCCTAAAAGGATGAACATACAATGAAATAATGTTTTATAGTATGGAAATATCAACTAAAATTGGAAAAAAAATGGATAAGTATCAAATGGACGATGAAAATAATGTTAAGAATGCTATTTTAAAATAATAAACTTAATTTCATAAGTAGTCATCTATTGGTGATGATATATATATTCAAAAGAATTTATGACAAATGTGTGGGAAAATTGGGTATGAGACGAAGAAATTCATATCAATAATACTATCCATAGAAGAGAGTATAAAATGTATGATGCAATAAAAGGAAAATAGTTTTTCTTGATTTCTTATATTGACGACACCATTAAACATGTGGAGGTTTTTATTGAGAAGAATGTAAACATACAAGAAGTTAATGATGATAATAGGAAGAAAATTACTTCACTAACTGAGACTAAAAGGAAGAAGAATATGATGAGGTTATGAGTTGTATTTTTTGGGAACACATAGGTCTCTCCTAATTGCATTATATTTTTTCATTATTATTCCCTTGTTGGGAATTTAATGATATTGATTACTCCTTCAGGGGGAGAATTGAAGAGATAAATCTATTAAATATTCACTATATGTTGAATGTGTATCTTGTAATTTGGTTTAAAATTAAAATATAAGGCATGAAAATCACTCCCATATCCCCACTCTAAATGAATTGATAGGTATTATCAAGGGGTAGTTGACATTGAGCTAATAAATGGTGGATATATCTTTATTTACTTGAATATTTTGATTTTTTTGTGGATATATGTGAGAGATACAATGTTTTTCTTGATAGGTCATTTTGAGTATCCCAAAAACATGTAGAAGTGAGCTACATATGAGTTGTATCATATAGAACATAATTTATGGACAACATTGATCACCTTGGTTATACTATATTGTTTTCTATATCCGGTTTTCCTATGTAGACATGGAGTTTTCAAACTAATAGATCTTTACTATAGAAAAACATGTGATGTCTTACCTATATTCCAATTGACTAAGGACAATGATTCAGATGAATAAAGTAGAAGTGAAGATGACTTGAAAATAAGTTTTATGAGATGAGAAGACTCATATTATACCTATTAATTTATTTTCAATTAGGTGAATAATAATATTGACTTGATAGGGTCAATAAGTATCTATAATAAATTAAAAGGGAGTGATTAAAGTGCACAAGTGAATAGATGAAGAATGAGTGATGTATTTTTTGTTATTATATTATATGTTAATATATTGGGAATACATAAATGATGATTTTATGATACTTGTAGATTTTGATTTCATGCTTAATAAAGCATCCATTTAAGTGCTTAGGTTGATTTATGTTCGACCATGAACTAGGGAAAAGGAATGCAAGGATAATATAATGAATAATTCAAGAAGTTCATGAAATAGTGGCAATAAAAATTTTAATCATTATTGAACTAGCCTTCATTCCAAATACTTCTGATAATTATTTTTAGAGTTTTACCAATGATTACAACAAGTGAAGAATTAAAAATGAAGAAATCATCCCTTTATTGGGTGAATAAATATTTTGAAGAAGACAATGAAATATAATATTATTGCATGAGGATTTTTATGAAGATCGTGAACATATTTATTTTCATAAATAAATAAAAATTGGACGTGGAATCATTGTTAAGACCATAGAATGTACTATTATTCATGATGAATTATTTAGAATACTATTTGTGATGAAATTTGAGTTTTTTATAATTTACTTAGTTTTAAAATAGTAAAATTGAGTTTCCCTTATAATAAACAATTGTAAATCCCTTGGTCCAACAAGGGACCACCTCAACCACACATTTTGGACCAAGGTCTACAACATGGGAGGATGGTCAGATTAGCCATCCTTGGGAAGTGGGTGAGTAAGAGGGCATGCATAGTACCCACAAGAAGTATATTAGGAAGAATAACATGTGAACAAGGAACACATTAGGGTGATAGGGTTGACTATTCAATGAGGGGGGGGGGGAATGGTCCATGATGTGTGTCATTGAAGTGTATCCAGGTGCCGACCCTAGCTCCAGCTCAAGCGGTTGATGAAGCAATGAGTAATATTTAGCGGCACACAACCATGAAGAAAATTGATGTGCGACCTGTGAGTGTGCTAAACTGTTCCTTTACATAATTATTTTCATTTAAAAAATGGTCCATTGGTCCCTTTATACCAATCCATTTGATCATCCTAGGGTGTCATCTTCAACCTTGTAAACCCTAGCCTATTTGAATTCTATATATCAGCGATCAACCATCTCAAGGGAGTGTGCCACATCGATGATAGATACCAACTCAGATGATAGATATGTAATGTGGGCATGATCAATAATCCAAAATCCATGAAGTAATTATATATATTTCATATATTTTATAATTCTATGAAATTATCCAGCCGTTATATGATGTTATAAAGTGTGTTCCACTAATTCATCACATTAGATTCTTTGATCATGTGATGACTTCAGTATTAAGGTGATCATGTATCTCCAAGGATTCATGTGAAGAGTAGTGACCATGAGATGGTTCCATAGAATACAAACAATGTAATGTAAATCATTATGTAATATGAGATCATGTTTCCCCCACGGTGTGGTATGGAGCAACTGGGACCATGAAGGAATATGAGGATCAAGAGAACCCTCAAAACCTTAATGTTTGGTTTCACCTAGGTTTGAAAAATATGACAGTTTTGAAGTTCCAAATCATTGATATTTTATGATATCTTTAGAGATATTAGTATCATGTTTCACAACTAGGTATTTATTTTCTTCCTTTTTTCTGGCTTATTGTCGGATCTCGGTTTTTATCTTAAGTTACGAGTGTGATGAGTTCTAAATTTTAAGATGTTTCTTTGTTTAGTCTGGAACCTATGGTTATTCCTTGGAATAACATGAGTTTTTGGAAGTAAAGTTGAGTTTTTGATCTTGGAATTAGCATCTCCATGGTTGGGACATCGTTTGGTAAACCATGCATCCTTCTCTAGGTAATAGTGCGGCTAAAGATTTAGTGGCAAAGGGATGGCACACACCATGAACACGTTGTATCAAACAATGTAGTAATCATGCATGGAGAGTCTGTCTTTGGAAAATGGTGTTCGGAATGGTTGGATCATGGTTTATAGACCATGTTCCAAAACTGTGCTTCTTCCATAGTGTGTCTAGTAAGGGGTGTATGGTGGGAACACTGTTTGGTATACCATGTGGCCAAATCGTGCGAGCTCTCAAGATCATAAACATAATTGTGAAATTCCAACCATACCCCTTTATGTTTATAATACAAAATATCCCATTATCACCAAATCATGGTTTTTGCAATCCAAAGGTATCCCATCCCGTACTCTCCATGCCACTCCTCTCCCAGGATTTGGATCTATGGGTTCTTCATGGATTTGTGTTAGATCTTCAAGGTAATCCTCCCATCCTCTCCTCCCTCTTCCTCTATTATCTATTTTCTATTGAGATATATTTCTCCCAAATACATGAGTATAGAGGGTTTTATTTTCCCTTGATTTATGTTGGGGGATTTTTTTTAGGGCTTCCTTGGTAGATAATGGATCTTGGAACGTTTGTGAGGTGTTTTTGGGTGTGCGTCATTGAAGCACCATGGATTTGAAGTATGTTTATCATGAACATTCCTTTATAAATTTAATATTCATTGATTTCATGGTTTTATCACCTGTCTTATATATTAAATATTGTTGTTTTTTTATATAAATGATTTTTTGGGGGAAGGTTGTAATTTCTCCCTTGTTATGTGATAAATGAAATTATATTTTTAATTGTTCCTCAATAAGTGTTTGATAAAATCCCCGATCGGATTTATGATGTGTTTTGTGGATTATAAATAATGTTTTTGTCTCTGTAAATATATTTTTATGTGTGAAATGATGTTTTGGGCTCCATAAATGGGTTTTCAAAGTGGTTTTGGATTTAAAGGAAATGTTTATTTCGATCCTATAAATTTTTTTGGCATGTGGTGGTGGTTAATTCCCCATTTAGCCTTTTAATAAAAAAATATTGACTTGAAAATGTGACTTGAATGTTAAAAATAGGATTTTGTAAAATGGCTCTGAGATGGGATGTGGTGTATTTGTCTTTATTTGGAAAAGAGATTTGGTTCATTGAAAAGGGTGGTTTTTAATGAATGTTTACGGACTGTTTGGCGCTTTCTAGTGTTAGTGGAAATAGTTTATATAAAAAATCTCATTGGAAAATCATTTTTCATTATTTATATAGATATTTACTGGGTTTGATATCCTTGTTGTGGAATCCTCATAACCCATTTACATTTTATGGAATAGTAGATCCTCAGTAACGAATCCTTTGTGCCCTAGATTTTTATGGAAATCGATTGATCCTATGGGTGAACGCGTGATTCCTATTGTGGGTAATATTATTTTTATGTGCATGTGATTGGATGATCAACTAAAATTGGTTGTATCACCCTCTTTATACACATTATATGGAGAAACTAAAATAAATATTGGATTTTTTGAGAGCGATTTCTACACTAGTTTTGTTATGAACATGATTGTGGCACATAATAAGGGAAATTTATTATTATTGATATGGTATTGGGCCCCTTGGTCTGTTCCAGGTGGGGTGTGGTCAAGCATGGTAGGTAATTTTTATATCAACATTTGATTAATTATTTCTGGGATGATTCAATATGTGTTAGTATGTTCTATATTATTCACGAGCTTCTAGGTTCCCCCCATATAAATTGGCACTTAGTTACTTATGATGGATGATTGAGATGAATGATTGGTTGGATACTCTTATGTGTTGTTTTCCATTTACCTTATTGTAATTTTTTTGTTATTATATCTTTTAATATGTGAATTTTTGATAAAAATGGTAAATGGGTTTTTTAGTGTTTATGAAAAATGTTTTTGGAAAATGATTTACATATTATTTCATTTTTTCTCATTGAAATTCTAATGGTTCCTTCTCAAGAAATGATTGTTGTTTGTAATGGAAATGGTAAATGGAATGTGATTTATCATAAAGTGGAACAGATTGGAAAAAAATTACTTTAATGTATTTTATTTCAAAAATGAATTTGATGTTTCTTTTATTTTAATAGAAGTGCATTTGGAATAGATTTTTTCAGGCATTCCTACTAAGTTTTAATACTCATGCATATAAATTAATCTTATTTTTAGGTTGTCGAATATGTTAAACATGGTATTGATTTCCATGGGAGATGGTTGATCATGTTATAGGAGAGTCACCCTTAGGGTCGCATGAAGATGTATTGTAACCCTCTGATGTTTTTATGTAATATTTTTTTAATAATCTTAATTCTTCAATATGTTGTGTTGCCTACAATCAAAAATTTAAACGAACATGGATACACCCTTAGTATAAAATGAAAATTATAACATATACATTATTATAGAAGTTATAATTTTAACAAACATACAAAAATGTATGGTGTATTTATTAGCATCTACTTAATTATGAAAAATATAAATCAATTATAAATTTGTGTTTTTGTATTAATAAATTTAGTGAATTACAATTACTTATTTAAAATAATTAAATATATATTTTATATAAAGAATAAAATATTTTTGATATTCATCCAATATATATTTTTTGTCATAAGATATGATTAAACCAAATTTGATGTATAAAAACCTATATTTTTTAAATTGTAAATTTTAACTCTTTTAATTGTGAACCGCTATTCAATTAATACTTTGAAAAATTAATAATATTTATATGAAAAAATATATATTTTATTTTTAAGTAGGATTAAAAAATATACATTATATGATTTTATTATATTTTTCAAATAACTTTCTTTTTTTGATGAATAGTAAAAAATAAACTAAAATTTAATTGAAAACAAATTCTTTCACAAAAATAATGAATATGGATAAATTTTATTTTTTAATGGGTTTAAATTTTAAATAGAATATATTTTAATAATTTAATATAATTTAGGTAATTTTAATTAATTTTAAATATAATTTAGATATAAAAATATTTATATCATTTAAAATGTTTTATCTTTTAAAACCTGTCTTCTCATTTCAAAAATGGGATTAATGTAAAATTATTTACTAAAAATTCAATGTTTTGAATTTTAAAAAATTATTTACATATTTTGGAATTATTATAACCAAATTATGTAAATAACCTAATTTTTCTGGGCTTTATGAATTATACCATCGATAATTTTCATTAATACGATAAAAGATTAAATCAGGTAATTAGGATTAAACATAATATTATAAATTTTCCCAATACTTGTTCTAATAAAATTGGATTAGTTTTTTCATCCTAAATAATCCATGGTTCTAAATGGTGTCCTTTGGAAGAGACTTGAATGAGATTAGGACATTTAATTTTTTTACATAAAGAAACGTTAAACGAGTATTTCTCAAATTTAAATAACTATAACGTTTTTTATATAAGGTTATACAGAAGATAAATTTGATTATAAATACTCATTTGAAAACTAATTTTTTTTATTTATCATCAAAATTTATATTTAATTTTTAAGAAATAAATAATTCCCTTAATGAATAATACTTTAATGATGGATAAAATATTTAGTTGATAAAAAATCGATAAAATAATGTTAATGAAAGTTATAATAACGATTAAAAGACCAAAAAACGTTATCGAATATTATTTTTAGGGTATATATAGACCATATACATCCAAGGGTTGAGTTATTTACCATTTTAATCTTTATATAAGAGATTATGACACATATATTATTTTATTTAATGTGATGAAAAACTTGTCACATTTATATTTTAATAAGTATAACATTTTTAATTTTGGATTTTAAGGAAGTTATATTCAACTGAAAGTATTATTATAAAATCTAGTAGATATATCTTCATCATAGTATTTTATTTTTAATTTTTTTCCAAAACTAAGTGTTTTAAATAATTACAAAAAATTTATGTTGTAATTATTTTAATAATTAAGATAACAAATAAATGTTATTAAAATATTTAAATAAATATAATTTTGGATAATTAAAAAGTTCAATAAATTCTAAAGAAGAACATAAACTCTTAATAATAAAATAAAACATGTAGTATGATGTTAAATCATTATTTTAATTTTTTAAAGAGCAATTAATTGAATAGTGTCAAAATTGACATTTTTGATTATTTATCAAAATAATATTTTATAAAATTATTTAAAACAATAAAACATTTTTAAAAAATAATTAATAATAATGATATTGTATAAAATGTTATAATGTAATTATTTATAGTCTAATTGACACCAAATTAGTAAATATTATACTGTTTTAATATTAAAATATTTTTTCCCTAGTTAAAAATTATATAGTATAACTAAGTATAATTAAACTTATTAGGTTGAAATTGATAGAAAAACATATCTAAAATATGTTGGTTGATATGATTACAACCCTATATCATCTAATCTTCTTAATAGGGTCATTTGGGAGGATTTTGGATTGGTTTTGATTTTATAAAAAATTAATATTTTTTGAGATCCGAAAAGTGCCACTCACCTCAATTATAAATGGCTACATCCTCCGATATCTCTTCACTTCACATTGTGCCTTCATACTCAAAAATAAACTACCATTTTCATTTCTAAAATTTCATATTTACATTCTAGAGGTTTTGGTCTTCTTCAAAGACCAACTAATATTCTTTGTGAGGAGATTTAGAGGGAGCACATCGAAGAAGTGGAGGTTCATAAACATACAAAAGAAATCAATCCTAATTTAAGGGATAATTTCGTAATCTCATTATCATCTATGTTTTTGTATATATATATATATTTATTGGCGTATATTTATCATCCATGTCTTTGTTTCCTAATTAGGTATTCCAAAATATTCTTTCTATTCATCTAAAATTTTTAGTGAATAATTTACCTATTGGTAAATTTATATTTAACGGTATGAGAGGAATACTTTTTAGTTTTCAATATGATGTACTTTTTGACTTTTCTGAAAATAGTATGAGGAGTATTTTTTTATCATATATGACATGAACAGATTTTTATGATTTCGTAATGCCTTATTTCAATGAATCTTCCTCTACACAATTTCTTGTTTATTTTCAAATAAATTCTTTTCTTTTAAAATTTCATGAAATTTTGAGAAAAGAAAACATTATTAAAGAAGAGAGGATATTTTACTCTAGAAATAATTAAAGGTGTTATATCAAAATAATTTTCTATCTAAGATGGAATTATTTAATAGGGTTATGTTTCAAGTATAATATCCTTATTTTTCCAATGGTTTTATTGTGTTTATGATGGAATGAAATTTATGAAATCCATTAATTTTACCCGGATTATGTTATGGTCTTTAAAGAAACATATATTATTCCTTGTGGTATGATGAATTATTTATATTATTATGGAACATATAGTAATAATTTCATTATGATATAGGTAGGACCTATATCTTCCATCAAAGCATTGGAAAAGATTTATATCTCATGAGATAGACAGGGTTGGAATGGGAAATGATCTTAGTTTATTAGTATATGGCTGGAAAAAGAAGTGAACTCAATTCAGTAAGGGAATTTTTCTGCTATGATTTCCTAAATAAAGATCCATTACTAATATGAAATGATTTTATATGCTTATGTGTAAGACAAAAAAATTTATTTCTTATATTATAACTTTTGGGATTATGTTCATTGATTCATATGAAATTTTAAGATTTATCCCATGGAATGATATCGAAATTATTCAAATATAGGATAATATTTTCAAATGTTATGTTCATATGTCTTATGATTATTAGATTATTCATATCTCCCTTATTTAACCTTACTGAGCATCTGAGCCCACCCTTTCATATGATCGATTTCTCCAGGTTATGAAGATGGGTATTAAGTAGGATAGTTCAAAAACGAATCTAGTTATGATGATATAAAAAGGAGATAATAATGCTATCTTATGAACCATTTTTTATGTTTCCCAATTTCTAATGACACAATACCTATATGGTCCTATCAAAGAATTTTATATTTTTATGTAATATTCTTCAATTATGAATAATATCAATTTATGAAAAGTATGGGTTTCTATAATTATTACCAAAGGAAAGGTATAGACAACCCCTGGAAACAAGGATGAGTAAACCATAGGAATAACCCTAAGGATATACTGATGTAAAGGTTACAATCCTAGTGTTTTAGAAATGATCATTAATAACGAAGGATAAAACCTAAAATATCCTAAATTGAAATTTTATTCTATATTATATGGCTTTACCATTATGTTTAGTGTTTCTCATACAATGATTTTTTGTTTTATTCAATTGATGGAAGTTGGAGGAGCCGTGTTAATGAAAAATGTGATGGAAAATTCAATGATTTTCCTTTTATGAGACTAATTTATTTGGGAGCATGATTGAAAAAACATGTTTCTATTATCACAAAAATTTATCAATCTATAAATCATGAAGGTCATACAAATAAGAAAAATGGGGAACAATATATATTGAGTCTATTATGTGGTAGCTTCCACCTACAATCAATCTTTATTCTTATCTATTAGTGTATGAAAAATGATTCAGCTCCACAAAAAGGATATTTTTAGTTGTTCAATGTTCATAACATGATAACGTTATCTTAGCAGTATATCATTTGGAAGGTGTAACTAATAAATGGTGGAACATTATAATGAATATGAGGTAAATATATAAACATGAATTCATTGAATGGGATGAGTTCAATAACTTTTTTTCAATGGGTAATTTCCCCATATTATTTTAAAAAAGTTGGAGAAGTTGTTCCTTGAACATAAGAAAAATGATGATGAATCTGTTGGAAATTACAAAGATAATTTTACAATTCATGAAAGGTATACTTCTAGAATTATTATCTAACCTGAGATTAAAACATATCTATTCTTTAGTAGAAAAAAATAAAGTCTCTGAAAGGCATTATCAATAAGTGACATTAATAGGTTCAAGGAAATCATTCGATGTTCTCTCAATGTTGATATCGAGAGTAGAGTAACCCATCAATCCTATGGGTTTGATAAGAAGTGAAAAGTGTAATTTAAAGAAAAATATAAATACCACACTAAAAATAAGATGAGTTTTCCCTAATGCTCAATGTCTGGAAAGAAATATGGAGGAAATTGGATTAAAGGGAATAGAATTTTTTTAAGTGTGGAATATAATTTCATTGGGTAGTTTAATGTATTAGTGATGGGAAGAGGATGTCTAATGATTTGAATATAGAAAAGGATACACATAATGTACATCCTATAGTTAAATGTCAAATGTGCAATAAAATTTATAATTATTCCAATAAATTCCCTAATCCAAGGGTTATTGATGATGATCTATGTTAGGAAACTCTTAAGGCCAAAGACAAAGGCAAGTCACATGTGATCTCTATCAGCGATGTGGATTATGATAATATATAGGTGATAGTTTTACATAAAATCCATTCTATTGTAGAAAATGTTCTATTTGATTTTTTATCTACCCACTATTTTATTGATGAAGAATTTTCTAAGGGTATCTCTATTTTACCTAAAAATTAGATGTTGAGTTATCCATGAAAACTCCTAATGGAACAATAGTCACATAAAAAGTCTATAATTCTTCTATGATTGAGGTTTGTGGGAAATTACTTCCTTTATTTATTGTGATCATCCCTATAGTGAAATTTGTTGTGATTCTTTGAATGGATTGGTCTTCTCTTTATGGATCTCATATAAATTACAATGGAAGGGAAGTCACATTTTATATTCTGGATCATTCTATGATCATCTATTAATGCAAGGATGAATATGACCTTATAAAAAGAAATATTATCCATATAATGTGTCTTGATTCCAAAAAAATGAAGGTTATTTAGCTCAAATGGTTGTGGAGAAACTCAAAATTAAGAATAAACCCATTTTACATGAGTTTTGATGATGATGTCTTTCTAGAAAAATTACCAAGTCCTCCAATAAATATTGAGGTTGAGTTTTCAATATAACTCATACCGGATTCTATGCCTATTTCAAAGACACCTTATTGAATGAACCCAATTGAGTTGTAGGAATTGAATAAGAAACTCCATGGGAATCATGAAAAGAGATTAATACACCATAGTTCATCACCTCGGGGTGCACCTGTTCTGTATGTAAAGAAGAATGATAGATTAATGAGACTCTACATTGATTATTGACAACATAATAATATATCCATCAAGAAAAAATATCATATTCCTTAATTTTATGACTTATTATACTAACTAAGGGAAGCTCAATACTTTTCCAATATTGATCTCCATTCAGGATATCATCAATTAAGGGTCAAGAAGGAGGATATAATAAAGACAAAATTCAGTAAATGGTTTGAACACTATGAATTTACAGTGATTCATTTTCATCTAACTAATTCCCCAACCATCTTCATGGATCTAATGAATATAGTCTTTAGAGACTATCTTGATCAACTTTTGGTAGTCTTTATAGATATTATTCTTATCTATTTGTATTGAAATATAAAGAATTATTATCACTTGCGAATTATACTGTATATCCTGAGAAATTGGAAGATTTATGAAAAAATTTCAATGTTTTAATATTGGATTCATATTTTTTCATTTTTGTGTCACATAAACTCAAGAGAGAGGATATATATGGATGCATCAAAAATAAAATTTATTGAATTTTTCCTAAGACCAAAAAAAGTAACTGAGACACAAAGTTTTCTGAGTTTGGCTAAATATTAACAATTTTTTTGAATGATTTTTCATGGTTATCTAATCCACTCCCCAAATTCAATCTGAATAGAGTTAAGTTCACATGGATGGAGTAATGTGAAAAAAATGTCAAATAGATAAAAACATGGGTAGCTAGTGCACCTGTGCTCACACTACCTTGTAATGGAGAAAAGTTTGTTATCTATAGTGATGCATCCAAGAAGGTACTAAGATGTGTTCTCATGAGAAATGATATGATGATAGATTATACCTCACAAAAATTAAAAATACATGAGAAAAATTACCCAACTCATGATTTTGAGTCAGTTTCAGAAAATTTTGAACTAAAAATATGGATGCATTATCTTTATGATGAAAGGTGTGATATTTATACTAATCATTAAAGTGTAAAGTATATTTTCACAAAAAAATGAGATGAATATTCATCAAAGAATATTGTTAGAGTTGATTAATGATTATGAATTCTCAATAAATTACAACCATTGGAATGTGAACAAGGTGGAAAATACTTTGAGTCGAAGGGACCATGCTATCCTATCCATAATAAGGATAACAAAAGATCCAATATTTATGGATTTGAAAAATATAGATCGTGAAATTTTAAAATAAGGGGAGGAATATTATCCTTCTCAAATGAATGTTGAACCATATATACAAGTGAAGATTAAAGAGGTGCAGATGAAAGATGTAGAACTACAAAATAATGTGGAAAATATTCCCGAATTCAACATTGATTGTGATGGGATGATAAGGTTTAAGAACCAGTTTTGTATTCACCCCAAACCAGAATTAATGATGGAGCTATTGGATAAGGCCCATAGTTATTCATTATCTATTCATCCTAGAATAAAAAATATGTATAAGGACTTGAAAGATTATTTCTGGTGGGATGGCATGAAAAGAGATACGGAAGAATATGTCTCTCGATGCATGGTTTTTCAGAAATTTATGGTTAAGAGGTATATGTATAAGGGGATGTTACAACCATTAACCATACTAGAATGGATATGGGAAAGCATCACAATGGAATTTTTCATCAGACATCCCAAATCATCTAATGACCATTAAACTTTTGGTTTATAATTGATCGCCTTATGATCTCTACACACATCATTTCTATTATCGAGGATTTCTCTCTTGATCATATTTCCATGGTTTATATTTTGGAAGTGGTAAGATATCATGGAGTATCACTTCCCATTATATATGATCAGGATATGAGGTTTTCCTCAAGATTATAGTGAACTATTTTTCAGGATATGGATACAGAGTTTAGTTTAAGCACTGCTTATCACCCTCATAAAAACATTTAGTGTGAAAGGACAATTAAAACTCTAGAAGACATGTTGAGATCTTTCTCTAATGATTTCAATGGTGGTAGAGATCATGATCTTAAATTGGTGGTATTTTCTTACAATAATAGATTTTCATCTAGCATTTTGATGGTTCCTTATAAACCATTCTACTGAAATAAGTTCAAAACCACAACTTGTTGGGAGGAAGTTTGAGAAAGAAAGCTATTAGGACCTGATCTTATTGAAAAAATGGAAGAAAATGTCATATCTATTCAACAACACGTAAGAGTGGATTAGAGTTTACAAAAAATTTATGTTATCAACTGACTAAAACTCCTATTTTTTGTAGTGGGTTACAAGGTGTTTCTATGAATATATCTCTGGAAGAGAGTAATAATATTTTGAAATAAGAGAATACTATGCCCTTGGTATATCGATCCTTTTGAAATTCTGGATCGTGTTGGGAAGTTTGCTTACAGATTGGAACATTCTCGAAATATATATTATGTTCATGATGTGTTCCATGTATCTAACTTGATAAATTAAATACCTGATCCTTCACATGTACTAAACTAATAAGTCATACCACTGAAACAAAATCATTCTTATGAAGAACAAATGATTGAGAATATGGATCACAGTGAAAATATTTAATTCAACAAGACCACTCACTTGGAAAATGTTTTAAGGAGGAACCACCTTTTTGAGGATGATATGTGAGAAGTAGAGTATTTGATGAAGCACAGGTATCCTCATATGTTTGAATCCTAGTGAATAATTTCAAAGGAAAAATTCAGTTTACGGGTGGAAGAATGTAACACCCATATGTTTTTATGAAATATTTAAAATAATATTAATTCTTCAATAGCTTTCATGGTAAGAATCCATGAGTTTAGAAGAACCAAAAGATACCCATATTATAAAATGACCATTATAACCTAGTCATTTGGTTCGAGGGAATCAATATAAAAAACTTATGAAAATGTATGGTGAATTCATTAGCTACCAATTATTTATGAACATTCTAAATCAATTATATATATGTGTTTTTTGAATTAATAAAATTAGTGAAATAATATTAGTAAATGAAATTAATGAAATATATATTTCATATACATAATAATTTTTTTTTGATATTCACCTAATAGAAATTTTTGTTATAGGATATGAATAAACCTTTTTTGATTTATAAAAACCTATAATTTTTAAAATGGAAATTTTATGCCTTTTAATAGATAACAAATTTTAAATTAATATTTTGATACATTAATAATTTTTATATAACAACATAAATATGATCTTAAGAATAGTGATATAAACATTTAATTTGGATAAATTTTTTATATTTTTCTGATAACATTCATGTTCTGATGAATAGTAAAAATACACTAAATTTTAATTGAAAACAACTTTTCTTCACTAAAATAATTTATATGGATAAATTATATTATTTAATGGTTTTAAATTATAAATAATATATATTTTTTCATATAATATTATATACGTCATTGGCATTAATTTTATTTTGAATTTAGACATAAAAATATTTCAATCCTTTGCAATGTTTAAACTTTTACAACCCATTTTATTATTTAGAAAATAGGATGAATTTTAAATTAATTACTATAAATTCTATGTAATGAATTTTTTAAAACATATTTCATATTTGGAATCATGAGGTCTAAACTATGTAAACAAATTTATTTTATTTTTGGGCTTTGTAAAGAGTAACATTGGTAATTTTTATTAATACAGTAAGAGGGTAAATCGGGCAATTATAGGTAAGCATAATATTATAAAATTACCCTAACACTTGTCCTATTTTCAATGAATAAGTGTTTTTCATCCGAAATATCCATTGGGTCTAAATTGTGTCCTATGGAAGCAACTTTTATGAGATTAGTCAATTTAATTTATTTTATTTAAAGAAAAGTTACTCATATATTAATAACTATACCAATTTTAATATAAGGGTATCCATAATATAAATTAGATTATAAATACTCATATAAAATATAAATTGTTTTTCATTATCATGTTAATTTTTTTTAATTTTTAGGAAATAAATAATTTCCGTAATGAATTATACATTAATGATGGATAAATTATTTAATTGATAAAAAAATCAATAAAATAATTATCATTAAAGTTATAATAACCTTGAAAAGAACCAAACACTAAAAAAATATTATTTTTAGAGTATATATCTACCATAACCATCCAAGGGTTGAGTTATTGACCATTTTGATTCTTATAAATTTGATTATGACACGTATATTATTTTACTTAATGTGACGATAAACTGGTCTCATTACTGATTTAACAAGTATACCGTTTTTAATTTTGGATATTCCTAGGGATATATATGACTAATAGTATTATAATGAAATCTAGTATATTTATATTCATTATAGTAATTTATTTTTAATTTTTATTCAACAAATAAGTGTATTATTTAATTACAAAAAATTGATGTTGTAATTATTATATTAAGAGAGATAACAAATAAATGCTGTTAAAATATTAATATAAATATAATTTTGGATAATTAATATGTCCAATGAATTTTATAGAATACCTTAACATCTTAGGAATATAATATAATATTTTTTTTAAGTTATATTGTTTTTTTTAATATTTTTAAAAATCAATGAATCGAATATTGTCAAAATTTACACTATTGATTGTTTATCAAAATAACGTTTTACTAAATTATTTAAAAGCATAAAACATTTTATATGAAAATATAATAATTATGAAATTCTCTAAAACTTCCAAAGGTACTTATTTATGGTCAAATTTACATAAAATAATAAAATATTTAATGATTTTAAAACTGAAATATATGATACCCTAGTTAAAATTTAAATAGAAAAATAAAGTGTTAATTAAAATAATAAGGTTTAAATTGACAGAAAAACTTGTCTAAAATTTATTGGTGTATGATATTACAACCCCATCTCATCTCATCTTTAAAATTGGACAATTTGGAGGTTTCTGTATGGGGTTTTATTTTATTATAAATTAATAATTTTGGAGATCCTAATAGTGTCCCTCACCTAAATTATAAAAGGGCACCTCCTCCCCCACTTCTCCGCTTCACTTTAAGACCTCAAGATTGGCTATCCCTATACATTTTGTATTATAAAATTACCTAGTTACATTCTATAGGTTTTTGTCTTCTTCAAAGACAATCTTGTGCTTTAAGTGGAGATATAGAGGGAGCACATCGAAGTAGAGGGTGTTTAGATACATAAATAGGAAATCAAACCTAAGGTAAGTGATAATTTCACAATGACATTATCTTTTGAGATTGTTTATACGTAATTATTTACAGTGGTATATTTATTATCCATTTCTTTATATCCTACTTTTGTATTCCAAAATATTCTTTCTATTTTTTTAAAATATTTTTAGAGTCAATTTTACCCACTGGTAAATTTTTATTAAATGGTATGAAAGCAATATTTTTTCATTTTTGATACGATGTACTTTTTGAATTTTCTGATAAATGTTTTAGGATATTGTTTTTTTCATATACTGGAATGAACAAATTTTTACGTTTTCATAATGAGTTATTTCTATGAAGCTTCTTCTACATGATCTCATTTTTATTTACTAATAAATTATGTTCATTTAAAATTTCACAGAATATAGAGAAAAGGAAACATTCTTGAAAAAGAATTGAAATTTTCCTCAAGAATTAATATCATGTGTTATGTCACAATTATTTCCCTTCTAAGATAGAATTATTTAATAGGGTTATGATTCAAGTATAATATCTTTATCATTAGTATGGTTTAATTTTTTTATTATCGAATTCTATTTATTAAATCTAATTATTTTACATGGATTGTGTTATGGTATTCAAATAAATCCTTTTTTCCTTGGGTAATGATGAGGAATTTTTGTAACAACCCTAGAAAAGTGAGACATAAAAGGCTAAATGTTACAACCCATGTCAACAAGGTGCACCTATCTTATCGGGAGCCTACATTATTAGATGTCCACTATTAAGCCTACTTTTCCTGGAGTAGTAATCAGGATGGATGACCATCTGGGAAGTTTCCCATGGTGTGTTTGAGTGAAGAAAAAACACACTAAAAGATCATGTTTTGGCATGTGGGGACAATCATTAGTCGAATAAGAGACCCTAGTGATTAATAGATTATGGTGTGCTGGGAAGGAATCCAAGGTATTACGTGAGACTGATGTGGTTAGATGATAAGGTACATGACCTGGGGAGGCGGGTCATGAAAAATGGTATCAGAGCCAATACCTAGCCGGAAGTGCTTAGGCACTACCTGTGTTTGAGGATTGGGGTCCACAACGGGGGCGTTGTGCAATAAAGGGTTGGATAATGTAACACCCCTAGAAAAGTGAAACATAAAATGCTAAATGTTACTACCCATGTATACATGGTTCACCTTTCTTTTCGGGAGGCTACCTGATTAGAACTCCGCAGTTAAGCATGCTTGGCCTGGAGTAGTAATCAGGATGGGTGACCTTTTGGAATGTTTCACAAGGTGTGTGTGAGGGAGGACAAAACACAATGAAAGAACATGTATTGGCTAGAGGGGACATTCATTAGTCTGATAATATACCCTAGTGAGTAATAGCCTATGGTGTGCTGGGAAGGCATCATAGGTATTACAGGAGACCGATGGGGTCTGATGATAAGGTTCATGAGCCGGGGAGGTGGGTCATGAGTTTTTTTGTTATTATGGCACATGTAATAATTATTTCATAATGATATGGGTATTAAAAATATCTCCATCCAGTGCATTGAGTAATGATTTATATATTAGGAGATACATATTGCTGGAATGAGAAATGATCTTAGTTTTGTAGTACATGGTAGGAATGAGAAGTGAACTCGAATCTGTAATGAAATTTTTCTACTATGATGTTCTTGGAAATTTGCCTTTACTAATATGAAATGATTTTATATGATTATGTGTATATGATAAAATTTCATGCCTTATGTTATGTATTTAGGGACCACATTCATTGATTTTTATGAACTCTTATGATTTATCACACTGGAATCATGATCTTTCATATACAAGAAATGATTTTAAAATTTTATGTTATTATGTATTATGTTTTTTATATGATTGATATATCCCATTGTTTAAGATTTCTGAGCATCATAGATCACCCTTTTATATCTTTCTTTTTCCCAGGTCATGAATAATGGTATTATGAATGATATATCAAATAAGGGTCTAGTTATGATGAAATAAGTGGAAGACAATGAAGATGTCTTATGAACTAGTTATTTGTGTTTCCCATATTCCAAAGACTCTATACCTATATAGTCCTATCATGCCTTTGTTATATTTTTTAATGAATATTCTTCAATTTAGAATTAATATTAATATATTTGATGTTTGGGACTCTATATATATGGGTCTTAGGTGTAGTTTGGGTTGTCATTCAGTTTTGGTATTTCCAGTTTTGTATATAGAATGTTTTTTTGGATATATATATATATATATATCGGTCTTCTTTGTTTATCATTTAATTGACAAGTTATTTATTAATTATTTGGAGAAATTATTCTTTATATTTACTTTGTTGATACCCATCACTATTTTCTATCCCAAAGGGATTAGGAACGCCCTTCAAGACATTCCATAGATCAGATAAGGTGACCAGTTCAGGGTTGACCTAGGTTCGTTTGTGACATCAAGCATTAAATTGACATAAAATATAGAGGACAGTCTGTGATGAAGTAATCTATAAATATATAGGTAGAGATTAAGGTTTTGAGCTTCTTCCATTCAAATTGAAATAGATCACCTACTTAATTCTTTCATATGAAGTAGAGGAAGCCTGTATTCATTTTCATGAGAAGGAGAAGAATTCTATGTCTTTGTATATGAGGAGAGAAAAATCATGATCTTCTTAGGGGTCATTAATCCTGAGTTATTTCAACATCAATCAATTACACTAAAAATATATATTAAGGATAATATAGATCATTTGAATAACACAATCTCATGTGATCCTTCTTTCACAATGGAAATAAGATGTTGTGTATAAATATATCTGCTACATGAAGAAAATAAGCATCCATGTACTATATTGCTAGAAGAATATGAAGCGATGTTTTTTGTCCTATTTATTGAAAAAGCAAATTCCATGAGAAACCTGAGTACACATGTGTGAATTAGAACTAGTGATATTCACTTTCATGAAAAATACATGAAATATTACATATATTCTATTATGTAAAAGAGGAAACAATATTTCACTAAGCTTTATATGGTGTAACCATTTCATGCAGTACATGCATGACATACACCAAATGTATCTTCCTTGATACACTTCAACCATTTGGAAGGTAAATACAATAATCATATTGAGGATATTTTAGGCATTTATTTAACCAAGACACTTAAATAAACCATAACCTCAAAGAAATTTTTGAATGATATATTATTTCCACTAATTAATAATAATAATTTATATATGAGTTACGGTTTATTCATGAAACATGATTCAAGGTTTATTCATGAAGTGATCATGAATAAACCAAGTAGAGAATTCATGAATAAATTATCATTCGGATATTAATGTTTACTATTTCATAATATAATATAAAATTAATGTAATTGAGTCTAATACTTAATAATAATAGGGAAAACATTCTTGCCCAATCATTTGAGACCAAAACAACAAGATACTTGCTAGAGATTAATTTTCAATATGATTTATTATTATGATAATAATAACTAGACCATTCTAGACAGGTTTAAAGGAGTTTTGAGAACAAAAATATTATTCCATGAAGCTATATAATATATTAATATTTTATACAAGAAAGTTAGATCCTATTAGATCATATAGTAAGATCACTATGAAAAAGAAATAAGACTTTCTATAACAATATCAACCCCAATACATAGAAGAAGCTTTTGAATGGGGTATCTAACTAGTTACCGAAGATACTCGAGGTTGCATCACATAAAATATCAAAATAGAAGTAATATGGTCGGTTTGTTTAACTTACAAAGTTTGGAGAGTTGGTTTCTATGGTGTAGAACTAGGATCAACTACTACGGTATATAACCAATTTATTCTTTATCCATTTTAATTGATGATAATGTTATAGTGGAGAATCCATGTTGGGGTGTCTAACTAACTTGTGAAGGAGTAGGTCATTGTACAAAACCTTCTAAATACCATGTGATGCTCTTTAATTTTTTATTTCACCATATACTGTGAGGTTTTGATACATTATTTAATGGATCAAGATCCTCAAGAAATTCAAGATTTTAAATTAAATGTAAATAATTCATAAAAGTATACCACTGATTCCCCTCCCTCTCAGTGGTAAGTCCATCCTAGGGCTTGACAAAACTATGTCCGCCAGATCTCATTTATACCATTTCATTTAGTTTCTACCACTCACGGACCATGTGTCACATGTCATACTAATATAGTAAAGGCCTTTACAATTGGTGGAAAAATTATAAATCCCGTGAACATGGGTCATTCATGTCTCTTGGAACATTATTTAGTCCATATTAATTTAATTTTAAATTTATTGTTTTTAAAAAACAGGAAAATCACACGTAGTTGTGATACCATATATAAAATTCCATAAAAATAAATCATAATAATATATGGGAATATACATAATAATACCTACCTCAATTGGGATTAATTCCCATTCATTTCATTTAATGGAAGCTCTGTCCAATCCTTTCTGAGAACAAACATCCATTTTCCATGCACCCAAGTTCCTAATTCATGCCAACAATCCCAATTAATCAATTTTATAATTTATAATTAATTAATTGAAATAAATAAATTTAATTTGAATAATAAAATTGTCTAAAATCACAATGGGGAACTTTCACTCAAATAAACCATAGGAAACAAGGTGTGTCCCACTCCTAAGCCCCAAAATAACCTAAGGAAAATAAATGAAAACTCCAAAAAAACCTCATAAGTAAAAGATGAGACTTATCATGTTGCTGTGAAATCCTAAATCAATAATAAGGTGAAATCCTCACCAACCTAAAAGAGAATTTCATATATTTTTTTATAAAATATTGGGTTTTGGAAAATTTATTGGGAATTATTTAGTGGAAAAATGATTTTAGAAACCTATTATATCTCAAAAAGTTTAAAACTCAACAAGGAGGATTGATTGTCCACATATTGAGTTGGTTAGAGTTGAAAGAAGTTTCAATTCTCAATTAATTTTCAACATAGATATATATTTCTAAAATAAAGGATAAATATTTTATGGTTATTATTGGTGTTGTGGAATATATGGGTATAGATATTATAATTTTTGGAACAAATTTTCTCTACCTCGATAAAGATTTGGGAAAAAGAATAAATATAGGAAGTATAATGAGTATCTTTTCTAACTTACATAATGTTGAAGAAATTAAATTCTCATGATGTTAGAAACATTCCAACAATAAATTATTTTTAATCCATCGAATAACTATTTGGAACATTTAATAAGGCTAGTAATCATGCAACAAAATGTATGACACTCCTTCCAGAACACATTTCTTACAATAGTAAATAAAAGGAAGCTACAAAGAATAATGTTAAAAGAAGATATTTTGTTGTTGAGATAGCTTTAAAAGAATGTAAAATGAATAATCCATGGATAATTTGTAGTTTTGTTTTCTTCACATATTATAGGTGTTATAAAAATCATAATTTTTTTTAATCTATGATGTTGAAGAAATTACTTTTGGTAATGATAGATCACTAATAATTAGAGGAATCAGAAAGGATACTATTAAAGAAGAAAAGTTGAAATCATAGGAATTTTTATTTGTACATAACTTATTTATTGTAATTCAACTTTGTGATGATGGAAAATAAGTAATCATTAGAAAATATTCTTATGTTATTAAATTTATGACAGATGGGAATGTTATTAAAAAAGGATAATGAACTAGTGGGAATATATTGCAAATATTATAATTTAATAACTCTTGTTACTTATGTACTGAAGATTAAAATAAGTTAGGGCACTGAAGACTTAACCATATTGGGTAATACAAACATGAAGAATCATTCTAAATTTCATTTTGTCAGAAACATGATATAATTTAAAATAATATAATAAGACGTTTGTATTACTTGTTAGAAAGGAAAGATAAATAATAAAAGTCATTATTGAGGTGAGATTAATTCTACCAAACCACTTGAACATATTCATTCCAATTTATGTGGCCCGATGAGACATTAATAAAAAATAATATTTATAGTTTACCACTTTTGATGACAATTTCAGTCATATGAAAAACATCATGTTTATGAAACATAAGTCAGAGGCATTGAAAATTTTTATGTTTCTCAGAAATGATGTTGAGAAAGAAATGGGGGTTTTATAAATAAGTTGAGAACATATAATATTACTAAGTTCACAAATAATTGTTTTGAAGCTTATCTGAGAAAAAATGTTATCAAACATCAGTATAGTGATCACTATACTACACAAAAAATGGAGTATCTGAATGAAATAATAGAACCTTCGTGGAAATGGTAAGAAGTATGTTATAAGAATACAAAATTTCAAAGATATATTGAAGTGATTCTATTAATACTATTGTACGTGGTCAAAATATATGTTTTTGATACCAAAAACAAACATGAATCCTTATGAAATGTGTTATTAGAAAAAAGCTTCAATGAAATACTTCAATGTTATTTAAAGTTGATGGTTTCCCAATATAAAAAATTCAGATCTGGTATAGTTTGAAGAGAAATCTGAGGAATGAACATTTATGGGTTATTGACAAAATAGAAGAAGTTAAAAATAATGGAACAAATGTTTAAAAATTTGGTGGAATAATATGATGTGAAAATAATTTAAAATAGAAACTCCATAACAAAGTCTGTTGGGAATGATAAGGAGGATAAAACAGTGATTTCCAATAATAGTGAAAGTATGTCAAAACATCCTTTTCGAGATTCAGAAAAGTCATGTGATGAGGAAAGTTTAGTTAGGAAAGATACTTTGAAATTTCCTAATTTACAAAAATATATTATGTATGATAACATTATTAGAAATTATATGGATCAATAGTAGAAAAGAATAATGTTGATATTATATAATATAACATCAATTATATCAAAAGTTGAATTGGAATCAGTTTCAGGAACTATTCAACACAAAGAATGGGTGGATGCTATGAATGAAGAGTTAGAGTAGATTGAGATGAATGAAACATGAGAAATTGTTTAATGATCAACAAATGAAAATTTTATTGGAACCATGTGTGTTTATAGAAATAAAATAAATGAATAGGAATATGTTTCAAGATGTAAAATTAGGCTTGTTTGTTAAGGACATGAACATGTGGAATGTGTTAATTTTGAAGAAACTTTTGCCTATATTATAGGCTTAGAAACCATTAGAATGTTTCTTTCAGTGGTATCACATCAAAATTAAATAATTTATCATATGGATGTAAAGTTATCTTTCTCAATTTGAGAGATTGATGAAGAAGTTTAAATTGAGAAAACATTTTGGTTTCTACTTGATGAGGACGAAAATTGAAGAAATATTTGTAATGGGATGAAACTAGATCCACATTTATGGTATTCAAAACGTGAAAATTGTTCGATAATATTAATTTTTTTAAAATGGAAAAGTTTATAGAATCTTAAATATGAATTATATTGAATCTGGTGCTCTAATTATAATTGTTTATGTGGATGATATAATTTTTAATCGGGATAGAGAAGACTTTTGTAAAACATTTGCATAAGAAATGAAGAATAACTTGGAAATGTCAATATTGGGGGAATTAACTTTCATCCTTTGTTTAAAAGTTCAAAAAAATTAAATTTTCTTATCTCAAGAAAATTATGACAGAGAATTATTATATATGTTTGTGATTGATGTATCCAAATAAGTTACTACTCCTATATCTGTGAGTACAAAGTTGAGTAATGATGATTCTGGAAAAAGTGTGGATCAGAATGATTTTCAGAAGATGATAAAAAGTCCACATTACCATAATTCCTCATCATATGATATTGTTTAAGCTGTGAATTTGTGTACTAGGTATCAATGTAATCCATAATAATCACATATGATAGAAACATAGTGAATTATGAGATATTTTAATGGAACATCATCACATGGGTTGTTATAAAATGGATATTATGAGATGAAGTTTCAGGGTTATACTAATGCTGATTGGCATGAATATTTTAATGATATAAAATCAACCTCATGAGGAACATTATTCATGGGTGAATGTTGGGTGAGTTGGTATAGTAAGAAACAATTTTTAGTAACATTGAGCATTGATGAATCCGAATATGTTTTAGCTAATCGGGCTTGAACTCAAATTTTTTGTTTGAAATTTGAGCGAGAAGATTTGAAAGTAAATTTTTATAAAATATTAAAGATAATTTTTAGAAAATCATAGTGAAATTAATATTTATAAAAATATTTTAGTCCTTCCAGATAAACAAATATTGATATTATGTTCTACTTTATAAAAGTGAAAATTGATTATGGAGATTTTTTTCTGGAATAAATTATAACAAAGTATCAGATTGGTGATATCTTTGCGAAAGAAATGTAGAGATAATGGTCTTTGGAATTGAGGATGCATCAATATGTTCATCATCCTCCCATGTTTTCCTAATCCTCATAATGATGTACCTCCACGATTATTTTTATTTTTATGACAAAGGGGGAGATAATTTAACAACATTATACTTTGTAATAACATTCTACTTATCTTTATTTTATTAATCTAAAGTTGTTGTTATCATTAAATGGGGGAGATAAAAAGAAAACTGAGTGAAAAAATAATAGTTAGGGAGATTTTATCATTACATGGCCAAAAAACATTCCTCCCACTGAGGGATGGAATTATTTTAAAAACATTACATTATCTAATAGTGTGGTGTTAGAAAACTCTCTTTTTAGAAATTATATGTTTTAATAAAAGTAATAAACATGATTTGTTTACATAATTTGGGCTGTGAAAAAATAATGAGCGTTGGAAAAGTTGATAATGGGGGGTTTTCAACAAATCCAAAGGGGGATATTGAAGAACCTTTGGGATAAATTATTTTAACAATGTTTTGGTATTTTTCGAAAACTATACTTTTTGTATAAGAATGTTTTTATTGTTCAAGAATAAGACCCAGTCCATCATAATGAGCCAAGAAGGAAATATAATTCGTAAAGAGATGAGAAGGAAACTGATTTCATAATGATCTAAGAATGAAATAGAAATCATAATGAGTTGAGTAGGAAATATAATTCCTAAATAGATGATTAGGAAATAATATTTTAAATTTTTTGAGAAAAATTAGAACTCATAATGATATGACAAGGAAATATAATTCTTTATGAGATGATAAGGAAACAAAATTTATAATGATTTGAGAAGGAAACATAATTTATACTGAGATAAGAAAAAAACAGAATTTATAAATAGGTAAGAAGGAAGCCTAATTTGTATTGAGTTGAGAAGAAAACAAAATTCATAAGGAATTGAGAAGGATTTTTAATTTTTAATGATATGCGAATGAAACCAAAATCATAATGGGATGAGAAAGAAATATATTTGATAATGAGATGAGATGGAAATAAAATTTGAATTGAATTGAGAATGAAATATAATTTATAATGATATGAGAATGATATAGACTCATAATGAGATGATAAGGAAACATATTCATAATGAGATAAGAAGGAAATAGATTCGTAATGAGCTGAGAAGGATAAAAGTTCTTAATGAGCTGAGAAGAAACAGATTCATAATGGGCTTAGAAAGAAATAGATCATTATAAACTCATAAAGGAAGATTGTAATGAACTAATTATGAAGAAGACTCGAGAAGAATATTGCAGAGGTTTTATGAAGAACATAGGAGGTCAAAATGGAAATTCAATTTTACACAAATCTTAGAGAAATATGAGGAGTATTGATGGAGTCAATGATGACTTTTAAATGTGGGTGTTTTTTGGAGTTTTTAAAATTAGAGAAAGTGGGGAATGTTTTAAAGTTTCACACTTTTGTATTATGAGTTCCCTATAAATTATTTCTCAAATAATTTTTTAGAGTTAACATTCCAATTAAGCGAAAAAGATGGAGCACTGAAGAATATTAATGAAATTTATTTCTAGACCGAGATCCTTGAAGAAGATAAGACACTTGAATGGTTTGTTTATCAGACAGAAGAATCATATTGATTCTATCAAATTGATTCAATCAGACTAAAGAATATCAAATGGGGAAATTGAGTAGAGTTTGAGTTTTATATATTGAGAGTGAGTCATCATATTGAGAAGATTTTATTTAGTTGATCAGACGAATGAAGATCATATTGAGTTTCTAATTAGAGTTTGAGAAGTATAGATTTAATAGGGAAGAATTGTATTCACTTTATTAGATTGAGAAAACCAGATCCATCCTAATCATACTGAGGATTCAAACTAAGAAATTTTGTAGCTATTTCAAAAAATGTTTTTATTATTTTATTTGTATAATTTTTTTTAAATAAACTTTGTATACTAACGAGATTCAGTATAATCATTCATATTGGGAGATAGAAGGTGTCTAATGGGAGTTGGAAGAAGTTATATTCACTAATTATTAATTTTTAATTAACATAAACCCATGAGAGTGTCTTTGGAAATGATGTAAGTTATCAAAATAAAGATGTACCTTGAAAATCATGTCTTCTTTACATGTTTTTCAACATTTTCATGCATGAGTTTTTGAAAAATATGATAAATAAATTGAACTTTATAGGTTATAGGGGTTAAATTTTGAAAATTATCAAAAATTATAAAAATTAAAACATCTTATTCAACCCCCCATTCTCAGTTTTTATTTTATCCTTTATAAATTTATAATCAATTTCAAATTAAATCCATAAAACATGTCGAAAACAATTTTTTAATAATTTCATTTTTCAAGCAATAATTTATCTTATATTAACATGATAATAAAGAATAATAATTATATAAATTTCAATTAATATAAATAGTTATATAATATAGGAGTATAATTTATATATTTCCTTATTATGTGTTATTTTAATTAATTAATAAAGATGAAATTTTTTCACTTAAAAGTAGTTTGTAGAATACGCATTTTAAGCATATAAATAAACTAATACCAAATCTTGAATTTTTTTTATTAAAATGAAGTTAATTTAATTATTTAAAAAATATTAATATATAAAATGAATATGAAATAAAAAATATAATAATACTTTAAAATTAATTTATTTGATGAAAACAAATGATTGTTTTACAGAAAATGATATTTTTCACTATTCACTGAAAAATCAATCTTTTCATAAAATTCTTAAAATTTCAAAATATGTTAATTTTAGGATGATGATTTAATAATTGATGTATATTTAATAATATAAAATATCAAAAAATTCAAGAAATTAATTATTATATTTTCTCTTAAATATAAATAAAAAACATTTATGATTAAAATATTTTTTTGAAGTATAAAATGACTTTATAGAAATTTGAGAACATATTGATTATGAATTAATAAATACATTTATTTTATATAAAAATTTAAATATATATTTCATAATATGGTCATTCATTTCAATACATCCAATTTTAACAACTAGGTTATATATTCATGTTTAACTCATAACATTTTTATAATATTTCACGATTTATTTAATCTTAGTGTTGGATGTTTTATATGCTATAAATATATTTTTTATTTTAAAAAAATGGGGTGTTACATATTACATCCCAAATAAACAACTCAGTCAATGGATCAAATCCATGAAATTCTAAACTCATGCCCATAATCCAACTACGAGGATCACATAACCCATCTCTAATTCCAAGGAGTGACTCCAATGAAACCAAAGTGTCTACCAATAGAAAAATGAAAGGTTCACTTCCCTTTCACCTAATTAAAATAATTATATCAATTGATATTGAAATAAATATCACATATGAATCTAAGGAGTATGTATAAGGAAATTATTTTTATATTATATTTATCTCAGTGGATTGTACATCCCACTATGTGGATCCATGGAGAAAAACCAATTTATCCTAAATAAGTATTAAGTTCAAAGAAAGTATCCAAGTTAAATAATCAAGGAATCCCATATATAATATTATATCATGATGGGGATTGAATACCACCCTAACCATCAAACGTGTCATCCTTGATTCAGGTTATAGGTTACTCCCACAATCATCACTTTCAATTCCTCGCAGGCATCCTCACATGGGTCAACATGTCATAGGGGAACCCATAGAGGTTTTCTATGTCACATAATGAACATAGAAATCATTTGAGATCTTCTATCTTGTTCTTGTCTCTCTGTAAAACACCCGTCAATTATAGGTAATAGAATCCCTTGTAATCATTGATATCTCATCACTTGGCCTCATTAGACGCATAGGTAATCCCATATCAATATCACACAACGGATATTTCCTCAAGTACACCCCTTTCACAAGTCACTTTAAGTTATTCCTCACATCCAACCAATCCATAAAACACTACAGGGTATACCCACCAAGGTAATCACATATCAGTGGTGGAAGATCCCCTTCACCATGATCATCTCGACTTTAATATAGTATTTTAGGCATATCAAGGTTCTCACATGTCTATACCCAAGACCACCCATCTCAGTTTTCCACTCACCTCGATCGAAAGGTCCCAAATGGAACCTATAACTAAGGGTACTATGTCCTATTATTTTAATGCAAATTAGTTTCCACCCCTAGTGTCCATGTTTCTTTGGTAGTACTAATATTGTTTGGGTATTAGCCATCAGTGGCTAAGGCATTAGTCCGGTAGACATGGGTCCATGGTGGCCTATTGATAATTGTTAAATCCATATTATTTTCAATTAAATTTTAAAAAATTAATCTTAAATAAAAGCTCAAGAACCAATTTTTTCAATATAATATATCAAATTCCATAAAAATCAAGTATAATACCATATGGTCATGTACAAGGGTCCACATACCTCAATTATTAAGAAATTCCACTTCAATTATTATCCCAACAACTCTGCTCATTCATGTCCGAGCTCAATCGACCACCGTCAATCCAATTGAGCCCTCCACTCATGCCAAAGCATCCAAATTAATTAATTATACAATTCCGGATTAACTAATCAAATTAATTCAATTTAATTTTAGTTGGAATAAATGTATTAAATATCATCAGGAGATATTCACTCTATGAAACAACATGAAATAGGGTTTGGTCCATTCCTAACATGAACAAAAACCTAATACATGATAAATCTTAAATTTAATTACCCAATTAAATGTTTAATTTAATATAATTTCATCATATACCCTAGGAATATTCATACGGTGTTATACCTCCATTGATACTTTGTGTTCTAGTGTACATATACCATCTCAGGCCATCCTCTAGATAATCTATAAAAAATACTCATCATTATATACTAATTATATTGTGCTTTAGTGGAATTCGAACCAAAACCCTAAACCAGATAAATGAAATCAAATGAAAAATCAAGGGGAATGAAAAAAAGGATAATATAGGTTGAATATCACTTAAAACCAAAAGAAATTACACTTAAAATTTCTCAAATTTGGGGACTTATAAAGGAGTCATGGGGATGTTAGTGGCTAGGGAATCCTATCACGGGACAGGGAGAAATAGAGGGAGTAGATTAATAGATCATAGGGTGTAGAATAATAATTTTTATACTTTTAATGAGACATATCTTTTGGATGCATGGTTTTTCAAACCCTTCAGTAACTATATAGTAGGAATTAGCTATGTAAATCCCTTTTTCATGGTTTGGCCACAAAATTTACCATACAATGAACCAAACTTGGAAACAAACATTATCTCAGTTTGAATTTTTTTCACTGATTGCCTATAAAAATTCACCAACCACGTCCCAAACACTAGTTTCAGACAACCCCACAGGGGTTTTCTTGAAATCCACATGGTTAACACTAAACTGTGTACTATCCACACCATCCAACACTGAGATATACAAAATGATCTAAAAATTTCCCTATCTAAGGGGAACCATATGGGTTTTCCAAAAATGTGGGACCCAAATCATGAACCCTTGAATAAAACATCCAAAAAATTGAAAAAGTTTGACCTGATGATCCTAAGACTCACTCTGGAACCCGAGGAACCTCTTATGTGTCAAACCATAAAAAAAATAAAAATAAGAGACAAAAACTACCTTAATTCAATTATAAATTCTCATTATCAAAATTAATCTTCCACTAAATAAAAATAAGAATTTTCCTATAATTTTCCATCTCAAATGTATTGTGATTTTACACAACATTTTTTTGTAGTGCAGTCTTCATTTATTTTTAATCGGTCAATGGACTTCATTATTTTTATCCCAACCATGTTCTTTAAGAATTGAAAAAACTTCTCATTTTCCCTATATAATTGAATAAATTTACTTGTCATACATTACCTTAATATATGAAATATTGAAAAAATTCAAATTCTTCTATACAAATCCATTTTAGAACTTCAAATATGGAACATTCAATATATATGATAAAAAAATCTTTCAATGATGGAATCAAATATTAAAGAGTATAACATGGTTTATACATAAATAAATGAATAAAAGTTACATAAAAATTTAATTAATAATACGTAATAATTTTATCAAGAATAGAAATTGAAATATAAATATATAATGTTAAAATTATAGTCAACATATTCTACAAAATATCAGAAAATTGAAAAATAAGTCCCTTTGTAAAAACCATAAGATGGTAACTAAGAATCCATAAAAAGTTAGAGTGGGTGAAGAAACACTAAATCCTTTTTAAATAAGATAAAATAAAATTATAATTAAAAAATGTTATAATATAAACAATCATAGTAGAAAATAATCAATTAATAAAAATCATAACTCAATGAATGAAATTTAGTAAAAAACCCCTAATAATCATTGTAAAGTATGAGTAAAAAAATTGTGAGAAAATGAAATTTATTTTAATGACTATTAATTACATTAAAATGAATTTTTAGGATTTTATATCAAATATTATATTTTTATAATATTTAACAGTTATCAATAAATGTAAATTGATATAATAATACCAATTCCCAGAACTGAAAAATCTATTGAAATGATGAATAATCATTAAAAATATCCTTTGTTAAGAAACCATAAGGAATAATTATGAAAAAAGGATAAATAATGTGGGGAATAATTATTGTAGAAATAATTTTATTATAATATAGATAAAAATTTCATAATTAGATGTATTTAGGGAAGGGTAGAATGATTCCCTCTATATACACATGATTTGGTGGAATTTTTGAAAATATTCATTCCTTATGGGATAATAAGGTAATTTTTAAGGGGGAGGTTTCATATAAAAATAATAATATATTTTTTACACATATTCATACACATATTTATATATATATATATATTGTTAATTCATTAACCTATTTTAATAAAAAACTCCATTTATAATGATTTTTAGGATTATTATTAAAAATTGACATTAAAAATATCTATTAAATTATTGAATTAATGTTTTAATTTTTACATCATTAAATACCAATCACATATACCCTTATAAATTATGCAATTATCTAGATCCGCTAATGCATTCGACATTATATATATTAAATCCTCCCATTTAGACTATTCTCCTCCTTCAACAAGTGATTTATCAATATTGTGTATCTGTCTATGATAATTATGTTGTTATATAATTTTAAAAATAAATTATTTATATAAGTATAATTTATTGATAATAAATGTTATCATCTAAAACCATTAATAATAATTTTTCTTATTATCATTCTTATGATGATAAAATATTTAAGATATTTTTTTCACTTGTTTAACATCTTTCATGCTCTACATAAAAATGTATTTAATTGTCAAGTAATATATTTTAACATTAAAATATATAAACATAAAACAATTATTAATTATCATTTATATCATTTAATATTTTTCTTCCATATATCCCATCTCATTATAATTAGTTACGTGATCAATTTTTTTCTCCCATTCTATAAAACCATTACATTAAAAAAAATAAATATCGTCACATTTATCTTTATATAAAAAATAATTTTTATTAATTGGGTAATTATTATATGATATTTTAAGTATATTATAATTAAATACACATACTATATAATTAAATAATAATTTATGCTATTTTAGATAAAAATATAACAGCAGGAAGTATAATTTTATTTGAACTCAAACCCTTATTTTAAAAAGGAGTTCATGTGTTTTACACAATCTCTAAGAAATTAAAATTCACTTATTGAACATGAAGAATATTTTTTTTAATATTAATACTTTTTAAAAAATAAATATCTTTATAAACTATTCCATGCATTATAGATCAAAATATATTAATTATAAGCAGAATTCCACTTGAACTCATATTCTTATTTTAAAAGGAATTCAAATGTATTACCCTGCCAATAATTAATTATAATTCATATATTGAATTTTTAATTTAATTTATAGAGAATTTATAGTATTACGTTATGTTATATATCTTTTAAAGGTGTACCATCACATTATAAACCATATTTAAATTTTTGTTGCATTTTTTTATTCGGTCTTGAACTATTATTTTTTACATGGACTTTAACATTATTACTCAACCTCTAATCAAATAGAATTTCAATCTTGTTTTTTAAATAATATTGGTTTATTAATATAATTTTGATAACTTATTACATTTATTTTTGTGTTTTTATAATATTTTATAGGTATATTTAAATTAATATGTACTAGAATTGAATTCAAATCCGAAGTATTTTAAAAAAATCAAATTGTAATGTCATTCTAAACTTTTATCCACATTTAATTATAAAATTTAATAAAAAACATATCAAATAAAACATTAAAAACTAAATTGAATTAAAAATACCTTTTACATTAATATATAATAATTTTTCATCTAGACCCATGATTATACATCATATTTACATATTACTATCATATCTTATTTTATATATATATATTTTTAAAAATACCTTTCATTTATTTATTTACATGATGATTCAAAATATGATATTTGTTTTATTAAAATAATTAGATAATTATTAAAGGTTGTAGTTTTAAATAAAATCTTATAATATATTAAAAAATAATATATGTTTTTTATATGAAGAAATATTTATTTTTTAAACGAAAAACATCATTCTCATTGCATACAATTCCATAATTATTTTTAATACTATAATAATAGTACATATAAATATAAAACCATTTAATTTATATAAATGAAAATTATAAAATACCTAATAATGAAATATTTTTTTAATATATCTTAATAAGGAATTATATTAAGAAAATATATTTAACCTTAATGTAAAATATCTTTAATGACATGAAGTAAAAAATAGAAATTTTTAAAAATATAACGATTATCTAATTTGTTCACATAATATCCATTATGACAAGTAGTAAAAATACAATATATTTTTAAGATAAATATTTCTGTAATAAATTAAAATTCATTAGATAAAACAATAAACTAATATTATTAAAAATACATGGGCTGTAACATTTACCCTCTAAGAATTATTAAAATTCATAAATTACAAAATTATTTCCAAAATATACCATGAAAAATCCATAAGTAATATGATTATAGAATTTAATATATGAACTATATAGTAAATGGAATAACCCATGAACTGATTGTAACGCCCCGACCTAGTTACCCGGAGTCAGTGAATTATTACATAACATTGGCATAATCATAAAAGATCAAGTCTCGAAATACCGATTTGATTAATAGCCTTGGAAACACTAGATACATTCGTAAGTCTTACATTACACCATAAAGTGAAAAACAACAACACCAGTTCTCCATATTCCACGCTCCTATCCCCTCATACTATCCCTGCAGGTCAGTCATAAAATACTTATTCACATCTTGGAAAAAATAAATCCTAGAAAGGGGTGAGCTCAGATGCTCAATAAGGATAACAATATAGTGGAAACTTTCATAAATAAGCATAAACATTTAAGGCAATGTATAACTAAAACAATAGCTTTTTAAACTTGAACTTTAGCATAATATGAAAAATTAAAATGAAATAATTCCATTTACTTATTCACATGGATATTCTACTAGTCGAATAATCAAAGGCAATATCAATAACCACTTATATAATGATGTAATTCATAATGCCAGACTATCATAACCACATAGTCAAGGCCTTGTTACAAGACTACAAATAAGATTTTGTCAAGGCCTTGTGCCAAGACACTAGTTTGTCTCATGAGACATATCGATGCATCAAGAAGCTATATCAGGATCCACCTATCACTTACTATTTCCAATGCATTCCTCATATGAGTAGTTTGAAACATAACATAGACATTCGTATAAAAACTAGCATACGAAATGTCAATAGATTGTCCACAAATCATGAATGATATAAAAATAACACATCCACAGTTGAACATAACTCATTTAATACAATATGGAATATTTTATTGTATCAAATTAACCTCAATATAAAATAATAAAGGATTCTGAGATAGATGAAAATAGTCATCAAACTATTTGAGAAAAATATCACCCTTTTTCTTGAAAACATTTAAAAGTCTCACAATTTATCAAGATTCCATTTAAAATTGATTTTTGAATCAAAGTTTACCATACAAATTTTAAACATTGAAAATGAATTTTAATTTTAAAACATTAATTTCCATATAAATAAAACATTAAAAACATTTTTAAAACATGGGAATTAATGAGAATGATTTAGAATAAGAAATATTTAAAATATTTAAATAATATTTTAGTTAGAGTTCCTAACCAAAAGAGAGACACTTGAATAAAAATAATTGAGGTAATAAAAACTTTATAATATCATGAGAATAAAGGGATTCATGATATACTATGTCAAAATACATTATATACACCATATAAAAGTGAATTGGTGTATTACAACAAAGGAGCCTCAATGGAATGTAAATTGAGATGAAATCTCTCATAAATATTGTATCATTAGGTTAAGGATAAATCAACAACAAAATTATGTGTGTAAAATATAAATACACTCAATATGATTGGATATTCAGTGTAAATCAATCAGAGGACATTCACACATATTCTTGTAAAAACAACACCAATGAATTGGATGTTTAACTCAATAAATGGAGATTGAGTTAAAATTACTCTTATCAAGTTGTTATCGGTGAATTTAGAATTTATCAATGGAGTGATTATGTGCATCAACAGTATATCCACATAAAGGGGAGTGGAAATTATCACATAAAAAAATTTAATAGTGATCCCACACGTAATCATTGAGTAAAAAAATCAATGAACTATGCATAAAGTCGAATGAGTGGAAATTGAAATTTCAAATTCCCTTATAGATTTGGTATCATATGAAACATAAACCCATGAAAGAAGAATCATTCAATGATGATGTAAATATCCTTAAATTAAATTATATTACTCAATTATTTCAATCATGGGTAGTACACACACCACATGCAATAAATTAGTGGTGAATAATGGAAATCTCACGGAATTAAAAGTGAGATAAGAAACCCCTGACGTTGTAATTTTCCTTTGTTGAATGTAGGTTAACCTCCTGTATAATGGTGGAATAATTGTTATTTAATTATAAAGTAATCATATACATTATTATGATATCATATATGATCTTTTAACATTGATTTGTTGATAATATCTTAGTATTATCGCCGTTTCAGGTTTTAACGAATTCATTTTTCTTTATATTCATTATTCTGCGAGCCATATTTGTTATGGATGGGATAAATCATAACCATATCCAGAATTATATCAAGTATATAAGAATTATTTTTAATCATCAAATGAAATTTAGTCTTTAATGGATATGATAGGGAATGAATCTCATCACATTCGTGGAGACGGTAATCCGTACATATGCACGCGCGATAATATCATTATTTTAATATTAAAATAATATATAATTAGATGTTATATCACATATACAGAATCATTATCATGTTATATTTATTATTTACATTAATTACACATGATTATTATACCCAACCTAATAATAATATATTGAATAACAATTACACCACGACGTGGAGACAATAGGCTATACATACGCACGTATGGTGACATGTCATTAAAAGGATGGATAGAATAATTAATATGGTTGTACCATATTTATAATAACATCATATTATATAGAAGATACTAGATTTATTATTTTATAATAGAAAATAACAAAGAATGAAGAAGTGGAAGAAGAAAGGAACTGGAAAGAGGGTGGTGAAATCATTACCACTTCATCTGGTTCTTCCTTTTGATTTGATAAAAAGGGTTCTTTAGGTTGGATTTATGATCAATATAAGGCCTCTAGGTTTAATTGAGGTAAGTTTAGAGAATATTTGGGTGGGTGTTCTCTGAGAAAAAAGGCTTTGAAGTTGTGAATTAGATAGAAGGGGGAGTTCCCTTTTATAAGAGGGTTGGGGTCACCTTAAGAAAAAATTAAAATATTATTTTATAATAAATTCATATTCAGTTTATAATGGCTCAAAATTGATTTATTTAGAGGATAAGTTTAGGATGGGTCTAAATCCACTCAACCAATAGGTTTTAAACCGGTTTGAGACACTTTATTAACACAATCCTTTAGTTTTAACTCATAGTTAATTAGTTTTCCATTTACCATTTCTCTTTGTATTATCATTTTATATGGTTAATAAACATAATATAAACTTCCAATAGACCCCACAAGTGGTCCATTAACGATACACCTATCATTATATAAGTCCTTTGGAAGAACCTTAGATTTTTTGGAATAGAATATCAATTAATAATATAATATTTGTTTTAAAAACTCTTTTATGTCAATTTTGACACTATTGGGTATTTTGTTTTTGATAAATCCATAACAACATTATTACTTCGAAAACAATTAATATAACCAATCCTAATATGTAATATTAACATATAAAATTATTTTTATGCATAAAAAGTCTCAAATTACATTTATTGGGGTATTTATAATATCAATTATCATAATCATTCATTAATACGGTAATTACTGCATCATCATTGTGTCATATATAAAATAAATTATTTAATTTTTAAAAATTATAAATAAAATACTATAATTTAGTTAAAATTATTATCTTTGTAATTAATATCTATAATCTAATTTATCTTACGTATAACCCTATATTAAATATGTTTTAGTTATTAAACATTGATTTTAGCACTTTTAACTCTTCTTTGAATTATATAATAATAAATGTCCTAATCTAATCCAAGTGAACCTAAATGATAATATTTTACACCTATGGTTGTTTTTGGTCGATATACACTTTTACAATATAATTTGGACATGTGTTAGGGTAATATTAATATAATTTTTACCCTTAATTACCCAATTTACTTTTAACCGTTGAAAATAAAAGTAAAAAGTTAATATTCACCAAAAATTATTTTATTCTTATTGAACCTCATTTTACTCTTTGATATTAATTGTGTCTCTCAGATTTTCTAAATTCTACTCAGAGGAGCGGTAAAATTATGTTTTATGTGAATTTGAAAATTCTCCTAAGAGGTGGGTAAAAGACGGTGAAATGGTCAACAAAATTTTTATATATCTAAAATTATTCTTAAATACCTCCAATTAATTACATTGAAATTATATATATGTTATGTATTTAATTCTACCTTATTTAAATTTAAATAAAATAAAAAATTATTTAAATAAAAATTCGGTTTTTAACTATAACACAATGTTTTTCATTATTCATCAAAAATTGAATGTTTTCAGAAAAATACCAAGAATCCACCGTAAGCTAATTTTGATATTATGAATCCAAAAATGAAGTCCATTTTGAAAGATAAAATTTATAAAATTTTGAAAAAGTGGGTATTACTATTCATAACATCTAGTTTGATTGGTTGTGGTGTGTGTTAGAACTTGAAGTTGCATACAACACACGATACTGTATTATTCAATGAGAAGAGTACTGTGGAAGCATGGGGTGTAACATTCTCCACTCCTTCAATAAATTATGTCCTCAAAATTTTTAAAATTGGTCTTGGAAATAAAATGGAAAGTCACACATCGTAAAAAGAGTTAATAAAACTATCACTTTAAAAGATGGAAAGAGAAGTACAAAGGTCACCTGAGATAACCTATACTAGTATTCCATGTATAAAAACATGGATATTGATGATAAACTATGTGTCAAATTCTGATGGAGGGTGATAGAAAGCATGATCAGGAGAAAGTTAACAACAAGAAAATGAGAAACTTGTGATCGAAAAAATAGTCATTAGTATCCCAATAGGAAAAGTAAACGAACAACATTTTTTAAATTTTTTAAGTTAAATTACATAAAGATGATGAATTCATTTCTGGGATTGTCTAAGAACCTAAAGAGATATACTTACTTTTTATGAAAAGTTTCATTATATAATAAAATTTTACTACTAAATCCTTTTTAAAAGATGAGTATTCAATAAGACTTGGTCACACTATAAGATATAGAATAAAATTATTATAGAATCACATGATCCACGAAGGATAAACTATATTTTTACCTTGTCTTTAGAGATTATTCAAAACCAAAATGGTTAGTATAAGATCTGATGATCCCCCAAAAGGATATTCCATTAGAGAAATAAAAACTAATCTTAATTTCTAAAATTAAACCAACAACACCCCAAAGTTAAATAAATAGCATTCAATAAACAATTTTCATTATAATCCTTCAAAATAATCCAAAAATAATATTGAAACACAATACATAGAAGAATTTGGTTATTAGTCTTCTACGTTAAATTGTATCTCAAAGTGACATCAACTACTCTTAAAGTCACATACATAAACGTAATTAACCGAATCACATATTCTATATTATAGGTTAATCATTTCTATAAATAACCCAAATCACTATAAATTCACAATAAAAACATATATAAAAATCCACAATTACTCCTCAAATGAAATCCCATATTATTCTATTTCCCTTGTTCATATAGTGTTCCCAACAAAGCGAATATATTCCAAAATAACATTTATCACTTAATCACCAAATCATTTTCCTATAATAAGGGTATTCATTTTATAAGACATAAGATCCCAAATAATCTTATTATTGATCAATAAAATCATTTACCTAAAAATAATTAGCCACAATAACTAGGTACTTCACATAGTCTAGTGGTAGGTGATAAATCCCAATTGCACTTTGGTAGTGTGTCCAATTCCCAAAGCTTTGTCTGACACGACGGGATGTCACACGGTCTGCATCTTTTCCTTTTAAAAAAACTATAATTTATAACATTACCAAAATGAGATAAATTTCTCAAAATAACCATAACATAATTTAACCACAAATTTTATCTCATAACTTTAATTTTCATCCCAAAATATAATATCTTGTAATTGCCTCAAACAGAAAGATCATATAAACCAAATGGTTATTTATAACAATATGCACAAGAGAAAAGATAAGTCTTACTAAAATATCATTCTCACATGGAAAATTGTAGGGTTACAAATAAAACAGAAAATTATCCGAAAGTAATCCCATCAACAAGGATTAATAATACTTTTATACATTTCTCCAACGATTTATACCCACATAGCTTCTTCTTTGACAAGGAAAATTTTCTTATAGAATAGGGCATTCACTCGGGTAATGGCCAGGTCCCCTAAATTTAGGAAAAATGACCATAAATGAATTCTTGGGGCTATTTTTATTTTATTCCATAGTACTCTTCATTTTTCCTCGGAAATTCTTCACTTTATGTCATTTTTCCCGCACGTAAAGCATTTCTTTGTTCCATTGAGACACATTATTGGGTGACTCCTTCAATATTTCTTATATGATGGAAACTGTGGATTCTTTTCTCCATGGTCTCCACTGCTGGAGCTCTTAACATTCATCACCTTCCTCTTCTTTTCTGAGTCTAGGAGTTGGTTAATATATATGTTGTTGATCATATTTTTGGAAAACTGATTTATAATAAACACAATATATTTTACGCCTATCAAAATTCCATTTTATGGCTCATTTCCACCAATTTTCCCACATTGTACATCATTCTCAAAGTTGCAATGACTTCTTTGGAATCCAGCCATTGACTAAAACCAAAAAACATGTTGTGAGTAACAATTGGAATAAAATCATTTAGAGAATATTATGACACTATATTCTTAATTCGAATCATCTTAGGACTAACCATGGTCATTTATTCTCATCTTATATTAAAATAATTCAAATCGGTTTGTAAAGAAAATGTATGTCATCCTAAGAATAACCCCTGGGAGTATTGTAACCAAGAGTGCAACAAGGCCTGTTGTCGTGCACCAGTTCCCGTTCGAGTCTAGATCAATGCGGTGTTTTTAGGTTTTACCTCTAGGAACATCTATGCTAGATCCTCCTCTACCTGATCGTATCTAGCCAGGGATGTATTGCTTGGAAAACTCACAAAATCACTAAAATACCAAAATTTTAGGAAGTTTCTCTATACTAATTCTAAAAGTCTATCTTAGGGCTGTGTGATCTAATCAGAGTTTATCTAAATCTAGTTTCCAAGGTTTGTACTAAACATCCTCTATTACCAACTATAATACCCTGGTCCCAGTTACCCGGAGTTGGTGCATTATTACATAACATTGGCAGTATCATAAAAGATCAAGTCTCAAAAGACGGATTAGTTTTGTATCCTTGGAAACACTAGATACATTCATAAGTCTTACATTACACCATAAAGTGAAAAACTACAACAAAAAGTCTCCATAATCCACACTCATATCCCCTCAGACTATCCCTGTAGGTCAGTCATAAAATATTTTTTCACATCTTGGGAAAAATAAACCATAGAAAGGAGTGAGCTCAGATGCTCAATAAGGATAACAATATAGAGGAAACATTCATAAATAATAATAAACATTTAAGTCAATGTATAACTAAAACAAAAGCCTTTTAAACATGAACTTCAATGTAATATGGAAAAAATGAAATGAAATAATTCCATTTACTTATTCACATGGATATTTTAATAGTCTAATAATCACATGCAATATCAATAACCACTTTCCTAATGATGGAATGCATAATTCCCAACTATCATAACCACATAGTCATGTCCTTGTGCCAATACTACAAATATTATTTTTTCAATGCCTTGTTCAAAGACACTAGTTTGTCCCATGAGACCTACCAATGCATCGAGGAGCTATAGCGGGTTCCACCTGTGACTTACTAAGTCCAATGCATTCCTCATTTGAAATGTTTGAAACCTAACATAAATATTCATATTAAAACTAGAATTTGAAATGTCAATACTTTATCTAAAAACCAGGAATGGTATAAAAATAGCACATCTATAACACCCCAATCTTCCACGGTACACTTCTCTTTGAATAATACTATAGTGTGTGTTGTACGCAACACTGAGTTAAAGTGCACCATGACTTACCAATCTAGCCACTCAAAAGAGGTTATGAATACTATTAATTAAATTTTAAATATTATATTATCCTTATAATTTTAATCCATATTATGTGTTTCTATGACATGATTTATGAACAAATTCATTTTTTCAGATAAAAGAAGTATTTTTCAAAAAATGAAATTTTACTGCCTTTTAATGGCAAAGACTTTTTAAAACAAATATTTGAAACTTTTATATATTCAATTTAACAAAATTAAATTCTTATTTAGATTCAGGACATAATAATTTAGTATCAAAATGTTTTGGTTTCTTTCTGATAACTTTCATATTTGGGCGAATAGTGAAAAATAATATATTTTAACAGAAAACAACTTTTTTAATCAAAATAATTTATATTGTTAAATTATACATTTTAATGGTTTGGAAGTATAAATAGATTATATTTTTACTATTTAATCTAATGATGGTCATTTTAAGTAATTTCACCTTGAAATTGGACGTAAACAAGTGTCAAACTTTTGATAGTTATAATTTCTTAAAAATACGCCTTTTGGTTTCGAAAGCGGGAATCAATATTAAATTAATAAATGAAACTTTTATGTTTTGAATTTGGTAAAATAGACTTCATTTTTGGATTCGGAATAACAAAATTATCCTAGGGTGAAATTTTGGTACTTTTCAGATAACTTTTATATTTTGATGAATAGTAAAAAATTACTAAATTTTAATTAAAAACAACTTTTTTAATCGAAATAATTAATAGTGATAAATTATGAATTTGAGTTGTTTTAAATTATATTTAATATATATTTTTACCATGTAATACAATGTGGGTCATTGAACAAAATTTCACATTTAAACCGAACAGAAACAACTGTCAATCTTTTGATAGTTATTATTTCTTAAAAACACGCTTTTTGTTTTAACAACGGGAATTAATTTTAAATTACTTTCTGCCACTTCTGTGTATGGAATTTTGGAAAAATAGATTCCATATTTTGAATCAGTATTTCCAAATTGTTTAAATAGGTAACTTGTATTTTTAGACATTTTGAATAATTACTTCGGTAAATATTTTATTATCGTGGTTAAAGGGTTAATCCGGTAAATAAGGGTAAATAAATAATCTTATAATATTATTAAATTACCCTAAAACGTGTATTAAACCTATTGGATGATACAAGGCCGACCATGGGCATCTTTGGGTCGATTTTGGCACCCCGGAGATCCACTTGTAAGTGATAATTACACTTTATATTAATTAAGTTAAAGTAATTACAAAAATGACAAAAGCATATATCTTTTAGCAAAACAATTTTTACATACGGTTATATATGTTGGAATTTAGACTATAAATATTAATTAAAAATATAAAACGATTTCCTACATAATGATATTTTATTTACATTTTTTAGACATTATATAATTTAGTTCATTTATGACACAATGATGATGTAGTAATTACCCTAATAGTGAAAAATTAAAATAATTGATATTATAAATACACAAATAAATATAATTTGAGACTTTTAATGAATTAAACTAATTTTCTAGGATAATAATACATGATAGTAATGATTTAATTAACATTTTTCGAAGTAATAATTTTGTTATGAGTTTTACAAAAATCAACTATTGAATGGTGTCAAAATTGACATAACAGAGTTTTTAAATCAAATATTTTATTATTAATTGATATTAGATTCTTAAAAATCTAAGTTTTGGCCAAGAGACTTATATCATGATATTTATATCATTAATATACCACTTGGGGGTCTCTTGTATGTATATAGTATGTTTATTAACTATATATTATAAAAATACAAAGTGACATGGTAAATGTCAAACTAATTAACTAACAGTTAAAACTAAAATATAAGGTTAATATAGTGACCTAAAATTGTCTAAATTATATTGGTTGAATGTTTTTAGACCTATCACCACCTTAAACTTTGAATAATAAACTTTGGAGACATTAGAAACTGAATATGAATTTATTATAAATTAATATTTTTAGCTTTTCCAAAGGTGCCCCTCACCCCTCTTATAAAAAGGGCACTCCTCCTTCTCATTTCTTCACACATTCAAACCCTATTTGTTCGGCCAACCCCCACCCAAATACTCTCTAAAATTCCCTCTATACAACCTAGAGGCCTTAGTTTGATCAGAAATCCAACCTAAGGAGCCCTTTTGATCAAATCAAAAGGAAGAACCCGAAGAAGAGGTAATGTTTTCACCACCCCTTTTCAAGTTCCTTTCTTCTTCCACTTCTTCTTTATTTGTTATTACCATTATAAAATAATAACTCCAGTATCTTATATATACTGTAATGTTATTATAAATATGGTACAACCATATTCAGTATTCTATCCACCCTTTGAATAACATGTTACCATACGTGCGTACGTATGGCTTACCGTCTCCATGTCGTGTTGTAATTGATATTCAATATATTATTATTTGGGTGTGTATAATAATGATGTGTAACTCATGAAAATAATAAATATAACATGATAATGACTCTGTATATATGATATAACATCCAATTATATATTATTTTAATATCAAAACAACGATATTGTCGCTCGTGCGTACGTACGGACTACCGTCTCCACGAATGCGATGAGATTCATTCTCTATCGTATCCATTCAAGTATAATTATCATTTGATGAATTAAAAATAATGTTTATGGACTTTATATAATTCTGTATATTAATAACATACAACCTATCCATGACAAAAATGGCTTACGTAACAAAACATATAAAATAAAACGAGTAAGTTAACACCTGAAACGATGATAATTCTAAGATATTATTAAAAAAGAAATGTTAAAAGATAAAATATGATATCATATTAATGTATATGATTCGTGAATAATTTAATAACAATTATTTCAACATTATAAAGAAGGTTAACCTACCCCTAACAAAGGAAAAGTACAAGGTAAGGGGTTTCTTAACTCACTCTTAATTTCGTGAAAATTCCATTGTTCACCACTTAATTATTGCATGTGGGGTATGTGTACTGCCCATGATTGTATTCATTGTGTAATATACTTTAATTTATGGGTATTTACATAATAATGGTTTGATCCTTCTTTCATGGGTGTATGTTTCGTAAGTTACCTAATCGATAAGGGAATTTGAGATTTCATGTTCCACTCATTTGGCTTTACGCATATTTCATTGATTATATTACCCCATGATTGTGTGTGGAATCACTATTCATTTTCTTATGTCATAATTTCCACTCCCCTTCCTGTGGATATACTTTTGATACACATAATCACTCCATTTATAATTTCTCAATTCATTGATATGAATTTGATAAGAGTAATTTTAACTCAATCTCCATTTGATGAGTTAAATATCCTATTCATTGATGTTGTTTTTACAAGAATATGTGTGAATGTCATCTGATTGATTTACACTAAATAGGCAATCATATTGAGTGTATTTATATTTTTCACACATAATTATTTCGTTGATTTATCCTTAACCTAAAGATATGTTCTTTATAAGAGAATTCATCTCAATTTACATTCCATTGAGACTTCTTTGTTGTTATAAACCAAATCACTTTTATGTGGTGTATATAATGTACTTTGACATAGTATATCATGAATCCCATTATTCTCATGATATTACAATGGTTTTATTACCTCAATTATTTGTATTCAAGTGTCTCTCTTTTGGTTAGAAACTCTAACTAAATACCATTTTTAAATGTTATAAAGACTTATTCTTTTAAATCTTGCTCATTAATGTCCATGTTTTAAAAAATGGTTTTAAGAATTTATTTATATGGACCTTAATGTTTTAAAATTAAAACTCCTTTTAAAAGATTCAAATTGGTATGGGACACTTTGATTCAAAAATCTATTTTTAAATGGCTTCTTGAAAAATAGTGTGACTTTTAAATGATTTAAAGAAAAAGGGGGATATTTCTCTCAAATAGTTTTGATGATTATTTTCATCTATGTCAACATCCTTCATTATTCTACATTGAGGTTAATGTGATACAATACAATCTTTCATATTGTATCGAATGAGTTATGTATGACTGTGTATGTGCTATTTTTATACCATTCATGGTTTGTGGTTAAATTATTGACATTTCGTATGCTAGTTTTAATACGAATGTTTATGTTACGTTTAAACCTGTTAATATGAGGAATGCATTGGAAAGAATAAGTGACAGGTGGAGCCCGCAATAGCTCCTCGATGCATCGGTAGGTCTCATGAGACAAACTAGTGTCTTGGCACAAGGCCTTAGAAAAATCATATTTGTAGTCTTGGCACGATGCCTTGGCTATGTGGTTATTATAGTCTGGCATTATGCATTCCATCATTATGAAAGTGGTTATTGATATTTCATGAGATCATTCGACTAGTAGAATATCAATGTGAATAAGTAAATGGCATTATTTAATTTTATCTTTTCCATTTTATGATGAAGTTCAAGTTTAAAAGGATTTTGTTTGAGTTATAAATTGCCTTAATTGTTTATGCTTATCTACGAATGCTTCTATTATAATGTTATCCTTACTGAGAATCTGAGCTCACCCCTTTCAATTTTTTTATTTTTCCCGGGATTATTAAGATGTAATTTATAAATGACCTGCAGGGATTATAAGGCCCTAGCCTTAAACCTTACTTAATCTTGAGTTATTACAAGATTACACATTGAGGATCTTTTCAGGTTTAGAGTTTTAGAGAATTAGATCATAAAACATGAATTACATTCCACATTTAATCAAAGTGGCTACATAAAGATAGTATTAATTTTTTCCATCAACGGAAACATATTTAAAATAAAACATGGATTCTTTCTTGACACTTCCTTGAAACTATCATCATATCATGTACCGTTCCCTTGTCCTGTGAAAAACATTTCAAAAAACATGGGATGAGCATAAAAATCTCAGTAAGGGTTATAAAAAATATGGAAAGGAAATAAGAGATCAAAAATACATAAGAATGAAATCATACTTTACCCATAAAACATAGGCACTTTAACATACCTCATCAAATCATGAATAAATCATAGAAATCATAAGACATAAAAGGTAACTTGAGGCATTCATAATATTCTTACGTAGGGAGTAACCCTCTTGGTTATGTTTGGAATACCCATCACAGTATATTCCATAAATCTCTTCGGAGAAAACATAACATTTAACCCCTTCGCGTTACCAAATGCATTGTAGAGCTATATCGGGCTCACCCACCCTTAGTTTATCATGGAACCACCCATCTTCATAATAATGCCCAAGAACCTCAACATAATCGTTTCACATAAAACATGCATAAAGGAAACATAACATTTCCACCTTTCAATCAGAAGATATCAATACCAAACAATGATATAAAAACATTATGAAAACCATTTTCAATACCAAAATAAAAGAAAATTAAAACATGGTATTTATTTTTCTTTTAAAAAGAAGGTATGGCATGTAGAGGAAGCCGAAACTCAAATAATTGTCACGACGGCAGAGAAGTCATTGTCGCCACATACATATGAAAAAAACATTCCCTTTTATCGTTTTGTAAAATGCTTCATATAACAAAGATTCCTTTTGGATAAACGTAAAAGTCAAAGGGTTTTATACACCGTATAAAACAAAGTTGTGTATAAAACAAAATATACCTCAATGAAAGGAGATTGAGATGAAGTCCCTTACAATGATGGTATCCATGGTTTAAGGAAAAATCAATTACATAATTATGTGTGACAAACGAATACACGAAATATAAGTGGATATTAAGTGTAAAAAAATCAGAGGGTATTCACACATATTCATAGAAAGACATATTCAAGGAGTACATGTTTATCCCAAAGAATCAAATTTGGGATAAGAAGTTCCCTTGGAAAAATTTGACAGCCTAACGGCGTCACTACAAAATTCAGAAAATGAGTTGATGAGAGATAAAAGGGTATATCATCACATGGACATAAAATTTAAATAAATAAGTATATATAAGAACATATCCAACATAATAGTATGTGAATTAAAATACATAACAAAATAAGTCTTTTAAAAAGATGAGGGTGAAAGGATCCCTTACCGACATGGGTATCTTTCGAAACATACGCCCCGTGAATGAAGGTCAATACAACATTGATGTAAATACTCATAAATGAAATTATATTACACAATGAGTAAAATAATGGGCAGTACATACACCACTCAAAGGAAATTGTGGCAAATGTAGCATAAATCTCACGGGAATAAAAGTGAGATGAAAAATCTCTTATGATGACTCGGAAGCCTAACGGCGCCACAGAAGACTTCCAAAATGGATTGATGAGAGGAAATAGGGTATCTCATCATATCAATATAAAGTTTACAGAAATATGAATATAAAATAACATCCCCCAACATAACAAATAGGAGCTTAAAAGAAGTGACATAAAGGAGAGTACTTAAAAAGAAAGAGAGAGGTTGGATCTCTTACGAAAATTCGGCAGCCTAACGGCGCCAATCAAAACATAAAAAATGGATTGATGAGAGAGAATAGGGTCTCTCATCATATGAACATAAAACTTACAGTAGTATTAAGATAAAATAATATCCCAATAATAAGATATATGATATTTAAAAGGAATGACATAAAAGATTGTACTTTAAAAGAAAGAGAGGAGTCGGATCCCTTACCTCAAGTCCAACTTGTCTAGTTCGTTTCATTATATTCCTGAATAATAAAATTTGGTCAATTTATAATTTCTTAAGGAAATTATATAAATATTGTTATTCAGATAATATCACATATTTTAATGTTATAATATTAGGTTAATAATATGAGTTCATATCAGACGTTTTTGCCGATGTTTGGTACATGAGTCAAAAATTGAACTTGTTGGAAAAATAATTTTCAAAGTAGTTATAGGTACATCATATCCAGAATAGTATTGATGTTTTAAATATCATATATATCCAGTATATATTCATTTTATACTATTACATAGCATTTGTATATAAAAATAAAAGCACTGTTCATGGTGACGGTAGGTCATACGTACGCATGAACGCTACTTTCATTTTTTTTCATATTAATGGAATTAAAACAAAATGAGAGAGAGATATATATATGTTATAATTACAGAATTATATCCATCTTATAGATGTAATATATTACATATATATCCATTATAAATATTTACTTATAATAGTACATAACATTTTGAGATAAGAAATGAAAGGTACCGTTCATGGAGACGGTAAGCCGTACGTACGCATGAACGCTACTTCCATTTCTATTTCATATTTAATGATATTAAAACATAATGATATAAAATAGTATTTTAATTATAGTATGGTATAATATATAATATCATGAAATATATCCTTTATACGTTCCACATATGGTATTAACGAATCAAATCACTTTGAGGGGGCGGTAGTCCGCACTTACTTAAATGAAGATATCGCGTTTACCCATAATGGAAACCAGAAAGGAATGCCATAAATGAAAAATACAGAAGCTTAAGTAAAACATAAACATATTATATATCATATATAAATATATTTTCATCTTAATGGACTCCTTTGAAGGTGTTAGAAGAATGTTGAACAATCATCGTTTCGTGAGGAAAAAATTCTCCATCCACAGAAACAGTATGTTCTTTAACCATTAGATGTAGGTGTGTGTAAGTGTAGCTTGAATCCTTCTTATAACAACATACTAGTATATTTAAGATACTGTATTTGTTAAAAAATAAATGAATAAAATGATTTTAGGGGGTTGAAGAAGCCAAATAAAACAAAAGGACACAAGTGAAGACATTACCTTAAAATCGGGGAACTCCCTTTGGTTTGAGATCAAAGGGTTCCTTGGGAAGACTTCTGCCCAATGTGAGGATTCAAGGAGTTATAGAGGGATGTGTAGTGACAAAATGGGCAGGGGTTGTCTGAGCCAAAGGCTTTGGAAGTGTGGGTAAGGAGGTAGAGTTGGGGGCCTTTTATAAGAGGAGAGGTGGGGCACACTTGGAAAGTAAAGGAATGTTACTTTATTTGAAAATGAGTTTCGGATTTAAAAGGTCTCACATTGATATAATTCTAGGATAAGGTGACACGGTTTCGAAATCCACTCATACATAGGTTTTGGACATGTGTAGGTCTTAGATTTTACATTATCTTTCTATTTTATTTAAATCGTTAAATAATGAGGTCATCATTGCATCATCATGATGTCATAAATAATTTAATTTATTTAATGTCTAAATATTAAAAAAAATACTATGATGTAGGAAATATATTTATCTTTTCAATGAATATTTATAGTAAAAATTATGACTTGTATAAACACATGTAAAAATTGTTTTAGTAAAATATCTAATGTTTGTCTCATTTTTTACTTTAAAATTAAATAAAAAGGTATTTATGTAATTTTCCAACCAAAGTGGCTCCATGGGGTCCCCAAGTTGACCCATGGATTTTCTTGGTCGGCCATGAAACATCCAATGAGGGAAGGACATGTGTCTAGTTCATTTCATTTTATTAAGACATTATTCTTTACCTTAAACTACACTAATTACCTCTAATCGCGATTAAAAACTTAATAAGTTACTATTCACCAAAAAATTATTTTAATCCCATTGAACCGCATTTTACTTCTTAATGACAACCATTTATGTTGGATTTTTGAAATTAAAAACACAAATATGGAAAAATTTCATTTAAATTGAAAATCCGTTTTTATAAGTACCACTTAGTGGTTTCACTATTCATCAAAATTTGATGTTTTTCAGAAAATTACCAAAAATTCACCCTAAGATATATTTGATATTCCGAATTCAAAAATGATGTCTATTTTTGAAAATTCAGAAAATATACGTTTTATTAATTAATTTAGTAATTAACTCCCACTGTCATAGCAAATAGCGTGTTTTTATGAAACAATAAGTATCAAAAGATTGACATTAGTTTATGTCCAATTTCAAAGTGAAATTAATTCCAACGACCACTATTGGATTAAATGGTAAAAATATATTCTAATTTAACTTTAAAACCAACTAAAAATATAATCTAATCATATAAATAAATTAGATTAAAAAGAGGTTTTGAATTAAAATACAACATTTTCCACTATTCATTAAAAATTGAACTTTTTTTGAAAAATACCAAAAATTTACACAAAGTAAATTTTGATGTCCTGATTCTAAAGAAGAATTTTATTTTGTCAAATATAAAACATAAAATTGTCAAAAAGTGTATTTAAAAGAGGTTCACCATCAAAAAGTGGTTTATCGAACTTTTAATGTATATTGGAATGTTTACGCTTAAAATTGAATTCATTCATATTTTTAATCCTATAACATTTATTGTAAAATGTAATAATATATGACGAACATATATAATCATTTTTTAGTAAGTTCTGTTCATTCCCTCCATTACAACGGCTTGGCGTTAACAACCATTTAAAATAATATTATTATAGTGCAACGCAAGATTCCCAAGAAACTCATTGTTACGTATTGGGTACGCCATCATGCAAAGCGTCCCCTTTAAAGTAATATTAATATTTTATTCACAAATTTTGATAAATATGAAAATTTTGTATTCTTTATTTACCTGGGGTGTTACATCCTTCCCCCCTTTTGGGAATTGCATCCGCGCAATTTTTAAAATTGGGCCTGGAAACTTCATTGAAAATCCCACATCGGAACAAGAGTCAGTAAAACAATCACTTTAAAATAAAGAATGTTATGTACAAAGGTCACTCGAGTTAACCCATTCTAGGATTCCATGTATTAAAATATGTACATGGAGGAAAAAACAAAGGGTCATGTTCTGATGGAGAGTGATAGAAAACAGGTTTAAGAGAAAGTTAATCACAAGAAAATCACAAACTTGTGATGGGTTAATCGGTATTCGATTCCCCAGTAGGAAAAGTTAATAGACAACATTTTTGTTTTAATTTACTTTTTATTGAGGAATTTATACATAAGGAAACATAATCACTTATCATGTTGACTTTCAACTTTTATTATATTCCTTACACAAACTCATATTTTCTCCAAAAGACGAGTATTTAGGAAGATTTGTTCACATTAAGCGTAATATAATCAACTTTTATAGAATCACCTAATCCACAAAAGAGAACTATATATTTCCCATATCTTTGGACAAAATCCAAAACCAAAAATTGATAATATGAGGTCAGATAATCCATAAAAGTATAATCCTTTATAAAAATAAAATCTATTCTTAATCTCCAAAATTTGACCAAAAAACCAAAGTTCAACGAAGACCATTTGATAAACAATTGTCCATAAAATTCTTCAAAGTAAACCACACTAAGATGGAAACCCAAATATTTGAAGGATTTAATCACATAGTCTTCCAAGGTACAAATTAACTTTTATCTCCAAATAACATCAGTTGCTCTAAAATTCTCATATTGAAAAGTAATTAACCTAATCACATATCCTCCATGATAGGGTAATCATTTCCATATATAACCCAATATAAACATACTCTTTATTCCTAAAATAATCTAACTAAAAAGAATTAGTCAAACTAACCAGGGATTTCACGTAGTCTAGTGGTAGGTGATAAATACTAGGTGCACTTTGGTTGTGGGTTCGATTCCCGCAGCTTTGGCCGATACGAAGGGTTGTCACACAGTCTGTGTGTTATCATTTTTCCAAACTATATAATTCTCAAATCACTCCCGAAAAAGATATAAAATCATCAAAAATAACCATAATATAATTTAACCTCAATTTTATCTCATGCTTTTCACTTCCATCATAACATATAGTAACCCATAATTACCTCAAAAGTAAGGATCATATAAACCCTAATGGTTACTTTTCTAATTATTACCTGAACTTCCACATCGATTGGTCATCTCGTACATGATGCATTACAGAACATAGCAAGGTTTGAGTGGATGATCATGACTCCTTGATAGTTGGTTTAGAACAACCACTAGTTTCCTCATCGAATACCCCATTTTATCCAGTATCTTAATCAGAGAACCACCATAGTTTCCTTCAAACCTATTGTCACTTTGGTGCCTGCTAGATCCATCAATTCACTAAAAATAGAAATGTTAGTGTGAGTATATCAACAAAACCATCATGTACTAATGAGGAATATAACCACTAAGATATACTTACTTATTCAATTTATCTAAAACTAGGACTCTTTCTGAAATCCTAACCATTATGGTAATGTCACTAATGCTTAGAGGATACCCTAACCTCTAATGTTATCTAAACCAACCTTTGATACCAACTATAAGGCCCCATCCATAAACCTTACTTAATCTTGAGTTATTACAAGATTACACATTGAGGATCTTTTCAGGTTTAGATTTTTAGAGAATTAGATCATAAATCTTTCATTACATTCCACATTTAAACAAACTGGCTACATAAAGATAGTATTCATTTTTTCCATCAACGGAAACATATTTAAAATAAAACATAAATTCTTTCTTGACACTTCCTTGGCACTATCATCATATCATGTAACTTTCCCTTGACCTGTGAAAAACATTTCAAAAAAATTGGGATGAGCATAAAAATCTCAGTAAGGGTTATAAAAAATATGTAATGGAAATAAGATATCATATATACATAAGAATGAAATCAAACATTACCCATAAAACATAGGCACATTAACATACCTCCTCAAATCATGAATAAATCATATAAATCATAAGACATAAAAGGTAACTTGAGGCATTCATAATATTCTTATGTAGGGAGTAACCCTCTTGGTTACATTTGGAATACCCATCACAGTATATTCCCTAAATATCTTCGGAGAAACCTTAACATTTAACCCCTTCACATTACCCAATGCATTGGAGAGCTATATTAGGCTCACCCGCCCTTATTTTATCACGAATCCACCCGTCTTCATAATAATGCCCAAGAACCGCAACATAATCGTATCACAAAAAACATGCATAAAGGAAACATACCATTTCCACCTTTCAATCACAAGATATCAATACAACACACTGATATAAAAACATTATGAAAACCATTTTCAATACCAAAATAAAATAAAAAGTAAAACATGGTATTTATTTTTCTTTTAAAAAGAAGGTATGGCTTGTAGAGGAAGCCGAAACTCAAATAATGGTCACAATGGCGGAGAAGTCATTGTCGCCGCATACGTATGACAAAAACATTCCCTTTTTTCATTTTGTAAAATGCTTCGTATAACAACGATTCCTTTTGGATAAACGTAAATGTAAAATAGGTTTATACACCTTATAAAAGAATGTTGTGTATAAAACAAAGTATGCCTCAATGAAAGGAGATTGAGACGAAGTCCCTTACAATGATGGTATCCTTGGTTTAAGGACAAATCAATTACATAATTATGTGTGACAAACGAATACACGAAATATAAGTGGATATTAAGTGTAAAACAATCAGAGGTTATTCACACATATTCATAGAACGACATATTCAAGGAGCACATGTTTTTCCCAAAGAATCAAATTTAGGTTATGAAGTTCCCTTGCAAAAATTTGACAGCCTAACGGCGTCACTACAAAATTCAGAAAATGAGTTGATGGGAGATAAAAAGGGTATCTCATCACATGGACATAAAATTTAAATCAATAAGGATATAGAATAACATATCCCAACATAATAGTATGTTAATTAAAAGACATAAAAAGATAAATCTTTTAAAAAGAGGAGGGTGAAAGTTTCCCTTACCGACATGGGTATCTTTCGAAACATACGCCCCGTGAAATAAGGACAATACAACATTGATATAAATACTCATAAATGAAATTATATTACACAATCAGTAAAATAATGGGCAGTACATACACCAATCAAAGGAAATTGTGGCAAATGTTGCATAAATCTCACGGGAATAAAAGTGAGATGAAAAATCTCTTACAAAGACTCGGCAGCCTAACAGCGCCACTAAAGACTTCCAAAACGGATTGATGAGAGGAAATAGGGTATATCATCAAATCAACATAAAGTTTAAAGAAAGTGGAATATAAAATAACATCCCCCAACATAATAAACAGGAGATTAAAATAAGTTACATAAAGGAGAGTACTTAAAAAGAAAGAAAGAGGTTGGATCTCTTACGAAAATTCGGCAACCTAACGGTGCCAATAAAAACTTCCAAAATGGATTGATGAGAGAGAATAGGGTCTCTCATAATATGAACAAAAACTTACAGTAAGAGTAATATACAAAGAATATCCCAATAACAAGAAATATGAGCTTTAACAGGAATGACACAAAAGAGTGTACTTTAAAAGAAAGAGAGGAGTCAGATCCCTTACCTCAAGTCCAACTTGTCTTGTTCGTTTCTTTATATTCCTGAATAATAAACACTGGTCAATTTATAATTTCTTAAGGACCTCATATAAAGATTATTATTCATTTCATATCACATATTTTAATGTTATAATAATTGGTTAATAATATGAGTTCATATCAGATGTTTTTGTCGATGTTTAGTACATGAGTAAAAAATTGAACTTGTTGGAAAAATAATTTTCCATGTAGTTATACGTACATCATATCCAGAAAAGTATTGATGTTTATAATATCATATATATCCAGTATATATTCATTTTATACTATTTTATAGCATTTGGAGATAAAAATTGAAAGCACCGTTCATGGAGACAGTAGGCCGTACGTACGCATGAACACTACTTTCATTTTTTGTCATATTAATGGAATTAAAACAAAATGAGAGAGAGATATATATATGTTATAATTACACAATGATATCAATCATTTAGATGTAATATATTACATATATATCCATTATAAATATATACTTATAATAGTACATAACATTTTGAGATAAGAAATGAAATGTACCGTTTATGGAGACGGTAAGCCGTACGTACGCATGAACACTACTTCCATTTCTATTTCATATTTAATGAATTAAAACATAATGATATATAATAGTATTTTAATTCAATTATGGTATCATATATAATATCATGAAATATATCCTTTATACGTTCCACATATGGTATTAACGAATCAAATCACTTTGAGGAGGCGGTAGTCCGCACTTCCTTAAATGAAGATATCGCATTTACCCATAATGGAAACCATAAAGGTATGCCATAAATGAAAAATACCGAAGCTTAAGTAAAACATAAACATATTATATATCATATATAAATATAGTGTCATCTTAATGGCCACCATTGAAGGTGTTAGAAGAATGTTGAACAATCATCGTTTTGTGAGGCCGAAATTCGCCATCCACAGAAACAATATGTTCTTTAACCATTAGATGTAGGTGTGTGTAAGTGTATCTCAGATCCTTCTTATAAAAACATACTAGTATATTTATAATACTGTATTTGTTACAAAATAAATTAATAAAAAGATTTTAGGGGGTTGGAGAAGCAAAATAAAACAAAAGGACACAAGTGAAGACATTACCTTAAAATCGGGTAACTCCCTTTGGTTTGAGCTCAAAGGCTTCCTTGGGAAGACTTCTGCCCAATGTGAGGCTTCAACGAGTTAGATAGGGATGTGGAGAGAAAAAATGGGAAGGGGTTGGACGATCCAAAGGCATTGGATGTGTGGGTAAGGAGGAAGAGGTGGGGGCCTTTTATAAGAAGAGAGTAGGGGCACTCTTGGAAAGTAAAGAAATGTTACTTTATTTGAAGATGAGTTTCGGACTTAAAAGGTGAAAAATTGATATAATTCGAGGATATGGTGATAAGTTTTATATATCAACTCATACAATAGGTTTTGGACATGTTTAGGTCTTACATATTACATTATAATACCATTTTATTTAAATTGTTAAATAATGAGGTCATCGCTGCATCATCATGATGTCATAAATAATTTAATTTATTTAATGTATAAAAATTATAAAAAAAATACTATGATGTAGGAAAGCTATATAGATTTATAATGAATATTTATATTCAAAATTCTGACTTGTATAAACCTATGTAAAAATTGTTTTAGTAAAACATCTCATGTTTGTCTCATTTTTACTTTAACATTAAAAAAAAGGTATTTATGTCATTTTCCAACCAATGTGGCTCCATGGGGTCCCCAAGTTGACCCATGGATTTTCGTGGTCGGCCATGACACACCCAATGAGGGTAGGACATGTGTGTAGGTCATTTCATTTTATTAAAACATTATTCTTACCTTAAATTACACTAATTACCTCTAATCGCGATAAAAAACATAATAAGTTACTATTCAACAAAAAATTATTTTAATCCCATTGAACCGAATTTTACATCATAAGGACAAACATGTATGTCAGATTTTTGAAATTCAAAATACAAAGATGGCAAAATTTCATTTAAACGGAAAATCAGTTTTTATATGTACCACTTAGTGGTTTCACTATTCATCAAAAATTGAAGTTTTTCAAAAAATTACCAAAAATTCACCCAAAGCTATATTTGATATTCAGAATTCAATAATGATGTCTATTTTAAAAAATTCAACACATATAAGTTTTATTATTTAATTTAATAATTAATTCCCGCTATCAGAGCAAATAGCGTGTTTTTACGAAACAATAAGTATCAAAAGATTGACACTAGTTTAAGTCCAATTTCAACGTGAAATTAATTCCAACGACCACTATTGGGTTAAATGGTAAAAATATATTCTAATTTCACTTTAAAACAAACTCAAAAGATAATCTAATAATATAAATAAATTATATTAAAAATAGGTTTTGAATTAAAATACAATATTTTCCTCTATTCATTAAAAATTGAACTTTTTCAGAAAAATACCAAAAATTTACACAATGTAAATTTTGATGTCCTCATTCTAAAGAAGAATTTTATTTTGTCAAATATAACACATAAAATTTTCAAAAAGTGGATTTAAAAGAGGTTCACCATCAAAAAGCGGTTAATCGACCTTTTAAAGAATATTGGAATGTTTATGCTTAAAATTGAATTCATTCATATTTTCAATCCTATAACATTTATTGTAAAAAGAAAAAATATTTAAAAAACATATATAATCATTTTGTAGTTAGTTCTGTTCATTCCCCCCATTACAACGGCTAGGCGTTAACTACCATTTAAAATAATATTATTATAGTGCAATGCAAGATTCCCAAGAAACTCATTATTGCGTATTGGGTACGCCATCATGCATAGCGTCGCCTTTAAAGTAATATTAATATTTTATTCACAAATATGGATAAATATGAAAATTTCATATTCTTTGTTTACCTGGGGTTTTATAGGGATAGTATGAGGAGATATAAAGACAAGATGTTTTTTTGATGTAATGTAAAACTTTATGAATGTATCTAGTGTTTCCCAGGCTACTAAACTAATCGGTCATTCGAGACTTGATCTTTCTTATGATCATTCCAATGTTATGTAATAATGCACCGACTCTGGGTAAGTGGGGTCGGGGCATTACAACATCCATAGTCCAAAATAACTCATTCAATACAATATGGAATATTGTATTGTAAAATATAAACCTTAATTGATAATAATGAAGGATATTGACATATATGAAAATAGTCATCAAAACTATTTGATAGAAATATAACCCTTTTTCTTGAAAACATTTAAAAGTATCACTATTTATCAAGAATCCATTTAAAATAGATTTTTGAATCAAAGTGTCCCATACCACATTGATACATTGAAAATGAATTTTGATTTTAAAACATTATTTTCCATATAAATAAATCTTGAAAAACATATTTTAAACATGGATACTAATGAGAAATATTTAGAATAATAAATCATTAAAATACTTAAAATTATATTTTAGTTAGAGTTCCTAACCAAAATAGAGACACATGAATACAAATAATTGAGGTAACAGAAACATTACAATATCATGAGAATAATGGGATTCATGATATACTATGTCAATTTACATTATATACAACATATAAAAATGAATTGGTGTATAACAATAAAGAAGTCTCAATGGAATGTAAATTGATGTGATATATCTCATAAAGACTATATCCTTAGGTTACAGAAAATTCAACGACATAATTATGTGTGAAAAATATAAATACACTCAATATCATTTGATATGAAGTGTAATTCAATCATAGGACATTCACACATATTCCTGTAAAACGAACACCAATGAATTGGATGTTTAACTCAATAAATGGGGATTGAGTAAAAATTACTCTTATCATGTTCATATCGATGACCTGAGAATTTATAAATGGAGTGATTATGTGTATAAAAAGTATGCCCACAGAAAGGGGAGTGGAAATTATGACATAAGAAAATGAATATTGATTCCACAAATAATCTTGGAGTAAAATAATCAATCAAGTATGCGTAAAGCCGAATGAGTGGAAATTGAAATTTCAAATCCCCTTATTGATTTGGCAACATACAAAACATACACCCATGAAAGAATGAACATACAATGATGATGTAAATATCCATAAATTAAATTATATTACTCAATGAATCGAATCATGGGTAGTACACAGACCACATGAAAAAAATAAGTGGTGAACAATGGAAATCTCACGGAATTTAAAGTGAGATAAGAAACCCCTTAGTTTGTACTTTTTCCTTGGTTAAGGGAATGTTAAACTAATGTGTAATGGTTAAATAATTGTTATTGAATTATACCTGAATCATATACAATAATATGATATCATATATGATATTTTAACATTGACTAGTTGATAATATCTTAGTATTATCGTCGTTTCGGGTGATAACTGATTCGTTTAACTTTATATTATTTGTTATGTTAGCCATATTTTTTATGGATGGGAAGTATCTTATTCATATCCAGAATAATATCATATCTCTAAGAATTATTTTTATTAATCAAATGAAATTTAGTCTTGAATGGATATGATGGGGAATGAATCTCATCGCGTTCGTGAAGATGGTAATCCGAACGTACGCACGCGCGACAATTCCATTCTTTTGATATTAAAAATATATATAATTGGATGGTATAACATATAGACAGAATAATTATCATGTTATATTTATTATTTACATGAATTACACATCATTATTATACCTATCCAAATAATAATATATTGAATAAAAATTACACCACGACGTCGAGACGGTAGGCCATACGTACACACCCATGGTGACATGTCATTGAAAGGATGGATATAATACTGAATATGATTGTACCGTATTTATAATAAGATCATATTATATAGAAGATACAAGAGTTATTATTTTAGAATGGAAATAACAAAGAATGAAGAAGTGGAAGAAGAATGGAATTTGAAAGAGGGTGGTGAAATCATCACCTCTTATTCGGGTTCTTCCTTTTTATTTGATCAAAAGGGATCCTTAGGTTGGATTTATTATCAAAATTAGGCCCTTATATTGAATTTAGGTAAGTTGAATGAATATTTGGGCTGGGGTTGGTCGAGCCAAAATGATTTGAAGGTGTGAAATAGAGAGATGGGGGATTTCCCTTTTATAAGAGTGGTGAGGGGAACCTTAGAAAAAACATAAAATATTACTTTATAATAAAATAATATTCGGTTTATAATGGTTCCAAATTGATATATTTCGAGGATAATGTGGTTATGGGTCTAAATCCACTCATCCGATATGGTTTATACTGTTTTGGGTCACATTATTAACCTTATCTTTTAGTTTTAACTGTTAGTTATGTAGTTTTTCATTTACCACGCCTCTTTTATTTTATATTATACGGTTAATAAACTTACTATTAACTTCCAATAGACCACCATGTGGTCTGTTAATGATACATCTTTCATGATATAAGTCCTTTGGCCGAACCATAGAATTTTAGGAATGAAATATTAATTAATAATATAATATTTGTTTTAATAACACTTTGATGTCAATTTTGACACTATTGGGTATTTTGTTTTTAATAAATACATAACAACATTATAACTTTGAAAACAATTCATATAACCAATCCTAATATGTCATATTACCCTAAAATGTTATTGGAATTCATAAAAAATCTCAGATTAAATTTATTTGGCTATTTATAATATCAATTATCATAATATATCATTAATACAGTAAATACTACATCATCATTGGTTGATTTACACTTTTCTGAAAGAATTAGGACATGTGTTAGGGTAATATTAATATCATTTTTACCCTTAATTACCCTATTTACTTTTAACCATGGTAAATAAAAGTAAAATGTAACTATTCAGAAAAAATTATTTTTATCTTATTGAACCACATTTTACTCCTTGATATTAACCGTGTCTCTCAGATTTTAGAAATTCCATTCACAGAAGCAGTAAAATTATGTTTTATGTGAATTTGCAAATTTTTCTAAGAGGTGGGTAAAAGACGGTGAAAAGTTCAATAAAATTTTTATATATCTAAAATTATTCTAAACTAACTCCAATGAATTCCATTAAACTAATATAGTTATTATGTATCTATTTTGACCTTAATTAAATTTAAATAAAATAAACAATTATTTGAAGAAATATTCGTTTTTAAACTATAACTCAGTGTTTTTTACTATTCATCAAAAATTAAATGTTTTCAAAAAAATACAAAAAATTCACCCGAATCTATTTTCGATATTCCAAATCCAAAAATGATGACCATTTTGAAATATAAAATTTATAAAATTTAAAAAAGTGGGAATTAAAATTCATAATGACTAGTTTTATTGGTTGTGGTGTGTGTTAGAACTTGATGTTGTGTACAATAGACGCTGCTATATTATTGAAAGAGAAGTGTGTCGTGGAAGCTTGGGGTGTTACACTGATGATAGCTTATATAATAGTATAATGATCCAAAATCACTACAAATATTTGAATGAAAATATGTATAAAGTATACACTTGGTATATATAATAATTTAAATAAATATAATATAAGGCTAAATGACTTATAATAAATAAACATGAAGTAATTACTCTAAAATATCAATCTAAATTAAAATAGTGATGTGTTAATTCAGATTCTTAAAATAAGTTATCCTATACTGTAATACGAATGTGGATACTAGAAGAGATCCTATAATATACATGTATACCAAATATATATATAATCCAAAGAGCCACTCACATATTAGTTTCTACCAAAAATGAACAAAGTGAAGTTGAATGTTTGTCGAATGGTATATGCATGGTGTGAGTATAAATACTATCTAGGTCCCATAGATGATCTAAAATCATAAATAAAATAATTAATTGTATATATTATAATATTTAATCACATCTACGTATATAATAACAAATCAATATTCAAAGTCATTGGTAAAATAATCCCAATAACTAATGTTTAGACAACCCTAGATCAATAATAACAATTATAGGCAACTCATCATAAAATTATAGATTACCAACAGTCACAATATTGAATTTTTGGGGTCCTATGACCTTTATGGTTTTACATTTCATAGGATACACTTTGTAAATACCTCATTAGGGGATAGGTATCCTCAATACATTGTAAAAGGATTCATTATTTTCCTCCTCCTTCGATGTGGGATAATTGATCCCCCATACTAAGGTTCTTCCTCCCCCTTAAGGCCCAAAATCCTCACTAGAATATCGACAAGGTATTGGATCTAATAACATTTGTAAAATTATTGACCACTCTCTCTATAGCAATTCATGCTTAACATGTATAAGTATTAAATCAATTTTTTTTTGAATATTCATTAAATTACATAAAAACATGCTTGAGGACTATAATTGTTTAGTGCCTTTGGAAACATGGAAATGTTAACATTGGAAAATAATTAAACTACATCATACCACACTTGGATATTTTCAAATATCAACCCTCTTATGCATATCATAAGAAATAAATATCATCATAACCTAGGAAAAGTAAACATAAGAAAGAGTGATGTCATGAACCAGCCCGGGTACCCTAGTAATCTGATAACCAAGCCAACCCTAACATGGAATGAAGGGCATTCCCTATCCCCACCAGTTGGTAACTAGTACCTAGAATCACAAAATATGCTAGTGGGAATGAATTTTCAACAAAACATATAATAATTAAAATAGATTAGACGGTATGCATAATAAAAGGATGCTCCACACGGAGTAATATACATGAACATAACAAGACAAAAAAATCCCAAATTGTTGTAACCCATGTACTAAAACGGGGAAACAATCCTAAGATCTTTAAGGACACAACTCACCAAGTCCAACATACCTGAAGGATCCACCACCATAAGATCCCTTCCCATTCATCGAACTTTGTAGGAGAATTTCTACAAACACACGAAGGTAAAAGTATGGCGTGTGCCAAAAACTAGTAGGATACCACAAAATAATCCATAACAGATGAAAAATATAGATTATCCAAATAAAATCTATCAATTTTCAAAATAAAACAGTTTGGAAATTTTAATATCATATTTAAACAAAACATTCTATACAGTTTTGAAATAATTGAAAATACTTTTAAAGAATACGATTTACTTTACAAGAGATGAAATATTTCAAATACAATAAATTAAATAAAAATGGTAAATAAAACATTTTATGTGAATCTATTAAAGGCATGTAATGTATTTTTACAACATTGTCATACATTTATACGTCATATATAAAAAAGCTATCAATATGGTCATCTACCAAAATGTATGATAATATTAACCAGCTATAGGATTCCACACTCACTAAGTGATCTCATTATAATGTGTATACTCACATCCCCCTAACACTGGCCAGAGATGAATTGTCACCCTCAAATCATGGATTTGACCCGCCACAGGTATGTTTTAGAACATTGTAATATCATAGAGGGTATCCAATCAAATCACCGAATACCTAAGGATTTCACATTCTCATTAATGATATGAAATTTATTTTAAAACATTTTAAATTATAACAAATCCCTTTTTCAATTTCAAAAATTCCAATTTCATTCAATTTAAAACCAAAATGTGTTTTAATAAAAAGCATGTTCCTTCCATCGGATAAAACCACTTAGTTTCAATCAAATTAATTTTAAGAAATTTTCACAAGTTTGAAATACAATACAAACCATTTCCATTTTTTAACAATTAATTTCCACAAATATGATGAACAATTTAATTAAAAACATTTCCGTCAAATACAAAATTAAAATTCAACAATTTAAATCATCCAATTTCCATAAACACAAACCAATTCAATGGAATTGATGGTTTTCCAAATTTATATGCCAAAACCATTTCAAATATCTCAATTCACTCAAACTGGGTTTTTATCAATTTAATTGAAAGTAAATTAGAGAAATTTAATTTAAATAATAAATTTAAATAAATAAATCAATACAATGATAATCAATTTGGGAAATCTGGAAGGAACCGCCTACGCTTTTCCTTAAATATGACACTTGAAAAAACATCTGTCAACGTGAAAAGAAGTGTTGAAGATCCCAAAAATCAACATAGAAGTGATATAAAATATCAAGAAGCATAGATCCATCAACTTTATGATTATCCATTGAAATACCAAAATAGAAGTAAAAGAGAAACATGCAGAACAATAATGAATGCTTACCTGAATATCAACGGACAAAGAAATGATAATTGAATGATAAATGAATGAATCTAGAAGAGTTGGAAGGCTCAAAGACTCACTGGGAATGATTTGTGTTAGGGGAAGAGGAATTGGAGAGGAGTGGATTATTAAATTCCTAGAACACAACTTCTTTTATAGGATAATATCGGGGCATTACACAGTGTGTAATATACTTACATGTCGTGACCGACTTCATTTCCGTAATGGTGAAACACTGCCAAAATTGTAACTCCCCTCTATTTTTAGTGTATTACACAACATGTAATACTAATACAAAATGTGTAATATATATGTTTTAAATCATAAAAATGTGTACCATTTTTCATTAAACCCAGATGATCCATGTTTAAAATCGTTCATTTACATCATCCGGACATGTGGTGACCACCCATAATGTGTACCCGTCACATTGTTAAGTAGTTCATTATTTGAATTAAGATCCATTACATGATTTGTAATACATTTACATAGAATTTAGTGATTTTTTAGTCTACCAAAAACCATTTTAAGGATAAAACCCCAACAAGCCTTTGACATCACCATTAAAGGTATCCTCCCTATTCAAACACAACCCCTTTACAAAAAATGAAAAGTTAAACCAGAATAACATTTAAAGTGTACTAGTTAGTATCGTAATGGGATGTCACAAACTACACCTTATTATAACATTATGGCCCTAGAAATACTAAGAAGAAGCTCCCATGATAAATATATGAGGCCACTACTCTGTCATAAGGGCCTCACGTTCCCACGTCTCATGACTATCAGAACCATGCTACCATAACACACGATCAAAAGGTATCATACCTGCATAAAGTAACTTAGTCTCAGAATCAATTCTGACTGGCGATTTAGTCAAAATAAATCAGTCTCAATCTCAATATTACTCCATCTCAAGATTTGATATGGATCAAAAAGATATTTTCTTAGTTGTGAAACATGGAACATGTTATTTATCAACGTCTACTGAGGTTGAAGTGATAAATGGTAAGCAACTTTCCCCACCTGCTCAATAACCTTGAAAGGTCATACAAAATTCGGAACAAGCTTTCCTTGCCACCCAAGAATTCAATGACCCAACCGGGGTGAAACCTTCAAAATAACCTGATCACCAATTGAAAACATCCATGGTATACAACATTGATCATCATAAGACGAATATCAGCTTCGTTCTGTCAACATTATCTTATGAATCAGATGATTCTTATAGGATGTCTCCTACACCAATATTGTTCCAACAAAGGATCTTTTACCAACCTCGAATACCATTTTTTTCACGAACCTGCCAGTGTAACATAGTAATCCAATAACCGAGTTGGCCCTGACAGGGCCCAATGGGAATTCCCGATCCCCATGATTTTTTTAATATAACCTGTCATCACACAATATGCATGTGGGAATGAATTTTCCACAAAACACAACAGATGTAAATGAGATAAGAAAATATGAATAACAAAAGGAAACTCAAATTGGAGTAATGTACTAGAATAAAAAAATCCATAAAAAGAAAAAATTACTACAATCCATGTACTAAAATGGAAAACAACCCTAATGTCCAAAAATACACAACTCACTGTGTCAATGCTCCTAAGATGGATCCACTTCTATGGGATCACTTCCCTTTGCTCAAACCTAGAACGAGAAAGTCTGCAAACATCCGAAGGAAAAAATAGGTTGTGATCCTATGACCAGTAGGATAACACCAATGATTCCATAATATATTATAAATATCAATTATCCAAAGAAAAGATTTTAGTTTTAAAAATAAATCGGTGTGGCAAATGTCGAGACCTTATTTAAACAAAACATTCTATACAATTTTGAAATGATGGAAAACAATTTTAAAGCACACGATTTTCTTTAAAAGAGATGGGATATTTCTAAAATATTGGAATAAAGAAAATTGTTAAATAAAATAAATTATATAAATCTAAAAAAGGCATGTAATTTAGTTTTACAACATTTTCATACATTTATATCTCAAATATAAATAAACAAGTGAGTAACATGGTCATTTTACAAAAGGTACAATAGTATTAAATGGATATTGGATTCCACACTATCTATGTGATCTCATAAATATGTGTATAGTAATGCCCCCTAACACTAGATTGAGACGGTACATCACCCTCCCATCGGGGATGTGACCCTCCAGGAGTATGTTTCAGAACATTATAATAACATAGAGTTTATCCAAATGCCTCAACAATTAACTAAGGATTTCATGTGCTCTTACCTGATAGAAAACATATTTTAAAAGGATTAAAATACAATAAATACCATTCTTCTATTTTAGATATTCTTATTTTTTCATTTAAAACCAAACTGAGTTTTAATAAAAAAATACACCCATTCGATAAGATAAACCCACTAGATTTCAATCAAATTATTTTTAATCCATTTTTACATGATGGAAATCTATTCAAAATCTATTCAATATTTTTCACAATTCATTTCCACAATTAAATTCAAAAATTTAACTGAAAAAATTTCCATAAAATCAACATTTTATATTCCACAATTTATGTCTTTTATCTTCAATAAACACACCCAAATTCAATGGAATTATGGGTATCCTAAATTTCTGTTCCAAAACCATTTCATATATAACAAATCACTAGAATCATGTTTTTATCAATTTAATTGTACTAAAATTTGAGAAATCATATTTAAATCAACAATTGAAATAAATTAAGTAATACAAGGATATTCAATTTGGCTAATCGAGACAGAATAACCTACCTTTTCCCCAAAACCCAACACTCACAGTAAATCCATTCAATGAGTAATTATAAGGACCCAACCTTAAACATTATGTAATATTGAATTAAATGAATAATTTTCATTATTGATCATTTCAGGTTGAGAGTTTTAAAGAATTAGGACATAACTATTACATCTCAAAATATTACAAGGTAGAAATTTCTACACAGATTTCCATTTTTTTCATAAAATAAAAACTCTTGAAAAAAGATTTATGTCTAGTTCCATGTTTTTTACAACATGACTTTTCCTTGATCCCATACAAGACCCTATTTATCTTTAAGTCCTGTGAAAACATTTCAAAACATGGGATGAGCATAAAAGGCTCATTAAGGTTTATAAATCAAAGAATGAAATATTTTTATCATAAATACATAAAAAACATGAAATCTTTTACTTGCCTCGTGAAATCATAAGATTTATGAAAGACACATAGAAATCATAAATCATAAAGGTAACTTATGTGATCTATATAATACTTACATTGTAGATATCCCAACTATATAGGGAGTTACATTGGAATACCCATCACAATAAATTCCCTAAATCTCTTATGAGAAACATTCACGTTTACATCCGTCACGTTACCCAAAGCATTACAGAGCTATCTCGGGCTCACCGGCCCTAGGTTTATCATGGAACCACCCGTATACATAAACAATGACCAATAACCATAATATAATCATAAAATATAATACAAGTAAAATGGAAAGATAAAATTTCCACCTTCCAATATATCAAATCAAGATATTGTAATAAACAATTTTTTATCAAATCATTTTCATAACCTTTTAAAAAGAGATTTTTGAATCAATGTGTCCCATACCACTTCGAAGCCTTTAAATGAATTATCATATGTAAAAATTAATTTCCATATAAATAAATCCTAAAACCCATTTTGAAAACATTGACATTAATTAGAAATATTTAGAAGAATAAATCTTTAAAACATTTAAAACGATATTTTAGTTAATGAGTTTTTTAACCAAAAGAGGTACACATGAATACAAATAATTGAGGAATAACATTTAATCAGAACATTATGATATCATGAGAATATATGGATTCATGATATAATATGTCAAAGGAATGTATATACACCATATAAGAGTGAATTTGTGCATATCAACAATGAAGTCTCAATGGAAATGTAAATTGAGATGAAATCCATTATAAAGATGGTATCCTTAAATTGAGGATAAATCAATCTCTTAATTATGTGTGACAAATATTAATACACCCAATGTAAGTGGATATTATGTTTAAAATAGTCAGAGGTCATTTACACATATTCATAGGATGACATATTCAATAACTACAAGTTAACCCCAAAGAATAGAAATTGGGTTAAGAAGTTCCCTTGTTAAACTTCGACAGCCTAACGGCGTCACATCAAAATTTAGAAAATGAGTTGATAAGATAAAAGGGTATATCATCACCTAGAAATAACGTTTAAGTCAGTAAGGATATATAATAACATATCCCAACATAATAATATGTAAATTTGAAGACATAACAAAAAGAAGTCTTTTAAAAATAGGAGGGTGAAATGTTCCCTTACCGATTTGGTAACTTACAAAAAACTAACCACATCAATGAAGGATCACACAATGAAGATTTAAATATTCATAAATTAACATATAATACATAAATAGTACAATCATGGGTAGTAAATACACTGCACAAAGGGAAATAGTGGCAAATATACCATGAATCTCACGGGAATAAAATGTGAGATGAAAACCCTTAACCATGTTGTAATCAACTGAGTCGTATGACCAAAAGTTATTAACCATAAAATTAATCACAAAATATCATGAATATAATGAGAATCATGATAATATATATCAAATTTCAGTACACAATACACCACATGCAATGAACAAGCGGCGAACAATGGAAATCTCAAGGAATTAAAAGTGTGATAAGAAAATCCCTTACAAAAATTCAGTAGCCTAACAGTGCAACTTAAAAATTCTTAAAATGAATTGATGATAGTAATATGGGGTCTCAAATCATATGAAAATAAAAATTAACATATGGTGAATATAAAATAACAACCTCTAACATAATAATATGGAGAAAAAAAGAAATGACATAAAAGATAGTACTTGAAAAGAAAGAGAGAGGTCGGATCCCTTACCTCGTGTCCGACTTGAATCGATCGTTATTTAATATCTAGAATAATAAAATAAAGTTAATTTATACTTTATTAATAACCTTTTTCAAGTTTATTATTCCTTTTATATCACTTATTATCATGTTATAAATAGTATGTAATCATTTAAGTTAATAACGATCATTTTGTCGATATTTGGTACTTGAGTCAAAATGAACAACTTATATTTACAAGTTGTCCATGTGGTCAATAGTTAATTATATCCAGAATGATATTAATGATTTGGATATAATATATATCATATATATCCAGTATATACATGTTTTTGTAATAGTACATAACATTTAGAGGTATGAAATGAAATGCACCGTTCATAGAGATGGTAAGATGTATGTACGCATGAACGCAACATTCATTTATATTTATTATTTTAATGGAAATAAAAAATAATGATACATAGGTATATTATAATTACATTATAATATCATATATAATATCATTAAATTTATCCTTTATACATCCCACATAAGGCATTAACGAATCAAATCACTTTAAGGGGCTGGTAGTCCACACTTCCTCAAATGAGATTATCGTATTTACCAACTATGGAAACCATAATGTCATGCTATAAATGGAATGTACAGAAGAATAAGGAAATCATAAAAATAATATATATCAAATATAAATATAGTTCCATCATAATGGCCACCATGAGAGGCGATAAGATGTAATTGAACAATCATCATTTTGTGAGGCCTTAGTTTGCCATCCATAGAAACATTATGTTCTTCATCCATTAGATGGTGGTGTGTGTAAGTTTAGTTCGAATCCTTCTCATAAAAACATCCTAGTATATTTTGGATACTGGTTTTTTTACAAAATAAAAGGAAATAAAAAGATTTTATGGGTTGGAGAAGTAAAATAAAAGAAAACAATTTAAAAGAAACTGTTACCTTTAATTTTGGTAACTCTCTTTGGTTTGAACCAAAAGACTTTTTGAAAATCATTATGCCTAAGTTAATGCTTTTAAGAGGTAGATAGGGATGTAGGGAGCTTAATTGGGCCGAGTTTGGGCCATCCAAATGGCTTGAGAGGCGTGAGGAATTGTATGGAAATGGTCTCCTTTTATAAGGGAGGGGAGGTGCTCTTTAGGAAAGCGTGAAAACATTATTTTATTATATAATGATATTCAGTTTGTAATAAACAAAAAATCATTAAGGTATAAGAAAAGATGACTCATAATTGAAATAAAATCATCCAATCAGAATTGGACATGTTTCGTATAATATTTTAATCATTATAAGCTTATTTATTTTAATCATTTATTAATGAGGTAAATAATGCATCATTATTGTGTCATAAATAAATTAATTTATTCGATGCAAAAAAATTACAAAAAAATTTCTATCTTGTATGAAATATTTTTATCATTCCATTTAATATTTATAGTTGAAAATAAGACTTAAATATCACTATATAAAAATTAATTACTTAGAGATTTTTGTTAATGTCAATTTTGTCTTTACATTAAATTAATTAATCTAAATTGTCTTTTTCACTACCAAATGGATCAATGGGGTCCCAAAATAGACACAAAGATGGCCATGGTCATAAACGACTAAACCAATAATGTTTGGACAAGTGTTAGGTTAATTTTGAATTATTATAATAATCTTTTAACCTTGAATTACCCTATTTAGCTTCAACCGCGGTAAATAAAATTCAAAAGTTACTATTCACCAAAAATTATTTTCATCTTATTGGACAACATATTACTTCTTAATAACAACCATGTATGTCGGATTTTCGAAATTCAATTCACAGAAGTGGTATAATTTCATTTAAATGAAAATATCAGTTTTTTAACTACCACTAACTTGTTTCACTATTCATCAAAAATTGATAATTTTCCAAAAAATAACAAAAATTCATCCTAATATATTTTTGATATTCCGAATTCAAAATTGATGTTTATATTTCCTAATTAATAACATAGAAGTTTCATTAATTAATTTTATAATTAATTCCCATTGTTAAAACAAATAGCGTGTTTTTAAAAAACAATAACTATCAAAAGATTGATACTAGTTTACATCCAATTTCAAAGTGAAATTAATTCACATGACCAAAATTGGATTTAAGGGTAAAAAAATATTTTAATTTCACTTTAAAACCTATTAAAAAGGTAATCTAACAATATAAATAAATTAGAATAAAAGGCACTTTTGAATTAAAATACAATTTTTTTCACTATTCATTAAAAAATGAACTTTACCGGAAAAAATTCAAAAAATTTACACAATGTAAATTTTGAAGTCCCCATTCAAAAAAAAAGGATTTTATTTGGACATATAGAAAGTATTAAAGTGACCAAACTAGATTTAAATATGGTTCTTCATTAAAAGGCAGTAAATTTGCCTTTTAATGTAAATTATGCTTAAAATTATAATTATTCACATTTTAAGCCTCTAAATTTTATTGGATAAAAGTAAATACATTTAACAAACATGTATAATCATATTTTAGTTAGTTTTGTTAATTCCCTCCAATACAAAGCCTAGGAGTTAACTACCATTTAAAATAATAATATTATATTATTAGTGTGCAATGTAAGATTCCTAAGAAAGTCGTTGTTGTGTATCAGGTACGCAATCGAACATAGCAACACCTTTAAAGTAAAAATAATATTTAATTCAATAATATTAATAAATATGAAATATGTCTTATTCTTTATTTATCTGGGATGTTACATCCTTCCCCCCTTTTGGGAATTGTGTCCTCGCATTTTTAAAAATGGGCTTCGAAACTTCATTAAAAGCCCCACATCAGAAAGATAGTCAATAAAACTATGACTTTAAAATAAATGAATAGAAGTAAAAAGTTTAACTGAGATAACAGATACTAGGATTCCATGAAAACATGGATATGGAGGAGAAAACAAACCATTAAGTTCTGATGGAGAGTGATAGAAAACATGTTTAGGAGAAAGTTAACCACCAAAAAATAAAAAACATGGGATGGGTTAAACAATGTTTGATTTCCCAGTAGGAAAAGTTAACAAACAAGGTTTTTGTCTTAAGTTACATTTCATTGAGGAATTTATTTTTGAGATTAACTAAAAACATATGGAAACACTATTACTTTTCATTTAGACTTTTATTCTTCACTATATTTCTAAGAGAAACTCATATTTCCTCCATAGGATGAGTATTCAGGATGACTTGTTTATATTAAAAGTGATATAATCAACATCGATAGAATCAAATAATCCAAAAAATATGAAATATATATTTCCTTTGTCTTTAGATATTATCTTAAACCAAAAATTTTAGTACAAGATCAGACAATCCCCAAAAAGGATAAACTTTTACATAAAGAGAAACTAATTTTAATCGCCAAAATTTGTCTTAATGAAAACCAAAGTTCAACAAAGACCATTCAATAAACAATTATACCAAAAATTCATCAAAAGTAATTCAAACATTGATTGTTACCCAAATATCATATGGATTTAATTACATAGACATCCAAGATACATTTTAACATTTATCTCCATGTAACACCTTTTAAGACCCATAAATTCCAAGGAATGTTTTTTCTTAATTTTCTTTGGAATTTTACAAGACCGCAGTTTCTGACGGCACCAGATTCCAAGGCCCGGTGTGCTCGGAATCATTTTCCAAAGTTTGGCTCGGGTACGATTAGTGAACGGACGAGCAGGTTTTTCTAAATTTTTAACGGTTCCTCGGAATCAAATTCTGAGGGCACCGATGGAATCGCAGCGCCGGTAATTGCTTAGAAACGCCTCTTTCGGAGTTGCGTTTGCTCGGGTGTAGTTTTTAATTTTTGGGCTTAATGTTAAGAAATAAAATAAATTTTACGACAAACGTTATTTTATTTCACTTCAGCCTCTTGGAAGCCCCTTGAAGCCACTTAAAGCAGCTTAAATAGAGTCGATGCGAATAGGGTGCTATCTAGAAATATACTACCCTTTTGGTAGGATATTTGTGAGGTGGGGCCCGCACGATCCCCATCGTTTCTTTTCCGCTAAGTAACGCACCCGCGAAAACCCATCATTATGAAAGTCAACTGACGCATTTTCTTAATTTCTTAACGCACCAATTAATTGGGTGGTTTTCTTCATTGAATTAATTGGGCGGTTTATTTCGTTGAATTAATTCTACGAATTAATGGGTCGTTACTTATCTCTTTTTCGTTTCTTAACCGGTTTGAAATCCGTTGGCGTAGTAATAAAATAAGACCAACACCACATCTTGAGGATTACACGTAGGGAGGCTTTTGACAGAACTCTTGTGCCTTCACCCTTCTTCGCGAAGAACGCGAAGAATGTGAAAAACGCCGGACTCCGACGAAGAACGCCGAACTGCGGAAATCGACGACGGGACGCCATGTGCCGCGATGCCGACGTTTCCTCTTCTGTGACGTTCTTCTGCGACGTTCCTTCGTCCGCAACGAAATCATAGATCTTCTGTTTGAGGTAAGAGATTTCAGGTTTCTTTTTTTAAACTCCTTTGTGGTTTTTAACAATGCACGGATTTAATTATTAAAATTAAATCTGTTGTTCTTGAACCTCGGTGTTCGTCGACGCGCACCGTATTCCGCGATGACGTGACGCCCTTCCGCGACGACGCGACGCCCTTCCACGACGACGTGATGCCTTCCGTGACGCGACGATTGCCTCCTTCCGTGGCGATCAAATCCACGAAGAACCCACGTGCGACGACGTGACGAGGTAGGGGTTGTTGTGAATAATTATTTTATATTCCCGTGAACGTTTCTTTAAAAATTAAAGAACCGGATTCATATAAAAATTTTTAATTTATTAAAATTGTTGTTTCATGTGTTGCATAATTCTCCCGTTGTTATTATTCTAACGCGGAGGGTGCGGGCCAAACGAACACGGCCCGAAAACCCTCCACCGTTCTTCGTGGCTGTGCAGATTTGGCGGGCGACGACAAAACGTGACACAAGGGCATTTTGATGATCCCGTAGTGAAGAAAGGAACCCAGGTGGGGCAACGACGCAGACGGGAAGGAAAACTGACCACCGGAGCAACTCCGGCGGCTCGCGGAAGCTGCCGGCGGCTAAAGCCGCGGTGGTGGCGGCCAGCGGACCCGCTGCCCCGCGGGTCCGACTCGCCTGCACGGGACGCGGCGACATGCCGCGTCCGCTGAATCAGCGCGGCCCCACACGGGGCCACGACACCTCCAACCCGAGGGGGCAGCGCCCCGCGGCACCCGAGCTACTCGGCCGCTCGGCCGAGCCGAGCCAGGCCGGTCCGATCGGCCGGGCCGCACCCAGGCCGGACCAGAACGGGTCTGGCCTGGTTGGACCGGGTCGGGTCCACCCGGTTCGGGTCGACCCGGGCCCGGACCCCCTGTCTTCGGACCATTTTCGGTCTTTTGCCCGTAACTTGAGATACGGGCCTCCGAACGATGCGCCGTCAGTGGCAACGTGATTATTGGATCTAGATGGTCGTTTCAGTATATCGTACTCAAGGTTTTGGATTACTTTGGGTTCGGCCGGGTTGGTTCGTACACGAAACCAACCGGGCCCTCGGAGCGGAAACGCTCATATCATGAGCTACGGACGTCCGATTGACGTGTCGTCGACTTTGATGGATTCCTCTAAGGGAGACAGATCTTTTGGATTACTCTGCTCTAGGTTTGGACGCAGTTAGAGTATGGTCGGATTGGTTTTAACTTAAAAACCAACCGGGCCCCGGGATGAAAAAGCTAATAACATCCAGACCGGGCGTCCGATTGACGCGCCGTCTGTTGAGTTGTGTTCCTGTTGACGATACAGAACATTTGGAATCCTCCAACCGAGTTTTGGATGCAGTTGGGTTATAGCCGGGTTGGATTGAGCCCGAAATCCAACCGGGCCCTTGGAATGGAGAATGATGATATCTTTCAGACCAGACATCCGTTTGACGAAACATCAGTGGCGTTGGTGATCACGTTGAGAAACGGTCCCTATGAGTATACCCTAAGAGTGTTTGGGGTATAGTTGAGTTACGGCCGGGTTGGTTCGCACACGAAACCAACCGGGCCCCTGGGACGAAAAGGCTTCTAACACACAGACCGGGCGTCCGATTGACGCGCCGTCTATTGCGTTGAGACCCCTATGATGAGGCGGTCCTTTGAGATACTTCTTCGTGGGACTTTGAGATACTTGGAGTATCGACCTGTAGCTCGTGGACCGGACCCTCCCAGAGATGAGCGAGTGGAGTACGGAGACCGTGTAGACAACTGATACCTGATGACTGCTTGATCGACTCGACTTGGAGTGAGTCGAATAGCCTAGTGGATGGGGCTTCTGGTATTTGGAGGCAGACCCACGGTGGACGGAGCGCCTTGTAGTTGGCAGCAGACCCGCAGTACTCGACCAGAGGAGTACCTCTGTAGGGTATTAGGGAGAGTGCCCGGTATTTGGTGACAGACCCTCAGTGGACAGAGCACCCGATAGTTGGCCGAAGACCCGCGGTACTCGACAGGAGGAGTACTTCAGCAGTCTTAGGTTAGTGAGCAGTATCTCGGAGTCGTGACAGGACCACAGTACACTCCAGAGACGGATCTCTTCAGCAGTTACGGTTTCGTTAATGAAAATCCTGGTTTGAGCTGAATCTTTTGTCCTTTGTGTTTACCTCATGATTGAGATGGGTCACTTGATAACTTATGTATATGTATGGGCATATACCTGGGTAGTGGTTATCCGTCGATTTCACAATCCTTGTGTTTCCTCATGATTGAGATGTGTTACATGATAACTTTGGTATATGTATGGGAATATACCTAAGTAGAGGTTATATGTTGAGAACTTTTTTGTGGCTATCCTTGTTGGTTTAGTGAGACCTTGAGGGTCTCGGGGTCCCTACTAAGTATCGTTATACTCACCCCTGCACGGGCTATGCCCGCACCTCGTTGTGTTGGTTGCCGATGACAGGCAGTGCTGACGGAGGCCGAGTGTTCGAGGACTGGACGGTACCCGGAGGTAGACTATACGACGAGTCAGTACCCGGAGGTGGACTACATGACGAGAAGACACACAGAGGAGGTTGACGGGCGAGAGCGTGGAGGAGGCTATCTATACCTACCCTTCAGGTAGGATCCGTGGTGGATGACCAGGAGCTGTGCCATCTGTACCTACCCTTCAGGTAGGATCCGAGGAGGACGACCCAGGAGCCGCTTCCGTCCTTCCAGCTGTTATCTTTTCTGTTGTACTTGTTCAGTTGTAGTTGTACTTTCTTATGGGTTTGTATTCTGGCCCATTTACTTTTCAGCACTTCTCTTGTACTTAGTGTTTATTTTTTTCCGCTTGCTTACTCCGTGGTGCTTGTTTTCTTTTATAAAGGCAATGCCTTCCAAGTTATCGGGATTTACGCCTTTGGTGCTAGTCGCCAGCCCCTGGCCTATGGAAGGCGGGCTTGGGGTAGTCACGGAACGGGCCCCGAGGACGGGTCATGGAAAATTGGTATCAGAGGAGTTCGGTTCTACCGCAGAACTTATAACTCTGATGTTTCTTTCTGTGAAGCAATAGTGTTAAGAGTACTGAGTGTGGTTTTCAGTTCAGGGATTCCAGTGTTGGTGCGGGCGGCTGACGTATCCATACACCAGGACCCTGACAACTGATTTCCAACTTTTTGCACGAAAACACTGATTGCGTGTGTGTTTCCAGATGTTTTTAAATGTCAACTCAAACCAGGTCATCTCACCAGGGATAATCTTTGACCGTGTCACGTTGTTTCTTTCAGGATGCCTCCCTGTGGACAACCAGCTAGAGCCCCGAGAGTGGTACGTAATGATAGCCCGTCGAGCGACGAGGCCTCAGTACATTTCCCTATCCTAGTTAAGGCACCAGCGGAGGCACCAGCGGTACTACTACCCGTTGGGACACCGATGCCACCAGCTCCAGCAGTAGAGGGTGCACGTCGCTTGAGCGCACTGCATGAGTTCCAGCGCCAGAGGCCACCCAGGTTCCAGGGAGGGACGGACCCACAGGCGGCTAAGGATTGGCTGGAGGCCGTGGTGAGAGTCTTTAGGCTAGTGGGGTTGCCGACATATTTAATGGTGATCCTTGCTGCCAGACTTCTTCAGGCAGCAGCAGGCAGATGGTGGAGCCTGATGCTTTAGATGAATGACGAGGCGACACTTCTATGGGCAGACTTCGAGAGCCTGTTCCGGTCAGAGCTTGTACCAGCCACCCTTCGATCGGTGCGTATACAGGAGCTACTTCAGCTGCGGCAGGGCAGTATGTCAGTGGCGTAGTACTCAGTGAGATTCTCAGACCTCTCGCACTACTCCACAGATATGGTACGAGACCTGTTCTTCAGGGCCCGAACCTTCGAAGAGGGTCTCAGGCGATAGATTAGAGCTTCTTTTGTTTCTCACAGCATTCCCCGGCATACAGGGGTGTTTGAGAGAGCCCTCTTAGTAGAGAGTTTCCTTGCTGAGCAGTCTTCAGCAGCAGGACCCACCACTAGCCGGCTTGCGGTATAGTCTTCTGTAGCAGGCAGTAGACAGATGACGCAGAGGTCCAAGAGGACCAGACCTACCGATGGCCGACTACACAACTCAGGTTCAGTTGTGCGGGGAAACCGGGGTGGAGTTAGAGCCAGACGTGCCATGAGTGGACAGTGTTACTCCTGTGGCGGAATTGGTCACATGGCACGTGACTGTCCGACCCGCCATGCAGATGACCAGCAGTTAAATGAAGAACCTCCAAGGCAAGGGCAGAGGTCCGATCAGGGCGGACCACATGGAGCAGGAGGCCATGGTAGAGGAGCTGGTCGTGCAGCTGGAGGAGGACGATGCTTCGGGATGTTTCCACCACCACCACCAGGAGGCCCACCCCGACCGCAGGGGATAGGATGACACGGGAGAGCTCAGCTTCAGGAAGCTGAGGCCTATGTTCATGGAGCTCCGGATGTAGATGGACAGGAGCGGGACTAACTTCTGACCTGGAGGCTATTAATCCTGTTTCTTCTAGTTTTGTTGATGTTTGTCTGTAGTTGCTTTGTGTCATTGTACTATGAGCTGCAATAATGAAAAGACACTTATCTTCTAAAGTTTTCTTTCCGGTCCTTTTTGTTTGATTGATACTGAGTGGTCCCGGTTATGACTGTTGACTTGACCCTCACTTTCGAGTTTTCTACTGAAGGAGACCTAGTGACCACACACTGATGCCGACAGTGTGACTCGACCCTTGGAGGAGAGAGTGACAGTTCGATCTCTTGGTAGTTATGTCGAGGCCTTACGACGTCATCCATGAAATTAATGTATCATTCATGTCAGGATTGACTGTATTAGGAAACGAATGTGGTTCATCTAGGGGACAAGACCAGATTTCTCTTATCAGCAAAGAAGAAACCATAGCAGCTCTTATGAGACTAGAGAAGGCCCAGGTCATCAAAGAGCGGATGAGGACGGCACAAGGCCGACCGAATCCTTATGCTGACAGGACTTGGAGGCCTCTAGAGTTCGAGGATGAGCATCACGTCCTTATATGAGTCTCACCTCGATGAGGTTTACGGAGATGTGGCCAGGGAGGCAAGTTATCTCTGAGGTTCAACGGACCTTTCTTGGTCCTCAGCAGGGTAGGCGAGGTGGTTTACTGCTTGACCCATCCACTTCAGTTGCACTAGGTGCATGACATTTTCCACGTATCCCAACTGAGGAGATACGTGCTCGACCCTCTGCATATCATCGACCATGAAGAGATGGACGGTGGCGATGAGGTGACTTCTACGAAGGTTCCTGTGGGGATCGAGGATCGACAGGAGCGGATCCTAGGAGGATGGTCGATTCCTCTTGTGCACATTCTTTGGCAGCACGGGAACCTCCATGTGAGCACATGAGAGCGGAAGGCTCAGATACATGCTCAGTACTGCCTTTGTATCCCTAAGTTTGTGGTGAAGCTTTACGGGGATGTAAAGCCCTGTGGTGGGAGTAATGTAAAGACCCGTAAATTCCAAGGAAATTTTTTTCTTAATTTTTTTTGGAATTTTACAAGACCGCAGTTTCTGACAGCACCTGATTCCGAGGCCCGGTGTGCCCGAAATCATTTTCCGAAGTTTGGCTCGGGTACGTTCAGTGAACGGACGAGCGGGTTTTTCAAAATTTTGAACCATTGCTCAGAATCGAATTCTGAGGGCACCGATGGAATCGCATCACTGGTAATTTCATAGAAACGCCTCTTTCGGAGTTGTGTTTTCTCGGGTGTGGTTTTTAATTTTTGGGCCTAAAGTTAAGAAATAAAATAAATTTTACGACAAAGTTTATTTTATTTCACTTAAGCCGCTTGGAAGCCACTTGAAGCCACTTAATGCAGCTTAAACTGGGTCGATGCGGATACGATTCTATCCAGAAATATCTTACCCTCTTGGTAGGATATTTGTGAGGTAGGGCCCGCACGAGCCCCACCGTTTCTTTTCCGCTAAGTAACACACCCGCGAAAACCCGTCATTATGAATGTCAACTGACACCTTTTCTTAATTTCTTAATTCACCAATTAATTAGCTGGTTTTCTTCGTTGAATTAATTGGACGGTTTATTTCATTGAATTAATTCTACGAATTAATGGGTCGTTACTTATCTCTTTTTCGTTTCTTAACTTGTTTGAAATCCGTTGGCGTAGTAATAAAATAAGACCAACGCCACATCTTGAGGATTACACGTAGGGAGGATTTTAACAGAACTCTTGTGCCTTCACCCTTCTTCGCGAAGAACGCGAAGAACGCCGGACTCTAACGAAGAATGCTGAACCGCGGAAATCGACGACGCGGCACCGTGTGCCGCGACACCGACGTTTCCTCTTCCGCGATGTGCTTCTGCGACGTTCCTTCGTCCAGAACGAAATCTTCAATCTTCTGTTTGAGGTAAGAGATTTCAGGTTTCTTTTTTTAAACTCCTTTGTGTTTTTTAACAATGCACGGATTTAATTATTAAAATTAAATATGTTCTTCTTGAACCTCGGAGTTCATCGACGCGCACCGTATTCCGCGACGACGCGACACCCTTCCGCGACGACACGGCGCCCTTCCACGACGATGCGACGCCTTCCGCGACGTGACGATCGCCTCCTTCTGCAGTGATCAAATCCGCGAAGAACCCGCGTGCGACGACTTGACGAGGTAGGGGTTGTTTTGAATAATTCTATTATATTCCCGTGAAAGTTTCTTTAAAAATTAAATAACTGGATTGATATGAAAAATTTTAATTTATTAAAATAATTGTTTCATGTGTTGCATAATTCACCCGTTGTTATTATTCTAACGCGGAGGGTGCGGGCCAAACGAACACGGCCCGACAACCCCCCTCTGTTCTTCGTGGTTGTGAAGATTTGGAGGGAGATGACAAAACGTGATGCAAGGGCATTTTGATGATCCCGCAGTGAAGAACAGAACCCGGCAGGGGCAACGGCACAGACGGGAAGGAAAACGGACCACCAGAGCAACTTCGGCGGCCCGCGGAAGCTGCAGGCGGCGCGGGTCGCCGGTGGTGGCGGCGCCCCGGCGCGCCACCGGACAGGGTCGCAATGGCTAAAGCCGCGGTGGTGGCAGCCAGCGGACCCGCAGCTGTGCGGGTCCGGCTTGCCCGCATGGGACGCGGTGACATGCCGCGTCCGCTGAATCAGCGCGTCCCCACGTGGGGCTGCGGCACCTCCAACCCGCGAGGGCAGCGCCCCGCGGCACTCGAGCTGCTCGGCCGCTCGGGCGAGCCGAGCCAGGCCGGTCCGACCGGCCGGGTCACGCCCAGGCCAGACCAGACCGGGGTCCGGCCGTGTTGGAACGGGTCGGGTCAACCCGGTTTGGGTCGACCCAGTTCGGCCGACCCAGGGGGGGTCGGGCCGGGTCGGCCAAGGCCCGGACCCCCCGTCTTCGGACCGTTTTTGGTCTTTTGCCCGTAACATGAGCTACGGGCCTCCGAACGACGTGTCTTCAGTGGAAACACGATCCTCGGATCGAGACGGCCGTTTCGGTATATCGCAGTCAAGGTTTCAGATTACTTTGGGTTCGGCCAGGTTCGTTCGTACACGAAACCAACCGGGCCCTCAGAGCAGAAACACTCATATCTTGAGCTACGGACGTCCAATTGACGTGCCGTCGAATTTGATGGATTCTTCTAAGGGAGATGTATCTTTTGGCTTACTCCGCTCGAGGTTTGGACATAGTTGGAGTACGGTCGGGTTGGTTTTAACTTAAAAACCAACCGGGCCCCCGGGACGAAAAAGCCAATAACTTCCAGACTGGGCGTCTGTTTGACGCGCCGTCTGTTGCGTTGCGTTCCTGTTGACGATAAAGAACTTTTGGCATCCTTCGCCCGAGTTTTGGATGCAGTTGGGTTATATCCGGGTTGGATTGTGCCCGAAATCCAATTGGGCCCCTAGAACGGATAAAGATGATATCTTTCAGACCAGACGTCCGTTTGACGAACCGTCAGCGGCGTTAGTGATCACATTGAGAAACAGTCCCTATGAGTATACCCTATGAGTGTTTGGGGTATAGTTGAGTTACGTCTGGGTTGGTTCGCACACGAAACCAACCGGGCCCCTGGGACAAAAGGGCTTGTAACTCACAGACCGGGCGTCTGATTGACGCGCCGTCTGTTGCGTTGAGACCCCTATGACGAGGCGGTCCATTGAGATACTTCTTCATGGGACTTTGAGATAATTGGAGTATCGACGGGTATCTCGTGGAGCGGACCCTCCCAGAGACGAGCGAGCGGAGTACGGAGACAGTGTAGACGACAGAGACCTGACGACTACTTGACCGACTCGACTTGGAGTGAGTCGACTAGCCCAGTGGACGGAGCGCCCGGTATTTGGCGGCAGACTCACGGTAGACGGAGCACCTGGTAGTTGGCATAAAACCCGCAGTACACGACCGAAGGAGTACCTCTGTAGGATATTAGGGAGGGCACCCGGTATTTGGCGACAGACCCTCAGTAGACGGAGTGACCAGTAGTTGGCCGCAAACCCTCGGTACTCAACAGGAGGAGTACTTCAGCAGTCTTAGGTTAGTAAGCAGTACCTCGGAGTCGTGACAGGACCAATATACACTCCAGAGACGGAGCTCTATAGCAGTTATGGTTTCATTAATGAAAATCCCGGTTTGAGATGAATCTTTTGACCTTTGTGTTTGCCTCATGATTGAGATGGGTCACTTGATAACTTAGTTATATGTATGGGCATATACCTGGGTAGTGGTTATCCGTTGATTTCACAATCATCGTGTTTCCTCATGATTGATATGGGTTACATGATAACTTAGGTATATGTATGGGCATATACCTAAGTAGAGGTTATCTGTTGAGATCTTATTTGTGGTTATCCTTGTTGGTTTAGTGAGACCTTGAGGGTCTCGGGGTCCCTACTGAGTATCGTTATACTCACCCCTGCACGGGCTATGTCCGCACCTCGTTGTGTTGGTTGCAGACGACAGGCGGTGCTGACGGAGGCCGAGTGTTTGAGGACTGGACGGTACCCGGAGGTGGACTACACGACGAGTCAGTACCCGGAGGTGGAATACATGACGAGTCAGTAACCGGAGGTGGACTACACGACGAGCCGACACACAGAGGAGCTTGACAGGCGAGAGCGTGGAGGAGGCTATCTGTAACTACCCTTCAGGTAGGATCTGTGGTGGATGACCAGGAGCTGTGCCATTTGTACCTACCCTTCAGGTAGGATCTGAGGAGGATGACCCAGGAGCCGCTTCCGTCCTTCCAGCTGTTATCTTTTCTGTTTTACTTGTTCAGTTGTAGTTGTACTTTCTTATGGGTTTGTATTCTGGCCCATTTACTTTTCATCACTTCTCTTTTACTTAGTTTTTACTTTTTTCCACTTGCTTACTCGGTGGTGCTTGTTTTCTTTTATAAAGGCAATGCCTTCCCAGTTATCGGGATTTACGACTTTGGTGCTAGTCGCCAGCCCCTGGCCTATGGAAGGCAGGCTTTGGGTAGTCATGACACGGGCCACGAGGACGGGTCGTGACAACACCAGTTTCTCATAAAGTCTCATATTTAAAAGTAATTAACCTAATCACATATTCTCCATGATAGGTTAATAATTTTCAAAAATTAATCAAATCACCATGTGTCCATAATAAAAATATAGATTCATCCAATATAAAATTTAAACCATTATTCCACAATTGAAATCCCATAGTATTCTATATTCCATAGGCATATTGTCTTTCCTCAAAAGAGACAAAGTCTTCCCAAATAATCTTTTATCACTTAATCACTAAATAATTTTTCAATACTAAGTATATCCATTTGGTAAAACATAAGTTCCAAAAATCATCTTATTCTTGTTCCACAAAAACATTTTACTAAAATTATAAGTCATACTAACCAGGGACTTCAAGTAGGCTAGTGGTAGATGATGTTCCCTTGTCACCCTTCGATTGTGGTTTCAATTCCCGCAGCCTTGCCAGATGCGACGGGCTGTCAACCATCCTACAGGTTGACTATTTATTAAAACTCAAAAATGACATTGACATGTTTTATCCTCAAATGTTTCCTTATTCCTCTCACCTTCATCCAAATTCATTATGATCTCAACATCTTAATTCTTAAATTCTTATTTCACAACCATATGATAAAATAAAACCATCCCCAAAATGAAGAACATCATACCTTGATCATGGTGTCCATTTTGTTTCATTGCCATCTTGATCACGTTGGTAGAAGGTCCATGCATTGCAACAATGATTTAGAGATCCTTCAAAATCATTTTCATCCTCCATCCAAATACACCTTGTACAACATTGATCATATTGTTGTTCACAAAAAATAGTTTTGGAAAATAATCATGTATGACATATAATTTCAAAACATCTGATAAAACATGATTTCTATAAAATAGTCGAACTGAATTTGAGTTGAATCTTTCAATTCATGGTCCTTTTAAATTACCATAAGTATGTGGGGAGTGAATATATTTTAAAATCAAATATAAATATCTTGCGCATGGGTCTCCTTCTTCAACAATTTTTTTAAAATCATAATATGATTCAAAATCATATGATAATGAAAAATTGTTGAAAATGCCTTGAAAAACTTTATCTTTCTTGAAAATATGAGAATATTTTGAAATTATAATTTTTCTAAATACAACCCATGACCCACGATGATAATAAGGTATATTGGTGGTTTTTGATATCTCAAACAACTTCTTTCAAGTGAGTTGTATGCTAGAAAAAGTTTCTCAATCATCCGAACATGACTTTGCAATAATTATTGCAAGCATGTCATCAGGAAGAGATAAGAATGTCATTTGAGATCCTCATCCATCCATTTGTAACAGACATTCCTTGATCTAAAATATTATAAAACAAGGATTTAACTGAAATAATATAACGAGACTAACTATATGTCTAACAAAAATTCATAATACCTAATGTTGTCTAAACCGACCTTTGATACCAACTATAAGACCCGACCATAAACATTACATAATATTAAATAAAATAAATAATTCCCATTGAGGATTTTTTTAGTTTTAGTGTTTTAGAGAATTAGGACATAACTATTACATCTCAAAAGATTACAAGGTAGACATTTCTACACATATTTCCATTTTTTTTCATAAAATAAAAACTCTTGAAAAAAAGAGTCATTTCAAGTTCCATGTTTTAGACATCATGACTTTTACTTGATCTCATCCTTGACCCTAACAATCTGTAAGTCCTGTGAATACATTTTAAAATAGGGGATGAGCATAAAAGTCTTAGTAAGGGTTATAAAAAGAAGAATGAAATAATTTGTTCATAAATACATACAAAACATGAAATCTTTTACTTACCTCGTAAAATCTAAAGATTTATGAAAGATACATATAAATCATAAATCATAAAGGTTATTTGTGGCATCTATATAAAACCTAAATTTTTTCTATCACAACTATATTGGGTGTTACTTTGGAATACCCATCACACTAGATTCCCTAAATCTCTTAGGAGAAACATTCACGTTTACCTCCGTCACGTTAACCAATGCATTGGAGAGCTATCTCGGGCTCACCCGCCCTAAGTTTATCATGGAACCACCTGTATACGTAAAAATTTCCCAATAACCATAATATAATCATAACATATATCCCATTTATAAAGAAAGATAAAATTTAAACATTCCAATATATCAAATCAAGATATTGAAATAAACAATTTTTTATCAAATCATTTTCATAAGCTTTTAAAAAGTGATTATTGAATCAAAGTGTCCCATACCACTTTGATGCTTTTAAATAAATCAACATATGAAAGCATTCATGTCAATATAAATAAATCCTAAAACCCATTTTGAAAACATGGACTTTAATGAGAATTATTTAGCAGAATAAATCCATAAAACATTTAAAACAATATTACAGTTAAAGAGTTTTTTTAACAAAAAGAGAGACACTTGAATACAAATAATTGAGGAATTACATTTAATCAAAACAATATAATATCATTGGAATAAAGTGATTAATGATAAAATATGTCAAAGAATAGTATATACACCATATAAGAGTGAATTGGTGCATGACAACAATGAATTCTCAATGGAAATGTAAATTGAGATGAAATCCATTATAAAGATGGTATCCTTAAATTGAGGATAAATCAATTTCTTAATTATGTGTGAAAAATATAAATACACCCAATATAAGTGGATATTAAGTGTAAAATAATAATAGGTCATTCACACATATTTATTGGATGACATATTCAATAACTACAAGTTGAACCCAATGAATCGAAATTGGGTTAAGAAGTTCCCTTGTAAAAATTCCACAGCCTAACGGCGTCACATCAAAATTTAGAAAATGAGTTGATAAGATAAAAAGGGTATCTCATCACTTGGAAATAAATTTTACATAAATAAGGATATAAAATAACATATCCCAACATTATAATATGTAAATTAAAAGACATAACAAAAAGAAGTCTTTGAAAAAGAGGAGGGTGAAAGGTTCCCTTACCGATTTGGTAACTTACAAAACATTCACCACATGAAAGAAGGAACATTCAATTAAGATGTAAATATGCATAAATGAAAGTATATTAAATAAAGAGTACAGTCATGTGATGTACATACACCACACAAAAGGAAATATTTTCGAATATAGCATGAATCTCACGGGAATAAAATGTGGGACGAAAACCCTTTACCATGTTGTAATCAACTGAGTCGTATGACCAAAAGTTAATAACCAAAAAATAATTACAGATTACCATGAATATAATGAGAATCATGATAATATATATCAAATTTCAGTACACAATGCACCACATGAAATGAATAAGTTGTGAACAATGGAAATCTCACGGAATTAAAAGTGAGATAAGAAAATCCATTACACAAATTCGGTAACCTAACCGCGCCACATAAAAATTCATAAAAAGAATTTATGAGATTAAGAGGTGGTCTCTTATCATATGAATATGAAAATTACAGTATGTTTATTATAAATTACATCCTCCAATATATGAACATGGATCATAAAAGAAATGACATAAAAGAGGGTACTTGAAAAGAAAGAGAGTGGTCGGATCCCTTACCTCGTGTCAGACTTGACTCGATCGTTCTTTAATATCCTGAATGATAAACTAAAGATAAATTATACTTTCTTAATATCCTTTTTCAAGTTTATTATTCCTTTTATATCACTTATTACCATGTTATAAACATTACGTAATAATTTAAGTTAATAACGATCATTTTGTCGATATTTGGTACACGAGTAAAAATGAACATCTTATATTTAGAAGTTGTCCATGTGGTCTATAGTTCATTATATCCAGAATTATATTCATGATTTGGATATCATATATATAATATATATCCAGTATATACATGTTTTTATAATAGTACATAATGTTTAGAGGTAAGAAATGAAATGCACCGTTCATGGAGACGGTAAGCCATACGTACGCATGAACGCTACATTCATTTCTATTTATTATTTTAATTGAAATAAAAAATAATTGTACGTAGGAATAATATAATTCCAATATAATATCATATATAATATCATTAAATACATCCTTTATACATCCCACATAAGGAATTAACGAATCAGATCACTTTGTGGGGGCGGTAGTCTGCACTTCCTCAAATGAGATTATCGTATTTACCCACTATGGAAACCATAAAGGCATGCTATAAATGGAAAGTACATAAGCATAATGAAATCTTAAAAATAATATATATCATATATAAATAAATTTCCATCATAATGTCCACCATGAGAGGCGGTAATATGTAATTGAACAATCATCATTTCGTGAGGCCTTAGTTTTCCATCCACAGAAACCTTATGTTCATCATCCATTCGATGGAGATGTGTGTAATTGTATTTAAAATAATTCTCATAACAACATCCTATTATATTGAGGATACTTTTTTTGTTAAAAAAAGGAAATAAAAAGATTTTAGGGGTTGGAGTAGTAAAATAAAAGAAAACAATTTAAAAGAAGCAATTACCTTTAATTTGGGTAACTCTCTTTAGATTGAACTAAAGGACTTCTTGAAATTCCTTCTGCCTATGTTAAGGATTCTAGGAGGAGGATAGGGATGTAGGGAGCTTAATTGGAAAGAGTTTGGATGATCTAAATGGCTTGATAAGTGTGAGGAATTGGATGGAAATGGTCTCGTTTTATAAGGGAGATGAGGGGCTCTTTAATAAAGTGTGAAAACATTATTTTATTATTTAATGATTTTATTTTTATAATGGTCCAAAAATCATTAAGGTCAAAGATACGATTACTCATAATCGAAATAAATCATACAATCCGAAGTGGACATGTTTTGGATAATATTTTAATCATAATAATCTTACATATTTTTATCATTTATTAATGGGGTAATACTGCATCATTATTGTGTCATAAGTAAATTTATTTATTCGATGTCTAAAAATTATAAAAAAACAAATATCTTGTAGGAAATATTTTTATATTTCTAATTAATATTTATATTAAAAATTAAAACATATATATCACCATATAAAAATTAATTACTAAAATATTTTTGTTAATGTCAATTTTGTCTTTACATTAAATTAATTAATCTAAATTGTCATTTTCACCCCCATGTGGATCAATAGTTTCCCAAAATCGGCCCAAATATGTACATGGTCATTAATGACTCTACTAATAAGGTTTGGACAAGTGTTATGGTAATTTTGAATTATTATAATAATCTTTTAACCGTGAATTACCCTATTAACCTTTAACCGCGGTAAATAAAAGTCAAAAGTTATTATTCACCAGAAATCATTTTCATCTTATTGAAGCACATTTTACTTCTTAATAACAACCATGTATGTCGGATTTTCTAAATTAAATTCACCGAAGTGGTAAAATTTATTTTAAACGAAAATATCAGTTTTTTAACTACCACTAAGTGGTTTCACTGTTCATAAAAAATTGAAGTTTTTCTGAAAAATACCAAAAATTCAGTCTAAGATATATTTGATATTCCAAGTTCAAAATTGATGTCTATTTTTACAAATTCAAAACATAGAAGTGTCATTAGTTATTTTTAAAATTAATTCCCGTTGTTAAAACAAATAGCATGTTTTAAATAAACAGTAACTATCAAAAGATTGATACCTGTTTATGTCCAATTTCAAAGTGAGATTAATTCCAATGACCAACATTGGATTAAATGGTAAAAATATATTTCAATTTCACTTTAAAAACATTTAAAAAGATAATATTACCATATAAATATATTAGATTAAAAGGAACATTTGAATTAAAATACAATATTGTTCACTATTCATTGAAAAATGAACTTTATCGGAAAAAATTGCAAAACTTTACACAATGTAAATTTTGATGTCCCTATTCTAAAGAAGGATTTCATTTGGTCATATAGAATGTATTAAAGTGACCAAAACTAGATTTTAAAAAGGGTTCTCCATTAAAAAGCGGTAAATAGGCTTTTTAATTTAAATTATGCTTGAAATTAGATTCATTCATTAAGCCTCTAACATTTATTGGATAAATGTAAATAAATTTAGCAAACATGTATTATCATATTTTAGTTATTTTTTTTCATTCCTGCCAAAACAATGGCTAGGATTTAACTATCATTTAAAATAATAATATTATAATATTAGTGTGCAACGTAAGATTCCAAAGAAACCCATTGTTTCGTATGAGGTACGCTATCGAACTTAGCAACCCCTTTAAATAAAAATTAATATTTAATTCAAAAATATTAAAAATATTAAATATGTCTTATTATTCATTTATTTGGGATGTTATAGTAAGAAGGTGTAGAAAATACGGAAACTCAACCTAGATGAAAGATCCAACATCATGGAGGTTAGATCCATAAAATTTAGGATGATACATTGAAATACCAAAAGAGTATAAATAGAGTAACACAATGGACAATGAAGAATACATACCCAGATATCACCCACCCATGAATATAGTATCGAACACCAAAGCAACATATCTAAAAGGTTTATAAGGTTCCAAGAAACACTGGGGAAGTATTTGGGTTGAAGGAAGTGGAATTAGAGAGTAGTGAATGAAGCAATTCCAAGAAGACTGCTACTTTTAAAGGTTTAAATCAAGGCATTAAATGACATATAATAAATTTACACACTTTGACAGAATTTATTATCATAATAGTAAAATGCTTTAAAATTGTAACAACTCTCTAAACATATTGTATTAAATGACTTGTAATATCAATACATTATGTGTAATACAAAATTTATTTAACTATCGAAATGCATATAGTTTTACTTTAAAACCCAATGGTTCGAGTTAGAAAATGTTCATTAACATCATCACGACATGTAGTGATAACTTCGGACATGTACGCATCATAAAATGAAGAAGTTCACAACATTCATATAGAAACATTACACGATGTTTAATTTAATTACAGCACATGTAATTCTCTATCAGTCTTTAGAAAATCTTTTTTAATGCTGAAAAATCAAAAAACCTATGACTTCACCATTAAAGGAATCCAACCAATTCAAACTCAACCCTTTTCATAACAATTAACAGAAAAAACATGACAAGATTTAATGTATACCTTTTAAGAATGTAACATGATGTAATTGGTTATCTCAAATGATCAATAAGGTTTTACAAGGTAGATATACAGAAATAACATGAACATTACATTTGAAAACCATACCATGCATATCAGATATCATGTTCACGGGTCGAGGGATAAATATTGGTAGTTAATAATACAGAAATAATAAGTTAATAAAATAAAACGAGTTATAAGAGAATAATATGGGTAAATGGAACGTAATATTTTTCATACATATAATCATAGAAAATATTCTCCATATTTGTTAAGGTTCACTGCTAAATCCATCAAATAAGACATAATCCTTTACTATACCGAGTTCACTCCTCATTCTAGCTATGTATTACGATACTATGTTTACTCCCTATTCCAACCATATATTAATGTCCTAGTTTCTATCCCTATTCCATCCATGTCTGTCTCATGAGATATATAAATCTTTACCCAAATCACTAGATGTAGACATAAGTACCACCCATCTCATAATGAAAAGCCCATTTTTGTGTGCCAAAAGATCATAAACATTCACCATATCATAACCCATGAAATGAAATGGGTATAAAAAATATTTCATCATATCATAACCTATTAAAAGGAGACAGGTTTCATAATCATTTCATCATAGAATAAACCATGAAAGGAAGTGGTTTTTATAATCATTTCAACATTGTATAACCCATGAGAGAGAAATGAGTTTCATAAATATCATTCAATTAAAACAAAAAACATTCCTAGAAAAAATATAAATAGTATACATGGATTATATCCCCATTAACGTATATTTTACACCAACATATTTTATCCAAGATAGTTAATAATTTTGAATGATCATCTAATACATTTATTGAGGAAAACATCCTTTGTGATTTGAAAAAATATTTTAAACACATAATTTATTTTGAAAACCATTTTATTTACAAATAACATTTCCATATTATAATTTAATCTTATAAAAAAAATTTATCCAAAAATAAAAAAAATTATTTTCATGTTTCACATGTTAAAATGATGTTTCTTTTCACATTTTTGGTAAAATCCAAACAAGCATTATTTTGGAAAATTACATAAAGATTCATTTCATTTTTTAAATATTAAAACATGGGTGAATATTTATTTTAAAAATCAATGGAGTATAATAATACAATTAATTTAATTTTTTTAAACATAGTTTTGTGAGAAAATAGATTTCTGACCAAAGAAACAAATAATGTAATATTTTTTTAAAAACATTTTCTTAATTATCATAAATACCAAAGTGTGGAAAATGGTACCATTATTTGAATATATCAAGAATAAAATTTGTGTAATAAAAGTAAATAGAATTATTGAGTGGTAAATCATGGGATTTCAACATGGGAGACTTGACTATAATCATTTTTGATAAATGATGATATTGTATCATAAAATCATTACCCCTTTGGTATCCCTGTATCATAAACTCCATCAAGTAAGAACATAATATGAAAAATAAATTATAATGATTATTAATATAATCATGATATTACAAGTTAATGGGGATTTATATACACCTCATGGTAGAATATAGGTGCATCACATGACACATGTTTCAAAGAAGTCAAATTTAGACAAAAACATCATTACCGCTTGAGTAACTTTTGAATCGCAATACCCATGAAATAATTAAAAAAAGGGAAATATTACTTATCATTAAATTAGGTATATTTATGATATATCATATCGTGGGTTAGTATATACACCACACAAATGAATCAATTGGTGAATATAGAATAAGTCTCTCATAAATAAATGCTAGACTAGAAATTCCCTTACTATTTGTATTGACTTCCATCATACATTTTTGAAACTCATGCAAAATAATTATAAGTTTTTAAAATGTATCACAAAACTATATTTATATATATCATACCATATATTAATTATTTTCTCATTTTATTATGTGTTTATTAATAATTACATGTTAAAGTTACATTTTGAGTAATAATAGATTTGTGTTTCATATATGTTTTGAATTGTTATTCGTGGTCCTCTTATATAGATCATAATTTAATCATATAAAAAATTTATATCATGAAATAAATTTCATATATATTTATTATATATGTATTTTAAGTAATTCATAAAATATTTTTATGGGAAATGAAATACATTGTTCCTAGAGATAGTAGGTTATACATACAAGTGAACGTTGTTTCGATTTTATTATCATATTAAAAGAAAGTAAGATAAATGATATATATATATATATATTAATTTTAGTATAATTTTTATGTCATATATATTAAATATTTTTATTCATCCCATCCTTAATTCATTCCATGTAAATATATAATGAATGACATCGCTTCACTAGGTGGTAATCTGCTATACACACAAACAACATTACCGTATTCCTACAAAATGGAAATCGTGAAGCTATGTGTTATATAATTATTCCATAATCAAAATTAAATCATAAATACAATAAATATAATATATAAATAATATATACAACATTACTCTCATCCTTGATATGTGGTAATGGAAAAATGAACAAAATCGGTTCACGAGGTGGAAATCCACCGTACACATGAATGATGATTTCGTACCCCATTTTAGGAAAGTGTGCAGTGTTATATGTTATAAACGTAACATAAAAACATATAATTATATGTTATATAGTTATTTTTTATATAATCATGATATAAAAATAATTGAAGGGGTATGAGAACGAAATAAAACACAACGCTCATTGATGAACATTGCCACATATTCAGGTATCTCCTTTTGGTTTTCACCAAAGACCTTCGTTGGATTTAATAATTCCCAAAGTAAGAATTCTAGGATTTGGTGAGGGTTTTTTAGAATCTATTTTTCATATATTGGATGAAAAAATTGTGTTTTATGGTGTTAAGAGGGGGAGAGTGCGTGGCCTTTTATAAGGGAGGTGAGTGGCACACTTGTAATGTTTATGAAAGTGGAATTCCACCTATATTCTTTTTCATCCAAACCGGATGAAATATTGGTAAATTATAAATTAAATAAATTTAAATATATAAATATTTCAATAAAATTCGTTTTTTATAATTTGTGATTCATTTTTCCCAATTATATTCTATGTTTAACCACTATGTAAAGTTGTTTTTACCTTAATAAATACAATTACATTTAATTTTTTTATTAATAAAATATGTAAAAAATTAATTTTAAATTAATAGATAATATAAATAATTATTATTAAAAATATGGAATAAATTTTTACAATTCCAAACATAGAAGTTTTAGAAATAAATTTAAAATATTCCCTTAGTCATGTCGGAATGTGTGTATTTAAAGAGAATATGATCAAAAGGTTACAAAGTTTTCATATTCAACTTTAGTATGAAATTGATTCCAATGACCAAAATTGGAATAAAATATGTATAATTGAATTAAATACATTAAAAAAATAATATACAATCTAACATGATAAATAAATTAAAGGAAAAGGATGTTTTCAATTAAAACTCCACATTTTTCAGTATTCATAAAAAAGAAACTTTTCAGAAAAATAATTCAAATTAATCATACAATAAATTAGACATTATGAATTAAAAAATTCTGTTTATTTTATCGAATTTATTTTTTAAAAGTTTTATAAATGTATTTTATTGTTATTTATGAAAAAAATAAAAATATTTTCTTTGACAAAATAATTTTTTCCAACATATAATGACATTACATAAAATTATATATTTTATCATAAATATGTTTCCTTCATTTAAAACCATTATAATTGAAATTTTAGAAATAGTTATTACTATTCATTTTCTGTGTCTCATGGCAAAATTATAAAGGTCAATTTTAAATGAATATATTAATAATATGTTTTGTTTTTTTAAAAAAAATCAACATCATGTGTCATGAAATCTAATCTAGTTTTAAGTGTATTTAAAGATATTATAGGGTTGAATGTAATGAAATATTGACTTTGTGTTGCACTTAATTCAATCCATAAAACAAATTTATTTTTTTCAAAAAAAATTAATCCATAAAGACTCATGGTGTTACATTCTACCCCCCCTTAAAATGAATTTCTCCCACAAAATTCCTCACATTGATACAAAAATGAGGATAATTCAGCATAATCATAATCAAAATTTCCAATATAGCTTCTTTAATATTTTGAGATCTCTAAAAAACATTGACTAGGTGAGTGGTCTTGTTTCATAAAACATTCTCTGTACAATCTAGAATCTTCACAACTAGTTCCTTGGTATGACCTCTATGTTTAGTACATGTTAATAATTGGTTATGTATATCATATGAATTGATAGATGGAAGACATCATGGACTTAAAAAGGCTATGTGGAAATGCAAAGAAATAATCTATGGTCCCGATATGATCAATAATTTCAAAGGGACTGATATACCCAGGGCTGATGTAACACCCCAGGTAAATAAATAATATAAAAATTTCATATTTATCCATATTTGTGAATAAAATATTAATATTACTTTAAAGGGGATGCTATGCTCGATGGCTTACCCAATACGCAACAACGAGTTTCTTGGAAATCTTGTGTTGCACTCTAATAATAATATAATATAATTTTAAATGGTAGTTAACGCCTAGCCTTTGTAATGGCGGGAATGAATGGAACTAAATACAAAATGATTATATATGATTTTCAAATATTTTTACATTTATCCAATAAATTTTAGAGGCTTAAAATGTGAATGAATCCAATTTTAAGTGTAAATATTCTAACATTCTTTAATAGGTCGATTAACCACCTTTTGATGGAGAACACTTTTTAAATCCACTTTTTTACATTTTCATATGTTATATTGGACAAAATAAAATTCTTCTTTAGAATCGGGACATCAAAATTTACATTTTGTAATTTTTTGGTATTTTTCCGATAAGGTTCATTTTTTAATGAATAGTAAAAATGTTGTATTTTAATTCAAAAACTCTTTTTAATATAATTTATTTATATTATTATATTATCTTTTGAATTGGTTTTAAAGTATAATTATAATATATTTTTACCATTTAATCCAATAGTGGTCATTGGAATAAATTTCACTTTGAAATTGGTCTTCAACTAGTGTCAATCTTTTGATAGATATTGTTTCTTAAAAACAAGCTATTTGTTTTGACAGTGGAAATTAATTATTAAATTAATTAATTCAAAATAGAAGTTTTGAATTTGGTAAAATAGACATTATTTTTTAATTCGGAATATCAAATACAACTTAGGGTGAATTTTTGGTATTTTTCTGAAAAACTTCAATTTTTGATGAATAGTGAAACAACTAAGTGGTAGTTAAAGAAACTGATTTTTTCATTTAAATGAATATTTTCCACTTCTGTGATTTGATTTTCAAAAATCCAACATACATGGTTGTTATTAGAAAGTAAAATGTGGTTCAATGGGATTAAAATAAATTTTTGGTGAATAGTAACTTTTATATTTTAATCGCAATAAGAGGTAATTAGTGTAGTTTAAGTTATAAATAAAGTTTTAATAATATGAAATGACCATGAAACATGTCCTACCCTTATTGGATGAGTCATGGAAAACCAATACAATTAATTGGTCAACTTGGGGACCCAATGGAGGCAATTTGGTAGGAAAATGACATTAATACATTTTTATTTAAAGTTAAAATCAAAATGTCACCAACATGTGTTGTTTTACTAAAGAAATTTTTACATAGGGTTATACAAGTTATATTTTTGACTATAAATAATCATTATAAATATAAAAATATTTCCTATATCATGATATTTTTTTATTATTTTTTTACACTAAATAAATTAAATTATTTATGACACCATGATGATGCAGTGATTACCTCAATATTTAACGATTTAAATAAAATAAAACAATAATGTAAAATATAAGACCTAAACTTGTCACAAACCTATTTGATGGGTTTATTTCGAAACCTTATCACCTTATCCTCGAAATATATCCTTTTGGGACCTTTAAAATCCGAAAATAATTATATAATAAATTAATATTTTATAACTTTCCAAGAGTGCCCCTCCTCCCCTCTTATAAAAGGCCCCCAACTCTACCACCTTACACACACCTCTCAAGCCTTTGGCTCGGCCAAATCATGCCAATTTCATCTCTCCAGATCCATCTATTCATCATTGAAGCCTCACTTTGGGCATAATCTTTTACAAGGAAGCCTTTAAGCTCAAATCAAAGAGAGTTACCCGATTTAAAGGTAGTGTCCTCTCTTATGTTCTTATGTTTTATTTTTCTTCTCCAACCCTCTAAACTCTTTTTATTCATTTCTTTTGTAACGAAAACGGTATCTTAAATATAATATGATGTTTTTATAAAAATTATTCTAGCAACACTTTCCCACACCTCCATCTAATGGTTAAATAACATACTGTTTCTGTGGATGGAGAATTACTGCCTCACGAAACGATGATTGTTCAATATTCTTTTAACACGTTCAAAGGTGGCCATTAAGATTTCACTATATTTATATATGATATATAATAATTTTATGTTTTTATTAAGCTTACGTATTTTTCATTTATGGAATACCTTTATGGTTTCCATTATGGGTAAATGTGATATCTTTATTTTAGGAAGTGCAGACTACCACCCCCTCAAAGTGATTTGATTTGTTAATGCCATATGTGGGACGTATAAAGGATGGAAATAATGGTATTACATATGATAGCCTAATTTAATTAAAATATAAATTTATATCATTATTATTTCATTCAATTTAATAAAAAAAAAGAAAAAAAAGAAATGAAAGTAGCGTTCATGCATACGTACGGCTTACCGTCTCCAAGAACGGTACATTTCATTTCTTATCTCCAAATGTTATGTACTATTATAAGTAAATATATATAATGTATATATATGTAATATATTACTTCTAAATGATGGATATAATTTTGGAATTATAATATATATATATATATCTCTCATTTTATTTTAATTCCATTAATATGACAAAAAAAGAAAGTTGCGTTCATGCGTACGTATAGCCAACCGTCTCCATGAACGGTGCTTTTAATTTTTTATCTCCGAATATTCTGGAATAGTATAAAATGAATATATACGGGATATATATGATATTTAAAACATCAATAATATTCTGGATATGATGTACCTATAACTACATGGAAAATTCTTTTCCAACAAGTTCAATTTTTACTCATGTACCGAAAATCGACAAAAACATCTGATATAAACTCACTTTATTACCAAATTATTATATCATTATAATATTTGATATTAACATAATAATAATATTTAAAGGTGGTCATTAAGAAATTATAAAATGACCAAATTTTATTATTTAGGATATTAAAGAACGATCGAGTCATGTTGGACACGAGGTAAGGGATCTTACCCCTCCCTTTCTTTTTAAGTACTCTCCTTTATGTCACTTCTTTTAGGCACCACTTTGTTATGATGGGGGTGTTATATTATATTCCTCTTTCTGTAAATTTTATTTTAATATGACGAGAGACCCTATTTTATCTCATCAATCAATTTTTGATGTTTTAAGTGGCGCTGTTAGGCTATCGAGTTTTCTTAAGGGATTCTTCATCTCGCTTTTAATCCCGTGAGATTCATGCTACATTTTCCAATATTTCCTTTTTATTGGTGTATGTACTGTCCATTATTATAATATTTGTGTAAAATAATTTCTTTTATGAGTATTTACGTCAATTTTTTATAGTCCTTCTTTCATGGGGTGTACATCTCGAAAGTTACCCAAGTCGGTAAGGGAACCTTTCACCCTCCTCTTTTTAAAAGACTTATTTTGTATTGTCTTTTAATTCACATAATATTATGTTGGGATATGTTCTTATATATACTTATTGATGTAAATTTTATTTCCAAGTGATGATATACCCTTTTTACATCTCATCAACTCATTTTCTGAATTTTGATGTGATGCCATTAGGCTGTCGAATATTACCATGGGAACTTTTTAACCCAATTTTGATTTCTTTGGGTTCAACATGTAGTTATTGAATATGTCATCCTTTGAATATGTGTGAATTACCTTTTATTGTTTTACACTTAATATCCACTTATATTGGGTGTATTTATATTTTCCACTAATTATTTTGAGATTGATTTATCCTTAATTTAAGGATACCTTCTTTATAAGGGATTTCATCACATTTTACATTTCTATTGAGGCTTCATTATTGTTATGCACAAATTCACTCTAATATGGTGTATATACTGTCCATTGGAATATTATATCATGAATCCATTTTTTCTCATGATATTATAATGTTCTGATTAAATGTTATTCCTCAATTATTGTATTCAAGTGTCTCTAATTTTGGTAAAAACCCTTTAACCAAAATATCGCTTTAAATGTATTAATGATTTGTTCTTATTAATATCCATGTTTTCAAAATGGTTTTAAGGATTTATTTATATGGATACTAATGGTTTTAAATGTTAAAATCTTCATGGTCGTATGGGACACTTTGATTCACAAATCTCTTTATTAAATTTTTTAAATGGTTTTGAAAATGGTATTTTTGAATGGATTAATTATTTCAATATCCTAAAATGTTATATTGTGATTAAAATGTGGAAATGTTATGTTTCCTTTATGCATGTTTTATGTTATACATTTATGTTATGGTTCTTGGGCATTGTTATGAAAACGTGTGGTTCCGTGATAAACTAAGGGCGGGTGAGCCCGATATAGCTCTCTAATGCATTGGGTAACGCGAAGGAGTTAAACGTCAAGGTTTCTCCGAAGAGATTGAGGGAATATACTGTGATGGGTATTCCAAATGTAACCAAGAGGGTTACTCCCTACATAATAATGTTATGAATGCCTCAAGTTACCTTTATGCCTTATGATTTCTATGTTTTATTCATGATTTGATGAGGTATATTAAAGTGCTTATGTTTTATGATTAAAGTATGATTCTATTGATTCTCATGTATACAAGTACTCATGTTTCATTTACATATTTTTATATCCCTTACTGAGCTTTTTATGCTCATCCCACATTTTTGAAATATTATACACATGTCTTAAAGATGAATAGGGTCAAGGATGGGATCATGGAAAGATATGCTATCTAAAACATGGAAGTAGACATGTATCTTTTACGATTTTTTTTTATTTATGGAAACTTAGTAGAAGTGTCTACTTTGTAAACTTTTGAGATGTAATATTTATGTCCTAATTCTCTAAAACTATAAACCTAAAAAGATCCTTAATGTGAATTATTCAATTTAATTCAAGATTAAGTAATGTTTAAGGTCAGGGCCTTATAGTTGGTATCAGAGGTCGGTTTATATAACTTTAGAAGTTTGTGTATTCTCTAGGCATAAGTGACATTACCATAATGGTTAGGATTTCAGAAAGAGTCCTAGTTTTAGATAAAGTGAATGGGTAATTATATCTTAGTTTTTATCTTCCTCATTAGTACATGATGGTTTTGTTGATATACTCAAACTGACATTTCTGTATTTAGTGAATGGATGGATCTAGCAGGCACCAAAGTGACATTAGGTTTGATGGAAACTTTGGTGGTTCTCTGATTAAGAGACTGGATGAAATGGGGGATTCAATGAGGAAACTCGTGGTTGTTCTAAACCAACTATCAAGGAGTCATGATCAACCACTTGTACCTTGGTATATTCTGTAATGCATCATGTACGGGATGACCAATCGATGTGGAAGTTCAGGTAATAATTATAAAGGTAACCATTAGGGTTTATATGATCCTTACTTATGAGGTAATTATGGGTTATTATATATTATGATGGAAAATGAAAGGAATGAGATAAACTTGATGTTAAAATATGTTATGATTATTTTTGAAGATTTTATCTCGTTTTGGGGAATGTTTTATGAATTATACAGTTTTGGAAAAGTCAACACGCAGACCGTGTGACAACCCGTCGCGTCGGACAAAGCTGCGGGAATCAAACCCACAACCAAAGTGCGACTGGTATTTATTGCATACCACTGGACTACATGAAGTCCCTGGTTAGTTTGACTAATTCATTTTAGTTTGATGATTTTAGGAATCAAGAGTAAGATTATTTTGGGTTATCTATGGAAATGATTAACATATCATCGAGGATATGTGAATAGGTTAATAACTTTTCAATATGAGACTTTAAGAGAGACTGATGTTATTTAGAGATAAATGTTAATTTATTACTTGGAAGACTATGTTATTAAATCCTTGAAATATTTGGGTTTCAATGTTAGTTTGGTTTACTTTAAAGAATTTTATGGACAAATTGTTTATTGAATGGTCTTTGTTGAACTTTGGGTTTTGTTGGAAAAATTTTGGAGATTAAGAATAGATTTTCTTTTTTATAAAGGATTATCCATTTGTGGATTATCTGATCTTGTTCTGAAAATTTTGGTTTTGGTTAAGGTCTAAAGACATGGGAAATATATAGTTCTCTTTTATGGATTAGTTGATTCTATAGAAGTTGATTAGATCTCTCTTAATATTATCAAGTCATCCTAAATAATCATCTTTTGGAGAATATATGAGTTTTTGTAAGAAATCTAGTAGGAGATGAGATTCTACACGAAAAGTAAGTATGTTTCCTTAAGATAAAAAATAAATTACTCATTGAAAAGTAACATAAAACAAAAATTATTTCTTTAAACTTCTCCTACTGGGGAATCGAATACCATTTAACCCACCACAAGTTTGTGATTTTCTTATGGTTAACTTTCTCCTAGACATATTTATTATCCCTCTCCCTCAAAACATGACTGTTTATTTTTTATTCCATGTCCATGTTTTTCTACATGGAATCCTAGTATGGGTTAGCTCGGGTGACCTTTGTAATTCCCTTTCTTTATTTTAAAGTGATAGTTTTACTGACTCTTGTTCCGATGTGGGATTTTCAATAAACTTTCCAATCCCAATTTTAAAAAATACGAGGATGCAATTCCCAAAAGGGGGGAAGGATATAACACCCTGGGTAAATAAATATTATAACAATTTCATATTTATCCATATTTGTGAATAAAATATTAATATTACTTTAAAGGGGATGCTATGCTCGATGGTGTACCCAATACACAACAACAAGTTTCTTGGGAATCTTGCGTTGCACTCTAATAATAATATAATATTATTTTAAATAGTAGTTAATGCTTAGCCGTTGTAATAGCAGGAATGAACGAAACTAACTACCAAATGATTATATATGTTTTTCATATATTTTTACTTTTATCCAAAAAAATTTAGAGGCTAAAAATTTGAATGAATCTAATTTTAAGCGTAAATATTCTAATATTCTTTAAAAAGTCGATTAACCACCTTTTGATGGTGAACACTTTTTAAATAATCTTTTTGTCATTTTCATAGGTTATATTGGACCAATTAAAATTCTTCTTTAGAATCGGGACATCAAAATTTACATTGTATATATTTTTGGTATTTTTCCGATAAAGTTCATTTTTTATTGAATAGTGAAAAATGTTGTATTTTAATTCAAAAAATCATTTTAATCTAATTTATTTATATGATTAGATTATCTTTTGATTTTGTTTTAAAGTAAAATTATAATATATTTTTACCATTTATTCCAATAGTGGTCACTGGAATTAATTTCACTTTGAATTTGGACATAAACTAGTGTCAATCTTTTAATATATATTCTTTCTTAAAAACACGCTATTTGTTTTGACAATGGAAATTATTTATTAAATTAATTAATATAACTTATATGATTTGAATTTTGTAAAATAGACATCATTTTTGAATTCGGGATATCAAATATAGCTTAGGGTGATTTTTTTTATTTTTCTAAAAAACATCAATTTTTGATGAATAGTGAAACCACTAAGTGGTAGTTGAAAAACTGATTTTTTCAGTTAAATGAAACTATTACACTTCTGTGATTTTATTTTCAAAAATCTGACATACATGGATGTCATTAAGAAGTAAAATTTGGTTCAATGGGATTAAAATAAATTTCTGGTGAATAGTATCTTTTAAGTTTTAATCGCGATTAGAGGTAATTAGTGTAGTTTAAGGTAAAAATATTTTTTTAATAATACAAAATGACCATGACACATGTACTAACCTTATTGGATAATTAATGGCCGACAAAGATAATCAATGGGTCAAATTGGGCACCCCATGGAGCTACTTTGGTAGGAAAATGACATTATTACCTTTTTATTTAAATTTAAAATTAAAATGTCACAAACATGTGTTGTTTTACTAAAAGAATTTTTTCATAGGGTTATTCAAGTAATATTTTTTAATATAAATATTCATTAGAAATATAAAAAATATTTCCTACTTCATGATATTTTTTTAACAATTTTTAGACACTAAATATATTAAATTATTTATGACACCATGATGATGCAACGATTACCTCAATATTTAAAAATTTAAATAAAATGAAAAGAAAAAGTAAACTATAAGACCTAAACATGTCACAAACCTATTGGATGGGTGGATTTCGAAACCTTATCACCTTATACTCGAAATATTTCATTTTGGGACCTTTAAAATCCGAAAATCATTATATAATAAAGTAATATCTGATAACATTCCAAGAGTGACCCTCCTCTCCTCTTATAAAAGGCCCCCACCTCTACCACCTTACACACACCTCTCAAGCCTTTTTCTCGGCCAACCCCTGCCCATTTCATCTCTCCACATCCCTCTCTTCATCATTGAATCCTCAATTTGGGAATAATCCATTCCAAGGAATCCTTTGAGCTCAAATCAATGATAGTTTTCCCGATTTAAAGGTAGTGTCCTCTCTTGTGTTCTTATGTTTTATTTTGCATCTAAAACCCTCTAAACTCTTTATTCCTTTATTTTGTAAAAACACTAGTATCTTAAATATACTTGTATTTTGATATAATAAGTATTTGAGCTACACTTTCACAATCCTCCATCTAATGGGTAAAGAACATACTGTTTCTGTTGATGACGAATTACTGCCTCACGAAACGATGATTGTTCAATATTCTTTTAACACATTCAAAGGTGTCCATTAATATGTCACAATATTTATATAAGATATATAATATGTTTATTATTTCCTTAAGCTTCTGTATTTTTCATTAATTTCATACCTTTTTGGTTTCCATAATGGGTAAATGTGATATCTTTATTTTAGGAAGTGCAGACTACCACCCCCTCAAAGTGATTTGATTTGTTAATGCCATATGTGGGACATATAAAGGATGTAATAAATGGTATTACATATGATATCAAACTATAATTATAATATATATTTATATCATTATTATTTCATTCCATTGAATACAAAAAAAAAGAAAAAAAAGAAATGAAAGTAGCATTCATGCGTACGTACGGCTTACCGTCTCCATGAACGGTACATATCATTTCTTATCTCCAATTTTTACGTACTATTATAAGTACATATATATAATAGATATATTTGTAATATATTATATCTAAATTATGGATATCATTATGGAATTACAATATATATATATCTCATTTTGTTTTAATTCCATTAATATGACAAAAAAATAAAGTAGCGTTTATGCGTACCTACGGCCTACCGTCTCCTTGAACAGTGCTTTTAATTTTTTATATCCAAATGTAATGTAATAGTATAAAATGAATATATACGGGATATATATGATATTTAAAACATCAATACTATTCTAGATATGATTTACCTATAACTACATGGAAAATTCTATTCCATCAAGTTCAATATTTACTCATGTACCGAACATTGACAAAAACGTCTGATAGGAACTCACATTATTAACCAATTATTATAAAATTATAATATGTGATATGAACTGAATAATATTCAATAAATTAGGTCCTTATGAAATTATAAATTGACCAAATTTTATTATTTAGGAGATTGAAGAACGATCGAGTCATGTCGGACATGAGGTAAGGGATCTTACCCCTCCCTCTCTTTTTAAGTACTCTCCTTTATGCCACTTCTTTTAAGAACATATTTGTAATGTTGGGGGATTTTATTTTATATTAATATTTCTTTAAATAATATTTCAATATGATGAGACACCCTATTTGATCTCATCAATCCATTTTTGAAGTTTTAAGTGGCGCCGTTAGGCTGCCGAGTTTTCGTAAGGTATTTTTCATCTCAATTTTATTCCCGTGAGATTCCTGTTACATTTTCCAATATTTCCTTTTGAGTTGTGTATGTACTGTACATTATTCTACACTTTTTTGTAACATAATTTAGTTTATGAGTATTTACATCAATGTTTTATAGTCCTTCTTTCATGGGGTGTACATTTCGAAAGTTACCCATGTCGGTAAGGGAACCTTTCACCCTCATCTTTTTAAAAGACTTCTTTTGTTATGTCTTTTAATTAACATACTATTATGTTGGGATATATTCTTATATATCCTTATTTATGTAAATTTTATGTCCATGTGATGATATACCCTTTTTATCTCTCATCAACTCATTTTCTGAATTTTGACGCCGTTTGGCTGTCGAATTTTACCAAGGGAACTTTTTAACCCAATTTCGATTTCTTTGTGTTAAACGTGTAGTTATTGAATATGAAATCCTTTGAATATGTGTGAATGACCTTTTATAGTTATACACTTAATATACACTTATATTGGGTGTATTTATATTTTCCACTCATAATTTTGAGATTGATTTATCCTTAATTTAAGGATACCTTCTTTATAAGGGATTTCATCACATTTTACATTTCTATTGACACTTCATTGTTGTTATGCACCAATTCACTCTTATATGGTGTATATACTGTCCTTTGTAATATTTTATCATGATTCCATTTATTCACATGATATTATAATGTTCTGATTAAATGTTATTCATCAATTATTATATTCAAGTGTCTCTAATTTTGGTAAAAAACCCTTTAACCAAAATATCTCTTTAAATGTTTTAATGATTTGTTCTTATTAATATCCATGTTTTCAAAATGGTTTTAAGGATTTATTTATATTGTTATTAATGGTTAAAAATGTAAAAATCTTTAAGGTGGTATGGGACACTTTGATTCAAAAATATCGTTATTAAATGTTTTAAATGGTTTTCAAAATGGTTTTTTTGAATGGATTCATTATTTCAATATCCTAAAATGTTATATTGTGATTGAAATGTGGAAATGTTATGTTTCCATTATGCATGTTTTATGTGATACATTTATGTTCTGGTTCTTGGCCATTGTTATGAAAATGGGTGGTTCTGTGATAACCTCAGTGAGGGTGAGCCCGATATAGCTCTCCAATGCATTGGGTAACGCAAAGGAGTTAAATGTTAAGGTTTCTCCGAAGAGATTTAGGAAATATACTATGATGGGTATTCCAAACGTAACCAAGAGGGTTACTCCCTACGTAAGAATGTTATGAATGTCTCATGTTACTTTTATGCCTTATGATTTCTATGTTTTATTCATGATTTGATGAGGTATGTTAAAGTTCTTATGTTTTATGAGTAAAGTATGATTTCATTAATTCTCATGTATACATGTACTCATGTTTCCGTTCCATATTTTTATATCCCTTACTAATATTTTTATGCTCTTCCCATGTTTTTGAATTGTTTTACACATGACTTAAAGATGGATAGGGTCAAGGATGGGATCAATGAAGGACATGCTATCTAAAACATGGAACTAGACATATTTATTTAAAGAGTTTTTTTATTTATGGAAACTTAGTAGAAGTGTCTACATTGTAAACTTTTGAGATGTAATAGTTATGTACTAATTCTCTAAAACAATAAACCTAAAAAGATCCTCAATGTTAATTATTCAATTTAATTCATGATTAAGTAATTTTTACGGCCGAGGCCTTATAGCTTAGTTTCCAATTCTTCTCAAATCTAATAATTTTATTCAGTGGAGAAATTCTTAAAAACACCATGTCACTAACTTCAAATTATATATCACATTGGTGATTATAATTATAATATTTCTTCTAACAATGAGATAAATTTATTTTCTTCTAAATGCATTTAATCTTCATTACCATTTCTTCAGCTATCTCGAGTCCGAATAGATTTGTTTCTCTAACTTCATTCTGTCATGTTAGAGACCTAAATTTCATTCCATATATGGATTCCTAAAAAGCCAACTAAATTAAAAAGGGAATTATATTATTGTATGATAACTCAACTAGAGGACGTTTTTGATCTCAACCACCTTGGAAATCCAAACAACAAGATCTCAATATATATTTTGAAGTTTGAATTTTTTTTAATATTGAACACGTGTATGAGGATGATACAAAGGGATGAAACACAGTTCCCTATCAAGATCTTGTTTAAGAATTCACCATAAATTTTAGGTGACCCAATGATATTGATTAGATAGAATTGAATTTGGTAATTCATTGAACCTTACAACATATTTAATGTGTATCCTAGAAATAAGACCTAGAGACAAGTCTTATATAATGGTGATGAAGTGTTCTGACATAGTACGATGATTGACTATAACTCATATAGAATTATGCCCTTTATAATTTTTGGGTAGTCAAAAAAATACATGGTGATGTTTTTCAATTTACATTATAATATGGGTCATGAATTCAACATCAACATATCTTTGTATTTCATCCATAATTTACTAAGATTCCAAGAACTGAGATACAACACCTACAATATCCCTCTTCATGAAATCCCACCGAAAAATTTCTTTCAAATCTATATACATCTTCATATATCATATATAAATAGAGAATGAATAACTATAATCATCCTATAATGTAAAGACCCAAAAAATTCAAGGAATTTTTTTTTATTTTTTTTTGGATTTTTACAAGAATGCAGTTTCTGATGGAACCTGATTCCGAGGCCCAGTGTGCCCAGAATCATTTTCCGAAGTTTGGCTCGGGTACGTTCAGTGAACGAACGAGCGAGCTTTTCTAACTTTTGAACCGGTGCTCAGAATCAAATTCCGTGGGCACCGATGGAATTGCAGCGCCGGTAATTGCTTAGAAATGCCTCTTCCGGAGTTGCATTTGTTCGAGTGTGGTTTTTAATTTTTGGGCTTAAAGTTAAAAAATAAAATAAATTGTATGACAGACTTTATTTTATATCACTTAATCCATTTGGAAGCCACTTGAAGCCACTTAAAGCTACATAAGCTGAGTTGTTGCGGATAGTGTGCTATCCAAAAATATCTTACCCTCTTGGTAGGATATTTGTGAGGTTGGGCCCGCACGAGCCCCGCAGTTTCATTCCGCTAAGTAACGCACCAGTGGAAACCCGTCATTATGGAAGTCAACAGACGCGTTTTCTTAATTTCTTAATGCACCAATTAATTGGGCGGTTTTATTCATTGAATTAATTGGGCGGTTTTGTTCTTTGAATTAATTCTATGAATTAATTTATTCGTTTCTTAACCTGTTTGAAATCTGTTGGCGTAATAATAAAATAAGACCAACGCACGACTTCTGAAAAAATGCTCATTGAGAGGTCTTGACAAGTTTTGTTCCTTCATCCTCCTTCACGAAGAATGCGAAGAACACGAAGAACGTGAAGAACATGAAGAACGCGAAGAAAGCCATCACCCTCGGAGTTTGACGACGCTTCATCCAAGACGTTCTTCCCCGCCCCGATCTCCGATCACCGACTGCATGAGGTAAGAGATTTCGTGTTTCTTTTTAAACATATTTGTGGTTTATAACAACACATGGATTTAATTATTTATAATTAAATCTGTTGGTTCTTGGTCCTCGAAGTCCGTCGATGCAACGCCAGATACCACGACGAACCCCTCCTTCTGCGACGAACCCCTCCTTCCACGACGATCAAATCCTCGAAGAACCCGTGTGCGACGACTTGATGAGGTAGGGGTTTTATTGAATATATTATACTCTATGTATGTTTCGATTCAAAATGAATAACCCGGTTCATAAGAACAATTTTAATTCATTAAAATTGTTTTGGTTATGTTTTCTATGTGTTGATTAATCCTCCCAACTGTTATCGCCTAATGCAGAGGGTGCGAGCCAAACGAACACGGCCCGATTACACTCCGCAGTTCTTCATTGATGCGCGGATTGGCGGGGGACGACAAAACATGCCGCATGGACGATCCGTTGTATCCGAAGTGAAGAACGGGACCCGGGAGGAGCTTCGGTGAAGACGGGAATGAAAATGGACCACCGGAGCAGCTCCGGTGGCCTGCGGAAGCCACCGGCGACGCCCCGGCGCGCCGCAGGACAGGGCCGCCCCGACTGAGCCGCAGCGGCGGCGGTAAGCCGACCTGCGGCCACGCGGGTCCGGATCACACACACGGGACACGACCTTTTCCACGTTCGCTGAGTTCCAGCGCGGCCCCTCGAGGGCCGCAGCACTCCCGTTCCGCGGGGGTAGCGCCCCGCGACTGCCACGCTCGGCCGAGCCGAGCCGGGCTGGCCCGACCGGCCGGGTCGCGCCCTGGCCGGACCAGGCCGCGCCGAACCGGGTCCGACCCGGACCCAGGTCGGGTCGAACCGGTTCGGGCCGACCCAGGGGGGTTGGGTCGGGTCGGTCCGGGCCCAGACCCCTCGTCTTCAGACCGTTTTTGGTATTTTGCCCGTAACATGAGCTACGGTCCACCGAACAATGCGTCGTTAGCAGCGATGCGATCCTTGGATCGATATGGTCATTTCGGTATATCGCACTCAAGGTTTCGGAATACTTTGGGTTCGGACGGGTTGGTTCGTACACGAAACCAACCGGGCCTTCGGAGCGGAAACACTCATATCTTGAACTACGGACGTTCGATTGACGTGCCGTCGACATTGTTGAATTCCTCTATGTGAGACGGATCTTTTGGCATACTCCGCCCGAGGTTTGGACGCAGGTGGAGTACGGTCAGGTTGGTTTTTCCTTAAAAACCAACCGGACCCCTGGGATGAAAAAGCCAATATCTCTCAGACCGGGCGTCCGATTGACGCGCCGTCTGTGACGTTGAGTTCCTGTTGACGATACAGAACTTTTGGATACATCAACTCTGGACTATGTGTCAGTTGATGTATCAGCCTCTCGGCTTGTGGAGTAGACCCTCCCGAACGAGCTTGCTGTGTGCGGGAACCCTAGAGGCTGCGACTGTTACTGTGACGACGACGACTGTGCAGAGATCCTCAGTGGATTCGACGGTGAAAACTACAGCACTCAGCGTTCCTTTGTGGGTCAGTGCTACAGGTCATGTGTGGCCCCGATCCTGTGTGGGTCCGATCCTGTGTGGGTCAGCGCTCAGCGGTCCTGTGTGGGCCAGCGCCTACAGGTCCTGTGTGGGCCTGATCCGGTGTGGGTTTTTGTGGGGGTTAGTTACCTATCGATCCTTTGTGGGTCAGATCCTTTGTGGGTCATTGCGGGGGTTAGTACCTATCGATCCTTCGTGGGTTCGATGACATAGATGGATCAGTGATAATCTCTATCGTCATTTGAAGAAGTATAACTGTGTGAGCTGAAAATCTGTTTTACTTTCCTTTGTGGATTGTGTTGAGCTATCCTGTGTGGATTTACGTTTTACTTTCCTTTGTGGATTGTGTCGAGCTATCCTGTGTGGATTTACGTTTTACATTCCTTTGTGGATTGTGTTGAGCTATCCTGTGTGGATTTCACGTTTTTCTTTCCTGTGTGGACTGGGTTGTACTTGAGCTCAGAAGTTGGAGCCGAGTGAGAATTGATGACTTAGGTATATGTATGGGCATATACCTAAGCTGTGTCGGATGTTACTTCATGATGGTATCATTCCTTTGTGGTTTATCCTTTGTGGATTCTGGGAGACCTTCGGGGTATCGGGGTCCCTACTGAGTAGCTTATACTCACCCCTGCATGGGATATGCCCGCACTACGTTGTGTTGGTTGCAGACGACGGACATCGCTGATCGTGGTGGAGGCTTGCGGAGCAGGACGGTACCTGGAGGTGGACCACTAGGCGGGGTGTACTCGGAGCAGTAGGCTGGACCCGAGGAGCAGTGGAGGCTTTCTGTACCCACCCTTCAGTTGGGACTTCCAGAGGATGGCTCGATGTTGCGGCTCTACTTTTCAGTTGTTGTTTTTCCCCTTTCAGTTCTACTTTACATTTGGGATTGTATTTCCGGCCCCCTTTACTTTTCCGCACTTACTGTTGTACCAGCTCTTACTTAGTGTTTACTTTTTCCGCTTGCTTACTCTGTAGTGCTTGTTGACTTTCCAAAGGCAATGCCTTCCCTTTTACCGGGATTTTACGCCTTGGTGCTAGTCGCCAGCCCCTGGCCTATGGAAGGCGGGTTTGGGGTAGTCACGACACGGGCCCCGAGGACGGGTCTTGACAAATTGGCATCAGAGGTGGTTGGTTCTACCGCAGACTCTGATCTTTCTTCTATGTGAAGCAATAGTGTTTAGCATATTGGGTGTCGTTATCAGTCCAGGGAGTCCAGTGTTGGTGCGGCGGCTGACGTATCCGTACACCAGGACCCTAACTTCTGATTTATGACTTAATGCACGAAAACATTGATTGCATGTGTGTTTCAAGTTTTCATTGTGATTATTTCATATCAGCTCACCAGGTATACTGTTCTGACCATGGAGTACCTGTTTCTTTTCAGGATGGCCCCACGATGGCAGCCAGTTAGGGTTCCAAGAGTGGTACGTGACGACAGCCTGCCGAGCGATGAGGCCTCGGTACAGGGCCCTTTGACAGCAGAGGCACTGGCGGTACCTCTTCCAGCCGATCCCCCGATGCTTCCAGCACCAGCCGCTGATGATGCAGGTCGCCTCAGTGCTCTGCATGAGTTTCAATGCCAGCGACCACCTAGGTTCCATGGGGAGACGGACCCCCAGGCAGCCGGGGACTGGCTGGAGGCAGTGGTGCGAGTTTTCCGACTAGTGAGGACACCAGTAGACCTCATGGTGATTTCGCAGCGAGCCTACTGCACGCAGGAGCAGGGCGATGGTGGAGCTTGATGCTCCAGGTGTACGATAAGGCCTCTCTCATCTGGACAGACTTTGATGGCCTCTTATGTTTAGAGTTCGTTCCGGCCACCCTCTGTGCGGTGCACATCCAGGAGCTTCTTCAGCTGCGACATGGCAGCTTGACGGTCGCCCAGTACTCAGCGAGATTCACTGATCTCTCGTGCTACTCGACCGACATGGTACGGGACCCATTCTTCCAGGCCCAGACCTTTGAGCAGGGTTTGAGACATGAGATCAAGGCATCACTGATCTCCCTCAACATCCCGACCAAGGCAGGAGTACTGGAGAAAGCCCTTTGGATCAAGAGTTTTCTTTGCTGAGACTTCTCTAGCGGAAGGACCTACCACGGGGTGGCACGTAGCAGAGTCTTCCGCAGTGGGCAGTCGACGGATGACTCAGGGGTCCAGGCAGACCAGACCCTCACGAAGATGGCCTCAGTGCACTGGATCTGCAGAGCGAGGCACACAGTGTGGAGCCAGTCTTTCGAGAGGCAGATAGTGCTATACTTGCGGCGGGCAGGGTCACATGGCTCGTGACTGCCCGACCCACCATGCTGAGGAGCAGAAGACAGCTGAGGGTCCACCCAGACAGAGGCAGATGGTCGACCGTGGCAGTCCGTATGATGGAGGCGGACGAGGTAGAGAAGCAGGCCAAGCAGTAGGTGGTGGGCGACGCTTTGAGGATCTACCACCACCACCACCAGGAGGCCCGCCCCGAACACAGGGAGCTGGCGGGCAGAGACAGGCACAGCTCCAGGCAGTGGAGACCTACGACCACGGCGCGCTCGAGATGATTCGAGGTATGATCTGTGTCTATTCCACCCTTGCTGCAATTCTTATAGACACAGGAGCGAGTCACTCTTTCATAGCTGCCGCCTTTTTTCGGAGCTCAGAGATTCCGATAGTTCCATTGGCTCGATCCATACGGCTAGAGACTCCTACGAGAGCAGACTCGACGATTATGCACTGGTGCCGGCAGTGTGAGCTTACTCTAGGAGGCGAGTGCTTCAGCTGGGATCTTCTTGTAGCAGCGTCGAGGCCTTACAACGTCATCTTGGGCATGGATTGTTTATCTACAGTCCATGCACAGATTGACTGTATTAGGTGCAAGGTGCGATGAGTACGCACCGACGGGAGCAGGTTCACCTTCACCGGTGAGAAGAGAGACATCGCAGCACAGGATGGACTTCCGTAGAGGAGAGGACAGCCCATCACTCATCAGTTGGCTAGCCTCATCCTAGGAGCTGTTGACGTGCAGAGTCCTAGTTTTCCTATAGTGGTGGATCAGTATGCAGACGTCTTTCCCGATTACGTTCCAGGGATACCTCCCCACAGAGAGGTCGACTTTCATATTGACATGTACCCCGGGAGAGCCCCGATATCGACTCCAGCGTATCGGATGGCCCCCGCTGAGCTTCGAGAGCTACGGGTACAGTTGGAGGACTTGCAGGGCAAGGGTTTCATCTGACCCAGTGTTTCACCCTAGGCTTCGCCAATATTGTTCGTCAAGAAGGATGACGGGAGCTTGCGACTGTGTGTCGACTATCATCGCCTGAACTTGGTGACAGTGATGAACAAGTATCCGCTACCGAGGATTGATGACCTCTTCGATCAGCTCGAGGGATCATTGTGGTTCTCAAAGATAGACCTCAGGTCAGGCTATCATCAGCTCAGAGTTCGAGACGTGGACCTATAGAAGACGACCTTCAGATGTCAGTATGTCCACTATGAGTTCTTGGATATGCCCTTCGGCGTAACCAATGCTCCAGTAGTGTTCATGGGCCTCATAAATAGGATCTTTTAGCCATACCTCAATCGATTTGTCTTGGTCTTCATCGATGACATTTTGATATACTCGACTACTGAGGAGGAGCACACCTATCACTTGCAGGTTGTACTAGACACACTCCGAGAGAACAAGATTTATGGAAATCTCTCGAAGTGTTAGTTCTGGATACGTGAGGTCCACTTCTTGGGGCACGTCATTTCTGAGGCGGGAGTTGTAGTGGATCCTGCGAAGATCGAGGTAGTGCCAGCTTTGGAGCCACCCAGGAGCGTGACAAAGGTGCGGAGTTGCTTGGGACTAGCTGGATACTACCGGAGATTCGTGCCAGACTTCTCCATAGTTGCGGCACCACTATCAACTTTGATGAAGAAGGGGAATCCGTTTGTGTGGTCAGACAGATGTCAACAGAGTTTCCAGGAGCGGAGCCAGAGGTTGACCAGGGCACCTATCTTGAGGTTTCCTGAGGAGGGAGTAGGGTACGTAGTCTACTGCGATGCATCAGGGACCGGACTCAGATATGTCCTGATGTAGGAGCAGGTAGTGATCACCTACGGATCACGTTAGTTGAGGCCGCATGAGCAGAACTACGATAGCCATGACCTGGAGTTAGCAGTATTGGTCTTCTCTCTGAAGAAATGGCGACACTATCTGATGGGCGAGCGCTTTACAGTCTTTTTTGACCACCAGAGCCTCAGGTACATCTTCTCGCAGAAGGACCTGAACCTGAGACAACGTCGATGGATCGAGTTCCTCCACGACTATGACTTTGAGATAGTCTATACTCATGGGAAGGGGAATGTGGTAGCTGATTCTCTCAGTAGGAGGACGAGCATTCAGCTATATGAGGAGGTGACAAAGCAGCTAGCCGCTTTGCAGATATCCTTCGTGGATAGTGGTGGAGCAGCCTTCCTCCAGTCTCTCACAATCACCCCTCCACTACTGCAGCAGGTTAGAGAGGCACAGCCTGAGGACGCTAACTGTGAGAAATGGCATGCACAGTTATCCTCAGGATGGGCACCTAATGGCTTCTCCTATGGAGCAGAGCACGAAAACCTTTTCAGAGGACGTACCATGGTACCAGTCTCTTTACGAGAGGAGGTGTTGAGAGAGTTTCACATTTCTCCTTTGGTGGTACATCCTGGAGTGGCGAAGATGTACCAGGACCTCAGACGACAGCACTGGTGGCCAGAAATGAAGAAGGTTGTGGCAGAGTTCGTTTCTCTATGCCTCACCTGCCAGCAGGTGAAGGCAGAGCATCAGGTACCAGCAGGCTTGGTATAGCCCTTGGAGGTCCCAGAGTGGAAGTGGTACGAGATATCTATGGTCTTCGTGACTGTAATTCCACGCACTTCCAGAGGTCACGACTCCATCTAGGTGATTGTCGACCGACTCACCAACTCGGCTCATTTCTTACCCATCAGAGAGTAGGGCTCAGTGGAGAGCTTGGGGTGTCTCTACGTTCAGGAGATTGTACGGCTACACGGTGTGCCATCATCTATCTTCCCCGATTGAGATGCTCGCTTTACTTCCCGGCTTTGGAAGGGGTTGCAGGAGGAGTTCGGGATGTGGCTACGTCTGAGCACCGCCTTTCACCCTCAGACGGATGGTCAGACGGAGAGGACCATTCAGACTCTCGAGGACATGCTCCGCGCATGTGTCCTCGACTTTGGTCGCAGCTGGGAGGACCACCTACCCTTGGTGGAGTTCGCGTACAACAACATCTACCACACCACCATCGGGATGGCACCATAAGAGGCGTTGTACGACAGACCTTGCAGATCTCCTTTGTGCTGGACAGACCCTGGGGAGTAAGCACATGTGGGACCAGAGATGGTCCGAGCCACGACAGAGAGGTCCAGGTCAACCATGAGTGGATGAGGACAACTCAGAGCCGGCAGAAGTCTTATGCTGACAGGAGGCGGAGGTCACTAGAGTTTGAGGATGGTGACCACGTCTTTTTGCGTGTCTCACCTCGACGTGGATTACAGAGATTTGGTCGAGGCAGACAATTGTCTCCACACTTCATCGGACCTTTCTAGGTCCTCAGCAGGATTGGAGAGGTGGCTTATCACCTGGCTCTACCACCTCAATTGCACCGGATGCACAACATCTTCCACGTATCCCAGCAGAGGAGATACATGCACGACCCGACACATATCATTGACCATGGGGAACTAGACGTGGATGATGGGTAAACTTTTGCGGTGGTCCTGGTGGAGATCAAGGATCAACAGGAGCAGGTCCAACATGGACGGTCGATTCCTCTTGTACGAATCAGATGGCAGCATGGGACCCCCTGGAGAGCACTTGGGAGTGGGAGGATCAGATGCGTGCTCAGTACCCACATTTGTTTCCCTAGTTTATGATGTATCTTTACGGGGACATAAAGCCCTGATGTGGGAGTGATGTAAAGACATGAAAAATTCAAGGATTTTTTTTTAATTTTCTTTGGATTTTTAAAAGAACGCAGTTTCTGACGGCACCTGATTCCGAGGCCCGGTGTGCCCGTAATCATTTTCCGAATATTGGCTCGGGTACGTTCTGGGAACGAATGAGCGGGTTTTTATAACTTTTGAACCGTTGCTCGGAATCAAATTCCGAGGGCACCGATGGAATCGCAGTGCCGATAATTGTTTAGAAACACCTCTTCCGGAGTTGCGTTTTCTCGGGTGTGGTTTTTAATTTTTGGGATTAAAGTTAAGAAATAAAATAAATTGTATGACAAACTTTATTTTATTTCACTTAAGCCACTTGGAAGCCACTTGAAGCCACTTAAAGCTACTTAAGCTGAGTTGTTGCGGATAGGGTGCTGTCCAAAAATATCCTACCCTCTTGGTAGGATATTTGTGAGGTGGGCCCCGCATGAGCCCCACCGTTTCATTCCGCTAAGTAACGCACCCGCGAAAATCCGTCATTATGGAAGTCAACTGATGCGTTTTCTTAATTTCATAACACACCAATTAATTGGGCGGTTTTATTCGTTGAATTAATTGGGCGGTTTTGTTCGTTGAATTAATTCTATGAATTAATTTATTCATTTCTTAACCTGTTTGAAATCCGTTGGCGTAATAATAAAATAACACCAACGCACAACTTCTGGAAAAATGCTCGTTGAGAGGTTTTGACAAGTTTTGTGCCTTCATCCTCCTTTGTGAAGAACGTGATGAACGCGAAGAACGCGAAGAACGCCATCACCCTCGGAGATTGATGATGCTTCATCCGAGACGTTCTTCCCCGCCCCAATCTCCGATCACCAACTGCTTGAGGAAAGAGATATCAGTTTTCTTTTTAAACTTTTTTGTGGTTTATAACAACACACAGATGTAATTATTTATAATTAAATCTTTTGTTTCTTGGTCCTCGGAGTTCGTCGACACAACCCCGGATACCGCCATGATCCCCTCCTTCTGCGACGAACCCCTCCTTTCGCGACGATCAAATCTGCAAAAAACCAGCGTGTGACGACATGACGAGGTAGGGGTTTTATTGAATGTTTTATACTCCGTGGATGTTTCCGTTCAAAATGAAGAACCCGTTTAATAAGAACAATTTTAATTCATTAAAATTGATTTGGTTATGTTTTCTATGTGTTGATTAATCCTCCCAACTGTTATAGCCTAACGCGGAGGGTGTGGGCCAAACGAACACAGCCCAATAACCCTCCGCAGTTCTTCCTTGATGCGCGGATTGGTGTGCGACGAAAAAACATGCCGCAGGGATGATCCGTTGTTTACGCAGTGAAGAACGGAACCCTGGAGGAGCTTCGGCGCAAACGGAAAGGAAAACAGGCCACCGGAGCAACTCCGGTGGCTGCGGAAGCCACAGGCGGCCGGAGGCGGCGGCGCCCCGGCGCGTCGCCGGATAGGGCCGCCGCTGCTTCAGCCGCGGTGGCCAACGGACCCCCGGCCACGCGGGTCCGGCTCACATGCACGGGACGCGGCCTTTGCTGCGTCCGCTGAGTTGCAGCGCGGCCCCTCGAGGGCCGCGGCACTCCCGTTCCGTGGGGGCAGCGCCCCGCGGCTCCCACGCTCGGCCGCTTGGCCGAGTCGAGCTGGGCCGGCCCGACCGGCCAGGTCGTGCCCTAGCCTAACCGGGCCACGCCGAACTGGGTCCGACCCAGACCCGTGTCGGGTCGACCCGGTTCGGGCCGACCCAGGGGGGTTGGGTTGGGTCGGTTGGGCCCAGACCCCCCGTCTTCGGACCGTTTTCGGTCTTTTGTCCTTAACATGAGCTACGGGCCTCCGAACGACGCACTGTCAGCGGAGATGCGATCCTTGGGTCGAGATGGTCATTTCGGTATATCGCACTCAAGGTTTCAGAATACGTTGGGTTCAGCCGGGTTGGTTCGTACACGAAACCAACCGGGCCTTTGGAGCGGAAACAGTCATATCTTGAACTACGAACGTCCGATTGACGTGCCGTCGACTTCGTTGAATTCCTCTAAGTGAGACAGATCTTTGGCATACTCCACCCGAGGTTTGGACGCAGGTGGAGTACGGTCGGGTTGGTTTTGCCTTAAAAACCAACCGGGCCCCTGGGACCAAAAAGCCAATATCTCTCAGACCGGGCGTCCGATTGACGCGCCGTCTGTGACGTTGAGTTCCTGTTGACGATACGGAACTTTTGGATACATAAACTCTAGACTATGTGTCAGTTGATGTATCAGCCTCTCGACTCGTGGAGAAGACCCTCCCGAACGAGCTTGCTGTGCGCGGAAACCATAGAGGTTGTGACTGCTACTATGACGACGACGACTGTGCAGAGATCCTCAGTGGACTCTACGGTGACGAGTATAGCACTCAGCGATCCTTTGTGGGTCAGTGATACAGGTCCTGTGTGGCCCCGATCCTGTGTGGGTCCGATCTTGTGTGGGTCAGCGCTCAGCGGTCCTGTGTGGGCCAGCGCCTATAGGTCCTGTGTGGGCCCGATCCTGTGTGGGTCTTTGCGGGGGTTAGTTATCTATCAATCCATTGTGGGTCAGATCCTTTGTGGGTCATTGTGGGGGTTAGTATCTATCGATCCTTTGTGGGTCCGATGACTTAGATGGATCAGTGATCATCTCTATCATCATTTGAAGAAGTATTCCTGTGTGAGCTGAATCTCTGTTTTACTTTCCTTTGTGGATTGTGTTGAGCTATCCTGTGTGGATTTACGTTTTACTTTCCTTTGTGGATTGTGTTGAGCTATCCTCTGTGGATTTACGTTTTACTTTCCGTTGTGGATTGGGTTGAGCTATCCTGTGTGGATTTCATGTTTTTCTTTCCTGTGTGGACTGGGTTGTACTTGAGCTCGGAAGTGGGAGCCGAGCGAGAATTGATGACTTAGGTATATGTATGGGCATATACCTAAGCTGCGTCAGATGTTACTTTGTGGTTGTATCTTTCCTTTTTGGTTTATCCTTTGGGGATTCTGGGAGACCTTCGGGGGTCTCGGGGTCCCTACTGAGTAGCTTATACTCACCCCTACACAGGCTATGCCCGCACTACGTTGTGCTGGTTGCAGACGACGGACAACGCTGATCGTGGTGGAGGCTTGTGAAGCAGGACGGTACCTAGAGGTCGACCACTGGGTGGGGTGTACTCGGAGAGGTAGGCTGGACCCGAGGAGCAGTGGAGGCTTTCTGTACCCACCCTTCAGGTGGGACTTCCAGAGGACGGCTCGACGTTGCGGCATTACTTTTCAGTTGTTGTTTTCCCCTTTCAGTTGTACTTTATAGTTGGGCCTGTATTTCCGGCCCCCTTTACTTTTCCGCACTTACTGTTGTACCAGCTTTAACTTAGTGTTTACGTTTTCCACTTTCTTACTCTATAGTGCTTGTTTACTTTCCAAAGGCAATGCCTTCCCTTTTACCGGGATTTTACGCCTTGGTGCTAGTCGCTGACCCCTGGCCTATGGAAGGCAGGCTTGGGGTAGTCCCGGCATGGGCCTTGAGGACGGGTCGTGACATATAACAACTGTTTCTTCAAATATGGTATTAAATGATCACATAAATAGTTTGTGAATCTTATACTTCCATCATGATCAAGGGTAAACTCAAGAATATTTCTAACATTATATTTCAACTCCATATCTACCATTTTCACCTCTTTAGTCATCACATAGATATATTCTTGGACATTCAATTAATCAAGATAATATTTCACCCTTCTTGAAGGATGTCAAGATCCTTCTATTAAGAATCCAAAAATATTCGATCTTTTGTAATCCACATCACAGATAAGATATCATGATCCATTTTACTCAATGCATCAACCACCTTGTTCACTTTTCCAAGGTGGTAGTGTATTGAGTAGTCGTTATCGTTAATATTCTCCTACCAGCAACTTTGGAATATATTAAACTCTTTATTTGTGAATATATACTTCATACATTTAATATTATAATATATATCCTAATTTTTTCTTTAAATATAATTTCTCAATGTATTTAATGAATCAAATACCGCAGCTAACTCCAAATCATGAGTTGGGAAATTATTCTCATGAATATTCAATTATTTGGGGAATAATGTATATCGTTTTCATTATATATAAAAATAAATCCCAATCCATTCGTGGGTGAATTAATATAGATTAAAATCCCTTATCCACTATAGGGTAATGAAATAATATGTTTGATGACTAATATTTTATTTAGTTGCTTAATAATTTCCTCACGTTCATCTATCTGGAGGAACCTGAATCCCTTCCATGTTAACTTTGTTTGAGGATTATATAGTATGGATAAATTATCCAGAAATGTTGATAATATATAGCTAAACCAAGAAAAATATAAATCTCATTCACCATGGTATGTTTGGGCCAATATTCAACAGCCTCCATCTTCTATAGATCTACTAATTTACCCTCTCTTGAGGTTATATCACCCAAAATTTGAAATCTTCTAGAGAAAAGAAATCACACTTTCTAAATATTTCATATAGTTTATCCTGCATTAAAAAATTTAGTATAAGTATAACATGGTTCATATTCTCTTCCTTTCTCTTTGACTAGATAATAGTATCATCTATAAATACCACCACAGTTTAATCAATGCAGTCTATAAAAAATATAATCATTAAATCCATAAAGATAGAATGTGAATTAATAAAAATAAAAAGAAATACTATATATTCATAGTGTCTTTAACATGTATGAAATGATGTCTTGGGTATATAATCTTTATTAAACCTCAATTAATGATATACCTAATGAAGGTCAATATTTGAAAAGTATTTAGATACATCCAATTGATAAAAAAAATCATCAAAAGGGGGAAGATGATACTTTTTATTGATCATAATATTGTTTAAATTCTGATAATCATTTTTGATTTTAATTAATCTATCATTATTTTTATAAAATATTAGAAGTTCACCCCTAGGTGAAATAATTATTCAAATGAATATATAGTTAAATATTTCCTGGAGTTTTTTCTTATACTCCCGAAACTCAATTGACACTATTCTATAAGGAGTCTTTGAAATTTCTGTGGCACTTGGTATGCGTTATATTGAGAACACAAATTCACATTTTCAGTTAAATACGAGGAAATCCTACTAAAATACATTAACAAAATCACTAAAAATGGGCATATCATCGATGATAAGTTTCTCCCCAACCATTTGAGATAAACACTGCTTATGAATGGGAATTAATACCTGTACAATAGATGTAATCTCCATTAGAAGTTCATACTTAGTTCATAATTATCATACCATTTATAGATTATCATTGGTTGGTTTGGATTTTCAAATAATAATTAACTTCCATGAAATTTTATGAGGGATTTATGTAGAGAAATCCAATCCATTCTTAAGATGAAATAAAATTAAACTAGAGAATGAATGATAATATTTCATGGAATCACATTCCCCCCAAATTCAACAGAAGGTAGATCATAGACATGATATGATATCATCATACCATTAGAAGTTTTCACATAAAATTATACATATAATCGTTTCAGTGGTATCTCCGTACCCTTATCAAATTCTTTAGATTTGAAGTTATGATTACATAAAGAGTCAAATAAGTCATTAGAATTTCGAGAGTGGATGGTGAGTGTACCGTTCACCACATATTCATCACACTCCTCATCATAAAATAATAATTGTAATATATTACCCTTATTACTTAGTTTAAGAAGTTTTTGATGTTGATCATCATCATTAACCCTCTTGTTTTTTCATTGGTTAAAATAATTCCAATTCTCCTTACATTTCAAGCACTGAATTGGGGGAGGTTCAATATGTGTAACATTCTATCTAATAAAAGTATTAACTCACTTCTTCCCATTAATTTAGAAATATATTGACCGATGTACCTCCCCTCCACTCTTAAAACATTTAGTAGCGCCCTTAAGACAATTTACTCCATGACTCTTCCGACACATTAATCATAAAGGAAATCTTATATTCTTCTCTCAATGGTTTTAGATTTTCATTAAAACTCTATATTCCTTTTCTTATAAAACCCATGAGATTGATATTTAACTAAAACATCCATTTCCTACATGATAGAACAACAAAATATCATTTAAAATTTACTAAATCACATTTTGGATAACACTCTTCAAATAAATGGTTTTAAGAGACTTAATAATCAGTCAACTTTAATTTTAGGATGGTTTATAATACCATAAGTTTACCTTGAACGTTTTATAAATTTAGCTTCACAGATACCAAAAAACTCATTATCCTTTTTATTTAACTCAGGGAACTCCTTCTCCATCTTCATATGAAGAACATGTGGAATGTACATATCAAGAAAACAAAATTCGTGAACTCATACCAATCCATGGACACAATTGCATCATATTCCTTATAATTTTAATAAGTGTCCACCTCTTATCCACTTCACCTTCCAAATGGGAAACAACTAAAATTACTTTTTCATGTTCTGAATACTGGAGAATGAAAAATAAATTTTTAGTGGTACCGATCCATTTTTCAACAACTAGTTGATCACTAGTTCCAATGAAATAAGGAGAATGTTTCTACATTAAGGACTCAATAGATCATGGTTCCATCCTTTTCACATTTGGAATTTTTTCATGATCCATAGATTGAGAAATATGTGTGAGAATATCAAATATATATTTCATTCCATCTCCCAGATTGTATGGATTATCATGAGGACAATAATTTTATTATCCATCACACTCAATATTATCATGGTTCCATCAAGTTCCAATAATTTACTGAAACCAATAATCATAGTGTAATAAAGAGTAATCATGATGGGGAACTACATAATAAGGAAAAATCACTTATAGGATGCCTAGATGATGAAATTTTATTTAATCTAGGATACATTAGGATTATCCTAGGCCATTCATAGTCATATTATATTTAAATCCCTTCTGATGGTTCCTATATACTTTTTGAATTACCCAATCACATCTCATAGGAGTGCCAAACCAGGTGTGGAACAAGGTCTATTATTATTCACTATTTCCTAATCGAGTCTAGATGAATACAGTGTTTTGGGGGTTATTACCCCTATTTACATATAATTCAGATCCACATAAACTTTTAATATCTACCCAGGGATGTGATTAATGGTAAATAACTCACTCTATACTTTACTAAAATTCCAGAACATGTTCATATACTTTAACTCATCCTTAGACTTATCCTTAGACATCCCCTTAGGGATATCACTAAGGTTTTATCATTGTAGTTTCCAAAAGCTAACTAAAACTATCCTTTTATACAAACTATAATGACCCAATATAAACATGCATAGATATTAAATCATTTTTATGAATATTCATTACATTAAATAAACACATGGTTGAGGACTATAGTAGTTTAGTTCCTTTGAAAACATAAAAACATAAACAATAGACTATATGTAAATTATATCATCTCCCATTAGTGTCTTCATAACTATAACCGTTCTAATACATTACATGCATACTACAATTATTCATAACTTGGGGAAAGAAAACATAATAATGGTTGAGATTAGATTCTCAGTAAGGCTAAATAATGTAGATACATAAGAGTAACATTAACAGAAGGGTATGAGAACATGAGAATACTGTTTGAAAACCATACCCTATATATCAATGATCGTATACATTAGTTAAGGAATAAATATTGTGATTTCATAAGACCTTAATCATAATATAATAAAATAAAACAGTCCATAAGAGAATAATATTTGAACAGTGATTGTAATTTGTGGTATACACATAATCATAGAAAATTATCTTTATATTGGTCATGGATCACTTCAAAATCCTTCATAGTAGGAAAAGTACTTTACTATACATAGTTAAATCTTGATTTCAGGAATTTCTAAATTAACTTGGTCCACTCACCATTCTATCCATGTCTTTCTGTATTGGGTCCACTCCCCATTCCATCCTTGTCTATCTCATTAGATATATAAATCTTTTTCCATTGTATTGGAAGGAGATATAGTTTCAAACCATCTCATAATAAAAACCATATTTATGTGATCCAAAAGATCATAAAAATTAATCATATCATAACCCATGATATTAAATGGGTATTATAAAAATTTCATCATATCATAACCTATGGAAAATAGGGAGGATTCATAATCATTTCATTTTAGAAGAGCTTATTAAATGAAGTGGGGTTCATAAGTATATACTCATGGTATAAACCATGGAAGAGAAATGATGATCATTAAAATAATACAATAAAAACATAAACCATTAATAGAGAAAATATGAATGGTATCATTGGATTATATCCCAAGTAAGGAATAGGTAACATAAACAGATGTCATATTAGATAGAAAATAAATTTGAATGATAATTGAAAACATTTCATGAGGAAAATATCCTTTAAACATTGAAAATTACATTTTGAAAATATAAATCATTTTCAAAACATTTTTATTTGAATATATATTTGAAAACATATAAATGAATATTCAATGAAATTATTCTTCATGTATTCATAAAATTCCATTCATGTTGTACAATTTAAAAAATATATTCCTTTTACATTTTTATAAATTCCAAATGATAATTGTTTTGTAAAATGACATGAAAATTTATTTAATTTTTTAAAAAAATTAAAAAATGTGTAAAATAAACTTTAAAATTTATAAGAGATTAATAAGATATTTTTGAAAATATTTTATGAAAAAATGATTTTAAAAGAGAACACTCTTCTGAAAGAAGAGAGAAATCATGTTGGATTTTCTTAAAAATATTTTCATTGATATATTAAGTACCAAAGAGTGGGAAAAATGGTATTGTTACTTGAATATATCATGAATAACCATAGTATAATAAAAATTAATATAATTATTGAGATTTAGATCAATATATTTCAACATTTTATACTTTATCATTAATGAATCGTAATAAATGATGAGATTTTAACATAAAATTATTACCATTTTGGTAACATTGAATTGTTAAATAAATAAAGGATGAACATAAAATGAAACATAAAATATCATGATGATGAATAAATTTATTGTATTCCATGTCAATGAGGTTGTATATACACCTCATGGAATAATATTGGTTCATAATATAATGCACATCTCAAAGAAGGAAAATTAAGACAACAAAATACTTTACTACTTGAGGAGTAACTTTTGAATCATAATCACCATGAAATAATAACATAAATAGAAGAATTAATCATCAAGAAATTAGGTATATTAATTATATATGATATTATATATATGTATGTACACCACATAAAATAAATGAGTGGTGAAAATGGAATAAGTCTCTCAAGAATTAAAAGTGAGACTTGAAATCCACTTGCCTTAAGTCAGGAATTCTATCTTACATGTTCGAACAGAATTTATAAAAAATATTATTTTATTATAAATAAATAATAGAACCATATTTATATATTTCATACCATATATTAATTTCTTGTCAGTTTTTTTCATTCTTATTAAATATTCCATTTTTATGTTTTGTTTCGTGTAATAATCCCATTTTTTTCATATATTTTGACTTGTTATTATTAGTCCTGTTAATTTGATCATTATTTCATCATCTAAATAATTTATATAATGATATAAATATCCTATATAGTACAATAATATATATATATATGTGTTTATATGTATTTATATTAATTAAAAAAATTTGTTGATAGGAAGTGAAATACACCATTCAGGGAGAGGGTAGGCCTTACAGATGCATGAATGTTGTTTCCATTTTCGTAATGTATTGAAAGAAATTAAAGTAAATGATACATATATAATCATTTAATTATATTTTATAATGTCATATATATCACATATTGTTATTTAACCCATCCGTAATACATTATTTTTAAATCATGAACGAATCATATCGCTTCATGAGGCGGTAGTTTGGCATACACACGAATGACGTTAACATATTCCCACAAAATAGAAAGCCCGATGTTACGTGTTATATAATAATTATTTAATCCTAATTAAATGATAAATAAAATTCATATCATATATAAATACTATGTACAACATTATTCCCATCATTATGAGGTGGTAATGGAAATAACGAACGACATTGGTTCGTGGGGCGATAGTTCACCGTACACAGAAATGATGATTTCAAAACCCATTTATTGGGAGTGTATATGTATTTATGTCATAACCTTGGAATAAAAAAATATATGTATATTTAAGATATTAATTTTATTATATAATATTTATATAAGAATATTTTAATGGTTTTTATGGACAAATAAAACAAAATGCTCGTTGAGGAATGTTACCTCTTCTTCGGGTATCTCCTTTCGGTTTACAAAAATGGCCTAACATGGTTGGATTTATGCCCAATGTGAGGATTATAGGATTATATGATGGAATTTGATAAGTTATTTGGGTTGTAATTGGATGACCCAATAAGGTTTGATGGGGTGAATAGAGGGGGTGACCTTTTATACGGGTTATGAGTGGCACAGTAGTTTTGAAAGGGTGAACTCCACCCACATTTTTTTCATGTAAAAAGGATCCAGTAATGATAAATTATATATATTTTCATTTATAATGTCTATATATATCTGTAAAATGTGTTTTTGAGATGTTTTGGGTCATTTTACACCTTATATTCTATGTTTAACCCCTAAATAAACTCATTTTTAACTTAATCAATGTAATTGTTTTATAATATTTTTAAGTAATTTTTTTTCAAAAATTATTTTAATCTTATTATAAATTATAAATTGTTATTATTAAAAATATGGAATACAATTTTCCTATTTATAATTACATACGTGGATAAAATTTATCTAAAATTAACCTCATAGATGTGATTAGAAAACAAGTTTTTAATATGAAAATGATCAATAGTTTAAACAGTATTATTATTCCATTTTAACATTAAATTTATAACAATTACATAAATTATGTTAATATATGAATAATTAAAATAATTTTACTCAAAATAAATTAAAATATAAATTAATATTATAAATAAATTAAACAAAAATATTCTTTTCAATGAAAAATCACAATTTTTCATTATTTATAAGAAAATTAATTTTTAATGAAAAACAAAAAAAATCAACGAAAAAAAATTAAAATTTTGAATTCAGAAATGAAGTTTATTTTATCAAATTAACTCTCTAAAATTTTAAAATATTATTTTTATTATTGTTGACAATAGAAATAAAAATCATATCTTTAATAGAATAGTAATTTCACTCATATAATGAGTATTGAAAATTATTTATTTTTCATCAATATGTTTTCCTCATATAAAACAATTATAATTAAAATTTTAAATGTTGTTATTACTAATCATTTACTAAGTGTATCTTGTAGGTTATAATGGTAAATTTTAAATTACTATATTAATAATATGTTATGGTTTGGTTAAAACTGAGTGTCATGGTGTTGTACCCACCTACGACCCTCGTGATTTTGTTTTTTGATTAGGCTATCATAGAAATGGTATCATAATGGGAAAGGTATCCACACACACTTATCAATCGGTGATTCATTATATTCCTCCTCCATAATTGGATACACAACCCCACACCCCTATGGGCCTTAAATATAAAACTTAGTTTTTGGGTTGAGATAGATATTTTTTTCTATTACATTCATCATGAGCATTATACTTAAAGAGCATTTTTTATTTATGAGAACATGCTTCTGATGTTCAATCACTTCAAAGGTTGACATTGTGATTTTTTTTAAGAATATTTGTTGGGTTTTATTTTGATATAATATATCATAACGTAACAAGTTTCATTAAAGGATGAGTCATTCCATAACATATAGGTTTATCTGAAAATCAATTTTCGAGTTAGTGAGGAAAAACTATGACTAGTTGTATATGGTGTGGAGGAGAAACCGAGATATTTTCAGGCCACTATATCTCAAAGTGTAAGGATGTTGACAATGTTATATATAATTGTTTCAAAATGAAGTATCATGGTTTAATCTTATATATGGTTGGTTGTGTCATGGAGAGTGAGGCTTCACCATGAGGGTTGGAAAGGATGATGTATCTTGGTGTTTTTGGTTAATATTATATAAGGATGATCATAGAGTGGCATGTGGTGTTGCATTATGGTCTGGATCCCCAGTGTTTGAAAAAGTATGGTATATTTTTTGGAAGTTATTTGATCGACCACCTGCTACATTATTACATGTCTTGTTATGATTCAACAGGGTTGTTTTCTCTTTATAATAAGTTGGTTCATATGGTGTATGAGATTTTGTTATTTCATGAAATCTCCCATAAACTCAGGATACCCCATGGTTGAATTTGGGAAATTTCTTGCTATCTTTTAGACAATATCGAGCTTACGATCATTTGATGATCATCATATCATTTTAAAAGTTGTATTTATCATTATAAATTCTTACCCACACTTTATATTGACATATGAGCCCGAATTAAATGCGAACAATGAAATTAAGTCATTTAATTGTGTATTATAGTTTCCCTTTATAGGGACATCAACGATTTAGTCCTATATCATATCATAATCATCTTGATATCACATAATTTTTACGAATTGTGTAACAAGGTAGGTTCCATTAGACATACCCATGAATTGGTTAATTTAGTGAATTTTTAATTTGAATGTTTTAATAAAATTTCAATTTATTTTTTTGATTGGATCATTTCTTTTAAGAACATTTATTTTGATAATTAACTACCACATTATTTATTTTAAATGTTTTACAGTGCTTTTTTCTTCAACTGTTAATTTTCAAAACAATGATTAAATCTATAAAGAATATTCCATTTCCTAGTTAATATATGATTAATTTTAACTGATGTAATTCATTATTATATATATTATCAAGTCTAATTCATGGGTTATTTTCATTAGTTTTTTATTTATTATTATTCTATAATTTTTTTAATTTCTATGTTTGAAAAATGTTTCTTATATTATATTCTATTTGATTAATAATAAATGTGAAAATTATATTGATGATTGGATTTCAGAAGGTGTTTTCAATTTTATTGGTTATTTTTCTTATTCTGATCATAAAATGAGAAGATATTGAAATAATGAATGAATCTTATTGAATGAGATAGATAATAATATTATCTAAATTATTTATCAACATGTATAGATGTGTTGATTGTTTTTATATCGAATGTTTGGTCTAATGTCAGTACAATTTTTTAGTCATAATTATGTAGTTTTCTGATTAATTTTAAACTATTTATCAGTGATATATTGAGATACATAACTTTAATTGAGGATATATTTAATTAATTATAAATATAATATAATTCTATAATTATAAATCAACTTAATCGAAGTTAAATATTCTGTTTTTAGGATTTATTTTGGATCAAATATAATGATATAAATATATATATATGTGTGTGTGTGTGTCACTTAATTTGCCATTATTGCATTGAATTTTTTGGAATGCCATATATATCATTATAAAAATGATATTACCCTTACATAGATGTATAACCATTTTGAATTAAAGGTATCACCTTTATGAATTTACTCTTACAATGTAGAAGTTACTCTTCTAATGTCTAGAGTTTACACTTCTGATGATATGATTAAATCTTAAAATATTAAAATATAATCTTATAGAATTTAATTTAATGAAATGATTCACATGATGAATGGGTCTTATAATTATTGAAAAACTATTTCTCACTATATAGTAAAAACCATGAAATACATAAAACATGAATGTGTTTATGATTTTAGAATGAGGATTAAAATTTATGAACTACGGAATGATCCACTCATGTATATAGTAGAATGAAGAAATTGATTTTGGATATCAATAATATGACACATGAATGATATAGATAAATGATGAATTACTATATAAAATATAGTATATGTATCTAGTAGAATAAACTCAACATAAAAATCCTACATATAGGTAGATGATTTCTAGATAAGAGGACGCTCACTTCTCAGGTTATAAGTTAGAGATAAATGAATAATGAGGATGGATAGTGTGTCACACTATCATATATAGTATATGATTCATGTATATGAATATTACACAAACTAAACTATTTTTTAGATATGATGACATAATGTAACTCGACCTATAACATAAATAAGATGTTGAATTATAATAAACTAATATTGAAACTATAATATATTGAATTAGAGTATGATCATACCATGTAGGAATTAATTAATTATATACACTAGAGGTTGAATATAAGAGTTTAAATGAATGAATCACTTGAAAAAAACTACATCTCAAAGTATATTACATGCATGTCAAAAAACGATATGAAGGATAAATAAAGTCCACATGAAACATGCATTATGATCTAATAACAAAAGGGATAGAAGAATTCCATTTCATAGTTTGATTTGATCAACTATGAATCTCATTTATAATGTTGATAAAATATCAACATCTTACAAACAAATATTTTGAACATTGATTATCATATTATATTATAAGTTTTTTTTTGTTAATGTTTCACCATACAATGAATTTTGTAGAAGAACCCAAGTCACATGTAAATGACATGTAGAGAGAAATATGTATTTATATTAAATTATGGATATACATTTATATAATAACTATAAAAAAATGACCATTTCTTCAAATTTTAATATTTTTTTAATAAAGTATTTTTGTGATTATATGAAAAAAGAAACAATTATCCTATTTTATCAGAGTGGGTTTTGAATAACTATCACTCATTACAATGGATAGAGGTAATATATTATTATATATGATTTCTTAGGGATTATTGTAAGATATTATAAGGCACATGATGTATTAAAATACTTTTTTCAATTAGTAATATAGAGAGTTTAAATAATTTTTATTTTCAATTATTTTATATGTTATAACTCGATTGGAAAAGGGAAGAATAAATAAAGAATAAAAAAATAGAGAAATAATTTGATTCACTGAAGAATAAATTTATACTATTTTTACATGTTTGATTGAAGATAACATTATCATAAGGATCACTTCATAACTACAACATGTAAATGATTCATTTTAGGGGAGTATATATACTTTCACATATAGAGAAAACTATATGGTGAAGTTGTTTACAAATTTTAAATCTCATAAATCTCTTATAAGTGGAAACTAATAAGACTTAGCTATGGGTATAGTTTCCATTACCGGATCTTATTTTTTGATATCCTAGATAATAGGATATAAAGGCCTAATAAAATCGACATACCAAGAAACAATTTCATTCACTCATGTTGTGTGATCCCTAGGAAAAGGATTGAAATAAAAATCACCAAGATCACACTAAGTGTGGGTGGAGTTAAACTACAATAACAATATCATTTTCCCTATAATTTGTTTCCTTCATTAAATAACTAAAAAGAGATGATATTTTTGAACAATATAATGTGGAGATTTTAAATCATGCAATATTTTTAATGGACTAATATCAGCCCCTCTTCAATCTTTATTTGCATTAAACTTATAAAAATAAGTGTTATCAACAAATAGTATTCAATGTTTTATCTTTTCAAACTTCAAACTTTCATATTTTTGGCCTTGAAAATATAGAGATAATATAATAACAAACAGAGATACATTTCTATGGATGCTCTGAGAGAAGTTATGTCAATGATTAGATATCCTAATTTAAATGGTGAGAATTATGGTTTCTAAAAGTCTAAAATGATTATAAATTTGAATAATATTGGATTAAATATACATTTTAGGGTTGTATAACACTATATTATTCCTTTCAATTAACCTAAATCATGGAATTTTTCCCATGAATTATATTATTTTTCGTTTAGATCCTGATAAAATCAATAGAGTGCTTTTGTGTCAACAAAATATGATATGTGGGATATTATAGTTATCTATAAAGGAGAAGTCAATATAATAAAACTATGTTATATTACATAAAAACATAAGTTTGATACATTTAATATGTTTTAAGGAGAAACTTTTACTAAAATAAATAAGGGACTCATAAAAATAGTAAACAATATTTTTCCATTGCGAACCCCCATTATTGAAATTGATCAAGAATTAGAAGTGATTAGTATTTTACCAATTAGATGAAGTTTATTATCTTCTACTATTAGATATTAATTTCTAGTTAAATATTTTAATATGATAAATTTTATTAGAAGACTCATAATGTATGAATATTTGATAAAATCAGAAGCAAATGTAAAAGAGGAAATTTGAGACCTAACTTCCCACAACTTAAAGCTAAAGAAAAATTCAATAGCCTAGGTAATGGTTAAATAAAAAAATTTCATATATTAATTCATTAAATTTTATTGATTTATATTAATTATAAAAATATTATATAATTTTTGAATGAAAAGGAAAAAAATTTTTGCAACCAAATTCGTTTTTTAAATATTATTAGGTTTTATTTAAAACATTTCTTTCCAAATTATAGAATATTAATTTGAAAATATGAACATAATTTTGGAATTAATCATGTAAAAATTATATTAAAATATATTACTAGGGAATTTAGGATAAACATATTTCATTAGTTTATTTTTCTTATAATAACCACTTTTTTCTTGTATACTTGTATCACCTTTTGAGACGTTATACAGAAAGTGGTATCATACTTTATTATTTTGGTCTGATGTAGGTGAAATGAGTTTTATGGGTATATAATTGGTTGAGGAAATTTTTTGGAAGGTGAAGGAAATTAAATAAAATATGAGGAATTATTAATGTTGACCAAAAATCTATGTGGATTATTAGATAAAAGTTATTTATTCAAAGGTTGGTGATTATGTTTTTCTTAATGTATATCCATGAAAAATTGTTATGAATTTTTATAAAAATTGGATGTTAATTACATGGTTCATTAGTCCATAAAAAATCCTAGAGAAAGGTGGATCAGTTTCCTATTTATTGGCCTTGTAATTATGTTTATTTTAGGCACAAATGTTTTTTCATGTTTCAATATTAGAAAAATATGAGATAGATTCATCGCATGTTACGTTCCTAGATATAGTTCAGTTCGAAGAGAACCATTATTAGGAGGAAGTTTTTTTAAAATTCTTGATCATAGAGATCATGTATTACATAACAAGTTAATTATCTAGGAAAATGTTTTATGGGAAAACCACATGGTTGAAGAAGAAACACATGAGTTTGAAAATGCTATGAGGGAATGATGTCTCCACTTGTTTAATAAGTGAATAAAATTGAGAGGAATAATTTAAAGAAGGGGGAAGAATGTAATTACCCATTTAATTTTTATATAATATTTTCATATATTCATTAGTTATATTTCATTTAGATATATTCATTATAAAAATTTTAAATAAGTTTTAGGTTAAAAGGAAAAAAATTATTTATTACCAAAATGGATTTTTATGTTCAATATGGTTTTATTTTAAAAATTTATTTCCCAAATATAGAATTCATATTTCAAAAAATAAACTTCATTTTTTAATTCCTCATGTCAAAATCATCTTATGTTAAATTTTTCATTATTTTCTAAAAAGTTTGATTTTCTAATAAATAGTAAAAAATATTGATTTTAATTGAAAAAAAAATTTAATTTAATGTATTTATAATTAAAAGTATATTTTTATATAGTTATAAAATATAATTTTTAAATTTGGATATATAATAAGAAAATTATTTTTTTAAATGAATTTTATAATTTAATATAGTATAAAATCATTTTATATATAAAAGGGCATTTTTCTGGAAAACCAATTCGTTCTGTTTTTCCAATTTTTTTTTTAAATAAATTATAAAACATATGTGTTTTGAATTTTTAAAAATGGATTAAATATTTATAATTAGTGGTAAAAAATTTGGTAAATATATTTCTTTTATTTTTTGTTCATTATAAATATTAACCATAATATTTTTCGATACCATGTTAAAGGGTAAATTCGGTAATTAATGTTAAAAATAAACCTATAAGGACTAAATAATGACCATTACACTATCATTAATTTTATTTTATAAATATATCATACAAATAATCATAAAATGGCCAAATATATGGTCTTTTTTTCCATTTTTATGTTATTATAACCATTATAACATTTTTTGCAAAGAAATGTAAAAAATGTCTCAGTCTTATTTTTTTATAACTATAATATTTTTAAGAAGAAGATAAATATAGGATATGTTCTGTTATACAAATTATTTGAAAATATAAATTATTTATCTTTTTCATGGTAATTTCTTTTTAATTTTTACTGATGAAATAACTTTGTTAAATTCATACACAATGCTTGTGCAATAATTATTCAATTAATGATAACATTAAATAAATGATAGAAAAATATTAATAGTAATATAATTTGAAATAATTACTATGATAAACAATTTTTTTATAGAAATTAAACATATTAGGGATATTTTAATCGATTATATTCTAATTTTGTTGCTGTCTTGATGTTATAAAAGTCAATGTAAATGAATTGTTTTAAATTGATATTATTGATATTTTAAGAAAATAATTATTTATTAAATGATATAAAATTATAAAAAATATTATATTTCGAAAAATTAATTTAAAATGGTTTTTGAGATAATAAGATGGTCTATTTATTGGTATTTTTTCATTTTATAGTAACATGATTATCCCTTACGTTTACAAAGATTTAATATTGGGGTAATTATCATGATGGTAAATGAAGAGTTAAAACAAAAATATAAGGGTAAAAATGTGATTCAAACTAGTTAAAATTTTATTTTATGAGATTAAATCGACTAATCCTCATATTATCATATAATATTTTCAATGATGAGTTCTTTGGACATAAAAATGAAATAATTTTAATTTAATATTTTAATAATTAAAAAAGTTCCCATCACTCTCTTATAAAAGGGAACCACTTCTTCAAATTTATTGACACATAAAAACCTATTTGTTTTAGAAAATACCTACCCAAATACATTCCTATAATTTCAATTCATTATATAGGTCTGGTTTTACTTATAATACTAAATTGTGGGGGACTAAGGTGTTAATCAAAGGAGACTTTCCAATGAATTTGTATCATTTTTAACCACATGTTTTAGTTTATTTTTTTCATACACCTTCTTAAAATATTATTCTTCCATGGTAATATAATAAATTTAGTACCATATGCATAATTTGATGTTATTATTTTAATTTCATATCCAATATCCATATCTATCCTCCATCAAACATGAGAGTAATTCCTTGTTCATGTGCACCACAGACCACAGCCATGTGAACTGATGTAATTCATTTTCCATTACCATCTATGAAGAATGGTTATAAGAATTATTTTAATGTATATATATTATATTAATGAAATATTTATAATTATTAATATATAATAGATTATTTAATTATTATATTTCTATTTATTGAAAAATGATAACAGTATTCATGCTTATATGCGGACTTCAACCTTCACAAAGCGATGCAATTCATTTTTCATCATCACATAACATGAATGATATATATATAAATATAATTAATTAAATAAAATGATATTTATGTTACTTTTATCATTATTAATGTCTAAAAATATTCTTACCTTCTTTACAGAATGATCATTGAAATATGTAAACGTCACTCATGCGTACGTATGATCAACCATCTCCATGATTGAAACACAGTTCATGATTTGTTTTAAAAGTATAATTGTTGTATAAAAATAATAATTTTGTAATTATAATTATTTTATAAATGATTTAATAATTACTCCTTTGTCCATTTCCATCCAACCGAAGTCATTTTGTACTTATGTACTGAATATCATCATAACCCCTGACATAAACTAAAATGATTAAGAAATTGTATATATCATGGTAACGAGTGATTTGAAAGGAATAATAAACATGAAAAATGATTTTGAGAAATTAAATCATTAAAATATGTTTATTATTTAGGAATATAATGAATTTATATCATTAGTTGGACTCAGAGTAAGGGACATTATTTTAAAAATAATATTTTAAATATTCCCTTAAAACTGTAATTTTCTTCTCTACACATAATTTTAAAGTTAAATTATGTATTTTTTATTTGGATATAAAATATTTATAAATCAATTTTAAATCAATTTTTTCTTTCATTCATGTTTTTCAAAATTAATATTTTTATGAAATGTTTTGACTCTATTTAAAAATTGACAAAAAGAATATTCTATTTTAATGCATTTAGCGACAATGTATTTTCCCAAAATCGTAATTATTATTTGTTGGTTTTATTCCATTATAGGAATTCATGTTTTATTCAAAGAAAAATAATAATTCCTTCTATTTTGGGAATTTTAGTTTTGAAAATTGTGTTTTTAAGAAAAGTGATATATCAATATCTAAAAATGATTTCATATGTGTCAAAAAAATATTTTTATGATTTAAGTTCTTATGTTTTATGATTATGTTATGGTTCTTTGTAATTTTTTATGATGATGGGGGGTTATGTTATTAACCAAGGATGGGTGATTCCGTGATAAACCAAGGATGAGTGAGATCTTTATAGATATGAAACTCACTAGGTAAAGGTATGGAGATAACCTATAGGGTTTCTTATAGGAGAATATGAGAATATAATACAATGGTTATTAAAATTATACCCATGATGGATATTATTAGTGTAACTATGACGGTTAATCTAAGAATAACGATGATAGTTCTTCAATGTTTAACCATGACGTTTAATCCATAAGTAAGAGTGATATGAAAATGAATCCATGGGTAACCTACATGATTTATCTTTGCTTGTAATGGTATTTTATGGAAATATTATGAATTGAAAAGGTAATGGAAAGTTTCTGTTAAATCAAAAGGATAAAAATAATAACTGTTTCAAAAATGAATTATGAATTATTTATTATTTAAATAACAACATTACTGGTTTTATTTTTTCCGTAAAAATTTATTATAAAATGTTGTATGAAAAATATTTAGATAGAGATGGTGATTTCTTAGGTAGGTACATATTTATATTAAGCCCAAATTTTTTTGTAAAAAAGGAAAGAATTTATAAGTATTCATGGACGATTGGTTTCTTTCTTTCTTTTTATATCCCTTACTATGTGTTTTGTTTCTATTGATTGTTTTAAACTATTTTTCATAGGGTTTATGGATGGGTAAGGGAAATGAATAAGTCAAAATAAAATACATGTATATTTTTTATAGAAATATTTTTTTAATGTTTAATATATTTGAAAAAATGGATACTGATAAAAAGATTCCACTTTACAATATATGGGTTTATTATTTAAGATGTATTAAATAATTCTCTAAAACTACAAACCTAAAAGGTCTTTGTAAATGTAAGAATGTAAATTATAGTTTTTTGTCACTAGATTATGTAATGTATAGGGGAGGTTCCTTAAACAAAATATATAATGTCATATTACCGAAGGAAAGGAAAGCGAGCTATGATGGATACATGGAGTTTTCTTGAGCTATCTGGTGGTAAATCTCCTTCCAACTTTAAATTTGAGTATTCCAATTAAAAGAGAAATCTAGGTCTTATGGATAATTTTAAGAGTAACAATCTTTATGATATTATAAATATAAATATGAAAATATTTATTTTGATGAGGAGAATGAATATTTTTTTATGATTGAAGAAAAGGTTTATGATTTAATGGGAATGAATTGAAATATTAGAAAATATTATGATATTGGACATTTTTTAAATTATTATTTATCTAATAGGCTTATGTACTTAAATAATAAATGTGATAATGATCCTTCTTCTTTTTTAATTCATAAATATTGTATCAAAAAATTATATATGAAGTTGATACGTTGAAATTTACTATAAGTGTTTTTACTAAAGGTGAATATTATCTAAATATTAGTTTGGGACTATTAAATTAAATAGCATTAAAAATGAACTTTAAGGTAATGAAGAAAATGATAAATTGTATTGAAATTATTTTTTTCTTGGTAAAAATAGTAAAATTATTTGTAATTTCAAATTTGTTCATGTTATTGTCTTTATACATTATTCTAAATACTTATTTAATAAGATTACTCAATTTTTAATTGTTAAGAATATTTATTTTTCTATAGATTCATCTCACTTGAATAAGAGAAATTATGTTCATAGTAAGAAATTATGTTTACCTAAATCTTTTTTTATAAAACTATTATACCCAAAATTACATTTCTAAAAATATTTCATTGGGTTTGATACTTTTTATGAATTTTATAAAATTACTCCAATGTTATACCATATGGTTAGTGCTCAATATATGTTGACTTTTTAAAATATATTTGTTATAAATATTAATTTCAATTATATTGGTTTTAAAGAATGGTTCACTAGATACATGGTTATATCTTTATAATACTTATTTCTTTCATTTCTATTTCTAATAACTCCTTGATGTTCACGTATTTATTTTATAAAAGGGGGAAAATTTTAACAATGTTTTATAACTTAACCTTTTACATTATATTATACTAAAATATTGATTTTAAAACTAATCTGATCATGTTTTTTAATGTATTTTTAATATGGTCAATTAATGTGCTTAACTATTTGATTATATCACTAAATACTTGATTATTTTATGTTTTTATGTGTTATATTTATTTATAATTTTATCTTATATCCTAAATGAATATTCATTTTTTACTTCCCTTTATTTTTAAATTGACATATGAAAATGTAAAATTTATTTCACTAGTGAGCATAAGTTAGCTATTTTATCTTATTGTTTACTCCTATGTGTCGACATCATGTTGTTATTACAAGTGTTGAACTATATCTATTCACTAAAAATATTTGATATCCTTATTCTTAGTTTTATGGGGATTTGTCTTGAATTATAATCATGTAAATAAATATTTAATTTTAATGGATTGAATTAAACTGTTATTTATATATTTTATTGGTTGAAAATATTTTTTCTTAATTAATTTATAATTTTAACCTATTTTCATTATTCCTTTTTATATAACCAATTTTTATTTAAAGAAATAATATATTACGAGAGATTTTATATTATTGATTTATTTATTAGAATTATTATTTAATCTTATTAGAAATATTTTTTTCTATTTGAGAAATTATGTTAGTATTTTAAGTGGAAAATGTTATTTTTTTAAATCTAACTAATTTCATTCATGTTTACTCATTTAATGAATGTTATTACTATTATTAATTATTTAATTGGAGATAATTGTTGATTTTTTTTAATTTAAATGAGTATATATACTTATTTATTTTTTTGATTTATCTTTACTTGACCAACAATCAATTACCTTATCTTTATTATCCTTATAATGAGGAAGAGTGTAGGTTTAGGTTTTCTAATTATAAAAAATGGTGAAATATTGAGTAGCTCAATTCCATTCCTCATTTTTGTTTTTATAATCACTTAACCCTTTCTTTTTTTATATATTTTTTACCTTGATTTATTCTTTAATAATTAATCTGGAAGTTATTGCAAAAAATCTGTATTGAATATGATATTTATTTCTTAATATGCCTTTATCTAATAACTTATCTTATTCCCTATTATATATGATATTCAGGGTTTATTTATTTATATATTATTTATTATTAGTCTTTATGTTCTCAAATTTTATGTTTTAAAAATTTTCCTTATAATATATTCTATTAGATGAATAAGATATCTGGAAATTATTTTGAGGACTTGATATAATAGCGAATTTGTACTTTTATTATTTCTATGATTTTTATCATGAAATGAGCAAAAGATCATTGATTTTCATGCAGATTATTAATATAGATAGATACAAATATAATATACAATTTATATAACTATATGGAAGCCTTTATTGGTCATTTGGATGTTTTCTATTGGGCACAAATGTAATTAATTTTTTCTATCATAATTCTATTTTTTTCAAATTAAATTCTCTATTATTCTTTAGTGATATCTTGAGCTAAGAAGGTTGAATTGAGTAGATAATTAATGTGATATTACATTAACGGGTTTTTAAATGTAATTAAATTGTAAGGAATGTTTAATATTATATTTAAAGGATCCAATATTGGACTAAATCTAGTGATATCTATATGTTATAGAATTTTATATTTCTGTTTTGAGTATTTTTTCAATGTATATTTCCATTATGGAAATTATACCATTATTATTTAAATTTCACACCCTTATGAGATTAAGGTTGTGAACTAAAAAATTTACTATTTCCATGTATAGTTTTACTCTTCTGATATAACACCCTAATATTTTATGATATATTTTTATATATTTGATAACATCTGTTATAAAAAACACTGAGTTTGAATGAACCATGATATACTAATAAAATATTCTTATTTCCTAGCTATTGTATTAACAGTTTTTAATAGGTCTACGTAAATTATGAAAACTATGAATACAAGTTTTAATTATTGAAAAAAAATTATTAATTCCTTGGAAATAGGTACTTAATTTTAATTTTTAGGTTTAAAGATCAAATTTTCAATGCCTTGTATTATTCCATATAATATGTGTATTAAAAACTAATGAAATAAGATTGTAATGAAATTTATTGGTATTTAATGTGAAAAATGAAAAATAATTCTTTAATTTATAATAAATTTGTTTAAAAAATGAATCTAAATTCATTTGAATTTAAAAATATACATTTTTTAGAAATCTTTTTTTGTTGTACGTAATGTATTTTTCCTTAATAAATTGAATTATTTAATATTGATGAATTATTTTTATGATGGTGAATCCAATATTTTTAATAAAATATATTAACATTCATGTAATGGTTTTTAAGAGTAATTTAATTTGTTTAAATATATTAAAATGATTAAAAAACATTTGTCTAAAAATGTTTTTTACTGAATTTTGTATACATATTTTTAAATAAATTTATGTTACTTATAGAAATTGAATGTGATAAAATAGTTTCCATATTTTTAATAAATATTTCAAAATGGAATAACGATTTCAATTTCATTTTTGGCCATTATGAATGGTATTCAAGGTAAAAATTCATTACTACAGTAAACATAAAAAAGGGTTAACAAAGGGTTAAACTAAAGAGATAAGGGATAAAGTGACATAGAAAGTTATCTAAATACTATTGGTTGAATGGATTTAGATTCTATATCATCATATATTTAAAATTGAGATAACTTTGATCCAATTTCCCATGAGTGTGACTTTATTAAATTTAAATATTCATAATAATTACAATTGTTCCACTCCCCTCACTTATAAAATGGAACCCCTATTGTCTCTCATGCACACCACTTAATCCATTTAAATAAACCTAGATGCACCCAAATAATAACTCAACATCCTTATTCATGACATTTAGGTGTATGTATTACCATAATACACATCCAATAATCACTAAGGATCTTTTTAAAAAATGACACCCAAAGAAGAAGTATATATTCTAATTGATGTTTTTTTATGTTTCTTTCCTCTTGGACCTCCTCCAAATGTCATATAACCATATCAACATGGTGGAATAAATATCCGTACAGTAATTATCACTACAAAAAAAAATAGATCTTTAAAAGCTCTATAATTAGCCTTTATCCACGCTAACAAAGTGCTAACTACCAGAGCACCATTAAAATCATTAATCTTTTAAGAGTGATTGAAAAACATAGATAATGGGACCCTATATTAGTGTATTTAAAAGAACTGATAAATTGGAATAATTTTGTATACTATAATAGCACACTATAACACCATAAATAAGATGTACTGCAGTGTGTTTTAACAACGCACTACAGGACCTAAAACAACACCAGAAATTATCAAATTCATATAAAAATATATAATTTAAACAAAAGATAAATTTACAACACAAATATAAGGAAAAAAAGTATTATAGATGAAACAAATGAAAATATATAAAATAAAAATCCATCCCTTCTCGAGAAAAATAATACACATATATAAAAAAACAATTCTTCTAATATTAATTATATAAAGAAATAAATTAAACAGAAAGTGTTAATTTTAAACAAAACATTGAGTATTACTAGGAACATTGTTTATATGATTACATTGTGGATGATTCTTGCACGTCACACAATTTATTGTTGGTATTCAAGAATTATCTCTATTAAAATTAACTTAATAAGTATAATATAAAAATGATAATGAAATTAAATCTGTAATAGAAAATAAAATGATGATAAAATAATCAAGGCCCATTTTCTTAGTTTTGGAAATGTGTTGAACGTTTAAAACTAAAATAAAAATTATATATTGAAAATATATATATGGAGTCATAATGGTCACATCATTCATCTGATTGAGGTGAAAATTATTTCTATACATCTCAAATTAATTATGTGCTATTTTTATAAAGTATCAAAACAATATTAACCTGTTTTCTCAGTTTTCAGTAGGTCATTTTATTTTTTTAATAAAATGTCATTTTAAAATTGATACCTGAATATTCAGTCATATTTATCACATCGGTTGTCTGTTTGACCTGATATTGGTTATCACTCGTCAAAAATGACTTATGAATCATTTTCATAAATTATAAAAAAAACCCGAGTGTGTTTTCTTGGTTTTCAGCGATGACACTTTTGGAACGTAAATAAAAATTTTAAACTTATAATAGAAAATTTGATTCATGTATAGAACATTATATATTTTATTGTAGTTAGGATGATTCTTACATGTCACAAATTACTTATGATTTTTTTTCTTAAAGTATCAAAACAATCTGAATGTGTTTTCTCAGTGTTGAATATTTAAGTTGTATTTTTAACAAAAATTAATATCAATTTTAAATAAAAATACCCACATGGAGTCATATCGGTCACACCGTACATTTTATTATAGTGAGGCTGATTTCTAAATATCCCACGTTAATTATAGATCATTTTAATAAATTATTAAAACATTATAAATGTGTAAAATTGGATTTGAGTTTGTCACATGTGGTTTTTTACTGAAATGTCATTTTAAACCGAAAACACATACTTTGAGTCATACCGGTCACATAATGTATTGGTTTTGTGTGAGATTTATTCCTACATATCAAAAATGACTTATAAATTATTGTTATAAATTATAAAAAAATCGATGTTGGTTTTCTCAATTTTCAATGAGTGATACTTTTTAAATTTAAATGTGAATTTCAAAATAATAATAGACACTTTGAGTCACGGTTGACACATAATGTATTGGATTGAGGTTTAGATGATTCATACTCATCAAAAATGACTTATAGATAATTTACATAAAGTATAAAAACGATTCAAATGTGTTCAATTAGTTTTGAGTATGTCAGTTGTCCTTTTGACAAAAATTAATGGCAATTTTAAATAAAAAGTTGCACTTGGAATCATATCAGTTATTATGAATAAGATTTAGATGGGTATGATTTATACACATCCCAAATGACTTATGGATAATTTTTTAATGTATCAAAAAAATATTAATGTTTCTTCTCAGTTTTGAGTAATTTACTTGTGATTTTTACTAATATTTTATTTTAAACTAGAAACATGCATTTTCAGTCATACCAGTCACTTATTATATCGATTTGATGTGAGAATAATTTTTACATGTCACAAAGAACTCATTAATTATTATCATAAATTATTAACATGATATGAGCATGTTTTCATAATTTTCATTGAGCGACACATTTTGAACTAAAATGTCAATTTTAAACTGATAACGTATACTTTGAGTCTTGTTGAGATCATTATGTATCAAATTGAGGTTTTGATGATTCCTAATCATTCAGAATGTCTTTTGGATAATATAAATAATGTATCAAAATAATAATAATGTGTTTTCATAGTTTTTAAGTATGTCAATTGCCTTTTTTACAAAAATAAATGCCAATTGAAAATAAAAAGACACACTTGGAGTCATACTAGTCATAGCATGTGTCAGATTGAGGTGGGTATAATTACCAAACATACAATATTAATTATATATAATTTTAAATAATTATAAAAAAATATTAATTAATTTTATTTCATTGGATTTAGTTATTTATTTTTTAATAAAATTTCATTTTTAACTGATAACATGGAATTTGGGTCATACAGGATGCATGATGTTTCTGATTGAAGTGATATTGATTCCTACACATCAAAAATGGACTATGAATCATTTTTATAATTAATCAAGACAATCCAAGTGCATTTTCACAATTTTTTCACAAGTGAAACTTTTTTAACTTAAATGTCAATTTTGAAATGATTACACACACATTGAGTTATAACAAGATGATTATGTATTAGATTTAAGTGTGATTGATTCTTACACATAAAAAAAATTATGCACTATTTTAATAAAATATAAAATTAGTATTAAATTGTATTCTTGGTTTTGAGTATGTGATATGTGTTTTTTACTAAAATCTAAATTATAAACTAAATATATATGTTTTGAGTCAGAGCGGTCACACCATAACCGATTATAAGGAATCAAAACCTCAAAGACATTTTTGATATATTTTCATGATTATAAGGAATCAAAACCTGAAAGAATGATTATTTTATCAGTATTTGAAGACCATATTATAGTCGTGATACCCATAGTACATTTGTAAATGAAAACAAATAATGATACAATATGAAATAAACTCTATCCCTGAAATATTATTCAACCTTTTCATCTTCATAACCTAAGGAAAGGAGACATAAAAAATGGATGAGACCATATGCTCAATAAGGTTAAGTAATAAAATGGAAGTTATCCTAAACACAAACATTATGAATAAATAAAAACTAAAAATATATTCCTTTGAAATTAAACTTTAGCATAATATGGCATGAATGAAATCTGAGTAAGTAAAACCATATAACTGATCACATGAAACTCTACCATGAATATTATAATATTCCAATAGTCACAAGATATATCAATTACTGATATCATAATGAGGGTAATACAAATTATATACATTCCAAAACATACAATTAAGTCCTCATCGAAGAAATCTAAAAATGAATAAGGCCATGGCAAAAACCATATCTGAAAATGGGAAAGGTTGCGGCCAAGTCCATATATGTTTGTCTCATGAGACATAGGAATGAATAGAGAGGATATATATGTTCCCACTTGTAAATTAATAAGTCTAATTCATTTATCATATAAATTAATATAAACATAATAAACATATATATTCATTTTGAAACTAACATATGAAATGTTAATAAGTATCCCCATCCATCAAACATAAATCTACCCCTTCAGAGTAATACAGGGAATGGTTTCAAGATAGCACATCCATAATCAAAATAATTAGAAACACATAAAAAATATTTTATATGATATATTATGATATAAACCTTAATAAAGTACAAGATTCAAAAAATGTTTTTGATATAGGTGAAGATACAATTAAATGAGACTATTGAAAAATTATTGAGGAAATACTCCTTAAAATTTACTACTTGTCACATACCACCATGATACATTAAAATAATAATCCCATAGATTATAATGATAATTAAGAGGCTCTTTATATGATATAAAAATGGGAAGTACATACACCACATTCAAGTAATATTTGGTTAACAAGGCATATGTCTCGTAAAAGATAAAATGATATAATAAAAATACTTTTTTACTTTTGAAAGAAGAGATATTTTAAAAAATCAATTAAATTTTTCATAAAAATAAGATTTTAAACATTTATATAATGAAAATTAAAATTTAAGGATATTGTGATTATATTTTAGGCATATATGATATCCCATTGAAGTTAAATCATGTTAAAATAGATTTTATAAAGAGATTTATAAATAAAACATTTTTGTGCAGTTTAAGGAAAATGTTGAAGATATTTTAAAGTGGAAAGGAATTTTTTTTTAAACCATAATGGAAACAATATGTTTTTTTATAATTTTTTTAAATTTTGCAAAAAATAATTATTTTTTAAAATATAAAATATTGTGCACTTGAAAATGGGTAAAAATTTGAGAAGTTCCCTTGAATCATGCTTGTATTTTAGGGAGAAATTTTGAAAGATTATTTTAAAACATGTAAATCAACATAATTAATAAAGAATATTATTGGTAAAAATATATATAACATTCACACATAATTTATTAGTATTAAATAAGAATAAATAAATAATTTCATTAAGGTAAGTAAAGAATAAGAGTAACCGGAATGAGAATAGAGTTTCAGGTAGAAAATCCTTACAACATTGTAATCAGTCAAATCATATGCCCCAAAATTAATAATCATAAAATGATACATTTAATTTAATGAAAATAAATAGATTAATGATATGATACGTCAATGGTAATTATAAATACACCATACTCAACTAATAATAGGGAATAATGAATATCTCACAAAAATGGAAGTAATGTGAAGAAACCCTTACCTTAGGTCTGAATGTATTCTACACTTGATCTTCATGTCCTAAATAATCAAATTAGATTAATTAATTAATAAAACCAGAACCTTATATACTAGAAATTGATTTACTATATCTTTATTTACATAGTTTATGTCCTGTTATATTGGTAAATAGATTCAATTTCAACTTTTGGGTGTGCACATTTTCTTAGTTTTCATGACCAGTTCGCTTGTATAAGAGTATGAATGTTCATGTGAAATGGAAATTGAAATTCAAAATTGATGCTTTGAGTTATTATTTACCATAAATAAGGTTAAACGATCATTTAAAACAATCAGTTATTTTTGTAGAGGATGAATCATAAGATTAAATTTTAATGATAAATGCTTGGATTAATTTGGTCATTTTTTGATCACGGCGAACTCATTTTGTTCTATAAATTAATAATATTTGTAACAACTAATTCCAGAAAATTAAATTGGATATATTAAATATATCATGATCTGGTTCAGCCATAAAAATGGTTTAATTACTATAATTGAAGACGATTGTATAAATTAAAATCCCATCATCCTTGTGTGTAATAAATTAACACATCTTAGACGTTGTTATAGTTTTTAGTGTTAGAGGAGGTGGAAAGAGATGATGATGAAATATTATATTATCATAATATCATTATAGTAAATTTTATGAACAATAATTATGATAGAATTTGGATGATGGGAGGTGGGGGAGAGAAACAATAGAATGGAACTTGTAAAAAAATTGAAAGAAAAATGAATAAAGGTTTACCTCTTGAGTACTCCTCCTTGAGAACCTCCTAAATACCATTGGTTTTGTCCTTTTGGTTAGACCAGTAGGTCTTGGATGTGAGCAATGTTCTTGGGATGAATATTTATCAAAAAGTAGGCAGGGATAAAATATTTAGTGTTGTGAGAGGAAGAGGGGGAGAGGGGTGGTTTTTATAGAGGAAGAGAGGGGGGTTTCCATTATTTAAATCATTATTTAATTATTATGGGTCAAGACCATGAGTAGTATTTATTATTGTGACTAAAAATTGTAATACATTAATTTTAGTTTGAAACAATGGAAATTTACATCATCCATGACTCATACATGTTGTATAAATTCATTTATTTATCATATTTCATAAATAATCATATTTTTACTAATTCGCAAAAATTCAAGTATTTTAGAAATATCTCAAAAATTCACCGTAACCATTTTTTATGTGTAGAATAGAAAAAATAACTACATTTTAAAAAAATAATTTCCTAAATAATGTAAATTTAATTTTTAATTACAATCACCATTTACTCGAAAAATAATGTTTTTAAAATTATAAATACTTTTATTATACACTAAAAATTTAGAAAAGGTCTCATTATATTATCCAAAAAACATACGACATAAAAATAATGATTAATAAAAACATTTTATGTATAATATATTGAAATAATTTATTAATTATAAAATTATAAATAAATATTTATTTCTCACACAAACACTAACATTTAATTATTAATGTTAAAAATATTCACTTTCATTTATAAGGTGACCAAATTTTATTTATACTTACATGGGTGAGGTAACAATTCATTATGGTACATTACTATTTTTATGGGTTATGTTACTATTTATAATATTATATTAATTTTCGAAAGTTTCATGTTATTATTCACCAAAAAATTAAGTTGATCATACTAGCCTCTGAAAAACATTCTAATCGCAATTGTGTACGTCTATTTTTCAAAATTCAAATAAAAAAGTGGAAAAATTATGATCAATTTATAGGTTATAATAAATCGTTGTTTCACAGTGACTCAATGATTTTCACATATAATATATCTAATGAATTTAAATTATTTAATAAGAACATTTCATAAAATATTTGGGTGTCTTATTAATAGTGAATATATTAATAACATAATTTAGTATTTATAAAAATAATTATAATATTTAATATATTCATTATTATTTAAAATATTTGATTAAATAATCCGTTGATCATATATTCATATTAAAATATTATTTTACGCAAATTAATAGTGTAAAATCGTATTTGATTTTAACAACATTAATTAATTAATTTCAAAGATAAAAATTATAATCATCTTAAAGTATTATTATTAATTAAAACACATAATTTTAAATTATTTTAAATTATTAATCAAATTACTAGGGTGTTACATTATTCCCCCCTTAATAGAATTGAATTCTCACAATTCCAAACTGTAGTCCAAAAGTTAATGTTTGATGCTTGGAAATTACCTTATGGTAATCCCACATTAGAAATAGGGTTAATAAAATATCCTCTTAAAAATAGTTTAATGGAAATGAGTTTATCACCAAAAAAATTATACTTTCGAATGGGGGGACATTATTTGAAATTAAAAACCTAGACATGGATGAAAAATCAAACATTGATATTATGATGAAAAGTGATAGAGAATATATTCAGATGAATGTTGATTACTACAAAACTATAAACTACTGTAAAAAATCATCGATATTATAAAAGATTATGATAATAGGAAAAAATTTCATTTAATACTATTTACCATGATTATAGGAATTAATCCACTCTATAAGAGTATAAATATATGTTTTAATTTCATAAACATAATCTTATCCTCTGATTTCGCCTTGTTTAATCTATAATTCATGTCTTATCACATGTTACATCATGTGGTGATGTAATAACATAAACTATAAATCCTCATAAAATGATCAACTTAAAAAATTCATAAATTATTGAAATTTAAAAAATATAATGAGTCAACACTTTAGAAATAATGTCACTAAATTAATAATATAAACTTGTAATTTTCCCTTAATCATCAGGAAGTAGCTCAAAATTTTCACATTCCAAACATATGAATATCTTCATCATGTATCCTCTTGAAATATAGTGATAAATATAATTACCACTAAACCTTATTGGAAATGTTAATTATTTTTTATACCTTATGTAAGATACATTTTATTGGATATATTCTTTAAATCCAAATGTGTTGTCAACTCCATCAACGATAGCATATAGAACTTGTCGACAAGTCAATAATCAGTTTCAATGTATCAGTAATTATCCAAATCCAACATTTCTTCATCATTATCTCAAAATCAATAATATATTTAGGGTTTTATATCCCTCAATCATAAATTTTCAAAAATGTTCAACATTCCACTGAATATCCTTTTTTTACCATTCAACTTATGGATTTCAAATACTTAATGAAAAAGTACATCATTACTATCCTCATATATTCCATAATTCTTATAACCGGTAAATTGCTGATAAAATATTAAAATTTCATAATTCTTAATTAGGAATATTAAAAAATCCACTTCACATGTGGTAGTATCATAAGTTGGTCATTATCCAGTAACATCAGTTGGGGTATATTACTTTGACATTGGGGACATTGATTCACATAGTCTCCCATCCCCTTAATGTTTTAGCATTTTAGATTTTAAAACGTTTTCTTACCCATGAAATAATGATCTTGGTGTTCATTTTAACTACACATATAATGAATTCCCCTTACCTTCAATCATTTACCAGGGTGATTCTTTCCACAGTAATCACATGTGGGAAAACACATCACTCCCTTATTCCATTTATCCATATTTTTCTCCACCACCCTCTTCTTCTCTTACATCCCTCTGAAGCCATAATACATAGAAAATTGTTTCGTCTTCTTATTAGAAGAAGATTTTATCTCTTCATATGATGAGGAAATTTGAGACTAGTTCCCTTTGAAATACTGGCTTAAACCCATAGAAGAAATTTCCTTTTTTATTTTTTAGATTATATGCGTTGATTCTGTTCCCATTAAATCCATCAAGCGCTATTTCTAAATAATTCCATATACAATATCAGCTAATAAAATTATAGAGTTTCTATAAATCTAATCATGGTATAAAATATTACATGCATTTATGTATCGTAAATCCTATAACCATATAATTTGTTTACTTTAGAAGCATAAAACCTTCATAATGGTATGTATGAAAATTGTGTATTATCCTATTAATATCCCCCAAGAGTGTCAAACCATGTGCACAACAAGATCTATTGTCATGTACTAGCTCACCCCGAGTCAATCTCAGAACACCTAGTTGGAGTTGCTACCCCCAGGTACATCAATGCTGGAACCACATCCACTATTATTATCCATATAGATATGTATTTTCTAGGAAGAACCACATAATCAATATCTTACAAAAATTATAGGTTTTTCTTATATTCTTATCCTTAATGTCTCAATTAGGGTTATGTTCCATGACCTATGTTTTCTAAATCTAGATTTCAAGGTTTCTACTAAATTTCCATTGATTCCAAGGGTAACGCCCTGACCCTTGAATCCTAGAGGTGATTCCTTATTTTAATACATTGGTATGATAATAAGGAATCATATTCTGAAGGACCAGCCAATTTAACTATCTTGTAATACCATATTATAGTTATGATACCCATAGTATATTGGATATATAAAATAAAACATTATATAATATAAAAATAATTGTATCCTTGAAATATTATTCAATGTTTTTTTCTTCACAACTTAGGGAAAGGAATCATAAGAAAGTGGAAAGACTGGTTTCTCAGTAAGGTTAATTATTACAATGGAAATTATCATTTACATAAAAATTTGGCATAAGGAATAACTGAAAACCCATTACTTCAAAAATAAACCTGATCATAATATGGAATAACTGAAAGCTGAGTAAATAAAACCATATAACTAATCATAGGAAAATATACAATGGATATTATACTAGTTGAATAATAACATGATTTATCAATTAAAAATATCATAATGATGGAAATTCATATGTAGGAAATAATAAAATATACTGTCAATTCCTTTTCTAAGACATCTAGAAATAATTAATTCCTCATCTAAAACTATATATATAAATGGCCAAGTCCTCGGCGATATCCATATTTATGTCTCTCATGTGCCCAACTGATGCATCGAGGGGCTCTAAATGGAAACAAACATTAATTAATAATTCCAGTTCATTCCACATTTGAATGGGGATAAAATTAAACAATAAATACATACATATTGATACTAACATAAAAAATGTAAATAACATTCACGAATCATTACTCACATGCAATGGCTATTCAGAGTAATATGGTGAATGGTATCAAGATAGCACATACACAGTCAAAATAACCATAAACCATTGAACAACATATTTCATGTGATATATTAAGACATAAAACTCAATTAATTAAAATATTTAACAATGTATTTTGACATATCTAATGATATAATTAAATGATACCATTGAATCATTCTTGAGGAAATACTCTATAAACAATCCAATGTATCCTATACCACATTAAAAAATTTATATAATAATCCCTTTGAATATCATGAGAATAAGGAGACTCTTGATATGAAATAAAAAAGATAATTACATTCACAAAATTCATGTAATAAGTGGGTAAAAACGAAATTATTCTCATTAATGTTAATGTGATACGAGAAAAACCCATTTTTTTAATTCGTAAAGAATAGTTCTTTTGGAAAATAATTAATATTTATCATAAAAATATGATTGTAAACATGTATATCCCAAAATTGAAATTGGAAGGATATTTATATTATATTTTATCCATAAATGATGTCCCATTGAAGTGTAATAATGTTAAAAAATTGTTTTTAAGAAACTTTATAAACAAAATTTTTTTGTGTGGTTTAAGGAAAATATTGAAGAGATTTTAAAGCTGAAACAATTGATTGTTTCCATAAAACCATAAATGAACCAATAAATTTTTTCATGATAAAATTTTTTATATAAAATAATAATTATGTATTGAAATATAATAAATAGTGCAGATGAAAATGGGTAAGAATTCGAGAAGTTCCTTTGAATCAGGCATGTATTTCTGAAAAAATATATGAAATATTCTTTTAAAACATGAAACTCCCCATAGTAAAGAAGGATTATTATTGGTAAAAATTTATATAAATTTCCAACATAATTTATTAGGTTTAAATATGAATAAATAATAATTTAATTTAGGTAAGTAGAGAATAAATGTTACCCAAATGAAAATCGAGGTTCGAGTAGATAATCAATACCACTTTGTAATCAATCGAATCATATGACTAAAAATTAATAATCTTATAATGATACATTTAATACAATGAAAATAAATATATTCATTATATGGAAAATCACTGGGAAGCCTAAAACCACTATACTCAAATAATAGTAATGAATAAGGAATATCTCACAAAAATGAATGTGAGATGAGGAAACCCTTACCTTCTGTCTGAATATATTCTTCACATGATCTTAATGTCTGGAAAAATCATATTAGAATCATTAATTAATAATAATTAAACCATATATACATGTAATTTATTTATTATATCTCTATTAATTTCATTTATGGCCTTTTATATGGGTTAATAGTTTCAATTTCATCATTTAAGAGTGCATGTTTTCTTAGTTTTCATGATTAGTTCCCTTGTCTAATAGTATTGATATTCATGTAAAATGGAAGTTGAAATCAAGAAATGATGTTATGGGTTATTATTTATCACACATAAGGTTTAATTATCATATAAATCTTCATGTTATTTTGGGGAGGATGAACAACAGATAAACTTTTAATGATAAATTCTTGGATTAATTTGATGGATTTTCGATCACCATAAAATCATTTGGTTATATAATTTAATGAAATGTGTAAAAATTGATTCTAGAACATTAATTAGAGTATATAAAATATATTATTATATTCTTCAACCATAAAAATTATTTAATCCCCAGAATTAATGATGTTAATAGGAATTGAAAACTCATCGTCCTTAAGTGTCATAAATTAACACATCTCGGATGGTGTTTTCATTTTTAGTAGAAGAAGAGGGGGAAAGAGAGATTTTGATGAAATATTCCATTAGAATAATTTAATTTTAGTACATATAAGTTATTTCAATTATCATATCATTTAGATGAGGGGAGGTGAGGAGATAGAAACAATAGAATGGAGCTAGTAAAATAAATTGAAAGAAAAAGGAAAAGAGGTTTAACTCTTGGGAATCCTCCTTGAGAACCTCCTTAGGTCCTTTGGTTTTGGACATTTGGTGAGCCGAAAAGGTCTTGGACGTGATGAATGACATTGGTAATAGTATTTGATAAAAATTAGGAATTTATAAAAGCTTGAGTGGTGTGAGAGGAAGAGGGGGATGAGGGTTGGTTGTTATATTAGAGGAGAGGAAGGGTTTTCCATTATTTTAATTATTATTCAATTATTTTGGATCAAGAGTATGTATATTAATGATTATTATAACTATGAAATAGTAGGAAGTGCATGTGAGTTCGAGAAAATGGCCATTTAAATTATCTGTGACTCAATTATGATGCAAAAATTCATTTATATAGCATATTTCATAAATTTACGTATTTTCACTATTCACTCAAAATTCAAGTATTTCAAAAAAATCCAAAAAATTAAACGTAAACATTTTTTAATGTGTAGAATCTAAAAAAATCCATTCAATGAAAATAATTGTATTAATAAGATAAATTTAATTTTTAATTACAATCATCATTTATTCGAAAAATACAGCTTTTAAATTTATAACTATTTTTATAATACACTAAAAATTTAGAAATGTCTCATAAAATTTTCACAAAATAATAGGACAATAAAATATTGATTTATGAATAAATATTATAAATTATATTTTTAAATAATTTATTAATATAAAATTTTTAATTAAATATTAATTTCTCACAAAAATACCAACACTTAATTATTAATGTTTTAAATATTAACTTTCATTTATATGGTGCCTAAATATTTTTATACATACATGGGTGAGGTTACTATTCATAAGGTTATATTACTATTCATATGGGTCATGTTACTATTCATTAGGGCATATTACTATTCATAATGGTAAAGTTACTATTCAAAAAAATAGGTTGATCCTATTTGACTCTAAAAAACTTAATGATCACAAAATTATATGTACATTTTTTGAAATTAAAATCATAGATGTGGAAAAATTACGTTCATTTGAATGGTTATAACAATGTGTTATTTCGTACTAACCTAGTGTTTTATACATATAAGCTATCTAATGAATTGTAATTATTTATGAAAAACATTCCATAAAATCATAGGGTGTCACCTTAACAATGAATATATTCGTAACATAATTTCGTATTTAACAAAATAATAATAGTAGTCAATATATGAATTATTCATTAAAATATTTAATTAAATAATATATTGATCTTATATTCATATTAAGTTATTATTTTATGCAAAATAATACTGTAAAATTGTATTTGTTTTTTTAGAACCTTAAATAATTAATTTGAAAGGTATAAATTATAATTATTTATATGTATTATTATTAATTAAGACACTTAATTTTAAATAATTTAAAATTATTAAAGAAATTACTGGGGTGTTACAGAAAAATTTTTAGTGTGACCCATTTCACATTTTTAGTGGAATGTTAACTCGATTATAAATTATTTGACCCTTTTTGAATGTATTAAACATTATTATATCCCTTTATGTCATACAAATGACACTAAATTCTTTTGTATCAATTAATAATTCATATATTGTTCTATTTATTATAATATCCTTTTCAATATTCTGGGTAATGATAGACTATAACATAACATCATTATTTTTCGGTTTATCAACATTGGTATATCCTTATTTTCATATATATTTTTAACTGAGAATGATGTTGTGTTTTTTAATAACGACCTTGTTAACATGGATCATTTTACATAATGAATGTGAACATTCATAATGAATTTTACTTATATGGATTTCAAAATCACTTTTTATATTTTATCATGCATCTAATTGATGATCTAATTGCCTAAATAATTCCACCAGCCACTGATGTGAAACCACTATATTCTTTCATTCTGAAAATTCAAGATTCAGTTGATGAAAAATTTCAATTATTTATTTTTAGAGGTTTTGGATAAATCCATTATATTCTTTTTGAAAGTAGTTTTAATTTTGATTTTTGGTGCTTTAATATTTCATTGGAAACAACTGTTTTAGTTTGGGGTATTTTTTCATAAAGTGGTTACTTTTCATTTGATGTCATGTTTCCTTTGACATCAGCCCTCCTTAGTGACCAAAATCCCTCTATGCGGCTTATCCTCCAATAGTTATCTAATAAACATACTGGCTTCAGTGGTTGATTACACACATATTTGCTAACAAATTTGTGCAGGATTATATACCTATTTTGTGATTGAATTGGGTTTTTATGATTCTTATGTGAATATTGACTATACTACTAAGACTCATTCATTGTTGCGTTGAGAATATAAGGGCAAGAAAATAAATATGTTTTTTTATTATTGTTCAGTTTTTTATTGGTAATGGGTTACATTCAAACATAAGTAATATTTGATAGTTCATGGAATGTTCTAACATATATTTTATCCAATGATTATAAATTTGAAAAAATAAGTGATGTTTATTCTCTTTCTAAAAATACCTCCGATTATATTCCTATATAAAATCACTTAAAAAAGTTGTGAAAAACATTTTTCAATAACAATGTTGAAACCCATGAAAAATGGTTCTTCTCTAAAGTAAAAGGTGTTGTGCACACTTTTCAACAATTAACCTCAAATGTAACCTTAGTATGATCCCAATGATACTCTATTTCCTAATAATTGTTTATTTATAAGAGAATTTTTTGTCTCCTCCTCCTCAATCTCAAACAATGAATCCATCTCCACCTCCACCACTTCCTCCCCCCACCCCCGCCTCCACCACTACCATTTATCAATTATTTTGTTGTTTGCCTGCCAACACTAATAAACAACTTGATTTCATCCATTATAATTCTCCTTATGAAAAAAATAAAAAATAATATTTTAGAATTATGAAACTAATGATTCACACCTAAAATATATTTCAATTGTCATAGACCGTACATGATCACAAACATAGTAGGTAATCACAAAATTAATTTTAGAAAACATTTTGAAACATATATATTGCATAATAATCTCTAAACAAATTTACATTTTATTTTTCATATGAATGTTTTAAAAAGTCTTGGTAGGACTAAGAAAATATAGACAAAAAATTAAGAAATATTTTTAATAAAAATACAATAACCTTTAAAAATTACCTACTCCAAATGCTAGACTTTTATCAGTTTATGATATCTCTCCAAAATTTTCAAACACAATATCCAAATTTTTTGTCATTATCTTGCATCAAACACTATAGAAATATTTACCAAAAGAAGTAAATTGTTTTGAAATATGATTTCATAGGTAAATCATTCTATATATATTCCTTAATCAATTTCCTTTTTTAGTAATCCATTGGGTTTTTAGGTTTGGACACTAACTCCATTCCATTATTTAGCATATATTTAGTGACCACTGTATCATAAAAAAAATTATTTTTAAAACATATACTGATACATATATCCAAAATTTTATATATAACATTTTAATTTTTGTGCATTACAAATTAAAAATACACATCATGTTTGGTAGGTTTCTGGATATACACATATTTGATCTAAAAAATATACATTTAGGATATCTGGATGGAAAGAGATCAAAATTTAGTGCTTCCTCAAACAAACAAAATAACTAGTTAAAAATATTTAGTAATATATTTTAAGTGATTAGATTTTAGAATTTTACGTCTACATTAAAGGCATAAAAAAATTCTATCATCTGATATTTTTATCTCAAACACAATGAGTAGCTCATATCTTTTCTTATCAATTCCTTTCTTATCCCATGAAAGTTATTCTATAGAAATGATACAATGATTAATGAATCAAAACCAAGATTCACACAATTTTCCATTTATATAGTAGTAAAATAAAATTCGGTTGAATATATGAATAGTTATTGACATTAATAAACATATTATATCACTATTTGGATAAAAATATTATGAAAATGTTCTTTATTTATGTATTCACAACTAATGCTCCCAGACATTCATGCTTGATAATATCATTTATACTATAGAGACCAATTAAACATGTCAGGAATGTTGCATATATTTCCTTTTAATATGGAATGTAATACTTATTTTCATCATTATATGTGGTTATGTCATTATTTTTAATGATAATAAATGTTTCTCTGGAACATGCAGGGAGATGGTAATACAAAAAGTTCATTTTTATTTCTTGGTTGATTTGCTAGTTTTTCTTGATTAGATCTTCCGCTTCCCATATTTTTATTTCATACCACACATTAACCCTTTTTCATTAATAATTATAGATCTTTCATATGATTTTTTTAAATAAATACCTCTGGTATCTTTATAATATTATATGACCATGCTATAAAAGTTCCAATAGAATAATTGACCTTTGTAATATTTGGATCATCATGTGGAGTAGGAAACTCAATAGTTGGCTCAGGAGCTACCTCAATCCCCACTATAATGTGATATTTTGTGAGGTATTTATGGTTTAGCATGTCTTCTGAAATATTATACCACATACCCCTTTCAAAAATCAAATGTTTGGGTTCTGAAAGATACAAATTACATACAACTTTACCCTATAGAATGTTAGTAAAATAATTTCATTGAAAGTTGTTTTATTTACATTTAATAGAAAGATTAATGAAAAAATGAATTACCTTAGGTATGGTTTATGGTTTTGGGGAATGACTAGACTTAAACATAGTTGGGTTATTTTGTTTATGTGCAGATTTTTGTTTCATCATTAGTTCACTTCAATCCTTTTGAATACATTGGTTTTCCAAACTAGACCAGTGAAAAATAAATTTCAATGAGTCTATTTTTTTCTGAAATCATTTCACCATGTTATATCTATATTCACATGGTTTTATATTCTAGAAATATATTCCAGGAGATACCACAAAACCCAATCCTCTAACATGAAAACATTTTTTGGCCAACATCAATGATACTAAAAGTAGTTATTATTCTAGAAATATCACTTCTGATTCTTGTGTATACATTGTATAAAAAAATATAAACATAAATAAATATTTTTATGTATTGTTTTTATAAATAATAAGAAATTACAATTTTTTCATACTTACACATATTTTCAATAATTATTTTTTCTTTTCAACAACTAGATTTATCTCCTAATTTTTTCTAGCCTCCATCTATATCACATGTCATGTGATTAAAGAAACTTCAAATTTGTAATCAACAATCTGCATATAAATAAAGAAATATATTTTGTTTTATTATCACATAAAATCATTATTATGGGTATAAAATACATAACAATTTAGAATCTAGTGAATCATACCCCATCCTTGGTTTGTGATATATGTACATTAATTTTAATACATGTTATTTATTTTCATCACTCTCGTACTATTTCATAAATTAAAATTTTTGAATAAAATTTAATTAAATAAATAATTTCAAATTATATATTATTGACTGAAATGTACTTGAAATGATTTATCATCACGATGAATGAGGAATGAAATCCATGTCTCATTCTTTATAATGTGTGTATTACTAACTGGTGGGTGGGTTTTACATTCCACTCAATATCACTAATATGTAACATGGTAAGAATAGTCTGGAAACCTCTATAGTCTTTTCTGAGAACCATTAAGATAAATTTATTTTGAAAATATTCTAAAATAAATGAACTCTATAAGGAAAAATGAAAATTAAATAAACATTTAATTATGTAGTTTTTTAGTAAAATAGAGAATGTATATCATAATATTACCTTTTATCTCTCAAAAGGAATTCCATCATTACAGATTGGATTTGGAACAATAAATGAATACTAATCGGTGAATTCATCTACATGATGACCCCGTTATAACTAATGAACATTGAATTTTTTGCCTCAACATGTTGTCCGCGTTGAATCCAACCAACATCAAATTTTATACCCCTACTTATTTCCTTTATTATTTTATTCAACACTCTGATGTTGTGTCGTCATTGTTTTTTTCATCAATATGTTGTTGATCCGCTAATAATTCTATATTTTCTATATCCATAGTCTACTCAAGATTGGGATTGGAAATATCATCATTTTCATAAGGCATTTTCTTCATGAGTAGTGAAAAAATTAATTTTTCTTGAATAAAAACAATGTTAACAGGAAAATGGTTTTCTGAATGGTCATATGCATACTCTATTGCATGTTTGATAAAATCAATAACTCTATCTACTGAATAATTTTTCAAATGATTAGCGTCATCCATTTTTAAGGAAATGGGTAATTTAATTTATTTAAATAATTACTCAACTATGGTTGGTTTTATCCTATGAATTCATCTATAGATGAAAGTGATAGAAAACATTCATTCTCACCAGCTTCAACACCAAAACAGTTATTATTTTATTTTGATTCATGAGACTCAAACTCTATCGCTTATGGACACACACCTATATTGATTGAACTACTACGAACAATATTCATCCCATACCGCATAGCGATGATCATTTTGGATGACAACTACTTAGAGTATTTAAAGCAATATAGAAGATATGGGGGAGGAGTCTGAAAAAATTAATTAGTAACTATTTTAGAGATGAATCTTGGGAAGAAGAAAATATTCTCCTTAAATTTTTTTAAATTACCACCTTTTAATATAAAATTTCAAGTCTCATACCAAAATGATAAAAGGTCCTTGATACTACCATGAGAACATCAACTTATCCCCACTGAGCTGCATTGACTCAATTCTCTGTTAATAATCATTTACCTCACCTATATCTCAAACATAATATCTATATAACTACTTCAATGGTATAGTGATATTTGACCTCAGACACCTAAAATCCAAGTGTTTACCTTAGCGATATACATAACATGAACTTATTACATCCGAATCATGAAAAGGTTATAATAAAACCATTTTTTTAAGAATTGAATTTAAAATTTGGGGAAGTCATTACATATTGGTTCCCTCTGGAAAGGACTACAAAATGGGTTCCACAATACATTAGATTAACCCTACATCTGAAAACCCAAAATAAGAACAAACAACAACACAAATTTCACATCACCCTCACCCCATCCCTCGATGAATCACTATCATGACTATAGTGACTCGCATTCTTACATACCATAGCTAGCCCTCACATAATTCCCATCATATTATAGTATATGATAAATATGATTTTTTTCACATCCACAAATTTATTTCTTGTAGAAAAATATTATAATAATAAATTGAGAGGTATATTAAAAATCATTTCAAATAATATGATGTGATTATTCAGATAAAATATTATAAGGACATATTTATCCAAATTTAACAAAAAACGTTATATTTTTCATTTAATAAAATAATTTTAAAAAAATTACCCAAGAGAACATATTATTAGGATTGTTAAAAAAACATTAGTTAAAAAATAAAAAAAATGTATAAAAATATTAAAATGGAGACTTACTAAACTAAAGACACTGAATTGATCCATTTCATAAATTTCTAATGTTTAGAAAAAAATCATGTAACATTTTATAATAATTCATATGTATTCCTCAATTAATAAATTATTTATAAATGTGTATTGGATTATTTACACAATATAAATTCTATTAAAACCATATTTTTGTATGATTAGAGTAAAATAAGTTGAAAATTTTATTTATCTTATCAATATATATATATTATGAATCAATTAGTCTAAAAAAATATTAAATACATGTATAAAACTATAACAAATATTGTATTGTAATCATCAAATTCCATAATCGAATATTAAAGTATGTTAATACCATAAATATTTCTCTAATAGCATTTGCAAAAAAAATAATTGATCTAGATTCTATATAACCAATGTTTTGTCAAATATAACATAATTAAAACCATTATATGTCATTGATTATGTTGAAACCCTATATAGAACCCTTTTTAGTGGGGTTATTTAATTAGTATTAAAATATTTGAATATTTAATAAGATATTCCAATGTTTAATTAATAATAAATTATTTATTTTCAAAAAAAAATCTAAAATACAAACATTATAAACTCTTATATATACTAAAAAATGTAAATATTATGAAATTAATATATATTAAATTATTCTTAATGGAAATCCTGAATCAATTAATATATTTAATTAGAATCTATTTGTCATGTTTAATTAAAACTAAAGTCTAAAAATAAATTTGAATGAAAAAAATTTAAATGATAGAACATATTAATCATTAAAAATATGTTTATCTCATGTATACTCTAAACAAAGTCATATTAAAAAATAAAATAAATGAAAATTTAATCATGGATTATAACATAATACAATTCAGAAATCTCATTCTCTAAACAGAACTATTCATTTTTTATCACTTAATTAAAAATAAAAAATATATTTTAGAAAATAACATAAAATTAAATAATAGAAGGTGAGAATCAATATTGTTTGAACCAAATTTCCATTTAAAAAATTACATTAAATTGATATTGATATAATATAAACATATGTATATAAGTAAATATATATATATATAAGTATAATTTTTTAGGAAAAATTTACGAAATAAGTGAAATACATGGGGCCCTATAATAGTGTAGTTTGAGGGATTTATGACTCTTGTATCACTAAAAGATATCAGAGAGAGTCCTAAATCCCTAGAAAATATACATGGATACCTTCTTCCTTCCAAAAAAAGATACTCATTCTAATATATATTTTATTCTATAATATTTTTAGGGAAACTGAAATGATTATAATAAATACCATTGATCTACATATTAAGTAGGTAATTTGAAAATTGGTTGTATATTTAGATAGTAACATATTTGGAAAAAGGAGGAGTCAATTACATCAATTGATGGGATGCCACCCTTATTGAAACATAATAATATTCTGAAACAAACATCCTTTACCAACTCTATAATAGAGAAACTCACACCACGGGAAGCCGTAATGACTATAATGATGGAAACAATGGGTCATCAAAACTATATGTGAATCAAACAACCTATTTCCATTCTCCATCACTAAAATAACAATTATTGTCCAATATGATATCTATGATTTATAATGACCATATAACATAGTTGGAATGATCGGAGGGAATGTTTGGTGGAGTAATGTAGACATTGGTGATAATGACAATGATAGTGCTAACAGTGCAATGAGACAATAGTATAGGTTGTGATAATAATGGAAACAATTAGGAAGACTGGGAGATATCAATCATCACAATAATTTTTGGAGAAAATATGTATGGATCATCATGTCTGAGACCACTACAATAACACAAACTGTGGAGCCCAAACAAGAAATAAACCAGATACAAGGAGGAGAAAATAAAATACCTTGGATTCTAGCCTATATTCATATGATAGAACATAAAGGTGGATCATTAACAGCAGTGGAGTCTTGCACGAGCTTGAGAATCATGATTGAATTAGTCATGGATAGGGTTCATTTAAATAGACCAGGGACACTTTTATCAGCACTTTCAAAAAAGTTCAAATAAAAAGAATATATATATATAATAAATATATATAAATATAGTAAATATATTCAACATTTAAATTTAAAATATTTAATTTATAAATTTATAAATACTTTTTGGAAGAAATATTTATATAATTATATCATTATATATATATTTACATAATTATATATATATAATAAATAAATACAAATATAAATATAAATTTAGTAAATATATTCATTATTTAAATATAAATAATTATTTACTTATAATTATACAAATACTCTTAAAAAATAATTTTTATTTATTTATAATTATAAATATATAAATTTATAAACGTGGTAATAATACATTTGTAAATATATTTATTTATAAATATTTATTTACAAAAATATTTTTCATAGTGTTAATGAATATATAATATTAAATTCATGTATATTAAAAATCAGTGAGATTGAATAATTACAAATGAATAGACATTAAAAATATTTAAAAAATGGATATGTTTTACTAATTAATTTTTTTGTTAAAAAATATGTATATATATTGATGTAAATATGAATACATATTGAATCTACTAAACCATAGTAGATAAAAATATATAATTAAATAATAGAAAATTATTATATTCAAAAAAATAAAAAAATAAAAAATAAAAAATATTTAAAATAATAAATAATACCTAACTATAATAAAATTAAAAATAAATAAATTAAATTTTTTATTAAGAACATAATATATAAATTGTATCATAATATAATGAAATTCTAAAATAAATTATAACATTTGAATACATTATATAAATATTAGGTGTTTGTGTTTCTATATAGTATTTCATTAATTTTATAAATATTTTGCGGTGTGTATTGTATATAAAAATTCATTAATAACGTATATGTATGTGAAATTAATGTAAAACTCATTTCATTTATTTTAAATTCAAAAATAAAACAACACAAAATTTTTTCCACTTCTCGATATATACAATTGGTGAATATTTTTATTTAATATTAATTTTTAACTATAAACCAATTTCAATAAATATATGTCCTATTGAATGTGAACATAATTATTTTGTATTATTTAAATTATATATTATGAAATATTATATACATTTATATTTATATATATATAGGAATATATTTCTATATAAAATGCATTAATGAATAAATATTTATAAAAACCGTTAAAAATGAATAAGACATTAACATGTTTTTAGTTATTACATTTTATACATTATCTATATATGTTTATTTAATATATATTAGTTATTACTATTTATAATTCATATATATATATATATTGAAATTATTCATTTTTATTCATAAATTTTTCTTTAATAAATTTCTAATAATTTTAAAATTTATTCTTTTTAATTTTTTTTGTTTAATTATTAAAATTTTTTCATTTTAAATTAATTTTTTAATTATTAATTTTTTTATTTAATATATCTATATTTAATAGAAACAATTTATTAATATTTATAATATATATATATTAAATTTTTTTATTTCATCTGTTATTATTTAATTAATAAAAATTCAAATATGTTTCTCAATTTACTCATTTTTAATTTTTAATTGTTTACTCATTTCATTTTATTCATTTTAGATATCTATATATTTAATATATACTATTTATTAATATATATAATTTATATATATGTATATTAAATTTATACATTCTTATCAATAATTATTTAATTAATAATTTTGTTATTTACTCATTGTTAATTCTATTTTGGTAATTAATTCATTTTATTCGAGACTTTTATCAGTTCTAAAAATAAAGCACTGACCAAGGGTACCCTTTATGAGTGAAAAAAAGCCCTGATAAAGGGTACAATTTATCAGCACTACAAAAAAGAACTAATAATTGTTACCCTTTTTCAGTGCTAAAAATAATTGATATAGGGTACCATTTATCAATACTTTTTTAAGCGCTAATAAAATGTACCCTTTATCAACATTTTTTGATAGTGTTGATGAATGACAGTGCTTTTAAATTTTTATTTTGCAGTATTATATATATATATATGTTTGTGTGTGTGTGTTAGTGGTATACCGATTTTTTCTCATTCCTATTCATTTTAAAATGACAACATCGCTTATGTGCATGTGTGGACTATCACCTCCATGAAGCGATATGATTCATTTTTCATTCCCTCTTTATATATATGGTAATAATGATATATTTAATGAATCTATATATAATATTTATGATATAATTATTCTTCTATAAATGAGGATTATTATTTACCTTTCTTTCATTCTATCCAATAAAAAGTGAATCCATCACATGTATGTACGTACAGACTACCGTCTCTACGAAGTGATTTAATTCATTTTTTTACTGTTTATTTAGAATCATTATAACAATGTATATAATGAATAAATATTATTATTATGAAAAGAATTATCTTCTATAGATGAAGAAACCATGACAAGGTGCATGGAATGTAACCACTGAACCAAAACATTCATGGAAATAGACTAGTTTCTACCTCATTGTTCATTTTAAGGAATAATTGTTAATAAATGTATAATTAGAAATTATAAATGAACGTAACATATTATGTTACGTATAAGTATGGTTATAGAATAAATTTGTATAATTATATATTTATTATATATAAGGATTGAATGTGTACAAATCATGACTGGACATGAGATAAGGGTTTATTTTACAATCTCATTTCTTTTCACGATTTTCTATGCTAAATTTCCATAATGGGAAATTATGTGGACTATATCCTTTAAAACCCATATATTTTATTATCCTCTATTTATTCTTGTAAAATTATATTAAAATTACCATTTTCCTCTCATTGATAATTAAAATGACTGTGAAACTATTTTTAATAATAATTGAACTTATTAACTCTTAGGGCGAAAAACCATTTCTTCCACGTCCTTGTTCATCGATAATTTTTATGGATGTATTTATATATATATATATATATATTATAATTATTTTATTTACAACCACTAAATTTATTAACAAATTATTAAAAGTAGACATTTCAAATTTTTATATATGATTCACTTTTTACTTTTTACAAAACTATGAAAGGAATTTTCTCTTTTAAGGTATAAGACATGAAATTTTTTTCCCACTATCATAACAATTCTTTTCATTGAAGCTTAATTTATATGTTTACATGATTATTTCCAAAGAAAATATTTTTCTCAATATCCTATGAATTTTTAGTTTTTTAATATACCGGTAGAAAATAATATTTTTCTTGTTTCATAAGTAAGGTTCAAATCCTTTCTTAAATGTATTTCCCTCTATATAATCATCATGAAATGATTTTTATTTATCTCTTGGTATATTATCTTAAGATAAAATACAATTTAGTTATGAAAATGACTTATGATGATAATTTTTTGAGGAAGATTCTATGAAAACAATTACTTTCCCAAGAGATGGTTAAATATTTTTGAAACCATTTTATTTTTCAAAGGTTATGATATTTTGATATGATGAATATTTTAAATATTTTGTGATAAATTTATGTATAGTTTTATTTATGTGATGAATGTTCTGGGAATTATATAACCCTCCAATTAATTTGGTAAAAAATGAAATCTCAAGAGATAATATTGATTAGAATTGGGTGTAAACCAAGTTAATAAGAGTAATTTTCCACTATGATAGTCTTGAAATAGAATCTTAATTGAGGAAATGATGAAAAGGGGAGTGAATACAATCTACATTGGGAATATATCCACTATTTTAGTCATTGGGGTGAAACTTGACGAAGGAAAATATGGAATTATTAGTGAACCCAATCCACTATGGTACTTTTTCCCTAATTAAAGTCTTGTATGTGTTCTTTGACTAAGTAGATGAGTATCTATACTTATGTGTATGATTCAAATTTATATCTTATGCTTATTATATGTTCTCATGGTGCATTATTAATTATTTATAATTCCATAATCTTAGGACTTATGTCTTCTGTTATGAAAAAGACATGTGATGTGACTCATGATTAATGGTATTTGGCTGATTGGATATGAATTTAGTAAGTGAAGATAATGTTATCATACACTTAAGCTTATATAATACTTTCTAATTATCATTTATTGATATGTCCAATTTTTACCCTTACTGAGCATCTGATGTCTCCCTTTCTTATGCATCATTATCCTAGGTTAGGCAGATCGGTTTTAAGTATGATGTGCCTAAGAAGGGTGTTATGTGAGATGAAATTTATGGAAGAAGTTGATAATATTCATGAAATAAGTACATTATATATATAGTATTAAAATTCAAAAAAAACATTATAGTTATTGGGCTGTGTATTATTATGATAATTATTTAATATTTATCTAATATGATGTAATATTTATTATGTATTTCATGAGTCACCTCAATTGGTATCATAGTAGGGTTTAGTGATTATTAGATATTCAGTCTAGAAAAACTGTGTTAAAAACCCCCGGGATATGTCTATGTATAGGATAATATCCCATTGTATTGGTAAGATAGGGATTGATTTGTTTCCCAGTAATGATTTCAGTATTTGGATACATACAATTGGGTTATAGATCATTCATAGATGGACCAAGGGTTAATATCCCAAAAAAATATGGTTCGGTATTAACTTGATCTTCACCTAGTGATTGATAAATAGGCCTAACAACACACCTGGTTTGAAACTCTTGGGGTATATGCTTAAATTAATTCTTATTCTCTTAATGATCTAATATGATGAATGAGAGGATAAAATATATGAATACCTATTATAATTCATAGTGAAATGAGATAAACGTAATGTTTAAGGTATTTAAATAATTTTTCATAAATTTAAAACAATATAGTAATTATTTTTATTATCATATGATTGTTTACTCTGATTATTGATTTTTGATAATCATTATAATCTTTGGGGTTTTAATCACTGCCTAGAACCAAGAGGAATCATGTGACAAAAAAATATTATGGAAAATTCATTGAACATCCTCATGAGATGCCAAATAAAATGGGAGTTAGGAATGAAAACCATACAACTATTATTACCCAAATATCTCATGATAATAATGATAATATGAATCATTCTTAAAATACCAATATAAAAATGAAGGAACATCTCACTATTGTGTCTTTTATGCGAATAAATACTCCTTTCATCAGTTGTTCCCCTGATTCAATTATTTATTATATATGGATCAGTGCAATAGAAAATATATTCCCTATTATCTAATAGTCAAACAATGAAAAGGTTATTTTGGTAGGGTATGATTGAGAATGTGAAGCTAATAAATAATGGAATCATACCAACAATACATGCTAAATGGAGAAAATTGATTCCCTGAAATCTGAAGAATTTAAGATATTATTATTGTGTTATTATTTACCATAAAATAATCTAATGAAAATGTAAATATAATTATAGAACTAAAAAAGAACGATGAGTAATAAATTAGAACCCATGAAGAAATTTTCACTAGAATTTTAATATAAGATTCTAGTTTTATCATTAACCATAAAATATAAGTTGAATGGTAAATTAGTGTTTTAAGACTATGTCACTATAAGGCATTAGATATAAGAGAATTTGATAGCGATAATGAAACCATTCGATTTGATATCACAAAATAAATTGTGATTTTGAAGAGTCTCATTATTCTAATGGTTTTAGGTACAAGAAGAATAAGATGTAATTTTAAGAAATTTATATTAATAAAACTCATGGTGGAAATAAAATAAATATTTTTTTGCCATAATTTTGGATTAATGAATAAAGGTGATTTCCTTATGTTCTCTGGTAAATGTTTTAAGTGTGTTAAAAAATTCCATCGAGAAAAATAATTCCAATGTTATGTGGATAGTCCATCCAATGAATGTAATTATGTGAATGATCATCCAAATGTGCCACCCACACTCCAATTATATAAATAAAATGAGTATGAACATTACACTAATAATTCAAAAAATATGGTGGCGAATAACACCAATTGGAATCAACAGACTCTAAATCCAAGATACATAGTGAAATATCATTTGATCATGACTAGTTAAGGGGGTTACAAGAATAATGTCGTAAAATTTACACATACTATACACTATAGAATTGAAAATGTGTTATTTGATTTTGGTTCAACCCACTATTTTATATCTAAAGAATTTCCCAAGGGTATCACATTACCAAATTAGTGATTATTTGTTGATTTATTGATGAAAACACATAGTGGTATGATCATCACATCTTAATTTCAAAGATCATATTTGACAGATGTTTATGGGAATGTGATTCTTAAGAATCATTTAATTATCCCTCTTCTTTGAATTAATGTTTATTTTCGGAATTGGTGTGATATCTTTATATAGATCCCATAACAATATCAAAGCTATAAAAGTCATATATGATATTCTGAATTTTCCTATAATCATAATTGGATGTATGGATGAATATTAACATTCAAAGTAATTTACTTACATTTTGTGGCTCTTACTATATATTCAGGAGGTATATTTACCTCATATAATTGGGGAGAAACTCAATAATTAATATATATACATATTGTTTAATAATATACTGATTTATATCATAAATACTTTATTAGTATTCCACTAAATTGTAATGTTGAATTTTTAGTAGAACTCATACCTAGTGAAACTCCCATTTCAATTGCTATTTATAGAATTTCCCCAATTGAGTTAGAAGAATTGAAAAAGAAAATCTAGAAGAATATATGAATATGATTCATATTTATAAATGAGTTACAATTGGGGGAAACTAATCTTTTTTAACAAGAATTATGGGCCAATGTGTCTTTGTACTACAAATCGAGAACTTAATGAGATCACATAGAAGAAAAAGTATCATCTACCCCACAACAATGAACTATTTGATTATTTATTTTTAGATCAATATATTTTAAATATTTAACTTTTTTTTGGATATCATTAATTTATGTTAAAAAAAGGATATACCCATGAAAACCTTCTACACAAGGTATAGTCATTATTAATTTATAGTGACACCATTTGGTCTTTCCAGTGAAACTATTATCTAGATAGATTTAATTGATATAATATTTATAGATTAACTTTATCAATTTTTCTTATTTTTTATAGATGATATTATTATATATAACAAGTATTGAGAAGATGATAGATACCATTTAGGGATTTGGTTTAATACCATAACTAATTATAAGATTTAGGAAAAATTTATCATGTGTGAATTGTAGCTATATAATGTTTCTTTCCTGGGTCATATAATCTTATGGGAGGGTATATTAGTTGATCCTTCAAAGACATAAGTCATTGAGAAATATTCCAGAAAACCATAGTGATTGAGATACAATGTTTTCTTAGGCTGTCAAGATACCATCGACACATTGTGAGAAATTTCTCATAAAAATAAAATTCAATAACCATCATATCTCAAAAGGGATCCAAGTTACATTAGACAAATGAATGTGAGGAAAATTTCAAGGTGATAAAAATAAGGTTGGACATTCCACCTATGCCCACAGTACCTTTCAGTTGAGTTGGGTTTGTGGTCAATAGTGATTTACTGAAGAATGGAATATGAAATATACTTATGAAGAATAATATGGTTATAAAAAATACATCATTCCATTTGAAAATTCATGAACCAAAGTACCCGAATCATGATTTGATGTTGGGAAAAATATTTTTAACATTGAAAATCTGGAGGTTTCATCTTCATATAGAAATATGTGATATATATGCTGACTATAAATGCTTGAAGTATATATTCACAATGAAAGTTTCTAATATGGACCAAAGTGTATGGTTAGAGGTGATTAAATATTATTACTGATCAATAAATTACCACCTTGGGATTGAAAACAATGTGGATGATTCTCTACATCATAATGTCAATGAATGTTGTTCCTTGATGAGGATTCAAAGAGATGTAATACTTATAGATTTTCATAATTTAGATCTATAAATCATGAGGAAAGAAGAAGATTGTATCTTTCTTATATGAATGTTAAACCGTCCATCCAGAATGAGGGTTATAGAGGCATAGAATAAATATTCCTTACATCATAAGAAGGTGTGGAATGTTTCTAAGTTGATTCAATATTTTTATTGAATGATAAGGTTAAAGAATCAAGTTTATTTCCTATATATATAAAAATTTATGAAGTATCTATTGGATGAGTCTTATAGTTCATCATTCTCTATTAATCATGGATGTACAAAGGTATAAAAATATATAAAACAGAATATCTGATGGGACAAAATAAAAAGGAATATTGAAATGTATGTATCTTGAGGCATATTATGTCAGCCAGTTAAGAATGAGATACAATAGTATAACAGGATTATAAAACCATTACTCATACTAGAGTGTAAATTGGAAAACATCACTGTGGATTTCATCATTAAACTTCCCAAATTATCAAATTTTTATTATGCTATTTAGGTTGAAGTTGATTACCATATGAATTAAACACATTTTTTTATTATCATAGAATATTTATATCTTGATCATTATACTGAGATATATGTTAAGGTAGTTTTAAGGTTGAATATGGTTCCATATTCTACTTTATATTATTGTTATATAAGGATTACCATAATGTTCATCATAATTCAACAATTAACATTGAATAAAGAGTTGAAATTTATCACTACATATCATTCTCATACATATATTCAGTCGGAGGGGCCCATTAAAAACTTAGAATATATATTTATAACATTTTATATGGATTTAAAAGGTAGTTTTGATCAACATATTTCTCTATTCAAGTTTTCATACAGAAATATCTTTCATTTGAGCATTCAGATGGATCATTTTGAATCTCTCTATTGTAAGATCTTAGCCCAACTAGGTTAAAAATTCTTCGGGGTTGAAATAGGGTATGAACGATTAATAAAAATTTCTCTTTGGATCATATTTCATTATTAAAAAGAACTAAATTCTCTCTCCTTCCCCTGTCACGGAATAAATGGATATTAAAACATGAACATGAAAGAACAATTTTAAATAGTTCACCCTCACAAGGATACATCCATGGAGAATAAAATGGAGCTATTATGATGTAAAAAATAATCTAAAGATAACTACTTTTACAAGGATTAGAGTGGTCTGACTATCTTATCTGGTTCAAAACCATTAAAATGTTTAAATATCCCTGCTCTCTCTCTAATGAATTGAATGCACTACTCCTCCAGTATAAAATTCTGACAATCAGGCCTGAGTTGATTCACACTTGTGTATGTCATTATGATTTTGTTTCATCCATGAGATGATAACCACCTATTCATGAGTATTTTAATATTGGATTATGTGACCCAAATGTAAGTCCCATTCACAAGACACCTTCACGAGTCCCCTTTACGATAATCCTCCATGATACCCTTTCATGAGACTATTTTGGGGGATTCCTCAGTGAGACCTCTTTGTGAGACTCCTCTATGAGAAACCTATATGATTCCACTTCGTGAAACTCCTTATTGAGACCCAATCATGAGAATCCTCCATAGGACCCCTACGTGATAACCCTTTTCAAGAACATCTTTTATTCATGAAAATCGTGTGACATTAACATGAGAACATCGTTTGGTTACATATATCATGTGATACAAGTATGTCAATCTATACCCATAACATACAAACCATCACAAGAAACCTGCATAATAATCCTTCTAGAGACAACATAATGAGTGTTTTTTATGATTATGTGAATTTATTAATTATGTCTTAATGTATTCTTCTGCTCCTAAAAATACACAGATTCAAATCAAACCACATAGGAAAACATATTCTCATTTTTAGGGATGAGTTAAGAGGTATTTATAGGCACAAATAAACCACATTAACTAGAAAAATTATAGTTTTCCATCCACTAAATGTCCTTAAAAATCATATTTACAAAATTCATATGATCTCATCATGAGATTTAAAAGCAATTATGGGTGTTTTGTGTGATCCAATCCTGATATCCAATGAAAATCATTAACCCAATATCATTGTCATCTAGCTCTTCACTTGACCTTATCATGAGATTAATTTATAATCATATGGACACAATATTTCGATAGATATTTAGATATATCCAATATTTCTGGACTATTTTTCATCATGTGTTTTGTATGATCTATTCATGTGAACCATTACAATCATGATGTGTATTTGAGTGCTTCAAATGATCTCTTCATGTAAACACTTGAAAATAATTCAATATATTCAAGTTCATCACATGATCTCTTTACAAGATCAGCCTTAACATATGCGATTGTTTGATCCATTCACACGATCAAGTGGTCCTCCATGATCTTATTTAATCCCTTCACACGATTAGTTAAAACATTCTCACTCCATGTGATCCTTTAGTAAACGTGCACACCATGTGATCCTTTAGGATATTAGAACTCTATATAATCCTTCATAATATCTATATCAAATCCTCATGCCACTTTTGACAGGAAACAATTTTGAAAAAATTCAAATCATTTCAAAAAGCACAATCTACCCAAAAGAACCATCGAGAGGTATTTTTTCCAACAATCTCCCTCTTGGGATTTTTTAATAATACTTAAGAACGTCATGAATCAACTTGTTGACATCTCATGCACATACGAAACCATTTTCCTTCGAAATCCCCATATAATGAAAAAGGATTTCTGTAACACATACTTTAGGACCACATGATTCAAGATCAACACGCGAAATAAGAGTAACCTGAAAAGATCATCGATGCATCAGTTTATTCTAAAAATTAATACTAAAAACCATATTGATTCCAAAATATAGAACAATATCAATCTTATAGATCACTTCTTGACCTGAACATCTCAACCAATAACATTATGAACCCAGAGGCCACTCCTTTTCATAATTTTTATTTATTGAAAGACCCGATTTTTCAACAACATATTTAAAACTCCCCCTAAGAGATTATCACACTTTCTTGATTAAGATTTTTTCTCCCCTTTATAAATGAACATAATGGTCACTCTTTTATAGTCTACAACATGGTGAATAAAAAATTCAACACATAGTGTAAAAACCCACCATACCTTAGAAAGAGGGGTTTTAACATCCACACTATTAAAGTGTGTGGAGATGACCAAACTATAAGACCTAATAGATGTTGGTCAAAAGCTTCATTGGTTAAAGCCTTAGTCAGACTGTTTGAACCCTATAGGTTATTAGGTACATACCCTAGCTTCATAAGACCATGCTATACATTATTTTTTATTAATTGACATTGTATTTCATTTTTGTTTATCCTTTAGTGATAGAATGTATTTTTTCTAACATTTAAAGAAATTGAATTATCATAATGGATTTTTATTAGAGAATTAAATTCTAATTGCATATCTTAACCTTGTTTCTTTATCCATACTAACGGAGTGTAATAATGATTAGTTGTAATGTTTATTGATTTTGGGGTGCTCAATGAAATGAAATATTGTTTTTCTCTTAGAATTGAAATACATAGTTCACTAAGATAGAATGAACCACCTCGTGTTAATGTTTTTTTCATTAGATGAATCGACCCAATCTGTATTTGTAAAACCCAATAAATCTTATTGAGTTTTTTCATTGTATAGTAAATTGAAGTCTTCCATGCCTTTAAAATAATGAATTATTCTTTTCATTATAATTAAGTGGAATTTTATGGTATTAATATGAAACCATTCCACCTGACATGTGTAATAAAAATATTAAGACAATTTGAAATTAAGTATAATAGAATTCCAATGATCTATCTATGTTCTGTGATATTGAATGCTATTCACTCATCATTCATTAATAATTTCATCTGTATAATAACCAGAGTTTTAATCTCATTGGATTTTTTATTCCAAATCATCATAGGACATCCTTGTCATATTTTGATTGATTTATATATGTTTCATGTATTCCTTACGTTACCTATAAAATAAGGAAATATTTCATCACTCTAATTATTGATATCTAGAAATTTTATATCATTAATTCTAAAAATCAATTTCACCATCATTTTTTTGATCTGATAAATATTAATTCATTGAAATATTACTATAATAGAATAGTTTTATTAATTTGGTTATTGATATAGAGATTATAATCATTTCTATAGTGCTGGAAATAGAGAGTATTCAAATAGTAATAAAGTCATGAATACCACGATCTTGGTTCCTGATTCAACCCGTATATATCCCTCTTTATGTAAATTTTTCTTTCACATCTTCTTGAATGAGAAAAAAATTGGGCAGTTCAATATAAACTTCTTCTTCCAGAACCCGATTCATAAATGAAAACTTGACATTCATTTGGAAAACATTTAATTTCTTTTGTGCTATTATGACTTAGAAATATCTAGTTGTTTTCAGCCTTACAGCAAGTGTATCTATTTCATCAACATCCATACCCTCTATTTGGGAATATCCCTTTAACATTATTCCTTATTTATTTTGAAATATTCTTCCATCTTCATTCATCATGTTGTATAAAACCAATTTATTTCAAAAAATATTATAATCTATTAGTCTCGAAATAATCTCCCATGTATGATCTTTTTTGATTTGGTCAAGCTCTAATTTCATCACCTAAACCCAATTATCATTTCTTGAATCTTCTTGAAAATTATTTGGATTTATATATGATAAGAAATATTCTTTTGGTAGAGTATTCATCCTCGTTGTGTATACTGATGCATTCTGATCCCTAATGATATTATACCTATCAATTTTGGTTCGGATCTTTGGTTTTTATATAGGTTTATTATGATCATCATCTGAATATTATTTTGAATCTACCTAAAGCACTTGCACCCCCCAAGATGATCACCCCATAATCACTATCCTCATAAGGCTATTCTTGAATTTTTTGAATATTATGATCATTTTACACTCCAACAACATCATTTATCTCTATTAATTTTCCCAAAAAATTATTAAAGGATTTATATTAATTTATTTTCTCCTGAGTTACTAAGAAATATCCCTTCATCTCCACAAGAGTCAAACATTATTTATTTATTCATATTAATAATGAAAAACATACTATTGTGGACTTGAAAGTACATTGATGTTTGCTTATTTCCATTCTATAGATATTATAGAGTCTTCTCTTCCTTTAGAAATAATAAATCTCAATTAGAAATATAGACCTATATCAATACGTCTTCTTACCAAAAATTACCAAGAATGAATTTCCTAAAAGAAGCATTATACCCATGTTATTATTAATATGTTTTCTTTACTCAAGATCTCCATTTTTCTATGTAGTTATTACTTCTTTAAAAATAGTTTCTTATCCCATGTTTCGTGATATAATCTTTCAAATGGATATTTTTGAACTCTATTCCATTATTAGTTTACAACATATGGATTTTTTGATGTAGAATATTTTAAACATCTATATAATAATGTGTTATACAACTAAAAAACTCAGACTTATGGTTGATAATTGAGAATCATTCCATTATATTAAAAAAATAATTTAAAAATATATAATATCTCTTCCAATTGGTGAAATATGTCAATATACATCAATACACACTACTTCAAGCGCTGTTTTTGACTTTTAATAATTTGGATTACATTTCTTTAGAGTAATCATCCCTTATTGGAATGCATCCCAAATATGATTATGATCACATGATAACATAGGAAGACCTTAATCCACATCACATTTCACTAGATCTTATAAGGAAGTTTAGCTTAGATGATAATTATTTGTATGTAATGACCTATTATCTTTTTCATTATATAGAAAGAACATGTATTCTTCTCCACTAACAAGGTAGATATTCCTCTTTGTGCACTTTTGTTAAAAAACATATATACTATATTTTATCTTGATGATTCAAAACTTCGTTGTAAATATTATAGAAGGTACTATGTCACAAATTTCACCGAAACATTGCAAGTTGTGACTAAGACATTAAACAACGAATAAATATATAAATCCAATGTCTTCCCCTAAAACATTGATGTTCATGATCTAATAATATTCATGCTTTCATAATTTCTGAACTTGGAAAAACCTTCCTTGCCATTCATGATTCCTATCACCAAATCCTTATTTCCCATCATATGAGATGTGAATCCACTATCCGTGATCCATATTCCAGTGAGATCTGATGATATAAATGAAATATTTTCAACCACGAACTGCTCATATTTTTTCTTTATGATCTATTTTCTTTAAATTCATACTTGATTTAGACAAATATTTTTGATCTTACTCGTAGTTTGATAGTTCAACCTCATCATGAAATGATAAAAATTGATTTTTTGTTCTCAAATATTTAGATGATCCATTTAGCTCTTACATGCAACCACTTTGGGTTTACATCAACACATCACTCCACATTATTGATGATAAATATATATCCATATGTATAAATCATCCACCAAAAAATAATGACTATAAAAATAATTCCTAGAATATTGAACTCTATTTGGATTCTTCTCTTTTTCTTCTGACCATCGATACGTCTTGGATATGGATTTTTTGATAATGAAATATATTTACAAAAAAACACATTTGATGAAAGGTATATTTTTTGTTCATTATTTATGAAACACTAATTTCCCTTGGGATGTATAAATCGCCTCATTCTGATTGATGCCCAAATTAATCTTCAACCATAAAGTGGGTTCTCATGGTATAACACCTGTAATGACTGCTTTCCATTTGTGATCAATAACCATACCTTATATGGAGTCTTGATGTTTCATTTTCTTATCCAAACATTCCATTAACTATTGTTCTAGACCACAAAACTCTAATTTATCTTTTTATATCTTCATTAATACTTTCTTTCCTCATATCATACTGGGAGTCAAGAGTTTCTCCTGATCATATAACTTTATTCGTAGACCAAAAAACTATCTCTCTTGTTCTTTGGTAAATTTAGCTTGGTCTTTTATTAAGTTAGTTAGTCTATCAATAGCCTTAGTATTTTTTTCATCCATGTGCTTGTACTCAATTACTTTCTCAATGTTTTCTAGATTTTTAGACAAGATCTTTTCAATTTCAAATTTTAGACATTAATTATATTCATCCCACTAATGTATATAATGTTTGGAATTATGAAACACTATATTTAATTTCATTGTTTTATATCTCCAAATATATATCGGCTCAATCATAACATCTAAGTCATCCTAGAGGTAAAATAATCCTTTGACATCTCCTTATTGAACATCACTTTATTCCCTTGTATGTGAATTTCTTACAAAATCCACCATAGAATTTTATCCAATACCCTTACAGTATGATGTATCTTCTCCCTTAGATTATTCAACACAGTTTTATTTATGAAAGAATATTCTTCTTTCTGAAGATATTCCACCTTTTAATTTTATTTCATTTTACAATAGCTGAGGACTTCTTCCACTACGGGAAAAATGGGTATTTGCGACGGGGATAAATCACATCGCAAATAGTCCCGTTAGAAACTTATTTGCGACAGGGAAAGCTAACCCGTCGCAAAAGGACTGGCGCGTTTGCGGGCCAAATCGCAGGAAATTTATTTGCGACGGAAATATACCCCCATCGGAAATAATATGTCGGCGGGTTATTATTTGCGACGGGACCCGTCGCAAATAACTATTTAACCGTTGACCTTAATAAATGCGGGCTAAGGTATTTGCGACGGGTACCGTCGCAAATAACACTATTTGTGACGGGTATCTCGTCGCAAATAGACCCGTTGCAAATAATCTAACCTATAAATACCCCCATCCATTTTTTTCATTCATTCTCAAACACTATCTTCTACTTCTCTCAAAAAACTATTTTTAGAGTTCAGCGTTTCTTATGTTTAATTTTTTTTTTCCGGAGTTGATATTGATGTTTTCAACAACGATCAGGGATCAACCTCATATCAATTTTAAAGGTATATATGTTCATTGTAAATTAATATTTATTTTAAATTTTTTATTAGTTTCAATTATTCTTGATTAGTTGTAATTTAACTATGTTTACATTGTTTTGGTACTTAATAAATTTAAATTATTAGTATTCATTGTTCATAGTCAATGGTAATTAGGAATAATTAGTAATAATTATCAATAATTAAGAATAAATACTAATAATTAGTAATAAATACCAATAATTAGGAATATTTAGGGACAATTAGTAATAATTACCAATAATTACAAATAATTAGTAATAATTAGTAATAATTAGTAATAATTAGCAATAATTAGTAATAGTTACCAATAATTAGTAATAATTAGCAATAATTTGTAATAATTACCAGTAATTAGTAATAATTTCCATTAATTAGTAATAATTACCAATATTTAGTATTAAATAGAAATAATTACCAATAATTACCGATAATTAGGAATAATTAATAATAATTACCAATAATAAGGAATAATTAACAATAATTACCAATAATTAGCAATAATTAGAAATAATTACCAATAATTAATAATAATTACAAATAATGACCAATAAATAGTAATAATTACCAATATTTTTCCATAATTAGTAATAATTTCCAATAATTATCCATAATTAGTAATAATTACCTATAATTACCAAGCATTATCAATAATTAGTAATTATTTACTAATTAACCATAATTATCCATAATTAGTAATAATTACCGATAATTACCAATAATTAGTCAGAATTTACTAATTATCAATAATTATCCATAATTAGTGATAATTACCAATAATTAGTAATAATTATCAATAATTAGTAATAAATAGTAATAATTAGTAATAATTAGTTATAATTAGTAATAATTACCAATAATTTGTAATAATTACCAATAATTAGTAATAATTACCAATAATTAGTAATAATTAATAATAATTAGTAATAATTACCAATAATTAGTAATAATTACCAATAATTACCAATAATTGGTAATAATTAGTAATAATTAGTAATTATTAGTAATAATAACCAATAATTAGTAATAATTACCAATAATTAGTAATAATTACCAATAATTAGTAATAATTACCAATAATTAGTAATAATTACTAATAATTAGTAATAATTAGTAATAATTAGTAATAATTAGTAATAATTAGTAATAATTAGTAATAATTACAAATAATTAGTAATAATTACCAATAATTACAAATAATTACCAATAATTATGAATAATTAGTAATAATTAGTAATAATTACCAATAATTAGTAATAATTACCAATAATTAGTAATAATTACCAATAATTAGTAATAATTAGTAATAATTAGTAATAATTACCAATAATTAGTAATAATTACCAAAAATTAGGAATAATTAGTAATAATTAGTAATATTTAGTAATAATTAGTAATAATTAGCAATAATTAGTAACAATTAGAAATAATTAGTAATAATTACCAATAATTAGTAATAATTACCAATAATTATTAATAATTACCAATAATTAGTAATAATTACCATTAATTAGTAATAATTACCAATAATTAGTAATAATTACCAATAATTAGTAATAATTACCAATAATTACCAATAATTACCAATAATTACCAATAATTACCAATAATTAGGAATAATTAGTAATTATTTGTAATAATTACCAATAATTAGTAATAATTACCAATAATTAGTAATAATTACCAATAATTATTAATAATTACCAATAATTAGTAATAATTAACAATAATTAGTAATAATTAGTAATAATTAGTAATAATTAGTAATAATTAGTAATAATTACCAATAATTAGTTATAATTACCAAAATGGAGTAGATGAGTCGGTGGAAGCAGTTGCAGCAGGAGTAGATGAAGTACATGCGCCGACTCACTCATGCTTTAGGGATGGAGTTTCCTCTACCAGCATCTGCAGATCCCGCCCTCCCCTCCTCCCACCTCCTTTAGATTACAGTTTGATTTTATGTTATAAAGTTTGTTAAATCAAAATTTGATTTTTTTTCTATTCGTAGTTTCTGTCTCATTATAAAATATTAATAATATTATATTTTTAAATAACAATATTAATATGAATAATAATATTATTTATATTTTATAATATTAAAATTTATATATATATTAAAATTTTATAATATTATAATTTAATTATATTTTTTTGTAATATTTGAATTATTTTAATATTTGAATGTAAAATAATTTTATTATTTTTATATTAATTAAAATAACTTATTAATATTTTCTTTATGTATGAATTATAATTGTAATATTATTTTATTTATTAAATCATTTATTAATATTCTATTATTTTTAATTTTTGAATTATAATTATATTATAATTATATTAATTAAAATAATTTATTAATAATTTATTATTTTTATTTGTGAATTATAATTCTATTATTATATTAATTAAAATCATTTATTAATATTTTATTATTTTTTATTTTTGAATTATAATTGGAATATTATTATATTAATTAAAATAATTTATTAATAATTTATTTTTTTTATTTCTTTTATAGTATTTGCGACGGGATACTATGCCCATCACAAATTGTATTATTATTATATTCATTAAAATAATTTACTAATAGTTTTTAATTTTTTTAAAAAATAGAAATTGTGACGGGCCCATCGCAACACGTATTTGCGACGGGGCCCGTTGCAATTACTATTTTAAAAGTTTTTTACAAATATACAGAGTAATATTTTAAATGTGAAGGATCCCCATCGCAAAAAATGTCTTTAGCGACGGGCCCGTCGCAAATAATTATTGTTGCGACGCTGTTTTCCGCAACGGGCTATTTGCGACAGGATCCCGTCGTAAATGACCCGTCGCAAATACCTATTTTTCTAGTAGTGTTCTTGGGAGATTTTTCATCTTGCAATTCATCATATTGAAACATCTTTGGAAAATTTGTTGCAGGATTTCAAAATTACCACAATAAAATCTTGTAAGATGATGTTTCCCTTTAAATTTTCTTTTTCCACTTTTTGTATTTGTGGAAATAAATTAGTCAACCTAATCCACAATGACTTATTACGGACTATCTTCAATTGTGATGTTATTAATGGACTTGAATTCCACCTTTTTATACTTCCCTATTTCCATAGAATCATTATCATCATTACTCATCTTGTATGTAACAAGGGTAATGTGTATGATATCCAATGCTTGTACCTTTAGCTATTTATCTTCCAGTATAAAAACTTTCAAATTGAACTGAGGTGGATGTTTTTTAAAGACGCACTTAACAATCTATATATAATCGATAATTTATTGAATACCACACATGTAATCCATGATAACATTAAATCGATCAATGAATTCACCTTTTGTCTCATTAGGGTGAATTATTTGGTCCTTTTATTTTTTTCCCAAAAACCCAGAATTTATATACTCATACCTTTGATATATTTAGAAATTCTTCTCACATGGAATGTGATAACTTAAATGACATCACCTTTTTTAGATTATATTGTACAAAGCTACCCATAAGGTATTTATTCAAATGGAATAAATATCCAGGTCTCTTTGGTATGTGTTATATAAAGATCCAATTTTCATAATAGCCAAAATAACATGCATTGTATCTATAAACACACCCATAAATGTTGATAAAAAGTAGTGTTTTATCTGAGTATTCCATATAAAAAAGTTATTTTCAACAAATATTATAATCCATTTGTGATTAACAACATCCATTTCTTTTTTTGAGTTAGAAAATATGATATTAAACACCCTATAATATCAATAATTTTTCTGACCTAGTTAAATAACCTAATGGATGTGGGAAAATCTGGGTATGACAGATTAAAACAACTATACCTTTGGATATTATTTCATCATTCAATAAAACTTTCATATCTCTCCTTACTTATATCGAAAAATAAATTGAAATTAAATCATGAGATGATTGTATTTACTTTGTTCTCCATCACTTGGATATGCACAAGGATAATACAAAGGGAATATTCCAACTTCCAAATTCACTAAGGCATACTAATATTACAAGTTTTGGAGTGGACACACTTTACCTCCTAGTTTACAACCATTAAAAATTTTAAATCACACTTCTATATATATGTTTAAGTAAATTAAATGCTCAGACAATTTAATCTTTTAAAAATAAATTCTGATTTGATACAAACTTGTATGTGACATTATTCACTTGTTTTATAAATGAGACTAATAATACAATTTCACACGACTTTTCCACTTTGAGCCTATAACCCTTATACAAGATTCTTTCATAATACCCCTTCAGGAGGCCCCATAATGTGATACCTTATTTAGACAGCTTCATGAGGATCCTCTTTGATACCTCTCTGCAATAATCCTTTATGTGACTCCTCCTTGAGACCTCTCAATGATACTCCTCTGTAAGAACCCTTTGTGAGACTCATACACAATTACTCTCTACAATATTTCTTCATAAAACCTTAATCTATTCACATTAATTTCATGAATCTAGTATTATAACTTATTTTAGTTACATTATTATTTTTATAAAAATAGTTCCTTATTTCTAGCATAGACATCCCTTCATAATACACCTTTATGAGACTCCTCAAGAATCCATCAGGATTTTTTGTTCTTTTTATGAGGATCACATGATTCTATCACAAGAACTTGTTATGCTCATGTGAAATAATTTTCATCCGATTAAAATACTTAATAAAACTTATCTTCCTTCTTATGTTTGTAATATGAGGCATTTGTAAGCTTAAATTAGCCATCTTAACTCCACAAATCACATTTAGATGTATGTTACACCACCTTAGCAATCATCATCATGTGACTCACATGTTCCCAATATGATATCCAAATAAAATCATTAGGGATTCATGTTATCTCATTGTGAGATCAAATAATAATCATGTGGTAAAAACATTATATTCTCGTGAATTATAGGAACTTGTTGAGAGATCAATTAAAAATCTTGTGGTCGCATGTTTTCATGTGATTGTGATTTATCTCTAACATTTCTAGCCTCTTTTCATTTATTAACTTCAAGGGAACTCATTGTGAGATCCACTAACCATCATGAAGTGTCTTCAAGTTCTTAACATGATCTATTCATATGAACCCTTGAAAATTTGTCAAGGTCTTCAAGGGTTACACATTATCTCTTCATAATATCTATTTAGAGATATGCTACCGCGTGATCCCTTCACATGATTAGTTGGTACATCATATTATCATGTAATCCCTTCAGGTGAACATTTCATAAATCATTGCTATGTACGATCCTTTATGAAAATCATGATCTATGTGATCCTTTATTACATTCATGGTATATGTGAACATTTAGTACATCTGTGTCAACTCTTCAAACATCATTTGATAATTATCCTTTTTCAACTGTGACAAACCTTCTAAACAAACACAATCAACCAAAAATCACCATCATGAGGGATTTTTTCCAACACCGGAAGAATATAAATCCAATGTTTTAGGATAAATATGGATAATGAAATATATCGGGGACTAATATATATGATAAAATGTAAATAATGATAAATATATTCAATAACACATCATGGAAGCTCAGAGACAACATAAATGTTATTCAAACAATATTTGGTGACATATAGATTTTGAATTTGGTAAAAAGGAATTCCTATGAACATATCCTTAGAATAAGGATATGAGATTTGGAAAGAAGGGAAAGATGATACCTAGATATATCACTATCTATAAAATTATTAATCATATCAGGATGACTTCCTATTTCTTGTAAATTACATTAAATCTCTATCATGTTCATGACGTGTTCAGTATATATATCCCGAGGAAGTAAATACATGATTATTTACATGTACTAAACTCATAGGTGATATCAATAAAGAATGAACCCTCTTATAAGGAACAACTTATAGAGATTCTAGATCATATAGAAAATGTTTTGCAGAATTAGACCACATAATAGTTCAAAGGTTTATTTTGTTAATCTATAAATTAAAGGATGCTAAGATGGAAGATAAAGATGTGATTAGGTAGAGTATACTCAATTATTTTATCTAATCAATGGATTTTTGATGGTGAAATTATTATAAGGGGATGGAATGTAACAACCTATGATTTATGATATATTTTTTATGTCTTTTATATATTTCTTTACACAAAAAATGAGTTTAAATAAACCATGCCAAACTATTGAAATGTTATTTTTAAATGAGAGTGTTATCGATTATCTATTGTATTAGAAGTATGTATATGATTAACTAAATTATGAAAAATATATGTAAATGTTTTCCATAATGAAATGTTTTGATTTATTCATATGAACTAAGTACTCAATTTAAAATCTTTAAAATAATATCGTTTTCTTTTAAATGATAAAAGTTTCAAAGTATTGTATTATTCCTTATATGATGTGTTTTGATTACAAATGAACTAATATTTTGGTGATATATTTTTTTATTTAATGTAAATAATTTATTAATCTTTCATATATTTATTACCAATTGTTTAGAAATGAAGATAAAATAATTTAAAGGTAAAAATATACTTTTTCGGATACAATTTTTATTTATCATGATGTATTTTATATTAATAAATTGATTTAGAAAGTATTGATAAATCCATTGTCTATACTAAATCACATCCCCAAGACTACATGTTTTTCCTCCTCCTTCATTCCCAACCCATTCTGATATAGTTTCCATCTCTACGGGTATTTCGATACTCAAATATATCGACCGAAAAATTTCCCCCATCACATACGAGACAGCTACAAAATTTATATCTCCACCCCTCCAAACTGTTTCCTCTTATAGATAACTAATTATTTATAACTATAATTACACCACAAAAAGTCCTCTCCCACTTCAAATCTATTAGGTCTTTGAAAAAACCATTTCATCAAATCTCATCTTCATCTCCCTACAATCTAGTCTCCCTCCTCTACTATATACCTCCTTTCATCCATTCCCCAAAAATAACTACTATATATATCCATAAATATTACACTTCATTATCATACCAGTACTAAATGATTATAAAAGTCATCCTACAAACCTATTTCCAACACATTATAGCAAAGTTTTTCTCCAAATAATCATCAACCAAGGACTAGATACCCAAGGTATTTTTCTAACACCAGTTCCTGCTATGTGATCTAATATTACAAAAAATATTTTCTCCAAATCATCGTTGACTGAGAACTATATTTTCAAGATCTGGTAAATAATTTTTTTAATATCAGTTTCTTCTCCTCATAAAACAAGGATTAATAACAAAATTAATTGTAATCCACAGTATGTCATTTATGTATATCGAATCTATTCTCTAAAGAATCATGAAAATCATACTGGAATTCCAATACATCTTCTAGTGAGATCCAAATTTTCAAGGCATCATGGAAATACTATTGGAATTCCAACACACCATCAAGGTACCACCTAATATATTAGAAAACCCATTTGGTGATGTTTTTTTTATTTCACTAACTACTATAAGTCATTCCCTATTACTATTATTCATATTTCCATTTTTCTTGGATAAGTATTTCATTTAGTTATATTATGACGTACCATTCATTTAGTCAATGGTGACTGGTCCTACTCAAAAACACTTTTCTGTGATGGCCCTATATATGTTCTTCCACCATTTTTAGCCCACAAGAAACCCATTAATTTTTGAAAGTATAATTAAAATTGAAAAGGTTAATTATATCACTGTACAATTAAGTAAACTAATATTATAAGGAATGGTCGATACATATTTCTAATACTACTTTCAGATCCCTATTAAACAAGTCCTAACAACCCCATTGCTACAAATACTCACTATATCTTCCAAAGTTGTAATCGATCATAGACAATACCAATGGCATCTCAAATAGATAACTTGAATTCCAAGGAATTTAGAGATGACTGTCAGAATTCCAAGGTACCATTGAACATGCCCCCTCCCATCCATGTATCAATAACTATAATGAGTTTATAAGTTTTGACTATTACTAGGTAAAAAACATTTATATCTAAGTGTATACATTCTATTATTTGTACCATCTAAAGTTTTGTCACAATAATTTTCTGAGGATGTTATTGTAATGAAACCCAATATATCCTTTCCTAGGAGCAATGTAGATAACTCCTAGCTGAGGATGTGGTTGTAATGGAAAATGTTATTTCTTCCAAAAAAGGTAGAGTCTTTCTTATGAGAACTGTAGACAGCTCCTAGCTGAGGATGTGGTTGTCAAGGCCATGGTTATTTCTCTAAAAAAACGGGGAGTCATGGATTTGACCACTGTAGACAACTCCTATATAAGGATGTGGTTTTCAAGGAATAGGATATCACTAAAAATGTGGATTCATGGATTTAGTGGATGGTCTTCCAGTTTTACTCTGATTTCAACATATTTCCTCAAAATTTACATTGGAAGAGAAATGTATAATGGAGTTTCCTCTGAAGTTCATGGAGGTCCCATATATGTCTAATATTTCTCTTCGTGTTGTTCTATATGAATGGTTTTTACCCTATCAAGGTATTATTCAAAATATTACCCTCCCCAAAACAAGTTTTCATTTCCAACTTGCGTTCATACATGAGTTATCTAGAGAATCATTAAATTTAGACATTTTTTTATGACGTAGGGTTGGAATATAGAGGAACTCCAAATACAACAAAATTTTTCTATTACATGGTCAATTATTACTGTCCTCATTATGGAGTCTGGAGATCAGAATAAAGATCATCCAATATTATAATCATTGTTGTACCTTATTTTGTCCTTATATATTATTATTATAATTATAATTATTGGTGATATATATCTTTAAATGCATCATATTTCAACTACTAGAATATTTGTTTTCTTATTTTATTATTTATACCTATGAAATGAATAATTTTTTGTAGTATTTCAAATTAATATTTGAGGACCATAATGAGCCACTGTATAAAATGTAGCTTCTTACCAATTGGCCACTTCCTCCTGCAAACCCATTTTGTGACTTTTTTCACCTTTCCATTTTTTTGATTTTGTTTATTTAATAATTATTTATTTCATCCAGGAAGATATAAGGCTAAAAATCATTTTATTATGACTACCTATATCTTATAAATTTCTCTAAGACATTCCATTGATACTTTGTGTTCTTTTATGTGCATAATATTTTACATGATTGGGGAAATTGAATAACCATTTAAAGGCTCTAGGAATTCTTAATGAAGATACATTGTAGTTCCATTGTGCTCTTAAAACATGACCAATAATTTTTATGATATTCGGTTGATAATTCAATGTAGTCCAACTATTGGGAGAGTTTATTGTAGAGGATGATAAACCCCATTTTTTTAAACACATTGAACTAGGTTAGGGTGGTCAGATGCAGTGGTGGTTACGAAACATGAGAGAAGATGTAACGTGTAGGACTTGAATTCCATTGTAACTCGTATACTCTATACTAATTTATGAATTTTGAATACACTTTAGTGTCCTAACTATTTGAGTTCATAATTATCGCTTCTAGAATTTACAATCAATCTAATATTTATGTGACATGGATCACTAAAATCATAAGACAATTTAACAAAAAAAAGTGTCGTTAGATGATCTCATGATTTAGTTGGCAAAACATCCCATGTATTGCATAATAAAATCTGAATGCCATCATTTCTGACTCCCTCTCATTATCTTTTTCTTGGTCTCTTTGCATTTTTATAAAGAATTTAATAACTATATGAGTATGTGAGTTTGTATTTAGAATGATTATACCATGAAAATAAACGATTTGGGTACCAGTTATTTTAATTAAATTTCTATATAATATATTAAATCAATCGTATTAACATTATTATAATATTTTTCTACTTTATTGAAGAATTGGATTAATTTTATTTTTATGCATAAAAATAATTTTTCCAAATATAGTTTTCATTTGGTTTTGAGTAATTATTTTATAATTAATTTATAACACTTATAAAATTGTATATAATAAAATGGTCTCCTTATTTTGAATCATCAGTTCGAAATTTAGTACCATGTACAATTTCATTTTCGTAAATTATCAATAGTAACTGAGGTAAAAATTCCTTACTATATTAATGGTTAAAAGAGTTGATTATACTAAATAAATGATGGTAAAATGATCTAGAAAGTTGTATAAATCCAATTGTATTAATATATTATGATCCTATCTCATCATATATTCTAAATTGATCCCATTTTGAGCCACCTTCCCATGAGGGGACCTTTTTCAATATTTTAATATTTTAATAATTACAGTTGTGCCACTCCACTCAATTATAAAAGGAATCCTAAAATTCTATGTTCTACACTCCACTCGATCCATTTAGATCAAATCATATATTAAGAAATACTCTCAAAACATCATTATCTACTAAATTTAGTTTTTTCCTTACAAAATATGAAACCATGAATCCGTTAGGTGCTTCTAGAATAATTTTACCTAAATAAGAGGTATATGTTCTCACCTTTATTTTTCTGTTTTATTTCTTATTAAAACTCAAAAAAATATTTATAATAATATTAAAATGATTTAATAATTATATTTAGTGTACTAAGATTTTTTTGTAATTTTATATTCGTTTTCTATCTCTTTTTGATCCATTAGAAATTGATAATGTCTCTTATGCGTACGTGTGGACTACCACCACCAAAAAATAGATGGTAATAAAGAAATATTTAATGAATAAATATTATATATATGATATAATTTTGATTCAATAAAGGGTAATTATTATTTAAATTTCTTTTTTTAATCTATCAAATAGTGAATACATCTCCCATGAGTACATACAAATTATTATCTCTATGAAGTGATGTAATTCATTTTTCATCAATGATTTATATGAATAGTCATAAAAGTGTATATAATGAATAAATATGATAATTGTGATAGGATTTATATTTTTTAGATGATGGAACCTTGAAAAAAGTTAAATTACTAGAACCAACCAAACAAAACACTCATGGAAAACGACCCATTTTGAAAATGAATGTTTTTTTTAAGGAAAAATTAAAAATACGAGGATAATTGGATATTATAAAAGAATTATAAATGTTAATTTATTTATGAATATTTTTATAGAATAAATTTATAATATATTGATATTTATTATACTAGTTGTTTGGACACGTGTGAGGAAAGATGATACATGAGGTAAAAGATTATGTTACAATATATTTTTTTTCAGGATTATCTATACTCAATTTATATTGTGGGAAATTTCATGGTACATATCCTTCAAACCTAATATATTTTCTTGTAAAATGGTTATTAATATAAATTTGAATTATTTTGACCATTTTTCATCGCTTTTGTAATTAATATTATTGAAAAAATAATTCTATGAAAAGATGACCTCATTTCCTCTTTAGTTGATAAACATTTTCTTCCATCTCCACGTTATTCAATTTTTTTTATATAAGTGGTTACATATATATAAATTTTTGAGAAATAGTATTTTTAATACATTTTAATTTATTTACTAATGAAAAAAATTATGATATTACATTTTTTATGCTTGAATAATTTTCTACTTTTTATAAAAGTGTGAAAAGAATGTTCTCTTTTAATGTATGTGACATGAAAATATTTTCCTTCCATCATTACCATTATTTTTCATGAATCTTTGAATAAATGTTCCTATGGTTATTTTGAAATAAAATATTTTTCTCAGTATTACTTTATTTTTTAGTTTTAAATATTTGAAATGAAAATGATATTTTCCCTATTTTGAATGAATTGTTCAATTGCAATTTTAAAGGTTTTTCCCCTATGTCATCATCCTATAAGGATTGTTGTGCTTTTTTGTGGATATCGTCTTATGATACCATCCAATTTCATTCATATTATGACTTATTATGATGATGTTTTAAGGATCATTTGGTGAAAATAGTTATTTTAGCATGTGTTAATTAAGTTATAATGAATTCTTTATGAAACCCATTTATTTGTCACTGATTATTCTATGATTAAATAATGAATTTTATCATAATACTATTGAAAAATGATGTATGGTTTTAAATATTAAATGGGGTGGAAAAATTACATATTCCTCTATTGTAATGGGTAAGTAATGATATCTCATGATGTAATGTGGATTGGAATGTGGAGTAAACCTAGTTATGTAAGGGACTCTATCCACTATGATAGTATTTGAAGTGAACCATGACTATGGAAATGGTTCAAAGGTGAGTGTACCCAATAAAATATTGGAATATTTTCACAATGACGGTTTTGGGAGTGATCCATGACTTGTGAAATGATGGAATGGGGAGCATAACAAATCGACTATGGGACTATGTCCACTATGATAGTCTTGGATAAGATCCATGACAAACAAAATGATTTTATATACTCATGTGTATTCCAAAAACATATGTCTTATTAATAAAATATGATCACATGATTCATGATTGATTATTGATGATTATACAATCTTATTACTTATTTAATTTATTATAATTCATTATTCTATGATTCAAGATTAGTAATATTTAATTGAATGATTATGCCTTTCTAAATTTATGTTCATGTTATCATACCCTTATTCATATCCTAAGATCTCTTTTCACCATTGATTGATATATCATATGTTCTTTATATATTGTTTTACCTTTATATAGTATATTAATAAAGGATAAAATACGGTATGTCTAGGAAGGGTTATAAGTTATAGGAAATTTATGAATGATGTTGAATATCTTTCATGAAATAAGTCGATTATATTTCTAGAATTCCAATACATGACACTGTTATAGTTATGGGTTGTGTATTATTATTATATGTATTAATTATTCGTCTATAATGATGTAATATTTATGTAACTTATTCTTGGGTTTCCTCAACTTGTATCTAAGTAGGGTTTAGTTATTTTCAGAGATTAGGGTGAGGAAAACAATAGGTAAAACCCTAGGGATAAGACTACATATAGGATAACATTATAATGTTCTAATAAGATGGTGAATGAATAGTTTCATAGAAATTATATCTATATATTGATACAAATTGATGGATGCAAGCTATGGAATATTTAACCTTATGAGTATTAATCCTCTAAAATTAATAGTTTTTTATTAACTCAATCTTCAACTGGTGTTGGAAAATGCGGCTTAACTACACACTTAGTTTTATGCTCCAACGGAGTATGCTTTGGTTAATTCACATTCTCTATATGAACGATATTATTTTTGTGATTATGGAGTCTACAAAAAATTATTAGAAGCTGATGTGATATGAGATGAACTAAATGTTTCATTGGTTGAAAGAACGTGTCTTAATTTTGGACACCATAAGAATTATTTTCATAATATTTTTATTGTTTATTCTAGGTATTTTTGTTTTATACTCATACCAAGATTTTTTATTTTTATTCAGTGGTTGTAACAAGGATAATCCTATAAACATTTAATGTTTCGTACAATAAAACAACCATCCACATGAGAAAATCAATGAAATTGGTGTTGTGAAGTGAAATCGTGTTGCTATGATCACCCAAAACTCTCAAGATATGGATGATAACATGAATCATGATGAACATCAACACACCAAAACGAAGAAAAAATAACTATTGATATTTTATACGAATATGTTCTACATCCTTCTTGGTTCTTTTGATCAATTTATTTTTGATCAATGGGTCATTCTTATAGAAAATATTTTTTATACTCTTTAGTGATTAGACCATGAGATGATTATATTGGTTGTGTATAATTTTGAATGTGAGTATAATAAACGGTGGAACCTTATCATGAATACTAGAAAGATGAGAAAATTTATTCAATGGAATTGGATGAGTTTAAGTGGTTATTTGTAAATATTTATTTTCCATAATTTTTTTTATAAAAATGAAATGCGAATTTTAGGAACTAAAGTCGAATTATGAGGAATAAATTAGTAGTTATGAAGTAAAATTCACCAAATGGGAAAGGTATTCCTTTGGTTTTATAATTAACCTTGATATAAAATTTGATTAGTTCTATAGTGGTTAGGAATGTATTGGCCTCTAGAAGATTCATGAAAGGTGTCGTCCTGGGAAGTTTCTAAGGGTGTGTGTGTGAGGAAACAACATACAGAAAGAATATGTGTTGGCCTTTGGGGGTATCCATTAGTATTATAAGTTTTCACTTTTGGTAATAGCCTATGTTGTTCTGGGAAGGAAACCTGGTTATTATAGGAGACCCATTGGTTCAGATGATCTGGTTCATGGTCCTAGGTGGTTTGGTTAATTCATGAGGTGCCATCTTGATAACCACTATTACTAATTATGACATATTTGATACTAGTTAATTTTATCTGTTTTTATTTACTCAACTGGTTGATTTTTTTTGGGATTCACATGGTATTTTTATTTTACTCGAAGTATATTGACACTCCACTGGGTGGTAGACACGGGAAGGGGTCGGTTTTTCTTATTTGTGTGATCGTGAAGAGTGATGCAGAGATCTCATGGTAATTATTGTTTCTTGAAATTAAGAAGTATTATATGATCACCATGTTGGATAATATGATATATTTTATGTATCATATTTATTTTTAAAGCTGAAATGTTGTCTTCATAGTCCCTGATGGGGGATATGGGTTGGTGGGGGCTGGGGTATACACATATTAAAGGGAGAGTGGGTTATCCGTTTGAGTAAGTAGGGACAAATAACTGGATATATTATATTTTAATCCTATTTGTTTGATATATTTGAAATTAGGTTTATATAAGGTATGGGAAAAAATTAGCTACTAAATGTGGTGGTTCAAAATTTGGATGTCTTTTTAGAAGAATTTTCTAGGTTACAACCCATAATGGAAGACCATTTCATGATTGATTTAGTGCGCTGAACAATTCCTATTTCACTACACTCATATCATATCGAAAAATATAGTTATGAATGATAATGGTGTAGTTTGATATGATTAAATAAAAACAAATCATTAGATCAAGTTTTTCCCCTTGGGCATTTCCAATTTTTTTTCCTAAAAAGGCTGATAATCGATTTTAATTGGGAATTGAATTTAGGTAGTTCAACTAAGTGATGGTAAAGAATAAGTAACTTATAAATTCAATTGATTATTTTTCAAACTCTAGAAGGGGGGTCATTGGTTCTATAAGATATAACATTGGTAATTTTATCACCAACAATATGTATGGGAAGATGATATTCCAAAGATAGATTTACAGTGTCGATATAACCATTATTAGATTTTGTTCATTAAACTATGGGGTAATCATTATCTTTAAACATTTATGGATTTTATTGATAAGATTTTATACAGGTACCATAACTCAATTATGGAAGTGTTTTTACATAGAATTCCTAATTATTTTTAGACTAAGAAGGATAATGGGAGGTATCTTGAAATTTTTCTCGATTCCTTAGGTGAGAATAACTTATATGCTATTTTTATGATGTGAATTTTCTAGATTCAAGATGTGAAACTTATAGGTCACCTAGTTTTAGAAAAAAAATTATATTTACCATGAGAAGTTTAGGGAATGGATTTCAAAAGAGAATCCAAGGAATGTGTTCGAGGAGTGATGTTTATTAGGTTTGGTTAAGTATTATCAGATATTTATGAAATATTTCACAATGTTGGCTTAACCCATGATAGATTTAACAAGAAAGTGGTAATATTTTAGTGGATTATGAATTAAAAGGAGGTATTTGAGGATCTAAAATGAATTTTTAATTTCATAATATTTTTGGTTCTTTTATATCCAGGAGGTGTCTATGTGGTTTATTACAACACATCAGGTTCCATGTCAGGATGTGACTTTATTTATTATATAAAAGTCATGTTATAAGAGTCTTGGTAGTTGTGGCCCCATTAAAATAATTACCCTAGTCATGATTTGAATTTGGTGGTGGTAGTGCATGATTTTAAGATTTAGGGACATCACTTTTTTGAGAAAAAAAATTTGTACTCTGATCATAAGAGTTTTAGATACATATACTCCATATACAATGAATCTATTGTGATATTAGAAATTATTTTTTTGAATGTTTCTTAGAAAAATGGTGGTGAGGTTATCTCTACCAACAATTTGATATCCATTCTAGTTGGTGAATGTTGGGAAATTCTATAATAAAGAATATTGGAGAATGAAGAAAACCCATGATAGTGGGGAGACCATCAAATTTCCATCTATTGACATGGATTCAATCCTCCCATTTAAATGGATGTTGGTGGATCTAGAGAGTATCAAGACTCATATATCAAGGGATTTTCACCACTCATGTCTGGTCATCCATTCAAGAGATACCTATTTTCATCATTAGTTTTGGTGGTTGGGAATGAAGTGGGACATTGATATGTTTATTACTCTATGCGTGAAACGTAAATGGGTAGAGGAGGAAACTCAACTATGAATGGGGTTATTGACTACTTTAATGACACTTAATAAGACATGAGATTATATTTGGATGGAATTCAAGATTGCGAAATTGATGTCCTCTGGAAAGTATGATAGTTTATGGTAATTATATATGGACTAAAAAATTTAGTGAATTCATTTATTGTTCTATATATTTTCTCAGTTGATGATCGTAGGAGGTTTTATATACAAGATATTGTTAGATTTAATTGGTTTATCAAATTATATTTGACCAAATCAAGACCCGTAATTCACATCGAGGTAGTGGAAAGGGCTCAAAAATTCCATGGGAAACAATTTGAGGATGAGAACAATACGCAATCCTCAGATGGATGGCTAGTAAAAATGTGTTATATATATTTTAGAGGATATGAATCATGCACACAAAATAAAATTTATATGATCATGGGAGGATCATATATCACTAGTGTATTTCATTTATAATATTTTATTTAGAGATCAATCATGATGACACTATTTAATGAATTTGATAGTTATTTATGGTGATCACCATTGTGTATGTTTGAGGTAAGTGGGATTGATCTTGTGTAGTTAATCTTGGTGCAAGAAATATTGGAATAAATAAATATATTCCAAAATAATATGACAATGGTGTGAAGTTGGATATATTTATATGTATATCAAATACAGATATCCTTAAGGTTTGTGGTGGGAGACACAAATTTCGTGATAATATCACCTAGATAAAGGCATATAATGATTAGGAAGCATTGTAAATGGATTCCTCACTTTATAGGACCATTTTTTATTATGGTGTTGTTAAGATTAGTAGTATATTAGATTGATTTTCCATTAAATAATTCTAATATCTATAATGTCTTTCATCTGAACATGTTAAAAATGTATCAGTTAGTCCTTAATAATAATTTTATATTGGAATAATTTATGTTATATTTAGATGATAATTATATAGAAAATTAAATTAAAATTAATTTTATTAGAGATAATATTTTTTAGATAAGGATGATTCCATTGGTTTAAATTTTATAGCAGCATGGGATAGTTTATGATGAGATCTAGGAAAGGGAAGAAGAGATAATGTATTAGTGGCTGGAGATATTTTTTATGGATGGTTCCTATTTAATTTTGAAGCATGAAATTAATTATGGTGGGGGAAAAGATAACACCTTGGTTTTTAGATATAAATGTTTGTGTTCTTGTATCTATGACCTGGAGGAGAAGCTATGTGATTTTAGGTTTACTCTTTCTTGAAGTTGATGGTTGGCCATGGTGTGGTGGATTATTGATATAGTGTTAGGTACCTTGGGATAATATTATTTAGGGTTGGTTACACAATGATGAGGGGTGTCTCTCTAGGAGGCTTTTGGATGATCAAGACTCATGGTGTTTTTGGATAACACCATTTACTAAATATTCTGCAATGGTTAGTGATGTTTCCCCATGGTCATTAAAATGGGTAATTTAAAAATCACAACATGTATTTTAATGGATGATTGAATAACAACTTATTGTTTCATGTTGTGTCTCATTACAATGAAATGGGTTTGTTTTCAATTTATAATATTCGGGGTCATGGTAGGTCCGGTATTATTTTATTTAGTTTGAACATCCTTGAACCTAAAAAACCCCAAGGGTGAATTTGTGTGATTTCTCTCCGTCTATTGGATTTTATAGTGTTTTGGATCATTGGTTGATCATCTGATCTTGGAAATCCATAGATTTAGGATTGGGAATTCCTCCCCTTTTGTCATCCTGACCAACGATCCATCAATCATTATCATGAAATATGAATTTATGTAATTTAATTGAGAATTATGGTTTCCCTTAATATGGAATTTAATTACTTGGTTATTTATCATAACATATTCAACATTGGATATATGAAATATAAAAATTTGAAAAACTAGTTAGGTGTCTTTGACCATACCCATAAATTAAAAATTCTTTGAATTGTGAGATTTTTTATGAAGCCTAAACATAAAATTATATTGTTTATAAGAAATATATCTATTTAAATGAGTTTTTTTGAATATCTATAGATTCTGATTATTTATTCTGAATTTTAGTTGATATTTTGATATGGGGATTGTGATTCCTCATATACCATGAAACTATCTTGAGGTGGGGGTAGGGGTGGGGGTGAATACAGGGTGATTTTTTTACAAATTTAGATCAACTTAATATTTTTATTTTGTTATATTGATAGATTCAATATTATGAGTAAGGATGTAAGGGAATATCTTGTACACCCTCAACACTTACTCCCTCGTGGAATGAAGATAAATTAAAAGAAATAAAAAACATTATTTTTTAGGTTCGAGCTGAATTTGGGAAACCTAATACTTTCATCATCTAGTTATAATAATAGTTTTTATATTTTTCACTATTCTTATAATTTTTATAACGGGGGATGTTGTTATACATTTCCCAAGAGTAGGGTTCAACAAGAAATCTAAAACCACAATATTAAACATGTGGTTGAGCTATCTCTAGAAAATATCCTTCTTTCTCCTAGTAGTAATATTAAATTAATTATACTGAAACCACCATTATTCATGTTATCATTATGAAAATCCTCAGGGATGGATCTTTGAATACATGGTGAAATTAATTTATACCCCAAATGCACATAGGATATCCATTACTTTTACAAACATAATTATAGATATCTCACTATAAAACATCAATTTCTGGTACATCATCAGGTCATTGCTTGACATTGGTTGGAATCTCCGACTTTTCGTATTCAGCATCTACAAACTCACTCTGTTTACTCATGACCATACATTTCATTCTTCTCAAAACATCATCTGAATTTAACATTTTACTAATATCTTGGGTAAAAAACACCCTCTATTTTCTACTATTATTGAAAATAAATCTCTTAATTACATGATAATTTTTGTATTTCTTTAAATGTGATCAACCTATTTATTATCCAAATCATTCTGGATAATTTTGGTTAATTTATACATTCAATATAAAATTATTCCATCTTTAAGCACCGTTAAAAATAATCTATGTCATCTTAGTTAATTAAAATACCTTCAACACCTAGCGGTAACTCTCTCATAAACTCAACCACAAATATCAGCTAAAATTATGAACATGACCTTTGTTAATATAGAACGTAAATCTCATAATCTCAATTTTATTTGACTTTATAATGTTTATGTGGTTACACATGTCAACTATCAGTGTTCTAAATTCAAAAATCATTGATAAATATATTCTAGTTAAACCTTTATACCTTATTAACATAACCTTATTTGGTTTTTAGTTCTTCAATCAATTCTGAAATGAATACTATACTTCCAATGGCCTAAATCCATTTCACAAATACTACGTCAAAAATTTATATTGAACACACTCTTCCAACCAGCCCAACTTATAATGATTATATCTTATGATAAACGTTTTCTCCAATATATAATGTGTTCTAGATTCTATAAATATAGTGTTACTTATTATTTTCTCCACAACATACTCATCACTCATATCATACATTCAAATTTTGACAGTTTGGCCTTATCATTATCCAGATTCAATAATATTTTTGGTTGAATGTACCTCTAGAGAATCATCATTCATTACATTTTCATTGGGTGGTTTTACATATTGCACTTTCTTTTCATCTTCCAAAACATTAAACATAATCCTTTCTACATATATATTCAAATATAATTAACATATAATCAATTCAGAATTGATCTTAAATGGTATTATTACAATTAGATATTCATTAATTAAATAAAAATTAAAATAAATTTTGACATATCTTAAAGATGGTATGTTATATTGTAAATTTCAACTATTTTAGTGGATTAAAATTCCTGAAATATTCTAACATTTTATTTATCACTAATGTTTCATACAATTATATATATTTTACTACAACACACTATATTGATTTTCTATATTTATTGGTAGCATCAATTATTTCTATAGAATTACATTATATCTCTTTAGGTTAATTTATTTTAGAAAATTTAAACTCAAATAATCAATCTATTTTTTTGGTATTCAATATCCCCATCTTTCAACTTTATTATCATATCTGTCAATCTTAACTCTCTCATTTGATCACCCAATAAATGTAAATAATATCAAGATTTCTACTTAAATTTTAAAAACATTGTCCTTAAATAATAGTTCAGTAATCAAATAATGTTTAAGATTATTCTATATATAATAGTTTCCATGAATTTAAATACCTTATGTTACAATCATACTCTTATTTTCACTTTATTACTTATACCAACTTGATTTCCTCTAGCATTCGGTCAGATTATATATTATTCTTCAATGTTAGTTTTTGATAGTAAAAAATGCATCAATGATGTTCTTGCATTTTATTGTTCCACCATTGTTTGTGTGATATTATCGGGGACTTACTTCTTGAACAATATTCCAAAACTTCACATTAAAACTAAAACAATTATAATTATCATTGATAGAATTTATAATATATTTGAAAATGAATATAATAATTTATTAATACCGAATCATCCATCTTTGATGGGGTCTTAAAAACCCCCTGGGTTTATTTTAAATAACAATTCATAAAAAAATTCAATGTAATTTCTCCCTTTATTAATGATAATTTCAAAGTCTCTTCTATATCCCACTTCCAATAACATTAATTTAGAGAAAATTATAATTTTGTTCTCCTCTTACACAATCTAAAATTTAATACCATTATTATTATCATGTGGCGAGGGAGTAACATTCTTATCACTTTTAATCTTCTCCTCGGGTCTTCCATTGATCATAAATTAATTCGTTAATTTTTTGAGTGAAGGATGGAATCATTTTTCAAAAAGTATTGATTCATAAATCAACCAACAATAAGTCTATGTGAGAAATTTTTTATGTCGAAAATAATATTGATTAATCATGGACACCAAATATATCCATAAAATTATCAATGGATAACAACATGTTAAAATTTTTATTTGGGGGGTAATTTTAAAGTATTTTTTATTATTTTCCCATTTCCATGTCAATAAATGGATAAAAAACATTTCATTAAAAATTGGATGTTTTCTCCTTTTTTTCAAGATTATTCATACTTTGTCATCAAATATCAATTTTTATCTATTTACCTTTAAAATTATGTTTTAAAATGAGTATGAGAGAGTATAAAAATTGTACCTTATATATGACAACAACTTCATTATCCATATTTTCAATCTCTGAATCATCATTATCATTATACGAAGAATATTACCCTAGGATTTTCAATTATTCTATCCATTGGAACTTTAGTACTTGAAGTGTTTAATCTTTGGTTGTTCAGATTTTGGCTCATCTATAAACAACATTTCAATTCTCTGTAATCACCACCTTCATCTTTACTCCTCCTGAATAATTGACCTCTATATTCCTTATTTATAATGGTTGATATAAACAAAAATTATATTGCAGAGAGCAATTCATATAATTTACTCCATTGTGGATTTCACTAGATAGATTTGATTTTTTTGGTAACTCTTAATCTAGGTCTCCCCCAAAAGTAACAAAAATTCATTACCTTTTAATGAAATTTTTTATAACTTATTAGTAAATAAGGTGGTTATTCTATTTTATTTACACATAAAAATAGGATCAAGAATTATTTATCAATTTAGAAACATTGGTTAATTAAAATTTCCATCTATTTATGATTTTACCATAATTTTATGTGCATTTTACTTCTTTAGTATCACGGACTTATTCCATTTACCTTTAATATTCACATTTTGTGGATTTTTATTAATAAAATTTAGTAGTAAGTCCCTTTAAAAATATTTTTAATTTCATTCCTTTTTATTTTCTATATATAGTTTTTCTTGAAAAAATATTACACAAACCTCTTTAGAACATATTTAAATTTATATTACACAATATACTTTCTTTTCTTAACAACATTGTATCTTATAATGCATATATATTATTATTTACAAACATCTCCTTCTCAGTTAATATATTTATGCACTTATCTAGAGTGTTTTTAGTTTTATTACATCTTCCCCATAGCTTCTGAACATTTGGAACGTTACCCTTATATAGTTACTTCTGATAAACATAATATTATTCAAAATGATATATTCCACCATTCCAATATTCATGCATCTTTATCAATTGGGTTCGATTTATTTCTTGAGTGTTCATTTTATTACATTAACATTAATGGGTTTCAAGAAAATATCCAAGAAGTTGAATTTCCTTCTGAAAAATTCACAACTTTTATTTTTCTTGAAATATTCCATTAAAGTTTTCATAGGAGAGTTTTTTATTTAAACATCCTATTATTTTCAATCTAAATAATACTTATAGTATTTCTTCCATTAACTATTCATTAGTTTTTTTTATAATTACTCAATTGGTTTTAGCTACAATATAATTTGTGGACATAAACCAATACTTATCATCACCAGGAAAACATCTTCAACTATTTCATTAGAACTTTTTATAATATTAAAATTAGTTGAATTTCAATAGATTTTTCTTCTTCCATGTATTTCAATTGTACATAATTAAGTTTATTATAACATGTTTTTTACCCCCTTAAAGTATATTTTCTCCACTTTCTTTAGTTGACATTTTGTAGAAATAGTAAATTGATTAAAACACAAACCTCTTAAATAACCATCATTATCCAATAAAAAAATTCTTTTTATATAGAGTATAAATGTAGTTGGTTCATGGTTCTTCTAGGTAATGGTTTCAAAAAAAAAAAATCATCCAGATACCTTGTGTGGGATTATTCCTTTTTTCCATTCTTAGATTAAAATTCACAAAAGAAGTGAGTTTATCTATAACATTCATAATATACTTACATCCATAACTACAACCTTAACTATTCAATGTATTGGAATTAGATCATAACGATTCATCATAATAGAGGGTTACATTATTCTATGAATTATCAGAAAATGGATCTTTTGAAGATTTTGCATTCATACTACCACTATAATGAGTATTACATGATGAAAGTCTCTCCTTATGATTTTTGAAAGTGGATATTTTCTTAGCTTTATGTAAAGATTCAACTTCAGTAACTTCTATTTCTCAACTTATCTTCTGGATCACGAAAATTTAAATCTAATGATTTATTTCTAATCTTCGTGACACCTTATTTTATATTTACGTTCAACTTATAAATTATACCTTGATTCCTCATTAATATTAATCAAATATTTGAAGGAATTATCAAATTCATTTTAATCATTTTCCAAGATCACTTGTTTAGTATTCTTACCATAAAAAAGTTCATTGTCGGTTTCCAATGGAGTACATATATTTTCTCTTACAACATCCCTTACAACATTATTTCCCAATATATACTCTAATTTTTTTTCCATAACTATTAAATTTTTACCAAAGATTTCCACTAATTTATCGATAGACATATTGATTTTTGTTAAGGAATTGGAACTATGCATATTTTTTCTAATTCCTTATCCATTTCATCAGCTTCAAATGATATTTATGAATTTTTTTTCTTATTCCTTTGATGAATGAAAATATATAAGTGACATATTCACAACTAACATTCTTCAACCATTCTGTAAATTTATTATGAACATCATAAATTTATTCAACTAAATCATTCATATCATAGCTCTTAATTTTATATTTTGGAGGAGTAATGAAGAAGAATTTTTCCATAAAACATCATCTCTATCTATATTTTGATAGTTGTGGATCCAAATTTCACTAATTATGAGGGGTGATCATCCATTTTTATAAGATTATTTATCCTTATGAGTTGTTTATATTTTATCAAAAACACCCTTGTTTCCATTACCATGAATAACATACATTTTCTTCCTCTTGTAAATACCTTTCTTATCATCCAAAAAATGTCTCTCGGTATCTTCAAGAAATCAAAAATTCATGTTTATTAGTAAAAGTCAAATAAGAAAAATAGTTTAAATACAAATAGTGGGAACCTATTTAGATCTGATAAATCATGTGTTTACCATTGGACCATATAGTCACCTTTAGAATGGGGGGGGGGGTGATTTAAAGGTTTATAAACTTTTTTGATTTAGTTTATCTTAATATTTATACTTTTCTAAGATGACTAAATTGATGTTATAGGATATGATGTATGGATATTTTATGTGCACTCTGAACACATACTCCCTCACGCAATGAAGAAATATTAATGGAAATAGTGTAATATGTTTTTTTCAAGGTTCATCCAATGTGTGTGATATCCACTCCTTGCTATAGTCAGTTATTATACCAATCTTTAGATTTTCACTGTAATCCTAAATTATATAATAAGAAATTTTATTATCCTTTACATGGGATCATTGAACAATCTAAACTCAGAAACCAAAATATTACCCATGTGGTTGAAATATATCTAAAATAGATCATTCTATATCCTGTTTGGAATTTTATGTAATTTAAAATGGTACCACTAATATTCAAGGGTTCATCAAGAACATCCCCATGGATGGATGATTGATTAACAAGTGAACTTTTTTTTATACCAAGTAGCCATATTGGTATGTATCAACATTAGGTATATTAATTTGGGTGATATTTTTAAATCACATAAAAGTTCGGTAATTCTATAGGTTACAAATTAAAATTGGTATAAATATCACACTTCTATTATTTAAATCGAGAAAACTCACTCTAAATTATAAGAACTATATGTCCCATCCTTCTCAAAACATTTACCTAAGTGAACACCTAATGATTAGATCTGGTTGAAAACTCACTTTATTTTTTCTCAACTTTTATGTATCTCTATTAATTCATTGATACTCAGAGTATTTATATAAATTAAATAAAACTCTTTTAAAATACAAACAATTCCTAATAGTTTTGGAGATTTAAAATCTTCAATTTATATGTATATACACCATTATACATTGAACTCCATTAAAAATATTTTATGATCTCATTATTAATTAAAATATCCCCAAAAATCAATGTCAAATATCTGTTCAACTCTATTGATAATATCAACTATAATTATAAAATTCATCTGAGAGATTATTAGACTTATAACTCATCATATCAATGTTTTTGTCTTGAATAATTTTTATGAGAAGTTACATAGAAACATAATATGGTATTATTTTAAAAAACATCACTCATAATATTTCTATTCTACCACTCCTACAACTTAACTAAATCTTTTATAACCTTTTTTTATTTCAAAACATTATGACACAAATATTGTGCCTCTGGTGGTTTGAATCCATTGCACTGAATATTTATTCAATATTCATCCTATGGAACCCTCTTCCAATCACCTCAAATTTATATCATCATATATTCTAATTGACTCAACCCTCCATTAATTAATGAATTATAAATTCAGTGAATATAGGTTTATTCAGTCATATAACCTTAATTTACTCAAGAATGAGATAATTTGTCCAATATTTCAACACTTTTACCTTTTCATCATCTAGATCCAACAATATTTTAGGTAGCATGTTCTTTTTGTTCCTCATATTCTATTGTTTGAGCTTCCGATGGTTTCCCATTTTTCACTTCCTTCATTTTCATCATTTATGACATTCAACATCAACATTTTTTCTTCTTTATTTTTATCGACTCGAAACTCGATTGGTTAATATTGTATTAGAATTGGTATCATACCAAAGTGATTTTATTTTATTGATAGGACAAAATAATCTTTTCTAACTTATATTCTAGTCATTATGTATGATCATAAAAATCAACTATTTTAGAAGTTTTATCTTCTGTAGATCATCCATCTTATTATTTATCAGAATAATTCTAAATAAAAAACTTCGACAAGTGTACATGGAATAAATAACACTTCTTGTATTTGAAAACTCCATTGGAAACATATCTTCGTTATCCAGAATTACATTGTGTATCTTCCATTCATCTCATTTGAGGAAACATTAACGCATATCTTCAATATATTCCTTTGGGTATTCAATCTATCCAAATTATGTATTCATCATCAGATGGTGTGCTATTTAATATCCATTTAACAATATACTCAACGAACGTTATGTAGACAATTCTCTTTCAACAATGAGTACCTTGTCTTTAACTTCACAAATATTTCAATAATTGATAGATGTATAAGATTCTTCTGGATAGAATAGCCTACATAAATGTGTCCTCAATATAATAACAAGATAATATTTATATCAATTCAATAAATTCGGTGACTTTAGTTCCTCTGGTATGCAATCATATTATCTTATGTTTTTTAGTGTTAACTTTTTGTAGTAGAACATTAATAAATAATTTTACTTATTCCAACGGTTCCACTATCTAGAATCTTAACATCTAATGGAAATACATTAAAAAACCATTGTAACTTTTAGCTTTAAAAACTTTTGACTCTAAATATCATCGACATACATTGGAAATTATCAGGGACAAAATTTATTATAATTTATCAATACATTATCATCACTATCTATTGGGTTCTTTAGGGATTGGAAAAGTGGTTTTGGAATCAGAAAGGAAACTATTGTGAGGCTTATGTTTTCCTCAATGAATGTGTGAATGGAAATGTTTAGAAATATAAATGTTGTATACCCCAAGTGTGGGTTTCCAATAGGGTGTTTGAGTTTAAAATATTTTTGTGGGGCCTATTTGGAATACATTATGTTTCATACCATGGGTATGGGAAACTTAAAGAGTGTGATTAAAACCTATATGTTTCATGCTAGGGGGATGGGTATCCCATGCATGGTGATAACTAAAGGATGGGTTAAATAAAAAAATCAAGGATTAGAGGTTTACCATATGATGGGAAGCTTCCTAGAATTGTATAGAGTCATGAAATATAGCCACTTTGATGAATGGGAACATGAAATAGTGTTACCCTTTAGTGAGTTTCGAATGCATTAACTTGGTAATGAATTTTTAGGAATGGAAACATTGGTTTTCCTTATGAACATGGTTATGTTTCATTGTGTTCTTTTGTAATAAATGTATTCCATTTTTGGATTAAATTTTTTCATGAACATTTTAAATTATCAATTACTTTAGTTTATAAAATATTTATCAATATGATTTATTACGTGGTTTATGAAAATACTTATGAAGGGGAGTGTTGGATTATAGTTTTATCGTATAGGGCATTTTCCCCACCTCTCGCATGCCATAATTGGTGGAACTGTATGTTTGATTAGAGATGATTCATGTAAATGTAAGGTTTCACATATTTCCATTGGTGTTGTGGCATACTTCCATATAGAAGTTATGGTGGTAATGAATAAATAATTTGGGTGATCATTGGTCATGTTTCTGGATGCGATGACTTGGACTATTTTCAGTGATTTTCTTCTTGGTTTCTAAAACTACATTAATAAAAATAGATCTGCATCCATTGGATGTAAACTATTTCATTAAATTGGGTTTTTTTTAAACATAATCTTCAAACACATGTATGGTGTTTTGTTTTTTAGAGTGAATATAATTCCCCATGGTTCATTATGTCCTTAACCACTTATTAAATGCCTCTAGAGATCGAGGAGTGCACTTGAGGCCATGTGTCACCCTAATTCGAGTATCCAGAATCATCCCCTCAAGGTGGGGTGTTACACTCCCTTTCCCAGGAGGGTGTAAAAATATGTTTATATAAATAAATAATAGATCAAAATAAAAAATTGGTACTAAATCCTATTGGTGACACTATGAAGGGGCTAATGAACATATTTTCACTCTATATACTCTTATAAGAGAAAAAATGTGATTGGGAAGGTGACTAAATCCTGTTCGTTTAGTATATGTGAAATGGTGACACTACCTCTCAAAATAAAGAATATTGGCATCCTAGGAACTCTGTATATATAAATATAGTGTTCCTATGGTTCTCTATATCATTATTTATAGGAAGAGAACACATACCAACCCACTAATGAAACTCAAAAACCATCCTCAATAACAATATAGGAAATCTTATACATATACATTTGAAAAAATATAATCTTAATAATACTTTTCATTATCCATGATCCCATGTAAAATAAATATATTTATGAGGATAAACCTTGTTTAATGTGTAGTGAGATAAAAATCAAAGAATAAATTCTATAGATATATAAAACACTGATCATAACACTAGAATGATATAATTCAGTACTATATGTCAATATTTTTATGATCCACCTTCACAGAAACCTCTCATTTTCTAATAGTAATCAATAGTGTGTCCCCCAATGACTACATACAAGAGGCCATATGTAAGTGAATAGAATCAAGGGTGTAAATAACAAATATATTAGTAGTTTTACCCTTATAATTCCTTAGAATATATAAATAGCCTCTAATAAATCCTATAATAACATAAAATAAACCATCACAATATATATTAAATGTCATATATAACTGAAACATAGAAATAGAAATAACCAACTGCAAACTCCCAAGACTACAATTTAATGATCACCAGCCAACTCTGACAACATCAATGATCTAGTAATGTCCATATTATTTAGTGATATCCCCCATGGAATTATATATAAATATATATATATGTATTGGTGAGAATACAAATATACTCATTAGTATCCTCCCAAAATGACTCTTGTAAGTGTTGAAGAGGAATAATAATGCCACAATGAATAAATAATGACACTAACTCCTTATTTAATTATTTCAGTAGTTCTGTTACTCACCAAGTATTTATCACCAAATATTACATAGAATTATCATAAATATAATTATTATATATCATATTTTGATAAAGGAACCCCGAATCCAATTTCATGATATACTAGTCACTCGAAACCCGAATATCACATGCCTTGGTTCTCCCCACTACACTATAAACCACATCACTACATACTAAATCATGAAAACATAAACATCATCATAGACACATCCCCTTAATCATAGAAATGTGACCATCACACCTACATCACAATATATTATAGCTATGAGCTATTAATAATCATGTATATAAACATTATACATTAAACAATCGTAGCCCTTTCATAAATACACATGTCATATCCATAATCCATTTCAACCTCTATACATATATGTTTCCAAATCTTAAGCCATTATATCCCCCATATATATGTGTGTGTCATAATGAAGATATATTAAATTTCATATGAGTAAATAGTCTATACCTTTATGATATCATATATCAGATATGAAAACATTCTATACTATGTCTTGAAAAGATAATGTGGTAAATGTAGTAGATATCCAATAGTATCCTCTACAATATAGATGTCAAAAAAACCTAGAACCCAAAACCTCATATGGGAATTAGTTGTGTTATTTGTCATGAGTCTTAAAGCATATGAAATCCCAAAACTATAATGAATATATGGTGAATGAAACCCATTTGAGGTAAATTCCCTAATATTAATAACATGTACCTAAGACTATTTATACTACACAACTCAGCTTTCAACACTATCCACAAGCTAAGGAAATTATAAGCATAATAAGAGACAAACCCCATTTCTTATCTCTATTTAATTAATATTATTCAATTTTCAACCTATAATATTAATTATTTAATTATTGATTAACAATCACATTAATATTCATTTAATCTAAATATACTTTACTATTACATTGAAATTTAAATATTTCTATTCAAAACAGTTCAGTTGGAATTTATTACAATTAATATCATTACCTATTCATTTAGAGATTTACTACTTCATCACCAATATCTATAACACATTTTACTAATTCACTTATATATTCATTAGCATTCCATAATTTGGGTAATTTTAGACTCATCTATTTCATAAAAAAGAAAAATAACCCAAAAAAACCATAATAAAATATAACATCATACTCAATGAAACTACCATTACATTGGAATCACCTTTCCAAACCAACAACATAACCCCACCATCAACAACATCAACAACTGACATAAAAATATTATAAATATACCAAAAATTTCCATATCAATCAACCATACAATTTTTTAATTTTAATCAAGGTAAGGGAATAAAACACTAGATACTATGGTTGTGAAAGAATAATTCTAGTGATAATTAAAACCTATAAATATTAACCATAGCTTGAACCAAAGCAACAAATATCAGGGAATGGACACCCAAACCTAAATAGTGACAAACACTAATTTTATCTCTCAATATACTCTTTTACAATTTTTAATCAATTATTTCATTATAAAGACATTTATATATTCATCAAACATAATTTATAAGAAACTAATAGTTGTGATAATTGTTCAATAATCATGTTAAACTTCATACTTAATCACACAATAAAATTATTGGATGTAATATTAACATATATCAATTTAAAATTTACCGCCCTCATATTCTTGAAATCCTTACGTTGTAAAATTAATTTTCAAAAATGAATACCAAATGATAATTTACCAGAAAAGACATCATCATTGATTATCCATGGGTAGGACCAGATTATAAACTTATATTATGCACAATAGTCACTACTATGTAGGTATACATAATAGTGAAATACTTGGATCAAACCCACATGTAAGAGAAAGAAGTGATCGTGACCTATAAATTAGTGTCCAACAATGGATTTCTAAAATGATTAAAAGAGTTGGATTATAAGATAATGAATTTTAATGAAATATATTAATGAAAGAAAGTATTCAGGATCAATTTTGGGGTCCCTACACATATGGTATCAAAATAACATAACAAAGGAAGGATTATTGGCCTAGATTTTGTAGTTATTAAAATGTAACCTCATATTATAAAGATAATAAGGGGATGAAAATTTGATAAAAACAGATAAATACTATACCCTTAATATAATAGATCATAAATATGAGTCATGGAATAAAGCATGGGTGTTCATAAGACATGAATCATAAGGAAATCCATGAACCTGATCCATGAGAGTATTACACTGGAATGAGTCATAGATTTGTTCTATACACATAAGTATAAAAAATATTTTACAAAGTATTCCCACTAAGTTATTAATAACATGTTAGGCTTGGGCTAACCACCGGTGTACCTGCTCCAGGATTTGGAAAACCACATGTGTACCCAATTTGTTTTTGCTTGGGATAACCACTAGTGTAACATCATTTTTGGGATTGTGATAATGACATGTATAAACTTTGATATCATATATCATTTATCATTACCCATTTCATTGAATGGAGATATAGGCCACATCAATAACATAATGAAAATCATACATATGTGTGCCACAATATCATAAATCATTCATCATATCTTAACCCATGAAACAAAATGGGATTCATAAATATTTACTTATATCTAAAACTATGAAAAATATATAGGTTTTATAATAATTTCATCATTTCCTCATAGCATAACCCATGAGAAAAAGAAGGTTTCATTATAATCCTTGCATTGTATAACCCATTGATGTGAAATGGGGTTCATAAACATAACGTCATCATAAATATAAACCATTTAGAGAATGAATAAGAAGCGTATCCTAGGAACATATCCCATATAAATAATTAGTAACATAAAAAGACATCATTTTATATGGAGAAGTATTTTTAATGATCACATTGAAAATTTAATAAGGGAAATAAAATTACACAGAAAATTAATTTTTAATAGATAAAATATTTTCAAAATCATTTTCTTGGAAAATAACATTAAAAACTCATAATGGAATGTTTTAAAAACAGTTTAACTCATTTATTAAGGAATATATTATTATCAATTTTAGAATCACTTTTTAAAACTTTTAAAAAAATTGTTTTATCTGAAAATAAACATAAAAACATATAAAATAATGTATAACAATTTTTTTGGCCATGATTATATAAAATTATATACATGTCATACATATTTAAAAATGATTCATTTCATAGTTATGGTAAAATATAAATGGGAATTTATTGGAAAATGGTATGAATATTCCATTAAAATCAATTTTTAAAACGTAATCATGGGTAAATTTATTTTAATAACTATTTTAAAAAATAATTTATAAATATTTTTTTAAAATACACATATACAAAAAATGTTTTTTTAAGAAAAATGGAAATTGATGAAAAGAAAATTTTTCTTAAAAACATTATTTTTGAACTCTTGAGTACATATATAGAGGAAAATTAAGAGAAATGATATATTCTCATGACATAACCATATAAAAATATAATTCATGGGTTTCCTGAGAGATGGAATGAATATTTTTTTATATGAAACATTATCATTAAAAATCATGATAAACAATGACATTATAACATAAAATCATCACAAAATTGGAGAATTTGAATTGTAAGACCCATTATAGAATAAAATAATATTAAACATAAAATATCATGAGGATAAATAAATTAATGAAATTAAATTTAAAATGTATTTTATATAAGTTTTATAAAATAATATTCCTTCATAACATAACATATGTCTCTAATAATGAAAATTGACCAAAAAATATCATACTGCTTTGGTAACTTTTAAACTGTAAACCCCAATAAATAGATACCAGATAATGGATATCTAAATAACCATAATTAAATTGATAATAATAATAAAATACATTTATTGGTAGTATATACAACACATAAAATAAATAGGTCATGAATAGGGAATGTGTTTCACAAAATAAAAAAGTGAGACATACATATCTTACCGCTTTAGTAAACTTTTGAATAATAATTCTCAATATAGAATAAAATCAAATAAAAAATCAAATATAATTAAAATAAGTATATTCATGATAAAACATGTAAAATGGTATGTATATACACCACACAAAATAAATGTATGGGGAATTTTTATATGTCTCTCAGAAATAAAAGAGAGACTAAAAATCCATTACTTATATGTCTCGAGTTCCTTCATACAGTTTTAGACCTCTTGTATAATAAATACAAGTTTAATATAAATATATTAAAGAGAAATTATTATATAAATCGACCATATATGATTTACTTATGAGCTTTTATTACCCATTTACTAACAATTAATTGTTAAAATCGCGTTTTGAGAATTATGACTTCGTTTCTCGTATATGTTATGATATATAATTATGAATCCTATTACATTGATAATTGTCCAATTATATACAGAATAAAATTAATTAAATAATTATCATAATTATACATCAAGAATATTTTAAATACCAATAAAGAAATATGGTTTTGAGGAATGATGCACGTTATGATTATAGAGATAATCAGTCCTACGTACACAAGAGTAACATTTCAATTTTTTCAAAAATTATTATAAAAAGGGGGTAAATAACATATAATATTTATATAATGATAATAATATCAATAATACCAAATTATAACTTTGAATATAATTATACATATCATCTATGTGGTTTTATGATGAAAAGAGAGTCACATCGCTTCATGGAGGTGGTGGTCCACACATACACGAACGACGTTATACTCATTCAGTGAGTGAAAAGAAAAGAAAGGAAATGATATATTATCTTTACAGAAATTTAAATATTTCTTGATTATTAATATTATGTTCTTTATATCACATATATTTATTGTTAGTATCTTCCATGTTAATAGTTATTGAAAATGAATCACATCGCTTCATGATGCGGTAGTTTATCGTACACCCAAGCGACATTATTGTATTCCCTAGAAAATGGAGAGTAAATACATATATATGATATAATTGATAAAGTGGGATAATTATGTTATAATCAATATATATATATATATACATTATAACCATCACCATGCCCAATCTTGAGATGTGGTAATGGAAAAATGAATGACAACGGTTCACGAGCTGGTAGTCCAAAGTACACAAGAACAATGATTTTATAACTCATTTAATGGAAGTGTAAAATGTTTTAGGTCATGAACTTAACATAGTAGAATCTTAGTATATGTTTGATACTAAGGATATTATATAAAGTTGGGATAATAATAATTTACGAATGTGGAGGAAGAATTAAAACAAAAAGGCTTATTTATGAACATTACCTCAACATTAAGCAGTTGATGGTTTTAAACCATTGAAACTCCATTTTCAACTAGGATGAATTTTTTTAATGAATAGTGAAATTAACCCGACATTCATTCCAATACAAGAATATTTTTTGATGCTTCTGCATAATTTTTCAAGGAATACATGCAAGGGATTTTCTAGTAAATAGGAGCATAAAATGATTGGAGTAGTTAACAAAAAGTACTTCCCTGATTTAAATTTTCTCATCACACCTATATCATGTTAATTTTAATCTTTTATTGACACAACAACATCATCCTAACCCAAAAATAATAACCATAAGAACGAAATAAATAAATCACATAAATTTTTAAAAAAAGAGCATGCAACAATTTATTCAAATTCAAAAAATGAATCAAGAAATGAACGAATCAATAACCATGGGTTTCGTCCCATGTTGTGTTATGTTTAATGTCCATAACTAAATTTTATTCATATTCGGTTATTAAGCATAGTGATGTAAGCCATTCCCTCCATGTTTCCTTCAAAATAAAGCTTCACTCTATGCCCATTAACTAAAATGGGTTTGTTCTCTTCAACATAATTTTCTACAAATCCATTATTTAGCACTATAAACACATTAAATGGTCCAGACCACTTAGATTTCAGTTTTCCAGGAAATAGATTGTGTCTAGAGTTAAAGAGGAGGAAGTTATTTGTAGGGTTGAAATATTTGGATTGAATCATTGAATCATGAAGGATTTTAGTCCTCTCATTATAAATAATTGAATTATCATAACTCTCTCTCTATCATAATGTCATTTACCTCACTATGATCAAGTAATATCCTCTCATAAACACTCTTAAAAATCAAATTTTAGAGCCTTAACTTCACAATATGATTTGTGTTGCTACTCCAATTGAAAATTACCACATTTTTCAAACAAAATATTGAGGGATACATACCTATTGGGGTCTTGGAAGAAATTCTATATACCCATAAAGCTTCATCCAATTTAAAAGAACAATCCTTCCTAGAAATTGAGATAGTTTTATCATGTATTTGTTTTAGTTCACTATTTAAAATATCTACTTGTACATTGAACTATGGATGATAAGGAGTTCCAGACATATGAACACAACCATATTTTTTCATCAAAGCCTCATTATTTTAGTTAATAAAGTGTGTCCCATTATCAATCCTTATTCTGAATTTGAAAAATTCATTAAAACTTTTCCAAATTATCCAAAGATTGAAATAACTGTTGGACCATTCACATCAATGTTATTAGACAAAAATATTGGAATGAATATGGTGATGACTTGGAATATGATGATATCATAGAATGGTGGTACCTTAGGATGATAGTGAATAACAGTCTGGTGGTTACTCAATGTCTAAGGATAACAAACCTAGCAGTAGCATGTCCTGGAAGTAGCTCCTCTGGCAGTAACAAGTCCTCTCAGTGACTCCCATCTAATAGCGATTCACCACAACACTTATCGAAATTGCCATAAAAACTATCTTACCATATAAAATGTTAACATAAAACGTGTAGATAATTATTACTAAAGTAATCAGGGTTTGTGATCATTAAAATAAGAGAGTTTCAAAAAAACTCCACACAAGGTGGTTCCTAATGTCTCGCCCTTTTTTATGATAAAAAACATGGAATTTTATAATACATGTACTCAAAAGTAAACATAAATAATCAGAGATCTAATTAGGTTAAAGACAATCTCTTTATCATTTAAAAAGATATATGTGTGATATGAACAACTTATATAAAAATTCAGAAATATATACCCAAGCTGTCATAGAATTTTTATAATTTTTAAATGCTTTCTCTATATTAAAATAAATTCCCATTTTATTGCCCACATTGATATTATCAAAATAAAAAAATTATAAAATAACTTTATCAATGAAATGATAATAATACTAAGATATTTCCTTTAGTAACAGAAAAAAAGTGTGTAGTACAATATGAAAAAAAATAAAGTGTAGAAGGACATGATATCTATCAATAGACAACATTCAATCTGATTCATTACATAGAGGTTAGTGGAACATAACCTATCTCTTTTCATTTATCATTTTCATTTTCCAAAGAGGTTGACATAGTATTAGTGAAATCTGTAGAATAGGTAGCAATGTAAGGGATTTTTTTGGTAGGAGGAAGAGGTTAACAAATAAGAACTGTCCTTGGGTGTTTGACCGTGTTAGCGGGTGATAAAATAATAAGCTAAAAAAGTTGTGGTAGAAGTCCAACTGACAGATTAATCGCTGCAGGTTTATATCTAACAAGATCTATTGTTGTGGTTGAAAGAACTATTCTCACTGGAATTGACCCTCTTCATATAATAATCATACTTTGGACATGTATGAAGGGATTCATGAGATTGATAAAACCCATAATTATATTCCCATACATTTCTATAGAACTAATGAAATCCTTTTTATCTTCCATGGATCCTTGCAAAACTGCTGTGAGAAACATTAGTTGACTCAATTTTTTTCAAATCTCTTCGAACTGGTTGAAACGTCATGTTCTCTGCCAAAAATTTTATATTACCATACATATACTACTTTTTCTAAATTCTAGACAAATAGCACTTGATAGATTTCTTGATGATTCCCTTATTAGTTATGAGATCAATGAAATAATCTGTTATCATCAAACATACTTGATATCCATGATGAAGTATCTTCCTCGGTTGTTTTTATGGGATGTCACATCACCTAAAGATGTAGGGATTTTTTCTGTGATAACCTATTTTAGAATATCTGTATCAATTTTCACTGGAGAATGAGCAGTTGCAGATGATTTATATTAAGAATCATACATGATTTCAATATTTTCAATGATAGAATTATACTTTTTTTGAAAATAAGATGTTAGAACCTCTACTGAAGCATTAGAACAATCTACTTATGTTGACAGTCTTTTATTATCGACTTGAATCTCTTTAATAGGAGAAGGAACATCTAGCTGTAAATGATATATTACCAACTCAAGTAAATTTTGATTTATTTCTTCACTAATTATAGAAATTCGTCATGTTTGAGAGTTTAAGAAATTCAAAAAATCCAAAACTAAATTCATTATCAAGGATTATAAATCAGAATTCCCCTTTATTTGAAAACATTCCAAAAAATATTTTTACACATCACTAGGTGGTATTATAACTTGAAAAGTATTATGATCTTTATTCTCATGAGGTACTCTAGTGTCTGATAATCTATCAGTATCAACAGGAGAAAAAGGCTGCCACTCCCCAGCAAGATCAATTTTATCCACTAAGGATCCTTCTTCTCTTAAATGACTTTAATTTACATCATCATCTGATTCATTGTAATCCAATATAAGTTGAACAATAATATGATATTTATCCCCATCTTGAATGGAAATTACACTAAGTCTTTTATATGGAAGAATTTGAGATTCTATGGGTACTTGAGAAGATTCACCTTTTTTAGGTAAAGAATGTACTGGATCTACATGAGTTATATGTATGTTATCTGTTGGTTCCAAGTGATCTATTTGTTCGGAATGATCAATAGGAATGGCAGTATTCTCACCTTCACTTGTTGCTTGCATATCTTATGTAGTAATAGGTGGTAAATTATCCATCTATGTATGTTTAGATTGATTTTAATTTATAACATGATACAACTAGTGATTAAAGATGTGTATGATCTATTTCTTGAACATGATCAGTTATATTATCCCTATTATTATTACTTCCATTATTATGACTATCTCTATTATCAGCAACATGATCAGATCCATTATAATTATATCCATCATCATTATCCTAATAATCCTTAAATTCATTTCATTTTGATTTTTCATGATCATGATCACAATATTCTTCCTTATAATAATTTTCATCACTTCTATTTTAATTACCATTTTGATCTCTTGATGATTTCGATGAACATGTATTAAAATGTTCTTCTCCAGATACTTCAGTTACCACTTAATCATTTTAATATTAAATTTATTCATGGGATGGTAGATAACATGGTGGACTAACATATCTAAAATAATATTTAGGTCTAGATTTAATAATCACTAGATCACTCCCCACTCCCACTAAAAAATAATAATATTATTATTCCCCTATTTTCTAAAAATTTCACTATCATCATCATCATCGGTGTATTCAACTAACTCTTCGGGATAAATATTAGGATCCACCACATCCTTTGGTATGTTTGGATGTTGAATAGGGTTGAATACATCATACAATTTGTCAGTGTCTCTTACCCAACATTTCTTTGATGGATTCCATATCCATTTAACTCTTGTGAAAATTTTCTTGGATAAGAAATAACCACCATAATTATCTTCAGATTCTTTAAAATCATTGATAAATACCTTGGAATCTCTAATGGAAGATATCATTTTATGATATATTAGGGGGATTGATCTTAGACTTTTCTTGCACATATCATACATATGGATCATCATAAATATACAAAAATTTATCATTTTCCATTTTATCATCATATAAATTAAGTAAATATCCTGATGTCACATGGTATTTAGATCCCCCTTTCTAATACAAAAAACATGTTTTCTAATCATGAACAATATCTAACATTTACCATCATGTTCAACAGCTATATGTCTACTTAGAGAGCCATCTCCTATCAACTGTAGGAGAGACTCTTCATATTTCAAAAATTCACTATCACTATGAATAATTCCTTGAAAATAATCACATACACGTTTATGAGGTACTTTTATGTAATTATCCCATTTTTTTAAGAGAAATAAATTTGTTCTCCATTAATGCGACTTCTTATTACATCTTCTTAATTTCCAAAAAAACCCAGAATTATGATATATTTCATATAATAACATTTGATTATACACACGGTAATTTTATGTGAACCATTTCATCCATTTTTAATTTTCTATAACTTTCATAACTAGTGTATTTCTAGATGGGATCATTTTCACGTCGATTTCCTTTTCTGCTTTGAAAACCCATTTTGATAGATGCGGGATTTGTGAAACAATATCTAAACTGCTCTCATATACATTATGTTTCTTGGGTTTCCTCACCTATTTTATATTCAACTATGCTACTCTCTCCACACATTTCATTTGGATCGGTTGAAATATTAGGTAGAATTACTAATAAATGAAAGATGATCGGACCAAGAGGAAAGAAAGGGATTGGGAGTTCAAGATTTTAAGGGTTTGTGAATCTATTTTATTTATCCTAAGAGATTTATCATTTTTTGATTACAAAACAATATATAATAATTAATTTAAAATAATAAAAATTTAATTTGGAAAATAATAGAAATTGTAATAAAACAACAGTAACACAAAGTAATGACGACTCGTTCAACGATGAATCATTAAATGATGACTTATTAATGTCGAATTATCAACATTGAATCGCCAATAGTGACTTATCAACAGTGAATCGTCTATGGTGTCTACTCAATAGTGACTCATAAATTGTGCATAATCAATGGTGATTCATCAACAATGACTTATCAATAATGAGTCATCAATAGAGACTCATAAAAGTGGATTTATCAATGGTGACTTAGTCATAAATAACATATCATTCATAATTTATTTTTGATGAAGTTTAACCTGTAAAAATTAAATTTCTTTGTGAATAAATCAATAATATGATGTTTAGATATATTAAATTATAAAGTTATTTCACATTTTTGATAATGATCTTTCAAAAAGTGATTTTTTACATAAATTTGTCTTGTTCTATAGAGAGATACTAGATTTTTGGAGATGTTTATCACACTTATGTTATCACAATTGATATGAACAATGTCTTAACTGGTATACATAGTCTAGTAAAGTATGTTTCATCCACAGGATTTGTGCATAACATTTTATTACAACTATTTATTCATCTTTAATAGTAGAAAGTGCAACAAAATTTTGATTCTTACTATAATATGATACTATAGATTTTAATAAAATATTACATGCTCCTAATGTGATTTTGATATATAACATACATCCTCCAAAATCAACATCAGAATAACATACTAAATCCTAATCATGTCCACTTGGATAGAATATTCCTAAATTTGTTTTATATTTGTGTTATTTAAAAATTATTTTGACAGATAATAAGTGTGACTCATATGGAATTTCTTGAAAGAGATAACACATACACACACTAAACAAAATATCAGGATGACGAGAAGTTAAATACAATATTCTTCAAATCATACATCAATAACTAGTTTGGTCTACTAATTTCCAAGATTCATCAAGATCTATTTTACCAGTGGTAGTCATGGGAGTATCACTACTTTTAATGATATCTATGCCAAAAAAAATTTAAAATATTTTCAGTATATTAAATTTTATTTAACATAATTGAATATTTATTTTAAAAAATCATAAATCCAACAAACAATTTCTGTTCACCCATTAATATTATTTCAAATTCATTTTTAATTAGTTTTGCAAAATCAGTACAAAAGGAATCATTACTATATCCGAAAATAGTAACATATACATATATTTTTACGATTAAAATATCTTTCGAAATTATTTTTATAAAAAGAGTTGGATAAAGTATATGTTTTGAAAAACTTTTCGAAATAATAAAGGAGGTAATCCTATCATAACAATATTTAGGAGAATGTTTTAAACCATATAATGCTTTTTTTAATTTAAGAATACCATTTGGAAAATGTGGATTTTGAAATCCATGGGGTTTTTTGAGAAAAACACCCCCAATTATAAATACATTTAAGAATTCACATTTATCACCGATTTGAAATAATTTTAAATCCAAATTTTTTTCATAGGAATGAAGTATCCTAATGGCTTCAAATCTGAATACATGTGGATAAGTTTATTCATAGTTAGTACATTGATTTTGATTAGAACTTTGTGCAACTAATCTAGAATTGCTTCTTACTATTGTTCTTGACTCAAAAACCTTATTTCTAAACTCCCACATAGTGTATATATATAATGTATCTTTATTTATAACAAAAAGTTCTAAAAAAATTATCTCTAAAATCGATTAATTTCCACTTGAATAGTTATTAATTATATTTTATCATTGACAGAATCATTAATGCTATTAGGCCTAAGCAGTGACAAGAAGTATTGGTGTTAAATTTTATTACAACGGTAAGATCTAGTTTTTTTACCTATATATTGGATTTATATTACAAAATCGAATGGTTTTTTTTCTATGAGTCTTGAAAGTTATTTGAAAATAGGGTCTGGTTGTCTCAAGAGATTTTTCAGGGTTAGGTTCTATATGTTCACTCCGGAAACATTATTCTTGTTTAATAGAACTTTCAAAATGGTTAGAATTTATATTTATTGTTGAAATATCAACCTCAAGGATCTTTAAGTTAATTTTAGGTTCATTGGGATCAATTAAATAAAATTTAATGTGGATATACTCTTCTATTGTTTTATTTCACTTCTTAAACACTCTATAAGAATTGTTGGAAGATGAATATCAAAGGAATATTCCTTTATTAGTCTTATAAGATAATTTTTTTAGATTATCCATTGTATTTAGAATAAATTATTTGCAATAAAAACATTGAAATAATCAAACATTGTTTTTCTATTATTACAAAACTCATAAGATGTTATTTTTATGATAGAATTAATTAATAATCTTTTTATAGTATTACCAGATGTGTTAACAACGTCTTCCAAAAATTAGACAACTTATTCATACTCATTTAGTATAGTCTCGGCTCTCTCTTGAAGAGTTCTATTTCTTATTTATACCACGCCATTCACCCAGTGTGTCCTAGGAGAAATCTTTCATTGATTATAAAAATTTTTGAGAATAAAATGATTCAAAGTCTTAATTTTCAAATTCTCTACCATGAGCAATTCTTTTGGTATTAATCTTAAGTACACTAGGATATTTTTATTGATTTAGCATTCATATTGAAGTAATAAAAAGCATCACATTTTTTATATCAAAATAATACCCATGTGTAACAAGAAATTTCATCTACAATGACATAAGCATAATGTTTTCCATTTAAAATATAAAATCATGAGGTTTCATATTGGTCAATATGAACTAACTCTAGTGGCTTATAGGTTAAAACTTCTTTCTTTCATTTAAAGGAAATCTTATGAAGTTTCACTTTTTTGTAAGGATAAAAAAAATCTATCATTTTAGAATTCATGTTTTTGTAGATCTCTAAATAACCCATTCCAAGTTTTATTCTAAGGGAATGAATATTTTAATGGACTAGTCTCCTATGCCAAAGACAAGATTATTTGTGAAAGGAACATACAAAATATATATTTTTAGAAGATAAATAATTAAAATCATTAGAATAAATATTACCATTTCTTATAGTTTTAAAAATAAAATATTTTTATCATTAAAAACATGAAATGAATTGTTTTCAAATTTTACATAAAATCCATCATCACATAATTGAGAAATTCTAAGAAGATTATATTTTAAACCATCTACATATTAAAATTTTAAAATTAATATTGAATTTGAATGACCAATTTGGCCAAGGCCGATGACTTTTCCTTTTTAATTATCACAAAAAGTGATATTGTCACCATCAAATTTAATCAAATTCAAGAGGTTTTAATAATCACCAGACATATGACCAGAACATTCACTACCATGATACCATAGGCATTTAGTGGTGGATTTAAAATAGGATTCCAACAAAACAATGATTATTCCAAAAATTATGTTGGCACCCAAATATTCTTGGGATGAGTTATGGTAGTAATAAGAGATTTTTTCACCTATAATTTCCTAATGGGTTTCATATTAACATATTGTTTGATTACAGAAATATATAGTTTATAAGATTTTTTTGAGTAGGTATTGGATGTTTTTGAATTTTCAGAACTAGTTTTGGATGTGAATCTAGTTATCGAAATTTTTATATGTCCTGGTTCATAACCTATTCCAGTTATATACTTGGGAGTAAATTCGCTTTCCAGTATTTGAATTAATGCTTTATTGCAATTTTCAAAATTTTCTATTCCTTTATTTAGTTGTTCATTTAATATTTTAAATTCTTTTTTCTTTCAATAATTGATAAGTTTTCTATTTTTCAATAGTAAGGTTGGTTTTAATATTTATATTCAAAGAATGACATTTCTAAAGTGTGATATATTTATCTTTTATCTTATGAAAGTTATCTTTCATTATGTTACAATATTCATATAAATCATCATTTCACATGTTTTCCTCAAAATCATTACTATTTTGAAAAATGTTTGGAATATTAATAAGAGATGTATGAATAATAATTTGTGCCTCTTATATGCTTTGTCCAATGAAAATAATTTCTCTATCATACTTATTTCTTAGATCATTGTCTGAATCACTTGAGATATATTTCGGGGGCACTCTATGTTTCTTTCATCAAATTTTTGAATCTTCTATCATTATCTTCATATTTATTTCTATATTTTAATTTAAACTAACATCCTTAATAAGAACGTTCCTATTACATTCATTTATGTTGATTTTATTTTGAGTATCATTTTTTTCTAATCATTTTTATACATTACCTTATAATCATAATTTTCAATAACATTATATTTACCAATAAAAATTTTTTTCTTATAAAATTTCATGAATCTTCTGGCTATATGGGCCGCATCTTCATCACTGTCATTATGAGATTCTTCTTCACTAGTAATTTTTTTTTGATTTTTCTCTTTGTTTGTAAGTAGTATTCTTGAAGGAAATTGATTTTATTTTTGGTTCATGTTCATAAATATCACTATTGGATTTAATTTCTTATTCATAAATCATTAGCTTTTCTATAACTTAATTATTATGTAGTTTAATCTTATAAAATTATTTTCTAATTGACACAGATGTTCCTCTAAATATATCTCGTAACCATATGATAAATCCAATCACTTGATCTTTATCTGTCACCTGTTTCCTAAGAGAATGCATAGTATTCACTATTTCATGGATCCAATGATACATATTAGAAAAAGTTTTATCAGATTTCATTTTAAATGTATCATACTTGATTTTATGTGTTTTTTGACTCATATATTTTAAATTTTAAGTCCCATCATGTTAATCAAACAATGTATCCCATATTTAAAAAAGATATTTTCAAGAATATATTGTATTAAATTCATCATCACACAAGGAAAAAACAAAGAATTCATATCATTTAATTATTATTGAATTTAGTTTTTATACCATCATTCCATGTAATTCAACAAGTTTGTGGTATTTCATACTAATCTTTTTTTATTGTACAAATATGAAAACCTTTACTTTCTAAATAAATTTTCAATTTAATTTTCCATTGAGAATAATTTTTATTATTAAATTAAGGTGTTATATTGATAGCAGATCCTTCATTTATATTATCCATACAGAACTAAAATATATAATTGTCAGAAATTTGAGATCTTTAGAATAAATCTAGTTATAATAGTTTAACTGATAATTAAAAATTCCTCTCTCATACCAAATGTTTGTCCAATTGAGTAACTACATAATGGGGGTCAATTGTGTTCCCAATAAACATTTCTATTGAATATTAATTAAAAATAAAATCCCCTTAATAAAAAACAATCCAATTAATCAAAATATCATATGGATATAAGATCTTTCCTTTAAAAATAATTTTGAAAGTGTGATTATTTATCAGTTAAAATAATGTCTAGAGTTACCACACCCTTTGATATTAATTTAATAATACAAAAAGTATAAACATTAGTTAAGATTCATTATAAAAGTAACAATGTTGTTTGTAGATTAAAAATAATCATGGATATGGTAATAAGATAAAACACAATAACCATGTAACAAAACCGAATAAACAATAGGTTTGGTCTCCTAATGATATTTAATCCCATCGCCTTGGAAATCACCTAATGCAAAGCATATTATAATTAAAATAAAACAAATCTACAACCTAGATCATGTAAAAACAACAACAACTATATTATATCTAGGCTAAGGATCATCTTCCAAAGATATATGTTAGAAGTAATGATACAACATGACACCAAAGGACCTCTTCCACAATCAACGTGGGAAAATGTGTAAAAAAAAGAGACAATAAAAATTATTCTCTAGTTAGGTGCGTGAGATAGTGTGGTTTGATATCAAAAATAGAAGTAACTTCTCAAAATAAAAATAATAAATATAATGACAAATAAAGAATAGTAATGATCATATGTGTATGTTTAGAATGGTTAAAGTCCTCAGATCAGCTATGGTGGGGAGTTCATGATTTTTCTTTGATGATTGTAGCAAAAAATAGGATCGTAGGAATCTCCCAGTGTTCCAATTGATCTCTATTGAAATCTCCATGAATCTGTGTATAAAAAGTTGTGATTTTGTGTCATTGATATTCATTGTAGGTTAAATTAGTGAGATTGTATAGATTCATTAGATTTATTGAAAAAAAAATTGATAGACATACCAGTCAATAAGAAATGTATATATTGTATAAATAGATATATGTACTTCGCCTATATATAGAAGCGTCATTCGGAGAAGATATTTTCTCCTTAGATAGACTTTGACTTTTTCATTACGACTTAGTAAAATTATTCTTGAATAGAAATAATTGTTGATCAAATCAAATAAAATTTCTCAGACAAAAAAAGTAGCAAGAAGATAGAAGTGACTCAACATCAGACAGTTTCTTAGACTAGTAGTACCTCAGACTGATGGTGACTTAGAGTCTAGCGGTGACTCATAGTCTGATGGTAACAATCCTAGAAGTAGATCATCCTAGTGGTAGCTTTTATGGAGGTAAGGAGTCCTGGTGGTGACTCCTAGCTAATGGAGACTCACCAAAACACTAATCCAAATTATCTTAAAACTATCTTACTATATAAAATGTTATAATACATAATGTAAATAATTAATACTAAAATTATCCGAGTTTGGGATCATTAAAATAATAGTGTCAAACAAACTCCACAGAAGGTGGTGACAAGATCCATTATGACTAAATTAGAGAGATAATTATTAAAAAATTTAGACCCACTAATTGTAAATATTAAATAAAAATTATAAAATAAAAATCCCATGTGTGTTTGAAATAAATTCTAATAGAAGAAAATGTAATGTGAAAAAACACGGCATTAACCTTAATTATGCCAACATTTTTTATTATTTTTGGTGTAAATATGATCATTATTAATGATAAATTGGTACTTTAATTGAAAATATTTAATATTTATTAACATTTAATAATCACTTGACAAAATATTGGGTTTTTAGTTATTTTATATCATTTAATAAAATATCATTTGTTGTAAAAAAACATTACTGTCAATTTTGACATTATTTATTTAATTTAAATTTTAAAATATCAAGATGAAGATGTGATATTAATATAATAATTTAAAACCTACGTAAAATGAAATATTAATCTACAAAATTAATGGAATATGATAATTCATTCAATTTACTTCACTTTTAATATTTTTAGTATCCTTTATTTTAGTCAACTAACTAATTACTATATTTTCATTTATTAATAATATTAAAAAAATATTTCATATATAATGTTTAAATATTAATTATCATGATTAAAAAACTCAGCAATATTTAAAAAGGATATATATATTTGAAAGTATTTTTTTTATATCCCCAGGATTTTTGGATATTAAAGGGAAAATTGTTCCCATTTTTCTTTTTCCTTACAGAACTTATTATATGGGTAAATTTCATGTAATAGTGTCATAAGAAACTCATAATAATATATCCTAGAGTCATTAGGGTTGACATATTTCTATAAAATGGGATTGGGAAATGTTTATAGGTCATCCCCCCTTAAGAATAATGTTTAATCCCTCGGTAATCATAGTTTTACCCTAATCATTGTAATTAAATTTAACTGTTTTCACTAATCACTTTGGTCAAAAAATTAAATTTCCATTATTAGTAACTATAAATTATTATTATTAAAAACATGGAATCATTTTTTTCGAATTTAATTTATAGATGTGTAAAATTTTAATTTAATATTAATCATGCATACACGAAGATAAAACAAGGTTTTAAGAAGATTATTATTTAAAAAAAATATGATACTATATTAACTCTATGACTAATAATGATAAAAACATGAAAAAAATTTAATATTTAATTATATGAAATCAATACATTTCAATTATTACATTACTCATTTGGTATTATTTTAATTAATAAAAATCTTGAAACATTATTCATTTTAAAACTGTTTTAGGAAATCCCATTTTTATACCAAAAAACAATCTTACACCAAAAACAAATATAAAGTTGATTAAAAGTAATTAAGTGGATTAAATATAATTTATATTATATGAAAACATATCTAACACATATTGTTAATTTTAAATTATTTTATACTTTGAGGAGAAAATATTGTTTACCAAAAAATGGTATTGTTCACTATACATAAAAAATTCAAAAGTTAATGAAAAATCCCAGAATTTAATCCAAAGTAAATATTAATTTTAAAATTTTATAAATAATGTTATTTTTATCAAATAAAAATATAAAAAGTTTAAAAATAATATTATAATTTTTTTTCATGAATAAAAATAAAAATCATTTTCGAAAAAAACATATCTTATAAGAATAAAATCACATTACTAAAAATTGATTGATTTATTTCTAAAAAGTTATAACTAATGTATATTGAATGAGTTATTTATATATGTATATATATTTATATTTATATATTAAATAATTTAGTTAATACTATTCATACCCACCAATCTAATAGCGAGATTATAACGGTAATATATATCATGGGTCATTAAAGTTCGATTAAACTCAGTCATATGTGTAACATAAGATATTGCAGAAACTAGTTATTGTATGTAACAAAAGATATGTTAGTGGTGTGTTCACATTAAAATATTAAAAATATTATTCTTCATTAAAAATCATGGTGTGTTATGTCCCCCCTTTTAATAACTTGGGTCCTCTCAATTTGAACATTATATCGGTAACCAAAGGATGAAAATTTGTAAATACATTGTTGTAAATAAACATAGAAAAATGTTTTAATAAAAAATGAAATTATCAATATAGAAATATAATTTTAAAGGTCATATGTGTTTTCAAATAACTAGGTTTCCAAACGGATGAACATTGGTGGGAATGGATGAAAAGTGAAAATAAAAATTGATAGTGATTGATGTCATAGATCACAAATAAGTGAATGATCAATGTAATGTTATGGGTATAAAAATCATAAATCTATGATTATTAAAAAGACCAAAGGTTCACCAAAAATAATTGTAATATGATAATTTTTTTGTCCATTATTATTTTCTAATAGTTAAGAAATTCTTTTACAATATTGACTAAGAGAATATAGAAATAAACGTACAAGATTAGAATAATTACATCATTTAATCAAATTAAACCAAAATATAATTTTTTTTCCAAATTATTTCTATTGAGGATGAATTTTAAATTCCTAAAGAAATAAAAAAAATGTAATCACCATATAATCATAAAATGGATAAAAATTATTCCTTCCATATTTAAAAATTATCCAAAAACAAAATTTTTATCACATGTTATAAAAATTAACAAAATGAATAAACCTTAATTTGATACATTAATCATAAAAATTCAAAAGTAATATGCAATATTAAAAAAATCATTCCATTATTAACTATCCTTAATATTTATTAAATATTTACTGACAATGTTCGAAGCCCTATTATTATAAGTATTTGATTATCAATTAGTTCAATAGAAAACTATTATTACTAAAATAAAATACCATATGTTTCTAAAATTAACATTAACATTAACTATAAATATGTGAAACTAACTAGGAGATCACGTTGTCTAGTGCTATATACTACACCCTTGTCAGCTTTAAATTTTAGGTTTATTCCCCAAGGCCTTCCCAGAAGTGATACTTTTCACCTGACCTTTGGGTATTCAATTGTTTCTTTAAAACAGAAAAATAATTCATACCTAAATAAAAATTCATGTTGATAAAATAGTTTACAAATACAACAACCCAATTAAATGTCTCTAAAAAAGTCATTAATCGCATTAAGATATCATCTATTAAACGTCAATGGGATTTCAAAGACATTGAATTAATGATAATCCTTAAGATTATATACATATGACAGGATCCAAAACACTAATGATAACCACACATGAAAACATCCTAATATAAAAATTTATTTAGACCACACTATGATACCAACTATAAAAACACAAAACCCGCACTCTCAGATTTGGGGCTTAAAATCGTAATCTTTACTTTTCCTACTTTTATGCAAATAATTATGATCGAATTATTTTTCTCGAAACCTTACAACATCAGATGGAGAAATTGGATCACGAACAACATCGAGGAAATTTATGGTTCAGAGTTTTTGAGAATTAAGAAAAACTGGTAAATAAATAATTCACATGATTTTAAATGGTTATTTCTCCATGTTTACCAACCTTTTCATTTTCACATTAATACATCATCATAATCCATATTAAATCAATTATAGAAATAACATATTCATCGTAATTATTTAAAAAATAGGGAAAAGGAATCATAAGTATGGTGATATAAGTTGTGGAGTAAGGGTAAATATAATAATTAGTAATTGAATTTCACTAGTGATCATAAAAAGTTCATAAGGGTATGATTACATAATCAATGTGCATGAACATAACATTAAAATATTCAAACCAATCAATAATTGGATCATAAAACATTAAAACATGGAATAAGGAATTTAAAAATTAAGAATTCATAATAATAAATAATATTGTTCTATTTGATATCAATATTGATAAAATTAAATATCATAAACCCATAAAAAGAATAGATAAAACATATTGGTATATTACAACATCATCTCACAGAAACATTACCAAACCCTTAAAACTGGAATAACCATACATCTGATTTACAATATAATTATCTAATGAGAATAATAATTATCCAATGCATTGGAGTGATACATGGTCACACCAATAATATAAGATATAATTGGTTCACCTGACACTATTTTTGTGCACCCATCATATGTAATGTACAAAAACCACAACATGAATAAAGAACATAGGGAATTGAATTCCCTATAACTCATTGAAACATAATTTATTCTTTTTTGTACATGATTGACCCATAGAAAGAAAACATGCTCCATAACATTTTCCATGGAACACCGTTAACTCAGGGAAAATAAACAGGTTCTCTAACAATCACTTTGAAACATGGTTAACCCGTGGAAAAGAAATGGATTCCATAAAAATCGCTTTGAAACAATACTAATCCATCTAGAGAAATAATGAGGATGATATCATTAAAATATTTCTCCATTAGAGAAAAAGTTACAAAAAATCTTTTTTATTTTTATGAATGTAAATACCCCTAAAATATCAATAAAAGTAATTTTTAGGAAAATAAATTTTCATTTTGAAAATTACTTTTTAAAAAATAAATCATTTTGAAAATCCATTTCATTTATAATTAAATTGAAATTTGTAAAAAAAAATTAAAAAAAAATTAACATTTCTGGAGAAAATTATTTTTCCTTATTTGAAAATATCTTATTAAAAACATTTTAAATCATTTTTAGAATGTATTGTTTTTTATGAAATATAATTTTTGAAAAAAATTATTTTTTTAATATAAATATTCATTTGAAATATTGAGTTCATAAAGAGAGGAATATGAAGGGAAATTTTTTTTTCTCATGAAATAACCATATGAGAAGAAAATTCATGAAAATTTATTATAATTAGATCGTAATATTTAAACATTGGAGACTTAATACTAAAAAATCATGATAATCAATGGGATAATAATTTCAAACTCTTACCATAGTGGAAATATGGAATTGTAAGATTCAGGAAAGGTTTATATGGAATGAAACCAATAATACTATACTATTAAATAAATTCATGATATTAATTGTAATAGGGGATGTATATACAGATCATAAAATAAGATATGTTTATAACACAATATAAGTCTCAAAGAATAGAAACTATGAGAAAAATCCATTTCCACTTTGGTATCATTGAAACTGTAAACTCCATGAAATAGAGTTACTAAAATGGATATATAAATCAACATAATTAAATTTAATATAATATTAAAATACATTCATGTTTTGTTTTATACCACAAAAAATGGAAAATTTTTAATACATCTCACATAAATAAAATTGAGATGTGAAAAAAATTTACCATGGTCCTGATTCACCATGATTTATTTTTTACTACAGATTAATAAAATGAAGTTTATTATTTACTTTATATATAAATTTTTCCATGTTTAATCGTAATATTTTTTGAATAATAAAAAATATATATATAATTACAATCAATAAATTTAAATTCGGATGTATTGACCATATTCGGATTATCTATCAATATGACATTGGTAGGTTGAATAATGTCAAAATGGTCATTACTTAAACATATCCAATATACTAATAATGAAATAATTATAATAATTATTCATAAATTAGAATTTTAAAACCAATCAAAAAATATGCTATAGAAAAATGAACTAACATTACGATCCTGGAGACGGTAGGCCATACGTACACATGAGGATCATTTCCATTTTTCAATGAACATTATGGAAAAATTTTAAGTAATATTTTATTTTAAATAATGAAAAATATATCATAAATTATATTATATTTTATTACATATACTTATATATATCATTATTGTGATCTAAATAATCAAATCACATCGAGGAGGTGGTAGTCCGCACATCCACAAACAAGGTTATCAATAATTCAGTGTGTGAAAAGGTAATAATGAAATTAATATATTTTATTTTATGAAAGATAATTATGTAGTTTATATAATACTAATTTAATTTATACCTTATATATTAGTTAATGTTACCCTTATTACCTTCCATGTAATGCGTTTGTTAAAAATGCTTCACATTGTTTCATGAGATGGTAGTCTGTCATACACAAAAGCGATGTTATCGTATCCCCTATAGAATGGAATGTAAAAAGGGTATATGTGAAATTATTACTCCCTAGGTATAAAAATTTTATAAATATAATATATAAAATTTATTTCCGTCATTATTCTCATCTTTATGTGGTAGAAATTAAATATTGAACGACATCGGTTCGTGAGGCGGTAGTCCACCTTACAGACAAAATATTATTTTTTAACCAATTTGATTGAAGTGCATGTCATTATTTGGGATACCCATAACATATATGTATAGTATTATATGTATTATACTTGTTCTATTATATAATTATGGTATAAGAATAACTGAAGGGGTTGGAGAAAGAAATAAAACAAAAATGCTCGTAGATGAATGTTACCTCTACTTTGGGTTAATCCATTTGGATTGAACCAAAGGAATTCCTAAGTTTACATTCATCCAAAAATTATGCTTATAGGATGAGAGTGTAGAATTTTTGATATTATTTGTTCATATTTGGGAAGAGGAAAATTGAATGAGATGTGTAAATATGAGAGGGGAGTGAGTGCCGATTTATATTTGAGAATGAGTGTCTTTTTTGTAATTACACTAAAGTATTCATTATTGGGTGGTATAAATTACCAAATTTATGTAAAATAATTAACAATAATGTAGGTGATTGATTATTATTCCTATAGAAACCTCCAAAACACAAAATAAATACATTTTTAAAATATTTCGTTCCTTAACAACTATGTTTCCTTATTTTTTTCGTTTTAGTTTGTCCTTAAGGTAACTTGTTACCAATAAGAATAAATAAAAGTGATAATTATTAGAAAACGTAGACCCACTTTTTTTAAATAAGAAATCCAAAATATAAAATAAATTTTCTTAATGTGTTGGTAATTAATTTTAACAAAATCTCAAGTAACAAGAATAGACACAACATTTACCATAACAATGCCAATAATGTTTTTACTATTTAGGGGGTCAATATGTTTATTATAATATATAAATTGGTCTATTAATGCAATGTATTTGATATTTATTAACATTAAAAAAATAATTTTTATGAAAATATATATTTTTAGTAACCTTAAATCATTTAATAAAATAGAATTTATTATAAATAAAATTAATTTCGATTTCAACATTATTTAATTAATTTAAATTTAAAAATATCAAGAAAAATATGGAATTGGAATATATTTATTTAAAACATTTAATAATTTATATATTAATCTAAAAATTTAATATAATACAATAATTCATTCAATTAAAAGTGGTTTTAATATTTATAGTATCACATTAAGATCTCATCACTTAAAACCTTAAAGGTGTGTCCAAGAGTTTTGAAATTCTTACCATCCTTAAGAATATAGACATATTATGGTATTCATAACTCATAAGATAAAATAAAATTAAGAAAATTCTAATCTATAAATTTATATAATCCTCAATTTTATACCAACTATAACACCGCCAAACTGTGCTCATAGATTCAGTGCTGAAATCAAAAACATTACATTTTTGGGTATGATGCCGATAATTTTGACCCAATTTATTTCCTATAAAACATAAAAAATATAAATAATAACATGACTCACTGAAACCGTAGAGGAACTTTTAGGTTTATAGATTTATATAACAAGGAAAAAATTCTACAAAAAAATCGACATGATGTTAAATGACGATTCCTCCACTTAACCTAGGTTTTGTTTTTCACATTAATACATCATCATTATTCACCGGAAACCCCTTATAGAAATAACTCGTTCAAATTCATTCTTTAAAATAGATAGAAAATGAAACATAATAAGGGTTATATCAATTGATATGTAAAGGTAAACATATGAACTAGGAACTGAATGTCATCAACAAGCATAAGACATGCATGAGGGTATGATGACATAATAAAATTACATGAACGTAACATAAAAATATTCATACCCATCAATACCTAGATCATAAAACATGAAAAAATGGAATAATTTATTTAAAAAGAAAAAATATATAAGCATCGATAATAATATTCCATGTGATATCAATCTTGATCAAATAAAACATCATTAACCCATAAAAAGCATGGATAAAACATAATGGTATCATATTAAGTCATATTATAGAACCCTTATAGAACCTTTAGAATTAGAATAACTATAAAAATGATTTCTAATATAATTATTTGGAGAACATAATCATTAGACAAATAATTAAAGTGTTATCTGGGCGTACCTATTGTATAATCTATAATGAGATCACATGGTGCTATCATGGAACATCCCTAATATATAATATCCAAGAACCAACATATGAATAATGAAAATTTAGAATTAATTTCATTAAAACACATTGAAAAATTATTACTATTTTAAGAGAATAATTTAACCTAGTAAAGGAGATCGATTTCATAATAATCTCTTTCATATTTGGTCAACCCATGACGAATAAATGGGTTTGATGACAATCGATTTGAAATATGGTTAACCGAGGGAAATGAAATGAGATCTATAAAATTCTATTTAAAAAAATCATAATCCATATAGAGAAAGGATGAGTATGGTATCATTAAAAAAATACCCCCATTATGAAGTAAGTAACATTGAGCGTTTTTATGGTGATGAATGGAAATACCGTTAAAATACCATTAAATATATTTTGGAGGAAAATACTCTTTTCATTTAGAAAATCACTTTATGAAATATAAATAATTTTGAAAATACATTTCTTTGAATGTGAACTTGAAAGATTATAAAAGAATATTTTAAAAATAATTTAAAACATTTATTGAGGGAAATATAATTCTGACATTAGAAATACGTTTTAGAACATTTTTTAATATATTATATTGAAAATACGGTTTTGGAAGATTTTTTTTAACCGAAAAAAGGATTTTTCACAAAACTGTTACTATGAAATATCGAGTATATAAAGATATGAAAATGTATGGAAACAAGTATTATTATTACATAACCATTGTATAATGATATTAATGAGAATTATTTAGAGTTAGATCATAATATTTCAACATTGGAGACTTAATGACAAATAATCTCTATAATCGATGAGAATGTAATATCAAACTCTTACCACCTTGGTAACATTGAATCATAAGAAACAATAAAGGATTACATTAAATTAAACATTAAATAAAATTATAATAAATAAATTCATGATATTAAATTTCAAATGGGAATTATATATATCTCATGGAAGAAGATATGTTCATAAAATGACATAAGTCTTGATGAAGGAATTTTTTGACAAAAATCCATTACCACTTTGGTAACATTGAAACCGTAAAACACATAAAAGAGAGATACATAAATGGATCTATAGAAAAATATGTATTATAATCAGAATAAAAATTAATCAGTAATATATACACCAAAAAACAAAAATAATTTGTGTATATTTCATATATCTCATAGAAATAATAGTGAGATGGGAAAAACCCTTACTGTGAGTCTGATTCATCATTTCTTGTTCATTATCTTCCTAAATAATAAAATTATGTTAATTTTTTATTTCTTTGATAAAATTTTAATTTTTGTTATCACTTTTTATTTAACTTATAAACTAGTTATATATATTTATTTAATGAATTAAGTTTAAGTCGGATGGTTTGACCATATCTTGCTTATGTGTCAAAAAATAACTTTGTCGGTTGAATAAATTAAAAAGGACATTATTTAAAAATAACCAAAATAATAATCATTTAGTAATTAAAATAGTTATATATCAATTATAATTTTAAAACTAATAATGAAATATGGTTATGAAAAATGAACTAATATTACTATCAGGGAGACTGTAGGTCGTACATATGCATGAGTAACATTTCAAATTTTCAATGATAATTTTAGAAAGATGATAAGTAATATTTTCAATATAAAAATGATACTTATATTATAAATAACATTATATATTATTATATATACATGTATATATCATTTTATTGATGTAAAAGGAATTACCTCCCTTCGAGGTGGAAGTCGTCCACACATCCACGAACAACGTTATCACTTTTCCAGTGTATGAAATGTTAATAGAAGAAATGATATATTATATTTATATTAATACAATTATTACATTAATATCATAATTATTTTATGTATATAATATATATTCATTATCTTTACCCGTCTTAAATTCTATTAAACGTGTTAGTTTAAAATGATTCACATTGGTTCACGAGGTGGTAGTCCGTCGTACACACGAGCAATGTTTTCACAGCCCCAATCATATGTAATGTAAAAATGGTATATATGATATTATTAATAAATATTTATAATTATTTTATAAAAATCATATATAAACATTATATCTATCATTATTCCTAACCTTGAGAGGCGGTAATAGAAAAATTAACGACATTAGTTCGTGAGGTGAGACTCCACCATAAATAGTAATGATAATTTCATAACCAATATGATTTAAGTTTGCGTGGTTATAAGTTATAAACATATCATAAAATAATATAAATAAATAAAGTATAATTTTTTATTATATAATCATGGTATTAGAATAATTGATGTCGATGGACAAAGAAATAAAACAAAAATGATCGTTGACCAACATTACATCTTCTTTGGGTAACTCCTTTTTGTTTGAACCAAAGGCCTTCCTTGGATTGTTTTATTCTAAAATATACTCTTCTCGGATTATACTATGGATGTTTTAAATTGATTTTGTCCATGTTTTGGGGATCAAAATTTCTTGAGAGCTGTGAAAAAGTTAGGGGAGTGAGTTCTCTTTTCTAGTTGAGGAGGAGTGTCATTCTTGTAAATACTAAAATGTAATAAATATTTAGGAGATCTCCCTTACGACATGTGCCTAAGGAATTGAACAATAATTGATTTAAGAGATTATTTGGTTTAAAATTCCTCCATAAGAAAAATAAATACATTTTTAAAATATTTTGTTCCTTCACTTCAAAATTTTCTTATTTTTTTCATTTTGTTTTTCATTAAGGTAACTAGTTTTTAAAACTAAATAATTCATCCATTACGACTAATTTAATGTAAGGATTATTAGAAACTTTTGACCAATTAATTATAAATATTAAACCCACCTTATAAAAAAATCCAATTTGTGTTGGAAATTAATTTTAACAAAATCACATATAACGCGTAAAAACACTAGTTAAACCTTAACAATTACAATAAAGTTTTTACTATCAAGGATGTCAATATTTTCATAATAAAAGAAAAATTGGTCCATTAATGGAATATATTATATTTTTTTAAAAATTTAAAAATGACTTGTTAGAATATATTTTTTTTATTAATTTTTAATATTTTAATAAAATATCTTTTGTTATTAAATAATGTTATTGTCAATTTCGACATTAATATTATAACTTTGAATTTAAAAATATCAAGAAAAATAAATAATTTTAATATATAATGTTTATAAAATATAAAAATTGATATATTAATGTAAAAAATTAATGGAAGACAATAATTCATTAAATTTATTTCACTGTTAATATTTTTAGTATAATATATATTAGTTAACTAAATAATTACAATGTTCGAATTTCTTATGCATTTTAAATAATTATTTCAACTCTAAAGATTAAAATGAATTATCATGATAAAAAATATCATTTATCTTTAAAATGAATATATATAACAAAACATGGGTTGTTTTTTCCCATCCCATGTATTTATTGAAATTAAAAAGAAAAGGGTACATTCTTGTCTTTTTCATTACATAACTTATTATATGTGTCAATTTCCTAGAATAGTGTCCCAAATAAAACATAAAAATTTATTGTATGGTCATACATGTAACAGCCCAAGATTTTATAAAAAATATTCTTTTTAATTTTATTAATGTCTTGTGTTGTACGCTACACCAAAAGGAGCTTGCACAACACGCATCCTTGACTTGCCTTGCATTACACGCAATCGCGACCTTTCTCGATAGCGTGTGTAATACGCAATACCGAGTTTCACTAAACAACGATATGCTATTAAAATATTATTAAAACTAGCCGGTATGAATAGTAATAACCACTTTTTAAAATTCTGTAAATCTTATTTTTCAACATGAACTTCATTTTTGGATTCGGAGTATCGAATTTAGCCTAAGGTGAAATTTTGGTACATTTCGGATAACTTTCATATTCTGATGAATAGTGAAAATTACTAAAAAACAACTTTTTTAATCGAAATAATTAATAGTGATAAATTATTAATTGGAGTAGTTTTAAAGTATATTTAGAATATATTTTTACAATTTAATAAAATGTTGGTCATTGGATGTAATTGCACATTTAAACCAAACATAAACAAGTGTCAATCTTTTGATAGATATTGTTTCTTAAAAACACGCTATTTGTTTTAACAGCGGGATTTAATTATAAAATTAATTAATGCAACTTCTATGTTATGAATTTGGTAAAATAGACTTCATTTTTGAATTCGGAATATGAAATATAGCTTAGGATGAAATTTTGGCATTTTTCTGAAAACCTTCATTTTTTGATGAATAGTGAAACTACTAAGTGATAGTTAAAAAACTGAATTTTTCATAAAACTTAATTTTACCGCTTCTGTGAATGGAATTTCAAAAATCTGAGAGACACGGTTGATGTCTGTAAGTAAAATGTGGTTCAATGAGATGAAAATAATTTTTGGTGAATAGTAACTTTTTACTTTTATTTACCACTGTTAAAAGTAAATAGGGTAATTAAGGGTAAGAATGATATTAATATTACCCTAACACATGTCCTAATTCTATTGGACAAGTGTATCTCGACCAAAAACAACCTTAAGTGTAAAATATTATCATTTAGGCCCACTTGGATTAGATTAGGACATTTATTATTATTTAATTCAAAGAAGAGTTAAAAAAGTTAAAATCAAAGTTTATTCACTAAAACATTTTTAATATGGGGTTATACATAAGATAAATTCGACTATAAATATTCATTAGAAATCTAAAAAGATTTCCTACATAATGATATTTTATTTATAATTTTTATACTTTAAATAAATTAATTTATTTATGACACAACGATGATGCAGTAATTACCCTTTTAAGGAAATATTAACATAATTGATGTTATAAATACTCAAATGAATGTAATTTGAGACTTTTTATGAATTCCACTAATTTTATAGGTTACTATGATATATTAGTGTTGATTTAATCAACTTGGTTCGAACATATAATTCTGTTATGACTTTCACAAAAATCATATATCAAATAGTGTCAAAATTGACACAAAATAGTTTTTAAATCAAATATTATATTATTAATTGTTATTTTATTCCTCAAAATCTAATGTTCGGCCAAATGACTTAGATAAGGATATATATATTAATAATAAACAATATGGGGTTCGTTTGGCATGTTATAGTAAGTGTATTAACCATATAGTGAAAGAAAACAAAAAGACACGGTAAAAGATAAATTATTTAACTTAGAGTTAAATCTAATTGATAAGGTTAAAATAATAACCTAAACTTGTCTAAATCCTATTGGTTGATAGTATTTCGACCCATCCCCACTTTAGCTTCGAAATAAGACCCTTTGGAACCATTATAAACCGATTTTTACTTTAATATAAAATAATATTTTGAGATATTCCTAAGGTGCCCCTCTCCTCCCGTATAAAAGGGCACCTCCTCCCCCTCCTCCTCACACCAATTTGAGCACTCAATCTCTGCCAAACCCTGCCAAAATCTCTTCTCCACTTCCCTAGAAACATCCTAGAGGTTCTGGTCTTCCTCAAAGACCAATTTTAGTTCCCTAAGAGGAGGTCTCCAAAAGGCGCTTCAAAGAAGAGGTAATTACCGTTACCAATTCTTTCATTTCTTCTTCCACTTCTTCTTCTTAGGTTGTTTCATTATGAAGTAATAACATCAGTATCACTCATATACTGATATGTTATTATAAGTATGAAACAACCCTATTTCACCATCTATCTATCCTACGGAAAAAGAAATCACCGCGCGTGCGTACGTACGGAATACCGTCTCCACGTCGTGGTGTAATCTATTTTCCACCACCACCTTACATGGATGGGTATAATGGTGTAAAGAATAACTATACATAGTTATTAAAACATCATATTGATTATGATATATTGTATAATCCACTCCAATTCAATTCAATATTTATGGAAATGATATCATCGCTCGTGCGTACGTACGGACTACCGTCTCCACGACGCGATGAGATTCATTCTCCATGTTAACCATTTAAGAATGATTATAAAGTATATATAAGAAATAATAATGAAATATATGACATTATAAAGCTACTGGATTTATGTATATATATATATGTATGTCATCTACTTACTTCCATTCAAGACAATAGGGAAAGAAAAACATCGTTCATGCGTACGTACGGACTACCGTCTCCATGAACGGTGTTTTTCATTTCATTTATCTATCTATTATATATATATATATATACTGAATATATACGATATATAAATCATATTTTATATTCTGGAAGTAATTAAATCATGATATAAGTAATAATAATGTCAATAACAACAAGTCAAAACACCTACGATAAAAGAAACGATTTTACCCAAAACGCTTCTTTAACATGGAATTTACAATAGAACGGGTAATATAATGTCATAAGTGAACCATATATGATATCATAACAATGAATATGATTCTTTAATAAGTCAATGACATTATTTAAACCATTATTCAGGAGCTTCGGACACGTACAAAGCAAATCGGACCTAAGGTAAGGGAAATATCACAATCTCATTTTTATCCGAGATTGTTTATTCGTAAGTATTTACTGGGGTGTATTTTATCATCCACATCCATGTTTCATCAAAATTTAATATTGCTTCCATCCACCTACAATTGTTTAAATCCATTTTTACCCTTCGGCGAGTTTTTAGTAATATGTATGAAAGGAATCTTTTGTCGTACGAGGTACTTTTTGACTTTTCCGACAAAAGTACGAAGAACGTTTTTTTTAACTTATACGGCATGAATGGATTTTTAAAACATTGTTTCCAAGAAGCTTCCTTTACAAGTTTTCAAGTTTATTTTTAATCAACTTATTTTATTTTAAAGTTTTATGACATGTTATGAAAGGAAAAATGTTTTTGAAGAAGAAAAGATATTTTCCTCAAGAATGGAGTTCAAGTGTTTTATCAAAATTATTTTCCATCTAAGATAATAAAGGGTTCTGTTTTTATCCCTATTATTACATTGATTTGATCATGTTGTGATGGAATTATTTTTATGAATTCCTTTATCTTATATGAATTGATTTATGATGTCATGATGTTTCAAGAATCCCATTTTTGTTACATGTGTTATGCGATGATGTATGTTTTATGATTATGTGGCACACATAAGAAAGGATTCATTATAAGATGGGTGGGACCTATATCTCCCTCCAATGCATTGGGTAAAGATTTTATATCTCATGAGATAGACAGGGCTGGAACGGTAGGTTATACCGGTTCAGTGAAACAGGACTGAAACGAGGGTTACTCGATTCAGAAAGCGACTTTGTCCACTAAGATAGTCTTGGCAATTAGTCTTGACTAACAAGAAATGATTATCTATGATTATGTGTGTATGCCACAAAGTTTCATGTTTTAAGTTATGATTATTGGGATTACTTTTTCACTGCCATGATTTATCCCATGATTATGAAATTATGCTCTCTTTTGAAGTTATGATTTCCAAAATTTTATGTTCTTATGAATATGATGTGATTGATATTTATTTTGTTTACCCTTACTGAGCATTTGAGCTCACCCTTTTATGTTTTCTTTTCCCCAGGATATAAATAAAGGTTTTAGGTAAAAAAAACGAAGATCTTTATGGGAGATTTTGAAGATCTTTCACCACGATTAGAAGATTATAGTCTGAGTTTCCAAAGACACTAAACTATTACGGTCCTTGTGTGTGTGTTTTTTTAATGTACTAAGTATTCAGTAAAAGTAATGTAATGTCAATGTACGTCAAGATACGGGTCTCTACAGTTGGTATCAGAGGAAAGGTTTAGTCAACCTTTGGAAACTAGGATGCGAAAACGTTAGTGAGATCCCTAGAGATATTTATAAGGTATGTCTAGGGATGTCTCTAAGGTTAAGTATACGTATAGGTTATAGTCCTAGAATTGCTCTAACGATCTATGAATTTAACCTAAGATGTTATATATTGAGGGTACTACCCCTTTATTATGTTGTTTTCCCTAGCATGATTTTTTCCTCTCACACTATTCTTTTGGGGTTTTAGACGATGGCTGGAACCCGAAGGAACCGTGTTGATCAATGCAATGGACAATGCAATGATTGTCCCCCTGAGCAACCAAACGATATGGGAGCTGGAATGAAAAATCTTGTAGCCATGCTCACACAACTCTCTCAAGCTATGAATCATGCAGGACTTCCAAACGAGCAAAGGAAGGAGCAACATCCTGTTGAATCCTTCATGAGGCAGCATCCGCCTTCTTTCAGTGGGTCTACTGATCCATTAGTTGCTGAACAATGGATTAGTACTACTGAAAAGATATTTTCAGTTCTTCAATGTTCTGAACCTGATAAATTCATCTTAGCAGTATATCGTTTGGAAGGTGAAGTTGATCAATGGTGGAATCTTATCAAGAATACGAGGCAAAGAGATGAAATTGATTCCATGGAATGGGACGAGTTCAAGAACTTGTTTTTCAGTAAGTACTTCCCTCGTATTCTTCGAACGAAGATGGAGAAGGATTTTCTTGAACTAAAGCAAAAGGATGATGAATCTGTTGGTATATACGAAGCGAATTTTACAAGACTTGCAAGGTATGCATCTGGCATTATCATCCAACCTGAAAGTAAAGTTGATCGATTTTTCAGTGTCTTAAAACCAAGTCTTCGAAGGTCATTAGCTATAAGAGACTTCAGTAGCTATGAAGAAATTGTGCGTTGTGCTATCAAGGTAGAAATGGAAGTTGGTGTTACATATCCATCTCATGGTTTTGACAAGAAACGAAAGATGGAGTTCAAGGAGAAATCTCAGAATAATGGTGAAAATAAGATGAATGTTTCCTTATGCACAAAGTGTGGAAAGAAGCATGGTGGAGATTGTATTAAAGGGACTAGAAAATGTTTTAAGTGTGGAAAAGAAGGTCATCGAGCAGCTGAGTCTTGAAGTAATGGAAAAAGGGATTCTAATGAAGTGAATAAAGCAAACACTGCAGAGAACGCACAACCAACACTTCAATGCTTCAAGTGCAAGGAGATGGGACATTATGCCAATAAATGCCCTAATCCAAGGGTTAGTGATGATCGTCATGAGCAACCGCTTAAGGGAAAGGACAAAGGGAAGTCACATGCGATCACTATTGGCAATGTTGAATATGACAACGATGTGGTGGAATGATTAAGTTTTTATGTAATGGGATTCCAAAATAATGTTGTATCATGGAATATTGGAATATTTATGTATTGGTCTAATGTGGTATTCAATGTGATTGAGATATTATGCACATAATGAAGGGAAAACGAGAAAATGAAATGTTTAACAGTATTCATGAGCTCATGATTGATATAAGGACTAAGTGATATCATGGTTTGAGTATATAGAATTTTGAGGATTTTGGTATGTGGAAAGTGTTAACTTTTAACTGCATTCAAGTTTTCACTAAGGTTCAAGGGGTATTCAAGAGAGTACAAGATTAAGGCCTTTGAATGTTTGGAATGTGTCCAACAAGATATATCTTATGATATATGGGGATCAACGATGGTATTAAATCTCTGGTAATCGTTTTCACTATGTTATGAGAATGGACTGCAGTATTATGGATAGGACTAAAGATTGGAATGGATTATGTTGGACATAAGTTAGTATTGTTTAAGGATAGAAGTTTTTTCGATATTATGGGATGTTATAGTAATATAGTTTTAGAAAAAGGACAACCTGCAGGACGGGCGACAGCCCATCGCTTCGGACAAGGCTGTGGGAATCGAACCCACAACCGAAGTGCGACTGGCCTTTATCGCCTACTACTGGCCTACAGGAAGTCCCTGTTTAGTAGAAACTAGTTTTATTATATTAAGAAGTATGATATATGAAGTATAAGTCCATTTTAGGAACTATATATGATTAATCTCACTATAGATCGACTTATGTATATAATTTTTGCTAACCTTTTGTTTGAGACAGATGGAATGACCCGTCATTCTATCACATGATCTGCTAACACTTCACGAATAACAAATTCAACTATTTAAGAGATGAAGTGGAAATTGTTCTAGCCACGAACAATAGTGAGATTGTACCAAAATAAAGAAAGTATTTATTCCAATTCAAATTTTCAACTTTAGAGAAATGATATTGAAAACCAAAAATGTTGTCCTAGTGTTCTTATACCTGATGAATCGGATGGTACCTTAGATCGTCACAAATTTATGGATTTGTGATTTTCCATATCCATGTTCTCTACCACTCTCCATCAGAACATGATGGTTAGATTTCTCTTCCATATCCATATTTTCACCTATGTGGAAACCCGATGATTAGTTTATTTGGGTAACCGTTACGTTTCATACTTTTGTTTTTAAAGATTGGTTTTGATATTCCTTTTTACGATGTGGGTTTCTATTAAAGAAACTTTCAAATAGTAAGCCATTTATAACCCCGACGAATTTCGAGGGCGAAATTCATTTTAAGGGGGGTAGAATGTAACAGCCCAAGATTTTATAAAAAATATTCTTTTTAATTTTATTAATGTCTTGTGTTGTACGCTACACCAAAAGGAGCTTGCACAACACACATCCATGACTTGCCTTGCATTACACGCAATCGTGACCTTCCTCGATAGCGTGTGTAATACGCAATACCGAGTTTCACTAAACAACGATATGCTATTAAAATATTATTAAAACTAGCCGGTATGAATAGTAATAACCACTTTTTAAAATTCTGTAAATCTTATTTTTTAAAAATGAACTTCATTTTTGGATTCTGAGTATCGAATTTAGCCTAAGGTGAAATTTTGGTACATTTCGGATAACTTTCATATTCTGATGAATAGTGAAAATTACTAAAAAACAACTTTTTTAATCGAAATAATTAATAGTGATAAATTATTAATTGGAGTAGTTTTAAAGTATATTTAGAATATATATTTTTACAATTTAATACAATGTTGGTCATTAGATGTAATTGCACATTTAAACCAAACATAAACAAGTGTCAATCTTTTGATAGATATTGTTTCTTAAAAACACGCTATTTGTTTTAACAGCGGGATTTAATTATAAAATTAATTAATGCAACTTCTATGTTATGAATTTGGTAAAATAGGCTTCATTTTTGAATTCGGAATATGAAATGTAGATTAGGATGAAATTTTGGCATTTTTCTGAAAACCTTCATTTTTTGATGAATAGTGAAACTACTAAGTGGTAGTTAAAAAACTGAATTTCTCATAAAACTTAATTTTACCGCTTCTGTGAATTTAATTTCAAAAATCTGAGAGACACGGTTGATGTCAGTAAGTAAAATGTGGTTCAATGAGATGAAAATATTTTTTGGTGAATAGTAACTTTTTACTTTTATTTACCACGATTAAAAGTAAATAGGGTAATTAAGGGTAAGAATGATATTAATATTACCCTAACACATGTCCTAATTCTATTGGACAAGTTTATCTCGACCAAAAACAACCTTTAGTGTAAAATATTATCATTTAGGCCCACTTGGATTAGATTAGGACATTTATTATTATTTAATTCAAAGAAGAGTTAAAAAAGTTAAAATCAAAGTTTATTCACTAAAACATTTTTAATATGGGGTTATACATAAGATAAATTCGACTATAAATATTCGTTAGAAATATAAAAAGATTTCCTACATAATTATATTTTATTTATAATTTTTAGACTTTAAATAAATTAAATTATTTATGACACAACGATGATGCAGTAATTACCCTTTTAAGGAAATATTAACATAATTGATGTTATAAATACTCAAATGAATGTAATTTGAGACTTTTTATGAATTCCACTAATTTTCTAGGTTACTATGATATATTAGTGTTGATTTAATCAACTTTTTTCGAACATATAATTCTGTTATTACTTTCACAAAAATCATATATCAAATAGTGTCAAAATTGACACAAAATAGTTTTTAAATCAAATATTATATTATTAATTGTTATTTTATTCCTAAAAATATAAGGTTCGGCCAAATGACTTAGATAAGGATATATATATTAATAATAAACAATTTGGGGTTCGTTTGGCATGTTATAGTAAGTGTATTAACCATATAGTGAAAGAAAACAAAAAGACACTGTAAAAGTTAAATTATTTAACTTAGAGTTAAATCTAATTGATAAGGTTAAAATAATAACCTAAACTTGTCTAAATCCTATTGGTTGATAGGATTTCGACCCATCACCACATTAGCTTCGAAATAAGACCCTTTGGAACCATTATAAACCTATTTTTACTTTAATATAAAATAATATTTTGAGATATTCCTAAGGTGCCCCTCTCCTCCCTTATAAAAGGGCACCTCCTCCCCCTCCTCCTCACACCGATTTGAGCACTCAATCTCGGCCAACCCCTGCCAAAATCTCTTCTACACTTACCTAGCAACATCCTAGAGGTTCTGGTCTTCCTAAAAGACCAATTTTAGTTCCCTAAGTGGAGGTCTCCAAAAGGCGCTTCAAAGAAGAGGTAATTACCGTTACCAATTCTTTCATTTCTTCTTCCACTTCTTCTTCTTAGGTTGTTTCATTATGAAGTAATAACATCAGTATCACTCATATACTGATATGTTATTATAAGTATGAAACAACCCTATTTCACCATCTATCTATCCTACGGAAAAAGAAATCACCGCGCGTGCGTACGTACGAAATACCGTCTCCACGTCGTGGTGTAATCTATTTTCCACCACCACCTTACATGGATGGGTATAATGGTGTAAAGAATAACTATAAATAGTTATTAAAACATAATATTTATTATGATATATTGTATAATCCACTCCAATTCAATTCAATATTTATGGAAATGATATCATCGCTCGTGCGTACGTACGGACTACCGTCTCCACGACGCGATGAGATTCATTCTCCATGTTAACCATTTAAGAATGATTATAAAGTATATATAAGAAATAATAATGAAATATATGACATTATAAAGCTACTGGATTTATGTATATATATATATGTATGTCATCTACTTACTTCCATTCAAGACAATAGGGAAAGAAAAACATCGTTCATGCGTACGTACGGACTACCGTCTCCATGAACGGTGTTTTTCATTTCATTTATCTATCTATTATATATATATATATACTGAATATATATGATATATAAATCATATTTTATATTCTGTAAGTAAGTAAATCATGATATAAGTAATAATAATGTCAATAACAACAAGTCAAAACACCTACGATAAAAGAAACGATTTTACCCAAAACGCTTCTTTAACATGGAATTTACAAAAGAACGGGTAATATAATGTCATAAGTGAACCATATATGATATCATAACAATGAATATGATTCTTTAATAAGTAAATGACATTATTTAAACCATTATTCAGGAGCTTCGGACACGTACAAAGCAATCGGACCTAAGGTAAGGGAAATATCACAATCTCATTTTTATCCGAGATTGTTTATTCGTAAGTATTTACTGGGGTGTATTTTATCATCCACATCCATGTTTTATCAAAATGTAATATTGTTTCCATCCACCTACAATTGTTTAAATCCATTTTTACCCTTCGGCGAGTTTTTAGTAATATGTATGAAAGGAATCTTTTGTCGTACGAGGTACTTTTTGACTTTTCCGACAAAAGTACGAAGAACGTTTTTTTTAACTTATACGGCATGAATGGATTTTTAAAACATTGTTTCCAAGAAGCTTCCTTTACAAGTTTTCAAGTTTATTTTTAATCAACTTCTTTTATTTTAAAGTTGTATGACATGTTATGAAAGGAAAAATGTTTTTGAAGAAGAAAAGATATTTTCCTCAAGAATGGAGTTCAAGTGTTTTATCAAAATTATTTTCCATCTAAGATAATAAAGGGTTCTGTTTTTATCCCTATTATTACATTGATTTGATCATGTTGTGATGGAATTATTTTTATGAATTCCTTTATCTTATATGAATTGATTTATGATGTCATGATGTTTCAAAAATCCCATTTTTGTTACATGTGTTATGCGATGATGTATGTTTTATGATTATGTGGCACACATAAGAAAGGATTCATTATAAGATGGGTGGGACCTATATCTCCCTCCAATGCATTGGGTAAAGATTTTATATCTCATGAGATAGACAGGGCTGGAACGGTAGGTTATACCGGTTCAGTGAAACAGGACTGAAACGAGGGTTACTCGATTCAGAAAGCGACTTTGTCCACTAAGATAGTCTTGGCAATTAGTCTTGACTAACAAGAAATGATTATCTATGATTATGTGTGTATGCCACAAAGTTTCATGTTTTAAGTTATGATTATTGGGATTACTTTTTCACTGCCATGATTTATCACATGATTATGAAATTATGCTCTCTTTTGCAGGCTATGATTTCCAAAATGTTATGTTCTTATGAATATGATGTGATTGATATTTATTTTGTTTACCCTTACTGAGAATTTGAGCTCACCCTTTTATGTTTTATTTTCCCCAGGATATAAAGAAAGGTTTTAGGTAAAAAAAACGAAGATCTTTATGGGAGATTTTGAAGATCTTTCACCACGATTAGAAGATTATAGTCCGAGTTTCCAAAGACACTAAACTATTACAGTACTTGTGTGTGTGTGTTTTTAATGTACTAAGTATTCCGCAAAAGTAATGTAATGTCAATGTACGTCAAGATACGGGTCTCTACAATACAGGTCTAACTATATCCTTATAATGGGTTTTGGACATGTTTTTAAATCATTTTTCATCATAAGATTTAATTTCAATCCCTTGGTAAACTCAGTTTAACATTTATCATTGTAATTAAATTTATCCATTTTTGCTAATATAATAGGTAAAAAGAATTAAGGAAACATTATTTTATATTATAAATAATGATGATTAAATATATTTAATACATTTTTTAAAATTAAATTCATATAATTGGAAAAATATAATGTGATATTAATCCAGCAGGCACGAGGAGAGAACAGGTTTTTAAGAAGAGTTTATTTTTGAAAAAGATGAATCAATATTACCTTTATGACAAATAATAATAACTAAATTAAAATAAATTAATATTTTATGATATTAAATATATAAATATAATTTAAAACAATCACATTTTTATATTATTTTAATTAATAATAATAGAGAAACATTTTTTATTTTTAATTTTTTTATAGAAAAAGTAGTTTTTAGGCCAAAACAAAATCATAAAATAAAAATAAAACAAAGTTGATTAAAATTAAATAAGTGGATTTAATTTAAAATGAATTACTTTAAAAAATATTATAAATATATTATTACTTTTAAATAATTTTTATTATTGGTTAAAAATTCTTTTCATAATAAATCACAGTTTTTCACTTTTCACAGAAAAATGAAAATTCTCCAAAAAATATGAAATGTTCTCCCAAAGTAAATTTTTATATTCCATTATAATAAATGAATTTTATTTTATCAAATAAATTTTCTAAATGTTCAAAACTATGTTTATAATCTTTTTCATGAAATTAAATAAAATCATTTTTGAGAAAACTTATTTTTGATGAAAAAAATCACATTACTAAAACATGATTGATTAATTACTATAAATTTATCAACAATTTATATTGATTAATAAATTTTTATCTGTGCATATATATTTATATATTTCTCTAATTATTTAATATTATTCATACAAACCATTTTAACGGTAAGGTTGTAATGGAAAAATATATAATTGGATGTTTAAGTTTGTTTACAATTGGTCTTGTGTATAAGGGAAGCTATTGAAGAATTTTTTTTTGTATGTTATGAAATCTAAGTTTTTTTCCCAAGATCTTTACACTATTCAAAACAAGATTCATCTTTTAAAATCATATGTTGTTACGCCGAGGGTGCCATGGCAGATGGGGTAGGAATGGAATCCGAGGCTGGTTCGTCATCTGGATGAGTGTGGGTAGATAAAATAAATTGTGATGGATTTAATTTCATATATTTTTCTAATTAATATTTTTTCATATAATATGGATTAATTTTCAGACCAGCTGATGAGACGACGTTTGATTCCGAGGCCCGGTGTGTCCAAAATAATTTTTTTTAATATATTACAATATTAAATTGCACGCACATGCGGTTACCTTGAAAATATGGAATAACATCTAAACTTATTCATGTATTAGAAATAAGAGTGTACTATTGAGTTCAGAAAAGATGATTTACCCTATTTGTTGCCTAACATTGGTTATTATGGGTTTGTTCTAGATAATTCATCAGGGATGTTTAAATGAATAAAATAAATTATGAAAAATTATTTTATTTTAGTTATTTACAATGTAAAGATTATTATCCGTAAACAATACATTTTTTAAAAATCAATTTTTATTTTCGTAACGCTAAATTTCTATGGAGACATTGGATAGAGAATATCTGGAGGATTCTTCTAACGAATGATGATGACACCTCGAATCGGCAATCAACGCACACCAATCGTGACAGATCTCACCAACGATGATGATGCAATGACTGGTCATCATCATTGAACGATTCAAATCGAGGTAATGCATTTGATTTAATTTGATTATTTCCTATTGTTGATTCCTATGATGAATGATAAACAATCCACAAATAGATTAATATGTTCTTCGACGGTATTTAGAGGATGCGATTATGATTCATTATTTATTGGGAGGTTGATTTTTTAGATTTTTTATGATTTTTTATCATTATAATGGAGATGAACCAATATCAACACGAGCATCAATCTAGGTTAATCCCAAATTATTGGTTTGTACTTTACTCCGTTAATTTATTAGTTTTTTTTCAAACCGATTCATTAAACCCCTTTTTGTTAAAAATCGATTGTTTCAACATTTATTCTTGGTACAATGATCTGAAACCATAGATTCAGCATTGAGATGACTCCACAGAGGTGTAATGGTGGGTGCGGTAGAAGATCGAATGATGGTGCATGCTGATTCCATGTTCTTTAGAGGTAATGATGAATGACAATGAACAAATTTTCTGAGCCATTTGAAGGCCCAAATATCATAAATTCAAGGTTACGATTACCATATGAGATTGGATATAGAGTATTGAGGAGAATATGCAACCAAGATAAAATTCGGGTGATCCATGACATGTAGATGACGAAGACGGGTTTCTTGAAAACCAAAAACACATGAAACGTAATCCCCGACTATATAGAACGTTCCCCCATTTGGATGAACACGGCATGTACCATGGGAGGTACACCAACACGGGGTGGTGTACATGGGTTTCCTACCCGATGTGTACTCCTCCACATGAGATCACCTAGATCAGGTACACAGGCTACCCAATTCACTGGAACATGGGTAGAGAGACATGGATTAATGTTGTGTACTAGAACACAAACGGGGTACACGGGCAGACCCCGTATGCTAGGACATGGTGTCTAGCCCTTCTACACATCGGGTTACCCTCTTCTACATGACAAGGAATAAATGACACGAGATATTGTACTTGGGAAATACCCTAAGTCAAGGGATACTGTGATACCTTTAACAGGACTTCATGGATAAAGTTTTTGGAATCCCCCTGAGAGGCCTAGAGTGGGATCCTCTATTCATCTTCATATCCTAGGTGGAGTTTATGGTATTGGAATGACAAACAATACACAAGCACTGATCCTCTACTTAAGTGGTTAGTCAATATTGATTTGTTGGTATCACCCCATAGAAGGGGCCATTATCCTCATATGTTGTATCGTATTCAATTTAGATATATCATTGTATCTCTCTCATGATAGTATTATAATAGCATTACCTGTCGGAAAGATGCCATCAATGCTATCAGAATAAAGAGTGTTTCCTCCTCGAGGAGTGCTTTGTGGATTATTTATGCTGAATTATTTGGGTTTGTTATACAGTGGTTTGGACCTACCTATAGACTATGTGTCTTGTTTTGAGTATATCTATATATTCTTTTTTTCCATTTTTGTATACATATAAAAGTGTTTTGGTGATTGTTCTATCCTTTCTTGTATTTCTTTATGGGTTTAGGTTGTCCTGTTGAGTATTATTACACTCACCCCTGCACATAAATTTCACAAAATTGCATTGTATTGTGAAGATGATTGACCTTTTGATGGATTACTAAGAAGATGAGGAGTAGATGGTTCTTAATGAGTCTAGAGAGACTGAGGTGTGACCCTGTGGATTTCAAATGGTATTCCCAATACCTTTTTCACACTGGTTAGACTTGTGGTACAACATATTTGTTATGGGATTGTATTTGGCCCAGTTTACTTTACTTTACTTCCTATTATACTCTAGTTATAGGATATATATGTATTCACTCATTGGTTTCTTAGTGGTTTTTACATTTAATAATTTTTTGGACTTGGAGATATTCATATGTGTATATGTACATAGGAAATTTCTCTCATGTTAGTGATATGCCTACTCGTTGCTATTCACCACCCCCTATCCTATTGGAGGGGGATTGTGGAATCATTGAATGGGCCCCACTAGGATGGGGTTTTATAGAGTGGTATCATATGGTTTGGTTTTAATTTTGGATCGGTAGTCAATGAGATTGGTTTGGCGTAATAGTGTTATGTGTTTTGAGTTTGATTTTCAAGGCGGGGAATCCAGTGTTTGTGTGGCATCCAATGTATCTATACTCCAGGACACTGATAACATTTTTTTCATCTAGGTACATGAGAATACTAGTTTTAGGGAAATTATTGTGCATACATAATATAGGAATGAGTTATGGTTTTCATAACCTTTATAACTCAGCTCTCTAGATATTCCAATTGACCATTGTACATATTGTTTGTCTCAGGATTCCACCATGATGTATTCTAGCTTGGATTCAACAACATGATCATGAGGATGGCCCCCTTAGTGATGAGGCTTTGATACATTGACTAGTTACTCAGATTTTACCTTTAGATGGTTTCCCATCCAAACAACCACCTCTTGAGATGTATGTGGTACCCGCAGCACCAACAAACGAGGAGGGAACAGTAAGAATGTTTCACACAAGTTTCAGTGATAAGGACCCCTTAGATTACGAGTTTAGACCATCCAACAGGTAGTTGGGGATTGGCCTGAGGTGGTGACCCGATTTTTCAATCTAATCAGGAGACCAGCAGATCAGATGGTGGTCTTGGTCGTGAGCCTTTTTCCCATATCCACAAGATGATGGTGGAGTTTGACTACCTAGACATTTTACGAGGTGATTCTTTCATGGTCAGAGTTTAATCAAAACGTCATAGAGGAATTATCACTAGTTTCATATAGGTATATGCATATTCAGTAGCTTTTTCATATCCACAAGTGTTTCAAGTCAGTGGTTTATTATTCCTCGAGATTCACCAAACATTATATGTACTCCACGGATATGGTTTGAGATCAGTTATTCAGAGCTTGAACCATTGAGAAAATTTGACATAGAGACATCAAAAATATTTGTATCCCTCTATACATTCCAACTTCTATTGGGATGCTTGAGATGGAATTGGGTGATGAAATCTTCTTGGATTTATTGATACCGGTGGTGACTGTTAGCAGTAGGAAAGTAATAGTAGAGACCGCGATAGTAGGAAGACGACATCAGGCCTAGGGAACTAGAAGTGGGGGAAATTTTATGAGGAGGTCTCAGAATAGAGTATCATCATTTCAGTACTAATAGGGTGTTTTTAGTCATCCTAGAGAGAGGTGATTCTAATCATATGGTGGCATGGTACATCTCACTCGAGATTGTCCAACATTCCAAACTACTGACAGAGAGACTATGGATAGACCACTGAGTTTGATATAGTGAATGGTGCGGGTAGATTTATATGGATACAAACATGGAAAAGGAGCTAGGAGAGTAGAATGAGGTGGTCTACATTTCAACATGATGCCACCCCACCCCTGGTGGTCGATGACAGGCTCATTGAGCTGGAGGACATGGTCGGGTACAACTGCTTGTGGTCATGGCTTACGACCCAGGGGCCATGGGAATGATTTGAGGTATGATCTGTGTATTTTCTACATTAGTTGTAATACTAATAGAGAACAGTTCTAGTCAATCCATTCTCACTACATATCTCATACCAGACCAAAACATTGTGATTGAATTATTGAATCGACCCTTATTCGAAGAGATTCCTACTGGTGAAGTATCAGAGATCATGAAGTTATGTCGATAGTGAGACCTAAATCTTGGAGGAACGAGTTTCTATTGGAATATATTGTTATAATTTTATAGGCCTTATGATATAATTCGTAAAATGGATTTTTTATTTACAGATCTTTTCCATATTGACTGTTTTAGGTGACGGGTGCAGTGTGTCCATAGTGAAAGATCCGTGTTTTTTATTTTTTCAAAGAATTGGAATCATGGGGTGCATAGGATGGACTCATGCATAGGATAGTGCCGCTTAGTTCTCATAAATTGGATAGATTAACCATTGGTGTTGTGTATTTTATGAGTTATCAGTTTCCTATCGTGGTGGAAGAGTGTGAGGACGTCTATCATGAAGATTTTCTGAGTTTACCACCTAGCTAGGAGACTGGATTTTGTATTTATTTACACTCCTAAATGACAGTGATATGTGCACCAGTATATCATATGGCTCCCATAGCATTTCATGAGTTGAGGGTGCAGTTGGAGGACTTTTAAATGAAGGGTTTCATGAGACCCCTTGCTTCACTCTAGTCATCCCCAGTTTGGTTTTCCAAAAAGGAAAATGGGAGCCTAAGGTTTTGTGTTGACTATCAGCCCTTGAACTAGGTTATCATTGTAACGCCCTGACCCCAGTTACCCAGAGTCGGTGCATTATTGCGTAACAATGGCATGATCAGAAAAGATCAAGTCTCTAAAGACCGATTAGTTTATTAGCCTTGGAAACAGTAGATACATTCATAAATGTTACATTACATCATAAAGTGAAAACTACAATAACATAGTCTCCATTTTCCATACTCATATCCCCTTCAAACTATCCCTGCAGTTCATTCCTAAAATACTTCTTCACATCCAGGAAAAATTAAAACATTGAAAGGGGGGAGCTCAGATGCTCAGTAAGGACAACAATATTGCGGAAGATTTCATAAATAAACATAAACCTTTAAGGCAATGTATAACTAAACAAAATCCTTTTAAACAAGAACTTCAACATAATATGGAAAAAGTAAAATGAAATAATTCCATTTATTTATTCACATGGATATTCTACTGGTCGAATAATTGCATGCAATATCAATAACCTCTTTCATAATGATGGAAGAAATAATTCCAGACTATCATAACTACGTAGCCAAGGCCTCGTGCCAAGACTACAAATAATATTTTGTCAAGGCCTCATTACAAGACACTAGTTTGTCTCATGAGACCTGCCGATTCATTGAGGATCTATAATGTGCTCCACCCGTCACTTATTAAGTCCAATGCATTCCTCATATGAACAGGCTTAAACATATCATAAACCATAACATAATCGTATCACATAAAACATGCATAAAAGAAACATAACATTTCCACATTTCAATCACAAGATATCAATAAAACACATTGATATAAAAAACACTTTCAAATCCATTTTCAATACCAAAATAAAAGAAAATTAAAACATTGTAATTATTTTTCATTAAAAAAAATTCATGGCTTGTAGATGAAGTTGAAACTCAAATAATGGTCATGGCGGTGGAGAAGTCATTGTCGCCACATACGTACGACCAAGAAAACATTCCTATTTTTTATTTAGTAAAACGCTTCGTATAAAAATATTCCTTTTGAATTAACATAAATGTCAAAGGGGTTTATACACCGTACAAATGAAATTTGTTTATAAAACAAAATATGCCTCAATGAAAGGAGATTGAGACAAAGTCCATTACAAAGAATATTTTTTAAATAAAATAGATCTATTTTGTGTATTCACTATAAGTACACATATATAAAGTACAAATACATGATAGGACATAATAATATCATGAAATAATTTGAAAGTAGTAGATTAACCCAAATAATGGAAATTGGGTTAAGAAGTTCCCTTACCTCATGTCCGAATTGACTCGATCGTTCTTTAACCTCCTGAATAATAAACTAGAGTAAATTTATACTTGATTAAGGACCTTTTTCAAGTTAATTATAACTTTTATATCTCTTATTACCATGTTATTAACATTATTTAATTATTTAAGTTAATAACGGTTCTTTTGTCGATCTTTGGTACCTGAGTCAAAAATAACCTTCTTATAATTACAAGTTGTTCATGTGGTAAAATATCCATTTTATCTAGAATTATATTCAGGATGTGGATATCATATTTATCAAATATTTCCAGTATATAATTCATTTATAATATTACATAACATTTAGAGGTAAGAAATTAAATGCACCGTTCATGGAGACGGTAAGCCATACGTACGCATGAACGCTACTTTAATTTCTATTTCATATTTAATGGAATGAAATTATAATTATATAAAGGTATAATAAAATTCAATTATACTATAATTTATAATACCATTTACTACATCCTTTATACATCCCACATATGGCATTAACGATTCAAATCACTTTGAGGGGGCGGTAGTCCGCACTTCCTAAAATGAAAATATCGCGTTTACCCATAATGTAAACAATAAAGGTGTGCCATAAATGAAAAATACATAAGAATAAGTAGAACATAATCATATTATATATCATATATAAATATAGTGACATCTTAATGGACACCTTTTAAGATGTTATATGAGTGTAGAACAATCATAGTTTCGTGAGGCAGAAATTTGCCATCCACAGAAACAATATGGCCTTTAACCATTAGATGTAGTTGTGTGTATGTGTAGATAGAATCCTTCTTATAAAAACATACTAGTATATTGAGGATACTGGTGTTGTTGCAAAATAAATGAATAAAAAGATTTTAGGGGGTTGGAGAAGCAAAATAAAACATAAGAACACAAGAGAAAACACTACCTTTAAAACGGGTAACTTTTTATGATTTGAGCTCAAAGGAATCCTTGGGAAGACTTCTACCCAAAGTGAGGCTTCTAGAAGTAAGAGTGGTATGTGGAGAGAGTATTTGTGCAGAGTTTGGCCGAGCCAAATGGCTTGGATGGTGTGAATAAGGTGGTAGTTGTGGGGGCCTTTTATAAGAGGAGAGGAGGGGCAATCTTGGAAAGTTATAAAAGGTTACTTTATTATATAATGAGTTTCAGATTATAAAGGTCCACACTTATATAATTCGAGGAGAATGTGATAAGGGTTCTAAATATACTCACCCAATAAACTTTGGACAAGTGTAATTCTATGATTTTACATTATCTTTTCATTTTATTTAAATCGTTAAATAATGAGGTAATCACTGCATCATCATGGTGTCATATATAATTTAATTTATTTAATGTCTAGAAATTATAAAAAAATATCATGATGTAGGAAATCTTTTTAGATTTAGATTTAATATTTATAGTAAAAAATATGACTTGTATCACCCCATTTAAAAATTGTTTTAGTAAAACAACTCATGTTTGTGACATTTTTATTTTAACATTAAATAAAATGTTTTTAATGTCATTTTCCAACCAAAGTGGCTCCATGGGGTCCCCAAGTTGACCCATGGATTGTCTTGGTAGGACATCAATCATCAAATAGGGTTAGGACAAGTGTAAAGGTCATTTCATATTATTATAACACTATCTTTACCTTAAATTTCACAAATTACCTTTAATCACGATAAATTAAACATAAAAGTTACTATTCACCAAAAAATTATTTTAATCTCATTGAACCACATTTTACTTCCTAATGACAACCATGTATATCGGAATTTTGAAAATCAAATCATAGAAGTAGTAATATTTAATTTAAACAAAAAATCATTTATTAACTACCATTTAGTGGTTTCACTATTAATCAAAATTTGAAATTTTTCAGAACAATGCCAAAATTTCACCCTAAGCTATAATTGATATTCCAAACTCAAAAATGATGTCTATTTTGAAAAATTCCAAAAATTTTAGATGAATTAATTAATTTTATATTTAATTCCCGCTGTCACAACAAATAGCGTGTTTTTAAGAAACAATATATATCAAAAGATTGATAATTGTTTATGTCCAATTTCAATGATAAATTAATTCTTATGACCAACATTGGATTAAATGGTAAAAATATATTCTAATGATACTTTAAAACCAATCAATATTATAATTTATCACTATAAATTATTTTGATTAAAAAAGTTGTTTTTAAGTATTTTTCACTATTCAAAACAAATTGGAAGTTCTCAGAAAAATACCAAAAATTCAACATAGGCTAATTTCGACATTTTGAATCCAAAAATGAAGTCCATTTTGAAATATATAATATATATAATTTCAAAAAGTGGGTATTACTATTCATAATGGCTATTTTGATTAGTCGCGGTGTGTTAGAATCTCGAACTTACGTACAATGCAAGCTATTGCATTATTGAAATAGAAGCGTATCGTGGATGCTCGGGTTGTTACATTCTCCCCTCCTTCAATAAATTGCGTCCTCGAAATTTGAAATTTTTCATTGAAAAAAAGCTTGAAAATAGAAAATACCTTTGTGGAAAACCCACATCAGAAATAAGTTTAATAAAATTTAGCCTTAATAAGAGGAAAAGGGAATTGAAAAAGTCACCACCAAATTATGATCTCGATTAGGAGAAAATTGGTGGTAATTAGAGGCATATAATTGTAGGAAAATGTAAATATTTGTAGGGAATGATTGAGGTCATAAATCACAAACAGGTTTCTAATTGAGGGTCTCAAAGCCTTCAATCTATGTTCATTTAAAATATCATCAGTTCAACAAGACATAAGGTATTAGGATAACACATTTTTTGTTTTAATTTCCCATTACTAAAGTTTAAGAATTAATTTATTCATAGAATAAGAGATAGGTATATATATATTTATGCTTGACACGTAGAGTTTCATCCTTCAACTAATTTCTACCACAAACTCATCTTCCACTCAAAAAGATAATAGAACTCAAAAATATTATATTTATCCTAATCGTACAAGGTTCAAAATATTAACACATACCATTTAGATTACGAAAAATATTTTGTAATAACCAGGAACTTCCTGTAGGCTAGTGGTAGGTCATAAAGGCCTGTCGCAATATGGTTGTGGGTTCGATTCCTGCAGCTCTATCCAAAGCGACGGGTTATCTCCCAACCTGAAGGTTGTCCTTTTTCTAAAACTATTATAATATTCTAAAAATAGTATTCAGAAATGTTTTAACCTTAAATAATACTTTCCAAGGTTCAACATAATCCATTCCAACCTTTACAGTTATCCAAAATACTTCTTTCCAACTCACAGTCCAAATTTAATGAGTAAGGTAAACATAATGAAGATCCCCTTTTTTTCCGTTTAACAACATGTGAACAACTTCATCATGTATTCTTTTAAAACACTACAAAATCCTGAATTACTAAGATACCTTATTCCTTATAGAATACTAGATATACTCCTTCTATCCAAAAACGTATACAAATCATTAATCAGTTTAATGGAATTTAATAATATACAATATAATTTATCCAAATCAATCATGTCTTATTATAAAATCACTATCTCTGTATCAGAACCATATTATGGTTTATCTTTCTCTCAACAATATATTTTCCAAAAATTTAACCTGTTGTGGAGTCACTTTTCTTGGTTCAACACAATCTCAAGTCCTTGATGAAATTGTACTGCAGTACAATCCTTATATACTCCATAATTATTATAACTAGAACATCATTGATACAACACTCAAATAACAAAATTATTTAATAACAACATAAGAACTCTAATCATTCCTCCTCATATGTGGTAGTATTATAACTTGATTATTATCCAATAACATCATTTAGGGCACACTCTGATGATTTGGACATTGGATTGCGTAGTGTCCCCACTCCTTGCAGATGAAGCATTGTACATTTGAAACCTTTTTTTACCCTTGCAGTCACGCACTTGGTGTCCTTTTTCTCCACACTTATAACAAAATCACATTCCCTTCAGGAAAGTTCCAAGGTGTTTATTCCCACAGTTTTCACATATTGGAAAATTCTTCTTTTCCCACATCCCTTTTTCCATCATTCTCTCTTCCATCCTATTCTTCTCTTTCTTCCCTTCAAAGCCATTTGACTCAGAGAATTCTTTACTTATCTTATTAACACATGATACTATTTTCTTCATATGTTGAGAACACATGTGAGATTATTTCCCTTCTAAATGTTGGCTTAATACCATCAAATATATGATCCTTCTTACGCTTTGGATCATACGTATTGCTGGAGTTCACATTCCTTCCACTGGGAACCATTTCTATACGATGGCATAAACTATGTTAGTTTATGAATTGCAATGAATAATTCCAAACTTGTAAAATACATAATGTAAATTGAACGGTTTATGGATATAATCCATAATCATAAAAAATGTTTTCCTTGAGGAAGTATATACTCATAAACCCTTCATAATGGTTTGTAAGGAAAATGAGAATTATCCTAAGCATATACCCCGGGAGTGTCGTAACGAAGAGTGTAGCAAGGCCTGTTGTCGAGCACCAGTTCCCGTTCGAGTCTAGATCAAAGCGGTGTTTTTAGGTTTTTCCCGTAGGTACATCTATGCCAGAGCTACCTCTACCTGCTCGTATCCAAACAGGGATGTATTTCTCGGAAAACTCCCAAAATCTCTATAATACCAAAATTCTAAAAAGTTCTTATATAATAATCCTCATTGTCTATCATAGGGCTATGTACTAAAATAAGAGTTTATCTAAATCTACCTTCCAAGGTTAGTAATAATCTTCCTCTAATACCAACTGTAACGCCCCGACCCTAGTTACCCAGAGTCGGTGCATTATTGCGTAACATTGGAATGATCACAAAAGATCAAGTCTCGAATGACCGATTAGATTAGTATCCTTGGAAACACTATATACATTCGTAAATGTTACAATACATCATAAAGTAAAAACTACAATAACATAGTCCTCATTTTCCACACTCATATCCCCTTTAGAATATCCCTGCAGGACATTCATAAAATACTTCTTCACATCCTGGATAAATTAAAACATTGAAAGGGGTGAGCTCAGATTCTCAGTAAGGATAACAATATAGCAGAAGCTTTAATTTATAAACATAAACCTTTAAGGCAATGTATAACTAAACAAAAGCCTTTTAAATAAGAACTTAAGCATAATATGGAAAAAGTAAAATTAAATAATTTCATTTACTTATTCACATGGATATTCTACTGGTCGAATAATCACATGCAATATCAATAACTGCTTTCATAATAATGGAATGCATAATTCCAGACTATCATAACCACATAGCCAAGGCCTCGTGCCAAGACTAAAAATAATATTTTGTCAAGGCCTCGTTCCAAGAAACTAGTTTGTCTCATGAGACATGCCGATGCATCGAGGAGCTATAGCGGGCTCCACCCGTCACTTATTAAGTCCAATGCATTCCTCATATAGACAGGTTTAAACATATCATAAACCATAACTTAATCGTATCACATAAAACATGCATAAAAGAAATATAACATTTCCACATTTCAATCACAAGATATCAATACAACACATTTATATAAGAAACACTTTCAAAACTATTTTCAAAACCTGAATAAAAGAAAATTAAAACTTTGTAATTATTTTTCATTTAAAAAAATTCATGGGTTGTAGAGGAAGCCGAAACTCAAATAATGGTCACGGCGGTGGAGAAGTCGTTGTCACCGCATACGTACAACCAAAAAACATTCCTTTTTTTCATTTAATAAAACACATTGTATAAAAATATTCTTTTTGAACTAACATAAAAGTCAATGGGGTTTATAGACTGTATAAAAGAAATTTGTGTATAAAACAAAATATGCCTCAATGAAAGGAGATTGAGACGAAGTCCCTTACAAAAAATATTTTTTAAATGAAATAGATCTATTATATGTATTCACTATAATTACACATAAAGAATGTAAAAATACAAGATTGGACATAAAAATATCATGACATAATTTGAATGTAGTTGATTAACCCAAAGAATGTAAATTGGGTTAAGAAGTTCCCTTACCTCGTGTCCGACTTGACTTGATCGTTCTTTAACCTCCTGAATAATAAACTAGAGTCAATTTATACTTGATTAAGGACCTTTTTCAATTTCATTATTCATTTTATATCACTTATTACCATGTTATGAACATTATGTAATTATTTAAGTTAATAATGGTCCTTTTGTCGATATTTGGTACTTGAGTCAAAAATAACCTTCATATAATTACAAGTTGTTCATGTGGTAAAATATCCATTATATCCAGAATTATATTCATGATTTGGATATCATATATATCAAATATATACAGTATATAATGAATTTATAATATTACATTACATTTAGAGGTAAGAAATGAAATGCACCGTTCATGGAGACGGTAAGTCGTACGTACGCATGAACGCTACTTTCATTTATATTTCGTATTTAATGGAATGAAATTATAAATATATAAAGGTATACTAAAATTCCAGTATAATATAATGTATAATAAAATTTACTCCATCCTTTATACATCCCACATATGGCATTAACGATTCAAATCACTCTGAGGGGGCGGTAGTCCTCACATCCTAAAAAGAAAATATCACGTTTACCCCTAATGGAAACAATAAAGGTATGCCATAAATAAAAAATACAGAAGCTTAAGTAAAACATAAACATATTATATATCATATATAAATATAGTGACATCTTAATGTCCACCTTTTAAGGTGTTATATGAGTGTTGAACAATCATCGTTTCCTGAGGCAGAAATTCTCCATCCACAGAAACAGTACGTTCTTTAACCATTAGATGTAGTTGTGTGTAAGTGTAGCTCGAATACTTCTTATAAAAACATCCTAGTATATTGAGGATACTGGTGTTGTTAAAAAATAAATGAATAAAAATATTTTATGGGGTTGGAGATGTAAAATAAAACATAAGAACACAAGAGAAAACACTACCTTTAAAACGGGTAACTCTTTTTGATTTGAGCTCAAAGGATTCCATGGGAATACTTCTACACAAAGTGAGGCTTATAGGAGTAAGAGTGGGATTTGGAGAGAGTATCTGGGCAGAGGTTGGCCGATCCCAATGGCTTGGAATGTGTTAATAAGGTGGTAGTGGTGGGGGCCTTTTATAAGAGAAGAGGAGGGGAACTCTTGGAAAGTTATAAAAGGTTACTTTATTATATAATGAGTTTCGTATTTTAATGGTCCCACACATATATAATTCGAGGATAAGGTGATATGAGTTCGAAATATACTCACCCAATAGGCTTTTCACAAGTGTAATGCTTAGATTTTACATTATCTTTCCATTTTAATTAAATCGTTAAATAATGAGGTAATTGCTGCATCATCATGCTGTCATATATAATTTAATTTATTTAATGTCTAAAAATTATAAAAAAAATGATGATGTAGGACATAGTTTTTTTTTCTAATTAATATTTATAGTCAAAAATATGACTTTTATAACCACATTTAAAAATTGTTTTAGTAAAACAAGTCATGTTTGTGAAATTTTTATTTCAACATTAAATAAAAAGTTTTTTAATGTCATTTTCCAACTAAAGTGGCTCCATGGGGTCCCCAAGTTTACCCATGGATTGTATTGGTAGGACATGACTCATCCAATACGGTTAGGACAAGTGTCAAGGTCATTTCATATTATTATAACAGTATCTTTACCATAAATTTCACTAATAACCTTTAATCACGATTAATTAAACTTAAAAGTTACTATTCACGAAAATATTGTTTTAATCTCATTGAACGACATTTTACTTCCTAATGAAAAACATGTATGTCTGATTTTTGAAAATAAAATCACATAAGTGGTAATATTTAATTTAAAGAAAAATCAGTTTTTTAACTACCACTTAGTGGTTTCATATTCATCAAAAATTGAAGTTTTTCAGAACAATGCAAAAATTTCACCCTAAGCTATAATTGATATTCCGAATTCAAAAATGATATCTATTTTGAATAATTCCAAACATATAAGTTGCATTAATTAATTTTATAATTAATTCCCGTTGTCACAACAAATACCGTGTTTCTAAGAAACAATATATATCCAAAGATTGACAGTTGTTTATGTCCAATTTCTATGTTAAATTAATTCTAATGACCACCATTGGATTAAATGGTAAAAATATATTCTAATGATACTTTAAAACCAATAAATAGTATAATTTATCACTATAAATTATTTTGATTAAAAAAGTTGTTTTTATGTATTTTTCACTATTCATTAAAATTGGAAGTTCTTAGCAAAATACAAAAAATTCAACATAGGCTAATTTCGACATTCCGAATCCAAAAATGAAGTCCATTTTGAAATATAAAATATATATAATTTCAAAATGTGGGTATTACTATTCATAATGGCTATTTTGATTAGTCGCGTTGTGTTAGAATCTCGAACTTGCATACAATGCAAACTATTGCATTATTGAAAGAGAAGTGTATCGTGGAAGCTCGGGGTGTTACAATAATCATGAATAATTATCCAGTACTAAAGAATGATGAAATATAAGATTATTTGATAAAGGCATAATGGTTCTTGAATTTCGACCTCTGATCTGGCTATAACCTGTTTCGAGTATAGGATGAGGATATACCGAAGATGACATTCCGATGTATTTAGGGAAATTATGAGTACGTAGTGATTCACTTTTTTATTATGAACTCCCCATCAGTGTTCATGGCACATAAGAAACATATATTTCAGCCTTACCTAGACCAGTTTGTGGACGTCTTCATTGAAAACATCCTCATGTTCTCGGTGTATGATGAGGAGCACACGAGAAACTTAAGGATAGTTATAAACATACTCTTAGAGCACAAAATTCAGGGAAACTCTTCATGTTCCAGTTCTAGATTCATGTAGTCTTATTTTTGAGACACGTTATCATTCTAGATAGAGTGTATGTTGGACTAGACAAGATCAAGGTAGTGTTAGCATGGGACCCACCTAAGAGCGTGACAGAGGTTCAAAGCTTGTTCATACTAGTATGTTATTATTAGAGATTAATACATGATTCATCCAATACATCAGAACCTATGACATATTTGACTCAAAAGAGTAATCTATTCGTGTAGATAGAGAATTGATGAATGTATTTTCACTACTTGAGGTAGTTTTTGAGGAGTGCTCTGATATTGAGATTGTCGGAGGAGGGTGTGAAGTACTTAGTGATCAGTGTTGCATCAGGAACTAGACATAGTAATGTTATGATGTAGAAAAATGTAGTGATTTCTTATGGTTCATGATAGTAAAGACCAAATGTGCAGAACTTCATGACCCATGATATTGAGTTAGCAGTAGTAGTATCCACATTGAAGATGTGGCAAAACTACCTGATGGGAGACGGTTTATCATCTAATTTGACCATTAGAGTCTCAATTGTATCTTGTCTCAGAAGGATATCAACCTTATATAGAGGAAATTGATATAGTTCCTCCATGATTATAACTTCATGATTGTATATACTCTTGGGAAGGGGAACATGGTAGTCGATGCTCTCAGAAGGGGCTCTAGTTCACATTTTTTGAACGAGGAATTAGAGTAATTGGACTCATTGTAGTTATCCATTATAGAAAGATATGGATTATCTTATCATGATTCGATGGTTTTCACCCCTCCACTATTATAGCAAGTCAAAGAATATCAACAAGGGGATATCGACTCTGAGACCTTATATGATCATATTTTCACATGTCATACTCCTAATGGATATTAAAAATTTGGGGATCACATCCCTCATTTCAAAGGATGCATAGTAGTACCAGTGATGTTTTGAGAGGATGTTCTGAGGGAGTTTCATATATCACCAATTGTGGTACATCTAGGTGTGGAGAAGATGTACCAAGACCTTCTATGTATATTTTGGTGGCGAGGGATAAAAAAGGGACTTGTAGAGTTTGTCTCTCAAAGACATAATTTTGTAGTAAGTGAAGGTTGAGCACCAGGATCCCACAGGTTTAACGCAACCCCTTAAGGTAATATAATGGAAGTGGGAAGAAATATATATGGGATTCATGATGGGATTACCATGTACATATATGGGAAAACATGCCATATGGGTGATCATTGATCAACTAACCAAGTCAGACACTTCCTAGATATCCAAGAGTAGAGTTCAAAGGAGATCTTGGGAACCCTATATATCTAAGAGATAGTTCGACTCTATATTGTTCCATCAATGATAGTTTCAGATCATGGTTCTCTAATTACATCTCAGTTTAGGAAGGGATTGAAAGAGGCGTTTGACACCCATTTTATATTGAGTACAGTGTTTTTGCCTAAAATAAATGTCAGATAGAGCAAACCATTCATGTTTTGGAGGACATGCTGGGGCCTTGTAGGTTGGACATTGGCTGTAGTTGGGAGGATCACCTACCAGTGGTGGAGTTTGCATACAAAGATATCTACTATTCTACCATTTGTATGGAAGCATTTGAGGCTTTGTACTAGTGACCTTGCAGGTCCCTACTTTGTTGGGATAACCAATGAGAGTAAACAGTCATGGGACCGGAGTTGGTTCAAGCTACTATAGAGAACGTGAAGATAATCTAAGAGAATATGATGACTACATAGAGCCTACATAAGTCTTATTCTAAAAGGCATAAAATTCCATTGGAGTTTGAAGAAGGAGACTATCTATTCTAATAGGTTTCACCTCAACCTGAATTACATGGATTTGTTTAGGTAATGAACCTATCTCTAAGGTTCATCAGCCCATTTTAGACACTACGTACATTTGTCATGTGGAATACCTAATAGCTCTACCTTCACAGTTAGACCATGTACATGGAGAATTCCATGTTTCATAGATAAGGAGGTACGTGCATGACCCATCACATGTTATCAGCTGAGGAGAGATAGATATTGAGGTTGGAGTATCATTCACTGAGCACCCATTGGGGATCGAGGATTGGAAGGAAAGGATCCTTCATGGGTGATTGATTCCTTTAGACTGTGTTTGTGGTAGTACATGAATCATGAGGAGATAACATGGGAGTGGGAGCATCATATTCCTGCTCAGTACCCTCACCTTTTGAGTAGCCCCTATATTAGATTTTCTGGTTCATAAATCCCCAATGTGGAGAGAATGTAATTTATTGTATTTTTACATGAATTATTTTTAAATATTATATAGATTAATTTTTAGACCAGGTGCTGAGACGAAATGCAATTCTGATACCCAGTGGGTCACAAATAAATGTTTGAGATATATTAAAATATTAAAAATAATGCACGCATAGTTTTCTAAAAAAGTGTACTAACTTATAAATGGGTTCTGACGTCATAAATTCAAGGGAACCATTGAGTTATGAATATAGGCCTTACCATAGGCACAACATAACATTGGTCGATATAGGTCAGTTTTGGACAAGTCATCCTAGACATTTAAATAAATAAAAAAAATTAATAAAATTTATATTATTTTAGTTGATAACACAATGAGGCTATTTATCCTTAAATAAGACCTTTTTCAGAAATCCAAGGATAGCCTCATAACACTATAATTCTCTATAGAGTTGTAGAGAGAACCTTTGGAGGACCCATCCGATGAACAATGATGAGACCTCATATTGGAAATCTGTGCACACAAATCTTCAAATATCTCTCCATCAATTGTTATGTGGTGACCTTTCATCATCAGCGAATGATCCGAATCAAGGCAGAGTGTTTTTATTTAATTTTTTTATTCCATGTTTTTTATTTCTATGATGGGAAATGACCAATCCATGGACAAATCGATCTGCAGTTCGACCACATTTGCGAGATGTGATTATTTTGCAGGATTTATCAGGAGTTTCATCTTATGATTTATTTTTTATTTTTATCAATAAAATAGTGATGAACCAATATCGATAGAAACATTATTCAAGGTTTATCCCTCTCGGTTGGATTGTGATTTTCTCCCCTGGTTCATTTGTTCTTTCTTATTCCCCATTCCTTGAATACGTTTTGTGAAGAATCTTTCATTACACCTTTGATTCATGGAAAAATAATCTTAAATCATAGATCTAGCTTCAGGATGTCATGGTGGAGGTTTGACTAAAGGTAAAATAACAGATCAAATGATAGTGTGTGAAAATTTCATGTTCTTAAGTGGTAATGAATAACGACAATGATCACTTTTTCCCAGCCATTTTAATGCTTGAATCCCATTGATTTGGTCTTAGGATGACATAATAATCCGGGATCTAGAGTTATGAGGTAAATGGACCACTATGATGGAATCTAGGTCATCAACGACACAAGTAGGAAGAAGAGGTTTCTGGAAAACCCGATACACATGAAGTGATGTCCCCGAATATATGGTGTGCATCCCCCTTTGGATGAAATCGGCATATACTAATGGAGTTACATAAACATGGGTTGGAGTAAAAAGGTTTCCTACACGGAATGTAATCACCCACAAGATTTGGCCTGGATCAGGCACATGGGATACCCTTTATAATATTACATGGGTAGAGACACATGGGTTGATGTCATGTACTGGCAGTCGGCTGGAGTACAGGGGAAGACCTTGAATATTATGACATGGGGTATAACACTTATACATTTCGTGTAACCCTTTTTACATGAAAATGTTTAAATGTCATATGATTTAGTACAGGTGTAGTACCTAAGGTCAAGGGATATGATAGGTTCTTCTACTACACACCATATAACCCATTCTACCTGGGTTATTTCTATTATTATTTGTATCTTGGAAAAGTTTTGTTAGGGTTACTTCCCATTACTATTTCATTGAAGGTTTGTACAAATCATTTACGACTTCTCGGACTATAATCCCTTTAGTATGACTTCTAGTATAGAATATTTTTAATCCCCCTAAAAATAATATAGTGGGATCCTCTGTTCATCATTGTTCCCTAGGTGGAGTTCTTGGAATGTATGTGGAGAAACCATTGTTGGTTCCAATACTCTACTTAGAAGATTAATATTGATAGAGTTTTTGGTATAACCTCATGTCCATATATTTGGACCTCATCCTATGTACCATATTCTCTTAAGATCTATCAGTGTATCTATCTCATGATGGTAATTTCTAAGAAGTACCTATTAGAACAGATTCCATTAGTGCTATCAGACTCAACAGTGTGTCCTCCTGGGTGAGTGATTCGTGGAATATTTGATCTAAATTCCCATGGTTTTTATAAAAGGTTTAGGACTTAACTCTATAATTTGTGTCTTTTTTGAGTATATATATATATTCTAGTTTTTTGTGATGCAGACCTATAACTGTGCAAAGATGAATGCACTTTCTGTTGTCGTATTTCATTGTTGTTTCGGGGATTCCTACTGATTATATTTATAAACAATCCTGCATGGTATATTCGCACACATGTTTTTTCATCTGAAGATGATATAACTTTGGAAGGAGTCCTAGGTGGATGAGGACCAGATGGTGCTCACTGAGACCAGAAAGACTGAGGTGTTTTCCTACAGATTTCAAATAGTAGTCCCAATACATTTTTCTTATAGGTTGGAAATATTTTACAGAATCATTTTTATTTTCTTGTATTTTTCATTTTTACCTAATTTCCTATAATAATTTGTATGTGGGATATATATGTATGCATGCATTGGTTTCTTAGTGGATTTTTCATTTCATCATTTTGTGGTCTTTGAGATGTGTGTGTGTGTGCGTATAGGTACTTAAAATATGACTCCAATTTTAGTGATATTTCTACTTGGTTCTAGTCCATAGCCCCTATCATATTGGAAATGGGCTTGGGGAGTCACTTCATAGCCCCCCCCCAAATGGGTAGTGATATTAGAGCAGAGAAAGGTTTATTGAAGGAGATGCTAAAATGGCAGTATATATTCCATTTGTTTTCTAGAATATACAAGAGAATGTGATTATGATTGTGTAAAAACTACCATATATTTGATATAACAGGGGGATGTTAATAAGATACTAATACCTCAGGTCTGGCATCTACTATATAATTAGAAAAATAATGAAAAAAATGCATCTAGTGTAGGGGCCTCAACAGTAGACTCGACATACCAAGGTGACAAATCATAGTAGTTTTTATACATCAAATTAAAACCCACATTGTAGAATTTGAGAATGTTCATAGACTACATCATTAAATGTGAGAAGAGTGGACGTGAGCTATTGAAGACTCCCATTTTATAGGTATAAGTTGTTGATGAATAATCCACCCATTAGAGGAACATTCCTCAGCCAAGAGTGAATCTCAGGGTAGAGGGGAAACCGTTGAGCCATATTGAGCCGATAATATCCCATTTTGGGGGAAATGATGAACACCTCTATCTATGGGAAGGTTCTATGGGATTCTCCAAGTGTGAGCCATGAATGGGCTAAATCCTGATGAAGTATATTTGTAGAAGCACCCTTCAGCTAGGTTCTCTTCAATATCAATAGATCGTGAATACCGGTGGGGTTCATAATCCATATGTTTATTGCTCTGGGGTGTGTCCATCTTGTTTGGATCAATATTCAATGAACCATAGGCAATAATGGGAGTGGATTATGATGATTATACCCCCTATACACCTCTGAACGCACCCAGTTTCAACTCCCAATCGCTTCCACCCAGTTTGACAATGATGTAGATGAATTATTTCTCTAAGGTTGTTAGAAACATTAGAAAGAGAACCTAAAATGTATCCTCATTACCCTTGATAATATTCTCAAGGTTCACCTTCTATAGTTCCATCATAACATCCTCATCCTTGAGGACCTTGTTCATCATGACTAGGTCCAATGTTTTCTTAGACCTCATCCGCTTGGATTGCATGTGGGACAAGTAGATATGATTCTCTAGGATAGTAAAATGATGGAATGGATGAAAATGGGTAGGTTATGTGACACCATATGCGTGGTGGGATTCATAAACTGAACATGGAATGGATATTAAAAAATTTGAGGTGGGTTCCGCAGATGGGTGGGGCGATGTTGGAGAATGTGGTGGTGGTGTAGGTCCCCAGGTCGTGCATTTTGGAATGGGAGGCTATGAATCATAACCCATACATTTGGAAGGGGTATGAGCACCAAAAATTATACTAACCAAGATGATAGGAGAGTATGGTAATATGATGTATGGTAAAGAATAAATTAGGAGGGTAGGAAGGAAGAATTAGTTGAGGGAGGAGAAGTTGAAGGGGGATAGGCATGGGAGAGGGAGCAGCAGGGCAGGTTACTTAAACCATTATGTTACAACTTAGGTGATAAAGTCACAAAATTTAGCATATAAAACAAGTATTTACACTGAAAATTATGTAGGTATTGGGTTTATGAATAAAAAAGTATACAGTGTAATGTTTTACACCATATATATAAATATATATTGAAAACATAGGGAAAACTCATCATTAAGACACATTGATTGGATGATCCTAACCTATTAAAAATAAACATGTATTTCCTCTCTATTAGTGATTATTTATAAGGTGATATCTTGAAATTCTATGATTCAATTTAATTTGAAATACATGAAACATTATTCTTGAAATATACCTTGGTAAATATTTAAACAATATCCATTGAAATTGATGAGAGGTCCATTTCATTTTTTAATTTTGAAATTTCCATTTGTGAGGACATTAACAGTTTCAAGTGGACTCTACCATCAGGACTTCAGTTTTTTAGGGAATAATTTCAAATGAAAATTGAAATAAATAACTTTTTCCAACGGTGTGAAAACCCATCACGTGATTCATTTTCCATTTCATTCCATTATTTTCTTCTTTTAATTTTGAAATTTTCATAATCATCTCTTATGGTTTTCTCAGGCTCATCCAATTGAAGAAATATTAATTTCCTAGCTCTTTGTGTTTCAATGTTTAAATTATTTAATTTCAAAATTTGAGAAATGTTCTGATTACACATGAAAATGAATGGGATTCCCATATAAAATTCATAAAAGTTTATTTCCTATGATAATTTTATAATTTGTTTGGTATACCCACAATGCATCAATAATTTTAGGAATCCAATACTTCTGATATTTATTGACTGACTTTTCTAGAATTTTGTGATCATACGATTGGAGAGTACCACTTTACATCTATTTTACAGGAGGTATGGAGTGTATGTATTTTTTCAACTTACATATTTTTCAAGCATTCCTATTATGGTAGTATAATTGAGTTGAATTCCCCAGTCCCTAATGTGTCATTCCGTAAATCCAATTCGGGAAAAGATATTATTATTTATAAATTTCATGACTATCTTGGATATTTCATTGGTGGTAGATTTTTCTTCAATATAATTTGAAATGTAGTCTATGCCAACAAAGATAAAAAACATTCCATGGGAATTGGTAAACATGCCCATGAAATTGGTCCCCCAAATATTGAAGATTTAAAATTCCATGATGGCCTTTTGGGGTATCTCATTATGTTTCCCAATGGTGTATGCCTTCTATCAATGATCATAACATCATAAAAAACTCTTTTTATCCTAACGGGGTGTAGGACATAGTATCCCACTTTGTAGGATTTTAGTGATAGTTTGTTCAGGATCTTGATATCCTCTAGTCAATAATGTATAACAGAGTTCTACTACTCTTTGAATTTAATCTTCTAGAATATATGATCACAGTAATCCATTTGAATAATGTTTGAATAATAATGAATTATCATAGTAATAGTGTGATGATTCAACAATGAAAATACTACTACTTTTATTGGATAAGTATGGGTAGATAAATCATGTGGAACGATAGTTCATGATATCAGTGTACCACGGTCATGCTGGAAAATCTATATTGAAAAGAATCTCATTGGGGAAATTAAATTCAATATTAATCTCTTCATTATCTACATCATCGGGAATAGAAAGTCTTTATATATTTCCAATAATGATGTTTTAAATTTCTTTTTTTCTTTTTATGAAAATATAAATCCCTTTCAATTGAAAGATCCAAATAATCATCCCAATTTATTCTTGTTATTTTGAATTTATTTAATTACAACAGATCATTGTAAAAATGACTCCTGGGAGCATAATATATGATTGAAATTAATCAAATGAAAAGAGTACTAATATTATCTCTTTTTTAGTTGTCAAATAATAAACATGAGCCTAGTTTAGGGTAAGGATGACATAGTAACTATGATAAAATAGATGTCCAACCGACTGTCCTAAAATAGATCCTACAACAAAGTCAATGGAATAACACGTTAGTTCAAATTCTATATCCCAATCAAGAAATACAATGATAGGAGTGACCACTAGTCTATTTTTCAGAGTATTAAATTCCCACCAACATTCTATAATAAAATAAAATGGAATATCCTTTGATAGTATGTGTGTTAGTGAATGTGATATTATGGCATGTAATTAAATAAGCACAGATAGAATACAAAATAGCCTGAAAAAATACTCATTCCTTCCACATTTGGGTTTTTAGGTTAGTATTTAATTACATTTTTTTATATCGGTTGAATTCCATGACGTTCATGAAATTTTATGCCCATGTACAATGCCACATGGGAGCAGGAATTGAAATTTATCTCAATTTAGAACAAGCCATTTTCATTTATAGTGTTGAAGATCAAGTTCCAAATAACAATGGAAAACATAAAAGGATAATCCACACATATAGTGGTCATCCATAAATATTTTTATAATTATTCTACCATATCATAAAATATATGTTACATACATTGTTGGAATTCTTTCAGTGCATTACACATCGTAAATGACATAATTTTAGGGGTGAAAGTTATAAAAAAACAAGTGAATGTCATATTTGAGTAATTAAATGGTTCGAAAATTATTTGATTATATTATGAATATTAATCTTGGAAAAAATATATTTCATTTTTATATAATCACTCAATAATAATATCCATGAATGAGATTTGAAAATGGTCTTTTCATTTTGCAACATTGATGTTTTTACACTCAACACATGCTCATTATCCATTAATGGTTTACAATGGGATTAATTCATCTTCATTGTTTTTAATAACAATCATTTTTCCTTTCATTAGTATCAATTTCAACGAGCTAACCCACTCAATTGAAAATAAGGAAAATATAATACTAGTGTTCAGAAGATTAAAACAATTCTTTCTTAACTAGTTATTTTATAGGTGGGGTGAGCCGGATTTGTGGTTGGATTTTTGCTTAGCACATTCTTCCAATAGGATTTTGATTTTTCAATTCATGGGTCTAATCCCCTTGGTATTATCCATAATGAATGGTATTGAATTTTAAGCCTCTTCATGGATTCTATCAGTTTCTATTCAATCTCATAATTCAAATATATGCTTATGATAAATTCTAATGGATCATTAATTTATAATAATCGGTACATTAATGTTCTCAGAAGAGGATTTAATTATAATGTGTGTGGCCAAATATCTATGGTTGTGGACCCTAGAAAAGTTTCTATTATTAGAGGTTCAATGTAATTAACCTATGAGTATTCATATCACTCTTATTCATAAAGAGTAAAAGTCAATTTATCATCCTTAATAAACAAGAAATCATATGTTTCCAACACTTTCCGCCTGGTCATGCCACCACAAGTGTTTTCAACCTTGAAAACTACATAGTTCCATGGATTCCTACTTTCCAAAGGTGGGAGACATTCATCACTTCTTCAGCAATGTTTTCTCCCTAATCAAAACATGATGATGGATTATCAGTCTCTGCTTCCTTGGATTCCTCATCAGAATTCATCACTTAGTTCGGTTCTCCTTTAGATATTATGAAATTGTACATGAAACTCTTCCTGGTGCCATGTATTAATGATGCTGGATATTTATGTAGCTTCTGTCAGGACATTCCAAAGGGTTATGTCAGGGTAGGAACCTTTAGTTTGGAGATTGGTTGCGTTGTGAATCACTAGAATGTCTTGATGTTGTAACATTGGTACACCTAAATTATCACTTATTATATGGATTCTAGTGGGTTCCAAAGCTTGTGGATTACCATGTTGATTAAATGTTATCCTATACTAGAATCATGTCTCTGAGATTTTCCTTGGCTTCCAATGTGTAACACAAGGTATTCTGTGAGTTTAACATCTGACAAAGACAGATAAGACTGAATAGACCACTGATGAGAGTTGATTAGATTGGTATATTCGTTAGAGGGAGAACCTAGAAGGTTTTCAGGATGGGTGGATTAGAATTCTCAATGAGGAAATAACTAATATAGAGTGTCCCAATAATTGAAGGGTTCACCCCATAACGGCCGATTTGAATATTACTTGTGATGGTCCAGGGAGGTGCACCCCCAAAAAGTGAAACACCATGGTTTTCCATTGGATGGGATTAAACCTCTATGAGCTTCCTACATATACTATACATAATAGAAGGATAAAACCCTATATTGTTCGAAGATATGATTTGGGGATTACACATTGCTAGCTTCATATATGTATGGAATTAGTTTACTAGGATTTGGTGGCCCATATAAAATCATGATGGATATGGGGGATGTGTTGAAGGATGAATATGAATTATATGGAACCAATGTATTGTTTAGTGTGTTGGAATTTATCCTCATGGAGGCTTCCTATGTATACTGGTGGCTGTGAATAAAAGTCCACGTAGTTCAGTTGGCTGATGGGACACCAAATGATATAGCCCTTGATAATGGAGTGTGTAGATGGAAACCCAAATGATGTAGAAACTATGGCTTATGGAATGATATTCTTGAGACACAAAGGCTCTAAGGAGATATGATGATGGGAAGTGGGTGATGGTCTTGAAACATGATGATCTGTCCCACGTACCATGTGTTGAAGTCTGAGATCAATGACCATGTAGTTCAAGATGAAGGTATTGAATCAGGGGATACACAATATACAACAACCCGAATACAAGATATGGCCTTATTCATGGTTATCTTCCATTAAAAATATTATAACTCTTAGTTTGAGGAGTATGGTGAAGTTTGTATGGTGAGATTACCAGATGTATAGATCAAAACACCTTGAAAGGATAGATCCGAGAGATATGTACCAAAAAGAAAATATGTCATATCAGGAGGGTACATCCCTAGAAGGGAGAACCAGAGTTTACCATAGAATGTTATTGAACCTCAGGGAGGCATTTTATGTACCCTGTGTAGAAGATAGGGATCAGAACCAACATATTTTAATCAGTTATGCTATTTAACATCATGCATTGAGTACTAGAAGTGAACCGAAATGAAATAGATAGAACAAATGGATTGTGGGACGTGAACCTAAGAGAGGCTTCCTACTTAGCCAATTTAAAATACATGGTTTATAATCTGTGTTGTTCAGATGTGAGGGGTGCATGGGGCTTAAGAATGTATAGTATCCCAAAGAGTATATTATGGTCACTATTTACTGTAAGACCATGTGAGTCATGCTCGGTGTGAGAAACTCGAGGTTATAGTAGACCTGATGGATGTTTTTTTTTGAAAAGTGTGACCATGAGGGGTTGTGTGGGGATTATGAATGGAAATCGTCCTAGGGAGAAAGATATTGGGACTTAATACATGAAGGAATCCCGAGGAGGCAGTTATAGGATTATGTGGAGACTACCAGAGGCACACATGGAGAAAAAGGCCAAAGGGACAGAGAGATCGAAAGGGTTCTAGTTACAATACCCTATCTATCCCTCTAGGACATTTCATACATGAACCACCCTCATTTTAGTATCTTTTACTGTGTTTATGGGTTCTTCAATGTTTAACTTCCTAGAGCATAAATGAATAGGAATCACTCCTCATCTCTCATACATACTTAACATGTACCAATCTACCCTTGGGATGGTATCGGACAAGAATTACCAAATTGACTGAGGTAGAGGACTGGTCAATTTAGGGTCCATGTTAACATAGATATGTGAAGAAGAAATATGTATTATCATACCTATGTGAAGAAGCATTCAGTAGGGTAACACAACATGAATTACCACTCATGTAACTATGAAATCATTTCACGCAAGCCTGTGGTCCGCATGGAGAAGGTTCACAGGCGATAATGATCTTGAGTTCAAGAGTCGATTGAACATGGTGCCTCAGGATAATGAAAACACATGGAGTTCATAGGGAGGGGTTTGCGCAATAATAGGTACTTAAACACAAGATGAGAGGCTCTAGGTGAAAGTGGAACTACACAATGAAAATTATTTCGCGTAAGATGGGTCATTTACATGTAATATACCTAGAAAAAAAGTGAATGGGTGAGGGACAATCCCTTGTGGGACCACCTAAAGGGGGCCCATGGGGGACATCTCACACAAGATCTAGTACACTGAAGTCATGAATTTTACTCGGTCATGGAAGGGATGTCTTATGTTCACAAGACCGATAATTTGACTTCCAGAGCATTATATCTAGGGGAGGTTCCCCTCTATTTATAGGTGAAAATCTTGATGGGAGCACGCAAGAGGGCCGACACGAAGGCAGCCATTCGACATTGGATTGGGTGTGCAAGAATATTGTGCACAGAACACCCCTTTTCCATGATGTTGAATCATATTTCACACATTTGATTTAGTGATTTTTATTGAGGTAGGAGAGAATATGGCCTTTGAAGTCACATTGGGCGTGTATGAGTCTTGTTTGTGGATCTCCATATTGCACGTAATCTCCCATTCATCTGTGCAACACCATTATGTTTTCTCAATATTTTTTGATATGTTAAATAATATACTTAGGTTTATCAAATATGAAAATATATGACCTCAAGTGAAATTCAGTGACAATACATCCCCCCCCTCAGAATCTGAGATGAAAGGGGACTAGAAGGTTTGATTGCAAGGGAAAGGCCAACTATATTGATGTAGGACTCAACTCATATATCTCTTGGTTAATTATATTTTCATAACCTAGATCCACTAACAATACATTATAACATTTTGGATAAATTTGGTAATTATTATCAAGGAGATTCTACTAAAGGGGGTGAAGATGTTCCAACAGATGTGGAAAGACATTCCCATGATCCCACATTCGAGGATGAGAAATGAAGTGTACCAGACATGGCAGAAGTGGCTAGAGGCAATCTAAAGGAAGGGGATGAAGTCATGACCTCCAATTATATATTTTTCCCCACCATTAAGAATAAGATGATTCAAATCATTGAGATAAAAAACATTGAGGGATCTCTTATGGGAGAAGATCATGAGGTGACCCAGACCCTTGATCCGGCTATGCTTAGCTCTTGTAAGTATCTATTTTTAAAAACCCACATCTGTTATTTGAGAATATAGTAGACCAAGTTATCCATTATCCATGAAGTGATCATAAGACTGGAATCCCAATAAACATTCATTTCTGGTCCATGCATGTGGGTTCTACTGGAATCTGTACCTATCTGTGAGGAACAGACCAATCAAATCGATCTGGCCTTGGCACCAGGGGAGCAAGAGATGGTGGATACAAGTGATGCTAAAACCATGGCAGAGCCTAGATCAAGAAACGGTGATGTCTCTGAAGAATAAATGAGTGATGAGGGCTCCCACTTATCATTGGGAAAAGTTCCTTAGAAAGGATGTTGGAGAAACACCAATGCACTGAACTTTTGGTCAAATTTATAGAATAAACACTTGTAAACCCTAAGGAGTTGGAAAATTATGACCCTAACACATCGGTGGAGATCCATATGACATGGATAAAGGTGTGTATGTGTATCAAGAACATCATAAATATTCTATATGTGGAATAAATGGGTCGGATGGGGTCAATTATTACTGGGCTATGATTTCTCTATGCCAGAGGGGTGGACACTCACAATATCCATATAATGATCTGTTAATACCTTTCTTAGAAGAAGAAAGAGAGTAGTCAACACAGAGAATCTACCAAGTGCTAGAAAAATATTGAAAACATTCACAAGTTCCATGAGGCTATGGAGGAAATCTATCACCTCGATCAGCATATGGACGAACATGTCACATTTGTCATGAATCAATCTAGGGTCATTGAATGATTGATAGTCTATCTAGTGGAACCCCAGGAGAAGATGGTGCAGGAAATATGAAAATGTATAAAAACTGATCGGAGCAGGAATGAATGTATATTAGGATTGATGAGCTTCACTCTATTGCTATCAGTGAGAAAAGAGATCTAAGAGAGCATAATAGAACTCTAGAGGTCACACGCCAAAATGTGGATACATTGAAACTCTCTATCGAAGAAGCCGATGAATAAGGGGTGTGTTTTGGACAAACTCATGAAACCTAATTTTCCTCCCCTTTTATTATTTTGAATAGTGAGAATAGACATATACATCATTCATGTTATTATTTCATCTCAATCATAACTCTAAAACATCTAATGATAATTCCCTATGCTCACATGAGTACTACCTAGTGTGATAAAAAAGGGATGATCAAATAATTATCAAAATTGTATATGAGAGTTCTAGGTAACTACCAAATACTTAGGGTCTATTGTTATTGACTGGCCACCCTGGGTATTCAGTTTGAGAGAGGTCACGACAAGAGGATATGGTTTTAAGAGCATCCTAATTGCCTTTCCCAACGTGCTATATTATATTAGTGGGGAAACACAATAGTTGTTAGAATAAACCTGAACAATGGAAATGTTTAGTTTGAATCATGATATATATTATTTAGAACACAATGGTGATGGAACACCGGAATGAAATATCTACTAACTGTATTCAAAATGCACCATCTATATCATGTAGATGGAAATAGGGAAAAAACAATGGATAACTACTAACCGAATTAGAAAACACGGAGGAAAAATAAAAATTTCACCTAATTTATTACCAAACATTGACCATAATGGTTGGTGAGACAAATATACATGGAACCAAGATGTCAGGGGGGTTCCATCTAGTGTGGAAGAGGGTGAAGATCCAAATAAAGGGAACACATAGTTTCATAGTGGAGTGATGGAATATTTTAAGGGATACTAACACTCTTGGAACTATGCCATTAAGAGAAATAAACATTGGTGTGAGCATACTATCCTAAAAAATGATTAATGTTATGTTATAGGGGGAGCATCACTTCATATATTTGAGTGACAACTAAAGAGTTGAGCAATGCGGTGGATGACCTGCACTAAAGGAGAGAACCCCTCAGGTGAGGGCTTGGGACGCTTTGCAGTTTCACATCATGAAAGTGTGGATGATGAAGATATAGTTTAACTTAGTATGGTAAGGATTAATATTCACTTAATAGTTTAACTTAATATTACCATGACATTGAAAATAGTTTATGGTCATACTGCCTAGAACCTGACCAATAGATTAAAGTCATGTTAGACAGACAATAATTTATGTTCCTATAATGTTTTCATGGTGAGAAGCAGGTAAACCCAACATGAATGAGAATAAAAAGGCTTTTGAACTATTAAAATACTAATGAAGATATTGGAAGGAATAATATGTGATGTGTTGAGAGAAAAAACTCATCACGAATGAAGTACATGGAGGCCTACTGTCAATTTTCACAAAACCTATTCCTATGATGCTCCTAGTTTAAGGTCAAAGATTTATGAACATAAATATGAAAAAAGGGCCAATATGGATAGTCAAATTTTGTATGGTCCTGAGGTGAGTTTCCTTGGCATCAATACGTATCACGTAAGTATTATTGTCAATCCACACATAGTTATTTAATTTCATGCATTTTAACAACATGTGGTAAGGACGAAGACGATTCGACATAAAAAGGGGAAATAATGTTTTGGTTGTTCCCCAAAATGATTATCTAGGTGTTAATATATATTACATAATAATGGTAATAAATTCATTAATAGTTCTAAAAAAACAGACATTTGATATTTCATGTTTGTTCTTTTGCTGTTGGTGTTCTTTTTTTGCGAGTGACAAGCCCAGGATGAAAACATTGGGGTCGCTACTGGAATGAAATCATGTGTAGGTATTGAAAAGTGGAATGTTGGTTCCAATGGGGTTGATATATTTTAAAACAAGAAAATTAGTGTTTTTTATAGTTTTCATTCATTCAATCTTTGACACTGAAAATCTTTGTTTAAGGACATAAAGATTAGACCATTTTTGTGGCTGGAGTCGAGGGGAGACACTACTTATCCTGTGAGTGAAAGAATCAACACACAAATAGTTCTTGAAGATGTAATGGAATATGGAAAATACCAAAGTTCCAACATATTCTCAGATTAAGACATTGTAATTCTAGGTAGTTTGTCATCATGTAGATCAGATGCAGAATGAGTATTTTAACATCATCCGATGAGGACGTTGGAGATGTTAGTTTTTGCTCATAGTGCTCAGACCCTAGATGTTGATTTCATAGTGGAAATGTGTATTGTGGTTCCATAAAACTACCTGATGTGAATTGGGACCAAATAGGTCTCAACAACGTACCACATAAATTCTCATAAAATATTGTGCACAATTTAATGTCATTATTCTTGGAATTTGAGGCATGAAATATTAGTTTATGGTCATAGAATTCAGACTGTAAGGTGGTAAAAATCATCCATGTGGGATAAAATCTTACCAATACCCCTAAGCCTACTTGATACATGATCGGTGTGGGAAAAGGGGCACAAATGATCTTTACAACACATTGAATCACATGGTAGGGGAACGAAGGTGTGGGGCCAAGGATGTCCGCATGACTCTGTTTTACCCTCTCAATGTGCAAAGGTGCACATGAGAATAACTCCAAATGTGTTGAAATTTAATTGGGACATGAATTTGTAGAGTGATATGTGAATCAAAACGCCTAATACTTGGGCTAAAATGATGGAGGTGTAACCACGGAGGATAAATTATAACCACATTCATGACAAAATATCCATATCACGTAACTTGGGATGGGAACAAAAAGATGAGGTTCAGCCACTGACTGTATTCAAATCATAAATCCTCTCTCAAAATTTTGATCATAATCATATGGGATGTTGGCCCAGAATGGAAGGTGAGCCATAAGGCTGGGCATCCATACGGTTAGGTAGTAAATTCAGATGTGAATGATGATGTTGACCCAAAAAAGGGACACATGAAGCATGGAAATTTAATGAGAGAATGTCCATACATAATCCAACACTCTGAGCTTTATACCACAACACACCCGACCACATTAATGAGAACAATATAGGTTTAAATATTCAATTGAGGGTAGATGAATCGTGGTGATCAGTGGAGGAAAGAAACAAAATTGGTTGATTGCCCTATGGTAGGAGCCAAATAATAAATGTTCAAGAGTTCTTATATATCCCATAATGATGGGAATCAATCCATACATAGTTATTTTGGTTCTATATATTATAATGTCATGCTATAAGGACATGGGTTGTGATATGGTTTATCATCATGTGTCTAGTACATTAGAGAGGTAATGGTATCCCAAAGTGGATATGCAAGGCATGGTAAAATAAAACAAGTGGAAATATGGATAGCAGATATCTACACCGCACCACATAATCTCAAGAGAGACCATAGGACAAGGGGGCCCAAATGATGGAAGATCATGGGGAAGGACCAAAAGAAAAAATGGTCATGCATTCCTAGGTATCCCATAAGGATGGGAATCAATCCATTAATATTTATTGAATTTTATTCAGTTTAATAGGATGCGGTAGGGACGCAATAAAGGTAAATCCCTAAAGGAGGAGACATGATACTATTGTAAACCTGACGTAAATGAGGACCAAAAGGGCCTCATACCCCACCACATACTCTCTGGGGTATTCAGGCTATAAATCCAGAAGAATGAAAGGATATATGGAACATGAGGATGGAACCAAAGAAAAATAAATTGGGAGTTCTTATGTATCCATATAGGATATGAATCAATCCATATGTATTTTTTTTATTTTCAGGTCATTTAATGTCATGCCTTAATGATACCAGGAAAGGCGGCGATCTTTGAGGGAGGAACATATAGTGGATACTAGAAAACTGATGTGAATGATGACCAATGAGGTCTCAAATCACACCATGTTCTTGTAAGAATGAACTCAGGATATGGGGCTGAACAGAAGGAAGAATATGGGAAATGATACCATCCATCAGATCCTCCTGTCTGGGGATCCTGTCATAGTGACGATTCCTAACCACCAGTGCATTGCCAGGTTCATCACCTTGAAAAGACGGCTCATCGGCTCATGGAGTTTCTTGGGGAACAAAATGAGGAGATACTGGAGGAATGAATCATAAATCCAGGTCCCAAAGAATATTTTCACACAACTCAGGCAGATTCAATGATTCATATTGTGGCTATTATCTTTAAACTACAGCCTTATCCTTGTTGAGATGTACAAGGTTGTTGAGATCAATGGGAGAAATTTAACCAAGAAGAACCTATGGTAGCCCTTGGTGCCCTGGTGAATGGTGGATGGGATCACACCAAGGATCCCCATAGTCTGGGTGTCATTCTACAAGTCATTGATCACAAATATCATTAATTATCTTCATCTATTTCATGAGTTGTTGAAGCATCATGGCCTTCTCAGGATCATTTTTTGTCCTCTTCCTTGATCTAGGAGGTTTAGAGGGCTTAATTGTCCTACTATGTCCTTTTCCCTTGTTGGTTTCTTCACCCAGAGGCAATGACTCAACATGTTCATCATGAAAAATAAATTTACATTCCTGGTGAGTGAAAACACATGAGGGGTTATAATGATTATGCCCTATTCTCAAGGGAAGGTTCGCTTCAATGGGCCCCATCATGGAGCCCTTCCCCTTAAAAGGATTGATCTCATACATGATCAACATAACTAAAACTAGTGGAATATCCTCAATATCCCTGGATAAGTAGGGTTGGATCATGATAGGAATGAATAATAGAGTTTCTAACTGTCCCGAGCTATTGATCTAGATGTTTGGGGATGCCTCAAAAATAATTCTACAGATCACATTAATTCATTAAACACATCATTACTGAGGGGTCAAGTAATAACAAGATGATGTAGAGTGATGAGAGATGGGAAACATGACTAGGTCAACCATGTGACACTTCTTGTCGATATCATTGTAATGCTCTTGGATTCTTGGATAAGTTAGATGATGATGATAGATAAATAAATGTGTCATCCAGAAAGTCTAGCCGAAACACATGACATCATCCTACATGAGGAGCTCCTGGATATTGATTTGTAGGGTCGCAAAAAACAAGAACATCTCATGAAATTTGTCCTACATGAGATTTTCCCACAAACTTATCTATACAAAAGATGGATCCATTATTTAGTTACCCTATTCCTCATCTCGGGGTGTTTGAATGACCAAAAATTACACAAATGTAGGCTGTTGTAGTAGTGGACTGGTAGGTGGAGATAACGGTTTTTGAGCTAATATAATACTGCTCTCTCGTCCATCTCTTTGGGACCATACCAATTGCATCTTCATGTATATATAGGATGGAGTGTCGACCACTTCTTAATATGTGAAGACAGTGATTATTGGTTGTTGGTCCGGCTGGTTCTCAGCATCAACCAGTCCCTTGAACAACTCTTTGTGATCTCATGTCTATGTAGAGAAGGATCCTATTGATAAAAGAGAGGATTGAATGGTGAAAACCTTGAAAGTATCCAAATATTCCCCCTCTTGAATGTACTTGTAGATGTCTTCAGTGATCTGGTGGATTTCACTATCTGTATGGATGAAGATCACATGTCGGGTTCCAGCCCAACAACCTACTGCAAAGGATTGGGGTGACAGTTACATAGTTTAATCACGTTCCACTTCAGAATATATAAAGAGAACTAGATTTACAATGATCGGGCATTTCTCTGAGTTCTTCCTTTGATGAAAAAGGTTCCCCCTTATTCCCCAAGTCTATTCTCGAGGGTAGGGTATGTTGTCGACACAGGGAGGACCTCTATGTGTGGTGGTGCAAGATCATGGAGGACCTCCTCTTATGTTTGATGGGATATGGTGAGAACATCAAGTCCTATTGTTGTCACAGTAAGGATGACCTCTTCTCGGACTGCGTTGAGTGTAAGGAGGACCTACACTATTGGTGATGAAGTAAAAATATGGAGTACCACAATTTTGGGGGATGATGAGAACATGGGGAGGACCTCTATGATTGGTATAATAGCGGGGAGTACCTCCACCCGTGTGAGCTGTGATGCGAGGGGAACCTTGGATGGTATTGAAAAAGACATGAGGAGGACCTCCATGATGAGAAGCTTGGATACGGTGTGAACCTCTATATTATTTGCTAGACGTGCGAGGAGGACCTCTGTGGTTGGTAGTTCTTGAAATGGGGAGGACCTCTACTAGAACCTCTGAGAATATGGGGTGGACCTCCATGTCAGCCTCCCATGGACTGAGGAGAACCTACACACCATTTGGCAGTAGTATCATGAGGAGAACCTCTATACTGGATCAGGACTTCATGTGTTGTCCCGTGATTGCTGCTTATCGTTTCAGTGACTGGTAGAGTCAAACCAAGATTCCCATGGGGAGGATGGTGTCTTGATACGATCAATGTTGTGGTGAATCTATAATATACAGTAGTATGGACTTGATTGAATTCTCCAATGGTGGAATGGGCCACCGAACCTGTAGAATATGACACCCTCCAAGGGGAATCCTCCTAAACTGGCACCTGACATTGGCGTTGGGTCAACTGAGTTAGGGCCTAAAGTGCAGGGGTATAGACCACCTATTCCTCAGCCTGAGGTACTATATGGTGAAATTTATATTCCTAGTGGGATCCTTTGTTGGTAGATACTAGGCAGTGGTTGTACATGAGATTACATGAACTTCTCTCACCTCTTCAGTGTAGGGGTGTGAATCATGGGATCATTCTAGAGATAGGATCCTGAAATGGTTGAATGCTAGAGTGGGGGGCAGTGGATCTAAATAGATCCCATCAGGCAGTGCTGATGGAGAGTCCCAAAAGCCTCCAAATCATCACAATCCATATTCCTCTTTGGGATGACCCCCACCTATTCATATCGTCAGATAAGAGTGTCAATTGCACTTCTATGGATAAATTATATAGATGAGAATGGATGTGGGTTCCCTATATCATAGGTTGTGTATGAATATGTGGAAGAGGTGGAGCCATGCAAGATTTCCTAATTATCATTTCTCCTACCGCTGCATATGTTAGCAGGAGGCGGCTTGTTTCCTATAGCTTGGGTATTGCAAAATAGGATGATTTGGAAATCAGTATGGATAAAAGGGAATCAATGTCCAATGACCAAGTTCCATTCATTATTCCATGAATGGATAGAGATATCTATGCTAATGATGTCATATAACTGAAATAATAATGATTAACTACATGAAATTCTGGTGAGTTACACACATGACCCACTTTTTTCATGGTAGGACCTGGCACAAAATAGATGGATATAGTGACACACTTATATACTGATTTAGTGAATGATACGAATCCTTATGGTTGTAGGATAAAACATTTACATTAGGTTCATCCTTTTTTATTGGTTGTATGACATGGAATCTGAGTACAATCTTTAATATGATGACCTACATTGATAATCTAAATGGTTGAGAGAAATAATTTTGACATCAGGTTCACCATTTTTTGTTGGTGGTCCAGTGTGGAATATATGTACAATATTTGATTTGATGACCTATAAAGATAATACCCATGGTTGATGGAGAAAACATTCACATTGGGTTCTCCATTTTCTATTTCTGACACATTCCACTGGGGAGTGCTGCCACACATGTTGTCGAAGGTGAAAACTGCATTTTTTTCCACATTCCCACTTTACAAAGGTTTTTGACATTTGTCACATACTCAGTGATGTTTTCTCTTTGATCTAAATAGGATATTGGGATATCAGTATCTCTTTTCTGTGGATTCCTCTTCAAATTGTTTCAGGTAATATGGGTCTCCCTTAGAGATTAAGATGACGTTCGTGAAAATAATCCCAATTTCATCTCTTTATGGATGTAGATTATCTATTCTTCTTTTATTAGGACATACCAAAGGGTCATGTTAGGGATGAAACCATCAGTTAAGAGATTGGTTGCCTTGGGAATCACTAGCATGTCTGGACTCAGCAACATTGGAACACATAAATTATCCCTTATTTGTGGGATTCTCAATGGCGAAGAATCCTAAGGGATCCCATGTCAATTGTGGGGTATCCTATTCCATAGGCATGTCTTAGAGTTCATCATTGTATACCCATGTTTATCATGGGTTATTCCATGAGTTTAACATCTGGCGGCGATGAATTGGACTGATCAGAACACTGATGAGAGTGGATTAGATTGGTAAATCCCTACGAGGGAGAACCTGTATGGTTTCTTAGATGGGTGTATTATAACACCTAATGGGGAAGTACAAATGATGTTGTGTCCAAATAAGAGATGTTTTCACAATGTAATAGCTAATCTGGATATCACATGGAATAGATCAGGGTAGCGCACCCCAAAAGGGGGAAAACAATGGTTTACCATGGTATGGGATTGATCCAGGTAGAAGCTTCTAACATAACCTTTTTATAATAAAGGGATCAAAAACCAAATACATCAAAAATTTGATTTTGGGTTTTCACATGGCTAGTTGGCTATATGGATGGAATGAATTTACTAGGAAGTGGAGGCCCAGATGAAATCAATATGTATATGGATGATGGGTTGATGGATGATGATGAATGATATGGAACAAACATGAAGGTGATGGTGTTGGGACTGATCCTCAGGGAGGCTTCATTCATATCCCAGTGGCTGGGAATAAATTTACCCAGTTTGGTGGGGTGATGGGACACCTAAGGAGGTGTCCTATGAGAATGGAGCGTGTGGATGGGGACTCAATGAAAGTAGTACCTTTGGGTTGGGGAATGATCTTCTTGGGAAATAATGTTTTGAAGGAGATATCAGGTTGGGAAGTGGGTGATGGGATTGAACCTCGAAGAGGATACCAATGTATCCTACGTAGAAGGAGGGGATCAAAGTCCACGTAGCTCATGATGGAGGTATAGAGTCTGGGTGTACACAATGGAATGTGTCCCGAAGACGTTCCATGGACATATTTTTGTTTATCAACAATTCGTAAGAGTATCACTATCAATTGTAGGAGTATGTTGATGTTCATGGCTTGTGCATGGTTAGCTTCTGGAAGAGATGGATCAAAACACCTTGAATGGATGGATCTCAGAGACATGTACCAAAAAATGGAAGATGTCACAAGAGGAGGGTACATACCAAGAAAGGATATCAAGAGTTTACCACTAGTTGTGATTGAACATTGGGTAGGCTTTCTATGTACCCTGTGTAGAAGTCAGGGATCAAAACTCTTGTAATTTATCCAGTTATTTTGTTTAATGTCATGCATTGAAGATGATAACTAAACCGACATGTAATAGATGGAACAGATGGGTTGTGGGAGTTTATCCTTAGCGATGCTTCTTATTTTATTCATTTATTCACATCCGTCTCTCTAATACCTTTACAAATTTAATGTAAAAGTGAATTATTGGTGTGATACACTCATGTTTTAATACTAAATATAATTTTTAATCATTTTTTGAAATAATCCAATATAGATAGTTTACTATTTAAATTATAAATATCTCCATACTAATCGAAATTATAATTTTTTTTATTTTTTAGTCTTCCATATTCAATTTTCAACGTATAATTATACGTAATATTTTGCTAATTCAGCCATTTGAAGGGACATATAGTCCACATAAGAAGTCCCAAATAATTAGTGAGGAAATTCAATCATCCATGATGACTGAATTTATTAGCTCAACACAGAAGTCCAAAGTATATTTTTATACAAAAAATGATGGAGGATAATTCAATTTGTCTTTTATAAAAATTTCAGCTCCCAAATCCACGAAAATGGGGCTTAAATGATCTGTTGATGTCAATCACAACATTCTGTCTGGGTATTAAAATAAGCACACAATAATTGACTTTTTTCATGATATAAACTTCCATTCATGATTATATTTTTCTGTGTGAAATATAAGATATAGTTTTTCTAATTTTTATTATAAATGTATAATATTTTATGGAATATTCCTTTTCAAAAAACCATTCACATAATAGCTTTAGAGAATTTCTGGATTTAAATGGACAGATTAATATTCTTCAATCAATGAGTCATCACACTGGCTCCTTAGGTCCAATGAACACAAAATTTTGAGGGAATACTTTAAACATTAACATATATAATGTTGAATAAGATAATTTATCTAGATTCATATTCCTAAAGTATCAAATTGCAGATCCAAGTGGATGTGATGACTTTGAAAGCAAATAGTCCACCTCCTTGGGCTATAATTCCATCCCCCCTCTTCTCCTTGAAAAGCTTTGGCATTTCATAATAGAGTAGGATATATTTTCTTGAACAAATAATTTAAAATTTACTAGAAATACGATCCATACTCTATTTTTTTAATTTATAGACCCTTCCTTCTTTTATTTTTTTCATGTTTTTTTTGTGTTACATTCATTTGTAATCGTGTATACTGATTTCAATTTCATTTCAATTTTAATTAATGTTTGTTATTCATATTCTCTTTTATTCATCAAAACAATGTTCTTAAATATTAATGGTCTTAAACTAGATTTAATATATTTAAAAAACATTCCCTTATTCAAATTTATCATTCAATTGAAAGTCTTTGTTTAATTTTAATCATCGTTCATATGTGTGTTTGCCACAAAACTATTTTATTATCCCATTATTTTCATTATCTTTATAATTAATCACCATAAACAAATATTACCAGATTACTAAACATCTCAATGGATGATTAAATATACTATTGGGGTGAGTCATAAATAAGGGATATTAAGTGATTGAGAGATTTTTCTCAATGAATATTCTTTTGGTTACCATTGTGTATGTTGAAATAAAAATGTTATTGATTAATGACATGTTTTGATAAACTTGTGGATTCCATGTATTATTGGAACCATAAAAACACTACCATGAACAATTATTAACAGATTATAACCCTAAGTTAATTTATAGTTTAGAATATGGACTTAACACTTGGGAATTCTGATAAATGACATCTTGTGATGTTGGTGTTAAATTAATGGAATATAAAGCGAATAATAAAGAAATCCCAATATTAAATCCGTAATTATGATCTGTTCCAAATAATTATTAAATCGTAAAATCAATATTCATTAATCAATCCTTTCCTCTAATCTGTATATTCCCCTATTATAAAAATATCTAATAAAATGAAACAGAATCTAAAAAATGTACCATCGCTGAGGATTCGACCTGAGTGTCTCTATACCCATTTACATAGCACTAAAACCTTGAAAGACTGATTTGTGAAAATTTCCCACACTAAAACATCCTAATTTACCTGTTTAGAAGATAAGGATACAAATCCACATAATTTGGAAGTGACGGAGGCCTGGGGCGTACACATGGCTAGAGACCCAATGAGAATGTCATGGTCACAATTTACTCTAAGCCCAAGTGTGTCATACTCAGTGTGAGAGACAAAAGTTATGAGTAGAACTGATGGTTATGTCTTTAAAGGTATAACCATGAGATCTGGTGTGGGGCTTATTCATGTCTCTAATCCCAGGTAAATTGATATTGGGACATACTCTAGGAGGGAATCCCGAGGAGGTGGTTTGGGGCTTACGTTGAAACTGCTCGAGGCACACAATTTGATAAATACCAAAGGGAGAGACAAAGAAGAAGGGTGCTAGTGAAAATCCCCTTTCTAGTCCACTTGGACTTATCACACATGTGGAAGCCACATTTTAGCATCTTTTTATGAGGATGTGGGTGCTCTGATGTTATATTTCCTAAAAAATAGAAGATGATGACTCACTCCTTATTTCATGGACATACATAACATTGACCAACCCACACATAGGGGAGGGAGGAAACAAGCAATTGCCGATGGGAATGAGGTGGATGAGTGGTCAAAACAGGGGTCCATGTTATCGTTGCTATGTGAAAAAAAATATCTATTAGAATACCTATGATAAGGATCATTATATAGGGTTACAGAACATGAATCATTTTTCTGAGAATGAGGAAATCACTACATCTAAGCCCGGAGGGCTGCAAATAGTTTTTGTGTGCTAGATAGGGATGTTGAACACAAGTGGATCTCAATCATGGATCCTCATGATAAGTACAACATAAGAGGTTTATAGGAAAAGGAGCACACAATATTAGGGACTTCCATGCACTATGAATGGGGTTGAGAGAATGTGGCGATGCACAATGAAAAGTCCTGCATGCATGAAGGGTCTTTTAAACTCACTTTCCTTAGGAAAAAAGAAATCGGTGAGGGTCGATTCCTTTTGGGACAACCCGAAGGGGGACCTATCAAGTAAGATCAAATAGCTATAAGTCATGACATGGGGGGGATCATGGAAGGGGAATCTTATGAGCATGAGAGAAACTATTTTACTTCTGAAGCATTATATATAAGGTATGGGGCTCCCCTCAATTTATAGGAGAAAATATCATCGAAATCATGCAAGAATGTGGGAAGGAAAGTTTCCATTTGACGTCACCTTGGGAGTGCAATAATTTTTTGTGAAAAAAAACAATCATTTTTCACAACATTGTTCCTTCTTTCTCACATCTAACATGGTCATTTTTTAATAGTCTTGAGTAAAATATGGTATTTGAAGTCACATTGGGCGCATAAGAATCTTGTGTGCAGATATCTGTCTTTCATGAGAGCTTCTAATCAAGCATGAGAATCCCTTGGGTTTCTCAAAATCATACAATGTGTAAAATTATGTCCATTGGTTTCTAAGATACTCAAATCTACGACCTCAATCAAAATTTGGTGCCAATATCATCACGTTAATCAATCAGAAAAATGGATTGAAAAATCAAATGAGTCTCCAGTTTTCATCGTACATTTATCAAAATCAAACACTACTTTTTCTTCACCAACTCTTAAGATAACTCTTCCATGATTAACATTAATAAAATCCTTAACATATATTGAAAAATAGTCTCCCTAAAATATTGGGGACATAACCTTCTTCCACTATATCTAGGATAAGCAAATTAGTAAGGAATATAAACATTCAAACTTTGACTAAGACCTCATAGAAAAGAACCTAATGATACATTACTGATAATCTTTCCATACGAAGTGATACATATGTCTCCTAAAGGTCTTCATGTAATAATTTTTATAACAAACTCATTGAAATTATATTTATACTTTATTTGACATCACATAATACTTTTCTATAATTTAACATTCTTATGGTAAAATGAATTGAGAAACTATGAGGGTTCTCATTTTTTGTCATAGATTCTATTGAAAAAACATGATGCATTTTTCAATATGTAAATGATGCCTAAATCCTAAATTTTATTTTATTTTAGTGTATCTCCATAAATAACATGGTGTAAATAGAAATTTGGGATATAACATTTGGAAAGGGGATATTAATGTGGAGTTTCTTAATCATTTCCAGAAATTTACAACAATGAACTGATATTTTACATTGTATCATCCTATCTAGGAATGGAAGTGGGGGTCTATATGGTGTATCTTCCACATAGGAATCTTATTTTATGATTTTACCTTGTACTTGTGATTTTTAACTTGGATTTACTTCTATATTTTATTATTTAACAGTTTCATGGATACTTTCATCACTGTTTTTGTCGATGATTGTTGCATGTGATTCAAGTTCTTCTATCATCTTTTCCCCACATTTGTGTGTCTGTTAAAATTTAATATCTATTATAATATTAATAAAAATAAAATTATCATATTCTATTGGGTGTTTATTAGTATTACCAGGCAGTTTAATAGGTAATCAGTTTGATATGGTAATATAGATCTTCTCTTCTTGGTTCTCGAGTTTGCAGAGCAAAGCCCTTTGATTGTGGAACTCTGTTTCTTGAGTAGTATGGCACTATTACACTTTTCAATGAATGTGGAATGTATATTTTCAATATTTTATTATTTATTTGGGGATTTTTTTGGTTTCCTTAGTATAGTTTTATGTTTTTATTTTGCAGATGAGGGGGTGAAAATGATGATCTCTTAGGAAAAAAGATTATTATGGGAAAGGTTATTGAGTTCAAGGAGAAGGTGTCCTAGGTGGTCCCTATTTTTTTGGTGGATATTTCCCACTCTTATTATGATAATAAGAATTATTGGGTAGCTACTATTGTAATGGTATATTTGGGATGTAGGATTTATGAAATTATTTTGATTATTGATTATAATTAACATAATTATAATCCTTATGTTTATTTATTTAATTCCTAGTTGAAATTACAGGTATGGGTGTGGGATTACACGCATTTTATAGGATTTAACATCTATTATAGGAGAAAAAGATAGAGATGATGGAAAAGGTAGTTCAATTTTTTCTAGTTTTTTTGCAAGTTATTTAACCTGGTCCAAAATAAGGTTGGTATCTTTCACTTGTTGAATTTTATAGTGAGGAGTTCCTCGATATCTATTATAAAGACTATCATTATGCGAGACCTCATCAAAAATATCTCGACAAACATCTAGAATCTTGACCATAAGACTTCCATTAGAGGAAACTGATACCATAGTCTGTGCAATGGGTTGTAGGCCGTAGAAAAATGTCTGAAGTTGTACCCACACACCGAGTCAGTGATGTGGATATTCAAGAGTATATTATTTGAAGGGACTCCATGCCTCAAAAAATGACACACCACCTACTTGATTGAAATTTTGGAAGTAATTATTTTGTTTCCATGTATGTATGGGTGGAATGTACATGTTGATAAATTTATTCTCTAAACTATTTGAAGTGTTAATCAATTCAAGATCTTGGATTTTAAGCCAATACATGGCTCTATCATGTATGGAATATGGAATTACCCAAATCTTGATGGAATCCTTTGATATACCTTGATTTATAAAGGTGTCACAGACCTCTAAAAAGTTCAAAATATGATCGTGTGGATATTCACTCTAAATTCTAATAATTTATCCAATATTATCGATCACGTGAAAGATTCCACGTTTGATATTAAATTTATATATACAGATAGAAGTAAGAATGACACTGGATGCACGACCACTAATGGATTGTAAACTATAATTCATAATATTGAGCTACCAAAATAATGGCGGAACTCCATGAAATTTATGTTTCACACAATGTTTTATATAAGGATTAAGAGTAATAAGATTTTTATTCTCAACCATGTTTGATGCTTGTGTGTAAAGAGGTATCTATAGATTTTAGGGTTAATCTCAATAGGTTCTTGACATTGAATGAGTCAGTAGGTCTTGATACTTGCACTAGAAGAATGGAATGAGGAAAGAAACAAATCAATGTAACAAATTAGAAAAATATATTTGAAGGGGGAGATGTGGTTTAAGAGAATCCTAGATTTATAATCAAGGTTAACATGATAAAAAAAATTTATATACCCAATAATGGTTCCAAAATTTGATTGGCCCATGTAGTTTCATTGATTCTTCATGTTCATTATCTGAATATAAATTCAAATTAAACTCAACAAACACTACTATGAATGTATGTGAAATAGTGGAAGTCTGATATCAGACCCACATATAAGATCTAGCAAGGCCGATGACCTAGAAAATTTGATCTTAACGGTGGATTCCTCACATGATTATAAGATTTGAATTGTATGATAATGAATTTGATTAAACAATGTTGATGAATGAAACAGTACAGGATCAATTGATGGGGCCTACACATAGGAGAACCCTAAATCTAACTTGGATCGGTCTTTTGGCATAGACTGTGTAGTTGTTCAAACATCACCAATTTTTCCTAATTCCAGAAAATTGGATCTACCAAGATTGGAAACCACTCTTTAGTATATATGTGGTTTCCAATAAAGATATATTGGGTACAACTAAAAATGTTGAAAATAAATCAATCTATTGTTTTGAGTTTTTTCTTTTTTAATTATGTCAAGTCCCTTCCCATATAATCTCCATGAGTGGATCATGTAAGATAATTCAATATGGTTTTATAAAAAACCATATTCATTAGTCAATAAATTATCCAATTTTTATTTAGAAATTAATTAATGCATTGATTCCCCAACTTTTTATCCCTAACCCTAGGAGGTATATCTGATCATGGAATACGTAGTATAAAACATGAAAATAATTAACAAAATTGAAATTGGTGTTAGGGAAGAATACATACTGAATCATGAAAGTATAATATGATATTTTAACAAAATAAATCATGAAAACAAACAAATACTGATGAGTGAAGAATGAATTCACCATAACGGAATGAACAGACAACCAATGAAAATTGAAATGAAAATGGAATTGAGAACATATTCATTGAAAATCATTGTAGAAATACCCAAATAAATAATGAAATGAAAAATTAAGTACTAAAAAAAATGAAAAATGACTAATCTCCTAAAAAAGTATAGCAAATGGAATATAAATAGTCCACAAAACCTTACAGTTTAAGAAATATTAATATTGTCTGTCTTCATTAACCACACTATGGCCAGTACTCTTACACCACAAGTAAAATGCTTTATACTGTAAATGAATTTTTTTTGACTTCAATGATTTTATATATCAAATTTTTAATGAAAGGTAAAAATTGTGGTGTCTTCAAGACCTAGGGATGTTTCGGAATAAGAATAGATATTACTTCATATATATTCATCTTCTAGAAAATTTTATGTCTTGAACTAGTTTATAACCTATTCTATAATTAGTTTTTCTCAAGGTATTTAGATTATTAAAAAAAAATTATGATGTGAAATTATTGAAACTATAAAAATTAACATTATATACCTTTTTCCGACTATTTCCCAATTTTCTAGTAAAAAAACCAACAAAAAATGTAAAACTTTAACAAAAATGTATAAATCATAATGAATTGAATACAAAGCCACATTGGATACTTTTATTCTAGGATTAAACCAAAAAATAAGAGATGGAAATGTTTTTGATGTAGAAATTGGAATTATTTTTGGATTCCTCATGTTATTTTAAGAGTTGTGTTGTAAGATAATAAATTAGATTAAACTTAGTTGCTGAAAGAAATTGTCAAGGATCAATTTTGTAAGGATTATACATAGGATAACCCTAAATATAAAAAGGGAAGTTATATTATTTTATACTATTTTTTTGGTAAAATGTAACCAATTTATCCTTAGTCCATAAAAATGGATCTACATAGATAGTAAACCACTCTTGGGTTTACATGTCGTTGGTAATCTAGATACATTGTGTGCAACCGAAAAAGAATAAAAAATATCAAAATATTGGTCCTAATATATTCTATTCTAATTATGAAAGGTTTCTTCTTTTGTAATCTCAATGTCTAGCTCATGCAAAAGAATTATATAAGATTTTATTAACATCCTAATTTTTTAGCTAATAATTTGACTATGTTTTTATTTGTAAATTCATTAATTCATTGCTACCCAATATTTTGATCCCTAACCCTATACAGTTTAGCTAGACATGGAAAATCTAGTATTCAACATTAATATAATTAATATAATATAAATATACACTAAAGAAAAATAAATATTTAATCCCTCAAGTAGAATATGAAAATTTATCAACATTAAGCAATAAAACCCATTATATATGGGAGAATAAAAACACATGACGATGAAAGGAAGGAAGAAACATTGGAAATTAAAATGGAAGATGTAATTGAAAAATTCATAATTGAAAAAATAATTGAAATCACTAAATAAGAAAAAAAAGATAAATAAATATCTAAAAAAAATCAAGCTCATTGAAAAGTTCGCCACTTTAAATATAAATAGATGACATCACCTTATGGCATAAGAATTTGGAACTATAATCCATATTTAATCACACTGTTCTTAGTAATCATATGATTTAAATCATGGATTTACTCTATAAATGAAAACATTTAAGTATTTTGTTATCTAATATCTCTAAATTCTACATTTTGGGGAAATTTGAAGGCTCTTCAATACCCAAGGATTTTAAGGTGTAAGGATAGATCTTAAACCACAAGTCATCTTCTTAGGGAAAATTTTATGGCTTGAACTAGTTTATGGCATGTTCATTAATTGGTTTTCCTTAACGTATTTATACCTAAAATGAATTTTTATAGTGTAAATTGGATGAAAAAACAAACATTAATAACAAATCCTTTTTTCTGGCCTTAGATAAATTTTCTTGCAGAAATCATCCCAAATCGAAAGTAAAATTTTAGAAAACATTTATAAATTAGAATGAATTGAATACAATCTATATATAAATTAATAATATCAATTTACCCCACAATTGAACAATTTTTTATTATCATGAAAAGTGAATCTCAATAAGGATTCCATATGAAACACTTTTTCATAGGAAACATTAATTTCAACCATGAAAATAAGATAAGTTGTTAGTGGGAAATGATATTCCTCTAAAATCACTATATTAGAGAAAATTGTTTATTCTTCATAATCAAGTTCATTATTGAAATCCATTTTTCATTTAATTTTAATTTTTTTACTGTATATTGAATATGTACCCATGTAATAATTTTACTCACCATTAATTATCTCTCATCACTCAAGTTAAAATGAAATTTGAGTTATGATCATACCTTATTCCTAACCTATCGTTACATTGGTTCTACAATCTCTACTCTAAGTAAAATACAAAATTAATCAAGAGGGATTCAAAAATATTGGTCAAATTACATTTTGGATGAGGTTTGGTGGATAAATGATAAAATATAATCCCATAAAGGAGGGTAAACTCTCATGAATAATGCATAATAATAAGAAATATTTCAATGAAGAACCTCAATAAAAAAAGAAGCATATCCCCACCCCCAAAATCTCAGGACATGTTCTTGGATGTTCCATAAAATTTTAATGAATTTATCAAGTTTTTTTATGAAAATTTATGTTTATAAAATATCTCACATCAATCAAATAACAACATATGATCTACCATAAGATTCATCTATCATAAAATGGTGTTTCTTTATCTTTATAATGAATAACCCATTTTTTCGACCCATGGTATTCATGAAATACATAAAACACAACCATGGGGCACATCCCATAGATCCTGTAATAATGTCACCATACATATCCTCAATATAAAAAATCCATTTCCCAGTAATAATGATCATTTCCCAACCATTATTCAAGTGATAATCATGAAATCATTCCAATAGTAGGGCAGAAAAGGATAAAATGGTCTTGTAAATTATTCAATCCTAAAATGGTTTCCCATGGCCTCTAAATTCATGTGATGGGAATATATACAGGTTGGTATCAGGAAAAATTGATGACCCAAAATGTCACAATCATTTTAAAAATGTATGTGTTCAGTCATTGCCCCGATATCATTATAATGCATGTTCTGATTGGTTAAAATTCCCCAAGTATCTCAGAAGAAATATTATTAGATAATAATGTGAAAAATTAGGTCCATGATCTTATCAAAAGTGGGAACAAATATAAGGGGAAAATCACTCATATAATAGAAAATTATAATAAGTCAATAAAAAAATGCAGGAATTTGGAATAAAAAGTAATTTACTCAACTCATTAATAATGTTGAAAATCTATTCAAGAATAAATAAATGATTTTAAATTTTTCCATCATTTTTTTATTTTATTTACATTTCTGATATAATATTTTATGTTAATGAATATTACAAATGAAAAATTCCACATAGAGTAATGAGAACAAGCAACAATCTTGGTGTAAATTCAGGAAATTACTATATTGTTCCCCACACATAAAATGAAATGGTATTCGCACTATTTTGTGAAATTATGTCGAAGAGATTATAATATCCCTATAAATAAATTTAAAATGGAATTCTTGATAGTAGTGTATGGAATTGAGAGATCCCTGTGCGAAATGTCTAGACCTGGGGTAAAATTGTGGATATTTTTAATGAAACAAGGATTCCTTTAATTATGTTATAAAAAAAACATACCAACACTACAGAAGTGATTATTTCATTGTATATAACCAATATAAAATTATTAAATGGTAAGTTGCAGGAAACATTCAACAATGGATATCCGCACATGCTGGAATTAATAGAGTAAAACAAAAACTATGTACCTAACAAAATTCAAATAATGGAAACTAAAAAAATAAAAAAAGACCTAACAAACTCAACATAAACTCAGAATATAAAAAATATGGGTTCCCCTCCCCATATAGGGCTAACAATGTAATCATAGTCCAGATGTATGGACATATGTTAGTCAGAGTTGTCCATAAGCTCAACTTTCATTAACCTATTATGGGAACTCTAGGTTGTGTTTTTAATATCCAATGGTCACTTGGTGGATTTCCACACTTTAGAGATAGGCCGCAAAAACATCTTTTGCAGTAGTCAGAGCATCTATTCAGGTCATGGAAGGGACATCAAAGGTAGTCCTATATCATAATTTACATGGTAAATAACTCACGGGGAAGTCCATATGGTACCCTAATCGGTGCATCAATAGCCATAACAAAGGAATAAAGTCAAGGAATAGTAATCTAAATAAATAGATAATAATGAAAATGTGAGTGAAGATGTTTAATTCCAAATTTCACAACCCTTCCATTAGATAATATAAATAGTAAAATTATTGATAGGGAATATAACGGATACAAAAGAACTCTCGAAAGGATAAAATCATGGCAAAGGATCTGTAGTAAATATAAGATAAGCATGAAAAATATCTCCGAGAAATATTAGAGTTATCCTCCTAAATTTTAGGTTCCTATAGCTTCTTTTAAATATGGATGTCAGTGATGGTGGCAGTAATAGATAGATCAACCACTGAATTCGGTTCCATGGTGCTAGAATCATAGCCTTTCCCCACTGGTGGAGGGGAGGTGTCAATCTGTATTGATTTCATATGTCTAGTGGTTGTATATATGAATGGAATTTTAGAGGTAGATAGTAGAGTATGGCCCTGTCCTCATCGATAAGCCTATTATAAGAAGGCCAACTATTATTAGGGTTATAATAATGAGGGAAAATTAGAAATATGGAAAAGAGGGTTATTCGAAAGATGTTTTATTAATGGAATCATAGGTAGGTCTGTCGACAAGATGAGGGTGGGTAGATGTAGTGGTTAGTGCCGAAGCATAGGAAGATTAAGTGAATGAGATGTTGAAATAGAATAATATCACACATTGGTTCTCTAGAATACACTAGAGATTGTGATTTTGACTATGGAAAAACTCCAAAATATCTGACAGAGTAGGGGGAGGCTAAGAATATATTGGCATAAGATGTCTAGTATCTATTATCTCATTGTGAATGATAGGGGTGTCATACACATCAGGAGAAATGTAATTATTATTAGAATTGACATACTTAGGTTCCAAATAATAGAGGTCTCACTCCTTCCAAATAATCCTTATCTTATGGATCATGGGAAGGTGTATATATTACATCAGACCAAGTGATGATGGTGGCTAAGAGTTGTTGAAGTCTCCTACGTTCTTCTCTAAGTCAGTGATAAATGATCCACCCATCAGAGTACCACATATTTGTTCGGCCTATTTCTTATAATAGAGGGAAAACTGGGTATTCATGTTGAGAAAAAGAGCTCCCATTGAGGTGGAGAGGATAAAAACCTATATTTTTTTTATTTAGCCATGGTAGTTACTTTTTCTGAGCCACTTATAGGCCAAATAACGATGAATAATCCCAAGAGAAGCACTTTTCCACCATGAGCTTTGACTATTGTTTGATTAGGAATGCTAGAGTTTTCATGGGATATTAGTGCCAAAATCTAGGGAGTATACATCTTGTATGAATGTAGACATAAGGTACATAGTCATGATATATGGTGATTCCTGATGAGTATACCCCAAAAAGAAGTCTGAACACCCCTAGTTTCAACTCTGAATCACTACCACGTAGTCTAAAAGTGTCATGGATGACCATTATCTCAATGCTAGTGAGAAACTTGAAAGAACATACGTATTCTACCCTCACACACCTCAATTATATGCTCAAGTTTAATCCACCAGTGAGATGTAATAACTTCCTCATTCATGATGTTCTTGTGAAACATGACCTAGTCTAAGGTTTTGTCAGACCTCATTGGATTGGCTTACAAGTAAACCAAGATGACCTGATGTATGGGGTTTGGGAAAATAGGCATTGATGGAAAATGGTAGGTAGAGCCACACTCTATGATTTTTGGGATTCAAATCCTAAAACCAAAATGATTGGAGAGAATGGTGAGGTGGTATCTATAGATATCTAGGGTGATCATGGAGAAGGAGGCAGTGGGGTAGGAACCGGGGTCATGCATTTGAAAATAGGAGGCTATGAATTCTATCTCGTGCATTTGAATGGGGGATATAAACCACCTCTATTTTTAACCGTGATGGAAGGGGAGGATTGAATTATTAAACACCTAATGATTTTATTCCCATGACATAATATTTATAGATATAAAATTATCATAAACTAAAAAGATTTAATTTATGGTGTAAAACCCTAACTTATGGAAAATGTTTTCTGAGAAAAGTTCTGTTAAAGTTGACTTACAATATAAAACATGCATACATCTTAAGGTGATATGGATACTTTATATTCTACGAACCCTAATTTTCATAGATATTGGAATTTTTTTTCTTTTTAGTTCTTTGTTTTTTGTTTAATTCATTATTTTGGGATTTCTACTGTGATTTTCAATTAAGAAGTTATTAATTCCAATTTTTGTTTCAATTTCTATTAAATCTTCATTAATTCACCATCATGCAATATTTATTATCCCATATCTAGAATTTTGATTTATTTATTCATTCAAATAAACTACCATAATATATTAATGTGATTCAATAATAATTCTTCCATGATTCATATTTAAATTGTGTTAATGATTTTTAGGTTTAATAAAAAATATACATTCAGGGCTAATCTTCCCTAAGGTATGGGATATTATGTAGTGGTAACAATAATTTAATTAATTTATAAATAAAAGTCTTTGTAATTTATTTCCTAAATATTTAGGTTGACTAAAAAATCATATTAAATTCCCTTACATTAGATATAATAGGATATAATAATAAAAGGTTCCCAAAATAATTAGAATAGACCAAACTAGGACCCATAGTTCGATTTTTTTAGATTTTATTATTACACCCAATGTAAAGGGATAATAAACCACATTTGGACCATAGAGTGGATTCCTATTTGAGTAGATCCAATTTACTAGACCGAGGATGAATTATTTATGTTTTAACAACTAATAAATTTAATCCAATAGACCTTCCTGTGTTAAATTTTGGGTCATCATATGTATAACCCCCAAAAATTTATCCTCAAAACATTATTTCATCAAACGAGTTCTATCTAATTCATTATAATAAAACCCAAATCATAGAATTTTGTGGGGAATCTGCCGCTAGGTTCCAATTGTTAGGTCACCATCCATTCCAGCTCTTCCCTATGGGTTAGACCGCATAATTAACCTATTCTACGTACCTATGACGTTATGCTACATGGGTTTAATATTAACTAAATCATTAACAAAAAAATATAACTTGAACTAGTAAACCATCCCTTTACAATTAATTTAGTTTTAGATTATTATATTTTTAGTACTATATTAAAAGACTACCCTTTGGAAACAGTATCATGGTAATCCCACATATAAAAATGATACTTCATATGTGACGTTTCAAATTCCCTACATTGAAATGAATCTTCAAGGATCACCATGAAATAATAGATGCAATAATGAAGAACATGCCACTATTAATCATAAGAACAAAATAAAATACCCAAAGAACATCATCCCATAAGGAATCCTCCATAAAACCTCAACCTCAAAACCGATAAAAAGGATTCCATAGCCTTATGTGAAGATGAGAATAATTTGGAAAAAAAGAATAAAGGTAAGGTGAAAAGGGATATGGCATGTATTGAGAGTAAATTATCATACAATGAACGATCCTAAGGATAGATATCAAGAACTTACAACCACTATAAAATAATCATATAATCAATTAAGATTCATGAGAATAATAAGGAAATAAAATTAATTAAAATATAAACCAAATTTATAGTAAAAATATAGAGAAATATCATTATGTAATGACTTATTGAACTACAGTGCAATGACAGATTGATCAGGGAATTGCGACGTGTTTCCACAATATGACTATCCCCTTTTTCATAGTCAATAAAAATTTATTTGGTGATACAATGAAATATGATTCATAATGTTTCAATTCATGATTCCCTTTGAATCACAACATAATTTACCACCACATCCCTCAAAATTGATATAATTAAGACAAGAATGGTAGGGTAACCTATGATCTATGACACAATGATCCCAAAAAGGGGAGAACAATGGAATACCAATAACTAAAGTTTCATGGTGAAATGCCTTTAATCATGACATAATAGTCCATATATAAAATTATAAAAAATTTCCAATCACTATGTATGATGAAATAGAAAATATATATGATTAAACCAATAACAAATAATACCCTTCATACTGCAAAAATATTGAAGATACCTCTATAGAATCTTTCACAACACATTACACAAATAATTTGGGGAAAAATAGCATGACAACAAAAAATTTAGTAAAATCACATCTTATATCCCACCGAGATACATCTATAACAACCCAACACCATCATGATCGAATAATAAAAAATTAATGGTCAAAATATGTTTTTTATTTATATTTTATACCTATGAAATTATTTTCATCCACAAGAATCAAAACCAAACATTGGAAAATAATATCAACCTCCAAAATAAGCATCCCAGGAGATATATATCAAACTAGAACCCCACCACTATAAGATAAAATCAAACACATCATAATGTAAGTGGAAAACAAATAAAATTATAAGTTAAACAAGAAGTCATGATATTGTAACAATTAACAAGAATTAATCAGTTAATAACTAAGGGTATTGAGGGTGAATCTATAATTCATGTTACCATGTATAGTCTTTCGTAATTTTGTATCACCATAATATTTATACCAAAAGAAAACAAACCCACACAACATCTCCACATCATTATCCCAAATCTATACTAGGTTCTCTATTAACATAACATCATCTTAATATATAAATCATCCCAATAATTAATATGACACTCATTTGGAAGATAGAGATAAAGTTGATATAGGACCAAACGTTTGTGTTCTTAACCCATCTATGAAGAAATATCCAACTGATAAATAACTTCACAAACACTCTAAAACATCATATAATACCTATTGAATAAAGGGGAAATATTTATATCTCTATTAAACCTTTTCATGTACACATTATCCCCTTTTTAAAATTTTATAATCATAATCTAATGACCATTATATGTTTTTTGATGATCTTGGGATACCATAATTCTCTCTTTAATTAGATGCACCTTCTCTATTTAAAATATAAACCAATTCCGATAGAACAATTTTCAACTCTCTAGCCTCAGTAAAATATTAAAAAAATGTATTGTAAACCATAAAATGCTTTGAATAGATTAAAATCATTACATGAGTGTTATATGTCATTATATAAAATCTCAACCATGGGTAAGAGATTCACCCATTAAACTCCAATGTCTAGGACACGTGAACTTAATATATCCTACAATGTATGAATAAAATGATTTTCTAACCGTTTTTTTGTAGATAAAATGTATTTCTATGCTATAATTGAGAGATTAAATAATTATAAAGAACCTTACATACCCATGAGGTATACCGAGGATCATGATTAGATATAATTGTCCAAGGAACCGCATGAAGCTCCACAATATTATCCATATACTTCACTGGCAAAACATCTTCTACACATGAATCCTTGACTAAACATAAGTGACCTGACACTATCAAATGATATGAAATCACCCTGATGATGTCATATCCACCATGATATTTAGGTGATGTAGTGAATAATCCATAAAAGTTCCGTAAAACATCAATCGTGTAATATTAGACATCATTCATGAGCCACATTGATTAAAATTTATAACCTATATGTTATGAAAAACCCACTATCATGAAATAAACTCCACCACCAACCTCTTAAAACTTGACCACTACCATACACATCATAAGGCACTATACATATTATTTATATCAAGATATGATGGAAAGGATAAGGTGTGAAACATACATTTAACTAGCTCATGCACTACAAAAGAAGTAAAAATACTCCCCGAAAGAAGCATATCATGCCATTTATCCTCATCCCATCCCTCAAGAGAATCTCTACAAATAACATGATCATGCTAAAAACATAATTCAAAATCTCCCAATAAAATTCATAAAACTATTAAAACAATGATAAATATACTGTCAACTGATAAAGTCAACCACCACCGTATGTTTTATTTATATCAAGATAAAATTAGGCAATATCCACTATAATTTATCACTCATCATCAGATTCATGAAAAACATCTTCTCATGAAGTCCTACTTAGTGAATAAACTATTGCATCCCCTTTCCTCACAATATAAGAGATTTAAAAATCAAAATCCTTCAAGAACACTATTCACTTTTAATAACATGGATTCAAATCATATAGAGGGAAAATATATCTTAATATCTTATGATTATTTAATTCTATAAAGTGATCATCGATGAGATGGATTCACTAATACATCATGGAAAATACTAAAATAAAATTCCCATAATCCTAGAAATAATAGTTATGTTCACGAGGCCATAATTTTCTATACCCATATGATGTAAATTTTCTCTACAATATCAAAACACATCCCAATTAAATATGTTATGTTCCTAAGAAAAAATCAGAAAATACTATTTCCACTAGAAGAAATAGAAGAAGAGTACTTAACAACAACATTGTGATTCAGTCCAAAGTATCCTGTCACTAGTTTGACTTTAAAAAGACCTAATCATTCCGAATAAATGTTGTTAATAATTTATGAATCCAAGTAAAATAAATAAAAAAACTCATATGGAATCCTAAATGGATAATGAAACATCAATACTCAAGAATAATCTTATTGGATAACAATATAAAATACAATAAATCTTTGAAGAATTCACATATACTCCCCACTGAGATATAACATTCCCCACAAATGACCCTATCCAATTAAAAATACATACTTAGATATATTCCAAAATAGATGATGATATGAAGAACATGCATAATATCTCTTAAATTATCCACATACTCCACCTGAAACCGTAAATTTATAAGGATTTCATCAATTAAAGCCACAAAAAACCAATCCATTAACATTCAATACATGGATTTCATTAGCCACATAAACATGGTTATTGTGTTAAAAAACAAAATGATTTTCCATGAACTTATAGTCACCAAAACAACCCATGAAGTTGCTCTTGAAGATATCATTATACCTCAGACTCATTTTATGATACTCATCCCATAGATCTGTATTTGAGAACTAGTTATCCCCTTTAAAAGTATTAAATAAATAAAAAATCCTTGGGAGAGGGTAGTAGTTATTCACTTCCATCTAATTCAATTGGTGTAAATTAAAATAAAGTCACAAGCTTCCATCCAAATTCATTAAACACATCATTACTGAGGGGTCAAGTAATAACAAGATGATGTAGAGTGATGAGAGATGGGAAACATGACTAGGTCAACCATGTGACACTTCTTGTCGATATCGTTGTAATGCTCTTGGATTCTTGGATAAGTCAGATGATGATGATAGATAAATAAATGTGTCATCCAGAAAGTCTAGCCGAAACACATGACATCATCCTACATGAGGAGCTCCTGGATATTGATTTTTAGGGTTGCAAAAAACAAGAACATCTCATGAAATTTGTCCTACATGAGATTTTCCCACAAACTTCTCTATACAAAAGATGGATCCATTATTTAGTTACCCTATTCTTCATCTCGGGGTGTTTGAATGACCAAAAATTACACAAATGTAGGTTGTTGTAGTAGTGGACTGGTAGGTGGAGATAACGGTTTATGAGCTAATATAATACTGCTCTCTCGTCCATCTCTTTGGGACCATACCAATTGCATCATCATGTATATATAGGATGGAGTGTCGACCACTTCTTAATATGTGAAGACAGTGATTATTGGTTGTTGGTTCGGCTGGTTCTCAGCATCAACCAGTCCCTTGAACAACTCTTTGTGATCTCATGTCTATGTAGAGAAGGATCCTATTGATAAAAGAGAGGATTGGATGGTGAAAACCTTGAAAGTATCCAAATATTCCCCCTCTTGAATGTACTTGTAGATGTCTTCAGGGATCTGGTGGATTTCACTATCTGTATGGATGAAGATCACATGTCGGGTTCCATCCCAACAACCTACTGCAAAGGATTGGGGTGACAGTTACATAGTTTAATCACGTTCCACTTCAGAATATATAAATAGAACTAGATTTACAATGATCGGGCATTTCTCTGAGTTCTTCCTTTGATGAAAAAGGTTCCCCCTTATTCCCCAAGTCTATTCTCGAGGGTAGGGTATGTTGTCGACACAGGGAGGACCTCTATGTGTGGTGGTGCATGATCATGGAGGACCTCCTCTTATGTTTGATGGGATATGGTGAGAACGTCCAGTCCTATTGTTGTCACAGTAAGGATGACCTCTTCTCGGACTGCGTTGAGTGTAAGGAGGACCTACACTATTGGTGATGAAGTAAAAATATGGAGTACCACAATTTTGGGGGATGATGAGAACATGGGGAGGACCTCTATGATTGGTATAATAGCGGGGAGTACCTCCACTCGTGTGAGCTGTGATGCGAGGGGAACCTTGGATGGTATTGAAAAAGACATGAGGAGGACCTCCATGATGAGAAGCTTGGATACGGTGTGAACCTCTATATTATTTGCTAGACGTGCGAGGAGGACCTCTGTGGTTGGTAGTTCTTGAAATGGGGAGGACCTCTACTAGAACCTCTGAGAATATGGGGTGGACCTCCATGTCAGCCTCCCATGGACTGAGGAGAACCTACACACCATTTGGCAGTAGTATCATGAGGAGAACCTCTATACTGGATCAGGACTTCATGTGTTGTCCCGTGATTGCTGCGTATCGTTTCAGTGACTGGTAGAGTCAAACCAAGATTCCCATGGGGAGGATGGTGTCTTGATACGATCAATGTTGTGGTGAATCTATAATATACAGTAGTATGGACTTGATTGAATTCTCCAATGGTGGAATGGGCCACCGAACCTGTAGAATATGACACCCTCCAAGGGGAATCCTCCTAAACTGGCACCTGACATTGGCGTCGGGTCAACTGAGTTAGGGCCAACAGTGCAGGGGTATAGACCACATATTCCTCAGCCTGAGGTACTATATGGTGAAATTTATATTCCTAGTGGGATCCTTTGTTGGTAGATACAAGGCAGTGGTTGTACATGAGATTACATGAACTTCCCTCACCTCTTCAGTGTAGGGGTGTGAATCATGGGATCATTCTAGAGATAGGATCCTGAAATGGTTGAATGCTAGAGTGGGGGGCAGTGGATCTAAATAGTGCCCATCAGGTAGTGCTAATGGAGAGTCCCAAAAGCCTCCAAATCATCACAATCCATATTCCTCTTTGGGATGACCCCCACCTATTCATATCGTCAGATAAGAGTGTCAATCGCACTTCTATGGATAAATTATATAGATGAGAATGGATGTGGGTTCCCTATATCATAGGTTGTGTATGAATATGTGGAAGAGGTGGAGCCATGCAAGATTTCCTAATTATCATTTCTCCTACCGCTGCATATGTTAGCAGGAGGCGGCTTGTTTCCTATAGCTTGGGTATTGCAAAATAGGATGATTTGGAAATCAGTATGGATAAAAGGGAATCAATGTCCAATGACCAAGTTCCATTCATTATTCCATGAATGGATAGAGATATCTATGCTAATGATGTCATATAACTGAAATAATAATGATTAACTACATGAAATTCTGGTGAGTTACACACATGACCCACTTTTTTCTTGGTAGGACCTGGCACAAAATAGATGGATATAGTGACACACTTATATACTGATTTAGTGAATGATACGAAAACTTATGGTTGTAGGATAAAACATTTACATTAGGTTCATCCTTTTTTATTGGTTGTATGACATGGAATCTGAGTACAATCTTTAATATGATGACCTACATTGATAATCTAAATGGTTGAGAGAAATAATTTTGACATCAGGTTCACCATTTTTTGTTGGTGGTCCAGTGTGGAATATATGTACAATATTTGATTTGATGACCTATAAAGATAATACCCATGGTTGATGGAGAAAACATTCACATTGGGTTCTCCATTTTCTATTTCTGACACATTCCACAGGGGAGTGCTGCCACACATGTTGTCGAAGGTGAAAACTGCATTTTATTCCACATTCCCACTTTACAAAGGTTTTTGACATGTGTCACATACTCAGTGATGTTTTCTCTTTGATCTAAATAGGATATTGGGATATCAGTATCTCTTTTCTGTGGATTCCTCTTCAAATTATTTCAGGTAATATGGGTCTCCCTTAGAGATTAAGATGACGTTCGTGAAAATAATCCCAGTTTCATCTCTTTATGGATGTAGATTATCTATTCTTCTTTTATTAGGACATAACAAAGGGTCATGTTAGGGATGAAACCATCAGTTAAGAGAGTGGTTTCCTTGGGAATCACTATCATGTCTGGACTCAGCAACATTGGAACACATAAATTATCCCTTATTTGTGGGATTCTCAATGGCGAAGAATCCTAAGGGATCCCATGTCAATTGTGGGGTATCCTATTCCATAGGCATGTCTTAGAGTTCATCATTGTATACCCATGTTTATCATGGGTTATTCCATGAGTTTAACATCTGACGGCGATGAATTGGACTGATCAGAACACTGATGAGAGTGGATTAGATTGGTAAATCCTTACGAGGGAGAACCTGTATGGTTTCTTAGATGGGTGTATTATAACACCTAATGGGGAAGTACAAATGATGTTGTGTCCAAATAAGAGATGTTTTCACAATGTAATAGCTAATCTGGATATCACATGGAATAGATCAGGGTAGCGCACCCCAAAAGGGGGAAAACTATGGTTTACCATGGTATGGGATTGAGCCACGTAGAAGCTTCTAACATAACCTTTTTATAATAAAGGGATCAAAAACCAAATACATCAAAAATGTGATTTTGGGTTTTCACATGGCTAGTTGGCTATATGGATGGAATGAATTTACTAGGAAGTGGAGGCCCAGATGAAATCAATATGTATATGGATGGTGGGTTGATGGATGATGATGAATGATATGGAACAAACATGAAGGTGATGGTGTTGGGACTGATCCTCAGGGAGGCTTCATTCATATCCCAGTGGCTGGGAATAAATTTACCCAGTTTGGTGGGGTGATGGGACACCTAAGGAGGTGTCCTATGAGAATGGAGTGTGTGGATGGGGACTCAAAGAAAGTAGTACCTTTGGGTTGGGGAATGATCTTCTTGGGAAATAATGTTTTGAAGGAGATATCAGGTTGGGAAGTGGGTGATGGGATTGAACCTCGAAGAGGATACCAATGTATCCTACGTAGAAGGAGGGGATCAAAGTCCACGTAGCTCATGATGGAGGTATAGAGTCTGGGTGTCCACAATGGAATGTGTCCCAAAGACGTTCCATGGACATATTTTTGTTTATCAACAATTCGTAAGAGTATCACTATCAATTGTAGGAGTATGTTGATGTTCATGGCTTGTGCATGGTTAGCTTCTGGAAGAGATGGATCAAAACACCTTGAATGGATGGATCTCAGAGACATGTACCAATAAATGGAAGATGTCACGAGAGGAGGGTACATACCAAGAAAGGATATCAAGATTTTACCACTAGTTGTGATTGAACATTGGGTAGGCTTTCTATGTACCATGTGTAGAAGTCAGGGATCAAAACTCTTGTAATTTATCCAGTTATTTTGTTTAACGTCATGCATTGAAGATGATAACTAAACCGACATGTAATAGATGGAACAGATGGGTTGTGGGAGTTTATCCTTAGCGATGCTTCTTATTTTATTCATTTATTCACATCCGTCTCTCTAATACCTTTACAAATTTAATGTAAAAGTGAATTATTGGTGTGATACACTCATGTTTTAATACTAAATATAATTTTTAATCATTATTTGAAATAATCCAATATAGTTAGTTTACTATTTAAATTATAAATATCTCCATACTAATCGAAATTATAATTTTTTATTATTTTTTAGTCTTCCATATTCAATTTTCAACGTATAATTATACGTAATATTTTGCTAATTCAGCCATTTGAAGGGACATATAGTCCACATAAGAAGTCCCAAATAATTAGTGAGGAAATTCAATCATCCATGATGACTGAATTTATTAGCTCAACACAGAAGTCCAAAGTATATTTTTATACAAAAAATGATGGAGGATAATTCAATTTGTCTTTTATAAAAATTTCAGCTCCCAAATCCACGAAAATGGGGCTTAAATGATCTGTTGATGTCAATCACAACATTCTATCTGGGTATTAAAATAAGCACACAATAATTGACTTTTTTCATGATATAAACTTCCATTCATGATTATATTTTTCTGTGTGAAATATAAGATATAGTTTTTCTAATTTTTATTATAAATGTATAATATTTTATGGAATATTCCTTTTCAAAAAACCATTCACATAATAGCTTTAGAGAATGTATGGATTTAAATGGACAGATTAATATTCTTCAATCAATGAGTCATCACACTGGCTCCTTAGGTCCAATGAACACAAAATTTTGAGGGAATACTTTAAACATTAACATATATAATGTTGAATAAGATAATTTATCTAGATTCAGATTCCTAAAGTATCAAATTGCAGATCCAAGTGGATTTGATGACTTTGAAAGCAAATAGTTCACCTCCTTGGGCTATAATTCCATCCCCCCTCTTCTCCTTGAAAAGCTTTGTCATTTCATAATAGAGTAGGATATATTTTCACGAACAAATAATTTAAAATTTACTAGAAAGACGATCCATACTCTATTTTTTTAATTTATAGACCCTTCCTTCTTTTATTTTTTTCATGTTTTTTTGTGTTACATTCATTTGTAATCGTGTATAATGCTTTCAATTTCATTTCAATTTTAATTAATGTTTCTTATTCATATTCTCTTTTATTCATCAAAACAATGTTCTTAAATATTAATGGTCTTAAACTAGATTTAATATATTTAAAAAACATTCCCTTATTCCAATTTATCATTCAATCGAAAGTCTTTGTTGAATTCTAATCATCGTTCATATGTGTGTTTGCCACAAAACTATTTTATTATCCCATTATTTTCATTATCTTTATAATTAATCACCATAAACAAATATTACCAGATTACTAAACATCTCAATGGATGATTAAATATACTATTGGGGTGAGTCATAAATAAGGGATATTAAGTGATTGAGAGATTTTTCTCAATGAATATTCTTTAGGTTAACATTGTGTATGTTGAAATAAAAATGTTATTGATTAATGACATGTTTTGATAAACTTGTGGATTCCATGTATTATTGGAACCATAAAAACACTACCATGAACAATTATTAACAGATTATAACCCTAAGTTAATTTATAGTTTAGAATATGGACTTAACACTTGGGAATTCTGATAAATGACATCTTGTGATGTTGGTGTTAAATTAATGGAATATAAAGCGAATCATAAAGATATCCCAATATTAAATCCGTAATTATGATCTTTTCCAAATAATTATTAAATCGTAAAATCAATATTCATTAATCAATCCTTTCCTCTAATCTGTATATTCCCCTATTATAAAAATATCTAATAAAATGAAATAGAATATAAAAAATGTACCATCGCTGAGGATTCGACCGGAGTGTCTCTATACCCATTTACATAGCACTAAAACCTTGAAAGACTGATTTGTGAAAATTGCCCACACTAAAACATCCTAATTTACCTGTTTAGAAGATAAGGATACAAATCCACATAATTTGGAAGTGACGGAGGCCTGGGGCGTACACATGGCTAGAGACCCAATGAGAATGTCATGGTCACAATTTGCTCTAAGCCCAAGTGTGTCATACTCAGTGTGAGAGACAAAAGTTATGAGTAGAACTGATGGTTATGTCTTTAAAGGTATAACCATGAGATCTGGTGTGGGGCTTATTCATGTCTCTAATCCCAGGTAAATTGATATTGGGACATACTCTAGGAGGGAATCCCGAGGAGGTGGTTTGGGGCTTACGTTGAAACTGCTCGAGGCACACAATTTGATAAATACCAAAGGGAGAGACAAAGAAGAAGGGTGCTGGTGAAAATCCCCTTTCTAGTCCACTTGGACTTATCACACATGTGGAAGCCACATTTTAGCATATTTTTATGAGGATGTGGGTGCTCTGATGTTATATTTCCTAAAAAATAGAAGATGATGACTCACTCCTTATTTCATGGACATACATAACATTGACCAACCCACACATAGGGGAGGGAGGAAACAAGCAATTGCCGATGGGAATGAGGTGGATGAGTGGTCAAAACAGGGGTCCATGTTATCATTGCTATGTGAAAAAAATATCTATTAGAATACCTATGATAAGGATCATTATATAGGGTTACACAACATGAAACATTTTTCTGAGAATGAGGAAATCACTACATCTAAGCCCGGAGGGCTGCAAATAGTTTTTGTGTGCTAGATAGGGATGTTGAACACAAGTGGATCTCAATCATGGATCCTCATGATAAGTACAACATAAGAGGTTTATAGGAAAAGGAGCACACAATATTAGGGACTTCCATGCACTATTAATGGGGTTGAGAGAATGTGGCGATGCACAATGAAAAGTCCTGCATGCATGAAGGGTCTTTTAAACTCACTTTCCTTAGGAAAAAAGAAATCGGTGAGGGTCGATTCCTTTTGGGACAACCCGAAGGGGGACCTATCAAGTAAGATCAAATAGCTATAAGTCATGACATGGGGGGGATCATGGAAGGGGAATCTTATGAGCATGAGAGAAACTATTTTACTTCTGAAGCATTATATATAAGGTATGGGGATCCCCTCAATTTATAGGAGAAAATATCATCGAAATCATGCAAGAATGTGGGAAGGAAAGTTTCCATTTGACGTCACCTTGGGAGTGCAATAATTTTTTGTGAAAAAACAATCATTTTTCACAACATTGTTCCTTCTTTCTCACATCTAACATGGTCATTTTTTAATAGTCTTGAGTGAAATATGGTATTTGAAGTCACATTGGGCGCATAAGAATCTTGTGTGCAGATATCCGTCTTTCATGAGAGCTTCTAATCAAGCACGAGAATCCATTGGGTTTCTCAAAATCATACAATGTGTAAAATTATGTCCATTGGTTTCTAAGATACTCAAATATACGGCCTCAATCAAAATTTGGTGCCAATATCATCACTTTAATCAATCAGAAAAATGGATTCAAAAATCAAATGAGTCTCCAGTTTTCATCGTACATTTATCAAAATCAAACACTACATTTCTTCACCAACTCTTAAGATAACTCTTCCATGATTAACATTAATAAAATCCTTAACTTATAGTGAAAAATAGTCTCCCTAAAATATTGGGGACATAACCTTCTTCCACTATATCTAGGATAAGAAAATTAGTAAGGAATATAAACTTTCAAACTTTGACTAAGACCTCATCGAAAAGAACCTAATGATACATTACTGATAATCCTTCCATACGAAGTGATACATATGTCTCCTAAAGGTCTTCATGTAATAATTTTTATAACAAACTCATTGAAATTATATTTATACTTTATTTGACATCACATAATACTTTTCTAAAATTTAACATTCTTATGGTAAAATGAATTGAGAAACTATGAGGGTTCTCATTTTTTGTCATAGATTCTATTGAAAAAACATGATGCATTTTTCAATATTTAAATGATGCCTAAATCCTAAATTTTATTTTATTTTAGTGTATCTCCATAAATAACATGGCGTAAATAGAAATTTGGGATATAACATTTGGAAAGGGGATATTAATGTGGAGTTTCTTAATCATTTCCAGAAATTTACAACAATGAACTGATATTTTACATTGTATCATCCTATCTAGGAATGGAAGTGGGGGTCTATATGGTGTATCTTCCACATAGGAATCTTATTTTATGATTTTACCTTGTACTTCTGATTTTTAATTTGGATTTACTTCTATATTTTATTATTTAACAGTTTCATGGATACTTTCATCACTGTTTTTGTCGATGATTGTTGCATGTGATTCAGGTTCTTCTATCATCTTTTCCCCACCTTTGTGTGTCTGTTAAAATTTAATATCTATTATAATATTAATAAAAATAAAATTATCATATTCTATTGGGTGTTTATTAGTATTACCAGGCAGTTTAATAGGTAATCAGTTTGATATGGTAATATAGATCTTCTCTTCTTGGTTCTCGAGTTTGCAGAGAAAAGCCCTTTGATTGTGGAACTCTGTTTCTTGAGTAGTATGGCACTATTACACTTTTCAATGAATGTGGAAAGTATATTTTCAATATTTTATTATTTATTTGGGGATTTTTTTTGGTTTCCTTAGTATAGTTTTATGTTTTTATTTTGCAGATGAGGGGGTGAAAATGATGATCTCTTAGGAAAAAAGATTATTATAGGAAAGGTTATTGAGTTCAAAGAGAAGGTGTCCTAGGTGGTCCCTATTTTTTTGGTGGATATTTCCCACTCTTATTATGATAATAAGAATTATTGGGTAGCTACTATTGTAATGGTATATTTGGGATGTAGGATTTATGAAATTATTTTGATTATTGATTATAATTAACATAATTATAATCCTTATGTTTAATTATTTAATTCCTAGTTGAAATTACAGGTATGGGTGTGGGATTACACGCATTTTATAGGATTTAACATCCATTATAGGAGAAAAAGATAGAGATGATGGAAAACGTAGTTCAATTTTTTCTAGTTTTTTTGCAAGTGATTTAACCTGGTCCAAAATAAGGTTGGTATCTTTCACTTGTTGAATTTTATAGTGAGGAGTTCCTCGATATCTATTATGAAGACTATCATTATGCGAGACCTCATCAAAAATATCTCGACAAACATCTAGAATCTTGACCATAAGACTTCCATTAGAGGAAACTGATACCATAGTCTGTGCAATGGGTTATAGGCCGTAGAAAAATGTCTGAAGTTGTACCCACACACCGAGTCAGTGATGTGGATATTCAAGAGTATATTATTTGAAGGGACTCCATGCCTCAAAAAATGACAGACCACCTACTTGATTGAAATTTTGGAAGTAATTATTTTGTTTCCATGTATGTATGGGTGGAATGTACATGTTGATAAATTTATTCTCTAAACTATCTGAAGTGTTAATCAATTCAAGATCTTGGATTTTAAGCCAATACATGGCTCTATCATGTAAGGAATATGGAATTACCCAAATCTTGATCGAATCCTATGATACACCTTGATTTATAAAGGTGTCACACACCTCTAAAAAGTTCAAAATATGATCGTGTAGATATTCACTCTAAATTCTAATAATTTATCCAATATTATCGATCACGTGAAAGATTCCACGTTTGATATTAAATTTCTATATGCAGATAGAAGTAAGAATGACACTGGATGCATGACCACTAATGGATCGTAAACTATAATTCATAATATTGAGCTACCAAAATAATGGCGGAACTCCATGAAATTTATGTTTCACACAATGTTTTATATAAGGATTAAGAGTAATAAGATTTTTATTCTCAACCATGTTTGATGCTTGTGTGTAAAGAGGTATCTATAGATTTTAGGGTTAATCTCAATAGGTTCTTGACATTGAATGAGTCAGTAGGTCTTGACACTTGCACTAGAAGAATGGAATGAGAAAAGAAACAAATCAATGTAACAAATTAGAAAAATATATTTGAAGGGGGAGATGTGGTTTAAGAGAATCCTAGATTTATAATCAAGGTTAACATGATAAAAAAAATTTATATACCCAATAATGGTTCCAAAATTTGATTGGCCCATGTAGTTTCATTGATTCTTCATGTTCATTATCTGAATATAAATTCAAATTAAACTCAACAAACACTACTATGAATGTATGTGAAATAGTGGAAGTCTGATATCAGACCCACATATAAGATCTAGCAAGGCCGATGACCTAGAAAATTTGATCTTAACGGTGGATTCCTCACATGATTATAAGATTTGAATTGTATGATAATGAATTTGATTAAACAATGTTGATGAATGAAACAGTACAGGATCAATTGATGGGGCCTACACATAGGAGAACCCTAAATCTAACTTGGATCGGTCTTTTGGCATAGACTGTGTAGTTGTTCAAACATCACCAATTTTTCCTAATTCCAGAAAATTGGATCTACCAAGATTGGAAACCACTCTTTAGTATATATGTGGTTTCCAATAAAGATATATTGGGTACAACTAAAAATGTTGAAAATAAATCAATCTATTGTTTTGAGTTTTTTCTTTTTTAATTATGTCAAGTCCCTTCCCATATAATCTCCATGAGTGGATCATGTAAGAGAATTCAATATGGTTTTATAAAAAACCATATTCACTAGTCAATAAATTATCCAATTTTTTATTTAGAAATTAATTAATGCATTGATTCCCCAACTTTTTATCCCTAACCCTAGGAGGTATATCTGATCATGGAATACGTAGTATAAAACATGAAAATAATTAACAAAATTGAAATTGGTGTTAGGGAAGAATACATACTGAATCATGAAAGTATAATATGATATTTTAACAAAATAAATCATGAAAACAAACAAATACTGATGAGTGAAGAATGAATTCACCATAACGGAATGAACAGACAACCAATGAAAATTGAAATGAAAATGGAATTGAGAACATATTCATTGAAAATCATTGTAGAAATACCCAAATAAATAATGAAATGAAAAATTAAGTACTAAAAAAATGAAAAATGACTAATCTCCTAAAAAAGTATAGCAAATGGAATATAAATAGTCCACAAAACCTTACAGTTTATGAAATATTAATATTGTATGTCTTCATTAACCACACTATGCCCAGTACTCTTACACCACAAGTAAAATGCTTTATACTGTAAATGAATTTTTTTTGACTTCAATGATTTTATATATCAAATTTTTAATGAAAGGTAAAAATTGTGGTGTCTTCAAGACCTAGGGATGTTTCGGAATAAGAATAGATATTACTTCATATATATTCATCTTCTAGAAAATTTTATGTCTTGAACTAGTTTATAACCTATTCTATAATTAGTTTTTCTCAAGGTATTTAGATTATTAAAAAAAATTTATGATGTGAAATTATTGAAACTATAAAAATTAACATTATATACCTTTTTCTGACTATTTCCCAATTTTCTAATAAAAAACCAACAAAAAATGTAAAACTTTATCAAAAATGTATAAATCATAATGAATTGAATACAAAGCCACATTGAATACTTTTATTCTAGTATTAAACCAAAAAATAAGAGATGGAAATGTTTTTGATGTAGAAATTGGAATTATTTTTGGATTCCTCATGTTATTTTAAGAGTTGTGTTGTAAGATAATAAATTAGATTAAACTTAGTTGCTGAAAGAAATTGTCAACGATCAATTTTGTAAGGATTATACATAGGATAACCCTAAATTTAAAAAGGGAAGTTATATTATTTTATACTATTTTTTTGGTAAAATGTAACCAATTTATCCTTAGTCCATAAAAATGGATCTACTTAGATAGTAAACCACTCCTGGGTTTACATGTCGTTGGTAATCTAGATACATTGCGTGCAACCGAAAAAGAATAAAAAATATCAAAATATTGGTCCTAATATATTCTATTCTAATTATGAAAGGTTTTTTCTTTTGTAATCTCAATGTCTAGCTCATGCAAAAGAATTATATAAGATTTTATTGACATCCTAATTTTTTAGCTAATAATTTGACTATGTTTTTATTTGTAAATTCATTAATTCATTGCTACCCAATATTTTGATCCCTAACCCTATACAGTTTAGCTAGACATGGAAAATCTAGTATTCAACATTAATATAATTAATATAATATAAATATACACTAAAGAAAAATAAATATTTAATCCCTCAAGTAGAATATGAAAATTTATCAACATTAAGCAATAAAACCCATTATATATGGGAGAATAAAAACACATGATGATGAAAGGAAGGAAGAAACATTGGAAATTAAAATGGAAGATGTAATTGAAAAATTCATAATTGAAAAAATAATTGAAATCACTAAATAAGAAAAAAAAGATAAATAAATATCTAAAAAAAATCAAGCTCATTGAAATGTTCGCCACTTTGAATATAAGTAGATGACATCACCTTATGGCATAAGAATTTGGAACTATAATCCATATTTAATCACACTGTTCTTAGTAATCATATGATTTAAATCATGGTTTTACTCTATAAATGAAAACATTTAAGTATTTTGTTATCTAATATCTCTAAATTCTATATTTTGGGGAAATTTGTAGGCTCTTCAATAACCAAGGATTTTAAGGTGTAAGGATAGATCTTAAACCACAAGTCATCTTCTTAGGGAAAATTTTATGGCTTGAACTAGTTTATGGCATGTTCATTAATTTGTTTTCCTTAACGTATTTATACATAAAATGAATTTTTATAGTGTAAATTGGATGAAAAAACAAACATTAATAACAACTCCTTTTTTCTGGCCTTAGATAAATTTTCTTGTAGAAACCATCCCAAATCGAAAGTAAAATTTTAGAAAACATTTATAAATTAGAATGAATTGAATACAATCTATATATAAATTAATAATATCAATTTACCCCACAATTGAACAATTTTTTATTATCATGAAAAGTGAATCTCAATAAGGATTCCATATGAAACACTTTTTCATAGGAAACATTAATTTCAACCATGAAAATAAGATAAATTGTTAGTGGGAAATGATATTCCTCTAAAATCACAATATTAGAGAAAATTGTTTATTCTTCATAATCAAGTTCATTATTGAAATCCATTTTTCATTTAATTTTAATTTTTTTACTGTATATTGAATATGTACCCATGTAATAATTTAACTCACCATTAATTATCTCTCATCACTCAAGTTAAAATGAAATTTGAGTTATGATCATACCTTATTCCTAACCTATCGTTACATTGGTTCTACGATCTCTACTCTAAGTCAAATACACAATTAATCAAGAGGGATTCAAAAATATTGGTCAAATTACATTTTGGATGAGGTTTGGTGGATAAATGATAAAATATAATCCCATAAAGGAGGGTAAACTCTCATGAATAATGCATAATAATAAGAAATATTTCAATGAAGAACCTCAATAAAAAAAGAAGCATATCCCCACCCCCAAAATCTCAGGACATGTTCTTGGATGTTCCATAAAATTTTAATGAATTTATCAAGTTTTTTATGAAAATTTATGTTTATAAAATATCTCACATCAATCAAATAACAACATATGATCTTTCATAAGATTCATCTATCATAAAATGGTGTTTCTTTATCTTTATAATGAATAACCCATTTTTTCGACCCATGGTATTCATGAAATACATAAAACACAACCATGGAGCACATCCCATAGATCCTGTAATAATGTCACCATACATATCCTCAATATAAAAAATCCATTTCCCAGTAATAATGATCATTTCCCAACCATTATTCAAGTGATAATAATGAAATCATTCCAATAGTAGGGCAGAAAAGGATAAAATGGTCTTGTAAATTATTCAATCCTAAAATGGTTTCCCATGGCCTCTAAATTCATATGATGGGAATATATACAGGTTGGTATCAGGAAAAATTGCTGACCCAAAATGTCACAATCATTTTAAAAATGTATGTGTTCAGTCATTGCCCCAATATCATTATAATGCATGTTCTGATTGGTTAAAATTCCCCAAGTATCTCAGAAGAAATATTATTAGATAATAATGTGAAAAATTAGGTCCATGATCTTATCAAAAGTGGGAACAAATATAAGGGGTAAATCACTCATAGAATAGAAAATTATAATAAGTCAATAAAAAAATGCAGGAATTTGGAATAAAAAGTAATTTAATCAACTCATTAATAATGTTGAAAATCTATTCAAGAATAAATAAATGATTTTAAATTTTTCCATCATTTTTTTATTTTATTTACATTTCTGATATAATATTTTATGTTAATGAATATTACAAATGAAAAATTCCACCTAGAGTAATGAGAACAAGCAACAATCTTGGTGTAAATTCAGGAAATTACTATATTGTTCCCCACACATAAAATGAAATGGTATCCGCGCTATTTTGTGAAATTATGTCGAAGAGATTATAATATCCCTATAAATAAATTTAAAATGGAATTCTTGATAGTAGTGTACGGAATTGAGAGATCCCTGTGCGAAATGCATAGACCTAGGGTAAAATTGTGGATATTTTTAATGAAACAAGGATTCCATTAATTATGTTATAAAAAAAACATACCAACACTACAGAAGTGATTATTTCATTGTATATAACCAATATAAAATTATTAAATGGTAAGTTTCATGAAACATTCAACAATGGATATCCGCACATGCTGAAATTAATAGAGTAAAACAAAAACTATGTACCTAACAAAATTCAAATAATGGAAACTAAAAAAATAAAAAAAGACCTAACAAACTCAACATAAACTCAGAATATAAAAAATTTGGGTTCCCCTCCCCATATAGGGCTAACAATGTAATCATAGTCCAGATGTATGGACATATGTTAGTCAGAGTTGTCCATAAGCTCAACTTTCATTAACCTATTATGGGAACTATAGGTTGTGTTTTTAATATCCAATGGTCACTTGGTGGATTTACACACTTTAGAGATAGGCATCAAAAACATCTTTTGCAGTAGTCGGAGCATCTATTCAGGTCATGGAAGGGACATCAAAGGTAGTCCTATATCATAATTTACATGGTAAATAACTCACGGGGAAGTCCATATGGTACCCTAATCGGTGCATCAATAGTCATAACAAAGGAATAAAGTCAAGGAATAGTAATCTAAATAAATAAATAATAAAGAAAATGTGAGTGAAGATGTTTAAGTTCCAAATTTCACAACCCTTCCATTAGATAATATAAATAGTAAAATTATTGATAGGGAATATAACGGATACAAAAGAACTCTCGAAAGGATAAAATCAGGGCAAAGGATCTGTAGTAAATATAAGATAAGCATGAAAAATATCTCCGAGAAATATTAGAGTTCTCCTCCTAAATTTTAGGTTCCTATAGCTTCTTTTAAATATGGATGTCAGTGATGGTGGCAATAATAGATAGATCAACCACTGAATTCGGTTCCATGGTGCTAGAATCATAGCCTTTCCCCACTGGTGGAGGGGAGGTGTCAATCTGTATTGATTTCATATGTCTAGTGGTTGTATATATGAATGGAATTTTAGAGGTAGATAGTAAAGTAGGGCCATGTCCTCATCGATAAGCCTATTATAAGAAGGCCAACTATTATTAGGGTTATAATAATGAGGGAAAATTAGAAATATGGAAAAGAGGGTTATTCGAAAGATGTTTTAGTAATGGAATCATAGGTAGGTCTGTCGACAAGATGAGGGTGGGTAGATGTAGTGGTTAGTGCTGAAGCATAGGAAGATTACGCGAATGAGATGTTGAAATAGAATAATATCACACATTGGTTCTCTAGAATACACTAGAGATTGTTATTTTGACTATGGAAAAACTCCAAAATATCTGACAGAGTAGGGGGAGGCTAAGAATATATTGGCATAAGATGTCTAGTATCTACTATCTCATTGTGAATGATAGGGGTGTCGTACACATCAGGAGAAATGCAATTATTATTAGAATTGACATACTTAGGTTCCAAATAATAGAGGTCTCACTCCTTCCAAATAATCCTTATCTTATGGATCATGGGAAGGTGTATATATTACATCAGAACAAGTGATGATGGTGGCTAAGAGTTGTTGAAGTCTCCTAGGTTCTTCTCTAAGTCAGTGATAAATGATCCACCCATCAGAGTACCACATATTTGTTCGGCCTATTTCTTATAATAGAGAGAAAACTGGGTATTCATGTTGAGAAAAAGAGCTCCCATTGAGGTGGAGAGGATAAAAACCTATATTTTTTTTATTTAGCCATGGTAGTTACTTTTTCTGAGCCAGTTATAGGCCAAATAACGATGAATAATCCCAAGAGAAGCACTTTTCCACCATGAGCTTTGACTATTGGTTGATCAGGAATGCTAGAGTTTTCATGGGATATTAGTGCCAAAATCTAGGGAGTATACATCTTGTATGAATGTAGACATAAGGTACATAGTCATGATATATGGTGATTCCTGATGAGTATACCCCAAAAAGAATTCTGAACACCCCTAGTTTCAACTCTGAATCACTACCACGTAGTCTAAAAGTGTCATGGATAACCATTATCTCAATGCTAGTGAGAAACTTGAAAGAACATACGTATTCTACCCTCACACACCTAAATAATATGCTCAAGTTTAATCCACCAGTGAGATGTAATAACTTCCTCATTCATGATGTTCTTGTGAAACATGACCTAGTCTAAGGTTTTGTCAGACCTCATTGGATTGGCTTACAAGTAGACCAAGATGACCTGATGTACGGGGTTTGGGAAAATAGGCATTGATGGAAAATGGTAGGTAGAGCCACAGTCTATGATTTTTGGGATTCAAATCCTAAAACCAAAATGATTGGAGAGAATGGTGAGGTGGTATCTATAGATATCTAGGGTGATCATGGAGAAGGAGGCAGTGGGGTAGGAACCGGGGTCATGCATTTGAAAATAGGAGGCTATGAATTCTATCTCGTGCATTTGAATGGGGGATATAAACCACCTCTATTTTTAACCGTGATGGAAGGGGAGGATTGAATTATTAAACACCTAATGATTTTATTCCCATGACATAATATTTATAGATATAAAATCATCATAAACTAAAAAGATTTAATTTATGGTGTAAAACCCTAACTTATGGCAAATGTTTTCTGAGAAAAGTTCTGTTAAAGATGACTTACAATATAAAACATGCATACATCTTAAGGTGATATGGATACTTTATATTCTACGAACCCTAATTTTCATAGATATTGGAATTTTTTTTCTTTTTAGTTCTTTGTTTTTTGTTTAATTCATTATTTTGGGATTTCTACTGTGATTTTCAATTAAGAAGTTATTAATTCCAATTTTTTTTCAATTTCTATTAAATCTTCATTAATTCACCATCATGCAATATTTATTATACCATATCTAGAATTTTGATTTATTTATTCATTCAAATAAACTACCATAATATATTAATGTGATTCAATAATAATTCTTCAATGATTCATATTTAAATTGTGTTAATTATTTTTAGGTTTAATAAAAAATATACATTCAGGGATAATCTTCCCTAAGGTATGGGATATTATGTAGTGGTAACAATAATTTAATTAATTTATAAATAAAAGTCTTTGTAATTTATTTCCTAAGTATTTAGGATGACTATAAAATCATATTAAATTCCCTTACATTAGATATAATAGGATATAATAATAAAAGGTTCCCAAAATAATTAGAATAGACCAAACTAGGACACATAGTTCGATTTTTTTAGATTTTATTATTACACCCAATGTAAAGGGATAATAAACCACATTTGGACCATAGAGTGGATTCCTATTTGAGTAGATCCAATTTACTAGACCGAGTATGAATTATTTATGTTTTAACAACTAATAAATTTAATCCAATAGACCTTCCTGTGTTAAATTTTGGGTCATCATATGTATAACCCCCAAAAATTTATCCTGAAAACATTATTTCATCAAACGAGTTCTATCTAATTCATTATAATAAAACCCAAATCATAGAATTTTGTGGGGAATCTACCGCTAGGTTCCAATTGTTAGGTCACCATCCTTTCCAGCTCTTCCCTATGGGTTAGACCGCATAATTAAACTATTCTACGTACCTATGACGTTATGCTACATGGGTTTAATATTAACTAAATCATTAACAAAAAAATATAACTTGAACTAGTCAACCATCCCTTTACAATTAATTTAGTTTTAGATTATTATATTTTTAGTACTATTTTAAAAGACTACCCTTTGGAAACAGTATCATGGTAATCCCACATATAAAAATGATACTTCATATGTGACGTTTCAAATACCCTACATTGAAATGAATCTTCAAGGATCACCATGAAAGAATAGATGCAATAAAGAAGAACATGCCACTATTAATCATAAGAACAAAATAAAATACCCAAAGAACATCATCCCATAAGGATTCCTCCATAAAACCTCAACCTCAAAACCGATAAAAAGGATTCCATAGCCTTATGTGAAGATGAGAATAATTTAGAAAAAAAGAATAAAGGTAAGGTGAAAAGGGATATGGCATGTATTGAGAGTAAATTATCATACAATGAACGATCCTAAGGATAGATTTCAAGAACTTACAACCACTATAAAATAATCATATAATCAATTAAGATTCATGAGAATAATAAGGAAATAAAATTAATTAAAATGTAAACCAAATTTATAGTAAAAATATAGAGAAATATCATTATGTAATGACTTATTGAACTACAGTGCAATGACAGATTGATCAGGGAATTACGACGTGTTTCCACAATATGACTATCCCCTTTTTCATAGTCAATAAAAATTTATTTGGTGATACAATGAAATATGATTCATAATGTTTCAATTCATGATTCCCTTTGAATCACAACATAATTTACCACCACATCCCTCAAAATTGATATAATTAAGACAAGAATGGTAGGGTAACCTATGATCTATGACACAATGATCCCAAAAAGGGGAGAACAATGGAATACCAATAACTAAAGTTTCATGGTGAAATGCCTTTAATCATGACATAATAGTCCATATATAAAATTATAAAAAATTTCCAATCACTATGTATGATGAAATAGAAAATATATATGATTAAACCAATAACAAATAATACCCTTCATACTGCAAAAATATTGAAGATACCTCTATAGAATCTTTCACAACACATTACACAAATAATTTGGGGAAAAATAGCATGACAACAAAAAATTTAGTAAAATCACATCTTATATCCCACCGAGATACATCTATAACAACCCAACACCATCATAATCGAATAATAAAAAATTAATTGTCAAAATATGTTTTTTATTTATATTATATACCTATGAAATTATTTTCATCCACAAGAATCAAAACCAAACATTGGAAAATAATAACAACCTCCAAAATAAGCATCCCAGGAGATATATATCAAACTAGAACCCCACCACTATAAGATAAAATCAAACACATCATAAGGTAAGTGGAAAACAAATAAAATTATAAGTTAAACAAGAAGTCATGATATTGTAACAATTAACAAGAATTAATCATTTAATAACTAAGGGTATTGAGGGTGAATCTATAATTCATGTTACCATGTATAGTCTTTCGTAATTTTTTATCACCATAATATTTATACCAAAAGAAAACAAACCCACACAACATCTCCACATCATTATCCCAAATCTATACTAGGTTCTCTATTAACATAACATCATCTTAATATATAAATCATCCCAATAATTAATATGACACTCATTTGGAAGATAGAGATAAAGTTGATATAGGACCAAACGTTTGTGTTCTTAACCCATCTATGAAGAAATATCCAACTGATAAATAACTTCACAAACACTCTAAAACATCATATAATATCTATTGAATAAAGGGGAAATATTTATATCTCCATTAAACCTTTTCATGTACACATTATCCCCTTTGTAAAATTTTATAATCATAATCTAATGACCATTATATGTTTTTTGATGATCTTGGGATACCATAATTTTCTCTTTAATTAGATGCACCTTCTCTATTTAAAATTTAAACCAATTCCGATAGAACAATTTTCAACTCTCTAGCCTCAGTAAAATATTAAAAAAATGTATTGTAAACCATAAAATGCTTTGAATAGATTAAAATCATTACATGAGTGTTATATGTCATTATATAAAATCTCAACCATGGGTAAGAGATTCACCCATTAAACTCCAATGTCTAGGACACATGAACTTAATATATCCTACAATGTATGAATAAGACGATTTTCTAACCGTTTTTTTTGTAGATAAAATGTATTTCTATGGTATAATTGAGAGATTAAATAATTATAAAGAACCTTACATACCCATGAGGTAAACCGAGGATCATGATTAGATATAATTGTCCAAGGAACCGCATGAAGCTCCACAATATTATCCATATACTTCACTTGCAAAACATCTTCTACACATGAATCCTTGACTAAACATAAGTGACCTGACACTATCAAATGATATGAAATCACCCTGATGATGTCATATCCACCATGATATTTAGGTGATGTAGTGAATAATCCATAAAAGTTCCGTAAAACATCAATCGTGTAATATTAGACATCATTCATGAACCACATTGATTAAAATTTATAACCTATATGTTATGAAAAACCCACTATCATGAAATAAACTCCACCACCAACCTCTTAAAACTTGACCACTACCATACACATCATAAGGCACTATACATATTATTTATATCAAGATATGATGGAAAGGATAAGGTGTGAAACATACATTTAACTAGCTCATGCACTACAAAAGAAGTAAAAATACTCCCCGAAAGAAGCATATCATGCCATTTATCCTCATCCCATCCCTCAAGAGAATCTCTACAAATAACATGATCATGCTAAAAACATAATTCAAAATCTCCCAATAAGATTCATAAAACTATTAAAACAATGATAAATATACTGTCAACTGATAAAGTCAACCACCACCGTATGTTTTATTTATATCAAGATAAAATTAGGCAATATCCACTATAATTTATCACTCATCATCAGATTCATGAAAAACATCTTCTCATGAAGTCCTACTTAGTGAATAAACTATTGCATCCCCTTTCCTCACAATATAAGAGATTTAAAAATCAAAATCCTTCAAGAACACTATTCACTTTTAATAACATGGATTCAAATCATATAGAGGGAAAATATATCTTAATATCTTATGATTATTTAATTCTATAAAGTGATCATCGATGAGATGGATTCACTAATACATCATGGAAAATACTAAAATAAAATTCCCATAATCCTAGAAATAATAGTTATGTTCATGAGGCCATAATTTTCTATACCCATATGATGTAAATTTTCTCTACAATATCAAAACACATCCCAATTAAATATGTTATGTTCCTAAGAAAAAATCAGAAAATACTATTTCCACTATAAGAAATAGAAGAAGAGTACTTAACAACAACATTGTGATTCAGTCCAAAGTATCCTGTCACTAGTTTGACTTTAAAAAGACCTAATCATTCCAAATCAATGTTGTTAATAAATTATGAATCCAAGTAAAATAAATAAAAAAACTCATATGTAATTCTAAATGGATAATGAAACATCAATACTCCAGAATAATCTTATTGGATAACAATATAAAATACAATAAATCTTTGAAGAATTCACATATACTCCCCACTGAGATATAACATCCCCCACAAATGACCCTATCCAATTAAAAATACATACTTAGATAGATTCCAAAATAGATGATGATATGAAGAACATGCATAATATCTCTTAAATTATCCACATACTCCACCTGAAACCGTAAATTTATAAGGATTTCATCAATTAAAGCCACAAAAAACCAATCCATTAACATTCAATACATGGATTTCATTAGCCACATAAACATGGTTATTGTGTTAAAAAACAAAATGATTTTCCATGAACTTATAGTCACCAAAACAACACATGAAGTTGCTCTTGAAGATATCATTATACCTCAGACTCAATTTATGATACTCATCCCATAGATCTGTATTTGAGAACTAGTTATCCCCTTTAAAAGTATTAAATAAATAAAAAATCCTTGGGAGAGGGTAGTAGTTATTCACTTCCATCTAATTCAATTGGTGCAAATTAAAATAAAGTCACAAGCTTCCATCCAAATTCATCATGAACAAGAATAGTTCACCCCATAGTGATTTATTGAGAAAAGAATAATATTTTTTAAAGGTTCATTGATAATGATTATCATCTCATGTAAATAAATTTTTTTCATCATATACAAACAAATTGAATTCAGAGAAACATCATGCTCTAACTCTAGCTGAAAAATGATATCACATTGAGGTGGAAACATCACAAGAACTTCAGAGAAGAAATTGGGTAACTCTTCCATGATATTTAGAAACACCAATACCTAAACCAAAGATATAATTAACATTAGCTCAACCATCATAGGAGATATGGTATCCATACACCTCTAGTCGATTCATTTTCCAAACTCAGCGATAGACACAATATTCTCACCATAAATATATAACATTTCAAATATTCTATAGAAGAAATCAATAACACCATACTCTGAATATAAATATTCCATGATAAGGATAAAATCATATGAATAAATATGTAAACATAGGAACTTTCATGATGACCAATGTTACAATAGCATTAGATCAAAATCTCTACAAACATCATACAAGCTAATCAGACTTCTATTTGGTGTAGTAAATATTAAGGGAACTAGAAGCCTCTATAACTTGTATCCTAGAGTTTGAACCAAGTAATGTGTTTAAAATAATATTATAGATCTAAAATAATATTAATTATACACTCTAGTTGAATATAAGAATATGGTACTACACACAACATGTGTTCCACTTGAATATGGAAACTCTATCATATATACCTATCTATATCCTACCACTCTACCTCATTGGACAAACTAAATAATAAAGCATTAACCATGATTGACCATATTTCCTTGAGGATGAGTTTAATCATATGTGTGTTCACTATTGTATACATCTTTTCTACGATATAAAAAACTTTAGGAACATTTATACCACTGTTATTATCTTAAATTAAATCACTATAACTAATGAACCTATAGCAGGATGTAAGCTCTACATTGAATAATATAGAAGAGAAAAAACTAAAACTTTTTATTCCCATGACCTCTGTTGGAAAATCAATGCTTACCTGGGTTCTTAGTAGAGTAATGCGAACTACCAGCTCAAGAGATTTCATATCACAATATATGAGGCCAACTTATTTCTCGATGAAGCATAACTAACAAGTTATCTAAAAACCATTATCCATATAAATTCTAATACGATATTCATAATGACTCCCATCCTGAGACAATCTTGTCCAAGACTCTAACTTCTTGATAAACTCTACCATATCAAGAACCACTAGAAACATTGAAAATTTTAATATATTGAACTGGTGTTGGATCTATAGCTACAATGCCTCCTAAAATGCCTCAATTTATCCTATTCATGCAATAGAAGTCCTAAATCAAAATAAGGGACGTACATAAAATGAATCTCAAACTATTAAATGATAGATCTCATTTTATGGAGTGAAATTTACTCCCACTTGTGTACTTTATTAATTTCAAAATAAAGGAGATCATCTTGGATCAATTCATAAAACATCGTAAACTAAACTCTTGAATCCTCATGATCAAAAATTAATATGATCAAACACTTACATGAAACTCCATGCACCAAGATGATATACAATAGATTTCATGAACCATCCCAGATACACTAGTACACTAATACCTAATTTGACTCCGACATGGTCTGAAGCGCGTTACCAATCCCCACAAGCTAGGAACCAGCACCAATAATCATACAATTATTACAGTGGAATGAATTTTCTATAATAATTCAGATGATAAATGATAATATTCATTATTCTCATCACCCCAAAGGAATATTGTAACAAAATAATATTGTTATAAAAGTACTCAAATAATACATCATCATAAGACATAATGTTTCCACGATAAATATCAAAGATAAACCCATGTAACATGTGGATCACATCACAACTAGTCACCTTCAACACTCAGGGTCCAATGGAGCATGAACATCCACCACCTCCATGGGTTACTTTTCATTTTCATGGACCTAAGATAAGATACTATTCATAATCCCAAAGGAAAAGGTAGGTTGTGAGATACAAAGCTAAGTGGGTTCTCACCAAGTGTTTTGTAATCAATTATATAACTAATAAACCAAATATTCTTATAATTTTAATAAAATATTAATGGAATAATATTTACTTGTTTTCAACAAAACAAGATATCATTATTAAATGATTTATGATATATAAAAATTGTCTTAATTGATCATTTTATATAAAACGTTTTTATAAACCTGTTGGCATGAATAAAGATGTTTTATAAATCAATGGAATGAAATAATAAAATCAAGTATATCATAAATAATTTATCAATCCTGGTGGTATATTAGTTTCTTGTAATATGATGCTTATACTACTCAATCAGAGATCTCAAATCAATTTCTGCACACGTCACATGACTTTGGCCATCAAGAATCAATTCTACATCAGTGAAAAAATCACACCATACCATATTTTTGTCAGTGTTTTCATCGTCAATATAGTTTTATAGGGTAAGAACATAGTGTGATTTTTCTAATTATCCACTAACTACCAAGGTTCACCTGTTCTTCAGTTAACCAATCAATCAATCATAGGGAAATCAATCATTCCAAATCATTTCAAAATATAATTTCGTAGTTTGAGTTTTCAATATGACTTTTTCATTTAAAAAAACCATTTGTCTTAATCATTTCATGCCTTTTGAAATTATCATTCAATTTAATCCATTTATCTAAAAAATGAATTTTGAAATAAATCAATCAATTTTTCTGAAATCCTCCCAACAATTTCATTTCCATTGAAATTGGGGTTATTTTACAATATTATTTCCCTATTCAAAATAATCCATCAATCATATAAAATTTGAGTTTTAAATCAATTTGAACCACATTTCAAAAAATTACGTAAATAATGGATTCGATTGTAGTTAAAAAATCATACAGAACAACCTACATTTTAATCAGTGACAAAAATAACACATACAAAAGGGAAAAGACAATGGGGAATGAAGGAGAATGAGACAAAAAAGAAAATAATAGATTAGAAACATCAATATGAAACTCTTATTTAATAAAAAAACATGAGATCATACCATTTCAAAATATGGGTAGCATAGCGGAGGAAAAACCATAGTGAGGGAACCCCTATGCGATCAAATGCCAAACCGTGATGTCCAGAAGGGGACAAATGACTCACTGGGCATGTGAGGAATCCTATGTTTACCAGGAGGAGTGATTGTAGAATTCCCAATTAAATCAAATGTGAAAAAAAACCACAAGGAATGACATATTTACATTGTAAATAAAGTGATTAAAGAATAAATGCATCAAGATTCACAAACAAATGAAAATGTGTCACCTCAGGTAAGTGACAAATTTATGATAACTTAATACATTATGGTGTAAATAATTTTTAACCATAATTAACTCTCATAGATTATGGATATTAGAAAACTTATATAATAAATCAATGGTTAATGGAATAAATTCTTTCTGTATCAAGGGAACATAAATAGAATTTTGTTGAAACCCACAATAAGTTCCAACTCACCCCAAACCCAAATGGTCTCCCTCTATAATATTGAAACATATATACATGGAATCCATTAATACAAAAAAAATATCCCCAAAATTTAGTGCATTTTCTATGAAAATTTTTCACCATCCTAAAAAATATTGAATTGAATTCGAACTAAATGGGAATAAAAAAAGAGTCAATAAATACCTGAAATAAGGTAATGAGATATTACAATATCCCCACCAAAGACACTTTAAATCCACTTAATACATCTCAAGAATATTCCATATTAAAGAGAGGAGGCTTATTCTCTCTCATCAATGAATAAAATTCCAATTTCTCAGGACAATCAGAAATATTTTGTCATAGTGCATGCACTAAATGTATCATCTTCCCATATGGAATACTTTTTTCAGAATTATTAATCCATACTAGATACTAAATCTTAGATAAATCATGAAAATCTTCAAGAACATCGAAGTTTAGAACATTATAAGGGCCATAAAAATAGTATCGAATATGTGATACATGAAACCATTTGTATATTGAAGTAAACTATTTTGGAAGTTCCAAATGGTAGGCCACCATACCACTCACTCAAAAATCTAAAAACGACCCACAAAACCAGATTCAATATTTCTATATTTCCTAAGGTTTCGATGAACCATCCAAGGTGAATCTATCCAGAACACATGGTCACTAACTAAAAACTCAAATGGACATTTTCAATGATCATAATAATATTTTTACCATCTCTAGGACATCAATAATATCTTATGAATCAATCTAATGTTCATCGTCATATCTTGGACTAAACTTCATTTAACAAAAGAACATTCACCTATCTTCGACCATAATATTGCATATCTATAAGGATTTCCATACAATCCCTTATAGGGATCAATTCTGATAGGGGAGTAATAAATATTGTTGCAGGAAATCTCAATCTATCCCAGATGGTCTTCTCTAGATCCATAAAAGTCATGAATAAATGAATATATCTTTTCCTAATGAATTTGTATAGGTCATTATTTAAGGACATCCATATTCAGATGATATTCTATGATCAAAAGTTCCTAGGATCCCATGGCCTCCTTGAGGCCTCTCCAGAAGTAAAAAAGTTAAATGGGAATCCCTATTAGAGACTATAGATGAAGGAACTCCATTAAATATGAAAATATTATATATATATATATATATAGAGAGATATCACATGTCCTCAACATTGAATTCATCATTAATTGGTATAAAGTGAGCCTATTTGGTCATAATATCGATAAAAACCGATATCATATTCTTCTTATAAGGGGTATGCAGTAACCAAACCCTGAAATCTATAAAATTATCATTACACATCCTTATTGGCACTAGATGAGGCTAATTAAAACTCAAATTTATCTGGAGCTATGATTTGACATATAGGATAGTATTACAATGAGAAACAAAGTCAGTGATGTCTTCACTCATACATAGACAACAAAATCATAGTATCATATCATAGAACATCATCATGGTACCTGGGTGCACCAACTAGTAGGAACTATGTTAGTCCTTCATCATATTATTTATCACAATAAAAGAACAAAAAACTAGTTCAAAAAACATTTGATAATCTAAAAATTTAATTTGCAATCATTGATGGTCTCCCCACCATAAATAGAGTCTATAATTCAATGGGATTCATTATTAATCTCTTTATCCCAAATAATAATATCAAGTAGAGGGCAGGTTAACATAATTCTTATTAAAAAAACCTCAGACTCATTTTACAAGACTCCCAAATGAAACTAAGACAATAAATCCATCATATTCCACTCTTATAATGAATATTTCATAACATGGGTTGTAAGTTTCCTGGTCAAAGTGTCATTAATTAAATTCGCATTACTAGGGGTGTAGAAAATGTTGAAATCAAAAACTACATGTACTCCACCCAATGCCTCTGAAGGAGGATAAAATATTTTTGAGAAATGATATAACTAGTTCTTTTTTCTATCCGAATAGATAGTAAAACATTGACCATAAAGGTAATGCCTATGAATCGTATGAACAGGAATCACAACTGTGAGTTTGAGATCAGAGATAGGACAATTATTCCCAAGTGGTGTAAGATGTCAGGAACTATAAGCTACCATGTGGTTACTCAATATATTGACACAACACAAAATCAAACCTAATTCATTACAAAAGACAACATTTCCTTACATGGAATCAGGAAGAGTAATAAATGATGAATAATTAGAAATATCTTTCTGTGAAAAAAATAACTCTATGATTTATCATCCCAAATGAACATCACTCCTTTATGAGTAAGAGTGGTCATTAGATAATCCAATTTCAAGAAATATTTGTTGAATATGTGATAATATCCATACATATGATAATAAAGAATAAACACTGGCTTAGTATTGGGTATTAAATTAATAAAAAACATCATAGTCTTACTAGTGGAAATATGAAGAAATAATTAGTAATAAATTATGAAACATGATGAAAATTGAAGGGATATCATCACCTAGAGATACCCACTTCATGTCAAAAGAAGACACCAATATTACCCTACCCAAATCTATAAAGGTGGGGTCTGAATCTACTCAACCATAGGTCCCATTATCCCTAAAAGAAAAGATACAACCCATCCAATAATGAATAAGTGAACCCTAGAAGACAATATTCAATCTGAGTCATATGATAAATCATCCAATCCATCCTGAAAATGAGGTTAAGACGTTTCATGTCAAAGAAAAAAAAACGGTATGCTTAATCTCTTAAAGACAGAAAACACAAGTATGACACCAGAGAAAATACTATATCTTCACTCTATGGAGCATAATAATAAACCTAACATAGGACAAAATATCTATAGGAACATTCAAAAAATACACAACATGAGTTGATATAAACTAGTGAGATGCACCATATCAAATAAATGACTTGTGAAGCTATTTTTATGTTACCTGTAAAAGCCGCTGGAGACACATCATCTTCCATTGGATACTCTTCCTCTATGCGAAGAAGATTCATTATGGGTTATTTTGGATATAACCCCTAAGTGATTTAATATTCTAATTACACCATATTAATTTTTGTTGATGATGATCCCATGACACTGTGAAGAGTAGAATGTAAGTGTAAAAACATCTATAGGCGGCATAAGGAACAACACAAACTACATATCCTAGGTGCCCCTATGTAAACCCAATTCGAATGCCCAAACAATCCACACTGGATGAAAGTAAAACTGAAATATTATAGAAACTAAAATAGTTCCGGATTATTCCTTATATCTATATCTACTATGAGACACAACACATATCCTCTTTAATTTAAGGGAACTCACGGAACAACTTATTGGTTGAAAATTAGAGTCCAATCCACCCTGAATTACCATCCTGGTCAAGATCATCCATCAATACTCCATCGATACATTATAATTATAATTGATCATTATAATGAAAATATATGATGGAATGTTAGGTCATAGGTCCATCTCAAACCATTGATCCATCATCTTCTCATTGGATACAACCTAGGGTGAAAATTAAACATGATCAAAGAAATGGTTTGCATTATATGTCACATTCTTATCACCCTAATGGAGGTTGATAAACTCAATGGATTTTACTAATACCATCATCTCTATATAGAAGTGATTAAATTTTTTTAACTCTAATTAATTTCTACTACAAAGCCTCACCCTTCATCACCATCCCCATTGAATCCCACCATCTCCTGCTTGGTCCCTCATGTTTAATGGTTAGACATTTCACCTTTCTAACTTTTAATGTTTTCAAGAACTCAAAATGTTGTTAACTATTTTTTTCAACCAATCAAAAGCCTCTTATGGATCATTTGAACCCTATAAAATATGTTTTTTCTAATAAATAATATCTCAAGAATGATCTCTAGCTTCCTCCCTTTGATGTTCAACTATCAATGCCTGAACAAAAATGAGTTCATGTTAGTATCTCAAGGACTTGTTATCACACACCACCAACCCAAAAAGATTTAGATTAACTATATAATTCTCCTACTTTACATCACAATCATCTTCCTCTTATGGACTATTCAAAATTATTCTTATAGGTATGATGATATACAAAATCAACAGACATCAGTGAATGAATTACCAAGGATAGTAAAAAAATAAACTCAAACAAGAGTCACAAGAATATTAAATCTATTAAGAATAATTAAATATTAGTGTATTAAAATACTCAAATTTTAATAGGAAATATTCAACAATTATATAAAAAAAATTCCTCAATAAAATTTTCACAAATACCTATGGCGAATTAAGGCTTGTTAAAATGAGATTTGTCCCGACACATGGTCAGAACTACCTACTAAGTCCCATCTAACCAACTTCTTATCTACTAAGATGGAAAAAATGAATAATGAAATCAAGGAATGGTACACAACCTAACATAACATCGATACCACTTTTTCATGGACCAGACTAGATACCCTGGTACCCTGATACCTAAGATGGACATAACATGGCCGAAAGGGTGTTCTTGATCCCCAAATGTTGGTGATTATCACCTAGCATCATACGAGAATAAAAATGAAATTATTGTTCCAAAATAATTTGGATGATAAAAGATAAAAGCCAGAATGGTCAACAATATAATGAGATAAAGTTCCACAATCAAACTATTAAAGTTGAAATCAAAAAATTAATTATATAAAGACACAACTTCTACTGTGATAAAGTACAATGATAAACCCATGTAACAACTATATCACATATCTACCAATCACCTCCATCAATCAATGTCCTAAGGATAAAAAATAACCACCACTAACTACTAGTTGTTTTCTTTTTCATTTACATGGAATTAGATAATCTACAAACACCAAAAGGAAAAGGGAGGATGTGATATATAAATCCATATAGGGTCTCACGAATTGTTCCAAAATAGATTCCATAAAAATTTTACCAAAATATTATTTAAATTTTTATAAATTAGGCCATGTAATAAAAATTTCATATTTTTAATAAAACATTCTTTTATAATCAAAAGATGGAATATATAACAAAAATTGATTAAAATAACAATTTATATGAAACATTTATATAATTTCATTAACTCGAATGAATAAGTTTTATAAATCAATGGAATGTAATAATCCAATCATGTATATCATAGCACCATGTATAAAGAACTATTGTGTGTTAGTTTATAGTAACAGTAACTTCACACTACAAAATCAGTGATTTCAGCTCAATTTTTATACACGGCTCATTAATCAGGATTTTGGGACTCAACTCATCCTTAGGGAAAAAATCATTCCACAACAAGTCTATATCTATTTTTCATTATCAATCCAGTTCTAGAGGTAAATATTCTAGTGTGCTTGTATTACTTACCTACTGACAACCTAGGTTTAGATGTTCTTTAATTAATCAATCAATCAATCATTGGGAAATAAATATATTCTAATTAGTTCAAAATATCTTCTCATATTTAACTTTTCCATATGAGTTTATCGTTTCAAAAACCAATCCATTGGTTTTCATAAATTCATGACCTTTCAAGTTATATTTTAATTTAATCAATTTATCTAAAAAATTAATTTTCAAATCAAGCCATCAATTTTTCTCAAACCCACCTAACAATTAAAATTCCATTGAAATTGGGGGGTTCTAAAAATATCAATTTATTTTTCAAAATCAACCATAAATAATCCAAAATTTGGGTTTTAAATAATTTTAAAACTCATTAAGAAACAATGAAGAAATTAAAGGTTTCAATTGTAGTGAAAAATAATATAAAACCACCTAAATTTTAATTAGTGACCAAAACAACACCCGCAACCAGAAACCGCTAACAAAGAATGAGGCTGAAGAATCCCAACAACGAAATGATATATCAAAAACATCATGTTCAAAAATTGATTGAGGCAGAAAACATGAGATCTTACCACTATGAAAAAGGGTTAGTGGAGAGGAGGAGAAAACCATAGAGAATAAAATTACCAGGGATAAAACATCATACTAATATGTATCAATGGGATGAAATAAATCATTATGCATGGGAGGATGCCTAGGGTTCTGAATTGGACCACCTATAGAATGATAATTGAAATTAGGCGTGAAATCAAATAAAAACACTGGGAATGATACATTTACATCGTAAATAAAGGCTTTATGAGATAAATGTATCAAGTTTCACATACAATGTAAAAGGAATTACTTTAGATTAACATTGAATTTACATCATAAGTTCATCTCTTATGGTGTAAATTAGTTTTCACAGTAACCCATTCTCATGGATTATGTCAATTAGAAATTTTTCATAGTAAATTAATTATATAGTAAACACCCAAGAAACAAAAGCCTATAGAAACACCCAATAATTTCTTAATCACCTTGGACGTAATAGAGAACCCTCTAAACCCCAAGAATAAATAATTAATTAACATTTATAATTAAATAGAACATTTATCAATTAAATTTAGGTCAATTTACCTAAAAATTTATCTCTAGCCTCGAAAATATTGAAATGGTTTAAAAAAATAATGTTTTCAAAACAATAGTTATGAAATACCTAAAAGAAGGTAACCGATTGTCACAACCTTACCACCATAAAAACATTACATCCCAAGAAATCATATGAAGAAGTTTCCATATCAATAAGATAAGGCCACTTCTCGATAATAAGTTACTCACACTCCCATGTATCGTGCCAATTAGAACCATGTTTTCATTGAACGAGAACCAAAGGTATCATCTTCAAACAAAGTGTCTTTTTAATAGAATAAGAAATACAAAATGGATTATCAGTCACAAATAAATCTGTTTTCATACTATGATCATTCCATCCCAGAACAAGATATGGGTCCGAATGATAATTTTGAAGATACAATAAAAAAACATGTTTTCATTAAAATTTAACTATAGGGGATGTTCCAAGTAGCAGTCTACATTCCACACACAATCTAAAATAATGAACGGATAAAAAAAGTTATTGAATTATTTTTCTTGTTTCTAAGGATTTGAGGACATCATCTTTGTGAAACTCTCATGGACATTGATTCACCAACTGAAAACTCAAATTGTCATCTTCAAAGATCAGAATATGATTTATACTGTCATTGCAACTAATATTATCTAATGAATTAGCTAAATCATTATTGGTGTATCATATAATAAAATTAGAAAAAAAGGAATGTTCACCAATATCAAACCAAAATAATTTAGATCTATAAATATAAACATACAAGGCATCAAAAGAACCCATTCTTATAGAATACTAGTAAATGTTGTAGTTGGTAAACTCAACCAGTACCAAATGGTTATCCAAAGATCCACAAAAGTCAAGAATGAAAAAACATAGAATTTCTTAATGAATATGTATAGATAAATATCTTAGACCATCCATCTATGGATTATATTCCATTATCAAATGTACCTGGGATCCTATGGCCTACTGGAGGCCTCTGTAGAAGAGACAATGGAAATAAGGTTCCCTATCAGAGGCAATAGAGGAAGAAACTCTCTGAAATATAACAATATTCTCCATGTAAAGATATTTCAATTCCTCTATATTGGGCGCATCTCAAATGGGAATAAAGTGAGTCAATTTTATTAATATATCGACCAAACCCAATATCATATTCTTATTTTGAGGGAACCCATCATCCTAACCATGAAATCTATAAAAATATCACACCACATCCATACCAAAATTGGAAGTGGATGAAGAAAAACTAGAGGTCTATGGTGCTCAGCATTGACCTGTTGGTTGGTATAACAATGAGAAATAAATTCAGCAGTGTCTCATATGAATATTGGACATTAGAATCACCATCACATATCATAGAACATTTTCATCGTCACCTAGTGCACCGCCCACAAGTAACTATAGAAGTCCCCAATCATAGCCTTTCTCATAAGAAAAGGTTCATCAAACTACTTTCAAAAAATAGGATATTATCTAAAGATAATGAAAAATCATCAATTTTCTCCCAACTATAAAGAGAGAACCTAATTCTATGAAATTCATCATCAATATATTAGGTCAAAAGAATCATGTTGATAATAGAGGAGGTCCACTGAACGATGTCCAAAAAAACCTTAAACTCCTTCTCATTGAATCAAAAATTCAACTGAGAAAAAATATATATCAATTTCTAATATTCTAATGGTTATTTCATTGAACGGGTAGAATGTTTCCTAATCAATTTTTCAGAAATGAAATTATCCATACCAAGGGTGCATACATTTTTGAAATAAAAATAATTCATGTACCACACCCAATTCCTCCGATGGATGGTCAAATAATTTTGATAACTATTAAGATCATACTTCACAATTAGATGTTTGATATCATGGATCAGATTATTATTCATGGGTAGCCTATGATTTATGGAACCATATGCTAACACAAGAATACCCAAAATAATTTCACAAAACAAACCTAACATAACGTGTCATAGAAGACCAGATATCCCTTCCCAAATTTAGGAAGTATCAACAATAGTAAAAAAAGTCAAAATAAATTTAATCTCAACAAACTAACTCTATCATTGAGAATCCCAATCAAAATCAACTCATCTTGTAGGGAGAGTTATCATTGGAGAAGTCAACTTTTAGAAATCTATAATGAATCTATGGTAATATCCTATGAATCCCTAGAATATTTGAATCTAGAAAAATATTAAAAAGTTTCTCATATGTCAGAACATATTTTATTTTATTTGGATAATCTGAAATTCAATTTTCCAACACCACATGTCCTAATAAATTCACTTCTGAAATCAATAAATTACATTTCAAAATATTTTCAAAATGTCAATGATTCCTAAAGGTTCTCAGAACAACTCTAAAATGATTCACATGGTCCTCTATGGTCTGAGAGTATACTAAGATGTCATCCAAAACTACCTCTAGGAACGATTAAAGGATCTCATAAAATATCATGTTCATAAAATCCATAATAATAGTAGGATAATTGGTTGGTCCAAATGACACTAAAAGATAATAATAATACCATACCTACATCAAATGTATATATTTGGATAATTAGACTCATTTATTCTCATCCAGTAATAACCTGATTTAAGACCAATATTTTATAAACACTTCATACCATTTAATTGATAAAATAGATCATCAATCCATTGAAAATAATATTTATTCTTTACCATGAATCAATTGAGTTTTTGTAAAAAAACACATATAAAATGTGTTCTGTCACCTTTATTTGAAAAATTAATAGGTTCCACCCATGGTGATACACTCGGGAATGAAAATACTTTTCTCTAGAAGGACATCCAATTTATTTTTCAAATCTTTAAAATCCACTGGATCAATAAGGTAATAATGAATAAACACTGGTTGAGTACCGAGTAATAAATAAATTGAAAATTCTTCCTCTCATACTGATGAAAAACCTAGAAAATCATATCAAAAACTGTTATGAAATTAAAAAATATCTTGAGAGAGATCATCACTCAAATATTTATTCTCCAAGTCAAAAGAATTCAGACATTTGCGATACCAAAATAATGAAAATAAGTTCGATCTATATGTGACCTCAGTTCCTATTCTCTCTTAAAGATAACAGACCCCATAGTGAGCATTATATGAGACCCAATGAAGATAACTATCAATATAGGCCTTATGAGAAATAAGAAAATGCATCTTTAAAATTAAATCAAGTGGTTTCATTTTTAGGGCCATAAAAATTCATTTATACTCAATCTCTAATAGAGGGAAAACAAAAATAGGGCACCGAATAACGTACTTTCTCTTCACTCTAAGGGGAAGGGGAATATCCATCACATATAAAAAATATACATAGTAAGATTTAGAAAATTCCAAACATAGGTTGTTAAAAATGAGTGAGAAAAACCAATATCATATTAACAAGTCACTGAAGATAAAGCTGTAGTGATGGAACCTTTCACAATTAGTGGACCCACATTAGCTTCCATTGGAGACCCTTCCACTGTGTGAAGATGTTTAATTGTGAGTTTCTATGGCTGGAACCCATTAGTGAAAAAAGAATCTAATTGCACCACAATACATTTTAGTGTTGATGAGACCATTCCACTCTGAGGAGAAAAAAAGTTGAAGAACTTCTATTGGCTGCCTGAGTGACCGCATGAACTATAGATCTTGGGTTCCTTAGTGAAAACCCATTTCAAATGCCAAAACCTTCCACAATAGAATCAAGCAAAAGTTTATGTATCATACACTTTATGAGTTGTTGATTATTTATACTATTATGAACTCCTATTTATGTCCTAAAATATCATCTTTCCTATAAAAATGACTCACAAAACTATCTTTGGGAGAAAAGGGATCTCTGGTGAACCCTATCCTACCATCTTGGTCAAGTTCAACCATCAATTCGCTATCAATCACATCAACATAAGAAGTGAGATTTAGAAAGAAAACCAGTGATTGGATGTCAGGTGGAAGAACCATATCAAAAAATTGATCCATAATATTCACATTGGATAGATCCTCAGGTAAAAACTGAACATGATCATGAGAATATTTCTCACACTATATTACAGTCCTTCCAATCAGATGGAAGTTGAGAAAATCCTTGGATTTCACTAAGACCATTGAATCTGGATATAATATATTACTTAAAATAACTCAAAGGTATTTACACTTCAAACCCGCATGTTTATTTTCTATCACCATTTAATTCTATTATATATTACTAGGTCCCTCATGATTGAAGGTAAAATTTCTCACATTTACAGCTTCACTCATTTCCATGAACTCCAAAATTATTATAATATTTTTCAAGGAATATTCAATCTCTTGAGGATTATTAAAACCTTTGAAATCAAGTAGTAGTTTTGAAGAAAATCTTGAGAATTATCTCTAGATATATCATTTTGATTTTACTCTTCTGATACCGGAATATGAATGGGTATAGGAGCCTATCCCAAATCCTGGACTACACTCACCACTATCTCAACATGATTTAGGTCAACCGGAGGATTGAACTACAATGGTTCACCAACAGCTTCCTTATGTGGCCTATTCAAACATCTTATCAGAGTCATGATGCTACAAAACATCTACAAACTACACCAAAAGTATCTGTAAGGATATATAAATCATAAAATAAAATAAGATTCATTGGAATATTGGTTCTATAAAGATGAATATATGATTGGGGTTTTAACAAACTCTGATCAAAAGTAGAGATAATTCTTGAATAATAAAAATCATTCCTCAAATTACATTTCCCAAACACCTATAGTGACTTAAGTCTCATTATGATGGGTTCTGGATAGACAATTTATCAAAAAACCTCCTATGTACCATTAATCCTACATCCTATATACCAAGACAACCCAACCACATTCTGACATCAATGAACGGTACATGAACTAACATTCCTTTAATACCAATTTGTCACAAACCATCCCAAACACTTTGGTACCTTGATACCCGAGCTAACTCTATCATGGACCAAAGGGAGTTCTTGATCCCCATGGGTTAGTTACTATAACCTGAAATAAATTATGAATCAAGAGGGAATGATTTTTCCACAATAATATGAATGATAAAAGATTCAAGTCATTAATATCAACACTCCAAAGGGAGACAGTACCAGAATCAAATAGATAAAGCAGTACATAAACAATTCATCATTAGAAGATATAATATTTTACAAGATAATGATCAATGATAAATTCATGTAAAAAGTGGATAACATATCCACCTATCACCTACATCACTATGTGTTCTAGGGATCAATAACATCCACAAACTCTATGTGGTGATTTTCCTTTACTTGGACCTAGCATAAGATAATCGATACATGACCAGATGAAAAGGTATAGTGTGAGCTATAAAGCCTAGTAGGGTCTCACCAATAGATCCATAATCAATTCTATAACAATTAATCAAAATATTCTTCAAATTTATGTAAAAAAGGAAAGGTATAACATTTTATTATTTTCAACAAAACATGCTTTCATAATCAAAAGATTGCAGATATATCAAAGCAGGATTAATTGAACATTTTATATAAACAATTTTTATAAAGATGATAGCATGAATATAAACATTATATAAATTAATGGAATATAGTAATAAAATCATATATATAATAAAAACATATATCATAAATTTTAGTATATTAGATTATAGTAATAGAGTCCCCACAATACTTAATCAGTGATCTTGGCTCAATGTCTTCACACATCCCACGACTCAAGACATTAGGACTCAACTCCCCATCAAGGAAAAAATAATTCCACAATATATCTATGATAGTGTTTTTATCATTAATACAATTCAAGGGGCTGAGATCCTAAAATTCATGTCCTAATTACAAATTAACTAATGGGGATCACATGTGTTTCAGTCAATCAATCCTTGAGAAAAATATTTTCAAATCAATTAAAAATATGATATCCATCTATTAGTTTTCAACATTCCTTTCTCATTTCAAAACGAAATAATATATTTTTATCAATTCTGGACTTTTCATAAAAAATTTTAATTTTCGAAATTATTTAAAAAATAAATTTCCAAATCAAGCCATCAATTTTTCTCAAATCAACCCAACAATTTCCATTCCATTAAAATTGGAGGGCATTCACAATAACTAAGCCTTTTTCAAAATAATAGATAAATCATTTAAAATATATGTTTTGAAATAATTTAATAAATAATTTCAAATAAATATTACAATTAAAGGATTCAATTATAGGGAAAAAATACAATGAAACCACTAAAATTTTAAATATGCGATCAAAACAAGACATGAAAAAGGAAAACACCAATGATTAATGTAGGTGAAGGATGCCAAAACGTAAATCATATATCAAAAACATAACGAACAAAGTCAGATTCAATCCATAAAAATGAAATCATACAACATCCAAAGAGGGGAAGTAGAGTGGAGAAGAAAACCATTGCAAATGAACTCACTGGGGATCAAATACTAAACCAAGACCTTCTAAAGGGAATAAATATTTCACTATACCCAGGAGGAAGCTTGGTGTTTCTAGGAAGAGAGCCTATATAATTCATAATTAAATAAATAATTAAAAACAAATAAAAATACGTGGAATGAGGCATTTACATGAAAAATCAATGGTTTATGGACTAAATACATCATGTTGTACATACACGGAAAATTCATATCCTAGGGTTTGTGATGATTTTATAAATTAAATTTATATTTAAATATATAAATCAGTTAGCGCTGTAATATATTATCATAGCTTGTGGACATTAGAAAATTATATCGTAAAACATTATTTTAAAGTGAAAATTCTTTCTACAACCAGTTCACAAAAACAAAAGCCTGAATAAACACCCAACAATTTCCAACTCATCCCAGTCCCAAAATAGAACCCTCTAAAACCATTTCACATTTATACATAGAAAACATTAATTCAAACAAACATATACCCATTAACTATATGTCATTTTCTTTGACAAACACACTCCATACATGAAAATATTGAAACACACCAAATAGAAATGGAATCAAAACCATATTCACAAAAAACATAATATAAAGCAATGAGATGTTACAATATAATCCATTTCCCTTTCCCAATAGTTATCAAATAGAACGATATCTCATGAACCTCTTACTACCTCTCAGTATCATAATTAGAAATTGAGTTTTCATACTTTTATTGGCTATAATTCTAAAACATATACAATTTGTTCCTATAACCATGTAACACCAAAATATTTTAGTTTCAAAATAATAATATTTTGGATTGTATATTCCACATGCAATACCAATCATAAAATGAACTATGGTTATTATTAAAATATTATTATTTAAATTTGAAAATTATAACATAGAAATTGGATAGGAAAGTATGAATTAAATTAACATAATTAGGAAATATATGTATAAATATTTTCATTAATAGGAATTAATTTATTAATTCCTGGGAAATAAGAACCCAATTTTATATAAAATCATATTAGATTTAAAGAGATTATTTATGCTTTAAAAAACTTATTTATTTACCTTATGTATTTTTATCAATGTAAATTAATTTAATCACTATAGATTAATGAATATAGTGAAATTTAAAGATAATTTTTTAATAAAATAATTTATCATTCATTTAGTGGTGGTGACTAAATAATAAATGTGTTTAAATTCACATTATACATTAAGAATAAATTTTCTTCAAAAATATTTTTACGACTTTTATGTAAAGATATTATAATTAATTTATGACACTGTTATAAATTTTATTCAATAAAAATTAAATTAAATTTTCAATAATAATATTAAAAATAATCTTATGATAATATTTTTGGTGTTTATAGAATTTCATCATTTTTTGGTGAATAGTTAAAAATAAAAATTCGTTAAAATTTTCAACTGTTTTCATTTAATCATAGAAACTTAATTTTAATTTTGGTTATGGATTTTATTCAAAGTCACACAGGTTCAATTTTATTAAAAAAAATTCAATGAATTTTATGAAAAACACATTTTACTTTATTTTGGTATAAAATCATTTGTATTCTTTAAAAGATCAATTTTATAAAAACCATTTTTCTGTTACATTTTGTGAAGTTATATTAAAATAAATTTTTACCTATTAGGGAAATTTAATTTTTTAAAATAGATTTCATATTTTTGTTCATAATTTTATGTTTATTAAAAAGGTATTTTTAATTATTGGTTAAAATGAATTACTACTATTATAAACGTTTATCACTACGGTAATGATTAAAAAAGGTTAATTATGGTCAAAAATATTTGATAGGATCAAAAACAATTATATATAAATGGGTGGATGAGTATCTATTAACCACTCTATGAACCCTGATAATTTTTATCCATTTTTATCCACTCGAAACGATTATATCATACCTTTTTTATCATAATAAACCTATTTTTTAAAAAAATTAAATTTCCTTCATTTAATATCTTAAATATTTTGTTATGATAATGATTATAGTAAATATAAAAAATGGATGAAATTATATGAATATGACTATGTTAAATAAATTATAGTAACACTTATAAATTATTTTTATTGTATAATTGTCTAAAATGCTTACGCCACATTATTACAATGCATATAAAAACATGAAAAAATATAGTTATTGATTTTAATACACTATAAATGATATTGTTTAGAGGATTTAATGTATTTAATGAATTATATATATAATTTATAAGTATGATTGATTTTTATATGTTTAAATTGTAATTTCATTATTTTATTGATATTTTTAAATCCTAATTTTCCGAATAGTCCAAAAAATGACATTAAATGGTATTTAATGTGTTGAAATTATTTTTAAATATTAATAAATAAAAAAAAGATATATCAAATCAATTAAATGGAAAAGTCTCTATAATATCATTCATGGTTAATTTATGTTCCAATTTTAAATAAAAAAATTAATGACCCTTAAATATTAAATATTTGCGATAATTTTTTCCTATAAAAAGTGACTTACCTTAACTATTTTAAAACACAAGTCGTGGTTTATTTTATCTAAAAAATATCCTAAAATACATTAATAATCATACTTTACCATATCCCCATTCTCCTATAGTGATCATAATCCTATCATTTAATGGTTTTAATCTTAATCAAAAGGAGCATAGTAAGATTGGTGGTATACATCTTACCTGATTTTTATAATATTATTTATTCTTATACCCATTCAAACCTATCATCATGAATATTCTATAATAATATTAGTAAATAAGATAAAGGTAAATTTTATTATGTTAATTTAAAATACATTTTCCATCACCTTTTCTATCCAATGGATAATGAACACTATACTCATGTGTACATGTATAATAATGCCTCCACTATGTCATGTCTTACATTTTTATAACAAGATCATATGGATAGTTAAAATGGTGGAATAAATGAATATATATGATATTTATGAAACAATTATTAATATATAATGATAATATATTAATTTCCATGTTACACACCATCCATTGGAAAGTGATTATGTAGCTTGTGTGTACGTGCAGACTTCCAACTCCATGATGTGATGTGATTTATTTTTTGATGCTACATCACTTTGTAGGTCATGTGTTTTGAAATAATTAATAATAATTTAATTTGAAACATATTTATAATTCTATAAAAGTAAATTATTTTCCACATTATTTATTTTTCAGTAATAAGAAAATTAAAAACTTCATTCATGTGTACTTATGAACTACTATCTCCTTGAATGAATGTGTTTCACATTTCATGACAATCATACATAGATGAATATAAAACTATATTTAATTTATAAAATTTTAATTATAAAATTTTAATGATTTTTATATGATGAAACCATGAACAAGGTGCAAAGATGGAATCCACTATTTCGAGACATTCATGGGAAATTGGATTGTTAACTCCAAAACATTGATTTCAATAAATAATTATAAGTAAATGCGTTAAAATAAGTATTGATTGAATTATATAGAGTAATTTATATATAAATATGGTTATAAAATTGATTTAAAATAAGTATAAATTTATTATACATGAGGTTGTAATATTTTTATCTATGTGACTATCTAAGGTAAAGGGATTTCTTATCTTAATTTCCTTTATATGAGTTTTCAACACATATTATAATTTGATTAGTGTGTATAATGCCAAATGGATTTATTTTGTCATAAATTTAAATAAATTAATGTGGTTTAAAAATACTTTTGATATACTCTCCTTCAATTATTTATTGATTAAAAATTTACCAAAGGGGTACATATTTTTTCTTTAAAACATTGTTTTAATTGTTTTTAACTCTTTATCATTCATATCCATGTTATTAAAAATGTTTCAATAATGTAATTTTTTAAAATAATATTTTTTTAAAATCATTTTTAATTAGTTTTTATTTTTTATTTTTTAAAAAAATGAATGTTTAATCATTTTTCATACAACTTACTTCTGTATCTTTTTACAAATTTGCAAAAGAATGTTTTTAAATTATTAACACATCGATTATATTTCCATAATTTATATTAATTAATAATTATATATTTTTCTCCAAATTCTTTAATGTGTTTTAAACTAAAATATTAATTTATATTATTTTATGATATTTTTATTTTAATATTTTTCAAATAAAAAAAATATTTTTTTCATTATTTTTATGTAAATCCCAAATGTGATTCTGCCAATGCGTTAAAAAAAATATTTTACGAAATTTTAGGATATAAATATATATTTTTTTGTTTTTTCATGATATGATTTATATAAATTATATAATATAACTTGTGTATAACTCTGATAATGGGTGAGTCTGATATAATTCTATAATGCATGGGAAATGTGATGGTGTTATCAAGAATTATGTTACTAGTATGGGATAAATTTGAATTAACCATGAATTTTTTTATTTTTTAATAGTTTTCATGAGGTTGAATGTATGAATAATGTCCTAACAAACCAAAATGGGATTTATATTCTTTTAAATACGTTTTTGTGGAAGTATTTTGATCTCATAAGGTATGATAATGAACTCATGATTAAAAGAAAATTTATGATATTATTATGGTAAATGTTTTTTTCTTGAGTTCTCATGTTTTACCTAGTAAAATTCATGATTATTATTTTTAATTTATTATTTATTACAAAATTTATTATGAAAATATATTCTTTGATGTTGATTTCAGTAGTATATAAAAAGGTATAATGGGTTTCCTTTATTTTTATATAACTTGATGATATTTGTTTCTCATATGATGTTTTCAAAATATTTTCAAATGGATTAAGATGTTTTGGGGTTTATGGAAAGGAAAATGGTTACAAATCATGAATGAATAAAATTTCCTAAATGAAAGAGGACTATAAATATAGTAACCCAATTTTTTGAACGAAATATACATTGTGTGGAAATGTACACTATTTTTTGTAATGGTTTTATTAATTTTTAAAAACTCTAAACCTAAAAGAAGTTATAAATGAAAGAAAGTGTAATCAATTTTATAAATCATATAATTATGAGTTTTTTTATGAATTGAGATGTTATAATTGGTTTCATACAAAATGTTTAGGTAACTTTAGATGTTGATATGTTAATTTTTGAGTAAATCATAATATTTATTATCTTTATAAGATGATTTATTATGATTATAAATACTCACACTCTCTTTATTAGTTTTATAAAATGGAAGGAATAGGAAAGAACCAGTTTAATGATCGGTGTGAAGGATATTATGTTGTCAATATAAATGAGTAGAAATCAAAATTGATATGAGGGTGAAAATAATTCGGTTATTCTTACCTATCTCTCGTGAGTTAATATTAAAAACCCAATTTTAGATCCCTTTTTACCACACCAAATAATATAAAAATGAAGCTCCAAGGAAGTTTATGTGATAAATATCATAGATAAAAGAGGGTTAAATTTTCTAAATGGACAGAATATGAGAATAAGAACCCATGGAAATTCCTCAAAGTAAAAGGAATATGTTTTAAGTGTTCATACTATGGGTATTATGTTAATTTATAACCTTGGGGGAATATTTATAATGGGATCAATAAGGCCATATGAGATAATTTTTTAAATAATATAATTAGGAAATTATGAATAATACCTTAATTTTAAGAATTCATTTGATAGTATTTATTAAATTTAATTTAGAAAACATGGTTAGATTGACATTATGAACATTAGGACATGATTCATAATTTATATTATACTATGTAATTTATATGGTATATGGCGATGATTCTTCATTAATAAATTTTGAAGAAACATGAATTATTGAGGTATCTACATATAGGGATTCTAGATTTATCATGTAGGGTTTTTTTATTTAAGGGTTTATTAATCTTAGGATGACCATAATACTACTGGAATTGATACCCTCAATTTATTTTTTGTTATTGGAGTACATTGGACGAAATTTATTGTGTTTTAATAAATTTTTGGGGTATATGTAACTCTTAAGTTTAACCTGTGTATTAATGAAAAGGATATTTATTGATGAATGATTTTGTATTTGTGGATTTATATTTAATGGTATTGATGACCTTTTGTGTTATGATGATATTTGATATTGAGGTAACAATGGTTAATTTTGATAAACAAGTTATTAACTGTTGGGAACATATTATTTATCATATTGATAACTGTGGGATTGAAAATTTATTTGGTGACAATGTGATGAATATTATTTTTTAATAATTTTACTATTTTCGGTACATTATATGATTAGGGTAATACAAATTATTTTTTTCCTAGATGAGATTGTATTTGATGAATAACGATTGAGTTATCCTTTGGAATCATATATGTTTTTATAGTAGCTTTATGGTGTTACCTATTATTTATGGACAAGATTAGAATATTTTAGAGATTATATGATTAGGAAATATACATTTTTGTTATTTAACTTTTGGATTTATTGATGCCACTTGGTGATTAATGGAGTATTTGTTATATCAGATGTTATTTATACTAGTGATGACAATTTTTTTGGTTAATAAAAAAAATATAAAAAGTATCACTTCATCCATTTTTAGGTATTTTCATCCATTGATAGTTAATATTAGTGCTTTTGTAATGAAAAACTCATCATAATTTATTTATCATTTTTAATATGAGAAGAAGTTGATATGAAAAACTACTCGAAACAAAAAAAATGAAAAAATTACAATCATTGCATGGAATGAAATATAGTAATTATATTTTCTCTTACAATCTATATTAATGGTAAAATAATTCCTTAGCTCAAGAAAGTGGAAGTTAAATCTATCGAGAATTATAAAGATAATATTTCTCAACTATGAAGGAACACTCTAAGAAACACCTAAACATGAATGAGTATAATTAAGGTAAATGTATTTTCTAATAAATATTTAATTAATGATAAAATTCTTACTCTAAACATGGAAATTAAATTTATTTTAAAAATTAAATTATATTAATCTATATTAAAAGTTAATTTTTTAAAGTAATATTAATGTTTATATTTCACTCTATGGAAGTTATTCTGAAACTGTTTTTGTAACATCCCAAGTATGTAATGAATAATATATTTTCATATCTATGTCTATTTTTGAATTAGATAGTGTTTTAGAGGCTTAAAATGTGAATAAATCCGATCTTAATCATAGAAAACTCTAATATTTTTAAAATATTCGTTTATCGCCTTTTGATGGAAAACCTTTTTTAAATCAGAATTTTGACAATTTTATAAGCTATAATTTTCAAAATAAACATATTAATTAGGATTTGGACAATAAAATTTAATTTGGATAAATTTTTGGTATTTTTCCGGCAATGTTCATTTTTTAATGAATAGTAAAAAATACTGTAATTCACTTCAGAACTATTTTTTCATCTAATTTAATTATATGTATAGAATATCTTTTTAATTGGTTTTAAAATTTAATTATAATATTTTTTTACCATTTAATCCAATTTTTGTCATTTTAATTATTTTTACTTTGGAATTGGGTATAATCAAGTGTCAATCTTTTGATAGATATTGTTTCAAAAAAAACCCGCTATTTGTTTTGAAAAGGGGAATTATATTTTAATTCATTACTTCAATTTTTGTCTTTAGAATTTGGTAAAATAGATTCCATATGTGGTATCATAATGTCCAAATTATGCAATTAAGACTCTTTTTTTGGACATTATGAATAGTAATGACGGTAATTGTCTTTAATTATCGTGATTAATTAGTAATCAGGCAGTTAAGGGTAATAAAATAGCATCATAATAATATAAAATGGCCCCAACATGTTCCCTAATTCCACTGGTTGTGTCATGGCTGACCATGGGATGCCTTGTGCCAACTTTGGGAACCCATGTAATCTCTTTTGTGAGATAGTGTCATTTTATCATTTTATTTTCAAAGAAATGAGAATATCACTAAAGTATGTAACACTTAAGTAAAACAATTTTTGTTTTTTTTCAAATGATATCTTAGACTATAAATAGTCATTGGAATGATAAAAATTTTTCCTACATCATATTATTTTTTTATAATTTTTAGACATTAAATAAATTAATTTATTAATGACACCATGATGATGCAGCGATTACCTCATTAATGAACAATTTAAATAAAATGAAGATATAATGTAATATATAAGACATAAACATGACAAAATCCTATTGTATGGGTGGATCTTTTACCCTTATCACCTTATCCTCAAAATACATCCTTGTAGGACCTTTAAAATCCGAAAAGCATTTTATAATAATGTAACATTTCAAGAATTTCCAAGAGTGCCCCTCCTCCCTCTTATAAAAGGCCCCAACCTCAACCCTCCTTACCCACTACTCTAAAGCCATTGGATCGGAGATACCCTGCTCATTTTATCTCTCCAAATCCCTATCTTCATCATATAATCCTTACCTTAGGCATAAATCTCTTCAAGAAACTCTTTTGATTCAAACCAAGGGGAGTTACCCGATTTAAAGGTAATGTCTTCTCTTATGCTCTTTTGTTTTATTTTGCTTCTAAAACCCACTAAAATCTTTTTATACATCACTTTGGTAACAAAAACAGTATATGTAATATACTAGGATGTTTTTATGAGATGTATTTGATTTACACTTACACACACCTCCGTCTTATGGTTAAATAACATACTGTTTCTCTGGATGGCGAATTACTGCCTCACGAAACGATGATTGTTCAATATTCTATTAACACCCATCATGGTGTCCATTAATATATCACTCTATTTATATATGATATATATTATGTTTATGTTTACCTAATTATTCATTATATTTCATTTATGGCTTACCTTTAAGGATTCCATTATGGTTAAACGTGATAATTTAATTTTAGGAAGTGCGGACTACCGCCCCCTCAAAGTGATTTGATTAGTTAATGCCATATGTGGGATGTATAAAGGATGGAGTTAATGATATTATATATTATATAATACCAGAATTATAATATACCATAATATCAATGGGATTTCATTCCGTTAAATACGAAATAGAAATGAAAGAAGCGTTCATGTGTACGTACAGCTTACCGTCTCCATGAACGGTGCATTTCATTTCATACCTCTAAATGTTATGTAATATTATAAATGATTGTATATATTGTACATATATAATATATAAGATATCTACCTCATGAATATAATTTTGGATATAATGGATATTTTACCACATGAACATCTTGTGATTATAAGAAGTTTATTTTTGGCTCAAGTACCAAAGATCGACAAAACGATTGTTATTAACATAAATAATTACATAATGTTCATATGTAGGTAATAAGTGATATTAAAGGAATAATGAACTTGAGAATGGTTCATAAGAAAGTATAAATTAACTCTATTTTATTATTCAGTAGATTAAAGAATGATCGAGTCAAGTCGGACTCGAGGTAAGGGACTTCGTCTCAATCTCCATTCATTGAGGAATATTTTGTTTTATACACAACTTTCTTTTATACGGTGTATAAAACCCTTTGAATTTTACTTTTATTCAAAATAAATCTTTGAATATGATGTGTTTTACTAAATTACAAAAGGAATTTTTTGTCTTACATATGCGGCGTCAACGACTTCTCCACCGACGTGACCATTATTTGAGTTTCGGCTTCCTCTATAAGCCATAACTTTTTTAAAATGAAAAATAGATACCATGTTTTACTTTTATTTTATTTTGGTAATGAAAATGGATTTGATAATGTTTTTTATTAAATCAATTTGTTGTATTGATATCTTTTGATTGAAATGTGGAATTGAAATGTTTCATATATGCATGTTTTATGTGATTCGATTATGTTATGGTTCTTGGGAATTGTTTATGAAGATGAGTGGTTTCTTGATAAAATAAGGGTGGGTGAGCCAGATATAGTTCATCAATGCATTGGGTAACATGAAGGAGTTAAACACTAAGGTTTCTCCAAAGAGATTTATGGAATATACTATGATGGGTATTCCAAATGTAACCATGAGAGTTACTCGCTACGTAAGAATGTTATAAATGACTCATGTTACCCTTATGTCTTAGGATTTCTATGTGTTATTCAGTAATCTTATGATTTCATTGGGTATGTTAAATTAATTATGTTTTATGAGTAAAGTATGATTTCATTTATTCGTATGTATACATGGTATAATGTTTTCGTTCCGTATTTTTATATCCCTTACTGAGCTTTTTTTTTGCATCCCATGTTTTTGAAATGTTTTTCACTGGTCAAGGGAAAAGTACATGATGTGATGATAGTGTTGAGGAAGTGTCAAGAAAGAATCCATGTTTTATTTTAAATATGTCTCCTTTGATGGGATAAATGAATACTGTCTTTTATGTAACCACCTTGTTTAAATGTGGAATGTAATGATTGATTTATGATCTAATTCTCTAAAACTCTAAACATGAAAAGATCCTCTATGTGTAATCTTGAAATAACTCAAGATTAAGTAATTGTTAAGACTAGGGCCTTATAGTTGGTATCAGAGGTCGGTTTAGTTAACTTTAGGAGTTATAATTCTATTAAATGATTATCCAAAAATACTTTTTATGGTCAAATTGAAATGATATAGAATTTGAAGATTACCATGTTCCATCATCTAAGAAATGTTTGTTCAGAATGGTTTTCCGCAGAGGAGACATGGAAGCTGTGCTAGGAAGGAATACATAAAGAAATGACCTTCCGAATCAGCATCCTGAGATGGTCAAAATTGGAACTAAACATTTTGTTTCAATAATGGCGCAGTTGACTCAAATGATAAATGGTGGTGGTATCCATGCACGATATTAGCCTGATCATCTGTAGAGTAACATGTCAGTGGTGGAACATTTCATGAGGAAACACCCCCCATCATTTAGAGGATCATCTCACCCTATGCTAGCGGAAGGGTGGATTATAGCACTGGAGAATATTTTCGATATCATGTGGTGTTCAGACAATCAAAAGGTTAGTTTTTTTGTTTACCATAGGAAGGGTGAAGCAGATCAATGGTTGTCAATGGTTAAAAATATCAGGGATGCTGATGAGATTGATGCTCTTGACTGGGATGAATTATATTTTATGTTTCTTGAGAAATATTTTCCTAAGGTAGATCGACATAGGATAGAAACGCAATTCTAGGAATTGAGGCAAGAGGACGACTCAGTGGCTTCTTATGAAGATAGGAACACTCAATTGGCAAGGTATGCTCCATGTTTTATCGAAGACCATGATAGTAAAATCAATCATTTTTTCATAGGATTAAAGCCAAAATATCGATGGTCTTTAGCTTCTTCATGTGTTAATGAGTTAGGAAAAGCTTGTTCGATGTGATGAGAAGGTGGAAATAGAGTTTTCCAATGATCAAGTGTTCTATAGAAACCAACAGAAGAAGAGACCTAGGTGGCAGGAGAATGGGAAGAATCTTTCAAAAAGGTCTGATGGTAAGAAAACTAAGTTTCTAGTTTGTGATTAATGTGGTAAAAAGCATCATGGGGAATGTCTTTTGAATCTGGAATGTGTTACCAATGTTGTAAGATGGGACATAAGGCTCATGATTTCACTGTAAAAGATTAGGGTAATGGTAAGACTAAATTTGATTTACAGATAGTGAAATGTTTCAATTGCAATGAGATGGGCCATTATGCAAATGAGTGTTTGACAAAGAGTTCAAATGATGGGATGCAATCATACTACAAGCATAAGGGTGTGGTGAAATCCTTTGAAACTACTTCAATAGATGTTGGGACATCAAATGAAGTGGTATCATGTACATTGTTTGTTTTTTCAGATTATGCTAGTGTGTTGGTTGATTAGGGGACTACACATTCTTTCATCTCTGAAAAATTTTCTAGTAAATTGGTAATTCCATCTCAAGAAATGACTCCTGATGATTTGGTAAAAACACCAAGGGGAAATGTTGATGGGAAAAGAATTTATAAGAATATTTTTATCCTTGTCCGTGGAAAGAACCTACTTGAAAACCTTATTGTTTTACCTCTAGTCCTGGGTATGGACTGGATCTCTGTTTACTATGCTAAGATTGAATGTAGAGCTGAAGAACTTTCTTTTTAGAAAGGATTTCAATTTCTGATCAAGAATTAACCCTTAATGTTTATAACATATCAAGAGGCTGAGAAACTATTAAAATATGGAAATAAATGTTACCTTTCACATATTGTTGAAAACAATGGAACTGTTCAGAATAAATATGTGCCAGTTGTAATTGAGTATCATGATGTTCTTCCTTGATGAGTTTCCTGGATTAATACCAAATCATGAAAGTTGAATTTACTCTTGACTTAGTTCTTGATGCTAAGAAAATTTCAAAACCCCCTTATCGACTGGACCAAATTGAACTTTTAGAGTTGAATGATCAATTTCAAGATTCATTTGAGAAAGGTTTCATTCTAACTAGCACATCACCATGGGGTTCCCCTGTCTTATTTGTTAAAAGAAAGATAGTTCAATGAGACTTTGTATTGATTATAGAGCCTTGAATAACATCACTGTTAAGAACAAATATCATTTTCCTCATATCAATGATTTGTTTGACCAACTCCTGGGAGCTCTGTATTTTTCAATGATTGACATGAGATCGGGGTACCATCTGTTGAAGTTAAAGGAAGAAGATATTCCGAAGACCACATTTCGTACATGATATGGCCATTATGAATTTGTAGTTATTCCTTTCGGACTAAACAATGCACCTACAGTATTCATGGACCTTATGAATTGAATTTTCCATGAGTTCTTGGATAAGTATGTTGTTGTTTTCATTTATGATATTTTGGTGTTTTCTAAAAGAAAAATAGAGCATGAAAGACATTTAAGGGTTATTTTTCAAACCTTAAATGAAAATAAATTATATGGGAAATTTAGCAATTTTGAGTTTTTTTTTGCAACAAATTTATTTCTTTCGTCACATTATTTCTAAATATGGGATAACTGTTGATCCTGCAAAAACTAAAGTCGTTGAAGAATGTCCAAGTCCCACAAATATAACCGAGATTCGTAGTTTTCTTGGTTTGGTAGGTTATTATAGAAGGTTTATTAAAATATTTTTACGGTTATCTACTATAATGAATAAGCTAACTCGAAAGGGTGTTAAGTTTATCTGGACAAAATAATGTGATGATTCTCTTCAAAAATTGAAAAGAAGATTGGTGAATGCTCAATTTTTGGCACAACCTTCTAGGAATGGTGAGTCTATCATCTAAAGTGATTCTTCATCGAATGTAATTGGTGGCGTCCTAATGAAGAATTATCAGGTAATTTTGTATGTTTCAAGTTAGTTGAAAACTCATGAGGTAAATTTCCCTAAAAATGATTTGGAATTAGCTGTTGTTGTTTTCTCTTTAAAATTTTGGAGGCATCATTTGTATGAAGTAAAGTGTGTAATATATACCCATCACAAAAGTTTAATGCATATATTCAGTTAGAAATAATTGAACATGAGACAGAGGAGATGGCTAGAATTAATCAAGGATTGTGATTGTACAATTCATTACCATCTCGGAAAAGAAAATAAAGTGGAAGATGCTTTGAGTCGAAAAAGTAATGCTTCATTAACAATGTTATGTTTGGAATATGATCCTTTGGTTAAGGATTTTATGAAAATTGGAATAGAAGTTGTTGGTGCAAGATTTTCTTCTTTTTGGATTTAGGTATCAGTGAAATCCTCTCTATTAGATAGAATTAAGGAAGGATATAAGCAAAACAGTGAGTTGTAGATAAATGTAGAGCTGGTTCATAAGGGTATGTTTCCTGAATTCAACATTGATAATTATTGTGTTTTGAGATTTGGAAAAGATTAACTGTGCCTTGTGAGTCACACATTAAGTTAGAGTTGTTATGTGAAGATAATAGTTCTCTGTTTTCAGTTCATCTAGGTAGTACTAAGAAGTATAGATATCTTCAAGAGTATTACTAGTGGGACGGAATGAAAAGAGACATTGTTGATTTTACTGTGAAGTGTTTGACTTGTCAACAGGTTAAAGAAGAGCTGCAGTTACCAAAAGTGATGCTTCAGCCTTTACCAGTGCCAAAGTGGAAATGGGAGAACATATCTATGGACTTCGTTTTTCGGTTACCAAAGACACCTCGAGGTAATAATGCAATCTGGGTTATTGTTGATCTCTTGACTAAATCTGCTCATTTTCTTACTATACAAGATACTTTATCCCAAGATCAAATTTCTTTTTTGTATCTTAACGAGATAGTCATGTTACATAGAGTTTCCCTCTCCATTGAATCTGATCATAATCTCTTGAATACTTCTATATTTTGGAAAGGCCTTCAGAAGTCGTTGGGTACTGAATTAAATTTTAGTACAACTTTTCATATTCAATCAGATGGGCAGTCAAGAAGGAACAATTCAGACATTGGAGGATATTTTATGTGCTTGTTCGATGGATAATCAGGGATGTTGGTACCACCATCTTTCATTGTTTGAGTTTTCTTATAATAACAGTTTTCATTCTAGTATACAGATGGAACCATTTGAGGGATTATATGGGAAGTGGTGTCGAACTCCAGCTTTTTGGGATGAAGTGGGTGAAATGAGGTTGATGGGACCAGAATTTGTAGAAGAGTTGGTAGAAAATGTTCAACTGGTTTTGAAGCACATGAGAACATCTCAGAGTAGGCAGAAAATCTAGGCAGATAACCGGAGGAAAGATCTTTCTTTTGAGGTAGGAGATCATGTTATTCTCAATGTATCTCCATGGTAAAGTGTGATGTGATTTGGTAAGAAAGGAAATCTGGGTACAAGGTTCATTAGACCATATGAAATTATGGAGAGATTTGGATCAGTTCCATACTGAGTGGCTTTACCTCCGAGTTTATCGTAGTTATACAATGTTTATCATGTTTCAATGTTAAAGAAGTACATGCCAGATCCATCTCATGTTTTGAGTCCAGAGGTACTTCAGCTGGAAGAGAATATATCATATGAGGAAAAACCGGTCCATATTCTTGACCACATAGTGAAATTGTTGTGGAATAAGGTGATCCATGATGTAATGGTTTTGTGGAAAAACCACATGATTGAAGAGACAACATGGGAATCAGAAAATGCAATGAGGGATAAATACCCACACTTATTCAATATTTAAATAAATTGTGGGGACATAATCTTCAAAAGGGGAAAGGATGTAACATCCCATGTAAGTAATGAATAATAGATTTTCGTATCTATGTCTATTTATGAATTAGATAGTGTTTTAGAAGATTAAAATGAGAATAAATCTGATCTTAAGCATAGAATACTCTAAGATTTTAAAAAGATTGTTTTACCGCCTTTTGATTGAAAACATTTTTTAAATCATACTTAAGAAAATTTTATAAGCTCTAATTGTTAAAGTAAACTTATTCTTTAGGATTGGAACATTGAAATTAACTTTGGATAAATTTTAGGTATTTTTCTAACAATCATCATCTTTTAATGAATAGTGAAAAATAATGCATTTCATTTCAAAACTGCTTTTTCATCTAATTTAATTTTATTTTTATATTATATTTTTAATTTTTTTAAAGATTAATTAGTATATATTTTTACCCATTAATCCAATTTTGTTCATTGTAATTATTTTTACTTTGGAATTGGGCATAAACATGTATCATACTTTTGATAGATATTGTTTCTAAAAAACCCGCTACTTGTTTTGACAATGAGAATTATTTTTAAATTAATTACTTCAATTTATGTATTTGGAATTTGGTAAAATGGTTTCCATATTTGTAATCATATGTTTCAAATTATGTAATTAAGACTATTTTTTTTAGACATTATGAATAATAACGACGGTAATTATTTGTAATTATCGTGATTAACTTGTAATCGGGTAGTTAAGGGTAATAATATAATATCATAATAATATAAAATGACACAAACATGTGTCCTAATGCTACCTTTTGTGTCATTTCATACCATGTAATTCCTTTTCCCATCCTTGGGACCCCATGTAATCACTTTTTTGTGATAGTAACATTTTATCATTTTATTTTTAAAGAAAGGAGAACAACACAAAAGTATGTAACACCTAAGTAAGACAATTTTAGTTTTGTATATGTAAATGATATCTTAGACTATAAATAATCATTGGAATGATAAAACTATTTCCTACATCATATTATTTATTTTATAATTTATAGACATTATATAAATTAATTTATCTATGACACCATGATGATGCAACGATTACCACATTAATTAACGATTTAAATAAATTGAAAAGATAATGTAAAACCAAAGAAATAAAATTTTCATAATCCTATTGTATGGATGTATTTTGATCCCTTATAACCTTATACTCGAAATATATCATTTTTAGACCTTTAAAATCCAAAAATAACTTTATAATAAACTAACATTTCAAGAATTTCCAAGAGTTCCCCTCCTCCCTCTTATAAAAGGCCCCCACCTCCACCCTCCTTACCCACAACTCTCAAGCCATTGGATCGGACAAAATATTCTCATTTTATCTCTACACATATCTCTATTCATCATAGAAGCCAAAAATAAGGTATAAAGCTCTTCAAAAAACCCTTTTAGCTCAAACCAAGGGGAGTTACCTGATTTAAAGGTAATGTCTTCTCTTATGTTATTTTGTTTAATTTTGCTTCTCCAACCCCCTAAAATCTTTTTATTCCTCTATTTTATAACAACACCTGTATATTTAATATATTAGGATGTTTTTATGAGATGGATTTTATTTACACATACACACACCTCCGTCTAATTGTTTAAGAATATACTGTTTCTGTGTATGGTGAATTACTGCCTCACGAAACGATGATTGTTCTATCTTCTATTAACAACATTCATGGTAGCCATTAAGATGTAACTCTATTTATATATGATATATATTATGTTTATGTTTTCATTATTATTATTTATTTTTTATTTATTTCATACCTTTATGGTTTCCATTATCGATAAACGGCATAATTTCATTGTAGGAAGTGCGGACTACCGCCCCCTCAAAGTGATTTTATTCGTTAATGCCATATGTGGGACATATAAAGGATGGAGTTAATGATATTATATATGATATTATACTGGAATTACATTATACCTCTATATCATTATGATTTCATTCCATCAAATACGAAATAGAAATAAACGTAGTGTTCATGCGTATGTACAACTTACTATCTCCATAAACAGTGTATTTCATTTCTTACCTCTAAATGTTATGTAATATTATAAATTCCTGTATATAATGGATATATATGATATATATGATATTTACCTCATGAATATAATTCTGTATATAATGGATATTTTACCACATAAACAACATGTAATTATAAGAATTTTATTTTTGCTCAAGTACCAAAGATCGAAAAAATGACCGTTATTAACGTCAATAATTTAATAATGTCCATAACATGTTAATAAGTGATATAAATGGAATAATTAAATTGAAAACGGTTCTTAAGAATGTAGTAATTATATATAGTTTATTATCCAGGGTATTAAAAAATGATCGAGTCATGTCGGACACGCGGTAAGGGACTTCATCTCAAACTCCTTTCATTGGGACATATTTTGTTTTATACACAACTTTCTTTTATACGGTGTATAAAACCCTTTTAATTTTACTTTTATTCAAAATAAATCTTTTTATATGAAGCGTTTTACTAAATGAAAAAAGGAATGTTTTGTCTTACGTATGCGGCGACAACGACTTATTCACCACTGTGACCATTATTTGAGTTTCGGCTTCCTTTACAAGCCATAACATTTTTTAAATGAAAAATAAATACCATGTTTTACTTTTCTTTTATTTTGGTATTGAAAAGGATTTTGATAGTGTTTTTATTATATCAATGTGTTGTATTGATATATTGTGATTGAAATGTGGAAATGTAATGTTTCCTTTATGCATGTTTTATGTCAAACGATTATGTTATGGTTCTTGGGGATTGTTTATGAAGATGGGTGGTTTCGCGATAAACTAAGTGCTAGTGAGCCAGATATAGATCTTCGATGCATTGGGTAATGCGAAGGAGTTAAACGCTATAGTTTCCCCAAAGATATTTAGGGAATATACTGTGATGGGTATTCCAAATGTAACCATGAGGGTTACTCCATACATAAGAATGTTATGAATGCATCAAGTTACATTTATGTCTTCTGATTTCTATGAGTTATTCATGAATCTTATGATTTCATTAGGTATGTTAAATTTGTTATGTTTTATTAGTAAAGTATGATTTCACTGATTCTTATGTATACATGGAATAATGTTTTAATTCTGTATTTTTATCTCCCATACTGTGCTTTTTATGCTCATCCCATGTTTTTGAAATGTTTTTCACAGGTCAAGGGAAAAGTACTTGATGTGATGATAGTGTCGAGAAAGTTTCAAGATATAATCCATGATTTATTTTAAATTTGTCTCTTTTGTGGGGAAAATGAATACTTTATTTTATGTAACCACCTGGTTTAAATGTGGAATGTAATGCCTGACTTATGATCTAATTTTCTAAAAATATTTACCTCAAAAGATCGTCAATGTGTAATCTTGAAATAACTCAAGATTAAGTAATGTTTAAGGCTGGGGCCTTGTAGTTTTAAACCCCTTTTAACAGACATGAGATAAAACAAATATTATTTATTTTATTTAAAGAAGTATAATGTAACAAAATGTTATTTTAATTAAGAGGTAATAATATGTTTGATTATATATACCACTTGTGATACTGAGTTTAAAAAACTATGATATATTAATATAATATTATTATTGGAATATGATCGTTATAACTTAGTCATTGGATTGGATGGTGTAAATAAGTGTAACTAAATTAATATTTATATTTATAAATATTTTCATAAATATAATTTTTTAAATTAATTCCTAGGAAAAAAGATCAAAATATAAAATCAAATCATATTATTAATGGATATTTTTTTTCCAACAAAATGATTAATGCGTGCAATGAATTTTTTTGTCAAGATAAATTAAGTTAATCAATACAAATGAATTATTTTAAAACAATTTCAAGTAATTTATGAATAATATTAAATAAAATTCATTTATTGGTTGTTCGTATATAAGGAATGAGAACAATTTCATTTCATACATCAAAAATAAATTTTCTTTAACAAATTGGTTTATTACATTTTATTTGTGAATATAATGATTAACATATACCATATTTATAAATTTTATATGATAAAAAAGAAAAAACATTTTAAATAACAATATGAAATTAGTTTTATGATAACATTTGTTTTTTATAGAAGGTCATTTTTTTGGTTAATTGGGAAAAATATTTATTTTATAAAAACTGTCATTTAATTTATTTTAATAAAAGTAATTATGTGATATATTTTGTTTTGAATGGATTTAAGGTCACATATTTTTAATTTTATAAAAAAAATAAAATTAATCTTGTGTAAATAAATACTATACTCGATTCAAATATAAAACCATTTGAATGATTAAACATGCATTTTTATAAAAATGGTTTTACATTGCATTTTGTGAGATTATATTTCCTGTAAATTTTACCAATATAAGAAATTGAATCTTATAAATGAATTTGATACTTTTTATCTACTTGTAATAATTTTTTGATGAGGAGAATTTAATTTTCGGTAAAAATTACTAGTTACCATACTAAAAGTATATCACGACAATAATTTGTAAAACATGTTAATTATGGTAAAAACTATATGATAAGATCCAAAAATCTCATTTTAAAATGTTTTTATGAGTGATAATAAATCAATAACATATTCCTAGAAAATTTGTATCCATTTGTAACCCACATGACCAAATTATGACAACCCTTTTTATGTTAATAAATATTTAATGATAAAAATGCCACTTTCTCCCTTTTAAAATCTTAAATTTCGATTCTAGGTAATGATAGAGTAAATATAAATTTTTTATGACATTAAATTAAGATGATTATGGTAAATAAATCATTTCAATTTTTCTATATAGATATTTAATTTTTTTATATTGTATAATAATCTAATGCTCACATACATCGTTGATGGAACATTTATAAAAATAATATAAAATACATGTTATTGATTTAAAGACATTAAAAATTATAATATTAATATGTTATAAGGAATTAAATGAATTTTATTGTGAATTATAAATTTTAATGTATTATTTATGTTTTAAAACTTGAATTACATTTTTGTGTTTATAGGTTTAAATTTAAATTTTTTGAATAGTCATCAGAATGACATTGAATGGAATTTAATGTTTATTTTTTAAAATAAATATAAAATAAAAAAACCAATTTTAATTAAAGTGTATTTTATATTTAAGATACTATCATACATGTTTCAGGTAGGTTTGACTGGAAATTTTTGAAATTACATTCATGACCCATAATCATTGAAAATTTATGAAAATTGATTTTTTTCTTATAAAATTGGGCTCACCTAAACAATTTTAAAATAAATCAAAATTTCAGTTTTATTTAGAAAATATGATGAAAAACCTATATAAACTCACAATTTCATGTCCCAAATACCCCAAAGTGATTATAAGTCTCTCTATAAAATGCATACTTCTCTATCAAAAGGAGGATATCAAAAAGGGGAGGTTTAAGTCGTAACTGATTATTTAAGATTATTTCTTATTTGAACACCATTAAATGAATCTTAACCATTAATATAAATTAAAATAAGTATATAAAAAATATATAAATGTTAATATATTAATTTTAATACCATTTTCCATTACATATTTCATCTATTGGAAGATGAACACTTCACTCATGCATACGTGAAGACTACCTACTCCACAAAGCGATGTGATTCATTTTCTTTACCAACACATATGGATTGTTAAAATAATTGATACAATAAATATATATGATATTTATGAATTGATTATTAATATAAAATTATAATATATTACTTACCATCTTATTCATTCAATCTGTTGGAAAATGATAACGTCAATCATTTGTACGTTCGGACTACAACCTCCATGAAGTGATGCAATTAATTTTTCATTATTTCCAAAAAATGTTCGTTGCAAGAATAGAAATAATAAACAAATATAAAATATTTATAAAATAAATTTTTTCTATAAAATTGAAATATATTTTAATTTTTTTCTTTTCCACCCTATAGAAAAATGACATTTTCATTCATGTGTACGTACAAACAACCATATATGTGAAGCGATGTGCATCATTTTTTATGAAAGGATTATGTATATGTACATAAATATATATTTAATATATAAAAATTATAATTATATAAATTTAGTATCAATAAATTAATATCCCTTAAATAAGGTTCAAGGACCAAAACCACTGAATAAAAAAAAGCTTGGGAAATGGGACAGTAAACACACAAACGTTGATTTTAACAAAGAATTAAAAGTAAATGGGTAATCATAAGTTATTATTGAATCATATATAGTAATTTATATATGAATATGGTTATAATATTTTTGCATTGTAATTTTAAATATATTATATAGGAGGTTAGAAAATATTTGATGAAGTGGAAGTCTGGGTTAAGGGTATTTATCGTCTCATATTCCTTTTTAAGAATTATTCTATTTTCACATCATGTTATCCATTTTGTAGTGTATATACAGACATATGGATGTATTTATTAATTTATTTACTGAAATTATAGTGGTTTAAAAATTATTTTCATGTACCATCCTTCAATTTTCTTTTCATTTTAATGTTACCAAAATTGTAAGGGATTTTTAATTAAATAGTTATTTTAAATGTTTTAAACTGATTATATTGAATATAAATGCTCTTCCAAAAATAATCTATTATTTTATTTTCTATACTTTAATGATTTTTTTAAATTAATTTTTCAATTGTACTTCAATTTTTTTAAATTATTTTTAAAATGATTTTTTAAAAAATTTACGCATGGATCACTTTTAACTCTTTTTACCAATGTGGAAAAAAAAATTTACAATTACTGCATGATTTAATTTTCCCTCCATCAAATACATTATTTGATATCAATATTTTTTAAATTATTCATTATTTCTCAAAGAAGATACTAGTTATTGTTCATTTTTGAAATATTATTTCCATGAGTTTTCAATTAAAATGTATTTTAATCTATATTTTTATGTAAATCCAAAAGGTATTTATACATACATGTTAAACATAATACTTATCAGATTTTATGATGGAAATGAAAGATTTTATGTTTTTATCTCATGATATGTTTATTATATATTTTATAAAATAATGATTTATATAGATATATCTCTAATAACAGGTGAGTTTGATATAGCCCTAAAATGATTTAGGTAATTTGATAGAGTTAACAAGAAATAAGTTACCCCCAAGGGATATAAATGGATTAACCATGAATTTAATTCCACAATAAGGTTTATTATAAGGGTTAATGTAATGATATTTCTCTAAGATAACTACATGGTTTATAAATGCTTGAAAATGGGTTTTTATGGAAATATCATGATTTAACATGTTAAGGGAATAAACTCAAGATTAAAGGAAATTTTGAAGGGATTATGGATGTATATGGATTATAAAATGGTTAATGGATACATTTACTAAATTAATAACGGTGTCATGAATAATACATGTGTGTTAACAAGGAACCTATTTTTTTTGAAAAAACTGTACAATGTGTTGAAATAACTAGTATGTTATATATTGGTTTCCATAATTCCTTAAATCTATATTTATAGAATATAATTTAAATGTAATAAATTGAAATAATTGTTATAAATCTAATATTTTTTTGGGTTTTTTTATGACACGTGACTTTTTAAAGAATAATCTTCATCAATCTCAACCCCCCAATAATCTTCTGGAGTATCCTATTACACATTATTTTCCTAATCCTCACAGAGACACTATAAAAAATATATATCTATAATATAACAAAATGATGGATACTCATATCCCAAAATATGTATTTTCAAAACAACTTAAAAAATTTATTCTAACATTAGAATCATGGACCCAAATCATTGATACATAAAAAAGATATGATTTATGTACATTGATAAGCACTTTAACCTAAAATAAATATCATATCAACAAGTGAATTCATAAAACATAAGATCATTTAATTATACGAATGGTGTACCAATTTTATTGTTTCAAAGCCTATTACCCTTGACTACATCACATTATAATTTCAAAATATTTTTTCCATGTAAAACCATAAAATACTCACAAGTGAAAAAAATACAAACTATATCATATATTTGAATCCACCATATCATTTATCCAAATGTTCTATTAATAATTTTTCATGACCCCAAATAATTGGAAACCCTCTTGAGTCGATAGTGAGTATTAGTGTTACTCCCAAAGCCCATCTACAATAGGCCATTTATTTTAAACATCAACAAGGGTATAAATCGCAAAAATATTGGTTGAATTGCCCTCATAATTAGTAGAAATATAAAATAACTACCAATTAATTAAATATTATAATGATATAAACCATCCCAACATAAATATAATTTTATATATATTAGAAACTCAACAAGTAAAATATCGAAATGAAAACTCTTTTAGCTATAACTTAGTAATATTTAAAACACACACACACACACACACACACACACACACATATATATATATATATGGGTGAGAATACAAGTATACTCAGTAGTATTCTACCAATAAACTCTCATGAAAATATATTAGAATCATTCTAAAGGATTAGTGAATAAATAATGAAACCAAACCATTAGTTAACCGGGTCATATTAGTTCTCATCCTCACCAATTATTGGTTACTAAATATTATATAGAAGTATGACTGACATAGTAAAAAAATAATACATGTTTAGAATGGTACATCAGTTCCACATTCCCATGATACTAGTTACCCAAAATCCCCACATCACATATCATGGTGCTCTCATCCCCTATATAAACCATATCAATATATACAACATGACAATAACATTTCAATAATCATATCCATAGTTATATAATCATAGCTACATCATGATCTTATCCACATCATAATATAATATTGCTGAGAGACATTAAAACCCATTTATGTATACACTATAACATAATAAATTACATCACATTCATAAATAAACATGCCATAACTATATTCCATTATATCCTATACATATATATGTAGTATAATTTTATTTGATTATATCCCCTACATATAAATTCATCATAACTGTGGTCCATTACAACATGATTGATTATATAATCAATTACTATAAGCCATAATAACATAAATATGAACACATACCATATGATGTTTAGAAGAAATAGGTTGGTATGGGGAGCAGTAAACCATCAATATCCTATAAAAATCTAATGGTTGGAAGACACCAAAAACCCAATCCATTATATGTCTATCTATCATGCTGTCTATCATGGGTGGTTAAGTGTATGAAATCCAAAATATTTAAATAATATATATATATATATATAACATGACTACTTTAATTTCAACAACCATATACTAAAATCCTAGACCTAATACTACTTATAATACACAACTTAACTTTTAACTCGATCCCCAACATAATGAAATTCCAAGCACAAGAAGTGTAAAAATAAATTTATTATCTCAATTAAATTATTATTACTCAATTTTAAACCTATAATAATATTTATTAAATTTAAATTTTACAATCACATTACTAATTTTTTAATCAATATATACATTACCACAACTTTAAAATTTAACATATTCAATTCAAAATCATTCATTTGAAATATTCTATTATTGAAATTATTTATCTATTAATTTAAAAATTTATATCATTTCAAATTACTATAAACCATTTTGTTAATTAAATTATTATTTCAATACAATATGATAATTTCAGTAATTATAAGAATCAAATATTTATAAAAAAATATTAAAATAAAAAATAAATAAAAAATATCATCAAAAAAACACATCCAGCTCAAGCCAACAACCACAACATTCCCATCACCATTTCTCACTAACAACACCATCCCACCATCAACCACATTAACCTCTATTCCATAATATCATAATCCTCCAAACCCTCACCATATCAATCAACCATAAATAAATTCAATATATATCAAAAAAGGGAGAAAAACACTAGAAACATCGGTAGTGATACATCAATTCCAATGATAATAAAAACTTATAAATACCAAACCTATATTTAACAAACACAATCATTCTTAGTGAATGAATACCCAAACCATTAATCGAAAATAAAATTAATTTCATTAATAAATATGTTATTTGATATTTTTTAAGTAACTAATACATTATTAAATGTTTATTTATTCATAAAATATAAAATTCTATAAATTAGTTGCGGTGAGAAATATCTAATAAATATTCTCTAATCAGTAATCAATTATACCAAAAAAATCAATGAGAAAATATTAGTATATATAAATATCATATTAAATTCTTGCCTTTTATAATGATATTTATATTGTGTCTCCATTTATAAGAAATTAATGGAAAAAAAGAACATATGAAATCATAGAATTAAACCCTTCCCAAAATAAATTAAATATCATATAACCAATAGCATGAACAAAAAAATAAACAAATGAATTAATCTACCATCTCCATACAATTCCTTCAATTATAAAATAATGCATTCATAGATGAAATTAAATAATTTACTAATTAATAACTGAATATGATGATATCAAATTTAAAAAAACTATATAATAAGAGATGTCTCAAATCACAGACCTCTAAATGAAGCTTTAATGATCACTATGAAAAAATGGAAGGAGAATGAATCGAACACCACCAAAAATCGTTTTAAAAAACTCATAAGTGATATGAACATATATCCCTCATGAATAATCAATACCACCATAAATAAATTTTGATAAAATAATGATTCAATGTCCTTATGAGGATGAAATAAAATAAATATGAATAATACCATAGAATAACAGAACAACAATATTCCTTGGATTGAGAATAAACAACCGTACAATGTAAGAGCCTGAGGATTTCTTTCAGGAGACTAGGACCACTAGTAAATCCACTTATAGTATCATATTTTTTGAGATTATAAAGATGAAATTAAATGAGTCTTAGTGTAATAAAAATTTATAATAGAAACCATGAGGCATTATTTTTTCTGAGATTTCTAGAACCATAAAACAATACGGGTATGATTTGAGAATATTTTAATGATTACCCAACACTACTCCAATTTTATCAAAGTCAATGACCCTGTAGTTAATAAAAATAATTGGTAAAATGGAAAATATTATGTATCATTACTTGATAAAAGAATTATTGAGAATTATAGTGTAATTAATTTCCCCCTCCCTCAAACTCAATTGATTATAGTCCAAGATCAAGATGCAACCTATGCAACATGGTAAAAAGATCCCTAAAAGATAATTACAAATGAATACCAATATCCAAATCAATATAGTGAAATTTATATAATAATAAATTAATAATAGTTACGTATGATTAATTAAAAATCCCAATACTTATATAAAATTAATCAACAAATATTTAAGGTTTTACCAAAAAATAGATAATAACCTTAAAACTACAACAAATATAACAATGTTTAAACAGAACAATTAATCGTACAAAACTATTATATCATGATTATAATTATAATTCCAATATAAAACATAGTTAAATATACTATTATCTCCCATTTGGATTCCTCCAGAAACTCCATAACACGCCAAATAGATGAAAATGACAATGTAAAGTTCTAAAAACATTATTCCTTTACATGTATACCATATAAAATAATAAAATTTAAATATTAATCATTAAATGAATCAAATATCCAATACTAAATAAGTTAAAAAATAATATGGCATAAATTAATCAATAAAAAATAAATAATTAGTATACCAAATTAAGAAAAATATTAATAATTAATAAAAAAAAATTGAAAAAAACTAATATGCATCATCCATAGAAGGATGAATCTATGGTTTAAAAACAATTATATTATAATGGATTTAAAAAAAAAATTATTTTAGTGAAAAAATATTGTATATAATATTTTTTTTTAATTCAGTCAGCCAAAATTTACCTATTCAGTCTCTTGGAACATTTCCACAAAGAAAACACTATGTACCCACTAATGGAAAAAGGAATAAAGGAACGATATATAGATGAAAAAATATAATCCATCAAAAAGTTCATCTTTCTAATATAACTTAAACCTCATATTAATCACATTTTTAGTTTTTTGCTCTACTCAACCAAATACTACTCCTAAACACACTCATATGGATAAACTTCAAAAAATGACTATAATTAATCTAAACATGTTAATACAAAAAAATTAATAAAAAATAGAAGATAAACAGATAATCACCACACTATCCATTTGAAAAATATTTGAAAACTATTATGAAACAATCTATAAATAAATTCATTTATTATACAAAAGAATAAACCAAAAAAACTAAGAACATGAAGTCAACTACCAATTTATTAATGGTTTTTATCTTAACAAATAAAAAATAACACCCTACAATTCCCAGTAGTATAGCGAATAACTGAAGATATTATTGAGATATAATGAAATTAGAAAAGACTATCACATATTTTTAACGAAAAATAACTAAAAGGGATGCCAAGAATATAACCAAAAAAACGTACAATACATAGTATATCAAAAAAGTATTTGAGAAGAGATAAAATTAACCTTCTAAGAGAAGTTCCCACAAATGAGTGTTTCTTATAATTACCCAAATATTTGGAATGTAAAACCATTTTAATTTTAATTAATTAATAATTTAAAATGAAACCTTTAAGATCGTAAAAATGTCCCATCACTTATTATCAACAAAAACTATCTGCCTCCACACCGATGATGCATCTTTACAGTGAAGTTATTTATTTTTCATTAAATGGTATTTAATTCTTGTCAAATATTAAAAATAATGAATTATTTTATTCATCATGGAATGGATATAAATAAATAATATATAATATAGAATATTAACTATATAATTTAGGTATCATTTGTTCAACACCAGTTAAAAATCATGTGAGTTGTAATATTGTGATAAAATCAAGAATATACTTAACAAGTATTTAATTCTTACAAAAGAAAAATTAACCTTTTATATGAAATTATAGACATAATAAAAATCATATTTTATTATTAAGACATATAATTCCATAGGATTGTGTTTTAAATCATGGAAGAAAATGAAAAAAATTGAAATAACTTATATGTTCATAATCCATTATCTGGAAAATAATTTAGTTTATCATACAACAATTCTTATTAATTATATCAATTTATAAATTAAAAAACATAATATTTTATATGATTTTATAAATAAACTGGTAATTTCATAACCATGATAACCAAAATATATGAATGTAGGGTTTAAGGAACCAACTATTTATGTCTTTCAACAAGCTCACTATACATAATAAACTATAACATAACACTATGTAATTTCAAAATAAAATTATATATGCAAATTAAATAAATTATTTATCATCCCTAAATAATGAATAATAAACACCAAATAAAACTAATGAAAATAGATCAATAATAAATAAAAATTCAAACAACTAATTTTCATAATTTATTTAACATGGGAAAACAAAAATTCATTCTCAAAACAATGATATATCTAAAAATATATATAACTACACTACCTTATACATAAATAATAATCAATTAATGATATAAAATCTTATCACAATTATGTTAATAAAAAAAATAATGATTATAATCAATCCAGAATTTACCCATCCTTCATTAAAATAAAAATCCCTAGTCCCCATCTCATATAAAGGAGACTAAATGAGTATAAATAAAAAGAATAATTTAAAATACTTACCTTGAACATGAAATATAATTCAATCTACAAATACATTGTTCAAGTGTGGTGAATGATGTAATATTGGAATGTTTGATGAATTTCATCCCTCTCAGGTGGGTGGTTAGGAGTTAAAATCCTAAAAATGATATGAATATACTTGGAGGGAAATGGAGTATTTACCCACTCATTAGAAAAAATTAAAAACTCCACCATGTACCCAAAAGAGTCACATTGGAAAACTAGTGGATATCTAGCGAGGATAACCTCACTCGATTAGTCATCGAGTTCCCTATAGAAACCTATTTCTGTAAATCAATAAATTAATCATCGAAAATTGGAAAATGATAACATTAACCTTTTTACACATCTAGTGATCATAAAAATTGTATTTTAAACTAATAAAAATAATAATAAATTAAACATATATGAATGTAAAATAAAAAATAAATCATATTCAGGTTTTTAATAATAATTTTCTCATATTATATCATTAATAAAACATTTCTTTAATAAAGCAAGGGCATTAGTCCCTAAAAACTCCCAATCACAACTCTTTTCATATCTATAATAATAGAATAATATATAACTCAAAATATTATACTTATATAAATATCCAATCTAAATATGACATACAAAAAATTATCCCATAGTGTTAGAGATTCTTCTAATGAGTAATGAACAAAACTAATAAAAAACCCTTAAATTTAAAATATACCTTTATGAAAGAGTCAATATTTCATACACATAGAACCCAATATATTTACCATCATCCTATAACATCCCTTATGGTGATCCCCACCATATGAATCACTTAAGGTATCAAAATCCTATTTCATGAATTCAATATCTAATTTTTCTGGATATATATATTTAATTAAATAATTTGGAGTAAAACCAAAATGATTTTTACCACCATAACAGAAATTTATTCAACAATGTTACAAAACTATTTCATTCCATATAGTTTATCTAGATCAATAATGTATACCACCACAAAACACACCCTATTGGTTATAAAAAATTCACTGTATACTCGTATTACTTTTAAAAAATTCAGTTAAAATTTAAAATCTCATTTATGACAAAAAAAGATACCAATTTTATTTTTAAAAATAAAATTTGTAAAAAAGTAATAAAATTTTGATATTCATTTATTCTTTTTTTAAACAAAATTTCCTTTTAAAAATATCTTATTTACCTTTGAAGAATAAAAACATTTTACTAATCATAAAAATATCAAGGTTTAAAAACATATGTAATAGTAAATTACTGAAATCAATGATATCATTAGTAATTTCATAAAAAATGGAATGATATATACTAATTCCATCACTCTAAATAATGTATTCATGATATCAATGATTAATTTATTAGTTACTTATCATTACATAAATTCTAAGAGAGATAATAATATTAACAAAATGAATGAACATATATTATGTGCCTCAAACCAAATGATGTATAAATAAATAAATAAATTTTCTTTTAACTTAGTCTTACGAAACTTTATATATCTTAAATTATATAGATAAGCTATAAAAACTAGTATCTAACTCATATCCTAGGAGCATGTCTGGATAAATGGATATAACTTCTGCTTCCACCATATCCATGTTGGATTGATGTACACATGGTATACCCTATAATACTCAATGTTCAATCCCTTTTTTATAAAGTCATAGAAAAACTATTCATAACTATGATACCACATTTAATGACCTAGAATAGATACACAAATTGTACCCAAATTTAATCCACACCATCCCTTTGAGAACTAATCCATCTGTAATTGATGGAGACTACCACCACATGTCTAAATTATTAGTTTAGGATGTTTTAGCATCTATAATAAAAAAATAGTTAATGATAGATCATCCTGAAAAATTGATATGAACCATCCATAAAATATATGATATCAAAAATTAAAACAAGTATTCTTTAAAAAATAGAATAATTTATATGATTATGGAAACTAGTATTGATATGCCTATTTCATGCATATATTTTTGTTTATTTTTTTGTATTTAATCTTGTATTTAAATGAATTATTTTGTCTTTTTTGGGATGAATTTACTTATTTTATGTTTTATGGAAGGAAATGAAGGATTTTTGAATAATGAATGAAAAAGTGGGAAATTATGAGGAAAACAACACTTCGCATCATGAGAAAAGATTGTGGTATGACACAAAATTTTGGAGATAAAGAAGATATCTATAAAACAAAACAAAAATTGACTACAGGTGATGTAACACAAGTACACGTCGTGACCCTATCAAGTGAGGAAAATCTGCACTCGACACGTCGCGATGACGAAAAACAACATGAAATCCATGTTCACATCAAGAGTCGAGTGTACACATCAAAATGAAAAGTCAAATACTAATTTTAGTATCTACAGATTAGACGTGGTGGAAGGAAAATAAGATCTAGAGTACACATCTTGTACACCATGTACACATCGTGTAGGTGGCGACGTGTATAAAAAAATCTCAGATGTAGGGCCACAGTTTATGGTTGATCCTTCCAATAAAAGGAGACCCCCACGCACCCTTGTAACACAGTCTGTGGTAGACAAATGCAAAGAACATATTGGGACATCTTCCAGACCATGATTGATGATTCTGAGACATCCTTCATGGACATTCATCCTTAAGTACTCACACTTCTTTCCACCATCATGAGCGAGTAGTCCCATAGTGTATTGTGATGTGATTGTAGGGGGCTGTGGGCATAGGGATAATTTTATATTATCTTATTAATATTTTGTATTTCTGCTACTCGTTATTACAATTTCAACTCTCCTTTTTTTTTAAAATAAGGTCCATTGCATGTGAGTTGAAGATTATTATTTAATTTCATCAATTAATCGATATGGTTTGTGTATGAATATTATGCAACATAGGCCGGTTATGTTTAAACATGGTTTTAGGCCATCTATCCCAGTGATTGAATCTAGTAGATGTCCAATTTAAAGGTCCAATCATATGAGTTGTGCTGGATAAAAGACTAAGGATCTCTACTAGCATAATTCTGACACAAAGACTGAGTAATCAAACATTCTTGTAAATCCCTAGAACTTGAATGAGAAAATCATAGAACCTGGCATGTCCCCCATCTGGATTTGAAACCCAATCAATCATTCATCTATTTCATTCAAAGATAATAATAATATAATGATATAAAATCACTACATCTATATAAACATAAGTGAACCGCCTGAACCCACAGAGCATGTTAACTAATTTCAATAAATAGAACTTAAGGCCTAAAAAACCATATTACATAATCAAGAACCAATAACTATAAATAAATAACCTATAAAATGATGATATTATAAAAAAACATCTTCCATACATGGCCTCCTATAATCAGATACCATAGTGGATACTGGACCAATTCATATGAAATTAATATTTAGTAAGTCGATAATATATCCTATAAACTATTAGTGTACATGTTCATACATGAAATGGACGAAATGAAGTTGCATGTTCAACGATGTAAATGAATTTTATGTGAGTAAAATGGAATAGTAAGAACCACCAATGTTCTAAATTCATATATAGATTAACCATGTGTATGCATTAGAATTTATATACACATTTTCGTCTATAATATTAAATAATTTTTCATAAAGAGTTTTCAAATATTTCAAAAAAAAATATTTATAATATAAATCCCATATAAATAATAATCATGGTAGGTATATACCTATACATGTTGGGTAAAACATATATATAAATTCCCTATTTATGTAATATAATTCTAAATAGGGGCAAAAACCACTTAGTTAAACCAAATATTTAAGAAAACAAAAAGGTTCCATCTATATACACTAACAAGTGATAAAAAACTAGGGTAGGGGATTATATCCACTTAAACATAACCAATATGGGGAATATACTTGGAAAGGGTCTTAATTCTCTCAAAGTATTTAATAGAGTGTAACTATTCATTCTGTGTATATAAATAATGAGTACCCAGGACCCCTTGTATTTCTATGTTTAGATGGTGTATGCAGACCATACCACTAATATAACACAAAACCCATTCTTAATAAGAAGGTAATAAAATATATACATTCATATATGGTATCCTATAGATTAATAAAAAAAATATCATAATCGAAAATTAAATGATGAGGAAATATAACCTGAAGGCTTAACCATGTATATTGTACCGCATAGAAAATCCAGGTAGTAACTCTATAAATGTATAGAACAATAAACATAATACCAATTTGATATTATTAAATAATATATTTATTTATATCATTTTTAAAAAAATTATCCAAATATAAGGTATTAAATGAATAGAATAAAATCATATCAATATAAATCAAAAAAAATAGCAAAGAATGGAATAATTTATAGCTAAGGAATAAATTTTTTCCACACTATCTGCTTTAACATTAATCAATATATTAATTTTTTGAGAATAATTTTTTTCATACAATATAGTATGAATATTATTTTTAAGAAAGGTTATTTAAAATAGGGGAGATTAAGAAAATTTATATAAGTTGAAACCACATTTTAATTTTATCGGTTTATATGCAAATCAATTTGGAATTTACCTATTCAGCTTCTCAAAAATTTTATACTAAGAGAATATTAAGTGCCCTATAAATAAAAAAAGCACCCAAGAAAGATATATAAAAGAAACATAGGTCCCCACTTAGTCCATGTAATGACACATTATTTTATCAATGATAATTTAATTATTATTATTATGTCATATAATCATATGAAATTACAACATAACGAACTACTATGTGTTATGTTTTCTTTATACATAGGTTTCTCATTTTTTTTGAAATTTGAATATCTGACATACGTAATTTTGATCAGTAAGTTATTTGGAGTCTTATATGACCAACATAATTTTTGGTGAATAGTAACATACCCTTATGAATAGTAATGTTACCCTTATGAGTAGTGACATACCATAATGAATAGAATCCTTACCTATGAATGTATATAAATAAAATTAATGTTTAAGTACGATATACCTATATCGTGGAATAAGAAATTAAATGTTATAAAATTGTCATTTTTCATATAAATTATGATTTTAAATAAATATTAAATTAGTCAATTTTGATAAATATTTTTGAAAAATGGATTTCATTTTTCGATTCTACACGTCCAAAAAAAGGTTAAGGTGAATTTTATTATATTTCTATGAAATTCATGAATTTTTAGTGAATAGTAAAATAAATTAATTTATAGTATTCATATATTTTTATTTAAATTAACTATTCCTAACATCATAAGTCATGTAAGAACCCAAATCCCGAACACACATGAATCTATTACTATTCTTGGTCATGGAATCATCACTATTTTTTGTCTTATGGAAAACTAATAAACTGATGATTTTAATATTATGAAAACCCTCCTCCCCACAACTATAAATACCACATATCCTTACCTATTCTCTTCACTCCTATCACGCCTTCTTTCCCTCCAATATTCTGCCAAATCCCTCCTTAATCTCATCCCCCATGTCCGAACTCCCCTTGTCACTTCAATGTACAAATCCTCTCCTATTAAGAGGCTCTCAAAGAGGTAAACGCAAGAGGTAACTTCATATTTCCAATTGTTTTATTTCTTTAATCTTCTTTTCTTTTCTTGTCTCCTTCCTCACCCCCTTTCACATATATTATATGGTATCTCCACAAACATACATATACTGGAATGCTATTATGTTAATGGGATAATTCATTTTCTTCTCTTATAACAAATAGACTCTATATTTCATAATTAAACACTATTTATTACATAAAATATTCAAAATATACAACATTTAAGATCGAGAAGTATAGTGTCACTGGGGATTAGAAATATTACATGTCATATTAATACATGAAATAAACATATTTATAAAAAACATCTTTTACATGACAACCCGCATTTCTTTGTACTATTCATTGCATTGGATAACCTGAGGTCATGCATAAGAAAAGGGTGAGCTATATAGGCCTATAAGGGAGTAAATAGGCCATAACATGAAGAATATAGTAAATTATAGGAAATTTCCATATTAATGGAGCATAATAGATACATTAACATAATGGCATGATATAACATGATTGTCATAACATGGAAATATGGCATCAACATTAAACATGATGTTAGCATGATCCAAGGCTCATTGCACATGAAGCATTATTAAACCATAATTTCACTTGAATTAGAATGAGTAAAACCTCATTGCACTAGAAATATCATGATACTAATATTTTCCCAAATAATTGGAGCGCTATCAGGGAACACCCTTCTAAATCATTTCATTTCATGTATATGTGTGCCACATGGATCATATAACAGGGAATCATTAAACATCATAATTTATTCCAAGATAACTGAATGTGTAACTAATAAATTAAAATCCATATTTAATAAGTAAATTTGAATAAATTTGAATACACTTGGTAGAGAAATGGGAATGGTATTCACTATATAATTATTTATGCTTGGAAAAGGTGGGGCCCAATTTCAGCATCATAACGATGAGACATAAGAATTCATATAAAAAGTTGTTGGGAGAGAAAGGGATGTCTCGTCATTTGTACATGAACTAGACACTACATGGGTCATACAGATACATATTCCAACATATGTAATGGAATTTAGATTAATAATAAAAAATAATTTCTCGAATGTAAATTTGAAGAGAGAAATTTCTTACAGAATTTCAGCATGGTAACAGGTCACTAGAAAAAACAGTACATTAGAGGGGGTTATTTAGAGGGGGTTATACACAACCCCCTCTAAATTCATTTTCTGTAACACTAGAGGGGGTTCTACACAACCCCCTCTAAATTCATTTTATAAAACATTGTGAGAGGGGTTATTTAAAACTCTCTCTAATCATTGGATTTAGAGGGGGTTATGGACCAACTTAATTTCTTAAATTATAGGGGGATGAAAACCCCCACTAATGTCTAAAATTGGAGGGGGTTCGAACCCCCCCCCCCCCACACTAATTTCTTAAATTAGAGGGGGTTAAAACACCCCTAAATATATTTAAAATAGAGGAGGTTCAAAACCCCCTCTAATGTCCTTAAATTAGAGGGGGTTCAAAACCTCCTCTAATGTCATTAATTTTTAAGGGGTTCAAGACCCCCTATAATTTCTTTAATTTATAGGGGGTTCAACCCCCCCTATAATGTCTTTAATTTTGAGGGGGTTCAAAACCCCATCTAATTTAAGAGATTAAAGAGGTTTTGAAGCCCCACTATTTTAAAAAAACCTTCCATAATATATATATACATATATAACACAATATATAAATGTATTTAAATACATTTTATGAACCTATTATATAACATATTAATATGATTGTATTTAATTGTATTTAGATGTATACATAAATATAATTGAATAATATTATGAAAATTAATATATATTTACTTTTAAAAATTGTATTTTATATAATATTAATTATTTATAATATAAAAACAAAATCATATTATATAAATATATACATAAATATAATTCATCTAAAAAATATATCATATAAAAACCCAAGCTTGTAGTTTTAATAAATTATATAATAATATTAATAATAATAAACATATTTTTAAGTAATAGGTTTATGCCTTTATATTATATATATAACTAATATTAAATGAAATAGGATTTATAAAAATAAACTTATTTTAATTCATATTTATTGAAATACTAATATATATTAAAGTACATAATAATAAATATATGTAGTGAAATACATTATATAAATATTTTTATAAATAGTATTTCCTGTAATATTAATTGAATACAATATAAAATTTTATTTCATATAATATTAAGTTTTTTTCTTTAAATTGTATTTCATATAATATTGATTATATATAATATACATATTAATTATATACAATATACTTATTAATTAAATATGTTATAAAATTATATTTCCTATAATATTGATTATATATAATATACAATTTAATTATATATAATATAATAATAATAATATATAATAGAATATAAATTTTGTATAATATAATATTAATTACATATAATATTAATATTTGTATAAATTGTATTTCACATAATAACAATAATATATCAATTTTATATAACATTATACAGTTTATACAAATAAATATATTTATTAATATAAATAATAATAAGTATATATGTATTGAAAGACATTATATAAATATATTTTTAAAGACCATTTATAAATATATAAGGTAAATATATATATATATATATATTTTTAAACCTATATATATATATAATAAAAATATGTATTTAAGTATATATATAATTTACATAAATATATAATAATAATTTATTTAATATAATATATCTTTTATATAAATCATATAATAAATGTATAGTATTTATAAAACCAACATATGATTTTTATAGATTAAAAAATAGATTTTTTAAGAATAATAATAATTAATAATATTATTGTTATCACACGCGCGCACGCACACACATATAAGTACAATATATACATATATACTTGTGTAATATATTAAAGTGATATATAAATATATAATATATAATATAAATGACTTCATATACAAATAAATATAGTAAATAATATGTATATTATTTTTTAAATGTATGTAAGTATATTAATGTAATAATATTTATTATAATAAATAGTCGAATATATATAAATACTATAATTGGTAACTTATATTACAAAAAACAATTGTTGGGGTGGTGCGCAAGTGATTTCTCACGAAGTATAAGGCTGAGCAGTGCAGGATCGAATCCAAGCAGGTACTATAATTATGTGGGCAGGCATGGAAGCATAGTTCGAGAGGCTAGACATGGAGGATCGAGGCGTGAGGGAACTGAATGTTGAACTGGACTGGAGGCGTGCGGGAATAGGAGGCGGGGACTAAACTGGACTGCTAGTGCGAGGCGTTCAACAGGCCAGGGAACTGTGAATCGGATGCATGGGCTGCATGCACGGTATGGGAAGGCAGGAAGGGAACTGGGAATTGGGAACCGGAGGGATGTGGTGGGAGTTGAGAGGACAGTGGATAGGGAAGGTTAATTAAAAAATGTAATAAACTTTAGGGTCAGTTGGGAATCCCACCCCTAAAGTAACCCCTTTATTAGGGGTGGTTTGAAACTGCCTCTAAATGACATCAACTAGGGGTGGTTTAGAAGCTGGTGAGTTTATGGAAACATAATAGGGGGTTTAAACACCCTCTAATGTTACTTCCACTAATGTAAACACGACATTAGTAGAGCTTACTCAAAACTGCTACTAAATGAAGTAGGAGGCCACATTAGAGGCGGTTGTGAGGAACCACCGATGTTGTCTTTAGAAGGGGTTATAACCACTTCTAATGTAAAAATTATCCCCTTCTATAGTTCCCATTTCTTTATAGTGGTTGTAAATGGGATGAATTAATAAGATATAAATAGGTCTCTAAACATTCAAACATAATGAGGAATTTATGGGGGATGTGAGAAATCATACCCCAACATTTGTAATAAAAAAAATTGTATAACAACATAAGGAAATTTGGACAAAAATGAGAAAGGTATAAATCCCTTACATGGACATGTGATACCAAAGGATTGGTAGAGGCTTGAGAGAGGCTTCTTGAGATCTTGGAGTTCCTTGGGTGGATTCTAGAGAGAAGAGGTTAGAGTTTGGTCAAGCTCAAATGGTTTTTAGTGAATACGATGTGGGATCTTTGGTGGGGTTATATAGCAAAATAGTGGGAAATATTAATTACTGCTGGTTTTTGACACTACACATTAAACTAATAAAAACAAAAAAAACAATAATATATCCCAAATGGGAGAGGAACACAATATTTTATATGTCCAATGCCCTAACTTATTAAAATATTATGCTTTTTTATGTGGAGGTGAGTCGTACTTTCATAGAAATCATTTTAAAATGATAAAATGGATTATATGTCTTGGAGGGTCCACTAATTCTACTGAAAATATATAAAAAATACATAAAATCACATTATTTTAGTGATAAAACATATTTTTTCCAAAAAAACCAATTTATTTTACATTATTACATAACTATTGGGTAATTATGATATCATAAAACCCATTATATATTTAAAAGGGATTAAATTTTTACACAAAATTTTGACTATCGCAAAAAATTATGAAAAATTCAATTTTGGATAATTTAAACATCTTGATTCAAAAAAAATATTCATATTATCTAAATAATTTTCAAAGAACATTAATTTTTTATTTAAAAAACTGACATTTATTGAGAATTCATGGGTTTTGACAAAAAAAATTGCTTTCAAACTTTAATAAAAATTACAATTGTATTCATATAAATTATATGATCATTTATATTTAATATAAATTAATTTAGTAATAATATTTTATTAAAATATTATTTAATTAAAAATAAATTAATTCATCAAAATAGTATTCTTAATTGGATATTGACTAATAAAAATACATCTTGTGCTTTAAAACCACTTTACAAAGAAACATTAATAAATTGAATATATATTATGTATTCATTGCAAAAATAATGCACAAAATCATAGTGTTACGGTATCGTTACATAACCACTTATAACAACTTCATAATTTAGAAGGGTTAGGTGTGCGACGGTGACATACTCTTGGGGTGGCTTGGATAACATCGCTCTAATGGTAATCTCTATTAACATACACTTCTCCCGTAAGTGGTTCCATTCTATATTAATGTGTTGAAGATCATATTGGTCTTGGTAAACAAAAAATCCCATTTATGGCACCTCCTTCACAAGTTCGGAAAAATGGGCTTCGTATAGATCAATTCTACTAGATGTGGCCATTTCTTTCTTTTTTTGAATAAATTGCATTTGTTAATGCCCAATATTTATAATAATCAATTGATCATTTTTCAATGGCTATATTATAAATGATATCAATTATTAATGGTATTTTAAAATACAAAAACATAATACCAAGGAAATTCATATTTTATAGAACCATTTTACAGAATAAGACATTTAATTATATTAAGGAATGTTTTCATTGATAAATGTTTGGTTCGTTAAAATCTCCCCCATTTAAAAAATTTCACCCTCAAGATTTCCTTTTCCCACAATAAAATAGATGTGTGTAACTCTGCCTCATCACTTACTCCTTTTCCAACATTTCTTCTTAAAACATGTGGTTTCACAAAAACACCTTGACGAGGGGAAATGCTTATTTCGTAGATCTTTTACCTACTATCTAAGATCATCACCAACTTCTCTTCATAGGAGAGGTCATTCAGCAATGGTACCAACTTTGGATAGAGAACATGTGATAGGTCAGGTATGTACATCCTCAAGAGTGATACATGTAATTCATAATGTACTTGAGATTGTTTCGATGGGAGTGCTAGTTTATAGGCCACTTATCCAATGAGATAAACGATCTCAAAAGGGTCGATGTACCTTGGAATAAGATTTCCCTTCTTCTCAAATCTCATAACTCTCTTCCATAGTGATAAGAAGAGGAATACCATATCTCTGACATCAATCTCAGGGTCTCATCAATGACTATTATCATAGATGTTTTTTCGACTCTGAGTAGATTTAAGGCGATGTTGGATGATCTTAACGTTCCCCATTATTTCTACGACCATTTCTGTACCTAAGAGTATTCACTCCCCAACATCATCCCAACATGCAGGTGTTATATAACTCTTCATATACAAGGCTTCATAAGGATCCATTTGGGTGCTTGAGTAGAAACTGCTATTGTAAGAGAACTCAACCAGAGGAAGATTTTGATCACATCATCCTTTGAAGTCCATTGTGCATTCTTTCAACATGTACTAATGTTTTTTACTAGTCTTCTCAGATTGGCCATCAGTTTGAGGATGATAATTTATACTGATGTTCAGCTCTGTATTCATAGCAATTAGAAGAGTCTTCCAGAACATAGAGGTGAATCTTAGATCTCGATTAGATTCAATTGATAATGAAACTCCATAAAGCCTTACCACTTCTATGATGTATATCCTTTCCAGTTGATCCAATCGGAAATCCTCTCGAATTGCAATGAAGTGTGCAGTATTTGTAAGACAATCCCCACCATCCAATATATCATTTTTTCTTTTGGATGTCTTCAGATGTTTGGTGTCAAATTCCATGGTGATGTTCTACAATTTCATCGTTGGTATGAGCAATTGATTCATCACCCCCTTATACTTCTGCCACTGATTCTTCACATACTGACACACCATGCACTTTGATGAATACTAAAAAATATCTTTATTCATGTTATCCCATAAATAATGATCTCGGAGATCTCAATATATATTTTTGTTTTCTAGGATAATGGAGAAATTTTAGCTATTTGAATCATCCAAAAGTTACATTATTAATTATTTATTTTATGGAACACATATTCTTTACCCAAATATTACAATTATTTCATTATTAACATTTTTCTTTGAGGATTTCCATTTTATGAAATTTTCAACTTTCTTATGATTTCCCACATCATCCATTTGAGAATCACTTATCATTTTTAAAATAGACATTTGAGGAATAATTTGTGAAATTATTTATGATGTTCCCTTTTTTATGATGCCTATGTCCATCTTAGTCAAATATAATCAGATTGGATCCTTTTCAAATATAATCAATGATAGAATCACTGGGTCCATTCTACATAGATAATATGCCACCTTGTTCGCTTTCCTAGGGTGGTAATGGATTGAGAAGTCATAGTCGAATATCAGCTCTAACCATATTCTTTGGATCATGTTCAACTCTTTCTGTGAGAATATATACATGAGGCTTTTGTGAACTGTATATATTTCACACTTCCCCCCAAAGAGGGAATGTCTTAAAATTTTAATGTGAAGATTACTAAATCCAACTCTATATCATGAGTTGGATAGTTTTTTTCATGAAATTTCAATTTCCATGAAGCATAGGAAATGGATTTTTTATTTTACATCAACACACATCCCATGCCATTCTTCGAAGAATCACTGAATACAACAATGAGTATCCACTTGTAGGTATTGTGAGCAAGAGTGCAGTTATAAGAGAATTTTCTAAATCCATGATTCTCTCTTTATATTCATCACTCTAAGAAAACATGACTCCCATCTGAGTTATAATTGTAAGAGTGATTTACTATCGTGAGAAATTTATCACAAATCGGTGATACTATCTAGATAACCCCATGATGATATTGATATCATTCACCGATGTTGGACTCATACATCCCTCAATTCCAGCTATCTAGGAGGGATCCATAGATATCCCATTTCTTGTGATGATGTGACCCAAAAATTAGACCTCCTTCAACCAAAACACACTCTTTATTTACTTTCCATAGAGCTTTTCTTTTCACAATGTCTCTCGTACAGTGCATAGATGCTCCTCATGATCCTCCTTGGTATTTGAGTATTTTAGAATATTATCTATAAAGACTACCAAATATTTGTAGAGGTAGTCTCAAAAGATTGTATTCATCATGTCCAGGAAGATTTCTAGAGTATTAGTGAGTCCTAAAGGCATTACTATGAATTCATAGTTCCCGTATCTTGTACGAAAAGCAGTCTTGCGGATATCATCCTTCTTCACCCTTACATGATAATATCCCGACCGTTGATCCACCTTGGAGAAGTATTGTTCTCCGCATAGCTAATCAAAAAATTCATCAATTCATGGAAGAGGGTACTTGTTTTTGTAGTGATTTTTTTGATCTCTTGATAATTAATGTGACGACCCATTGACCCATCCTTCTTCTTGACAAATAGGATTGGTACACCCCACCGTGAAGTACTTGGGTGTATAAACCCTTTATATATATTCTCTTGGAGTTGTTTCGTCAGATCCTCAAGAACCAAAACAGCCATTATATATATATATATTATTGGATATTTGTAACATCCCAGGTATATGATCAATTTATAACTCAACATCTATTTTAGGAGAAAGACCCAAAAATTTCAAAGGAAACACTTCGGTGAATTCCCTCACAATAGTCATTTATTCAAGGATAGTTTCTACTTTAGACTCAATAATCTGAGTAAGATCCACATTCTCATAGGGAAGTAATATCCATTATTGACATGATGGTGCTAAATAATATTCATCCTCCTCCTTGAACATGTACAAAAGTAGGTGTCAACTCTCCATATAAAGAGTGATTTCCCTCTCACGGAAATTTATGTTGGCTCTATATAAGGAATGCCAATACATGAAAATAATTGCATAAAATTCCACCATAGAGATTTTGAAGTGTTTCTCCGGGAATCATAATCCACAAATTGTGACTGGGGAGGAGTTATATTCCTAGGGTGCAATGATTTCCCCATTTTTCATTCTCACTAAAATATTTAATTCAATGATTTTGGTGGTGTTGGGATTGTTCTACTAATATTTTGGGATATAAAATAATATGTAGAACTAAAATCAATAAGTAAATTTTCTATTCATGAATGAATAACTAAAATACATATCACCACATCGTTGTCGGGGTTCATTTCTATGGTATTGATGAAATAATCTCTCCCTTGGTTCCCTGGAGGTTGTCGGTTTCCTCAAAAAACTCTTATATTAGGGAACTAGTTTGCATGGTCCCCTAGTTCCTTGTAGTTGAAGCAATAGACAACGCATTGAGGGTTAGAGAGAGTATTTATCTCCTCTGTCACATCTGAGGGTTTTATTTTTTGAATTTAATGGATAAGTGCACTTCTCTTCCATGACTAAAGCATTTCCTCATCCCCTTCAGGTAATTTTCATTGTACTTCATTCCACACCTTTGGTAAGTGGGGTGCTGGATTTTCATCCCAGCATTAGATTTATCCATCAGAATATAAGAATTAAACTCCACTTTACTCTTCTAATCCCGCTGAAACCCCTGAGATTCACAAATTTCATTTTTTGCCATGAAAGAACATTATAAAATTCCCTCATACCTCTTGATGTCAGGGATCACAAGGTATTTTTGTAGGCTAGGCTTTAGCCCCCCAAAGAAGTGGTCAACCTTGTATTCATGGGTAACAAATAATATAGAGGCATATCTTTCAAGAGTTTTGATTTTTTCCTCATATTCTTTGATAAATTCCTCATTTTTAACTTGATGGAAAGGAAGTCCCTTTCCATCATACATTTTAGGGTGCAAGGAATATAATTATAAAATAACTTTTTTCGGAAATCCATCAATTATAATTCCTCTATCTCATACTTAGGATTCATATTTTTGGTCAATTTCCACAACTGATCAGCATCACCCTACATATGATAATCAGCCATAGGAAACATCTCTTGTCAGAACATGGAAGGATGAGGAATATATTTTCAATTGAGTTGATCCATTATTCATAAATTGAGAGATCAAATCATCCATGAAAAGTATGAGGCCTATGTCTCACGAAGCTATCGATTGTTACTTTTTCTTTCTTTAGGGGGGGGGGTTAAAAATTCATATTGACCCATGTTTCTATTCAAAACATGAGTTAACTGATAGAGTATCATGACAATGTTAATGATTCCCTCTTCTATCAGATTTCCTATCTCATTAGAACAATCATCACATTGATCTTTGCATTGGTTTTTAGCTAAATTCCAATTACCGGACATTGGATGGAATTAAAGGAATGTTAGGGGTAGATCATAACGGGTAATATAAAGAAAAAAATGGATGACTTATAAATTACATTTATTTCCTTAGCTTATGAATTAATAGGATTTAATATATGTTCTCCACGATCTACATCCTAACATATGTTCTTATGGGAATTGTTTCCCTTAATAATTGTTTGTACAATAAATATGAATTTACCAAAGCATATCAACCAAGTGTGGAATAACGAAGACTTTATCATGTCCTATTTTCATTCACTGGTTCCCATTCGAGTCTATCTGAAAATGGTGTTTTTGGGTTTTACCCCTAAATATATATGTGCTAAAGCCGCCTCTACCTGCTCATAACCAGATGGGGATTTATTTTCATGATAAACTACTAACTCAATAATCACCAAATTTTCGGCATGTTTATATGTTATTCAGTATTATATTTAAGGATGTCAATAGGGTTTTCTAATCCTAATCCCAAAATTAACTAAACCTATCCTCTGATACAAACTATAACAACCCTACTATTTATTTCACACTTAAACATAATTTATTACATAAAATATTCACTTTATACAACATGTATGATTGATAGGTCTAGTGTATTTGGTTATTTGGAACATTAAATAAGCACTAAAAATATGAAATAGTCATCATCATTGAAAACGTTTTTTACATGACCACACATATTCCTTCTTATTTAGCATTGCATGTGATAACATGATGACATGCATAAGAAAAGGGTGAGATATAAAGACCAGTAATGGAGTAAACAGGGAATAACCTGAAGAATGTAATACATGTTATGAAATAGGAATATCAGTCGAATATAAGAGAAGCATAAACATAAAGACATGATATAGCATGATTATCATAATATGGAAATGTAGCCTCTACATTTAACAAGATATTAACATGATACCATGCTCATTGCACTTGGAGAATGAGTAAACCCTCACTACAATTGAAATATATTTATTAAGCCGTCATTTCACTAGATATATCATGATATTAATCATTCTCCAAGGCATTAGAGAGATATCAGGGCACACCCCTCTTAATAATTTCATTTCATGCATATGTGCGCCATATTGATCATATAACATGGATTCATTAAACATCATAATTTATTCTATGATAATGGAATGTGTAATTGATACATGAAAATATATAATTAATATGTTAATGAGCATAAAATTGAATACCCTTGATAGAGAAATTGGCATGGTATTCACTACACAATGTGTTTGGCTTTGAAAATTGCAGTGCAATTTTGGCTAAATAACGGCTTGCATAAAAATTCATAAAAATAGTTTATGAGAGATAAAGGGGTGGTTTATAATATTTAAATTAAATTTAAATAAAGGGGGTAATATATATTCATTTCCCAACATTTGTAATGGAATTTGAATTCATAATACAAAATAATAGCTTGAATGTAAATGTGAAGAGAGAAATTACTTACGAAATTTCGGCATAGTAACAGGAGAACATGGGAAGAATTAATGAGAGATAAAGAGGTATCTAATCATTCAAACACAAGGAGGTAAGTATGGGCGGTGATAAATAATACTAAAAAATTTTCAAATGAAACAAATGGTATAACCACATAATGGAATTTGGAAAAAAATTAGAACAGAATAAATCCCTTACTTGGAAGCGTTATCCCAACAGCGTGGGAGAGGCTTGAGAGAGTCTTCTTTGGAAATCAAGGCACCTTGGGAGAATTATAATACTAGTAGGGAAACTTTTAGTGTATATAAAATGTATTAGAGTGAAGAGAAGTGGGATCTTGGGTGGGTTTATATAGGAAAATAGACAGAATGTTTTATTATTAAGTGTTTGGACACTACACATTAAACTAATAAAAATCACAAACAAACCCATGGTTATTTCCCATGGATTCTGATATTGGGGAGTGGAAAACATTATTTTATAAGGTTAATTTTCTATCATATTAAAATATTAGGCTTCCTTATATGGAGGTGAGTCACACTCTAAAAGAAAACATTTTAAAAGTTAAAATGTTTTATAAGTCATGAAGTGTCTACTAATGATTTGTAAAATAAATCAAACAGACCTAAAATAACATTATATTATTTGTAAAACATATATTCTCAGAAATCCCTATTTATATTATTTTATTATACAATTATTGGGTCATTATGATGTCATAAAACACATTATATATATAAAGGATCTGTAATTTATACCCGAAAATTAAACTGTCTCAGAAAAGTATGAAAAATTCACCATTAGATAATTTTGATGTCCTGATTCCAAAGATAATATTTATTTTATCTAAATAATTTTATAAATACTTGAATTTTTTAATTTTATAATAAAAACATACAATTATAAATAATATATGGGTTTTGACAAAAATAGCATTTAAACATAAATTAAAATTATAATTTTATTCATAAAAATTATACGATCATTTATAATTAATAAAAATTAATTTTGTAATAATATTTTTATTAAAACATTATTTAATTAAGAAATCAATAATTCGTCAAAATATATTTCATAATTGAATATTAACAAAAAGAATACTATTTGTGATTTAAAAACTATTTACATACTAAAATTTATAAAATGAATATATATTATTTATTCTATACAAAAATAATGCACATAATCATTGTTATATGGTCTTGTTACAAAACCCCAAATAAAACATGCTTATGAAAAAAGGGTAACATTTGCGATGGTTTGAGACTCCTGGGGTGGCTCAGATATCATCTCTCGGTTGGTGATCTCTACTAACTTCCAATTCTCCCATTTATGGGTCCATTCATGTTTAATTTGTTGAAGCTTGGCTTGGGATTGGTGAAGTGGGAATCCCAATGATGCCACCTCCTTTGTGAGCCTGATAAATGGGCTTCATATGGATCAATTCTACTGGATGATGCCATTTCTTCCTTTCTCTGAGTATATTGGATCTGTTAAAGCCTTATATTTATATTAATCAATTGATCAAAGTTCAACAACTATATTAGTAACAGTAACAATTTTTAATGGTATTTTAAAATTCAAAAAACATAAAACAAAGGAAGTTCATATTTTATATAACCATTTTGCATTATAAGACATTTAATATGTCAAGAGAAATATTTATTAATAAATTATTGGGTCTTTACTTCTCTCCATTACCAATCTTTTATTTAAAAAAAACAAAAACACCATTTGAGATGTTTTAATTTAGCAAATTCAAGGACGATGGTTTATCAATTTCTATTCTTGTCATCAATTCTATTCATGAATCCATTTTCATATATTAAACAAACTATAATATTTATTTTATTCCTCATATATACTTCTTTAATTATTTTGTACTCATGGTTTTGGTTTATAAAACAATATATGTTCTTTGTTGTCAAAAACTTCTAATTAACCCAAAAGGATGTAACAAAAGTTTTATATAATTATTCTAATTCACATCAAGTAACCGAATTATGTTTTAAAAAATGACACATTCTGTATGTTCAATAATAAAAAATAACTTCAATTCTGTACAACCACCTTCATCACACATGTTTTTTCAAACATGAACTTCTCATTAAAACTATGCAAGAAAAAAAGTCCCGAACAACGAAATTGAACCTCTTAACCAATCAAAATGATTATAAATGAACTTAAAAAATATATAATAAATATTATACATATATAATAGGTTCTGGAATTATTAATTAAAGAAATTAATTTGACTATTCAGGTCATTAAGGTCAAGAGAAGATCACTGCTAGACATTAGGTAAAGGATCCTCTCAATTTTACTTTTATTCAGGATTTTTCTCTACTTTGGGATCTTTTATGTGTAAACAATAATTATGGGGTATGATTTCAGACCCCCAATACTTCCATCATGATGTATAAGTGACGAGAAACCCCTTTTCTTTCATTATTCCCTCTTAAGTACATGCCACACCATGCCGATAATCTATAAGGATTTCTACCCCAACTCCCTTTACTCATTCGGGTTTCTCTATATTTCTTTTTACCCAAATGAAGTTGTATTTTAATTTAATGAAATACTTATAAATCATGTTTATACATTCCTATTTCATGTTTCATGATCCATCCCTCATTCTCTTTGGGGATATATATTATTATTAAGTGAACCCCTCCTCGATACTTACCAATAATCAAATTCGTTTTAAGGGAACTCTCCAAATTTTTTCCCAATTTCAAGTGCACTATATCGTATTTTTTAAGACAACATTGTCTTTATAAATTCATATAAACTATTTTTACATTATCTATTTTAAAATCACTATATTTTTTTCCTTAAATCTGCACAAAAATGTTCTAATTCTAAAATTTTTCAAATACATTTCTTTCAAGTTGTCACTTATGTTTGACATAACATACCCTAATTTATGAGGTTTTTACCTTATGAACATCCATTTATGTTCTAATTCCATTCCTCATGTAAAATTTAATGATACGCTCATTGGTTATGCATTATGTCATGATTGTGGTACCCAATTCATTCCATGGACAACCCTTATGTTTATGTAAGATTGATTATGAATGATTATTTATGTGGAAAAGATATTCATGAAATTTAATATGGGTGAACCCATATATTAATCAAATGTATTAGATAATGTTGATTCTCATGATATGTATGTGCGACGGTCTTGGCGGTTAGCCTTTTCAATTTCTACTATATGAAATGGTCTTGTAGGTTTGCCTTGGCTTGGGACACAATGGGAAAAAGGCATTGGAAGTTATCCTGGAATCATATTAAATTCCTGTTTTATATTTCTGCCACATTTCAAGGATTCGATGTTTAAATGATCCCTTATTTACATGTTATGATTCTATATGTTACATTTCTTTTTATATCATCATGTCGGGACTTCTATCCCAAGTGCTAATGCTTTGTTCTTATGGTAATTCCATTTTTGTACTATTATCTCCTCCCTCTGTTCATATTATCCCTAGGGTTCCCTATGAAGATATAACGGCTCAAAGGAAGATATGATATATTTATTGAGATTAAATAAATAACTTTTTTAGTTCCATGTTTTATGTTTTATGTACCTAGTCTTCAAATACACTATACATAAAAATCATTGGCATGTACTCAAAAATATAATTATGCTAAAAATAATGTAATGTTATATGTAAAATGATAGGGTTTCTATATTTTGTATTACATGATGTATTAGTTATTTTTGGAGATTAGGCATTTAGCACCTTAGTGAGAACCTTAAGGATGAGATAAAGCATATAAAAGCATCGTTAAATTTTTTTATGTATTGAGTAAGTTGGTTATAAAAAATTTAAATCCATGTTTAGATAAAAAAAGGTTGATGCAGATTTGGAATAGTTGTACCAAGGAGTAAAAACACCTAAATGGAGTATTAGAATTGATCTGGGGTATCTTGATAAACATCATTAGGTCTTGATTCACACATGGTTTGACACTCCTAGGGGATATGCTTTGGTAATTTCATGAGCTTAGTACTAATCAATAGTAAGGTAAAAAATCCCATATGAATATTTGTTAAGAAATAGTTCAAGGATAACCTCGATTTGGACCTAAGTAATCACAAGATTGGATATAGTTCTCTTTTACATGTTTATTCTTTGAAGTCCAATGTTTCCTTTTTATGCTCAACAGTTATGTATTCAAGCCCTCTAATTGTATGTTCTATTTCTAAGTCAACTATGAGAAATAGACGAACACATTAAAACAATCAATGTAATATGGAATGTGATTATTTCCCTAATTATTAGAATAATATTCGGGGAATATGTGCTCAAAACATCTTGATAGTACTTTATCAATTAGCTTATGTTATGAATAATAACTTGAATCATGTAGAACACCCTCCACCTCTAAGAAATAACAAGTGTCCATTGAATCCTTCATGCAATAATGGCCTCCAACATTATGTTGATATTATGATCCCCTACTCATAGAAAATTGGATTAACTCTATTGAAAAGATATTCTCCATCCACTAGTTCTCATAAGAAGATAAAGTTGTACTTTCAGTCAATTGTTTTGATGGGTTAGCTGATCAGAAGAGGACACTCATAAAGAATACAATGTCCTAAGAGAAAATTGATTCCTTTGGATTGGGAGGAATTCCAGTGGATGTTTTTCAATAAATAATTTACTCACCCCCTCCATCTCAAGATAGAAGGAGAGTTTCTCAGGCTCAAGAAGAAGGAAGATGAGTCGATCAGTGCGTATGAAGCAAACATTGCAAGGCTTGAAGGGTATGCCTCTGGGTTATTCATCAACACTGAAATTAAGGAGTATCGCTTTGTTAGAGGGCTAATGCTGAGTCTACAAAAGGTTTTGGTAATCTGAGACATCGACAGTTATAAGAAGATCAGTTGTTCCCATAAGGTTGAAATATATGTTGGAGACTCATAGTGGTCTCGTGGGACTAGTGAAAAGAAGAGGAAAATAGAGAACAAAATGGGTGGTTCAGCAAAAAAATACCATGATGGAATGAACCCCGTGTATCCAACTTTTAAATTTTCTGGGAAGAAGCATCCTAGGAAATGCCTAAAGGGAACCAAGAATTGCTTCAAAGGTGGAAAGTTGGTACATATTTCCAAGAACTATCGAAGGGATATGAAAAATCATGCTAACATTAAAGAATAATGAATGGTTTAGAAAAACACTCACCCAATGGTTCAATGATACAACTGAAAGGAGTATGGGCATTATGAAAACAATTTCCCTAATACAATGGTTTAAGAGGCAATCAATAACAACCTTCAAAGAAATAAGGAAGGTCTTATGCTATCACTACTGCTAAAATGTATCTGGAAAACAATGTGGTGACATGTATGCTAGATATTCATTCCAGAATAGAAAACATACTATTTGATTCATGTTCTACGCATTATATCATATCTTGCATGTTTAGAAGAACTATTCATACACCACCTTAAAATTTGTAGGGAAAGTTATCTGTGATAACAGTGAATGGGGAAATCGATACGTCCATGGTTTATAACTACTCCACGGTTAATGTCTGTGGACAAAGCCTCCCAGAAAATCTCATTATACTTCCTCTAGTAGAGGTAGATGCTTTCTTGTGCATGGATTGACTATATTTATACAAGTCCAACATCAACTATTGGAAATTGAGATCAATCTTCACATCAAGAAGCATCCAATAAATCATTACATGTTTAGGGAGGAAGATGAATCAACTTCAGAGTCATTGTCTCTAGTGTGGATATTAATTCCTTATGAGAAATCATTTATAACTCAAATTATTGGAAAAAAAGAGAGAATCATTCTTGAATACATGCCCATCAATAGGGGATACACTAATGTATTCCTTGAAGAGTTTCCCAATCTTCCTCCTGATAATGTGTTTGAGTTCTCCATTGATCATATTCTTGGATCTCTACCTATATCAATGAAACCTTATATAATAGCTTATGTGGAGCTGGAAGAGCTAAAAAAGATGTTACAGGATAATCTGGAGAAGGGTTTTATATTCCCTAGTTCTTCACCATGGGGAGTCTCTGTCCTCTTAATCTTGAAAAAGGATGGATCAATGAACCTATGAATTTATTATTGTTTGATTAATAGAATCATGAGAAAGAAAATGTATCCCCTTCCTCAGATAGATGAATTGTTTGATTAGCTTTGTGGGGTATGTTATTTCTCAAAGGTGGACCTTCAGTCGAGATATCACAAATTAAAGGTGAGGAAAGATGATATTCCAAAGACTGGCTTTTGAACATTGTATGGACACTATGAGTTCATTGTGATTCCCTTAGGACTAACTAATTCTCTAATAATATTCATGGATTTTATGAATAAATTATTTATAGATTACCTTCAAAATTTTGTGGTACTATTTATTGAAATTTTTTGATATACTTTAATAGAAAGAATGAACATGAGGAGAATTTGAATACTGCATTAAAACCCTTGAGAAAGTAGAATCAGTATGACAAGTACAAATAATGTGAGTTCTGGATGGATGAAGTATCATTATTGGGGTATGTTATCACTAGAAAAGGGATATTTGTGGACCCTTCCAAGACAAAGGAAATTGAAGTGTGGCCCAAGAAAAATATCGGTAACAGATTACCACAACATTATGGGTCTATCCTAGTATTATTGGAAATTTTTGAATAAAATTTTATGATTTTCAAAACCAATGACAAAGCCGACACAAGACAGTGTAATGATTGTTTGGACTCTGGAATGTGAAGACTATTTTAAGGAGTTGAAAAAGAGGCTAATCACGGCGCTAGTACACACACTCCAAACAAGTGGAGAACATTTTTTGACATACATTGATTCTTAAAGGAAGGGATTAGGTTGTGTGCTGATGAAAAATGATAAAGTGATAGCCGCTGACTCAAGGTATCTGAAAATCCATGAGAAAAAATATCATACACATGATATGGAGATGGAGGCTATTATCTTTGTGTTGAAAATATGGAGGTTATATATCTATAGGGAGAAGTGTGAGATATATAATGACCAAAAGAGTATTAAATGTATATTCACAAAAAAAGTGATTAATATACTCCAACAAATATGGATAGAACTCATCAAGGATTAGGACTGCTCTATCTAGTACCATATCGGTAAAGCAAATAATGTGGTAGATTACTTAAGTAGAAAGGATCATGCATCATTATCAATGATGAAACCTGAAAAGGATACAATCATCTTATAATTTTAGAGGATTGAAATGGGAATAATTAAGGGAGGAAAATCATCAATCCATTCTAAATTTTTTTCTCAACTATCCATCATGGAGAAAACAAACGATGCTCAAAGAAAATATGTGGAAATTCAGAAATGGGGGGAAGCTATTAGAAATAGGAAATCCTCAGAGTTCATGATTGATGAGGAAGGAGTTGTACGATTTGGATCACGATAATGTGTACCATCCAATATAGATATAAAGAAATCCCTTTTAAATTGCACACAAAACTCTTCCTTCCCAATTCACCCAGGGAGTACAATGATGTATAAAGATCATTAAGAAAACATTTAGTGTGACAATATGAAAAGGGAGATTGGTAAATATACATAAAAGTGCCTGGTATGTCAGAAAATAATGATGAGATGAAAAATTATAAGGGGATGATGTAACCACTACACATACCAACATGGAAGTATGAGAAAACCACCATGGAATTTGTCACTAGAAATTCAAGGAAATCTAGAGGAAACAATTATATATGGGTTATTATGGATTTTCATACAAAGAAAACTCACATTATCAAAATTCAAGAGGACTTATCATTGGATCAACTTGAACATATATATATGAAAGAGGTGGAAAGGATTCATGCTGTACCACTATCTATAGTATCCGATCGAGATTCGAGGTTCACCTCGATATTCTCAAAAAGTATCCAAGATACTCTAGGCACTGAACTGAACATTAGTATGGCCTATCATCCTCAAACTGATGCCCAATCTGAGAAAAATATTCGGACACACAAAGACATGTTGAGAGAATATTATATGGAATTAAAAGGAGGATGGGACAAACATATTCCCCTTGTTGAATTCTCTTAAAACAACAGTTCCCACACGAGAATCCAAATAGCACCATATGAATCCCTTTAAAGGAAAAGGATTAGAACATCAGTATGTTGGAATGAAGTTAGTGAGTGTAATCTGCGTGGACCTAAAATGCACAAAGAAATGGTGGATAATTTAAAAAACATTCACCATCATATCAATCAAGCCCAATGTGAATAGAAGTGTTATGAAAAAAATCATCGATGAGACCTTGGGTTCAGTGTTGGAGAAATGTTATTTCAAAGCACATCTCTGTGGAAGAAGGTCATGAGGTTTAGAAGGAAATTGATGTTAAGTACTAGGTGCATCAACCCCTTCGGGATTCTTGATCATGTAAGGGTTGTGGCCTATCAAATAGAACTTCTATATATCATGGCCAAAGTACATGATTTCTTTCATGTATCCCTCTTAAGGAACTACATACCAGACCCTTCACATGTACTATCTTCATAGGTGGTACAATTGGAGGATGATCTTTCTTATAAGGATCATATAGTGAAGATCATGGATCATAGGGATAGAGTTATAGGTTTCAAGAATTCTAAACTAGTCAAGGTACTATGGTGGTACCATAATTATGAAGAGGAATCATGTGAACTGGATGAGGCAATGAAGGAAAAGTACCCACACCAGTTTATAGCTTAGAATGTAAAATGTAATTTCGAGGGTGAAATTTCATAAGGGGGGGAAGATTGTAACGATCATGTGTATTATTAATGGAAATTTAATTCTAGTGATTATGTCATATAATCACATGAAATGACAAAATAATGAAATAATAAGTTCTATGTGACCGTCAAATATAATTTTTTCAATTCTGTGATTTGAATTTAGAAAATCAGACAAGCACATTTCTGATCAGTAAGTTATTTGGAGTCTAATATGACCGACATAATTATTGGTGTATTGTAACATACCCTTATAAATATTAATGTTATCCTTATTAATAGTGACATACAGTAATTAATAATAACTTTAAATATAATAATATGTAAATAATATTCAAATGGGAGTATGATATACTAATATGATTGATTAAGAAATTAAATGTTTTAAAATTGTTATTTTTCGAATAAATTTTAGTTTTATTTAAATAATAAATAAATAATATATTGAAAATTATTTCTGAAAAATGAATTTTAATTTTGGATTATAAACATCAAAAAACAGTTAGGGTGAATATTTGGGATTTTTCTGGAATACTTATGTTTTGTTTGAATAATAAAATACATTAATTTACTATATAAATACATTTTAATTTAAATCCAAAATTTCTGGAACCATAAGTTGTGTAATAACACAAATCTTGAACTCTCATGAATATATTACTATTATTTATCATGGAATCATCACTATTTATTGTCTATGTAAATTCAATAAACTAATGATTATAATATTATGAAAACCCTCCCCTCCACTATAAGTATCACCCATACTAACCTATTCACTTTACTCCTCTCAATCATTGTGCGTAACCAATATTCTACCTAAATCTCTCCTAAAGCACCTACACCACGTCCTAAATCCCGAAGTCTCTTCAAAGTAACAAATCCTCTCCACTTATAAGGCTCTTAAATGTGGTAAACTCAAGAGGTAACTTCCTCTTTTCAATTCCTTTTTTCTTTTATGTTATTTTCTTTTCTTGTTTCATTCCTCACCTCCCTTCACCCAAATGTTAAGATAACTCTACTGACATAAATTTTCTAGAATTATATTTTTCTAATGGAATAATTCAATATATTCTCTCCTTTACCCATCTTTTATTTGAAAGAAATGATGAAACCATTTGAGATGTGTTAAATTAAGACATTAAAGGATGACATTTTATCAATTTTTGTCATTGTCTTAAATTGTGGTCATGAAACCATATTCTTGGTTTCACCATACCATAATATATGTATTATTCCTCATATATGGTTTTTGAATCCCTTTTTACTCCTGGATTTGGTTTATAAAACAAAATGTGTTTTTTTGTGGTCCAAAACCACCAATTGGCCCAAAAGGATTGAACTAATGTTTTATATAATGATTTAACACACACCAAGAAAAAAAATTAAATTTTCAACCATTAAAAATTCTTGATTTTAAATAATAAAATTTAACTTCAATTCTTTACAACCACATTCATCATAAATGTTTATCCGAACATGAACAGATCATTAAAACCAAGTAAGAAAAACGGACCCGAGGAATGAAATTGAACCTCTTAAACCATCAATATGTTTATAAATGAACATAAAAAGGTTATAATAAATATTTTACATATATAAAAGGTTATTTAATTATTAATTAATGAACTTAATTTTTGTATTCAATCCATTAAGATCAACAGAATTTCACCACCACACTTAAGGTATGGGATCCTCTCTATTTCACTGTTATTCAACATTATCCTCTACCTTATGCCCATTTATGTGTAATACCTAATGATGGGGTATGATTTATCACCTACCCCATACTACCATAATGATTTATAAGTGATGATAAAGACATTTATTTCTCATTAATCCCACTTAAGTACACCTGATACCATGCTGATAATCTGTAAGGAATTCTACCAGAACTGCCTTTACTATTTCGGTTTACTCTAACATTATTTAACCCAAATGAAGTTGTCTTTTATTTTTATGTACAAATTATATATTATGTTTATATTCCCTAAATTCATGTTTCATGATCCATATATAATTATATATCATGGATATACTGGCTTTTAAGTGAATCCCTCCTCAATACTTCCCAATAAGTAAACTCGTTTTAAGGGAACATCCAAAATTTTTACCCAATTTCAAGTGCACTCTATCCATCATTTTAAATCACTATTGTATTTATAAAATCAGACATTTTCTTATTAAAACCTTATTAGTTCAATTATTTTTTTATATAAAATACTGTTATAATTTCTATTTTAAAACCTTTGTAGTATTTTTCTTAAACCCGCACAAAAATGTTTTCATGATAAAATTGATCAAAAAAATTTAATACATTTTGTCACTTGTATTTTAAATAAATTACCATGATATATGCTTGTTTTATCTTTTTAAATTACATTTAGGCTTCAATTACTTTCTTAAGGGACACATTCATGATATGCTCATTGGTTATGCTTTATGTCATTATTGTGGTACCCAATTCATTCCATGGGTAACCTTATGTTTATGTAATATTGATTATGTATAAGTCCTTATGTTGAAAACATATTCATGAAATTTTCTGTAGGTGAAACCATATTGTGCTCCAATGCATTGTGTAATGGTTGAGTCTCATGTGACGTTATGTTTGATGGTCTTGGGAGTTATCCTTGGCTTGTGCTACTATATGAAACAGTCTTGCAGGTTAGCCTTGGCATATGATACTATGTAAAAAGTCTTTGCAGTTATACTGGAATCATAATAAATTCTTGTTTTATTTAACTATCACATTTCTATGATTCCAGGTTAAAATTATCCATTGTTTATTTGTTATGATTCCATGTGTTACATGTCTATTTAAATCATCATATCATGCCTTTTACTTCATGTGATAATGCATTGTTCTTATGGTTATTCCCTTATGGTGATTTTATCTCATCCATTTGTTCATGATATACCTAGGGTAACCTAGGAAGTTTTAAGGGATCAATGGATGTTAAAAGAACATTATGGAGATTAAATAAAGAAATGTTTTGTGATCCATGTATTCAGTTTTATGTACCTATTCATCAAAGACACAAGACATCACGATCCTTAACATGTACCCTAATGTATAATTATTCATAAAATCATGCAATTTTATATGTAAATGGCTTGGGTCACAATAGGGCTTGCTTATAATATCACGTCTTCCATTTTCGAAATACTTTTTATATATTTATGTATTGTTACACAAACACCAATCCTAAGGACACATAAATAGATATCTATTTAATAATGGACCACAATAAAAAAGACTAATAAAACTAATAACCTTACCCCTTCGGGTGACTACTAACGAGAAATAGAGTGACTATATTGATAAGTTGGATCTGATTTTAATAAGGGGATTTAATAAGGGGAAAATTAGCATTGAGGAGAATAATCAATCCTAGGGATACCTAGCATCATGGTTTGAAGACCATCAGATATTTAAACTAATACTCAGGTAAACACTATCTAATGGAAACTCTTTAGGGAATTATAAAATGGTAAGCTGAAATTGCACTTTAATGGATCGGTTATTTTTGTGTGTGTTTGAAATATGGTTTCTTACATCCTCCTTAATTGTTTTTTATAACAAAACAATTAATTTTAAGTCAATTATATTATAAAAGAAATCAGAATAGAATTAATTTGGTATAACAAGGGATCAAACTAAAAACAAACAAATAATATAAAGATAAATATTATCATATTCATGGTTTTTTCCAATGAATTCAAAAATAGCTTCCAATAATTTCCAAAGGTACGATAGAAAACTCAAAATAATATGTAATTATAATGATAAAGGAACAACCCAACTAGTTCCCCCAAAATAACATCAATGGAACCAACGAAATTACTATATAAAATTTATAAGAAAAGATATATAAACCTTATATAAGAGAAAAGAGAAAGTTTACCCATTTAGCTAAGTGACTATACATGTGTGGTGATTCCAATAACATTGACAGTTTGAATATAAATGTATTTCAATTTAAACCCTTTTATAATTTAATATCAATACATGATTAAATCAACCATTTCAAATCTTCTAAACCCATATGTAACCCCTCCATCAATACAACCTCTTAAAAATGTTTAAGTTGTATTAATTGAAATATGATTCATTTAGGTTAAATATAAAATGGAATGATATAATTTCATTATTATTATAGATATATTAAAAAAACATGCATTGAAAATAGTGGTATCTATATCAATAAAGGATCCGTGATTCCAAAATAATAATAAATATTATAGTATTTACATATTGTTATAATCAAGAGTATGATTACCCTACATTTATATCATAAAAAGTTGATATGTAACCATTAAATTGAAATTATAGAAATAATTATAGATTCTAATAAATGAAATATAATTCCTTATACAAGTATCACAAATCTAGGATGGAAAATGATGAAATAATTAATATCTTGCAAAATATTTAACCATTCAATAAAAAATTTATTTTAGAAAAAATATTTATTCAAACGTCTATTTAATTATTTCAAGAAAATAATTTTATTATTTAATAGTAATTAATAAATTAAATGGAAATAAAATAACTAATATTACCAAAATAAATTTAAATTTGGATGATATCTTCTATAATTATCACCATTATATGAGATTATCATTGTAATGTCCTACCACCCTGGACCACTAATCGATTCCTAGAATGATGGTCACTAATGTACCTCAGGTGTGCCTCGCCATATGCAAGAGGTTACTAACTAGCAGTAGGGGTCTATGATTTTACTGTATAGATACTATAATCTATATCATTGAGTGAAAAATAAAAAATAAAGTAACCAAGTATCATACACATAACCACATTAGAGTAAAAAAGAAATAGTAATATATTAGACATTCCAAAAAAATGAAAAATAGTCATACCCGTATGTAGTACTGATCTCCTACCTAGATGATCATATATATAGAATAATAGTAACAGAATAATATAATTATTAAATAAATGTACAAGATGGTCCACTATCATCCTCGGGCATCATGAAATCCAAAACACAAAATTTCATTCAATATAATCTAGACCATTCATGTAAAAATTTACCTCAACCCTATATGAACATACAAATATTGAGGGAATCTCAGGTAACCTAGTGAAATGGAAGCCTTTGGAGGGTGTGATAAAATAAGAAAAGATGGAACCACTAAAATGGTCATATACTATACCCACAAAATAATGACATATGAACGTGAAAAGCTATGAATAACTAAAAATATTCTAGAAATAAATAAACAAAGCTATCATCAATACATTCATTGACCCAATACAGAAACATATCTAAGAATGACATGAGGACCATTCTATAAAGAGTCTCACTACCAAAGTAAGGGGAGAAACATATAACTCAAGGAAATCCAAATAACTATCATAAATCCTCACAACCATGACATTGATCAGTAATACCTTCTTTGAAAAGTGTCTAGGTATCTTTGATCATGATACAGTGATCATGAAAGAAAATTTAACAATGATGGGTCTCCTTGGTATTAAAATAAGTATCACAAAATGCCCATATGATAGTTTCCAGTCAGGATTATAAGACCATAAGTTATATGGACTACACCTAGGGGTGTTTTGTCATCTAGGGCCACAAAACCCCAATAATAAATTTTCCATAGTATCAAACCCACCATATGGGATTTTTCTAATCAAATATCACTAAACAACCCTATAGATTTTTTAAATTTAGAAATAATTATTAATACAATGGAATATTAAATTTTATTAACAACTACCACCCAAGGGAATGTTTTTTAAAACATCATAAGTAAATAAAAAATAACTAAAAGTGTAAGAACCTATCGGAATAACCATTATTGGGTGTACATCAAGATAAAAAAAGAGTGCATGGTTGAATACACCATCCTCAATAAACATTTCTATTTTACATTTAAAAAACAATTATTATACATCTACAACTTTAAATCAACTACCTCATGAATTTTCAGGGGCATGAAATGCAGTAAACAATGTCAGGAGATGGAACCCAACTCATCTCAATGTCCAGGGTCACCCCAAGTCATCCCACTTACCCTCACCATTCTAGTCCGACCTATGATCCATAATACTTGGAAAAAATGTATCAAATGGTCTTCATAATTTGTATTGGGGATTTTAATCACTTGTGAACACAAACCCCCTTCATAGAGGTACCCAATGTTTAATACCCTTTGATTTTGTGATTTTCATAGAATTACTCTAATTTTTTGATATTTTTAACATGAAGCAACACTAAATAGATAATTTTTTTATTATATAAAAACACTAAGTTTTTATTTTACTATATGAAATTTCATGTTAAAGGTGTCATACACAGAACACTGAATCAGCTTGCATTACACACAATAGTGAGTTTCTATGAAGAAACAATTTACTAATAGAATTATTTAAATGAGATAGTTATATCCCATTAATTAAACATAGTTATATATATAGAAATATATATTGTTTAATTTTTTTACATAAATAAGGCATATTTATAATGAAGTGTACATTTATTTGTACAGTCTTTATATGTTTAGAAATATTATTTTCATAATGGAATTGTTTTTATGCCCATATGTGAAAAATAATAAAATTAATTTTAAAAACTATTAGAAATTTAATTCGGTATTTTTTTTTAAATTTTTACTTTCACAATTAACTATGGTAAATTTTCAGTATTTTTTAGAGAAGTTTCATTTTTTATTTAGTAGGGAAAAAATACACCATTATTGTTAAAATTTCTTTTTAATTTTAGATGATTAATATACTATAAGTTGACATTTAATGTAAAAATAGACCAATTATACACATATTAATCCAATTCAGTTCAATGGAATCATTTCTATATTGAAATTAGATATAAAATCTTGTTGATCTTTTGAACGTTCTTTTTACCAGCCTTCTCTCCACGTTAGCAAGATTAACATCAAACATAATTTTGATGCTTCTTTGAATTAAATTTGAATAAAATGTATATAAATGATTTTAATTAGTATTATATTTAGAGTCTGATAGGATGAACATATTTGTTTTAATATTATGAATAGTAATTCTATTAAATTTCTATATACTATATGTAAGGGTAAATCGAGTAATTAATGGTAAAAGTAATATTATAAATTTATAAAATTATTCTAACAATTGTTATAGTTTAATTATATGAGTTGGTTTTGAAATAAATTTACCTTACATAGAAATAATACATTTTTATGTCACATGTATAGGAATATGGTATTTATTATATTCAATTTAAAGATAAGTTAAAATTTTCATACTCATATTTTTATTAAATAAATAATTTTTCATTTAGGGTAAAACATGATATAAATCCATCTTTAATTATAAATTTTAAAGATAATAAATTTATCTTCCTAATGATAATTTATTTAATGTTTTTAGAGAATAAATAATTTAATGAAATTCTTGCATGAATATGATGCATTAATTTATTAACTAAAAGAAATATCAAATAAATTATATTTAAATTATTAAAAAAAATACAATTTAACATAATTAATGACATAAAAGAATTTTATAGATAAAATTGATATTTTATCGATATATTATATGTGTTGGATTTATGTTATCATGTTTTTAGGATATTTAAAAATAGGGAAATGTTGAATAGTATCAAAATTGACCAAAATGATACTTTCAAATAAATATTATTTTATTAAATGATATAAAATTCTAAAAAATATAAAATTAGAAAAAATTACTATAATATGGTAATATATGACATCAAATATCAATTTTGGGTTCTTTTGGCATTTTATAGTAACTATATTAACCCTAATGAGTAACTATATTTATTGTACCTACTTGCTGGAGACCATAATTTGATTAGAAATCCATCCAAAAGGAGTCCTTTTATGAGGAAAAAAAAGAGATACCCAAATAAGAGGTAGCGTTCATCAACAATCTTTTTAGATTTATTTCTTCCTTAAACTCATTAAATTTTATTTATTCCATATTTATATAATAACATAGGTATCATCAATATACATGGATTTTTTTATTATGTTTTCAACCTACACTCATAAACACATATATCTAATGGGTAACAAACTCACCTTTATTGTGTACGATGAACTACAACCTCCTGAAATGATGTTTTTCATTTTTCATTTTCCACCTAACATGGTGTACGTTATTTTGGACACTATATTTTTATAAGATAATTATGATATAATTATACTTTTTTAATAAAAATGTCATTATTTCTATTAATTATATTTATGTCACTATAATTATTATTTATATTTTTAAATTATGATCTAATAAAGGGAATCAAGAATAACAAGTCATAACATATATGAAAGACAAATGGATATTACTCGAAATGTAACATTAACATAGAATGGTTAATAAATGAGCAATATAAGATCAAACTTGTGTCATATATGGTATGATGTAATTCAATATGGTTATGTACTAGACATATAATAATATCATATATATTATAAAGAAGGTTTTAAGGAGTATGACAAGAGTCAAATATATATGTTAAGGGATTTATGTCTCATATTTATTTCTATGGGCCACATGCCTTATCCATAACATTATGATATTTTCATGTCCTTATAATTTTATATCTTTAATTATGTAAATTATTCTACTTATTATAAAGTGATGAGTATTTATTTCATAATCTCTTCAATTTTTGGGATCATTTTGTTTTATGTCTCCATTTGTGAATATTTACCATCCATGTCCCTAGATTCTAATTTATTTTTCAAAAAATGGTTTTTTAAAAATTATATGTATTGTTAAATTCATTTTTACCTATTTTTACTTTTTATAGAAGGTTTCAAAGGAATATTTTATCGTTTTCCAAATGATGTCCTTTGTTATTTTTTTGGAAGAAAGACAATATTAATGTTTTATTTTAACATATAAGTCATGGACATATTTTTATACATTCATTAAAAATAATTTAAATGAATATTCTCTAAAAATATTTCAATTAAATTTTCAAATATATTGTATTTTTTAAAGATACACATCATTTTTCGATAATAAAATGTTTTCAAAGTCGAAAGGATATTTTTCTCAACAAATGTTTTTAAAAGTTAATCCCAAATTTTTCCCCATATATGATGTCAACCATTACTGTTATAATTATTTTCTATGAAATTATACAATGATACAACTCTTATTCTTTCTCTGCATGGTTTATGATTATGATGGAATGATACTTATAAAACCAATTTGTTTTCCTTGAGTTATGTTATGATGAAATGTTTTCTATTTTGATTTAGGTTCTTGTGGAACACATATGTATGGTTTTAATTATGTGATGTGTGGGGTCTGTATATCCCAACAATGAAATGGTTAATGATTTATATCTCATGAGATAAACTGAGAATGTATTGGGAGAAAACCTTGACTACTATGATGGCCATGTAAGTGAACCATGTCTACAAAGATGGTATTGGGAGTAAACTCTTACTACTAATATGGAAATTGGAGGGAACCATGAATACCAAGATGGTATGGGGAGTAAACCCATACTACTATGAAGAACCTGTAACTGTATCCTTGACTACAATAAAAATCATAGTATATGGTTATGTGTCTTCCATAATTCTATATCTTATTCCTATGTTATGATTTCATGGATTATCTTATTTTTTCACTATGATGAATGTCTTGTGAATTTACAATCTTTATTCTATAATTCTTATTTATGATCATTGATAAATGGTTCTTGATCTTCTGTTTTCATGATCAGGTTCTCAAACCCTAATGTTCATGATTATGTTTACATGTATCCCTTGTTTACTCATACAACGAATCTAAGCTCACCCTTAAAATATATTTATTTTCCCAAGGATATAAAAAATGTTTTAGGTATTAATAATAAAGTGGAAGATCATTATAAGAGATGTTGAAGACCATTCACCAATCTATAAGAATTGATTCCACATTTATAGTGGCTCTAAACTAATACAGACATTGGGTGTTTTGTTGAGTAATGTATGAATTTTTATGAACAAATGATGTAATTTCAATTTCTGAAAATCATGAGTCCCAATAAAATAAATCCTAAGAATGGGAAAATAATTCATTTCAATTTTAATTTTTATAGAAGAGAACACCTTAAAAGGTTCCAAGCATCATGGGAATACACATTAACCAAGGGCTTAACCATTATTGGATGATTCCAAAAATCTTGTACACCGAATCCAATGTGGTCGTTATTGTTATCCAATTCACTTAAGACAAAAAAATTAAAATAACTATATAACAAAAATTATACCTTAAAATTTTATCTATTAAAATTGTCCAATGAATTTAGTGGCTTATATATACATCAAAAATAATATAATAAATCTTTCTATACTATAAGGTGAGTACCAATGACCACCTACTCATAAGAAACTATCATCCATTTTAATCCACCTCCAAAATATCAACCTAGTATATCTATGACAATATATACTTCATCTCAGCCGAACTATCTATTTCTTGACTATCCTAGGCCCTTACTCACATCAGATTCATAAAAAACAATAATTATAGGTAGATTATAAATAAATTTAAACTTTAAAATTTAGAACAATTTTTTTTCGATTTGTATAATAAGTAAAATACGTACTAGAAACTATTTTTTACCACAAACCAAGACAAAAAATACACGGGAGGACCATATTGCACCCCCCCGGTATCATCTCTGGATAACGAACATACAAGCGACATAGAAAAATTTGGCAATCCAGATTATTTTTTGGAAAAATGCTCACAAAATTCACCAGAATGAGGGAACTCATTAAATCAGTGGGTAAATACATGAAGATGACACCTTAAGAAGTCCTCTAACTATAAAGAGAAGATTCCATATCATTATCAGTGAAATCCACAATTCTCTGGTGGATTCAAAATGAAATAAAATTCAATAGAAGGGAAAAAATTAGATGAAAAATATTCGAAGATGAAATAGAAACACATGAGGGGGAGAAACACCTCAAAATTACAAAAAAATCTATAAAACCTCCTTGATCAATGGGGTAGAACATTATATGTGAGGGGGTCGGTGGGTTCAACCTCAAATATACATAATCAAGAGGGGTGTTGGAAGTGGAAGGGATAACCCTATTCAATTTTGAGGGGTGGGGTAGTCATTTAACCCCTATTAAGCCCACATTCTAGTTAGTGGCCACCTATATAATGAATGTGCCACTCTCTAGTCCACTAAATGGATGTGGGATGCATATTGTACCCTTGGCTAGCCTAGCCTCCTCCTAGTTCTCCAAGATTATTTTCACCACTATATAAACCTTGTTACTCATTCAAAAAACCAATTTTGAGGTGTCAAAATACTCATTAATATATTCTGAACCTTATCTTAAAATTGGACACCTATAGTATATCAAATTTTCAAATACCTATAGAATTTAAAAAAACTATACTAACACAAGGTCTTACAACTTCCCCAACATAATAATTCTCATCCATGATATGTCTCAGTGGTCATATATCCATATCACTCAACATACATTAGTTATTAATTCATTGACCAGTGGCATATTTCCATCCTAGAATTCCAAACACACCCCCATAGCACAACATTATCAATAATTCACTCAATCCACCAAAATTAAAGAAAATAATCAAATTCATCATCCAACACTAAGATGAAATTTACTCAATCCCATCTTCCTCTAAACACCCTAGGTGTTTTCATCCAACTGATCACCAAGGGAATGGTTATCCCCACCATATATCATAACCCATATCGGAAATTCCCTTCTAGGGTGATTTTCACCACACGAATCTCCAAAAAAACACCATTCATGTGGAGTACTAATCCACATATTGTGGTTCTCAACTCACCACACTCATGAATTAGTGTGAACCCCTGTTGAATGAAACTTTTTGATTTGATTTTTAACTGAATCCAATGAGTCTGACCACACATGCACAAGTTTCAAATATACCCGCCTTTCTGAATGACCTTGACTGATCCTTCAACACCACATATTTGTCTCAAAATATTCCCCAGTATAGTTCTAATCACACTATATCTATATATATAATTAAAAACAAATTAAACCTCCTCTAATTTTCTTCTTTAAATATAACCGAATGTATGTGCCAACATGTTACAAAAACACCTAATCATAATGCCTTAACCCCAAAATAAATATGATATTTTTCTAATACATCCACTAATGATTAAACAGAAAATTTATTTTGAATAAATATTTTATTAATCACTCTACAAAAACCTATTTCGTGCTCTACCAAGTGAATGTAGGCATATTTGATTTAAAAAACATTCACAACGTCTCAAATAATCATAATCCTAGGGATGATACTCGGACTCCCATTGATATCATTTATGAGGATACATCAAAAAAATAAAATTAATTTAGGTAACATTGATTCTATGTTATCACTAGTGTAAGAATTATATTATGACTATCAAATGAATGTTCTCACAAAACTAGGACCCTACCCGTATAGGGTCGTATCACCCAAGGCTGAAAGGATGATCCATAGTATATCTATGTCCTTGTTGTCAAGTCATTGAGTCAAAAAACGTATCTCCACTACCTATATCTTGTTTATCCCGAAAACCCATTGACGGATGTGGAAAACTGCTCATACCTGATACATAATAAGAATAATAAAGTAACCATTGTTGGGAAAAAAATATCTCACGGTAACATTGGTGCATTTTTTGGTTGATTGTGCTTGGTATGAAAGAGGGTTTCCATGATAATTTCGGTAGTTCCAAAGATATTTTTGGCAAAATAGGTTGAAAAAGAACCATGAAAAAGGAATGGACACTCTGGAGGTGGTACAAAAATATCATATACATGGTGGTGGTGTTTCATAGAGTTTGCCAAATTTATGGGTCCACAAATTTGGGAATGGGGAAAAGTTTATTTGGAAAAGGAAATTGGGTGAATGTGTTAAGGATGTTTTTAAATTTTCACGCAAGTAATATTTCAATATCATTATATCAAAATATCACAATGGAAACAAGTGTGCACAAGTTATTGAGTTGGATGAATTGTGAGTTTAAATGAGATTGATGGTAGGAGACATTTGTCAATGTGAGTTTCACACTCAGGGAAATGTTTTGTGAGTTACATGCAGGGTTGTAAAAATGAAAATAAATATATTTATTCCACCCCGTTTTGGTAATCTCAACAATTAAAGATAATTTGAGATCTGGATCCTTAAAATAGGATGTTTCGTGCAAGTAGTGAGTTGTCGCGTAAGTAGGGAGTTGTGCGCAAGAGAGAGGTTGAGAAAGAGTAGTGAGTAGCTTGAAAGAGGTGAGTTGTGCACAATAATTGTGTTGGACATAAGCATTTCACAAAAGTATAAAGTGGAGCACAAGCTATTTTTCATTGAAAAAGGTACATGTTGCACACAAGACATTAAAGTATCACAAAAGAAACAGAAGAGTTGCAGGGAAGATTGATGATTCCCAATACATCTGTGGTAAATTAGTATTCATTAGTGGATGAAAGTGGGAATCAATATAGTATCTAAATACTGTGAAAGGTTCATTCATTAGAGACAATTAAAGTACATATAGGTCCATAAACATTGATTGGATCCCTTTTTAGAGTACTGAGCAAAGGAAGATGAAGATGATGAACCTTTCCACCGATAGTGAGCTTGAGAAAGATATATAAGTAATTACACCTGGAATTTAGTGAGGATACCCTAAACATTGTAAAGGAAGTGAGCATTGGAATAGAAGTGATCAAGCCCAAACCGTGTAATTGTACGTGAGTTTTACTAGATTTGGTACATTGGCGCATCGTTGTTGTATGATCCTTTGATGTAGCCCAGTGAGGGTAAACCAAGTAAAAAATATTATATCTTCTCCATGATTTAATTTTTGTTCATACATTGATATGAGATAAATATAGATGTTTTATTGTTTACTGATGAACCCTTATCCAAATGGGTAGTTTTTTTAATATTTCATACCCTAATTCACCCCCTCTTAGGGTATTTGACATAGTGGTCCTAACAACCACCAATTCTCGGCTCATGGGAACTTCACCTATGGAATCCACTAATATTCAAACAATAAAAAGGGTCAATACCCACAAATTTCCTTTTTTCCACTCCCCAAAATTGGTATTTACTTATGTATGTCCTCAAGAGAAAACTCATAAAGTTAATCCATTATAATATGCATGACAAGCCTCTCAATCCAAACATACATACTCAAATCCAACAGCAATTACCGATGGAGTATGTATTTATCCCAAGGGATACACCTTGAATTCCCATCTTACATACCTAGTAACCATTCATGTAATCACCTCATCAAATTTATCTTTGTCCTCATCCTACACATATCCACTCATTGATAAATAAAATTCAACAAGATCATGTGTATTCAATGGGCACTATCTCAAAAATACTCAAACACTAGGAACATTTTCTCCAACGTCACTCAATCCAAAGATCCTTTGTGGAATTTCCTTTATACTTTGGTATCTCGTAAACATAATGCTTGTAATTTCTGCCTTAACCCAATCATTATCCCAGCCCAAACTCCTATGAGTATTACACTTATGAACTAGGCACACCAACATAAACAACTTATCATTTCTATATGTTGGCTTGTCTCACTTGAACAAGAGTGCCCTCAGAACTCCTATAAAAATTGGAAACTTCACGTGTTCCATTTCCTATCTCATTTTCACCCATTACAAATTCATTCACCAAAAATAACTAGTGTTCATAACTTTTCTATCCACACTTTTACCCACCGCCCAATGTTGTACAAAAACATAAATTCATTCACCCACACTTGTAAAAGGATTCTAAAGAACATAAAAATTAAACATGGAAAGGTTCTTGAATGGTCCTACTCGTCAAAGCCAATATATATACACCGAAAATCTATGTTCCTCACTTCTCAAGGTATTAGAAATGAAAGTTATATTCTTATAAAATAACATGAATGACCACACTATTTCTATAAACTCATATTCAACTCTTATTCATCAATCTCAAAATCTAGCATGTTCACATTCTTTATGTCTCAAAGAAGATCAAAACCAGAAGCCACCCACTCTCATAGTTCAAACCATTATATAAAGTGGAACTGAATCACTTAGGATCTTTAGTTACTTCTCAAGGGTCACTAGGTTCTCCCACTTATCATAGATACCATATCTCACATGTCCAAAACTAAATGGAAAAATCCTATATTCTCTTATCTCAAACATCACCCAAAAAAACATGTCAAAACCCCACTAAATGGTATAAAATATACACATTGATTACGAACCTAGTTATAGTCATCAGCCTACTAGGGCACCTATCCACACTGATCGTCAACCTATGGGTCTTTTCTTTGAGGATCACAACTCACCAATCATCATTTACACACAAACACACATATTTATATATAATGACTTAACACTTAATGATTCATGTTGAGGAACCATAACCATGAGGTCTAGATAAATAAATTTCATTCCAACATATAAAATAAAGAACAATATTAGTTGTTACTATTACATTAAATAACCAATCCCTTAAAATAACACCCACAAAGGGGTTTAATTATAACGGGTTCATGCGTCTGTACTGACCCATTAGGGAAACTGCACCACCTATGTACATGGATCAATATCATCTTCAATGTTAATGAGAATATCACCATAAATAGAAATGACCTACCACCGAGAGACACCATATACAAATCGTTCTATGTATTTTTATTTCCACTAATAACATAAAATGGAAAATACCATATTAGCTGTTGTTGAATATTTGAACAGATGAAAATTGATTATCACTGAAAAAACACAAAATTAGGCCTATATATCATGTGGAACCTATGTGACAAATCATGATGCATGATACTCCTCTTTAAACTATAGGATAATAGTAAAAACATGAAATAAACCATAAATCCAAACCCAAATTGTATCACATGTGGAGAAAATCATACAACTGTAACATAACATATCAATAATATAAATCAAGGGTCTCTGGTAACTGGTACTTCCTATTTGAAAAAATTGTTCACAAAGCATCACCTTGGTATCCTTTATAGGATATGAAACATTCCAATATATCCTAAATATTGAGTCCCTAATAATAAAACAAAATAAAATTCATCTTTGATACCACATTGTATCATCCCTCTCAACCAGACCACTAATTGATTCCCAATGTGATGGTCTATATTAGACCAAATGTGTTCCTTCCCACATGAAAGAGGCTACCAACTAGTAGTGGGGGTTTATGATGGTACCATGAAAAGACTATACCGTTATATTGGAGTAATAATTAAAAATTAAAGTAACCAATAAAAATAAACATCCTAAAATAAGAGTATAAAAAATAATACATTAGAAATTCAAAATGAAATGAAAGTCTACCATACTGGAATGATGAACTAATCTCCTACTAGGCAATTGCATTCATAGAATAAAAATAATAGAATGTGGAAATTTGGATAGAAATGTATAATAAGATCAACTACCATCCCTGATCCTGACATCATCTAGAACACTAAATTATATATGAGATGCTCCATCTCAATTATGAAATCATGTACCACAACCCAACCTGAACCATCACAAATTAAGGGTTTCTCAGGTACCGAAGTGAAATTTCATCCCAAGTAGGGTGTGATTAAATAAATTAGTAGGGAACCACATAGACAATCTTATAATATACTTGTAATGTATTGAAATTTTAATGTGATGAGCTTTGTAGAAATAAACAAATTCTATAAATAAATAAACCAATCTACCATCAATAACTACTTCAACATGATGTTGGAATAGACCTGAGCACGTCATAGGGGATATTTCAAAAAACGTTTCATATCCACCCTAGTGGTGTGTACATAAAACATAGGACAATACCAATAACCATCATAGATCCTTAAGTCAATGATCTTGATCTACCATACCTACATTGGCCTCTATAGCAGTGTCTCTAATCTTGTCACGATGACCTTGGAAACTAGTATAACAAACTCGAGTCTCCTTGGTATATAGATGAGTATCACCTATTTTACTTATGAGAGTTTTATCTTCTAAGGAATAATAGTAAAATTAACATTGATATCCCATATGGGAGTTTTCTCATCTAGGTTCACAAACATCATTTAGGTAGTTTTCAATATCAATATATAGCTCCCCTTATGAGAGTTTTCTCATCAAGTTCCACCGACCACCACTATGGATGTTTTATATTTATAAATCAAGACAACCCTATATTAATGATCTATTTTATAAATAAATTCTTCCCTAATGGAATGATCCATACAAAATCCTAAGAAAAAAACTAAATCCAAAAGAACCCATCAACATACCCATACTTGGGTCTTTCAAGGATAAAAAAAGAGAACTCGTGAAATCCAACGTCCTCGGGGCATGTATCTTGGTACATATAACAATATAATTATTATTAAAGTTCCATTTTAAACTCATGGCCTCATGAATCCCCAAGGGATTTATATATAGGACATAGTCTTCAGATATGGCACACAACTCATCTCAATACCCAGGGTCACCCTAAGCTATCTCGCTAACCAATACCATTCCAACACTTCCTTTGGTCTGTCAACCATGGTCAAAAAATATATAATGGTCATCCAAAGAAATATTTGGGACATCCATCACATTTCAACAGACACTCCTTCTTGGAGGTATCCGAATATCACCTGGAAGGATCCACTAAGTCATAACATTTTCACTTTTTTACATTATTGTACCCCTCAAGGGGTACGGAGCAATAAGCCAAACCATTTCAACCATAGTCTTGACTGTCGATAGCTGAAACCAATAATTTAGTTCAACTAATCAAACATGGCCTGAAAACATTTACATTACACTTATAACATGATATTTAATTTAAATATTTAATACAAAATAGAAATTTTAATTAATTATTCAAAATTGGATAATGCATTTAGTGGCATAGATTCACCTAACATGCATCATAATAACTATAATTGAACAACATGGAATGTATTAAGGACCACCTAAAACATAAAAAACTCTCCCCTCTTTTAAATCACCTCTATAAAAATCAACCTACGATTTAAAATCATGTCCATTCCATATCAAGGCTCAATTGGAAATTTCCTACCAATCCAAAGACATAATGCACATAAAAATTTCTAAATATTTAACTATAATTTGAATATAATAAATTTAAACAATTTTAAATTTGAAAATAAATTTATTTCCACTAGAATAATCTCCGAAATACTAATAATAAACTATTGATGCACTGGAATCATGAACAAAAATTTGTGGGGTGTCCACAAAATATTATCGGTATTATCTCTAAAAAAATAATTAACACATGATAGTAAAAAATTCTAATCTAATTTATTTTTAAGAAAAATATTCACAAAATTCAACACAGTGGTAATCCTCATTAAATCTCTGGGAGAATATTTATAGATGATATCTTGGGCGTCCTCTTCATCAGTAGAGTGTAAGCCCCATAATTTTCAATGAATTACAATGTGCTCTGATGGAATAACAAAACATTGTAAAAATTACATTAAAACCCACCACTTTATCATGGGGACAGTGAATGAGGGTGGGGGGGTCTGACCCCTAGTCCCCACTTGAAAGTGGGGGATAATATGAGGGGATTCCACCCTTTTAAATTTATTAAGGGGAGAGGAATATGAAATATCCTAACATATAATCCGACCATTTAGTCTGTTTACTCATGGAGAACATAATGACATTTTCCATGAAACATACTAGATAATGACTGTAGACTACAGCCCAAACTATCCCATCTTCCACCTGGTCCTCATTTATACAATCGACCATGTTTCGTACCTATTCCAAATTTTAAAAATCGATTTTGAGGATTAAAACCTCCCAATATTCTATTGTAAACCCTGATTTAAAATCTCACACCTCCACCATATTGAAAATTAAAATATCAATTGAATATCACAACATGTAATGACAAAATGTCTTATAACATTACATCAAAAATTGAGAAAAACTAAAAAAAATTATAAATCATATTACAAGTAAAAATGATCTCAAATTATTATCCTTAAAAAAAGAAAATCACAAACCTAAAGAATCATCAACCGAATATCTCCTTGAGAACACTTGACATTAATAAAAACAAAATCATTAATTTATATATCCAATCAAAACACTCAATTAAACTATGAAACAGGAAATATATTGAGGCATATATAAATTCAATTCGATATATGAAAAAAATACCCTAAAAAGATAAACAATTATCTTAAAATTCCATTAATATGGAAATAGAGAAACTCTGTGATCAAATTTGTACTTCAGGAAGAATTGGTGAAACCCAAATATCTAATTATAGAAAATATTATAATATTCAAGGTGAAATGAGAATAATATAGAAATTAAAGATTATATACCCTCCGTCTATAAGAAATTTCCTTCTTAAATTCCTTGAATTTAGGTGTAAAAAGATTGTGTGGTTAAATGAGGTAAGGTTACTCCCCCATTTTATATTTATTACTAGGGAGTTGAGGGACCAAAAGAAAAAAAATGTGTTAAAATAAAAAATCATTTTACCCCTTAAAAAATAATAGTCCAAAATCAATTGGTCTATTGGTGGTAGTTTAGCGGTAAATCACAACCGGGTTTGTTTCTTGGTAAATAGTGGTGGGATGTCATGAACTTGATGGCTATCTAATTCCACAAATTATAAAATTTAATTATAAAAAAAATCAAAAAAAATTATAAATTTAGGATTTTCTATATATTTCAACATCACCAAATACTTATTTTAATCCTCATAAAACTTAACAATGAACTCAATCCTAATCAACATCAAATAATTCAAACAAGACAATGATTCAAGTAAAAATATTCTCATATTAATTTCATAACACCGCCTATAATATTTTTAAAAATGATATTTTCCACTACCTATTGTAACATGGTTTCATCTATATACTAAAATTCATTTTAATCTAGGGATAATGTATATTTTTTTATATACTAATAAATGGAGACCTGTTAAATTATTTTTATCAATTTCATTTATTTTAAATTTTTAAAAAATATATTATGTGTATTTATATTTTAACTAATATGTTATATATTTTTATGTCATGTAAAATTTTACTCTATCAATTTTATTTTTGTAAAATTTTAAAGAAGAAATTATTCATGTTTTTCGTCAAAATATAATTAATATTTATAAAGAAAAAAATATTTATGATAAATTTTTTATTTAGTGTTGATTATTTATATTTAATGTATTTATTATATATTTAAAGTTTATTTTATAATATATTTTCTATGTATTAGGATATATGTTACATAGGGAAACGCTTTTAAAACTAAATTTGGAAAATATTTTATTCCTCATAATGGCATATCATTTATTTTAGGTAAAATATTATAATTAAGTTTTTATATACATAAAAAATTTAAATTCTTAATATAATATTTATGATGTAATAAAATGTAATTTAGGCTATAAAATTGTAATTTTCTATTATAAATTTTTTTTATATCATGACAAATAATTAATTCTATGTATATTTATTTTTTATGAAAGTTTTATTTTTTCATTTAAAAATAATATTTTATATTTTATAAAACCAATTAATTTTTATATGATTTTTAACAGTTAGATATATAATTTTTATTTGTTTTTTATAAGAAAACTTTATTTTTATTTTTTTAATTTCTAATAAAACTGAATAGTTTGGAAAATAAAAAAACAAAATTAAATTATTTTAAAATTTAATTTTCTGGATCCATAAATTCTTGAGGGTTGGGGATGATGGATTAATGTAACTTTTTGAATATTTTTTATTATCATTTTTTTTAAATACATCCCCTTACATCCAAGAATAATTTGTTAATGAAAAAATTTTCTCTCAATTAATCCTAATTATTTTTTGTTTCCTTTTTTTTCATTTAGGTTTCTCTTAATTAATTACTTATTTGTTTATTATGTGATAATATTTTTTTAAAATTTTCTCCTATATGATAAATTTACTCTTTTTTGAAAAATTGTTTTATGTTCTAGTCAAATAAGTCTTTCTGACAAAAATCGAACCATTATTTATTCCCATTGAGAAATTAATAGAACTTCTAAATTTATGATGTTCATTATTGTTTCTTAAACTACAATCAACCCTTGAACTTAATTATTGTGTTTAATATATATTTGAAGAGTGTATATTTTGGTTCTTCTTTAAATATTATGCTTTCTGAGTGGAATCAAAACAGATGTATTGTGGAAAGGGTTAGTTTTAGTGTGGTGACAAATTTTTTTCAAATTTGATTTTAATTTTTAATTTGGGAGTTAATTCATAAATTTATATAATTCGATGTAATACTAAAATAATCCATTATTTTGACACTATTCTATCATTTTCCTTCATACATCTCAAGTAATTTGTTCATTTTTATTGTTTTGGACTAAATAAATGCATGTTTTAATCATTTTTATGTTTATTATATGATAGTTTTTATTAAATAAAATAGATTAATAAATTTATTGGTTAATATTATACTTAAAAAAATACAACAATCTAAAAAATTCAAATTTATAAAAAAATAAAAATAAGTAAGATTAAAAAACTTTGGATAGATATTACCTCAAAATATGACCAAAAAACATCCATTATATAATTTATAAGAATGTTTGTAAAAGAATTTGCCATCATATTTTTATTTTTTCATTAATCTTAAATTTATTTTCATAAACATATATTATTATATTCTAACTATATAGTATTATTCTGAATCATTCATTCAATATTTTTATAAATTTTAACCCTTTATTTTCCTTTCCTCTTTTTTTCGTTTCATTATATTCCCACCATAATCCTCATAACGACCAGAACATGTAATCCTGGGGGTTTTATTATTTTAAATATATATAGAGATATAGAATTTTTTAGTGTACTTGTATGTTGTATGTGATGAATAAATAATTTAAACTCCACTTTCTTTTTAATATTTTTTATTAAATTGAAGAGCGGAGAGACTAATCATTACATGGGTACATACCTATGTAATTTAAAATAAATACGGAAATTTAATAAATAACTCAATAACATGGAGGGATAATAATATATGATTCTTTCATTGTTTTTTGAAAATTTTAATTTTATTGTGTAAATTATTTTTAACAAAAGATAACATTTTGAAAAATTATTAATTTTTAAGTGTGACTTGTGTAATACTTTATTTAATTATTTTAATCCTCAAGAGTAGGATTATATACTCAACATAAGGATGTAAAGTGATAAAAATAAAATTTCGGAAAATTTTATTACATAATTATGTGTATATAAACCACCATAGTACTATTTTAAGATAAATTATCACATTTTTAGGTTTTTATAGAATTTTGAGCTTAAATTAAAATAAGCATAATTTTTTATTTTAAATGTTTTATTTTTATTCAGTATTTTTTCCATATCTTTTTATATATAAAATTAAATTGTGAAATAAATTTTTTTTGGATTTAATACATATTGGGACTCATTTATTCATTATGGATCCAAAGCTCAATCTATCTTTTGGAGGCCCAAAATCATCTCAAAATATGGGATTTGAAAAAGGTGTATAGATCTACAATCTTTTAATGATGAGATAAAATCTATAATTGGACATGAATAATGATTATGAAATTATACATGGATATATATATGGAATTATGGAATAAATTTTAGGAAGTTAGACACATGTGAATTTGAATTTTTCAAGGACATAAATTCATGGAAACTTACTACATTGGAATACGAAGAGTCACATAGACATTTTTAATGTATCAAAGTAAATATATCATAACTCCAACATATGGTTCACAATCTATTGAAAATTATGAGGTAAAATAGGATAAAGAACAGAAACAAATTTATATAATACATAAGTTCCTAATTATGAGATTAAATGAGTGTAAAAAATGAAATAATTCGGCGAATATAATTCGATCCAAAACAGTTTCAATACATTTTATATAAATTCTCATCTCTTCTCCCACATCAACAGATATCCATTTCAAGGGTTAAAGATTGGTTTTAGTATTAGTAATTTTATTCACTAAATATTAGAAAATTTCATCTCCTTATTCTATTCATTTCACATCCCCCTCATTTTCTATTTTGTGTTCCCAAACCGTGATCCAACTATTCTCCATGAAAGTGGATAACAGATATTAATTATGGTTTGAGGGGGAAGGGGAGTGGGGGGTTTTTGAGTTAAGTGTGCCTAAAATATAATCTATACTTTATTCTAATAATTTCAATATTTGTGAATTGAATTTGGTGTAGGGTTGACCACACTTTCAAAACTGAGTTCGTCTTCCTATTTTAATCTATTCATCTCTTTCATCATCATAATGTTTTATCCAGGGTGGAGTAGCACTATAGTGATTATGTGAGTGAGTATTAACATTAATGAATAGGTTTTCTTTGAGATAATACAAATTCATGGTGATGTTTTTAGTGATAGTATTGATCTCAACACTTAGAAGAATATTGAGAATAATTTTTCTTTAAATAACAATGATTTAACCACCATGATCTCCCAAGAATTAAAATTATTCTTCACTGACATATTTGTGACTTATTTCATTTCTTTGTTTTTTTAATTTTCATTATTAATATATATTATATTTTATGTATGTTTAGAATCATAACTACATTTATATTATTATATATGTAGTTTTATTTTAGTTAGATTTATAATAATAGAAATAGGAAAATATGCGTGTTGTGATTGGCCTCCTTGTGGTCGATCATAGGATGTGCCACTATAATTAATTCTTGGGTAAATCATAATTTAATTGAACTTTGGTTCATTAAAAATTTCAACAATCCATTTTTTACCATTGTTGAGGAGTCCTAGCACTAATGCACACTGTTTTCAAAAAAATAAAAAATTTCAAACAGAAACTACAAAACGAGAATTATTGAATATATTTCATTTCCAAGGTAAAGATGAATTATTATAGTGAATTTTATAATCATTTTACTATTATAAAATTTAATTTTCATCCTAGTATGGATAATTCATTTATGATCCAAATGAAAAAAAAACTCCCGGATGATTGGAAATAATATCAATATTTATGAAAAATACAGAAAGGTGGTTTTGTTGCTGGCTGCCAATGTTAAAGATGTAAATGACTTATGGATAGAAGTAAGAAATGAAAATATATATAGAACTAAATTTTTTTTCAACCTACCTTTCAAAAATTCTGTTTTGAGGTTGATGTTAAACATGAAGATCCATTTCCCTCTCCAACAAATGAGCACCCAACTGCCCTACTTGAAGAAAAAGAGTTTCAAGTTGAATTTTTTTAGGGAGATGAACTTTTTGAAAATTACATTTATAAAAATATAATTAACATGGAATTGAAAAAATACATATCCTATATTCTTATTTTTTATATTCATCACCGCTAATTCAGGTCATGGATGAAGAATATAATGATATAACTTGCATTGAGGTGAAAAAAGAGGATCAAGTCCAGCTATACACTACTGAAAATAAGGATGATGGAACGGAATAAAAAATAAATGAAGGGTAATTTTCTAAATCAGAACCAGAAGAAAATACTCAACTAATTCTTCTGTCTTCAACACCAGTAGACACCACCCCTCCCAATGGAAAAAATATGGATCAACTCTTTCTTGTTTTCCCTCCCCCACTACACCTCTAATTTTCCCATTTATCTCTTCGAGGGGTTAGAGATGTTTTTATATTATCTAGTGGTCCTAAAAAATTTTATTACTCTAATGGAAGTTGGGAAAATTCATAAGTGTTTGTTTCTATGAAATAATCCCTATCCACATTCTGAATGGGGTTAAACCACTACAACTATCTGACTTGGGGCATAAAAATCTTAGCACCCCATTGGGGCCTAAACTATGTTTTATCCCCATTTCCCTTAATATTTATTTATATTTATTTATCGTATGTTATTATTTATTTCATTATTTATAGGTAAATTTTAGTTAGTAAGAGATTAACTCAAAGATGAAACTCAAATATAATATCAAGTTGTATATTTCCTTCCCTTTATTTTTCTGCCTTTATTATTCTTATATTGATCTATAATGAGGGGTATAGAAATTTATGTGGGGAGGGGTTTTCAACCTATTTAGTTTTTTGTGTGTTTTTTATTATATTATTTATTATCGGAAACTTGAGATGAAATGAAAATTATGATCATTTTTCGTAGATCAATTTTATTTTGATAAAGTTTAAATGATTTCTTAAAAATGGATTTTAAATTATTGTTGATATTAAAACATTATCCTTGAATTGGATTTTCAAGAATTTCAAAGAGTTTGAATAATTTTTTAAATAAATTCCTATTAAATAATAACTTACATTAATTTTCATGTCCATTGAGGTATTCCAAACCACTTGGAAATATTCTTCTTAATAGCCAAACTATCTTGAGAGAAACTTGTATTTTGTGTAACAACTAAATTTTTTTGACTTTTCTCAGTCAAAGAATTGAATTTATTAAATGTTTATTTACCTGATTGATACATCTATTAAGCTATAAAAAATTAAATTGATAACTAACCATTACATATGTACTTCATTATCCCTTAGATTCTATGAATTTCCTTACTATTATACGCCATATTATTAGTCATTTTTTCTATTCCAACACTACTCTGGGTATTATTGCATGGATATTTGAATTTTGAGTGTGGGAGAAGGGAATTTAGTGTGTTTTATTTAGGATGTGTTTAATTTTAGGGTGGTGTGAGGTTTTTGTAAACAATTTTTGTAGTTAGGAAAGTGATTATTGGGATTGATTCACTGTTTCATTATTCCTTATTTCATTCACCCGATTCTCCCTAAAAAAAGAAAAACAAACAAAAAAAAAGAAAAAATGGAGATAATCCTGAATATTTCATTTTAATTATTTTTATGACTCATTCCCATATATAAATTAAAGGTAATTATTTTCATTCATTAATTTTATTTAATTGTCTTCTCATCATCAATGAAAAACTAAAAAAATATAATTATTTTCCATTAGGGATCATTAAAATAATAAAAAAATTAGAAAAAAGGGAGAAATTGAAGGAAATATTTATTTTTAATAAATTAATTACTAATTTACCATGTCCTAAAAGGGGTTTTGGTTTTGGGTTTCCCACATTCTAGGGGATTTGAGTGAGGTTCATCCTGTGTTTTCACATGATTATTCATACGTTGTACATAAGAATAAAAACCTCCTCTTTTCATCTGTATATTTTCTATCATTTTTCCACCGGTACAATGACACATAATTAATCTGAAAAAGTAAATCATGATTGAAAATAGTTTCACGATTTTTTTAATAGAGAAATGATAATTTTCACAGTCCTATGGTTATACATTTTTTTTCTAAGTATATGAATAACTCCAAATATAATTTCTCTTGAGTGAAGAGTGACATAAAATCCAATGTGAGGTTGAATGTGATTGAAAAATGGATTGGTTTTTTTTGTTGAAAAAATTTAAATGTGATGCTTTAAAATTATAGGTAATCATTTTTTATATAATATACATGATGTAATTCTTTTTTGGATAATATCATCGATGTTTTGTCATTGTTGATTATTGTGTGGATTCTTATTTGAATATATGATGACTTCTAGGGAGTGAAATGGATAAGTGTGGGGGAGTTATGAATATAACATTTTTTAATATTTTATTATATAATTAAATTTTTATAACCCAACATATTTTTTTGGGTAATTATCACATTTTTAGGTTTTTGGGGATTTTTGAGATCAAATGAAAAAATTACATAATTATTTTATTTTAAATGTTTTATTTTTATTATATTTTAAAAAATAATATTCTATATTGTGAATAAAATTGTTAAATTCGTTATTATTATATTTTAATACATATTGGGCCTCATTTTATCCTTTTAGAGACAAAGTTCAATCCATCTTTTGGAGGCCCAAAATCATCTCACAATATATGCATTGAAAAAATTGTACAAATCTCAACTCAATAATAGGTGGTCTTATTTCTAGACATAGTGCAGTATAATGATGTAGAAATTATACATGGATATACATAAGGAATTATTTAAGAACATTCATGAAGGTATAGATACATTAATATTGATTTGTCAAGGATATAAATACATGATAACATTCTACATTGGAATATGAAAGAAAACCTAGGAAAAATTAATGTCTTAGACTAAATGTTTCATAAATCTTACATCTAGTGCCAAAACCAACTAAAATTTTTAAACATAATAAGGATAAATTATATGAAAAATTTTTATGAGGAATATTCACTTAATTATATAATTAAATAAGGGTAAATCATTACACAATCCGGTCGAAATAATTGGACCCAAAAGGTTATCAATCGTTTTTCTAGAAATTTTCATCTCTTCTCCCATTTCAAAGGATATGCATTTCAAGGGTACATGGGGAATTTTAGTTTCTATAATAGTTTTTTATGTTTTCATTATATATTATATTATTCATTCTTCTTCTTCTTATATACATTTTTTTTTATATTTTTTTATTTTTTTTCCCCCACTCTGATCCTTCTAATCTCCATGCAAGTAGAGAACTAACTGTCATTATTGTTTAATTGGGGGGCGGGGGTAGTGGGGGTTCAAGAGTTTGTTTTTTCTTAAATATGTATCTTTATTTGATTTTAATAATTTCAATAGTGCTGAAATGTTTTTGGTGTAGGGTTTACAAAACTTTCATAATTATTGGGTTCTTCAACCTATTTTAATATTTTATATCTCCTTCATTGTCATAATCTTTAACCTAGCGTGGAGTATAATTGTGGTGATGATGTAATGTAATTTATCTTGAATGAGGAGGTTTGGTGTGAGATAATAATAATTCATGGGAATTTATTAAGTGATAGGGTTGACATCAACATTGAGTAAAATATAGAGAATAAATTTTCATTAAATAACAATGATTTTATCACCATGATCTCCCAAGAACGACAAATAATCATCACTAAATTTTTGGATTATTATTTATTTTCTTTGGGTTCTTAATTTTAATTATTATTATATATTATATTTTATGTATTTCCCGAATCTATACCCCATTTATATTAGTATAAGAGTATTTCTGTTTTAGTAATATTTATCATAGTGAAAATAAAAAATATGGTTGTTGTGAGTGGCCTCATTATGGTCGGTCGTAGGTTGGGCCAATATATTGAACTATTAGATAAATATGATTTTAATTGAATATTGGTTCAAAAAAATAAAAACATCATATAGTTGATAATTCCCATTTTTGAATTAATATTATTATATATTTATTTATATTTTATAATTTATTTATTTGAATTTAAAATTTTATTAGACAATAATTTATAAGTTAAAATGAAAATTTAATATTTTCTAAAAATTTCAATTGTAATTTAAATTTAAATTATTTATATTTTAAATTTATTTACAAATTATTAATTAATTATATTTTTGGAAAAATAATTCATGGTTTTAAAAATTGAAATGTATGAAATTATGGTAATTTTCTTTTCTATGCATTGAATATGTTCAATTCTTATATAAATTTTGAATAAATACTAAATGTTTTTAAGAATTTATTTTTTTAGCACATAATATATTCTATTGTATATTTTTGAGTATTCTTTAAAAAATATTTTCACCTGACTACATATATATATATATATATATTGAATTTTTGTAGAGAAATTTTTTTCTAAATTTTCATTATGACTAAACCTATAGATTTCATTTTATAACCACTTAATTTTTTATTATTAGCTGATAATAAGTTTTATCAATCACTTTGTAATATTTTTAATGGAATAAATGTTTTATGGGAAAACTCAAATTCTTTGAATTGTTTTATTTTTATATGATTGTTGTTCTATGTTTTTAAAAGTTATAATGTAATATTTTCCTTCTATTTTAATGTGGTAATAATTTTAGTTAATTTATAATATCTAGTTTTAAAAATTTTGGTGGTTAGAATATAAAATATTATATATAATAATATTTCTGGTTTTTTTCTTCAAAATTTTATATATTCTAAACTTTTATGTTTGTATTTATATTGTTTTAACAATTTTATCAATATTTGAGATTTACCCATTATATTTTAGTCTCCAGTATTTTTTTTGTAACCACAAGGTGTTAAGTAAAACAAATAGGGGAGGTGAATAATTAGGGTTATCAATTTTATTAATGAATAGATATTGATATCTTGTTATAAAGAACACAGAAATATGTCAAATCAAGAAAATAGTACATAAAAAGAAAATAGTAACTGTAAAGATCATGGACATTGAGATTTTATTTAGTTCACTAAAGAGGTATACATCAATGGATAATACATTAATTATGCATCGATATACCAAGAAATACACTAATACACTATTATGTAAATATATAACTAAGAATGGTTCAATATATTTTCCAAGGTTCAGAACGTCATATTACCTCTCCTCACACCTTTATGACTAAGAAACAATGTTATGACACACAGATATTTATAATGAATGAATAAAAAATGAATTAAATCAATTTAACCATGGTGTTTCTCTTTATATCCATCACAATGAGTAGATAATGATCATAAATATCAATTTTTTTATTTATCCTTTAAAAACAAAATTTTAATATTTTAATATATAAAAATGTTCCAATCTTGCATGTTGTATGATCTGTAAAATTTAAAATCAATTCACTTCCAAATATTTCTAACAATATTTTATTTTACTTAGTATTTTAAAACTTTTTATGGAAATGTTAACATCCTTGTATGTTCCTAAAACATTAAAAAATAATCATGTCATGTCTTCCATAAATATTTATAAACATAATATATTTTAAAATAGAATTACCCATACATTACATATATGGAATTTACACCATTTTACATGATTAACGATTAAAACAACGTTTAAAATACAATCTGAGTAAAAAATGATTTTTTATTTTACGTGATTAGTCATATATCAGTATAATTTCACAACATAACACACATTTATTCTATATTATAACTCATACATGTTTCCCTTCAATACTTATGATGACATAAGAAGTCCTTTGAATATACCTAAACTATGAATGGGGGGATCTAAATAGTATAGTTTGTGAAAAAATGGGGTATTCTAATAAGAGAAACATGAATGATCAGAAGTTATGAAATAATATAATGGTAATGTGATATACATATACATATAAACTAATGAATATTATATATGTATTAATAGTTTAAACATATTAATGCAATAATCATGAACCCTATAAACATTGCAAAAACACATGACTGTGGAATTACATTAAAATATATCAAATATATAATTATTTGATTTCATAAACATCATTCAAGGATAACCACTTCTCATATTATAATATCATGGAATAGGTTAACTATTGTTGTCCCATTACATATTGGACAAGTCAAACTGGCTATGTCATGTGAAAAGTAATCTCATGAGATGAAACACATAAACAAGTATATTGTAGTTCTATATAATTTAGGTCCCACTAATCAATATAATAATATTATTATATATATAAATGATTCCATATGAACATAAACCCAATCATAGAACAACACAAAACCATGTCCTGATTAACCTGTAAAAATAAAACCAATTATATGAAAATGTAATTAAGGTATAAAAATAATCAAATGACAGAAATAGGATGATACCATTGATGCAAATAATCAGGGAATGATAATAAATGTGACAAAATTATTATTCAAAATAATAAAAATAAACATGTACTATCATAAATGAAAAATACGTAAAATTTTATATAGGGTCCGGAAAACATTGTAATGGGGAGTAAATAATCACATAAGAACTTTGTAGAAGAATGAAATCATTCCTATAGGTCCAACATGGAAAATGGATGGAAATTGGATTGAAATTTTTAAAATAAACATTAAGAAATAAAATGTTGAAATTGATTTTAGGCTAACTAGGTAACATCAGAATGAAAGGTTCATAGAGCGGATGAACCATGAACCATCGGTAAGCAAAAGGAACTGTGAGGTGATGTCCAACGGGGTAATGGCCATAAAATTACGGACACGAAAAACCACAATAATTGGTGAAATAATGGCCATAAATTCTCTCCACATACAATCTCGTGAACTCAGCAGTTCGTTAATGAATCAAGATGTCAGAGTTTCACACACCACGTCTCACGAACTGCAGCCTCCCCAAGCCTCGGTTTACAGAGTGTTCCACGAGTTGATATATAACTTCATCGATTTTTGCAAATAGTGCCACATGCCCACATATATGATTTACCAAGTTCTCTATAAAAGGATCACGAATGGAATTAATGGGAGGACCAATTAAGAGAGAGGAGAGACAGTTGGAAGAGATAATGAAGGAGACCCTTGATACTAGAATAATGATTTCATATATGGAGAAGATTCGGATTTCAATTTCAAATCATCAATAGAGTTTGAATAGTGAACCACTTATCCAAAGGTATAAGTAGCCACTAACCATAAAAAGAATGAACTTAATCATAATTGGTGAATCGAGAACTTAATAGATACTATCACAAACTATATATTCTTCATAGATGAACTCCCTAAGAACCAAAGGCCCTAATACCCTTATTTAATACAGTGCTCAATATAGTGCCTTGCTATGCTGACCGAACCCTATGATGCATACTACATCAATACACAGATGGAACCCGAAGCGGCGTGGTGAACCAAAACGAAGACCATGTAGCACTTTGGTAAGTGTTGGTCCATACCCACATCCGTTTATTGCATCAGTATGCAGATGTCCCCTCTACCCACGTACATTATGTTATGCTAGGCTGCCCCCATCCTGAATGAGAAAACAATACCTAGAATGGAATGTCTTTGGGTGTCCTTCCCTCCTACTCCAATCGTGACCCTCCATCACCTTCCAGTTTTCCATAGCTCCGTCACGAACTAGTCCACCAACGTTAGGCCAAATCCTCCTCCAATTCCACTAAACCTATATGAGTAGTTCTTCAGGCACATTAGCAGACCCCTTTGAGTCGACATACCTAAGGAAAGAGGATCCCCAAAGGCAATACCCACAATGGTTCAGACCCCCAAAATGTCTCTAAGCCTATCTTACCATGGTAACCCAGAGTCCAACCATCAGATACTGACACGAACCTCCCCATTCTCGGGATCAAGGATGATCACATTATTTTCCATTCAATGAGAACCAGATCTCTGTAAAAGGAATCATGCACTATTTTCCTTTTGATAAGAGGCGACAATCCATCTTTTCCCAGAACACATTCTAGTGAACTCCAACATAGGTATGCCCCTACCATCTGAGAGTCGAACTACACAACTTCCAATGTCAACATGGGACCAGGGGATGGAATTGACACACCTAATGCTCTTACCCCCTCCTGTCATTCTCATAGCCATGATATCATCAAATTTCATAATCCTCCATTTCCATCAGAAAAAAAGAGAAAGTGTGCCTTTGTTGAATCTTTCACATCCTATTATTTCTAACACTGAGCTGGACTAACATGGGCTTGGGGATCTATGATGATACTAAATTAGAAAAACCTAGAAAAGAACAATGAGAACTATGACTCCTTCTCCAACAAGGATACATGGGATTCTTGTTTAAGGTCTAAGCTCAAGGGATGACCTCCCGAGTCTGTCCTAATGAAACTCCCAAAAAAAGTCATCCTCTATGGTGTCAGTTTCAATCATTCCCCCCCCACCCAATGGAAAAATCCTCTACATAATCCCCAAGGAACCCTTCTTTTGTGTTGTGATTCCTTAGAGTATAAGTTACAATTCATCTAGAACATCATGGACTTTGATTTACCATTTGACCAGGATATATGGGAAGCCTCTATAAAGTCCAAATCTGACCCTCAAATCAATCATAATGTTCTTCGATCCATGTTCTCAGTAGGGTTATTTCCACCCAAGAGACCACATATATCCTAGGAAATTTGGGATTCCATGGAATGAGTCCCACAACATGTCATGAACAGTAATATTTTACCTAGACACCCTCACTGCATGACGTTAAACTGCATGGATAGGTCCTCGTCACATTACCTTAAAAGATTATATGTCTAATTTAGTGGCACCAGACAACATGGGTTCGGATTCCTCTCATGAGGATTTATAGGAATACCATACTATGGGTCCAACCCCATCATAAAACCTCATTGTATATTTTCTAGATGACAGTGAACTCCATAGAGCCTCATTATGTGGCTTATGTAAGAATTTTTTTCATTATATCAAATCCACGTATATCTATTATTATATACTAACATGGGTGAAACCTATGGATATAGTCTTCGAAAATGTACTAAGTATTAATGAACATATGAACATGGATTAAATCTTTAAGACAGTCTTTAAGTAGGAAATAATCCCCCTCAAAAGTGTTTGATGAGCCTGACCTCCCATCCCCTCAACCAATGTGGTCCTAACATATCATTGACCAAATCGTAATCCAATGAGTGTATGACAATAGAATGAAGGTCGATGAATCATGGATACCAGGGACGTTGGGTGTTTCTGGATCCATGAATAAACTCATTGGAGACCATTTGAGGTCAACGTACCCAACATTGGACGATTTCACAGACACATAACCCCCTTTTTAATCATCAGTTGGGATCATGAAAATGTGGAACCTCCGTAATAAGATAAAAAATAAGGAAACACTTTACAATCACAATGGGACTATCTCTCCCTATCAATATGTGGTAAAAAATGAATTTAGTATAAAAAAATAGTGAACCCAGCATGAATCCTCAACCATGGTGGCAGTTTTACCCCACTTCTTCTCCTTCGCCTAACAAAAATGGAAAGGGGGCTGTGTAAAATCATGAAATATGCATATGATCGAGAGATTATACTTTAACATGATTTTTTTGTATGCATATGTCACATATATATATATATATGTTGAAGGTTTCCATAGAACAACCTTATATCTAAATGGAATCCTGAAAACAAATGCAGACACACACATCAACAATCCTATAGGTAGCCGGGGTCCTGATGAAGAGTATGACACCCTTGCCAACCCAACATCTTCAACAGTGTGTATCCACTATGATGATTAAGGATTACAACCAAAATGGTACTCTACCTACAAAGGAGGCCACACGAAAATCCCTCTAATATGAAAAAACCCACTAACATCCTCCTTATTTGTGACTGGATCCCTAGCACAAGGGGACCTGCAGGTCATCTCAAACTGTTTTAGGAGCCTTTTCATAGAGAATGAAATTAAGCATTTCCCATATCTTAGAGAGGAAGATAAAGTCGATGCCTATGACTTAATCATAGCTGCACAAGGGTCATAATCATGGGACCCTACCAGAGAGCTCCACCACCAACACCTGGTGACCATGTATCATCACTCTGAAGTGGATATTTTGCTGAGGGAACCTTCTAATATCCAAAAGACATGGGCCCCTTGGGATGCCCGCTTATGGTAGAAAACAGACTATCAAGAGCAGGACATCACCTATATTCCTGAGGAGGAATTCCACCATACAAACACTACAGTATTCAATGGGCAGACACAAAACACTTCCTCATCCACTAAACAAAACCACAGAAACAGGGTGGCACAATACAAGCATGTGGACATTCCTCCTGGTGCTCGTCGGTCCCGCCAGGTAGACATAGCAGCGAATTATAGTCAGATGAAAATATTTTATGTTTCACAATGATTCCATCATCCATATAGGGTGGGAAAATTATGATTAGATTCAAATTCCGGTAGATTCATACAAAGCCCGTGTAAAAAATATAGTGGAAAAAAGAAAAGATGCAAATTCCCTCTTTTAAATATGAATCCCTCTAGTCAAATATGATGACAACTAGAGAAGAAAATTGGTGAATGATTCATTCCTCTATAATGGAACATGAGAACAACTTGTATCCACTATCAGCCTATGTAGGACCATAGTAGGGAAAAAATTATGATCAAACATCGAAACGTGCCTTCATAAACATTACAAGAAAGGATATATCTCATCACATCATAGAAATAATGGAACAGTAGATGTGGATTCTAGACCATATCCTTTAGGGATATCAAGACATAATTGCCTCGATGGTGAAGGTGAGAACTTGGTCCATGACCAGGTATCCTTGAATGGAATGAAATTCCCAAAATGGTTTTATCAGTCTGGATTAGGAATGCATCCCTTCTCCAGTCCAAGAGGGTAAATAGAAATATCTCTCGACACATGACCAACCAGATCGGCAACAAATACCCATTCCAATTGGGGGATTCAGATCCTATGTGGTGGCTGCTCCAAAGAATGCATATATCCCTTCCAAAAATCAAGATGTTTGTCAGTGTATCTCGGAGGAATCACATGAACCATCAAATCATGGACACATATATGATGGTCGTTACAAATAGAAGATGACCATGGTTTCTGGAAAAATAATTCCCAAAAATGAAATGCGAAAAAGGAAACTGGAAAATGAAGAGCATATACATAATTCTACTCTACTGGAAGCTAGTGTCCTTAAATCCCTCAATCATATGTCAGGAAAGGCTCAATACCTTATCATCCCATTACTAAATGTTGAAAGTGGAAATAGAAGTTTCAAAGGCCATCCCTGTAATTTTTCTACCAGCAGCTCTAAAGGTCCTCCCAGAACACCCATAGGGGCTTAAACGTGGGCTAAGATTTATTATTAACAAGATCATATCACATGATACATTTCAGGGTACCCCATTCCCTTGTCCAAAATATTAGATAGCAAGAAGGTACTCCCTTTTTTTGAATCCACCATGATGGTTGTTCTCATGGTATATGTTGTAGATATGATTCTCCCTGTAGTAGGGCATTAGGTCATGATGGTAGTCCTCTCCACGATGAAATCCATAGTGAACGCCCTCCCAGCAATGATAGTTGTTGTGAGGGTACTCCCTATAGTGACATCGAGCAACGTGAATGTCCTCCTCTTCTTTCAGTACATCCTAAATTCCCTCCCCCAGATGTAGACTGTATATATTCACCCCACAGCCGAATATCAATATTTTATGGTTTTCCACTCCATCATAGAGGTCATCGAGAAGGTCCTCCACTCAGTTACATCATGCATCAAGAATGTCCTCTACTCACTACAGCCTTCCCTAAAGGTCCTCCCTAGAGTATACACCATTGAGACATTACCTATGGTTGGTAATCATGTTTAAATCAAATCCCTCTCCACTGTAGCGCTGAATGCGATGGTCCTCCCCATAGTCAATATTCACACTGGAAAGAAGGTCCTCCCATTGCCAAGAAAAATGATAGAAAGACCTACTACGATGAAGCAATAAAAAAGATGGATCCATTCATGTCAGACGCTATATCTATGAAAATTGATATTCGTTCTCAACCATATGATGGTCTAGGTCCACACTCATCTTCCAAGAAACCCATGTGCCGCTCACATATCAATGAGGCTCCTACCAACCCTGTTGCATGGTAAAAATCCTTAATAAGTAGTCAAGAAGGGATTATCAGCTAGAGGAGTCTCCAAAAGAACAATACTTTGATATATATTATCATAAGAAGACTAAAAGATCAAGATGATATACCAGTGATTTATTCACCCATGACCACTTCTCACATCGACATAACAAGCGAGTTGCCTATGGAATGTACGCATTACATTCACCTAAATATTTGTAAAACTCTCCTTGGGATAAAAGAAAATTTCTTCCCATATGAAGGGTATAAAGTCCATGTCAATATATTATGGGAGAATCATCATCTAATCAACCTGAATTCCATCTTTTTTTCATGAAAAACACAATCCGAAAGGCGAAATAATGTCCATGGACTGGCCTGCCACCATGCATTGCGCAAGACAGGTTGACTCATCGGTGATCCTTCATATAGAGTTCAAATCTGGGGATGGTGAGAAAATGGAGATCTATAATTCACCCCACATCTTATCTTACACACCCCTCTTAGAATGACATATTTCAATGTCATTATCAAAAGGAATCAATCAAATGAAATCCCTTATTAGGAATGTTCGAACACTAAAATACATCCAACCAAATGTATGTATCAAAAGAGTCATGTCTGATGACACAAAGCCATTGAAAATATTATTTTCGAGGAAAGCATGAACATCCACCAGCATTTCCACCTAATGGAATCCATCTAGTAAAAACTACTCTTGTCCTAAAAATTAAATAAATCCCCAGAAGATTAAGTGCCTTACCTTGTGCACACCCACATGGGAGTGCATGAAAATAAAAAGGTGGCAATGGAAACAGTTACCACCGTAATATGGGAACATCCCCAGACTGCAAGGTTGGGGGATGTTTTCACTCTAAATTCCCCCATAAGACCCACAAATCTGGGGCATAGTGCATCAAAAAAATGAAGAAACCCAATCCAAAAATGTTGGGGGAATATTTACCTCAAATTCCGACACAAAAGTCATCTTTCGTCTCCTATATGGGGAGAATGATGACTGACAACCCTTCTATTTATTACACACATAACATAATTTATTACGTAACACCTTCACTTGATAGAACAAAGAAGAACGAGAGTTATAGTGTATTTAGGGATTTGGAACATTACCTAACAACAAAATACATAAAATGAATCATCTTATTGAAAACATCCTTTACATGACCACTACATTCCATCATACTTAGCACTGTATGGGATAACATGAGGACACACATAAGAAATGGGTGTGCTATAAAGCCCAGTAAGGGAGTAGAAAAAGCTAAACATGAAGATTAAAATACAAGTTAGTCAATATTCATATCAATGGATGGGAAGAAAAACATATACATAATTGCATGATAAAGAATGACATTTATAACATAGATATGTGGCAAAAACATTTAACAAGATTTTAGCATGATCCAAGGCTCATTGCACATGGAGCATGATTAAACACTCAATGCACATGAATAAAGAGTAAAACCTCATTGAAATTGAATTATAATGATTCAAAACTCATTTAACATGATGTATCATGATACTATACATTACTCATTGCATTGGAGCGCTCTTAAGGTACACCCTTCTTAAACATTTCATTTCACGCATAAGTGTGCCACATGAATCCTATAACATGGAAACAATAAAAATCATAAGTTATTACATGATTTAGTAATGTGGAGTAAATACATTAATGTAAAATTCAAAATGAATATGTCCATAATGGTGAATACCATTGATAGGAATATGGGTATGACATTCACTACACAATGATCTTGGCTGGGAAAAACGTAGTGTAATTTCGGCAGCATAACGATGTGACATAAGGATTCATAAAAATGGTTGATGAGAGAGAAACATGTGTCTCGTAATTTTTAAATTAAATGGAATGTATGGGGGGGATATTGATATATTTCCCAAAAATCATAAGGGAATTTAGATACGTATTACAAAATAATTCATTGAATGTAAATCATGAGAGAGAAATTCATAATGGAATTTTGGCATGGTAACAGGTGTACATTGGTGGAATTAATGAGATATAATGGGGATATATAATTATTAAAACATGAATAGGAAAGTATGGAGGAGGTTTGAAATCATACAACAACTTTTTCAAATCAATATAAAAGGGAATAATAATATAAGGAATCTTGGACATAAATAAGGAAAGTGAGAATCCATTACTTAGAAGTGTGATCCTAAAGGCTTGGGAGGGGCATTAGAGAGACTTAATGGGAGATTGGGGTGCCTTTGAAGGATTATAGAGAGAGGGTAGAGTCTGGATTAAATCAAAAGGCTTTGAGTGAAGAGAAAGTGTGCTCTTTGGGGGGTTTATATAGGAAAGGAGAGGGATTCGTTATTATTTAGGTTTGGGACACCACACCTTAATCTAATAAAAACACCAAACCATCCCATGGATTTGCTCATTTTTTCCAAAGGGGAGTGGAAAAACTTATTTTATAACGACTATGGTCTATCATCATAAAATAATATGGGTGCTTATTTGGATGTGAGTCACACCCTCACGGAAATAAATTTAAAAATCTAAAATGATTTATAAGTTTTGAAGGGTCCAGTAAAGCTTAGTAAAATAAATACAAAAAACATAAAATCACATTATTTTAAATTTAAAACATTTACTTTCTGAACATAGTATTTTATTACATCACTATTGGGACATTATGAGGTCATAAAACACAATATATATTTAAATTATTTTTAATTTTTACCAAAAACATCAACTGTCTCACAATATTATAAAAAATTAAACGATGGATATTTTTGACATCCTGATTACAAATATAATATTCATTTTATCCATAAAATTTTCTAAAAATGTGAATTTTCACTTTTAAAATAAAAACTGTCATTTATCGAAAAATCATGGGTTTTGACAAAAATATCATTCAAACCTTAATAAAAATTATATGATCATTTATAAATAATAAAAATAATTTATTAATAAAAATATTTTATTAAATTATTATTTAATTAATGAATCCATAATTTATCAAAATATATTACAAAAAAAATACTAATTTTGGTTTAAAAAATATTTACAAAATAACAATAAAATGAAAATATATTCTTTATTATATAAAAAAATAATGTACATAATCATAATTCTAGGGTCTGGTTACATAACCCCTAAGAACACATGTATAAGACATTAGGGTAAGGTACGCGATGGTAACCGACTCTTGGGGTGGCACAAATAACATCGCTCGAGTGGTAATCTCTATCAACTTTCACTTCTCCCATAGGCAGTTCCGCTCAAGCTTAACGTATTCATGATCAGATTAGGCTTGGTCAATAGAAAAACTCAATGACCCCTCTTCCTTTCCAAGATCTGACAAATGGGATTCATATGGGATATGCCTATAAGATGAGGACATCACTTCCTTTGTTTGAGTAAATTGGATTTGTTAAAACCCTATATGTATATTAATCATGTGATCACTATTAAACGCCTATATTAGCAATGGTCACAATTATTATCTATATTTCAAAATACAAAACATAAAACAAAATACGTGGATATTTTTTACATTAGAATAAGATGACATTTAAATTGACTAAGAGTAAATATCATTAATATGTTTTTGAGTCGTTACAATCTTCCCCCCTTAAGAAATTTCCCCCTTGAAATTTCCGTTTCCCATACTAAATCATATGTGGGTAACTCTGATTCATCACTTCTTCTGATTCCCATGTCTCTTCTTCAGACAGGTGGTTTTTCTACAACACCTTGATGAGGATAATTATTTAATTTTGTATAACTTTTTCCCTACGATCTATTATCATCACTGGTTTCTCCTCATAAGAAAGATCAACCACTAGCTTTACTACCTCTAAATAGAGTACATGTGAAGGGTCCGGTATGTACTTTCTTAAGAGGGGTACTGAAAGACATCATGTACTTTCGACATGGTAGGTGGAAGTGCTAGTCAATAGCCCACAACACTAACATGGTCATGAACCTCAAAGGGGACGATGTACCTAAGACTTAACATTTCCTTCTTTCCAAACCTCATGACCTTCTTCCATAGAGATATGCATAGAAACACCATGTCTCCCATATTTAACTCAAGGTCTTCTCAATGTTTATCCGCATAACACTTCGGTCGACTATGGTCTGCCATGATATGATACTGAATGGTTTTCACGTTAGCCACATTTTTTCTACCATTTCATGTCCTAGAATCATATGCTCAAGAATATCATCCCAACATTCTTGTTTTATGCACCTTTTCCCATAAAGGGCATCATATGGTTCCATTCAGATGCTTGAGTGGAAAATTTTATTGTAGAAGAATTCAGCCAGTGGAATATGTTGGTCCCACCATCCATTAATGTCCATAGAACATGATCATAATATATATTTCAGTGTCTTAATAGTACTATCATGTTGGAAATTACATTGAGGATGATATGCCATACTAAAGTTCAATTTAGTGCTTAGAGCATGTTGGATACTTTTCCAGAACATCGAGGTGAATCTCGGATCACGATCAGATACAATAGATAATGGTACTCCATGCAGTCTTACCAAATCATTGATTTTAATCTGTGAAGGTTGATCCAATGAGAAGTCCACTTAAATCGTGATAAAGTGAGTTGTCTTTATATGATGATCCACAACGACCCATATAACATAGTTTCCTCTATATGTCCTAGGATGTCAAGTAACAAAGTCCACGGTAATGTTCTCCCAATTCCTTGTTGGTATGGGTTGTGGTTGCATCATCCCCTTTGACTTTTTCTTCTCAGCCTTCACTTTCTGACATACCAGGCACTTCGATCTATATTCAACAATCTCCCTTTTAATATTGTACCAAAAAATATTTCCCAATGATCTTGATACATCTTTGTGCTCCACGGGTGAATTTAATAAGTTTGAGCTATGTGCATCATTCAGAATCTACTTATTTGTCACTAGATTAGATGGTACACATAATCATGACCCAAATCTTACAATTCCATCTTTGTTAACCGTGATCTTGAGGATTTCACATTTCAGATAACATCCACCCTTTTTAGAATTTCCACGTCCTTTCTCTAAGTATACTTTATCTTCTCCAACAGGTGTAGTTGAGAAATAATTTGAGAAATGATTGATGGTGTTCCCCCCTTAACGATTCCCATGTCCAATCTATTCAAATATAAGAATATTGTATCCTTCTAAATTTTCATTAATGAAAAAATTGTTGGATCCATTCTACATAGAACATCGCCCACCTTGTTCACTTAACCCGGGTGATAATGGATTGAGAATTCATAATCCTCGATGAGTTCTCTCCATCTTCATTGGCGAAATTAATCTCTTTTAGTGTGAATATTTATTTTATTCTCTTGTGATCAGTATTTATATCACAATTCTCCCCATAGAGATAATGACTCTAGATTTTCAATAAAAAGATCACAGCCGAAAACTCTAGATCAAGCATGGGATTGTTTTTCTCAGGGATTTCCTAATTTCTTATGGCATGGGATATCACATTTTCATTCTGCATCAAAACACAACCCAAGACCTTCTTCGAAGCATCACTAAATACCACAAAATGTTCACCACTCATGTGTAATTTGAGTAAGTATGTAGTGATAGTCCTTTTTTTCAACAACATGAAGCTCACTTCACATTCTTCACTCCAAGAAAACATTACTCCCATTCGAGTTATCTTGGTAAGAGGTTTGTAAAATCATGATAATTTTCCCAAAAAGTGGTTATAATATAATGATAACCCCAAGAAGCTGTAGATATCTGTTATCGATAATGGCCTTGTCCATCCCTCAATTGTAGCTGTCTTGGGGGGATCAACTGACATCCCATTGCTTGTGATGATATGACCCAAGATTGATACCTCCTTTAACGAGAACTCACACCATATATAATTTTCATAAAGATTCTCCTTTCGGAAGGTCTCAAGTATAATTCATATATTCTCCTAATGATCCTCCTTGGTGTTGGAGTATATTATATTTTCATCTATTATGACTACCACAAATTTTCCAAGGATATTAGAAAAGATTCTATTCATCATATCCTTGAATATTTCTGGAGCATTAGTGAGTCAAAAATGAGTTACATTTTATTCATTGTGCCAGTAACTTGTACGAAAATCAGCCTTTGGGTTATCCTACTTCGTCACCCTTACTTGGTAATATCTTGACTGAAAATCCACCATTTTAATGTATTTTTCTCCACATGGATGATCTAACAAGTCATCAATTTGTGGAATATGATACTTTGTTTTATCATGATTTTGTTGAGCTCAGGATAATCAATGGAATGGAGGATTGACCCATCCATCTTCATTATGAAGAGGACTGATGCACCCCATGGTGAAGCACTTTGGGGTATAAACCCATTATTCAGATTCTCCTATAGATGTTTTTTCAGCTCCTCAGGCACCACAACAATCATTCAATACAGATTCTTGGATATTGGAAATGCCCCAGGTATAAGGTCAATTGAAAATTCAACATCTCTTCTACAATGGAGACCAGTTTATTCCTCAAAAAACACTTCAGCGAATTCCCTCACAATATTCATGTCTTCAAAGATGGTTGTTTCCTTGGAATCAATCATCTATTCCACATATGTGTGGTCATGCGGCAGTAATATCCATCCTTGAGATGATGGAACTAAAGATGATTTATCCTCCTCCAAGAACTTGTATAGAATCTGGGGGACGATTCTACACATGGATAGTGATTTCCCTCTCACGATAATTTATGTTGGATCTATATAAGGAAAGACAATCAATTTTAAGAATTACATTAAATTCCAACAAAGGGATTATGATGATGTTCACTAGGTAGTTCAATCCCCAAATTATGATAGGGGGCGTTATATTCATGGGATGCAATGGTTGTCCCATTTTCTGTATGCACAGACATCTTTACTTCCATGATTTGTGGTGGTGTTGGGATTGTTCTACTGAAAATTCAGGATATAATAGAATGTGTAGAACCCGAATCAAAATGTATGTTCACTATTATTGAATGAATAATTAGCATACTTGTCACCACTTCATTTTCAGGGTTAAATTTGGTGATAGTGATGAAAAAAGCTTTCCCTTGCGGCCTTGGAGGTTGTGGGTTGCCTCTAAAGTCCCTTGGATAAGGGAATTGATTTTCAAGGTGCTCTGGTTCTTTGATGTTTAAGCAATGAACAACACGTTCAGAATCGAACAGATCGTTCCTCTCATCTGTCACAGATTTGGGTTTTTCATTTCTGCAGTTAATAGCTATGTGTCCTTCTCTACCACACCTAAATCATTTTCTTGTCCCCTTCAAACAATTTTCTGGGTGCTTCATTCTACACCATTGGCAAGTGGGTTGCCAGATCTTCTTACCACCGTTGGATTTATCCATCGAACTGGCAGAATTGAACTCCACCATACGCTTCTAATCCTCATGATACCCCTGAGAGTCTCCAATCTCCATTTAAACCATGTGGGAACATCAGAAAATTTATCCATAACTATCGAAGTCACGGATCACTAGGGCTTTCCGTATGCTAGGTTTCAACCGACCAAATAAGCGGTCATCCTTGCATTTGGGGGAAACAACAATGCCAGAGCTATATCGAGAAAGCCTTTTGAAAATTTCCTATCACACTCCAATGGATTAGTCATCATTTTTATTGTGGGAAAATAAAGTCCCTTTCTATATTAAGACGGAGGGTGAGTGGAAAATATTTATCAAATAACATCTTCTAGAAATCCTTACATTCAAACACCTCGATCTCTTTATTAGGCTTCGTATTTTTGATCAATTTCGTCCATTGATCAGCTTCACCCTCCATATGATAAGAATCTAGGGGAACCTTCTCTTGTTCGAAACATTGAATGTTAGAGAAGATCATTTCATTGGAGTTTATAAAATATTCCGCGATTGATGTATTAGATGATCAATTAAAATTAGAAGGCCTTTGACTCATGAAGCTCTTGATAGAAACTTGTTCTTTATTAGGGGTGTTGAAAATTCTTCTTGACCCATGTTTCTATTCAATTCATTATTTAATTAAGAGAGTATCATGATAGAGTTCATGATTCTTTCTCCCATCAGATTGGGCATCTCATTAGAATAATCATCACATTGATCTTTGCATCGGTGGTTAGCATGATTTCTCAAATTACTGGAAATTGGATGGAATAAAAGGAAAGTTAGGGGTATCTCATAAAGGGTAATCCAAGACCAAAATGGGTGACTTATAAATTAATTTTTTTCATATCTTATTAATCTATATTCTTTAATATATGTTATCCTTGATTTATATTCTATAATGTATTCATAGGGGAATTTTTTTCTTTTATTCCCTTAATAATGGTTCAGTATAACCCTGTTAATTTACCAAAGCATATCTCCCAGGAGTTTCGTAACCATGAGTGCAACAAGGATCATAGCCGTGTACCAAGATACCTCAGGTTAAGCTCAAAACACATTGTCGGAGTTTTCACTCCTAGGTACATCTATTCTAGGGTCGCCTCTATCTGCACATATCTGGACATGTATTTATTTGTTTGGTAAAACACTTACTCAATACTCACCAAAACATAGGGATTTTTTTATTATACTTCTTATAGTCTCTAGGTAATCACTATTGTATTCTAATCCTAATCCCAAAAATAACTAAACATATCCTCTAATACCAACTATGACAACCCTTCTCATTATTACACACAAAACATAATTTATTACATAAAACCTTCACTGGATATAATATAGATGATCAAGACGTACAATGTATTTGGGTCTTAGGAACATTACCTAAAATCTTAAAACATAAAACACAATATATTATTGAAAACATCCTTTACGTGACCTCTACATTCCATCGTACATAGAATTGCATGGGATAACTTGAGGAAATCCATAAGAAAAGGGTGAGCTATAAACCCTAGTAATGGAGTAAACAGAGCATAAAATGAATATTAAAATACATGCTATTCAATAGGAATATTAATGGAGAACTACAAACACAACCATATAGGTATGATAAAGCATGGAAATCATAACATGGAGATGTGGCAATAACATTTAACATGATATTAGAATGAGCCAATGCTCATTCCACATGGAGCAGGAGTAAAACCTCACTGAACATGAATAACAAGTAAACCCTTGTTGAAATTGTACTATAATGAGTCAATAATCCATACATATGATGTATCATGATACTATACTTTACCCAAATCATTGGAGCGCTATAAGAGAGAAACCTTCTTAGACATTTCATTTCAAGCATATATTTACCACATGGATCATATAATATGGAATCAATCTACATAATTTTTAATTCCACGATTATGTAATGTGGAATAAATACATGAAATCACCATTAAATATGAATTTGTGCATAAAGGTGAATACCCTTGATAGAGACTAGGTTATGGCATTCACTACACAATGATCTTGGCATGGAAAAACATGATGTAATTTTGGAAGCATAACAACCTGACATAAGGATTAAAAAATATTAACGAGAGAGAAATGGGTGTCTCATCATATATACATGGAATGGATAGTATGGGGTGTCATATAGATACATTCCCCCAGAAAAATAATGGAATTTAGATATGTAATACAATATAATGCCTTGTTTGTGAATTAGGAGAGATAAATTCCTTATGGAATTTCGACATGGTAAAGGGTGAACATGGGAGGCCTTAATGAGAGAGAAAGTGAATCATTCATTATTCAAACATGAAGAGGGAAGTATGGGGGAGGTGCGAAATTATACCCCAAAATTTATAATTGAAACTAAAAGGGAATAAAAATATTTGGAAACATGGACATAAATAAGGAATGTGAGAATCACTTACTTGGAAGTGTCATCCTAAAGGATTGGGAAGGGCATGAGAGGGACTTATTGGGAAATTTGGGTTCCTTTGCATGATTCTAGAGAGAGGATGGAAGAGGTTGGAAGAACTGAAAAGGCCTTGAGTAAAGATGATGTTGGATAAGATGTGATTTTATATAGGAAATGAGATGGAATTCTTTATTATATAGGTTTGGGACACCACACATTAAACTAATAAAAACCACAAACTAGGCCATGGTTTTTCCCATGGTTTTTTTCCAATGGGGAGTGGAAAAAAATATTTTATAAGGACAATGGCCTAACTTCTTAAAATAATATATTTTCATATGTGGAGGTGAGTGACACACTCAAGGAAATCAATTTAAAAAATAAAATGTTTTATAAGTCTTGACGGGTCCACTAACGCTTTGTAAAATAAATAAAACAAACCAAAATTCACATTATTTTAATGGAAAAATATATATTGGCCAAACATAAAATTTTATTACTTCACTATTGTGTCATTATGATGTCATAAATCACATTATATATTTTAACGGTATTTAATTTTTAACCAAATATTTGACTGTACCAGAAATTTTTTAGAAATTAATTTTTGGATAATTTCAACAACCTGATACGAAATATAATATTCATTTTATCCAAATAATTTTCTTAATATGTGTGTTTTCACATTTAAAATATTAACCGACATTTATTGAAAATTCATGGGTTTTGACAAAAATAGCTTTCAAACCATAATAAAAATTACAATTGTATTCAAAAAAATTATACAATAATTTATACATAATAATATTTAATTTATGAATAATAATATTTTATTAAAATATTATTAATTCAAAATTCCTTTAATTTATCATAATAGATTGAAAAAAATACTATTTGTGCACTAAAAACCATTTACAATGTAACAATAAAAAGAAATTATATTATTTATTATATACAAAAAATTTAAAAAATAATAATGATAGGGTCTTATTACATAACCCCTAAAAACTCCATCATAAGACCATAAGATAAGGTTCGCGATGGTGATAGACTTTTGGGGTGGCTCATATTACATCGCTCGAGTGGTAATCTCTATCAAATTCCACTTCTCCTATTGGAGGTTCCACTCAAGCTTAACATATTAATGCTCAGATTGGGCTTGGTCAAGAGAGAAGACCGATGAGGCCACCACGTTTTGGAGATCTGACAAATGAGCATCGTACGAGGAAAGTCTACTGGATGAGGTCATCGCTTCCTTTTTCTATGTAAATTTTATTCGTTAAAGCCCTTTATTTATACAAATCATGTGATAACAGTTCAACAACTATATTAGAAATGGTCAAAGTTATTAATGTTATTTTAATATCCAAAATCAATAAACAAAATAAGTGCATTCGTTTTAAATAACTATAAGAAGAGATTTTAATAGACGCAAAATAAGTTTTATTAAGGAATTATTGGGTCGTTACAAGAGAGTTAACCAATTAAGTGACATATTTTGGTTCATACCCCTTCATATGAAGTCATTATGTGGTTATATCAGGGACCCCTTCAAGTAAAACATTGCAATGAAATCAAAAGAATACCATAGTGAGGAAATAGAAAATCCAACAAAGGTTTCAAAAAGCTCTCCTACCATTTGACAATGGGTACACCGCCCCCAATTCGATATTCATAAGTGAATGTGGTCAATGTCGTGCCCTCACACTCAAGTAATGATTCTATATATATGAGAATGAAATGAAAGAGATTGGGTGAATAAATTTTGAGCTGTGTTGAGGTAGCTATTTTGATGGATGTCTTCCTTAAGCGGAACGTCAACAGGTATTCCCAAAAAAGGTGCCTCTTCTATAGACACTCATCTAGTTAAATAAAACTAATCTTTAATCCCAGTCCAATATAGAACTAGGACCATCAACATACTTGAATCCATCCTTTTATAGACATCCAGACCCCACTCTATTTGAAAAGAATTTCTAATACATTCAGGATAACATATGAAGGATACCCCCCCCCAACAGGGAATCAGCCCAAAATTCCAACACTATAAAAACGTCTAGTTATGCCCCCAACTACACCCACCCAAGATCAATACTAGAAGGATATGCATCAAGGGATCTTGAATACCATAAAGAAATTGATATCTGTACTGGAATCCATGGAAGGGGGGAACACTTCGATAAAATAAGAATGCTAACCTTAAACGGAATGGGTGAGCAATGTTCCACCACCACCAAACATCAAGAACCCCATATTCCTAGTGTTAAATGGTTTAGGAGACCATGAAAAAAATTTAATTAACTATGCATCTTACTGTGACCCCATGAGGGGTACATAAGATAGATTATAAGAAGTTAAACTATGATGCATCGTGCAAACTATGCAGGGTTAAGCCTTCATGTGTTTTACCAGTTTTACATCCAACTCTATCACAGGAAAGGAGGACCTCCAGTGATAGTTTATATTATATTTTAGTTTGAAATTACCCTAGACACCTGTCAGTTATCTCATAAACTACAAGAGGCAAGATAATGAAAGAGTTTCAGAAATATTCACCAGATGGAAAGGCTATACTTACTCCCTGAACTAGAAACTCCCCCAGGATGAAATGCTTGCTATTTGCATCAATAATATTCATGAAGAATTACATCCACAAATCATCTCAGTGAAGTACACAAGTGGGTTCTAAGAATTATCTTCCACTTCCCAAAGGATAGAAAAGTCCTTTATTCATACCAATCTCATGTAAAAGGAGGCCTCATCAGCCCTTGAAAAAATAACATGAAAAGCTAATGTATCTTTTGTCATGCTTAAGCCACACTAAACCAGATCCAGCTACTAGGACCACACTAAATCATGTAGGACACCCTGAATTCCAAAAACCACCCCTACCTCGGCAAGATGAGTGAAGAGGTTTGAGAATAAATCAATTTAAAGAACGACGAAATAAAGTCTACTCATTTTGAGATGACCATGTCTGTTGTTACATCATAGACACAACGAATTTCAACTTTCACCAACTACTAGAGCCAAAGATAGCCAAAGAAGTGGTTCTTGATGACCATCCAAATTGTTGTACCTACCACCAAATACTAGGACACATTATCCAATAGGGCTTCATATTCAAGGATCTCATGCAAAAGATGGTGGATTCCGAACAAGTCATGTTAGGTCTGTCACCATCACAAGTGGCATATGTCTCCACCATAGACCCAAGAGAGGAAGATGACTGAAATAAAATCACCACAAAAATGGAAAAAATTTATAGTGGATGAATCAGAAAATAGTCAACCGAGATAATGGAATCCTTGAGGAACATTTGAAGCATCCAATCGTTCCCCTAATAGCTGTTGATGAAAAAAAACCATCATCCTTAGTCCCAAAATCCAATGAGGGCCAAAGAGGCAGAATGAAGGGGTGAGAAACAGATCCTGCACCAGAGATAAAACTGATTTGGACACTTTTTGAATTCATACCTACAATCATAATAGCACAGGCGTCGCCTCACCAAATTAAAAAACATCCACCGCCCCGCCAAATAGGACAAAGGGCACGACCCCTCTAAATTGTACAATGGGAACTACCCTGCCAAATGGGAAAATGGGAATAGCCCCACAAAACTATACAACTAGAACCGCCCCACCAAAAATGAAAATGGGAACCACCCATCCAAACGACACCATTATAACAAGGCAATTAGATAGAATCATTATCAGCTCATGAAATGATCTATGGCTACATCAATTTCATTCACCTGATGGACCCATACTCTGATTGAGACTATGGACACAATCCCAAATTCCACATATCCAACTGTAAATCTTGAGGAATAGGCTATAGAGGATGAGGTTTTCCAGTAATTCTTGATCGTGTCGGGAGTCAAATTGTTAGCCACACCATAACTCTAACCGTTATTGTTGAAGAATCTTATAGAAAGACCCTACATCAAAGACAATAGGACCCTAAGTGTTTATCATACCATGTTGGAAGAAATTTGAGCTCAATAATAATGGAGTATATATCAGAGGAATAGAAAAAGTATAATCACCCACGACGTACAAATAGACCAGTTCGGTCACACATAGAAAGCAAAGAATCACTAACAGATCATTTCATTGAGGCCAAACCATCTATATCCAATGCTTAGGACCCTAAATCACCCTTAAAAGAGCATGCCCAATCTTGGAAGAACTGACCATTATAGAAGAAATGTAATATTCTTAATCATCTAGCCTATGTATCGAAAATGCAATCAATCCTAGATTCCCTGAGTCCTTCTTCAAACATTTGGTAGGCTTTATCAGACCCTTACTAAGTCCCTTGAAATCATAGGCTGAAGTAGCAGCTTCTGAAGTCTGTTGGATAGAGAATAATCATGATGAATTCCACACTATCATCTCCTTCCCAGATCAGGATTATGACACCATCCTTGAGGACACATCAAACCCTTATATATTTCAGGAAAGATAAATGACGTTAATGTTCAATGAATTTTCATCAACAATGGATATGGTGTCAAAATCCTCCTGCTGCAAAGTCATCATCGGTAGGGATATGATGAGGAAAGTCTGATACCATACACAACAACTTTTTCGGATATAACACAAGTGATAAGAAGCTTTTTGGAAGGAATCAAGCTTAAAACATTTCTTGAGGACCTCGTGTCTAATTCAATGTTTCTGGTTGTGCAGAAATGTACAAACTTCTACATCATTTTTGGGAGGCCTTGGATACATTATCACAACAAAATCATCTCATCATACCGTCAGTGCGTCAAATAATTTTCTAATGGGAAAAAATGACATTGCACACTGATAAATCCTCATTCTAATTCTGCGAATCATATTACATCGGTGCAGGATTCTATGAACCGAAAGAGAAGAAGTCAATGGCTGACAAAATTGATTGGATCAATGCCACAAAACACTAGAAATGTCCATTGATGATCCCATAAAATATAATGGAGAATTGTATCTATTACCCATCAACCAGGTTGAGTGCATATGTTCATTCTCAGATACTTACCCACCTATATGCATGATTTCCTTTATGACTGCCAAGTCCAGGGAAGCTAAAAAGAATGATAACCCCCATGATGATGGTGAGGGAAAAAAATACCCCTAGAACATACTTGAGAACCTAGATAGTTCCTACCTCACTAAAGGCATAAAATGATGTCCCATAACCAAAAAATGGCATGGAAATTACATCATCATCATGGAATTCCGCACAGTTAGTCAGTGAATAAGTATCTGTTTGAGTTTCCATAAATCTGAGTTGTGATTTCTATCCCAAAAACAGAGTGTTTATCTCAAGAATCATCTCTCCATCAGAAGAAGAAAAATATGATGAAGAGGATGAAGAATAAGAAAAAGAAGAAGATCTAAAATATTCCCCAAATTAATTTGAAAAAGTCATCTCCACCATGATTGATGATCATGTGGAGATAAAGATGGGCACATAAGATGACCCTCAGCCCACTCTGATCAGTCTGGATATGCCTTTCAAGGAGAAAGATTCATATACATCCTTCCTAAAGAATATTTGAGATATTTTTTCTTGGAACTACAAAGAAATTCCAGAACATGATCTTGAGGATTCCACTCACCACCTGGTTTTTCCTAAAGAGGATCGTGGTTACAAGCAGGCTTCTAGAAGGGCCAACCTGACACATACTTCCAAAATAGAGACTGAAGTTAAAAAACTGATCAAATATAACATCATTAATGAAGTCCAATATCCGATCTGGATTGAATATATATTCCATGTCAAAATGAAAAATGGATAGATCCATGTTTTTATTGACATTAGGGACCTCAATTGGGACCACTAGAAAGATGATTTCCTAGTCCCGATCATGAAATTGATGATCGATGCAACCGTCACATATGTGGCCCTCTGTTTCATGGATTCATATTTTGGATACAACAAGATCTGAATGAACTAATAGGATGAAGAAGTCACTGCTTTCAAGTAACCTAGGGGGTATTCTACTATATGATGATGCCATTCAGTCTGAATAATGCTTTTGCTACATATCAGTGCACCATTCATCACATTTCAATGCCCTTCCTGGGAAAATAAATCATGTGCTATTTCAGAAACCTGGTGGAAGAATCACGACAGTACTCAAACCACTTAATAGATCTTGAAGCTGTCTTTAATAATCCATGGCATCATATTCTAAAGATAAACCCAATGATGTGTGCATTAGCCATTACCTCCTAAAAATTCATTGACTTCATCTTACACCATTGCGACATCGAAGTCAACCCTGATAATAAAAAATAAATCCTTGACATGTCTCCACCTTGCAACCTCACTAAGCTGAGGGGTCTTCAGGGGCACCTGGCCTACACTCGGAACTTCATATCAAACCTTGAAGGTAAGTGTTTTCTTTTCACTAGGTTGATGATGAAATGGGTTGCATACCAATGGGACAATTATTGTCATGACGAATTCGATAATCTAATGTGGAATCTCTTATGTTCACTAGTGATGATGCCTCCAGTTGAGGGAAGACCACTCTCGTTGTATGTAACATCTTGGGAATGGTTACTATGCACTTTCGTCACACATAAGAATGATTTCAGAAGTGATAAATGTCTCTATTACCACATCTAAACAATTATTGATGTTGAAAATTGATATTCAAGAATTTAAATGAACTACCTAGCCATAATAATTGATGTTCAACATTTAAAGCATTACTTGTATCACTACAAGGTCTATCTATTCTCCCACTCCATCTAGTTCAAGTATATCCTCAGTCGTCCTATGATATATGGATGGATATCACGGTCGGTAGTCATCCTACATCAGTTTGACATATAGTAAATCCCCCAGAAATCCATCAAAGGAATGGTGTTAATAGATTTCTGGGCAGATCAGCCCTTGGAATAATAGAACCCATCAGATTCTAAACTCCATGATGTAGAAATATTATCCATCTATGAAGGGTCCTAGGCAGGGGAAAAGTACTTCGATGGTGCCTCTAAACGACCAAAAGGGAAAAGGATGGAGAATCCTGAGCTCAAAAAAGTAGGGTTGAGAGTTAAACTTATATCTTTATAACATACCATCTTTCCTTACCATTTCTTTTATTCAGAGTGATTCACAAATAATGAAGTAGAATACCAGGCCCTAGTAATAGGATTGGAGATGGAACTTCATTCCAAAGCCGAATGCCTCAATGTAAAAGGTAATTCATAGTTGGTCATCAAGATGTTAAATGGTGACATTTCCATTATGTAATATGTATTGGTACCTTTGATGAACCATTTTTGAGTGATTATGGAAAAATTCCCTATCAGAACCAACACTACTTATGTCCCTTGGTCGCAAAATCATCAATCCGATGCATTGGAAGATGCAGCCAAAACCCCGGATGATCTAGACAAGGATTAAACATTTATCAACATTTCCCACCATCTGTTTGTTTTTTCATTCATTCATATCAACAAAAAATTGATGAGATCATCTCTATTCCTAATCCATATGGTCACACCACTTACTTGATGTATCCAATTGAAAATTAGCTCCAGAGGGGGAAATCCCACCCAATAGGGATTAAAGAGTACATATCTGAAGGTTAGAGGCAAATTAGTTTTGAAAAATGGCACAAACCACTAAATGGATCTCTACACATTAGGCCTTGACAGAGTCCTTCTGAGGTGAATTGATTGAGATGAAATTGTTGTTGTAAAGAAAGAAGTGCACATCAGAGATTGTGGAGAACACCAGTCAAAATCTAAGATCTCCCATCAAATCCAAAGTCATGGATACTATTGGCCCACTAGGATATAGGATTGTGCTACATCCACAATGAAGTTGAACCCCTGCCAGGATCGTGCAAATTTTATTCACCAACCGCATGAGCCATGTCACTCAACTAAGAAGTCCTAGTAATTTTTAGTATGGGGGATGGATGTTGTGGGACCATATCCTCTCACCACATCCTGAAAATCTATTATCATTTTCATTGAAACAGACTTCTTCTCCAAATGGGCCGAAGCCGTGCCCCATAAGTAGGTAATGGAATGAATCATTTTTATCATTTTGAAATAAAACAACATTACATTATTTGGTGTCCCTAATGCAATATTGATGGGAAATGGCACCATCCTCTACTCCGCTGAGTTGGAATAATTATAAAAGGAATATGGATCAGAGCCAATCGTTCATCCTACTATCATGCAGTGTAAAATGGGTAGAGAGAAGATTTCAATTTGACTATATTAAACATATGCTAGAAAATGGTAGATAATGATACAAAATTGTGGACAGACAAGCTCCTTCATGCTTTATGGGCTTATCGGACCATGACCTACACTGCCACTTAGGAAACCCCATACTCACTGGTATATGAGAAAGAAGGGGTTTTTACAATTGATGTTAATGTACCATCACTTCATGTTTCCATTTGTGATCATCTATCTGTGGATGATAAATCCCAAAAAAAAATTGATGTGTTGGAGATATTGGATGCGAAAGGGTTTCACACTTTTCACCATTACGAAATCTACAGAAATTGGATCACATGAGCCTTCATAAGAAAGGCCCACCTTCAGTATTTCCTAGATGTAGATGTGGTGTTGGTCCCCAGAATCCGGATGACAATCGGGAATAAACCCCCAATGCTTGAGCCAAAATTAGAGGGGCCATATGTCATACATAAGGTTTACTCCAATAGAGGATATTCATTGATATCAATGGATGGGTAGCTCATCACATCTCCCAAAAATTAAAGGGTTTTGAAGAAAATTTTCACATAATAGTGGAAAATACATACTATTTGAAGGAAGTTAAACTACATAGAAAAATTAAATGTCCTAGATGCAGGACATAAAACAGCAGAGTATATTCTTCTTAAATACCGGAAGTTAAACTGCATGCTAGGTATTATGTTCTTGCTAAAAATATGTTCTGTATAATTAAAATTCATGCATGGAAAATATATAAATACCCTCCGCCTTTTGTGCATTGGTTAGACTGACACAGAAATGGAATTCTAGAACTACATCTGGCTTGAGTCCCATTCATCATTGGAATATTTTGTGACACCTCGACCCTCAATCATGGCCCAAACATCAAATGAAATAAAATTCCCATGTTATGTCCTCTATCTCCCCAAAATATGATGGTAATCCTTTCCACTCCTTGTTTCTAAAATTGAGAATAACTCACATGATCTTAGGATTGGTGGTAAGTATTCCATTAATTAATGAAACCGTAGAAAAATATGATAGACCCGACACCCATAGTGTATGAAACCAAAATTCCCCTACTCCTACACCCGAGTCAAAATGGTACTTGGATCATATTGTTTATAGAACTACGTATGGATTGATTCTTGTTGTTGCAGTATACATAGTGATTCCCAGATTTAACGTACAGGCCCAACCACCAATAAAATGAAAAAAGTTCCTCTAATTTCCCTACATATTTACTAGAACTCTACAGGGAACTTTTAGAAATAAGTATGGCTTTATTACCTCCCATGTAGTATACGTAGTTATTCTAGGATCATCTATCGTAGACCATCCATCAAAACTAGATAAAAATCACCCCTCCCTGTGTATGGATTTGACCTATATAGGGATGGAATTTTTAGAACCATGTATGGCTTGATCCCAATCTCAGTGGGATATGTAGTGATTCTCGGATCACACGTTTCGGTCCTGACAACGATAGGGTTGTAAATCACATCATTTTACTTTCGTCCTTGTTGTATGATGTTAAACTAAATGGAATATTATAGACCAACTCATGGCTTGATTCCGATATCAGCAGGATAGGTAGGGACACCATGACCCCAAATCTTGGTCTATCCACCATGAAACAAAAATTCCCCTTTTCCATATACATGTGTCAGACCTATATAGATAACATATTTTACCAAATTACCTGTGGCTAGATTCTTACCCTAAATGGATACATAGTGATTCATGGGTCCTCCATCCAGGACCAGCCACCCAAACAAAACAAAATAAAAATTCCCCCTCCACTCTACATAGATCAGACTTTCAATGATGATTCCATGAATTGTCCTAACTTCATGAAATTTAATTTCAAGCTTCTTTGAGAACCATGTGCTACCCAATTATCTGGGTTAAGAGATCCAAATCATGCCCCTAATTTCATAAATAATGATATTAAAATATATTACATAAATTCCATGTTTTAATTCCAACATCCAGAATGAGGAAAAAGATCATGATCCCCTCTACATATGAGTCAATTTTTATGAAGAAGCTTTTTTAGTTCATGGATAATAACAATCTAGATTTTTCTTATGTCCCCAGAGACAACATCCCCATTTGTAAAACTCCACACATAAAGAATTCTTGGGTCCCCATATACATTCAAAACCATCAGAGATGAAAGTCCAGTGTCACGAGGAAACCTTTTTTGACTATTCACATAATTCCCTTGTGGCTTTGTATATGTTTCATACAAAATGGCCATCAACCAAAGGTAAATTCATCATCAGGAGTGGCTTTTCCAATTCTCATGTGCCCAATGGCTTCCAAGCCCCTTTTCATTCCCCCTAATCCAAGACCCCCTCGGGACTATGGTTCACACCGTCTATCATCAACCATGTCTAAGGAATACCAGAATAGCTTGACCATGATTAACTGAAATAATTTATGTTCCTTGTGAAAATTTGACTCCGCAACATTCTGGTAAACATTGTTGACAACGTCCTTATTGTGCAATGCTAAAATGAACTGCTAGAACTGCCCTAGCTGTATGAAATTAAACTACATCACAACATGGTAATGCATAGATTATTATTTGTTACCAGCCTTGTCCAATAAAATGACTTTTCTTACTGTGTATGGTCTAGAACTTCATAAGGAATGATCGATTGGAATCCCTATCTAATGGGTTTCCCACTGATAAAAGTGTGGTGGACACAAATCCTACGATTTGGACTCAGCCACAAAATGCATTGAAGTTCCCCCTTCACTTCACATTAATTGAATCACATCAGATAATGATCGAACAAGTTTTATTTATAGTGCTACATCATGGTAATCATATTTCCCTTCATCATTGATGGGATTACCGTACAACCACCCCACATGATGATAAATTGTGTGGAATTCCTCCTTACTACATGACATTAAACTGAATAGTGTTGGTCCATGCATTAAAAAAACCTTATCATTGATTTTTCTATTATTATGTTGTGACTCTATGTCCTAAAAATGCCTTGTTTATCACACCGATCATAACTAAAGTGAGATTAGGGACCTCATTAGGAGATCCACAATGGTGTCATGACAAACTAGTCATTATCATGATGGTCCTAATAGCATGAACCTAAAAGGCATGTTATGGTTCACTTCCCCATAAGGAACCCCATGACCAATCTGCCAGACGTTAAACTGTAGGGTACCCCAAGGATGTAACAGATGCCTCACCCTATATTTGAGCCAGATCTATATAAGGGATTACTTGATCCCATGGGAGAATAACATCCCTGATGTTTCTAATGTATCCAAATACACTCCTACAGCATATCAAACATCGCGGTTTGAGTAATCATGGATCTCCATAACCCTCCATGGACGTCATATATAGTATTCCATTTTCTAGAGGACACATTTGTTTTATTATGCGAATCATGCTCTTGAGGATCTACATATTTCATATACTAAACGACAATCAATCACGGATAAATTTGTCCTTAACATAGTCTTCTCCTACATCAGTATGCCTAACAGATCCCTAGACCCAAGACATACCACTTGATTCATGAATCCTCAATGTCATGGTTTACATTATCTTTCCTACCCTTTTCATGGATACGTTAAAACATCCTGGCCCGATTCACCTATAGTCCCTCAAGGATTCTACAAAATAAAGACACCCCATCCGTATGGGGGAAGTTATTCCATGTAAGAAATAAAAATATCCACCACTTATTTCTGGGTAACTAGGTAATATTCAGCCAAAGAAAAAAACCCATTCATGTTTAGGAACACCCCCTTCTATAAGTCATAATCTGTGACAAAAAAGGCCACAATCCCCATAATCCCTCATGGAAATTCGATATGGAATGAAATTATCTAATAGAAACCATTGTTTGAATATGCACATCATTCCTTAATGGATCTCTATTTTCAGCCTACAAAATGGCCATCAACCAAAAGAAAATTCAACCTCAAGATTTTCCTTTCTAGTTTCCATACAACCACATGAAATTTATGTCCTATCTCACTCTCCAGATTCAGAAACCCCATGGATTATGGTTTACATAATTTTCCCATTTGAAATTCCAAATGACAAATACAACTCTTAATTGAACTGAAGAATCAATTACTCAATCTTTGTTAGAGTTAAATGATCTCACATAATATTTTTCAATTTTCCTTCTTTTATTATGTTAAACTTTACCATACATTGGATCTCCATTACACATGAATTTTTTTGTGGGAGTTATTTCCTATTCAAAGATGATTCAAATGTCCCTAAAACTTTTAAACATCATCCATTAGATAGGTCACCCATTGTTGTATGTAACCATAAAAAAAATCTAAAGTGTTATAAATCTCACAGTCTATCCGAAATGGATGACAATGGTCTCATGGATTCATTTTGATTGACTATGAACATCGTGACCATGTGTCTCTGTATATGATTCCTAAAAAAGATCATCATCGAAAGGAAAATTCATCCTCAAGTGAGTCCATCCCCACCTCTGTATGCCTAAAATATCTCTCAATCCCCATAGACATCAAAAACTCAAAATTTTAGGGTTAAGGAAAACCCATCATTCATGCTTGAGAGTTATTCGGACATTGCCAACTATTGAATCCCAAATTGGGGGCCATGCCCTATCAATTTTGGTCAAATATGTTCGACCTAAGACATCTGTAAAATGTATAATTAGAAAGACTATAAACCAGTAATGAAAAATATGCAATACCCACCCAAGTGAAAACCCACAATGGGAACACCATGATAAAAGTTGATTATTATATCATTAAACTAATAATATTTATGGTTTAGGAAAAATGTTTAAAATTCAAATATTCAAAAGAGACACAATGCCTGATGGACAAAGTACCCACAAAGGGAGGCCAAAGAAAAAGTCATGTTATACCTGCTATGATTGTACCAAATATACTGAGGATAAAATTAGGGAGATAATAAAAAATGCACAAAAGTTTGTAAGGTGTACCATGAGACCCCATTAATAGTCGAACTACGGTCGCTTAGTCATACAAATCAAGAAAATATCAGATTCTGATTAAATAACATTAATTTACCAGTTTCAAATCATAGTTTAAAATAATACATTATTGAGAAAATGTTTATAAGATCAATTGTGATTGATTGACATTGCAATAAAATGAAAAGAGAAGCATCGAAGGGTGAAAAAGCTACATTAGTTCAGAAAAATGGAGGGACATCCCTAATATGGAGTCTCTACATGGTATCAAAAAAAAATTGAGTCTATCATAATTTGAGAATATTATTGTGAGGCTTGGCTTACCCTTTCTAGAAAAATGAAAAACAACTGCCAAACACCGTTAAGGGTTTGCTGTAAAGTAGCTCTATCTTTTGCCCCAACTTCGACCGTTGGGTGTACTCATTCCAAAATAGCTTTTAGGTTCCATCCTATCGTCTTGGAATCATTATATTTTCCACCCAAGGATGAACATTGAGCCTTCATCCATGACACGTGAGCCTCAAATTATACCAGCTCATCCGTTTGGGAAACAAACATGTCATGAGCCTTCGCCTCCTAAGCCGTCGGGTGATCAAGTTCCTCCGAAAAATCTTAGAAGGTCATTTCTTGATGATGTGACGAATTTAATCTGGCATGTTTTTCCTCAAAATATGTGAGGACTTCTCTAGCTATGATTATTTGGTATATAATAATGTATCGATTCCAACAATCGATGCCCCCCAAACCTAATACAGAAAATAATAAATGGAATTTGTTCAGTCTCATTGGTGATGTTATCAAGAGGGGTTTCTAGAGGAAGGGAGTATAAGTGATACCATAACTGTTTTCGAACCGCTTGATGCCTCCTCACAGCACTAGGGCCCTAGTTATCTAAATCTGGAATGGTTTTATAGGTAGGAAGCATTATTAATGAAGTGGTATGGGACCAAATATAGGATACCTGGGGGGTCTCTCCCACCCCCAGATGGTTTGACCACTGGTGCCTGACATGGGGGACTAGCCAGAACTACTGGGATATATAATGACACTTTAATGGGGCCAAACTCCTTAGGGAAATGAATGGTATCCATATGAGGGGATTAGTCTCAATAACTCCCTATTGATATGGGCTACATAGATGAAGCCTCTTCCAAACACATCTGAAGGTGGATTGAGTTTCATCATACCACAGTGAGAGGAAAAAATGGAGTGTCCATAACTGTCACAACATGAAGAGGAATATATGGAATGTTATTTTCAGTCATGGTAGAGAGAATTTAGGTTGTTGTATTTTGGACCCATCGAATTGGTCTTCCCAGCACCCTATCAGGGTAATGGTCCACCCACATTTGGGCATACTTCAGTGATAAAAAGGTGGATCTCTTTGTATTAGGGATGATAGATAACAGTGTGGAACCTTCCCGCATCATTATAAGCCATAATTGATAAAGAATTAAAGGATTATTTTCTCCCAACAACTAGATAGCGGGAAGAAGAACAGTCTGTTATAGGGACCTGAATTTTCTAGAAAACCATTAGGGGATGTATGGTTCACAAATAACCACATGATCTATGTGAGTAGTAAGAATCCCGTCTCGAAGCATAATGATATATGAGAGATCTATTGAATAACCTCCTCCATCACCCCTTACTGACCCATGAGGGGTAGATTATAGTGAAAAAGAAATGAGAGAAGCATCATTTAGCAGCCCGAACACATCACTAATTCTTGTGGCCAAAGGATGAACATCGGTGATGTTATGAAGGGTTTGGTGAATGTAAGAATTTGGAACTGTCTTGGAATATTTATAGTCATAGTAAGGGAAGTGTTCTATGATCCACCCATATAAAAACTGAATTGTTATTCTGATAAGATGTGATGGTTTACCATCTTATACCTGTGCAAACAAATCATAAATTTGGGGAAGAGTTGGAATGGCTAGATAAATTTCTTATCCCTCTTCTAGTGTAGCCTCCATCATCAGAGTATAGAAATTTACCCCAGTGTATACATCATGGGATATGAAGAGAAATTCTCTTAAAAACATGGCTTAGAAACATGCTAATATATGATCATGTGAAACATCTGGTCGAATCTCATATCCCCATGTACTGTATCGTCCCACTTCAAGGGTGGTGCAATATGACCCTATATTTTGTTCAGATTGATGGGTTTTACTAGTTCGACTGCATAGGTCCTTAGGCCTAGGCCCGTTCACCTATAGAAATGACCCTATCCAATCCTAAAATAGGAAAATAGGGAGAGCCTGGAGAGGATGATCAAGTATTCCCATTACCATGACTAGTAAGATTCTTGACAATAGAGACACATGTTTGGAATTGTCCCAATTAGTAGAAGACGGATGTAATTTTTCATACATACTTCCAAAAATGGGAGTCCTCCGAGCTGGTGGATTTCCCATAATCTGATACCCACCTCTCCATGTGATACATGGAATATATTGGTACTTGAACACTAGCGGATCATTAGTTTAGTTAGGATTTCTCATAGAGGTAAAACTAAAAAACGAGAGACCCAATATTCCTAGTACAATTTTACCGTTTCCAACTGATTGGGGGACTCCAAAAATATTTTATGTACCTAAAATTCTCAGGCCCATTCATCGTAAAATCCTTCACCAGATCATTGGGCCCATTTGGTGCTCCACCCACCATTAGGGTTTTTTGAGGAATGGATAATAATAAATTCCTAATCCTGGGAAACTAGTATCAAGGAAGTGTTGCGAAAGTAGTGATTTCTCTGAGTGCATGACGAACCATTTAGTGCAAACACATTCTCTTTAATGGAAGTAGTTATGATCTCTCATGTTGAAGAAATATTGGCTCGATTACGCCCTTGTGGTGCTTCTAGGAGAATCAAGAGAGTATCATGGTTAACCAATGGAAAATGGATGTCATCAGAATGAAAAAACTTATATAGTGGTAGCTATACATAATAATGGGTAAGATTAATTATCTAGTGTAAGAATATATTTTATGGACCTATCCCAAGGAACAATTTAAGATCAAATATGCTCTATAGTGTCCTCAATCATGGATTCCCTCTTCCTGGTCGATCTTATTATGATCTGTGGAATATCCATTAAATTTTGTTCATGAAATCTCCAAAATACCACAAATTTTCTATTCCATGATATATTTGTTGGATAAGGAACAAAAAAATGGCAAAGGGACCTAAAATGAGGGTCCACATGGGACTCTACGTACTGCTCCCAGAAATGATACGTGGATGGCATATATCGCATAGTGTATCAGTATGCAGAACCCATATACCACGTACAACCGTGCTCTGTTGAAGGCCTATGAGTCATTGACCCACAGATCATTGTCTAGAAAACTAAGTGGTTCACAGAAGGAATAAATCATGAATCGAAGCCTCACCATGCTAATATTCATAGTTTGATGTTTGATATGTTATGTTCGGGTTAACAAACATTAATTTTCAGTTTTCCAGTTTAATTTTCGGTGTGAGGAACATGAATATCATAGAGCATTTTTGTACTTGATGGTCTGAAAATAAGTTCTAAATTCCACTGTGCACTTCGCAGACCCAAAAATTTGGTTTTTTGGTAGAAGAAATTGTGATGAGTTTGGTTTGAAAAAAATATGGAGTGGATTGTGAATATAGATATCAAAAATGATTCCATATACAGATGTAATGGATGCGGAGGAGAAGTCGAGAGAACATTTCACTATTTTGGGGATCACTTTTTGTATGAAGATTGTTTTTGTTGTCCACATTTTTCAATGCGGTTAAAAATAGAGAAGCAGATAAAGGACTCCAAAGTTAATGGAGATCATCGATAGTGAGGATGCATGGAGAATTGCTATGAAATTTTAGCATTGAATTCCATTCATGGGAAATTCTCTATGAAGTAAATTTGGCCGATTGTTGAGATGGTCCTATGTTTAAAGCACGTGTAACAAAGGTGGTACATTTTCTTCCAAAATGATGAACGGTGGTAAATCAGATGATGATATACTGATTTTTATTTCACAATTATCATATGTTATGAGAACTTATGATGAAATCCTTATGATGTAAAGGGGGAGTGATGGTGGTGCCAGTCAGATACAGTTTTGATTGCATGGAATGATGCTGGAGGAGGACATGGAAGTTATAGTACTTTCAGGGAAAATCTGACAGTGAAAACCTGTTTGATCAAAGGATGCATATCACGATAGTGTAGTTCTTGATGAATGATGGATAATGGTTATGGAATTCAACTAAGAGAATAATGGAAATGAAATGATTGATATTCATGCGGCACGACAGATAATTTTAAGGTGAAGCAGTTTTCCAGTGTTTTCCATATTTTTAGGCCTGAATATTAGGAGATGGAGAAATGTGTTTTTGTAAAATGATGTTGTGAACAAGGTTGAGGATGTTATTGAATTTTTCGCAAAAGTAATAATTCTAGGTCAGAACATCGAAAAATGGAAAAGGCCTGGAGTGCGCAGATAATTGGGAAAAGTGAGAAAAAAAATAAGGCTGCGTTAAAGATTGGTTTTGCACGCAATATGGAACGTAGTTTAAAGTTTTTTTTTCATGTGGTGTTTTGAGATCATAATAATGAAATATTTTATGGGTATGAATCACATGAAAAACTTAATATAGTGTATGAATTATGATGTTGCGTGAAAGAGTTTTTACGAGCATGAAGAGGGTTTTGCACCCGGCTTAGTGTTTTTCGCGGAGGGTCAAAAATGCCAATAAATACGAGGTGAACCCCTCTCATTTTTAAATGGTCAATAATTTGTGAAATACCAATATTTGGTGCGTGAAAAAAAGGATTTGCACATAAAAATTGGGGTTTTTGTATAAAGAAGAGTTTCACATAAAAATTAGGCTACGCGTAAAAAGTAAGTTGCGCCTATAATTTTATGCACCAAAAGAGGATTTCTATGCATAAGAAAAGTAAAATGTGCACAATAAACCCATAATCATTCATGGAAAATTATATTCCTCAAGGCCTTTAACAATTTCTATGCACTCTTGATGTTTCTCATGATGAAGGAGAACTGCACCATCTATATGAAGAAGAAACCACAAACAAGTGACTGGTTTTATCAATCCCTCGTTGAGATTTGTGAAGGTGATATTGTGAGTGTAAAACTGGTGAATAATAACCATTTTAGTGCTTTTAGAAGATAGATTTTTAAACCATCCGTAGTTTTGTGATGAAGATTCATGCGTCCTATGTGTGAAGAAAAATACCCACGGAGCACTCTGCTTTCACGAAGGTGAACACTCTATGATTTCAGGATTTATATACACTTTTTTCAAGGGTTTTGTTGCTTGTTTGATGAGGAGAAAGATGTGAAACTAAACTCATATCTTACAAAAGGATTTAGGAAGTATACAGTTACACTCTTGTGTTGGTATTGAGATTTGAAGAATGTGTATAAGACACTAGTGCACTATTCCATATTAAACTGTGTCAATCAGAAGGAAGAGAAGAAGAAGATGATCAGAGTGGCCAATTTATATTTAGTTATTTAGGCCATAAAATTTGTGATAATGGTATGTCGATCTGGATTTAATGGATTAAAAAACGCAAAGAAAACTTGTGATTATAGTAAGAAGAAGAAGAAGAGTTCAGTGAAGTTGTTTTTTCACTGAAATAGAAAGTGTGAAGAAGATCATGTTCCAGTGCAGCTTGTTTTTCATTGAAGTAGAAGAAGTGTGTGAATCATATAGACAAGCGGTAGAGAAATAAGAGGTTGGTTACTAGAATGCTTCTATTTTTGTAATAAGGGTAAGAATAAGGTTTTGGAAGAACAAAGTAACACTATATAATCCTATATGTCTCAACTGGTGGAATATTCATTTGGTGTTGCAAACTCTTTTAATAGAGGGAAGACTATCTTGAAAGGTAGTATAAAGAATTAACTATAAGCAACAAGAGACTGTCTATAGTTGAAGTATAAATAACAAGAATGTTTAAGGGAATATCCCACATGTTTCAAGTTTGAATAGGATTATATCCCTTCACCCTCCAAGTGTAGGGAGCCACATAGAGTAAATGATTCTATTCCGAGATGATCAACTGTAACAGCATATCACATTATAGTGGAGAATCCATGCACTGGTCATTCTCATCTATGGAAAGTATGTAGTAGCACTTATTTAGTGTTGAATCCTTTAAAAATATCATGGGCCTGTTTTTAATAGTTTTTATTATTTCATAGGATCGGGAAAATAGACTTTCAGAATCAAGATCCTAACAGGTCAAGAGGTACATGGAGAGAATGTCAGAATTGGTTTCAAAAGTCCCCAACACTGGCACACCCCCTCTTAGTGTTACGAATATCCCAAACGGGTGCTATCAATTGGTATTAGAGGTAGGTTCTCCTATGTTGGATTCTCTATAGTGAAGTTACTCTCTTTTGATGACTTGAGTTCCTTTCATAAGTCAACAATGAACAGTATTGTTGGTTATGGTTTAGTTAACTCTAATCAAAACGAAATATCTACCAACACTATGATGAATTGGAAAAATAAAGAGAAGATAATGTTGAAGAAGAATTCCATCTTTTATAAAGAAGAGGAAGTATCTGATTCTCAATTTTAGGCTTACATTGAAGATATGACAGATATGGAATGTAATGATAAGGTGTCTAATGTCCCCACCAAGAATATGAACAACATTCCAAATTCTACTGATCAAGAGGTATTTCTTAGTAAATTTGGAAGTTATTCTTAGGATGAAAATGATAGCACAATCGGTGATGATCAATCTACAAACTCTCATGAATTATCAGCTTACAGATTAAGATAATTTATGGATGATATCCATGATGAAAGTGCATCCATTATTTTTGGAGTATTTAAATGTAAGAAAGATGATGTAACCAAACTATTAGTAGAAAATTCTTTTTTGGATGAGGTCTTGGAAGAAAAAATTGTTAAATGTCTAAATCTCTCCAGATAGGTTGGAGAATTTGAAGCAACAAAGAGAAAATTTGAAATAAGAGCTCAAAATGGATCAAAGATATTGGGGGAAAGAGGTAGTTAAAAAGACTCTAGAAGAAAATATTTATGTACTTAAAGATGAGTTGAAAAGGATTATTGATGTCAAAAAGTTAGATGTTGATGAAAATTTCATGAAAATCATGGAATTTGACTCCTTTTTAGGAAACAAAGTAAAAAATGCATGAAAATGAAATTGAAAGATAAAAAATGTCAAGGGAAGAGAATATGACTATGATTGAAGACTAGAAATTCATCCTCAATATGATTTTTGAGGAATTTCAAGCTTATATTATCAATCATGAGAAGACACATATTGAGTCTCCACAAAAGAATGAAATAGTAGCTACTGGAACTGAATTTTATCTAGAGGATTATACTATCAAAAGACCTATAAAATGTTATAAGAAGATCGTGGCTTCCCTCATTGATCTGTTACAAGCAGCTGAGAAAATTTTACCATCCATACCAACTGGTACAAGTGATTCTAAAATTATTTCTACAAAAAATGAAGTTTGTTAGAAAAATTCAAAACAAGTATGTATAAAGAAAAGTGAGGAGGTAACTATCACCTTGGCTAGGGTGAATATGAAGAATAATGTGGAAGATTTATCCACACCAAAATAATAACTTACCAAAAAGAACATTCAACATCATTATAAAGAATATGGTAAGAAGTCAAGGTTTGTTGGACAATGCTGGTGTTGTAATAGATTTGGGAATTGTGAATTTGATTTTTGGAAAAATCCTTTAAATATAAAAGCATTGAGAAATCCCATCTGAAGGGGGTGAAAAACAGAGAAGAAGAAGCAACATACATAGATATAGAAGCATATGTATACTGAAAACATATTAGGAATGTTAGATAACATCTGTAATATATGCCATAAGAGTGATCACATGCATGGTGTATTTTCATTTCAACAAGTACCGAGAGCCGATAAGAAAATAAGATCACATGATCTATCTAAGAAAGAAGAATAATCCATGAGATGTATTCAGAGGAATGAATGAAAATAAAACACTCCATGAATTATATGAGGAGGATCGTGGATAAGAACTTGGATTGTAAATAAAAGAAGTTTAAGGGTAGTGCATCCAAAAGAATCACAATGAAGGAAGACACTCAAGAAGATTCCATGTAGAATATCCAATATTGATGCATGAACTCGTAATTATATATTGGTGGTTTGGCCAGAAGTTTTGGAAAGAATGAAAAATATGGAAGATTCACTTTCTATGGCTAGTGATAAAGACAAAATGAATATTCTACATGAAGACAAAGATGTTCTGCGTGTCAGGAGGAACAAGGTTGGTCACACTGTTTAAATTTTCTTTGAATTTACTCCATCCCAACAAGAATTCCTCATATAGATGAATGTTTCACCAGGAAATTCTAGTACATTACAATTGCATTATGAGAGAATACTCCCACACAAAGAAACAGAAGATGTTTTAAGATCCACAAAATCATAGTCAACATTAATGATCAGTTGTGAAAGTGTGAATAATGGAGCATCTGGGTTTATAAAATTATCTAAACCATGTTTTTCACATTGATGGAGTAAGGAAAATCTACCTTATTCCCTAAAATAATTGTGTATTTTATTTTTTCCTATCATATATGGAATTCAAGGTGAATAAAGATATGAGGGGGGGAACCATGGATTTAGTTCGGAAAAGTGTTCCCTTGAGGGGGGGACACATGAAGAATATGCCAAAGTCATTATCTCAATCACTGTCAACATCATTTGGTATAATACTCAATTAATCTAAAGATTGTCTGCAGATCATGTGATTGACAATGGTATGTTATTTCTAAATCTCCCATCCTTGGTTACTCAAAATAAATAAAATTCCACAAAGGGGGAGTAAAAAAGTTAATCAGTGACATAAGATGAGTGAATGTTCCACAAGTCCAATTATCCTACCAATTAAACTTATATGTTTTTATCCTTTTGTCGGAGAGAGTGTAGGAGTTTCAGTATTATTATTTTTTATCACACTTATTATCCTAAGCCTTGGATGAATGTGGAAATACCTTGATGACAAGTGTACGAGTTATCATTTCATAAGGTGTCATGATTCAATGGATAATGGACAGCTCTTTGTCTAAATATAATCTTCTTTTTTCTACACCGAGAACTGATCAAGTATACATAGAGTGAAATGTTTGGTGGAACACTGCTTATGTATAGACTGATACCCTCCCTACCATGAACATTGTAATTCTTATCAATAAGGGGGAGATAAAGTGAAATCAATGTTTCAAAGGTAGGGGTTAGTGTATGAAGTAAATGGGAGAGACAAATTATCATTTTTACATTGAAACAATCATTTGAGGAGAACATTAACGTACTGACAACAAATACAATGGGGGATATTGATGGGACCACTGTGTGTATGAATATTGTATTTTTTGTCAACAAGTTTTCAATTCTGGTCAAAATGATGAAGGAGATAAAGAAGGACTCCAGAGTTAATGGAGATCAGCTGAAGTGTAGATGCATGGAGAATTATTATTAAATAATCTCATTGAATGTCATGCTTGGGAAATTCTCTAGGAAGAAAATTCACCCGATTGTGGAGCTGATCCTATGTTCAAAACACGATTATCAAAGGTGATACATTGTCTACAACAATGAATAATAGTGGTAAATCAGAGGATTCATTGTTGATTTGTATTTCAAAAATATCATAAGTTAATAGACCTTATGATGCACAACATATGAATAAAAGGGGGAGTGATGGTGTTTCCAGTCATATACAGTTTTGATTCTATGGAAAGATGATGGTCGAAGACATGGAAGTAATAGTACATTCTATAGAAAATTTGACGGTGCTAAAGAAGTTCAGTCAAAGGATACATATCAGGATAGTGGAGTTTGTGATGAAAGCTAATGAATTGTTATAGAATGTTGTGAAGAGAATCATGAAAAAGGAATGAATGATATAGAAGAGGCACAAAATATTGATTTATGTTGCCACTTTTTTTCCCGTTATTGCCAAAATTTTATGCCTAAAAATCAGGTGAATGAGAAATGTGTTTTTGGAAAAGGATGTTATATGCAAGTTTAAAGATGGTATAGAATTTTTCAGAAAATGAATGATTTGAGGTCAGAACAACAAAAAATGGAAAAGGCATGGAGTGCGTTGAAAATTGGGAAAAGTGTGTGAAATATAAGGCTACACGAAAGATTTGGTTTGTGTGCAATATGGAATGCGGTTTATAATTGTGTGCACATGTGGTGTCTTGAGATATAAAAGAAGAAAAAAATTTAAAGGTATGTATCATGCCAAAAACTCAAGATAGTGTGTAGAAGATAATGTTGCGTGAAAGAGGAATTACGCCCATGAAGAGGGTTTTAATTGCTGAATAGTGTTTTTTCACGAAGGGGAAAAATTCCTATATATTCAATGTAACCCCCTTCCATTTTTTAAGCCTCGATACATAGAGAAATACTAGTATCCTGTGCATTAAAAGAAGAGTTTCACGTAAAAATAAGGGTGCACGTAAAAATAGGGTTTGCACGTAAAAATTAGGTTGCATGTAAAGAAGAAGTTGCACGAAATATTTTACTCGCCAAAAGTAGATTTTTGGGTGTAGTCGAATAAAATAGAGCACAATAAACACAAAAGGTTTCATATATATTATATTCCTTCCTACCTTTAACATGTTCATTTCACTCATGAAGTTTCTCATGAAGAAGATGTACCACACCCTCTGTGTGAAGAAGAAACCACAAACAAGTGACTGGTTTTCTCATATGCTTATTATGATTTGTGAAGGAGATCTTGAGAGTACAAAATAGTTTAATACTAACACTTGTATTGATTTGAAAAGATAGATCCAAAAACCAACTCTGGTTTTATGAATAATAATCACACGTCCTCTGCGTGAAGAAGAAGACCCATGGAGCACTCTACTTGCACAAAGGTGAACACTCTCTGATTGAACGATTTATATAAAATTTTCATGGGTGTTGTTTTCTTGGGATGAGGATCCAAATGTGAAATTAAACTCATATCTGCACAAAAGAAGTAGTAAGTATACTGATACACTCTTGTATTGGTATTGAGAATTGATGAAATAGTATAAGAAACTAAATCACTTTACCATATTATACTGTATCAATCATAATGAAGAGATGAAGACGAATAAGAGGGTATCCGATTTATATTCAGTTAGTTATTCCATGTAAACTGTGATGATGCTATGGTGATTTGGGCTTCGTAGTTTAAAAAACACAAATAGAATTTGTGATTCGAGCAAGAAGAAGAAGATGTGTCAGAGAAGATGGTTTTCCACTAAAAGAGAATGGGGGAAGAAGAGAAGGTTTTAGTGCACCTGGTTTTTCATTGAAGAAGCAGCAGAAGAAGAAGAGTGTGAAGCATACAGGCTTTCTGCAGCGAATGAATAGGTCGGTTATTTGCAAGTTTTTATGTAAGTAACAAGGTGAAGAAGATGGTTTTGGAAGAACAAAGTAGCACTGTAGAATCCAATATGTCCTCAAAAGGAGGAAGATTATTTTGAGGTTGAAAACTCTTTTAATGGAGATAATACTTTACTAAAAGGTAGTATAAAGAACTAGCAAGAGGATGCAGGAGATAGACTATGCTGGTAGTATAATGAACTAGAATGTTTAAGGTCATATCCTAATTGATGAAACATGGAAGAGGATTATCTCTATCCCCCCTCAAAGTGTAGTGAGACACACAGACTAGAGGATTGTTTTCCTAGTCGATCAAATTTAACAACATATCAACTTATAGGGGAGAATACATGCACTGGTTATTACCATGCATGGCAAGGTCATAGCTGCTCTTATTGAGAGGTGAACCTTCTAAAGATATGGGGTTCATATTTTTACTACTTTCTATTATTTAATGCGACATGGATAAGAGAATAAGAGAATCCAAATCCTAATAGGTCATGAGGTATAGGAATATAAAGTTGGAATTAGTTTCAAAAGTATCCAACAATGATTCACCCCCACTTATTGTTTGGTATATCCCAAACTGGTCCTCTCAACCATGTGAAATGGTACAAGACGTTTGAATTGGGCCCCTATAAATAGATGTGGTCCCCCTACTAGACCAACCAATTCAACTGCAAACCACTATAGTTTAGGAGTTCTTCTACATCAGAATACACTCCACTTCATTTCAAATTGACCCCATTTGGGGGGGGGGATTTGTAGGGTCCATAAAACTTCAATAAGAGAATTAAATACTCCCAAGATCAGTTATCAGATGGAATCCAATATTTATAAAAGTAAAGAAAGGAAAATGGATGAAAATTGGATTGTGATTTTGAAGGGAAAATTGATAAAATAAAATTTTACAAAGGATATTAGGCTGACTATGTACCATCACTAAAAAATGTTCGTGGAATGACTGAAATTCCACCCACTGGTAAATGGAATGACCCATGAGTTTTAGGCATATAGTGTGATGGAAATCAAACTAAGGATTTAATGAATGACATCAATTTGGAAAATCTGGCCCAATAATTCCATTAACAAAACATCCCGCAAACTCAGCATTTCATGAATAAAGAAAGGTGTCAGGGTTCCACGCACCATTTCTTATGAACCATAACCTCAGAAAACACCATTTGACCTGGTCTTCCAACGGTTGAGATATATATACATTGGATTCTAAAAATCATACCATATTACCAGAGGTATTATTTCCGCAGTACTCTATTAATGGTTCACGGGTGGAATTGAAGGGAGGACTGATGAAGAGAGAGATGATACTGGTGGAAGAGAGCACTAATGAGACCCTAGATGACTGAAGAAAGAATTCAGATTCATGGAATATTCTGAATCCGATTTTGAATCATCAATGAAGTGAAAATCGTGAACCAATTTTCCGCAGATATAACCAGATGATAACCATAAAAATAAGGAACATAATAATAATTGGTGAACTATGAACATAAAGAGTGCTATCAAAATCCATTACTTCCACGTGGATTAACTCCTCGCGAACCATAGACATTAGGTCCATTATTTAATAAGGTGCTCCACACAGATCATCACCATGATGATTGAACTCTGCACCACGTACTGCATTGGTATTTCTGATGAAACCCATAGTGTCATGGAAAACCAAATCAAATAGCACATACAAAATTTTTTATACAGTGGTCCGTACCCACCTACATGTACTACTTCAGTATGTGGATGACCCCTCCACTCACATTCAATTATGTTATGTGGGGTTTACCCCATCCCACATGAGAAAATAGTATGTGTAATGGGGTGTATTTAGGTGTACTTACCTCTAGCTCCAATCATTCCCCTCTATAACAATCTAGTTCTCCATAGCTCCTCTGTCAACCAATCTACTGGCATCAGGCCAACACATCCTCCTAATCCACCAGACCCAAATGATTTGATCATCATGTGCATCAACACACCTCTCCGAGTCTACGTTCCCAAGGTATGTGGAGTCACGAAGGCTATCACCACAATGGTTCAAACAACCATAATTTCTGTAAGAGTACATTTCCATGGTATCCTAGAGTCTAACCATGGGATTCTAAAATGATCCTACCCAATATAGGGATCGAGGATGATCACTTTCTTTTCTATTCTATGGGAAAAATGATCAGTAAAAAGAATCATGTTTTCTATTCCTTTTGATAAGAGGAGACATTCCTCCCCATCCCTAAACACATTCTAGGGAACTCCTACTATGTTAAGTACCTAAACATATGATATCCAAACCACATGACTTCAAATTTAATCCATCATTTAATTATTCATTTCGTTGCACCGTCACACACCTTCACCTCGACATGGGACAATGTGAGGGAATATATACACCCAATGCTCTTTCCCTCTCTCATCAAGCACATATCCATGACATCTTTCACCATCATCATCTTCCTTTTCCGTTAGTGTAAATGAGAATGTGCTCCTTTTTTGAATATTTCACATCCTCATGTTTCTCACACCGATAAAGACTGACGTCGGATTAGGGGTTTTTTGTGATACGTCATTGGAAGAACCCAGAAATAAACTAGGAGAACACTGATTCCTACTACAACTAGGATACGTAGGATGGATTTTTAAGGACCGAGCTCAAGGGATAGTCTCTCGAGTTATTCATAATGAAACTGCCATACTATGGCATCCTCTATGGTGTAATTGATCATACATCTATTCACTATTTATTTCTCCCCCATACCAATGTATTAAACTGGTTTTGAAATGAAAATTATAAGCATAATAAAAAATTTTACTCCATGTTTGATTAAATTATTTTTCATTTAAGATAGTTAAAATTAAAAAATTTACTTGTTTGGATAATTATATTGTAGGTGGAGGTGATTTCGAGGACCTATGATGAAGTCCAAGAAAAATGGTCCAATCTGCACATGATCCATGCACACTAGTGGACTAAAATGAATGCTTCTTCTAAAAAGATATTTCATATGGGCTGAAAGGTTTTGGTCTGGTCCCAAATTTTATTATCTCGATTTCAAATTATGTAAATGAAGCCCAATTCGTTCATTATGAGGCCCATACAAACTGATCTTTTTCAATAAAGTGGACATGCACATGGTCAAAACATTACCTGTGTATTTTTGCAATATCCCTTACTATATTCTATATCTAGAAAACAAAGTTGACATTGAGGTATAAAATGTATAGCCAAACAACCTTTTAGTTTTATCCAATGTGATTTATGAAATATTTCTGGCCAAAATGATGGACCAAGATGATTAGTGAAATCATGGTGCCCAAAACCACATTCCCCATTGCCTATAAATTGGCGCCTTGGGAACCCCATTAGGGAGTTCGAACTAGAGGAAATGTGATTCTATTTTGGAGTCCCAATGGATTCTTCCAGAATATATTTGATGTTCTAGTGGAAATGGGAAATGATACATCAACATCATCTTCTTCCTCCCCACCCATGGGTATCTAAACCCCTTGTGATCACCCGAGGAGGAACATGTTGTAAATACCAAACATAATGTTTTAATATTTGAATGGTATTTTTAATTCCACGTTTGAATGATGATTTTTCTTCATCCTCTATTTTTATTTAATTGAGTTACATGCTATTATGTTTTACTCAAACTCAAATGTTCATGTTTGGGGGTACCCTTTCATGTGCTCTTTTATACACCATTCATCCCTTTTTCTTACGTCATTCAATTGTGGTGTTTGTGTGGTTCATATTGATCAATTAAACATACATAAGAATATTCAAGGCCATGTAAATATATGTTATGGTATCACAATTAAATAACTCACAAGCTGGGGAAGCACACCAGGTTCTTCGTGACTTGTTGTGTTGAGTTTTTGTTATGAAGTCGAACACAAATCACCCATTCATCAACGGTGTCCAGTGAATCATTGTGTGTTTTCAACTGAGTCATAAGAGTTATCCTATTATAAACATAGTAACTTTCGGGTCCTAGGTGTTACAAATGATGGATTAAAATATCATAACTCTATCTCATGAAGTGATGAGTGATGAGCATCATGATATTATCCCAGGTTGATCACGTTTAATTAATCTTGTTTACGTCTCTATTGTTTTAACGCTCCAATTTTCTATTATCATCGTTATTCATCAAACCAAAGTATTATAAAATCCTAATTAAAATTTTCTAAATTGATAATTATAACTACATTTTGGAATTAATTATCTAAGGCTGCATCAAGAAATGACCTAGGGTTGCTACTATACTGTAGAAATTCTAGTTAAAACTAAACAAAAAATTTGACTTGCTCGACAATGTGATCAAATTATGGCGTCGTTGCCGAGGAGGCGGGATAATTTTTTCTCTTTATTTTCATTAATTTATTTATTTTAGTTTTTAATTTGTACCCATTTTAATACCCCACCCCCATTCAATTGTTTTAAATTTTGTTTTTCCATTTCTATTTTTGGTTGTCTTTGCGTGTTCTTCCTCTCTCTCACTCTTATATTATTCTACATTTGTCTCTCTAATTTTGTAGTATACCATTATCTTTTCATTTATCCTTCAATTTATTATGTTTTTTTATTTCATTCATCTTCCATAGAAAATATCAAAATAAAATAAAAAATAAAAAAAAATAAATCAATCAAAAAGGACATCATTGTTGCATCACATGATATTTTAAAGAAACAGAACATGAATTTGACCCTAAAATCGAAAAATAACTCCATTCAAAAATCAATTCATCTGTAGAATTTCATTAAAGTATTACCTAGGAAAACCTTTTTGAACCTCATGTGGCCATAAACCAATCCAAAATTGAACACAATCAGACCCAAGAAAACATGGCTAAAAATATTTGAACCTTAAAAGAACTGACCATATAACGACCCATACTTTATATACATTGTTAATACGTCAAAATTGAAGTACACTTTTTAAAACATATAACAAAACCATGAAAGGACCGTATAGGTATAATGTGTTTAGAACTTGGGAAACATAAACAACAAGTTCATAAAGCATCTACATTGTCTCACATTTATTTCATCATATCCAGAGTCCCTTTTGGCATATCCTACTTAATAACCTTCTTCCTGACCTGGGGAATGAAATCATACAAAAGGGTGAGCTCAAATTCTCAGTAATGGTAAAAAAAGAAATATCAATCACATCATATTCATAAGATCATAACATTTTGGAAATCTTAACCTGCAAAAGAGATCATAATTTCACAACATGGGATAAATCATACTAATGAAATGTAATCCCAATAATCATAACAGAAAACATGAAACTTTGTGGAATAAACACATAATCATATAGAATCATTTCTTAGTATTCAAGACTCATTTCCAAGACTATCTTAGCGGACAATGTCCATTTCGGAACCGTGTTCACTCTTCGTTTGAGTCTTGTTTCACTAAACCAGATTAACCTGTCGTTCCAGCCGTGTCAATCTCATGAGATATAAATCATTACCCAATGAATTGGAGAGATATATAGATCCCACCCATCTCATAATGATACCATTCTTATTTGTTCCACAAAATCACAAATCAAACATCATTGCATAACCCATGTAATAAAAATTGGATTCTTAAACATCGTGACACCATAAAACAATTCATATAAGATAAAGGAATTAATAAAAATAATTCCATTACAACATAATAAATCAATGTAATAATAGGGATAGAAACAGAACCCTATATTATCTTAGATGGAAAATAATTTTGATAAAAAAACATGAACTCCATTATTGAGAAAAATATCCTTTCTACATCAAAAACCTTTTCCTTTCTTAACATGTCATTCAATTTTAAACTAAAATAAGTTGATTAAAAATAAAGTTGAAAACTTTTAAAGGATGCTTCTTGGAAATAATGTTTTAAAAATCCATTCATGCCATATAAGTTAAAAAAACATTCTTCCTGTACATTTGTTGGAAAAGTCAAAAAGTACCTCGTATGAAAAATGACAAAAGATTCCTTTCATATCTTTTACTAAAAACTAAACGAAGGGTCAAATTGGATTTAAAAAATTTTAGGTGGATGGAAATAATATTATATATTGAGGAAACATGGATGTGGATGATAAAATACATCCTAGTAAATACCAAAGTATAAACAATCTCGGATAAAAATGAGATTGGGATATTTTACATTACTTTAGGTCCGATTTGCATCGTAAGTGTCCGAACCTCCTGTATAATGATTTAAATAATGTCATTGACTTATTCCAGAATCATACCTATTTTTTTGATATCATATATGGTCATATTCTTAGCTTTTTATTAGTAATATTTCATTGTTACTTGTTATTCGGGTGTTTATTGATTTTTTTTATTATGCATGTTTTGTCAAATAAATTCTTATTCTTATATTTTAGGTTATAGACACCTCATTCCCAGAATGGTCTTAGTGTAATAAGTATCATATTTATTCACTCAATTCATTTATGTAATCATTATGAAATGGATATCATGTAGAACGAGTCGCATCACATCGTGGAGACGGTATTCCGTACGTACGCACGAGAGATGATATCGTTCCCATGATCGTGGAATTGTATTGGAGTGTATGTATACTATTTAAAAATAAATATCACTTTAAAATAATCATATATAGTTATTATTTACACCATTATACCCATACAAGTAAGGTGGTGGTGGAAAATAGATTACACAACGGCGTGATGATGGTATTCTGTACATACGCACGCGCGGTGATTTCATCTTCCATAGGATGGATACATGGTGAAATAGGGTTGTTTCATACGTATAATAACATATTATTATATTAGTGTTACTGATGTTATTACTTAATAATTAAACAACTAAATAAGAAGAAGTGGAAGAAGAAATAAAGTTGAAAGAATCGGTAACAGACATTACCTCTTCTTTGAAGCTCCTTTTTGAGTCCTCCTCTTAGGGAACTAAAATTGGTCTTTGAAGAGAAGAAGGACCTCTAGGATGTTTCTAGGGAAGTGGAGAAGAGAATTTGGCAGGGTTTTCCCGATCAGAAGACTCAATGTGGTGTGAGGAAGAGAGGGAGGAGGTTCCCTTTTATAAGGGGGGAGAGGGGCTCCTTTGGAAAAAATAAAAATATTATTTTATTATAAAGTCATATTTGGTTTTTAATTGCTCCAATTGATTTATTTCGAATCTAATGTGGGGATGGGTCGATATAATATCATACAACCTAATTTAGACAAGTTTAGGTAACTATTTTAACCTTATCATTTATACTTAACTTTATGATAGATAATTTAACGTTTACCTTGTCTTCTTGTTTTCTTACACTATAAGGTTAATAAACATACTATAACAAGCCAAACTAACCCCATGTTTATTATTATTAATATATAAAAACATATCTAAGACATTTTGCAGAAATTTAGATTTTTAGGAATAAAATAACAATTAATAATATAATATTTGTTTTAAAAACTATTATTTGTCAATTTTGACTCTATTTGGTAATTGATTTTTTTAAAAATCATAACAGATAGATTAGTTCGAAAAAAGTAAATTAAATCAGTAATAATATGTAATATTATCCTATTAAATTATTTTAATTCATAAAAAGTCTCAAATTACATTTATTTTGGTATTTATAACATCAATTATGTCAATATTTCATTAATAAGATAATTACTGCATCATCATTGTGTCATACATAAATTAAATTATTTAATGTCTAAAAATTACAAATAAAATACCATTATGTAGGAAATATCTTCATCTTTATAATAAATATTTATAGTCGAATTTATCTTATGTATAACCCTATTTTAAAAATGATTTACTTAGTAATCTATGATTTTAACTATTTTATCCCTTCTTTAAATAAATTAATATTTCTGCAAGTGGGCCTAAATGGTCAAATTTTATTCCTAATGTAGTTTTTGGTCGAATTAAACTTATCCAATAGAATTAGGAAATGTGTTAGGGTAATAATAATATCATTTTTACCCTTAATTACCCTATTTACTTTAAACAGTGGGAAAAAAAGTAAAAAGTTACTATTCACCAAAAATTACTTTCATTTCATTGAACCACATTTTAGTCCTTGATATTAACTGTGTCTCTCAGATTTTTGAAATTCCACTCACAGAAGCGGTACAATTATGTTTTATGTAAATTTGTAAATTCTCCTTGGAGGTGGGTAAAAGACGGTGAAAAGATCAATAATATTTTTATATATCTAAAATTATTATAAAATGACTTCAATGAATTGCATTGAAGTTATATAGGTATTATGTATCAATTTTTACCTAAAATAAATTTAAATAAAATAAGTAATTATTTATATAAAAAGTTGGTTTTTAAATAGTAACCTAGTATTTTCGCTATTCATCAAAAATTGAATGTTTTCAGAAAAATACCAAAATTTCCCCCTAGGCCAATTTCGATATTCCGAATCAAAAAATGAAGTCCATTTTGAAAAATAAAATTTTCAAAATTTCAAAATGTGGGTATTACTATACATAAAGGCTAGTTTTAATAATATTTTAATAGCATATCGTTGTTTAATGAAACTCGGTATTACGTACGATGCAAGCTATCGAGGAATGTCGTGATTGTGTGTAAAGAAATACAATCTAGAGTTGTGTGTAGTGAAAGATTCCGTTGATGCTTTTAACAAAATATTTCTCATAAAAGTCTCGGGTGTTACATTCTACCCCCCTTAAAATGAATTTCTCCCTCAAAATTCGTCACTTTGTAATAAACAGATGAGGATAACTCTCGCTCATCATATCCTGAAGCACCCATGTAGCTTCTTCTAATTGGTGGTTCCTTCATAAAACATTCACCAAGCAAGTGGTCTTGTTCCGTAAGACTTTTTCACTACGATCGAGAGTCTCTATCAGCTGTTCTTCATAAAAAAGATCTTGCTCGAGCGGTACAACTTCTAAGCTGAGTACATGTGAAGGATCAGGTATGTACTTTCCCATGAGAGATACATGGACACATTGTGAACTTGAGAGAGATTCAGTGGAAGCACCAATCGGTAAGATACTTTCCCAATACAATACAGTATTTCGAAATGACTGATATACCTAGGGCTCAGCTTTCCCTTCTTTCCAATTCTCATTACTCTCTTCCAAGGAGGTATTCGTAGGAACACTTTATCACCCAAATCAAACTCTAGGTCTTTTCATCGGTTGTTGGCATTACTTTTTTGTTGACTCTGGGATGCTCTTATGTGTCGTTGAATAGATCAGACCTCTTCTGCCATCTCATCAACAACATCAGGTCCTAATAGCTTTCATTCCCCAACTTCATCCCAGCAAGTTGGAGTCCTGCATTTCATTCCATAGAGAGCTTCATAAGGATCCATCTGAATACTAGAGTGAAAGCTATTATTATAAGAAATTCCCACCAAAGTTAGGTGTTGGTCCCAACAACCATTGAAATCCATTGAGCAAGCTCTCAAAATATCTTCTAGAGTTTGAATTGTTCTCTCAGACTGACCGTCTTTCTGAGGATGATAAGAAGTGCTGAAACTCAACTCTGTATCTAGAGTATGCTGAAGACATTGCCAGAACATCGAGGTAATCCTCGGATCCTAGTAATATATATTAGAAAGTGGTACTCCATGCAATATTTCAACTTCCTTCACATATATCGCGATAAGCTGATCTAGATAGAAATCCTCTCTAATAGCAATGAAGTGTGTAGACTTTGTAAGACGATCAACTATGACCCAGATAGCATTATTGCCTTTGGATGTTTTAGGAAGTCCAGTGACAAACTCCATAGTGATGTTTTCCCATTTCCATTCTGGTATGGGTAATGGTTTTAACATCCCCTTAGACTTTTGTCTCTCAGCATTAAGATGCTGACAAACCAAGCATCGAGAGACATATTCAGCATCATCTATTTTTATGCCATCCCACCAGAAGTACTCTTTCAGGTCCCTATATATCTTCAAGCATTCAGGATGAATAGAGAAAGAATAACTATGAGCCTCATCCAGCAGCTCCTTCTTTAATTCTGCGATGGGAGGAACACAAACCCGATTCCTGAACTTTATTATCCCATCACAATCAAGGTGAATTCAGGAACATTTCTCACCTTTTTTTAACTCTAAATCTTCTTTTTGTGCCTCTTTAATCTTCACATGTATAGATGGCTGAACATTCATTTGAGAAAGATACGATTTTTCCCCTTCAATAATATTTCCAAGAACTATCCTCTGTTAATCCATAAATATTGGATCTTTTGTGATCCTCATCATGGTTATTCTACCATGGTCTTGTCGACTGAATACAACTGCCACCTTTTTTGCATTCCTAGGGTGGTAATGAATTGAGAAGTCGTAATCCTTAATTAGCTCCAACCACCTTTTTTGGTGCATATTCAGCTCATTTTGTGTGAAAATATACATTAAACTTTTATGATCAGTATAAACGTCACACCTTTCTCCATAAAGATAATTCCTCCAAATCTTTAATGAAAATATTACCACAGCTGACTCCAAATCATGAGTTGAGTAATTTTTCTCATTGAATTTCAATTGTCGTGAGTCATATGTTATCACCATATCATTTTTCATAAGAACACACCCCAGTCCCTTCATGGATGCATCACTATAGATCACAAACTTTTCTCCACTATAAGGCAGTGTGATCATAGGTGCACTGGATAACCTTCTTTTCAACTCCTTAAAATTTTCTTCACATTCCCCCATCCAAACTAACTTAACTCCTTTCCGTGTCAACTTGGTGAGTGGATTAGATAATCATGAAAAATCTTTCACAAAATGTCGAAAATATCCAGCCAAACCATGAAAACTTTGGAGCTCAGTTACTGTTGTTAGTCTCGAACATCTTTTGATGACCTCTTTTATTGTTGGATCCAACGATATCCCCTCATTTGAGATTATGTGACCCAAAAATGAAACTTTTTGAAGCCAAAATTCACTCTTGGTAAATTTTGCATAAATATTCTCGTTTCTTAGGGTCTTCAATACAATTCTCATGTGATCTTCATGTTCTTACTTTCTCTTTGAATACAAAAGAATATCATCTATAAAGACTACCACAAACTGATCAAGATAATCTCTAAATACTCTATTCATTAGATCCATGAAGATAGCAGGGGCATTCGTAAGACCAAATGGAATCACTATAAATTCATAGTGTCCATACCTTGTACGGAAGGCCGTAATTGGTATATATTCCCTTTTGAAAATTAATTGACGATACCCTGAACAAAGATCAATCTTGGAAAAGTATTGAGCTCCGCGTAGTTGGTCAAATATGTCATCAATGGGTGGGAGAGGTTTTTTTTTGATAGTGATCTTGTTAAGTTCTCGATAATCAATGCAGAGTCTCATTGATCCATCTTTCTTCTTAACAAATAGAACAGGTTCTCCCCAAGGTGATGCACTAGGGCTTATGAATCCCTTATCAATATTTTCTTGGAGTTTCTTCTTCAATTCCTGCAAGTCAATTGGGATCGTTCTATAAGGTTTCTGTGAAATAGGTAATGCACCCAGTACGAGTTCTATTGAAAACTCAACTTCACGATTTGGTGGAAGACCCGGTAATTCCTCCGGAAAGACATCATCAAACTCTCGTACAATGGGAATATTCATAATCATGAGTTTCTCTCCAACCATTTGAGATAAATAACCATCATTTAGTGGAATCAAGACCCATAAGATGGAAGAAATTTCCACTGGAAGGTTATGTTCATCCTTGCATCAATAGATGATCATAGATTGATCTGGGATAGGAAATGTGACTTCCCTTATTTGGAAATGGTTATGAGCTCCATATAGAGAAAGCCAATCCATGCCAAGAATCACATCAAATTCCACTATAGGAAGGATCACATGATTTGCAGGAAGCACATTCCCACAAACTTCAATCAGAGAAGAATTATAAACTTTTGATGCGACTTTTGTGCCATTAGGGGTTGTCACAGCTAACTCAACATCTAATTGTTGAGGTAATATGGTGATACCCATAGAAAATTCTTCAGAAATAAAAGAGTGGGTGGATCCAGAATCAAATAAAACATTTTTTCTACTTTAGAGTGGATGGTAAGTGTACCTTTCACCACTTCGTTATTGTACTCCACATCGCTGATAGAAATTGCATGTGACTTTCCTTTTTCTTTAGCCTTAAGAGTATGTTGGCGTCGATCATCATCAATAACCCTTGGACTAGGGCATTGATTCTCATAATTACCCATTTCCTTTCACTTGTAACATTGAAGTTTAGGAGGTGCACTCTATGTAGCCTTTTCTTTGATCTCATCACTATACATCTTCTTCCCATCATTGCGGCATTCAAATGCCTGATGACCTTCATTCAACATTTGAAACATTTACTCGTCCCTTTAAGACAACTCCCTCCATGTTTCTTTCCACACTTTGAACATAAGGGAAAACTCATCTACTTTTTAGTGTGCTCTTTAGATTATACATTGAATTCCATTTTCCTCTTCTTATCAAACCCATATGAATGATGCGTCACTCTAATCTCCATCTCAACCTTGAGAGCACATTGAACAATTTCCTCATAGATATTGAAGTCCCTTATGGCTAACTCCCTTCGAAGACATGGTTTTAATCCACTAATGAATTGATTGATCTTCCTCTCAGGTTGGATAATAATCCCAGAAGCGTACCACGCAAGTCTTGTAAAATTTTCTTCGTAGGTACCAACATATTCATCATCCTTTTTCTTTAGTTCAAGAAACTCCTTCTCCGTCATTTTTCGGAGAATACGAGGGAAGAACTTATTGAAAAATAAGTTCTTGAACTCGTCCCATTCCATGGACTCAATTTCATCCCTCTACCTCATATTCTTGATAATATTCCCCCATTGATCAGCTTCACCTTCCAAACGATAAACTGCTATGATGAATTTATCATGTTCAGAACATTGAAGAACTGAAAATATCTTTTCAGAAGTACTGATCCATTATTCAGCCACTAATGGATCAGTAGACCCACTGAATGAGGGTGGACGCTTCCTCATGAAGGATTCAACAGAATGTTTCTCCTTCCTTTGATCGGTTGGATGTCCTACATGATCCATATCTTGAGAATGTTGTGTGAGCATGGCTACAAGATTTTGCATTCCAGCTCCCATATTGTGTGGTTGCTCAGGGGGACAATCATTGCATTGCCCGTCGCATTCCGCATTAACACGGTTCCTTTGGGTTCCAGCCATTGACTTAAACCATGAAGAATAGTGTGAGAAACAATAATTATAATAGAAAAAACACATAATCAAGAATAAAATTTCACACATAAGGTCTTATTATAGGTTGTTCATGGCCATTTCTAAAACACTAAGATTGTGTTCAATGCTTAAACATATCCATAGGTTTCTTACAAAGGCTTTCACATCCTAGTTTCCAAAGGTTGACTATAACTTTCCTCTGATACCAACTATAACGACCTATACTTTACATACATTGTTAATACTTCAAAATTAAATTACACTTATTAAAACATATAACAAATCCATGAAAGGGCCATATAGGTATAATGTCTTTAGAAACTGGGAAAAATAAACAACTGGTTCATAAAGAATCTACATTGTCTCCCATTTATTTCATCATATCTAGAGTCCCTTTTGAAATATACTACTTAATAACCTTCTTCCTAACCTGGGGAAAGAAAACATACAAAAGGGTGACCTCAAATTCTCAGTAAGGGTAAACAAAAGAAATATCAATCACATCATATTCATAAGAAAATAACATTTTGGAAATCATAACCTAAAAAAAGATCATAATTTCATATCATGGGATAAATCATAGTAGTGAAATATAATCCAAATAATCCTAACATAAAAAATGAATCTTTGTCACATACACACATAATCATACAGAATCATTTCTTATTAGTCAAGACTCATTTCCAAGACTATCTTAGCGGATAAATTCTATTTCTGAACCGATTTAACTCCTCATTTCAGTCCGGTTTCACTGAACCGGATTAACCTGCCTTTCCAGGAATGTCTATCTCATGAGATATAAATCATTACCCAATGCATTGGAGAGAGAAATAGGTCACACCCATCTCATAATTATACCATTCTTATGTGTTCCACAAAATCATAGATCATACATCCTTGCATAACCCATGTAATAAAAATGGGATTCTTAAACAACATGACATCATAAATCAATTCATATAAGATAAATTAATTAATAAAAATATTTCCATCACAACATAATAAAATCATTGTAACGATATGGATATAAACAGAACCCTATATTATCTTAGATGTAAAATAATTTTGATAAAACCCTTGAACTCCATTCTTGAGGAAAATATCTTTTCTACTTCAAAAACATTTTCCTTTCTTAACATGTCATAAAATTTTAAACAAAAAGAATTTGATTAAAAATAATCTTGCAAACATGTAAAGGAAGATTATTAGAAATAATGTTTTAAAAATCCATTCATACCGTATAAGTTCAAAAACATTCTTCTCGTACTTTTTTCGGAAAAGTAAAAAAGTACCTCTTACGAAAAACGAAAAAATATTCCTTTCATATCTTTTACTAAAAACTCACTGAAGGGTAAAATTGGATTTAAACAATTGTAGGTGGATGGAAATAATATTACATATTGAGGAAACATGGATGTGGATGATAAAATACACCCCAGTAAATACCAAATTATAAACAATCTCGGATAAAAATGAGATTGGGATATTTTCCATTACCTTAGGTCCCATTTGCTTCGTAAGTATCTGAACCTCCTGTATAATGATTTAAATAATGTCATTGACTTATTCCAGAATAATACATATTTTTATGATATCATATATGGTCATATTTCTTTCTTCTTATTAGTAATATTTCATTGTTACTTGTTATTTAGGTGTTTATTTCTTTTTGTTCTTATGAGTGTTTTGTCGAATAAATTCTTTTTTTCTTTTTAGGTTCTAGATACCTCATTTCTTGAATGGTATTAGTGTAATAAATATCATATTTATTCACTCAATTAATTTATGTAATCATTATGCAATGAATATCATGTAGAACGAGTCGCATCACATCGTGGAGACGGTATTCCGTACGTACGCACGAGCGATGATATCGTTCCCATTATCATGGAATTGTATTGTAGTGTATGTATACTATTTAAAAATAAATATAACTTTACAATAATCATATATAGTAATTATTTACACCATTGTACACATCCAATTAAGGTGGTGGTGGAAAATATGTTACACCACGCCGTTGAGACGTAATTCCGTACGTACGCACGCGTAGTGATTTCATTTTCCATAGGATGGTTAGATGGTGAAATAGGGTTGTTTCATTCATATAATAACATATCACAATATTAGTGATACTGATGTTATTACTTCATAATGAAACAACAAAATAATAAGATGTGGTAGAAGAAATAAATTTGAATGAATCGGTAACAAACATTACCTCTTCTTCGAAGCGCCTCTTTGAGACCTCCTCTTAGGGCACTAAAATTGGACTTTGAAGAAGGCCAGGACCTCTAGAATGATTCTAGGGAATTGGAGAAGAGAATTTGGCAGGTTTTGGTCATGCATGAAGGCTCAATGTGGTGTGAGGAAGAGAGGGAGGAGGTGCCCATTTATAAGGGAGGAGAGGGGCACCTATGGAAAAACTAAAAAAATTATTTTATTATAAAGTCATATTCGGTTTTTAATAGCTCTAAATTGATTTATTTCGAAGCTAATGTACGGATGGGTCGAAGTACTCCCATCCAATAGAATTTAGACAAGCTTAGATATCTATTTTATCCTTACCATTTAGATATAACTTTATGTTAAATAATTTAACTTTTACCGTGTCTTCTTGTTTTCTTACACTATAAGGTTAATAAACATACTATAACAAGACAAAAGAACCCAAAGTTGTTTATTATTAATATATATAACCTTATATAAGACATTGGGTAGAATCATATATTATTTGTAATAAAATAACAATTAATAATAGAATATTTTTTTTTTTAAAATATTTTTATCAATTTTGACACTATTTGGTAATTGATTTTTGTGAAAAACATAACAGAAAGATTAGTTCTAAAAATTTAGTTAAATCAGTAATAATATGTAATATTATCCTGGAAAATTATTGGAATTCAAATAATGTCTCAAATTACATTTATATGGGTATTTATAACATAAATTATGTCAATATTTCATTAATAAGATAATTAATGCATCATCATTGCATCATACATAAATTAAATTATTCAATGTCTAAAAATTAAAAATATAATACCATTATGTAGGAAATATTTTTTTCTTTCTAATGAATAATTATAGTCGAATTTATCATATGTATAACCCTATAATAAAAATTATTTACTTATTAAACATTGATTTTAACTATTTTAACCCTTCTTTAAATAAATTTATATTAAATGTCCTAATCTAATCCAAGTGGGCATAAATGGTCATATTTTATTCCTAAGGTTGTTTATGGTCGAATTAAACTTATCCAATCGAATTAAGACATGTTTTATGGTAATAATAATATCATTTTTACCCTTAATTACCCTATTTAATTTTAACCGTGGTAAAAAAAGTAACAAGTTACTATTCACCAAAAAATTATTTTCATCTCATTGAACCACATTTTAGTCCTTGATATTAACCATGTCTCTTGTATTTTCATAATTCCACTCACAGAAGGGGTAAAATTATGTTTTATGTGAATTTGGAAATTCTCCTAGGATGTGGGTAAAAGACGGTGAAAAGTTCAATAAACTTTTCATATATCTAAAATTATTATAAAATGACTCCAATGAATTGTATTGAACTTATATAGGTATTATGTATCAATTTTGATCGAAAATAAATTTAAATAAAATAAATAATTATTTAAATAAAATGTTGGTTTTTAAATAGTAACCCAGTGTTTTCACTATTCATCTAAAATTGAATGTTTTCAGAAAAATAACAAAATTACCCCCTATGCTAATTTCGATATTCCGAATCAAAAAATGATGTCCATTTTAAAAAATAAAATTTAAAAAATTTCAAAAAGTGGGTATTACTATTCATAACGGCTTGTTATAATAATATTTTAATAGCATATCGTTGTATTGTGAAACTCGGTATTGCGTACGATGCAAGCTATCGAGGAAGGTCGTGATTGTGTGTTAAGCAAGCCAAGATAGTGTTATGTGTAGTGAAAGAATACTTTGATGATTTTAACAAAATATTTCTCATAAAAGTCTCGGGTGTTACAGACCACCCCGAATGTGGAGTACCAACTTTCTTATGTCGAATATCCCATGGAAGCAGCCAACATTGAGCTAAGATCAGGCTTCATCCACCATATTCATAAATTCAATAGTATTCCCGGAGCTGACCCTCGTAATCACCTTAATGATTTTCACATAGTGTGATCCACCATGAAGCAGAAAAATGTATTTAAAGACCTAATTATGTTAAGGGACATTCCTTTCTCTATAGATGATATAGAAAAATACTGGACATACTATTTTCCTACCACGATTGGGGGATGAAATGTCCTTAAAATAATATTTTTAGAGAATTTCTTCCTTGCCTCACAAAGTGCATCAATTTGAAACAAAATATGTTTAATTATGCAATCATAAGGAGAGACACTTCATGAATACTGTGAGAGATTCATAAGACTATGCTCATGCTTCCCCCAGCACAAGATTAGAGAATAACCATTAATCCAATACCTTTATGAGGGACTTATCCCATGGATCATGGAATGATTGATACATTAGCTGGTGTTTCCTTGGTTGATAAAACTCCCTTCGTCATTTATGAATTAATACCCCATATGGATCAAAATACATAAAAATTTGGTACACTCCCAATTGCACCAACCTGAGGAGTTCATGATGTATGTCATTCATCCTATGAACATAAGGAATATAATAAACATTATGAGATGCATACCCTTATAAGGAAATTAACTCAAGAACAAGGTAACTCACACTATCCTCTTATTCCATTACATTGTTGTATGTGTTATAAAAATACTCATTTTTCTGACCAGTGCCCACAACATCAAGATTCACCAGATTCTTGCGCTTTCATGTTCCCAGGGCATCCATTCCAACAAGATCCTCCCTTCAAGAAAGAACTATTCAGTCCAAATCCAAACCCCATGTGGCAAGAAAAACATCAATACTGGCAAGGAGGAAACTCAAGCTACCCCCAAAAGAAGTGGTATCAACAAGGCCAGGGTATGGAACCTTCTTATCATTCACTTTTTCAAAACAATCATCCTCCTCCTCCCAAATATAAACCGTGCCCTGAGGATATGGTAAAAAAATGACAACCCAGAACCTCAAATTCCAATAAACCACACATTCGGGAATTCAAGACCTAAAAAGTCATGTGGGACAGTTGGAAAACATAATCAGTGAGCTTAAGATGCAAGTTTTTGGACAACAACAATCCCAACACATTTCCAATATATGGACAACGGTAATGTATGTTCTATTACACATCGTTGTGGAAATGATGTTTCTCCTTCTAAGGATTCTTCCCAAAAGGTATGTAACCCAAACAAAAACACTCTTTCTCCAAACATAAAATATTCTAATGAATAAAAACAAAATAAAAAGGGCACTAAAATTATCATTGATGATTCAGAGGAACAATACATTCCACTTCCATTCCCCACAAGACACTCTAAATCAAATAAAAAAATTTATAAGGATAATGATAAATAGATAATTGATACATTTAAAAAAGTTCATGCTAATATTCAATTTTTTGATGCATTTAAGGAAATTCCACGTTATTCGAAATTTCTCAATGTACTCTGCACCCATAGACATAGGCTGAGGGATAATGAAGGAGTAAATTTATGAAGAAAGTTTTCATCCATGATTTAACTAGTAATGAAAACCAAATGAAAGGATTCAGGGACATTCATGACACCATGTACAATAAGGGATACATTCTTTTATGATGCTATGCTAGATTTAGGTGATTCCATTAATTTAATTCCTCACTTCTTTTATACTTATCTATAGGTTGGAGAGCTTCAACAAAATGGAATTTCATGAAACAGGACAAGAAGAGTACTACACATCATACAAGAGTGATTGAGGATGTCCTTGTAAGAGTTATGAATCTCATTTTCCCAACTGATTTCTACATTCTTGAGATATAAGATACCCAAACCCAAGGACATGCTCCTCTCATACACGGGAGGCCATTCCACATAATAACAAAGATAATCATCAATGTTCACAATGGCATGCTTTAAAAGGAGTTTAGAGGAGAAAAGGAATGTTTTAACATTCATTGAGGCTATGAAACACCTTGTTGAAGATCACTCCACTCTTATTTTATATTTGATGGATGTTCAATCAAACGATGCACACACACACAATTATCTCCTCAACACATAATCTGATTCATTTTCTTATTCTTCAACCCTGGATGAATTTAGTTTTGATTCATGTTTTGAGTGTTGTGTGGGTTATGAAAAGTGTACATTTTGTTATTTAATTGATGAGTGTGTTAATTTTTAGGTTTCCATGATCATCGATGATTTTACATATCTCATTTCAATAGATTCTATATCATTAAAGAATAAACATGATCATATAGATAGTTTAATGGACCTCACTCCACCTATATCGCCTCCCATATTCCAAAAACCCCCGATGTTGGAATTAAAACCCCTTCCATATAATTTAAAATATGCATATCTTGAGGGTATTGATCAATTGCCTGTCATTATTTCCAATAACCTCTCTCAATAATAGGAATCAAAACTCCTCCACCTTTTGAGAGAGTGAAAAAAGGAAAATGGATGGACAATGGTAGATATTCCTAAGATTATCCTATCTATATTTGTGCACCATATTATTTTAGATTATGAGGATAAGCCTATGAGAAAAATTTAATGCCGGTTGAATCCCACTCTCCTTGAAGTGGTAAAATTGGATGTCAGAAAATTACTTGATGTGGGGATAATTTATCATATATCTCATATTAAAGGGGTTAGCCTAGTTCAAAAAGTGCCTAAACAAATATGAATCACAGTTGTGTCAAATGAAATGAATGAATTGGTTCCAACATGTGTGAAAAACATTTGGTGAGTCGGTATTGACTACCGTTAACAGAATCAATCCACACAAATGACCACTTTCCTCTATTTATCTTTACCAAATGATAGAATGATTGGATGGTAAGTCCCATTATTTTTTCCTTGATGTATATTCAGGTTATTTTCAAATCTATATATCCATTTATGTTCAAGAAAAGAAAACATTTTCCTATCAATTTGGAACATTTTCATAGAGAAAGATGACTTTTTTTATTTTTAATGCTCTTGGTACATTTCAGCGTTGTATGTTGAGTATTTTTTCTGAGCACATAGAGAATTTCATGGAAGTTTTTATAAATGATTTCAAAATTTATGTAACTTTCTTTGAAATTTTTTTTCTCAACTATTTTATATCCTTCGTCGTTGCATAGAAAATGATTTTGTATTAAATTACGTGAAATTACATTTCATAGTTGAACCCGGGATAGTTCTTGGGCATGTTATTTAAAAAGAGGGAATTAAAGTGGATAAATCAATAATTTACTTAATTTCAACCCTTCCATATCCAAAATGTGTTCGTGAGGTGTGTTCTTTCTTGGGTCATGCTGGTTTTTACCACCAATTCATTAATGAATTTAGTAAGATTGCACTTCACCAAACCTGATTATTGAAAAAGGATTCTGAATTTTTTTTATAAAAATTTTTATGATGCTTCAATTCACTAAAAAGGAGTCCCACATAACCACAAATCATCTAAACATAATGGTTGTATATCCCCTTGGATCTTATGTGTGATACCTCTAATTTTGTAGTTGGGGAAATTTATCACAAGGGGTGGAGATGGCTCATTAGGTCATTGAATATGCCTCAGATGCCCTTGACCCATCCTAGGAAAACTACATAACCACTGAAAAATTACTTCTTTCTATTGGGTTTTACATGGAAAATTTTAATTTATATCTTATTGGGTCAGAAATTACTGTTTTCTCTAATCATGCAGCTCTTCGTTTCCTCCTAATGAAACCTTAAGCCATGCCCAGTCTCATTCAGTGGGTGCACCTCCTCCAAGAGTTTTTCCTTTAGATTTGTGACATGAGAGGAGTGGAAAATGTGGTAGCTGACCACCTTAGTAGGATTTCCCCGCCATTGGACTATCATGTTGACTCACCCCTCCCTATTGGAGAATTATTCCCCCATGGGAACCTCTGTGATATTTTGGACCTTACCCCCTAGTATACAGACATTGTTAATTTTCAAGAAAAATCTAGGGTCCCCACTAATATCAGCACATCACAATTCTAGAAACATAAACATGATTCTTTGTGGTACATTTTGGATGTACCATATTTTTGAAGATTTTTTGATGACCATGTAGTTCTTAGGGGTGTCCCTGACCATGAGATCACCTTTATTTTGACATTCTACCACACATCATCTTGTGGGGTCACCTTGGCTGTCAACATATAGCTTGAAAGGTCCAGGACATAGGTCTTTATTGGCCAACATTGTATAGAGATGCCCATTAGTTTGTAAGTCACGCACTAGATGTCAATTCACTAGAAATATATCCAAGAGTAATGAAATGCCTTAAAAGACCATTTTATTTATGAGATATTTGATGCATGCGGCACTAACTTCATTGGGATTTTTAAAAATTCATTTGGATTTTTATACATCATATGGGTTTTTGATTATGTATCAAAATGAGTGGAAGGAAAAGTTATTAGGATCGATGACTCTCGAGATGTTATTGATTTTGTCAGGTGCCAATTTTTTTGTAGGTTTGGTTTTCCATGATTCATCATTAATGACCAAGGATCACATTTCTATAATCACAACATGAAAAATTTGATTCATAAGTATGGGGTTGTTCATAATGTATCTACATCATATCACCCCCAAACTAATGGATAATCTGATATCTTAAATCAGGAAGTTAAGAGAATCATGGAAATGTGGTACAACCCATCATGAAAGATTAGAGTTTTCACTTGGATGATGAAATTTGGGTGTACCGTACAGCTTTTATAACCCCAATCAGAATGTCACCATACAGAATTGTGTTTGGAAAGGCGTGTCACATATCAGTGGAGGTAGAACATCGTGTATATTGGGTTGTTAAATAATCTAATATGAGTTTTTCAGCTGCAGGTGAGCATAATAATCTGGAAATTCATGTGTTGTAATAAATTTGAAGTGATGCATATGAGAACTCTTGAATATATAAAGAGACGACAAATGCTATCCATGATAGAACGATTCATCAATTGAAATTTCATAATGGTGAGAAGGTTCTCATGTATAATTCCAGGCTAAAGCTCCACCCAGGAATCTTTGATCTCGATGGCTCGGTCCTTAAACAATTATTGATGTTTACCCCTTTAGTGTTAAACATGTTTTTCATGAGAAGAGTGGACAAAGGATTATTGTCAATGGGCAGAGGCTCAAAAACTTCTATTAGGATTTTAAAAGCATCTCATGGAGGAAATCCAGCTGATAGATGCCACATATTACACAACTAAGTGGGTTGAAATCTTTTCTCTACCTGTATATACTTGTCTATTTATTTAAAATACTTTCATTGTGGACAATGTAACTTTTATGTGTAAGGGAGGGTGACATGTCATAGTTTGGATTAAAATAGAAGAAAACAAAAAAAATGTTTTTTCATTTTTGATTTCCTTTTCCTTATTTTCTGTTTTTAGATAAAAATTGATCTTAAAAATAATATCCAAAATCATTTTCATGCTTGAGTCGATTTTGTGTCAAAATCCATTTTTTTGAAATTTTTATTTCACATGAATTATGATATGGAATATTGTTCTATAATTTTTATTTTCAAATCATTATTAGGTGTTTCCCATGCCTCATTTGCACTGACCAATATTTTAATCCCTTGCCTGAGAGAAATTCTAAGCCATTTATGGCATATTATTTCGTTTAATAAAATTATTGAGAGTCTAGGGTCGTGTATAAAACTAGAACTTTCCTTGATTCTATTTGACCCAATGTGATTCAAGTATACTACCCTCATGACAGAGGAAAATATTCAATAAAAATCCCTTTGTACAATTATCCTCTATTTTGGAGACCTTTATATTTAATCCTTATTAATATTTAGAGATAATTAAATGCCTCTTAGGTATCCACAATACAAGATAACTTATCCATACCTACCCATCTCTTGTGTATATTATTGTTTATTTGTAGTAGTTGTGTGTGATTGGGTGTTTCCATGGGAATTATTGTATGAGAATAATTGTTATGGGTTGATATAAAAGGTGCATACATTTTCCATGGACAATGGGTTCACAAGCCATATTACATCATTGTTTTCACATTTTTCCCTATTTATCTCCAAAAAGCTATAAATTTATTTTCCCTGTCCATTAAAAAAATAATAAAATAAAAAATGGATAAAATTGTATGTTGACTCATTATTATTCAGTTGTGGGTTGTGACCCACAATAATAGATAATGGGTAGAGTGAGTTGGAGGTGATACACTATGTGAGGTGTTGAGTGTGTACATTTAATGTGAACACTAGCATATTTTTGGCGTGTTTTGTACATAATAGATTAAACACTCCTCTTCTGCCTCAAATTTTTAAACATTAAATCCTACAATCCCATGAACCATAGAACTAACTGTTGGAAGTCCCTTGGATTATCACACAAGTTTCTGCTGGTAAAGAAATGAGAATCTTGGAAAACATATTGTAAGATCACATATACTCTGCGAAATTAGAATAAATCCACATTCATATGTTCTTTGGGTGATGATGTAATGTATTTAGGTTAGATAGGTTGTGAAATGTTTATTTGGTGAACAAATGAAGTTCAAAAAATTTGAATGTGTGAAAATAAAAATGATAGGAAAATTGACTCCATAAAAGTGACATGATGAATTTAATTTCAATAGAATATCGGTTTTTTTCACAACATAAATTTAGGAATGTAACCAGATTAGGATATTATACATTTCCTAGGAGTGAAAATGTATAGGTGTGGGAGTGTGATCATACCACGATTCTGTATTTTCATTCACCCCTATACCAATGTATAAAACTTGTTTTGTATTAAAAATTACATGTATAATAACAAATTTCACTCAATTTGGATTCAATTATATTTTGTTTAACACTATAAATAAGGGAAATGTTTCCAGTTTTGATAATTATATCTTAGGTGGAGGTGATTTGGAGGACCAATGACGATGTCCAAGAAAATTGGGTCTATCTACACATGATCCAAGCACACCAGCAGACTAAAATGCCTGCTTCTAATAAAAAGGGAATTAAAATCGGATTAAAAATTCTGATACTGTCAGAAATTTAATTATATACATTTCATCTAAAGGAATGGAAGCCCAATTCATTCAATATGAGACCTAATCAAACTGATCTATTCAATAATGTGGATCTACACGGGGTAAAAACATTGCCTCTATAATTTAGAAATACCCCTTATTATATTATAGATCTGGACACATAAATTAACATGGAGTTATAAAAGGTTTCTACATGCAACTCTATAGTTTTTTCCAATGTTATTTAAGACATTATGACCGGCAAAAACAATGAACCAATCCGATTTGGGAAATCCGGGTGCTCAAAACCACTCCCCGCGTTGCCTATAAATTGTCACCATGGGCACCCCATTTGGGAGTTCGACCCAGAGGCAAGGTGTTTCCATTTTGGAGTCCCAAATGAGTAATCCCACATATATTTGATGTTCTGGGGGCCATTTGATGTGCTACTTCATTATCTTCTTCTTCCACCACTCCCATTGGTTTCCGAACCCCTTTTGATCACCCGGGGAGGAACATATTGTAAATCACGGGCATAATGTTGTAATATTTGAATGGTATATATAATTCTAGGTTTTTTGTTGTTTTTATCCACCATATTTTTTTTATTTAATTGAGTTATATACTAGTATAATATAATCAAACTCAGATGATCATGTTTGGGAGTACCTTTTCATGTGATGTTTTACACACCCTTCACCCCTTTATCTTCCACCATTCAATTGCAGTGTTTGTGTGGTTCATATTGGTCAATTGAACTCATATAAGCACTGTAAAGACCATGTACATTTATTTAATTTTATCATAATGGTCTAATATAAAAACATGGGTAGTACATCGAGTTCTTCGTGGGCTGCCTTGGTGATTTTTAGTTGTGAAGTCTAACACAAATCTCCCAATAATTTGCAGTGTCGGGTGAATCATTTTGTGTTTTCAACTAAACCCTTGGTGTTATCCTAGTATAAAATCTATAACATTCTGGTTCTAGGTGTTATAAACTACGTACTTAAATATCATCACTCTATCAAATGAAGTGATTAACTATGATCATCATGGGAGTACCCCAGTTTGATCATGTTTAATTAATCTTGTTTACTTCTACTTGGTTTTTTAGCTTTCATTTTCTATAATCATATTTAATCATCAACCCCATGTATTATAAAACCCCCATTTACCTTTTTTACCTCCATAATTAGAACCACATTTTGGAATTAATGATCTATGGATCCATCGAGAGAATACCTAAGGATACTGATATACTGATGAAATTTTAATTAAAACTAAATAAATAATTTGACGCGCTCGACAATGCGATCAAATTATGGCGCCATTGCCAAGGAGCTAAGATAGTTTTTCTCATTATTTATTTTTTTTATTTATTTTACCTCTCAATTAGTACCTATTTTAATACCCCATCCCCATTCTATTGTTTTTATTTTTGTTTTTTTTTCTCGATTTTTGGTTGCTTTTATGTGTTCTTCGCCTACCCCAATATTCCTTCATCTCCATCACTATCTATAATTTTTTAGTATAACATCATATTTTATTTTATCCTTTCATATCTCAAGTAATTTTTTCTCATTAATATTCCATAAATAAAATTTAAAAAATCCAAAAAAAACAACATTCAATCAATCAATCAAACTGGAAATAATTGTTGGATGACATGATCTAGTAATAAAACACTACTTGAATGTGACCAGGAAATTGAAAAATCTATCTATTCAAAAATAAAGGCATAAATAGAATGTAAATCAAGTAATAATGAGGATCACTTTTTGAGACCACAAGTGTATATAAACCAATTAAAAATTGAACCCAATCGATCCCATGAAAACATGGATGCAAATAATCAAAACTTAAATGAACTGACCACCCCGAATGTGGAGTACCAACCTACACACATCCAATATCCAGAGGAATAATACAACATTGTTTTTAAGATCAGGACTCATCCACCATCTCGTAAATTCAATGGTCTTCCCGGTGAGGACCCTCATAAACACCATAGGGAGTTTCACGTAGTATGCTCAACCATGAAATCCCAAAATGTATATGATGACCTAATTAAGTTTAGAGCCTCCCCTTTCTCCCTTGATGGTGTAGAAAAAAATTGGATATACTATATGGATACCATTATTTGGGGATGGAATGACCTTAAATGTCAATTTTAAATAATTTCATCCCTGCCTCCCGAACTGCATCAATTTGGAAAGAATTATGTTGAATTAGTCAATCCCAAGGAGATACCTTTCATGAATACTGGGAGAGATTCAAAATACATTTCTCACGATGCCCCCACCAACTAATTAGTGAACAACTATTTATCCAATACTTCTATGAGGGGCTTATACCCATGGATCTTGGAATGATTCATGTAGAAGCTGGTGGTTCCTTTGTTGATAAAACTCCTTCAGCTGCTCATGATTTAATAGCCAATATGAATCAAAATGCCGAACAATTTGGTACACAAGTAATTTCCCCAACCCGAGGAGTTCATGAGGTTAGTCATTCCACCCTAGAAAAAATGGTAGATAATAAACATGATGAGATACATACCCTTATATGGAAATTATCCTAAGAAAAATTTCACTCACACTCACCTCCACTTCCATTGCATTGTTGTATTTGTTCTGAAAATACTCATTTTTCTGACCAGTTCCCACAACTTCAAGATTCATAGGATTCTTGTGTAGCCTTGGTCCCAAGGTGTCCATTCCAACAAGCGCCTTCCTTCATGAAAGAACCATTCCGGCCAAATCCAATCCATAGGTGGAAAGCACATCCCTAGTACCATCATGGAGGAAACTGAAGCTACCCCAAGAAGAATTGGAATCAACAAGGCCAAGGTATGCAACATTATTATTCGTAAACTTCTCAAAAAAATCATCCTCCTCCTCCCAAGTCTAAAACAATCCTAGAGGATATTGTAATAAAAATGGAATCCTTGAACCTTTAATTCCAATAAAACACATAATCAAGAATTCAAGACCTACGAACTCAAGTGGGGCAATTGGAAAACAAAATTGGTGAGCTTAAGATGCAAGGTTCATGAAAAATACAATCCCAAGCCATTTCTTATATGAATGACAAGGGTAATGTATGTGTTGTTACACTTTGTAGTTTTAAAGAAGTTTATCCATCAAAGTATTCTTCCCAATATGTTTGTCCCCCTAATGATAACACTATTTTTATAATCATAAATGATTTAAATGAAGAAAAAAATAAAAAGGGTAATAAAATTACCATTGATGATTCAAATGAACAATCCATTACTCTTCTTTTCCCCCAAAGTCTCTCTAAATCTAAGAAGCATTATGATAATGATATTGGTAAAGTAATAATGGATACATTTAAAAACATTCAAGTTATTATTCCATTGTAAGATTCCATTAAGAAAAATCCACGTTATAAAAACTTTCTCAAATAACTATACACCCATAAACATAGGCTAAAATGGGAATGAAAGATTCAACTAGGGAAAAAATGTTTCACCCTTGATTCAACCAGCAATTCAAAACAAATTCATTGATCCGGGATCATTCACGATATCGTGTACCATCGGGGAGACCTTCTTTTATAATGTTATTTTATATTAAGGTGATTCTATTAATGTAATTACTCAATCTCTGTATACTTCTCTAGAGGTTGTAGAGCTTTAGCCAATAGGCATTGCCATGCAACTATCCAACCAGAGTACTATGCGTCCAACATGAGTGATTGAGGATTTCCTTGTAAGTGTTAAGAGTCTCATATTCCCTGCTGATTTCTATATTCTTGATATATAAGATAACTGAACTCATGGAAATGATCATCTCATACATGGGAGGACATTCCTCAAAAATAGAAAAGATGATAATCAACATTCACAATGGTACGCCATCCATAGGTCTCGGGGGAGAAAAGGTATATTTTTACATCCTTGAGGTTATAAAACACCCTGTTGAAGAGCACTCCACTCTTTATGTCTATTCGATAGAAGTGCTCTCAAATTATGCACACACACACAATTATTTCTTCAACCCACACACTGATTCATTTTCATATTCTTCATCCTTGGATGATTTGAGTATTGATTCATGTTTTGAGTGTTTTGTGGGTTCTAAAAAGTGTAAATTTTGTGATTTAATTGATGATTGTGTTCTTTCTGAGGTACCCATGACTGTCGATGATTCCAAAAATCTAATTTTCATAGATTAAATATCTTTTGAAAATAAACATGAGCAGATAGATAGTTTAATAGACCCCACTCCCCCTAAAACCCCTCCCTCAGTCCAAAAACCAATGGCGTTGGAATTAAAACCACCTCTATCTAATATTAAATATTCTTATCTTGAGGGTATTCACTAATTTCCCATCATTATTGCAAACAAAATCTCTCAACATCAAGAATCAAATCTACTCAACCTCTTGAGATAGTGTAAAAAGGAAATATGATGGACATTGGCTTATATTCCCAGGATTATGCCATCTATTTGTATGCAACATATACTTTTGGGTGATGAGGCTAATCCCATGAGACAATCTCATTGATGGTTTAATCTCACACTCTTAATGTGATAAACTTGGATGTCATCAAATTAATAATTTCAGGGATCATTTGTCCTATATCAGATAGTAAATGGGTTGGACTAGTGAAAATTGTACATAAAAAAGTAAAAAAAGTTGTGCAAAATGAACGGAATTAATTGGTTCGAACACCTGTTAAAAATAGTTGCTAAGTCTATATTGACTACCGTCGACTGAATCATGCCACACAAAGGTACACTTTCCTCTACCATTCATTGACCAAATGTTAGAACGATTGGATGATAAGTCCCATTATTGATTCCTTGATGTATATTTGGGTTATTTTCAAGTCCATATAACTCCTGAGAATCAAGTAAAGATAACGCATACCTATCCATTTAGAAAATTTGAATACCGAACGATGCCTTTTGGTGTTTGTAATTCTCTTTGTACTTTTCAGTGTTGTATGTTGAGTATTTTTTCTGATTACCGAGGTAATTGTGAGGAATTTTTTATTGATGATTTCACAATTTATGGATCTGCCTTTGAAAACTATTTGTCTCACCTATGTTCTATCCTCATACATTTCATAGAAAAAGATCTTAAATTAAATTACGAGAAATGCCTTTTAAGTTTTGAAGAAATGATAGTTCTTGGGAAAGTCCTTTCAAAATACGGTATTCTAGTGAATAAATAATAAATGGAATTAATTTCAACCCTTCCATATCCAAAATGTGTTCGTATGGTGCAGTCTTTCTTGGGCCACGCTGATTTTTACCGCTGATTCATAAAAGACTTCAGTATGATTGCACTTCCCTTTCCCTTATTATTGAAAAAGGATTATGATTTTTTTTGATAATAAATGTGAGAAAGAATTAAATTCAATAAATAGGAGTACCACAACACCTCCCATCATCTAACCACCATGGTGGGATATCACCTTCACACTTATGTGTGATGCCTCTAAATTTGCAGTTGGGGATGTTTTATCACAAAGGGTTGAGAATGCTCCTCATTTCGATGCATATGCCTCATGTACCCTTGACCCATCCCAGGAAAACTACACAACCACTGAAAAAAGAACTTCTTTCTATTTTCTTCCTTGTAAAAATTTTGTTCATTTATTATTGGGTCAAAAATCATTTTTTTTCTTTGATCATGCTTCCCTTCATTTCCTCCAAACGAAACATAATGTCATGCCCCACCAAATTCGGTGGATGCCCCACCTCCATGAGATTGAATATGTGATTCGTGATAATGAAGGAGTGGAAAATGTGGTAGATAACCACATTAGTAGGATTTCCCCACCATTAGAAAATCATGTTGACTCATCACTCCCCATTGGAGAATTATTCCCCCATGAGAACCTTTGTGATGTTGTGGACCTTACCCCTGGTATGCAGAAATTATGAATTTTCTAGCAACATCTTGGGTCACCACTAATTTCAACACTTCACAATAACAAAGAATTAAACATTATTCTCGGTGTAATATTTGGGGTGAAGCATATTTTTGGATAATTTTTGGTGACCATGTAGTTCTTCGGTGTGTCCAAGACCCTATGTTCATCTCTTTTTTGACCTTCTGCCACACATTGGATTGTCGCATTCAAATTAGCTCTCAATGTAAATCTGAAAAGGTCATTGACTCAGGTCTCTATTGTCCAACATTGTATAGAGATTCAGATCAGTTTTTTATGTCAGGCAGTAGATATCAATTCACACGAAATATATCCAAGAGGAGTGAAATTCTCCAACTACCCATGTAATTTTGTGAGATATTTGATGCATGGGGCATTGAATTCATGGGGCATATTCCAAATTCATTTGGATTTCAATACATCTTATTAGCTGTTGAATATGTATCTAAATGGATGGATGAAAAATCTACTAGGACTGATGAATCTCATGTTGTTGTTGATTTTCGGAGGTCCCCGATTTTTAGTAGGTTTGGTTTTCCTAGATTCTTCATTAGTGACCAAGGATCATATTTCTACAATCGCAACATGAAATATTTTCTTCGTAAGTATGTGGTTTTTCATAATGTCTTTACAGAATATCACACTGAAAATAACGGATAAACGTAAATCTCATATCTGGATGTTAAAAGAATCTTTCAAAAAATAGTACAAACCAACATGAATGATTGGAGTTTCTCTTGGATGATGCACATTGGGCATATCGTATTACTTTTAATACCCCAATCAGATTTTCACCATACTGAATAATGTTTGGAAAGGCTTTTTACCTCTCATTGGAGGTATAACACGTTGCATAGTTGGATGTTAAACAACATAATATGAAACATTCAGATGTAGGTGATCATATGAAGCTGCAGATTCATGAGTAGGCATAAATTCGACCTGATGCATATGAAAACTCCCATATCTATAAAGAGAAGACCGAGGCTATCCATGATAGCATGATTCATCATTGGAGGATTCATATTGGTGAGATGGTTCTCATGTATAATTACAGGCTAAAGATACACCCAGTTAAGCTTCGTTCTTGATGGCTTTGTCCTTATACTGTTAATGATGATTACCCTTTTGGTGATATTCATGTTTTGAATGAGAAGAGTGCAAAATGGATTACTATCAATGTAAAGAGGGTCAAACACTTATATGAATATTTTCCAAATCATCTCTTGGTGGAAATCCAACTGATATATTCCCCATATGACACCACTTAGTAGGATGTACATTATCCCTGCAATTATTTACTTTTCTATTTATTTAAAATACATTCACTGTGGAAAATTTATGTTTTAGGTGTGCGGGTGGGTGACATGTCATTGTCAGGATTAAAACAGAAAAAAATGTTGTCTCAATTTTGAATTATTTTTCCTAATTTTTTGTTTTTAGATAAAAAGTGATCTTTAAAAGAATATCCAAAATAATTTTTATGTTTGTGTCCATTTTGTTGAATATTACATTGTTTTTTGGAAAAATATTTATCAAATAAATGTTGATATGGAATATTTTTCTATTATTTTTATTTTCATATCATTATTAAGTGTTTAATGGTTTGTTGAATGCCATGACTCATTAGCACTGACCAATATTTTAATCCCATACCCAAGAAAAATTTTATTCCAGGTATTGCAAATTCTCCCTTTTAATCCCTATTTTGAGAGTTTCAGGTCATGTAGAGAAACATGAACATGCTTTGATTTTGTTTTAAGCCAAATGATTCATGTATGCAACATTCATGATAGAGGCATTCATTCATTGAAAATACCTTTGAACAATTATCCTATATTATTGACTACCTTTATATTTTATCCTTATTAATCCATAAAGACCATGAAATGCCTATTAGGTAGGCACATTACAAGCTAATTTATCCCTAACTACCCATCGCTTGTGTATATTCTTGGATATTTTTATCATGTGTGGGTGAGAATGTGTTTCCATGGAAATTTTGTGCCAAGAATCATTGTTATGGGTTAATATAAAGGGTGCCTACATTTTCCATGGGCAATGGCTTCACAAGACATATTACATCACTGTTTTACCCAAGTTTCCCTTTTTATCACTAAAAAACTATACAAAAAAAATTATATCAGTAAATTGAAAAAAAAACATAACAAATGAAAAAATTGAGAAAATAGGATGTTTACTCATTATTATTGACTTCTCGGTTTTGACCCACAACAATGGACAATGTGGAGAATGAGTTAGAAGTGATACACATTATAAGGGGTTGAGTGTGTACATTCATTGTAAACACTTGATGAATTTTGACATGTTTTTTAAATTAGAGATTAAACAATCCTATTCTGCCTCAAATTTTTTAAAATTAAATCCTACCAACACATGAACCTTAGAACAACCATTTGGAATTCTTCTTGAGTATCACACTAGTTTCTGCTTGCAGATAAATGATAATCATGGGAAGCTTATGGTAATATAACATGAAATCATGGAAAAGTGCATAACTAAACATTCATATGTTCCTTGAGTTAATGGAGAAATTTTTTAGGTGAGGTAGGTTGTGACATGTTGCATGGGTGAACAAATGATGTTCAGCAAATTTGAATGTGAGAAATGAAAAATGATAGGAAAATGGACTCCATAAAATGGACATGATGAATTTAATTTCAAAAGAATCTAGGATGTTTTCACATTGTTGATTTAGGATTGTTACATGATTAGGATATTATACTTTTCCCTAGAGTGAAAATGTTTAGGTGTAGGGATGTGATCATACCACGATTCACTGTTTTATTTCAAACTAATACCAACATATTAAACTAGTTTTGTATTGAAAATTACAAGTATAATATCAAATTTTAAACCATTTTTTATTCCATTATTTTTTGTTTAAAAATGTTAAAAAGGTAAATTTTACTTGTTTTGATAATTATATTGTAGGTGGAGGTGATTTTTTGGACCTTGGATGATTTCGAAGAAAAATGGGAAATCTGTACATGATCCAAGCACACCAGTGGAAGAAAATGCATTATTATAGAAAATCGTTCATTCCAATCGGTTGAAATATTTTGTGCTGGCCCAAAATTTAATTATACCCAATTCATCTGAAGGAACCAATGCCCAATACGTTAATTAAGAGTCCCATAAAAACTGATCTGTTCAATAATGATGATCTGCACGAGGTCAAAACTTTTGTTCTGTATTTTGGCAAGATATCTTATTATATTCTATACATTGCCACCAAATTTGACATGGATGTGTAAAATGTGTCTTCCAAAAGCTATGTTTTTTTTCCAATGTGATGTAAGTCATTATGACTGGGCAATACCATGTACCAATCGGATTAATGAAACTAGGGGTGGCCAAAACCACTTCCCACATTGCCTTTAAATTGGCACCTTGGGCACCACATTTTGGAGTTAGAACCAGAAACCTGGCGCTGCCATTTTGGAGTCCCAAAGGATTCTTCCCATTGATATTTCATGTTGTGAAGGAAATTGTTTGTTATGATTCAACATCTTCTTCTTCCTCCCCTCCGATTGGTTTCTAAACCTCTTGTGATCACCTAGGGAGGAACATGTTGTAAATTAAAATCTTAATTTTGTAATATATGAATGGTATATTTAATTCCTAGTTTGTATGTTGTTTTTCATCATCCAATATGTTTATTTAATTGAGTTATATACTACTATGATATACTCAAACTCAAATGATCATGTTTGGGGGGAACTTTTCATGTGATTTTTTACACACCCTTCATCCCTTTTTCCTCTATCATTCAATTGCAGTGATTGTGTGGATTATATTGGTCAGTTTAACTCACATAATCACTTCAAGGACATGTACATTTATTTCATGTTATCAAAATGAAATAACATAAAATCAGAGGTAGCGTATTGAGTTCTTCTTTTTTTTTCCATGGTGAGTTTCGGTTATGATGTCGAACAAAAATTACCCAATCATCGGTAGTGTCCGATGAATCATTAAGTGTTTTCGATTGAACCCTAGGAGTAATCCTATTATAAATTCATTAAAATTATCATTATAGGAGTTACAAACCATGGATTAAATGATCATAACTCTATCTCATGAATAAACAAAGGATGAGCATCATGAGAGTACCCTGGGTTGATCTCGTTTACTTAATCTTGTTTACTTCTACTTTGTTTTATCACTTTATTTTTCTATTTTCATTATTTTTCATCAAAACAACGTATTATAAAACCCCCATTTCCCTATTAACATTCATAATTAGAACCAAATTTTTAAATTAGTGACTTCAGGCTCCTTCGAGAGATGACCTAGTGTTGCTAATATACTGCGGAAATTCAAGTTAAAACTAAACAACTAATTTGATGCGCTCAACAACACGATTAAATTTTGGCGTCATCTTCCAGGGATCCGAGATCACTTTTTTCTTTATTTACTTTTATTTAATTAATTTAATTCTTAATTAGTGCCTCTTTTAATTTCCCACCCACAATTGATTGTTTTTATTTATTTTCTATTTTTTGTTGTTTTTGTGTGTTTTTCTTCCCTTTCTCTTGTTCTTCTTCTTCTCTATCTCTCTCTAATTTTGTAGTATAACATTCACTTTTATTTTATTGTTTTATTTCATATGTTTTTCAATTTAATCCATCTTCTAGAAAAATATATTAAAAAATAAAAGAAAACACAACAATCAATCAATCAATAAAACTGGACATCATTTTTGCATTATGTGATCTGTTAAAAAAACACTACTTGAATTTGACATTTAAATTTAAAATTCACTCCAATAACAAATAACAGATTATATAGAAGTTAAATTAAGTAATAATGAGGAATCCCTTTTTCGTCCTAAAGTGGCCAATAACCAATAAAAAATTGAACCCAATCAAACCCATGAAAACATGGATTCAAATAATCAAACCATAAAAGAACTGCCCATCCCAGATGTTGAGTACCAACTTGTGTAGATCCAATATCTTGAGGAAGCATCCAACATTGAGCAATGATCATTATTCATCCACCTTCTTCATATATTCCATAGTCTTTCCAGTGAGGACCCTCCTAAACACCTTATGGAGATTCACATATTGTGCTCCATCATGAATCCCCAAAATGTATCAGATGGCCAAATTATGTTTACGACCTTCCCTTTAACCCTTGATAGTGTAGAAAAAGATTGGATATACTAATTGCCAATCACAATTTGGGGCTGGAATGACCTTAAATGACTCTTTATAGAGATTTTATTCCATGCCTCCCAAACTATATCAATTAGGAATGAAATCTGTGGAATTAGGCAATCAGAAGGAGAAACCCTTCATGAATACTGGGAGTGATTCAAAAGACTTTTCTCAAGATGCCCCAACCAAAAAATTAGTTAACAACTATTAATCAAATACTTTTATGAGGGCCTTATCCCCATGGATCGTGTAATGATTGATGAAGTAGTTGGTGGTGCCTTGGTTGATAAAACATCTTCCACCACTTGTGAATTAATAGCCAATATGGCTCAAAATGCATAACAATTGGGTACACCAGCAATTGAACCATCCTGATGAGTTCATGAGGATAGTCATTCAGCCCTATAACAAAAGGTAGGTAATAAATATGATGAGATGAATACCAATGTAAGAAAATTTTCTCAAGCACAAGGTAACCCACACTCTCATCTAGTTCCATTACATTATAGTATTTGTTATGAAAATACTCATTTTTTGACCAGTGCCCACAAAATTAAGATTCAACTCAGTATTGTGCAGTAATGCTCTTAGGGCGTCCATTCCAACAAGGACCTCCCTTCAAGAAACAACCATTTAGGCCAAATCCAAACCCCATGTGGGAAGCACAACCCCAGTACCGACAATGAGAAAACTGACGCTACCTCAACTAGAATTGGTATCAACAAGAGCATGGTATGAAACCTTGTTATCCTTAAACATTGCAAAACAATCATAATCCTACACCCAAATATGATCCAAGCCTCAGGGATATGGTAATTAATATGGAAACCCAAAACATCCAATTCCAACAGACCACACAATCGACAATTCATGTCCTTCGAACTCAAGTGGGGCTGTTGGAAAACACCATTAGTGAACTTTAGATGCAAGGTTCCAGAAAACTACTATCCCAACCCATTGCCCATCAAAAGGACACGGTTAATGTATGTTCCGTTACACTTTGTATTGGTAATGAAGTTTCTCCATCTAAGGATTCTTCCCAAAAAGTATTTCCCCCTAATGAAAACACTCTTTCTCAAAACATAAAATACTCTAATGAAAAAAAATTAAAAATGTTAATAAAATTAACATTGATAATTAAAATGATCAAAACAATCCTCTTATTTTCCCTCATAGACTCTATAAATATAAGATGAATTTTGAAAATGATATTGTTATATTAATAATGGATACATTTAAAAATATCAAGTTGAGATTCCATTTTTGGATACAGTTATGAAAATTCCATGTTATGAAAAATTTCTCAAAGAACTCTGCACCCATAGACGCAGGGTGAAGCAGAATGAATGAGTCAACTTTGGAAGAAATGTATCATCCTTGATTCAACCAATAATTCCAAACAAGTTCAAGGATCCAGGAACATTCATAATACTATGTACCATAGGGGAGACCTTTATTTTTTATGCTATTCTGGATTTAGGTGCTTCCATTTATGTAATTTTTCACTCCTTTTATACTTCTCTACATGTTGGATATCTTCAACCAGAAGGAATTTTCGTGCAACTTGCTAACCGGGGTACTACGCATCCAACAAGGGTTATTGAGGATGTCCTTATAAGAGTTATGAATCTTAACTTCTCTACTGATTTGCACATTCATGAGATTGAAGATACCCAAACCCAAGGACATTCTCCACTCATACACGGGAGGCCATTTCTCAAAACAGTAATGACGATCCTCAAAATTCACAATGGCACAAAGTACATGGTTTTTGTGGGAGAAAAGGTAAGTTATAACATCCATGAGGCTCTTAAATACCCAGTTGCTGAGAACTACACAATTACTATATTTTCGATGGAAGTGCACTCAAATGATGCACACACACACAATTCTCTCCACAACCCATACTATGATTCATTTTCTTCTTCTTCAGCCTTAGATTATTTGTGTTTTCATTCATGTTTTGAGTGTTTTGTGGGTCTTGAAAAGTGTAAATTTTGTGCTTTAATTGATGAGTGTGTTCATTCTTAGGTACCCATGACCCTTGATGATTCTAAAAATCTTATTTTAGCAAATTCTCTATCTATAGAGAATAAACATGAGAATATATATAGTTTAATATACCCCACTCCCCCTAAATCACCTCCCCCTATCCAAAATCCCCTATCATTGGAATTAAAACCAAATCCATATAATTTAAATTATGCCTATCTTGAGGGTATAGACCGATTTCACATCATTATTTCCAATAACCTCTCTCAACAATAGGAATCAAAACTGCTCAACATTTTGAGGGTGTGTAAAATGTCAATAGGATTGACATTGGCTGATATTCCGAAGATTATCCCATATATTTGTATGCCCCATATACTTTTGGACATAGAGGCTAATCCCATGATACAATCTAAACACCTATTGAATACCACTCACCTAGACGTGGTATAATTGGATGTTTGTAAATTACTTGCTATGTGGATCATTTATCCTATATCTGATAGAAAATGGGTTATCCCATTGACAATTGTGACTAAAAAACAGGAATAATTGATGTGTCAAATGAAAGGAATGAATTAGTTCCAACACGTGTGAAAAGTAGTTGGTGAGTCTATATTGACTAGATTCGGCTGGATCAACACACACAAAAGGGCCACTTTCCTCTACCTTTCATTGACCAAATGTTAGAACTATTGGCTGGTAAATCCCATTATTATTTCCTTGATGCCCAATCAAGTTAATTTCAAATCCATATAGCCTATGAAGATCAATAAAATACAACATTTAGATGTCTATTTGGAAAATCTACATATAGAAGGATGCCTTTTGATCTTTGTAATGATCATGGTACTTTTCAGCATTGTATTTTGAGAATTTTTTCTAACTACCTAGAGAACTACATGGATGTTTTTATGGATGATTTCACAGTTTATATAACTTCCTCTGATAACTATTGGTCTCACCTAGGTTCCATCCTCCGTCGTTAAATAGAAAATTATCTTGCATTATATTACAAGAAATGACATTTAGTGGTTGAACTAGGGATATTTCTTGGGCATGCTATTTCAAAAGAGATAATTCAAGTAGATAAATGAAAAATTGAATTAATTTCAACCCATCCATATCCAAAACAATTTCATGAGGTGCAGTATTTCTTAGGACATGATGGTTTTTACCATAGATTCATTAAAGACATCAGTATGTTTGCACATCCCTTGTCTAGATTATTTCTAAAGGATTATGATTTTTCTTGAAAAAAATTTGAGGATTATTTCAATTCACTAAAATGGAGTTACACATCAACTCCCATCATCCAACCACCAAGGTGGGATCTACCCTTCGAATTTATGTTTGATGTCTCCAACTTTGTAGTTGGTGGATTTTTATCACAAAGGTTTGAGAAGGCTCTTCATGTCATTGAATATGCCTCATGTACTCTTGGTATATCCCATAAAAACCACAAAATGACTGAAAATGAACTTATTTGTATTGTGATTTCCTTGGAAAAATTTAGTTCATATCTTATTGGGTAAAAAATCCATATTTTCTCTAATCAGGATACACTTCATTTCCTCCTAAAGAAACCTAAAGCCAAGACCCACCACATTTGGTTGATTCTCCTCCTCCAAGAGAATGACCATGAGATTCAAGACATTAGGGGAGTGGTATATGTGGTATTTGACCACATTAGCAGGATTTATCCACCATTGGATAATCATGATGACTCACCCCGCCCCATTGGAGAATTCATCCCCCATGAGAACATTTGTCATGTTGTGGACCTTACCCCTGGTACGCAGAAATTATGAATTTTCTAGCAACATCTAGGGTCCCCAATAATTTCAGCACTTTACAATAATAGAGACATAAACATAATTTTCAGTGGAACATTTGGGATGACCCATATTTGTGGATAATTTCTGGTGACCAAGTAGTTCGTCGGTGTACCCCTGCACATGAGTTCACCTCTGTTTTGACCTTCATCTACACTTTTTCTTGTGGGGTCACTTTTTCTCTCAACGTACAGCTCTAAAAGTCCCTGACTCATGTCTTTATTGGACAAAAATGTATAGAGATGCCCATCAGTTTTGTACGTCAGACACTAGAGGACAATTCAACGGAAATATCTCGAAGAGGAATGAAATCCCCTAATAGACCATGTAATTTTGTGAGATCTTTGATGCATGGGGCATTGAATTCATAGAGACTTTTCCAAATTCATTTGTATTCTTATACATCTTATTAGCTATTTACTATGTATCTTAATGGGTGGAAGAAAAAACTAATAGCACTGATGACTCTCGAGTTGTTCTTGATTTTGTGAGCTCCCAGATTTTTAGTAGGTTTAGTTTTCTATAATTCATCATTATTGACCAAGGTTGACATTTGTGCCACTGCAACATGAAAAATTTACATCATAAGTATGGGGTTGTTCATAAATTCTCTACAAAATATCACTCCCAAACTAACAGATATGAAAAAATATTAAAGTTAGAAGATAAGAGAATATGTGGGAAAATAGTAAAACCCAACTAGAATGATTACAATTCTCACGTGGATGATGACCTTTGGGAATACCATACAGCTATAAAAACCCAAAATAATAATTTCAATAGATATAATTGTGTTAAGAAAGGATTGTCATCTCCCAGTGGAGGTAGAACCTCATGCATATTGGGATGTTAAAAAATGTAATATGAATCCTTCATATACAGGTGAGAACAGGAAGCTACAGATTCAAGAGTTGGAAGAAATTTGACGTGATGCATATGAGAACTCCCAGATCTGTAAAGGGAAGACAAAGGAGATCCATGATATCATGATTCATCATAAAATGTTTCATATTGGTGAGAAGGTTATCATGTATAATTCCAGGCTAAAGCTCCACCCTCATAAACTACAATCTTGAGGGATCGATCCTTATACCGTTACTGATGTTTACCCATATGGTGCTATACATGTTTTTTATGAAAAGTGTGGACAAAGGATTACTGTCAATGGGTAGAGGCTCAAACAATTCTATGAGGAATTTTGATAGAATCTCATATATTAAATCGAACTGATAAATTCCAAATATGACACCACTTAGTAGGTCATACCTTCTCCCTAGATTTATTTACTATTCTATTTATTGAAAATACTTTCATTGTGGGAAACATATATTTTAGGTGTTGGGGAGGGTGACATGTCATAGTTATGATTAAAAAAATATTTTTTTCATTTTTGATTACTTTTCCTTATTGTTTGTTTTTTGATTAAAATTGATTTTAAAAATAATATCCAAAATCATTTTCATGGTTGAGTTGATTTTGTGGAAATTTCCAATTCTTTTGGAAAAATGATATTCAAATGAATGATGATATGGAATACTTTTCTATAACTTGTATTTACAAATCCATCTTTGGTGTTTAATGGATTTTTGAATCTCATGCATCATTAGCACTGACCAATATTTCAATCCCTTACTCGAGTAAAATTATTTGCCATTTATTGCATATTCTTTATTTTAATCACATTATTGAGAGTCTCAGGTCATGTAGATAAACTGGAATATTCCTTGATTCTATTTGAAGCCATAAATTCAAGTATGATACATTCATGATTGAGGTAATCATTTATTGAAAATCCCTTTGTAAAATTATCTTCTATTTTTTTCCACCATTAAATTTTATCCATATTAATACTTATAGACCATGAAATGCAAGTTTAGTAGCCACATTACTGGTTAATTTACCCCTAACTACACATAACTTATGTATATTCTTGTTAATTTTTAGAATGTGTTGGTGAGAGGGTGTTTTGATTGGAATTCTGGGAAGAGACTCATTATTATGGGTTGATATAAAGGGTTCCAACATTTTCCTGGGGCAACGGGTTCATAATCCATATTACATCATTATTTTAAACTAGTTTCTCTATTTATATCTTACGAAATATACAAAAAAAATTTTTCATTACATTGAAGAAAATAGAACAAAAGAAAAAAATGGAAAAATTATGATGGTTACTCATTATTATTCACTTCTTGGTTGTGAAAAAACAGAAGGACAATGGGGAGAGTTAGTTGGAGGTGATACACTTTGTGAGGGGTTGAGTGTGTATATTCATTGTGAACAGTAGATAAATTTAGATATGTTTTGTACATAAGAGATTAAAAACTCCTCTTCTTCCTCAGATTTTTAACATTAAATCCTACCAACCCTTGAACCTCAGAAAAACCTATTTGAAGATCTCTTGAGTATCGCACTAGTTTCTAATGGTAGAGAAATGAGAATCATGGAAATAATATGGAAATATCACATTAACTATAAGAAAATATCATAAATCCACATTCATATATTCCTTGATTGAAGAGGTAAAATTTTTAGGTGAGGTAGGTTGAGACATGTTACATGAGTGAACAAATGAAGTTCAACAAATTTGAATGTCAGAAATGAAAAATTATTGGAAAATTGACTCCATACAAGAGAAAAGAAAATTTAATTTCAAAGGAATCTTTGATTTTTTCAAACAATTAATTTCGTAATGGAACACGATTAGGATATTATATTTTTCCTAGAAGTGGAAATGCATAGGTGTGGCTGAGTGATCCTACCATGATTCACTGTTTCATTTCACACTTATACCAATGTATTAAATTTGATTTGTATTGAAAATTAAAAATATAATAATGAATTTCACTCCATGTTTGATTTATTAATTTTGTTTTTAACACTGTTAATATAGGAAATGTTACTTGTTTGGATAATTATATTAAAGGTGGAGTTGATTTGGAGGACTTATGATAATATCTAAGAAAAATGGGCCAATCTACACATGATCTAAGAAAACAAGTGGTGTAAAACGAATTATTTTACTAAAAAGTGAATAATTATGGACTGAAACATTGCATACTGGTCCGAAATATAATTATCACCATTTCATCTGATGGAAAAAAATCCCAATTAGTTCATTAAGAGGCCCATACAAACTGATCTGATCAAAAAGTGGATCTGCATGGGGTCAAACTATTGCCTCAATATTTTGGAAATATCTCTTATTATATTCTATAACTACCTGTAAAATTTAACATAGAGGTATAAAAGGTGTTGGACAAAAATGATATTGTTTTGTGCGAAGAATTTTAAGACATTATGACTGGACAAAACCATGGACCAAGAGGATGAGTGAAATCAGGGTGCCCAAAACCACTTCCCACATAGCTTATAAATTGGCACCATGTGCACCTTTGAACCAGAGGATTGATTCTACCAATTTGGAATCCCAAAGGAGTCCTCCCACCAATATTTGAAGTTCTGGAGGCTACGTGAAGTGCTACTTCAACATCTTCTTCTTTCTCCCCTCTCATGGGTTTCTAAACCCTTTGTGATCACTCGGGGTGGAACATTTTGTAAATCCCAAGCTTAATGTTGTAATATTTGAATTTTCTTTCTAATTCCATGATTGTATGCTGTTTTTCATCATCATATATTTTTATTTAATTGAATTATATACTTTTTTTTATAATCAAAATAAAATGATCATGTTTGGGGGTACCCTTTCATGTGATGTATTACACAACGTTCATCTATTTTTTTATCATTCAATTGTGGAATTGGTGTTGTTAAAATTGGTCAATTGAACTCTAATAAACACGGTCAAGTCCATGTAAATATATCTCATGGTATCAAAAATAAATAAAATACAAACCTGTGAAGAACATTGATTTCTTCATTTGTTGACTTTGTGAGTTTTGGTTATGAAGTCGAACATAAATCACATAATCATCGGTGGTGTCTGGTGAATCATTTTGTATTTTCCACAGATTGTTAAGATATTTCCTAGTATAAACTTAGTAACATTGTGTTTATATGTGTTAAAATCTAGGGATTAAAATATCAGAACACTATCTCATGAATCGATGAAGGATGAGTATCATGAGAGTACCCCAGGTTGATCACATTGAGTTTATATTGTTTACTTATACATTGATTTATATCTTTCCTTTTCTATTGTCATATTTAATAATCAATCCCATGAATTATAAAACCTCCATTATCCTTTTATAATTTCATAATTAGAACCACATTTTGGAATTAATGATCTAAGGCTCCGTCGAGAGATGACAAAGGGTTGCTGTTATACTGCAGAAATTCTAGTTAATACTAAACAACTAATTTGACGCACTCGACAATGAGATTAGTAATCCCCAATCATACCCCACAAATGGGAGAACCTCTTCGTAACAAACAATAAACCATGCCCTAATACTAGTCATCATTTGAGTATTAGTCCTTCTTCTTCTATAACATCGGGGAATTTGATTCCCTATTTGTTTGGGATATGTGGGAAGCCTCTCTTAGGTCTAAATACCACCCTCAAATCAACCTTAATGTTCTCTAATATTTTTGATTGAATGTGTCATGTCCACCAAAGAGACCATATAAATCCTAATCACTTCATACTGACTCGACATGATTCCCACCACATGTATTGACCATGCATCTTTGACCTTGATGTCCTCGCCGTATAACGATACACTGCATGGATGGGCCCCTGTCACATGTCCTTAAAAGGAGGCGTGTCACATTAACTAACACAGAACATTTAGGGATCTAATTCCTCTAATGAGGATACATTGGAATTCTATTATATGGGTCCATCCGCAACATCAAACCACTTTTCATCTCTCTGGGATGATGGTAAACTCTAGAGGACCTCATTTTTTGGCATTAGTCAGCATTGTCTCTTTGTCATCAAATCCATGTATATCAATGATGATCCAACAACCTGGGGGTCACCCATGGATACACTCTTTGGGAATGTAATGAGGATTCATGAACATAAGATCATGGCTTAAATCTATAATGAAGTATCATAGTAGGCCATAATTCTTCCAATAGGGTGTGATGACTCCAACATCCCATCCACTTGACCAATGTAGTCAAGAAGTATCGTTGGCCAAATTTTCTTGAAATGAGTGCCTATATTGGTAAATAAAGTCCATGAATCATGGATAACAGGGACATTAGGTGTTTTTAGGTCCCTGAGTAAACTCATTGGAGACCATCCACGAGAATCACACACAGTATAGGCTGATTTCAACTTCACATAACCCCCATTGCAATCATCCACTGGGATCTTGAAAATGAGAAACGTCCTTAACAACATAAAAAATAAGGAAAAATTTCCATATCCTGGTGGGACCATCTGTCCCTTTATAAACGCAATGTGGCACAAATCAGGTCAAAACTGTATGATAATGAATTATTAATAAATTGAAAAATAAATATCATTTTCATTTAGATGTTTTAAAAAAGTAATATAGAATAAATTTTATCTAATAGAAGATGAATGATAATAATATTAATTTAAATAACATTTCAAATAAATATTTTCAAAATTTTATTACATAAAAAAACTAAGAAAGATATTAGGGAAGGATACCAATTGAGAAACATAAAGGAAGAGAGATAAAAATACCCCCTAAAACATTTACAAGTAAGTAAAAATCAATATAATGGAGAATGAAAAATTCAAATAATTAAGGGAATTTTTTTATATTTCTTTGATATGACATCTAATACTATATTTATAGATATAGAAGAGAAATACCTATCCAAAAGTGGGATAATGATATGTTTATCTTATAAATATCATGATGGGTAAGGTATAAATGAATTATAAGAGATGGAGGAAAATATTTTTTACCTAAAAAATACGAAAATTTAAATAATACTTTAAATTTATTTGAATTTGAAAAAAACATCCATAGATTGATTAGAATAGAGAATATCAAATAATAACGGGAATCATCATAAAATCCCATTACAATAACTTATAACACAAGATAATTCTCAAAATCCATTTATATACATCTTAGTTATACAATAAATATATTTTAGAAAAAAAAATTCATATTTATTAATTTTTTATTTATTCATTAATTTATTTTTTATTTATTTATTTTTCAAAAATAATATCATTCATAATATGATAATACTTCTAATTAAATTATTTTTTTAGTTTGTAGGTGATTATAATCATTTTATATTCATGAATTCGACATGTTTAATATCATAAATTTATATGAATCATAATTTAATAAGTAGTTTTGGTGTTCCTTATTCATTACATAAAATTTATGGGTACGATATGTAAAGATTATTTTATGAGTAGTTCATTTGAGCCTATATTATCAAATGTTAATTATTATTTTAGTAATGGTATATACATTAGATATTAACATTAAAGAACAACTAAACTAATTTAAATTAATAGTATATTTATTATATGACTTGAATTTTTTCCATATTCCTTCATGTTGCTAATGATGATAATGGAAAAACATCATTCATGTATGTTAATAAACATACGAATAAATGTTTGGATAAAATTAATGAATTATTATCAGAATATTATTATTTTTTCACTATATAATTAATAAATAAGAATAATGATGTTAATTTTATTTTATTATATTAATTAATTTGATTTTATATTTTTATAATGGGAAGATAAAATATTTATATTTAAAATAATATGTTTATTGTATAAAAGAATTTGTATCATTACTTCCAATACTTATTTGGTTTGATATATTTGAGAATTATTCATGTGAATAGAGTTTACCAAACATTAAAAATGGTTTTAATGTATGGAAATGATATAGGGTATGGAGTTGAAATTGAAATTTAGATTTTGCTTCAAATGGTTGCTTGAGAGGAGTGATTTTATAGGTAAAATAGATTGGAATTTATACCAATATCCATTCCATAATTAATAATGAATTTAATTTCGAGTGTAAAATTACTCATTAACATAAAAGAGAAAATTTAATAACAAAATTTTCATTAAAAATTTATAATTATAATTTTTCATGGGTTTTAAATTTTTTTTAACTTATATAAGAGTTATCATACTTTTTGTTTACAAAAATATTTTCAATACCCAGATTATGAGGCTTATTTTAATGAAAAAATTATATTGAAACTCTTACCTAATTTATATTACATGATAATCTTATTTCAAGATTGAAAAAATAAAAGGTAGTTAGCTTATTGCTTTGGGGTTTTCCATTTTTTCAGTACTTGTTTTGGGTTCCTTTCTTTTTCTCGATTTGAATAAAAGAGGCACAACATATATCTTTCATAAAAAATATGTCATGATTATAAATATAAAACCTATTTTATTATATTTAAACTATAAATTTGAAACAATTATTTATTTAATAACAATTCATACAATATTGATACAAATTCAGAATAATATAATTTTAATTATAAAAAAATGATTATTTATTTATTTATTTAATATCATTTCATAAATTTTTTACGGATATTTATCATTCATTATTCATATTAAATACATTATTTATAATACATTATTCACTTGTAAAAATTATTTATATGAATCTTATCACTATTTTTTATACCCATCAACTATATGTCTACCCAATGGATATATATGACCGAAAACTATGTAACTATCCCATTAAACACTCTCATTCATATATATAAACATATACACAGATCTAAAAAATTATTCGTCAAATTATATCAAAAAATGTATCTCATATCTATATTTTATTCGTTTTTTTCTACAATTATTCTTGAAAATATGAATTTCATAAGTGAGATTGGGGAAGAATAATTAAAGAATTCCATATTTTTAAGTAATTGTAATTATATTGTTTTTAAATTTTTTTTAATTATATTTTAATTATATTTTTGTATTAATAATGTTCCATTAGAGTATACTTTTACATTGTAATGAACTAATGAATTGTTCATTTTAGATCTATATTAGGTTTGGAACGAGTTATTAGACCATGAAACGTGTAAATATTATGGCACGTAATTACATAAGTGTTACATTTTCCCCCATAATTTTTTATCCCATTATATTATATATATGAGAATAAATTGGAGGAATGTTTCTTTATTATATCTTTATGTTACCATGTATATTGCGCGTAATTTTGATTTTTTCATAGAACATTGACCATGTGTATTGTCATGTTTCTTAGTAATTTATCTATCTTATCCAATAACTCTAGTATTTGTTCCTTATAAGAGTGATCATGGTCTATTTTTAAAACCAATGGGTTTATTATATGATATGTATATATTATGTTCTTCATAAAAAGTGATTCATGTAACATATTGTAAACTTTTGATTTCTTTGATGCACATGTGAATAAGATATTACTCATTATTGTTAATGAATATCAAGGGGATCGATTCATAGAGGGATTAACATCTCCTTTTCCCAAAATATATGTTCCCACTTCATTTGTGATATTCAATGGAATACCTTTTCTCCATTATAAAAATAGAAATGTCCTCAATGATTATCAAAATAGTTATTATTTCCACATTTTGATGGTTTAATATGTTTAAAAATCGTAATAATATTATAAATAGTATATGGATCAAGTTATTATCCAAATAAATTTCACCCCTAAATTTATCCCAATATGTATGTGTTTCACATCACATCCAATATAAAGACTCAAATAGCTCCATCAAATGTTTTGAGTAAAATTTATTGTCGTATAAGAACACAATAAATGAGAAATTTTTATGATAGACTAATTTAAAATCTATCATGAAATATTTTAGTGTATATATTAATGTATAAAAAGTAATTTCATTTATACCTATTTTTTTGTATTTTAATTAATAGAATGATTTAGTTATGTATTCATTTAATTTTAAATAATTCTTATAAACATTGAGAGGACACACAAATATTGAACATATATAATAAAAATTGGTACTAAGTTTAACATAAAATCTTTTATAATAACATATATATATATATTATTTATATCCAAAAAAAATTCCTTTTAAATAAAAATTATGTCAACGACATTTAAATCCAATCAAACACAACCAAGATGTAATTATTTCCTTTAGAAATATTTTGGTGGCTCGTATTAAAATCAAAATATATGTTCTCTAATTTCGATTTTCGTATGGATAGTGGTTAAATCATCCCATTTTACATTATTCATTCTTCTTTATATTTTAAAAAAACTATGCATTGTGATTTAGACTCTATAATCTTCCTCTTTATGTAATCCAAAAAAAGTTGTGTATGAGATATCAGTTCTTCTTTTTTAATTCCTAGGATAATTTTATAATGATGTGATTCATTACCATTATGATAATTAATTCATCAATTATATAATTTATTGGATGTATATTTTTATTCCAAATCTTATAACTCGATCATTTTCACGGTTGAACTCAAGATTATTTCCTACTATCCTCAATATCTCTGTATATTCATTTTATAACTCTTTTATCTTAAAAGGATAAAAATTTAATAAATAATTTGGGAAAAAATGTAAATCGTCCTAAACCTTATGATTTATATGTATATACATTTGTTACCCATAAATATTGGATTTCTCTAATTCCTTATAACAAATATAAATTCAATATATTTTCTACTGAGAGCATAAATGACCTTATTTACCATATTATGATTATAATCTTTTTGAGAATTTATAAACCACTATCATCATAGAAACCCATACTTGGATCTTTTTAAAATATATCATTGGAAAAAAGTATATTTTATTCCTTTTTATTAATATATATTCTATAATTCTCACCCAAAAATTAATACCTCTTTATCATTAATTAGAATCTTTTAGCTGTTAGAACTAGATCATGAGTTGAGAAATTATGTTCATGGATCTATATTTGAAATAAAGAATAAAGTATCAAATTATAATTATAATTTCATACATAAAAGAAGATATTATTTAATGTATCACCTTTTATCAAAATCTATTCTCCACATTAATGTTGTATGGGTAAAGGTACAATGAAGAACCATTTTTAATCACTTTAAAACTATCTTATAAATATTATATGAAAATAAAAATAACTCACACTTAATTTAAATATGATTTTTGAATATAAAATCATGATAAATATATTAAAATTCATTGATATCATTAACAAAATACAATTATACAATAGATATATATTAAAAAAAATTATTTGGTTATTCATTAATCATCATTTTTAAAGGATCCATAAATATACTATTTATTTTGATTATATGAACTATTTAAGATACTTTAGTGTCTATTAATTATATATTTTATATATGGTATATAATTTAATTATTTATATTCTCTCTGTAACAATCAAAAAATAAATAAGATATTATTCATTCCTTTTATAATATATGTGAATATTATTGTGGACATTAATGGAAATAATTTTTATAACTATTTATGATGAATAAATTTAAATTTTGTGCTGATTTTTATATATAAATCACAGTCCATGTAATGTTATTACAATTATTCAAAAGGATACAAATATAAAAATGAAAAAAAATTATTTTAAAATAATAATATGATTGATAAATTTTATAACGTGCAACACTGAGCATAAAATGAATCGTAATTTATTATAAAAAATTATTATTCAAATGTGGTATAGCCATATAATTTATGGATATGTATATGAGTAAAAATTTAATGAAATGAATTTAAATTTATCCTACAAAATTAAAATTTATTGGTCAATTATTATAAAATAAGTTCTTAATTTTTGGTGAATTTATTCATTTTTTCAAAAAATGAATTCCATAAAATATGATTTTATTGGTTTTTTTTCAGAAAATAGTAAAATAAATTTATTTATATTTTGGAAGAAAATTTCTTAAAATTTAAACACAATATTTTTAATCATCAAGTTAAAAATATATTAGAAGTAATTTTTTATAATTTTCTGGAAAAATTGTTTTTTAGAAAAATAACGAAAATTACTTATTTTTATTGAAAAACATCCTTTTGTTTATATAATTTAAAATGTTACATTTTATTTTAATTTGTTTTAAAAATTAAATTATTTTTTTAATATAATAGATAATATGATTATGGTAATTATAATTAATTTTATGTTGGATATTTTTATAAGAGATTTTTATAATTTAGAAAACATTTTTTCCTAGAAAACTTCTTTTCACCATGTTCTACTGGATTAGTTTTAAATTAACAGATTCCAATAATGTGGTTTGAATCCTGAAAAATGGATTCAATATTTGAAATCATTTGGATCATATTTTTTTAATTAATTCCAATATATTTTTGGGCATTATGAATATGAACCAATGTAAGTATTTATCACCTCACTAACGGTAAACGTGTGAAATAGGGTTAAATCGTTGGGTTAAGGATTTTAAATTACCATAAAACATTCCATTATTCTATTTTATGATTTAATTTAATTCATATACATCCTTGTATATAAGTTATATCCACTTTTTTTCATTTTTATTTGATTATGACCTTTATATTATTTTATGAAATGAATATATACAAAATATAACTCTCTTGACTTTAATATGTATATATTTTTTACATAAGTATAAAAAGAAAATATGGACTTTTATAATTTATTAGTTTCAAATATGAAATTATTTTTTTCTATTGATAATTTATTTTTAATTTTTACTGATCGAATACTTACATTATATGCTTGCACAACACAAAAAAATAGTTATTCCTATAATAGAAAAAAACTATAAATGATTTTAACAATATTATAAGTAATACAATTTGATTGAATTATTTTGTTATAGGAATTTTTAATATAAATATAGGATATTATGGTTTTTTTAGATGAATAAATTCTAATTACATATGTATATTGAAAACTTTAAAGTCAATGTAATTAAATTGTTCCAAAAAATGACATTAATGATATTTTATAATTTAAAATATGTTACTAAATGATTAAAAATTAAAAAAAAAATAGATAATATGAAAATAGACTGGTATCTATTTTAAAATATAAAAAAAGATCAATTTAAGGGTTAATTTTCCTTTTATGTTATTATTCTTGAGCATTAAATAGTAGAAAAATTTGATATTGCAGTAATTTTCAAATGGATTAACGGGGGGTTAAAACTAATAGATTAGTGTTAGAAAATAAATTAAAATTGGAGTAATATTATTTTAAGATATTATTTATACTTATAATCATACTATATTTTAGATATTTAAATTTTGTGTCACATGATTGTAAAAATTAATTTATATTAATTAATTACTTTAAGTAATTCTAAGACACCTCCTCTCCCCACTTATAAAAGGCAACCTCTTCTCCTCTCTTACTCACTCACATGGATCCATCTATCTTGTCAAAAAACTTCCCATTTATATTATATAATTAAAAATAAAATTATTATATATTCTTTTCTTCATAATATACCATACCAAGGATCCATATAATGGGATCAAAATTAAGTCTACCGTTGAAGAGCTAATAGTTTTTATCGAGTCTTTTAATTTTTTTTCTTAATATACATACTATTAATATATTGTAAACGTCATTAAATATTAAATAAATTGTTTTTAATGTTATTATATGGTATTATTAGTATTATTAATATATTTTCAATTGATTTTATGTCCTACAGAAATAAAAAAATCACTCATGAGTACATACGACTTATCAACTCCAAAAAACTGTGTAATTCATTTTTGATCACCATTTTCATTGGATGATTATAAAAATGTAACTAATGAATATATGTTATATTGATGATATTATAATTATTTTATAATTATACTATCATATAATATTTATTAACGTAAAATCATTTCGAAAACAATGCCAGTCGTGCATTCCTGTGGACAACCACCTCGATGAAGTTATGTGATTCATTTTTAGTTTCTACTTTATATGGCTGGAAATGAAGTTATATTTATATAATATATATGATATATTTTATAAAACAATTATTCTACAAATTTTAATTAGTATTTACCCTGATTTACTTCCATCCACTAAAAATTGAAACAAGCATTCATCCATATGTGCAACTTAACCTATCGGCAAACAGTGAAATGCATTTTTTCTCTACCTTTTATGGATGACCCTAAATATATATATAATTAATATATATGATATTATTATCATGGTTAAAATTATAGATCTTATGGTGCCATGATCAAAGTAAATTACCATTGCCATTGAAACAAAATTCACATAAAAAATAAAACATTTAGCACTTAGAAACGACGATTTTAATAAAGAATTGTTAATAAATGAGTGTGGAAATTTTATAACTGAATAATATATGATATTATAATTATTTAAATTATTATATTATAGAATTATAAATAATTAAAATTTATTATAATTTTTGTTAAAGATATTTCAAAGAAAGTCAAACATGACATAAGGAATTTGTGTTTCTATCCCATTGTTTATTGAGATTGTTTATGATTAATTATCTAGTGATTAAATATTATGACCTATATCTAAATAATTAAATTAATTTTGTTATAATAAGGTTATTTATTTGTATTAAATGTTTTTATTTTATTCTCCTCTCTTTAAAAACTCAATAGACCAAAAAGAATGTTTTTATGGGAAACAATTTATTTATTTATTTGGTTGAAAATTATTTTTATTCTATGTCCATGATTTCATTAAAATATTTTCATGAATGATTTAATATTCACATATTAATATTTAATGTTTTTTAACCATTATTTCTTTTTAAAAAAATATACAAAAAATATTCTTCTTTTCATTTTCTAAATGATGTATTTTGGACATTTTGTTGAAATATCAAAGGAATCACTGTTTTAATATAAATGATCTGAACATAATTTTCTGATATCATGGCCACTTAATTATTTAAATATTAATTTACATTTTTCTAATGTTATTTTCAAGAAATTGTATTCTTTAATATTTAGGAAATTTTATGATTTTATATAAGCAATTTCAATGTGAAAGGGTATTTTCCAAAAGAAACATTAGAAGGAATATTTTAAATGAATTTTTCCTCAAAGATAATATCATTTAATGTTTCAAAAAAGTTACAGTGGATATTATCCATTGATATCATCTTTATTAATTGTATTTATTTTTTATGGTTATAATGATAAGATGATTATGAAACCTCTTTATTTTCCACAATTTATGTTATGATGACGTTTTGAAATGATTATGAAACCCATTTCATTGCCAAATGTAATTATATGATGGATGTTTTATAATATAGTTCCACAAAAATGATGATTTACATTATTTATAAGGTAGTTCAAGAATTTAATTGACCTCCAATTAATTTTTTATTCACAGATATCTCATGAGAGAATAAAGATTGGAATGGGGAGTCAACCTAGTATAGTAAGGGATACTATCCATTAAGATAGTCTTGAGAGTGAACCATCAACAAGGAGAGAGGGGGGAACCCAATAATATATGATATTCTTTTGAGTGAAAATTGAATGAGGATACTATGTAATTTGTAGTAAAACTAATCTTCTATGATACTATTGGCAGTGATCCTTTACTAAGGAAATGATTTTCTAGGTTTATGTGTATTTATCGCTCTTATATATTATGAAAATATTATTCTCTCATTTCTCACATTGTTGGATTTATATTATGATTCATGTATTATTAACTTACAAGCAGTATTCCATGATTTAATATTATTATATACGATATAATGTGTATGGATTTTTAAATGCTAATTTGATGTTATCTTTCTCATTTTATCATTTTTTGATTATATAATCATTGAAATATCATTTGTTCAACCCTATCGAGCATGTTAGATCACCCTTTCTTTTGATTAATTTTTCCCTAGGTTATTATGAATTATTTTACGTGGGGTGCATATTTGAATAAAATTACGTGGTAAGATAATTGATGATGATTTTAATGAAATTTAATGATATAAGAATATTGTGTATCATTTCTCAAAGGACAGTAAACAATTAAATTTATGGAATGCATAATTATGTTTTGTAAGTCATATTAATCTATTATGATTTGATATCTGAGTATGAAAACTATTGAGCATTATAGTTGGTATTAGAGTAGGGTTTAATAAACATTTATATATTACAATTAGAAATATTTGGCGAAAGCCTTGGGATTTGACTAAATATAAGAAACCATGATAATGTTTTGGTAAGGAATAGATTATGTGGTTTTCCTAGCAATACATCCTTATCTAGATATTAAAATTGACATGGTTTTATAACATATACATCTAGGGGTAATAACCTTGAAAATAGATGGTTGAGTATATCTCGACCATCAATCCGGTTAATAGTGAGTCTTCCACTACTTCTCTCCTGATTTGTCACTCTTTATGGATATTCTTGTGCCAATTACATTTTCATTATAAACCATGTTGAATGATTTAAATAAATAATGAACATGAATGACCTTTATTAAACCTATGGTGTTATACTGTGAAAATATGGTTTCATTATTTATATATCATTTAAATTATTTTTTATTATTTCTAAATATTAATATTGTTTCTCACACTTTTATTCGAGTTTTAATCAATGGATGGAATCATGTATAATTGTATTGAACACTGAATGAGAGGTAAAATGTAAAGATTTCCTCCTCAGCAACCAAATGCATCTTGAGATAGAAGGAGAAACCCATTTAATAATTCCCAATTAGCTATCATGTTATATGAATAAAAATATATACTTTGGAAAAAATTGACACACCTAATAAGAGAAAAATTTGGTTTCATGAAGACGATGGAGGGGAGAAGATTATTTTTTTTACATATCAATTATACGGGAAGACACACATAAGAAATTTTCTCAAAGGAATGATAATATATATTATGTGTGGATTATTTCATATATAAATAATTACTATGGTAAAATAAATAGTCCAATGTTGGGATATGATTTTTATTTTAAGGTACCATTTATTATTCAATGTATTATGTGTGGGGACATGAGAAATATCTGATTCCAGTCCCCTAATGAAAGGATTAACTCCTAAACTAAGGACGAATATATGTTATTCAAATAATTAGAGTGAAATGATTTAAGTGTTGATATATTGGGAATTGATAATAATTTTTTATATGTACTATATCAATGATAATCATGTTATAATATTAATTGAAGACATAAGGATTGTTATATAATAGTTTTTATATTATGAATTTCTAATCATTTTTTGAATTGTAACAATAATAAAGAAATGTGATTAAGTTCTAATGTGATATTTTTGGTTAAATTTTGAATAAGGGGATTATAATCCTTAAATAGGATCCTGAATTTGAGATAATAATGTTTTGGGGGGATAAATAGATTATTTAAATTGATGAAATAAATGGGATTTTATTGGTAACATTGAAATTGTTCAGTCCCTTTATGAAAAAAATGACTTCACATTCATATTCATGAAGTTTATTCATTAATTGATTTATGGGATATATTCAATACTGTGTGATTATATATGAGGAATAATGATTTTATATTTTATAGAAATAAGTTTAAATTTATTTATATCATTTAGGGATAATATAGTCAATGATGTTGAGTTAATTATGCTTGATTGAGATAAAAGAGCTATCACATGTTCAGAATATATTGTTTTGATAACCCTGGGATTGAGAAGTGGATTGGAAACTAATTGATTAACGTTAAATAAACTATATTGGTAATTTTATATGATTATAGAAAAAATTAATATAAAGAATAAAGGTTTAGTTATATTTTGGAATCATACATGATTTTATTGTGGGATTTTTGTGATTAATGTAATTAATGGGAAAGATAAGACGATTTTAGATATTATTGGATATGGATTATACATTTCTTTTATTTAAATTTATGAGTGATTAGTTTTTCATGGAGATAAATTTTTATATTGATCTCAAAATAATATGTTACCAAATATTTCATTTTTTTTATTTTATAAATTTGGTTAAACATATTTTGGAGGAGACATTAGATCAACTATTTTTTAATGGATTCTGTTGAACATTAGGGGTGATTGTTGAGGTTTTAAAGATTAAATTATTATATTTATCCATATTTAATTACATTTCATTAAAAATTTGGTTTTTATAAGTATTTATAGAATTAAATAAATAATTTCTAATCCTGTATGGTTGTTATGATATGTTAATAGTTAATTTTAGGGCATCACAATTTAAAAAGTAATCATGAATATACATTTATTAGAAAAAGTGTTGAAGTGTAAATTTATCAAAGCACAACCAATTGATGAAGTTGTTATTATAAAATTGAATCAAATCAAGTAAGTAAATTTGAAAATATTCTTTATCTTGATGGTTAAATAATAATTCAATTTTAGGAAAAGGATATTGAAATAAAAATGTTATCAGTCTAGATTCATTTTAAATGAAATGATACTCTTTTCACCCATTAGTGATTTATGGTTTTCTGGTCATTAAATTTCTCATGACAAGAAACCTATATCTCTCTACAATTCCATGTATGCTAATATTCACCTACATGTATATAATTTAGCTCCCTACAAATGGTATCTTTATTAAGGAACTAGATTATTTGTTATTTGAAGTACCATTAGTTATTTTGGCGATCCCTATTCCAGGGATGTTTAGTTATCCCTATGTACGATCTGGATTCAAAATAATAAAATCTTCTAATATTAAAACTCGATTGACTATGATAAAGTTTTTAGGGAAAAAATTATTTAGTGGGTGGAGGAAGAATATTACACATGGATATTTTTTAAATAGAATAATAAGCTTCATAACATTATTAACACACAACATCTATCATTAACATAGTGGAGATGTATTAAAAAAATTTATTATTTAAAAATGAAAACATTTTTGATTTGTTGAGTATAAATATGAGTAACAACATTGCTAAATAAATTTATATTATTCCTACTCAATACAAATTAATTGATTAATTATTAGGAAATTAAAACATAATTTTTTATGATGTCATATTATGAATTTAAAATATGAATTATATTCAATAATAGGTTTTATGGATATGTTTCGGAAAATAATATAATTATTTTTGTATACTACTACAAAATTTCTTTAAAAAAATGTAAATAATTTTTTTAAATCATCATATTTGAATTATATTTGATTAAATTCTTTATCATTATTGAATGGTTTAATTTTTACGATAAAAAATGAAAACACTTGTTTTTCATTGAGAAGTGTATTTTTTCAATAGTTTACAAAGATCCATTTTGTTTTATATAGTTAAAAAATAAAAAAGGTCATTAATATTCTCTATAAATAAATTGATCTCCTTGTAATTAATTTTATATTGGGAATTGTTATAAAAGCTTTTTATACATTAAAAAGAATTTTTTCTTGAAATATTATATTCATCCCCTTTTGAGGGTATATATTTAAATTAAATTCTTCTACTAATGTGAATCTAATCCTGAAAAATGAATTTAATTTTTTGAATCTAGATGGTCATATTTTATAAATAGGTCCATTTTATTTTTGGACATTGTGATTAGAAACCTTGGAAAATAGTTGTCACCTTAGTAAAATTAAAATTGTTACATCCCAAGTAAGTACTGAATAATATATATTATTATCTATGTATATTTATGAATTAGACAGTGTTTTAGAGGCTTAAAATGAGAATAAATCCAATCTTATGCCTGAAATACACTAATATTCTTAAAAGATTGGTTTACTGCCTTTTGATGAAAAACCATTTTTAAATCAAACTTTTGACAATTTTATAAGCTCTATTTGTCAAAAAAACTTATTATTTTTGATTGGGACATTGATATTTACAATGGATAATTTTTTGTTATTTTTCTGACAATGTTCATTTTTTTAATGAATAGTGAAAAATACTGCATCTTACATCAAAACTGCTATTCATCTAATTAAATTATATGGATAGATTATATTTTTAAATTGTTTTAAAGTGTAAATAGAATATATTTTTACCATGTAATCCAATGGTTTTCATTTAGAATAATTTCACTTTGTAATTGGGAATAAACAAGTGCCAAACATTTCATAGATATTATTTCAAAAAACCTGCTATTTGTTTTGACAATGGGAATTATTTTTAAATTAATTATTGAAATTTATTTGTTTCGAATTTGGTAAAATGGATTCCATATTTGGAATCAGAAGTTCCAAATTATGTTATTATGAATCTTTTGTTTTTGGACATTATGAATAGTTACGACGGAAATTATCATTAATTATCTTGATTAATGAGTAATCGGGTAGTTAAGGATAATAAAATAATATCATAATAATAAAAAAAGACACCAAAATGTTTCCTAATGCTTCTGGTTGTCTCATGGCCGACCATGGGATGCCTTTTTCCAATCTTCGGGACCCCATGGAATCACTTTTGTGTGAAAGTGACTTTTTATCTTTTTAGTTTTTAAAGAATGTTAAATATAACAAAGAATGTATCACATGAGTAAAACATTTTTAATTTTGTCTACATATATGATCCGTTGGACTATAAATAGTAATTAAAAAACTAAAAAGATTTCCTACATCATGATATTTTTTTATAATTTTTAGACATTAAATTAATTAAATTATTTATGACATCATGATGATGCAGCGATTTCCTCATTAATAATCGATTTAAATAAAAAGAAAAGATAATGTAAAATAAAAGGCATACAATTTCCAAATACGTATTAGATGAGTTTATTTCGAACCCTTATCACCTTATCTTTTAATTAAATCAATGTGGGACCTTTAAAATTCGAAACTCATTTGAAAATAAAGTAACCTTTTATAACTTTCCAAGATTGCCCCTCCTCTCCACTTATAAAAGGCCCCCACCTCTACCACCTATCCCAAACCTCTCAAGCCTTTTTATCAGCCAACCCCTACTCATTTTGTCTCTCCAAATCCCTATCTTACTCCTTGAAACATCACTTTGGTCATAATTCTTCCCAAGGAATCCGTTGAGCTCAAATCAAAAAGAGTTAACCGTTTTAAAGGTAGTGTTTTCTCTTGTGTTCTTATGTTTTATTTCGCTTATCCAACCCCCTAAACTCTTTTTATTCATTTCATTTATAAAAACACCAGTGTCTTCCATATACTAGGATGTTGTTATAAGAATGATTCTAGCTACACATACACACACCTACATGTAATGGTTAAATAACATATTGTTTCCGTGGATGACGAATTTTTGCCTCACGAAATGATGCTTGTTCAATATTCTTTTAACACCTTCAAAGGTGGCCATGAAGATGTAAATATATTTATATATGATATATATAATATGTTTATGTAATAATTAATCTTCTGTATTTTCCATTTATGGAATACCTTTATGGTTTCCATTATGGGTAAACGCGATATCTTCATTTTAGAAAGTGCGGACTACCGCCCCCTCAACGTGATTTGATTCGTTAATACCATATGTGTTATGTATAAAGGATAGATTGAATGATATTATATATGATACAATACTTGAACTATAATACTATTATGTATCATTATTTTTTAATTCCATTAAATATGAAATAGAAATGGAAGTAGCATTCATGCGTACATACGACTTACCGTCTCCATGAACGGTGAATTTCATTTCATACCTCTAAATGTTATGTAATATTGTAAATACATGTATATGCTAGATATATATGATATATATGATATATAAATAATGAGTATAACTCTGTATATAATGGATACATGAACAACTTTTAATTATAAAGAGCATATTTTTTACTCAAGTTCCAATGATCATTAAAATGACCGTTATTAACTTAAATAATTACATAGTGTTCATGAAATGGTAATAAGTCATATAAAAGGAATAATGAACTTGAAAAAGGTTATTAATAAAGTAGAAATTAACTCAAGTTTATTATTCAGGACATTAAAGAACGATCGAGTCAAGTCGGACCCGAGGTATGGGACATCGTCTCAATCTCCTTTCATTAAGGCATATTATGCTTTATACACAACTTTATTTTATACGGTGTATTATCCAATTTGACTTTTACATTTATCTAAAAGGAATATTTTTATACAAAGATTTTTACTAAACGAAAAAAGGGAATGTTTATGTCATACTTATGTGGCGACAATGACTTCTCCGCCACCGTGACCATTATTTGAGTTTAGGCTTCTTCTACAAGCCATAACGTTTTTTAAATGAAAAATAAACACCATGTTTTAATTTTATTTTATTTTTGTATTGAAAATGGTTTCCATAATTTTATTATATCAATGTTTTGTATTGATATCTTGTGATTATAATGTGCAAATGTTATGTTTCATTTATGCATGTTTTATGTGATATGATTATTTTATGGTTCTTTGGAATTGTTATGAAGACGGATGGTTCCATGATAAACTAAGGGAGGGTGAGCACAATATAGCTCTCTAATGCATTGGATAACGCGAAGGTGTTAATCTTTGATGTTTCTCCGAAGAGATTTAGGGAATATACTGTGATGGGTATTCCAAATGTAACCAAGAGGGTTACTCCCTACGTAAGAATGTTATGAATGCCTCAATATAACTTTATGTCTTATGATTTCTATGATTTATTCATTATTTGATGGGGTATGTTAATGTGATTCTGTTTTACTAGTAATGTATGATATCATTGATTCTTATGGACACACGTACTCATGTTTCATTTCCATATTTTTATATCCCTTACTTCGATTTTTATGCTCATCCCAAGTTTTTGAAATGCTTTTCACTGGTCTAGGGAAAGGTATATGATGTGATGATAGTGTTAATGAAGTATCAAGAAAGAATCCATGTTTTATTTTAAATATGTTTCCGCTGATGGGAAAAATGAGTGTTATCTTTAATGTAACCACTTTGTTTATATGTGGAATCTAATGCATGTTTTATTATCTAATTCTATAAAACTCTAAACCTGAAAAGATCCCCAACATGTATTCATGAGGTAACTCAAGATTAAGTAATGTTTCAGGCTGGGGCCTTATAGTTGGTCTCAAAGGATGGTTTAGATAAATTTAGGAGTTATAATTCTATTAAATGACTATCCAAAAATATTTTTTTTATTTTCAAATTGAAATGATATAGAATTTGAAGAATATGATGTTTCTTCATCTAAGACATGTTTGTTCAGAATGGTTTTCCGCAGAGGAAACAGGGAAGCAGTGCTAGGAAGGCATACAAAGGGACATAACCTTCCGAATTATCATCCTGAGAAGGTCGGAATTGGAACTGAACAGTTTGTTGCAGTAATGGCATAGTTGAATCAAGAGATAAATGGTGGTGGTATCCATGCACGAGATAAGTCTGATCAATCGCAGAGGAACATGTTAGTGGTGGAACATTTCATGAGGCAACATCCCCCATCATTCAGAGGATCATCTGACCCTGAGCTATCTGAAGGGTGGATTAAAGAAATGTAGAAGATTTTAGATGTCATGGGGTGTTCAGATAATAAAAAGGTTAGTCGTGTTATTTACCGTTTGGAGGGTGAATCAAATCAGTGGTGGTCGATGGTTAAAACTATCAGGGACGCTGATGAGATTGACGCTCTCGACTGGGATTAATTCAAAGGTATGTTTCTTGAAAAGTATTTTCCTAAGGCTATTCGACATAGGATGGAAAAACCATTCTTGGAATTGAGGCAAGAGGAAGACTCAGTGGCTGCCTATGAATAGAGGTTCACTCGATTGGCAAGGTATGCTCTAAATTTTATCCGAGACCTTGATAGAAAAATCAATCATTTTTACTCAGGATTAAAGTCAATATATCGAATGGAATTGGCATCTCGTGAGTTAAAAAGTTATGAAAAGCTTATTCGATGTGCTGAGAAGGTGGAAATAGAGTTTTCCGATGATCAAGTGTTTTATAACAACCAGCAGAAGAAGAGACCGAGGTGGCAGGAGAAAGGAATGAATTCTTCAAAATGGTCTGACGGTAAGAAAACTAAGTTTCCAGTTTGTGATAAATGTGGTAAAAGGCATGTTGGGGAATATCATCTGAATACTGGAAAGTGCTACTGATGCAGTAATATGGGACATAAGGCTTGTGATTTCACTGAAAAATATCAGGGTGATGGTATGACAATATTTTATTTACAGTTAGTGAAATTGTTATAGTGCAATGAGATGGGTCACTATGCAAACAATTGTCTGAAAAAGAGCTCGAGTGATGGGAAGCAGTTAGACTACAAGAAGAAAGGGGAGGTGAAATCCTTTGCAACTACTTCAGTAGATGTCGGGCCATAAAATGATGTTGTATCAGGTACTTTGTTTGTTTTTTCAGATTATGCTAGTGTGTTTTTTGATTCGGGCTCTACACATTCTTTTATCTCTAAAAACTTTTCATGTAAAATGGGAATACCATCTCAAGAAATGACTCCTGATCTTTTGGTAAAAACACCTGGGGGAAATGTTAAGGCAAAAATAATTTATAAGAATCTTCCTATCCTTATCCGTTGAAAGAACCTACTTGCAAACCTAATTTTTTTTACCTCTAGTAGAGTTTGATGTTATGCTGTGTATGGATTGTCTATCTATTTACCTTTTATATGATTGAGTGTAGCTCTAAATAAGTTTCTTTTCAGAAATAATTTTAGTTTGTGTACAAGAATGAACCCTTACTGTTGATAATGTATCAGGAGGCTGAGAATCTTGTAAAAGATGGAAATGACTGTTACCTTGAAAATATTGTTGAAAACAAGGGAACTGTTCAGATTAATGATGTTCCATTGGTAAATGAGTATCCTGATGTTTTTCTTGATGAGTTTCCTGGAATAATACCAGATTGAGAAGTTGAGTTTACTATAGACTTAATTCCTAATGCTAACCCAATTTCAAAACCGCCTTATCGAATGGCTCAAATTGAACTTTTAGAGTTGAAGGAGAAATTGCAAGATTTATTAGAGAAATGTTTCATTCGACCTAGAAAATCACCATGGGGTGCTCATGTTTTATTTGTTAAAAAGAAAGACGGTTCTATGAGCCTTTTCATTGATTATAGGGCCTTCAATAACATCACTGTTAAGAACAAATATCCTTTTCCTCATATCGATGATTTGTTTGATCAGCCCCAGGGAGCTCAGTTTTTTTCGAAGATTGACTTGAGGTCGGGGTACCATCAGTTGAAGGTAAAGGAAGAAGATATTCCAAAGACCGCATTTCATAAAAGGTATGGCCATTATGAATTTTTTTTAATGCCTTCTGGGCTAACCAATGAACCTTCTGTATTCATGGACATAATGAATAGAATTTTCCACGAGTTCTTGGATAAGTTTTTGGTGGTTTTCATTGATGATATTTTGGTTTTTTCTAAAAGTAAAGAGGAGTATGAATGTCCATTAGGGGTCATTTTTCAAACCTTAAATGAAAATAAATTGTATGGGAAATTCAGCAATTGTGAGTTTTGGTTGCAAGAAAATTTTTTCCTTGGTCAAATTGTTTATAATGATGGGATAACTGTTGATCCTGAAAAAACAAAGGTTGTTGAAGAATGGCCAAGACCCAGTAATGTATCTGAGATTCGTAGTTTACTTGGTTTGGAAGGCTATTACTGAAGGTTTGTTAGAAATTTTTCATGTATATCTAGTCCAATGAGAAAGCTAACTCAGAACAGTGTTAAGTTTATCTGGACAAAATAATGTGATGATTGTTTTCAGGAACCGAAATGAATATTGGTGAATGCTCCAGTTTAGGCACTACCTTCCAGGAATGGTGAGTTTGTTATCTACAGTGATGCTTCATTTAAAGGATTTGGTTGCATCCTAATGCAGAATGATCAGTTAATTTCTTATGCTTCACGACAGTTGAAAACTCATGTGGTAAATTACCGTACAAATGATTTGGAATTAGCTGCTGTTGTTTTCGCTTTAAAAATTTGGAAGCATCATTTTTATGGAGTAAAGTGTGAAATATATACCGATCACAAATGTTTAAAGTATATATTCACTCATAGAGAATTGAACATGAGATAGAGGAGATGGCTAGAATTAATCAAGGATTATGATTTTACAATTCATTACCATCCGGGAAAATAAAATAAAGTGACTGATGCTTTGAGTCGAAAAAGTAATGCTTCATTAGCTATGTTGCGTTCGGAACATGATCCTCTGGTTAAGGATTTGATCAAAATTGGAATAGAAGTTGTTGGTGCAGGATTTCCTTCTATTTTGTTTCAGGTATTAGTGAAATCTTCTCTATCTGACAGTATTATGAAAGCACAGAAGTAAGACAATGAGTTGCAGAAAAAGGTAGAGCTGGTTCAGAAAGGTAAGTTTCCAGAATTCAACATTGATAATGATTTTGTTTTGATATTTGGGAAGATATTTTTTGTGTCGTGTGATTCGCAGTTGAAGAGAGATTTGTTATTTGAAGCTCATAGTTCTCCATTTTCAGTCCATCCTGGCAGTACTAAGATGTATATAGTTCTTCAGGAGTATTACTAGTGGGACGGAATGAAAAGGGATATTGCTGATTTTACTGTGAAGTATTTGACTTGTCAACAGGTTAATGTTGAGAGAAAGTTACCAAAAGGGACGCTTTAGCCTTTACCATTTCTAGAGTGGAAATGGGAGAATATATCCATGGACATCATTGTGGGATTTCCGAAGACACCTCGAAGTAATAATGCAATCCGGGTAATTGTAGATCGCTTGACTAAATCTTCTCATTTCCTTTCCATATGAGATACTTTTTCCCTAGATCAAATTTCCCGTTTGTATCTTATAGAGATAGTAAGGTTACATTGAGTTCCTCTATCCAATGTATCTGACCGTGATCCCAGGTTCACTTCTAACTTTTGGAAAGGACTTCAGAAGTCCTTGGGTACTGAATTAAATTTTAGTACAGCTTTTCATCCTGAATCAGATGGGCAGTCAGAATGAACAAATCAAACATTGGAGGGTATGCTACGTGCTTGTTCGATGGATTATCAGGGATGTTGGGACCAACATCTTTCTTTGGTTGAATTTTCATATAATAATAGTATTCATTCTAGTATACAGATGAAACCATTTGAGGCATTATATGAGAAGTGGTGTCGAACTCCAGCTTTCTGGGACGAAGTGGGTGAAATGAAGTTGATTGGACCAGAATTGGTAGAAGAGATGTCAGAAAAATTTCAGTTGATTCAGAGACACATGCGAACAGCTCAGAGCAGGAAGAAGAGTTATGTGGATAACCGGAGGAAGGATCTATCTTTTGAGGTAGGTGATCATGTTTTTCTCAAAGTATCACCGTGGAAAAGTGTGATTCGATTTGGGAAGAAAGGAATGTTGAGTCCAAGTTTCATTGGACCATATGAAATTCTAGAGGGAGTTGGATCTGTTGCTTATCGAGTGGCTTTACCACCGAGTTTATCTTAGTTACACAATGTTTTTCATGTTTCAATGTTAATAAAGTACATTCCAGATCCATCTCATGTTTTGAGTCCATAGGTAGTTCAGATAGAAGAGAACCTATCTTATGAGGAACAACAGGTCCATATACTTGACCATAAGGAGAAATTGCTACAGAATAAGGTTATTAATCTGGTAAAGTTTTTTTGGAAAAACCACAAGATTGAAGAGGCATCATGGGAATCTGAAAATGCAATGAGGGCTAAATACCACCACTTATTCGATAAGTAAATAAATTGAGGGGACACAATTTCTTAAAGGGGGGAAGGATGTAACATACCAAATATGTATTGAATAATATATATTCTTATCTATGTCTATTTATGAATTAGATAGTGTTTTAGAGGCTTAAATTGAGAATAAATCCAATCTTAAGCATTGAATACACTAATATTCTTAAAAGATTGTTTTACTACCTTTTGATGGAAAACCATTTTTAAATAAAACTTTTGACAATTTTATAAGATCTATTTGTCAAAATAAACTTATTATTTATGATTGGGACATTGAAATTTATAATGGATAATTTTTTGGTATTTTTCTGGCAATGTTCATTTTTTTAATGAATAGTTAAAAATACTGCATTTTACATCAAAACTGCATTTTTATCTAATTTAATTATATTGATAGATTATGTTTTTAATTGGTTTTAAAGTTTAAATAGAATATATTTTTACCATGTAATCCAATGGTGGTCATTGGGATTAATTTTACTATGAATTGGGCATTAACAAGTGCCAAGCTATTCATAGATATTGTTTCAAAAAACTCGCTATTTTTTTGACAACAGGAATTATTTTTAAATTAATTATTGCAATTTATATGTTTGTAATTTGATAAAATGGATTCGAAATTTGGAATCAGAATTTCCAAATTATGTAATTTGGACTCTTTTGTTTTTGGACATTATGAATAGTAACGACGGTAATTATCATTAATTATCTTGATTAATTAGTAATCGGGTAGTTAAGGATAATAAAATAATATCATAAAAAAGACACCAAAATGTATCCTAATGCTACTGGTTGTCTCATGGCCGACCATGGGATGCCTTGTTCCAAACTTGGGGACCCCATGGAATCACTTTTGTGTGAAAGTGACTTTTTACCTTTTTATTTTTTAAAGAAAGTTAAATATAACAAAGAATGTATCACCAGAGTAAAACATTTTTAATTTTGTCTAAATAGATGATCTGTTGGACTATTAATAGTAATTATAATGCTAAAAATATTTCCTACATCATGATATTTTGTTTATAATTTTTATTCATTAAATAAATTAAATTATTTATGACATCATGATGATGCGGCGATTACCTCGTTAATAAATGATTTAAATAAAATGAAAAGATAATGTAAAATATCAGACTTATACTTGTCAAATACATGAGTTTATTTCAAACCCTTATCACCTTATCCTCAAAATACCTCAATGTGGGACCTTTAAATACCGATACTCATTTGAAAATAAAGTAACCTTTTATAACTTTACAAGAGTGCCCCTCCTCTCCTCTTATAAAAGGCACCCACCTCTACCTCCTTACCCACACCTCTCATTCCATTCACACGGCCAAAACCTGCCCATTTTGACTCTCCACATCCTTATCTTACTCCTTGAAGCCTCACATTGGGCAGAAGTCATCCCAAGGAAACCTTTGAGATCAAATCAAAAAAACATAACTGTTTTAAAGGTAGTGTTTTCTCTTGTGTTCTTATATTTTGTTTCTCTTCTCCAACCCCCTAAACTCTTTTCATTCATTTATTTTGTAACAAAACCTGTATCTTACATATACTATTATAGTGTTATAATAAGGATTCGAGCTACACTTACACACACCAATACCTAATGGTTAAAGAACATACTGTTTCCGTGGATGTCGAATTTCAACCTCACAAAACGATTGTTGTTCAATATTCCTTTAACACCTTCAAAGGTGGCCATGAAGATGTCACTATATTTATATATGATATATAATATGTTTATTATTTTACTTTAGATTTTGTATTTTTCATTTATGGCATACCTTTATGGTTTCCATTATTGGTAAACGCGATTTCTTTATTTTAGGAAGTGCGGACTACCACGCCCTCAAAGTGATTTTATTCATTAATACCATATGTGGTACGTATAAAGGATAGATTGAATGATATTATATATGATAAAATACTGGAATTATAATACTATTATGTATCAATATGTTTTAATTCCATTAAATATGAAATAGAAATGGAAGTAGCGTTCATGCGTACGTACGGATTACTGTCTCCATGAACGGTGCATTTCATTTCATACATCTAAATGCTATGTAATATTGTAAATTCATGTATATAATAGATATATAAGATATATATGATATATAAATCATGAGTATAACTCTGGATATAATAGATACATGAACAAATTGTAATTATAAAGAGCATATTTTTGACTCAAGTACCAATGACCGTTAAAACGACCATTATTAAATTAAATAATTACATAGTGTTCATGACATGGTAATAAGTGATATAAAAGAAATAATGAAATTGAAAAATGTTCTTAAGCAAGTAGAAATTAACTCAAGTTTATTATTCAAGACATTAAAGAACGATCGAGTGAAGTCGGACCCGAGGTATGGGACATCGTCTCAATCTCTTTTCATTGAGGCATATTATGTTTTACACACAACATTCTTTTATACGGTGTATAAACCCCTTTGACTTTTATGTTTATCCAAAAGGAATATTTTTATACGAATTGTTTTACTAAACGATAAAAGGGAATGTTTTTGTCATACGTATGCGGCGACAACAACTTCTCCGCCGCCGTGACCATTATTTGAGTTTCGGCTTCCACTACAAGCCATACCTTTTTTTAAATGAATAATAAATACCATGTTTTATTTTTATTTTGTTTTTGTATTGAAAATTGTTTTCATAATGTTTTTATATCAATTTTTTTTATTGATATCTTGTGATTGAAATGTGGAAATGTTATGTTTCCTTTATGCATGTTTTATGTGATACGATTATGTTATGGTTCTTGGGAACTGTTATGAAGACGGATGGTTCCGTGATAAACTAAGGGCGAGTTTGCCTGATATAGCACTCCAATGCATTGGGTAACTCTAAGGGGTTAAACGTTGAGGTTTCTCCGAAGAGATTTAGGGAATATACTATGATGGGTATTCCAAACGTAACCAATAGGGTTAATCCCAACGTAAGAATGTTATGAATACCTGAAGTTACCTTTATGTCTTATGATTTCTATTATTTATTCATGATTTGATTGGGTATGTTAATGTGCTTATGTTTAATGAGTAAAGTTTGATTTCATTGATTCTTATGTACACATGTACTCATGTTTCCTTTCCATATTTTTATATCCTTTTCTGAGATTTTAATTCTCATCCAATGTTATTTAAATTTTATTCACAGGTCAAGGGAAAGGTACATTATATGATGATAGTTTCAATGAAGAGTCAAGAAAGAATCTTTGTTTTATTTTAAATATTTTTCCGCTGATAGGAAAAATGGGTGCTATCTTTTATGTAACCACTTGGTTTAAATGTGGAATGTAATGCATGTTTTATGATCTAATTATATAAAACTGTAAACATGAAAAGATCCTCAACGTGTATTCTTGAGGTAACTCAAGATTAAGTAATGTTTAAGGCTGGGTCCTTATAAAAATTGGTAAAATAATGATAAGAATTTGACAAAAATCTTTAATATTTATCTAAAAATTATATTTATCAAGTTTAAGGAGTGTGTTTAAGATATTTAAATACATGTCTCAAATATACAGTCACATTGTTCCATTTTTCATAGATTATGATCTTTATATTATTTATAAAAAAGTATAAATAAAAAATATCACTCTCTTACCTTTTTTTTAATTTTTAAGTTATTTAATAATTACCTTAATTTCTTACCAAAACTGACACAATATTTATTCAATTAAAAAAATATAATTATTGATTGTGAAAATATTAAATGTAATAATATTTTGATGAATTATTTCTTTAGAAGAATTTTTAGATAAATAAATCATATTACTAATGTGGGAAAGATTTATATTCAAATTCGATAACTGTATTGACGAGTTTAAAGTCAATGTTAGTGAATAGTTATAAAAACGACATTAATGATATTTTATAATAATGAATTTTTTATTAAATGATATAGAAATCATAAAAATAATATATCCAACCAAGTTAATTTTATATGGTTTAAAGTATCAAACATGATCCATTTATTGATCACATTTCCTTTTATTGTAAAATTATTGACCCTTAAAGAGTATCATACTTTTATATTATGATCCTTGGAAAAAAGGATTAATGTGGGTTAAAACTAATATTTAAGAGATAAAAAATCAATTAAACATATATGAATATTATTTTTTGACATTATTTAGAATCAAAATTATCATATATAATAAATATATAAAAATTTATACTCTATATTATAATTTTTTTATATTTATTTAATACTTTATGTAATTCTAAGAGTGCCCCTCTCATCACATATAAATAGGATCATCTTCCCCTATCTTACTAACACATTTTGAGATATATAACTTCAAAAACATACCATTTATCATCTATCATTCTTTAGATAGTAATTATAGGTTTTTTATTATTAAAATAGTATTCGAATGGACTTTAAGAGGGGATCTAATGGATGTTTGCTAAACAAGAGGTAATCATATTTACCAACTCTTTCAAATTTATTTCTTATGTTAATTCCATTAAATATATAGTACACATCATAAAATAATAACCACATTATCATAAATACATTTTTATGATATTATTATTAAGTTACAACCATTTTCCATCACTTTACCATTCTATAAAAATAGAAAACATCACTCGTGCATACTTACAGCTTACCATCTCTACATACTCATGTAATTCAGATTTCATCACAAATTTAATTTTATGGTTATAAAGATGAAACTAATGAATATATTTATATATATGATATAATTACTCTTAATTAATCATAATATCATAACTTCTTTATTACATTCCACTCCTTTAAAAAATAACAGTGTTTCAGACACATACGTGTGGACTACCACCACCATGGAGCGATGTGTTTAGATTTTCATTTCAAATTTACATGATTCATAAAATATATATATATAATGAATATATATTATTTATATTATAATTATTATGGAAATATGAATTAATATTTTAATTTATTTCATTACATTCATTAAAAAATGAAAACAACATTCATGCTTCTGTACGACCCGCTGTCACCATGGATTGTGTAATTCATTTTTCAATATATATCTTTTATGGATGAATATATATCTATATATAATAAATATATATTATATTAATATAATTGATCAAGTTCTATATATAATATATTTATGATCAATTTAGATGGAGTGGAATAATCAAATCACCAATATCTAATGGAAGACGATATAGTTATCACCAATAAATAATGAATTTAATTATGAATTATTAATAAATGAATGTATAATTTTTATTGGTGAATCATATATATAATATTATATTTATTTAAATTATTATTTTACTTAATTATAATATATTTACATTTATTATATAAGAGGTTATATCACTTTTTAAGAAAGTCATACATGAAGTAAGGGATATACGTTATAATCTAATTATTTATCGGGATTTCTTTTGCTTAAGTTTTTGATAATGAAATATTATGAATTACCTCTCAAGATTATGATGAATTTTCTTCTACTCTAGTTATATAATTGTATTACCTATTTTCAATTTATTTTAATCTCTTTAAAAACTCAATATACCGAATGAAATGTTTTTAAGGAAAACCAACATTAGTTTTTAGTTTGGTTGAAAATAATTTTTATTTCATGCCTGTGTATTCTTTAAAATGTTTTAAATAATTTTTTATTGTTCTACTATAAATGTTTATATTCATTTTTACCCACAAATGATCTTTTCACATGTTGTTTAAAAGTATTCTTCTTTTGATTTTCCAAATGAGTTACTTTTGAATTTTACATCAAAATATGAAAGGATTCTATGTTTCCTTAATGAATCATATCTTATGAACTAAAAAGATTTAATATTATGATCTATGATAAGATTTATATATATTTTTAAATTTGAAGACATGTTCTCATACCGTTATTTTCATGTAATGGTTAACTGATCAGGGATATATCATTTTTTACCCTTACTAAGAATATGATATCACCCATTATTATGTTTCCATTCCCCAATCTATGAAGAAGATTTTTATGAAGGTTTTTATAAGAAAAGAAATATTGACACACCCACACGCGCTGTTGAATTCATTCGCGCTGAGGTCAGATTAGAATTGTGTTGTTTTCCCAAACATCACTTTCTACCATGGAATATTATAACAAATGTATGGGGTCGATCTTTTGGAGAAGGAATCTAGAACTAAAAATAAATATCTTGGGAATTTTTGGAGTAGGAGTCGTTTTAAATTTTTTCAGTTTTGGAAATCTAGTTTTAGGGGTTTGAGGGGTTGGTTCAGGAATAAAAAAGGAATCATGATCTATTTCAGTTATCTGTAAAAATGGTGATCTAAATTTTAACATGGTAGGATCCTAAGGACTAGGTTGTGACACAATAAAAAGTCACTAGATAAATATCGAAAAACCAGCTAGTTCTACATAAGCGGTAAATACTCCTTGATCATGGGACATTGAAAACATAGATGCAGTGGGATTGGATTCTAACACGGAATGTATTTTGGGATATTAGTCATAACCTAAAATAATTCAATCAGTATAGGGGCCTTCACTCCAATATCTCATGGTCAGGATTTTCAAATTAATTGAATAGACAATTAACATTAATCCTTATTACTAATACATAATGTTACCGTGTTCATAAATAAAGAGTTATGAAAATCATATGCTTCTACTCTCGATCGCTACCCGAGGTTGTTTAGCCACTAATGGTAGAATTAAGTGTAAATAAATGAACAATTGATATTGTTCATAACATGATGATAAAAGTCTAGCTTAAATAGATATGAAATTTTTTTGTTTCACTAAATAGAAAAGTCATGCAACTAGAATCAAGAAAGGTAAATCACAATCCCATTAACAACATACATGAAATGAGAGAGAAAATTGATGGGACACGATTTCTTTGACTATTAGTGATGAATTACGGATATTATGTAAAAAAGGAAATGCATATGATGTTTAAACAAATCCAAATTAATGGTATTTAAAAAAATGATAATAGACTATGAAATTTCCGTTTAGGGATAAGTTAATAAGAGGGAACAAGAGAGGAATGTAAAAAACCGATGTTTTATTCTATAGAAGCTCTCCCAAATCGGCTGCACAACTCATTTATTTATAGGTGAAAATATACATGATGTGTAATGGGATTCACATCATGTATTTATTATATGTTTAATTCTAGTAAAATTTTTAATCTACCTGTATTGTGTGCATATCTCATCTATGATTTGATGATTTTTCTACTTTCATGCCGCATCTCCTAGTTTAACGATGTGTACCTCCAATCTAACTATATCATTGGAGCAGGTTCAGTATTCAAAGGGTTCACAACAAGTATTAGACACTCATGAAATGTATGGTATCTTTCACTTGAAATATCATGAATTTATTCATTACTTAGTCACTAGAATCATCTTGGAATATAAAATCGGTCATGCATTATAGATCTATTCATTAAACTAATTCTATTATTTTAATTACATTATCTTAACTATTCCTTGAATTCTATACCCATTTTCAATTTACCACACAATGGATTTTCTCTCAATAGTCATGGTCAATTGAAATTGAAGTTATGATCATACCCTAAAGACATTATCCTGACCATATTCATGGGTTGGTTATATCATTTAGACTCTGTTTACAAAAGTACATAAATATTCACGAGAGCTTCATCAATTGGGATCTAATGACTCTATGGATGTGGGTAGGTGGGTAAATTTTAAAAATAAAGCTATAAATACAGATTAATATCTAATTTATAATAAATGAATGTCGTGGCATGTGTAATAAAATGAATCCTACAAGTTAATCATTTCCACACTCCTAGAATCCCAGTTTGGATCCATGTGTGTGTCGAGTTAGAGCAAGTAGTTTATCATATTCTACATATTTTTTCATTTTCATTTTTATATTTAGAAATTCATATATAGGGTAGATCTAATACCCATCCCATAATAACATATGATCCTTCAAGAGATTCATCAGTTAAGAAATGGGGTTTTCGACCATCCTAATACATGAAATATATCAATTTTTCTTTTATTTTGTTTTTTGAAAAGGAACAGAATAGAAGTAAAATTCTATAAATTATAAATTGATAGAAACCAAATAGTCTGATGAGTAACATGAAATATCTCTACAGCCTAATCATCATAGAACAGTTTTTGAATGTAAAGTCATCCATTATACAATGACCTGGGTATGAAAGGATAATTGAATTTTAATAACATCATCTTAAAAGGAAATTCATGGAAACTATGAGTTTAATAATGTAAATTTTCATGATGGGCCTCAGTAAAAAGTGGCTCAAAAAATATTTTCTCATTAATTTTAAAAAATTGTACTTATTCATTCATAACATCAATGAGATATCATTGCATGTTTTGATAGGTTTACATGTCCCATGTAACACTAAAGGAATATTCTTAGAAAACAATATGCTATTATAGTATAATAATCCTATTAGGTAATTAGAATTACAATAGAAACTACTAATAAAAAAGGGTATAGAACCATGTAAAAAATTAATTGCCCTTATTTTTAAAAATGATGAATTTGAATTAGATCACTAATCTCAGAAATCATTATAAAAATATAAACTGTGAAAAACCATTGATTCCAACAATACCCAACAAAAAATTTTCTTTTATTAATATGGGAATAATGTTTTTCATGTTTAAGGTATGGTTAAATTTATTAAAAAAGTCTCTTCTACATATGAGAGTAGGAAATAATTAATGTTTTTCAAAAGTGAATCTCATGAAAAAATTCCCCATAGTTAAAAAAGATATTGTCCACACTATCTGTGGAATTATTTGTGGTAGTGTAATAGAAAATAAGGATTAGAAAAACGAAATGGAAATTGAAATATTGAATATGGATGGAATGATGTTCTCTCTATAAGTAGTGGTCTACCATGAGGGAACCTTTGCTGTTATGATGCAAAAGATTGGTCACCTAATTTTTTTTAGTAAACAAATATTGTAATAGATGAATCATTAGTCCACAATTTAAAAATATGGGTAATTAGAATAACATGTTGGTGAAATGTATGACGAGAAAGGGTAACAATTTTTTATTAAAATTTAGTATATTTTTACAATAAATCACAAAGGCGACACATAATGAAAAGAAAAATACTATAGCATGAAGAATAAATATAGAAAACTAATGAACTATGGGATGAATCCCATAAATCACTAATATGAACATCTTCATCCAAACAGATGAACCAAAATATCCTATAGTGATGTCTATTGGCTCAATGTTTGCTCTAGTGTCTACAACTACTAGTGGAAGCGTCCTCTAACTCGTAGAACTGCTTGAACATGTTGATGACTTCAGGGGAAGCGTGAGTATGAATAATATGTGGAAGGATCGGTGTTATAGATTGAGGTGGTTACTACTATTCATGAATATCTATTTAGGGTTCATGAAGTTTATGTTCTATTTCATCCACACACAGAGTTACTTGTTGTTCCAGAACTGATGGTGGTACAGGCCCATCGACAACCAAAGATGATACAGAGGTTCTAGAAATTTCAATTATAAATTAGAATTATATGAAAAAAGAGACACGTAAAAAGTGATGAAAAATATTCCCATATATATAAATGAACAATAAAAACTATGCGAACATAAAAATTAAATTATGAAAACTGCCATCCTGATCATAAATAAATGTCCACAACAAAAAAGGAAAAAATGGGCGACAAATATCAATCATTATAAAAAAAATATAATACAACGTCTGAATGCTATTGGGTGACGGTGGTATTTTTTGAATGGAACAATGGTAGTGGATACAGTAGGAGTATATGGATCATTGATAGAGGGTGGAGTCACGGTGATAGATAGTTGAGCTTGGGTTGGTGGTGGAGATGTTTCAATCTAAAGTGGGGCCATAAATCTGGCAACTGCATCGATGAAGGTCGCCTCTATGGATGTAGATGTGGATGACCCATTTCAATGTTGTGCCTAATCATCTAGGTACTCATTCTGGGTATCCTAGTTTGTATTTTTAGATGAAAGGTTGGGGTGGGATGTGGGAGGTGCGTGATAAGTAGAAGATGACAGTTTCAAATGTAATGGTGGTTGTGGAGGTGTGAAATCGGAAGGATCGACAAAAGGAAGGGTCATATGGGTGGATATATAGTGCAGGTTATCTAGGATGGATAACTACATAGACCATATATCAGGTAGTATGATATGGGTGGGTGGTGGGATGGTAGATGTGGTGGTGGAAGGGGATGGAATATGGGTGGGTGGTAGAGGTGGGTACCTTGAAGATGGATCAGTTGGTGGGTCTACTACTACTGGTGGGTCCGCTGCATGTGCTACCTGATGAACACCTACTTCCCAATGGTAAATATCATCATTCCTCCCCAAAATATTTATCTTTTGTAGCATCAGAATATAAATTACCTCAACGGGTTTTAATGATTTTATTAGTAGTGATGTATGGAATATTCTGCGGTGCCTAGCCAGGTGTGTGATGAATGATCCACCCATCAATGTACCTAGAAACTATAGTACATGAGCCTTGTAGTATTGGGGGAACAATGAAACCATGTTGACTAGTGGTCCACCCATGGCTGATACCAAGATGAATGCCTCTACCTAGCTCACATTCCCTTGTGACTCCGCCATAGAGAACCATAGGTGTACCAAATCTCTATGAAGAATCCTCAGAGAAAGGATACACAATTTGGTAGACATGGAGATATATGGATCTTGTGGTATATGGGCATCCTATGTAATCATTTGAAAAAGGATTCTCGGATCGGATTATGGTGTATCTAGGTGAAGTATCAAAAATACCTATGATGTGGAAAAACCCTCTGTATAATTTCCCCTACAAATACTAATCTTGGAAAAATAAATCTCATCTGGACAACCTCCCATGTGAAATCAATGTCTATCTATAGCCACCTAAAAATTAGAAAAAAAAATATAGGAAAATACCTATAACGACCCATACTTTATATACATTGTTAATACTTCAAAATTTAAGCACACTTATTACATCATATGACAAAACCACAAAGGACCGTATATGTATAGTGTCTTTAGAAACTAGGAAACATAAACAACTGGTTCATAAATCTTCAACAGTGTGTCCCATTTATTTCATCATATCTAGGGTCCCTTTTTGCATATTCTACTTAATATCCATCCTCCTGACCTGGGGTAAAGAAAACCTAAAATGGTGAGCTCAAATGCTCAGCAAGGGAAAATAAAGGAAATAAAAATCATATCATATCTTTTTGAAAATCATAACCTACAAAAGAGATCATAATATCTTAACATGGAACAAATCATAGAAGTGAAAATGAGATCCCCATAATCATAACCTGAAACTTGAAACTTTGTGGCATGCACACATAATCATGGAAAATCATTTCTTGTTAGTCATGACTCATTTCCAAGACTATCTTAGTGGACAAAGTCCCTTTCTGAACCGAGTCACCCTCGTTCCAGTCCTGTTTCACTAAACCAATATAACCTACCGTTCCAGCCATGTCTATCTCATGAGATAGAAAATCATTACCCAATGCATTGGAGGGAGATATAGGTCCCACCCATCTTATAATGAATCCTTTCTTATGTGTTCCACATAATCATAAAACATACATCATAGCGTAACCCATGTAATAAAAATGGGATTCTTAAACAGTATGACATCCTAAAAAAATTCATATAAGATAAATAAAAAAAATTTCCATCACAACATAATCAAATCCATGTAATAATAGGGATAAAAAAAGAACCCTTTTATTATCTTAGATGGAAAATAATTTTGATAAAATACTTGAACTCCATTCTTGAGGAAAATATCCTTTCTACTTCAAAAAAAACTTTTCCATTCTTAACATGTCATACAATTTTAAATTAAAAGATGTTGATTAAAAATAAACTTGAATACTTGTAAAGTAAAATTCTTGGAAATAATGTTTTAGAAATCCATTCATGCCGTATAAGTTAAAAAAACATTCTTCGTACTTTTGTCGGAAAAGTCAAAAAGTACCTCGTACGAAAAACGACAAAAGATTCCTTTAATTTCTTTTACTAAAAACTCACATAAGGGAAAAATGTATTTAAACAATTGTATGTGGATGGAAATAATATTACATATTTATGAAATATGGATGTGGATGATAAAATACACCCCAGTAAATACTTACGAATAAACAATCTCGGATAAAAATGAGATTATGATATTTCCCTTACCTTAGGTCCGATGTGATTTGTACGTGTCCGAAGCTCCTGTATAATGGTTTAAATAATGTTATAGACTTATTCCAGAATCATACATATTGATATGATATCATATATGGTCATATTTTTAGCTTCTTGTTAGTAATATTTCATTGTTACTTGTTACTCGGGTCTTTATTGCCTTTTGTTCTTATGCGTGTTTTGCCGAACAAATTCTTATTCTTCTTTTAAGGTTATAGATACCTTATATCCAGAATGGTATTAGTGTAACATATATCATATTTATTCATTCAATTCATTTATATAATTACTATGTAATGATTATCATGTAGAATGAGTCGCATCACATCGTGGAGACGGTATTCCGTACGTACGCACGAGTGATGATATCGTTCCTATGATCGTGGAATTGTATTGGAGTATATATATACTATTTCAGTATCAATATTACTTTATAATAATCATAAATAGTTACTCATTACACCATTATACCCATCCTTGTAAGGTGGTGGTGAAAAATAGATTACACCACGGCGTGGAGACTGTATTACGTACGTACGCAAGTGCGGTGATTTCATTTTTCCGTAGGATGGATAGAAGGTTAATTAGGGTTGTTTCATATTTATAATAACATATCATTATGTAAGTAATACTTATGTTATTACTTTATCATGAAACAACTAAAGAAGAAAAAGTTGAAGAAGAAAGAAATTGAAAAGATCGGTAATGGATATTACCTCTTCTTTGGAACGCTTCTTTGAATCCTCCACTTAGGGAACTAAGATTGGTCTTTGAAGAAGACCAGGACCTCTAGGATTATTCTAGGGAAGTGGAGAGGAGAAAATGTCAGGGGTTGTCCGAGCTTGAGTGCTCAAATTGGTGTGAGGAGGAGGGGGAGGAGGTGCCCTTTTATAAGGGAGGAGAGGGGCACCTTAGGAATATCTCAAAATATTATTTTATATTAAAGTCAAAATCGGTTTATAATGGTTCCCAAGGGTCTTATTTCGAAGATAAAGTTGGGATGGGTCTAAATCCAATCATCCAATAGGATTTAGACAAGTTTAGGGTATTATTTTAACCTTATCAATTAGATTTAACTCTAAGTTAAATAATTTAACTTTTACCGTGTCTTTTTGTTTTCTTTCACTATATGGTTAATACACTTACTATAACATGCAAAACGAACCCCAAATTGTTTATTATTAATATATATATCCTTATATAAGTCATTATGCCGAACCTTATATTTTTAGTAATAAAATAACAATTAATAATATTTTATTTTATTTAAAAACTATTTTGTGTCAATTTTGACACTATTTGATATATGATTTTTGTGAAAGTAATAACAGAATTATATGTTCGAACCAAGTTTATTAATTCAAGCATAATATATCATAGTAATCTATAAAATTATTGGAATTCATAAAAAGTCTCATATTACATTTATTTTGGTGTTTATAACATCAATTATGTCAATATTTCATAAATAAGATAATTACTGCATCATAGTTGTGTCATAAATAAATTAAATTATTTAATGTCTAAAAATTATAAATAAAATACCATTATGTAGGAAATCTTTTTAGCTTTCTAATGAATATTTATAGTCGAATTTATCTTATGTATAACCCCATATTAAAAATGCTTTACTTATTAAACGTTGATTTTAACTATTTTAACCCTTCTTTAAATAAATTGATAATAAATGTCCTAATCTAACTCAAGTGGGCCTAAATGGTCATATTTTATTCATAAGGTTGTTTTGGGTCGAATTACACTTATCCAATAGAATTAGGACATGTTTTATGGTAATAGTAATATCATATTTACCCTTAGTTACCCTATTTACTATTAACCGTGGTAAAAAAAGTAAAAAGTTACTATTCACCAAAAAATTATTTTTATCTCATTGAACAAAATTTTACTTACTTATATCAACCGTGTATGTCGGATTTTCGAAATTCCATTCATAGAAGCGGTAAAATTATGTTTTATGCAAAATTCAGTTTTTAACCTACCACTTAGTGGTTTCACTATTCATCAAAAATTGAAAGTTTTCAGAAAAATACCAAAATTTTACCCGAGGCTAATTTCGGTATTCCGAATCCAAAAATGAAGTCCATTTTGAAAAATAAAATTTATAAAATTTTAAAAAGTGGTTATTACTATTCATAATGGCTAGTTTTAATAACATTTTAATAGCATATCGTTGTTTAGTGAAACTCGGTATTGCGTACGACGCAAGCTAACGAGGAAGGTCGCGATTGCGTGTAAAGTAAGCCAAGCAAGTGTGTAGTGAAAGATTCCTTTGAACAAAATATTACTCATAAAAATCTCGGGTGTTACATTCTACCCCCCTTAAAAAGAATTTCTCCCTCGAAATTCGTCACTTTGTAACATACAGATGAGGATACTTCTCCTTCATCATATCCTCAAGCTCCCATGTAGCTTCTTCTAATTGGTGTTTCCTCCATAAAACTTTCACCAATCGAGTGGTCTTGTTTCGTATGACTTTTTTGCTACGATCCAGAATCTCTATCGGATGTTCTTCATAAGAATGATCTTGCTTCTGCGGTACAACTTCTGAGCTGAGTACATGTGAAGGATCAGGTATTTACTTTCTCAGGAGAGATACATGGAACACATCGTGAACTTGAGAGAGATTCGGTGGAAGCGCCAATCGGTAAGCTACCTTTCCAACACGATCCAATATTTCGAAAGGACCGATATATCTAGGGCTCAACTTCCCCTTCTTTCCAAATCTCATAACCCTCTTCCAGGGAGATATTCGTAAGAACACATTATCACCCACTTCAAACTCTAGGTCTTTTCTTCGGTTGTCGACATAACTTTTCTGTCGACTCTGAGCTGCTCTTATGTGTTGTTGAATAGATCTGACCTTTTCTGCCCTTTCATCAACGAGATCAGGTCCTAATAGCTTTCTTTCCCCAACATAATCACAGCAAGTTGGAGTCCTGTATTTATTTCCATAGAGAGCTTCATAAGGAGCCATCTGAATACTGGAGTGAATGATATTATTATAAGAAAATTCCACCAAAGGTAGGTGTTGATCCCAACCTCCTTTGGAATCCATAGAGCAAGCTCTCAACATATCTTCTAGGGTATGAATTGTTCTCTCAGACTGACCGTCTGTCTGAGGATGATAAGGAGTGCTCAAACTCAACTTTGTATCCAGAGTATGCTGAAGACTTCGCCAGAACTTCGAGGTAAATCTCGGATCCCGATCAGATATAATAGAAAGTGGTACTCTATGTAATCTTACCACTTCCTTTACATATATCCTGGAAAGCTGATCTAGAGAGAAATCCTCTCTAATAGAAATGAAGTGTGAAGACTTTGTAAGACGATAAACTATGACCCATATAGCATTATTGCCTTTGGGTGTTTTAGGAAGTCCTCTGACAAAGTCCATAGTGATGTTTTCCCATTTCCATTCGGGTATGGGTAATGGTTGTAACATCCCCTTAGACTTCTGTCTCTCAGATTTAACTTGTTGACAAACCAAGCATCGAGAGACATATTTAGCAACATCTCTTTTCATGTCATCCCACCAGAAGTACTCTTTTAGGTCCCTATACATCTTCTTGCTTCCAGGATGAATAGAGAATGATGAACTATGAGCCTCATCCAACAGCTCCTTCTTTAATTCGGGGATGGGAGGAACTCAAACCCGATTCCTGAACATTATTATCCCATCACAATCAAGGTTAAATTCAGGAACATTTCTCACCTTCTTTTGTAACTCGACATCTTCTTTATGTGCCTCTTTAATCTGTACATGTATAGATGGTTGAACATTCATTTGAGAAAGATAAGATTTTTCCTCTTCCATTATAATTCCAAGATCCATCCTTTGTAAATCCATAAATATTGGATCTTTTGTGATCCTCATCATGGATAAACTAGCATGGTCTTGTCGACTTAATGCATCTTCCACCTTGTTTGCTTTCCCAGGGTGGTAATGGATTGAGCATTCGTAATCCTTAATCATCTCCAACCATCTTCTATGACGCATATTCAACTCCTTTTGTGTGAAAATATACTTTAAACTTTTATGATCAGTATAAATATCACACCTTTCACCATAAAGTTAATGCCTCCAAATCTTTAATGCAAAGATTACCGCAGCCAACTCAAAATCATGTGTTGGTAATTTTGCTCAAGGATTTTCAACTGTCGTGAGGCATAAGCTATCACTATATCATTTTTCATAAGAAAACACCCCAATCCCTTCTTGGATGCATCACTGTAGATCACAAACCTTTCTCCACTACAAGGCAGTGTGAGCACAGGTGCACTGGATAACCTTCTTTTCATCTCCTTGAAATTATCTTCACATTCCTCTGTCCAAACAAACATAACTCCTTTCCGAGTCAACTTGGTGAGTGGATTAGATAATCATGAAATATCTTTTAAAAAACGTCGATAATATCCAGCCAAACCAAGAAAACTTCGGATCTCAGTTACTGTTGTTGGTCTCGACCATCATTCGATAACCTCTATTTTTGCTGGATCCATAGATATCCCCTCTTTTGAGATTATGGGACCCAAAAATGCAACTTTTTGAAGCCAAAATTCACACTTGGTAAATTTGGCATAAATCTTCTCCTTTCTCAGGGTCTTCAATATAATTCTTAAGTGATCTTCATGCTCTTCCTTTCTCTTTGAATAGACAAGAATATCGTCTATAATGACTACCACAAATTGATCAAGATAGTCTCTAAAGACTCTATTCATTAGACCCATGAAGATAGAAGGGGCATTAGTAAGACCAAATGGCATCACTATAAATTCATAGTGTCCATACCTTGTACGGAAAGACGTCTTTGGTATATCCTCCCTTTTGAACCTTAATTGATGATACCCTGAACAAAGATCAATCTTGGAAAAGTATTGATCTCTGCGTAGTTGGTCAAATAAGTCATCAATGCGTGGGAGAGGATATTTGTTCTTGATAGTGATCTTGTTACGTTCTCGATAATCAATGCAGAGTCTCATTGATCCATCTTTCTTCTTAACAAATAGAACAGGTGCTCCCCAAGGTGACGTACTAGGGCGTATGAATCCCTTATCAAGATTCTCTTGGAGTTGCTTCTTCAATTCCTGCAACTCAATTGGGGCCATTCTATAAGGTGTCTTCGAAATAGGCAAAGCACCCGGTACGATTTCTATTGAAAACTCAACTTCACGATTTGGTGGAAGACCCGGTAATTCCTCTGGAAAGACATCATCAAACTCCCGTACGATGGGCATATTCTTAATCGTAAGTTTCTCACCAACCATTTGAGATAAATAACCTTCATTTAGTGGAATCAAGACCCATAAGATGGAAGGAATTTCCACTGGAAGGTTATATTCATCCTTGCATCGATAGAAGATCGTAGATTGATCTGGAATATGAAATGTGACTTCCCTTCTTTGGAAATTGATATGAGATCTATGTAGAGAAATCCAATCCATGCCAAGAATCACATCAAATTCCACTAAAGGAAGGATCACAAGATTTGCAGGAAGCACATTCCCACAAACTTCGATTGGAGAAGAATTATAAACTTTTGATGAAACTGTTGTGCCATTAGGTGTTGTCACAGCTAACTCAACATCTAATTGTTGAGGTAATACGGTGATACCCTTAGAAATTTTTTCAGAAATAATAGAGTGGGTGGATCCAGAATCAAATAAAACATTTGCTACTTTAGGGTGGATGGTAAGTGTACCTTTCACCACTTCATTATCATACTCCACATCGTTGATAGAAATTGCATGTGACTTTCCTTTGTCTTTAGCCTTAAGATTTTTTTGATGTAGACCATCATCATCAACCCTTGGATTTGGGCATTTATTGGCATAAGGCCCCATCTCCTTGCACTTGAAACATTGAAGTGTAGTAGGTTCATTTTGTGTATCCCTTCCTTTGTTTGCATCATTAGACATCTTCTTCCCATTATCGCTGCATTCAAATGCCCGATGACCTTACTTTCCACATTTGAAACATTTACTTGTCCTTTTAAGACAACCCCCTCCGTGTTTCTTTCCACACTTTGAGCATAAGGGAAAGCTCATCTTCTTTTCAGTGTTCTCTTTAGATCTTCCTTTGAATTCCATCTTCCACTTCTTATCAAACCCATGTGACTGATGGGTTACTCCAATCTCCATCTCGACTTTGAGAGCACATCGAATGATTTCCTCGTAGCTATTGAAGTCCCTTATGGATAACTCCCTTTGAAGACTTGGTTTTAAGCCACTAAAGAATCGATCGATCTTACTCTCAGGTTGGATAATAATACCAGAAGTGTACCTTGCAAGTCTTGTAAAATTTGCTTTATAGGTACCAACAGATTCATCATCCCTTTGATTCAGTTCAAGAAACTCTTTCTCCATCTTTGTTCGGAGAATACGAGGGAATTACTTATTAAAAAATAAGTTCTTGAACTCGTCCCATTCCATAGACTCAATTTCATCCCTTTTCCTCGTATTCTTAATAAGATTCCACCATTGATCAGCATCTCCTTCCAAACGATACACTACCAGGATGACATTATCATGTTCAGAACATTGAAGAACTGAAAATATCTTTTCAGTAGTACTAATCCATTGTTTAGCAACTAATGGATCAGTAGACCCACTGAAAGAAGGTGGACGCTTCCTCATGAAGGATTCAACAGAATGTTGCTCCTTCCTTTGCTCGTTTGGAAGTCCTGCATGATTCATAGCTTGAGAAAGTTGTGTGAGCATGGATACAATATTTTTCATTCCATCTCCCATATCGTTTGGTTCCTCAGGGGGACAATCATTGCATTGCCCATCGCATTCCGCATTAACACGGTTCCTTCGGGTTCCATCCATTGACTAAAACCAAGAAGAATAGTGTGAGAAACACTAATTATAATAGGAAAACCACATAATCAAGGATAAAATTTCACACTTAAGGTCTTATCCTAGGTTATTCATGGCCATTTCTAAAACACTGAGATTGTGTTCTATGCTTAGACATATCCTTAGGGTTCTTACTAAGGCTTTCACATCCTAGTTTCCAAAGGTTGACTATACCTTTCCTCTGATACCAACTATAAGGGTCTGGAATTACTTCCAGTGGACTATAATTGATACCTATCAGGGCACTCCATGGGCGGCTACACCCCCTGGGCGGGACACACCACCATCCCCAGTGGCAGCCATTTCCTCATGAAGCCCTTGGGCGGAGAGCCATGCTTCGTCCAACGCTCACATGTGAGAGTTCCCAAGGATCGGATACATTCCTACCTCCTTTGCCTCTGATACCAAATATAACGACCCATACTTTACATACATTGTTAATACTTCAAAATTTAAGCACACTTATTACAACATATGACAAAACCACAAAGGACCGTATAGGTATAGTGTCTTTAGAAACTGGGAAACATAAAAAACTGGTTCATAAATCTTCTACAGTGTCTCCCATTTATTTCATCATATCTAGGGTCCCTTTTAGCATATTCTACTTAATATCCATCCTCCTGACCTGGGGTAAAGAAAACATAAAAGGGTGAGCTCAAATGCTCAGCAAGGGAAAATAAAGGAAATAAAAATCATATCATATCTTTTTGAAAATCATAACCTGCAAAAGAGATCATAATATCATAACATGGAACAAATCATAGAAGTGAAAATGAGATCCCCATAATCATAACATGAAACATGAAACTTTGTGGCATGCACACATAATCATGGAAAATCATTTCTTGTTATTCATGACTCATTGCCAAGACTATCTTAGTGGAAAAAGTCCCTTTTTGAACCGAGTCACCCTCGTTCCAGTCCTGTTTCACTGAACCGGTATAACCTAACGTTCTAGCCATGTATATCTCATGAGAAAAAAAATCTTTACCCAATGAATTGGAGGGAGATATAGGTCCCACCCATCTTATAATGAATCCTTTCTTATGTGTGCCACATAATCATAAAACATACATCATAGCGTAACCCATGTAATAAAAATGGGATTCTTAAACAGCATGACATCATAAAACAATTCATATAAGATAAAGAAAAAAAAAATTCCATCACAAAATAATAAAATCCATGTAATAATAGGGATAAAAACAGAACCCTTTTTTTATCTTAGATGGAAAATAATTTTGATAAAATACTTGAACTCCATTCTTGAGGAAAATATCCTTTCTACTTCAAAAAACACTTTTCCTTTCTTAACATGTCATAAAATTTTAAACTAAAAGAAGTTGATTAAAAATAAACCTGAATACTTGTAAAGGAAACTTCTTGGAAATTATTTTTTAGAAATCCATTCATGCCGTATAAGTTAAAAAAAACATTCTTCGTACTTTTGTCGGAAAAGTCAAAAATACCTCGTACGAAAAACGAAAAAAGATTCCTTTCATTTCTTTTACTAAAAACTCCTCGAAGGGTAAAAATTGATTTAAACAATTTTAGGTGGATGGAAATAATATTACATATTTGTGAAACATGGATGTGGATGATAAAATACACCCCATTAAATACTTACGAATAAACAATCTCGGATAAAAATCAGATTATGATATTTCCCTTACCTTAGGTCCAATTTTCTTTGTACGTGTCCGAAGCTCCTGTATAATAGTTTAAATAATGTTATTGACTTATTCCAGAATCATACATATTGATATGATATCATATATGGTCATATTCTTATCTTCTTGTTAGTAATATTTCATTGTTACTTGTTACTCGGGTCTTTATTGCCTTTTATTCTTATGCGTGTTTTTTCGAACAAATTCTTATTCTTCTTTTAAGGTTATAGATAACTTATATCCAGAATGGTATTAGTGTAACATATATCATATATATTCATTCAATTCATTTATATAATTACTATGTAATGATGATCATGTAGAATGAGTCGCATCACATCGTGGAGACGATATTCCGTATGTACGCACGAGTGATGATATCGTTCCTATGATCGTGGAATTGTATTGGAGTATATATATATTATTTAAGTATCAATATTATGTAATAATAATCAGAAATATTTAGTCATTACACCATTATATCCATCCTTGTATGGTGGTGGTGGAAAATAGATTACACCACGGCGTGGAGACGATATTCCGTACATACGCAAGCGCGGTGATTTCATTTTTCCATAGGATGGATAGAAGGTGAATTAGGGTTGTTTCATATTTATAATAACATATCAGTATGTAAGTAATACTGATGTTATTACTTTATCATGAAACAACTAAAGAAGAATAATTTGAAGAAGAAAGAAATTGAAAAGATCGGTAATGGATATTACCTCTTCATTGGAACGCCTCTTTGAATCCTCCACTTAGGGAACTATGATTGGTCTTTGAAGAAGACAAGGACCTCTAGGATTATTCTAGGGAAGTGAAGAGGATAAAATTTCAGGGGTTGGCCGATCTTGAGTGCTCAAATTGGTGTGAGAAGGAGGGGGAGGATGTGCCCTTTTATAATGGAGGAGAGGGGCACCTTAAGAATATCTCAAAATATTATTTTATATTAAAGTCAAAATCGGTTTATAATGGTTACAAAGGGTCTTATTTAGAATATAAAGTGGGGATGGGTCTAAATACTATCAAAAAATAGGTTTTAGATAAGTTTAGGGTATTATTTTAACCTTATCAATTAGATTTAACTCTAAGTTAAATAATTTAACTTTTACCGTGTCTTTTTGTTTTCTTTCACTATATGGTTAATACACTTACTATAACATGCCAAACGAACCCCAAATTGTTTATTATTAATATATATATCCTTATCTAAGTCATTTGGACGAACCTTATATTTTTAGGAATAAAATAACAATTAATAATATAATATTTGATTAAAAAACTATTTTGTGTCAATTTTGACACTATTTGATATATGATTTTTGTGAAAGTCATAACAGAATTATATGTTTGAAACAGGTTGATTACATCAACCCTAATATATCATAGTAACCTAGAAAATTAGTTTAATTCATAAAAAGTCTCAAATTACATTTATTTTTGTGTTTATAACATCATTTATGTCAATATTTCATAAATATGATAATTACTGCATCATAATTGTGTCATAAATAAATTAAATTATTTAATGTCTAAAAATTATAAATAAAATACCATTATGTAGGAAATATTTTTAGATTTCTAATGAATATTTATAGTCGAATTTATCTTATGTATATCCCCATATTAAAAATGATTTACTTATTAAACTTTGATTTTAACTATTTGAACCCTTCTTTAAATAAATTAATAATAAATGTCCTAATCTAACTCAAGTGGGCCCAAATGGTCATATTTTATTCATAAGGTTGTTTTTGGTCGAATTAAACTTATCCAATAGAATTAGGACATGTTTTAGGGTAATAGTAATATCATATTTACCCGTAGTTACCCTATTTACTATTAACCGCGGAAAAAAAAATTAAAAAGTTACTATTCACCAAAACATTATTTTTATCTCATTGAAGAACATTTTACTTAATGATATCAATCGTGTCTGTTGGATTATCGAAATTCCATTCACAGAAGCGGTAAAATTAAGTTTTATGCAAAATTCAGTTTTTAACCTACCACTTAGTGGTTTCACTATTCATCAAAAATTGAATGTTTTCAGAAAAATACCAAAATTTCACCCTAGACTAATTTCGGTATTCCGAATCCAAAAATGAAGTCCATTTTGAAAAATAAAATTTATAAAATTTCAAAAAGTGGTTATTACTATTCATAACAGCTAGTTTTAATAATATTTTAATAGCATATTGTTGTTTAGTGAAACTCTGTATTGCGTACGACGCAAGCTATCGAGGAAGGTCGTGATTGCGTGTAAAGTAAGCCAAGAAAGTGTGTAGTGAAAGATTCCTTTGAACAAAATATTACTCATAAAAATCTCAGGTGTTACAACACCCCTATACATATCCACATGTAACTCAATGATGTAGTCCAAATTTTGTGTCTTTAGGAGGATAAGGATGGTATCACTAATGTAAATTCATGAAAGGATACGCAATTATAAGGTCTTATACATCTGAATTAGCTTGGCTTGTTACTTGGTATGGTTTATGTAGTGCCTTGGGTTGGAGAAGAATTGGATAGGGTGAAGATGGAGGTGATCATCACTGGATGAATCCTTTATGCTCGATGAGGATTTGTCTTGGGCATTTGGCACATCACGGGTTACGACATGTGGTGTAAAAGGTGAGGGAGTTGTGGCATTGCATGCTTGCTTAGCGGGAGGCTCCTAATATTGGTTTAACATTGACTGGAATGGTTCTTTTTGAAAAGGCCTGGTCCTCTCCATTAACGATGGAGGATTATAGGATCAGGTGTTGTTGGGGGTGGTTTGGTTGAGGGAGTTTGAGGAGTAGGGGTTAAGAGGTTCAGTTTTGTGGTTGGATGGTAGGGGGAGGGGTGGAGGTTGGTGTGGATGAGAGACGAGGAATGAGAGGAGGCTGCCGTTTTTGGAAAGGGAGAGAGAAAGGAGTATATGAGGGGGTGAGGGTGTGTTCGAGAGAGATAAGAGGTGGGTGTTGGAGGGATGAAGAGGAGGGAGAGGGAGGTGAGCGGTTTGAGGGTTCGAGTAGCGGGTCATGAACTTTTGGGTCACGAAATGTTTTTTTAAAATGACCAACAATGTTTAATGATGTGTAACCATGATTCACGTCATGAATGATGGTTTTTAGTGAATAGTTTTGTATAAAGGGTAAACATCATGTAACATTTTTACAAGGCATGTAATTGAAATTTTTTAGCTCAATTTATTATCACAGTGACCTCTAGATTTTTTATTTTCATATGTTCCCCTAAGGATAATCTATTCTATTTTAGGTTATGATGAACTACCACTAGTTTCCACCAATTTTACACTTCCTTTAACATCATGATACTGACTCTATTAAGGCTCAATTGATCTTATAGATGATGAAACAACATTCATGGAAGGGTTATTAGATGATTTGCTATCCATGATCATTCACCTTGAATGGTGGTCCACCCAATCATTGAATTTCAATGGTCCCATAATGGAAAACCAGATTGACATAAAAAGAGCCAGACCCTCATGATTTTAGCATTAAAGTGTACAATTTCAATCTGGAGATAAATAATAGAACCTTTTTTACTTGTAAAAATATGTTCCTTTCAATTCATTGATCATGACATTACTTATTTATTCATTTTAGATCTTGGAGTTTTCATAGGCATCCTTATTGATTTCTTCAAATTCACTCAACTATAACATTAGATCTGCTCTATCATTCTCAGAATCCAAATTCATTATATCAATTTCCCTGTATGTGAGATGCTCTTGTTTAACTAGAAGATGACATGGTTTAGTTTAATCTAGTCTGAGCGTTGTTGTCCCTATTTTTGTTTTGTATGCAGTGCGGTATTACTATAGTTCATCATTCATATGTCGACTCAAATCACTTCTTATTGTGTTCACCAACTTTTCCATGATTTTCTTGATCTATCTATTTGAAAATTCCACTTTACCTCTTGATTGTGGTTGGTAGGGCGTTCAAATATTATACCATATTCTATACATTATGAGAAATCCTTTAATATCTTGAGTGGTGGAATGTGTTCCATGATCAATAATGAGTAATCTTGGAAATCCAAATCTTCATAACTCATTATTTTTCATAAAATTACTGACTACTTTCAATATTCCATGTGATATAGCTTCACCCTTTTCTATTTAATGAGTTGTAGTTAATGACAACACAGATGTAGGAATTACCATTTTATGTGGGAAATTTTCCCAACAATTCGATTCCCCATACGTTTATTTTATGGGTTTCTATAATTGGCTTTTATGTCATTTTATTCTCTTTTTCTAATATTCTATGTTAACTAGAACCTATATGAAAACTTTGACAAAATTCCCTTGTGTCTTGATGTAGTGTGGGCCAGAATTGTCCTCTTTACAAACTTTTTTCTATAGTGCACTCGTGTTCTTGATGTACTCTTGTTGGTGACATATGAAATGTTTCTATCTGCTTTGGGATTTCATTCTTAGGGATGCAATGTCGCAATAATCCATCTATATAATTATTGAGTAGGAGTGGTTCATCCATGTAGAAATATTTGTATTCCACCAAAAATATTTTCTTTTGTTGATATGAGGTGTCTTGGTGTAAAAATATTATAACAAGATAATTGTTAATATCGTAAAACCATTGTTGAACTGTAATGTTGAAAAGTTCTTCATCAGGGAAATCGACTTCAATGTAAGTATCATCATCCTTCTTGATTAGTGGAATAGGAAGATGAGATAAATGATCAGTGATCACAATTTTCATTCCTTAACTGTATTTGATCACAATATACAATTATTATAGTAGGAGGATCTACGTTTTTAGCCTTGGATTGACATAAATTTTTCATTAGATTCCTTATGGAAGCATGATCAGTGTGCACAATCACCATGGACCAGACCATATTGGTACTGAATTTTTTAAAGGCATACACAACAGATAAATGTGATTTCTATATAGTTGTCTAGTTGACTTGGTATTTATTCAATGTGAGATAGGAAGAGTAGATAATAATGAATATGTGACCGACGTGTTATCCTAAAATAGCAACAACAACAAAGTCTCTAGCATCACACATTAATTCGAATTCCTTGTCGTAATTTGGTGAAATTAATAAATGGGATTCTATCAGGAATTTTTATAATGTTTTGAATGCCATCAAACATTCTTTAGTGATTTAAAAAAAGAACTTCCTTTGAGAACAAGTGTGTCGATAGGAGGGAAAATTTTGGGATGTCCTTTACACATCATCTGTAGAATCAAGCATAACCGAGAAAGCTTCTTATACCCAAAACTGTAATGTTTTTAGGTGTATACATTATAGAATTTATCTTAGATTGATCAGATTTTATGCCTTCTATAGAGATTTTATGCCTGAGGACTAAACCTCCAATAACTATAAAATGATTTTCCAAATTTAAAACTAGGAATTTTTCTTTAGTGTTTCATAAAAGCAACATGAGATTGCATCAGATGATTTCAAAATATTTCCCAAAAACTATGAATTCATCAATGAATATTTATAATAATCCCTTTTCCATATTATAAAAAATATGAGTCATGAATCATTGAAACGTTTTTCAAGAATTACATATGTATAATATCATGCACATGTAAGTGAATGTGCCAAATGAACATTTGAATTTTGATTTTGGTAAATCAATTGGGTCAACTACAATTTGATTGTATCCTAAACATTCATCCAAGAAGCAATATAAATGATGTCTTGAAATTCAATCCAATAAGTGATCTGTGAAGCGTAATGGAAAATGATATTTTCTTGATCCTACATTCAAGATTATTTAATCATTGAAAACTCTCCAATTAGTGATGGTGTGTGTTTAGATCAATTAAATTTAACTAGTCTTCTCCACTGTAAGTCCACCAATCCTGGGAACTACTTGTAGCGGGATCACCCATTCTCTATCAGATATGAAAAATATTATTCCTGCATCCATAAGATTTAGTAATATTTTTTAACTACATCATTCATTTGAGGTGTGAGACACCTTTGAGGTTCACATTTTGGTTTTTCATCTTCTTCTAGTAGAATACTGTGAGTGTATACAGTCAGACTAATCTATTTGATGTATGCAACACCATTAGAAATTTATTTCTTGTGTCTCTTCAAGTATTCAACCTGTTTTCTTACAACGCCTGAGATAGTTTATAGTGGATGTTTATTGGTAGTTATTTTGGAGATCCCAATTGTGACTACATTAGGGTACTGGGTAAAGGCTTCGATACTAGTGTTGGTGGTTGAATAACTGAGGGGGTGAAGGGTGATAATGTATCCCTTATGAGAGGTTCATTGAAGATCACTTCCTCAAAATCACACTATTTTTCTACATATGAGAGTGAATCATTACTATCTTCTTCTATGGAAATATTTTCCTTTCCTTCATGGTTATGAGATATAGAGTTATAATTAATGGAATCATATAATTGGTTAACAAAATTGATAATACTGAAGACTACAAGTGCTTCTCTAGCTCGAAATATTAGACATCCTTGATATACATATTTTTGATCATTTTATATAACTAAGAATGGGTTTCCTTGTATAAATAAGACATCACCTTCTTCTTGCATATCTAGAACTAAGAAGTCCATTGGAAATATAAACTTTCAGACTTTGATTAGAACATCATCAAAAATACCCCTATGATGTTTCGCCGATCTGTTTACAAGTTTTATTATTACTCGAGTGGTTTTGAGCTTTATGAGTTACAATATAAAAATTACACTAATTTAAATTAAGTTGATGATTATCTCCAAGATCGCACAACGTTCTTCCAAAATTTCACACTCCGATAGAACAAGGAATTGAAAAACATTATGGTTCTCTCATCTTTGGTTTTATTTTCTACTAAAAATAGTAGAACATTATTTATTTAGAGAGATGAAACCGATATATTCTATTTTTATTTTTTTGGATAGAATATCGTTAAGGAATTTTGCATACTTTATCATTTGAGAAATGGCCTCTACAAAGGGTATATTGATATAAAGTGGTTTGAAAATCTTCAAGAACTTTGTATACTTTGATTTTTATATACCATGCATTTATATTTCTAGAAAATGAAGAGGTGGGGTTTTTGATGGTGTAGAAACATAAACCCTTTCTTTATGTTTCTCAAATGATTCGGTATTTGTAGTTAGTGATACTTATTGAGATGTTACTGGGGAGGTCTCATCAACATTTTCTTCTTCCAAGGGTGGTTTTTTTAGGTTATTTGGTTTTCATTTTTTTTCTTCCACATGATTTTTGAAATTCCAAAATATTTCCACTTCTAATCACTATTGCCATAGCTTCATCCATTGGGTATGTATCTGTATTACTAGATAGAGTACTAGATAATCTTTCAGACAAAGGATTTGAGCTTTAATATTTCTCAAGGAAGATCATTAGTTCCATGTATCCATCTCCTAATTTTTCATTTAGTGGCATTCTATATGGAAAAAAGTATCCATGAGGTTATATACATTACTTTTGAGAAGGGACGGTTGTTGCTGAGGTCTTGTTTGAGCTGGTTGAAACATCTACTATTATCTTTATTGGAATGTTTTTTTATACACATATTATTGAGGTCCTGGTATAGGGTTCATGATAGGATACCCAGGTGGTCCTTGATTCCAAAATGGTGCTTGACCATGTTGATATTGAAAATAGCCTTGGTTGTTTTGTGGTGGTTGCTAATTTAGCCTCTGCTGGTAATACTGCTACTACTATCAATAAGGAGGATTATACTGATTGTAATTAATATAATTACACTCATGATATTATAGTGACTAAAAATAATCCTTGCAGTCTTGTTATAGGTGGGGTCCACCACACATTTCACATGACTGTATTTCCATTGCAGGAGCTGGAGGGGGAGGTGTAGTAGGCAGTTCGAAGGACTCTAGTTTTTTTGTGAGCGCTTAGACATGAGATGCTAGTTTTGTGTCTTCATCCACTTGGTGGATGCCACAATTAGGCATTCCATGATCAATTTTTCACAAGATTTCGTTTTGAGAGGCTTCATCCAATAGGGATCTTCAGAATTCAGGTGTCTTGAATATCAGTCCTACATCAACAGAAACATTGATGGTTGTTCGTGCAGCTGGTTGGAGACATTGTTAAACTATCTAAAAATGGATCCACATGTCCCATCCATGTTATGGAAAATTTATCATTAGTTCCTTTAATATGTCCCATGATTCCAATTAAAAAATATTCATTAGTTTGAGATAATTTTTTAATGTCGTTATGGAGCTTCCAAGTTGAAATCAATGGGAGGAATTTGTCATGGAACTTTTTGGAATGATCATCCCTAGTCGTGGTCGAATCAAAATATTGACTATTAATCCAATACAAGGATGAGTCTATAAGAGAGAATGGGAAGTCCTGAGGTCTGATAGCATTTAATGATACTACCTCCTTGAAAAAGGTATTACAAATTTCCAGGAAGTTGGAGATGTGATAATGTGGGTCTTCACACTGAAGTCCATTGAATTGACCCATTCTCTGTATCATGTTAATGAGTTTTTTTGTTATTTCAATAGTATGAGATTGTGTTGGAGGGTGCACTAGGATTGGTGTAAAACCATGGATTTATGGAAATCTATAATATATGTTGGGTATCTCCTGATATATAGGTTTCTCTCTAGGAACTAATTGATACATGTTCATTGGGTTCGGTGGGTTATGTCAATATTGATTTTTTGGGTCAGCCGTGTTTAATCAGCAGCATTAAAATAGGTAATTTTTCATCTCGAGATTGAAGGCTTACTATTATTTCATCTCAAGTCTCTTCGAACATGTTAATGGACATTCGTGCAAGCACTATGCCACTAGATCAGAGACAATGTGGTGTCTTCGAAAAAAAATAAAGGGGTGGGGGAATGTTAGTCCCAAGACTTTTTCCAAAGGATTGGCTAAGAGAAGCACTTCATTACCTTTTCCCAACAACATCTACAAATTTGGTGTGACCACATGCATCATTGAATTCACGCGGTCTCTAGTAAATTTAAAATAATGTTGTTTTCCCAAAATTCACAGGTTACAGGGGAATAATACATTGAATGTATGGGGTCTATCCCATAGTGAAGGAAGTTAGAACCTGTATTCAATGAATTTGGTATTTTTTGTGAAGGAGTCGTTTTAAATTGGTTTTCTTTGGGATATTTAGTACTAGGGGGTTGATTGTTTTCATGATGAATTAGAGATAGGTCAAGATATATTCTGGGAATTTTTTGAAAAGTTTATCTTGATTCTAACTTGATAGGATTCTTTGACTTTGGCTGTGAAGAATGTAGAATTTACTAGTTGACTATAGTAAAATCAGATAGTTCTTCATAAGAGGTAACTATTCCTTGATCAGGAGATAATTTTAAACTAGAAGCATTAGTCTTGGCATCTAAGCAAGAAATTATTTTTGGTTATTGGCCATAACATAATATACCATAACCTGGACAAATTCCATCACTCTAATATCCTATGTTTAGGGATTTTTGTATGTATTTAATATAAAATTAATTTTTTTCCTTATTACTAATAATGAAGGTTACCAAGTTGAAAAGTAAAGACATATTTAATTCAGATGACCCTACTCTCGATCCCTAATATATATTTTTTAGCCACTCATGGTAAAATTAAGAACAAATAAATAAAAAATATAATTTTTGTTTTACATGTTGAGAAAAATCATGCTTAGACGAACATGAAATTATTTAGTTTCACTAAATAGGATGATCATGCAATTGAAGTCAAGAAAGTTAAATCACAATGCAATTAACTTCTTACCTGATGTGGGAAATAAAATGAATTCCACTTGAGTTTGTTAATGATTGGTGATGAACGAATGTGATGATGAAAATAATGGAATGAAGATGATGTTGAAAAACAATCCATGATACCTATATAAGTATAAAATAATGAAAATAGTCTATGAAAATTGTGTTTAGGGATAAGTGAATAAGATGGAATGAGATCGTAATGAAAAACATAAAAGTTTTCTTCTCTAGAATATCTCCCAAATCTTCTACACTTCTTCTATGTTATAGGCGAAAACATACACGATGTTTAATGGGGTTTACATCGTGTAATGATGATTTGTTTAATACTCATTGGTTTTTTAATCTACATGCATCTCCTATGATATTTGAATATTTGAATGATTTCACATAGTGTATCCCAGATTAATGAACTGTACCATCTTTCCAGTTATATCTTTCAAGTGGATACAACGTTTAAATGGTTCCCAGCTTGTATTACCCACTCAGTATGTGTAATAAATTCTTTACATGCAATCATCCGGACGTAAGTCATGAATTTGTTCATGAATTTACGTAGGCTTTGAAACACTACTATAAATCATGTAATGATTTTTCATGATGTGTAATAGAAAAATTATTCTCTTTTTCATCATTATCTCCTTTGATTCCTTGGAAGCCTTATTTTAGAAAAACTCATCACATACCAATGGAATTATAAAAAAAATCATTAGAAACCCTTAATGGAATTCATGAAGAAGTATATATGATTTTAGCATATCAACTATGTGATAATATATTTTTGGGAGATGTTGAAGATCATTCATGAAATAAGAATATTCTGTATATATTATCCTAGGACACTAAAAATTAAATTTATATCATGAATCATAATTTTTTCTAATGGATATTCCACTTTTAATATTGAATATATATGTATAAAAATTATGGGTCACAATAAAAATGAAGTAGTTCTCTACCTACTAAAATGCAACCCTATAAAATTTTGAATATTCGATGGGTAAATCCTTGAATTAACTCCTATGAAAATGTAAACAATGTGTTCCTTTGTCAACATTTGTGTAACCATGTTTCTTATCTTCCAATAAATGGTAACATTCTAAGTTCCACAATCTAAGAAATGGTATAAATTTCCAAAAATAGGATATGTAATGGTCATAATAGTGTTAGTTTAAGGATACATAATCTATTCATCCACCTACATAAGGGTATTATTCCATATTCACGCACTCAACCAGTATTTGTTATATAAGGAGGACCAAGACAAGCTTATGATGAGTTTTAATGTAACATTATGAACCAAATCTCAAAGATTATGAATTGAAATTCTTTAATTATGTTACGATCAATATGATATCAAGTGAATATTGATCATGACCAAGAGGAAATTGGATGAAATACATGGCTGAATCAACTATAGTGCGAAGAATCTGATGAAACTAGATTTGTATGAAGCTGAAAGAGAGACCGTGTTTTCAGATAGGAGTCGAACAACGATTGAGGAGATCAAGCTTAGTGAATGAATAATGAAGGTGATGTTGACGAAAGTAGAACTGAGATGAAAAATATCTACTAGGTTAAATGAATTCAAATGATTCAGTAGAGCTCGATCAATGTTGATGAATTACTCTAACACTTGAGGATATGATTCAAGACATTTGGTTTCTTGTTTTCAGTTATTTATAAAATTTAATGTTGAAGATGAAGGTGACTCTAAGTTATCTAATGTTGTGACTTCAGAATAAAAGAAGAAATCACCCAAAATTATTGATGAAATGAAAGTATTTGAGAATTAGGTTTTTTGTTTCACCAAGCTAATCCTCAATTTCCAATATAATATTTAATGGATTCTAAAATTGGAAACGGAAGCCAAGCCAATTGATTTTGGAGTGTACGAAGCGGGATCAAGTAAAGTCTGGTTCATGGGGTTGAAGAGGAACATTTAATCTATATATATTGATGTTATATATTAATCTAAACTAAATTAATTAAGGATGAACTGCTTTGCGGAGTAACGAAGAACTGAATGAATTTTAGTGGGAGAAATTTGGAATTTATGTAAGCAAGAAGTGAAGAAAAAATTGGATGATCTCTGAGCTGTACTAATCAAAGGGAAATGGAAATGTTGAACAAGTAGAATGCTAAAATAATTAATGAATTTTCATCCACAAAATAAGAATAAAATATTACAAATTTAAAATTGTGGAATCGCTTATTGTGCAACACAAAATCACAAGGTAACTCTCAAAACATACATTATAAGAACAGAGAATCAAGAACCCACATGGTTTTATTTTCTATATTTGTGGAATTTGTATCAATCCCCAATAAGTAGATGATTAATAGTCACCTATGGTAACATAAATATATTAAATTCAACCTATATAAGTTGTTAGAGGTTTTGATTCTTAGATTTATTGTGTGATTGTGTAAAAAATCATTGGCCTACACATTCAGGGGGGACCATTTCTTTTCTCGAACCATACAATTGAATAATGAAATGAATAATTTTATGATGAAGATAGGGTTGAATCTAGAAGAAAAAAAAGAATGAAATTCAACAAGTATGAGTACTTGAGATATATGGAATATCATGATTTCAATTCTATTTAGAAGGATTCTATGTTACTATCTCATTTATTTTTTAATTTAATATCATTTTACTTGTGTTTTTCCAATGACAATACACATGGTTACTAAATTAATTATCAGTAATAAAATTATTTTTCTTAATTAATCATTCTTATACATAATTTATTTTACTCTTGGATAAAATTCCTTATTTTGAAAATTTCATCCCCATTGTGTTATTTATTTTTTAAAAAATTCAATAAATAGAATTAAATATTTAGATAGTTTGAATCATTTATCTACTTATTAAATTTCTATAATGGTATTATGTATTTTGAAATAATTCTTATTCGTGTCTAAGTTAGGATTTATCTTATGAATGACCACAATTTTCTAAATTTTCACACTGGTTAGTGAAAACCCTTCTAAAAATATGGTTTGTGGAATTTAGTAGTACTAATATTTCCAATTGAGAATATAAATTGTTTATGTTATCTTTTTTTCATTCATAGATGAACCCATTTTAATGAAAATCAAATTTATATTGGGATACATTCATCAAAATTCCCCTTTGTTATGATATTCATACCTCCTAGCCATAAACCTTTAATTATGTCCTCACACCATCAACACCACAAATTAATTTCATCATTAATATTTTTTCGCTATCATTCCATTATTGGATTTATTATCTTTCATTTAGCCATTTCATCAATTATTTGTTTTTAGAAAATTATTATCAAATAAATCCATTTGATATTGACCCATCTTCTCTATGGACACACCATGATCAACAGTATCTAGTGAGTGTAGGAAAATAAGAATTATATTTTTATAGTTCAAATGATAAGATAACAAAATTTACTATTATATAATAAAATTATTGATGAGGTCCTATGGATTTAAACCCCAAAGGAAGGTTTTGTAATATCCATGAAAATAATAAAATCTCAATAAAAGTAAACAAATCGAAACAGATGAAATTTTTTGTGATGATGTGTTGTATGAGTTGAGTGGGTGATGAAGAAGAAGAAATTGAGACTGAAACTATAGACAAATAACCATCATAAGCAATAATAAATACTGATTTATTGGATATATAAATTTTCATCATTTGAAACTGTTATTAATTCATTGAAAAATTAATATTTTTCTTGTGGTCTATTTAAAAATTAATCCAAACCAAACTATAAAGATTTATGGATCACTAATGGGATTTTTTAGTAGTTTGTTTACTACTGTGTATTCACCCTGATGGAAAATAAAGAAATTGGTCCGACCAAGAATATATTTCCATTTATCATCATATGATAGAATTTTACTTAAAATATTTTTTTCAATTAATAATTTGAATAATTTATTAAACATTCAAATTATAAAAAATATAATGGTTAATAATTCTTGAATGTTTGGAGGTAAAACTATAGTAAGAAAAATTAAAATAATAACATCCCAACCATGAAGATGGGAGAATAAATTAAAAATTCAATGGTTATAAAAATTTTATTATAACAATATATTTTTATATGAAATTCATATTTAAAGATTCAAAATACAATATTGAATTCATAAGAACATAATATAATTTGAATGACAGGAAAAAATAGGCTTCTAGGTTGAGAAACTCTATTTCTTGCTCTAGCTATTTCATGAGTTGTCTAGGTTCTCCAAGGTGTTCTTAAATTTCCATGTGATATCTAATAGTGATTGATTAGTGTTTTCAATGATAATTTTATTTATAAATTCCTCCCTTTTAAATATAGTTTTACTCTAACTCAAGGTTCATGACTCATATACCACATATCAGATATTTTATTTTGAGTTTCTATGTGTCATTGGTCACTATGGATTTTCATAAACCTCAAGTGACTTGGGTAAATTTTTCTAACCGAATACTGACACCCGGACATTGGATTTCTTGATTCTTAATTCAATATTTTACTACAACATGTTATGTCTACACAATGTTCACCATATCCGAATCAAGCTACCATTTGAATTTTAATTTAGTATAAAAATTTAGGGCACCCATTCATTTTACATTTTTTGAACAAGAATTTGATAATGTGATGTTGATGAAGCCTGATGATATGGTGGATCAACATTGAATTTAGTAATTCTTACCATTATGTAGCACTTATAGGTGTATATATTCACTTTCATAACATTATGATTATGTAATGATATCTGTATGAATATGCTCAATATACCTTTTCATAGGGTTTAAAATCTACCATTCTGTAATGTACAACATGGAATATGTTCAACTTCAACATCACTTATCATTCATTGTTTGTTACTCAATATTTTTTCTTATAAAATTATTCATCTAATTCCAATCATCCTGGAAAAAATCTAATAGTTGAATCATATTAAATTAACATTTCTTGACATCAGTTATTCTTCATCAAGCATTAATTTTTTTCATCAACTTGTTTGAACCCAATGAGGCATTTTATCAAACACCCGAAGATATCCACATGTTAATCCACAATTTTCATCATTAGAGAGTTGGAATTCCCCATTCATCAACTTTTTTATCATGTAATAGAGAAAAAAACACCATTTAGACACTGATCATGGAACGATTATCTCCATTCTCAATCAAAATTAAGGTTCTATCAATCCTAAGTCATCATCATTAACTATGATAATTGGTTATTTTTTTTGTTTCTCATTCATTCCTTCAAGAATCTCAATTATTCATGAGCTCAAATGGATGAAATATTTTTTTTCCTTAGATCGGTACCCTTTGAGATTCTTTCACCTCCTCACATTTTTATTCCATCAAGCAGTGTAGATTCTTCCAAAACAATTGACGTTAATCATATTCAAACCAAATCGAAAGGATTAGATGTATTCATATGATTCAATCTCCCATCATTCGTATAAGAATATTATTATTATATTTTCATCTAACTTTATTGATTGAGTTAAATGGACACAATTTTGAATCTCAAGCCACCATTGAAATTGTTTCAATGTATCCTATTCTTAGTTTCATGACGATTAATCCAAACAATTCTATTTCATTAATTTTGGTTAATATACATTCAATCTCTATCTTCTGTTTTCAAATTAACCATTCATTGGTTCCTCACATTTCTGTTAGATGGAATCACATGCAAGTATGGTAGGTAAGTACTATATAATGGTGCAACACGTTTTGGTCTATTGGCTGTGTGGATAGATTTATATTAAAATTTCTTTAGAAAATACATTACTATGTTAGAATTAATTATTCAAAATGAAAAACTAATCACCAAAATTATACATTAGAAAAAATAAATTTCAATAGAAACCCATCAATTTCATACATTACTATTAAATAATTTCAATGATAAACAACATAAGAGTATTACACATTGAGGATCCAAAGGTTTAGTGTCTTGGGAAAACTAGTACCACACATAACAAATACAACATCAAGCATAAACATTTATTTAATTTCTTCTTCTATAGATTCTTATTGGTACTTGTCCTCTCCTTGGTACATGTAGCCACCTAAGGATATACATCAAAAGGGGTGAGCTAGAAGCCTAGTAAGAGGATAGATAAGAACAATATATGATGGGGTGAGCATAATCATGACATAGTAAAAATATCATGAACATGAGAGGAGAATAAATAAAATACTTGAAATGTTGCAATGCATAAAAATGAAACATCATGTCTTAGTGGTTATCTACCACACATACTTGTGAACCAATATAGCATATTGTTCACACATAATTTCAGATTTAATCATGATATTAATCACTTTACCCAATTAATTTTAGTTCTATATTATTCTAGGTGCACCCGACGCATCTAAACATTCATATTGCGCTATATAATTTCGGGTGCACCCATCACATCATAAAATTATCATTTATCATGCATTCCACAATGAACATATAAAATAAATGAACAAAACTAACCCATGAAATGGAATGGTTTTCATCTCATAAGAACAAATTCACAATATTTGGGTTCCCAAAAGAAATAGGGAACAACATACCTGATACAAGAACCATCAACTTTGAATGAGAGGTAAAAGGTGAGTTCATAAAAGAAGAGTTCATCTGGAAAACTTTTTTGTTGACATAAACATTATTAGAAAAGATTTATATCCCATAAAAGTAAATAAAATGAGGAAAAAATGATAATTATGGAGTAACCATATCAAAAATGGTGTGAAAGAGGGAAAACCCGAAAGATGAAAGTTGGGTTCGAGAATTTCTCTTTAACTTGTATCTGAATGCTTCATTCACTTCAATGTCCGGTATAATTACATTATATTCATTAATTAGAAATTAATGAACCTTTTATACATTAATACGGTTCATTATGGTTTCATTATGTAATTTTATGTTCTTTTTGATGACTTATAGAGTTTGAAAACATTGTTCGGGGATGTTTGTTTTTATGGTTTTTTCATGGGTGGTTCACTTGTATTCATAAATTGATGTTTGGGTAGAACATTGGTAAACATACAGAAATGATATTACATGTTATTAATGATATTACATGAGTTTGAGTGATTTTATAATGAATTATATTAGATCCATTTGGATGAATAATTTTATAATAATTAAATGATGGTTATTTGTGTCAATTTTGGTAGTTTTTTGATCACAACGAACTTGTTTTAACTTATCACTTTGTAATTTCGACATAATTTATTTCAAGAACTTAAAATAGAACAGAATACATATAAAATATTATTTTTCAACCATATAACTATTTTCATTACCAGATTTGAATGTATAAATGGAAGAAGAAATCATGTCATTCTTGATGGTGATAAATTAACACATCACGAACAACGTTCTCTTTAATAAAATAAAAGGAAGATGGAAAGGTGGTTGGGTGATATAATATCCGATTAGAAACATAAAATAACAGTATATTTATAATACTAGAGTTAAAATATCATTTGGATGAAGATAGGTGGGGAGAGATCAAGAAATGAACTTCAACTTGAAAGGAAATAAAAGGAGAAGAGGGAGAGAAATTACCTCTAGAGTCCCCCTATTGAGAACCTCCATAAGGGACTATGCTTGGTCTTTTGATGATACCAAAAGCTCTTGGACGTGGGGTTGGCGATAGGGAAGGTGTTTGTTCAGTGTTTAGAGAAGGCTTGTAGATTTAGAGGTGTGAGGAAATGAGGGTGTGAAGGGTGGGTTTTATTGTGGAGGGGAGAGGGGGTTTCCTTAATATAAAATTCATTATTTTATTAATATCTACTAAGACAAGGAATAGTGAATTTTGAATAAAAAATAATATTAATTTTTCATGTTATCCCAAACCAAGTGGGATTACATCAGCAGATCATCATCGATGACTCAATTAATCCATTATTTAGCATTTATTGTAAATTATCAGATTCTACTATTCATAAAAAATTCAAGTATCTCTGAAAAAACCCAAAAAATTACCCCAACCATTACTATATTTTTATATTCCAAAAATGAATTCCATTTTTCAAAAATAATTTTCTAAATATTAATAATTTATTATTTAATTAAAATCATAATTTACTTAAAAAACAGTTTTTATGATTAAAACTGATTTTATAGTGCTTTCAAACATTATGTAGGGTTTTATAAAATTATCTAAAAACTAAAAGACCGGGATTCAATAATTTATGAATACATTTTCAGGAAATAAATTTTATTTTAAATTAATTAATTAATTATTATTAATTATTTATGACTTACAAAATACCAAAACGTTTACTAATATCAGATTGTCATTTTTTAAGATATCTAAAATTTTCTATAATATTCATAGGTAATTTTAATCTTATGTTGGAAGATTTACTATTCAATAGGTTCATATTAATATTCATAAGGGTATGTTGTTGTTCATATGGGTAGGTCACTATTCACCAAAAATTAATTTTTATTCATTAGACTCCAAAAATCCTTTGAACCAAATTGTGTATGTCAGATTTTCAAAATTCGAAACACAGATGTGACAAACTTATGTTTAAAGGTCACTTATCACTTAGTAGTTCATTATGTTTTGTTTTCATATTATTTTATGTGATAAATATAATAAGGTAATTTTAATTAAAAAACATTGGGTCATTTCATTCTTTCCCCCTTAACAAATTCCCCCCCCCCCGAAATTTCACTTTATACAAATAGGTGAGGGTGTTTCTGCTTCATTTCCTCTTATGGTTCCCAAGCTTCTTACTCAAACATATGGTTACTCCACAACACTTTGGCTAGATGGGTCGTCTTGTTACGTAGAACCTTATCTCTCCGATCCAGAATCTTTATTGGATGCACCTCATAGGATAGATCATCTTCCAGCAACACCACCTTTGAGTTTAGTACATGTGAGGGGTCTGGTATGTACTTCCTCATTAGTGATACATGAAACACATCACGAACATGATCCATATACAGTGGACGTTCAATCCGATAGGCCACATCTCTTATGCAGTTAAGGATCTCAATGGGTCCAATATACCTTTGGATTAGCTTCTATTTCTTCCCGAATCACATTACTCTCTTACATGGAGATATTCGAAGGAAGACTGTATCTTCAACGTCGAACTACAAGTCCCTTCGGCGGTTGTCAGCATAGCTCTTTTGCTGACTGTGGGAAGCTTTGATGTGTCTCTGGATGACATGAACCTTCTCTTCCTTCTCTTGAACAAGATATGGCCCAAGAAGCATTCTTTCTCCAACTTCAACCCCACATGTTGGAGTTCTACATCGCTTTCCATACAGAGCTTCATATGGAGCCATCTGAATACTCGAGTGGAAGCTCTTGTTGTTTGAGAACTCAACCAATGGGAGATGCTGAAACCATCCACCTTTCAATTCTAGAGAACATGCACTTAGCATATCTTCAAGAATTTGAATAGTTCTTTCAGACTGGCCATCAGTTTGGGGGGTGATAGGTTGTGATGAAATTTAATTCAGTACTCAAAGCATGTTGAAGGATCCTCCAGAACATAGATGTGAACCTTGGATCATGTATAGAGATAATTGAGAGTGGAACACCATTCTGTCTCACCACTTCCATCACATATATCTATTCATGTTGTTCATGTGAGAGGTCTTCCTGAATAGAGATAAAATGGGTAGTCTTGGTGAGTCGGTCGGCCACAACACATATAGCATTATTTACCTTTGATGTCTTTAGGAGACCCATGACAAAGTCCATAGTAACATTTTCCCATTTCCACATGGGTATAGGCAATGTATGCATCACACATTTGAACTTTGGTTTCTCAGCTTTAACATGTTGACATACCATGCACCTTGATATATATTTTGGAATCTCTTTCTTCATGATATACCACCAGAAGTGTTCTCGGAGATCAGGATACATCTTGGTACTCCTAGGATAGATAGAGAATGTTGAGCTATGTGCATTATCAAAAATATTTTTCTTTATCCTGGATGACGAAGGCACAAAAAATCCATATTCCAAAATAAATCACACCATCATCATCGATATGTAACTCTTGCAGCTTCCCTTCCTTTAATGCATTCACCCTCTATTGTATCTTCACATCATCCCTTTGTGATTCCTTAATATTCTCCTGGATAGATGGTTGCACAATCATTCGGCAAAGTAGGATGTATCTCCTGCCCTTATAATTTCCAAATCCATCCATTTCATATCTAGAAAGATATGGTCTTTCTCAACCCGCAACATGGATAGAGTAGCAGGTTCTTTTCTGCTTAGAGCATCAGCTACCTTGATCGCCTTTCCAGGATGATAGTGAATTGATAAATCGTAATACTTGATTAGATCTAACCATTTCCTTTGACGCATTTTGAGCTACTTTTTTGTGAATATATTCTTTAGGCTCTTGTGGTCAGTGTATATGTCACACTTCTCGCCATAAAGGTAGTTCCACCATATTTTCAATGCAAAAAATCACGGCTGCCAGCTCTAGATCATGCATCGAGTAGTAATTCCCATGGACCTTCAACTGTCGTGAGGCATAGGCTATCAAATTATAATTTTTCATGATTATAAAACCCAAGACGTTCTTTGAAGAATAACTTTATAACACAAAACATTCTCCACTTTTCGGTAGTGTGAGTACATGTGCAGTGATCAGCCATCTCATTATATCCATGAAGCATCCCTCACAATTTTCCGCCCTGACATACTTTACCCCTTTCCTTGTTAAATTAGTTAGCGGGCATGACAATCATGAAATTTTTCTCACAAAACATTGGTAGTACCCAGCTAATCCAAGAAAACTACAGATTTCTGTGACACTAGAGGACCTGTTCCATTCCTCAATCGCCTTTGTCTTTGAAGGATCCACAAAAATTCCCTCACTTGTGATTACATATCCCATGAACGTGACATGCTTCATCCAAAAGTCACACTTTCTAAACTTGGCGTACAAATTCCCCATCCTCAATGTCGCCAACAAAAGACTTATATATTTTTCATGTTCCTCCTTGCCCTTGGAGTAGATGAGAATATCATCAATAAACACTACCAAAATTTTGTCGATGTAATGTTTAAATACTCTATTCATCAAATCCATGAATATTGCAGGGGCATTAGTAAGTCTTAAGGGAATCACCAAAAACTCATAGTGCCCATACCTTGTATGGAAGGCAGTCTTCTGAATATCGTCCTTCTTAACCATTACCTGATGATATCCATAGTGAAGAACCACCTTAGTAAAGTATTGATCACCTCTTAACTGATTGAACATGTCATCTATCCATGGAGGAGGATACTTTTTATTTATGGTGATCATGTTGTGTTCCTGATAAACGATACATAGCTGCAATGTTCCATCCTTATTCTTCACAAAGAGCACTGGTGCACCTAAAGGTGATGCACTAGGTCATATGAACCCTTTGTACAGATTCTCTTTTAGCTACCTCTTTATCTCCTCCAGTTCGATAGGAGCCATCCTATAGGGACACTTCGATAAAGGGGTATCTCCAGGTATGAGTTCAATTGAGAACTCTACCTCATTATCTGGGAGAATTCTGGGTAACACTTCTGGAAATACATTACTTTATTCCCTCACACTGGGCATTTCCCCAAGGTTGGATCTTTCTTTCGACTCAGCCAGTTGGGCGAGGTATGCTTCTTCATAGGGAATCAACACCCACACCATTGAAGGATTTTTCAAAGGAGATTCATGATCTTCCTTTCATTTATAGAGGATAATGGGATGGTTCGGAATATAAAAAGATATTTCCATTTACCAAATGTTTATATGTGCTCTATATAATGAGAGCCAATCCATTCCTATTATAGTGTCGAATTCCTACACGGGATATATTATTAGATTTTCCGGAATAATCTTCCCAAATACTCTAATAGGAGAAGAGTCAAACACTTGGGTTGCAATGATTGCACCACTTGGTGTTTTTACAGATATCTCTACTTCAAGGTTTTAGGGCTTTGATTCTATAGTTCTAGAAAACTTGAATGATATAAATTAATGCGTAGAACTAGATTAAAATAATTCATTTTCCATTCTTGAGTGAATAGGAACTGTACCTTTTACGACATCGTTATCATGCTCCACCTCCAAAGTAGTGATGGCATATTCCTTCCCTTGTTCCTTTGGCTTTGGTGGTTGCTGACGTTGATTAACCTCAAGAACTCAATGTTTAGTGCACTAGTTTGCATAGTTCCATAGCTCTTTACAGTTGTATAATTGAACCATCAGTGGTTCTCTCCTTTCATTGGCTACATTATCCTTCCTTTTCATTCCTTTTCGACACTCTTGAGCATGGGGTCTTTCATTCCTACACTTTAAGCATTTCCCCATCCCTTTGAGGTAGTTCCCATGGTGCAACGTCCCACATTTTTGGAATGTGGGACATTGAGTTTTCATCCCACCTTTATCATTAGATCCACCAAATTGAAACTCCATTTTTTGTTTCTTATCCCCATAGCCCTAAGACCATTCTCCAAACTCCATATCCACATTGAGGGAACATCAAATGACTTCTTCATAACTCCCAATGTCTCGAATTTCAATAGCTTTTCGAAGGTGGGGTTTTAATCCACTAAAGAATCTATCAATTTTGCTATCATTGTTGATAACAAAACCTGAAGTGTGCCTTGCAGGCCTTTTGAAATTTTCTTCAATGGTTGTGACAGATTCTCCCTCATTTTTCTTGAGCTCTATTAATTCTCACTCCATCTTCATACGAAGAGTTATTGGGAAATACTTGTTAAGAAACATTATCTTAATGTCTTCCCATTCAATCTCTTGAATTTCCTCCCTTGTCCTAGTCTACTTAATCAAAGCCCACCATTGATTGTATTCTCCATCTATATGATAAAAATCTAGAGTCACCTTCTCCATCTCAGAACAGTGTAGCACATAAATGACCTTCTCTATGGAGTTGACCCACTGTTCCTCAAATAATGGATCGGTAGATCCACAAAACGTCAGTGGTCGTTTCCCCACGAAACACTTGATAGCCAGTTCCTCCCACATTGGTGAAGGAGGGTGTTCCCCATTATTATTGTTATTATTAATAACCTGAGATAAATGGGTAATCATCGCCATGATGTTTTGAACTCCACCTCCCAAATAATTGGGGATGTCGTTCGGGAAATCATTGCATTGACCCTCGCATGAGTTATTGGTCTGATTTCACCTGGTTCCCACCATTTTCTAAAATAGAAAATTTTAGAACAAAACATATGTAAACAATTCATGAATAAGTTATTCATTTAAAAAATTTATTGAAAAAAACATAACATATGGGATCCCTATGTAAATATTCTTGTGTGCATATTTTTACTTTGTCTCATGCAATAGGATTCCTCTAGGTTTCACTAATCATATTCCCAAATTAACTAAACCTTTCCTCTAATACCAACTATAGCAACAAGGCCATTTCTTACATTACTATTACATCATTTAAAAGATAAAAAATAAAATATTATTACACATAGAGGATCCAATGGTTTAGTGTCTTGGGAAAACCAGGACCACACATAAAAAATACAACATCAAGCATAAACATTTATTTAATTTCTTCTCCTCTAACTTCTTATTGGGACTTTTCCTCTCATTAGTAAATGTAGGCACCTGAGGATATACACCAAAAGGGATGATCTAGAAGCCCAGTAAGAGGATAGAAATGAAAAATATATCATGGGGTGAGCATACTCATAACATAGGCAAAATATCATGAACATGAGAGGAATATAAATAAAAGACTTTAAATGTGGGAATGCATAAAAATGAAACATCATGTCCTAGTGGTTAACTTCCACACATACTAATGAACCAAGATATAATCTTGTTCACACAACATTTCACATTTAATATTGAGATTAATCACTTTACCCAATGCATTGGAGCGCTATATAATTCTGGGCGCACCTGTCACTTTTAAACATTCATATTACGCTATATAATTCCGGGCGAACCCGTCACATCATAACATTATCATTTATCATGCATTCCAAAATGAACATATAACATAAATGAACATTAAAAAACCATTAAAATGAATGTTTTTCATCTCATAAGAACTCATTCATAAACATTGGGTTCCCAAAAGAAAGAGGGAATAACATATTTGATACAAGAACCATCAACCTTCAATGAGAGGTAAAAGGTGAGTTCTTAAAAGAAGAGTTATTTTTGAAAACATTTTGATTGAAATAAACATTAGTATAAAACATGTATATCCCAGTAAAGTAATGAAAATGATTAAAATATTATCTTTAAAAAGTAACTATAACAAAAATGGAGTGAAAGAGGGAGAAGCAGAAGGATGAAAGTTGGGATAAAGAATTCCCCTTTACCTTGTATCCGAATGATTCCTTCTCTTTAATGTCCAGTATAATGAATTTTTTTCCATTAATTAGACTTTACAGAACCTCTTATAAATTAATATGGTTCATTATAGTTTCATTATGTAATTTTATGTTCCTTTGGATGACTTATAGAGTATAAAAACATTGTTTGGGGATGATTGTTTTTATGGTTTTTTCCTGGGTGGTTCACTTGTATTCATTAATTGATGTTCAGGTAGAACATGGGTAAATATACTGAAATGACTTTACATGTTATTAGTTATATAAAAATATATTGAATTATTTTATAATTAATTATATTAGATTCATGTGGATGAATCATTATATAATAATTAAATGATGGGTCAATTTGGGCGGTTTTTGGATCACAACGAACTTGTTTTAACTTATCACTAAGTAATATGGCCATAATATATTTAATGAACATTTAATAGAACATTATACATATACAATATTATGTTATAACCATAAAAATGGTTTCAGGACCAGATCTGAAGGTAGAAATGGAAGAAGAAAGCATGTCATTCTGGAAGGTGGTAAATTAACACCTCACGAACAACGTTCTCTTTAATAAAATAAAAGGAAGAGAGAAAGGGGGTTGGGTGATATAATATCCCATTAGAATCATAAAGTTACAGTATATGTATAATAATGGGGTTACAATGTCATTTAAATGATGATTGGTGGGGAGAGATCAAGAAATGAACTTGAACTTGAAAGGAAATTCATGGAGAAGAGGGTGTTAAATTACCTCTAGAATCCTCCTCTTGAGAACCTACATAAGGGCATTAGCTTGGTCATTTGATGAGACCAGAAGCTCTGGGACGTGGGGGATGGGCTAGGGAAGGTTTTTCTGTAGAGTTTAGTGATGTCTTGGAGCTTCAGAGGTGTGAGGAGATGAGGGTGTGATGGGTAGCTTTTATAGTGGAGGGGAGAGGGGTTTCCTTAATATAAAATTAATTATTTTATTAACTTCCACTAATACAAGGAATAGTGATAGTTGAATGACCAAAAACATTAATTTTATCATGTGATCCTGAACAAAGTGGTCTTACATCAGCATAGCATCACCGATGACTCAATTAATCCATTATTTCGCATTATTGTAAATTATCAGATTCTACTATTCATCAAAAATTCAAGTATCTCAGAGAAATCCAGAAAATTTCCCCCAACCATTTTTCAATGTGTAAAATCCAAAAATGAATTCCACTTTTCAAAAATAATTTCTTAAATATTATTAATTTAATATGTAATTAAAATCATAATTTACTTAAAAATGGTTTTTACGATTAAAAATGATTTTATAGTTCTTTCAAAAATTACGTAGGGTCTTATAAAATTATCTAAAAACTAGAATTCATGGATTAATTAATTTAGGAATAAATTTTAGGGAATTAATGTTTCTTTTAAATTACTTAATTAATTATAATTTATTATATATGACTTATAAAATAGAAAAACTCTTACTAAGGTCAAATTGCCACTTTCTAAGATGTCTAAATTTTATTTTTTTATTCATATGTAATGTTAATATTATGTTTGATGATTTACAATTAATAAGGTTCATATTACAATTCATCGGGATATGTTACTATTCATAAGTGTAGGTCACTATTCACCAAAAACTATTTTTGTTTCCTTAGACTCCAAAAATCATCTTGAACAAAACTGTGTATGTCAGATTTTAAAAATTCGAAACACTTAAGTGACAAACTTATGTTTAAATGTCACTTATCACATAGTAGTTCATTATTTTGTGTAATCATGTTATTTTATAACATAAATATAAGAAGGGAATTTCAATTAAAAAAATTTGGGTTGTTACAATTTCTATATTCAAAATAAAATTGTTAAAACAATATCCCACAAAATATATTCAATATAAAAACATTTGAATATTGAAAGAAGTACCCCTATATCCAGAACACTTTTAAACTTTAGAAATTATTATTTCACTTCAAATTCCATGAAAATAATGTATGGGTTTTTTCTTCACGAATAATTAAATTAAATCAATAAAAATTAATCTATATCACATCCAACATCTTTATTATCATGAAAATATTATAATAATTACAAAAACCACCATAAAATGATTATGAATCAATTTTTTTAATTCAAATACATTTTCCCATCAAATCATTAAAAATTCCAGGAAATGTTGAGGAAACCATGGAGTAAAATTAGGTACACGTCAAATTCCCACACACATAATCCTAGTTTCCTTAATTAATTCATTCCTAAAATTTAGGGGATGTAAATTCGTCTTTAACATTAAAATAAAATAATTCCACCAAAAATATTATTTTAAATGATTCACCAATTAGATTTTCCCATTAAAAATGTATGGCGTCTCTACTCATAAATAAATATTTAGAAATTGATTTGTTAGTTGTACAAAAGTGATTGATTTTGTAAATATTTAAAAAAGGTAAACAAACAACACTATTCATTTAATTAAATATAGAAACATCACTTTCTCTCCATGTGAAAAAAACTCACTTGATTTGTTTATAATAAATAGACACAACTAAAAGGGTGGAAAATTTTAATAATTAAAAAGAATGAATATTTAACATTTCTATAAGTTTTAAATTTAAGAATTAAATGTCATATGGGATTTTATTGGTTTTCATTTCATTTTTAAATTCATGGTTTATTAGTTTAAAATCCTATTAAAAAGTTAAAAATCAATTATTCTTGTAAATATTACTATCAATATTTCACCATAATAAATAATTGAAATGAAAAAAAAGAAAATGATGTTAGTAGATTGAATCCAAGGAGAATGAAAAATCAATAATTGTAGAAAAATTACCCTCAAATTAAATAAATATTTAAAATCATTTAGAATAAAAATTTCTGTTTAAAAAGTAATAAATTAAGATTATTTTTAATGGAACACTGATATGTTATCAATGAATTGTTATAAGCATAGAGTGAATACCCCTCTATTACACACAAAACCCAAATTTTCAATAATGTTAAATATAACATTGAATAAAAATATAAAATAGTTTTAGTTCGTGGAAATTTTCATTAAAAAAGAGAAAAAATATTATTAATGGTCTTAGGTGACATTATAAACAGAATTTTACATAAGTCAACGAGTTTTTCCAAAAAATTGTTTTTAAATTTCAAAAGTTTCTTCTTTAAGGGTAGTAGAGAATTACGTTAAAAAAATTTCAGATATTTTCATGTTAATGTATTGATAATTAAACATGAAATCATTTAATCATAGATTCCATTTTAATCAAGTTCTTATAGTTATAGAAATTCCCCCACGTATAGATTAATCTTCTGGGTAGTCATTTAATATCTTGAAAAACTATGGAAGAGTTTTAACTAATAAAACAAGAAAGATAAAAATTTTCAAAAATAATTAAATGATAAAAAATGTGTTGAATTCATTGAAATAAATCTTATGATAAGACGCTTTCCTGAATTTCCATCCCACCACCAAAACCTTATATATTTCATTATGTGAAATTTCTTATAATGTATCATTTTTGAGTACCTATATGTTAAAAAAAATTATCTTTTAAATTCTATCAATTATTGCTCATTTTTCAGATATCTAGAGGATTAATTTTAAGGTAAATTGGTTTAGTTTTTTCTAGTATTCATCTGCTTCCTATGATAAAACTACTCTCTCATTCATCTCAATATGGAATCCATGAAGTTGATTAAGTTACACAATCTTCCCACCTAATGGACAGTTTACACTTTTTCTGAGATAAATTAAAGAGTTTGTATCACATCTTTTTAAAATGGCACTGTAAAACCACCCTATTAAAGTAGTTGATCTAGCAATTACAATATTGAGGGACACATAGAGACACATTAAAAAACTAGGGTATCATTTTAGTTGGTTTGATAAAAGATGCGTATATAATTAAAAAAATTGGGTGATACATGTTTGATTAATGAAATTAATCAAGTAGTTATTTATATTAAATAAAGAAAAAGTACAAAATATTCACCACAGGTTGACTTCCATGAAACATTAAATTTAATGTTTTTCATTAGATTCAGTAAAAGAACAATCCTCTTGTTTAGAGATTGGTCCCATTACATTTGAAAGCCCTTAATAGAAATTCTTAACTATATAACCCCTAAATAAAAAAGTCTTATTATCTTCTCTTACAAGTTCACATCCCCATTGACTTGCACTCTTATGATGGTGCAATGTCGAGACCAATTTTTTAAATTTCTAGGAATATTATTCAATATCGAATTGAAAAGAAGAAGTATCTGTCATTATTTGAAATTCTTTTTCTTAATGATGTAATCATGAAAAAAATTATTTCCATATAAATCATATAATTTTTAGATAATTAAATTGTAATATCCAAATGTTCACTCATCTCTAGAAAACATATATTACTTGTAGATTTGAAATTACACTCAAATGTGTGAATATAAACATAATTCTTGTGGTGAATACTCTTAGGAAAATGGAATGGCATTCCAAATAAAAGAATATAGGGAGACATTCATATGGGAGTTTTAAAAGAAGTTCTATAGGACAAAAATTTGTCATGAAACTTGAAGGATTAATCATTCCGTAAGATATCCATGGTTTTCTAAATAGTATTTCTTAATTATCTACGTAAAACCAAACATTTTACAATACAAATAGGGTGCTTAGTAGAACTAGTTTTTTGTAAGCACCCATATTTTGTTCTATTAAGGATCCAAATATAATTTTCTTGAATTGTGTCTTATTTTCAATAATAATAGATTTGGGAACCCTTAATTTAAAAATGATGTTATTTTTAATAAAGTTTACTGTCACGAACCGAATTGGGTCTCCATCAACCCGACCCGGCCCGCGGAAAGGTCCAAAGGGCATTCCCGATCCCCACGGGCTGGCACAAGTGCCCGGGTATCAAATTGAAAATATTGGGGATGATTTACATTTATAAATAACCAAGAATAACCATAAGAAAACTAGACTCAAAAACATTGTTGTAACCACAAGTCTTTAAACATAAAAAGTGAGTCTCAAATACAATTACAACCCCACCACAAGTAACTCCAAAAATGGGTGACCAAAAACCAAGTCAACAACTGTCACCTGATGGAGGTATACCACCGTCCGACCCTCACCACCAATGCCAATCCAGAAGAAGTAGCTAACAACTCGGACCGCTGCTCTCAAAACCATTCCCATTCCCTGCATCAGACATAATCTGATCTACTTACACCCAAGGGTGTAAGTAGGATGTGAGCAATCGCTAAATAGGTTGGTACTAGAGAAATGATTCCGCAAGTAAAAGTTAGGTGACCAAAATATTTGGCAGGTTTGAATTATAGAAAATAAATAATTGAACTAATAACTTTAATGAAAACAGTTTTTAAAGAAAGACAGTTTTAAAAAGGGAATGGTTTTTTTGGTACTAAAAGAAAATGAAAAAACACCTACCTTTTAACACCACAAGAAGTAAAACAGACAACCAGGGATGAGTATATAGTGAAACATGAGAAAAAAAGTGGGAGAGGTCCAAAATAGACTAAAGCTATGTGGGGCCCTATAACCTCACGTCTCGAGGTACCAAATAATCCATATCATACGTTCTCTTTAATGATCCACCAGTAAAGAAACACCTCCATAACCTATTGGTCTCCATTCATCATCCAATGTTTAGATAGTGTTGTAAGTATCCGTCCTGCTAAGTGAAACTGGGCCGGGGACACTCCTAAATCACAAGCACACTAGTCTAGTCCACCCACCTAGTAACCCGACTTCTCCTTTTGTGCTCAATGTTCATTGTTCACCCTACTCATCATGGTCAAGACACAACACACCAGGATGTCAACTATGTAAAACACCATACACCTAGGATGTCAACTATGTCAACCATCACACTTACACAATCAATATAAATCAATAAAAAAACAACCATTAATGGTATTACACACAGCAGAGAACCTCAGGAATAGAACACAACGTGAAAGAACTACACAGTCTGATAAACCACACCATTCCAAGAACCAAACTAAAATTTATCAAAAAATTTAAAAATTGGTTTAGTAGTTTAAAAGAAAAAAACAATACAATCATCAGTGCAAAAACTCACTCGAACACACACTAATACTGTAACAAGAATCAAATTTCAACTACTTCATTTGTTCAAAAACCAATGGCACAACAAAGTAAAAAAGGCAGACAACATAAACATGTCACTGATAATAATAAAACACCAAATTCTACCAAATGAAAGCAACAACTCACAACAGCAATTAAATAAATGACATTTTAATTTAATTAAACTAGCAGTCTAATAGATCAGATAACAGAAGCATGTGAAACAACCAATGTGAAAGTTGGTATGAAAAAGTGATACAGTGCAACACTCCCAATGTGCAACGATCACATCGCATAGATCCATCAAAAAGGTTCTAAAACTATAGGCCATGTATCCTCAATAACAACCCATTAAAACATATGTGGTCCATAAAAAACATCATCAATTAAATAATCTAATTAATAGATGAACAAATTCAATAATAATTAAATAAATTAACTAAAAATTAATCAATTTCAATTAATTAAATTGATTGACAACTAACAAAATTTAATAATAATAAAATAAATTAATTAACACTTAATCAAATCCAATAAATTAACTAACAATTAAAAAAATCAAGAATAATTAAGTAAATTAAAACAAAACCCCTAACCACGGGAATCATCGAAAAAACGACTGAGGGGCGGTGTGGTGGCTGTCCAGCGAGCGTGAATCGGGATGCGGCGGCTGTCTGGAGAATGGAGGGAGGCAGCACAGACGACCGGAAGATTCTCGGCCGAATAGAGGAGAGTCTCTCAATCTCAGTGAGTTTCAGATTGATGAAGGTTGGCTGAGGAATGGCATGAGGCTTGGCCGAAGTGAGGCTGGACAATGGGGATGGTCATAGGGGGAGAAACGGGCAGCTGGGGAAAGCTGAAATCAGTAGGCGGAGAGGAAGAGGGCACAACCTGGGTGAGTGGGAGGCTAGTGCGAGGCAGGTCGGGGCATGGTAGGGTGGGAGATGGAGGAGAGGGGTCCAACGTGGAGGGAGAACGGGGAAGCTCGGCGGATGAAGGGAGGAGAAGAAGGGGAGGCGTGCGGGAGGAAGAGAAGGGAGGGAGAAAAGGGAGGGGTGGCCGAGAGGGAAGGAGAGAAAGGGGGCACGGCAGATGAGGGGGAGAAAAAAGGGAATTGGAAGAGTGGAGGGTGAGCACATAGGGGAAAGGAGAAGAGAAGGCGAGAAGATGAAAGGGGGGAGAGAAGGAGAAGAAGAAAGAGAGGAGAAAAATGTGTGGGAGATGAAATGGTATGAAAAAGGAAAAGAGAAATAAAAGGGTGGTGGTGGTTAGGGTAGATAATAGGAGGGGGAGAAAAAATAATAAAAAAAATATAAAATAAGTTATGTAAATAAATAAATATATAAATAAATAATAAAATAGAATTAAAATAGAGGGATAATAAAATAAAATAAAATTAAATAAAATAATATAAATAAGGGTTACTTATAATAATAACAATAATATAATAATAATAACAATAAAAATAATAATAATAATACAATAATAACCAAGAAAACCATAATAAATTTTATCTAGTTATTTAACGTCTGTCCATCAGGCACCACGCTTTAACCGGCGAAGTCGCACAACTTCACCCATGCCTTGCCTGCGCGTCGTGTGAGGTAAGGATAACAAGCACTCACTGGCGCCACGATGGACAACCCACATCAGGTTCAGACAGTAATACAAGTAACCAATAGAAGAAAACATGCAATTAAATCTTGTAATAAAAACTTAAAATTAATTTCGTACCTCGAGTTATGGTCCAGGCATGACAATTCTCCCCACCGTGAAAAAATTCTTCCCTCAGATAGTCATCTCGAAACCTGATCAGAGAATAGAAAAGGGTACTCCTGCTCAACCCAGGACTTCCACTCCCAAGTCTCATGATCATCATTCACATTCTTCAAGTGAATATGAACCATGGGAATGGAATTTCCATGAAGCACCTTCTCCAGAGAATCCACAATCTGCACTGGCCGCTCAAACATAGATAAGTCTGGCTCAATCTCCAAATCCTCCCAATTCAACAAATGTGACGGATCAGGATTATAATTTTTCAATTGGGAGACATGGAATACATCGTGAATCGACATCAACTATGATGGAAAAGCTAACCCACAAGCCACCTTGCTAATCCGCTCAGTAATCTGGAAAGGCCCAACATAATTCGGTGTCAACTTCCCCTGCTTCCCCAAGAGGTAGTGACCCATACGAGGGGCCACCTTCAAGATCACTTTGTCCCCCACTAAAAAATCAAGATCCTCATGTATCTATTATGTGTAAGAATTGTGTTGACTATGATTTGTCAAAAACACCTGCCTAATCAGGATGACCTTCTCAGATGTCTTCTGAACAAGGCTCGGTCCCAAGACTGAGGTCTCCCATACCACAACCCAACAAAAAGGAGACTGACAAGGTTGATCGTAGAGCGCACCAAAGGGTGACATTCTAATATATTATTGTTAGTTGTTATTATAATTAAACTCGACCAATCCCTAATGGTTATCACATGAACCTCGGAAATCCAACACACATGCGCGCAACATGTCCTCCAGAAACTGATTCGCCCGCTCCATCTGGCCATCCATCTGATGGTGGTATGCCCTTATTATCGTTATATGAGACCCCAAAGCCTTCTTGAGGCCTCCCCAAAAATGATAGGTAAAGCATGGGTCTCTATCAGAATCAAATGACGATGGCACACCATGATGTCTGACCACCTCCTGAACATATATGCGGCCCATGTCATCTACCATCATTGTATCTATAATCGGGATAAAGAGAGCTGACTTGGTCAAACGAGAAGTCACTACCCAAATCACATTACTCCCTTGAGATGTCCAAGGCACGCCAATGATGAAGTCCATGGTGACCTCGTCCCACTTCTAGGTAGGAATGGGTAATGGTTTGATTAGGCCAGATGGTCTCTGGTGCTCTGCTCTCACTTGCTGACAAGTGTACAATCTCGTCACAAAGGCGGCTTTGTCCCACCTCATTCCTAGCCACCAGAACAAGCAAAGAATATCATAAAACTTCTTGGTGGCACCAGGATGGACGACCCACTGAGAATGGTGGGTATCCTGCATCACCACCTTCTGCAGAGACAACAACAGCACATCACGGCCCTTTAAGAACAAGATCCACTTGGGAGACAAAGACCAATCAGAAAGAGTCTCCCCACGATGAAGCGAATGCATAGATCACTGACACAGCTCATCACTGAGCTGCTTCAGCTGAATCAACTCCAGAAGAGTGTGAGTCAACTAAATGATAGCCATGAAAGTACCTATGTTGGGCTCACTTTTCTCCAAGTTCATCTGGGCGACGAGCCCCATCAAAGTCCACTCATCACCGGACTTCCTCATGGCCTGCACTGGTACATTCCAGCTCAAATCATTGGCCACCACATTACCCTACCCTGGTGTATAGGCAATTTCAATTTCAAAACCCTGCAGGTACTCGATCCAGCGGGGCTGCCTCAGATTGAGATATTTATGAGAGAAAATGTATATCAAACACTTATGGTTAGAATAGAACACAAATTTCTCCCCAAATAGGTAGTGACACCAAGTCTTCAGGGAATGCATGACTGCTGCCAACTCTATGTCATGAGTCAGATAATTCTTCTAATGCGTCTGGAGTGGGCGAGAACCATAAGACACCACCTAGTCATACTGCATGAGTACACACCCAAGGCCCTTACCTGAAGCATCACAATAAACCACATAGCCATTTCCAAATTTCAGTATGGTTAAAAAAGGTACAGTGGCCAACAACCACATCAGATCCTCAAAGGATGGTTGACATTGTGGGATCCACTCAAACTTCACCCCTTTCCCAGCGAGTGCAGTCATGGGGGAGGAGAGCCACGAGAATCCCCGAACAATACGCCTATAATAGCCTGCCAGGCCCTGAAAATTCTTGATCTCAAACACATTCCTCTGCTATTCCCATGGAATCACCACATTGATATTCTCATGATCCACTTAAACCCCTTGTTCTGAGATGACATCCCTATAAACCTCACTTCCTTGATCCAGAACGTACACTTTGAGAGTCTGGCATATAGGCGATGGTCCCTCAATGTTCCCAAAAAAAATCTGCAGGTGATGCTCATGCTCCTCCTCAGATCTCAAATAATCCACGATGTAATCCACAATTGGGTCGACATATTGGTGTAACCCCCTATTCATGATGTCCATACAAAATATAGGAGCATTCGTCAACCCAAAAGGCATGACCTAGTACTCGATGTACCGATACCTGCTTCGGAAAGATTTTTTCGGGATATCTGCTACTCTCACCCTGAGCTGGTGGTATCCTGAATGAAAATTGATCTTGTATAACTACTTTTCCCCCTTCAGCTGGTTGAACAGACCATCAATCCAACGCAATGGTTATTTAATCATTATGGTCACATTATTCCATTCCTGTAATAGATGCACAAATGGAGGGTTCCATCTGCCTTCTTCGCAAATAAGACTTGAGTGGCCCAAGGATAGAAGCTCGAGTGAATGAATCCTTTGGATTCCAAATCTTCCAATTGTATAATTAATTCCCTCAATTCGGTGGGGGACATGCGGTATCAGGGAAGATATATAGGCTATGTTTTTGGTGCCAACTCAATCGAGAACTCCATATCCCACTCCGGGGGTAAGCCTGAAAATTCATATTGGAAGACATATGGGAACTCATCCACTACACGAGGTAACATGTCATGAGAAACACCACCATCGTCCTCTAGTGTGAGTGATGAAAATTGATAATCCTGATTCACCAACTCAGGGTGTGGAGGTCTTGCGCGACCCGACCGAGGGTCCAATTTTCCACGAAATATCTGAGGACTCCCACCTGGCACTATAATGTTGACTCAACGCCGATAGTAGTCGATATATTCTTGAAAATGCACCAGCCAATCCATGTTGAGGATCACATAAAATAGAACCATATCAAGGACCCGTAAAGCCCACTCCATCTCAATTCCTGACACAGAGAGTGCGCATGACGGACACCTGAGACCCTACTCCTTTTTCGTACTGAGCAGTGTTACTAACGTTATAGCAACAGATAAAATCTCGGTTGGATGGATCATCAAGTCCATAAGACGGGATGATATAAAAGAAACTGAGGCACCAGTATCAAATAAAACTACTGTTATAGTATATGAAATCAGAATGGTACCTCGAACAGTCAACGGTCTTGCATCAGATCCCACTAGTGTCAGATCCACAACATGAAAATGTTCGGTCCCTACCTCGGAACGAACGCTCTCCTAATGCTTTGCCCGAATATGGATCTACCCTGAAGATGATTAGGTCCTACCACAATGACCACCAAACTGAGATCCCGACGTCCTGGTTGGCTCTGACTACACTGATACTCCCCCGGAATCCACAGATTCAGTCCCACTCTGGTGAGGGGGTGTCACTCTACAAAAGCGATGTACATTCCCCATGATCCCACATAGGTAGAAAGGCCTGGAAGGGGCGGGACATATAGATCAGATGTGCCCTACCCTTCTACACTTATTCCATACAACATATCTCGAATTAGAAGCCCCTGATAATGTCTTCCTAGATGGATGTCCTGAGTTTCCACCACTCTTCTTCAACTACTCATCACACTTCCTCTTCTTCTCTGAATAACTGCCTATTCCAAAACCTGACACAGATCCAAAGAACCGCTACTTCCTCTCTGGTCAATCTCGAACATGAATGCACAATCGACCACCTCGTTATATGTTCCCAGCTTGAATATGAAAATCTAAGAGTGGATTTCTGGTCGAACGACCATCTCGAACATTCGAGCTTTGAGGTATTCACTTGAAACGATCTCAGGTGCGTACCACACTAGCTCATTAAAGAGGTTCGCGTACTCAAACACTGTCTGATTCCCTTGTGAAAGATCCATGAACTCCAAGGATCTAGAGTTGGCCAAGAACACTGGAAAATACTAATCGCTAAAGATAACTTTGAAATCATTCGACCTCATATGCTCATGTTTCCTAGCTTGAATCACTGATTACCACCATTTCCGACTGAAAACCACTAGCTAGAAAGTTGCGCAATTTTCCACAACTTCCTCAGGCATGTCAAGGAATTCGAACATGTGTTATATCTTTTCAATCCATTCCTCTGCCAACTGAGGTTCTGAACTACCTCAAAAACAATGAGATTTAATCTTTAAAAACTCTTGAGCTCTATCCTTTGTAGAGCTGGATAGATCCCATCTAGATGGAATAGGGGCGGGGGCAGGAGTCGCCCCTTGTCCTAAAGCTTGAACAACTCAGACCACGGCCTCTACCAATCTCTAATCAAGCAGCGCATGAGAAATCTCTCCAACATCCTCTCATGGGTGCAAGTGAGCTCTTCGGGGAGGCATCTTGATGCAAGGAGAAACAGTCATGGACAACAAAGGGAAAACCTCTCTTTGATACCATCCCAAATAACAAAGGTAAAACCTCCCTTTGATACCAAATAACATAAACAAAGGGAAAATGGAAAACCTCAAGACTCATCCCAATGGGCATAAACAAAACTCCCTTTGATAACATTTGATAAAAAAGGGAGAACCTCCCTTTGATACAATTTGGATAGAATTTTTTCATGAACTGAATCGGGTCGCCACCAACCGGATGCCCGATTCGACCCACGACAAGGCCTGAAGGGCATTCCTGATCCCCACAGGCTGTCACAAGTTCCCAAGTATCAAATTGAATATTTTGGGAATTATTTACCCATATAAACAACCATGAATAACCACAAGTAAACTGAACTCAAAAACAATGTTGCAAACACAAGTCTCTAAACAACAATAGTGTGTCTCAAAAACAACTACAACCCAACCACAACTTACTCCAAATAGTAGTGACTAAAAACCATGTCAACAACCATCACTGGATGGAGGGATACCACCATCCGGCCTTCACCACCAATACCAATTTAGAATAAATAGATAACAACTTGGATCACTGCTCTCAAAACCTTTGCCTTTACCTGCATCAGAAAAAATCAGATCTACTTACACCAAAGAGTGTATGTTGGGTGTGAGAAATCGCTCAATAGGATGTCACCAGAGAAAAGATACTCCATATAAAGGATAGGTGACTAAAAATGTTTGCCTGATTGAATTATAGAAAATAAATAAATTCACTAACAACCTTAATGAAAACAATTTTTAAAGAAAGACAGTTTTAAATAAGAAATGGGGTTTTTGTACAAAAAAAATCAATGCATTCTTACATTTTTACACCACAGAAGGCAAACAAACAACTAGTGATTAGTATATAATCACACAGGAGAAACAAAAGTGGGAGAGGCCCTGAAGGGACTAAAGCTGTGTGGGGCCCTAGAACCTCATGTCTTGGTGTACCAAAGAATCCATATCATAGGTTCCCATGAATGAGCCACTAGTAGAGAAACACCTCCCTAACCTAGGGGTCTCTAGTCATCATCCAAAATTTAGTTAGTGTAGTAAGCATCAATCTAGTTAAGTGAAACTGGGTCGGAGCCAATCCTGAATCACTGCCACGCTAGTCTAGTCCACCCACCTAGTACCCAGGCCTCCCCTTTTGTGCTCAACATTCAATGTTCACGCTAATCATCATGGTCATGACACAACACACATGGATGTCAACTAATTCAAACACCATGCACATAGGATGTCACCTAAGTCAACCATCACACTTATACATTCAATATAAATGAATAAACATACAACCATTAAAGGTATTACAAACTAAAGTGATCCTCAAAAAAAGAACACAATGTGCAAGAACTACCCAGTCTGTTAATCCATAAAATTCCAAGAACCAATCAAAAATTTATCAAACATTTGAAAAATTGTTTTATTTGTATTAATAAAAATAAAACAACACAATCACCAATGCCGAAACTCACTCGAATGCACACAAAGACTATAACAGGAATATAATTTCAACTGCTGTATTTGTTCAAAAACCAAAGGCACAACAAAGTAAAATGGAGACAACCTAAACATGCCACTGATAAAAATAAAACACCAAATTCTACCAACGAAAAGCGACCACTCACAACAACAATTAAATTAAAGACATATTAATTTAATTAAACCAGCAGAATAATTGATTAGATAACTGAAGCACGCGAAACCACCTACCTCAATGTAGGTATGAATAATCGATACGGTGAAACACTCCCACTGCAGAATGGGCGCACCACACGTATCCATCAAAAATATCCTAAAACAGTAGGCCATGTAACCTCAATGCCAACACAGTAAAATATCAGTGGTCCTTAAAATAAAAATCGTCAATTAAATAATTTAATTAATAATTGAAAAAATTCAATAATAATTAAATTACTTAATTAACAATTATAAAAATTCAATTAAATAAATTGATTGAAAACTAAACAAATTTAATAATAAACAAATTAATTAATTAACACTTAATCAAATGAAATAAATTAATTAACAATTAAACAAATAAAAAATAATTAAATATAATTAAACCAAACCCCTAACAACAGGAATCGACAGAATGACGACCGAGGGGCGGGGAAACGACTGTCCGGTGAGCACAAATCGGGTTGTGGCAGCTGTCCGGCGAGTGGAGGGAGGCAGCAAGGTAGTCTGATAGATGATCAGCCAAATAGAGGATAGTTGTGCATGCTATGGGTGTTCCGGCTTGAAGAAGGCGGGCCGAGGACTGCTGTGCGGCTTGGATGAAGTGAGGCTGGACTGTGGGGAAGGTCAGAGGGGGAGAAACGAGTGGCTGGGGCGAGCGGAAAGTAGATGGTAGAGAGGAAGAGGGCACGACCTGGTTGAGTGGGAGGTTGGTGCGAGGAAAGTCAGGGTGCGGAAGGCCAGAAGGTAGAGAAGAGGGGTTCGATAGGGAAGGAGAACAGGGCAGCGCGACGGTTGGAGGGAGGAGAAGGGGAGGCATGTGGGAGGAAGAGAAGGGAGGGAGATAAGGGAGGGGTGGTTGAGCGGGAAGGAGAGGAAGGGGGCGCGGTGGATGAGGGGGAGAAAAAAGGGGAAGGGGAAGAGGGGAGGGTGAGCACGCGGGGGAAAGTAGAAGGGAAGGAGAGAAGAAAAAAGGGGGGAGAGAAGGGGAAGAAGAAGGAGATGAGAAAAAAGTGTGGGAAAATAAAGGATAGGGAAAAAGGAAAAGAGATATAAAAGGGGGTGTCTTCTTAGGGTAGATAATAGGAGGGGTATAAAAAAAACAAAAATAAAAGGAGTGATGTAAATAAGTAAATAAATATAAAAATAATAAAATTGAAAAAAATAGAGGGATAATAAAATAATATAAGATAACATAAAATAAAATAAAGAGGGTTTACTAATAATAATATTAAAAAAAATATTATAATAAAAGTAATAATAAAAAAAATAATAATCATACAATAATAAACAAGAAAACCATAATAAATTTTATTCGGTTATTTAACGTCCGTGCATCGGGAACCACACGTTAACCGGCGATGTCACACAGCTTCGCCCATGCCTTGCCCGCGCGCCGAGCGAGGTAAGGCCACAAGCACTCACCGGCACCATGAAGGACAACCCACATCAGCTTCAACACTCACTAAAACCAACCAACAGAATAAAACAAGCAATTTACTCATTTAAAATAAATTTAAAATTAATGTCGTACCTTGACTCAAGGTACGGGCGTGACATTCACCACACTACTAGGTTGATAGTTTATAACATAAACAATCGCAACCAATTTGGACACATAGTTAACTGGCACTGAAATATATACATTTCCATTGGATGATGAGAAAGGTCGCATAAAATCTAGTTCATATAGGTAAAAAACAAAACTTCTAGAAATAAATTTTTGGGATGATCTTATTTTATAATAAAATTTACCATTTGTGGCATTTTTTTGATGGAAACATGACTAGTAACATCTTTTAGAATTTTGGGAAATTAAAAACTAATTTGAACCACTTTATATGTAGATATTTCTCCCTACGATTTCCTCCCATATGTGATGAGTTAAACATATCTTGGTTTGGTATCATTTCCTTCTCAAAGACACATCTCTATAAAATACCATTATCACATATTCTAAAGAGAAGTAGATTTTCCAAAAAGTTTTAATTAAACTCAAAAATTAATTTCTTTCATCGATTTTGAGTAAGATAATTAGGCATCACCCCAACATCAAAGAAATTAAAATATTTTGTAACCCATGAATATTTATTTTCTAGGACAATAAGTATTTTATCATTAGGTAAGAGGGAATTTTCCTCCATTGGATCATCATTTTATGTATTGGATGGACTAAATATATGACAAAAAAAAATTTCATAGATACTTTATTATAATTAATTTATAAATAAAATTATTATTATTAAGGGATACAACAAATACGACTTGGTTTGAAATATTTCATTGAAATTAATAATTTAAGGTTGTATGAGTTGTAAGATTTTTGAATATAGATCAAACCACATACCACCTGATGATTTCTAAGAAAAAAATAACTGCTAAAAAATATTTCTTGGTGTGGTGTAATTTCTTTGGGATTCATCAAGATGTATACTTGAAAATTACCCCACATGAAGAATATATTGGTACCTATATCTAAAAAACCCCTAATGCAATATCACTAATATAACATAATACATTAAAACTATGTTTCTAATTCAAGGATATGCTATAGGGTGATGAGGTAAGATTTTCATTGAGAAGATTGAATGATTTAAATAATTTTTCATAAAAAGTAAATGGAAAATCATTGAAAAATATTTAACAATGATGGATAGTTATCCTTTAAAAATCATTAATAAATATCCGATAGAATCAATCCTGACCTAGAAAAATCATAACACCGTTGAAAATTTCAAGAGGGAGCATATGTTGAATCACTTTTATGTTATAATTTTCCACTTTTACACCCATATATGAGAAACTATAAACAAGAACACGTCCACTAATGACCATGAATGGAATTTTAATAATTTTATAATCAATTTATTCTATTTTTTCCTTTCTAAAAATATTTCCTTATTTTCTAATCAACACTCAAATACTCATCACACTATACAAAAAATAATCTATAAATACCTCAATAATCATTTTAATAATGTGTTTGAGAATAGACATCATACATCATTGGATGATAGCGGAGGAACCAATTAGTCCAAAGGCAATTCATTGGAATGAAAATTTCCCAAAGGGGTATGTCAATGTATTCTTATCTTAATATGTATGGGCTATATGTATCTAGTTATAACTGGAATAACCATACATAATTAGAATAATTCACTCCCAGCTATCCACTAACTCATTTATTCCATGAATGGAATATGAAAGTGATCATATTTTTGTGAAAAAATTAAGCTTCAAAAAATCAATACACCTTCAACTTAGTTTCCTTCCAATCCTAAATTATTTCAAATTTTTAATTACTGACAATAGTGAAACCTCTTTTATTTGATACTAATGGGAATTGACTAAATCATGTTCTATAATAGATGGAAATGATAACCCCGGTATTAAGGATATTTAACACATCCTTTCTCAAAAAGTCATTCAAATTTCTATTGAGCTTCGATTGTACGTGTACCCTTGGATTATGAGCAGGTTCCATCATGAATATCTTCATATAGAATGAATTGAAAATATGTTTTTTGACATATATGAATCATCATATGGTTTTTATTGAATCTTTTTAGAACACCAAAATATTTTTGTACTTGATTGTTCCCTATGAAAACAGATATGATAACTAGAATCGAAGAACTACCACCAAAAATGAATATTTCAAAAGAGAAGGTAGTGGCATGACCTCCAATTATGTTGATACATAGATGGAATGTAAACTCTTGTGTATTGGTGTCCTAACGTGTTCAATGTGTTTTTATAAACATATTGAGAGAAAAAATACATTTTATTTACCACAATATATATTATACATCTCTTAACATCCATATTCCATAATTGGTTATAAGATATTTTTCTATCCAAATTGTTTATGATGTTATAAAATCTCACCCTAATAATCATCACAACACTCATTATCTTTAGCATAACTTATTTCCATACAATTTTTATAAAGACTCAGTCTTTTATTATTCTCTAAAATCCTAGTCAAAGAGTCATCACCATCATTATAATAAATGGGTTCTTTAAATTCCAACAGCTTATCTTTACGGAATTATTCAGTTAAAAGATGATACTTGGATCTATCAAGGAAATTTAACTTTATTGTTTTCTCACAAAAATATAATATTAACTTCAATTTAAAAATATTTATAAATAATCATCCAGTGGAATGGATAGTCTTACTGAGGATGACAAGGATATCAATGTCACGTTCCATGTTTACGATAATAAAAATAGCATATAAGGACATTTACCCAATTACCACTATCAAAATACCAAATAATAATTTGAGATATGCGATTAATTAGAAAATATTTGGCTATGTTTCCAAGGAAGAAACATGTTACATGGAAAATCAAAAAATAGTTATAAAAAATACTACCAAACAAACAAATAGATTACTAAAACTGAAATCCATGTTTTTTTCGTGATGATTTATAAAACGTTTTTGAGTGTCTATGTACATGGGAACTAGGAAAGGGAATTTAGATCCTTCTAAATATAAAATTGAAAAACATAATAGTTCACTTAGTATGAAAACTAAGGATAATATAAAGAACCTAAGAGATAGAAATGGAGACTATTTCAAATAAATAAACCTACTACCTAACCTCATTTAACAGAATCTCATGAGACATAAATAAGGGAGTTTCAATCTAATCAACTATTTGGGAACCCATTTTGGATTAAAATATCCCAATGATAATAGGTATATGAACTAAAATACTCATAGCTCACAGTACTTCACAAGCTTAATTTAATTATAGATGATGAACTTCTTTTATTTATTAATGATTTTTATAACATAGAACAACAGATACCAGTATTGGGGTTCTATGAGGGTAAAAAGAAAAGGAGGGTTATTTTTATAGGTAATTACACAAATAATACTAATGAATAACTTATAAAAATTCATAACACTCTTTCCATTAATTAAAATTAAAAATATTATAGGAGAAGAAGAATCGATAGGAGAGAGTGAATTCAAAATTCCTTAATTAATCAAATTTACACACAAAGTGTTATAAAAATTATAATTCAAAATAAAAAACAAATCCCTAGATATAAATTATATCAAATTTTACCTTTTTGAACAATATAGAAACTATTGCCCCAATTGTTTTCATGACAACCGAAAAATTAGAATATTTAAATTATATAGGGTATGGTTATAAGATATATGCCAGAGAAGAATAATTTTACAATAATCACAATACATAGTATATGAACCACCATAATTATTCATGGAAAGAAAATTTTACACAAATAAAATATTCTATTGTCTACCCACATTATCCAACACATCAATTCAAAAATTAATCTAAGGTTGAAACCTATATTTTCCAAGAGAATGTAGAGTGTCTAATATATCAAATTTTTATTAGGATGGATGCTCAATATACCAAAAAAAACATAATATGTGGGTCAATTATACATCAGGAAACCAACCATCACCTCAAAATGTTCAACCACCATAATTTATAGTACCTTTCCCACCATCTCTCTGCATATGGACTCACATGTAGAATAGAATTTCTTGAGAGATTCATACATCAAATATGGAACTAAATAACATATGAATCATCAAATGTGTAATTCCAATTTATTATAAAGACACATATTAATCAACATGGTCATGCAAGAAATCAATTCCCCTCTATATCAATACTCCATAAAGAGTTTCCTTACACAAGAATCACCGTCTCTTAGGAAACATACAATATTTCTCAATCACTAGTGGAATAAGTAAAGAATACATAGAAAGGAATACTATAATAATTTTATTGACATAAAAAAGTAAGGATGTCAAATCATAACTTCCAACTCCACATCTATATAAAGTATTTTTTCCCACTAGGTGATATAAGTTAAGAGGGGTAGTGAATCTGAGTATGATAAATTAAGACAATTCCTAACTATTATCTTTTTACATCAATAAAAAACTTAATCCCATACAATAAATATATATGTATATATATAAATGATATAATATATGATTAATAATTTTTATCTACCATTTTTAAAAAAATTATGATAATTGAAGTAGTATTCATGTGAACATTTATAATATACCAAGGTTAATCACTATATTTTTTTTAAAATGTTGATAGTGGATTGATTATCCCTCTAGTTTGTAACCTCTCACTTGAGGAAAGATCACATTTCTCTCAACTGAAAATAGATTACAAATCCTCTAATAAATATTTATACGATATTTATTAGAATTGTTTTGGTTTTCATTGGCATCAGTGTGAATTGAAGAAAATAATTTGTTAATGGGATAAGATCCTATTTGCCACATCAAATATTATTTTTATGTAATTCCTACATGAATTATTATTTTTCACAAGATTCATACTCATGTATTGTGCTTCATGAACTATGCTCTCATACTACATCCCTCATGAAATCCCGTCATGATCTTCGAACTAGCTATGTGGTGTGATCTATCCATTATATGAGTCAGACATACACCAAATTCATGAAATCTCCCTTTTGAATGACTCCCAATGTATACTGCCTCTGCATAAAACACCTTCGTTTACTTTTTAGAGAATCTACCCTATGATTCACACTTCATGCTTTATGGTAATACATTATGATGTTATTTAAGACACATGAATTTATATGATTCTTGATTACTTGTTCCTTGAGGACTAATTTTTTAATTTCTAAAACTACTTAATGATTATCTTTTCACTCGCTGAAATGGATTGATTAAGATATCCTCAGATAGTAAATCGATCCCCATTAATCCTTTAATCATTAAATTAATAATCATCTCTTTTGTGTGTGACATACTTTTGATATTTATATACCATCAGTTTTATATGATCGCGAAAGACATAGCTCCACCACATAGTCCTTTTCTATAATATCATTTACTAAGAATTTATCATGTGGCTTCAGGTAGAATAATTTAATAAAACCTTGATGAACTAATCATCAATAACCTTGTTGGGGTAATTTCCACTAGGTAACTATAACAAAGTAATAGAATTGTTCTACATGTTTTAAAATACTTTGATTTCACGAAATTATGACATGAACATGTTCCTATTAACAACCTAGGAAATACAGACTATCTATATAAAAATATTAATTTTAAAATTTTCAACACATTCTTTAGATACCAATACGTGATTCCAATAGAGTTTTTCAACCTTTTTTTAATAAACACACTTTAAATTTTCCGATATACTCTTTTCAAAAAAATTACCGCAACCCAAAATTTGATTTAATATTTTGGATTATTTATTCTAATAGTATCCCCTATTCGGTTTTTCATACTAATATTTATACCCTAAGACTATTATGTTAAAAAATCTTCTGATAAATATATTTAAAACCCCATTAAAACTCCACAAGATAAAATATCGATCAAATATTTACTCATACCTTGCTCTAATCACACATTAGTCAATATAGAAATGGTAAAACAGAGTAATATGAAACTATAATAAAAAATCACTTCATTTTTTGTACCACTAGTTGAAATGTACACCTTCCGAACCATGTTAAACTCTCAGGAACACATCTTAATCTACACTTGAGAAAATTATGACTTCGTGAATCTAGATGTCACAATTTTTTTATATGAATCAAATGATAAAATAACATTAATATCCTCATGTTTACCTAATACCCTATATCCATACCCCCCTGATTTAACATTGAAGTGATATCCTCATTTACTGTCTCTACTCATCATATTAGAGGGTTTGATAAATAGATATTTATTTCATGAACAATATTTATCTCCCTTATTTAATGAAAACAATGTTTATTCCATTATGGTATATAAAAGATATAAACATGGTTTTAGAATATGGGGAAAACAATACCACACATTGAGTATATGGGTCTTATATCCACACTTTCATATGCATGGGGTGTCCACTAAACTCAAAGATAAATATGATTCCTGTCAAACAAATTGTCACGAACTGAATCTAGTCTCCACCAAAACTGGCACCAAACTCAGCCCGTGACATGACCCGAAGGGCGTTCCCTATCCCCACGGGCTGGCACAAGTTCCCGGGTATCATTAATTTAGGGTTGGGAACAATTTACCCGAGTTTGAAAGCATAGAACATTAAAAACAATCCATAAAATCAATCACTAATTTTGAGCCAAACAAGACTTAAGTAAAAACCAGAACTGTGTACATTGGTTTAATGATAATACGAGTTGTCCAAATAAAAATAATTATATCATCAAGATATCCCCAAGGACACCACACGACTTGGGGTTATCGCACTCAAGCTATCTCTACAACTCCGCACCAAGGATGAAAACTAACACCATGTACCGTCATCACTCTTTGACTTTCCATTACCTGAATCAAACATAAACAAGTCTACTTACACCCAAGGGGTAAATATAGGGTGTTATTCTAAGCCCAATTGGATACCACCCAATGATTCAATGGAGTATGAAATAAAATGTGAAAAAGCAAGCAGTTTTCAAACGCATGGAAAAGTAGTGTTAAAATTTCAAAAAATGAAACCTCCAATTGAAAATAGATTTCAATAAAAAAATTTCAGAATATTGACACATTAAAATATAAATGTCAGATACTGTAATTTAATTCCAAACACACCGTAAGACTTGGGTAAATACTACAAATCTAATGAGCAACAACATTGTGAACACCCCTAGGAACTAGGTTGTCTTGGGCCCTACGTACCTCATACCTCGATGTAAAGTAAGCATAGAAAAATTCATTATCATGCACGAGCCACTAGTAGGGAACATACCCATAAGCTAGTGGTCCCCAATAATCATACACATATTTTAGTTAGATTTTTCATTATCCAAATGCTATGTGAAACATGGACAAAACCCATCCGGTCCACTAGCCGTACTAGAACAAATGCACCCCACCTAGGTACCTGGGCTTCCCCTTTTGTTCTCAATCAATTTAAGCATTCAACAAAAATCAATTTTCATATAAAAAACCATTACTGGTCAAACAAAAAAAATACAGTATCTATCACATTTGATACCACTTAAAACACGCAACAAACCACTTAGATTTTTCATAAAACACTTCCTCAAAATCCCGTAGTGTTTCGAACACAAAACTCCTTATAAACCTTGCTTGCATACTATGTGCAAATTTTTAAGTTTCCAAAATAGAAATGGAAGCCTACTATATTTCAGTGAAAACACAAAATCATTTTTATGGAAGCCCCATATGGTTCAATAAATGACATCATTGCCAAATATCCATTTTTACACAACACAACTCTTAGAATTTCACGTGGTTCACAAACACCATTAAAACCAGATTTTGTAGCAACAAACACAAGGGATAATCATTAAAAACAGTATGTTTATCCCTATTATAGATAAATAAAATCATCGAATTACTTGTATGGTAGCCCCAATTAAACTAATAAAACATTTCTATGAAGAAACCCCCAATTTCACATGAAATTGGCATTAAGGATTCATTCTAAATACAAACACCACTAAAAATATTTCTTTCAGCAATAATAAAATTAAATAAGTATGAAAATACCATAAAAATAGCATCCAATTCACCAGGATTTCATAAACAATAGAATCACCTACCAAAACCAAGGAAACCCTTGAATCCTTTGTGCGAAAACTCAAACGCACCACCACCGCACCTCAAGGAAGGTAAACCAGACCTAAAACCATAATTTCTGACCATGAAATACAATATAAAACCCTAATTTTTAAACCCTACTTTCTGGACATTAGGAACCTCAATTATAAGGGAAGAAACCCAATGTACATTGGATGTAACCCTAAACAAATTGAAAGTAGAAATAAGGAGAACAACTTACCTAAAATATCTTGTAGAAATCTCCCACAAAAATACCAGTAGCTGATTTTAAAAATACTGAAACCTTCAAGGGATTTTCGAAGAAGGATAATGAGATCATTTTGGAATTTTAATGTGGGAAAAATAGTAAAAATTTTGAGATTTATGAAGGAATGAACATACCTCTTCAAATCTGGACGATTTGAGGAATCCTATGAAGTTCGGTACCAAATCGCGGTTAACCAGAGCTCCAAAGAGGGGGAGAGAGAATGGTTGCGTGACTATATTTAGTGGGCTTGTGCTCCACATGGAATCACCAAAAAATAACAAATATTGAATTAGTTATAACCTAATCAACATTTTTTTTAAAATAGGAAATGGGCTTTTAGACAGGCCCAACCCCTTAGATAAAAACCCAAATAAACCCTGGTTATGGATTTGTAAAAGCTCCAAATTATCTTGGTGGTCTTAATAGGATATGGTAGGTCATGTAGTAATTTTAATGGATGAAAAATGTTAAAAATGAAAAAGGTATAAAAGATACAAAATTTATTTTTTATTCTGAAATTGGGCTCACAGTTTTGCCCAATTCATGGATACTCATCTATTCCTCTATAAAACCTAGCGAAACCCCCAAAACAAATCAAGGATGTGAATTAAATGAAATATACCTTTAAAATATTTATTTTATGTGAAAATTATACCCACAATAAATCATTATTCCCCTGGAATGCCACAACAAGACCAGATGCAAAAGCAATGCCCAAACGATAGACCAAAACAGACTTCCTTGCCACGTTTTTACCCTCTTCAAAAAGGAAGAACATCTCCAATTGATCATACAAAGGAAAATAATACTCTCACGAATAAAAAATAACCCCACATACATAAAATTATGAAACACATTAAAAAAACATCCCCAAACAAAACACCTCAAACACTACAAGATGACGCTCAAGCAATCCACTGGAAACGAACAACGAACTGAAATAACTCTACCACAACATTACGTAAACAAAACCATTGGGTGTTCTCCAACAAAAAATTTACCCATGTAACAAATTTGGGGATTTATAGAATTGAACTATAATACCTCTTACGTAGAATACACCAAGGAGAAATCCGAGTCACTTGTACGGGGTGACCCAATCCGGACATCCCACTACCAGAGACAACTCAATTTCTAAGATAGAATAAGGATAAAAATTGAGGAAGGAACGAACGGTATCCCCATCATAAGGGGTAAACTAACATTATTCCTTTTCCAAGAGAACACATGTGATACCCATGATGGGTCTACCCACCATAATAACAAACACAACTTTCCTTAAGACAAAATCAAGACACTAAAAGGGGGCCTCGAATAGACTTCCCAGCATTAGGGGTAGATTAATATTAGAATTTTTCCAATGAAACTTACATGAGTCGCATTGTGGGTATACCCCAAAAAATCCAAACCATCTTAAATAAATAGTATGGGATAACAACAACAAAAATAGAATTTTAAGGAGCTGGCATGACCGCACGGTTGGTTCACACTGTTTGGGAAACCGTTTGTTAACTGTGTAGATCATTCTATCCAAAGAGGAAACTTCACACAAATTCCATGGCCAAAGATCATGGACGTACGGAGACCATTCAATAGCTACTGTATCTTATCACACGGTCCCTTGGGTTGGCACACGGTTACTGCTGACCGCGCACAAACTAGGCACTTCAACCTGGTTAACCCAAATTTTAAACTTTTCTCCAAAAACACAAGGGGACCCAAAGGGGAACAAAAATCAACTCAGGGTATGACATGTGAACAATGTACTCACACCTCTTTCCACCAAATATGAGAAATTGGAACAAAACGACGATACCAGAGGTTTAAACTATTCTTACCATTCATATTGACGATATTACCTTGACCGAAAGTGTGAATGACTCTCGGATTTCCCCTAACTACGCACCAACTTCTCTTTGGGGCCTATGGCTGGAGCTCAATCGATTGAAGAATCTTCGGCATTGTAGTTAGGATTTGGAAACCCTTAAACTGATCATCTTCTTCCAGTGCAAAAAAAAATTATACTGTAATGTCAGATGGTCTCATTGAGACATGACACACTTCAAACCCGCTTTTCCCCAACCCATCATTTTACCAAAACAAGAACTTATAGGATGCACACACATCGCCCCTTTTTTTAATCGGATGATAAACAGCAGAATTAAAGGACATATAGAGACACATTCTTCTAGAAAATAGGATTTAGAATTTTCTATAGGGAGACACACATCTAACAAAATGGTTACTCTCATAAGATTGCACAATCTTCACCCTTATAGTCAAATTAACACATGACATAGAATGGCGTCACTGAACATGACCATTGTGGATAAAATAAATCACAAGGAGAGGGACCTTGTACTGAGTCCCAAACAGCCCATGATTCTAGCAAGTGTCCATAATAGGCACTCTTGGCCAGATCTTTCACACTGGTGGCCTAACATGAACTCTTACTTCAATGAGACTGACGAAAGACCCAGAGGCCCTTTAATACATCCTTCTACATTGAAAACCTTGATCTTCATTGACCTTCGACAACTTAGGAATCATAAGAAACTAAGGTCTATTTAACCCTCTCACAAACACTATCCCACTATAGGGGAATCCACATAATTGAAAACGAAGAGGTGTAAACTCAATATCTGAACCTCTTGAAAAAATTCTTTATGTTGATCAACTAGAGTATCATCCAACGATGAATCACCATCGGCCAAACAAGAATCATACATTAACACTTTATGGGAGCGTACCCTAGCCAACAATAAAACCCAAGGACTCATCCAATATGGTCATTTGGTCACAACAGACCATAAACCTGAATAGAACACATGAGGGGAGCCACCACATTGGCCTCCCAAAGGTTTCCTCAAAAGAGACCACTGACCAACACTTCATTCCAACTTATCATAGAAACAGAAACCCAAAACATCATTCAAACAAGAGGTGTTATTGAACTTGAAACATCCCACAATAATAATCCCGAAAACACATAATCCATACCTCCCAACAATACATTATAAAAACACAACACTTTCCTTCAAAAACATTATTTAAAAAAAAACAGTGTTGGTTGGTTGCACATTTACCAATGGTATCTCATGAGCCTCACACATGCATGTTTACATGACACACTGGGAACCCACCTCATATCCATCCATACTCCCAAATAAACCTATGCATGTGGTCACCCTTGAGAATACCAAATACCAAAAATCAAACCTTTAATCTTTTTAAAATAACACTTTTAACCACAATTTTCCTTTCTCAAAAACAGTAACCATAATATCAAAACCCAAATTTTCATCTTACAAACCAATTTAGAAAAGAATTCATAATTCAATAAAAGCACATATTCATGCCTTTCACGCTTGTTTCAAAACATTTCAACCCATTTCAAAACACTTCTAATTTCATGAAAAATGCCATTTCATAAATCTCCATTTAATTAAGAATTCAACTCTTTTAATTTCAAGACAAGGTTCTAAAAGTTCATAATTTTTTTTTTCAAATGTTTAGTAGAAACAAAACCCAAAATCCATCTTCAACCCCCACACAAAAATTCAAGAACACTTTATTCAATCCAAAACACTTTTCCACGGTTAAAAATAATTCCACTAGAAACATATTTTCCAAACCCCAATTAACATAGTTCATACATTCAAAAGAGGTGTGAACACATAATTTACCCTTTTGAAATAATTCTGAAATTTCATTTATAGACTTAAAAAAATAAAACCGTTTTCACTTTACTAGAAAATAACATCACAAAAATTCACATTCCTTAAAGTGAAGTCATTTTTTTCTTAAAAAAAATCATGTTTCCATGATTCCAAAACAAAGAGACACAAGACAATGTGAGAGGATACTAGTTTCAGTGGGTGACTTGGACATATGGTTGGAAGCCATATTCCAATCACATTTCCGTCACAGTGAGTATTCTAGGGAAATATCCACGGCTCCACATGGCTTGCCAGGCCCTGTAGGCTCACTGAGATTATTCGCCCAACTCTCTTTTCATTTCCCATAGTCATCATTAAACCTAGAAAACCAAAGTACTCATACAAATCCATATTTCACATGGTGACTTGAATCCAATCATGAGGTGTGCTGGCCAGGTCCACTACCCATGACTAAAATTTCAAGTCCCAAAAATCCTAACTCCAGACTATGTTGACTCTTCCCCAAATAACATGACCCAAGGAGCGAACCTCCTCTGATACCATTTTGTCACGAACCGAATCTGGTCGCCGCCAAAACTGGCACCAAACCCAGCCCGTGACATGACCCGAAGGGCGTTCCCTATCCCCACGGGATGGCACAAGTACCCGGGTATCATTAATTAAGTTTGGGAACAATTTACCCATGTTTGAAAGCATAAAACATTTAAAACAATCCCTAAAAAAAATCAGAAATTTTGAGCCAAACAAGAATTAAGTAAAACCCAGAACTGAGTAGATTGTTTTAAATATAATACAAGTGGTCCAAATAAAAATAATTATAGAATCAAGATATCCCCAAGGACTCCACACGACTAGGGGTCATCGCCCCCAAGCTATCTCCACAACATCGCACCAAGGATGGGAACTAACAGCTTGTACCACCATCACCCTTAGCCTTTCCTTTACCTGAATCAAACATAACCAATTCTACTTACATCCAAGGGGTGTAAGTAGGGTGTGAGCCTAAGACCAATAGGATACCACCCAATGATTCCAATGAGTATGAAATACAATGTGAAAAAGGAAGTAGTTTTCAAACGCATGGAAAAGTAGTGTTAAAATTTCAAGAAATGAAACCTCCAATTGAAAATAGATTTCAATACAAAATTTTCTGAATATTATCACATTAAAATAGAAATGTTAGATACTGTAATTTAATTCCAAACAAACCCTAAGACATGGGTAAATACTACAAATCCAATGAGCAACAACATTGGGAACACCCCTAGGCACTAGGTTGTCATGGGCCCTATGTACCTCGTACCTCGGTGTAATGTAACCATAGAAAAATTCATTCTCGTGCACGAGCCACTAGTAGGGAACATACCCATAACCTAGTTGTCCACAATAATCATCCACATAGTTTAGTTAGTGTTGTCGTTATTCAAATGATAAGTGAAACAGGGACAAAACCCATCCGGTCCACTAGCCGTACTAGTACAAATCCGCCCCACCTAGGTACCTGGGCTTCCCCATTTGTGCTCAATCAATTTTAGCATGCAACATAAATCAATTTTCATAAAAAAAAACCATTACTAGTAAAATACAACCAATACTGTATCTATCACATTTTATACCACTTAAAACACGCAACAAAATACTTATATTTTTCAGAAAACAATTCCTCAAAATCCCATAGTGTTTCAGACACAAAACTCCTTATAAAACTCACTTGCATACTATGTGCACATTTTTAAGATTACAAAACAGAAAGGGAAGCCTACTACATTTCAGTGAAAACACAAAATCATTTTTAGGGAAGCCCCATATGGTTCACGAAATTAAATCATTGCAAAATCTCCATTTTTACACAACACAACTCTTAGAATTTCATGTGGCTCACAAACACCATTAAAACTAGTTTTTTCAGAAACAAACACAAGGGATAATCATTAAAAACAGTATTTTTATCCCTATTATAGTTAAATAAAATCTACTAATTTATTGTAGGGTAGCCCAAATTAAACTAATAAAACATTTCTATGAAGAAAACCCCAATTTCACATGAAATTGCCATTTAGGATTCATTATAAATACAAACACCGCTAAAACTATTTTTTACAGCAATAATAAAATTAAAGAAGCATGAAAATACCATAAAAACAGTATCCAATTCACAAATATCTCATAAACAATGGAATCACCTACCAAAACCAAGGAAACCCTTGAATCCTTTGTGCGAAAACTCAAATGCACCACCGTCGCACCTCAAGGAAGGTAAACCAGACCTAAAACCATAATTTCAGACCATGAAACACAAGATAAAACCCCAATTTTTAAACCCTACCTTCTGTACATTAGGAACCTCAATGATAAGGGAAGAAACCCTAAGTACATTGGATGTAACCCTAAACAAATTGAAAGAAAAAGAAGCAGAACAACTTACATAAAATATATTGTAGAAATCACCCCCAAAAATACAAGTAGATGATTCTAAAAATACTCAAACCTTCAAGGGAGGATTGAAAAATGATAATGAGATTATTTAGGAATTTTAATGGGGGAAAATGAGTAAAAATTGATAGATTTATGAAGGAATTAACATACCTCTTCAAATCTGGACGATTTGAGGAATCCTATGAAGTTCGGCACCAAATCGCGATTCACCAGAGCTCCAAAGAGGGGGGAGAGAAAATGGTCGCGTGGTTGGGTTTAGTGGTCTTGGTATCCACTTGGAATCACTGAAAACGCCCAAATATTGAATATGTTATAACCAAATCAAAATTGATTTTTAAAACATGAATTGGGCTTTCAGGCAGGCCCAACACCTTAGATAAAAACCCAAATAAACCCTGGTTATGGATTTCTAAAAGATCCAAATTAACATGGTGGTGTTAATAGGTTAGCGGAGGTCAAGTAAGAATTTTAATAGATGAAAAATGATGAAAAATGAAAATTTTATAAAAGATACAATATTTATTTTTTAATCTGAAATTGGGCTCACGGTTTGGCCCATTTCATGAATACTCATCTATTCCTCCCTAAAACCTAGGGAACCCCAAAAACAAAGTAAGGATGTAAATTAAATGAAAAATAACATTAAAATATTTCTTTTATGTGACAGTTCTCAACAAAATTTTGCATTCCACCTCCGGAATTCCACAACAAGACCGGATGTAAAAGAAAAGCCCAAACGATAGACCAAGACAGACTTCCTTGCCACGTTTTCACCCGCTTCAAAAAGGACGAACATCTCCAGTTGATCAAACAAAGGAATATAAGACTCTGAAAAACAAAAAATAAACCCACTTACTTAATATTATGAAACACATTCTAAACACATCCCAAAACAAAACACCTCAAACACTACAAGACGACACTCAAGCAATCCACTTGAAATGAACAATGAACTCAAATAACGCTACCACAACATTACGTAAACTAAATCATTGGGTTTTCTCAAACCCCCAATTTACCCAAGTAACAAATTTGTGGATTGATAGACTTGAACTATACTACCTCTTACCTAGAATACACCAAGGAGAAAACTGAGTCACTAGTACGGGGTGACCCAATACGGACATCCCACCACCAGAGACAACTCAATTTCTAAGACATAATAAGGATAACAATTGGGGAAGGAACGAATGGTATCCACATCATAAGGAGTAAACTAAAATAATTCCTTTTCCAATAGAACACACATGATACCCATGACGGGTCTCCCCACCATAATAAAAAACACAACATCCCTTAAGACAAAATCAAGACACTAACAGGGGGCCTCAAACAGACTTCCCAGCATTAGGGGTAGATTAATATCAGAATTCTTCCAATGAAACATACATGAGTCCCATTGTGGGTATACCCCAAACAAAACCCAACCATATTAACTAAATAGTATGTGGTAACAACAAAAAAATAACAAAATTTTAAGGAGCTGGCATGGCCGCACGGTTGGTTCACACGGTTTGGGAAACCGTGAGTTTATTGTGCAGATCATTCTGTCCAAAGAGGAAACTTCACACAGTTTCCTTGGCCAAGGATCATGGATGTGTGAAGGCCATGCAGTAGCTAATGTCTCTTATCACACGGTCTCCTGGGTTGGCCCACGGTTACTACTAACCGCGCACAATCTAGGAACATCAACCTGCTTAACTGAAAATTTAAAATTTTCTCCAAAAACACCAGGGCACCCAAAGGGGAAACAAATCAACTCAGGGTATGACATGGGAACACTTTAATCACACCTATTTCAACCAAATGTGAGAAATTGGAACAGGAAGACGATACCAGATTTTTAAACTATTCTTATCTTTCATATTGATGATATGACCTTGACCAAAAGTGTGAATGACTCTAGGATTTCCCCTAACTACGCATCAGCTTCTCTTCGTGGCCTATGGCTGGAGCTCAATGGATTGAAGCATCTTCGGCCTCGTAGTTAGGATTTGGAAACCCCTAAACTGAACATCTTCTTCCAGTTCCAAAAACAATTATACTGTATTCTAAGATGGTCTCATTGAGACATGACACTCTTCAAACCCTCTTTTCCCCAACCCATCATTTTACCAAAACAAGAACTTAGAGGATGCACACACATCACCCCTTTTTTCATCGGATGCTAAACAGCGGAATGAAAGGATATATAGAAACACATTCCTCTTGAACATTGGATTTATAATTTCCTATAGGGAGACACACATCCAACAAAATAGTTACTCTCATAAGATTGCACAATCTTCACCCTTATAGTCAAATTAACACATGACATAGAATGGCGTCACCGAACATGACCATTCTGGATAAAAGAAAAAACAAGTAGAGGGACCTTGTACTGAGTCCCAAACAGCACATGATTCCATCAAGTGTCCATAATATCCACACTTGGCCAGATCGTTCACACTGGTGGCCTAACATAAACTCTTGCTTTAATGAGACTGACGAAAGACCCAGAGGCCCTTTAAAACATCATTATACATTGAAAAACTTGAACTTCATTGACCCTCGACAACTTAGGAAACATAAGAAACTAAGGTATATTTCAACCTCCCACAAACACTCTCCCACTATAGGGGAATACACATAATTCAAAAAGAAGTGGGGTAAAATCAATCTCCAAACCCCACGAATAAATTCTTTATGTTGATCAAGTAGAGGATCATCCAATGGTGAATCACCATATGAAAACCAGGAATCATACATTAAAACTTTTTGGGGGCGTACCCTAGCCTACAAGAAAACCCAAGGACCCAACCAATCTGGTCATTTGGTCACAACAGACCACAAACCTGAGCCGAACACATGAGGGGATCCACCACATTGTCCTCCCAAACTTTTCCTCAGAAGAGACCACTGACCAACACTTCATTCCATCTTATTAGAGAAACACAAACCCAAAACATTTTTCAAACAAGAGGTGATATTGAACTCAGAACATCCCACAATAATAATCCCGAAAACACATAATCCATACCTCCCAACCATACATTATCAAAACACAACACTTTCCTTCAAAAACATTATTTAAAAAAAACTGTGTTGGTTGGTTGCGCATTTACCGATGGTATCTCATGAGCCTCACACATGCATGTTTACATGACACACTGGGAACCCACCTCATATCCATCCATATTCCCAAATAAACCTATGCATTTGGTCACCCATGAGAATAACAAATACCAAAAATCAAATCTTTCCTCTTTTTAAAATCAAACTTTTAACCACAATTTTCATTTCTCATAAACAGTAACCAATATATCAAATCCCAATTTTCCTCTCACAAACCAATTTAGAAAAGAATGAATAATTCAATAAAAGCACATATTCATTCCTTTCACAATTGTTTCAAAACATTTCAACCCATTTCAAAACACTTCTAATTTCATGAAAAACACCATTTCATAAATATCCATTTAATTAAGAACTCAACTCTTCTCGTTTCAAGACAAGGTTATAAAAGTTCATAATTTTTTTTTCAAATTTTCAGAATTCACCAAACCCAAAATCCATCTTCAACCCCCACAAAAAAATTCTAGAACACTTAATTCAACCCAAAACACTTTTCCATGGTTAAAAATAATTTCACTAGAAACATATTTTCAAAACCCAAATTAACAAAGTTTATACTTTCAAAAGAGGTGTAAACACATAATTTTCCCTTTTGAAATAATTCTGAAATTTCATCTATATACTAAAAAAACCATTTTCACTTTACTAGAAAATAACATCACAAAAATTCACACTCCTTAAAGTGAAGTCATTTTCTTGCTTAAAAAACCATGTTTCCAAGATTCCAAAACAAAGAGACACAAGACAATGTGAGAGGAAACTAGTTTTGGTTGGTGACTTGGACATATGGTTGGAAGCCATATTCCAATCACTTCGCCATCATAGAGAGTATTCTAGGGAAATATCCACAGCTCCACATGGCTTGCCAGGCCCTGCGAGCTCACAAAGATTATTCACCCAACTCTCTTTTCATTACCCATAGTCATCATTAAACCAAGAAAACCAAAGGACTCAGACAAATCCATATTTCCCATGGTGAAATGAATCCCATCATGAGGTGTGCTAGCCAGGAACACTACCCATGACTTAAATTTCAAGTCCCAAAAATCCTAACTCCAGACTATGATGACTTTTCCCCAAATAACACGACCAAAGGAGTGAACCTCCTCTGATACCATTTTGTCACGAATTGAATCTGGTCACCACCAAAACTGGTACTAAACCCAGCCCGTGACATGACCCAAAGGGAATTCCATATCCCCACGGGCTGGCATAAGTTTTCTGGTATCATTAATTTAGGTTTGGGAACAATTTACCCGAGTTTGAAAGCATAAAACAATAAAAACAATCCCTAAAATAAATCTGAAATTTTTAGCCAAACAAGACATATGTAAAAACCAGAACTGAGTACATTGGATTAATGATAATACAAGTGTTCAAAATAAATATAATTATAGCATCACGATATCCCCAAGGACTCCACACGACTAGGGGTCATCACCCCCAAGCTATCTCCACAACTCCGCACCAAGGATGGGAACTAACACCCTGTACCGCCATCACCCTTATCCTTTCCATTACCTGAATCAAACATAACCAAGTCTACTTACACCCAAGTGGTGTAAGTAGGGTGTGAGCCTATTCCTAATAGGATACCACCCAATTATTTCAAGGAGTGAGAAATACAATGTGAAGAAGCAAGCAGTTTTCAAACGCATGAAAAAGTAGTGTTAAAATTTCAAGAAATGAAACCTCCAATTGAAAATAGATTTCAATAAATAAATTTTAGAATATTAACACATTAAAATAGAAATGTCAGATACTATAATTTACATCCAAACACACCCTATGACATGGGTAAATACTACAAATACAATGAGGAACAACATTGGGAACACCCCTAGGCATTAGGTTTTTCTTGGGCCCTATGTACCTCGTACCTCGATGTAATGTAACCATAGAAAAATTCATTCTTGTGCACGAGACACTAGTAGGGAACATACCCATAACCTAGTGGTCCCCAATAATCATCCACATAGTTTATTTAGTGTTGTTTTTATCCAAATTATAAGTGAAATAGGGCCAAACCCATCTGGTCCACTAGCCGTACTAGTACAAATCCGCCCACATAGGTACCTATGCTTCTCATTTTGTGCTCAATCAATTTCAGCATGCAACATAAATCAATTTTCATATAAAAACCATTACTAGTAAAACACAAATAATAAATTATCTATCACATTTTATACCACTTAAAACACCCAACCAAACACTTATATTTTTCATAAAACAATTCCTCAAAATCCCGTAGTGTTTCGGACACAAAACTCCTTATAAACCTCACTTGCATACTATGTGCACATTTTTAAGCTTCAAAAATAGAAATGGAAGCCTACTAAATTTTAGTGAAAACAAGAAATCATTTTTAGGGAAGCCCCATATGGTCCAAGAAATGACATCATTGCAAAATATCCATTTTTACACAACACATCTCTTAGAATATCTTGTGGTTCACAAAAACCATTAAAACCAGATTTTGTAGCAACATACACAAGGTATAATCATTAAAACCAGTATGTTAATCCCTATTATAGTTAAATAAAATCAACTAATTACTTATATGGTATCCCCAATTAAACTAATAAAACATTTCTATGAAGAAACCCCCAATTTCACATGAAATTGGAATTTATGATTTATTATAAATACAATCACCACTAAAACTATTTTTTTCATCGATAATAAAATTAAATAATCATGAAAATACCATAAAACAGTATCCAATTCACAAATATTTCATAAAAAATGGAATCATCTACCAAAACCAAGGAAACCGTTGAATCCTTTGTGTGGAAACTCAAACGCACCACTGCCGCCCCTCAAGGAAGGTAAACCAGACATAAAATCAGAATTTCAGACCACGAAACACAAGATAAAACCCTAATTTTTAATCCCTGCTTTCTGGAAATTAGTAACCTCAATGATAATGGAAGAAACCCTATGTACATTGGATGTAACCCTAAACAAATTGAAAGAAGAAAGAAGGAGAACAACTTACATAAAATATAATGTAGAAATCGCCCACAAAAATACCAGTATCTGATTTTTAAAAAACTCAAACCTTCATTGGAGGTTTGAACAAGGATAATGAGATCATCTAGGAATTTGAATGGGGGGAAAAGAGTAAAAATTGAGAGATTTATGAAGGAATGAACATACCTCTTCAAATATATATGATTTGAGGAATCCTATGATTTTCGGAACCAAATCGTGATTAACCAGAGGTCCAATGAGGGGGGAGAGGGAATGGTAGCGCGGTTGGTTTTAGTGGGCTTGGGCTCCACTTTGAATCACTGAAAAATCCTAAATATTGAATATGTTAGAACCTAATGAAACATTATTTTTAAAATAGGAATTGGACTTTCGGGCAGGCCCAACCCCTTAGATAAAAATCCAAATAAACCCTGGTTATGGATTTCTAAAAGCTCCAATTTACCTTGGTGGTGTTAATAGGTTAAGGGAGGTCAAGTAGAAATTTCAATGGATGAAAAATGTTAAAAAATGAAAATGTTATAAAAGATACAAAATTTATTTTTTTAATCTGAAATTGGGCTCCGGTTTGGCCGTATTCATGAATACTCATCTATTCCTCCTGAAAACATAGGGAAACCCCCAAAACAAAGCAAGGATTTAAATTAAATGAAAAATACCTTTATAATATGTCTTTTATGTGACAATTATACCCACCATAAATCATTCCGCCCTCGGAATGCCACAACAAGACCATATGAAAAGCAAAGCCCAAACGATAGACCAAGACAGACTTCCTTGCCACATTTTCACCCGCTTCAAAAAGGACGAACATCTCCAGTTGATCAAACAAAAGAAGATAATACTCTCACCAACCAAAAATAAACCCACTTACTTATAATTATGAAACACATTCAAAACACATCCCAGAACAAAACACCTCAAAAACAACAAGATGACGCTCAAGCAATCGACTTGAAACGAACAACGAACTCCAATAATGATACCACAACATTATGTAAACCAAACCATTGGGTGTTTTCAAACCCCAAATTTACCCAAGTAACAAATTTTTGGATTGATAGACTTGAACTATACTACCTCTTACCTAGAATACACTAAGGAGAAAACTGAGTCACTAGTATGGGGTTACCCAATCCGGACATCCCACCACCAGAGACAACTCAATTTCTAAGAAAGAATAAGGATAACAATTGGGGAAGGAACAAACGGTCTCCCCATCATAAGGGGTAAACTAAAATTATTCCTTTTCCTAGAGAACACACATGAAACCCATGACGGGTCTCCCCACCATAATAACAAACACAACATTCCTAAAGACAAAATCAAGACACTAACAGGGGGCCTCGAACAGACTTCCCAGCATTAGGGGTAGATTAGTATCAGAATTCTTCCAATGAAACTTACATGAGTCCCATTGTGGGTATACCCCAAAAAAACCCAACAATATTAACTAAATATTATGTGGTAAAAACAAAAAAACAACAGAATTTTAAGGAGCGGGCATGGCCGCACGGTTGGTTCACACGGTTTGGGAAACCGTGAGTTAACTGTGCAGATCATTATATCCAAAGAGGAAACTTCACACAGTTTCCTTGGCCAATGATCATGGACGTGCGGAGACCATGCAGTAGCTACTGTCTCTTATCACACGGTCCCCTAGGTTGACACATGGTTACTGCTAACCGTGCACAAACTAGGCACTTCAACCTGCTTAACCCAAATTTTAAACTTTTCTCCAAAAACACAAGGGGACCCAAAGGGGAACAAAATCTACTCAGGGTATGACATGGGAACAAGGAACTCACACCTCTTTCCTCCAAATGTGATACATTGGAACAATACGACGATACCAGAGGTTTAAACTATTCTTATCTTTCATATTGAGGATATGACCTTGACCAAAGTGTGAATGACTCTAGGATTTCCCCTAAATACGCACCAGTTTATCTCCGGGGCCTATTGCTGGAGCTCAATGGATTGAATAAATTTCATCCTCGTAGTTAGGATTTGGAAACCCCTAAACTGAACATCTTCTTCCAGTGCCAACAAAAATTACAATGTAATCTCAGATGGTCTCATTGAGACATGACACACTTCAAACACGCTTTTCCCCAACCCATCATTTTACCAAAACAAGAACTTAGATGATGCACACACATCACCCTTTTTTTCATCGGATGATAAACAACAGAATGAAAGGACATATAAAAACACATTCCTTTAGAACATAGGATTTAGAATTTCCTATTGGGAGACACACATCCAAAAAAAATTGTTTCTCTCATAAGATTGCACAATATTCACCCTTATAGTCAAATTAACACATGACATAGAATGGCGTCACCGAACATGACCATTGTGGATAAAATAAAACACAAGGAGAGGGACCTTGTACTGAGTCCCGAACAGCACATGATTCCAGAAAGTGTCCATAATAGCCACTCTTGGCTAGATCTTTCACACTGGTGTCCTAACATGAACTATTTCTTCAATGAGACTGACAAAAGACCCATAGGCCCTTTAAGAAATCATTGTACATTGACAACCTTGAACTTCATTGACCTTCGACAACTTATGAAACATAAGAAACTAAGGTCTATTTAAAACTCCCACAAACACTCTCCCACTATAGGGGAATCCACATAATTGAAAAAGAAGAGTGCTAATCTCAATCTCTAAACCTCACGAATCAATTCCTTATGTTGATCAACTAGTGGATCATCCAACGTTGAATCACCATAGGCCAAACAAGAATCATACATTAACACATTATGGGGGCGTACCCAATCCTACAAGAAAACCCAAGGACCCAACCAATCGGGTCATTTGGTCACAACAGACCACAAAGCTGAACCGAACTCATGAGCAGAGCAACCACATTGGCCTCCCAAACTTTTCTTCAAAAGAGACCACTGGCCAACACTTCATTCCAACTTATCAGAGAAACACAAACCCAAAACATTGTTCAAACAAGAGGGGTTATTGAACTCGAAACATCCCACATTAATAATCCCGAAAACACATATTCCATACCTCCCAACCATAAATTTTCAAAACACAACAATTTCCATCAAAAACATTATTTAAAAAAAATAGTGTTGGTTGGTTGTGCATTTACCGATGGTATCTCATGAGCCTCACACATGAATGTTTACATGACACACTGGGAACCCACCTCATATCCATCCATATTCCCAAATAAACCAATGCATGTGGTCACCCTTGAGAATACCAAATACCAAAAATCAAACCTTTCCTCTTTTTAAAATCAAACTTTTATCCACAATTTTTCATTTCTCAAAAACAGTACCCATAATATCAAAACCCATTTTTTCATCTCACAAAACAATTTAGAATGAATGAATAATTCAATAAAAGCACATATTCACGCCTTCCACAATTGTTTCAAAACATTTCAACCCATTTAAAAACACTTCTAATTTCATGAAAAACACCATTTCATAAATCTCTATTTAATTAAGAACTCAACTCTTCTTATTTCAAGAAAATGATCAAAAAGTTCATAATTTTTTTTTCAAATGTTCAGTAGTCACCAAACCCAAAATCTATCTTCAACCCCGACACAAAAATTCTAGAACACTTAATTCAATCCAAAACACTTTTCCACAGTTAAAAATAATTCCACTAGAATCAAATTTTCAAAACCCCAATTAACATAGTTCATACATTCAAAAGAGGTGTAAACACATAATTTACCCTTTTTAAATAATTCTGAAATTTCATTTATAGACATTAAAAAAATTAAACCATTTTCACTTTACTAGAAAATAACATCACAAAAATTCACACTCCTTAATGTGAAGTAAATTTTTTTTTCTTAAAAAAACCAAGTTTCCAAGATTCCAAAACAAAGAGACACAAGACAATGTGAGAGAAAAATAGTTTTGTTGGGTGACTTGGACATATGGTTGGCAGCCATATTCCAATCACTTCGCTATCACATAGAGAATTCTAGGGAAATATCCCCAGCTCCACATGGCTTTCCAGGCCCTGCGAGCTCACTGAGATTATTCACCCAACTCTCTTTTCATTTCCCATAGTCATTATTAAACCATGAAAACCAAAGAAATCAGACAAATCCATATTTCCCGTAGTGACTTGATTCCCATAATGATGTTTGATGGCCAGGCACAATACCCATGACTGAAATTTCATGTCTCGAAAATCCTAACTCCAGACTCTGCTGACTCTTCCCCAAATAACATGACCCACAGAGCAAACCTCCTCTGATACCATTTTTTCACGAACCGAATCTGGTTGCCACAAAAATTGGCACCAATCCCAGCCTGTGACATGACCTGAAGGGCATTCCCTATCCCCACGAGCTGGAACAAGTGCCCGGGTATCATTAATTTAGGTTTGGGAACAATTTACCCGAGTTTGAAAGCATAAAACATTAAAAACAATCCATAAAATAAATCTGAAATTTTGATCCAAACAAGACTTAAGTAAAAACCACAACTGAGTACATTGGTTTAAAGATAATACAAGTTGTCCAAATAAAAATAATAATAGCATCAGGATATCCCCAAGGACCCCACACGACTAGGGGTCATCGCCCCCAAGCTATCTCCACAACTCTGCACCAAGGATGGGAACTAACACCCTATACCGCCATCACCATTAGCCTTTCCATTAGCTGAATCAAACATAACCAAGTCTACTTACACCCAAGGGGTGTAATTTGGGTATAAGCCTATTCCCAATAGGATACCACCCAATTATTTCAAGGAGTAAGAAATAAAATGTGAAAAAGGAACCAGCTTTTAAACACATGGAAAAGTAGTGATAAAATTTCAAGAAATGGAAACTCCAATTGAAAATAGATTTCAGTACAAAATTTTCATAATATTAACACATTAAAATATAAATGTTATGTACTGTAATTTACTTCCAAACACACCCTAAGACATGGGTAAATACTAAAAATCCAATGAGCAACAACATTGGGAACACCCTTAGGAACTAGGTTGTCTTGGGCCCTATGTACCTCGTACCTCGGTGTAAAGTAACCATAGAAAAATTCATTCTCATGCACGAGACACTAGTAGGGAACATACCCATAACATAGTGCTCCCCAATTTTCATCCACATAGTTTAGTTAGAGTTGTATTTATCCAAATGGTAAGTGAAACATGGACAAAACCCATCCGGTCCACTAGAAGTACTAGTACAAATCCGCCCCACCTAGGTACCCGGGCTTCCCCTTTTGCGCTCAATCAATTTAAGCATGCAACATAAATCAATTTTCATATAAAAAAACCATTACTAGTAAAAAAAACCAATACAGTATCTATCACATTTTATACCACATAAAACACGCAACAAAACACTTAGTTTTTTCATAAAACAATTCCTCAAAATCTCGTAGTGTTTCGGACACAAAACTCCTTATAAACCTCACTTCCATACTATGTGCACATTTTGAAGTTTCCAAAATAGAAAGGGAAGCCTAATAAATTTCAGTGAAACCACAAAATCATTTTTAGGGAAGCCCTATGTGGTCCAAGAAATGACATCATTGCAAAATCACCATTTTTACACAACACAACTCTTAGAATTTCATGTGGTTCACAAACACCATTAAAACCAGATTTTGCAGTAACAGACACAAGGGATAATCATTATAAACAGTATTTTTATCCCTATTATAGGTAAATAAAATCAACTAATTACTTATAGGGTTTCCCCAATTAAACTAATAAATTATTTCTATGAAGAAACCCCCAATTTCACATGAAATTGGCATTTTGGATTCATTCGAAACAATAACACCACTAAAACTATTTTTTCAGTAATAATAAAATTAAATAAGCATGAAATTACCATAAAAACAGTATCCAATTCACAAATATTTCATACACAATGGAATCACCTACCAAAACCAAGGAAACCCTTGAATCCTTTGTGCGAAAACTCAAACGCACCACCGCCGCACCTCAATGAAGGTAAACCAGACCTAAAACCAGAATTTCAGACCATGAAACACAAGATAAAACCCTAATTTTAAACCCTATTTTCTAGACATTAGTAACCTCAATGATAAGGGATGAAACCCTATGTACATTGGATGTAACCCTAAACAAACTTAAAGAAGAAAGAAGAAGAACAACTTACTTAAAATATCTTGTAGAAATCACCACCAAAAATACCAATAGCTGATTTTAAAAATACTCAAACCTTCAAGGGAGGTTCTAACAAGGATAATGAGATCATTTAGGAATTTTAATTGTGAAAAAAGAGTAAAAATTGAGATATTTATGAAGGAATGAACATACCTCTTCAAATATTAACGATTTATGGAATCCTATGAATCTCGACACCAAATCGTAATTATACATAGCTCCAAAGAGGGGGGAGAGAGAATGGTCGCACTGTTGGGCTTATCAGGCTTGGGATCCACTTGGACTAACCGAAAAAGCCCAAATATTGAATAAGTTATAACCTAATCAAAATTTATTTTTAAAATAGGAATTGGGCATTCGGGCAGGCCCAACCCCTTAGATAAAAACCCAAATAAACCCTAGTTATGGATTTCTAAAAGCTCCAAATTACCTTGGTGGGGTTAATAGGTTAGGGTAGGTCAATTAGGAATTTGAATGGCTTAAAAATGCTGGAAAATGAAAATGTTATAAAAGATACAAAATTTATTTTCTAATCTGAAATTGGGCTCACGGTTTGGCCTAATTCATGAATACTCATCTATTCCTCCCTAAAACCTAAGGAAACCCCCCCAAAAAATCAAGGATGTAAATTAAATGAAAAATAGATTTAAAATATGTCTTGAATGTGACAATAATTATTGGGATTGGACATTTCATAATATCATATACTTGATTTTTATTAGGAACATTCACAAACATCACCATCCCATGATAAATTAACACTTTATTTTAATGATATTTTTTCATAAGTTATGGATTTGATATTTTTTCTAAAATTAATATCAATTAAATTATTAAAACTGTTTCCGAATGAAAAAATCTCATAAAATATAATATATTTATGTTTTTTTTTCATCCAAGGTAATTTAATGAAATCATGATTTTCCATAATATATTCAATTTCTATAGTGATTAGTGAAATGTATTATTTATTCTTGATATGATAATAAATATAGAGATAAAATACTTATAAAATTATTATACCATGATTCCCAACATAATTTTCCAATAAATACAATCCAACGTCAATGAGGTCTTCTTTCTTTGGATGACTAGACATATAAATACATCATATAAAACAGAAAAATATCATCTATATTTAAGACACTACACAATTAATATATCACATAGATATCATAAAACTAGAGAAGATGGCCTAGGGAAAATTCATAAGGATAACTGTAATCTAGAACGTCTAGTAATGGTATGAACTTGTAAATAAAACATAACTTGAGATTCAAGATGTATATCAAGATATCATAAAGTGGATAATTATAAGCATGGAAACATAGAATATGGAAAAAATATGACATGGAGTCATATACTATATTGAAAAAACATATGACATGAATTCATAAATTTAATTCAAGGGTCATAACCCAGACCATCATTATAATATTGACAAATTAATGTGTTTTATTAGGTTCAATTCCCATTACTATAATCATAGTTGAGAAAGCCCATGGAGGATTAGGTTAACTCCCTAATCACTTACATAAAAACTCATGAGATAAAAAGTTTTACCCTATTAATTAGAGGGATATATAATTCTTACCCCACCTATCATATAATGAAAATCATACATATATGTTCCACCTAATGAAAAACTATACAAAAATAATAACTATGTTGAATACAACAAAAATGAAGTGGGTTTTAAAATTCTAATTTATGTCATAACTAAAGGTTAAATCATAATGATTCCAAAGAGAAGAATTATTTAATTAATTTTGAACATTAATTATTGAAAACTATATATAGGTCTTGAATATTTATATCCAAAATAAAAAAAACAATGTGAAATATCTATTGAGGAAAAAAATGATCCAATTAGGTGAATTTTTGTGAAATAACTAAAGGATATTTTTAAATATGGAATGAGATTATAAATTTCCATAAATCCATAATTTAAGAAATATGTTTATATAAAAAACAATTAAGGGTTTTTTTATCTATTCATGTGTAAGAAACAATTTTATAGGGGTGATTATATATATTAGAAAATAAAAAATTAATGTTCCATTAAATCATGTTTTCTTAAGAGTGAGAATTTAAAAGGGAACTAAAAAATGTATAACCCTAGAAAAAAATTAAATATAACTAGGGATATTTTAATGGATATATATAGTGAAATATAATTAAATTTTAAAAATAAAATTTCATACAAGGGTGAAAAATAATGGGAACATGTAACTAAAAAGTAATGATTTTGGTACAAATAATCCCTTACCATCTTGTCCGAATTTTCTCTTCACACAATCCGAAAATAAAAAATAATAAAATTCAGATTATTAAAAAATTTATTATTAACCTTATTCTTCCTTATTGAATTTCATATGTACCATGTATAATCATATGTTATTTATTTGTTTTATAGTTTTCTTATATGTTTTTGTAAAAATCGAATTAGCATCGACGTATATTGGGTTTTCGAGTGATCAGAGAAAATATTTTTATAATAAGTTATATACATAGTAAAACTATTACATTATCAAATAAAAATAAATAAATAATAATTACTTTTAAAAAATATTTGTATTTATGTCACCATATTCATCCATTATTGATATTTATACCACTATTCTAGTAGGTTTATAAACTAACACAAACCTAAACACTCAATATCTCGACGGGTGATTATGGTTATTGAATTTTACAATGAAATTATAAAATTAATATAATAAATATATTTATATTTATATAATTATATGAGTCATATTTTAAGTGGTTTGGATAACTAATTAAAACAATGATGAAAAATGAAAAGTGTTACTTCATTTTAGCGGTAGTTCACACAAAGGCATGATTAACTTTAAAATTTCTCAATAAATGAGTGGTAATTTAAATATATGATAATTTTAAATTTCAGAATAATATTTACTTTATATATATAATATTTATTCATCAATCCCATAATTAAAACCATCCATGAGAGGTGGTATGAAAAATTGAAGATTTCACATTGTAGAGGTGGTAGTCCACGCAATGCAGTAACAACACTTTTGTTAATCGTAACAAATGAAGAGGAATTAATAATGGTACCAAAATTTAAATAATAAAATATTATTATATGTTTTATAATTATGTAATTAAATTTTTATGGATATAATATATTTTTAGGAGGAATATTAAGGAGAAAATATTATGATGAAGGCAATTTTTATGTTAGGGATTTGATCTTATCATAGAGATCACCTTAGTAGTGATGGCCTACAGATGACATCTAGATATCACTATATTATATATGAGGAAATTAAATCTAGGATATTTAGTTTGGGAAGAGTATCAAGGTAATTTTTAATGTGATGTATAAACATGAAATAGTGAAAGGGATCGACTTTTATATGTGAAGAAAATGGAAGTTTTCGGAATACCCTTTACACATCCATAATATCAGTACAATACAACATAGTCAATGAATAAACCATTTAGTAATAATGGAGTGTAGTTTTGATTATATGTCTATAAATTATCTACCAATAATTCCAAAACAATTATATACTTGTTTCATGTCATTTACCAATATGATTTTTACAATGGAAACTAGCTTTTATCTAAGTAATTTATATTAGATTTTTCAAAATATAAGTTAAACCAGATTACAAATATTCTATTTTTTTAACATAAATATAAAAATAAATTATTATAATTTAAAATCTAGAAATTTCAAAATAAACTTTTAATTTAAAATATAATAAATGTATGAAAATAGTTTTTGAGGAAAAATAGATTTTAATCATTTTGTGGCCTTAATATTATTTTATATTGACTTAAAACCAAATGAGTTTTAATATAATTATATATAAGTTTAAACAAAATAATCTATACCTAATTTAAATTAGATAAATTGAGTTGATTAGAATAAAATTACATAATATTAATAAAATTTTTCATCAAAAATTATTTAACCATTATCATAGTAATTAACATTAATCTTACTAATACTATATTCATTCCCAAATAGTAAATTTTAATTGTTAAATAATATTTAATGTTTAAAAAAATATGTTTTTTTAAATATTTTATTTCAAAATGTGAAAAATTCTAAATTTTAATATTATCACGTAAAAACAGTTCTTTTTGTGAAATACTACTTGTCTTTCAAAATTATTAAAATAATGTTTTATAAAATGATAATATTTTTTATATTATTTATATTACATAGTAAATATATATTTTTAATATAAAAAGTGTTTTTAAACTTTTTATTCATTCTTGTGTTATAAAAGTGTAAGTATTTTTTTTGCAAAATCGGTATTTTTCCAAACTATGATATTTTTAATATAATAAAGTATAAAATTTAATTTTTTTAAAAAAATTATTTTATAAAATTTATATATTTATATTTTAGAAGAAAAATATAAATTATATATAAAACTACTTCTATTGAAATATGTTATTTTTACCATATACGTTCCTAATATGATTTCATATTGATTTATTATTTATATTAAGATAGTCTGTAAGTTCATATATAATAATATTTAAAAATTATAAATTTAAATTATTAATAAAAAATAAAAAATACTTAACAGAATTTCTACTACAAAAAATATTAATTTTATACTAAATACACTTAAAGAAGAACAAATAATTAAATTTTGATAATATAAAAATTTAATATTTTTAATCCATTAAAATAAAAATATTTTTTTAAATTTATATATAAATCATATAAAACTTTGATAATTATAATAATAATTACATTTAACAAAATGATATATATATATTGTTTATTTCAATGTCATATTTTTATTTTATTTTGTGTTCTATTTTTTAAACAACATAGAAAATTATAATACCTATTGGATATATATCCAAAGACCATATTTTCAATGACTATATATTAAATTCCCATAATTACTTCATATATATAATCTTACTAATATCATTCCACTCACTCATCCCATTTCTATAGTTTTCATTTTAGGTCTGACAATATGACTTCTCCAATCATTATGTTCTTCCTAAATATATGTTTTCATTATATATTAGTTATCCAAAAAGGTAAATATAATTCATGATATATCCTAGACTTGAAGATTTTATTCCTTTATATTTATTATCCAATTTTGATTTATTCACTATTAGTGGATGTACTAGTTTATTGTGATTAATGATCCATGGTGTGTAATAATTAGTTTCATTTTCATATATTGTAAATTATTTTTAATATTGCATAAAAAGTTCTTGGTTAAATTATTATCTTGTATGAATTATTTCCCAACCTATTTAATTTCATCAAAAATATAAAAATGATGTATAATTAGAAAAAATAGACTATGGAATAAATACGTGTTCTAAAAACATGGGTCATTACAATATCCCCCATTAAATAATTTTCATTCTAGTAATTTTATTTATTAACCAAGAATTAAAATATCTATGGGTGTCTTGTAGATTAAAAAACAGAAGATATAATTTCTAGAGTGATACGAACCTTAAAATTTTATGAAATATATCCCATTCCTTAGAATAATATTATATCCAATATCAAGTTTTTCACTAACCATTTGAGCTAAGTGTATATCATTATTCAGTAATGAGACTGAAATTGTATAATTTCATTATAATGGGTGTTCATAATAATGATTTCATATATTATAATAGGTTTATATAACATGAAAACATATTATTCCAAATAAATTTACCATCAATGGAGAGAGACAATCTATTACGAAAATCACATTAAATTTGTCAAGGAAGGATAGTAATATTTCCATATGACACTTTCCTATTAAAATAATTTTGAAATAAAATATCATAAAAAATGAAATTTTTACTAATAAATAAATATTTTGTAATAAAGGTGAAGATTTTATGTTCATATGAAAATTCATGTTATAAATTAATGAATTTAATAAGATAGAAATATAATACTTATAGTTATTGGGTGAATATTATTTGTTCCTCACTCAAAATTATTTTAAAAACTCACATATATAGTTGTGTTCTTCTATCGGCCTTTAAATTTAATGATGACTATATCCATTGTTATACATTTAAATAGGCAACTAGCTAGAATAATTATCTTGTTTTCCTCACTTAAGGAATTAGATTGTTTAATATTTTTTGATGATTTTTTATAAACCAATCATGCGGAATAACTGACTCATTTTCTATGATAGTTTAATTATTTAGGGACTCATCGTCCACAATTAATGAATATTAAATTATACTCGATGAAATTCACATGTATCCTAAAGATAAAAATGAATAAAATACTTTTATTGTTCATAATTAAAAAATGGGTATATTTTTTGAACATTGATTTCAAATGTATAAAATTGATGAGAAATATCTGGTTAATACATAATAAAAATGTACAACACAGGTGAAACATTATTAAATTAATAAAGGATATTTTTAAATAAAGAATGAATATATTGTTTACCATATAACCGTAATTTAAATAACATGTAAATCCATAAAACAGTGATTGTTCTTTTGAAGATATTATTGGTTTAAGAAACATTTTATATGGTGATTCTTTACATGAGACATAAAATAGTATAGTTCCCATAAATCATGTTTACTAAATAGTGAGAATTTCAAATTTAACTTAAATCATGTATAAAATTAGAAATTAAAAATATATTTAACTCGGTTCTTTTAGATAAATATATAAAAAAGAATAATTTCACAAGAATTGTATTTCATAAAAGGTATAAAGATGATGAGAATGTGTAAATTAAAAGTAATGAGGGTGTTATGGATGATCCTGTACATTTATGTTATAATTCAATCTATTTACTCACCCAAATTCCTGAATAATCAAATTATTTTTATTAGATACAATACTTTGAAACTTATAATTATATATTTAATTTAATATATATAATTTATTATCATATTTTATTTATATCAAATATTTATTCTCTTATGTTTGGGTAAACATTTATGGGTGTACTATCCCTTGGGGGTGGAGGCTATGGCCAGACATTCTAATCTATCTGTGTGGTGTGTGTGTATTTAATGTAATTGTTACCAAAGTCACCTAATATATATAACTAACCCATAACCACAAAAATTATTAACATATAATAAAATTATTAATTAAGTTCCCATAGTATTCCATGATATATTTTTATAGCATTATTCTAGTAGGTGGTTAAATCAACCCAAACATGAACACACTATATCTTGATGGATGAGTATGGTTGAAGAATTAAATAATATCATTATAAAATAAGGAAAATTATATTATAGTATTTTTTTTAAATTTTGAATCATCTTTTATGTGGTTTGGATAATAAATTATAACCATGATGAAAAATGAATATCATTACTTCACAATGGGGGTAGTCCACACAACTCATAATTAATGTTTTAATTTCTAAAATAATTATTGGGACTTAATTAATATATTAATTGTAAATTTTATATTCATATTGAAAACATAGATATTATATTTATTCATCAATACCAACATTAAAGAAAATAATTATAGATGGAATGAAAATTAGATGATGTCGATTTATGGAGGTGGTAGTTCAAACAATGCACTAATTATAATTTTTATTTTCATAGTAGATTTAAATGAATAATTATTTGATACCCATTAATATAATAACATAAGTGTATAATAAATATATTAATTTAAATATATTCTTATTGGTATATTTTATTTTAAATAGTAATATTAAGAATAAAAGACTACAAAGAAAGAGATTCTTACATTGAAGACTTCATCTTCTCTTAGAGATCTTATTCGGACTAAAGAACATAAAATTACATATAGATATATGGGTCATATTGATGATATAATAGATTATATTATATGTATTTATGTTATATATTAGAGGAAAATTTAAATGGGAAGTGTAACCATATAGGGGTGGAAGTAATCAACATTTAAATGTGAGAAAAAATGGAACTTTGGGGAATACCCTTTACACATCAATGAAATAATAAAACTATTACATGGTAAATGACTCCAAAATTTTGTAATTATGGATATTGGGGTGGTATTTGATCGATAATGTCTCAAAAAATAATTTATATACTTGTTTCAAGTAATTTTTCATAGGTTTTTACCTTTGACATTATTATTTTTACCTAGGAAACTTGTATATAACTATGTAATTTATATTTTAATTTTTAAATATATTATCAACGTTAATAATATTTTATCTTATTAACAAAAATTTATTCTCTATTTTATATAATTAAAATTTTAAATATGTGAAAATAATCTTTCTAATTAATATATATAATATATAAAAACATTGATCTAGTAGAAAAATCACTTTTAATAATTTTATGTTCTAAAACTTTTTAGTATTTATTAATAATTTAACTAGTGTTAATATAATTATATATGTTATTAAAATTAAAATTTAATTCATTATTAAAATTAGATCAATTTAATTTATTATATAAAAATTGCACGATTAATAATATAAATCATCTAAAAAAATTGTTCCACCATTATATTGACAGTTAACTTTAATCACACTAATATTATGGTTATTCCTAAGAATGGAAATTAATATATTAAATAATATTCAAATTAATAACTCACATAGGAAATTATTTTTTTATATTTAAATAATAATTGTGATAAAGCCTAATTTTTAATACAAGAACGTAAAAATTGTTTTTAATGCTAAATATTACATGCATTTCAAAAATGTAAAACATGTGTTTTAAAATTTTAAAATAATATTTTTAAAATATTTATATTTATTATAAAATAAATTTTTATATAAAAAGTGTTTATTATACATTTAACTCCTTATTTTATAATAAAATTGACATTTTTTTAGCAAAATCAGTATTTTTACTATTGACCTAAAAATTTATAATTTCAAAAAAGAAATATCCAAAATTCGTCATATAATAATTTTGATATAATGAATTAATAAATTATGTTTATTTTCTAAAATAAAAAATATTAAATTTATTTATTTATCTTTTTTAGGAAAAAAATAAATTATAAAGAAAAATACTTTTAATGATAAATGACATTTTTAAACATTATGTGTTCTTAATATTATTACATATCGATTAATTATTTTATTGATGTTGACATATTAGTTAATATATAATAATATTTTTAAAGTGTTAATTTAAAATATTAAGAGAAAATACATAATAATTTATAGACCATTTTCTTGAAAATTAATATTACTTTTATATTAAATACTATATAACAAACTCCATTAACTAATTAATTAAATAATAATATTTTAAATTTTCCTACTACATTTATAGTCATATATTTATTTTCAATTTATGTAAACATAATATCACATTTGAATAATTAAAATAGTATTTATCTGTTATATATATATATATATACTTACAATATTTCTTTATCATATTTTTCTTTTGATATGATTTTTTTAATAAAATACATGACATTAGTATACCTATTTGATATATATCCAATGACCATATCTACAATGAAAATAATTATCGATATACATATTTCATTTATATATATCGTCTTAAAAAATATATTCTAGTCGGATATCTGATTTCAATAATTTTTATTTTAGATATGATAATATTCAATCTCCATTCATAATGTTATTCCTCATTATAAAATATCTTTTTTTATTCGTGATACAAAAAGTTGATGGTGATCCAAGTGATCTCCTAGAATTTATTATTTTATTCTCTTATATTTATTTTCCCTTTTTAATTTATGAACTTTTAATGGATGTACTAGTCATTGGTGATTAATAATCCATGGTGTGGAATACTAAATTACATGTTCTTCTGTTGTACATATTATTACGAATGAATAATTTTTTTGGTCCAATTACTATCATTTATGTATTATTTACTAATTTATTTCATTTCCTTGAATATTTAAATAAAATATATAATTGTTAATATATATTTATGTAAATAAAATTATTTTTAAAAACCTAGGGCATTATAAGAAATCCACAATCCCCCAAGATATAATGAAACTCCATATATTGAATTTATATGATCTGTTAAACCAACCGAATAAGTTTCTATATATTCCAACTACTCATGTTACTATTTTTCATTGTATAAAAAACTAAATTATGATTTTTTTTAATATACTATAGTATTCTCTTCACCCATAGTGAGTGGATTTCATTGGGATTACTCTTATATCATGCATCTTTATAAGTGAAAAATAAAGTCTTGAAAAATTTTCTTATACCCAATCCTTTCACACATAATATAAAATGTTATTAAAAAATAAATATCCATTAATACAATAGAATGATCTTAAAAGAATAATTTTTTAGAAGGCAAGGTTAATAATACATAAAATGAAATTAAAACATAGAATACTTTTTTTATATTCCATAGTGAGACCCTAAAATAAATTCTAGCTCCAAAAACAACATGGGAAAACCTAGGGAATACATAATGTTGGGGGAAATCCAAAAATTCCAGTAAGGGAATAATCATAATTATAATGCATAACATGTGAGTCAGAGGTATTCAATGATATCATATACGATAAAGTACATGAGTAATCAAGGGGATGTATAACAAAAAGAGTGTGCTTTCATAAGGAATTGGAAACATGGTAAATTGGAAACAAAATAAAAAATTAAATAATAATACTTCATGTATAATAGCCAAAACAATATCACATTGTGGAAAGAGTCCCCAAATGGATTAGGTTCACTCCCTCATCCCATACATGACATCTCTATTGACTAAAAAAATTAACTAACACATTAAAGAGATATATATTTATGAGCACACTAATCAAATTTAGTCCATGTACATGAATATGTTTTCCACATAAGGATATAAATAATAAGGAATAAATGTAAGCATTACCCATGGAATGAAATGAGATGCATAATCTTGTGTCATAATATAATCAAAAGATATTTATTAAAGAAGTAATTTAAGAGTTGGTCATAAGGAATGTATTACCAAATAAATTTAAGTGATAATAAGCTGGGTATACATGTTAGATACATATATACATAATTTAGAATAATTCCATAACATTAAAGAGAGAAAATTTGGGTTAGAGGGATAATTGTCCAACCACAGACAAAAGGGTTGGTTAGAAATATCTCATACATTAAGCCTGATTTGTCATGCAGGTAATTTATATCCCTAAATAATAAAATAAAGTTATTTATTTATTTTATTAAGAACCATTTTACTCTTTATTTTTCCTTTTATTTAAATTTTTATTATATCATATTCAATTACTTAATGATTTTTTTTTGTACCAGACGATTTTATGATAAACAACTAATACGTCCAAAATCACATTAGTAAGTTCAATAATTTCAAATAGATTATTAATTTATCATATAAATAATTTCAAAGAGAAATAATTATCATATATATATAATATAATTTTTATTCAAAAAATCATAAATGTTTATTAAAAATGAACTATGTTAGAATCACGGAGATGGCCGGCCCAATGTATGCATGAGTAACGTTTCTATTTTTCCAATATAATAATGGAAGAATGAAAAGTGTTATATTATCTTAAAAATATTATCATTAAAAAATAAATATAATATTATTTTTTAAATACCATTACACATACTATCCATGTTATGCGGTAAGAAAAATGAATAACATCCCTTCACGAGCTGGTAGTTCACTGTACACATGAACAACGTTGTCATTTATTCAATGGATGATATGGTAAGAAATTAAATGATATATTTTTTTCAATAATTATTGGTATTTAATTAATATCATATAAAAATGTCACATTAATCCTTATTAACTTCCATTTAAAGCATTAGTGGAAAATGAATCACATCTCAACGTGATGCGGTAGTCCAACGTACACACGAGGGACATTATCTTATTCTCTACAGAATGGAAAGTAAGAAGATATGTGTGATGTTATAATTAAATAATAATTATTATATCACAAATATCACATATAACCACTAAATAAAAAATTATATCAATCCACAAGGAGTGTTGAATGAAAATGAATTGTGTTGGTTCGAGAGTTTGTAGTTTGTCGTACATATGATCAATGGTTTTGTTTCCCATTTGAGGGAGGAGGAGATGGTTTTAGGTCCTTAGCTTAGTAAAAAAATATAAATATATGTAATATAATTATTTTATTATTTCAGCATGTTTTAAAATTATTTTAAGGAGCTGTAAGAAGAAATTAATTAAAATACTCAATTAAGGAAGTTAATCTTCTTTAAACAACTGCTTTAGGATTACACGAAAAGCCTTTATATCAAAGACTTATGATCAAAATAATAAATCCAGGATGGGAATAATTAAAGAAATTTTTTGGGAATTTTTTATCATAAATTTTTTTTTTAATGTGGGTAAATAATATTAGAGGGGGTATCATTTTATTAGCTGGGGAGAGGACATAGTTTGAAATTATGAAGGGAACGAATTAGAACCATGTTTTTCTCATTCCAAAAGGATCCAAAATGGAAGAATTTATAAAATTACGATATATAAGTTCTAAATTTGACCATAAAATATAAATTCAACAACCATTGTTTCATTTTAAACCATTATCTTTCTAGTTTAACCCCAAATATACCAGTTTTTACATTTACTATGATAATTAATTTTTAATATTTTTAATATTCATTATCGTCAAAAAATAATTTGACCTTATTTGATAATATAAATATTTATTATTCCAAATATTTAATCCATTTTTATAAATTCAACATACATAATTGGATTAATATAATTAAAAATTAAACCCATTGGCATTTCATAAAAACGATTCTTCCAGAAAGGCATTATTTATGGTAAAGATGATCCCATATTTACTATATGAAAATTAATATTAATTAGAAGATTTGTAGTAAATATTTATAGATATATAATATTTAAATATCTATTAAATAATTACGAGTTAGTTGTTATTTTAATTACATAAATCAAAGACGCATTATTCACTTTAGAGCAGTTTTCAGAAAATGTGTTTTAAAGCCGAAAAATAATCTTATAAAAAAATCTTTATAAAGATAATTTAATTGAATTTTATTTGATGAAATATAAATACATAATTCTTATCAAATAAAAGTAATAATTTTTATTTTATATTAATTTAATTATTTAAAATAATTTACAATTTAAAAAAAATTACTCTTTAATATTCACTAAAAAATTACTATTTTCTGAAAAATCCAAAAAAAATCAAGAAATGTTAATATCGATATTATGATTTCAAAAATAATTTTAATTATATAAAATAATAATTATAAAAGGCGAATAATTTAATTACTAAATTTTCTCATGAAATCATATAGAAAAAAAACTTTTTATTACACAATTATTACAAATTGAGTGTATATTCATAATTATTTATAAATACATTTATATTGGGTAACAAATTTAAATAAATTTTGTAAGGTAGTTAACAATATTCATACTCATAAATTTATTAGCTATGCTATAAATTTTTTATTTAAATAATAATAATATAATAAAATTGTGAGTACAATTAAACACAATGGTATGTGATGAATATGTTATTGAAAAAAGATTTATTTTTTAAAAACATAGGGTCCTACATTCGTCCACTGTATTAAATTTATCCCTAAAAATTATATATTACATACTGGTTTTAATACATTTGATGGTAATTCTAATTCATCAACTCTACCAATTCCGATGATTCATTCTCATACTTGTGGTTTTTCCACCATTATTTGACTAAGAAAGTTGTCTTCTCTCATATAACATTGTCTCTACAATCTATAATATTCACCAGCTGCTCCTCATATGAATAGTCATTCTCCAATGTTTCCATCTATAGATTTAGTACATGTGATGGATCATGTATGTACATTATCAAGAGGGATTTAAAAACACATCATGTGCTTGAGATAGGTTTGGTGGAAGTGCTAGTATTTGGCTACCAATATGATGCCATCAAGGATATCCAAGGGGATGATGTATCTTGGTATAAGATTTCCCTTCTTCCCAATTTTCATGGATTTCTTCCTGTGGATATATAACAGAAGACCTTCTCTCTCAACTCAATCCCATGGTTATGTCAATGATTTTATTTATATCATTTCTATAAATTTTTCATATATTTCAAATGTCATTTATTAATTGATCCTTCTCTTTTATATATTGTACAAGATCAAGTCCCATAAACATCCACTCTCCAACGTTATCCTAGAATGTTAGATTCTAACACCACTTTCCATAAGAATCCATATAAGTATCTATTTTAATACTAGAATGACATCTATTTTTATATAAGAACATTACTAGGAAAGGTTCTGATCTCAACATACTTGGTAATCCATTGAATAATATAACAACATATCCAACAGAGTTTGAATGATTATATTAGACATACCATCCTTCAGAGGGTGATAAAGAGTATTAAATATGAGTTGAGTATCCAATTCTTGTTGGATGATTCTCTAGAACATTGAGTTTAACCTCAGATCTTAACTAGATATAATGTAGTGTGTCACTCCCTGTAATCTTAAAACATACATTATATATATGATAGTGAGTTGTTCAAGAGAGAATTTTTTCTTGATAGCAATGAAATTTGATGAATTTATAAGATGATCTACTACCACCCAGATGGTGTTATTTCTTTTTGGTTTCATGGGGAGTCCTAAAAAAATACATGGTTATGTTTTCCCATTTTTATAATGACACGGGAAATTCTTGCATAACACCCTTAAACTTCTATTAATTCTCCATGACTTATTATAATACCATGAATCGAGATACAAATTCGGCAATATCCCTATCCGTATTATCCCACAATAATTATTTCTTCAAATATATATATAACATAGTAATTAATAGATGAATAGAGAAGGATGAGATATGAACATAATCTAAAATGTCTCACATTGACTATGGTTTTTAAGGTAGATATATCCATGTTCCAATACTTATAAACTCATCTTCAGTAAAGTTGATCTCCAGAATATTCTTTGCCTTTTTGTAGCACCACATTCCCTTTCTGGGACTCTATGATCTTATTAAGAATTGATGGTTGGGAATTTATTTGAGAAAGGTAGGGTAAATATCCTTTTATTATTCCAATATCTATTATTTTCAATATTAATAATATTTTATAATTTTTAATTATTATCATTGATAGAATTTTTAGATCATTTCCACAGAGAGAATCTGCCACTTTGTATGATTCCCAGGATGGTAGTGGATTGAGTATCCATTTTCATTGATCACCTAAAACCATTTTCACTACAACATGGTATTATATTTCTGTGTGAATATATATTTTATTCTCATTTAATTCATATATATTTCACTCTTATACACAGAGAGGAAATATATAAAAATTTTCAAGACAAATATCACTGAATCCATGTCTAGATCATATGTTGGATAGTTTTAATCATGAAATTTTTATATCCTTTAGGCATAGGCTTTCACTTTAAAATTTTTTATTATTAAAAAAACAAATATTTTTTTGGGAATCACAATATACCATAAAAAGTTCCCCACATTATCGTAGAATGATTAATAGTGTAGTGATAATCATTTTTTCAACTCCTTAAAGAACTATTCACATTAAAATTTTAAGAAAAACATTACTAGCTTTTTAGTTATCCTAATTATAATATTTCAAAATAATGAGAAGTTTTTTCACCAATCATCAATCATACCTAATTAATCCATGGAAGCTATGGATCTCTGTTACTGATGGTGGTCTAATCCAGCCCTTGATTTCCTTTGTCTTAGTAGGTTCCACATATATCCCTTTTTTGGTGATAATATGCCCCACGAATGATACCACCTTCAACCTCAACTCACATTTACTCTAATTTTCATAATTTTTTTGCTTTTTCATGTTTATTTTTATACTATTCAAATTCCTCAAATATTACTCATGATTCACCTTTATTTTGGAGTAAATCAGAATATCAGATATAAAGGCTACCAAAAATTTATCAAAAGAAAAATTAATTAATCTATTAATTAATTAAAATCTTTTTATGTAGTATCATTGATTTTGAAAGGAATCACTTTAAAGTATTAGTGTGCATACCTTGTTTGAAATTACTTATTTGAAATATAGTCCTTATTCACCCTTAATTAGTGATATTATGATGAAGGATTGACCTTAGAGAAATACTACACCCCTTCATTTGATAGAATAAGTAATCATTCCATAACAGGGGTACATGTTACTTACCATTTTTTTAGTTCATGATAATCAATGCACAATGGAATTAACTTATCCATCTTATTGACAAATATAATGGATGCACCCTACGATGAAGCACTTGGGTGTATAAATGATTTATGTAGATTCTGTTACAGTATCTTCTTTAGCTCTTCAATTTCAAAAATTTTCATTTAATATAGATTTTTAGTTTTTAGAAATTATACAGATATACAATATATTGATAATTAAACTTCTCATATAAGTGTAATATATGGAAAATCTTCAATTTATTTATTATTTTAATCCCTAACAAAAATAATTTATTCATCAATGGTCATTTAATTAGTCTTAATAATTTGAGAATGATACACTTTCATAGAAGGGAAAAATATACATTCATTAGATGATGAAACCAGGAGTGATTTTTCCTCCTTAAAGTTGTATAAAATCAAAGTGTGATTCATGATTCAGAGGTAAATTTCCTTCTCTTTGATGTTTATATTGGATTTGTATAAGGAAATCCAATATATGATTATAATTGCACCAAATTTCACTAAAAAAAGCATCATAATATTTAATGGGATGTTCATATCCAAAATATGGATAGGGGATGTGTTATGTTCTTGGGATTCTATAATGGAACCATTTAAGGTCTTCACTAATAACTTGAATTCGATATTTTTAGGTAGTTCTTGAATAGATATTGTAAAATTATATTATATGACGGAATGCATAGAACCAAAATCAAAAAGTATGTTTTCTCTTCATGAATAAATAAATATCTTACCTATCACTACATCATTTTTGGGATCAACCCTTATAGTTACTATTGAATATTCCTTCCCTTTATCTCTTGGCCTTACATGTTGTTTTCTTCAGTTTTCAAGAACAACCAATGGATTAGTGTATTGTTTCATACAGTGCCCTTCTTACATGAAGTTGTAACAATGTAAAACATGATGAGATCTAGTTGGATTATTAAATTATTCTGTAATATTGTTTGGTTTCTATCATCACCAAAAAAAATTGGGGTCCCTTCCTTCTCTCACCTAAATCACTTCTAGGTCCCATTCATACAATTTCTATGACTAATAATCCCACACTTCAAATAAGTGTGATATTTTAATTTCTTACCACCATTAGATATTTTCATCACACATCTAGAGTTAAACGCATTTGTCTACTTCTAATACTTATGAGATACATGAGATTTACTAGTAAATGTCTCTAATTTAAGGGCATATAGGACAATTTACTCATATCATTTGAAGTCTTGAAATGAATTTTTTTTTCAAAGATGTGGATTTATCCAACCAAAGAAGATATCAAATATACATATAGGGGAGACGAAAAATTTAGAGGTTTATCGTTAATTTCTATTGATGTTTTATTTAGAAACCCCAATGGATTCATAATCCTTTTTCATTAGGATATGGAATTCCCACGTCAATTTATATTAGGGAGTGTGAGGAAAATAAGTGTTAAATTTTTTTTTATTGAATTTGTCCCACTCCCTTTCATTGATAACTTCCTCATGATTATTATTTTTGATCAATGTCCACCATTGATCGGATTCTCCCTCAATATAATAAATATCACACAAAAACATATATTTCTATAAGAATTAAAGGATATAGAAAATATTTTCAATCGAGTTGATCCATGTTTCTACAATCAAAGGATCTAAAGATCTGATGAATATTGTAGGCCTATGTTATGTAATGATTTAAATTGGAACTTTTTATTCCTTGGGGGAATTAGGAATTAATTCTAATTCAAGTTTTGTTTCAAAACACGATTTATCAAGGAATATATTATCATGAAGTTTCCTACTCCTACTTCTATCAGGTAGGGAATTTTTTTTGGGAAGTCATTAAATTTCCCTTATAATTATAGATGAATTTTTTTCTTATATTTCCATTAATTAGAATAAAATAAAAGGAGAATTTATTATGGTTATTTTAAAACTATTTAACCCATACACGGGAACCTATGAACATTACATGTATAACTCATAAATGAAATTCATCCCAAAAATTATGAATTTATATGGTTCATCCTAATTTATCAATGATCTATATTCTAATATAAAATAATATGGGAATTTGTTTCACTTAATAATGTTTTGTAAATAGTTTGGAAATTTAAAAAACATGTCCCTCAAAAGTTTCAAACTTAGTGCTTAGTAAGGCATGTTGTCATATATTAGGTAAAATCCAAGTCTAGCATGACACACCTTTTTCTGGATTATTACCCATCGATACATCTATGCTAGAACCATGTCTACATTTAGTATCTAGACATGAATGTAATATCTCATAAACCATTCACTAATTATTTCACCTAAATTTTCGTATTTTTTTCCTATACATAGTTTTATCCATAAACATATCCATTGAATTTATACATTGGGTTCTAACTAATGGTTTATCATACTATATTCCAAAGTTCATCAAAAATATTCTTCTAACACCAACTATAATGAAAAAAATAATTGTTTTCCCATACTATTACAAGAATCATAAAAATAAATTACCATTAATACAACATAAGGATTGTCAAGTCCTAGTGTCTTTAAAATACTAGGTTACTAATACATAAAAGAAAACTAAAATAATTCATCCTTATTTTATTAACTATAGTACTATACTAAAATCCATTTTATTTTATAAATCATCATGTGTTATTCTTGGGAATAAATAAATAATGGGGTGGGTTAAGAATCTTGGTATGGAAATTAATATGATAATTGAGCATAAAATATTAGTCAAAGGTATTACATGATATCATAAAAGATATGGTACATGATAAATCATGTTGTATCATAAACTAAAGAGAATAGAATCATATGATCATGGAATCATGGGACAGAGTAAAAACATAAAATATAAAACAAACATAAATCATGGTTAAATGATAAAATAATAACACATTGGGGAAAATTTCACATAATGTATTTGGTTCCCTCAATAAATACTTGACATCTTATGAGACTGTAACATTACCCAATACATTAGAGGGATATATAATTTCAGGAAAAATCATCAAATTTATTTCATGTACATTAATATTCATGCATAATTAGAATATTAATAATAAGGAATAAACCTAATAATTACCCATTGAAAGAAATCGGTTGAATAATCTTTTCTCATAACATAATAAAAAGATGTTCCTTAAAGTAAGCATTTGAGAGATGGACATAAGGTATATAATACCCTATTTACAGAAGAGATAATAATATACGTACATATGTGAGATAAATATACACAAAAAAGAAGAAGCATTATATAACATTAAAGTGAGATAATGTTGGTTAGAGAGAGAATGATCATAACTTGACGAAAAGGGTGGGTTATAAAGATCCCTTACCTTGAGACCAATTTTTCATGTGTGTTCATGATCTCTGTAAATAATAAAATTATGTTAAATATTCATTTTATTGAGGATAATTTTCAATTCTATTTTTCCTTTTATTTTAATTGTTATTATTTGATAATCAATTACATAACAAAATAATTTTATGTTGGATGTTTTAATGATAAATGACTCATATATCTAAAATCACATTAGTAATTAGAATAAGGTAAAATATATTATTAATTTAACATTTGTAGAATGGTATCCATGACATAATAATTATTTTTTATATAAATTACACTTTTTAAATAATCAATGAAATATGATTATAGAAAATTAACTACGCTACAATCACAGATATGATGGGCTATACATATGCATGATTAATGTTTATATGTTTCAGATATCAGGATTGTAAAAAGTTAAATGTTATTTTGTTTTTCCATGATTATAATTATATCATAGATATCATACTATTTCATTTAATACAATTTCACAAACCATCCATGTGATGAGGTAAAAAAAAGAATCACATTACTTTGTGAGGAGGTAGTATGTCGTATACACAATAAACATTATCATTTATTCAACGGATGATATGTATAGAGATTATATGATATATTTTTTTATGAATGATTAATTTTTTATAAATATCATATATAAATTTAAATTTTATCTTTATTAACTTCCATATAGATTGTCAGTGAAAAATGAATCAGATACCTTCATGAGTTAGTTTTACGCTAAAAAAATGATCAATGTTTTCATATTCTCTAGGGAATGGAAAGTAAAATTATGCAGGTGATATTATAATTTCCAAAGTATAAATATATAATAAATATCACATATAATTCTTAAATAAATAATTATATCCAACTATGAGGATTGGTGATAGAAAAGGAATTACGTCTGTTCATGAGGCGGTAGTCTCCCAAACACACGATCAAGGGTTTCTTTTCCCATTTGAGGGAGTAGTAGATCTATTTATGTAATTACATTTAATTTATAAAATCATTGAATATGAACGTAATTAGTTTATTTTCACACTCATATATTGGATATATTTGTATATTCTTTTCTTTGATCTGGATTTTTTTTGGTTGAGGGTCAGGGTTGAGCCCCGATTTTACTTTTTAAATTTTTTTTATGTATCATGTGAGTTTTGGCCTATGCATAGTTATCAATCAGTTTGGGAAAACTATGTGGATTTTACCAGGTAATAATGAAACTTGTTTTGGGTTCCAAGGATAAGGCACAAAGATTTCACATGGTTTGGGAAACTATGATGAAACCTTGTGTGAGGTTCGTTCCATTTAGATAACTGCTACCACATTGTTTTGAACATGATTGGAAAAAACATGCGGCCTAACCATACGAGCTGAGCAGTTTTTTTAAACACAGAAAAACCATGTTTCCCCACTGTTTTTAACAATAAATAGGGTTTTTAACCCTTCCTCAGACCTAGGTGCTCTAGGGGTTCCTCCAAGCTATTTATCCTTTTATCTTATTCAATTTTAAATTCCCTTAAAAGGTTCCAAGGTAATATTTATTTGTTTTTTATTAAATTTCTATGTTTCCTCTCTCTTATATCTGAATATAATGATCTCTTTTGGAGTGGTTTCCTCCTTTCCCAAATCCTATTGTTTAAGTTTTATATTTAGTTCCATTTCGTGGATGTAGTGGAGTGCACTTCATCTATGGGGCTTAGTGCTTCCTTTACAAGATGTTTTGTCATTTATTCACTCAATGAGGTATGTGTTTCCATTTGTTTTCTTTCTGATTCAATCCATTTGATTCTTGGGTAATTTTTTAAATAATATAAAAACATTTTTTAATTAATTTGGTCTGATTTTTTGTCATATAATGGTGTTTTAATGTTGGAAAAAACTAGTAGATTTTGTTTTATAAGGGGTTCCTAAATTATGTTACACAGTTATGTGCACGAGGTGTTCGTTAAAATTTCAATTATTGTTTTAATGTAAATTTTTTTTGGGTAGTGTCTAACCTTGGTTATGTTTTGATATCATTGTGGGGTTATTAATTTGACATTGTGTGTGTGAATTTGTTATCTATATGGCATGAATCATATATTTGGTTTGGTGTGTCTGTTGTAGAACATGTGGTGCTTCTTTAAAAATGGGTTTTGGTAACATCATGGATGATTTTGGTGAACTATTTTCAGTGGGAAAGTGTAAAACCCCGAGATTTTATGAAAAATATTCTTTTAATTTAATTGATGTCTTGTCTTGTTAGCTACAACAAGATTGCATTGATCTATCCGCAACACTTTTTGAGCTTGCAGTATACACAACACTATTCTTGGATCATGTTACACACAATTTTGATAGTTGTTATTCTACGAAACATTGAGATTATATATATATATTCAATGTATAAATGAAATATGGTTTGATTCTATTATACAAAACAACGGAGGAGTCTTGCACAACACACAACCCTGACTTGCCTTGGATTACACGCAATCGCGCCCTTCCTCGATAGCGAGTGTTGTACGCAATACCAGGTTTCATTAAACAGCGATATATTATAATAATATTATTAGGGACTAGCCTTTATGAATAGTATTAACTACATTTTGAATTTTATAACATTATTTTTCATCTTACACATTTTCTAAAATATGGTATGAGAACAAAATAAATTTTTCGTATAAAATAAGTATTTTTCAAATATTGCAGTTTTCCCGCCATTTGATGACGCACCCACCTTAAATCTTGTTTTGGATATGTATATAAGTTCAATATGACAGAATATAATTATTATTTGGAATCAGGATATAAAAATTTACTTTGGATAAATTTTTCATATAATTCTGATAACTTTCATATTTTAATGAATAGAAAAAACACGCTATATTTTAATTAAAAACAACTTTTTTCATCGCAATAATTTATATGGTTAGATTATATTTTTAATTGGTTTTAAAGTGTAATTAGAATATATTTTTACCATTTAATCCAATTTTGGTCATTGGAATAAATTTCACTTTGAAATTGAATATAAACAAGTATCAATCTTTTGATAGTTATGGTTTCTTAAAAACACGATATTTGTTTTGATAACGGAAATTGATTTTAAAATTAATTAATTCCACTTATATGTTTTGAATTTGAAAAAATTTACATCAAGTTTGAATGCGGAATATCAAATAATTCTTAGGATGAATTTTTGGTATTTTTCTGAAAAACATCAATTTTCGATGAATAGTGAAACCACATAGTGGTAGATAAAAAACTGGCTTTTTCATTTAAATGAAATTTTACCACTTTTGTGAATTAAATTTCAAAAATCCAAGAAACACGGTTAATATCAAGGACTAAAATGTGGTTCAATGAGATGAGAATATTTTTTTGGCGAATAGTAACTTTTTACTTTTATTTACCACGGTTAAAAGTAAATAAGGTAATTAAGAGTAAAAATGATATTATTATTACCCTAACACATGTCCTAATTCTATTGGACAAGTTTAATTAAACCAAAATAAACTTTAGGAATAAAATATGACCATTTAGGCCCACATGGATTAGATTAGGACATTTAATATTAATTTATTTAAAGAAGGGTTAAAATAGATAAAATCAACGTTTAATAAGTAAATCATTTTTAATATAGGGTTATACATAAGATAAATTCGACTATAAATATTCATTATAAATCTAAAATATTTCCTAAATAATGATATTTTATTTATATTTTTTAGACATTAAATAATTTAATTTATTTATGTCACAAAAATGATGATGTAATTATCTTATTGAACTAATTAATGTTAAAATACCCAAATAAATGTAATTTGAGAGTTTTTATGAATTCCACTAATTTTGTTGGTTAATATGACATGTTAATATTGATTTATATAAATTTTTAGAGATAATAATTCTGTTATGATTTTCAGAAAAATCAATTACCAAATAGTGTCAAAACTGAAATAAAATAGTTTTTAAAACAAATATTATATTATTAATTGTTATTTTATTCCTAGAAATCTAAAGTTCGACCAAATGACTTAGATAAGGTTTTATATATTAATAATAATTAACTTGGGGTTCTTTTGGCTTGTTAATGTATGTTTATTAACCTTATAGTTTAAGAAAACAAGAAGACGCGGTAAAAGTGAAATTATTTAACTTATGGTTAAATCTAAAAGATAAGCTTAAAATAGAAACCTAAACTTGTCTAAATTCTATTGGATGAGAGGATTTAGACCCATCCCCACATTAGATTCAAACTAAATCAATTTTCAGCTATTAAAAACAGAATATGACTTTATAATAAAATAATATTTTTCATTTTTCCAAAGGTGCCCCTCTCCTCCCTTATAAAAGGGCACCTCCCCCCTCTCTTCCTCACACCACTTTGAGCCTTCAAGCTCGGCCAACCCATGAAAAATTATATTCTCCACTTCCATAGAAACATCCTACAGGTTTTGGTATTCTTCAAAGTCCAATTTTAGTGCCCCGAGAGGAGGTCTCAAAGAGGCGCTTCAAAGAAGAGGTAATGTCGGTTACCGATTCTTTCAACTTTATTTCTTTTTCCACTTATTCTTATTTAGTTGTTTCATTATGAATTAATAACATAAGTATAACTCATATACTGAAATGTTATTATAAGTATGAAACAACCCTATTTCACCATCTATCCATCCTATGGAAAACAAAATCACCGTGCGTGCGTACGTACGGAATACCGACTCCACGCCATGGTGAAATCTATTTTTCCACCAACCCCTTACATGGATGGGTATAATGGTGTAACAAATAACAATATATGGTTATTATAACATAATACAGATTCTGATATATTAAACCATCCAATCCAATTATATTCATTAATTATGGGAACGATATCATCGCTCGTACTGACGTACGGACTACCGTCTCCACGACGCGATGAGATTCACTCTCCATGTTAACCATACATGAATGATCATAATATTTATATAAGGAATAATAATTAAATATATGAAATAATAATGAAAATTTATTTATGTAAATATATATGTATGTCATCTATTTAGTGTCATTCAATTCAATAAGGAAACGAAAACAGTGTTCATGCGTACGTACGGCCTACCGTCTCCATGAACGGTGTATTTCATTGGTTTTATCGATCTATAATTTATATATGTATATGATGAATATATATTATATATAAATCATGTTTTAAATTTTGGAATTATGTAAATTTGGATATAAGAAATAATATCAGGAATGACCAGTCGAAACACGTACGATAAATGAAATGATTTTACCTAAAACGCTGCTTTAACATTGAATTTACCAAAGAACTGGTAATATAAAGTTATAAGTGAAACATATATGATATCATAATAATGAATATGATTCTGTAATAATTCAATGACATTATTTAAATCATTATACTGGAGGTTCAGATACGTACGAAGCATATCAGACCTAATGTAAGAGATAATTTTGCAAATCTCATTTTTATCCGAGATTGCTTATTCGTAAGTATTTACTGGGGTTATTTCTATCATCCATGTCCACGTTTTATAAAAATGTTTTCATGTATTTTTAAAGTACTTTTTAACCATTTATTACTTTAACTACATTTTATGTAATGAATCATTTTTTTACCATACGAGGTACTATTTTACTTTTCTGATAAAAGTACGAGGATAATGTTATTTTTAACTTATACGGTGTGAACTGATTTTTACGGTTTCATAACGCCTCATTTTCTTGAAGCATACACTACATTATTTTATGACTAATTTCAACAAAATAATTTTATATTAAAAGTTCATGTAATTTTTTGAAAATAAAATGATTTTGATGAAGGAAGGATAATTTCCTCAAGAATTTAGTTCAAATGTTTTATCAATACCATTTTCCATCTAAGATGACATTATATCATATGTGTATGTTTCATGTTTATTGTCTCTATGATTTACATGGTTCACTTTTCTTATGATGAAATATCCATTTTTTTATACGGATTATGTGATGATGGGATGATGTTTATGAAACCCATTTTATTCTTTGGGTTATGATGAATGTTTTAAGTTTATTTAGTGGAAAAAGTAAGAATGATTTCATTATGAGATGGGTGGTACATATATCTCCCTCCAATGTATTGGGTAAAGATATTTATCTCATGATATAGACATGGTTGTAATGGAAAGTTAAACCAGTTCAGTAATACAGGACTGAAACGAGGAGTGAACTCGATTCAGAAGAGGACATTGTCCACTAAGACGGTCTTGGCAGAAATGCCTTGGCTACTGTGGAAATCATAACATGTACTTAGTGGTTGACACAATTACATGTTTAATTCATATGCTAATTTATCATGATTAATTATTCTTCATGATCTATGCCTTACGTACTGCCATGTTTTATGTCATTGCTCAAGATTTTGATGTTTAGATTTTATGATCATGTTTTTTTAGATTAAAATGTCTATGGATTGTTTTATGTTCTCTATGCTTACCTTTACTGAGCATTTGAGAACACCCCTTTTATGTTTTCTTTTCCCCATGATGTAAAGAAAGGTTTTAGGTTGGAAAAAAGGGGATGATCTTTATGAGAGATGTTGAAGATCTTTCACCACGATTAGAAGATTATATTCTGAGTTTCTAAAGACACTAAACTATTACAGTACTTTTGTGTCTATTTTCGTTATGTATTAATTATTCTGCAAAAGTAATGTTATATCCATGTACGTCAAGCTTCGGGTCTCTACAGTTGGTATCAGAGGAATGGTTTAGTCCAACTTTGGAGACTAGGTTGCGAGAACATTAGTGTGATCCCTAGAGATATTTCTATGGTATGTCTAGGGATGTCCCTAAGGATAAGTATAAATATAGGTTATAGTCCTAGAATTACGGTAACGATCTTGGAATTAAACCTAAGATGCTAGATATTGATGGTACTCCCCCTTTATTATGTTGTTTTCCCTAGAATGATTTTTTCCTCTCACACTATTCTTTTTGGGTTTTAGAAAATGGATGGAATCAAGATGATTCACGATAACAGAGGATATAATGGACAATTGAATGATATTCTTCATGAGAAACCAGATTAAATGGGATTTGGAAGTTCAAACATCATTATTATGCCGAATCAGCACTCTCATAATATGATCAATAAACTCAAATTTGGTATGTTTCCTGACTCAGCTAATAAGATAAACATGGAGTTTCATGATGATCATAGAGGAAAGAATGTTCAATTTCCCCTATGTAAGTCATGGGGGAAGATGCATCAAGGAGAATGTTTCAAAGGAACTGGAAGATGCTTTGGGTTTGGAAAAGAAGGACACAAATCCAGTAAGTTCAAAGGAAGAGGTTCAGTTAACACCAGGGATGAGGATAATGGTATTACTACGACATCAACAATGGTTAAATGTTATAAATGTGGAATGTACGGGCATAATGCAAACCAATTCCCTAAGGGAAAGTCTTAGAAAGAGAATTAGTATGGTTGTATGGGTATTATTTATGTTGATGATGATGAAAAGACTACAAATGATAAGTGAGATGAAAGAATTGTTGAAGCTCGATCAATAGTTTAAGAAGGTAGTGGAATTATTACATGTTTATCAAGTCTAATGGTGTATAAGTAATCTCATGGTACTATGGAATAAAGAGACATCTAAGGATTGTTACACTGTTTTCTTTCCTTATGTTTTGAAAGTATAGGATGAATGGTACCAGTGACAATGAAAGGTTATTCAGATATTATTGGAAAGTAGATGATATGTGCATAATGAAGGGATAATGAGAAAATTAAATGTTTGATAGTATTTATGATCTCATGACTGATATAAGGATAAGGTTATATCATGGTTTGAGTATATAGAATTTTTGGATTTTGGAATGTGGAAAGAGTAAACTTTTAACAGCATTCATGTTTTCACTAAGGTTTAATGGGTATTCATTATTCCAGAGAATACATGATTAAGGCATTCACATGATTGGAATGTGACCAACAAGATATATGGGGGATAAATGATGGTATTCAAATGCTTGGCTGATGTCATTTCAAGTAATCATTTTCTTTATACTATGAGCATGGAACGATGTATTTTTGATAAGCGTAAAGATTGAAATATATTATGTTGTACATAAGTTAGTATTGTTTAAGGATTGAACTTTTTTCGATATTATTAATGGGATGTTATAGTAATTTAGTTTTAAAAAATAGACAACCTGCAGGACGGGTGACAACCCATCATGTCGGACAAGGTTGTGGGAATCGAACCCACAACTGAAGTGCGACATGCCTTTATCGCCTACCATTGGCCTACAGGAAGTCCCTATTTAGTAGAAACTAGTTTTATTATATTAAGCAGTATGATATATGAATTATAAGTCCATTTTAGGAACCATATATGATTAATATCACTATATATGGACTTATTTATTTTTGATAACTTTTATAACCTTTTGTTTGAGATAGATGGAATGACCCATCATTCTACCACATGAGTTGCTAACACTTCTTGAATGAAAAATTCAACATCATTTCATTAAGAGATGAAGTGGAAATTGTCCAAAGAACGACCAACGGTGAGACTATATCAAAATCACGGAAGTATTTCTTCAAATTCCAATTTCATTAACTTTAGGGAAATGATCTTGAAAATAAAAATTGTTTTCCTAGTACCCTTATATCCGATGAATTAGATGGTACCTTACATCATCACAAATATATTGCTTTTTGATTGATGGTTTTTTCAGAGCCATGTTCTCTACCACTCCCCATCAGGAAATAATGGTTAGATTTTTCTTCCATATCCATATTTTCACCTATGTTCTCATATATGGAAACCCAGTGACGAGTTTGTTTGGGTAATCATTACATTTCATACATTATTTTATAAAATTATGTTTTAGTATTCCTTTTTACGATGTGGGTTTCTATAAATAGTAAACAATTTATAACCCTGACGAATTTCGAGGGAGAAATTCATTTTAAGGGGGGTAGAATGTAACACCCTGAGATTTTATGGAAAATATTATCTTAATTTCAATGATGTCTTCTGTTGTAAGCTACAACAAGATTTCCTTGCGCTATACACAACACCGTATGAGCTTGTAGTATACACAACACTATTCTTGTATCATGCTACACACAATATTGATAGTAGATATTCTACGAAACATTGAGTGTATATATACATCTATTGAATGTATAAATAAAATATTGTTGGATTATATTATACAAAACAACAGAGGAGTTGTTGATCCACACGCAACCCAGACTTGGCTTTCATTACACGCAATCACGACCTTTCTCGATAACGTGTGTTGTTCGCAATACCAGGTTTCACTAAACAAGGATATATTTTTATAATATTCTTATGGACTAGCCGTTATGAATAGTATTAACAACATTTTGAATTTTATAACATTATTATTCATCTTACACATTTTCTAGAATATGGTATGAGAACAAAATAAATTTTTCCTGTAAAATATGTATTTTTAAAAAATTGCAGCTTTCCCGCCTTTTGATGACACACCCACCTTAAATAATGTTTTTGACATGTATATAAGTTCAATTTTTCAAAATAAAATTCTTATTTGGAATCAGGATATAAAAATTTACTTTGGATAACTTTTTCATATTATTCTGATAACTTTCATATTTTAATGAATAGTAAAAATATGCTATATTTTAATTAAAATCAACTTGTTTCATCGCAATAATTTATATGGTTAGATTATCTTTTTAATTGGTTTTAAAGTGTAATTAGAATATATTTTTTCCATTTAATCCAATGTTGGTCATTGGAATTAATTTCACTTTGAAATTGAATATAAAAAAGTATCTATCTTTTGATAGTTATTGTTTCATAAAAACACTCTATTTGTTTTGATAACGGGAATTAATTTTAAAATTAATTAATTCCACTTCTCTGTTTTGAATTTGGAAAAACAGACATCAATTTTGAATTTGGAATATCAAATAATTATTAGGCTTAATTTTTGGTATTTTTCTGAAAAACATCAATTTTCGATGAATAGTGAAACCACTTAGTGGTAGATAAAAAACTGAATTTTTCATTTAAAAGAAATTTTACCACTTCTCTGAATTGAATTTAGAAAATCCAAGAGACACGGTTAATATGAAGGACTAAAATTTGGTTCAATGAGATGAAAATATTTTTTTGGGTGAATAGTAACTTTTTACTTTTTTTACCACAATTAAAAGTAAAAAGGGTAATGAAGGGTAAAAATGATATTATTATTACACCAAAACATGTCCTAATTCTATTGAACAATTGTAATTCAAACAAAAACAACATTAGGAATAAATTATGACCATTTTGGCCCACTTAGATTATATTAAGACATTTAATATTAATTTATTTAAAGAAGGGTTAAAATAGTTAAAATGTACGTTTAATATGTAAATAATTTTTAATATAGTGTTATAAATAAGATAAATTCTAATATAAATATTTATTATAATTCTAAAATTATTTCATATATAATGGTATTTTGTTTATAATTTTTAGACGTTAGATAATTTAATTTATTTATGAAACAAAGATGATGCAGTAATTATCTTATTGACATAATTGATGTTATAAATACCCAAATAAATGTAATTGGAGAAATTTTATTTATTACAATAATAATATAGGTTAATATTACATTTTGGAATGATTTAATTAGATTTTTTCTATCTAATCATTCTGTTATGATATTCACAAAAATCAATTACCAAATAGTGTCAAAATTGACATGAAATAGTTTTTAAAACAAATATTATATTATTTATTGTAATTTTATTCCTAAAAATCTAAATATCGGCAAAATGACTTATCTAAGGTTTTATATATTAATAATATGCAACTTGGGGTTCTTTTGGCTTGTTATAGTATGTTTATTAACCTTATTGTTTAAGAAAACAAGAAGACACAGTAAAAGTATAATTATTTAACTTAAGGTTAAATCTAAATGATAATGTTAAAATAGAGACCTATACATGTATAAATTCTTTTTGATGAGATAATTTCGACCCATCCCCACATTATATTCGAAATAAATCAATTTGGAGCTATTAAAAACTGAATATGACTTTATAATAAAATAATATTTTTAGTTTTTCTAAAGGTTCCCCTCTCCTCCCTTATAAAAGGGCACCTCCTCCCTCGATTCCTCACACCACATTGATCCTTCATGCTCAGCCAAACCCTTCCAAGTTCTCTTCTCCACTTCTATTGAAAAATTCTAGAGGTTCCGGTATTCTTCAAAGACCAATTTTAGTGCACTAAGAGGAGGTCTCAAAGAGGCGCTTCAAAGAAGAGGTAATGTCCGTTACCGATTCTTTCAACTTTATATCTTCTTCCACATATTCTTCTTTAGTTGTTTCATTATGAAGTAATAACGTAAGTATAAATATTATACTTATATGTTATTATAAGTATTACACAACTCTATTTCACCATCTATCCATCTTACAGAAAATGAAATCACCACGTGTGCGTACGTACAGAATACTGTCTCCACGCCGTGGTGAAATCTGTTTTCCACCAACACCTTACATGGATGGGTATAATGGTGTAAAGAATAACTATATATGATTATTATAACATCATACTAATTCTGATATATTATACCATCCACTCCAATTCTATTCAATAATTATGGGAACGATATCATCGCTCGTGCGTACGTACGGACTACCGTCTCCATGACGCGATGAGATTCATTCTCCATGTTAAACATACATGAATGATCATATAGTTTATATATTGAATAATAATGAAATATATGAAATAATAATTCTACTGGATTTATGTATATATATTTATGTCATCTATTTAGTTTCATTCAATTCAATAAGGAAACGAAAACAATGTTCATGCGTACGTACGACCTACCGACTCCATGAACGATGTATTTCATTCCTTTTATCGATATATAATATATATGTATATGATGAATATATATTATATATGAATCATGTTTTACATTCTGGAATTATGTAAATCAGGATATAAGTAATAATATCAGGAACGACAAGTCGAAACCCATACGATAAATGAAATGATTTTACCCAAAACGCTGATTTAACATGGAATTTACAACAGAACGAGTAATATAAAATCATAAGTGAAACATATATGATATCATAACAATGAATATGATTCTGTAATAAGTCAATGACATTATTTAAATTATTATACAGGAGGTTGGGATATGTACGAAGCATATCAGACCTATGGTAAGGGATAATTTTGCAAATCTCATTTTTATCCGAGATTTCTTATTCGTAAGTATTTACTGGGGTTATTTCCATCACCCATGTCCATGTATTATAGAAGTGTTTTCATTTATGTTTAAAGTCCGTTATAACCATTTTTTACATTTACTACATGGTATGTAAGGAATCTTTTTTTACCGCACGAGGTACTTTTTGACTTTTCTGAGAAAATTACGAGGAGAATGTTATTTTTAACTAATACAGCGTGAACAGATTTTTACGGTTTTATAATGCCTCATTTTCACGAAGCGTTCCCTACATGATTTTATGACTATTATCAACAAAATAATTTTATTTTAAAAGTGCATGGCATTTTTTGAAAAGAAAATGATTTTGAAGAAGAAATGATATTTTCCCCTATGAATTCATTTCAAATGTTTCATCAAAACCATTTTCCATCTAAGATGACATTATTTAATATGTGTATGTTTCATGTTTAATTTTTATATGATTTACATGGTTGAGTTTTCTTATGATGAGATTTCCATTTGTTTTATATGGATTATGTGATGATGAGATGATGTTTATGAAACCCATTTTTTTCTATGGGTTATGATGAATTTTTTAAGTTTATTTTGTGGCACAAGTAAGAATGATTTCATTATGGGATGGGTGGGACCTATATCTACCTCAAATGCATTGGGTAACGATTTATATCTCATGATATAGACATGCCTGGAACAACAAGTTAAACCGGTTCAGTAATACAGGACTGGAATGAGGAGTGAACTCGATTCAGAAAGGGACTTTGTCCACTAATACTGTCTTGGTAGCAATGCCTTCGCTACTATGGAAATCATAACATGTGCTTAATGGTTTCTACAATTACATGTTTTATTCCAATGCTAATTTATCATGATTAATGTTTCTTCATGATCTAAGCCTTACGTACTTCCATGTTTTATGTCATTGATCAAGATTTTGATGTTTAGATTTTATGCTCATGTTTTTTTATCATTCAAATGTCTAAGGAGTGTTTTACGTTCTCTATGCTTACCCTTACTGAGAATTTGAGCGCACCCCTTTTATGTTTTCTTTTCCCTAGGATATAAATAAAGGTTTTAGGTAATAAAAAAAGGGGAAGATCATTATGGGAGATGTTGAAGATCTATCACCACGATTAGAAGATTATATTCCGAGTTTCCAAAGACACTAAACTATTACGGTCCTACAGTGTCTGTTTTTGTTATTTATTAATTATTCCGCAAAAGTAATGTAATGTCCATATATGTCATGCTTCGGGTCACTATAGAACGTCCATGTTTAACCATGATGTACACAGGGATGGGAACCCAAATGTTAATGGTCTAAGATAAAATTCATTTAACTAAAAATCCTAGATTTAAAAACACTCATACCTCCTCCTTATTTCATTTCAACAATCTCATGATTATTTTCAAATGTCCCCTTTGGAATAAAAGGAAAGGAGAAGTTGATTCAAATATATTTTATGTTTTTCAATATTAGTTACTTTGAGTAATTTTTCATTTCTAAATGGTTTTAAATACATGTTAGAAAGTTTAAATATTTTCTAAATTTTCATCATGGTATTGAAATTTTGTTAAAAGTGGAAATTGATTTGGAATGTAAAGGGCCATTTAGAATTTTGATGATTAAATAGATTTTAATTTTGTTTCAACAATATATTGAATCCATTTTTTGGAATATTATAATTATTTATGTTCAAGTACTAGTTAAAAATTTATATTATTTTGGAAAATAAATTTGGCTTTGAAAGTATAAACGCTCGATTGAGATCTTAGTTATTTTTTGAGAATTGATTTGAATGGTTGAGTTATATGATGACCTGACGAGATCCGTTGTACAAATTGTTTTATGTCAGTCACACCTATGGAGTATTTCTTGATATGGTTTTTTTCATTGGTAGTGTCAGTTTTCAGAATTTGAAATTCTGGTGGTAGTAGGTAAGGTGAGACACACATGTGAAAGCCTCCTACTTACACAATTTAATATTACCATGGGGTTTCCTATGAATCATTTATAGGGTCTATTGATGGATTCTTTTCAATCCTGATAATATGGGTGGGTACCCCTATCATGATAGGGAATTATGGGATGTTCCACTGGATTGTTCAGTTTAGGGAAACTAGTTGGTTATAAAATATAGATCAGTACCAAATGCTGGAAGGTGAGTCCGAATCAAGCACGTCTAGAGGTATCTCTAGGTATATTTTTAAAATACCCATTGTTACTACCAAAATTAGATTGTTTAATTTCTTTTTCAAATGGGGTTTAAATGTGTACTACCTATTTATTCCCATCATAGCATTGTATTGTTGTAGGTTTTTGGTTTTGGAAGTTGGTTTTCAATTGGTGAACTGTTTTGAAAATGAAAATGTGGTGTGTAATTTTTTGAAAAAGGGAAATCTATGTTTCTTCCTTAAAAAGAAAAAACCTATTTTTATACATGTTTATGAAATTAGTGTTTATGGACTATTTCGGGAATGTCAATTTATGGATTTTATGGTTGTTGCAAACTGATATGTTAAGATCACACACTACTTGTGCCATTCGATGTCTGAAGACCCAATCTATATTGATGGATCTAGTTCCTGGGTCATGTTCACATTGAGTAGTTGGTGGTTTTGTGGTTGGATGTGACTAAGAGCTCACATGGATTTCTTGTTGTTTTGTTAGGTTACAAATTATATTTAGTTTCTATTTTGTTTTTCAATAATTGTATTTTGATCTGTGTATATATTTATTGAAGTAAAGTTGTATGTGGTCATTTATTCTTATTATTTTATTTTAGTGATCCTTCATTTTTGGAATTTCTTTTCCCATATTGATTTTTATGCCTGACACTAGATTCCAGCATGTGGGGATCTAGATCGCCATTCAGGCCATGTCTCGGACCGTGTTAGCTGTTGATTTTGATGTCATCCCAACTTGGACAGTGAAAAATTGGAATCAAATGTAGGTTCATGTTATTTGGGGTGTTATGTAGATTGGATATTAGAATGTCAGGACTTGCAGGTAGTTAAGGGAACAATGTCATATACTATTGCTCGTTTTGATGCTTGAGTTTCAGGGGGTATTCTGGGTTTTGAGTTATGTTTAGTTTTTTAATTGTTTTGGGTATCAAATAATTATGGAAGAGGTCTAGTGTTATGTCCTGATTCCCCATGGAGTAGTGAACTTTGTAGAGAATGAGTACATTTTTTGTGGTCTGCTATGTGTTGATTCTAACTTGGGGCATGTCCTAGTACAATGTAACCAAGTTATGTATGGACACTAGTTCAACATTCTAGTAGTAAGGTGTTGTTGTCGTTTTTTTACATTTTGTATATGGAAGTGATATTTAAAATTATAATGTTTTTTGAAATGGAAACGTTTTTATGTGGGTTTGAATTGAAAAGGCTCAATTAATAATTTTATAAAAACTCTAGGTTGAATATAAAGTTGTGAGTGAGACCCTTGGTATTAATTATGAATATTCACATACATGTGGGTATTATTAGAATTAAACAATGGAATCGAGTCATGGATAAGGTATGTTGATGTTGGATGAACAAATATGTGATGGTTTATAGGATTCTTTGTATTGGTGTTATAAATTTATTATTTTCCTTGGATTTTCTGAGATGCCTTTTGAGTGGAAAATGATTTGGGTTTGGTTTTTATGTGAATAGTGGATTCTTGTTTTTTGAAAAATTGATTTTGATTTTTAGAATGTGGATTGGGATGAAGGTTATATTTAAATCTAAATTAAATGGTGATTTTTGAAAAGATATCTTTTTTTTCATTTAGGTTTTGTCTTGTGAGATTTTCTTTTGAAAGAGATGGTCTTATGTTTGTGTTTTGGTTGGATGTTTATTTTCTTTATTCTATTCTTTGTATTGCTCTTAATATACCACCCAGAATGGTCCCAATGTTTCCAATGAGTCATTCCAAATTTATGATTCTTCTCAAATTATTCATATCTATCATGGTCATCGATGTCTGATATAGGTAGTGAAATGGCTTGAGGAAGTTTAACATGTCTTACGATCATTGGGAACTCTCAAAGATGGTAGATTTTGAGTTTTTATGCTTTTGTTTGATGTTCTATATTTTGATTAATGAGAGATATTTTCTCTTCCATCTATTCAAGTTGGGATTATGTTGTATGTTTTTATGTCCATATTTATCTGATGGGTTATACCTGAGGATCTGATGATGAATAAAAGGGAAGAGCTCATGAGTATTTAGCAAGGCTAGAAGATAGTGAAGGCCAATGTTGACCACCTCAAGGAGATTGTTTCCTTTTCTATAGATGTTTCTATGTAGGATCTATTCAAAGGATTATATTTTTATTGGTTTTATTCATTCATATATAATGGATCTATTCATCTCCTCCAAGGATCTTCATTTTGAAATGTTAGTGGATGAAGTGTTTTTAGCTTCGTTGGTTTCCAGAGAACAGGTTTCTCTTAATACACTATCTCTTGATTCTCATAGAGTTTTCTCCATTTGGAGTAAGGTATGTGGTAGATGAACCTATTTATGAAAATTATCTTTTATTGGGCCTGATCTCATGTTCTTTAGACTATTTGGGTTTATGTCTTCAGTGTGGCTGGTTCTGGCATTTGAAGTTGTCATGTCACAATCCTCCTAAACAATTCCATCATTGCAGCTTTCTCGATCATGTTGAGAAGTTTCATATAAATAATTACTTGAATAAGTAGTCTAAATTGAATGATTATAGTGCCTTACAATGAGGTATTCAATTATTCATTCATAATGGATCTATCCGCAAAACATAGAGTGAAGATCACACATAGTCAGGAATCACCTGTGTTATGGGGAACAATGGCCTAGTTTTTGTATCCAGTGTTGTGGTGAAGAAATTTGATATTTCGTGTCATAATTATTACTTTTAGTGTGAGTTTACATTTTTCCAATTATAACTGGTGACTATTTTTTATTGGATTTTGTTTCATTGAATGATTTTTTTCTTCTTTGAGTTTTCTTAGACATTATGTGGACTCGTCTCAATTGTAGTTGTGCTCATTTATATATTGTTGAGTTAGTAGAACTGATGGGTTGTAGTTTCAATTACCTATTTTGATGGGGTCCCTCTTGTGGGTTTCCCTTGTGTTGGAGGTTATTTTTTTGTGGGTAGTTATTAGTTCAAGTGGAATTTTTTATCTATTATGGCGATGTTTTTGGTTTGGTATGGATTTGGGAGTTTCAATTTAGGCATTGTTGTATTGGTGGGTGAAAATGATGATTTTTTGGTTGGGTTCTTGTGGTGGGGAGACCTCTTTTTTTTCTACTGCAAATTTTAATGCTTTAGTGTTCTATAAAATTTTTCATGTGTGAATTTGGAGTGTGAGGTCACCCATAGATTCATGGTTCCTTTAAATTTTGATCAGGCATGATATCAATTTTTGTTGTATCCTTCTGTTGGGTGACCTTTTAGGTGTAAAATGTGTCTGTGGTGGGGATAATTGCAACATGCCAATCTTCTATAATCCATTATATTAATTTTTTCTGGGATCTGGTTCATTTTGATTCATATTAAGGTTGATAAATAGTTAAATGTTTGGATATATTGGGTGAGTTTTTGGCTTAGGCACGGTTAGCGCGGAGTCTGGATAAACCATGCAGATATTCACAAGTAACCGTGAAGACTATTTTGGTCTCTAGGGGTAAGGGACAGAGGGTTCACATGGTTTTAGAAACCCTATGTATTCTATTCATGAGTTTCTATACAAATGGATTTTGTCTACCACAAGTTTTGTCCATGGTTTGGAAAAACATGCGGCCAAACTGAGTGAGCTTCTTAGTTTCATAATATTTCTAAATTCCAAGTTTTTACATCCATGTTTTTATTCATAGATTAGGGTTTCCTCCACTTCTTTAGAAAAGGATCAACATGGGGTCATCCATGACCCCTCTCCATTACCATCCTTCTATTTTTGATTCCCCATGAAGGTTCCAAGGTAATATTTCATTAGGTTATGGTAGACTTGTTCTTATCCTCTCCCTTCCCTCTTGAGATCATTGTCTATATTGGTAGGGATTCAACCATGGAAAAACCCTATGGGTTAGGGTTGATTTATATCTCATTATCATTGATTTTAGATTGTTTTATTATTCCACGGGGCTTGGTTATTCCATCCCATGATGTTTCTTCTCATCCTCACTCAATGAGGTAGTTGTTTCCAATTATTTCGTTTCTGATTCATTCCATTTTATGTTTGTGTATTTTTTTTATTAATATATAAATGTGATTCACATTATATTGGTATGGGTTTCCCTTATTATGGCGTTTTTAGAATGTAAAAAATTAAAAGGGATGATTTTAAAAAGGGTTCCTTAATTATGTTACACAGTTATGTGCATAAGGTGTTCGTTAAAATGTCAATTGTTCTCTAAAAGTGAAATTTTTTTAGTAGTGTTTAAACTTGGTTATGTTAGGATATTGTTGGGACATTATTAATTTTACTTTGTGTTTTTTAATTGGGGATTTTTAATGATTTACTCATACATGTGGTTTGTTGTGTTGGTTGAATAACATTTGGTGATTCTTTCCAAATTTTTATGGGTAAATTCATGGATTCTTGTGATGAACCATTGGATGTGGGAATATCTAGGTGTTCCCGAGATGCACACATGGATGGGAAGAAAAATGATACGGGTCATATATGAATTCATTCAACTAAAAGTTCCATATTACAAAACATCGATCCATCCTCCTTTATTCTATTCAAACTCCTGATTCTCTAAATATAGATCCATACTTCTCAAATTACATGAAAAGTTGTTTCAACTATATTTTATGTTATGAATTATTTGGAATTTTTCAAAATGGTTAGTTTCTAGATGGTATGAATTCATGGTTTTTACATTAATATATTTTTCATGTTTTTATATGGGTTTTGAAATGATGTTAGAAGTACATTTAGATAAGGAATGTAAAGGCCAAGTTGGAATTGTGAATATGAAAATGGTGTTTAATGTTTTTTCAAAAATGGTTTGGAACCTTTTTTTGAAACGTTGGAATTGAATATTTTTAAGTCATGCTTGTAACTTTAAATCATTACGGAAAAAGATTTTGGGAATTGAATGTATAAATTTTTGATAGGAATCATATTGTGTTTTGATAAATTATTTGAAGTCATGTGTGATATGATTGCTTGGTTGGCACCTGTGTATGGATTTTCGTATGTTGGGAACCCCTATATAGTATTTCCAATTATGGGTAATCGCATGGGTGGGGTCAGGGTTTTGGGTAGGCAAGTTTGGTGGGGCAGCTAAGGTGAGTCACAGGTTCGAGTTCCTCCTACATACAGAATGCACTATTACCATGGGTTTTAGGGGAATCTTTTAGAGGGTTGAGTGATTGTTTCTTTTAATCCCCGATTATATGAGTCGGTAACCCATTACATGATAAGGATTTGTGGGATATGACACTATATTGGTCTGTTTTGGGAGGGTAGTTTGATATGGACAATAGAAATTCCCCATAAGAAAGTAGGTGAGTCTGAGTTGAATATATCTTGGGGTCACTATAGGGATGTTTAGAAAAATACCATGGTTACTACCTGTATTTTTTTGATTACTTTTTATTGCACCAGATTTCCCAACATTTATTGCTTATTTATTATCAAAATAACTAGGTATTATTGTTGGGTTTTGGGTTTGTAATTTGGATTTCTAATGGTAACCTATTTTGAAAATTAAGAGGTGGATTTTAATGTTGTGAAAAAGGAACGCTAGGTTTGTTCATTAAAAATAGAAAAACCTCTTTTTGTATGTGTGTTTCAAACTAGTGTTTGTAGATGATTTTGGGAAAGGAAATGTATGGATTATATTGTGGTTTCCAAAGGATTTTTTAATCACACACACTACCTGTTCCATTTAATATTTGTAGACCCTAGATATTACGCTTGTTCTGGTTCCTAGTTTGTGTGATCGTGGTAGGTGTATGTGGTCTTGTGGTTAGAGGTTACCAAAAGGCCACAATGGTTTTCATGTGGGCGTGTTTGGTCATTGATTGTATTTAGTTTCAATTTTATTTTTTATTCACTGTTTTCATATTATTGTATATATTTATTGTAGTTTAGTTACTGTTGGTCATAACTATTTATTAATTTATTTTATTGATCATGGATTATTGTTCAGTAATCATTCCTATAGTGATTCTTTGATGACCGCCAGTTGTTTCCTGCCCATGTGGATCAGGAATGTCCTTTGGTCCATGTCTCTAAATTTTTTGGGTGTTGAGTATGGTGAAATACAGGCTTGTCTCTTGATTTATATTCTATCATAAAGGTTTAATAAAATTTTATGGAGATCGAATAAGAAATAAAATTAAATCCTTGGTTAAGGACATTAAAACTTATTCAGACAAATGCTTTAGGTTTTCACCAAAAGTCAATATATGTTTTGTTTGTAATAAATAAAAGTCATATATCATGAGGTTATATAAGTAAGATGTGATTTTGGTAGGTCTTGGATGAATAAATGTTTATGTTAGTTTGTAAAAGAGTGGATAGGGGGTGGAATTTTACAAGTTGTGCAAGAGGAAACACATGTATATTTTGAATGAATGAATTACACCTACATTTACCTCACAATAAAGGCTAAAAAATTGACAATTTTAGAGTCTTTGAAGATATAAGGTTTAAAATTTATCATTAAATTGATGTAATATTAGTGTTGGATCATTTTATCCCCTTTCATTTTAGTTCACACCATGATTAACTCGTTTTTATCTTAACCACGATAATGAATTTTTAATGTTTTTAATATTAATTATAGTCAAATATTATTTTGTAATTATTATATAATATAAATTATTTTGATCCAGAATATGAAATCAAATTTTCTAAATTCAAATATTATAAGTATAATAATTTAATTTAAAATTAAACCTATAACATGTAATTTTTTTTTTCAAAAAATGCATCTAAAAATGAGAAGATGCTCTCATATTAACTATATGAAATGTAATAATAATTAATTGGTTTTAAATTTATATTTTTAGATATATTATATATAAAATTATATTAAATAATTCTTAATTATAGGTCATTTTAATTATTTAAAATGGAGAAACATTATGAACTTTAAAAAGGTTTTATGGAAAAACATTTTTATTTCCTAAAAATAAATTGATAATTAAATCCAACATAAAGATGAATTAATTTAAAATATTTTTATTTAAAATAAAAAATGAATATCTTTCATATTTAAATTATATTGGTACTTTTATATTAATTTAATTTATAATATAAATAAAATTTTATAAAATTATGCATTTTCACTATTCATTTGAAAACTAATATTTTCAGAAAAATCCCAAAATTACAACCAAAGTTAATATAAATATAATTTTTTTTAATTTCATAAAATATCATTTTTAAATGTTCAAAAATTTATTAATAATATTTTAACACAAAAGAAAAAAAAATTAAAAATAGATATCTAATAACTAAATGTTTATAAATAGATTTATATTGGGTAGTACCTTTATATAAATTTACTATATTAGTTAATAATATTAATACTATCCAATTTAATAGCTTTGTTATAATTTTCATATTAAAATATAAAATTTTAAAAATATTTCATGGATTATTTAAACTTAGTTTTTAGTGTTGAATACGTTATTAAACATAGATTTCTCTTTTGAAAACTCATGATATTACATTATTTCCCTGTTATGTGAAATAGTATTACCATTATCTTTTTAAGATCTAATAAAATGGTCGATTTTATATCATTCTGTATTGACAGATTCAACTAGGATGCAATTGATTGGTTTATAAGTTTATAATAAATTATACCAATACTCTTGAGGGTTTCCGTAGAATATATTGATTGAGAAATAAATGTTACATGCCTTTATTTTATGACATATAGTCTGTGGAAAAATTTCTACTCCCCAATCATTGAAATCCCAATAATGCACCACATTAATTGAGAAAACATCATTCACTATGTTCTATTCAATACAAATATTTTTCCATTATCACAGAAGGCAACCATTATTATTTGGTAATATTGATTATTAATATAGAGATTGTAATCCAATCCTCTATGATGGAAATTGATATTTTTCTTATTTCTATATAATATTTAATATCATGCTCTTACTATATGATTTAACCCATAAATCACCTTCTCCATCATGAAAACCTTGTTATCATATTCTTAGAAAAGAATACCCTCATGCTTCTTGATATACATCAATTGAGTAAGAATTTAATTTTGATATGATGAGGTGACATCCATTTGGGATAACATGAATTAAATTTTCAGTAGTTTGGATAAAATTAATTGAATTATCTCTACCTTATATAAACATGAATATTTTCAACTACATTAGATCATTCTATGTCGATCGATCCCTTTTATACCAGTGTTCCCTTTTATGAAACACCATACAATAATAATTCAGTTTTTTTGAAAACCCTTTTATTCCTGATGATTATATTATCTTACCACCTTTGAAGAGTCTCCCATTAATAATCAATTTTTATTTATTCAATCTATTTATTTATCACCTAAAACTAATTCTTATCATTTGAAACTTATTTAAATTTTCCTCTATAACTATGAAAGGAGATATGTTTTCTACAATGATTTATTTATAATTTTTTCCATTAGTGATGTCATGTCACTGATGATATTATTCACATAAATTTTAGTTTGGATATTTAATTTCTATTTATATGTTTTTATAATTATATCTATTTTATCATTAGTGTCTTTTTATACATTTTGTTCTTCCCCTTCTTCTTCCCCTTAGTTCAACACATCCTAATTAATTTGATCTAGAATCTACTCAATATTTTGAGGAATATTTGTCTCATTATCCAATATAATGTGATTACATAATTTGAATATCTTTCACTCTTCTATTTCTTCATGTTTAATTTAATATGCTCATATTTTCTCATTAATCCTCAAGACATCAATTTTAAATTTTATTTTTCTAGTTTGGTATTATTTATGGATTTGAAATTATGATTCAAGATTTTTTCCCAATATTCTAATTTTATTTCATAGAAAACAACTTATTCCTCATGATCATTGATATATTTGACTTGATCTTATATTGTGTTAGTCAAAACATTAATAAACCTAGTATACTAAAAAATTATGAGCTTATAATCAATAAACTTCTAGGCGAATTTTATCTATTCAAATTTAATATTATTAGTCTCAATAATTAACTCAGTCTTTTCCTCTTACATCTTCATCATATAGTGTTTTTCATCAGGAACCACTCAGTTGGATTTCATATTTTGGGATCTCCAAACAAGTTTATATTCAAGTTTAGCTTCAAACACTTATTATAGATCAACTCATCTTTCTCAATATCCATATTCATAATCAATATCTATAATTTTTAAATAGGTATTTAATATATCCTGGAGAACATCTTCATTGTGGAATTTATATTCATAAATTTATTCCACTTCTATCTATTCTATGTTATTAAACTCCTTTGAGAGAAAATTATTTCTATTTAATATTTTCTTCATAGTACTTCAACCACCCCTCATGTTAGATAAGGATTTATTCATTAGAACATAATCATCTCTATAAACATCATGAAACTTCATAAGAATATTTTCTGTATGGTGTGTATCATTTCCACATCTAAACAATATGTGTATAATTTTATATTTTGACTTAACTTTTTCCCTTTTTAGATTTATGTAAAGGAATGAATTTAATTCATAAACCTCTAATTTTTATATTTCATTCTCCAATGTGAATTTATTTAATTCCTTGAATTCCACTTCTTCAAACATCCCCATTTATATTGCCTCATTATCATCATTTCTCACATCTTGGGTGGGAAAATTTTTATAAAGACTATTCAATGTTATCTCCTTTAGATTTATATACAGAGTCACATTGACTTTTGGATTAAATTGGATTATGATTCTTCTCATGATTTTATTTAATATACTCACATCAATAATGGTTTCTCCAAGAACACACACATACTTAACAATCACATTTACCCAATCAATGAATAAATCAAATGAATTATTTGAGGCCATCATAAAGTCCTAATGTATCTTCCATAGAACATATAGGTTAACATATCATTATTCAAATTCAGCTCCATATATGTTGATATGATTTATCCACATGGATTATATTTATTTACAAAAAAATAAACTTCATGCAGACTTTTTCTTATGAGGCTCCCCAAAAATAAATTATTCCTCTCGAATTGATGTATAATTATTTATGATATCCTTATGATAAATTTCTATTTTCCATACTAACTGAAATACCATGCATATATTTAATAAAAAAATAATTCCTAAATGTCTAATATAGTTCTATATCTAATTAATCTAAATATTAACATTTTTTTCATTAATGATTGGAATCTTCTATTGATTTACTAATACAATGTATTTCATTAAGAGAGACTTCAAACAACATTAATCTTTATCTATGATGCCATTGTTGGAATGAATAGGTTAAATAATCTAATGGTAGAGTATTATATATTATGATACATTCAAATTGTGAATTTTTTAATAATTAAAAAAAACATCCTCTATATTTTCATAAAATTAATATATCCAAATTAAATCAATCAAGAGACCCAAAAAAAATTAATTTATTTACCCAAACCATGATAATAGAAGGAGAATATAATGGTAATGTAACAATTTATTGGAATCACTAATAGAATTTATTATACAATGTTAAAATAAGAATCACCACCCACTTTGTTTATAAGAACTCGCATGTTTAAATCCTAATGGTCTCTTTACTGAAAATGTTTCAATACTCCATTAGGAGAATCTTTAGATGATAAATATAACCTTTTTGTTAGTACAAACTAAAATAGTTAATAAATAAGTCTCTCATTTTATCAATGGGGTAAAATTATATTCACTACATGAAATATTCTTCATGTGTAATTATTTTACAAACTATTATTATTTTTTAGCTTCTGCCTCACATTCTATGATTTATATGATATTCTTTAAATACTGCATCCCACGTGAAATCACTTTTCTCTCTATAAATAGAACGTTTTTATAAAATTACCCCTCATGTGAGATGTGTGTGAACTAGATTCATACAATGAAATTTATGAATTTATACCAATATGTAATTACTAAATATAAAAAAACTTCATATATTTCCTCACCAATATCTCATGTTTTTCACACTTTTCATTTCACACTTCTGAATGTTAATTATAGACTTGTCTGTGCAGTGTGATGTGATGAAATAATTGGACTATAATGCATCCACAATGGATTTCCTACTTTTTATAATTGTCCTACATGAATATTCAATGGTAATTTTAACTCTATAAAATGAAGTGATTAGGGTATCTTTATGTATTCAAAGTACATTGATAAATTCTCTAATCGCAAAATTAATATAATTATTTTTATAAAATAGTACATCCTGTCATGGTCTAAATACCATCACCGACACAAAAGGAAAATTTCATCCCTTGGATCCTATGATATCATTTATCGTCACACAATAATGAATAAAATAAAATGAAACAATAAAAAAAATTTCACTTAATCATTCAATCTTTAGGTAAATATGGAAATTCTCTCATGAGGTAAAATATACCAAAAAAACCAAAGATACCCTCCATGGATTTATATAAAACTAAAATAAAATATATATTTTTAATAATTTTAAATGGAATACAATAACCAATTTATAATTAATAGGTTATTATCCCAAATCATGGATAAAATATTCTTTTTTAATATGTCCAAAATTAACACTTTTTCCAACGAAATAAAATTTTAAAACTATTTCATAATAATTATAGAAAGGAAAAAATAGATTTCTATACTAAAAATAGGTTCTAAATTAATATCGAATATCAAAACCATTAAATTAAAATGAATTCATATTCTAGAAACTAGAAAATTTTAAACTCCCCGAACGTATAAAAATTCCCTCCAAAATTAAATTTTAAAAGGAAAAAAAATTTACATTATCAAAATTCATTAAAAAATATATCATTTTTCAACACCACAAAATTTTGATACCCATGTCTATAAAAATAATAATTATCACTGAAAAATATAATATCACCAAATGAGTAATAGTATCAAACATATAGAGAAAACCACCCTCAATAATGATCTATATATCAGTGTTAAGATCATACCTATATTAATTAATCTCATAAACCCATATCTCATGAACTACCACAATTCATTAAATAAAAAAAATATTTGAAACAAAAAACCTATAATGGAATAATCAACACCAAAATAATTGAGTGATGTAATATTACCAAAAATTTGAGAAATGAGGAGTAATCCACTATGGAGACTAACTCAAGACTATTATATACAAAAGCCAAAAATTTTAAACTATAATTGATGGAATATTTCATACAATATCATTGATAAAAAATAAAATACTCATTAGGAGACATACGTCGATACAGACATTATTCATTAATGATAATCTAACTTGAGTAAGACTCTTATATACAATAAACCTAAATAGTCAGGTAATACTAATTAAAAACATAATCTATGATATAATCACATATCACATTTCTAACTAGAAACAATAAACATTAAATACATTATAGAATAATAACATAAGAGGATAATTAAAGATGATTAAATATGATTTAATAAACCTAAACCTTCTTGATATCATTTTGATCGAAAGGGTACGGAGAGAGTATAAGGGATAGATGGAAGGGAGTGAGGGAGGATAAAATTGGATAATACCCTTAAAATTTTTATACTAAAAACTGATGAGGTGGATGACTATCGGGACCTAGATTTTAGAATCATTTTTTTATATTTATTGATTAGTGTATTGAGAAGGTGTCTGGTATCCTTGTGAGTGATTTTTTATGATTTTCGTTATTAAGAGTGAATTATGGTCATATTTCTATACACAAATTCATATTTGTAGTTGTGGTAGTATGAACTTTGTCTAGGGGTGTGCACCTATGGGAAACAGCTTGCAAAAAACACATAGTATCATTCATGTTGTTGATAATATTGAGCAACAAGTTTTTACAATGAAAAATAAATACTCTAAAACAAATTTTGTGGGAATCATTGTGGTTTTATCCCATTGATATATGGTCTTTTTAAAATTGGATTTTGAAATACCAATGGCATGGTTTGGAATTCTAGCATGCTATTGAATTCGTCATGCAATATAGCCCTAGAAATGGGTAGATATAGGTTAGAAGAAATGTATAGAGAGACCACCCAACACCATAGTGCTGGTTTCAGAGGCCATAAGAGTGTTTAAAACATCCTTCAACACATTTTGGGGGAATTTTTGGGACTATACCTTACATTTTAAAGAAAAATGTAAATTTTTTGATTTCGAAGTTAAATATATATGAATTACTATGTGATTTAAAATCGAAAATCATTTGGGTTGAATTCCTTAGGTTCATGGATGACTAATAATGTGGTTTATATTTTAAATGGATGAATTTATAAGAAGTATGAATAATTATCTGAATCATCAATTTTAATATAAAATATATATTAACTATCACTTTGAAACCTTGTAGGGCTATAAAACCCAAATTACTATTTGATATTAACTAGAGTTATTCCACATCACATTTTATAACTACACAAGAGGGATATAAATGTGTAAATGGGATCATATAGGGTATTTATTAGTATAAAAGTTATTTATATTCTAAATATATGTATTATCATTTTTATTCTACATTATTTACTTTTAATGACGCATTTCAAGATAGATAATAGGTTATCTCCAAGAACATTTGAATGAGATCGTATCCTTTTCCTTGGATATATATTTTGAGTTCCATCTATTTGAGCCTTGTTCTAATTTTATATCATCGCTTACTTTGTTCTTATTAATTATTTAATTATTTAAAGCGGAAGTAGTGATGTTTTTTTGTTTATGTTAATTATTTTTATGGTATGGTGGTAGTGGTTTAAGTTTAGAATCATTATTTGATGATTAAATATTGGTAGGAGCTATTATGGAGTCGTTGGTGATCGAATCAGTTATCTCACCTTGGATTTTTTTCATCTTGTGGGACATCAACCTTTTTTCACCAAACCTTGCCTAAATAAACGTTAAATAAATTACTTCCCAACATTTTTTAGGCTCGGCGGGGAGGTATATTCCAATAAATGAGGTCACCGTTCTAAACTATATATTACATTTCATTTCTCTTCTCCTGGTCATGGTGTGGTGGAGTCTTGTCCTATGTTAATGTTTCCATACATGTAAATCATTTTATAATCCCTTATCATGGTTTTGGAGGTGTATAATTTATCCATAGTGAGGGGAATGTTGTGTACATTTATATTGTATTCCATGGTAGTTTCCTTCCATGTTTATTCACTTTTGTAATTGTTATTTTATATATATGGTGGTTGTGAAAATATATTGGTAGGTAGAATGAGCTTTATTATTAACCCATTTATGCAATGTTATTAAGGTTAATTATAAGTATATATTTCATTGGATTATGTATTAAAAATTATTCTTCAACAATAACTAGATAATTCAACTGAATTATGTAATGAAATATAGGAAAGGTATTGAATATGAAAATATGGAATTAATTTTATGTATTTGAATGTATTTATCATAAATGAATGAATGAAAGATACTATGAAAACATAGTTTAAATGATATCGTATTGATGATTTCCACTTAAAAATATATGTAAGGTTATGGTAATGAGGTTTAAAAAATATTTTTCTAAACCATAAATTGATAAGGAGAATGAACTACTTTATGGTAGTTATGGAATAAAATATTAATGGGTTAAACTTGAAATTGAAGTATTATTAATTAATGTATATAATGATGGGTTGTTACAGAATATGATTTGGGAGTTTCGTCCTTTTAATACTTTATCCACTAGTATTGTTGGGGATCAGTTACGGAGATAATGTTAGATCTTTTCTTTATGCTATAATGAATTATCCTAGTTGCGATATAACTATTTTATTAGATGGGGAGTGATTCTAGTCTCCTTACTATTCCCATTATCTTTCATGTATTCCTATTTCAATAATGATAACATGATTGTTGAATCATTAGTAAGGATTTATCAGACCTACAAATGGACTGATTTAGGGGTACCATGAATAGTTATTTTATTTTGGGTTGTTATGAGGATATAAATTTAGTCCTATGATATGTTTAGTAGAATAAAACTTTTATATGTCTTAAATTTTAAATTTCAGATTGATCCATAAATTAATTTAATAATTTAGATATATATTTTGATCAGTAAAATGAATAAATAAAACAATTACTAATGGAATTATAGATTGTAATACAGGTAAATATTAATTTTCTGATAGTTAGAGAAAATTAAATGGATGAATATAATTATTCACATAATGATATGTTTAAAATAATTAAATTTAGAATAAAATAATGGGTGAATATTTAATTTTAAATTTATAATTGATATTGAATTCATAGTTCAAAATATATGAACGTTTAAAAGGGAAATGATTGATGATGGGGTGAATAATTACTAATTAATGGAGTGAAATGATAGTCAAGTAAAGAGCAAACTTATTGATGATAATAATGAATTTTCGATAACTATGGAATGAATTGATACGTTATAGTTTGAATGATCCAAATGAATGGTTGTGATAAGGGTTTACATATATAATTTTTAACATTATATTTCAATTCGTGGTTCAGAAATGTCATTTATCAGAGTACAATAATGATAATTTTTATGGTTTTATGTTGAATATGATATGATGCACTGAATCTATTATATTGTATTATAAGAAATGTGTGGTTATGGACTATAATGATGTTGTTTTGGAAATGTGGTGGAAATTTTTATGATGATGAGGTATTGTTTTTTTATGTATGGGATGTTAGGGAATGATGTCGTTATGATATCTATATGGGATGTATTGTGAGGGTGTGGTTATACGGGTTATTATTTTTCCATTGATTATTGTTCAATTTGGGAGGGGATTTTCTTAATATCTAGCTAATAGTTTGAGATAAAAGGGCCCCAGTTGATAGGAAAATTTGTATGGAATTATATTATCAATTCCCCATTGCTTAAAATTTAGAATTTTTTATTTTCATAGATATTATATTTTAATATTATGATAGAAACATTATGAGTGTATGGAAGATCTTAAATTGTTAAATTTTGTTTATTTTAGGAAGTGGGATATTTATCCTTTGATTATGTTAGATTGGGATGTTAAATTTCATTATTATATGGAAATAAATTTATAGGTGGTAATTATAGGGCAGGCTTGTGTAAGTGGTTTATATGTTATATTTGGATTTTCTTTATTATCCTTAATCAATTTAGTATCTCAATCTTAGATATATTTTTTCACTTATCTGTCCTCAAACATCAATTATACAAGGATATTATTTTGTTTGAACTATGATACTATTTAGTAATCCATTGTTTTCAACACTCCATAGTGTTTCTTATGTTTTTTATGATATTTCAAGGTTTAATGAGAACATTGATGTTCATTTAGCTATGATGAATAATAATTATTAAAGTGGATATTATGATCCCAATGTTGAATGGTATGTTCTTGTTTTTGATTTTGAATAATGTAGTATCAATTGAAAATTGGGTAATGTGATGACTTTTTTATCATTCATATGCCATAATCATTATTATTTATTTTTAGTAAATCCATTTCTGAAAGTGTTGATGGGGAATCATAATTGAGACTCCAAATAACATGGGTTTTTAAGGGATCCACTTACTCTCCGATATTACTTGGATGGGGAAACACCACTATATGAAACAAAACATTCAACAAAAAAATTCTTTTCCAAAAAAACACCAAAATTAAAAAAATTGGAATACAATGATGCCTCAGAAAAAATCCACCCTGAGTTATGCACATCCACTAGGATTGTTAAGTGCTAGAACTAAGGTGTGTAAAAGTATTTAATAATGAATTTTGTTGTCCAACATCCACCATCCAACAACACATGTTTCGCATCACCATGGGGGTGGGGGAGGACCGCCAATGCGTACTAGGGAAGATGAACTTCCTTTTCTGATGTCAAGAATTTCAAAATCCCTCTCACATTTTCATGATACACTGAGTGTAAAAGCACAAACCAACATTAGATAGATGCTATAATTTAGAATCCACACTAAAATTCTCCACCGATTGAACCCAAAGACCATGAATAATGAAATACTGGACCAAGATAGGGTCTAATATAATGGTTTAGATAGAAATAATGGGGGAGGAATCTGAATTATTTGAAATGATAATTTGGAAAATTGAAAAACAAAATGGGCATAATAAAGCCTCTAAAACAACCGAGAAAAAAAAATTAATTGGAAGAAGATTGTGCGGAAAAAAAATAGATGAGAGGGAAAATGTGGTTATGTAACCCATAAAGGATGGATACACTGATGAAATGAGAGAGAATCACCTCTAGTGGACTCTAAATCCATAGAGGATAAAAGGGAAAAGAAATTAACTGAGATCATTAGAATCTACCAAGGAGTAATGATACCCATATTGTGTATATACCATCACATCTAGTCTCCTCCCTATAGACTAATGTATGTGGGATTTCGGTGTCAGACCCATCTTCACAACTAGACCAGGAAGGGTACTAGTGGATGGGGGGGTGTCACGTCAGAACAGTATCAAAGCTAATGGATGAGAGATAAGATAATGTATAATTGGAATTATTGAGGAAATAATGGGTATGGTTGGGAAATAATGTTAACTATACCTATTTGATGTATGAAATTAAGGCCAACTAGGAAATGAGTATTTAGTGACCCTTGTGATCATAAATAAAAACATCATTGGTTTATAAGACATGTATAGGTGTTGATACACTGATTAAATGGTATAAATTTAATATAGTAGCATGCATCATTATTATATGATGAATTATATGATATGAAGGTGATTTATGATTATTCATAGTGTGTTTATTTCTACCAAATGTTGATGAAATGATATATCCACTCTAATCATGTTACATGAATTTTTTAAATATATTCAAGATAGTTTTTAACATTATTTTTTATACAATTATAAAATTGGGAGATAATTGTTTTCTAGTATTCTATATCTTCTATATTTAATGTATGATTTTAAAACTATAAGATCATAATAAAAAATAATGTATTTTTCCCTTTAATAAAAAAATTATTCCATTGATTAATAGTTTTTTTATGAATTTTGAAATAAACTATGGGGAATTAACATTTTTATATAATATGAAATAATATTTCATAAGGGAATATGAACTCATTACAAATTAAATTACTATAATTGAATATATTTTTTATTTTTGAAACATTTTATTTCAAAACATGTTATAATTTTGAACACCTATTGCATATAATTTGAAATTTTTTGATATGTATAGAATGTCTTATTTTTCTAAAATTCATGCTTGCATGCTGGTGTATTTAAATCCTTTCTATTATAATGGGAAAATTAATGAAACCTTTTGAAACATGCTATTAACATTATGTGATTATAATGAATTAATTATGAACATTTAAATTTGAATGTAATGTGTGATTAGAAAAACATTTCAAGGATCAGTAAAAATTACATGTAACTTTCCAGGAATGAATTCTATGATTTAAATCATGTTTGTTATTGTTTAAGAAATGTTAAAGGTGATGAAAATTTTATTAGAATATGAATATTTACATAAATAGCATGACATGTTAATTTATGTATCCTGCAACCAAATAACTATGTTATTATTAAGTAGATTAAATTATAATGATATAATGGTGTTTTTAGTGAATTACTATGTTTCATGTATTTTAAATCCATCCAGATTAATGAATATGTATATGAGTCATCTATTATTAGCCCTCTGAAATCCTATATATTGAGATAGTGTATTAACATTCATTTGATTTAGAATATTCTTCATTGGATATGTGTTTTCATTCATTTCATATGATATTTCTGTGTTACACAATTTAATAAGTACATTATGTTCTAATTCTAAAAAATTGTTAAAGGAAAGGACATCATAATATTAAATTAGCTAATAGAGTGTGCTATGTTATTTCTAATGATCACTTGATGCATGAATTATGATTTTCTCCATGTTATAAGAATAAACATGATAAAAATTATTTCTTGAAATGTTCTATTCCATAAAGGTTGATGAATCCACCTAACCCACCGAGGCCCACCTGGATGAAAATAAGATATCTGTTCCACACCATGAATTTATCCAATAGGATCGAGGATAGTGACTTGAACCGCGTAGGTTTTTCAATCATATGTGATGACATAGACTATTGTAGTTGTACACATGAAAATTTATATATCCATATATACAAGATAAATGTTTTAAAGTAGAAAATATGAAATAATTAAAGCATAAAAACATCTTATATCCCAAGACTGAGTATTAAAATACAAGACAAAGTAAACTAGAAAAAATATAGGCAAATCAACAATAAAGTAGGTCTAACCTGAAAACTATAATGAAATATTAACCCATGACATTACTCTATTGTCTGACACTAGTCATTCTACCACAAACACTAATCTCTATAATGAAACTCCCACACATGGTCTACAATGTTCTCTATTAAATATTATACACTATATATAATAAATTACACATGCAAGTAGAACTCATTCATGGTTGAGTATATACCCAGTATGACACCTTAAAATCAACAAGAAGTAAAAAATCATAAGGTAGTTGGCAGAAAACCATAATGAAGTGGACAAATAATGAAAACCCGATATATGGTCAATGAATCAACAAAGGCATAGAAAACAATATTAATGGTCACAGCCAAAAAAATTCTATATGTTTTCACTAATTTCACCAATTACCCATGTAAAAACATGAGAATCATAATGGAAGATACACACCACGATATGGGTCACCTCAGCCAAGGGAGTTCCAACCCTAGTGGAGGACCGACACCCTATTAGAGATTTTGTATGGGGGAGTACCAACTCCATTTATCGAGGACCCACACCCTATATTTGTATAATGGAGTACCTACCATACCTATGTATAAGTTATGGGATACCCAAATCATGACTTAGTATAACTCCCTAAATCCTAAACTTCTTGATCCAATGCCTAAAATAAAAATAATTACAAAATATTTTACACACAAAACTCAAGTGGCCCAATCTTAATAATTACATTTACAAAATTAATATTACTTATTTATTAATAAGACTCTAAATAATCTTTTTTGGTCATGATATTAATATAATTAGGGAAAAAATATAAATAAAAACATATATTTATCCTTTACAAATTTATTTACTAAAAAATATTAATAAATAACACCCACAAAATGTTGAACTCGAATTCAAATCCAGAATAATATAGCTTAGTTATCCCATACCATGTAATTTTTTAAAACAAGGGGTGAGTGTAAAAAATTATATAATGGGTTTTCAAAATTGTGATATCTTGTTATTCCTCTGAATCCTAAAAAAAATATTTAAACAAATTTTTCCATTAAAAACATAAATATCTGAAACATTGATGAAAAATTTCCTTACAAAAGAAATTACTTTATCACCCAAAAAGGGCTCATAAAATATTTTCAAACACTACAATAGAATTGTTCTGAAAACATATTTCAAAGAGAAATCAAAAACCATGAATTAAAACATTATTTTATTGAAAATAAATACATTAAGAAATTAACATAAAAATGTCATTATATTTAATAATAAAATAATTTATCCATGAATATATAAAAAATACCATTTTTATAAAAATAATATTTTTTTCATAAAATCCAAATTTTTTTCAAAAAATTTATTGAAATCATAAGAAAATCATAATAAAATATTGGGGTATCATACTATCATCATTAAATCACCTAAATGGGAAAATTGTAACATTTTATTTAGTGTGACATATATCTATTTAACTTTATCATCTCTTATAAGTTACTTAACTCTATCTTCTCTTAGAAGTTTCTTAACATTGTCATCTCTTTGGAGTTTTTTAACATTATCTTTTATTAGGTGTTTATTAACTTCTTAATCCTTAACAAAAGTATTAGAGAGAATAAAAAAAACTTTTCACATATTTTTTATAGTCTCAAAAAGATTTTGTGTTAACATCACAAAACCATATTAATTACTAATTATTATGTGTCATTTATTAAAATGATAACATAAATTTTCTTAAAATATTCCTCAAATATTTAAATAAATAAAATATATAATTTTCACTTTTTTCCATAAATATATTAAATCACCAATAAACTTGAGTGTTTTAAAATCATTCCATGAAGGGAAATTATCTCAATAGAATATTAGGAACTTCATGGATACTCATTTAATTTTTTTTAAAAATCCATAAAAAACATTATTTAAAATAAATCTAAAAGAACATAATACATTCAAATGAATCATCGTATATTGATAAAAACATAATATTATTTTTACATAAAATATATTTAAATATAAACAACACAGAGTTTTTATTGAAATCTCATTCAAGAAAATATTTTTAAATTTACCAAAATTAGGGTAATTTTAATTACATATACATTTTCATATAGAATACTATGAAATTTACTTTTACATTCGAAAATTATTTTTTAAAAAGAATAGAAATGAAAATATACTTAAAAATAGTGATTTTAAATTGATCAAATTTTATTATTAATGAAATATATTTTATTTCTTCTAAATTATCTATTTGATGGAACACTATGACTCTTTTGAAGTTCCGTTATTTGGATATAGGCTTCCCACGAACATAATCTTTATTTCCATCACTAACTTTTTCGAAACAACAAATTAAAAAATGGTATATATTATGTATCTAAGCAGCAATTGAATATTCCTTATCACATAAGGAAGACACATCTTTATATATTTGATCTTAAACTATATATTTATTTTTAACTGTTAACATAAAATTTATTGATTATGAAATGGAAGTAAAAAATTAAATTTCATATCATATACTGCTTAAATTGAATGATCTAATAAGATTTCATTTTTAGTGTATTTTATTAACATATAACATATCATGACATCAAACATTCAAATTTCACTATTTTGTACTGTAAACAACATATCTAAAAATTGTTTCACAATAAAATATCTATTTGAAATAATTTTCAATATCATTGTATGATCAGGTTTGACATTGATATCTTAAAAAATATCCTAAAATAATCATCAATGACACTTTCATAGAGGATTAGTGCACACTAGCTAAATTTATAAGTTTGAAAATGCTGATATATATTGTTATTGGGGTTTATTAATTTTTTTATTAATTTTTTTAATTATTCTATTTCATATTTTTACTTTAAAAAACCATATTATATCAATATCTCTAGGAATATTACTCTGAGTATATTTCAATATATACATCATAATTATTTTTTTCAAATAACTTACTCTGTCACTCAATTTAAGGCACGAGGTAATACCTCCTCTCCACTGAAAATGGTAAATTTAATAAGAGTAAACATCCTGGATCAAATCCAACACAAGGGTATGTATGCATGTGTGTAATGATATTTTGGCTTCATGAATGTTTACCTTGATCTTCATTGATTTCTAGTTTTATTTTTATTTTTATGATATTAGTGAAATTTATAACTATAAAAAATCTCAAACAACACTCTATGACTCGAAGAAATTAATTCAGAGGTCATAATGAATTATTCCGGAAAAATTCATTACCAACACATCTTACATGTTTTGATTCAGCTTTCTGAAAATAAATAATTGTAATAATTTGAAAATCACATGCTTCAATAAACCATAAAAGATTAATTGATACTGTATTTTAAATATAACAATAACAGATATATATTAGATATCCATGTATACATACAGAATAATGAGAAACTAATTCTTCAATAATCATTCTTAGTCATGTTCAGATTTACTTTGTTTTTAAAACTATGGACAATCGATTTATACATATTATGATAGGATTTTAAGTTCATTACCTACTCTTAATCATACATGTGTGAATATTAAAACAATAATATGGATTTTGAACTATATTCACGGTTTTTGTACTCATTAATTATATGTGGGTTATTACATGTAATGGCTTACAATGATAATGAAAAAGATGATGTTTTCAAAAGACACACAGATATATGGTTGCATGTAGAGTTACAAGTTATGACTATGAATTTCACCCCAAAAAATATACATGAAAAAAATAATGGGTGATCAAATTAAATGAATGAAACACTATGAATCAGTTTAAATGAACTACACCCTTTATTCATAGACAATAAATATCTAACCACTTTGAAACTGTTATCTCTGATCATTAAATGAAAATAATCCTACCCTAAATTGAGAGAAAAATACAATCACATGAGCCAGACATTATCAATATGTAGTGATTCTACACTTACATGGGTCTTCATATAACCATTATACATACCAAAATGTTTTATTCTTACCTATACAAAAAATTGGAATTTAACTTCACATAAAATCACTTCTATAAAGTAATATTATTTTATATGTTAAATTTTATAAATTTAATATTATTCACGTAAACTTTTATTATAATTCTTATCTTCTACTAATTCAGTAAATACTACTTTAACATATTAATTATTATTATATAAAAAGAATACAATTTATTTTATATAATTGATATATAATTACCTTTTAAATTTAAAATTATATTATATATATCTATTGGTATTATTTTACAAAAACTTCTAAGTTATACACTTATATTCTAGTATATTACTCATGTTATATACATATTATATTTAGAAAATATTTAAAATATAATCAGATAAATATATTAAATCTTTTTTAATTATATGATAAAATAATAATATTCTATAATTTGAATATTTTATGTTAATATAACTACATCGTATCCTTTATCTGAAGAGATCCAATAATGATCTTATTAATAGGCATCTTTTAAATAACATTATAATGGTCACAATTAAATTCCATAAATACCCATTCTTCCATTCCTTCTATTTCATTTAGAAATAAAATTCCTAAAATTCCACTTATCCTCCCTTATATTTTACTCTTTTGGGGATTTATCATCACATCCGGTCATGATTATTCACTCTATTATCATAATATATTCTTTTTTTTTCTTGTATTATCCCATCGTACTTGTACGTGTAATTATTTATTTTATATTTTTACATCCCTTGTAATAAATTTATTATGAATAGATGTTATGAAATTAATCATATGTTATTATATATTTTGCTATAAATCAAATAATTTCATTTAACTTTTGAAAAAATACATTGAAAAGATATTTATTTGAAGGAATAATCATATTAAAATTATGGATGTTATATTCTACCATATTTATAAATATTTAGTCATCATAATTACTTTATTCTTGACATCATAACAATAAAATAAATTGAATGCACAATCCAACATTCTATATATTATAACAATCATTTCTTATATTTTAATTTAAATATGATCATAACTACTTCCATAATAACTTAACTAAAGAAAATAAGATCTATCCATTACTAGGGTATCCCTGAGTCACCATTGTTTCACTATTTAGGATGAATGATGGTCCAGGAAATATAATAATGTTTCACGGAATCGTGAAAATTATTCTCTTTTACAAAAATTATAGTTTAAAATTTGGGTTTTATTGATAAAAAATGATGTAATTTAGAAAAATTACTTTTTTTAATGTAATATTTTAATATTTTGAATGGAAATGATACATATAAAATAATATTACTGAGTTAGTTTTAAAAAATTCAAATCTGGGTACTTCCATAATTTTAAATATATATCCAAAATAAATATAAGTTAAATTTAAATACATATTTGATGCAGAAGGGTATCCATATTGTAAATGTTTTTTAAAATCAAAGTATTCATGAAAATATTATGGAAAGGTGAAATTTTTAATAATTAATAATGGTACCTCAAATGTTGAACATAGTGAGAATGTTGAGATCTTATGATTTTATAATAAATTAATAACATTCCATTGAAATAGGATGGTATAAAGTGTTTTTTGATATATTTTATAGTTGTTGTAACATGGATTGAATGTTTGAAAATATTTGAATGTTATTTGTGGATGTTTTTTTGTGATCTTGGAAAGTATATAATCTAGAAGGGGAATAAGAGCCTTTTGAGATCTTACCCCTTCCATCTTGAAAAAAATATTTAATATTTCAATAACACACAAATTATTCTTATTCCCAAAACATGATAAATTTTTTCTTTATATTTTATGAACATAATAATAAATCCTTTTTTAATTATAATTTACTAGATTTCAGTAAATAAAATGTTCATAGTGGAAAATTTTAAAGATTTATTATATGAAAACATTCCCCATGTAAAAGAGAGTTCGACCATTTCCAAAATTTGATATAATAAAATCTTATTAAATTTATAAAATTATACCATAATAAAGTTATATAGGTTAATAATATTTTTCCTTAATTAAGATATATACCCTCATTCGCATGAAAATTTATCTCTAAAATAATAATAAAATTAAATGATGTTTATCCAATAACATCATAATATTTGAATATATTTAGACCATCAAAACAAAAAAAAATAATGAATAAAAAAGAACATTCTTGGAGCCATTATAAAAAAATAAAATCATTAAATATGTAATTAAATACCTAATTCTAGTTACCCAAATTTAAATATCATATTTATAATATCAGTAATCCTTATTATGTTATAACACACCCATGAATCTTTTTTTGACTATATCATTATATAATTAGGAAAAATAAAACATAACCAAAACCATATTTCATAATTCCAATGGAATATACTCATACTCTCTAAAATAAACCCCAACACGACACATATCTAGTCTCATGACTAGTATAATTTATATTAATCATCCCCATGCTTTTAGTAAAAATCAAAAAACATGTGGTCAGCTTAAAAATATCTATAAGGTCTTTTTTTAAATAGTTAGGTCATTCTCATCCTTTTAATCCTGATAAAATCCTTTTAAAAAAATTATTCTTTATCTATAAATAATCTATGAAACATTAATGAAACATTTCGTTAATGAAGAAATCAATTTATTAACTTAAAGTGTTCATAAAATAGTTTCATACACTATAATAAAATAAATATGAAATTTTTATTTCAAATGATATAGAAAATCATGAATAATAACATTATTTTATTGAAAACACAACCATTTTAAAATTAACATCACCATATAATAGTGTTAAATAGTAATAGTTTTATCCGTTTAAAAATAAAAAATACCGTTATTCTAAAAAGAAAATATTTTTCATAAAATATAAATATTATTCAATATAAAGGTTGGATGCATAGAAAAATATTAATATAATCTTAGGGAATCATAATTTCATTTTGGAATCACCAAAAAAAATTTAATTTCAACATTTATATAGGTGTATCGTATATTTATTTTACTCCATAATCTCTTAAGTATTATACAACTTCTCCATGTCTTAAGAGTTTAATAACTACAATAAATCATAAAAAAATATTCAATTCTTAAAATATTAGGAGTTTATTAAAATAATTTTTATTAATTAATTCATTTATGGATTTAATCGAACCACCCATAACATAAAGGAAATATTCCCATATGGTTTTGGGTTTTCTCTATATTACCACATTCATCAATATAGTCCCTGATCCATTTCATAAAAATTAAAAATTTATATGATTATACTTTTCCTCATATCATGAAATCAAATCATATGACAAATTTCACTTTTCATTAAAATTAAAATATAATCTCCCAAAAACAAGGGTTTTTTAAAATCATTTCATTAAAAGAAGTATACTTACCAAAAGATTATAATGTTTATGAGAATTAATTTACTGTTTATTTTAAAATTCTAGAAAAACATGATTTAAAATAAATAAAAAAATATCATGATATTTATAGTGAAAAGATGATTCATTTATAAAAACACAAGGAAGGTTTTTTTTAAAATGTTATCAGATATTAGCCAATGAGAATTTGTAATAAAAAATAATTCAAAAAAATACTCTAAAACGTACAAAAAATGAGTTCTATTTAAAATAAAATATATATTTTAGAACGGAATACCAAGAAATATAATTTTATTTTGGAAATAAATCTAAAAAAAATTGATCTTTTATGTGGAACATTAAAATATATATTTTAAAGGGACCCCTACCATAATTATGTTACATAGTTGATTTAATCTTATGTATTAGTTTGATATAACACTAGTAATATTTTACAGCTTACATTCTTGGGAGATAGGCTAACATAGAACATAATATCCCGTTCTCTCATGGTTTTTCCCTCAAAATAAGCTAAAGAAGAAAATGGTATCTCTTAGAGATCTGTGTAACACCTGCATATATTCTATTATATAGGTATGGCTAATCATTTTTTATCCAATATTAATATTTAGATTAATTTTAAAATTTTACAACATAATTTATTATTCTTAAAATGGAATTAAAAATTAAATCTTTATATCCCTTAGTTCTTAAATTAAATGATTTGATAAGGCCTTAGTTACATTTTTTTATTAAAATATATCATCCATTGATATTTTAATTCTGCATTACACTATATTCAACAATAAAAACATATATTGAAATTTATAGACACTATTTTATCCATTATAAGTAACCCCCATGATCATACTAAGATAATGTACGAATCTCGCTTCATCTGATACAATATAAAATAACTCTCGATGGAAATGTCAGGGGGATCAATTAAAATTAGAAAAAGATATAAGTTTTATAATTATATATATTTTTTAAATTTTAATTCATTAATCTGATATATTTATTTTATTGAATTATTATATCTCATATAGATGCGACACTCTACCCTATCATTGTAATATCACCATTAATTTCACTATGAGTTTTATGTTTAATATAAATTGTAAATAATGTTTTTAGATAACATGATTTTTAATAATATTGAGGGATCTAAATGATAATCAATATCCATTGAAAAATGTTATTCTTGTAAGGGAAAACTAACCAATAGAAAGACTACATGAGGTTATGTATGCATGTGTGTAAAGTTAATATGATTTCACATAAGGGTAACTCTAACATTATTTATTTCAGCTCATAATTTTTTTTCCAATATCACGACCATGCATCACTATAAAAAATATCCAAAATACAATATAAACATCAAAAAACCTATTCATATGTTAGAATACACTCTTTAGGAAGCCTTCATTATAGTTTTATATTCCATGGTGAGTTTTAGTAATATGAAAATCCAAAACTGTAGGCATTTTAAAATTCCACTCTACTAGTGGCCATAAGAGAGACATTGGTCATTTATTTATTGATTTGTAGATAATTTAATGATATTAATTCTCAATGAATGTGTGAAGAAGCATGATATATTTCTTCTTATAATTTCATGTTTAATTGAGTAATGATATACAATGATTTTATAGAGTATAAACTATGGGGTTCTGTATATTGTGACTTTTGGTTAAAGTGAATTCCATGATATTTATTTCATAGGTGTATATATAAAAACAAATGCATGATGTTTGGTAAATCATTATGGGTTGTGTACTCATGAATAACTAGTGGGTGATGTGTTGTCTTGGATGGGACTGATAATCAAGTAGTTATAGTTTTTTAGAAATTCCAATTGAAACACTAGTTGATATGGTTTCATAAAGAATTGGAAAATCTGATTTCGATTTTTTCATTATGAAATTATTACAAAAAACCAACATTCAGATAAAAAAATAATGAAATAAATTTTCATTGTTTAAAATGAACTATATTCTTCATTCCTAAACTTTATTCAACCATTATCCCTAAAAATAATGTGAGGATTTTCATACCCTTATACGAGAATAAAATGAATCCATATATACCACGATTTACATATACTTGAGAACATTACCCTTACATTGTTTTTCTTTCAACCCTTATATAGACCATCAAGTTATATTACTTCCAATAAGCATCATGGATCTTAAATTAATGTAAAATATCTTCTACAAGGAATATAATTTCAAATGTAAATTTTATAAATATAATCTGATTCCTAATAAATATAATTAAAATTGTTACATTTCATTAATTTATTATTTACTACTATCATGAATTAATTTTTTTTTGATATAAATTGAATAAATTTATTTTTATGAAATTAAAATATAATCCCCTTAAAAAATGATAAATATATTATAATTTTTAATCAATATATTTTATCAATAATTTCCTTGTATTTAATTTGATTAATTATATTATTACCCATGTTATAAACATAATATAGTATCAAAATGTTCTGTAATATAAAAATCCATTTATAATATCTCTATGTTAACTAAAGAACAAAATAAAGATATTTTATTTCATGAATATTTTATGTTAATATATATATATATAATACTGTATCCAAGGAGATTCTATACTGATATTCCTAACGACTATCCTCTCTATAACTTCACCACAGTAATAATTTTCTTATTTAAATACCAACAATGGTTACCCTCTTATTTCATTAAAATATATGATTTTATAATTTTTCATTTCCTCATACTATATATAGTCTACTTTGGTAGAATTATCTTCATGGCTGGTCATGATGATCCCATCTATGATATTGGTATCTTCATGTTTGTTTTCATGTATTTTCCCATTGTACTTGTAAGTGTAATATTTATGGTTATATTTTTATATCCCAGGTATTGAATGTATTGGAACAGATGGTATATATTTAGTCCTATGTTTTTAATCATTTTTTAAATTTCATATTGATTATTTTCAGATGTGAAACATGTTTTAAAGAAAATATATATTTGATTGAATAGTCATACTAAAACACTGGATATTATATCGAGTCCCTTCATTTGGGGAGTAAGAATCATATAACCAATATTTTTTATGACATACAAAACCTATCATTAACTAATCAATACTAGGTAAGTGTACCACTAAAACATCTTCATTTTGTTTCTATAGTATCACCACTAAGTCAATCATCATGTCCTATATAGAATTATTCTCATAACGGTGTTCATTTAAGGCCATGTCTGACTCTAGGGAAGGAGATATAGTAGGTAGGCCACTCTGGGAAAAGTAAATGATGTGATTTTTAAGTTACATGATCTTTTATCCTAATCTAATGACTAGTTGTACCCTATCCATCAACAGGTCATGGGTACTTTCAAATTTATGTTTTAGAGGTTATTAATCATCAAATATAGGGTTAAGTGGGGTATTAGGTGTGTTATAATGTACATGCACATATACTATTGATGGTACATGATGTATGGATTTCCATACATATCATGTGGGGAAACATGTGATCATTCATGTGAAATCCCTATACTTTTTGAGTTAGCTAGGTATAGGTCACATGGAATGTGATTCATATATACAACCACGAAATATTTAATCATGTCAAAACATTACATGTCTCATCAATGATATATGTTCAATGTGTTCATTCTACTGGAGACTAGATTCCAACCACCATTAAACAAGAATAATAATATTTTTCGTTGTCTCGATTACCCATATGACTCTTAATCATGATCATGTTATCCTTAATACTTATTATGATTCCCAAATCCATTTAAATATATCCACTAGGTCTGAATCTCCAACTTCAAACCTCCAATAATTATCTATATAAAATTTAAATTATAATGCAAAGAGATAGGTTTTTTAAAATGGTTGAATCACTTAAAAAATTGAATACTAGTGATGATAATGATAATAATAGAGGGATAAATAAAGAATATTAAAAAATGTATTCAATGATAGACATGTTTGGGTTTTACATCATTAAAATATGTGAATAAATGAACAATAAGTGAAATAAAATAATCAATGGTGAATAAATCATGATTCCCAAATCAAGAAAAAAATTTCATTGTGCCATGAAATAATCAGAGCACAAATTTAGCATGGGAGGGGGTTGATCCATGTTTGTATAAAAATTAATGTCAATTGGTTAAACTCTACAACAATAATTGAATAACATTTAGTAAGATAAATTAATGATGGGGATGAGACCCAATTCCTTTCCATTGTTGACATGGTTTATCTCTGACACATTCTTGATCGATCCCCAATCATGGTTTATTAGCTAATTGTCTCCACCATGATTGCACAGTCCTTAAATTCTTGGTAAAAAACATATTCCATGCCTTGGGTAAAACCCATATTTTATATTTAATGGTGTTTTTAGTTTTCCCATGCATGACTCTATTTTAAGGTAAAACCATTATTTCTAATTTTTTTATGAAAAAATGTTAATAATTTTTATATTTTAAATATATAAATATTAAGGCTATACGATGCCCAAAAATACAAGGAAATCTCTCAACTATCTTTGAAATAATTATTGGAATATTCAAATGTTCTTTTTATAAAAACTAGATTCATTATAGTTGAATTTTATTTATAGATTCATATTTATTATTTTATTAATCATGTGTCGAAAATTTGATCTGTGTTTTACCTTATAAAAAATTTATTGAATTTTATTTAAAAACCATAGAAAAAAACGTTTTTTTGATAAAGATATCAATATTCCTATAATGTCAAAATATGATAGTATGCTTTGAAATTTCAAATAGTTGAATGAGTCATATTGAATGAGAATTTTTTGGGAATAATACAAAGATAGTTGGTTGGTAGAGATATGGTTTTTTGTGTGTTCCCTACTTATTCTGATGAGGTATATTGATATGATGAGTGTATTGGTATGGTGAATTTGTGGTCTGTAAAGATTCTTTTTCAGCTTGATATACTATCCCCTGTGATGATATTTTCATTTATTTAATGTAATATAATTTTATTATTTTATGTTTAAATAGAGATATGGAATAAAATAATCCTCAAGTTATTGTGTAAGAGAATAAGAAAGAATTATCATTCGGAGAAACCTTAATGTGTTTTATATTTTAGGATGTACAAAAACACTATAGTGGAGCTTCTAGGGATGATGTTGAGGAATGGATAAAATATGTATAAATTTAAGTTGAATTAAAAATGGATCCATGTATTTAATGAGTCTCCTTGAATATAGATTGCTAAGAAAGATTAGTATATATTAATTCAGTAGGTGGTATATTGGTTTAGTTTTTTAGTACCATTTAACATTTTCAGTGAATCAAATGTGCCATAACATGTTGGGTCCCCCATAACGTTGATTATGAAGTGTTATAATATATATATTTAGTTTTATTATTGGGACGGGGAGAGGTATCATGAAAATGTTTAAGATAGAAATATTTTGTTGATGGAGGGTTTTGGAAATGAATATTATTCCTTTTTTGGATTTGTAAAGGTGGATGTTCTGAGATGTGAGCCCTAAGTTTCGTGTTAGAAGAGAGTGAGGTAGTCCTATATAGTTAGAGTAAAGCATCATGAATTGGGGTTATGTAGCTTGAGGTTCCAAATTTTGGTGATCGGATTTATTTCAATTATAATGTTTTGGACCATTACAAGTATAATTTTCTCAAGGCCTATCATGCATCTAAGTATCGAGTAGTTAGTTAATATTGTGTAGGGAATGATTGCGTATTTTAAATTTTCGTAAATATATGTTTATTAATTACCTATAAAAATAGATTTTATTTAGTTTCTATTTAATTCCTTGATTTTCTATTCCAAAAAATCAGTTGTTGAGTTTTGGATGCATTGAAATTATGAGTTGTATCTCATGGGGTTGTTTTTCTAACTACTCCATTTCATTTCCTTATGCTTTTATTTAATTATCAATGGTGATAATATAATGACTTGTATCTAATGTAAGGGAATGGATTTATAAATTTCCTTTATCATTTTTAAGGGCCTAAAGGCTCGAAGTGGGATTTGGGTAGTATTACATTGGAGTTTTAAGTAGCTTCAATGGATAATAGTGCATTATATTCATTATTTTATCAACCATGATATGTTAGTAGGTTTGGTGACCAGTGTTTTGAAAAGGGGTGTTCTCCTAGGTGGAATGTAATTAGAAAAACACCTAGTACAAGTTGTGGTGTCAAAGATATTGAGTAGAATGTTTTCCCAATGCGAGAAATCCACTCTAAAATTAATTTTATGTGTATGTTTCTAGTCATGGGGTACCAATATGTGGCCACTGTAAAATAGGATTAAAAAATTATTGTGTATTTGTGTGGTGTGTCAACATGGTGGTAAGTCATGTTCATAAAGTATCCTTCAATATTGGAAGTGGGAAGCTTCCATGTTGTAGTGATTATTAAGGTGAGTATAGAGGACCAATGAAATAGTCATATGATACAGTGATATATGTGGAGGTTGTCTTAGAGTTTAAAATTACATAACCCACATTATGGTAAAAGGAATGGAACTATAAGATTAATTTTATAATAAAATTTGAAATGACTGATTTGAAATCTAAAAATAGGAAAAAGTTAATTTTTTTTAAAATATAAAATTAATTGGGGTGAATGAAATTCGTTTATGGTTGATTAATAATGTGGTAAAAAATTTTAAAGTAGATTAATTTAATAAAATTTTGATTAATTTTTTGAAACATTAATGATAAATTAAACTTTAAATTCACCATAACCTAGAGTCCTTTTTGTTTGGTAATGCTTAATTTAATGTATGATATTAATGATAGTCTATAATATTCACTTGTTGTAACTGAACCAGATGAAAGTAATGGGGTTAAAGGGTGTATATTAGGTATTGTCCAATACTCAATATATGAGTATTATAAATACATATGTTATCTTTATTATTCTTTTATATTAATTCTAATTCTAGACATGTAGTTTTATATCAGGATATATATAAGGACCTTTAACGAAAATTAGATCCTTCGCTTTGGTCATACATTATGAGTTCTATCTATGAAAGACTCATTATTTCATATCCTCTCTTACTCTACTTCCATTAATAGTTTAATTCCAAAACATTTATGCAGTGATGGTGTATGGTTTTGGTGATATGTGTTTGATGCTATTTTGGTAGTGGTTGATATTATGAACCTATATGTGATGAATAATGGTTGGTAGAAGTAATTTCAGTGTCATTGGTGGTTGAATTAGTTTTTTATTGTTTTAGTTCAACTTGTAGAGGTATGGGATTTCAATGTTTTACATTTATCTTATAGAATCGTCTAATGATTGAGAAGATGTGGGAAATTTGAGTAAATCATATTGGGTTAGAGTTAATTTGTTGAATAGGATTTTGATTTGAATTATTTGAATCATCACCATTACTTTTTATTATAAGTCCATATTTTTTGAATTATAGATATACTGACATTCACTTCATTGAAAGCCATAAAATAAATTCAAAAAGTAGAATTATATTGAGACTTCAACATTTATCCACCCACCCTTACCTAAATTACCTTTATTGATGAAAATTTATTCCCTTTTCATAGGAATTAGGATGAAGTTTAGTTTTGGTAAAGGGGTTACCATTAACACATAAAAATTACATTTTACTACTCCTCTATATGGCATGGGGTGGTGTATTCTCAGTTCAGGGGAAAGGGTCCGGTTATTTAAATCCTCATTCAATACATTCACATAGGCTTGGTGTTTCATAGGGGTAGTAAAATGTTGTATGACATTATATTATATTAAATAGTTTCTTTAGTTTCTTATTTATTCACTGTTTTTATGTATTTTTAATTATATGGTTGTCAAAGATTCTAAATGGATGTTAGAATGAGTTCAATTATAAAAATTTGTTTGTAATGGTATATAGGTTTATTATCCTACTATATTTCCGTTGATTACATAAAAACAATTCTTCAACTACCATTACATGATAAATAAGACGAATTATATAAAAAAATATGGGAAATGGATTGATCATTGAAATTCAAAATGAGATTGATGTATTAGAATGTATTTTGATAAAATAATGAATGAATTTTAATTAAAAAACATGGCTTAAATGTAGCTATATTGTTGATCACATATTTTAAATATATATAATGTTATGGGAATGATGTTAAACATGTTATTTTGAAATTGAAATTGAAAAGATGAATGAAATTTGGATGGGGAGTTATGTAATTTTATATAAATGGGATAACATAGAAAGTGAAGTATTACTACTTACAATATATAATAATGGGATGCTCCTAAATATTATATGGGAGTTATTTCCTTTTATACCTTCATCCTCAAGTATAGTTTTGGATGAGTTAAGGAGATAAATTTAGATATTTTCTTCTAGATCATATGAGTTATTCCAGTCATGATATATCCTATATATGAGATAGGGAGTGATTCTAGTCTCTTTATTGTAGCCACTACCTTATGATTCTCCATATTTCTATAATGATTCATTGATCCTTGGGCTATTAGTAAGGATCTTATTTCCCTTTATAAGTACTATTTTTTGGCCACATTGTAATGTATTTTTTATATTTTGATGTTATTGGGGTTTTAGTTTAGTTCTATAAGATTTTCCAAGGATAGAAACTTATATGGGGATATATATCTTGGATTCCGAGTTATAGATTGAATATTAAATTAATTTAACAAATGGGATAATTAATTTGTTTATAACATGGTATAAATAAATTAATTATTAACAAAAATATAGATTGGAATAGTAATAATTTTTATTATTATTTTACATCAAGCTAATTAAATTGATGAATATAATTCTTTACATAGTAACATGTTTACATTAATGAAATTATAATGATAAAAATGGGTGAAGAGATATGATTAAGATTGAAATTTATTTTTTGTTCATGGATAGAAATATTAAACTGTTTAAAAGGAAAATGATATATTATTTAATGAATAATGATTAAGTTACGAGGTGAACCCATTTTTAATGAAGGAAAATCCTTATTATTAAGAAAAATGAAATATTAATATATGTTAAATTTTTGGGTACTTTATCATTTGAATGAAAGTAATTCATGGTTGTGATTATTTTTGATATAACATTATTAATGTTTAAATTTATATTTAGCAACATGGATATTAAATATTGTCTCTCATGGTATGATATTTTACATGCTATTGGTTTATTTTGGATGTGATGTGATGTATAAAATATATCAATTTTTAATATCAAAAAATAGTGTTGAGGGATCAGAGGTGTTTTATAATTGTAATGATGTGGATATGGTTATGACAATGAGGCATGGTTGTGATTAACCATTGAGATAAAGCGGAATGATGTGGTTGTGATGGATGAAATATGTGTAAGGTGATGGTTTGTTATAATAGTGGTTATTATTCATTTGATTACCATTCAATTAGCAAGGGGTTCACTTACCAGCTAGATATTGATTTGTCGATGAAAGGATGTAGTTTGAATGAATGATTATATATGTTTATATTATTAGGGCCCAATATCATAAAATTTAATTTTTTTAAATTTCTATAATATATTATGTATATATTGTGATGATAATAGGATCGTTTTATGGAATATTAGAAATAATTTAGTTATAGTTATTTCATGATGTGGGATATCTATCCTATGATTATAATAGTATTGATTGAATTTAATATAATTTTGAAATACCTTATGATATGGTAATTATATTTGATGGTTGTAGAAGTGGTGTATGTTTATATTTGCAAATGTTTTATTATAATTACTCTATTTACTAGTTTTTCATTAAGTTTTGTTTCTGAATTTTCTGTCCTAGTACATTGATTTCACATGGATATGATTATGTTTGGAATATTATACTACCAATTACTCCCATGTATTGACCCAACATAGTGTTTATTTAGGTGTTTTATAGGACTGTTTATGGATGAATGGGAATATAGTTATTTGGGAATATGACGTAATTCATACTATCTTGTGTAATGTGTTGGACCACGGTGTTTCATTTCATGTGGTTTTTTATCATTTTAACCCAAACAAAAACAATTGGATATTGGGTAATTTTAAGTCTTGTATTCATGTTATATATAGTTTATTTGAAATTATTTTAAATCTTATTGGGATATTTAAATAGTTAAATTCTTCCCATATTGAATGGACAACTTCAATGTTTTTCACTACCCCATGGTCAATTGGAGGTTGGCCCGAGGGTCATTCATTCCTTCACTGGTAGTCTAGGAAGCGTACTAGTGTAGAGTGGGACTGTAACATCCTAGGTAAATGAAGAATAAGACATATTTCATATTTATTAATATTTTTGATTTAAATATTAATTTTACTTCAAAGGGGTTTCTATGATCGATAGCATACCCCATACACAACAACAGGTTTCTTTGGAATCTTATGTTGCTCAATAATAATATAATAATATTATGTTAAATGATTGTTAACTCCTAGCCATTTATTTGGTCGGTATGAATTTAACAAACTACAATATTATTATAAATGTTTGTTAAATGTATTTAAGTTTATTCAATAAATGTTAGAGGCTTAAAATGTGAATGGATCTAATTTTAAGCCTAATTTAGATGAAAAGGCTGATTTATCTCCTTTTAATGGATAACACTTTTAATATATAGTTTTTGTGACTTTAATACATTATATATGACCAAATAAAATCCTTCTTTAGAATGGGGATATGAAAATTTACTTTGTTTAAATTTTTGGAATTTTTCTGATAAAGTTCAATTTTTAATGAATAGTGAAAATATTGTATTTTAATTCAAAACTATGATTTAATCTAATTTATTTATATGGTTAGATTATATTTTTTATTTTTTTAATTTATAATTATAATATATTTTTACAATTAAATCCAATTATGGTCATTTTAATTAATTTCACTTTGAAATTGGACATAAAAAAGTGTCAATCTTATGATAGTTATTGTTTCTTATAAACACACTATTTATTTTGACAGTGGGAATTAATTTTCAATTAATTTATGCCAATTCTGTGTTTTGACTATGGAAAAATTGATTCCATATTTGGATTCAGGAGGCCAAAATTGTGTAAACAGGTAACTTTTATTTGTAGACATTTTAAATATTTACTTCAGTTAATATTTTATTTACCGTGGTTAAAGGGTAAATCAGGTAAATATGGGTAAAAAATTTATATTAAAATAATATAAAATTACCCTTAAACATGTCCTAATCCAATTTTATGAGTCATTTCCGACCATGGGAATATTTGGGTCGATTTTAGGACCCCATTGAGACACTTGAGAGTGATAATGAAAATTTATATTAATTAGTTTAATTTGAAGACAAAATTGACATTAACAAAAATCATGTAGTAATTAATTTTATATAGTGTTATATAAGACTATTTTATACTATAAATATTTTTTAGAAATCTAAACATATTTCCTACATGATAGTATTTTTTATATAAATTTTTTACATCTAATAAATTAAATTATTTATGACACAATAATGATGCAGTATTTACTTTATTAATAAATGATTTTAATAAATAAGATTATAATGATTAAAATATTTTCCAAAACATGTCCAATTTTGATTGGAAGATTTTTTTTCATTTATGAGTTATCTTATCTTCGACCATAATGATTTTTGGACCACTAAAACTGAATATCATTATATTATAAAATAATATTTTCACACTTTCATAAAGAGTCACTCCTCTCCCTTATAAAAGGAGACCACTTCTAACCAATTACACATAGCTCTCAAGCCATATTGATCATCCAAACTCTGCCCAATTAAGATCTCTACATCAATATCGTCCTCCTAGAATCCTTCACATAGGAAGAAGGCATTTCAAGAAGTCCTTTGGTTCAAATCAAAGAGAGTTACCCAAATTCAAGGTAACAGTTTCTCTTAAATTGTTTTCTTTTAATATACTTCTCAAACCCTAAGAGTCTTTTTTATTTCCTTTATAACAACACCAGTATCTTTAATATACTAGGATTTTGTTTTGATAAGGATTCAAACTACACTAACACACAACTCCATCTAATGGATGAAGAACATAATGTTTATGTGGATGGCAAACTAACACCACACAAAACGATGATTGTTCAATTACATCTTACCGCCTCTCATGATGTCCAATATGATGGAACTGTATTTATATATGATATATATTATTTTTATGATTTTTTATCCTTCTATACTTCCCAATTATAACAACCATTTATGGCTTCCATATTGGTTAAATACGATAATCTCCTTTGAGGAAGTGCGGACTACCGCTCCATTAAAGTGATGTGACTCATTAATGCATTATGTGGGATGTATAAAAGATAGATTCAATGATATTATATATGATATTATACTGGAATTATAATATACCTATGTATAAATATGTTTTATTTCCATTAAAATAAGAAATGTAAATGAAAGTAGAGTTTATGCGTACGTACGGTTTACCGTCTCCATGAACGGTGCATTTCATTTCATACCTCTAAATGTTATTTACTATTATGAATACATGTATATACTGGATATATATTATATATATGATATCTAAATCCTGAATATCATTCTGGATATAATGGACTATGGACCGCATGAACAACATGTAATTATAAGAAGTCCATTTTTGACTCAAGTACCAAATATCGATAAAACGAACGTTATTAACTAAAATGATTAAATATTGTTTATAAAATGGTAATAAGTGATATAAAAGTAATAAAAAAATTGAAAAAGGTTCTTAATAAAGTAGAAATTAACGTTAGTTTATTATTAAAGGGATTAAAGAATGATCGAGTCAAGTCGGACACGAGGTAAGGAACTTCATCTCAATCTCCTATCATTGAGGTATATTTTGTTTTAATACACGACTTTATTTTATACTAAGTACAAAGATACTTTAATTTTCAAAGGGAATATTTTTCTACGAAGCATTTTTCTAAATGACAAAAAGTAATTTTTCTTTTAACGGATTTTGTGACGACGACCATTCTGCCGCTGTTAGTATTATTTGATCTTTTTCTTCCTCAACAAGCCGTAATGTTTTCAATAGAAAATAAATACCATATAATCTATTACATATATTTGGTATTGAATATGGTTTTGAAAATGGATTTGTTTTTTCAATATATTTATGTGATATATTGTGATTGAAAAGTGGAAATGATTCTTTTCCTTTATATTTGTTGTATGTGATATGATTTTATATTGGTACGTAGACATTTGATGAGTGGTAACATGATAACACAAATGACGGGTGGTGCTGTGAATACCAGGATGGATGGTTACGTTATAAACTCCAATGCATTGGGTATGGAAGTCGGCCGTATGACTATTCCATTATGTGATATGTGTGGAAGTCGAACGTATGGTTATTCCATTTAAGTATATTTATGTCCCAAGTTACCTTTATATGTTACGTGTCCTTTATATGTCTTTTATGGTATTATTTTGGTTAGAAAAGGGTATGTAATGATCTTTTATGCAGTGAAGATTATTTACTACTTCATTAAGGTAAAAATAATTACTTATGTTAACGTATTCGTGGTTTACTTTTTGTTTTGAAAATATAACTGTCTTATTTATTTGTGTATCCCTTATTGAGCTTTTTATGCTCATGCTATGTTTTGAAATTTTTTTCACTAGACATAATGGGGAATAGGGTCAAGGATAGAATCAAGGAATTTTCATGATGTCTTAAACATGGAATTAGACGTGACTCTTTTTTTCAAGAGTTCATGTTTTGTATAAAAGTGGATACTGGATAGAAGTGTCTATTTTTTATTTTTTTGATAGGTAATAGTTATGTCCTAATTCTATAAAACTCTAAACCTGAAAAGATCCTCAATTTGATTTATTCATTTAATTCAAGATTATGTTAAGTTTTATGGCCGGGTCGTTATAGTTGGTATCAGAGGTCAGTTTAGAGAACTTTATGAGTTAGGGTATTTATTAATTAATATCCATAAAGTTATTTCTGTTAATATTGATATCATATAGAATTTATAGATTACCATGTTGCTTCGCCTAAGATATTTCTGTGTTAAGAATGGTTTTTTGAAGAGGAAACATATCATCTTTTATGGGAAGCCATACAGAGGGAAATGACCTTCCAAATCAGCATCCTGAGATGGTTAGAATCAGAATTGAGCAGTTTACTACTGTGACGGTTCAGTTGACTCAGGTAATAAATGAGGTTGTTCATTGATGATATTTTGGTTTCTTCAAAATGTAAGAAGGAGCATGAATGTCATTTAAGGGTTTTCTTGAAAACCTTAAAAGAAAATAAACTTTTTATGAAATTTAGAAAGTGTGAGTTTTGGTTAGAAATAATTTAATTCCTTGATCACATTGTTTAAAAAAATGGCATAATCGTTGATCATGCTAAAATGAAGGTTGTTGGAGAATGGCCCAGAATGACAAATATAATCGAGATTAATAGTTATCTTGGTTTGGTAGGTTATTGCCGATGGTTTGTTGTAAATTTTGCACGGTTATATAGTCCAATGACTAATTTAACTAAAAAAGTTGTTAAGTTCATCTAGAAAAAAGATTGTGATCATTGTTTTCGGTAATTGAAAAGAAGAATGGTGAATGCTTCAGTTTTGGAACTACCTTCCCAAAATGGTGAGTTTGTTATCTATAGTGATTTTTCATTGAAAGGATTGGGTTGTGTCATAATGCAAAATGATCAGGTAATTGCTTATGCTTCAAGTCAGTTGAACCATCATGAAAAAAATTACCCTACACATGATTTGGAATTGGATGTTGTTGTTTTCTCTTTAAAAATTTGGAGGCATCATTTGTATGGAGTAAAATGTGAAATATATAATGATCACAAAATTTTAAAGTATATATTCACTAAAAAGAAATTTAACATGAGACAGAGGAGTTGGCTATAATTAATCAAGGATTATGATTGCACAATCCATTACAATTAGGGAAAAGAAAATAATGTTTCTGATGCTTTGAGTCAAAAAAGTATTGTCTTATTAGCCATGCTATATTCGGAACAAGATACTTTGGTTTTTGATTTAATGAAATTTGGCATAGATGTTTTTGGTGCAGGAAATTTTTCATTTTTGATTCAGGTGTTAGTGAGATCATCTCTATCAGACAGAATAATGGAAGCACAGAAGGAAGACAGTGTGATGCAGAAAAAGATAGAGTTGGTTCAGAAGGGTAAGTTTCATGAATTTAACATTGATAATGATTGTGTTTTGTGGTTTGAAAAGATATTATGTGTGCCTTGTGATCCACAGTTGAAGAATGAGTTGTTATGTGCGGCTCATAGTTCTCTGTTTTCACATCATCCTGGCAGTACTAAGATGTACAAATATCATAGAGAGTATTACCGGTGGGATGGAATGAAAAGAGATATTGGTGATTTTTTTGTGCAGGGTTTGAATTGTCAGCTGGTTGAAGAAGAGTGACAGTTAACGAATCGAATGCTTCAGCCTTTACTAGTGCCAGAATGGAAATGGGGAAATATATCAATGGAATGTTTTGTGGGATTTCCAAAGAAATATCGATGTAATAATCCAATATGGGTTATAGTTGATCGATTGACTAAATCGTATCATTTATTTCCAATTATAGATACTTTGTCTCTAATCAACTTGCTCGGTTTTATGTTAAAGAGATAGTCATGTTGCATGGTGTTACCCTCTCGATTGTATCTAACTGTGATCCTACGTTCTCTTCTAACTTTTGGAAATGCCTTCAGAATTCATTGGGTACTGAATTAAATTTTAGTACATCTTTATGTCCTCAATCAGATGGGCAGTCAGAACGAACAATTCAGACATCGGAAGACATGTTACATGCTTTTTTGATGGATTATCAGGGAAGTTGGGACCAACATCTTTCTTTGGTTGAATATTCATATAATAAAAACTTTCATTCTAGTATACAGATGGCTCCATTTGAGGCATTATACATAAAACGTTGTCGAACTCCACCTTTTTGGGATGAAGTAGGTGAAAGGAATCTTATGGGACGAGAATTTTTAGAAGAGATGACATAGAAACTTTAGTTGATTCTGAAGCACATGATAATAGCTCAGAGTAGACTGAAAAGTTATGCAGATAACCGAAGGAAGGAACATTCTTTTGAGGTAGGTGACCATGTCTTTCTCAATGTTTCTCCATGTAAAAGTGTGATGTGTTTTGGTAAGAATGGAAAGTTGAGTCCGAGGTTCATTGGACCCTATGTAATCCTAGAGAATGTCAGATAAATTGCATATAGAGTGTCTTTACCTCCATGTTTATCCCAGGTACACAATTGTTTTCATGTTTCAATGTTGAGAATGTTTATGCAAGATCCATCTCATGTTTTGAGCCCAATGGTAGTTCAGTTGGAAAAGAATCTCTCTTAGGAAGAACAACCAGTCAAAATTCTTAACTGTAGAGAGAAAGTGCTGAGGAATAAGGTAATTCACCAGGTAATGGTTTTTTGGAAAAACCATATGGTTTAAGAAGCAACGTGGGACTCTGAAAATGCTATGAGGGATAAATACCCCCATATTTTTTGATAAGTGAATAAAAATTTGGAGGACACAATTTTTCCAAAGGGGGGAAGGATGTAACATCATAGGTAAAAGAAGAATAAGACATATTTCATAATTATTAATATTAGTGAATTAAATATTATTTTTACTCCAAAGGGGTTTCTATGTTCGATAGTGTACCCGATACGTAACAATGGGTTTCTTTGGAATTTTACATTGCACACTAATAATATAATAATATTATATTAAATGGTTTTTCAATCCTTTCTGTTGTATTGGTGGGACTGAGTGAAACTAACTAAAATATTATTATAAATTTTTGTTAAATGTATTTATGTTTATCCAATAAAAGAATGAGGCTTAAATGTGAATGAATTTAATTTTAAGCATAATTTACATTAAAAGGCCGATTTATCGCCTTTTAACGGTGAACCCTTTTTAAATATTGTTTTTGTCACCTTAATACAATCTATATGAAAAAATAAAATCCTTCTTTGGAATAGGGATATAAAAATTTACATTGTGTAAATTTTTGGAATTTTTCGGATAAAGTTCATTTTTAATGAATAATGAAAAATATTGTATTTTAATTCAAAACTATTTTTTAATCTAATTTATTTATATGGTTAGATAATATTATTTATTGGTTTAAAAGTTTAATTAGAATATATTTTTACCATTTAATCCAATTTTGGTAATTGTAATTAATTTCACTTTGAAATTTGATATAAACAAGTGTCAATCTTATGATAGTTATTGTTTCTTATAAACACGCCCTTTGTTTTAACAACGAGAATTAATTTTCAATAAATTTATAACACTTCTGTGTTTTGATATTGGAATAATGGATTCCATATTTAGAATCAGGATTACCAAATAGTGTAAATAGGTAACTTTTATTTTTAGACATTTTAAAAATTTACTTCAGTAAATATTTTATTTACCGTGGTTAAATGGTAAATCAGGTTAATAAGGGTAAAAAAATAATATAATAATAATATAAAATTACTCTTAAACGGTCCTAATACTATTGGATGAGTCATGGCCGACCATGGGAATATTTGGGTTGATTTTGGGTCCCCATGGAGCCACATGGGAGTGATAATGACAATTTAGATTAATTAATTTATTGTAAAGACAAAATTTACATTAACAAAAATCGTTTAGTAATTAATTTTTATATGGTTTTATATAAGTCCTATTTTCAACTATAAATATTTTTTGTAAATATTAAAATATTTCTTACATGATAGTATTTGTTTAAAAAAATTTAGACATAGAGAAAATTAAATTATTTATGAAACAATAATGAGGTAGTATTTACCTCATTAATAAATGATTTAAAGAAATAAGATTATAATTATTAACATTATTATCCAAAACATGTCCAATTCTGATTGGATGATTTTATTTCGAATATGTGTAATTGTATCTTCAACCTTAATTATTTTTGGACCATTAGAATCCAAATATCCTTATATTATAAAATATTATTTTCACACTTTCCTAAAGAGCCCCGCCTATCCCTTATAAAAGGAGACCACTTCTATCCAATTCCTCACACCTCTAAAGCCATTTGTCTCAAAAAAACTCAGCCCAATTAATCTCTCTATATCCCTCTCCTTCTCATAGAAGCCTTACCTTAGGCAGAAGGTTCTTCAAGAATTCCTTTGGTTCAAACCAAAGGGAGTTAGCCAAATTAAAGGTAACGATTTCTCTTAAATTGATTTCTTTTATTTTACTTCTCCAACCCCTAATCTCTTTTTATTATTTTCTTTTGTAACAAAAAAGTATCCTAAATAAACTAGGATGTTTTTATAAGAAGTATTTTAACTACACTTACACACAAATCCATCTAATGGATGAAGAACATAATGCTTCTCTGGATGGAAAACTAACCCCTCACGAAACGATGATTGTTAAATTACATCTTACCGCCTCTCATGGTGGCCGTTATGATGGAACTGTATTTAAATATGATATATATTATTTTTATGATTTCCTTATGCTTCTGTACTTCCCAAATATATTAAGCCTTTATGGTTTCCATAGTGGGTAAATAAGATAATCTCATTTGAGGAAGTGGGGACTACCGCCCCCATAATGTGATGTGACTCGTTAATGCCTTATGTGGGACGTATAAAGGGCAGTTTAAATGATATTAAATATGATATTATACTGTAATTATAATAGAATTATGTATAATTATGTTTTATTTCCATTAAAATAAGAATGATAAATGAAAGTAGCATTCATGTGTACGTACGGCGTACCGTATCCATGAATATTGCATTTCATTTCTTACCTACAAATGTTATGTACTATTATAAATACATGTATATACTAGATATATATTATATATATGATATCTAAATCATGAATATAATTATGGATATAATGGAATGTGGACCGCATGAACAACATGTAATTATAACAATTCCATTTTTGACTCAAGTACAAAATACTGATAAAACGAACGTTATTAACTTAAATGATTACATAATGCTTATAACATGGTGATAAGTGATATAAAAGGAATAGTTAACATGAAAAAGGTTCTTAAGGAATTATAAATTAACTTTAGATTATTATTCATGAGATTAAAGAACGATCAAGCCATGACAGACACGAGGTAAGGGTCTTCGTCTCAATCTCCATTAATTGAGGCATATTTTGATTTAATACACGAATTTCATTTATACACTATATAAACACCCTTGAATTTCCAATGGGAATATTTTTCTAGGAATTGTTTTACTAAAAGACAAAAAAGAATTATTTTTTTAACAGAAGTGGTGACAACGACCTTTCCACCGCCGTGAATATTATTTGATTTTTGGCTTCCTCAACAAGCCGTAATGTTTTTAAAAGAAAATAAATACCTTATACACTTTTACGTATATTTGGTATTGAAAATGGTTTTGAAAATGGATTTGTTATGTCAATATATTTAAGTGATATATTGTGATTTAAATGTGGAAATGTTTCCTTTCCTTTATATTTGTTGTATGTGATATGATTTTATATTGTTACTTGGAAATTTGATGGGTGGTTATGTGATAAACCAAATTACGGGTGTTGTCGTGAATACCAGGACGGGTGTTCACATTATTACCTCTAATGCATTGGGTATGAATGTCGGTCGTATGGATATTCTATTTAGTGATATGTGTGGAAGTAAATCGTATGTTAATTCCATTTAAGTATTTTTATGTCCCAAGTTACCTTTATATGTTATGTGTTCTTTATATGGGATTTATGGTAATCTTTTGGTTTCAAAAGGGTATGTAATGGTCTTTTATTCATTGAAGAGTATTTACTACTTCATAAATGTGAAAAGTATTTATTATGTTAATGTATTCATGGTTTAGTTGTTGTTATGAAAAAATAACTGTTTTATATCTTTTTGTATCCCTTACTGAGATTTTTATGCTCATCCCATGTTTTGAAATGTTTTTAATACGACATAATGTGGAATAGGGTCAAGGATGGAATCAAAGAAAATTCATGTTTTCTTAAACATGGAAGTATACATGAATCATTTTTTTCAATAGTTCATGGTTTGTAAAAAAATGGATACTTGGTAGAAGTGTCTACTTTTTATGTAATAGTTCTGTCCTAATTCCCTAAAACTCTAAACCTGAAAATATCCTCAATGTGAATTATTCATTTAATTCAAGATTATGTTAAGGATTAAGGTCAGGTCCTTTGTAACATTCCAAGTAAGTAATGAATAATAGATATTTTTATCTATGTCTGTTAATGATTAAGATAGTGTTTTAGAGGCTTAAAATGAAAATAAATCCAATCTTAAGCATGGAATACACTAATATTCTTAAAAGATTATTTTACTTCCTTTTGATGGAAAACGCTTTTTAAATTCTTATTTTGACAATTTTATAATCTATATTTTTCAAAATAAACATATTCATTATTATTGGGACATTTAATTTTAAATTGGATAAATTTTTTGTATTTTTCTGACAATGATCATTTTTTAATAAATAGTGAAAAATACTGTATTTTACATCAAAACTGCTTTTTAATCTAATTTATTTATATGATTAGATTATCATTTGAATTTGTTTTGAAGTGGAATTAGAATATATTTTTACCATTTAATCCAATGGTGGTCATTGGAATCAATTTCACTTTGAAATTGGACTTAAACTGGTGTCAATCTTTTGATACTTATTGTTTCATAAAAACACGCTATTTGTCATGACAACTGGAATTAATTATTAAATTAATTAATGTGACTTATATTCTTTGAATTTTGTAATATAGACTTCATTTTTGAATTCGGAATATAAAATATAGCTTAGGGTGAATTTTTGGTAATTTTCTGAAAAACATCAATTTTTGATAATAGTGAAACCACTAAGTGGTACTTATAAAAACTGATTTTCCATTTAAATGAAATTTTTCCATCATTGTGTTTTAAATTTCAAAAATCCGACATACATGGTTGTCATTAAGAAGTAAAATGTGGTTCAATGTGATTAAAATAATTTTAGGTGAATAGTAACTTATTAAGTTCTTAATCGCGATTAGTGGTAATTAGTGTAGTTTAAGGTAAAAATAATACTTTAATAAAATGAGATGACCTAGAAACATGTCCTACCCTTATTGGTTATGTCATGGCCGACCAAGACAAGCCATGGGTCAACTTGGGGACCCCATGGAGCCACTTTGGTTGGGAAATGACATAAATAACGTTTTATTTAATGTGAAAGTAAAAATGACACAAACATCATATGTTTTACGAAAACAATTTTTACATGGGGTTATAAAATCAGATTTTGGATTATAAATAGTCATTGGAAAGCTAAAAATATTTCATACATCATAGTATGTTTTTTATAATTTTTTGACTCTAAATAAATTAAACTATTTATGACATCATAATGATGCAGCGATGACCTTATTATTTATCAAATTAAATAAAATGGAAAGATAATGTAATATCTAAAACCTACAAATGTCCAAAACCTATTGTATGGGTATATTTCGAACCCTTATCACCTTATCCTAGAATTATATCAATTTGGGACCATTTAAATCCGAAACGCATTTTCAAATAAAGAAATATTTCTTTACCTTCCAAGAGTGCCCCTCCTCTCCTCTTATAAAAGGCTCCCACCTCTACCTCATTTCACACACTCCTCAAGCCTTTGGCTCGGCCATCCCCTACCCATTTACTCTCTCCACATCCCTCTCCTCATCCTAGAGGATTCCCTTTGGGCAGAATCCTTTCAAAGGAAGCCTTTAGGCTCAAATCAAAAGGAGTTACACTTTTAATGGTAATTCATTCTCTCATGTTCATTTGTTTTATTTTACTTCTCCAACCCCCTAAACTCTTTTTATTTTCTTCTTTTGTAACAACACCAGTATCTTCAATATACTAGGATGTTGTTATAAGATTTATTCTAGCTACACTCTCACACAACTACATCAAATGGTTAAAGAACATACGGTTTCCGTGGATGGCGAAATTCTTCCTCCCGAAACGATGATTGTTCAATACTCATTTAACACCTTCAAAGGTGGCCATTATGATGTCACTATTTTTATATATGATATATAATATGAATATGTTTTTCTTAAGCTTCTGTATTTTTAATTTTTGGTACACCTTTATTGTTTTCCATTATGGGTAAACACGATATCTTCATTTTAGGAAGTGCGGACTACCTCACCCTGAAAGTGAATTGATTCGTTTATACCATATGTGGGATGTGTAAAGGATAAAGATAATGATATTATATATGTTATTATTCTGGAATTATAATATACCTTTATATCATTATGATTCCATTCTATAAAATACGAAATAGAAATGAAAGTAGCGTTCATGCGTACGTACGGCTTACCGTCTCCATGAACGGTGCATTTCATTTATTACCTCTAAATGATTATTTAATATTATAAATGCATGCATGTATTGGATATATATGACATATATGATATCTAAATCATGAATACCATTCTGGATATAATGGATACATGAACAACATGTAATTATAAAGGGCTTATTTTTGACTCAAGTACCAATGATCGTTAAAACGACCGTTATTAACTTAAATAATTACATAGTGTTCATGACATGGAAATAAGTGATAAAAAAGGAATAATGAACATGAAAAAGGTTCTTAAACAAGTATAAATTTACTCAAGTTTATTATTGAGGACATTAAAGAACGATCGAGTCAAGTCGGACCCGAGGTATGGGACTTCGTCTCAATCTCCTTTCATTGAGGCATATTTTATTTTATACACAACTTTCTTTTATAAAGTGTATAAACCCCTTCGACTTTTACGTTTATTCAAAAGGAATATTTTTTATCCAAATCGTTTACTAAACGACAAAAGGGAATGTTTTTGTCCTACGTATGCGGCGACAATGACTTCTCCTCCGTCGTGGCCGTTATTTGAGTTTCGGCTTCCTCTAAAAGCCATACCTTCTTTTTAAAAGAAAAATAAATACCAGGTTTTACTTTTATTTTATTTTGGTATTGAAAATGGTTTTCATAATGTTTTTATATCAATGTGTTGTATTGATATCTTGTGATTGAAAGGTGGAAATTTTATGTTTCCTTTATGCATGTTTTATGTGATACGATTATGTTATGGTTCTTTAGCATTATTATGAAGACGGGTGGTTCCGTGATAAACTAATGGAGGGTGAGCCCGATATATCTCTCCAATGCATTGGGTAACGCGAAGGAGTGAAACATTAAGGTTTCTCCGAAGAGATTTAGTGAATATACTGTGATGGGTATTCCAAACGTAACCAAGAGGGTTACTACCTACGTATGAATGTTATGAATGCCTCAAGTTACCTTTATGTCTTATGACTTCTATGATTTATTTATGATTTAATGAGGAGTGGTAAAGTGCCTATGTTTTATGGGTAATGTATGATTTCATTCTTATGTATATATGAACTCATGTTTCCTTTCCATGTTTTTTTTATAACCCATACTGAGTTTTTATGCTCATCCCAAGTTTTTGAAATGTTTTTCACAGCTCAAGGGAAAGGTACATGATAAGATGATAGAGTCAAGGATGTGTCAAGAAATAATCCATGTTTTATTTTCAATATGTTTCCATTGATGGGAAAAAAGAATTCTATCTTTTATTGTAACCAAGTTTTTTAAATGTGGGTTGTAATGCATGTTTTAAGATCTAATTATCTAAAACTCTAAACCTGCAATGATCCTCAACATGTAATCTTGTGATAACTCAAGATTATGTAAGGTTTAAGGCCGGGGCATTATAGTTGATATCAGAGGTCAGTTTAGATAACAATAGGAGTTACAATTCTATTAAATGATTATCCAAAAATATTTTTTATTATGGTCAAATTGAAGTGGTATAGCATTCGAAGATTACCATGTTGCTTCATCTAAGACATGTTTGTTCAGAATGGTTTTCCGCAGAGGAAAGAGGGAAGTAGTGCTAGGAAGGCATACAGAAGGAAATAACCTTCCGAATCAGCATCCTAAGATGGTTGGAATTGGAACTGAACAGTTTGTTGCAGTAATGGCGTAGTTGACTCAGGCTATAAATGGTGGTCGTATCCATGCACAAGATCGGCCAGATCAACCACAGAGGAACATGTCAGTGGTGGAACATTTCATGAGGCAACATCCCCCATCATTCAGAGGATCATCTGACCCTGTGCTATCTGAAGGGTGGATTAAAGCACTGGAGAAGATTTATGATGTCATGGGGTGTTCATACAATCAAAAGTTTAGTCTTCCTATTTACCGTTTGGAGGGTGAAGCAGATCAGTGGTGGTCGATGGTTAAAAATATCAGGGACACTGATGAGATTGATTCTCTCGTCTGGGATGAATTCAAAGGTAGGTTTCTTGAGAAGTATTTTCCTAAGGCTGTTCGACTTAGGATGGAAAAGAAATTCTTACAATTGAGGCAAGAGGAAGACTCAGTGGCTACCTATGAAGAAAGGTTCACTCGATTGGCAAGGTATGCTCCAAATTTTATCCGAGACCTTGATAGTAAAATCAATCATTTTTACTCAGGTATAAAGCCAAAATATCAAAGTGAATTATCTTCTCGTGAGTTTAAAAGTTATGAAAAGATTGTTAGATGTGCTGAGAAGGTGGAAATGGAGTTTTCTGATGATCAAGTGTTCTATAACAACAAACAGAAGAATAGACCGAGGTGGCAGGAGAAGGTAAGAATTCTTCAAAAAAGTCTGATGGTAAGAAAACTAAGTTTCCAGATTGTGATAAATGTGGCAAAAGGCATGATGGGGAATTTCTTCTAAATTCTGGAAAGTGAAACCGATGTGGTAAGATGGGACATAAGGCTCGTGATTGCACTGAAAAGGATCATGGTGAAGGTAAGACCAAATTTGATTTACAGTTAGTGAAATGTTATAAGTGCAATGAGATGGGTCACTATGCAAATGATTGTCCGACAAAGAGCTTGAGTGATGGGTAGCATTTAGACTACAAGCAGAAAGGGGTGGTGAAATCCTTTACAACTACTTCAGCAGATGGCGGGCCGTAAAATGAAGTTGTATCAGGTACTTTGTTTGTTTTTTCAGATTATGCTACTGTGTTGTTTGATTCGGGGTCTACACATTCTTTCATCTCTGAAACCTTTTCTAGTAAAATGGGAATACCATCTCAAGAAATGAATCCTGAACTTTTGGTAAAAACACTTGGGGGAAATGTTGAAGCAAAAAGAATTTATAAGAATCTTCATATCCTTATCTGTGGAAAGAACCTACTTGCAAACCTTATTGTTCTCCCTCTAGTAGAGTTTGATGTTATCCTGGGTATGGATTGGCTCTCTATTTACCATGCTAATATTGACTGTAGAGCTAAAGAGGTTTCTTTTCAAAAAGACTTTTAGTTTGTGTACAAGAATGAACCCTTACTGTTGATAACTTATCAAGAGGCCGAGAAACTTGTAAAATATGGAAATGAATGTTACCTTGCACACATCGTTGAAAATAAAGGAACTATTCAGATTAATGATGTTCCAGTGGTAAATGAGTATCCTGATGTTTTTCCTGATTAGTTTCCTAAAATAATACCAGATCGGGAAATTGAGTTTACTATTGACTTAGTTCCTGATGCTAAGCCAATTTCAAAACCCCCTTATCAAATGGCTCAAATTGAACTGTTAGAGTTGAAGGAGAAATTGCAATATTTATTAGGGAAAGGTTTCATTCGACCTAGCACATCACCAGGGGGTGCTCCTATATTATTTGTTAAAAATAAAGATGGTTCTATGCGACATTGCATTGATTATTGGGCCTTGAATAATATCACTGTTAAGAACAAATATCCTTTGCCTCATATCGATGATTTGTTTGATCAGCTCCAGGGAGCTCAGTTTTTTTCAAAGATTGACTTGAGATCGGGGTACCATCAGCTGAAGGTAAAGGAGGAAGATATTCCGAAGACCACGTTCCGTACGAGATATGGCCATTATGAATTTGTAGTAATGCCTTTTTGGCTAACCAATGCACCTGCTGTATTCATGGACATAATGAATTGAATTTTCCATGAGTTCTTGGATAAGTTTGTGGTGGTTTTCATTGATGATATTTTGGTGTTTTCTAAATTTAAAGAAGAGCATGAAAGACATTTAAGGGAAATTTTTCAAACCTTAAAAGAAAAGAAATTGTATGGGAAATTCAGCAAGTGTGAGTTTTGGTTGCAACAAATTTCTTTCCTTGGTCACATTATTTCTAAAGATGGGATAATTGTTGATCCTGCAAAAACAAAAGTTGTGGAAGACTTTCCAAGTCCCACAAATGTAACGGAGATTCGTAGCTTCCTTGGTTTGGAAGGATATTACCGAAGGTTTGTTAGAAATTTTTCATGGTTATCTAGTCAAATGACTAAGCTAACTCGGAATGGTGTTAAGTTTATCTGGACAAAAGAATGTGATGATTGTTTTCAGGAATTGAAAATAAGATTAGTGAATGCTCCACTTTTGGCACAACCTTCCAGGAATGGTGAGTTTGTTATATACAGTGATGCTTCATTGAAAGGACTTGGTTGCGTCCTAATGCAGAATGATCAAGTAATTGCTTGTGCTTCACGACAGTTGAAAACTCATGAGGTAAATTACCCTACACATGATTTGGAATGAGCTGCTATTGTTTTTGCTTTAAAAATTTGGAGGCATCATTTGTATGGAGTAAAGTGTGAAATATATACCGATCACAAAATTTTAAAGTATATATTCACTCAGAAAGAGTTAAACATGAGACATAGGAGATGGCTAGAATTAATCAAGGATTATGATTGTACAATTCATTACCATCCGGGAAAAGAAAATAATGTGGCTGATGCTTTGAGTCGAAAAAGTAATGCTTCATTAGAAATGTTGCGTTTGGAACGTGATCCTTTGGTCAAATATTTGATGTAATTTGGCATAGAAGTTGTTGGTGCAGGAAGTTCTTCTGTTTTGTTTCAGGTATTAGTGATATCATCTCTATCAGAGAGAATCAAGCAAGCACAGAAGCAAGACAGTGAGTTGCAGAAAAAGGTGGAGCTGGTTCAGAAAGGTATGTTGCATGAATTCAACATTGACAATGATTGTGTTTTGAGATTTGGGAAGAGATTTTGTGTGCCTTGTGATTCACAGTTGAAGAGAGAGTTCTTATGTGAAGCTCATAGTTCACCATTTTCAGTTCATCCTGGCAGTACTACAATGTACATAGATCTTCGATAGTATTACTGGTGGGATGGAATGAAACGAGATATTTCTGATTTTACTGTGAAGTGTTTGAAATGTCAACAGGTTAAAGTAGAGCGGTAGTTACCGAAAGTGATGCTTCATCCTTTACCAGTGCCAGAGTTGAAATGGGAAAATATATCCATGGACTTTGTTTTGGGATTACCGAAGACATCTCGAGGTAATAATGCAATCTGGGTTATTGTTGATCGCTTGACCAAATCTGCTCATTTCCATGCTATAAGAGATACTTTTTCCCTAGATCAACTTTCCCGTTTGTATCTTAAAGAGATAGTCAGGTTACATGGAGGTCCTCTCTCCATTGTATCTGATCGTGATCCCAGGTTCACTTCTAACTTTTGGAAAGGCCTTCAGAAGTAGGTGGGTACTGAATTAAATTTTAGTACAGCTTTTCAACCTCAATCAGATGGGAAGTTGGAACGAACAGTTCAGACCTTGGAGGATATGCTACGAGCTTGTTCTATGGATTATCTGGGAAGTTGGGACCAACATCTTTCTTTGGTTGAATTTTCATATAATAACAGTTTTCATTCCAGTATACAGATGGCACCATTTCAGGAATTATATGGGAAGCGGTGTCGAACTCCAGCTTTCTGGGATGAAGTGGGTGAAAGGAAGTTGATGGGACCAGAATTGGTAGAAGAGATGGCAGAAAAAGTTCAGCTGATTCCGAAACACAAGAGAACAGCTCAGAGCAGGCAGAAGTGTTATGCGGAAAACAGGAGGAAGGATCTCTCTTTCGAGGTAGGCGATCATGTTTTTCTCAAGGTTTCTCCTTGGAATAGTGTGATGAGATTTGGTAAGAAAGGAAAGCTGAGTCCAAGGTTTATTAGACCATATGAAATTCTGGAGAGAGTTGGGTCAGTTGCATACCAGGTGGCTTTACCTCTGAGTTTATCTCAGGTACACAATGTTTTTCATGTTTCGATGTTGAGAAAGTATATGCCAGATCCATATCATGTTTTCAGTCCAGAGGTAGTCCAGCTGGAAGAGAACCTATCTTATGAGGAACAACCTGTCCATATTCTTGACCACAAGGATCAAGTGTTACAGAATAAGGTGATTCACCAGTTAAAGGTTTTCTGGAAAAACCACATGATGGAAGAGGAAACATGGGAATCTGAAAATGCAATGAGGGATAAGTACCCCCATTTATTTGATAGGTAAATAAATTGCGGGGACGCAATTTTCTAATGGGGGGAAGGATGTAACATCCCAAGTAAGTAATAAATAATAAATATTTTTATCTATGTCTATTAATGATTAAGATAGTGTTTTAGAGGCTTAAAATGAAAATATATCCAATCTTAAGCATTGAATACACTAATATTCTTAAAAGATTGTTTTACTACCTTTTGATGGCAAACCCTTTTTAAATTAATATGTTGACAATTTTATAATCTATATTTGTCAAAATAAACATATTAATTATGATTGGAACATTTTATTTTACATTGGATAAATTTTTGGTATTTTTATGACAATGATCATTTTTTAATAAATAGTGAAAAATATTGTATTTTACATCAAAACTGATTTTTAATCTAATTTATTTATATCATTAGATTATCTTTTGAATTTGTTTTGAAGTGGAATTAGAATATATTTTTACCATTTAATCCAATGGTGGTCATTGGAATCAATTTCACTTTGAAATTTGACTTAAACTTGTGTCAATATTTTGATACTTATTGTTTCATAAAAACACACTATTTGTCATGACAGCGGGAATTAATTATTAAATTAATTAATGTGACTTATATGCTTTGAATTTTTTAATATATACTCCATTTTTGAATTCAGAATATCAAATATATTTTAGGGTGAATTTTTGTTAATTTTCTGAAAAACATCAATTTTTGATAAATAATGAAACCACTAAGTGGTACTTATAAAAACTGATTTTCCGTTTAAATGAAATTTTTCCATCATTGTGTTTTGAATTTCAAAAATCCGACATACATGGTTTTCATTAAGAAGTAAAATGTGGTTCAATGGGATTAAAATAATTTTTTTGTGAATAGTAACTTATTAAGTTCTTAGTCGCGATTAGTGGTAATTAGTGTAGTTTAAGGTAAAAATAATACTTTAATAAAATGAGATGACCTAGAAACATGTCCTACCCTTATTGGTTGTGTCATGGCTGACCAAGACAAGCCATGGGTCAACCTGGGGACCCCATGGAGCCACTTTGGTTGGGAAATGACATAAATAACTTTTTATTTAATGTAAAAGTAAAAATGACACAAAAATCATATGTTTTATGAAAACAATTTTTACATGGGGTTATGAAGATCAGATTTTTGATTATAAATAGTCATTGGAAATCTAAAAAGATTTCCTACATCATAGTATTTTTTTATAATTTTGAGACTCTAAATAAATTAAATTATTTTTGACATCATGATGATGCAGCGATGACCTTATTATTTAACAATTTAAATAAAATGGAAAGATAATGTAATATCTAAAACCTACACATGTCCAATACCTATTAAATGGGTAGATTTCGAACCCTTATAACCATATCCTAGAATTATATCAATGTGGGACCATTTAAATCCAAAACTCATTTTCAAATAAAGTAATATTTCTTTACTTTCCAAGAGTTCCCCTCCTCTCCTCTTATAAACGGCCTCCACCTCTACCTCATTTCACACACTCCTCAAGCCTTTGGCTAGGCCATCCCCTTCCCATTTACTCTCTCCACGTCCCTCTACTCATCCTAGAGGATTCCCTTTAGGCATAATCCTTTCAAAGGAATCCTTTAGGCTCAAATCAATAGGAGTTACACTTTTAAAGGTAATTCATTCTCTCATGTTCATTTGTTTTATTTTATTTCTCCAACCCCCTAAACTCTTTTTATTTACTTATTTTGTAACAAAAACAGTATCTTCAATATACTAGGATATTTTTATAAGATTCATTCGAGCTACACTCTCACACAACTACATCAAATGGTTAAAGAACATACAGTTTCCGTGGATGGAGAAATTCTGCCTCCCGAAACGATGATTGTTCAATACTCATTTAAAACCTTCAAAGGTGGCCATTATGATGTCACTATTTTTATATATGATATATAATATTTTTATGTTTTACTTAAGTTTCTGTATTTTTAATTTTGGGTATACCTTTATTGTTTCCATTATGGGTAAACACGATATCTTCATTTTAGGAAGTGCGGACTACCGCCCCCTGAAAGTGATTTGATTCGTTAATACCATATGTGGGATGTTTAAAGGATATAGTTAATGATATTATATATGTTATTATACTGGAATTATAATATACCTTTATATCATTATGATTACATTCTATAAAATATGAAATAGAAATGAAAGTAGCGTTCATGCGTACGTACGACTTACCGTCTCCATGAACGGTGCATTTAATTTCCTACCTCTAAATGATTATGTAATATTATAAATTCATGCATGTACTGGATATATATGACATATATTATATCTAAATCATGAATAACATTCTGGATATAATGGATACATGAACAACATGTAATTATAAAGGGCTTATTTTTTACTCAAGTACCAATGATCGTTAAAACGACCGTTATTAACTTAAATAATTACATAGTGTTCATGGCATGGGAATAAGTGATAAAAAAGGAATAATTAACTTTAAAAAGGTTCTTAAACAAGTATAAATTAACTCATGTTTATTATTCAGGACATTAAAGAATGATCGAGTCAAGTCGGACCCGAGGTATGGGACTTCGTCTCAATCTTCTTTCATTGAGGCATATTTTATTTTATACACAACTTTCTTTTATACGGTGTATAAACCCCTTTGACTTTTACATTTATTCAAAAGGAATGTTTTTTATATGAAGGGTTTACTAAACGACAAAAGGGAATGTTTTTGTCATACGTATGCGGCGACAACGACTTCTCTGCTGTCGTGGCCGTTATTTGTGTTTCGGCTTCCTCTACAGGCCATACCTTCATTTTAAAAGAAAAATAAATACCATGTTTTACTTTTTTTTATTTTGGTATTGAAAATGGTTTTCATAATGTTTTTATATCAATGGGTTGTATTGATAACTTGTGATTGAATGGTGGAAATGTTATGTTTCCTTTATGCACGTTTTATGTGATACGATTATGTTATAGTTCTTGGGCATTATTATGAATATGGGTGGTTCCGTGATAAACTAAGGGCGGGTGAGCCCGATATAGCTCTCCAATGCATTGGGTAACACGATGGAGTGAAACATTAAGGATTCTCCGAAGATATTTAGGGAATATACAGTGATGGGTATTCCAAACGTAACCAAGAGGGTTACTCCCTACATAAGAATGTTATGAATGCCTCAAGTTACCTTTATGTATTATGACTTCTATGATTTATTCATGATTTTATGAGGTGTGTTAAAGTGCCTATGTTTTATGGGTAAAGTATGATTTCATTATTATGTATATATGAACTCATGTCTCCTTTCCATGTTTTTTTTATAACCCATGATGAGTTTTTATGCTCATCCCAAGTTTTAGAAATGTTTTTCACGGGTCAAGGGAAAGGTACATGATAAGATGATAGAGTCAATGATGTGTCAAGAAAGAATAAATGTTTTATTTTCAATATGCTTCCATTGATGGGAAAAAAGAATACTCTCTTTTATTGTAACCACTTTGTTTAAATGTGGGTTGTAATGCATGTTTTTAAATCTAATTCTCTAAAACTCTAAACCTGAAAAGATCCTCAACGTGTAATCTTCTGACAACTCAAGATTATGTAAGGTTTAATTCTAGGGCCTTATATCCTTATAGGGACTATTATCATTAAATGACCATTAAAACAACCATTTATAATAAATTGTTATGTACATTGATGGGTAAACTATCGGCTTCCATTGGGTTCCTGGTACACCACTGGGTACCCAATGGAATGCATGAGAAACTTGATGGACCAACCAATGATGTTGTTTGATCAGATATCTCACTGAGTTCCCAATGAATCCTATATGGTTAATCAGTGTCTCTTATTTCCAAACCTCATCCATTTTCCTCCAATTTTATCCTTGTAACATTATTCAATTATATTTTAAATGAACATACAACACAAAAACTCCCCATTAAACATCCAAAACATATCCAAAATAACAGTAATCTGTTAATGACTCTCGGGTATATATTCACCCAAGGATAAAATTAATTTAAACTAGTCTTAATTATGATATTATTAATATTTAAATTTATATGTAGTTACCTTATAAATCATATTTAATCTCCATATCAGATCACAAAATTTTCCATGGAACTATAGAATTAACACTTCTTCAAATAGAAATAACTAGGAAATTTTTTTTGAAACGTTTTGTGGTAAATTATCTTTTTTAAAAAGAGAAATAGAAAACATGACTCCCTTTTGACCGAGGAAAGGTTAAATGCATTACAACCCTGTAGGGCCAGAGGCATATAACCATGAAATCCAGTTATCTAAAAGACCATTTGAACAGAACCCAAATGAAATCAAACTCGGAACAAATCCATCAGAGAAGCCAATGGATTGAGAGACCATTGGAACTCCCGTCCTCAAAACACAAAACATGAACCCTGGTGTTCAAGTTTTATTCCATATTCCTTCCATCCAACCCTACCATCGCTAATCCTGAACCATCACCAATCTTGATCATCAGATGATCTCCACCATCAAAAAGCTAGAACCAAAATGAAATTCATATCTGAAGAATTACCGAGGACGCCCCCGCCACAGGTATTTCTATATGGTTTGGGCCTGTAATCTCCCATGAAATTTTTCAATGTTTCTTATACAACATTTATATCACCCTTTAGACGGTTCAACAAACCTTTTATCATGTTTCAACTTCTTTTTAAAATTTTTAGATTTTAATTTAATATACGTCTTCCAAGAAAGATATAATTCATTTCCAAATACAGAATAATTTTTCTTTGAGATTATCCAAAATAAATATTTTAATTCATTAAACTAAATTGTTTCTCCATTTTTATCCTTATTTCAAAAAAATATCCTTATTTTTATGGATTTATACTTCGATAATCTTGTAACATATCTGACATAATGAATTAATCAATATCTTTATAGAAATACATTGTGTTATATTTCATAAATATATTAAAATTCATATTTTTATTCCTTTTAATATCCAGATCCTATAGTTCTCCTTTATGTTACACCTTTTCAATAACTACTCATTCTAATTCAAAATTTTCTATGCTTTTATATTTAGACTTATCAACCATTTCCGTGAACACATAATCTAAGGAAAATTTAAATTGATATTACCCTTATAAAAGATATAAATATTGATTAAATTCATCCTTGATTACAAAATTCATCAATTGGAACATTTTTATGCAAGAATTCTTTTTTTATTACCTTGAGGATGATTCAGATTTATAATTCAAATTGCCAATGAACAACAAATCACTATGTATAAAATTATGTAGAAAAATATATTGAAATACCTAGTTCAATATCATTATTATAAGGTATATAATATAGTATTACAATAATATGAACATAATCTATGTTGCAATAAATTAAAATTTATTTGGATTGGTAGGAAGTGTGATGGTGAATTTTGGAGAGTGAATAAAATATGAAAATGGTTTAGGTAATTATAAATACAGTTTCATGAGATAATAAATTATAAAAAATTGAGAAAAAATCATTTAGTTATTGGAAGAAATTATAATTGAGTACATTTATCAAGTTAGACACACTTTATCTATGGAATCTCTTTTCTATATGTCCGACTACTTTTAATAGTCAAACTAAGATAACTTGAAAACATATTTAAACATAAAATGGGTTTTCTTAATTGGTCATGGTGAAAATAAGATTATAGTTTACTAATTAAATTCCCCAATGTTTAAATAACCATGATAAAAATAAATCAACCATTAATTCAATACCTGAAAAGGTGAGAAAAACAAAATCCTATAAAAATTAGAGAGGAGGAATGGTGTCGGACTTTGCAACAATAACACATCTCCCCATGTTCCGTTATCCGTCTCCATATCCCTAGTATTAGTGGTCAACCCTCGTAATAATATGTAATAATCCCACAGTTTCTATATTTATTATTACAAAAAACAACCATTATATTACTTAACAATAAACCACACGTTTCAATAATCATGTCAATATGAGATCTTTTTTATATTCTGAACAACTGTATTTTGAAAAGTCTCACTAACCAGGTTCATTTTGTGTAAATATGTGTCATGATGGGAATGTGTGTCATATTCTCAAACATAATTTCTTATAAAAAATCATGGATTGTGCAGTGTATCATAATATAAATAATGTATCATCTAGAAATTATCATATATAATCAAATGGATGAACAATTAATCATTATATCAAGGAATTATTCATCAATAACTTCTCAATCCTTCATTCATGCACCAAATACCCATAAATAAATAAAAAAATGACTATGAAAGAAAAATTTTAAATTTATTACCATAATTTATCAATTAAATGTATCGAAAATATGTATATTTAATATACCAATAGAGTCCGACATACATAGAATTAGGACTTTCATCATGTATGAAATTTATTCATTTTGAACAATGAAATATCACCCTTCCAAGAATCATATTCTAATTGAAAGAAAAATATATATCAATGGGGAATAAATATCTCATTAATCACATGAGGAAATTTTATCATGTCCTTAATTTATAAAGAAACTTATCACCAATTTATTTTACTTTCAATCTTTTGATATGACATGAATTCCCCCATCACCCATTTATATTTAATAATTAATTATTCTTTTATATGAGACTTTTAATATTCCTAAAATTAATTTATTTTCACTAATAACTCAGTATAATAAATGGAAATAGAGAAATGATTAAAACTAAAAGAATGATCCTTACGATAGGTTAGTAATGCATATGTAATTTCTAACAATTAGAGATAAAAATCAAAAATAATAATGAGTACATAAAAATTGTGATCATATGACTCTGAGGCTATAGGGTATATAGGTAATGATGTTAAAAAATAAGGATAAAAAATATGTTAAAATATTAGAACATATTTCAGGACACAAAAATAATATCAATGATGATACTCCCTTTTTTAACATATCTCTCAACTTTTCTCAAACCCACACAATGTATTCAAGAAATGAAAAATAGAATGATTCACCCACTTAAGGTTATTTTTCATTTTATTTATTTATTGTTTTTTTAAAATTTCTAATTTGGATCAATCTCAAATACATCACCCAAGACCGTATGATCATGATCATTTTTTAATTAATAGATATTTTCTCCCTATAAAGACACAACCCATTATTTTCAGTTTTTTCTTTCTAATTGGTAATAATGTAATATATTGAAATATTTCTTTAAACATTTTCCCCAATCAAATGAAATTACACAAGATCACTATTCAAATGTGAATTGTATCACCCAAATATTTTATAAAATATTTATCTTTAAATAAATTTTATTTCTATGATAGTTTTCTTTACATGAAAAAATTAGTTTAAATGAACAATGATATACTATTTAGTTTTAATTTTGCAATTTGATAGTGATCAAATATAAGTTAGATTAGAGGTTATAAATAGTACTGAATAAATTCTTTGTAATTAGTCTTTACACAATTATAAAATATTTTCAAAATTTATAAATTTAAAATAAAAGAAAATAAACTCATTTGAATATAAAAAAATGTGTTTTTCCAAAAAAAAATTTTATTCATGCAATATGTTTTTATAAAAATAAAATTAATTAATCTATGTTGATGAAATTTTGTAAGGAAATTTAGAGTTTATTTATTCAATAATAAGTATTAAAATTAATATAATGGGTTTAACTAGTCATGTAATTAAAATAAATTCAGTTTTATGCTCAAAATGAAGTTTTTCAAATAACACGATTTTCGTTGAATTTATAATGATTATTTTAAAATGAAATTCTATCACTTATAGTAATATAATTTAGTAAAATGGATTCAATGTTTGAAATAATATTTTTCTTATTTTATAAATATTTTAATTTCTTATTTTCTAATAAATAATTGTTAAAATTTTAATAATTATGTTACCACAGTTTTGTTCAACATGGGATTAACGGGGAGATTGGGGCATGTTAAACTAAAAGATATGGTTTAAAATGAAACTTAAAATTTATTTTTATAATGTTATTTTAATCATATATTATCTTAAATTCAAATACCTAGTTCTTGTGTTCTACTTTGACAATTAAGTGACAATAAATTATTTAAATCGTTTAAGTAATTACATGTATGTACAACCCATCACTTATAATGTTGTACCTATTCCAATCCCTTATTCACGAAATATATGTGCTCTATACAAAAAAATACCTACCAAAACACCAGTATAGATTCATTTCCTTAATTATTTGTCTTTTGGTCTAGCCTTAGGACCATCCTCGGAAGGCTAAAGATTTAATCCAAGGGTGGTCTTTCAAATAAGAGCTAATAACCTTTCCCTACTATTTTAATGATTATTTATTATTATAAATGCTCTAAATATATTGCATAAATCCTAAAATAAATAAAATATAATTAAAAATATACTGATATTATGTTATTAATATGGTATAATAATTTTCTATCACCTTCCCATTCAATGGGAATTGAAAGAATCACTTGTGCCTCCATACGTACTACAATCTCCATGAAGCCATGTATTTATTTTTTCATAACCTACCTTAATGGTAATTTTTTATGATGTATTTAATGCCTAAATATTAAATTTATAACATAATTATTCTTATTTAATTATAATATATTATCAACATTTTTTCCTTTCAATCCGATTGAAAATTATAACATCACTCATCTGTATGTGTGGACTACCAGCTCTGGGAAGAAAAGTGATTCTTTTTTCATTTCTATTTTAGGTGGAAAATAATATAGATATATTTAATGAATATATATATATTAATTATGATATAATAATATATATTTAAATGTGAAGTATTATGTACATTTATTTCTTTTCATCTATTTAAAAATAGAAACATCACTCATGCGTACGTACTAGAAACCATCTCCACAACATGATGTAATTTACTTTCCCCAAAAAATTATTATAATGTTTAAATAGTGTATAAAAATATTAAATATTATATTAATGAAATTTTTTAGTTTCCTTAGATGTTTAATCTATGGCCACGGTTTGTGAAATGGAACTATTGAACTGAAACATCCATGAAAAAAATATATTTTCACCAAAATATTTATTTTGATGAAGAATTAGTTATAAAAATATTGATAAGAAATAATAAGGGAATGGAATATTGAAATATATATTGATATAGTTTTTTATAACTGTATATAAATCAATGTTTATTATATAGTATGTTTGAACACATATAATGAATAAATTGAATTGAGGTAAGACATATATGATAAACTCTCATTTCATTTTAGGAATGTCTATGAAAAATTTAGATTGGGAGAAATTATATGATACTTATCATTAAACCAAAGTTATTTTCTTTAAATATAGATATTTATATTTATTTATTGTTAATATTTCATTATCCTAAACTTGGAATATAATGTGATTAATAATTGAATACGAAAATTAGAAATTATTTTCTCTTTGGTCGATGAACTTTTTCTTCGATGTCCATGTTCTTTAAATTTTTTTCAAGAATGTTATTTTATTTGATAAAGTGATTATTTAATTTCCTTTTAAAACTAATTTAATTATTTTAATGTTTTAAATGGAATATCAATATCTTTTTCTGAATGAGGTACTTTTGTACATTTTAATAATTGTGTGAAAGGGATTCCTATTTTAACGTTTAACACACTAATGAATTTTTTTCATAATCATAATAATTATTTTATTTGGAAATTACATTATATATTTTCATATCTATTTTAAAATAAAATATTTTTCTCAATATTTTAGTAATTTATTATTTTAAAGATACTGTAGGAAAATAACAGTTTTCCATTCTATTCAATGAATTGTATAATGAAAAATTTAATAGATTTTTTCATATAAATCAACATCAATTAATGTTTAATATTATCTAATAGAACCATAAATGTTCTTCCCTATATATCTTATGATTATTTGATAATAAAATTCTCATGAAACTAATTTCTTTTCGATGTGTTCTTTATGATGAATTGATGATGTATTTTTATCATCCAATAGAACACACATATATATTTTTAATTATGTGATAATTAGGTCCATTAATAGAATATTATTAATTGGGTACTATGATATATATATATAACTCATGAGATGATGATGATAATTATGGACATAATTATTAATATATATGTTCACATTTCGATGCGGGAGTATGATTTCTTTTATATATGCTCACAAGATAATGAATGGAACATATTTATAAATACTATGTTCAGAAGATTATGATTTTCTAAGATTATGATTTCATATTACTATGTTATTACTATTTAATGATGATTTCTGATTTGAAACTGTTTTCAATAGTGCTTTAATAAGTGCATGGATTTTGGATTTTATGATCCATTATTTTCTCAGTATGAATATTTTATATAGAGAACATGCACTTGATTATGTTATTTTACCCATATGACCATATTATACTAAATTATAATTGATATATCCCATGATTAACTAGATTAATTATTTATGAAAACCAATTATTATAATTTCCTTCTAAAGGTTTTAATAAAATATTCTAAGAATGATATCTCTAGAAGGGAACTAATATAAAGATGTTTGTGTGAGATATTGTATTATTTTAGAATATCAGATGATTATTTATCTAGTATCCAAAGAAAACAAAACTTCATTTTTCCCAAAAATGTATGATAATTATATTTACTAAATATTCATCTAAAATGAAGTAATATTTATATATGTTATGATCATGTAAACTCTATTGGTATCAATGGAGAGTGTAGTTATTTTTTGTGATTATTATTAGTGATGTTTGGTGAATCCATATGGTGAACTCTATGTATAGTATAACATCATGTTGTTTTGGTAAATTACATATTTTCCATTTTCAATGAAATGAAATCCCTATATGGATACTAGTAAGTGGATGTAGTCAAGGAATTGAAGAACCTTGGGGAAAACACCCTGAAAATGGTTGGTTTACTATTATATTTATTGTCACTTAGTACATGATAACATGGCCTATGACATTATACCCGAAAACAATTATCAGGGATATGATTTGGCTAATTCACATTTTCCTTAAGATTTATTATAATTAATTATAGGATATAAATTATGAAAAATAATGATATGACATAGTGATATGAGATTAAATTAATGTATCACAAGTTAAAATAATGTGTCAAAATTTTGGATGGAATAAATATTATTTTCATAGTCTTATGATTTTTTTATTTTATTATTTATATTTGAAACACTAATTTTTTACTATTAGTAAATGGATTGACCAAGATGGAATCATTTGAAAAATAAATGTGATGGATACTTAAATGATTGTCCTCTTGAGAGATCAAATAAAATGGCAGTTAGAATGAGAAACCTTATGATTACTCTTAAAAATATATCATAATATATTATTAACAACATTAAACTAGGATTTTTTCATATGAAACATAATAATAGAAAAATAGAGTTTGATGGGAGTTAAATTAATGATGTCCATTGAGGAAAGAATATTTAGTTTCCTACATGTTGTTATTATAGGAATAAGTTCCTAATTAATTGTATCGAAAGAGTGAGAACATGATTTATGTGTTGAAAGTAATGGCATAGATAAAGTAATTTTCAATAAAAATGTTTATTTTTATGGATGGAAATAAAGTACATCCTATGGTAATATTTATAGTTTAATTTATTATATGTCGAGTTTTGGTTATTTTTTGAGTCAATCCATTAATCTATAGTCTAACTTATGGAACATGGAAGGGACTATTCTATGTCTATCATTGAAGTGCATCATGATAATTATGTCACACTTATCCCCCACTATAGTTTTGGGGATTTAATGCAAAATTTCATATGATTATTCCCTATACAAAACATCATGATCATGTATTAGTAGAATATGATGTAATTTTTAGCATCGATTAACTCTATCAATATAGTTTCCATATAATGTTTTTGACTAAGGAAATCAATTTTGATAATATGAATCAAACCATGATATTATATCAGAGTAGGAATGAATATGAATATATATCTAAAACTAATTCCATTTTACGGATGTAATTAACTATTTATGAGGGGTATTTAACTGAAACGGTTGGGGAGAAATGAAAAATTGAATATATGATTATTGTGAAAGAATATACTGAAGTATTTCTTATATATTTTTAAATATTACATAAATTATTATGTTGAGTTTATAGTAGAACTCATAAATATTTATATTCCTATTTCAATGTATCCTTATAGAATAATCCAGATTGATTTATATGAATTGAATACGAAACTCATGTGGAAGTTATAAAATGGATTAATACAACCAAGGGATTCAGCATGGGGTGCATCGATTTTTTTTCCTAGAATAATGATATTTCAATGTGTCTTTACATTGATTATCAATAAATTAACATTATCACTATAAATAAAAAGTAACATTTCCTTATATTAATCACTTGTTTGATCAATTATGCAGTGTAAAATACATGATAATGATTAAAATTTATTCTCGATAACTGCAATTGGGGATCAATAAAGGGGATATATAGGTAAAATTCTTCATTATGAGGTATTATTATTATGAATTTATATTAATTCAATATGTAAATACCAATACACCCTTTATCTTCGAGGATCTAGTGAATAGTGTCTTTAGAATTTACCTTGATTAGCTTGTGGTTATCATTAAATTTAATATTATTATAATTTATAAGGGTAATTATGTTCATGAAGATCATTTGGATATTTTGTTAAATAAATCTAGGAAGTTATTATATACTCAAAACATAAAAATTGAGAATTTTAGCTATATAATGTTTCGTTATTTGGTAATATAATCTCATGATAGGGTAAATAAGTAGACCCTTAAGATACTGAAGTTATTGATCAATGGCTTAGAACCTGGATTATAAATGAGATACATATCTTTAATGTGTTGGAATTATAACATTTATTCTTTCTGGTTGATTTATCATAGCTATATAATCCACCAACCATGTTTACATGAAAAGGAGTCATGTTCTTTCAAATAAATTAATATTAGGAAAATTTAATTTAGATGAAATAAAGGTTGTACAGAAAACCTATTTTCACTCTACCTGATAATGGATAAGTGTTTATGATCTAAAACAATTCCTAAAAGAAGGGACTAGGATTTATTAATATGAATAATTTTATAGTTACATAATATACCAAATTAAAATAGAAAATCAAGAGTAAAATTAGTCGAACCATGATTTGGTGCTGCACATTTTTATTTTTTAAACTGAATATATTGGGGAATTATCATTAAGGGGAAATTTGAGACTTATATACAGATCAAGATATCGTAAATTATTTATTAAAAAAAATATATTGAAAAATATCAAAATTAAATGGTTAGAATTGATAAAATATTATGATTACTCAATATACTACCACCATAGGAAAGTGAAAAAGGTTATGTATCAACCATTACATAAACTAGAATGTAAATGGGATAACATTACCAAGTATTTTTTTCACTTGACTCCCAAAAACATATAAACACTATAATGTAATTTGGGTTATAGTTAACTTCTATATGAATTCAAAACATTTCATTTAAATAATATAATATTTATATCTTGAGAATATTTCCATAATATATATTCTAAATGTTGAAATGTTTAATGGAATACCCCACTTAATACTATCTAATCAAGATATGAAGTTAACCTCAATGTTTGAGAGAAGTATTCAATAATATTTAAATTGATAGATGCAATTTACCACTGTATATCATCATTATTCATATGGTCAATATTACAGGACTATTAAAGAGCATTTTCTAGGCATTTCAAAGCTCGTTGAGATAAATAGATTCTCATACATTAGTTTTTATACAAAATTATCTTCTAATCATGTATTTATATTGATTATTATGAATCAAACTATGTAAATATGTGAATAACTTCAATTTAATTGGATGAAAATGGATAAAAAATATATTGGTACCTAAGCTAGTTTAGGATATGAATGATAATGTTATATCTACTCCGCATCACATTAGGGAAGCTCGGAGTTAATAAAAAACTTCTGCTAAAAATTTCTAGACATATCTAGAGTTTGAATTTGGTGACAATGTTTTTATATTAACATATCCTTGGAAATATGATATTATATTTGGAAAAAGAGGAATTTGTATCTCTATATGTATTTGCCACATTAATTTTTTGAATAATATCATTATGGTTTCTTATATCTTATCTCTTCTATGGAATATGTCACAAGTTCATGATGTATTCCATGTATATATATTGAGGAAATATATACCTGATCTTTTACTTGTATTTAACTAAGAGTTAATACCAGTAGGTCATGATCTATCCATGAGGAATAGTTAATGAAATTCTATATTGAAGAGAGAAACTAATTTGGAACAACACCAGTCACTTAGTCAACGTTTTATGGTGACACTTTAAATTGGAGGCGGCTACATGGGAACATGAGGATGTGATGAGGAATATTTATTAAATGTTACTTTCATGATTATATTTTTAGGTTCATATGTATATAATGTTTGAATAATTTAACAACATTATATTTTAGGATAAATTTTTATTTTTATGAATTTTATTTCTTTGATATCTTTCTTTACATGTAACACTGAGTTTAAATGAACCACAATATATTATTGAACTATTAATATTTAATGTGATTGTAATATCCTAGAAATTTTATTGGTCGGTATGAATAAGAAAAAATAAATATTTTTTTACACAATTATGAAATAAATTCATTGGTTTTAAATTGATTATAAATGAAAATAAAACCATTTAAAGATAAATGTGATGTTTTTCAAAAAAAAAACAATTTTTATGCATCTAATGTTTTTTTATTAATAAAATAAATTTATATAAATTAATGACTAATTTTATGGAAATTAAAAGAATATATATTTTATAACATGATTTATAATTCATTAAATTGTTTTTAATAGGAAATTAACGGTAATAAATTGGGTTTTGTGAATAAAAATGCATATGAAAACAGGTTTCTTTGTGCTTTTCATGATTATTTTTTAATCAATCTCTATAACCTATAGAATTTGAATTTTATTAAATATTTTCCATATTTTTAATTATAATTTTGTAATTGTTTTAGTATGTTATGCATTTTTTGGTCATAATGAATAATATAAAGAGTAATTGTTTTACCATAGTTCTGAAATGTGATTAATATGGGGGGGGGGGTGAGACTAAGAGATAAGTGTAAAAATGAAACATAAATGGTTTAGATTATTATTGGCTAAATGTACATTAACCCTAAGTTATTTTAAATTTTAAAGATTTCCATTTGGTTCCACATTCACATTAAAGGGACTTTATATTATTTAAATATTTTATATAATTTAATGTGTGTCCCACCACACCATTATGAAAGGGAAAGTAATCTAATAACTTATTCAAAAAATATTGAGAAATATATATTATAAAATCCCTAACCAAAAAACATCAAATATTCCTTAAATGTTTTCATTATCTTGTTTTCATTGCCATATAAAATTTGATGAAGGATTACGGTGTATGCAAAAGGAGATTTCACAAATATGAGACAAACATTTTACCTGAATATTTTAATTTTTATTTCATCACCTACATCCTATTAAACAGCTATATAAATCATAAAAATAATTAATCTATTATCATAAATATACTTAGATGTGATTTTGATATAGTACAACCCTTTTTATCTCCATTCTCATCCAATGGGAATTTAAAGCATTACATGTGCATAAGTACATAATACCCTCTCCACCATGTGATATATTTAAATTTATATAAAAAAAATTTATGGTTGGTTTTTCTGATGAGTTTAAAATTTATATATTATATTTATGAAATAAAAATCATTATTTAATTTTATTATCTTATTTAACTCTTTATCATCCCATCGACTGTAAAATGTTAACGTAACTAAAGTGTATATGAGGACCACCACCTCTATGAAGTGTTGTGATTTGTTTTTAATTTATGATTTACATGGAAGGTAATATGGATGATTTTAATAAATATATAAAGTAATTATTATTTGTTTTGATCATTTATTGGTGAACTAATTTTTACCTTTCTTTTGTTTCATCTATTGAAATGTGGAAACATCACCAGTACGTATGTAAAGACTATTATCTCAATGAAATAATGCAATTCAATATTCGCCACAAATTTTTATGAATGGTTATAAATGTGTTTAAATAGATAAATATAATAAATATAATATTTATGAAATTTTTTATGTTTTTTAGATGATGAAATCTTGATCATGGTGAAGGAACCCGAACCCTAAAACCATAATTTTCATTGAAAATGTACTCGTTTTTACATGTATAATGATATATATTAATAAAATATTAATATAACTATAAGTGAAATATATATATTAATATATATTAATATATATTAATATATTTATTATAAAAGTTAATTATAAATTTCTATTTACCGAAAAGGCTCGATCATGGGCACAAAGACCCATGACCCCAAATTTATTAAAAAGATAAAAGTTGCAAGGAGCAGGATACAGGGGAAATGCTAAAATGCAGCAAACCACATCAAAAGCAAGGCTCCACAAACAGAAATCACCTTTTTCGAGGACGACCCCGACCCCTAGCCCCTCGATTGGCTGGAGGGCGCCCACACCCCCGTGAAATTCCAGCTCCTGGCTCCACCGGATACACCACATGATCTGCAGCCGCAATCTGCTGCCGATCCTCTGGAATAGTCTGAGACACCAGCCAGTCTTGTTGAGTAGGCTGGGACACATTTTCTGGAGAGGACTGCTCATCCAGTGTGCCGTCCACAGCCACCTGCATTCTCCCAGAAGAAGACCCCTCACAATTGCCTTCCTGTCGAGCTACAGCAGCAGGGAGATCAACTGGGCGAGCCTCCTGTGAATCCTGGATCACCTGCATCTCATCAACTGGCCGAGCCTCCTTTGTATCCTGGATCACCTGCATCCCAGAAAAGGGGAAAGCAGAGTTGGACACTACCACAGGGGTCTCCATCCCCTTATCAACAGCGGGTCGCAAGGTGATAGCCCGATGATTGCTGCATCCTGCATTCCTTAGCCCTTCCAAATTAAGCATATCAAACTCCGGAGTATTAATGGACTCCAGCATAGAAAAGAAACTAACTCCTGTCGCTGGAGTTTTTTTCTCAGCACTCAGAGAATCCTTAGGATAAGCCTCCATAGCAGCAACCGGCATAGGTGAGCCATCCAACACAACCATTTTCCCGATATCAGCATCTGCCTGCTGGGCAACATCCTCGCCTACACTATCACTATCCTCCATCACCGCACCTTCCAACTGGGCTCCCACAGTAGTTACCTGGGCTGAACCTGCCCTTAGCTTCTTCAACATCACCAGAGTATCCTTTGGGGCAGCCTCCGTATTAGCAACCGGCAGAGGGGAGCTCTCCAACACAACCGCTTTCCCAATATCAGCATCTGCCTGGGCTGAACCTGCCCTCAGCTTCTTCGACGTCACCAGTTGAAACCCTTCTTCATCAAAGACCTTCATCTTACCCTTCATACCAAAGGAAAATGATATTTTACCCTTTTTTCAAAGTAATTATTCAATATAATTCTAAATTAATTTTTCATTCATATAAACATCCATTTATGTTTCAAATGATTAACACATGATATTGTATGATTATACCTTCCCATTAATTTCATTGGGCTTATTATCAATTTGTGATGATAAAACATTTATGATACATCTTCGTTTTCCATGGGATACCCTATTATAAAATGATGCATGTGTTTTATGATCTTATGCACACAAATGTATAGTTTTCATTATTTGATGTATGATTATATTAAATATCACCAATTAATTGGGTAATTTTATATATATCTCTCATGATATGATCATTATATGAATTAAAAATATTGTCAATTACTATTTGAAATTTTGATGCATCATTATTATTGCATCTATCTATGCTCATAAGATTTTGTGTGGAAATGATTTCGAGTAGATAAACTAACATTATTAATATTTCCTACTTTTATGGTTCCACGTGATTATTTTATTAATCATGAATGATATTTTTTCATTAACACCCTTATTAATCATGCCTCTAAATATGACCTGGTTTTGGAGTTTATTATCTATGATTTTCTTGGTATGAATCATTCACATTGAGAATACACACTTGATTATGTAATCATACCCATATAATAATCTGATGATCAATTATGATAGTTATATATCATGTTTACAAATACTGATCATATGTGATCAATATTTTATATGTTTTCCTCTCTTCAGTTTTGATGGAAGGTTTGGAGTATGATATGTCTATAGGGGCACTAATATGAAGAAATTTGTTGGATATGTTGAAGATATTTTATGGAATATGTTGATTGTGTATATATCCTCCAATTAAACTAAACCATTATGGTCCTAAGTCATGTATAACTATAATATTAATTTAATTTTCATGAAATTTATTTAATTTTTATGTATGTTGTTCTCACGTCACATTTTGAATCATCCTTTTTCACCATAAACTCGCCTAAAAAATTATAATTCATTTGAATATCATGAAGAAAACTCAGAGTTTGGTGGGTAAGGATAAATGTATTTTATAATACACCACATCCCTATTATTCATATTCATTGGTTTTATATGAAAATAAGGATAAATGATAAAGTACGCCTCAAGAATTATTCAAAAAAGGAACCTCAATAATATTAAAGGTGATCTGTACAACCATTACTTTAATTAGTAGAAGAACGTGTATTGAAATTAATCATTATTGAGTCTCTAAAGAAAAATTATTAAGAAATGAAAGGAAATATTATATTATATACTTCTCTCGAGTGGGAATATATTAATAGACTCAAAAAGTCATGAAATACACACTAAGAAAATTCTGATTAAAAAAAACATTTTAAATTCAAATCATATCAAATCCAAGTGAAATGAATTTTAAATAAATCAACCATTTCCCATGAATCATGATTTGTAAAATCCATTTCCCTTGCTTATATTTTCTAATTAAATCCACATATTACTCATTAAAATTTATAAACAAAGATATCTAACTCAGGACATGATGGTTATCCTAAGAAATTTGTTTCTCATAGATCTGTGAATTGGCACAAGGCAAAGTGAATAGAATATATCTTATTTTAAGAATAATAAAAAACATAAAAATAATGTTTGTTTAAAAGATAATATAATTAAATATATTAATATTATTTTTTTCTTGCTGGTTTGTGATTATGAACCATAATTCTAATGTCTCCAATAAAACTTCTTTTTTGTAACCCTTCATGTTGAAAAATATAATATCATAGTGTGAATCACATCCAAATTCTTCAGTTTATTTTATATTATTTTATAATATTATAAAATAATGTAACAAAAATAAGGTAATTTTTTTCTGTGATAATAATTCAGAAAAATTTATCAAACAACTATTTGGTTATCAAAATTAATCTATGTGAATCTCATGGTTTTTGTAGACACTCTTTATCTAAAGAATATATTTTCTTGGATTAGGTACCTAAAATAAATAGAATATAGGTAACATGAAAAAATAATTAAACATAAATTAAAAATTTCCCAATGGTCATGGTGAAAATTAAACTCTATTTCATGCATTAAAAAAATATCCCACTCTAATAAAGAATAATATCCATGCTTTATATAATTAGACAAAAAGAGATATGGGAAATTGTTGAATGAAAAAACACTAATGATGAATTCGCATTCAAAATGAAATGAGAAAATACACCAATTATCATTCATTCAAACCAATATAAAATAAATAAATGTCCCCTATGATAGCCATAAAATGGTGATTGAAGGATAAATAAAGTAAATCAATATAAATTTCTAGATTCGTCCCCCAGAAGGACTCCATAGAAGAAACACCTCACCAAAGGATTCGGCCTTCATCTCTATCTCTATAGTAGTTGTAGACAATGATTATATTTGTATGAAAATATACCAAATAATTGGGCTTCAATATCCAATAAATTTACATTTGAATTCATACCAAAAACCCCATGTTTCCATGACCAACTAAATATGAGATCTCACACAGTTTCTAAAAATTGGATTTTGAAAATATTTATTTATCTGGTTCACATCAGGAAAAGATGTGGTATGGAATGATTATGTGGAATCTTCTCAGAAATTAATTTCTGTAAATTTTCTTAGCATGAGTAGTGTTTCACAACATAAATAATGTACCTCCATAAATTTACCATTTTCATTCAAATAGCCACACAATTAATATTTATGTCACAATGTGAATAAAAAATAACATACCAAAATTACATTCAAGTGACTGCTACCCATAAATTAGTAAAAAAATTAATATCATAGTAAAATGATAAAATTATTAAAATACTTTTTCAAATAATTCTATAAAAAATATATTCCTGAAATATTACAATCAAACTACTTTCCTATTTAATAAATATATATTACATTACATATATCAGAAAATTACCACTTAATATTTATGATATATATATATGACTCATTTCCATCTAAATATATAATTCATTGACATATTCATACAATAGGGACATATTTAACACAAATAAAGCATGGAAATAGAATTTTTAGTTCAAATATTTCATTATTATACATGAAATTACTAACCATAAGTGAGATAAATTCATTACTCACACTATATTCACCATCATTATATCTATGATCTATGTTTTACATGGAAATAAATGACATATATTCTTATGTGTGACTTGATTTACCTTTATGATTTTCAATTTTCTACCATGCCACTACGATTCTTCATAAATCAATAAGATTAATCTTTAATGAATTCATTTCTTGAAAAGTTAATACCATTGAATCACACAAAAATGGAAGTCTTCTTAATATTTTTACTGTAATATGAAAAACATTGATAACATTTCTACCACTATTCACAACTATAATTGGATACCAAAAAATCTCCAATTATTGCCTCCATCTTATAATATGCATAAAATAAGGAACTGGTGTAGTCTGGTAAATTACATTATATGCTTATCAATCAATTCTATTCCTTAAGTATTAAACAAAACCTATAAGTTAAAGACGAAAGAGAAATATCCGAAAAAGAACCATATGAGATACATATCATATAATAATTAAAAAAAACTAAAACTCTCTTGTGTATTATTTGACTCACATATTCAACTTAGTTCTTTTTTGATCAACCTTATGAAAAAGAATGTATTATTTAATGCATGATTGTGGTCAGCCACTACTTATCAATTCTAACAACATCATTATTTCATTATTTATAGGAAGACTTGTATTAACAAGTTTGAATCAATATAAAAGAATATATAATAATAATAAATATTTCAATATATAAATAAATTTTAGATCAAATAATCATACTGAACATATTCACAAATCAAATTCTAATTTCAACAATAAAAATGGGTTGGGTAGCTTAAAACATAAATGAAATGAACATAGAAGAAAACATTAGTTTTAAAATAGAAAAACTCTTTATTAAATACCATGCATATAAAACATCTCCAAAAAATTCATACATGTAAACATTAAAAACAATTTTTTTCATGATTAATAGTTGACATGATACATGAATAATGAAGTGGAAAATATTAATTTACAATGTTTAAAGGCCATAAAAGGTTTTTAAAAAATCTAATGTTTCTAATAACACACCCGAGTGTACAGTAAATGAATTTTAAAAAATTAAATTTCATTACTTCATTGGATTTTAGAGAAATACCAAATTATATTATTCAAATATTATAATCACCTAAATCATCATAATAATAGATTTCACAATTATTAAAATTATGGCAACCCATCCACCACACAAAGATATTAAATACTTCAGGAGGCCTTGACTCACCCATAAGTCTTCAAAAAATGATGGGAAAATAATGTGTCTTGATGGGGGATGATGTACCACTTATTTATATCCTTGAAGATATTACACACGTTATGTGAATAAGAAATATCTATTTTAAAACATGTATGTTATTATGTTTGGGAAAAAATATATTTCTAATAAAGAAAACCAAGGTCATAGAAAATATTATAAATTCATTGAAAACAAATCAACAACTTATGAATTTTTACTCTCACACTAATGGAGATATGATTAATGAAAAAGGTATATCAAAAGTTCCCATTACTACTATGTAAATCAAAACTATCCTCATTTTCTAACTCATGCCAAAAAAACCATCCTTAACAATCCCCAAATACACATACACACATCACAACAAGGGAACACAAAATATCACAAAAAATAATTGTTATTACACAAAAATACTCATTAATAATTATTTTTATAATAATTTATGTGTGTCTAGAAATAAAATTCATCGAATTTTAGATTTTGGAATGATTTGTTAATTACCTGGTTAAAATTTTATCATTTATGTGAGGTTATATAATAATACTAGCATAATAATATCATACAGAAAAAGTAAATCCATAGTAACCAATATATTCACAATGAATTTAGAAAAAGTGCTTTTATTTTATAGAAAATTATAATTGGTGAAAAAATTCAGGATAATCAGTCATTATAATGTCGATTAATAGTTCAAGGAAACAGGGTTTCGTCAAAACAAGGAAACACTTAAAATAATCTAATCATAAAGAACTATTCCATAAATGAAATTATATTTCTTCGAGTTTCATTGCAAGAAGGTAATCACACTTTTCACATCAATAATATCTCTTGTACATGATTCAAAAATAGAATAAGAAATTTATACATGATGAGTTATTATGAATTATATTTTACATGATGTAATAAAATAATACTGTAATCTTTATGCTATCAATATATGTTGTCGTCATATTAAAAAATTAAAGCATAACAAGATTTATTTTTATTCATCATTTGAATCGTTCCGAAATAATGATTATATAATTATTTTATTTCTAATGAAACATGGTTCTAGGGGATGTATGGGATAACATGATTTTACTAAAATATTTCTTAACACTTTCTCCAAACAAAATTTGAATAATTAAATACATATCAAGGGTTCTATAATAAATCACACAATATATTATTAGTTCAGATAGGATACAAAAGATGGTCTTGAGGGGGTGGTGTGAATTGAAAAAATTAAAATTTCAAAGAGATAAATTAATATTTATCAAAGATAATTATCATAGAAATTTATTAATTTTATTTAGAAGTGGAATAAAATATAGAAGAAAAAGATATATTTTTTAGTTGTTAAGTTTATATTGAACCTACTCTACTCTTATACCTCTCTACTTGGTGAGTGGTATGTTTTCCTCTAATTTTATTTTTGAAGGGGAATCAAAACCTCGTAAAATACAACTGCTTCTCATGAAAGAATAATAAACAAATTGACTTTTTATATAGAATCGCATACCCATTTACAATAACCAATTTTGGAAAAGGGAGAAAAAAACGTGAATTATCCAAACATTAGAAACCATGAGTCACAAAATGAGGAAAGAACTAGAAGAATAATTGTCACACCTAAATTTTTTTATGAAATATTTTATCTAAATAGTTTTAATTCATTCATAGTTTCTATTACATAAAATATTGATTTTAAATGAACCACGAGATTACATTAGATTAAAATGACAATTTTAACCTATCCATTTGGTTATCAATAATACATATAACTAACTTATGAAAATGTATGGTTAAGTCATTCGCTGGAAATTATATATGAAAAATATATATACATTATATATTTCATTTTTTTTTATAAATTCAGTTAATTAATATATGAAAATTAAATTAGTGAAACATATATATTACAAATTTAATAATTTTGTTTGATACTCATCCAAAATGTATTTTTGTTATAGGGTATGAATGAACCCTAATTGATGTATACAAGCCTATAAATTTCAAAAGGGTAATTTTACTATCATTTAATGGAGAAGATTTTTAAAAATAATATTTTTACACATATATAATTTGTATATGACATAAAACATATTATTTAGAAGCAGGATAAAAACATTACTTTGGATTAATTTTTTATATTTTAATGCTAACATTCAAATATTGGATAAATATTAAAATTACAGTAAATTTTAATTGAGGATAAATTTTAAATGAAAAAATTTATATTTTTAATTATTATATTTAGTTCTTTTAAAGTATAAATATAATATATATTTATCATTAAATATGATTAATGTCATTATCATTAATATTACATTGAATTTAGTTGTAAAAACATTTCGATCTTTTGCAATGTTTTAGCTTTTAAAACTCGTTCTCTCTATAAAAAAAATAATTTTATATTAATTACCGCAATATCGTGGATTTGGAATTCTAAAAATGGATTTCGTACATAGAATCAGTGGGTCAAAAACATTTAAATAACTTTATTTTATTTTTTGGGCATTATGAATAGTAAGTTTGATAATTTTTATTAACACGGTAAAAGAGAAAATCATGTAATTATGGGTATGAATAATATAATGAAATTACCCTAACACTTGTATAAATACTATTGGATGAGTATATTCATAGCTAAATAATGCTTGGGTCGAAATAGTGTATTTTGGATTCCACTTGGATGGGAATAGACCATTAAATTTCATTTATTTCAGGAAATGTTAAATATATCTCACTCAATGGTTAATAACTAAATCATCTTTATATAAGGTTATATAGAATAAAAATTATATAATAAATAAAAATTTTAATGATAAAATATATTTACTTATCATCGTAATTTATTTGTAATTTCTTTGAAATAAATAATTACCTAAAAGGATTTTACATTGATGATGTAAAAATAATTTAATTGATGTGAAATATATAAAATAGTTTTTATTAAAATATTAATATCCATAAAAATGTCAAAAAACATGACAATATATTATTTTCCAAGATTATAACTACAATAAACTTCCAAGGGTCAGGTTTCCAACCATTTGAGGATTATAGAATAGACTGTTACAATTATATTATTTTATTTATATTTATGTTAATGTTTTCACATTCACAATTTAATAAATGTAACATTTTAAATGTACTGTTTTCAAAAAGATAAATTAGACTAAAAATAATATAATGAAATATAGTAGATATATCTTGGTCATAAATTTTTATTTTTTATTTTTATTCAACAAATAAACATATTAATTAATTACAAAAAACTCTTGTAGTAGTTATTTTGTTAATGGAGAAATCTATAAATGTTATTAAAAATATAAAAATAAATATATTTTCTGATAAATAATTTTTACAATGAATTTTATTGGTGAACTTCACCATGAAGAATTATAATAAAATAGTTTTTTTAATTTAACTGGATATAAGAATATTTTTAACAATCTATTAATAGAATAGTTTCAAAATTGACACTATTGATTATTTATCAAAAAAAAATTTTATTAAATTATTGAAAAATAAATTAATTTATAATATATATATAATATTCTATGGTCTAAAATATTCTATGGTATTTCTTTGGACTAATTTACATCCAATAAATAAATATTTCACTATTTTAATGTTGAAATACTTGTTACCCGGGATAAACATTAAATATAATAACTAATAGTTATTTAAAATGAAAATGTTAAAAATGATAGAAAAAACATCTATAAAATCAATTTGATTATTATATTAGAACCCTATCACAAATAACATTTAAAACTATGACATTTATACTATTTTTTCATGGGGTATGATTTTATTTTAAATTACGTTTTTTGGGAATCCAAAAAGTGCCCCTCACTTCAATTATAAATGGAAAATTCCTCCCTCACATCATAATTCAATTTGAGAATAAAAAATCATGCATAACCAACCATTTTCCCTTATAATAATTCCTAGTTAATTTATATAGGTTCTGGTCTTCTTCAGAAACCAACACCAACGGTCAAAGAGAACATTTAGAGGAATCATGTCAAAGAAGAGGTAATATCCTCCACCAATTCATTCAAAAATCAATATTGATATACATAATCATCAGTATTTATTTCATTATAATGTAATAAATATAGAATAAATTATATAATTATATGTTATTATGAATATTGAACAAAAATATTCCACTTTCCGTCCATCCTATGAAAAAAAATCACCACGCATGTGTATGTACGACTTACCGTCTCCACGCTACGGTGTAATCTATTTTTCACCACCACCTTACATGGATGGGTATTATGATGTAAATAATAACTATATATGATTATTATAACAATATTTTGATTTTTAAATATTATATACTATAAAATTAAATTCCATTCAACATTTATGGGAATGAAATCGTCACTCGTGCATATATACAGCCTACCATCTCCACGATGTGATGCGATTCATTCTACATTGCATTTATTAAAGAAGGATTTTGTAAATGTATAGAATAAATAAATATTGTATTTATATAATGTTAATATAATTTTATAATGATAGATATATTTCCTACGAATGGGAACTATAACTTATTCAACAATACATTCATAAGTAAGTGAAGTTATTAATACCGGAATAACTAGTAATAATGAATGTTAATAACAAATAGATGATTGTATGATAATATACAATATAAAAAAGTTACGATGATTATGAAATAAGTCAATGAAATTATTTAAATCATGATATAGGAGGTTTAGATATAAAGTAAGGAAATCAGATCTAAAAGACAGGGGATAATTTTAGAATCTCATTATTATATGAGATTGTTTATACGTAAGTATTTAGTATAGTATATTTATCATGCACATACATTATTATAAAATATGTAATATTATTTATATTCTTATACATATTTTTAAATTCAATTTTACCCCTTGGTTAATTTTTATTAAATGGGTTTAAAGGAATATTTTTCCATTATTGGATAGAAGTTACTTTTTTACATTTCTGGTAAATGGATGAGGAGAATGTTTTTATAACTTATACAACATGAATAGATTTTTACGATTTTATAATGCCTTATTTCTAGGAATATTAATATATAATATTTCATTTTTATTTTTAGTTAAATTATTTTCATTAAAAACTGCAGTGTATTTTGAGAAATGAAAATGTTTTTGAAATGAAAGTATATTTTCCTCAAAAATTAATTTGAAGTGTTACATCAAAATAAGTTTTCATATAAGATGAAATTATTTAATAGGGTTATTATTCAAGTATTATATGCTTATTTTTACAATAATTTTATTTTTTATAATGTAATTATATTTATGAAATCGATTTTTTACATAAATTTTGTTATGGTGGAATGTTGTTTAAATATATCCATTTTATTCCTTGAGTGATGATGAATTATTTATTTTATTGTGGAACATGTAAGAATTATTTCAATATGTGATGGGTGAGACCTATATCTACCTACATCACATCATGTAAGGATTTATATCTCATGAGATAGTAATGGATGGAATGGGAAAGGATCTTGATTCAGAAATACTGTACTGGAACGAGGAGTGAAATCAGTTCCGTAATGGACTTTTTCTGCTATGATAGTCTTGGAAATGAGACATGAATAATATTAAATTATTTTCTATGATTATGTGTATGCCAAAAATGATCATGCCTTATATTATGAGTTTTTGTATTATGTACATTGATTCTTATGAACATTTATGATTTCTACCATGGAATGATATCACGATATTTCATGTACAAGATAATATTTTGAAATATTATGTTCTTATGTCTTCTGATTATGATATGATTGATACATCAATTTTTTATAGTTACATATCATCTGAGCTCACCCTATGTATCATTCTTTTCCCCATGCCATGAAGAAGTGTATTATGTAAAATATATCAGAAAGGGTTCAAGTTATGATGAAATAAGTGAGAGCCAATAAAGATATCTTATGAACCATTTGATTATGGTTCCCATTGTATAAATCCAACATACATATACAAGCCTATATTGGATATGTTATATTTTTAAATGAATATTCTAATCATTTATGTAATATCAATGTATATTAATTATGGGAATTTATTATTATTTTTTAATGTAAATGCATAAATTGATAGTGAGAGCTTGAGAGAGATGGGAAGAAGTATACCCAACTACAAAAAAGGCCTTTAACAACACTAGAATACAACATTATTAGTCCCATAAAAGCACTGAATACCAGAACATGGTTAAAAGACCAAGGATTTTATTAACAGCAGAAAATCATTGATATAGCATACTATTATAAGTTCTTTTAGAAGAGATAATAAAAGAGACCACTTATCAATGATTATAAACGTATCTCTAAAGATCAATTTATCGATGATTCTACAAGATCATATATTGGGAATCATTATCAGTTATTTTTAAAGTGATTCTAAATGGATCTTTATTAGTTCTTTTCAAAACCACTGATAAATATATAATTTATCAACATGTATAGTGGTGCTCATAAAGGGGAATACTATTGTGTTATTCTATGACACACTAAAGCTATAACGACTCAGAAACATGATCCATTCATAACCATTAATTTATTTATTACAGAACCTAATATTACAATGATTTAGTGTTTTTGAGATTCCGGAGACATTGAAAAATTCAAATTACACAACCAATAAAATAAAAGGCTAAAACTATTATTTAAAAGGGTTATGAACATTAGTGAGACTTCGATCACTATCATTCATGTACTTGTCATTATGACCTATAAAAAAGGTTTTGAAATCATATATGGAGGGATAAAAAGCTCAACAAGGGGTTTTCCAAAACCTAAAAAACAAAATATATTTTTAAAATACAAAATAGAAAGTAAAACAATTTATGAAGTTTGATAATTCACACATAGGAAATCATGATTAATTTTCAAAATAAATATTTTAGCAAAAATTATTTCAGTATAAATATAATATTTATATAATCCAATTCATTTATTCATCAAATAATATTGATTTTTCCTGAAAATTCATAATCATAAATAATTACTTCCAAAAGGTACCTTGGATCATAGCATGGATTTTAAGTTCACTCCTGAGACATGGTGGACATAGTCCCATGATTGATTAGGTTCACTCCCTAATCACATTGTGCTATTAAGATACACCTCCCATGCACTATAAATTAAATTATATGAGATTAAAAAATTACCCATTTCGCTGGAGTGATATCAGGGAACACCATTTATATGATTGTAAAAAATACCATTAGGGATTGGGTTCATTCCCCTTCCCATGTCTTCATAATATCCAGGTGCAACACTTTTGAATTAAAGACATTGTAACCTGACATTTACATCATATTAAAAATTTATCCTTTTTAAAATTTTGAGATTCAATGTCAATTTTATAGAAATTAATTACATTGTTATACATAAGTCAAGATAAAAATAGTTTACATGAAAGTGATATATATACATTCACACACCCATATATGAATATAATAGAATTACAGAAAGGTATTTATATATATATATACACGCATATTTACATAAATATTGATATTTTAATAAAATATTATTTCATATTCACATGCATATATATATACTAATGTTTTTACAAAATATGAAATTTACACATACACACTCATATTTAGATATATCAACATCAAATGTAATACATATATATGCTTGTCTTAAATAAAAATGTTTCATGCAAAATTATATAAACACACATAATGAGAGATAGAGAGAGATATATAAATATACATGCACATGTTTTGAAAGCATAACAAAAATTTGAAAGTTCTAAAACCTCTTTTGGGCTCATAGAGGCTGAATTAAAATGAAATAAACATTAAATTGAATATTATTATAGGGAAATACATGGTCAGATATGGTTTTTGACATGTAATTATGTGTACCTATAAGTATAAATTATCAACATTATCATTAATTCTGAAATTTTAATAATAAATATTATATACATAATTACAAATTTAAGTGTATAAAATGAATAACAATAACAATAATTTCCAAAAAATATGTCACACATACCAAAGAAATTTCATGTCATTTTTTTGAATTTAATATGAACATGAATCATCGAGGGAGAGCATAAAAAGAATCACATTACCATCACAAAATAAATCCAAATACCATTCAAAGTACACTACTAGTGGACTAGAATAACTATGAGTATAAAAATATCATATTCATATTCAGTTTAAAATTTTTAAGAGTAGATTTAATAAAATACATCTTTCTATCATAATGATAAAATAAAAAATTATTTATACAGTAATGATGTAAATATTAGAAATTAACTAAAAATAAATTTGCATAAAATATCAAATTTCCCATCAACCACTTAATTGTTTTGAAGATATTTTTGAAAAAATACTTCTTTCACTTAAACAGATCATAAATAAATCAGCACCAAAGGAAAATCATTTAATGAAATGAATTCATGAAAAATTCGTAGTTCTATTACAACCATCAACTTAAAATAATTGATTTGAAAAATAAATCAATAAATATCTCAAATAGACTAAAACAAAATACTATAAAAGACCTAAATTGAATATACAATTGAACATATTTCACAAAATAAAATCCCTTACAATGTGGATTATTCCACTACTTCAAAATAGGCAAAACATTTCATAACAAGGTGGATGGAATAATAGAATTACTTTATTGGAAACAATTCAAAAAATAATGAACAAAATAATTTTACTAAATTTTTTTATGAATCAAAAGCCCCTTACAACATGATTCAAAGAAGAAGATCATTCCTCAATCTCAGATCACAGAAGTATGAGAACTATTATAATTACTATGGGAATATTCACAAAAGATGCTTCCCCCCTTTTCCCCATTTAAACATCGCATTCCCTTTATATATTGATAATAGTCACCACACAAAAAAAATCATAACGAGTTCGGTGTGAATAACATATTCATTAACAACAAGGAAACATTACCCTCCCATAAAATAACACCCTAAATATAGAAGATAAAGTATAATTGTGGACAATAATCCCCAAATAATAAAATTTAAAATACATCAAATTCATGTTGTTTTATCATTACCTCAGAAATTCGACCCACCATTGAGTGATGCAATTCATGGGAGAGTTATTCAATAAGAAAAATGAGATCATAGGCCATTATAGTTCATTGACATGGGTTATTGGTCAACCAACCACTAATGAGGTGCGTCAACATCATCTATACAGAACCTTCCCAAGGTCATGGGAATCCAAAATGCATCCCATGTAGGATGAACATTGATGAACAAGTGGAGCACTAACATCAGTTCCTCTTCGGTTGTTTTTTTTGGGTTATAGACTATCTCGATGGAGAAGACGAAATAGGGGGGCTTCAAACTCTCCCCCTCCCTCAAACCCAATCGCCCTTAAAAAAATTATTTATTATTTTATATTTCAATTATTATAAAAATTAATTATGTTTTTTAACATATTAGTATATATTTATTAATATATATTGTATTTTATTAAGCTTATTTTTTATTATTATCCAAAATATTTTTACTCCAAACATTTTATTATTATTATTATTGTTTTGTTTCAAAATAATAATATTCATTTTGAAATTACATATTTTATTAAGAATATTAATAAAAAATCATAATGTAAAGTTGCATTTTATTTTTAACAATATATATATATACCTATCATGTATTATCCCATATTAAAGTAAATGAATTAAAGTATATTTATTTTAAATTGTAATTTACTATAATAATCTCGTAATTAATATGAAAAATTTGTTACAAAAAATTATTCTTTCCATTAACTCTTATGTAAATTTTTTATTATTAAAATTAGTATTAATATTATTATTATATCAAAATAATAAAAATTACACTTTCCTCAGAAATAAATTGGGTAGAAACTCTATCACTCTGAAGTATATATATTTATATATATAACATTATAATTAAAAATATATATCTTAAATATAGAGATATATTTAAATAAATCCATTTTGAAAGTTAACTAGTTTACACATAAAATATCACACACACACACACACTCACACGCACACACACACACACACACATATGTAAGTGCAATGATTATTTTTATTTTAATTTATAATAATTTTATTTAAAATGACCGCATCATCTATAAGAAACAATAAATTCATTGTATAAATATATAAACTTATGAATGAATATATTTAAAAAAACTAATCAAATTTTTAGAGCATATTCCCTAAAATATGTTTCATATTTTTAAGATCCTTTGTGGTCTCAATCTCATCCTCTTAGTTGAGTTTCTACTCATGGAAGATCATAAATAGGTAGACTAAAAAATCATAGTTATGATGTTTCTTAAAAGTTTTACTTTTTTTATGAAGATAATTACAATTTTAATATTACCACATTATTGTTTTGAGGAGAATATTCTTGTAGCATTTTGATGTATTTCTTCAATAAATTGGAATATTATTTTCTATAAGATTTTTTTATTATATTTTAACAAGAGGCGGTTTTATATAATATTTACTCAGTGTTACATCTCCCCCATAAAATAATTAAGTCCTTGAAATTTTATTACATCTTACACAGAAAGAGTAACATTGAAGTTTAAAAACAACCTTAGGGTTGCTTACCTACCACCATTAAGTATTCCAAAATTCTTATTGTGACATTTATCACGAAGAGGAAGGGTACCCCTAGTAGAATAATAACTCAATGAAATTTCAAATTCCTCCACATCCTTAGTCTCGAGACATTCTGTACAACTCAGATCATATAGATGGAAAATATGACACACATTTCGAAAATTGTTGTTCCTAACATATAGTTTCAATATAGTATAATGAACTAGGTTTTTATAAAATATTCCAACAAAGTGAGCATTCAAATTTTGAAAATGTGGTTCCTCTAATATATTTCCTATGTTTAGAACAAAACTGGAAGAAATGAATAAATATATATATAGGCTACGCAAATACCTTCGTCATTGAATATTATTCTAAAATCAAACAGTTCATCATATAATTATACATGGTAAAATATTTTAAAATTCGTAGATGGTACCTCCCTTGGTGAGAAATGTGGGAGAGTTTGAAGTTTAATATTTTATCATAGGTGAACCAAAATCCTCTATGGTCGCACGATATAGAGTAACTATTTTATATGTCATAAATCATGATGTAGGAATGTTGGAGATTAGAAAAGGTTTCAATACTATGCCATCTTTTCTTCTTAATAATTATTTCGAGTAAGTCATCCAGAAGGGACACGATTGGTGTGTGAGGTTCTTCCCCATCCATCTAAAAAATAATCCTTTATCCTCATAATTAAACATATCAAATATTATGTTACCACTTATACATTATAAACTTGTGGTACTAAAAGACTCAAAGTTTAAATATTTTTTCTCCTTAATGATAAGGTCCTTATAATAATCTATGAAAGGTATGTAATGATTTAAAGGGTTTCCCCATATCATTACCTATAATGTTATCTAAGCCTCATCTCTAATATTATAAATGAAGACCGAAAAACCTAATCCATTTTGTAACCATTCATTTATTTACAACACAACCCGATATCGCCAATGGTTAGTGTTTTAGGGAGTCCAGAAACATTGGAATACTCTTTTTACACAACCTATAAAATAAAACACTTGAACTATTCTTTATAATGGATAAAAACCTTAGTGGTACATCGACCACTATCCCACTTCAACACATAATTATACCCTATGAAAAAAGGTATTGAAAACCTATCATGAGAAAAAAAATCTCAATATGGGATTTTATAAAACATAATGAAATCATATATAGTTTTTCAATTCAAAATAAAAATTAAAACATCTTATGATGTTTAATAATGCACACTTATGAAATCATGAATACATTTCCAAATAATCATTTTAGAAAAAATGATTCAAATATAAATATATCATTTGGATAATCCACTTTATTAATTCATAATATAGTAGTGATTTCACTTCAAAATTCATAACCCATAATAATTAATTCCAAAAGGCATCATGGATCATGGCCTGGATTTTTGGTACACTCTCGAGAAATTGTTGACATAGTTCCATGATGGATTAGGTTCACTCCCTAATACTATATTTTTATTATAATAGACCTCCCACACACTACACCTGACATATCATCAAAATAAAACATTACCAAATGCATTAGAGTGCTATTAGGGTGAACCATTAATTTGATTGGACCAAGGCCCCATAAGGGTTTGAGTTCACTCTCTATCCCTTTCCTTCATAATATCTAGGTGTGAAACATTGGAGTTATATCAATATAAATTTCCATTTACATCACAAAAACTATGAATCTTCTTTAAAATTTATAACTTTGAAGGCTTTTTCGTAGAAATAAATTACTTGAATACACATGTGTCATGATAAAAGTCATGTTGCCTGGAAATGATATCAATATTCATTCACATACCCTTATATGAATATAATATGTTTACACTATAAAAATAATATATATCTACACATATTAATATTGATATTTATATTTGAATAAAATATAATTTCATACTCTCATGAATTTATTCATTAAAAAATAGTATCACTTTTATATAAAATGACATATACAACTATGTATGTGTATTTACATATATAAACATATAATGTAATTTTTATATATATGAATGTCTTAAATAAAACTTATTCTTACGAAATTAAATATATATATATATATATATACATAAACTGGTTTTGGAAACAATAAGTTAATTTAAAAGTTCAACAACTTCTGTTTCACTCATAGGTGCCTAATTAAAATTAAAAAAAAAATTAAATTTACTCTATTTAAGATCATACCTTTGGGATATAGGGGTTTTGACATGTAATGATGTGTACATATAAATATTCATTTTCATCATTATTTTTAATTTTGATTTTTGAGTAATAAATCATATATATGTATAGGTAAAAATTTAATTTTCTAAAAAGAATAACAATAATAATAATTTCCATAAAATAAGTCACACAATCTAAAGAAATTTCAGGCATTTTTTAATTAAATACCAACATGAATCATTGTGGTAGAGCATAAAAAAGAGCATATTTCCATCTAAAAGACTATTGAAATACAATTCTATTTACAGTTCTAATGCACTAAAACTTTTTTGACTATTAAAATTTCAAATACATATAGAGTTTATATATTTTATGCATAAATTAAATAAAAGTCAGCATTCCATCATAATGAAATAATAAATTTTTTTAATGAGTCATGAAAAAAATATTATTATATGACTAAAAATTAATATAAAATTTTTAAAAACACATAAGCACCTTGATGTGTTTGAGTATATTATTCAAAAAACTCTTCGTTTCCCAGAAATAGATTTGAAATAAATCAACTTTATAAGAAATTTTTTAAAATAAATGAATACATGAAAAATTTATAGTTATCATACTATCGTTAAGATAAAAAATTGTTTGAAAAAAAATGTAATTAATATAGAAAATTTAATAAAATCAATTGGCATAAATTGACTGAATTTCAGAAAACCTAAGAACATATTTCAAAAAATAACATATCTTACCATGTAGATGATTCCAGTGCGTAATAATAAAGAAAAAATGAATAAAATGAAGGATTGGATAATACTACTAGTTGATTGGATACAATTATAAAAAAATAAAGAACAAATTTACCTTCTTAAATATATTTTAAAATACAAAATCCCCATACAAAATTAATTGAAGAAGAAGTTTATTTCTTAGTCTCTAATAAAAAAAGAAATAGAACTAAAATCATTACTACAGATAAGTTAACAAAAGATTCTTCCCCATTTTTCCCTATTTCAACATCGAAAATCCTTTATAATCAGATAAGAGACACCCGAAAAAAATTATTCATAACTATATCAATGTGAATAGTTGATTCCTTATAAAAAATAAATCCATACATTCTTAGAAAAATAATCCCTAAAAAGACAAAAACATGTATACTTGGGAACACAATAGACAATAGATGAAAAATTAAAATACCTAAAATTCATGCCAGTTAGTTCGTATCCCTAAAATTCAACTCATATATGAGTCAAGAGATTTAGGTGAGAGACACTACTCTGTAAAAATGATTTTTGAGGCCATTAAGATTTACAAAAATGAGGTTCATGTCGAATGATTTCTTATGGGGTTCATTGGCTTAATCTGTAGGCGATCATCCCCTAGACTTGCAATTTTGAAACATGTCTCATGTTGTAAGAACATTGATGAATATGTGGGGTTCTAACTTCTGTTCCTTATTGGATACAGTATTTAGGTGGTATCCCATTGCTGGAGAGATGACAACATGAGGGGAGGAGGGGCCTTCGAACACTCACCCAACAGCGATTCCCCTTAATGAAATTATTTATTATTTTTTCTTTTATTTATTATAATAAATTATTCATTTTTAACTTTTTATTATATATTTATTCATAACTATTATATTTTATTAACCATACAGTTTATGATTATATAAAATTATAATTTTCAAGTCATATTGTTATTATTTTTATTATTCCAAAATAATAATATTTATATGCTAATTACACCTTTTTTTATGAATCTTTCAAATGAGAATTAATAATATATCCTTGAATTTTATTTGTAACAAAAAATTATATATATGTGAGTCTTATATTTTCTTGTTTTTGAATAAATTACATAACATAAATTTATTTTCTATTGTAATATATTATAATATTCATATAATTAATAAAAAATATTATTTGAAAAATTTATTTATCAATAAAATCATATTTTAAATTATTATTATTAAAATTATCATTATTATAATATTATTTCATAATATTTACTATTACATTTTTCAAAAATATAAATTGTAGTGAAACTTCATCACACCTAAATGTAAATATATGTTTATATTTATAATTAAAAAATAGATCAAAAATATAAATATGTTTTTAGATAAATCCCTTTTCAAAGTTATTTAATTACTATAAAAACACACACACATATATGTAAATATAAGTGTTATTTTTAGTTTCATTTACCATAATTTTATCTAAAAAGAGTGCAACAGCTATAATCAACATTCATTATTTGTTTAAATACATAACCTTAAGAATCATTCTATATTAATAGTTATCATGTTTTTTATAATATTTCCTTGTTTGTAGATGCTGATAGTTATAGGTTTAATATTACCACCTTCTTAGTTAGAGTAGATTTTTATTGTACCATGTTTAACATATTTATTAAATAAACAAGAATGTCATTTTTTAATAATTATTTATTTTATTTTACCAAGAGGTATATTTATATAAGAGTTATAGGGGTGATATTGTATCACCTAATAAAGAGCATAAAATGTTCTATAATAACACTTTTCACAACAAGATATAGCAGTTGAAATTTCCCAAATCAGACAAAAATGATGATTTTAAATGAAATAAAATTTATAACCCAAATAAAAGAAAAAAAATATTATAGAATATGCCATTAGTTCTTTTCAGAAAAATTATTGTTAATTTTGAATATAAATGTTCACTTGGAAGAGGATCGGTTACACCGTGAGTGGGATTGAGGTGAGACAGATTCCTACAAATCACAAATGACATATGGATTATTTTCATAATATACCAAAACAATGTGAATACGTTTTCTTCATTTTTGTCATTTATTTTTTATTAAAATTATTTCCATGTTTTAAAAAAATACACACCTAGATTCATACCTGTCATATCGTGAATCATAGTCTGGTTAGGATGATTCCAATATATAAAAAATGAATTATGTATTATTTTTATAATGTATCAAAACAATATGAATGAATTTCCTATGTTTTGAGTATTCCAGTTCTGTTTTTCACTAAAATGTCATTTTAAATTGGAAACAGTCACATTAATTAATAAAATTGGAATCATATGAGGTTTTTACATGAAAAAAATTTATATTTTTCAAAATGATTTATTAATAACATTATAATGTTATAAAATCAATCTATTTTTTTACTTAGTTTTCAGTGATTCAATTTTTTTTATTAAACTGTTAATATAAAATTTATATTAGACACTTTGAGTCATACCGGCCACACTATGGGTTGGATTAAGGTTCAGATGATTCCATCACATCAAAAATGAATTATGGATCATTTTACTAAAGTATCAAAACAATATGAATGTGTATTCATTGTTTGGAGTATGTCATTTTTTCACTAAAATTAATGTCAATTTTGAAAAAAAAAGATGCACATGGAGTCATACCGATTACATTATGTAGTAGAATGATCTAAGGCAGATTCCTACATGTCGAAAATGAATTATAGATCATTTTAATAATTTATCAAATTATTTTGAATTTTTTTACTCATTTTAGAGTATTCCACTTGTGTTTTTTACTAAAATGTCATTTTAAACTGTAAATATTCACTTTGATTCATATATGTTGCATCGTGTGAGGGATAAACCCGATACTAATTCACATAAATAAATAATGAATTTTTATTAATATTAATTATTTATTAAGACAATAAAAGCATGTTTTCTTGGTTTTAAGTGAGTGCAACTTTTTTGTGTTAGAATGTCAATTTTAAACTGATAATGGAAAATTTGAGTCACACTAGACATCGTGATTCAAATTGATATGTGGATGATTCCTCCCCATCAAAAAATAGTTATGGATATTTTTCTAAAACTAACAGACAACCCTAATTATTTTTCATCGTTTTGAGTATGTTAGTAATTTTTTTATTAAAATAATGTCACTTTTGAATAAAAAGATGAAAATGGAGTAATATCGCTCACACCGTGCATCAGATTTAGATGTGTTCAATTACAAAGTATCCCAAATGACATATGGATCATTATAATATTGTATACAAAAAATTTATTTAATTTTTTTTGAATATGGCACTTTTTTTATAAAAATAATTCATTTTAAACAATAAACCCAATCTTTGAGTCATACAGGTCACATCACCTGTGGGTTTGACTGAAGAATGATTGATACATGTAACAAAAAAATTATCAAACATTTTTATAAAATATCAAGACAATCTAAGTGAGATTTCTTATTTTTTTGTGATTGATACTTTCTTATACTAAAATACCAATTTTATACTGATAACAAACACTTTGAGTCATACCAGTCACACCATAAGTCGGATTGAGGCACAAATAATTCCGACATATCATAAATGGATTATGGATTGTTTTCCTAATATAACAAAATACTTTAAATGTTCTTTCATGGTTTTGAGTATGTTAGGTGTTTCTTCACTAAAATTAATGTCAATTTTCAATAAAAAGTTTCATTATGAGTCATACAAGTCACATCGTGCATCAGATATTAGTACCTATGATTTAAAAAATACTAAAATGACTTCTGGATCATTTAAATAAAGTATCAAAATAATCATAATATGTTCCCTCAGTTTTGATTATGCCACTTTTTTTAACAATAAATTCAATTTTTAAATTGGAAACATGCACTTTGAGTAACACAGGTCGCGTCATGTAAGGGTTTGACAAGAGACTGATTCATACATGCCAAAAATGGATTTCGAATCATTTTCCTAAATTATGTAGAAAATTCGAGCATGTTTTCTCAGTTTTTAGTTAGCGACACATGTTTGTATTAAAATTTTCATTTTAAACTGACAAAAAACATTTTGACACCATTTTTACAGAACCAAATCTTGACGTACATAGAGACTACATTACATTTTCAGAATAATTAATACATGAAAAAAACAGACGCCCAAATATTGTATTAGTTTAGTGTCTTTGGAATCTCAGAACATAATCTTCTAATCATGGTGAAATATCTTCAAAATCTCCCATAAAGATATTACCCTTTTGGTTTTTTATCTAAAAACTTTCATTATATCCCGGGGAAAAGAAAAAATAAAAATGGTGAGCTAAAATTCTCAGTAAGGGTAAACATAGAGAACATAAAACAATCCATAAACATATGAATGCAAAAACATGAACATAAAATATAAACATAAAAATCATGAGAAAAGACCTAAATAAAGGACGTGGGTAAGGAATATATCATAATAGATCAGTAATCATGATAAAATAGAATGGGAATAAAGAATGTTATTGTGTCAACCATTAATCACAAGTTATGATTTCCATAGTATCCATGGCATTACTTCAATAACCATATTAGTGGACAAAGCCCATTTCTGAATCGAGTTCACTCCACGTTTCAGTCCTATAACACTGAACCAGATTAACTTACCATTCCCACCATTTCTATCACATGAGATATAAATCTTTACCCAATGAATTGGAGGGACATATAGGTCCCACAAATCTCATAATGAAATCATTCTTTTGTGTGCCACAAAATCATAAATCATACATCATATCATTACCCATGTAATAAAATGGGATTCTTAAACACCATGCCATAATAACATAAACCATATAGAAAAAATGGACATCATTTAATCATAAGAAGAATAAAACATTGTATATAATGGAGAAAATATACTTGAAACATAAACATATTAAATAATGTCATTTTTAAATGGAAAATACTTTTGATAAATCACTTGAAATGAATTCTCAAGGAAAATATACTTTATTCTTTAAAATAAATTTCTTTTAAAAAAATGCCATGAAATCATAAAAAAAATCTGTTTTGTTCAAAATAATCATGAAATATTATAGAGGTAGCTTCATTAAAATGAGTCGTTATGAAACCATAAAAATTTGTTCAAGACGTATAAGTTAAAAATAACATTCTCCTTGTACTTTTGTCGGAAAAGTAAAACAGTTTCTCGTGTGGTAAAAAAAAGTAAGATTCATTTAATAACATGTGTTAAAATTAATAAATGGGTAAAAATTCCATTAAAAATAAATGAAAACATTTTCAGAAAATAGGGACATGGATGATAACAAAAACCCCATTAAATACTTACGAATAAACAATCTCGGATAAGAGTGAGATTGGATTGTTATCCCTTACCTTAAGTCCGATATGATTTGTATGTATCTGAACCTCCTATATACTGATTTAAAAAATGTCATTGACTTATTAAATAATCATATTCATTGTTATGATATCATATATAGTTTACTTATTACTTTATATTAACCGTTCTTTTGTAAATTCGATGTAAAAGCAGCGATTTGGGTAAAATCGTTTCATTTATTGTACGTGTTTCAACTTGTTTTTCTTGATATTGTTACTTATATCCCGTTTTACATAATTCCAGAATTTAAAACATGATTTATATATAATATATATTCAGAATAAACATATATATATATATATATGATAGATCGATATATGGAATGAAATACACCATTCAGGGAGACGGTAGGCCGTACGTATGAATGAACGCTGTTTTCATTTCCTTATTTAATTGAATGGAATTAAGTACAAGACATACAAATATATATACATAAATCCAGTATCATTATTATTTCATGTATTTCATTATTATTCTTTATATTTATTTTAAAATCATTCATTAATGGTTAACATAGAGAAGGAATCTCATCGTGTCATGGATACGGTAGTCCGTACGTACGCACGAGCGCTGATATCATTCTCATGATCATGGAATTGTATTGAATTGTATTTATAATATATCAGAATCAATATCACTTTAAAATAATCATATATTTTTTTTATTTACATCATTATAACCATCCAAGTAAGGTGGTGGTTGGAAAACGATTACACCACGGCGTGAAGACGGTATTCCGTATGTACACACGAGCGATGATTTCGTTTTCCGTAGGATGGATAGAAGGTGAAAAAGGGTTGTTTAATATTTATAATAACATATAGGTATGTAATTAATAATTTTGTTATTACTTTATAATGAGACAACTAACGAAGAAGTAGTAGAAGAAGAAAGAAACTTGAGGGAATCAGAAGAATAGATTACCTCTTCTTCGACGCACCTCCTTTAAGATTCATCTTAAAGAACTATAGTTTGTATTTTGAGAAGACTAGAACCTACAGAATGTTTCTAGGGATGTTTAGAAGAGAAATGGGATGGGTTTGACCGAGCTTAAAGGCTTAAAAGGGTGTGAATAGAAGAGGGAAGGTGTACCCTTTTTATAAGGGAGGGGAGGGGAACCTTGGGAAAAACTTAAAATATTATTTTATAATAAAGTCATATTCTGTTTATAATAGTTAGAAATTGATTTATTTATAATCTAAAGTGAGGAGGAGTCTAAATACTCTCAACCAATTGGGTTTATAATGTTTTAGGTTACTATTTTATCCTTATCTTTTAAATTTAACTCTAAGTTAAGTAATTTAACTTTTACCATGTCTTCTTGTATTCATACACTATATGGTAAATAAAATTATGATAACCAGCCAAACAGACCCCAAGAGTTTCAGTATTAATATATATAACCTTATTTAAGACATTTGGAAGAACTTTTGATTTTAAAGAACATAATAACAATTAATAATAAAATATTTTTTTAAAACTATTTTATGTCAATTTTAACACAATTTGGTAATTGATTTTTATGAAAATCATAACAGCATTATTAGTTCTAGAAAATATAATTAAAACATTAATAAAATGTCATATTAACCTAGAAAATTAGTGTAATTCATAAAAAGTCTCAAATTACATTTATTTGAATATTTATAATATCAATTATTTTAATATTTCATTATTTAGGTAATTACTGAATCACCATTGTGCCATAAATAATGTAAATTATATAATGTATAAAAATTATAAATAAAATACCATTAGGTAGGAAATATTTGTATTTTTCTAAATAATATTTATAGTCGAATTTATCTTATTTATTACCCTATATTAAAAATGTTTTAGTTATTAATCATTGATTTTAAATATTTTAACTCTTCTTTAAATAAAATAATATTATATGTCCTAATCTAATACAAGTGGACCTAAATGGTCATATTTTATTTATAAGGTTGTTTTTGGTCGAATTAAACTTATCTAAAAGAATTAAGACATGTTTTGGGGTAATAATAATATCATTTTTACCCTTAATTACCATATTTACTTTGAACCGTGGTAAAATAAAAGTAAAAGGTTACTATTCGCTAAAAATTATTTTTATCTTATTGAACCACATTTTCACCTTGATATTAATAGTGTCTCTCAGATTTTAGAAATTTCACTCATAGAAGCGGTAAAGATATGTTTTATATAAATTTTTAAATTCCCCTAGTTGGTGGATAAAAGACGGTGAAAAGTTTAAAAAAAATTAATATATCTAATATTATTATAAAATGACTGAAATGAATTACATTGAAATTATATAGGTATTATGTATCAATTTTGACCTAAAATTAATTTAAATAAAAAATTAATTATTTAAATAAAAAGTCTGTTTTTAAATAGTAACCCAGTGTTTTCACTATTCATCAAAAATTGAAAGTTTTCAGAAAAATAACAAAAATTTACTCTAAGCTAATTTCGATATTCTGAATCCAAAAATGAAGTCCATTTTGAAAGTTAAAATTTATAAAATATCAAAAAGTTGGTATTACTATTCATTAGGACTAGTTCATAATAATATTATAATAATATCTCGTTTAGTAAAACTTGGTATTACGTATAACACACGCTATCGTGGATGGTCTGGTTGCGTGTAATGAAAGCCAAGTCAGGGTTGTGTGTAGTGAAAGATTCATATGTCGTTTCATATAATAATATCCAACCGTATTTTATTTATACATTGAATATTTATATACATACACTCAATGTTGCATAAAACAACTTCTATCAAACGAACTTTAAATTTTGTGTAACACGATCCAAGATTAGTGTTGTGTATACTGCAAGCTAGTACGGTGTTGCGTATAAAAAAATATAATTTTGGTGTCACATACAACACAAGACATCAATGAAATTAAAAATAATAACTCTCATAAAATCTTGGGTTGTTAAATTCTACCTCCCTTATAATGAATTTCGCCCTCAAAATTCGTCGGGGTTATAAACCATTTACTACATGAAATTTTCTATAATAGAATCCCACATCGTAAAAAGGAATACTAAAGATTAATTTAGAAAAACTAATGTTTGAAATGGAACGGTTGCCCAAATTAACTAATCCCTTGGTTTCCATATAGGAGAACATAGGTGAAAATACGGATAGGGAATAGAAATATAACCTTCAAGTTTTGATTTAGAGTGGTAGAGAACATGGATATGAAAAATCCAACAATCACAAAGCCATTAATTTTTTATGATTTAAGTTACCATCTGATTCATTAGATATGAGAGTACTGGAATAAAAATTTTGGTTTCCATGATCATTTCCCTAACGTCGATGAACTTTTACAAAAGGAGAAATACTTACTTGATTCTAGTGTAATATCATTATTGGTCATTCCATGAAAAATTACCACTTCATCTCAATTTAAAGAAATGAAGATGAATTTTTCATTCATGAAGTGTTAGCAGATCATGCGATAGAATGATAAGTCATGCCATCTATTTCTATCACAAAAAGGTTAACATAAGTTATTACCAATACAAAAGTCCATCTATGGTGAGATTAATCATATATGATTCCAACAATGGACTTATACCTCATCTATCATACCGCTTAATAAAATAAAACTAGTTTCTAATAACCAGGGACTTCCTGTAGACCAGTGGTATGCGATAAAGGTCTGTCACACTTCAGTTGTGGGTTTGATTCCCACAGCCTTCTCTGACGCAACGGGTTTTCGCCCGTCCTGCTGGTTATCCTTTTTCTAAAACTACATTTTTAAAACATTCCATAAATAATATCAAAAAAATTTCTAGCCTTATAGAATTCTATCTGATTTCCAACTTAATCCATTCCATCCTTTAAGCTTATCGAAAATACTTCTGTACAATCATATAGTATAAGGAAAATGATTACTAGAAATGTCATCAACCAATCATGTGAATACCATCTTTCATCCCCATAAAAGATATATCTTGTTGGTCACATTCCAAACATGTGAATACCTTAATCATGTATTCTCTTGAAAAATGAATACCCATTGAACGTTAGTGAAAACATGAATGCTGTAAAAAGTTGACTCTTTCCACATACCAAAATCCCCAAATTTTTATATACTGAAACCATGATATCACATAGTCCTTATATCGTCCATGAGCTTATCAATACTATAAAACATATCATTATCTCCAAATCCATTCATTATGCGCGTATCATCTACGTTCCAAAAATATATGAATTAACATTTCATGGTTACCGGTAATATTCAATATATACATTCAAATACGTTAGGAAAAACAATAGTGTAACAATACTTATATGTGTCGTTATTACACAGTACCATTAATGTAAATATATAGCAGAACTCTTGGTAAACATACAATCATTCCAATATCATCACAAACCACTGACTGAGCTTCGTTATTTCATTCATCTGATATATCAATTGTAGTCTCTTCATTATCATCAACAAAAATACTACCCATACGACCATGATGATTATCTTCATGAGATTTTCCCTTAGGGAATTTGTTTGCATAATGCCCATACATTCCACATTCAAAACATTTAACCATTGTTGATGTCTTTGAAATACCATTATCCTTGTCCATGGTTTAACTGAACCTTTTCCTTTACAATTACTGGCTTTGTGTCCTTCTTTTCAACACCCAATGCATCTTCTGGTTCCTTTGAAACATTCTCCCTCATTCCTCCTCCAACATGATTTACATGAGGGGAATTGAACTTTCTTTCCTCTATTATCATCACGAAACTCCATATTTCTCTTATTAGCTGAGTCGAGATACTTACCAAAGTTGAGATTACTGATCATATTATGAGATTGTATATTAGGAATAATAACGATTTTTGGACTTCTATATCCAATTTCATTTGGTTGCTCGTGAAAAATATCATTCCATTGTCCCTAATATCCACCATTATCGTGAATCTTCCTGTTTCCACCCATTTTCTAAAACCCAAAAAGAATAGTGTCAGTGGAAAAATCATTCTAGAAAAAAAACATAATAAAGTGGGAGTAACTTCAATATATAACACCTTAGTTTTAATTTTAATATCATTACCATAATTCTAAGACTATAAGCTATACATTTACTTAACCTTAGAGATATCCCTAGACATACCTTAGAAATATCTCTAGGGATCTCACTAAAGTTCTCGTATCCTAGTTTCCAAAGGTTAACCAAACCATCACTCTGATACCAACTGTAGAGACCCAAAGCTTGACATACATAGAAATTACATTACTTTTGCGGAATACTTAATTCATGAAAAAAACAGACGCCCAAAGCTCGTATTAGTTTAGTGTCTTCGGAAACTCAGAACGTAATATTCTAATCATGGTGAAAGATCTTCAATATCTCCCATAAAGATCATCACCTTTTGCTATTCTTACATAAAACCTTCCATTATATATTGGGGAAAATAAAACCTAAAAAGGGTGAGCTCAAATGCTGAGTAAGGGTAAACATAGAGAACATAGAACAATCCATAAACATTTGAATGAAAAAACATGAACATAAAATCTAAACATCAAAATCTTGAGCAAAGACATAAATCAAGGAAGTACATAAGGTATATATCATAATGGATCATCAATCATGATAAAATAGCATGGGAATAAAGCATGTAATTGTGGAAACCAATAAGCACATGTTATGATTTCAATAGTATCCAAGGCATTACTACCATGACCATCATAGTGGAAAAATCCCTTTTACGCCTCGAGTTCACTCCTCATTTTACTTCTGTAACACAGAACCGGAATAACTTATCATTCTATACATTTATATCTCATGAGATATAAATCTTAACCAAAGCATTGGAGGGAGATATAGGTCACACCCATCTCATAATGAAATCATTCTTTCGTTTGCCACAAAATCATAAATCATACATCTTAGCATAACCCATGTAATAAGATGGGATTCTTAAACATCATGCCATCATAACATAACCCATATAGAAGAAATCGATATCATTTCATCATAAGAATAATCAAACCATTTAAATAATGTAGAAATTAATCTATAAATATAAACATATTAAATGATGTCATTTTTATATGGAAAATATTTTTTATAAAACACTAGAAATGAATTCTTGAGTAAAATATCCTTTCATCTTCAAAATCATGATTTTTTACAAAATTTCATGAAATCTTAAAAGAAAATGGTTTTGTTGAAAATAATCATGCAATCATGTCGAGGAAACTTCATGAAAATGAGGCGTTATGAAATCTTAAAAATCCGTTCACGCCGTATAAGTTAAAAACAACATTCTCCTCGTACATTTGTCGGAAAATCCATCAAGATTCTCTTGTGGTATGAAAAAGTAAGATTCCTTTCATAACATGTGTTAAAATTCAAAAACATGTAAAAAGTCCATTTAACATACAAGAAATCCTCTTTAGAAAACAGGGACATGGATGATAACAAAACCCCAGCAAATACTTACGAATAAAAAAATCTCGGATAAGAGCGAGATTGGATATATATCCCTTACCTTATGTTCGATATGCATTGTATGTATCATAACCTCCTTTATAAAGATTTAAATAATGTCATTGACTTATTACATAATCATATTCATTGTTATGATATCATATATAGTTTACTTATGCCTTTATATTACCTGTTCTTTTGTAAATTCGATGTAAAAGAAGAGATTTGGGTATAATAATTTCATTTATTGTACGTGATTCGAATTTTTGTTCATGATATTATTAATTATATCGGGATTTAATTAATTCCAGAATTTAAAACATAATTTATATATAATATATATTCATCATATACATATATATATTATAGATCAATAAATATAATGAAATACACCATTCATGGAGACGGTAGTCCGTACGTACTCATGAACGTTATTTTCGTTTCGTTGTTGAATTTAATGGAATTAAGTAGATGACATACATATATATATATATATACATAAATAATGTATCATTATTATTTCATATATTAAATTATTATTGAAAATATATACTTTATAATCATTCATGACTTGTTAACATGGAGAATGAATGTCATCGTGTCGTGGAGACGGTAGTCCGTACGTACGCACGAGCAATGATATCATTATCAGGATCATGGAATTGTATTGAAGTTTATGTATAATTTTTCAAAATCAATATCACTTTACAATAATCATATATAGTTTTTTATTTATACCATTATACCCATCCAAGTAAGGTGGTGTTCGAAAATAGATTACAACACGGCGTGGAGACAGTATTATGTACGTACGCACGCTCAGTGATTTCGTTTTCTATAGGATGGATAGAAGGTAAAATAGGTATGTTTCATATTTATAATAACATATCAGTATATAAGTAATACTGACGACATTAATTTATAATGAGACAACTAAATAAGATGAAGTAGAAGAAGAAATAAACTTGGGAGAATCGGCAAAACAGATTACCTCTTCTTCGACGCACCACCTTTAAGCTTCCTCTTGAAGTAGTAGATGTGGTCTTTTGAGAAGACCATAACCTCTATAATGTTTCTAGGGAAGTGTATAAGAGAGATGGTCAGGTGTTGACCGAGCATGAAGGCTTATAATGGTGTGAAGAGAAGAGGGAATGGGTTCCCTTTTTATAAGGGAGGAGAGGGGCACCTTTGGAAAAACATCAAAAATTATTTTTTAATAGAGTCATATTAGGTTTATAATAGCTCAAAATTGATTTATTTAAAATCTAATGTGAGGATGGGTCTATATCCTCTCAAAAAAATAGGGTTTTGACATGTTTGGGTTAGTATTTTAACAATATCTTATAGATTTAACTCTATGTTAAATAATTTAACTTTTACCATGTCTTCTTGTTTTCTTACAATATATGGTTAATAAAATTACTATAACCAGCCAAACGAACCCCAAGTAGTACATTATTAAAATATATAACCTTATATATGTCATTTCGCTGATCCTTATATTTTTAGGAATATAATAACAATTAATAATATAATATTTGTTTTAAAAACTATTTTATGTCAATTTTAACACTATTTGGTAATTGATTTTTGTGAAACTCATAACAACATGATTAGTTCGAAAAAGGTTAATTAAATCAATAATAACATGTAATATTATCCTATAAAATTAGTTTGATTCATTAAAAGTCTCAAATTATATTTATTTGGGTATTTATAATATCAATTATTTTAATATTTTATTATTTCGATAATTACTGCGTCACCATTGTGTCATAAATAACTTAAATTATTTAATGTATAAAATATAAAAATATTATACCATTAGGTAGGAAATAGTTTTATATTTCTAATGAATATTTATAGCCTAATTTATCTTATTTATAACCCCATATTAAAAATATTTTATTTATTAATCTTTGATTTTAACTATTTTAACTCTTCTTTAAATAAAATAATATTAAATGTCCTAATCTAATCCAAGAGGACCTAAATGGTCATATTTTATTCCAAAGGTTGTTTTTGGTTGAACTAAACTTATCCAATAGAATTAGGACATGTTTTATGGTATGAATAATATCATATTTACCCTTAATTACCCTATTTACTTTTAACCGTGGTAAATAAAAGTAAAAAGTTACTATTCACCAAAATTTATTTTTTTGTTCTTGAACCAAATTTTACTCCATGATATTAACCTTGTCTCTCAGATTTTCGAAATTCCACTCACATATGCGATAAAGTTATGTTTTATGTAAATTTTCAAATTCTCCTAGGAGGTGGGTAAAAGACGGGGAAAAGTTCAATAAAATTTTAATATATATAAAATTATTATAAAATGAATCAAATGAATTATATTGAACATATATAGGTATTATGTATCAATTTTTTCCTAAAATAAATTTAAATGAAAAAATAATTATTTAAATAAAAAGTCAGTTTTTAAATAGTAACCCAGTGTTTTCACTATTCATTAAAAATTGAATGTTTTCAAAAAAAAATACTAAAAATTTACCCTAGGATAATTTCTATATTCCGAATCCAAAAATGAAGTCCATTTTGAAATATAAAATTTATAAAATTTCAAAAAGTGGGTAATACTATTCATAACGGCTAGTTCATAATAATATTATAATAATATCTCATTTAGTGGAACTTGTTATTGCTTATAACACTCGCTATCATGGAAGGTCACGGTTGCGTGCAATGAAATCCAAGTCAGGGTTGCGTGCAGTGAAAGATTCATTTGTTATTGTGTATAATAGAATCCAACCATCTTTCATTTATACATTGAATATATATATATATATATATACACACTAAATTTTGCGTACAATAACCTCTCTCAAACGTACTTTAAATTGTGTGTAACATGATCCAAGATTTGTGTTGTTTATACTGTAAGCTAACATGGTGTTGCGTAAAGAACAAGATAAATTTGGTGTCATGTACAACACAAGGCATCAATGAAATTAAAAATAAAAATTCTCATAAAATCTCGGGTTGTTACACCATCCCTCCTTGATGACTAGGATATATCAATTCTGATTTTCCTCCAATAGATTTTTCTTACACATACAAACTTATGTGGCGGATTAAAAACAAATTTATTTAAAAAATTAATTTGGATTAAATACCGTTTTTATGACTGGGAATTGTACAGATGTTGCGTCAATAAAACTAGAAGAGAAAATGAATCTTCCAACATATAATGATCTTACATGTGGATTACTACATTGTATAAAATAATTTAAACAAAAGGTAAAAACATTATTTCAATAAGACACCTAAACCCGTAGAAAAATGTATATTATTTAAATAGGAAAGTGTTGTGTGCACCTTTCAAAACAATTTCTCAAAGACTATATTATTTTGATCATCATTTTACTTCATTTCCCAATAATTTTATTTTTTACAAGATACCAATTCATATGATCCTCTTCATTCGTCTCCAACTTAGTCCTGACCTCTACCTTCTCCCCCATGTAGATATTTGATTCTGAATCAGCCTTATCCTTCAGCTCATCATCTACCTATTCCTCTTCCTCTACCTCTGCATCTACCTCCACCTCCGACTCCTCATCCGCTTCAACCTCTACCTCTATGATTTCCAAAAAAATTTGTTTTTTGTAACTCAGTGCTTCAAAAAAGTCGATTTCCTCAAATAAACGTCTACTTGAGAATGATATAAAATTAATACATAATCAATCTGAAACTAATTCTCCACACACATAATGTATTTTTATTTCCATTACTCTAACGAGATAAAAATCATAGTAGTTAATCACATAACATTTTTATCGACATACATTCTGAGAAATATTACACTTCCCACTAATCTCTAATGAAATTTATTTCTAATTAATAATATCTACGTTTTTAGGAATATTTATAGTACTGATAAAATATAGGAAAAAAATACCTATGTAATATTTTTAATAAAATTGTAATTACATTAAAAAATTACCTAATGAGGGATTCTGATCTTTTATTGAATTATAATTTATCTCAAAAATTTAAAAACATAATATCCAAAATTTGTGCCATTCACTTGATTCAGATACTATAGAAATATAGGCCAAAATAAGTAAATTTTAATGAAAAGTTATGATAGTTAATTATTTATATATATAACATAATTTGATTCCATTGGTTGTAATTCATAGGATTTATCCCTTCAGACACCGACTTCATTCCCTAACCTTGCCTATATTTAGTGACTGACCTATCATAAAAAAATATTTTTAAAAAACATAATGAACAAATATTTCTTATTTTTTCTATAAAATAATGATTTTAGTGTATTACATATTCACAATACACATCATGTGTGGTCGATTAGTTTCATATCCACGTATTGGATCCAAAAAATAAAAAATCAGGCAGTCCAGATTGAATGCGATCTGCATCCAGTTCCCCCTAAAAAAATATTTAAGAACTAAAAAATTTATAAATATATTTTATGAGATTATATTGTATAGTTATATCTTTTAATTATAGGTATAAAAAATAAATTTAATCTAATACTTTTTTTATTAAATTCTACATGTAACTAAAATTATATCATCTGAATTGTTTTATTATCCAAATTAAATTCTTCCATAAAAATTATATAGGTATTAGTGAATCCAAATCCATCTTTTCATTATATCCCCTTAATATAGATAAAATAAAATTATATGTAGAAAATATTAATAGTTATAAAATTTAATAAACATAATAGGTTACTATTTCGATAAATGTATAATGAAAATAAACTTTATGAATATATTCACAAGAGATATTCCCAACCATTTGTGCTTGAGAAAATATTATAGAGTCTCCATAACAATTATGCATTTCAAGAAATCCCCATATATTTCTTCTCATTATTCAATATAATACATAGTTTTATCTTTAAATGTTTCCTCTGCATGATGTTTTATGGAAAAAAATGTTAATATGGAAGTGGTTGGAAGAAGGTACTGTAGGTAGGTTGTTTTTTTCTTGGTCGATCATCTATATTTTCATGATTCGACCTTCAATTTCTCCACCTCTTTATGCATCTATTATATCAAACCTCACTTTAAAATTTTTATCATAAAATGTTTCTTGTTATTCATATGATAAAATTTTTTAAGGACCTACCTCATCGATAATTATAAGATTAGATGAAAATGTTATTAAATATCCAATATAATCATTGAGAATTGTAATATCTGAACCATCATGTGATAAAGAAACTTAGTAGTCGGCTCATTAGATACCCCAATCCCCACTATTTTTATCTTTTGGGTGGGCTTGATAGTGTTTCGTGTGTCATGGGATATTGTACATTTAAACCACCATGAAACAGTGGTGTGTGGGTGTTTGAAGATACAAATAACATACAATTGTACCATATATAATTTTTTAATATAAATTTATCAGAAGTCTTTTTATTTACATTTAGGTAAAGGATAAATAAAAAATTGATTTCATAGGGTAAGCTATATAGTAGGGGGAATAACTATCCTCAATGCTAGTAAGATCATTTTTTTCATGTGTGTATCTTTTCTCCACTACATGTAAATTTTTTCATTTCGTATACATTGGTCTCCCAAAACAGACTGAAAAATAATAGCATTTAGTGAGTCTAATTGGGTCAACAACAATCTCATGATTTTATATATATCTTCATGTGGCTTTATCTTCTCAAATTATGTTTTATGAGAGACTACAAAACCAAATCTTATAACATGGCCATATTGTTATAGATGCTTCAAAGCTACTAAAGGTAGCTTTTCAACTAATATGATCATTGATGATTCTTATGTCTAAACCATATAAAAAAAGAAACATAAATAAATATTTTTATGTAATATTATTATAAATAATAAGTAATTTAAATTATTTCATAATTACACAATATTCCTATATTTTATTATTTTCATCAACTAATTTACCCCTCTTAGCTAATGAAGCATACCCATTACTTGTTTTATGATAGGGGCATGTTGGTTTTGTTACACATTCTTTTTTTTCATCACTATTTCTCTATTTCATAAATTAATAATTTTGAATACATTTAGACAAAATAAATAATTCCAATAATATATTTTTGACTAAAATAAACCTGAAATTATTGCCCATGGCAAAGATTTATGAATGTAGTCCTTGTTTACATCTTTATAACATGTCTATAACTTACTGGTTGGTGGAGATTTATTTTCCCATTAGAATCCTTAAGATGTAACTGTCTAAGAAGAGTCCAGAGGCCTCTATGGTCTTTTCTAACAACCATTAAGGACAGTTTCATATATAAATATTCTAAAAAATGAACTCTACAAGAATAATGAATATAAAATCAATGTTTCATTATAAATTTTTTATGTAAAATAGTGAATGTTTATTACATAATTATCATTATATTATTCTAAGGAATTTATTTCATTACATGATAGTTGAGGTGTAATGAAAAAAATGTAAATTAGCACAATTCTCCATGTTGTTACCCATGATAACTAATTAACATTGACTTTTTTGGGTCAATAGTTTGGACACATTGATTCCAACCAAACTCAAATTTATATCCTCACTTATTAACATGATAATTTTATTCACCACATTGATGTTGTTATATATATTTTTTCATCAACATGTCGTAGATCCCCTAATGATTCTGTAGTTTCATCATCAACAGTTTGTTCCCCTCAAGATTGGTAACATCATCATGTGCAGAAGGTATTGTCTGCATGAGTATTCAATCATATTTTTTTTAATAACAACAATACAATACACCTCATGCATAAAATTCCACATTTTCAGGATATTTTGTGAAAATTGATACTATCTTGAACATATATATATATATATATATATATATATATAATTCTTCAATATTACATTATATCTAACCTTCATTACCATTATTTAATCCAATCATATATACTTTATTATCTTCTATCTCTTGATGATGTATTGGAGCCCCTCTTTCAAACTATCCCTCCTCCCAACATTATGGTTCCAATGTTCCTTGATGACATACCTCTTGTATAGTTATTATTGGTTTTTGGTTCTAGATATCTATCCCCCATATTTTGTGTATATCCACCTATGTTACATGAAATAATCTAAAAACTTTTCATCCCATGCCTAGTAAGGGTGATCATTTTTTATGAGTACATCGTAGAGTATTTCAATGAACATAGATGAAATGGTGTATGATTCTCAAGAAACAAAATTCAATAATAATTGTTTGGGAGATGAAAGGTCTCTTACCCCACCATGAGAACATTAAATAATCCAAACTATGATCCACTATTTGTACCATACATTATGAGTTCTTTTACCTAACATGTATCTCCAATATAAGAGTTCTATATCCACTAAGGATCAAAAATAACCTAAAGGAAATTTTAATTATGGAACCTAGCATATTACATTTCATAAATTAAGAAATAAACATTCAAATCCAGATGACTTCCACTCATGGTCATTTTTATCCACTCAGAAAAAATTAATGTTATTTATTTCTTTTAAAATGATTATTTTTTGGTAGTGCTTATAGGATATAAACAATTGTTTTGGTATTGGTGTGAGGCGGACAAGATTTCATGAAAACTAACCATTTCTCCAACATTCTAAGAGAAATTATCCTGAAGATGAAGCTAAAAATAGTCCTACAGAGATATTATCATTATGGGTGGAATACCTCCAAGTGTCATATTAGTACCCATTTAAATTTATCATGGTTTATATGGAAGAGAATCAAAAGGAGAGTTTGATATGTTTATTTTGTAAAAAAATGTTCAAAATTTGTATTTTCTGGAGGTCAACCATCGTAAGAGTATTCTCATCCATTTGTATGTAACTATGGATTTCTAATAGTATACAATGTTAAGAATGGAAAAATAAAAATAATTTCTGATGAAGTGATGTCAATAGTAATCAAGGGAGTCGTATAAGAAAATGATTATCCAGAATATCAGAAAAAACCCATTCATTATATTTTGATTAATTTTTATGTGTCATTTTTTTAAGGAGTAGTAAATAAGGAGGTTGAAAGGCTGAAAGAATTGAATAATGAGTTGGGAGATGATGTATTCAAATCTATGGCAGTCGATTTGATGAAAATTAATAAATAAAATCTGAGCAGGACGTATGCCATAAGGGAAATTTGGAAACACGAACATAGGAGGAATGATAGTTTAAAAGAGGAAGTCTAATCAATCCTCAAGAGATTTAAGGCAATCAAGAATATGTGGATGGATTAAATAAAGGTAGTTAAGGTTAGTTGTAGTAGAGTATTGATGTATTATATACCTGTTGAATAAAGTAAAAATATTTATGAATGATGCATGAAATTGTGGACCTTAATTCATTGAGTGTATTTTATTTCACTTCTATCTCACCAAAATGGAATTTATTTACACAAACAAATTTTTGAAACCCATGGTCCTCTTTTATGAAAAGTTATTTAAATTACTTATTAATATTTTGTGTTGTATGATTCTTTCAATTATCAGACATTAGGAATATTCTAATAAAATAATAATTAGATAAATTGTTTTCATGTTGATCAAAGGAATTAAAAACATCAAATAAAACCAACATATTTACTTTACATAAAACATTATTTTCATCTTTGATCACATGTAGCCCATGAATCCATGGGTTTAAGGTGTGAAGGATTGATTATTTATTAGATTATTTAGAGTATTAAATGATAACTAGTGGAGAAATATAGAGGTTTTTTCCTAAAGGGTAGTATGGAAATTCACATAGGGTTTTATTTTTACATAGTATTTGTCAAATTATTATTGTTTTTATTCATGTAAGAATATATACTAAATGGATTCTATTGTTTACTATTTTATATAGAAGCATTTTCATGTGAGTTGGTTCATAAGACAATTTCTTGTGGATCATGATGAAAGCTAATTTTTTTAAATCCTTTGGATATTTTTATGTTTTTGTGGGTTGTCTAATAGTTTGATTTAGTTTAGGTTAGGTTAGGAATATTTGGATTATATTATGATCTTACTTTTTTCAAAATGATTAATTTATTAATACGAAAAAAATACACACACATCGAAAAATAAAATATATTTTTTAAAATCATGTCACATCATCAAAAATCACTCCATTCTTGGAGAGGAATTTATTTAAATAATAGTTGGATAGAAAAGTAAACTCATATATAACATCTTCTATAGATGGGATATCATATGGAAACTATAAAATTGGAATCTGATCTGGTGTGTCATGCTATGAAATGATTTCATTAATAAATATAAAATAATTTATATTCATAAAATATTTTTATTATTAGTTTACAAAAATTAATAATTTTTAGAACTTATTATAAATTTAAAGAAAATGGGAAATTGTTGGAATACATTCATTGTTAATTAAATTAAAATTTATTTCATTTAATGATCTCGCTATCCCATTGAATATTATATTATCTCAAAACTATAATGTATTAGTGTATATATTTTTCAGTATATTGTTAAAAATTATAAAATATCAAACAATTATAATCATGAATATTTATAAAAATACATTATAATTTTTAATTTTGAATCAAATTAAAAAATCAATAAGTATTCTTATTTTGATTTTAATGAAAATTTAAATAGTTTGATTCTGATAACATTATAACTTAATAAAATATAGATAATGTTAACCAATATAAAAAATAAAATTGAAAATATGGTTCCCCAAACTAGATTAACCCATTCACATAAAAAATATATGTATATGAGAATAATTTATATTATTCACATCAAATAACATTTATTCTAAAATCATTAAAAAATAGGGTTAAATTTTTTTTCATCTTCATGTCTATATCATACTTTGGAAAAAACATTCAAACATTGAAAAAACAAACTATCATGAAGCTAACATGAAATAATATAACCAAAATATAAAAATAATCACCACCAATTGTACCAACAGAAGGAGTTGCAGTCCACAATGGTCTCATATGAACATGAAATTACTTTACAGAGTAGGGGTGGCGTTGTGTAGGTATAGGTAAGTGAGAAAAAGAGAGATTAGATATAAGGTTCTTCATGTATAAGAAATACACAAAAACACAGTCCATGGAAAACAAAAAATCAAAAAAATAATGGAGGAAAATAAGAAGACAACATACAATGGGCTATATCCTTGATTGGTCAGAGGGATCTTAGATGAGTCACACCGACAATAGGGTAGTTCAATGAGAGATTGATAATCCAGAGTGACTGAGTTGCGATTAAGGTTATTTAATATAGATCGGGACATCAATATCATATATTTCATAAAATCATGAAAAGATATTGATTTTTATCCACGATAAACAAATACTGATAAAATACATCTTTATTACCACTAACTTTTGAGCACTCATAAATATTTCTTTTAAAAAATATTTGTTAGCGCTTATAAAATTAACCTTTATTAACGCTACAACATTAGCATTGATAAAGGATACAAAAATATAATTTTTTAATTATATTTATTAAAATTTTATAATTATTTAAATATGTAATTATTAATTTATGAATATATGAATAATACATTAAAAAATTAATATTTATATATTTATATATAGATATCCCCAGGGTGAAGTTCAGTTGTGACTACTTTCGTGGGTCTCGGTGGGGTCTCAAGTTCAAGACTCGTTGAGTACATTATTTATAAAATTATTATAATTATAATTTTTTAAAAATATATATAACTATTTATTTATAATTTTATAAATAATTATTTAAAAAATAATATTTATTTATTTATAATAATTATTAATATTTAAATATTTAAATATTATTAATATATATTTATAAATATATTTAATTATAAATTTTTTTATTCACAAATATCTTTTTCACATTATTAGTGGATATATAATATTAAATACATGCATTTTGAAAATTAGCGAAAAAATAATAATTCAAAGTTAGTACACTTTAAAAATATTGATAAATTTGATAGTTTTATTAATTAAATATAAATTGTAATAAAATATGGATATATATATATATATTTAAGTAATGATTAATGAATATTGTAAATACTAAAACATAGTAAATAAATAAATAAAAATAAATAATATATAATGATCAAATTCAAAAATAAAGAAAATAAAATAAAGAAATAATATTAAAAATTAATAAATTTTACCCTAAGTGTAATACCGTTAAAGATAAATAATCACAATTGGGAAATATAAATCATTATATATTAAATTGATCATTTTATAATGAAATTCTAATATATAGGAAAACATGAAAAAATTACACAAATATTTGGTGTATGTGTTTCTATATAAGAATTCATTAATTGTGTAAATATATTTTTGTGTACATTGTATATAAAAATGTATTAATTACACACACACAGATATATATATATATGTGTGTATGTGTGTGTGTGTTAAATCAATGTAACACATGACTTTTGATATATGTTAAATTGTAAAATCAAACAAAATTTTAAATTAATAAGACATTAAATTGTTTTTAATTATTACATTTAATTCATTTTACATATATTTAAATTTATTATATATTATTTTTCACTACTTCAAATTAATATATATATATATATATATATTTTACTTATTCATTTTTATTAATAATTGATTCAATAATTATATAAATATTTTTTTAAATTATTCATTTTTTATTTTTTTGCTTAATTTTTAATTTTTTAACTATATATATATATTTAATATATAATATTTATTAATATTTATAATAAACTAATATATGTATATCAAATTTATTAAGTGTTATAGATAATTATTTAACTTATAAGATTTTTGTTATTTTTCCTAATTAACTCATTTTAAATTTTTATATGTTTAATTATTTCATTTTATTCATTTTACATTTCCATATTGTTAATATATAAAATTTATTAATTTTTATGATTTATATTTATGTACATTCAATTTATTGACTTTTAACAATAATTATTTGATTAATTTTTAATCTCATTTATTTATTTAATATTTTTTATGTCATTTGATAGCACTAAAAATGAGTAGATAATGTATACCCTTTATTACCGCTAAAAATAAAGTGCTGATCGAGGGTACCCTTTATTAGTGAAAAAAATTAAAGTGATGAAAAAAGGAACCCCTTATCAACACCAAAATTATTTTTAGATAATGATGAACTTTATTATGGAATTTTTCTAGAACTCATAAATGCCAGTGCTATTAAAGGCCTCCTTTGTAGTAGTGGTATCAACCTGTTAAGAATTTAAGGTACTCCATCATTAATGATATGTTAATCAATATTTTTTGGGTGCTTTTATAGTCTTCCTAAAGATTTATATTATTTTATGTGGAAAATTAAATAAAGCTCATCGATTCATGTTTATTTTAATTAATGGATTCTATATAAAAATTCACTAGAGACATAGAGGGGTTCTCCCCATGTTCATAGACTATCCTTAGTTCCTTGGAGTTTTTCTACTGAGAACTGGACTACTTTTTATGTATAGTGTAATTTCATTCTATGTGATGGTATTACACACAATGTAATGGTCTCTATTAATATGACGTCAAAAAGGATCAGAGCATGAAGGGTTTATACACTATGTACTCGGATGAAGTAATGATTCAGAAAAATGAGATTTTAAAAAATGGTGACACATTTTACTGAAAATCATGCATTCATCGATTATACGATGTCTAATGTGATTACACACCTAGTAAATAACATAATATTTTTTTTATGGTGGTTCATGGTTGATTTTCATTTAATTTCACATGTATCTTTTCCACTCTCCATGTTGACCTCACCCTATGAGATTTTGGGTGATTTCCAAACTTTTGGTTCACTTCTCTCACAGATTGATCATCTGAGTTATTCTATACCTATATGGGTAAGATTTCCTTTGGATTATTTATTCCTTTGGTCGATACTACTACCTTGTTTGTAGATAGGTTTCACATTCCTGATCATATAGTGTTTCCAATCCATCAGTTTCAGTTTCTTATTTCATGATGTCTTCTAAGAAAGATCGCATGTTTTATAATCACAATTGATGAAGGAGGATTGGTTTATACCATTCTGAGAATTTAATTTCTATACAATTGGATAATGAAATGATCAACTTATTTTTATTGTTAAATTCAATTTGGGGTTTAATTTATTTGAATTGATATATTGTTATAATGGTTTTCATGAAGAGGAAAAAATTTCATAAAGGGTTTTCATTGAAAACATTTTTTCTTTATTTATAAATTGGTTTCAAATAATTTATTGGATCATATTGGATTTGAATTTTTTTTTAAACTGTTAACATGGTTTTGAAATTTATTTTCACAATTGGAACATTGGGAACCATGGTGTGTCAGGAAATAAACACAGGTGGCCATAGTGTGCATGGAACAACTAGGAGGAAACCATTGAGATATCGATGGAATATGGAAGGTATCAATATTGGTTGAATAAAAAATTATACATGTTTATTATCATCAATGTATTGTATGAATTGTCCTATAGTCTAGAGCCTAATAAGAGGTTTTTTTCATTTATTTTTTTTATCGCATGAATTTTTTTATTATGGATTATTAATCAGAGGTGGTTATATGAGGTTTTATCACATAGCATTTCATGATAGGTTATTTCAGGGATTGGTGTATAATTTTCCACTTCTTGATGCATGGATATTTTTTCTTTTTTTTACTTCGGCATCACATATTTATACTTTCAATAAAATAAAATTATTTTATGAAAACCAAATAGAAGATTATTTATAATTTTATTTGAGTTGTATGAAAATGATTTGTGAATAAGTTTTCATTTTAAATTTTAGAACTATTGCAGTCTTGATATTATACCTTGTATAGACTCAGTGGTGGTATCTTAGGAGAGTTTGTGCTCACACCATACTTTTCACTTTATATGGATGTATACATTGTATTATACGACATATGTATTTTTAAGGGAATATTATTGCATTTCAAATTCTCATTTGATATTTTACATTGGTTCAAGTAGGTTTGGAGGTGATTATTGGCCATATAGACACTAGTTTTCCTTGATTTATTCATACATTCAGGTTTACTAGGTTGGTCTTAGATTGTATTGATCTGGATGTATTTTTATCTTCCATATAGTAATATAGTTGTATGTGTTTTTCTATATAAAAACTTTTTGTATTTTCTTTTGTCACATGCCCATGTGATGGACATTTCAGGTGTATATTCTGGTTTTCCTAGGTTGTTTTGATAAAATTTTGTATCAAAGGTAAGTCTTTGACCAATGTGTGTAAACACTACCTTGGTTTGGTTCATTTCATTTGGTATATAAGACTTAGTAAGGTCATAATTCAGATAATAAGTGTGGAAAATGGACCTGAACAACTCACTTATGTGATTGAACATAAGATACTATGGTTGATCAGGGACTTTTACCAGGTTCTAGTTTTAGTTTTTGGGGTCATTTTAATGAAATATATGGGATGTTTATTTAATTTGACATATTCATTATATCAAGGACTTAACTTGATAGAAATTATTAATTTCTTTAATTTATTATTATTTTAAATCATTGATTTGAATTATGAATGTGGCCCTAAAGTTTTTGTAATATTCTCATGATCTAAGTGGTTATTTTTCTATATTAATTCAACAGGACCATTGAGAAGAGGTCCTTAAAATCCATGAGTGGAATCTGAAATAAATATATATTAGTAGAATCCTCATTTTGAAACTTTTTTGGTAGAAGTAGTAATTCACACCATTCAGACTCTGGGTAAAGTTGGTGTCATGATCCCAAGATGTTTGGTGGTTCATGGATCATAGTTTACAATGTCTCATCCATAAATCATTTATGGTGACAAAAGTCCATAGTGATATGAGGAGTGTCTTGAGTGGGTTGAAAGTATCTTCAATTTAATAATGAATCTTGAAGAATTAATGGTGGGGTTTTCCATGTACATGCTTTATGGACTATAAATAATTTTTGGGGAATAGATTGACCAAGAAAATATTCATTAGGACCTTACCTAGGCTTCTTTGAATAAAATATTTGATTAACAGTTTTACCCTGATCCATTAAGTGAGAAAAATATTCAAGTGGTTTTGATCATAGAGTTGGTGGAGCATACCATTCAAGAGTATTATACTCATTTTGCTGAGTTAGTGAATCTGACATCATAACATTTCACTAATGAGTACCTAAAAGATATGAAATTTGATTTAGGATTGAATCCTCGTATTAGTACAATACTGATTATCGTGTGCCTTATGACCTTTTTCGAGGTAGTTAACAATGATTCATTGGATGAGGAAAACATTACTAGGAATATTAGTTTTGTTGGAGCATTTTTTGGTGCAGTTGTTATACAGAGTGTATATTTTAGCTTGAAAAGGGAAGTTGAGGGTGATCAGTTCTCTTTGGGACAATGTTTATGTGCTTCTTCATAGGAAAAAATTGTTTTCTATGAGTATTCATTGTTTGGAAATACCGAACCTAACAATATGTTGGATCATAGTAATTTTCATCATTTTAGAATATGGATCCCTCTGTATCATTTCTATGAAAAGATATCACATGGTAGTAAGTCATGATACTCTCTCACTAAGTGATTTTAGGTTCATAATGATGCTTCCAAGGGTGGTGGGTCAAATCCTCATAGAAATTGAGATGTTCAAATAGCTAAGACCAGACATATATATTGTACATACATTGAACAAGAGGAATCTAAATGAAGTATATGTACTATTATAGGTATTGTTGTTTATTTAATATTCTATGCTTCTAGCATTTTTTTATAAGATCTACTCAATCTATTATATTATCAATGTTAGTTGAAATGATGGCATTATGTTTAGATCTAATTACATAATTCTTGGTTCTTTCCATCCATTATGGAAAGTGGTTCTAATAAGGATTCATGTTTACCATGAGTCAGGGGATGATAGACAACATAGAGGCGGAATGGGAATTCTTGGGGATTGATCTTGAAATCTAAAACTAGATTATTGGCATGGATTAGATGATTAGTGTTATGGACCAGATAGACTATTATCGTCATTGGGTACAACATTTATCAACCAATGGGGTCACAAATATATTTCTGTGTGAGTGGGACTCTAGATCAGAAGGGGCTTGGCATGTTGTTCGATATTCTAGGGTAATCTCTTATCAATATAAAAAAATGTTTCTTGAGGTAGATGATCATTATTTGGGTGGTCGACATCCAATTTTATTGAGTAAAAACACTGAGGCATTTCTAGATTATTTTTTCTAGTTCACAACCATATAGACATGTTTACATTACTATTTTCATGCTCCCCCTTTATGATTCCCATTTATATACCATATTATCGAATGCAACATACTATGTTAGTTGAACATAAGGTCCACGTTGAGGACATAGTGGAAAAAGGATTTATTCTTACTTGCATGTCACTGTGGGGTCTTCCTATTATCTATGTAATGAAGGTAGATAAGAGTATAAATCATTGTGTTGACTATAATAAGCTAATTTGGGTGACCATTCATAAAAAATATACTTTTCTTGGGATTCATGATATATTTGACCATGTTAGAGGAGAATTTTGTTTTTCAAATATTTACCTGTGGTGAGTGTACCACTAGTTTAGGATATGACAAGAAGATATACCTATGATAGTGTCTACATGAAGATATGTACATATTTAGTTTTTGGTTATTCCATTTGGATAGATTAACACTACTATAGTTTTTATGGATTTGATGAAACATTTCTTTCATCAATTCTTGGCCACTTTTTTTGCTGTGTTCATGGGTGATATTTTGGTTTACTATACGATAGAGGAGGATCACAAGGACCATTTGGATATCATGATTCAAACCATAAAGAATCATAATAAATATTGAATGATTTTCAAATATGATTCTTGGATTTACGATGTGAAATTAATTGGGAATGTGATATATGAGAATGGTGTATTAGTGGATCCTGATATGATGAAGGTTGTTATATTCTTGTGGAATAATAGAAATGTGGTTGACATTGGGATCCTCTTTGGTTTAGATGGTACCTATAGGTGGATTGTAATGTATTTCATTATGATTAAATCTTCATTGACTACATTAACAAATAAGTTAGTAAATTTGGAGTGGAATTTTAATAGTTAGAGATATTTTGAGGAGTTGAAGAAGAGGTTCAATTAAAAAACTATATTAATTATTACAGAATTGGGTTCAAGTTGTATGGTTTTCATTGATTCTTTCTGTATGGGTTTGGGATGTATCTTGATTCTAGTAAAATAGGTTGAAACATATAGATTCTTCTAGTATCTCCCTAATGAGAAGAACTACCCTAACCATTATCTTGAGTTTGGTGAAGTTATGAATACATTCAAAATGTAGTAGAACTACCTCTTTGGGGAGTGTCTTATATTGTATTTAGATCATAGATCTTGAAAAATGTTTTTACTGAGAGGGATTTGTACATGTTATAGAGACATTAGATAATATATCTTCAAAATTTTTATTTAAATATTGCATAAACATCATGAATAGGAAGTGAGGTTTCTTATGTGTTGAATATAAAATTACTAATAAAATCCTTGATGGAATCAGTTGGGGAGTTATCTTTGATGAGTATAAATTCTGAGATGAGCTCAAAATTGGAATATGTTGGTGGATGGGTGTTATTGGATTCGATTAATGATGAATTGTATTTGGATGAGTGCATTCTGATCAATTTGGTAATATAAAAAAAATTCAATGCTTTAGTGAGGACCTTTACGTAGGGAGTCTTTAGAAGAGTGGTCTCAATATCCCACTAGTTATTTATGCTTCCATTGAAGGTTGGTTGTTCTGTTATCATAGTGGAAAGAGTCTATATGTTGTGGAAAATAGTCATGTTGGCTAGTGAACCCTAGGGAATCAAAGAAGTATCATGACATGAGGCATTAGTATTGAAGAAATGGGATAAGGTTGATGATTGTGGACTCCATATATTTATGTCTCAATTTTTATAGAATTAATGTGGAACACTAGAGACCGGTGGGTTTTTTCCACAATTACCCATTCCCCTATTAAGGTGGGATGATATTTTTATTTATATATTATTGGTATAACATATTCTAAAAGTACCACAGATTAAATATTGTTGATCATTGATTGAAAAATGAAAATAGAACATTTCCCCCTAGCAAGGAGACTCCAATGGTTGACCAAATTTGTGAGTTACATGTCTAATATATTGCAGAAATTTTCAGGGTTCCCTCTCTGGTTTTATTTAAAAGGGACCCCAGGTTCACATACAATATCCAAAAAGGACAACATGATGCGATGACTTCCCAGATTAGACTATGCATGAATTATCATTCTCATAAGGAAATACAGGTAATGATTATTATCCATGACCTTGTCGATATTCTTTGGGCTTGTGTGCTTCATTTTGGAGGGTCATGGGGAATGAATTTACATCTGTTTGAGTTTTCCAATTAAAATAGTGATCAGTCCTAGATTAGGATGGTTCCTTTTGAGACATTTTTTTATGGCCATATAGGTCACCATTGTTCTGGTGAGTGTTGGGAGAGTGGTCTGTGGTTGGATCGAGTCTTTTCTATCAGACAACGGAGATGCTTCAATTGATCTACTAGAGATTGAGAATGGCACAAAGGCATCATAAATATTATGTTGATCGTCATCATGGAAAACAATATTTTGAGGTTTGTGATCATGTTTTTCTAGGAGTTTCACCTTGATTTGGACATCGTCAATTGGGTAAGGAGAGGGAGTCATCACAATGGTATGTGGGCCCCATGTATAGCATTGGATGTCTAGAAAAGGTGCCTTATTGTTTGGGATATCCATATAGTTTGTAAACTATTTGAAACATGTTTCATGTTTCCTGTTTGAGGTGGTATATACCATATAATTCCAATGTGATTGGATGAGAGGATGTTTATCATTATTCCAAAACCACTTTTGTTGAGTATGCTATTAGAATAATGGATTATTGAGTGAATGTATTGCGTGGTAAGATGATTCCTATAATCTAGGTTCAACCTAAATGTTTAAGGGATAACTATGATACATGGGATAAAGAATTATCAATGAGGTAACATGAACCTCTATTTTTTTGATTTTATGAATTTGATGGATTTTGCGATAAAAAATGTTTATGGTGGGGATATTGTGACACATCATTATCATTTTTTGGTACTCCCTTATTTATTCATTGTTTATCAGCCTTGATTGGCTATGTTTGTGGGCTTATCATGGATAGAGGAAATTTTATGGGGAAAATTATCTATATTTTAGGGTTGTTTTTTTATTTAAATTAATCGAATTAAGGTATAACAATGTCAATGGATTAAAGGGATTGTTTCCAGTTTCGGAGAACATCGCCACTGCCTTGGTGTTTTTCTTTCGAGAATAGAAATTTTTTCTATCTCTGGAGAAATTAAATAATGTTTAAATGGATTACATTCCATTTAAGGGTTTCCAAGAATAATCCATGAAACAAGTTTTGGTATGAAGGGTTTACATTCCTTGTACAATGTTCACGTCATGATATAGAAAAAAAATCATGTAAAAAATGTGATATATTTTCCAGTGATTCTAGATAACATATATATCATAATGAATAATGGGATTAAATTATTTTTAAATTTCATGATTTTTGGATTTTTTTGTGGTACATGGATTATTTTATTTTTATTCCACTTGTATCCTTACCTTTCTCAACCCATAGCTTAAGCTAAGTTATTTTGGGTGATTCCATCCCATTTGGATTGCTTCAATCAGTGATTGATCAACTCAATTGTTGTAGTACATCACTCTGGGTAAGAGTTCCTTTTAGAGATTCATTCCATTGTTCATGGATATTTCATTTTCTATGGTTATATTTAAATTCAGTATTGGATAGTTTTTTTCAATAGATTCTTTTTGGGTTCTTATCATTCCTTGACATTTGAAGGCCGATATTGTGTTTTCCAATCTCTATTGTTAATGGTGGATAGGTTTATACCATTTTTGGTTGGTATTTCTATAAAATTTGTCAATGAAATGAATTACTTTCATTATTGGAAAATTAAACTGGGATGTTAATTTAATTTAACAGATATGTGGTTATGAATATTTTCATGGAAAGGAAAATGTTTCCAAAAAATGATTTTCATTGAAAATATATTTTATTGATTTAGAAATGGGTTTTAAAAAACTAAAATGGATTGTATTATATTTGAAAAAAAATTCTAAAATTTTTGTCATGGTTTTGAAATATATTTGGATAATTGGACCAATATAAAGCATGGGTGTGTAAGTAAGTAAGAAGAAGTTTCCTTAGTGTATGTGGCACCGCTATAAGGAAACCGTGGGGCTATCGATGGACTCTAGAAGGAATAGATATTGGTTTAACCCAATGATTTTCCTGATTAGGATCTTGAGTTTCTAGTATACATTGTCCCATATTCTAGTGCCCAATATTTTTTTTCATCATTTATGTTTTTTATCAAATGATTTTTTGAGAATGGAGTATTTCTCATAGGTTTTTATATGCTGCTATATCATAGAGCTTCTCATGATATATTATTTCATTGATAGGTGTTTACTTACTTAAATAATGATGCATGGATATGATTTCCTATTTTATAACTTCTACATTTCATCTTTATAGTTTTGATAATGTTAATGGAGTTTATGAAATCCAAATGTAAATTTATTTACAATAGTATTTTAGTTGTATGAAAATGAATTGTAAAACTATTTTTTTAAATTATATAACCATTTCATTCAAGATATTGGAACTTTTATAGAGTATGTGGTGGTATCCTATTGTGTTTTTTCATCACACATTAATTTTTACTTTAGTCTGTTTATATGTTGTTTGGTAGGATACAGGTAAAAGGGATGGTCATCATGTTGATTTTCATCTTATCCTTTGGTCTTTTCCTTCTGATCAAGTTATATTTGGGGTGAATATTGGTCACATTGAGACTAGTTGGTCATGATTTATCGATACTTCTAGTTTTATCTAGTTTATATTAGATTATATGGATCTAGTTTCATCATTTTCATCCATTTGGTACTCTAGTTTTATTTATTGTTTCATTATATAAAATACTAATTTTTTCTTATGTTACCACCACTTCTAATAGTCGTCTTGGATTTATGGTTTGGTTGACCGGGGATTGTCTGTTAAAAGACGTGCTAAAAACTCACGAAACTATAAAAAATAAAAAGAATAATAATAAAACATTAGTTTTGGTTCTTTATTGTTTGTCCGTATGGATTGTATCGTCAAGGTAGTGGAGTAATTCTTATATGATTTTGTTCATCCCTTGAGATATAATCTACCAATAGTGAGAAATTTTTACCATAAAAATAATTTTCAAACCACTTTTCTATTGCATTTTATCACTTAAAATATAAATGAACTTGTCAAATATGAATTTTATCATCATTATATTTCTAGTGAACCTTTACATAGTATAAAATCTTGAGGCCCCTGGAAAAAAATTAACTTTAAATAGACGATAATTCTTTAGATAGTTAAAAATTCAAATATAATATTACTATATTATCATCAAGGAAGGGAGAGAAGAATTGAGAAAAAAATTATCAATGAATAATAATAACTTAACATAGATGTAGTAATCAAAATAATAAATAGTGATTCATTACAATTTTAAATTATTTTTAGATAACTTAAATTTTGTTAAGAATAATATGTTAAAGATAAATCCCATGAAAATTACATTTTTCAATTTTAAATATGAAATTCAAAAAACATTCCATTCAGAATGATTAGTAAACATATAATGATTGTTAAAAATTATGTACACCACCTTAAATATATTTTGAAATAACTATATTGAGTTTTATATCAACTAATTGTTATATAGAAATAACTAAATTGAAGAAAACATCAAAAAATTATTATTTTTTAGTTTCAAGTAGAATGTTTGAACCATAAAAATAACACACATATGTCTCCATTATAACAAGTTAAAAAATAGAAAATACATCCCATTGTCTAAACATAAATAAGATGAATTTATAAAATCATTATAAAAAATTTAAACATTACAAATAATCTTCTAGAAAAATGATATTTGAAACAAAATGTAATACAAAGAAAAATTTCCTATAGGATTTCACTGATCTACATATCCAAAAATTCAAAAGTGTTTTTCTTGTAACTATTTTTCTATACATAAGTGAAATGACTATATAGGAAAATAAACATAATTTAATTTAACTAAGTTATTCACTATGTAAGATATTAACAGAAGGGTTCCATTATGTCGGTGATTCATATATGGAAAATCAACTTTGGTGAATTACATACATATCTGAAGTCATGAAATCAATAAATAGTTAAATTTTAAAATTTCGAATATAAAACAGACCCCATTAAGAAAAATATTTTTGAACTTTTTTACTTATACTTATTATGTACCATTATTTTTATATATAATTTTCAATTTCCTTAATAATATTTTTAAAACACAAGTTGTGATTAAAAAAATATGAAAAAAAAGTTTTAAAAATAGTAAAAATCATAATAACAAAATACAATGAATTCAAACCTATTCGCAGACCTGATATAGATCGATTTAGATATTTATTGATTCTAATTATATTTATATAATGTTTTTATCTTTATAAAAAAATAATCACTCATATTATAGTTCTTTAGCTAATATTGTGGATGAAATTGATAGGGTAACCGATTCTAGAAAACTTGATGTGTGGATTTCAAAATGGATATATGAGATAAAAAATTTTCAACACGGTTAAGCATTTCAATAAATATTGAATAGTAATTTTATGTTTGAGAATATTAAAAAACATAGATAAATGATATTTTAAGGATTAAAAGGACTTATTAATCCTAGGAACTCAAAATAATACATGTAGAACTAGTTATGATTAGTTAAATCATGAAAACTAAGTATTTTATAATAAATGAATAAAATAATATGATCAAGATTAAGAATAAATTTATTAATTCATAATTCATGGTATTAATACTTTAAAACGAAACAAAATTCAAAAGTCTATATAATTATTAAACCATAATGTATTTCAAAGATCCACTCAATATTCTTTCCTTTTTTGATATTTAAAAACCCAATTAAAATTGGAAAAACATATCCACCAATTTCAAAAGTATAAAAATGATTAATGTTTCAATAAAAAAAGGGTTTGTTAGTAATAAGGTAATGACCCCAAAAAAATTGTTATATAATATTTTAGTAAACATTAAATTTTTTTAGAAAATGTATCAATGAGCCACTATAAAGCTATATTGTGTTAAAACATAGAAATAAATGTTGTATGATTAATTTAAAAAAACAATTTCTGAAAAATAATGATAAATAATAAAAAAAATTATATTCTATAATAGCCAGGTTCAAACAGAAAGATAAAATCATGTAAGATGTAGGAGAATTTTTTAAATAGGTATATAATATACAAATATGTACATAAATTAAACAAAAGTAATATGAAAAATTGATTCTTAATTTAATATAATTAATGATAATATGAAAATATAAGTATATAAATACATTCCAAATCCCCATAAACATATGAAAACATAAAACTATTAAAAATCAAACATACCAAGAATAAATTTAAATTTATTTACACTGAGAAAATTATAAAGGATTATTGATGATATATAACTGTTGATTTTTAATTGGTATAAACTAAAATAAAAAATCACATATTCACATGAATCTAATAAAATATAATCTGACATCAATTTGATTTGTTAAATTTTGTGTTAAATTATTACTAAAAGTATAAATTTATATATATTATAATACTTAATAAGAAATTTAAAAATATAAATACCAAAATCACAAAAGGTTTTCTTAATCCATAAATATTAAGTGAAAAAACTACCAGAGAATATATACTCATCTTCTATGGTACACAGAGAAATAAAAAACATTATATGAAAATAAGTAAATATTTTTACGAGAAAATGTCACAAACATGATTTACTTATTCTATCAATTATAAAACATCCAAAACTAGAGTCAAAATAGGATGTTAAATCCATATAGATATATTTAGGTTAAAAAAATAGTTGTAACAGTTCCGTTGACATATATAATTATTCTCTTTATAGATTTGATATGATCCCCTATATGATCATCTTGAATCCTATATAAAAAAAATTAACAATATATTGGGTCCATGTGTTATTAAATAATGAAAGATACCTGTCATGCATCTAATTATTCATATAAAGAGATTTACCAGATGCGTCAACATATAAGTTACAACTAGTAATCATATGATTTTTCATATACATATATAAATTGAGACTAAACCATTGAACCAAAAAATTAGATAACATAGATAGATTAAAAAATGTCACATATTTCCTTAATAAAATTTATTTCCAAGAATTAAATTTAATTGAACCATTATTATCAAGTCAAAATCATATGAGATAAATGTTGAAAAATCTATATGAAAATACTAACTACAAGAACCAAAAACTATATCATAAAAATAATGTGAAAAAATAGAATTTCACTAGAAATAATTTTAATTAAAAGAATATGATGAACATTTTATTTATTGAAACCATTATTCAATAAAAAATTATTAAATACTCTCACGAAAAGTATGGGTTTCTTATTTGAGACCATACAAATCATTAAATAATTTAAAAACATGATTAGGAAATTTCCCACTTTAAAAACATTGTGGTTGTGAAACATAAAATTATTCAGTTTTAAAATAATTTATGAAATAACTCTTAACATCACTTTTATAATATTGGATAAATTTAATAAACTAAAATATAATAATATTATAATTTCCTCTACCTAAAAATAGGTTAAAATTAATCTTCAATGTTTATACTTTCTTCTTCTGAGTATCCTTGTGAAAATAGTATTGATATAATATTGAAAATATATCTCCCTTTTTCATGATTTTTTTTGAAGATCTGTTTAGTTCTGATTAAATTCCTATAATCAATAAATTCAAATAATGAAGGAAAATTATTTCCAACAAACATATTTATCACATCATTCATAGAAAAAATATAGTTATTATTATTTGATTCATAAACAAAAGTATTAGGAACAATATAATAATTACAAGTAGAACTTGATAAAAAATTAAAATAAAATTTCATGTTTAATTCGATAATCAATATTAACAATTACATTATTAATGATATGATATTTAGAAACTTCAATGTTCTAGTGACAGGTCAATAACGAGTAAGCTCCGACTTAATTTATTCATCATTATCTGTATATTTTATTCTACAAAATTAAAAGATCCAAACTCATTTTCAAGACAATTAGAAACAAAATTAAATTTTAGATTATTATAATCAAACATAACATTGAAAAAATATTTAATATTGATAGTGATTTTATTATATGCTCTATAATATTTACTATAATTATAATTAATAATAAAAATTGCTTCATCACTTTTAGAATCAAATTTATATAAATTATCAATTGAATATAATATAAAAACATTAAAACTAAAAAATCATAAATAATGGATTTTTTTAACATTAAAAATTTAAACGATGTATTGTTAATAAAATGTATAAACCAAATTCTTTTTGAAATTTAAAAATAAGAAAAATTGGCTTCATCTCAAAAATATTTGAGCAATTTATATTCCCTTAACATAATTCAATCTATTTCAATTATAGTTTTGTTTTTCTATTCTAAAAAACTATTTTTTGTTGTGATCTTTGATTAGAAATGTAATGTGAAAATCTATTGCTTTCAAATTTTTATCTCAAAATATGCAATAATAAATTAAAATCCTTTATCACAATTAATATAAATAATAATGAAATTTTTTTCATTGGGAACTATAATACAAAAATTATAAAATATAGTTAAAATATCTTTTTTATTTGAAAAAAGTATGCCCTTGGTTACACGATATAATCATTAGTGAAAACAAATTTATATTTCATTCCTCGAAGGATAGAATTTATTGTATGAATATATATATCGAGATGTACTATCATTAAAGGTCTATTAGTTTGTTGTATAATTGATAGGATTAAAAGAAACTTTATGTTGTTTTCCATTCATTAAATAGTCACAAACATGAGTTGGTTATTTACCTATGTATAGTAATTATAATACATCACTATGTTTATATAGATAATATATCATTATGAAATTAACATGACCTTGTCATTGATTCCAATGAATCATATCATTCAACATAACATTTAGTATCTTAACATGTTTAATAGATAGATCCAAAAACCAATAGTAAACATATTTTCCTCTCAATTAGTAGAAAATAATAAATAATTATCCCTGAAAACCAAAAACATATGATTTTGAAATTTAACTTCCATTATACCATCACATAATTGGGATATATTCATTAAATTTTTTTTTGAAATGAATGACATATTATACCTTAGAAATAAATGTAGAATTATAAATACCAACTTTACCATGACATTTTTAAATTGCCTATGAAATTATCTCTAAATGTATGTGTGTCTCCATAAAATGTGTTGTGAGTAATAAAAAATGTTGGGTCTCCAACCATATTCAAATAGAATTAATATTATATGTACATTATTTTGATATTGAGATATCCAAGTCATGTTTTCCTACAAAAAATCAATTACTTGATAATTTTTGTATCCAAGCTACTTTAGTTCCAATCAGATTAGTAAAATAATTTATAGGTACCCACACATAATTTAATCAAGTAATTTATGGTACTCTAGATATAATGGATTTATAAATATGTGTTTTTTTTAAATCCCATGGACTATTTGAATCTTGGATAACAATAATTTCCAAAGTGACATATAATGCCACATTTAAGACATGTAACAACAAAGTACAATCATATTTTAGTTTTAATAAATAGATTTTGATATGTTGAGGTAATCCCCTTTTATGGACAATACCAAAATTATTTTAATTTTTTTTAATTGTAATACCTATATTAGTTATATTTTTTATATCCCTGAATAAAATAAAATAGAATTTTATTTATAATTTCAAAATCATTTTTCTATTTCTCATTCAAATCCTGAATATATTTGAAATCATCACAATCTGTATAGTGAAGAAAAGATAGAATTCCTTAATTTTTCATTCTCTTATTATAGAAATTTATTTTTTAAAACAAGATGTCAATTATTTTAATTATTCTCATTATATAAATTAGATTATTTGAAAATATCTTTTCAGAACCTTTCAATTTCATCATTTGACACAAAGAAAATCAATTTTTTTGAATCATTGTTAGTATCTGAACATCTGGAACAAAAAACTGAAACACTAATTTTTTTCGAGAAACCATAAAATACATGTGAGTAAATTATTTCTCATTTCATGATTTTTCACTAGAAATTAGATTCTTCTATATGACTCAATCATTCTTAAATTCATTTTTGTCCTTATTTTTGTATTGTTTATTATTCTTTTGTTTTTGGAAATCATGCTTGATATTATCATTCTTTCTACACTAAAAACATTAAACAAATGAATTATAATTAATAGTAATTTATTATTATCAAACATGTGTTTTAACTTTTAACGATTTATTCTAAATCAATTCGTGAAACCTTTTATTTTCATTCATTTATAGAAATCAGTGAAAATATGATCAATATCATCATATTAACTATCCTTATAATCAGAATCAAAAGATTTATAAGATATTAAATTCATATATTTAAACACTAGAACTTTTATTTATGTTGTATAATCTTTTCCTATATTCATTAGTTCTTGTTCATACTATAGTATTTATCCAATCAATTCGTTAAGAGTGTATTCTTTCAAGTAATTTATTTTATCAATTGAGACCTTCTTTGAATGCCAATTCATTTGTAGTTCTCATAAGAATTGTTCAATGAATACAATGTTCCCTAGATCTTATCCATGATAAATTCATTCCATTCAAAAATGATTTTGAATTAGTGGAACCTTTTATTTATATATTCTTCTTTACCCATCATGATGTTTACCAACACATCTCAAATTATTCAAATCATAATTTGAGGAAATTTTTCTGGGAAATGGTTAGAAACATGTAGAATTTTTCAAATATCATGAGAAATCTTAAATGTATACAGAAGACTAAACTCACATTTTTTAATAGAAATATATAAATTATTCAATACATTTTAATTTAAAACATATTAGGAAGAATATTTTCTCATAATTGTATCTCGATTAGATTCATGTAGCGTGTATGTTTTTCTATATCATCCAAAGTTATATTCTTAATTAATTGTGGTATGTCTCTACTTTAGATTCCCTCTAACAATAATAATTTCAATCAAAGCGAGGTGGATTATGAGGAATCCATATATCATTTTTATTCATTCCAACCATCTTATAGTTATTGTACTTAGAATTTATGTATAAGATAATTTTTAAAAAGTAAATGAGAAAAATGACTGGATAAAAGGATTAGATAAATTCTAAACGGAACAACCTTTGATATCAATTATTATGTCATATTGGTGATAATAGATGATTTTGGGGGGAGGGTTGTGATAATAGATGAGTTAAAAATTTTAATGTGTTGGATTAGTTATTAACAAATTAAATTATCTTAGATAATTTATATTTTTAGTTATCATTGGAATAAATAAAAGAACACAATCAAATATTTTATAGTAGTTTAGTCTAATGTGATCATACTCAAATCATATTATACCTGGATTTACCTCGGTAGTTGGACTGAGTTCATGACTTCTTCTACGTGTCACAATACGTGATGTACATACATAATTTATCTCAGATTATTGATTGGGGAGAGCTAGACATTGAAGAAAAAGGCCACGTTTTAGAGTTCCCATTGTTGATTGTGGATCAGAAAGAGAAGACCCTTCATGGGAGAAATATTTTTGTTTATCAAGTTCTCTGGTATCATAAGAATATTCCAAATATATTATGGGGGTGTGAGAATTTTTTGAGGAATTTATACCCTCATATATTAATGTAGTTTATTCTTTTTGGGATAAAAATCCTTAAATATAGGGGGATTATAAAGGATCTAGTTTTTTAATTAGACCATTTGAATATTTTAAATAATATTAATAATTATACTTGAGGATTCAGATCATTATTTTGGGTTTCATAAATACCAAATGTTGATATTTTAAAAATATTAAATATATTAACAAAAATGTGCCCATAATCTCGTTAAAAATGGATTTTCTATTGAATTGAGTCTCACCTAGGGAAAAAACACCTCCTTTGAATCCAAAACGTGGGTTTTACCGTATGTGTGATATAATGTTCATTCACATTGGTAATCTAGTCATAGAGCACTCATGGAATAGTATCAGATTAAGTAAATAAATTCACTTCTTAATTTGATTGAATTATGAAAACTATAAACCACAATTATAATCCCCTGTTAGTTATTCCTTAACGGTTAGTCACAAAAAGTAGCTTCATTCTTCATAGGGGATCCACAATGGAGAACATTAGAAGTGATCTTAGAATCAAGGTTTAATGACAAACACATCATAATTCAACCACATAATCAATGGTGTAAATTCATGATTTGTTCCTCATTAATTATTAATGTAATTTCGAGGTAGTGTTTATATAATGTTAAAATTTACATTGAATTCTTGATTTTTCTATAAACATAGATGAACACATTCTTTTTGAATCAATTTTCAGATTATCATATAGACTTTAAATTTTAGTTTCCCCCAGAATATGGAATTGGGAATTGTTTTTCATTTTTGAAGAAATTTCATTACTATATCGTAAATTTCCATCAACGAATGGTGTACTGGATAAACATGATCAACATTAATTCTTTACTTTTAGGTTTTATAAATTTATTTTTATATTCAATGAGTATTTATCATTGATTTTCATTTTCACTAGTGTTTTGACAACACACCGTTGACCCAATTCATTGTATGATAATATAGTTTGATCTATATATATTTTTCAGTGTTCTACATCATGTATTATAGGAAAACATAGGTTTGGTGATGATGAAGGAAATCCTAGGAAAGATTATTTATAAGTATTTTCATGAGGTCATATATCGAGATAATTATACTTTGATGGAAGGAAACAATGATTTCATTTTACGATGAAGGATTTCTATAATATTATTTTACATTATGAATTAATGTTATTTAATAGATTTTTTTGATTTCATTGCAAAAATCGTGGTGGAATTTGTGCATCAGGTGAATTTTTTGGAGGGAGATGACTTTTTGGAAATTTCATAACTACTCGAAATATAGATCATAGGAACACACCCATATATCCAATTTTATATGGTTCTATAGTTTCAATCTATAGTAAAATAAACCATGATATTATGACATATCCACATTCTATGTGACCCCTAACTAATCAGTTTGACATATACTAGATGCATATTCCATGGGAACCATGTGGCCCAACACACCATGTTTTTTGGGTCAGTCCTCATAGACCCTTGGAAGTACATGAATAAGGAAGATGATGAAAATCTGGAGTAACTATTTAGATAATGTATGTTATGTGATCCATCTTAATAGAATTAAGTTGGGAAGATTCATGCCATTTGGGATGATTTAACATGAGAAAGTGACTAAATTCTGATAAAACACTATGTACCCATATGACACATTATGTACTTCCCCATGTATTTTAACTATTTTGTCAGATGAGACTCCCCTCTACCATAATTCCAAGTTGGATTTGGTATTCCAAATTTGAGGAATGGAATACTCATGATGAGTTTTTATTTCACCCATATAAGTACGAGGTTATTATCCTATACCCTTGGAATTTTTGATTTGATATTTTACCAACATGATTGGGAATGTCTAATCTATCTATAGATTCATTATTTCTCATATCCATGGAGATTATATGGGATATAGATCCAAAACTACAGTTGATATTTCAAAAATGGTCATAAGGCATGGATCCCACAACATCATCTGAATGAAGGACCATAAAGTTATATTGGGAATTTTGGATAAGAAGATGGAAATGATGAGTTTTCTGTATAGATAAGTGTTTGATACTATACATAAGGACTTGAGTACCTTCTATGATAATATCTGTGTTCTCGTTTTGTTTTCCCTCTTGGTTATAATTTCTATTTGACTAATTCATTTTATTATTTACCACTTGGATTTTTTGGGAGATTCCTTATGTGTATTTATATAATCACCCATATATGGGATCTTCATTATTTTGTCATGTATTATTTATAAAACAATAATTTTTAACTTAGAACTATGGGGTCTTGTTGTGGGTGGTTCTTATTGGTGGTTGAGAACTATTGTAGAAGGACCATTGTTATTCTGATTGTTTCATGATGTGAAAGATTCCCTTCATCATGTTACATTTAACCTAATTACTAGTATTTACTTATATTTTCCCTCTTTACTTGACTATGTGTTTTCATTCTCAATTATGGGATATTTGAGGTTATGATGGAATTTCTTATTCCATTTTTTACATTCGCATTACTCTGTTGTGTATAAAGACATGTATGTTTATGTACTGGTAAATTAAGATAAGGCCTCCAATTTGTTTGTTTTTTTTGTCTTGGTAAAATTCACCAAATCATACCTTATTTTAGTAAGTAATTGGGTATAAGAAATTTTATACCATTAGTAATGTGGGGCCCATTGGGTTGGTTCATTTTAGTATGAAATTAGGCTTCTCATAGTTGGAATTTATGTTTTATGATGTAGTCAAAGGGTTTTGTTTCAATAGGAAGACATATTATTCGTTTTTCATATAAATATATTATATAGAGTTTATTAATATTCACTATATTGTATTATTTTGAAATAAAACTTATCAAAAATAAAATCCTGACACATCACTTTATAAATTTATGGTTTGGAAAATGATTCTTGATGAAATACAAGGGTGAAACATCCTACATGAATAGTATGAATATATACTGATAGAGATATAAAATGATACATAGACTCAGTAAAAAACCTAAATTGGGAAATTTATAAAGGTTTTTACATATAGAACAAAAATTGGATATTTAGTTGTGTTATATGGAATTAATCATTATAAGAGTCAAGATCCTTATATGGAATTATCATAGATGTTAAGAATTACATATTTAACTTCCATTTGATCTATCATGTAATTCATTTTTTGTACTATGTATGAAATTTTATAAAAGAATTAGTAGTAAATAACAATCCAATATTATTGAGATTTACAAGATTATTTTGAAGAACATTCCTACGTAATTGAGAATGACAAAGGATATTTTCTTGATCATTAGAGGTGAGAATAATATCTGTGTAAATGGTTAAACTGATTGTAGTTTCCAATCAAAAAGAGATGATTTAAAATTTCAATTTGGTGTTGTGTTTTTCCATAAAAATGTGATATTACATTAAAAATATTAATATGAAAACATTGTATACATGAAAATAATGTAATGGTATATCTCTGTATCAGATGATAAAAATGATGTTGTTTGGATCAAGATGTTCATTACTAAATATGGTTTGGTTCATAGCATTAAGAAAGTAATCAAATGATATTATGAAAAAGTGGAGATGTTTCTAAAACTAATGAACCTTTTTATAACCTATGGAGAAATGAAATAATTCAAAAATATCGTATCATACAAGAGATCATTGGTAAGTTTGAAGTAAAGATTAATTGGTTAGCTACAAATGAAAATATAGTAGATCCATTTTTGAATCCAATATCAGAACAGAATCCTGATGTCCTAATATAATATATTGTTATATGATATTTATGAGATTGAAATATTGGTTTTATGATATATAATGTATTTATAATAAAGGAAACCTATGTTTTTTAGTCATTCATGTTTGTTGGAATTCTAATTACATGAATAGTAGACTGAAAAAATCTCTTAAAACTTCGAATATGATTTAGTAAAAAAAGATTATTATTAAGGAGTATAAAAAATTATGTGTATAGTTATGTTTAGAATTAATACATTCTAGTACTATTATAAAAGTTTTTACATGTGAAAGAAAAGATAGATTCAGAAGGTATTTATTAGTGACTTATGTATAGATTGATCCACTAAAGTATATCATATTTAATTTTTTACAGTCAACAATATACTATGGGGTTCATAGTTATGATAAATCATTATAAGACATGTATTGATATATACAAACCATCCAGGCCTCTATTATGATACAATTATTATAAATGTCATTGTGATATATCTAATCAAGGGAATGGTGATTCGAATTTTTGATCAAGTATTCTATTTGGGTAAATCTGTGATGGGATTTTTCCTCTTGTATGATATGTAAAGACATTTGACCCTCGATTGAAGTAATAATAGGCAATTCATGGAAAAGATTTTTTTAGTGACATACATTGTGTTCAACCACTTGGATGAGTTACATGTTATGTACTCGTCAGTTAAATGAATGATATGAGATGTTTTCATTGACATAAACAGTCTATTTTAGATAATCAAGAAAATATTAGATGCCCAATACAATACTAAATCTATTCTTGGTGTAGTGGTCACTCAATTTTAAGGAAAAAGGTATTTTATATACATACACATAATGTATATAATATATTTTTTGGTGGACTTATTTGTGAAGATATGTGAGTATGGATGATATCGGGACACTTTAACCCTTATTAGCTTGAGTATAACTGATTATATAATAGAGGAAAAACATTGCGAAAATTTATGAAATATGTATTTAATATTTTTTAAAATTATAATAAGTACCGTAGTGCACACAGTTATGACTATTGATAAGGGTTGTGTTTTGGAAAATCTTTTTTTTCCAAAATGAAGCATGCTTTATGAAACTGTATCTGAATGTGTTTTAGATGGATTCATAAATAGTATCAGAGTTATGCATGCTGTTTTAACCGATTATAGTATGAGTGTGAGCCTTTTGGAAATGAACAAACATGAATTGTATATGATACATATATAATAAGCACACATTGGTTCCAAAATATCGTTGAGATGGAGACCAATAATATGTTGAACCAAACATAGCCTAGTTTTATTTACTGATTACCCCATGTGCATGAAGTTTCCACCTCAATATTGTGTACTTTAATTCTATTTAATATATTAATAATATATTAATCATATAATGAATAACCATTAAATGAGTCAAATGGATCCACACTAGTAGTATATCATTTATGGGTAGAATTTTGATTACACCAAATATGGTGTCATGATCTATATTTAATCAAATTAATTAGGGATATATATATAATATAATGTGTTCCCACAATAAATTTTTTTATCATTATTTTAATGGAAATATTTTCATATCACTATTCTTTATAGAACTATATTAATCATTTTTGTGAATGTGTTGGAACACCTAAAATGAATGATAATAATAATGATATGACTGTGAATAATTTTGGATAAAGGATCATCTATGGAGGAATGAAAAATTTATTTTTTACTACTATGATAATAATCAAATGAAACTCCATTAATAAATAATATTAAATCCACCATGATAGCATTCCAGGTATATTTCTTCACGTTTCTTTTACATTTCTTATGCATGTTTTGTTTTTACGGAAATATGAGGATATGTTTGGGGATTATTTCAAAATCCTATAATAATATGTTATTTCTAAACAAATTTTAATTTTATCAGATGTTATGTTTTTAATTTTAATTGTTCTATGGTTTGAGGATAATATTTTTCATTAAGAGTGTCTATAGGTGGACATCATATGTTTTGACCCTATTTCGGTGGTTAGTGTGTTATATCTTAATCATTTATCACATTGTTGTTACACTAATGTATATCATAGTATTCACTACTTCTATTAATCAAAAAAAAGTTTGTATATCCTATCTAATTAGTAAATGGTAAATGGGTTTTTATAATACCATTAATATTACAGATCTCATGGGGTTGGATGTATGACTACCAATTCATTTCTACCCCTTCAAGACATAACTATCATTACAATAAATAGATAGTATTGAAATGATATTGATCAATATTTTCATTAATGGTGAAAGTTTTTATTTTTACAGATATATACATACATATATATTTATATATGTATGTATGGTGATTTGGATTTACAGGAAGACATTTAATGTTGTGTGGTATGATTGGGGTTGTGGAAATATGAGGGGTCAAAAAACTAGAACGTATAATGATAGAAAGAGGTTGAATATATAAGATAGGGTTTTTAGTGTATTTTATCAATCTAGATATTCTATTTATTATACACATGATATACAATATTTTAGAGAGTTTTCATGTTATAATATTTGTTAAAGACCACATAAGGGATGAAATCATTTATAATTTTTACTGATTTAGAACTAGGGATTTTCTAAAAAAATTTCTAACTTAAATTGGTGTTTATAGAAAGGAACCCACTGAGTATGTAATATTCTCATCCCTCTTTATAAAAATAAAATTTATAGGATTAAAACAAATCATACTTGGGTTTAGGTTATATATTACTAACTCATTAGGATGGTAGACATAACTAACATTGTTGGAGTTTATATTGCACTCAGTAGTCATTTTTAATTGATTAATATTAATATTGGAGTTTATTGGATTATTATTAGTTGTATAACATTAAATTTATTTTTCGGATTATAAATGGTAAGTTTATTATATTTTTTTGTTGATGAATATTTATTTTTGTTTGTATTCACCATTAATTTTACTAAAGAGGATAATGATTCCCATTTGATCCACTATATTCCTTGTGTTTTAGTAACTAAACTGAGACCCATTTCAGGTTGGATTAAGGGTCCACACATAATTTAACTATAAACCAAGGATGATTTCTTGGGAAATTTATTTTTGGAATTCCCCTTAAAGGAATTTTTAACAACAATTTATTCACATACATTAAGGATAATGTTCCCAATGTGTGTAAAAAACAGAGTAGTATACCCCCATACCCCATAGTATAAATACAAATCTTATTTTAACACATGAACAAGTTAATTAATAAATTATTCATCTATATAATTGACCCTTTTGGTTCACATGCATTGTGTATGACACCATGGATATCAACCCTATCATCTTTGATTAATATTATCCACACATAAATGTATATCATGAGAAAACATAATTTTGAGAAAAAAACATCAATACATGATCCAACAAACGTAATATTTTCATAAAAATATTAGGAAATAGTGTTATATTATAAATCCATTATGAATAAAAAATCCATGCTACATGGTTAAAGTACATGTGTTAACCCCTATAATGAAAAAGAAAGGTAAGTGCATATAAATATCATGGAATAAACCGCATTTCCAACCACATAAAAAAGTACCAACACTATAGAAAATATATTACTAATAACTATTCCCCAATATACAAATAGATGGAAAGAACATCTAAATATTGATATTTGTTTCAAATAGATTACATCTCTAGAATATATGAGAACATATGCCATCATGGTTCACAATAATAAACCAAAAATATAGGGTTCTCATGGTTCCAAAATACCCACTTTGGAATTTCAAATCATTCCTTTTTATATAGAGTTATGCACCAACCATGTATGATATAGGGTCTTGTCCTAGGACATTGTCTATAAAAAACAATACCTAATTGATGAAATAACACCATATGTCCAATTATCTTATTGTAAACTGACACCTCACTATAAAACCATAATGTATTTTGGGAATCAGGACTATCAGACATGAAGAATGTAAAAAACCCAGTCAAATAAACATGATAGTTTCCCAATTGAATGGTATTATTGGTGAAAAAATCCTCTGGATTATTTACTCCCATTTTTATAAACCTGTTACCGATTCAATTATCAAAACAGTATAGGATCATGGTTGTAGATACCCCAAGCTTGACGTACAAGGAAATTACATTTCTTTTGTGGAAAACATAATACATGACCAAAACCGACGCCCGAAGGCCGTATTAGTTTAGTGTATTTGGAAACTCAGATCATAATATTCTAAACATATTGAAAGATCTTCAAAATCTCCAATAATGTTCATCCGCTTTTTTACATTAAACCATTATTTATATCATGTGGAAATGAAAACATAAAAAGGGTGAGCTCAACAACACAGAAAGGGTAATCATGGAGAACATAATACAATACATAAACATTTGAACGTAAAAATATGAGCATAAAATCTAAACATCAAAATCTTGAGCAATGACATAAAACATGGACGTACATAAGGCATATATCATAAAGTAACAATAATCATGATAAAATATCATGGGAATAAAACTTGTAAGTGTGGAAAAAATTAAGCACATGATATGACATACATAGTAGCCAAGGAATTGCTGCCAAGGCCATCATAGTGGACAAATTCCATTACTGAATCGGGTTTACCTACCCTTCTAGCCCTGTATTATTGACCTAGATTTACTTTCTATTCCAACCATGCCTATATCATTAGATATAAATCTTTACCCAATTAATTAGAGGGAGATATAGGTTGCACCCATCTCATATTGAAATCATTTTTACATGTGCAACAAAATAATCATAAACCATTCATCATAAGCCAAAGAATAAAATGGGTTTTATAAACATCATCACATAATGACATAATCCATATAAAACAAATGGATATCATTTCATCATAATAAAAATCAAACCATGTAAATAATAGACATATTATACTTGAAACACAAACATGCTAAATAATTTCATCTTAGATGGAAAATAGTTTTGATAAAACACTTGAAATTAATTATTGAGGAAAATATCATTTCTTCTTCAAAATCATTTTCTTTTCACAAAATTCAATGAAACTATAAAAAAGGAATTTATTGAAAATAATCATGTAATCTTGTAGAGTAATCTTAATGAAAAAAGGAATTATACAACCGTAAAAACCCATTCATTCCGTAGATGTTAAAAATATATTCTCTTTTTACTATTTTCGGAAAATTCAAAATGTACCTCGTATAGTAAACAAAAGAAATATTCCCTAAAAACCATGTATTTAAAGTCAAAAAGTGATAAACATGATATTAAACATACATGGAAGAATATTGAATATTTTATGAATGCATTTTTAGAAAACATGGGCATGGATGATAAACATAACCCCAGTAAATTCTTACCAATATACAATCTCAGATAAGAACAAGATTGGAATAATTATCCATTACCTTAGGTCCGATATGCTTTGTATGTATCTGAAACTCATGTATAATGATTTAAATAATTTCATTGAATTATTCAAGAATCATATTAATTGTTATTATATCATGTATTATCATATTCCTATCTTCTAATTAGTAATATTTCATTGGTACTTGTTATTCAGGTGTTTATTGCTTTATCTTCTTATGTGTGTTTTGTTGAATAAATTCTTATTAATCCTTTTAGGATATAGATTCATAAATTAGAGAATGGTATTAGTGTAATATATATCATATTTATTCATTCAATTCATTTATATAATCATTATTCCATGAAGATCATGTTGAACGAGTTGCATCACATCGTGGAGACGGTAGGCCGTACGTACGCACAAGCGATGATATCATTCCCATGATTGTGGAATTTTATTGAAGTGTATGGTGTATAATATTTCAGAATAAATATCAATTTAAAATAATCATATATATTTATTTCTTCCATCCTTGTACCGATCTATGTATGTTAGTGATGAAATAAAATATTACACCACGTCGTGGAGACGGTAAGCCATACAAACGCAGGCATGGTGATTTCTTTTTTTTTCATAGGATGTATAGAAGATAAAATATGGTAGTTTCATATTCATAATAACATATATGTATACAAGTGATACTATATTTATTACATAATAATGATAAAACTCATATAGAGGAAGTAGGAGAAGAAATAAGTTTGAAAGAATCAGTAAAGGATATTACATCTTCTTCGACACCCCTCCTCTTAACCTCCTCTTAGGGCACTAACATTGGACTTTGAAGAATTCCAAGACCTCTTGTAAGTTTATAAGGAAGTGGAGAAGTTAAATGGGAAGGGTTTGGACAAATTTGAAAGCGCAAAATTGGTGTTAAGTGGGGAGGGAGTAGGAGCCTTTTATAAGAGAGGAGAGTGGCACTTTTGGAAACCTTAAAAATATTAATTTATAATAAACCCCAAAACCGCATAAAAACATTAAAAATGACTCAAATCTAAAGATGAGATGAGATATGGTTGTAAGCTCATCATCAAATAAAATTTAAAAATGATGGGAATTTATTTTAATCATTATCGTCTTGATTTATCATTATTTACTATAATTAATATTATTTGTGCTAATAATATTATAAATATTAAATTATTATAAATAATTACATAGGTGTTGTTAATTGTACATAATTGGATAAAATATGACATTTTTAACCATATAAATTTCATTTTATAATTTTCATATATTTTTTTGATTTTTAAACAATTTAATAATATGTTATTTTTATAAAATAAATAGTGTCAATTTTAACACTATTCATTTATTTTAATTTAAATAAAATCCAAAGAGAATATATGTCTCGACCCGCCCTCGGGGCCCGTGCCGTGACAACCCCAAGCCCGCCTTCTATAGGCCAGGGGCTGGCGACTAGCACCAAGGCGTAAATCCCAACAAAAAGAGAAGGCATTGCCTTTGAAAAGTAAACAAGCACCATAGAGTAAGCAAGAGGAAAGTAAACACTAAGTAAAAACTGTACAAGCTGTGCTGAAAGTGAAAGGGGCCGGAAATACAAGCCCTACTGTAAAGTACAATTGAAAAGAAAAACAGAAACTAAAAATGGAAAACTGCAGCGTCGAGCCGTCCTCTGGAAATCCCACCTGAAGGGTGGGTACAGATAGCCTCCACTGCTCCTCGGGTCCACCTGACCGCTCCGAGTACGTCCTGCCCAGTGGTCCACCTCCAGGTACCGTCCTTCTCTGCAAGCCTCATCCACGATCAACGCTGTCCATCGTCTGCAACCAACACAACGTAGTGCGGGCATAGCCTATGCAGGGGTGAGTATAACGATACTCAGTAGGGACCTTGAGACCCTCAAGGTCTCACTAAAACCAACAAGGATAACCACAAGAAGATCTCAACAGATAACCTCTACTTAGATATATGCCCATACATATACCTAACTTATCAAGTAACCCATCTCAATCATGAGGCAAACACAAGGTCAAAAGTCTCAGCTCAAACCAGAATTTTCATCATCGAAACCGTAACTGCTGAAGAGATCCATCTCTGGAGTGTACGGTGGTCCTATCACAACCCCAAAGTACTGCTCACTAACTTAAGACTGCTGTAGTACTCCACCTATCAAGTATTGTGGGCCAGCCGCTACCACCAAGCGCTCCCATGTGCCGCTACAACCAAGCGCACCACTGTCGTGGGTCTGCCGCTACAACCAAGCGCTCACATGTGCCGCTACCACCAAGCGCACCTCTATCGTGGGTCTGCCGCTACAACCAAGCGCTACCATGTGCCGCTACAACCAAGCGCACCTCTGTCGTGGGTCTACCTCTACAACCAAGCGCTCCCATGTGCCGCTACAACCAAGCGCACCTCAGTCGTGGGTCTGCCGCTACAACCAAGCGCTCCCATGTGCCGCTACAACCAAGCGCACCTCTGTCGTGGGTCTGCCGCTACAACCAAGCGCTCCCATGTGCCGCTACAACCAAGCGCACTCAGTCGTGGGTCTGCCGCTACAACCAAGCGCTCTCATGTGCCGCTACAACCAAGCGCACCTCTGTCGTGGGTCTGCCGCTACAACCATGCGCTCCCATGTGCCGCTACAACCAAGCGCACCTCTGTAGTGGGTCTGCCGCTACAACCAAGAACTCCCATGTGCCGCTACAACCAAGCACACCTCAGTAACACACCGAGTCGTTCGATCAGCAGTCGTCGGGTCTCAGTCAGCTACACGGTCTCCGTGCTCCGCCCGCTCGTCTCTAGGAGGGTCTGCTCCACAAGCTACTGGTCAATACTCCAAGTATCACAAATTCCCGCAAGGAAGTATCTCAAAGGACCACCTCGTCATAGGGGTCTCAACGGAACAGACGGCGCGTCAATCGGACGCTCGGTCTGTGAGTTATTAGCCTTTTCGTCCCAGGGGCCCGGTTGGTTTCGTGTGTGAACCAATCCAGCCGTAACTCAACTATAGCCCGAACACTCATAGGGTATGCTCATAGGGACCGTTTTTCAACGTGATAACCAACGCCGCTGATGGTTTGTCAAACGGACGTCTGGTATGAAAGATATCAACTTTTCCGTTCCAGGGGCCCGGTTGGATTTCGGTGCGATCCAACCCTGCCACTATCCAACTGCATCCAAATCTCGGTGAAGGATGCCAAAAGTTCCGTATCATCAAAAGGAACTCAACGCAACAGACGGCCCGTCAATCAGACGCCCGGTCTGAGAGTTATTGGCTTTTTCGTTCGAGGGGCCCGGTTGGATTTCGGTGCGATCCAACCCGACCGCACTCCGTCGGCATCCAAACCTCGAGCGGAGTAAGTCAAAAGATCCGTCTCACTTAGAGGAATTCAACAAAACAGACGGCGCGTCAATCGGACGCCTGGTCTGTTATTTATTGGTCTTTCCATCTCACACCCACCTTGGGAAACATCCCAGGAGGTCACCCATCCTGATCACTACTCTAGGCCAAACATGCTTAACTATGGAGTTTTAACCACGTAGGCTCCCGAAAAGGAAGGTGCACCTTGAATATAGTATACCGAAACGACCGTCTCGATCCAAGGACCGTGTTGCCGCTGACAGCGAATCGTTTGGAGGCACGTAGCCCAAGATACTGGGATTTGAATGAAAGCCGTCCGAAGACGGGGGGTACGGGCCCGGGCCGACCCGGCCTGACCCCCCCCCCCCCCGGGAGTTGCCCGAACCGGGTCGACCCGGTCCGGCCAGGGCGCGGCCCGGCCGGTCGGACCGGCCTGGCTCGGTTCGGCCGAGCGGCCGAAAGGCCGAGGCGCGCGGGGCCCCACCCCCGCGGCCTGGTGGTGCCGTGGCCCCCCGCGTGGGGCAGCGCTGTGTCATGGACGCGGCTTCAGCCGCGTCCGAGGGAACCGAACCCGCGCGGACGCGGGTCCACGGGGGCCGCCGCCGCCGCGGTTTCAGCCGCGGCGGCCTATCCGGCGGCGCGCCGGGGCGCCGCCGCTCCCGGCTGCCGGCGCTGCCGGCGAGTTCCGCGGGCCACCGGGATTGCTCCGGTGGTCCGATTCTCTTCCCGTCTGCGCCATTGCTCCTCCCGGGACTCGTTCTTCACTGCGGGATCGTCAAAACTCCATTGCGGCACGTCCCGTCGTCGCCTGAAAAATCCGCAAAAAATGAAGAACGACGGAGGGTCGTCGGGCCGTGTTCGTTTGGCCCGCACCCTCCGCGTTAGATATAACAACCGGGAGAATATATTATGTTCAACACATGAACCAACAATTTTAATAAAATAAAATTGTTTCTTTGATTCCGGTTCTTTAATTTTTAAAGAACGTTCACGGGAATATAAAGAGGGGTATTCCAAATCATAAAATCCCTACCTCGCTGGACGTCGCGCTTGAGCATTCTTCACGGAAATTACTCGTCGCGGAAGGTGGAGATCGTCGTGTCGTCACGGAAGGGCGTCGCGTCGTCGCGGAACACGGCGTTGAGTCGGAGAACTCAACGCACCATGAAACAACAGTTTTAATTTAATTAATTAAATCCGTGTTTTGGTTAAGAACCACGAAGGAGATAAAAATGAAGGTACGATACTCTTACTTCAAACAGCCGATTGATGATCCGTCGTGGAGGAAGAGACGTCGCAGAAGAACGTTGTCGGCGTCGCGGATCACGGCGTCGCGTCGTCGATTTCCGGGTTCGGCGTTCTTCGCATTCTTCGCGTTCTTCGCGTTCTTTGCGAAGGAGGCTGAAGGTTCAAGGATCATTTCTCAACGGGTAATCCTCCAAAAGAAAAAGTTTAGTCTTATTTTATTATTATGCCAACACACGAAAATGGGTAAGTAACGACCCATCAATTCGTTGAATTAATTCAACGAAAGAAACAGCTCATTTAATTTACAAAATAAACCGCCCAATTAAATGGTCTGTTAAGAATTTAGAAAACGCGTCAGTTGACTTTCATAATGACGGGTTTTCGCAGGTGCGTTACTTAGCCGAAAGAAATGGCGGGGCTCGTGCGGGACCCACCTCACAAATATCCTACAAAGGGGGTAGGATATTTCTAGATAGCATCCTACCCGGTTCAACTCAGTTCAAGCCGCCTTTAAGTCGCTTCAAGTGGCATCCAAGTGGCTTATGTGAAATAAAATAAAGATGTCGAAAAATTATTTATTTCTTAACTTTAAGCCCGAAAATTAAAAACTACACCCGAGCAAACGCAACTCCGGAAGAGGCATTTCTAAGAGAATACCGGCACTGCAATTTCATCGGTGCTCTCAGAATTCGATTCCGGGAACCGATTCAAAAGTTAGAAAAACTCGCTCGTCCGTTCACTGAACGTACCAGAGCCAAACTTCGGAAAATGATTCCGGGCACACCGGGCCTCAGAATCAGGCGCCGTCAGAAACTGCGTTCTTGTAAAATTCCAAACAAAATTATGAAAAAAAAATTCCCTTGAATTTTACGGGTCTTTACATTACTCCCACCACAGGGCTTTACATCCCTGTAAAGCTTCACCACAATCTAGGGATACAAAGGCGGTACTGAGCACGCATCTGAGCCTCCCGCTCCCAAGTGCTCTCTTGAAGGTTCTCGTGCTACTATCTGAAGCGCACTAGAGGAATAGATCATCCACGTAGGACCTGTTCTTGTCGATCCTGAATCTCCACTGGGACCTCCGAAAACGTCACCCCATCATCGAAGACCAGCTCCCCATGGTCAAAGATTTGTGTTGGGTCGTGCACGTATCTTCTCAGCTGAGATACGTGGAAGACGTCGTGCACCCGGTGCAACTGAAGTGGCAGAGCCAGGCGATAAGCCACCTCGCCAATCCTACTGAGGACCTATAAAGGCCCGATTAAGCGTGGAGAAAACTTGCCGCCCCGGCCAAATCTCCGTAAACCACGTCGAGGTGAGACCCGCAAGAAGACGTGGTCGCCATCCTCGAACTCTAGTGGCCTCCACCTCTTGTCAGCATATGACTTATGCCGGCTTTGAGCTGTACTCACCCGCCCCTGGATGACCTGGACCATCTCATGTCCCACAAGAGCTGCAAGATTTCTTCTTTGCCAATAAGAGAAATCTGGTCCCATCCCCTGGATGAACCACATTCTTTTTCCTAATACAGTCAATCCCGACATGGATGGTACTAATCCATACCAAGGATGACATCGTAAGGCCTCGACGCTACTACCATGAGATCCAACCGTTACTCTCGCCTCAAGGGTTGAGTCACACTGTCGGCATCAGTGTGTGGTAACTGGGTCTCCTCCAGTAGATGTCCCACAAGTGAGGGTAAAGTAAACAGTATAAACTGGAACCTCTTAGTAACAATTCAAAAGTGGACAGGAAGGAAACATCACAAAGGTAAGCGTCTTTTATTATTGCAGCTCATATTACAAGGACGCTACACAACAACAACAAGGAACTAGAAGTACAAAAGACTTATCCACTAGTTTCGCTCCTGTCCAACTGCTCCCAGAGCTCCACAATCGAAGGCCTCATCTGCCTGAAGCTAAGCTCTCCCATGTCCACCAACTCCATGCGGTCGGGGTGGACCTCCTAGTGGTGGTGGTGGCAACTCCCCGAAGCGTCGTCCACCTCCAGCTACACGGCCAGCTCTTCTGCAATGGCAGCCTGGGCGGTTCTTCACTTAACTGCTGATCATCAGCATGGCGGGTCGGACAGTCACGAGCCATGTGACCAATCCCGCCACAGGAGTAACACTTCCCACTCTCGGCACGCCTGGCTCTGACTCCACCCCGGCTCCCCCCCCCCCCCCGCACAACTGGGCTTGAGTCGTGGAGTGGGCCACCGGTAGGTCTACTGGTATCCTCACTAGCCTGAAAACTCCCACCACAGCCTCCAGCCAATCCTCAGCCGCATGCGGGTCCGTCTCTCCCTGGAACCTGGGTGACCTCTGGCGCTAGAACTCGTGCAGTGCGCTCAAGCGACGTGCATCGTCAGCGGCTGGAAGCATCGGTGGCTCGACGGGTAGAGGTATTGTCGGTGCCTCAGCTGTCAAGGGGACCTGCACCGAGGCCTCGTCGCTGGGCGGGCTGTCGCCACGCTCAACACTCAGAACCCTAGCTGGTCATCCGCGGGGAGGCATCCTGAAAGAAACAACGTGATACGGTCAAACGATAAGAACTTGGTGAGCTGACCTGGTTTGAGATGACTTTTAAAAACTGCTGGAAGAACACACGCAATCAGTGTCTTCGTGTATTAAGTCGAAAATTGGAAGTCAGGGTCCTGGTGTACGGATACGTCGGCCGCCGCACCAACACTGGACTCCCTGGACCGATAACCACACTCAATACGCTAAACACTATTGCTTCACATAGAAGAAAGATCAGAGTCTGCGGTAGAACCGACCACCTCTGATACCAATTTTTCACGACCCGCCCTCGGGACCCGTGCTGTGAATACCCCAAGCCCGCCTTCCATAGGCCAGGGGCTGGCGACTAGCACCAAGGCGTAAATCCCAACAAAAAGGGAAGGCATTGCCTTTGAAAACTAAACAAGCACCACATAGTAAGCAAGTGGAAAGTAAACACTAAGTAAAAACTGTACAAGCTGTGCTGAAAGTAAAAGGGGCCAGAAATACAAGCCCAACTGTAAAATACAACTGAAATGAAAAATAGCAACTAAAAAGGGAAAACTGCAGCGTCGAGCCGTCCTCTGAAAATCCCATCTGAAGGGTGGGTACAGATAGCCTCCACTGCTCCTCGGGTCCACCTGACCGCTCCGAGTACGTCCCGCCCAGTGGTCCACCTTCAGGTACCATCCTATTCTGCAAGCCTCAGCCACGATCAACGTTGTCCGTCGTCTGCAACCAACACAACGTAGTGCGGGCATAGCCCGTGCAGGTGTGAGTATAACGATACTCAGTAGGGACCCCGAGACCCTCAAGGTCTCACTAATCCCAACAAGTATAACCACAAGAAGATCTCAACAGATAACCTATACTTAGATATATTCCCATACATATACCTAACTTATCAAGTAACCCATCTTAATCATGAGGCAAACACAAGATCAAAAGTCTCAGCTCAAACCAAGATTTTCAACATCGAAACCGTAACTGCTGAAGAGCTCCGCCTCTGGAGTGTACGGTGGTCCTGTCACAACTCCGAAGTACTGCTCACTAACTTAAAAGTGATGTAGTACTCCACCTATCGAGTATTGCGGGCTAGCCGCTACCACCAAGCTCTCCCATGTGCCGCTACAACCAAGCGCACCACTGTCGTGGGTCTGCCGCTACAACCAAGCACTCCCATGTGCCGCTACAACCAAGCACACCTCTGTCGTGGGTCTGCCGCTACAACCAAGAGCTCCCATGTGCCGCTACAACCAAGCGCACCTTTGTCGTGGGTCTGCCGCTACAACCAAGCGCTCCCATGTGCCGCTACAACCAAGCGCACCTCAGTCGTGGGTCTGCCGCTACAACCAAGCGCTCCCATGTGCCGCTACAACCAAGCGCACCTCTGCCGTGGGTCTGCCACTACAACCAAGCACTCCCATGTGCCGCTACAACCAAGCACACCTCAGTCGTGGGTCTGCCGCTACAACCAAGCGCTCCCATGTGCCGCTACAACCAAGCGCACCTCTGTCGTGGGTCTGCCGCTACAACCAAGCGCACCTCTGTCGTGGGTCTGCCGCTACAACCAAGCGCTCCCGTGTGCCGCTACAACCAAGTGCACCTATGACGTGGGTCTGCCTCTACAACCAATCACTCCCATGTTCTGATACAACCAAGCACACCTTAGTAACACACCGAGTCGTTCGATCAGCAGTCGTCGGGTCTCAGTCAGCTACACGGTCTACGTGCTCCGCCCGCTCGTCTCTGGGAGGGTCCGCTCCACGAGCTACTGGTCGATACTCCATGTATCACAAATTCCCTCAAGGAAGTTTCTCAAAGGACTAACTCGTCATAGGGGTCTCAACGCAACAGACGGCGCGTCAATCGGACGGCCGGTCTGTGAGTTATTAGCCTTTTCGTCCCAAAGGCCTGGTTGGTTTCGTGTGCGAACCAATCCGGCCGTAACTCAAATATACCCCGAACAGTCATAGGGTATACTCATAGGGACCGTTTTTCAATGTGATCACCAACGCCGCTGACGGTTCGTCAAACGGACGTCTGGTCTGAAAGATATCAGCTTTTCCGTTCCAGGGGCCCGGTTGGATTTCGGTGTGATCCAACCCGGCCACTATCCAACTGTATCCAAATCTCGGTGAAGGATGCCAAAAGTTCCGTATCATCAAAAGGAACTCAACGCAACAGACGGCGCGTCAGTCGGACACCCGGTCTGAGAGTTATTGGCTTTTTCGTTCTAGGGGCCCGGTTGGATTTCGGTGCGATCCAACCCGACCACACTCCGTCGGCATCCAAACCTCGAGCGGAGTAAGTCAAAAGATCCGTCTCACTTAGAGGAATTTAACGAAATAGACGGCGCATCAATCGGACGCCCGGTCTGTTATTTATTGGCTTTTCCGTCTCACACCCACCCTGGGAAACTTCCCAGGAGGTCACCCATCCTGATCACTACTCTAGACCAAGCACGCTTAACTATGGAGTTTTAACCACGTAGGCTCCCGAAAAGAAAGGTGCACCTTGTGTATAGTATACCGAAACGACCGTCTCGATCCACGGATCGTGTTGCCGCTGACGGCGAATCGTTTGGAGGCCCGTATCCCAAGATACTGGCATTTGAACGGAAACCGTCCGAAGACGGGGGGTAAGGGCCCGAGCCGACCCCCCCGGGAGTCGGCCGAACCGGGTCGACCCGCACCGGGTCGACTCGGTCCGGCCAAGGCGCGGCCCGGCCGGTTGGACCGGCCTGGCCCGGTTTGGGCGAGCGGCCGAACGGCCGTGGCGCGCGGGGCGCCGCCCCCGCGGCCTGGTGGTGCCGCTGCCCCACGCGTGGGGCCGCGCTTTGTCATGGACGCGGCTTCAGCCGCGTCCAAGGGCACCGAACCCGCGCGGCCGCGGGTCCGCTGGGGCCGCGGCCGCCGCGACTTCAGCCGCGCCGGCGAGTTCTGCGGGCGACCGGGATCGCTCCGGTGGTCCGATTCTCTTCGCGTCTGCGCCATTGCTCCTCCCGGGACTCGTTCTTCACTGCGGGATCGTCAAACATCCATTGCGGCACGTCCCGTCGTCGCCCGCCAAATCCGCACAAAATGAAGAACGGCGGAGGGTCGCCGGGCCGTGTTCGTTTGGCCCGCACCCTCCGCGTTAGAGATAAACAACCGGGAGAATATAAATTGTTCAACACATGAACCAACAATTTTAATAAAATAAAATTGTTTCTTTGATTCTGGTTCTTTAATTTTTAAAGAACGTTCACGGGAATATAAAGAGGGGTATTCCAAATCATAAAATCCCTACCTCGCTGGACATCGCGCGTGAGCGTTCTTCGCAGAAATTACTCGTCGCGGAAGGTGGAGATTGTCGCGTCGTCGCGGAAGGGCGTCGCGTCTTCGCGGGACACGGCGTTGAGTCGGCGAACTCAACGCACCATGAAACAATAGTTTTAATTTATTTAATTAAATCCGTGTTTTGGTTAAGAACCACGAAGGAGATAAAAAGGAAGGTCTGAGACTATTACTTCAAGCAGCCGATCGAAGATCCGTCGCGGAGGAAGAGACGTCGCAGAAGAACGTTGTCGGCGTCGCGGATCACGACGCCGCGTCCTCGATTTCCAGGTTCGGCGTTCTTCGCGTTCTTCGCGTTCTTCACGTTCTTCGCGTTCTTCGCGAAGGAGGCTGAAGGTTCAAGGATCCTTTCTCAATGAGTAATCCTCCAAAACAAAAAGGTTGGTCTTATTTTATTATTATGCCAACACACGAAAAAGGGTAAATAACGACCCATCAATTCGTTGAATTAATTCAACGAAAGAAACAGCTCATTTAATTTATGAAATAAACCACCCAATTAAATGGTCTGTTAAGAATTTAGAAAACGCGTCAGTTGACTTTCATAATGAAGGGTTTTCGCGGGTGCGTTACTTAGCGGAAAGAAACGGCGGGGCTCGTGCGGGCCCCACCTCACAAATATCCTACAAAGGGGGTAGGATATTTCTAGATAGCATCCTACCCGGTTCAACTCAGTTCAAGCCGCCTTTAAGTGGCTTCAAGTGGCTTCCAAGTGGCTTATGTGAAATAAAATAAAGTTGTCGAAAAATTATTTTTTTTCTTAACTTTATGCCCGAAAATTAAAAACCACACCCGAGCAAACGCAACTCCGGAAGAGGTGTTTCTAAGCGAATACCGGCGCTGCGATTTCATCGGTTCTCTCAGAATTCGATTCCGGGCACCGATTCAAAAGTTAGAAAAACTCGCTCGTTCGTTCACTGAACGTACCCGAGCCAAACTTCGGAAAATGATTCCGGGCACACTGGGCCTCGGAATCAGGCGCCGTCAGAAACTGCGTTCTTGTAAAATTCCAAAGAAAATTAAGAAAAAAAAATTCCTTGAATTTTACGGGTCTTTCCAATATATATTAGAAAAAAAAATTACTAGATTCATAACATGTCGTATGTTTCTAGAAAATTCGCGGAGCGCATTAAATAGTTCATATAATATGTATTTTAATATTTTTAATACCATTTATTTGATATTTCCCTTAATAAAATAATTACTGAAAAATTATTGTATAATAATTCAATATACATATTTGTCGCATAAAAATTAAAAATAAATTACTATGATCTATATAAATCTAATATCATAAATAATAATTCTTTTACTCAAATTTATCATCTAAAAATCACAACATTTAAATTGTTATATTTATTAAATTATGAAGGTGACAACTTTAAAATCATTTAAAAATATTATAATATAAGTGTCATAATTGCATTTATAAGGATCCAAATGGTGAAATATTATACCATTGGATTCTTATGTATTACTGTTACACGAAAAATAAGCATTGGTTAGCCGTTTGTTCCTTTTATGGTCTCTATTAGTTTAATAAAAACATTATTATTGAGTTTTCATTAAATAAACAATTTCTGCATCCCCATTGTGTCACCATTAATGATAATTATTTAATGCCTAATTTTTTTAAATAAATTCACATGATGTATAAAATTTTATTAGATTTCTGGTGACTATTTATGTTCTATGTTTTATGAAAGTTATCACTAAATTAAAATTATTACATTTATAAAATATAAGATTGGGACATGTTGTCACTTTATTTGGTTTTAATAGTAATTACATCATCTTCATGGTAAAAATTCCATGAAATCGAATCTATTCTGACCCTTACTCTATATGGGTCTACTTTTATTCTTCAAATAGAATTTTTTAAGGTGTTTCGGTAATTTTATAATCTTATTTTTACCCTTAATTACCTGATTTACCTTTCACTGTTGTATATAAAATTTACTGTAGTTACTATTCATAATGTCTAAAAATAAAAAGTATCATCTTAGCATAATTTGGACCTAATTATTCAAAATATGGAATCCATTTTCAAATTAAAAACACCGAAGTTTTATTATTTAATTTAACATTAATCACGTTGTTGAAAAAAACATGTTTTAAAATATTAAACATTGAAAAAGATTTAAATGTTTTTACCTATGAATTCAATGTAAAATTAATGATAATGACTTGAATTATAATAAATGGTAAAAATATATTATATTTATATATTAAATCCATTCAATATTATAATTTAACCATATAAATATTCTTGATGAAAAAAGATGTTTTTAATTAAAATTTACCATATGTTTACTATTCATCAAAATATGAATGTTATCAGAAAAATATCAAAACATTATCCGATGTAAATTTTTATATCTTGATTCACAAGAAGAAATTTATTTTGAAAAATTTTACTTTTAAACTTGTTAAAAAAAATATTTTAAATGGGTGTGCCATCAAAAGGCCGCACAACTGCATTTTTTTGAAAAATACATATTTTACCTGAAAAATTTATTTTGTTATTATTCTATTATCTTGAAAATGTGTAAAATGAATGAAAATGTTATAAAATTCAAAATTTAATTAATACTATTAATAACAGCTAGTTCATGATAATATTATAATTATATCTCATTTGGTTAAACTCGATATTGTGTACAACACAGGCTATCGAGAAAGGTCGCTCTTGCATTTAATGTAAGACAAGTCATGGTTTCATGTAGGGAAATAATCCTTTGGTGATGCGTATTACATACTCAAAATATAGTTAAGTTATACTTTGATCAAAATCTTATTTGTATTTTGTAAAATGAATTTTAATCAAATGAACTTGAAATTGTGTATATCACATTCCATGAATAGAGTTTCGTATACTGCAAGTTAATACGGTGTTGCGTATAGCGCACGATAATCTTGATGAAGCGCACAAAAAATACATCAAAGAAATTAAAAATAATAATAATTCTCCTAAAATATTCGCGGTGTTACATTCTATCCCCCTTAAAATGACTTTCACCATCAAAATTCGTCAGGATTATAAATGGGTTACTACTTGAAAGTTTCATTCATAGAAACCCTAATTGTAAAATGGAATACTAAAAATTAAGTTTAAATTTGATGTAAGAAACATAACAGTTACCCAAATTAACTCATCACTAGGTTTCCACAATGGAGAACATAGGTGAAAATATGGATATGGAAGAGAAATATAACAATTTTGTTCTGACGAAGAGTGGTAGAGAACATGGCTATGAAAAAGCCAAAAATCACAATGCCATAAATTTGTTATGATCTATGGTACCATCTGATTCATCGGATATGAGTGTACTAGGACAATATTTTTAGTTTTCAAGATCATATCCCTAAATTTAAAATTTTTTAATTGGAATAAATACTTAATTGATTTTGGTACAATCTTATTGTTGGTCATTCCATGAACAATTTCCACTTCATATCTTAAAGAAACGAAGTTGAATTTTTCATTCATGAAGTGTTAGAAGATCATGTAATAGAATGATACGTCATTCGATTTTTATTTATCACAAAAAAGGTTATCACAAATTATTAAATATAAAAAAGTCCATCTATGGTGAGATTAACCATTTATGACTCGATAAATGGACTTATACTTCATATATCATACCGCTTTATAAAATAAAACTAATTTCTACAAACCATGGACTTCCTCTAGGCTAGTGGTAGGAGATAAAGGCCTGTTGCACTTCAGTTGTGGGTTCGATTCCCACGGCCCTATCTGACGCGACGAGTTTTCTTACATCCTACCAATTGTCCTTTTTCTAAAACTATACTATTATTACATATTAGAAATAAAATAATAAAGTTATAGCCTTAAAAAATACTATATGATGTCTAAATTAATTCATTTCAAATGTTAGGCTTATCAAAAATACTTCTATCTAATATCATAGTATAAAGAAAATGATTACTATAATGGTCTTCTACCAAGAATGTGAATACCATCATTTATCCCCCATATATCATACGGTATATCTAGTTGTGGGTCACATTCCAAAATTTTCAATACATTAATAATGTATTCTTTTGAAAAATTAATACCCATTGAACATTACTGAAAACATGAATTCTATCAAAAGATAACTCTTTCCACATACCAAAATCCCAAAATTTCTATATAATCAAGCCATGATGTCACTTTGTCCTGACATCAGTCATGAGCTCATTAATACTATCAAACATATTATTTTCCCCTTATCCCTTCATTATAGGCATATCATCTTCTTTCCAAAAACATTTCAATCACTTTTTATGGTAACTGGTACCATAAAATTATTGAAAACCAATACATTGATATTACAAAATTCCACGATACTATAAATGAGATTACATAACACTATTATGCAATCCCATTACATAAACACTTAATCATTTCACACCTTCTTTTTCATACTCAACATCACCAATAGTGATCGCCTGTGACTTACCATTATCCCTTTCCATAAGAGGTTGTTTTTGTTGGTCATCATTAACCCTTTTATTAGGGCATTGGATAGCATAATACCTCATTTTCTTGCACGTGTAGCATTGAATTGTGGGTGGTGTGTTCTCAATACTATTTTCTCTATTCACATTGTTAGAAACCTTTTCAACATTACTTCATCACTCAGCTGCTCGATGACCTTCATTTCCACACATAAAACATTTCTAGTCCCTTTAAGACAATCTCCACCATGCTTCTTTCCACACTTTGATCATAAATAAACATCCATATTCTTTTAACCATTTTTTTGAAATTTTTCCTTGATCTTCATCTTTCTTTACTTGTAAAAACCATGAGATGGACATGTAACACCAAATTCCAGTTCTACCTTGATAGCACAACGCAGAATTTCTTCATAGCTACTGATGTCTCTTATAAATAATTCCCTTCGAACACTTGGATTTAATCCACTGATGAATTGATCAACCATACATTCAGGTTGGATGAAAAAACCAGATGTATTCTTTACATGACTATTAAAATTCGCTTTGTATATACAAACAGATTCCCCATCCATTTGATTATGCTCAAGGAAATCTATTTCCATATTTTTTTGAAGAATAAGAGGGAATTACTTATTGAAAAAAAAGTTCATGAACTTGTCCCATTCCATGGATTCAATTTCATCTTGCGGACATGTATTTTTAATTAGAGTCCACCATTGTTCTGCTTCACCATCTAGCTCATAAACAGCCAAAATGACTTTTTCATGCTATAAACAGCGAAGTATGTAAAATATCTTTTTAATGGTACTGATCCATTTTTCTGCAACAAGTTGATTAGATGACCCACTGAAAGAATGTGGATGTTTCCTCATGAAGGACTCAATAAAATATTTCTCCCTAATCTGCTCATTTGGAAGCCCGGAATGATTCATAGCCTGTGTAAGTATAGTAATAAAATTTTTCACTCCATCTCCCATACCATTGGTTTATTCCGAAGACAATAATTACATTGTCCATTACATTGATCAACATGGTTCCTTCAGGTTCCAGGCATCATCTAAAACCCAAAAACAATAGTGTGTGAGTTAAAAATCATGCTTTGAAAACAATATAATAAAGGGGAGTACCTACAATATCTTACATCTTAGGTTTTATTCTAAGATAGTTATCATAATTCTATGACTTTAACATATATGTATACTTAACCATAGGGACATCCCTAGACATACATTATAAATATCTCTAGGGATCTTACTAAAGTATTCGCATCCTAGTTTCCAAAGGTTGACTAATCCTTCACTCTAATACCAAATGTAGAGATCAAAATCATGATATAGATAGACATTTCATTACTTTTGAGGAAAACATAATACATGGAAAAAAGAATCCTAAAGATGGTGTTAGTTTATTGTCTTTGGAATCTCAGAACATAATCTTCTATCCATAGTGAAAGATCTTCAACATCTCCCATAATGTTCTTCCCCCTTTTTACCTAAAACCATTATTTATATCCTAGGGAATATAAAAAATAAAAAGTGTAATCTCCAATGCTTAGTAAGGGTAAAAATGGAGAACATAAAACAATCCCTAAACCATTGAACGAAAAAACATGAGCATAAAATCTAAACATCAAACTCTTGAGCAATGACATAAAACATGGAATTACAAAAGGTATAGATTACTAGGGACATTAATCATGATAAAATATCATGGGAACAAAACATTTAATTATGGAAAACCATTATTTGATATGATTTCCATATTATCCAGGGCATTGCTACCAAGGCCATCATAGTGGACAATGTCCAATACTGAATTGGGTTTACTTTTCATTCCAACCCCGTATTACTGAACCAGAATTACATTCCATTATGGAAATTTCTATCTCTTGAGATATAAATCATTACAAAATTCATTGTATGGATATATAGATCCCAACCAACTCATATTGAAATCATTCTTACGTGTGACACAAGACAATCATAAACAATTCATTATAACCCAAAAAAATGGGTTTCATAAACATCATCCCATTGCGACATAATCCATATTAAACAAATGTATATCATTTCATCATAATAAAAATAAAACGATGGAAATAATAGATTCATTATACTAGAAAAATAAACATGCTAAATAATGTCATCTTATATGGAAAATAGTTTTGATAAAACAATTGAAATGAATTCTTGAGGAAAATATCCTTTCTTCTTCATAATAATTTTATTTTCTCAAAATGTCACAAAAATTTAAAAGAAAAATATTTTATTGAAAATAATAATGAAATATTTTGTAGTAATTTTCATGAAGAAAAGGATTTATGAAATTGTAAAAATACGTTCATGCAGTATATGTTAAAAAACATTCTCTTCGTACTTTTTCCGGAAAAGTCAAAATGCACCTCGTATGGTAAACCAAAAAGTGATTCCCTACATACCGTGTAGTAAAAGTCAAAAAAGGGTAAAAATGACTTTAAACATACCTGGAATAATACTAAACATTTTATGAATGCATTTTTATAAATCATGTTCATGGATGATATATATAATCCCAGTAAATACATACGAATAAACAATCTCGGATAAGAACGAGATTGGAATAATTATCCCTTACCTTAGGTCTGATATGTATTGTACGTATTAGAAACTCATGTATAATGATTTAAATAATGTTATTAAATTATTCCAGAATCATATTCCTTGTTATGATATCATATATGGTCATATTCTTATCTAATTATTAGTAATATTTCATTGCTACTTGATATACATGTGTACATTGCTTTATGTTCTTATGTGTGTTTGGTCGAATAAAATATTATTACTCTTTTTTGGTTATAGATTCATCATTTATATATCAGTATTAGTGTAATATATATCATATTTATTCACTCAATTCATTTATATAATCAATATTTAATGAAGATCATGTAGAACGAGTCGCATCACATCATGGAGACGGTAGGCCGTACGTACGCATGAGCGATGATATCATTCCCATGATTGTGGAATTGTAATGAAGTATATGGTGTATAATATTTCAGAATAAATATCTCTTTACAGTAATATTATATAGTTATTTCTTCCATCCTTATACCCATCCATGTATGTTAGTGAGGAAATAAAAGATTACACCATGACGTGGAGATGATAAGCCGTACGTACGCACGCGTGGTGATTTCATTTTTTCATAGGATGGATAGAAGATATAATATGCGTGTTTCATATTCATAATAACAAATATGTATAAAATTGATATTGGAGTTATTACTTAATAATTATGAAACTCATATACAGGAAGTAGGAGAAGAAATAAGTTTGAAAGATTCGGTAAAGGATATTACCTCTTCTTCGACGGGCCTCCTATTAACCTCCTCTTAGGGAACTATAGTTAGTCTTTGAAGAAGAACATGAACTCTAGTAGGATTCTAGGGAAGTGGTTATGTGAAATGGAAAGGTTTTGGACGAATTTGGAAGAACAAAATTTGTGTGAACTGTAGAGGGAGGAGGTTCCCTTTTATAAGAGATGAGAGGGGCACTTTTGGAAACCTCTTAATTATTAATTTATAAAAAACAAAAACCCCACATAAAGACATCCAAAATGACTCAAATACGAAGTTTATATGATATAGGGTTGTAATATCATCATCAAATAAAATTTATACATTTTGGGAATTTATTTAAACCTTATCAACTTGATTTATACTTATTTTATCTATTTAATTTTATTTGTCGTAATAATATTCTAAATTTTAAATTGTTATGTATAATTACATATGTGTTGATAATTTTCAAGAATTATATTATTTATGATATTTTAAACTATATAAATTTCAATTTATTATTTTCAAATATTTTTTAGATTTGTAAATAATTTAATAATATATTATTTTTATAAAAATAATTATAGTGTCAATATTAACACTATACATTTTTTCGAATTTAAATAAAATCCACATAGAGTATATATTTGAAAAGAAAAATTTAATAGATTTATAACATGTCATATTTATCTAGAATATTAGTGGAGAACATTAAATAGTTCATGTAATATTTATTTTATAATTTTTAATACAATTTATTTGATATTTCCCTTAATAAAACAATTATGACAGCATTTTGTATAATTATTTAACATACATATTTGTTGAATAAAATTTAAAAATAAAATACTATGATTAAGATAAATATAATATCATACATAAGAATACTTTTACTCTAATTTATCATCCAAAAAGCAAAACATTTAAAGTGTTATATTTATTAAATTATTAATGTGACAACTTTGACATCATTTAAAATATAACAATATAAGTGTCATAATCGTTTTTATAAGGATCAAAATGGTCAAATATTCTACCGTTGGATGATTATGGATTACATTTACACTACCAATATGTTTTGGTCATGTTTTTGATACTTTTATGGTCACTATTTGTTTAATAAAAACAGTAATAATGATTTTTCACAGAATAAACAATTTCTGCATCACCATTATGTCACCATTAATGATAATTATTTAATAACTAAATATTTTAAATATATTCAAATGATGTATATAATTTCATTAGCTTTCTGGTGACTATTTATGTTAGAATTTTTTTTGTTTTTTATCTGTAAATTAAAATTATTACACTTATAAGATATTAAAAGGTGACATGTTGTCACTTTCATTGGTTTTAATAATAATTACATCGTTTTCGTGGTAAAAAGTCCATGAAATGAGTCTATTACGACCCTTAGGTGATATTAGTTGACATTTAATCATCCAATATGAATTTTGGTACGTGTTATTGTAATTTTATAATCTTATTTTTATACTTAATTACACGATTTACCTTTAACTGTAGTAAATAAATTTTACCATAGTTACTATTCAAAATGTCTAAAAATAAAAAGTAGGCTATTAGAATAATTTGGACAAAAATATTCAAAATATGGAATCCATTCTCCGAAATTCAAAACACATAAGTTGTAGTATTTAATTTAAAATTATTCCCGCTGTTTAGAAAATGAGTTTTAAATGATAAAACATTACAAAAGATAGAAATATTTTTACCTATGAATTCAATGTAAATTTAATGATAATAACATTCATTATATTAAATGGAAAAAATATATGCTATTTATAATTTTAAACCATTAAATATAATAATTTAACCATATAAATTATCGTGGTGAAAAAAGTTGTTTTTAAAAAAACATTAGCATATTTGTATTATTCATCAAAATATGAACGTTATCATGAAAACAAAAAAACTTTAACCAACATAAATTTTTATATCCTGATTCAAAATAAGAATATTATTTTGTAAAATTTAACTTGTAAACTTGTTAAAAATCAGATTTAAATTGTTTATGCCATCAAAAGGCTGCAAATTTTCATTTTTTTGAAAAATACTTATTTAAACCAAAAATTTTATTTTATTCTCATACGAGGATATAGAAAAATTTTAAGATGATTGATAATTTTATAAAATAGAAAATATAGTTAATAATATTTATAATGTCTAGTTCATGATAATAATATAATAATATATCATTTAGTGAAACTCGTTATTACGTACAACACACACTATCGAGGAAGGTCGCTCTTGCGTATAATGCAAGACAAGTGAGGGTTTTGTGTAGGGAAAAAATTATTTGGTGTTGTATATAACATAATAAAGATATAGTTCAGTTATACATTGATCAAAATCTATATTTGGTGTTGTTTAAAATTAATTTTATTCGATGGAACTTGAAATTGTGTGTATCACATGCCACGAATAGTATTGCGAATACTACAAGATAATACGTTGTTGTGTATAGTGCAAGCTAATCACGGTGAAGAATACAACAAAAGACATAAAAGAAATTAAAAGGAATAATTCTCATAAAATATCAGGTTGTTACAATGGTGTTGGGTGAAATAAAAAAAATTATATTCATATTGAACATTTGTAATTTCTGAAGGTGGAAAAAACAATGTATATAAATTTATGGATTTATCATACTAATTTTGTCAAAAATATATACAAGGTAATATGTAAATAGACATATTGATTGTGATAAATGCTGATGACTGCCTACCACCATACTATAAATCATAGCTCATCAAGGGTAGTTTTCTCATTTGATCACAAATAATTAAACTATAATGACTTCAAAATTCCCAAAAATAAGGATTTTAGTTGACGAATAATGGAGAAAACATGGAAAATAATGATTTATGTTAGTAAATGATTAATATTTCATAGGAAATATCAATAAAATTCATGGTACCTCAATACAAAATATCAAAAAATTAGATTGATAAAAACATAAAAACCTCAATGGTAGAGGGAATACTATAGATACGTTCTAAAGAGGTGAAATAATAATACATAAAAAGGTGAAAGTGGATAAAAACTACCCAAAAATATCAACTTCAATATTTAAGCCTATGTTTCTTAATAAAAAATTCATGGGTTCATACAGACTACTTAGTGGATAGTAGAATTATTGTGGTGATCATCGGGCTTACTAATTGGATCCTATAACTAATTTCACCTAAAAACCATCAATTATATTAGTTTTCCTCCATCGTTATCATTTTGTATGATAGAAAATTACTAATATACCCAAAGAAAAAAATTACATATAAATACTTCTGAATAATATGATTTAATATTAAAATGTTATCTCAAAATTCACAAGGCATTACAAACTACCCATCAATGGTCAATCAACCTCGTGAAATATAACCAAGCCCCTATAGTATCCCAATTCAATGGGATCCAATATTAAAATTCAAATCCTATATTCCATCATAGATGATGACATCCTTCCACTACATATAGGCTAGCGGAAGAAACCATTCCTAATGCACATTCTCACTCTAATCGACTACCTTCACTGGATTCACCTCAAACCATGGATCAACCTTTAGATTAATATCATCACTATCAATAAAATCGGGGGGTTATAACTCATAATTTCTACAAAATGATATATGAAACATATTATTCATAGAATAATTATATAGAGTAAAAATAAATCAATAATACATTTTCTTAATCCTCTATAAAATACTAAATTTTCATAAAAAATAAGTTGTTGGATTACTCATGTTCTTTAACTAACTTGGTCAAACCATGGTGAAAAACACAAGAATACTTGTTCACTTACGGTGAAATAATTTTTTCCCTAGGTATTGTTGGTGTATTATCATTTCATACAATTTTAATAATCTAACTGCATTCGATTTAGCTGTAATACCTCTCATGTTTCTTTTATGAAAAAAAGTTGAATAATCATTGGCTTCCCGGCCCCTAACCATTATGAAAGAGAATTACATAGTAAACAATAACATGAAACAAAAGAATCCATTTTTTATCCATGAATTATTTTTTTATAGAATATATATTTCTATATAGACATCTCATGAACATGAAAAATCCATGTTTTATGACCAAGAAATTTAATAATTTGTCATAATTATGTTATTTGACAACACTTTTGATTATAGGTTGTATGCTTTCCTCAATTTTTTAATAACCCATTATCATTTGTAAAATTTTAATGATTTTATGTTTAATGTTTGTATATCATTATAATAAAACTATTTTGAGGAAAATATTTTATAGAAAAATATCCCTCATGTAAAGCTTACTGAGATATAACAAAAATAAAGTCATCTTGATTAGTAAGATTGTTGATGATTTAGTGAGTTATTTAACCCTTTAATGAATATAATAAACATGGGGTGAACATGTGAATCACAAAATTAAACTGAAAATAAACTCACACCTCTTCGAAATTGGAAATATAAGTGGATATGGTACTCTAGTATATCTATCTTTCTTAATATTTACATAAAAACATTATGGAACTAAGAAACATAGAATATAACATAACTATACATGGATGATCACAAGAATTTATGTTGGATACACCAAACATTATGAGGTATAAAATTCCACCATCAACTACTCTTTCACCGAAGGTGGTAATACAACCCATCCTTGGATAAAATATTTAAGATATTCATCCTAAGCATATACTAATAAATTTGACACACTATATATACAATATCACTTAATGAAGTAGTTTATTCCTGACTCTTATGTTGATTTTACCCAATCCCAAGATGAGGTTGTAGTACTAAGAGGACCTAAATCCACCATTACATGATCCTAAATTATTCACAATAAAAACTTATAGAATATGTTTATCAATATCAAATTTCCTTTATTTTTTACACTACTCGAAAAAAATTTCAAGATTTTAATATTTTCTATTAAATTCCTCTTCCCCAAGGTTTAAGAAATATCAATAATATGTTTTATGGTGGAACTTATCCTAAGATAACTATTAAATATTAAAATCACAATAGGATAAGATATACATAAAATTCTATATTTTGTGTACAAAAAATGACTCTCCAAATATACCATGGAAATAATATATTTTTTTATAATACATGAATACATAATAAAAATAATTAGTTTGGAATTTACATGCACAAATTCAAAATTTATGAGATCAATAACCTAATATAATATCTACTAGTAACAAAATGGCACCCCATCCAAATATAGTGGCATTATAATTGTAAATATTTCTCCTATATTGGTCATGTAAAATTATTGTAGCATGAATGTTTGTATAAATTTTAACACCCTGAATATAATCCATCATAGATCAATCAATTTTCATTTCACCTCATTCTTATATACCACCATCATAAGCACTACCAAGAGGGATATATCTTGATTTTACTATCATTAGTAAAAAAATAATAGATTAAATCTCATGATATAAAATAATTCATGTGTTTTCTTTAAGGATAGAAGACATACATTATTCTTGGTTATAACTAAATTAGAGATTTAATTATTACATAGGAATGTGATCATACCTCAAAAATCCAAAAGTTTCAAATTTTGGTCTTGATATGAATCTAATTATCTAAATATTTTCACAGAAAAATATCTAGATATTTCCAATGTATCTTATAATTTGATTAGGAAACAAGAAATTAAATATTGAAATAATGGTTAATAGAATGATATGTCAATCATAGATTTATCACTGAGAACAACCAATATCCACACAAATTATGAAATAAATTTTCTATCCCTGATAGTGGATACCTATTCTATATAGTGACATTGAATATGTTCCAATAAATTATTCTTATCCTCAATTTATTTCTATTTATGGGAAAACATTTAGGAGAACCTATTGTAAATTTACTTATAATTTATGATGAATTCACATTAAGGACCTCTAAATGTTTTTTCAGTTCTCTCAATTTGTTCAGTATCATATGATATGATAGTATCCATATAGGATAAAAAATAATATCCACAATGAACACAGTATCTCTATTAAGAGGCATACCCAAGATATGATTATAAAAGTCACCCTCTTAATATTTTACCAATTGGAGATAAATTTGTGAAACCACTATCAAAACATCCTTAGTATACATACTTGACATTGGATCTCTAATATCACCCAAATATCAATGGTCATGTCTACATCAAACATCTAAAAAATTCCACAGTACTATAATGATATATTCATTAACTGGTAGGAAGGAAAAGGAAACTCACCTCTATTAGCAGTTTATTTGACCCCTTGAGTTGTTCATACAATATATTTTATAAATAACATTAATAAAAAAAATTATCTTTTAAGAAAATCCCATAGGTTACCATATCCAAAATCTTATATTTCATACCCATTGTGTCTCTTAAATTGATGAACACTCCTTCAATATGATGTTCAAAATGGTTAAAATATTATTTAGTATTCCAGCACTATCTTCAAATCCTCGACTAGATGAATGAAACTAAAAAAATGTGTATCACTAACATCAAATAATGAATCTAATAAGGTTATATCCTTAAAAATACACCATATCTCATTTAATAGTCTACCACAACCATTAGTAAGGATCTAATCCAATTAAAAAATATAGCATAACTATGATCAATTACTATATAATCTTAAAACCTTACTTCCCATACACATAATACCCTATGTCCATTTCCACTTCTGACCTTGTGATCTATATACAACTTCTCTTTCCTATAACCAATATGATTCCCTTCAATATGTTTGATTAGATCCACTTAACCCAGATATAAATAGATATATCTTATATGAACCCCATCCTTCACCTCGCTAAAAAATTCTCATGAAGAAATTTTTATGTTCCTCATATATCTATCGGTATTACACACTCCCATTTTATTCAATAATACATATCACCAATGAATATTCATCCCACATTAATATAATTCTATAGTATTTCCTTAAAAAGGGGGAATTAATGAATCCCTTAAATATATTGAATTAGTTCTGGTTCCCTGATACCAGCTTACTTTTTACATTTTATTACTTGAATATAAATATCCAACCAAACAAAGTTATTTATTTTTCACTCCCTTAATAGGATAATGTCCATGGATTGTTGGAGGCATCAAAGGGATATACACATTCCCAACTATAATGATTTTTTATAGATTATAAGAAAATATTTTATATTTATATTTCATAGGGATTTGATACATCAATTTGGGAGGAAAAATATAGAGACTCATAAATTTCATTAATAAAAAATACAGCTTAATATATGAATATTCAATACATAACATTCCAATCCATTCCTGAATCATATAATAATAATGTTTCTGGAAACATAAATAAATAAAAAACTTTTCCATAAGATATCTACATCATCACCCGCTAATTTCTTCATAACTAGTACCATTATAACATATATCATATATAAACCATTTATTATTACCTTAGGAAAGGATACATAAGAAAGGGTGATCTTTAATGCACACTAATACAAATCAAGGGAGATACAAATGATCACATAAACAATACATGAAAATAAGGGTATAAAAATGGGAATAAAATTTTAAAACCATACCTATGATATTATATATAATTAACTTATTTCATGAAATATGGATTAGATGTTCATAGAAATGAATCATAAAAAAATTAATGAACATGAGTCATGAGAGCATAACATATGTTTGTAGCAAACCAATAAGCATGAAAAATCATTTCCTTGGGGTTGGGTTAATTCCAAGACTATCATATTATATTGGGATTACTCTTAATTCCCTGATATAAATAGTCATGGTTCACTACCAATAAAATCACAGTGGATAAAATTCTTCACTGAATTGGGCTTCACTCCCTATTGTTGTTATTATAATCACATGAGATCCATCCTCACTAAATGCATTAATGGGATATATAATCCCAGACCCACTTGTGACATAATGAAAATAATACATTTTTGTTATACAAGATCACAAAACATTCATCATTTAATAACCGATGAAAATTATATTTTTTTCATAAAAATCTCATAATATATTTATATCATAACTCATGGAAATTAAACGGGTTTGATAAATATTTCATCATAACTTAATTAACCTGAGGGAATGATTTTTCATTCACAGAATCATCATTAAATCACCATCACTATATGAAATATGAAAGATGATAGTTGATGGTATCATTGTATAATAACCCCAATAAATAAAATATAACATCATGTGATGTAATTAATGGCGAAAAATTCCTTTAAAATATCAATTGATCATTCCTTTAGGAAAATACACTTGTCATTTTTAAATTACTTATTTAAAATCAAAAAATATATCAAACATTAAGGAAAACATTATTTATAATGATACATGGAATCTTTTATTGGAAGCTTAAAATCAATAATTGGAAATAATGGTAGAAAATTCTATTCATGTAACTTATATTAAATCATCATTTCCTTCGCAATTTCACAAAAAGTCAAAGTACCTCATTTTGGAAAAAGATTATAAGATTCATCTAAACACATTTTTTAAAATTCAAAAATTGAAAAATTAATTGAATAATCATATGACAATATTAAAAAATGTTTGAAAACATTTTTATATTTCATCAATTTGGATGAAAAATGATTTTTTGCAGAAGAAAGATATAATGTCAGTATTCCGTAAAAATATTATTTTTGTGTATTTATTTCAAAAACAGAGGAAAATGAATGAAAAATGTTTAATATCTAGAAATAAATATACAATAAATAAATTATTGAGTTTCATGATAGGTTTATCATTAATTTTTTAAAAAGAAAATTAATAAGAAACAATCCATATAGACAAATAGATTGCAATTTTAACCCCTTAATACAATATCACATGCATAAAACATGTTCTAAAATCAAGAATAGTAATTTCAAATTTATTGTAATTATATTAGAAAATAATATAAATACATATAACATCATATATCATCAACTTTTAATATTTCATCCCCAATTTGTTAAAAATTTATTATTAAAATCATCTTTTTTTGTGTGTATGGTTTCATTTTTTTCTTGATAATTTTGATGTACGTGTTTCGGTAATTGTAATTTGATTATGGTTACATTATATATATAATTTTATTCATGATATAAATATAATATTTTTTTAAAATGTTGGGGATGAAGCCTCATTTATTATTAAAGCAATGTAAAGACATATTTTTAACAGGGTAGAGGGAGACCCATTACATAGTCATAAGGCCAAATGGGCATTTAGCCCATTACATGGCCAGTAGGCACAAATTTATGGTACACTGACACTTATTTGCATAGTATGGCTATAGTACCCTCCTCCTACAATATTGCACATTTCCTAACACTGTTACAGTGCTCTGTCATCGCTACAGTGTCCGTCGTTACTTCAATGCCTCCTCTACTACTATACACTATACTACTCATAGAGTACCTGTGCCCAATGGATTTTGAACCACCATTTTTCATATAGGATTATGGGGTTCTTACCACTATTCCAAACCCAAACTGAATAAAAATATAATATAAAAATATTTAATATATATATTTTTTTATTCATTCATGAATGGTTGGGATAAAAAAGAATCACACCATTCATGGATAAAATAGGTTGTACATACCCATTAATGCTATTTTAAATTATTGATAGATGGAAAAATATAGGAAAATAATATATCACCTTTAAAGAAGATTTATTAAAAATATTTTTTGTTAAATATATACTTATTACAATCCATGTAATGTGGCATTGAAAAAATAATCACATCATTTCTTGGTGTTGGATGTCTACTTGTACACATGATCAACGTTATAATTTTCCAACGTATTGAAAGGTAAAAAGCTAAATATGATATTATAATTAAAAAAGAATAATTATGTCATGAATATAATATAAATAATTTAAAAACAACATAATAAAAATATATGAAATATTTTGACAGAAATGGAATTGTAATGCTATGTGAAAGTGTTATTCCACACATACATATGAGAGACGCTTTTACATCCCATTTGATGGAATAATTATAAATTTTTGTGGTTAAATAATCATAAGAAATTTTATTTATATTTAAAATTTTTAATTTGCTATTATTAGTTTATAACAGATATTTTTATGAGGTATAAGTTGAAATCAATTAAAATAGGTCAGGTAAGATCATTACCCATCCTTTAGTTGGCCTCTGTTAGATCCATTATTAAAGACCATTAAAATGGTATTTTAAGAATATAAGAACCCCTAATCAATAGATATGGAAGTATAGACATGTTTTGGGTGGTTTTTGTTCATATATAAGGTTTAAAATAGTTTAAATAAGAGAAAGGATCGGGATTCAATTATAATTGGTGGAGAAGACACATTTTGTATTTATTAAAAGAATAAAATTTAATAAATTCATTCTCAAGAAAAATAACACTAGATATTAAGATATTTCAATTTTTTATAGGTTGATATATTGTCATCAAATAGTATATAGGCATGTTTACCTGGACAATTTATACTTCTCTTTAGGTTTAACCCATTAGAAAACATTTTTTTCTTTAATCGTAATGAAATATATTTATATTTTTTACTATTATTTATGACCAAAAAATAATGCTTCCTCAATATATATATGTATTTTTTTCTTGAAAATATGGAATCTATTTTATCAAATCCAATCATTATTATAGGAAGAAATTACATTTAAACTATCTCTCAAAATATGATGAAAAAAGTTATTATAAAAAATGTTTTCATAATTTTAAAATATTTTTATACAAAAGTATAAACATAATTAATTTCATTGAACAATATAAAATTATTAATAATATTTAATAACTAATATTAATTTTTAAATAAATATAAACCATGATTGAACTTTTTAGATTCTATAAATGAAAATATAGTATTTTGTTAAAAATTGGTATTTTTCACAATTCATCCAAAAATTATTATTTTCTAAAAATTATGAAAACTAAAATTTATTTGTTCAATTTGATTTATAAAATTATTTTTATTATAATAATAAATTTTCTAAAGTGGTAAAAAATAATTATATAATTTTCTCACATGACGCGATAAAAACTATTTTTTAGGGAAAAATATTTTCTTGATGTATATGAAGACTTTTCTAAAAATATATTTACGTTTTCTAAAACCTTCATAATTTTTTTAAATTGTGGTTATTATTATTCATACAATAAAATGAATTGCTACGTTATAATGGTATTTGTATTATAGTTCTACGAGTCCGGAGTTGTGGTATAACAAGCTATCAAAGGAATTTATTTTATTTAAATATAAATTTATCCTAAATCATCGAATATTTCTTGAAACCAAAAAAAACCTAATATATAACTCAATTTTCAATCATATGTATATATAAAATTGAGGATATATCGGTTTCATCATTTTATTAGGTTCTTGAGTAGCTTATTTTGAATTATAATTCTTCCAGAGCACATTAACCAGATGAGTAGTCTTATTACATATAAAATTATCTCTAAAATTGATTATTTATTTAGATTTTACTTCATATGAAATATCATGATACTATAAGAAAATCCTGATATAACGTAAATGTGAAGGATCACGTATATACCCTATCATGAGAGATACTTGTAATGCATATTGAACATGAGAGTGGTAAGGTGAATGTGTCGAGCGACACACAACCATCCCCACACAATTAAGTAACTTGAAGGGCCAATTATAATATGCCTCAACATTCAATTAATTGTTAATCACTTAAAATTATTTAATGGAATTAATAAAAATACCAAATCACAAAATTTTACTGTCTGATTTCACTCATTATTGTAAGCATATTTTTTTCTACGAACTATATATTTTCTTAATGTGTTGTTTAATATCTATGACATTCTCTGTCACTTCCATACCTAGATTAGGTCCTAATTTATTTTGTTTACCAATTGCATCCTAGAACATAGTAGTTATACATTTCATTCAATATAGTTCTTCATAAGGAGATATTTTAATTTTTTAGGGAAAACTGTTATTTTTGGAAAACATGACAAGAGGAAGGGGTTGATCCCAACAACTATTAAAATACATAGAAAAAGATCTCAACATATCTTAGAGGGATTTAATTTATCTCTAATAATAACCATATATATAAGGATTATAAGAAGTACTAAAACACAACTCTAAAAAAGATCTTATGAAAGACTTCTCTTGAACCATGAGGTAAGCCACAGATCCTAATCGAATGTAATGTAAGGAAGTACTCCATTAAAACTTATAAGTTCTTTAATTTATATTATAGGTATATGATCAATAAATATATATTTTTTAATAGTAATTATTTTTTTTAACATTATAAGGTGTGTAAATAGAACAATAATTTCATTATAGAACTTGTTAATTTTTGGGTATCTGAATAAAAAATCCATTGTGGTGTTTTTTCATTTTGATTCTAGTATTTTTAAAGTATGCAACATTACCTTAGTATATTATCTCTAAAACATAACTTTTTAAAATAAAAATCTCGACTATAAATATTATCCAATGTAATCTAAGGGAGTACACCATGAAACCTTATAATTTGACTTACTACAACAAAATATTCATTATAGAACTTGTTTGTTTTTGGGTTTCCGACTACAAAATCTATTGTGGTGTTTTTACATTTTGGATCTAGTATTTTTAAATTATATAACATCCCCTATGTCTAATATCACTAAAACATAACATGGTGAAATAAAAATCACTACTATACATATTTTCCAATGAATCTCTCTATTTTTTTCCACCAGTAATACTGTTTCAGATATATATATATAATTATAATTCCAAGATCAATAAAAAATGATGAACTATGGGATTCATTATGTATCTCATTCTTTAAATATGGTAATTATGGGAAATAAACATAGTTTCAGAACCTTATAATTCAATCACAATTAGGTTAATTCTTAGTAATATTGATAATTGATTTGTTCAGAATTTTTTTGTGACTCATTAATCTTTACATGGATTGATGTTTTGATAGTCTTTTGAGAAAGTTAATATTTTCCCCATTATTTCATGATTTCCATATCCATATTTTTCAAATACAAAATTATTGGATATTTTTTTATCATCATTATAGATAAGATATCATTATCCTTTTTAATAAATGTTTTAGCCACATTTTTCTACTTTCTTAGGAGGTAATGTGTTGAGTATTAATAATGTTTAATCAACACCATCTATCTTATCTGATGTATATATAATTAATTTTCAATGAATATATAATTTAAACTTTTAATATCAGTATATATATCTACCCTTTAGCTAAAAATAATAATCTTTCTTATATTTTATAAAAAAATTATAGTAGAAAACTCTATATCACGATTTATGTAATTGTTATTCCAAACAATCAATTTTCATTATTAATAAGCTATCACCATATCATTTTGTATATGGTTTCATCATATTACCCTATTCAGTTCATCACTAAATATCTCAAACCCTTATCCTCTATTTGGTAGTGTATGAACTTTTCTTCTGACTATCCTATACTTCAATTCCTTGAAATTTTCCACACATTCATTCACCCAATGTAACTTGTCTCCCATTTGATTGAACTTTTCGAGTGAATTATATAGCTATGCTAAATTATCTAATAAGAATTGATAATATAAATCCAGTCCAAGATAATTGTGGATCACTATCAATATTCTTGAGCCTGAAAAAAATTCAATAACTTCCATCTTGGATAGATCTCCCCTTATACCATCACTTGATATTATACGTATGAAAAATGAATCTTTTTGAAGCCAAAATTCACAGTTGTTAAATTTTAAAAAAAATATTATTATTTATTTGGGTCATCAATAAAATGCTCTTGTTAACTTAATTCACTTCCATTCTATTTCAATATATAATACATATTTTATAAATATTCCAAAAAACTAATCATGTTAACCTATAAACAAACAATTAATTAAATCTGTGAATAGTATGGGTTTATTAAGAAAATAAAATGACATCACTCTAAATTCATAGTGTCCATACCTTATATATAATTCATTATCGAGTATATAATATTGATTGGCCTAGAATTAATGTTATCCAAAATGAAGGTCAATTTTAGACAAGTATCGAGCTCTGCACACTTGATAAAGAAAGTCATTAATAATGGGTAGCAGATACATATTCTGAATTTTAATCATAGTATCTTCTTGATAATCTAGGAATAGTCTTAATGATCCAATTTCATCATAAAAAAAGAATAGAAACATGCATGTTGACACACATGGCCAAATGGATACCATTTCGAGATTGTCCAAGAATCTCATTATCAATTACTACAACTAAATTATGGATATTATGGATGGAATATTTGAAATTTGTGTAACACTATTCGTGAGTTATATTGGAAACTCAACTCCATGATTCCATATAGTACTAGGAGAATATTCTCTAAATATCCTAAACACTATTATATAATATGAATATCTTCAATGTTGAGATTCTCCCCATCCATCTATGATAAATAACATTTTGAGTATGAATTAACACCCATATAACAGATGTGATTTCCATAGGATATTTATACTTAGCGTTACACAGATAGAAAATCATAGGATGGTTTTTAATATCAAACATGGCATAACATCCACAGAAATTTGAAGTGGGATTTATCCAAATAATGAAAATCCATGACTAAGATAACATCAAATTTAACCATAGGGATACTAATAAGAACATTAGGAAGATAATTACCAAAAACATCAATCAAAGAAGAGAAAAATAATTTTTATTAGGTCATTATTGCATTATTAATTTTCACTAATAATTAAACATCTAATCATTGAGGTAGTATTATGATACACTGGGATAATTCTTCAGATATACAATTGTGGGTAGATCCATAATCAAATAAGAAGTTTGAATTTATAGAGTGGATTGTATGTATAGCTTTCATTATGTTTTTATAATACACCTCACCAATAATAATTATCACATAATATTTCCATTTTTTGGGATTAAGAGGTTACTAATGAGAATTATCTTTATTAACTTTCAAATTTGATCATTGGTTTGAAACATTCGTATGCTCCATACATTTGAAAAACTGGAGTGTGGGTGGATTTTCTATGGAGCTTTCCCCCAATTCACATAATTAGTAACTACTTCAAAATAATTATGTATTATATACCATAGTCAACATCCTTTCTACATATAAACATTTACTTATTACCTTAATAATTGTTTTCTATGTTTCCTATTATACATTAGGTAGAATTGGAAACCCATCTTCTCCTCTCCAGGATTTTAATAATTTCTTTTCAATTCCATGTTATCTTTCTTATGAAAAATATGATATTAATAGGAAATACAATCTATATTTCGTCCATGATAGCACATTGAATTATTTATTCATTTCTTTTGATGTCCATTATAGATTACACCCTTTGGAGACTTGGATATAAGCAACTAAATAATTGACTGAACATACGTTCACGTTTGATGATAATACAAAAAAACCATACCTCTCAATTCATGTAAAATTTTCCCCAAAGGTAATAATATATTCAAGATATATATATTATATCTCATGTAATTCATTATATATTTACATATTAAGAATATGAGGAAATTACATTTTGAAAAATATGCTCTTAAAATCATCCCAGTCCATAGGGTGAATATCATCCAGTTAACTCATGTTATTTATAAGATTTGTCAATTAATATGCTTCACCTTTGAAATGATAAACAAATAAATAAATATTTTATTGTACCAACAATATGAGAATGAATATTTTTTTTCATTTGTGCCATTCCATCTCGAAAAAACTAGTGTGTCAACAGACCGACTAAAAGATGGTGATTGTTTCCTAATAAGAGTCTAAATTGAATGTTGTTTCCTCTTTTTCCTGATTGGAAGCTCAAAACGTTTCATATGTTTAGAAGGTTTAATAAGAAAAACCCCATGATTTTTCATTTCTTCTCCATTAAAATTTTGTTTGTCAGGAGGATAATCATTTCATTGACCACCACATTCTCTATTAACATTCTTCCATTTGATTCACGAAATTGACAATAACGTAAAAGAATAGTGTGAGAAATAATATTTATAGTATAAAACTACATAATATATATATTACAAAAAATTAGGATCTTATCATAAACATAAAATTACCCCCATGGTTCTCACTTACGATTTCCAATTGTAGTTTCTAAATGAAACTATTCCTTTCTCCAATACGCAATATAGATACCCATACTTTTGTTACACATTAACCACAACATATTAGGTGAATATTCAATAAATAACATTATGATGGACAGAAAACCATATATTTCTAGTGTCTTTGGATCATTAAATTCATAGGATAATTATTTCTATGTGATCTACATAATCTCCCACTATGTTTTTTCACAAAATGAACCATTTTTAGGTATTTAATACATAAATAATTTCATCATAAAATGGGGAAAAAGGAATGTTTTTTCTACAAATAATGTTTTTTATTTATATTTAATATTTACAAAGTAAATTTATAAATATGAAAATATTAATTTGATGAAATTAAATTCACAATAAAAAATAGCCTTCAAAATTATGTTAGGTTGATTTTTTATTTTTTTACTACATAACTGTTTTAGGTGAATAATGAAAAAAGAACAAATTTGTTAGTGAAGTCACATTTAATACACTATCATATTAAATATGTTTTATATAAATTAAATTTTTTAATTTAAATGTTAATTTTATCATATATAGAAATTTAATTAGATTATAATGATACTAAATTTAGGTACCAAACACCGAAATTTGAAAATTGGTGTTATCATATATGTTTACTAAATCATAAATTACTTGGGTGAAAACTAGTTACGCTGGTAATGAATATAAATGAAAAAAATTTAGAATAAATGAAATAGAAAATGATTAAAATATGTGTGAAAATGAGTTTTAGATTCTTTATCATTCATAAATCACAAAAAAAACTACATTATTTCAATCATTTGGAACTATTGACACAGGAATAATGACGTTCTATTTTTGAAAATTAATTGATGTTTGAAAAAGATCATTTTAATTATCATTAAAAAGGTGATCACTTCCACCATCTCATATTTACATATTATAGTTACTCAATCCTTTTTCATAAATTATTATATGATTTTTAATGATAAAATAAATTAATATAAAACAATGATAAAAAAGGCCTTATGTCTTACAATGACAAGAATCATAATAAATAAATTTGCGACTAAAATAAAATGAATTTATATTAATCTCTATAATGAAATCCTTAATATAATAGGGCTCCAAAAATGTAATGAGATGAGATTGAGAATACATCGATAATATTTGTGAGATAAAACACCAATTAAGAGAATAAACATGAATAGGGAACATAACGTGCGATTCAAATGTATAACATGATATAATAAAAGATAAGGATCATGAGTAATCAAATGTTGGAATAACATAAATAGAATTGTACCATAAGATCATAACGAAAAAGGAAATGTTATAGAAACATATAAGAAGACAAAAAAATGTGTCAAGGTAAAATCATGGAAGCATAACATAAAAGAAATGGTATCATAAGATCATAACATCATATGATGTGTGGTCGAAACATGTAACATGACATAAATATGTGTTAAGGATAACTGCGTAGATAATTTCAAATGGTATGAAAATTCCCACATTAGATTAGGTTTAGTACCTAATACAATATGTAATGTCTCATGGTATGAATGAATTACCTAATTCCTTATATGTATATCTGTAAAAACACATAATAACATGTATATTCATACATTTTCCGAAAGATCAATAAAAAAACAAAAAAAAAATTAATCACCCTTGGAATAAAATTGGATTCATAATATGGGCTCATATCATAATCGAATAATATCTGACAACAAATGCATTGATAATTGAACTAATGGTATTTATTTCACAATATAAGAAAGAGAGAATAATCTAGGTATATATGTGAGGGAAATATATATACAAAATTTAGAATCATTCAAAATAAATCAAGAGAGGGGGATAAATTTAGTTGGAGATAAAATTATTATAACCCAAAGAAAAGGGTAGTATAAAGATACCGCACACATAAAATGTTAAAAAATAATCAAATACTAAATAAAGAAATTCTGATTGGAAATTAACTTAAAAAATTGCAGAGGAATATTCAAATAATTGAGTCATCATGATGGAATAAAATTCCATTATTAATGTAAAAGTTAAAAATATTCCTTTCACACTTTTGTAAAAAATCAAAATAAGATAAACATTCATAAAGAGAGAAGATGATTTATTTTAAAACATCGTGTGAAATTAAAACATGTTTTAACATATCTATAATAAATTATTTTATAGAATTAAAAATATTCATTAAAATATTACTTGGAAAATATAGACGTTGAAGAAAAATATTTTTTGACAGAAAAGAAAAATAAAGATGTCCATTCATAGTTTTTTCTCATTCTTCTTTATAACCAACGAAGAAAATATGGTACTATTAAATGAATTTTTCATGAATAAATAGAGGATAATAAAATGAAACATGTTTATTATACTATGATAAAATAATTTCCACCAATGAGAATTCAGTAATAAACAACTCTAATTAAAATGAGATTTAAACATAAGCCCTTACGGCCTTGGTGACATTTGAACTGTAACCCCCAAGAATGAAGAAAACGAATTGAAACATTAAATACCATAATTTATGAATATTTATTTATATAATATGTAAAGGGTTATTATATAGACAATATAAAAGGATTTTTTTGAATATCGTTAAATTATTCCTCAATAAACGAAAATTATAGAAAATTCCATTACGATTTGTGAATCAACGTAATAAAAACCACATAAAATATAGGGATCTTGATTCTGATGTTAAAATACCATAAAAATGAATAATAAGTTATTTTAAATATTCTATTTGTCATATATACACCATTTTATGTAAATTTGGAGCGTAAAAGAACACATATCTTAGAGAAGGTAGTTATGAAATAAAAACCCTTAACTTGACATTGACTCATCATGTGCATCTGTTATATTCATGAATGATAAAGTAATTTTAATTATTTAAATAATTGATAAAAAAAATTAAATATTATTATTCCATTTATTTTTACCAGTTCATATTAAATTACTTAATCATTTTTATTCTTATCACTTGCATCATTTTGGTTTTGATGATATTTGAATCATTAGTCGAAAATCAATTTTGTATGCTAATTAATGTCAAAGATATTTTTATTTTATCATCTAGGGAATAATAATTATGAAAAAATAAAAAAAATTACATATATTATACTTTTAAAAAATCATGATTGATATTTATGATTAATGAACTGTTTCACGATCAGAGAGACGATATGCCCTATGTACGTATGAGTAATGTTTGAATTTTTCAATGATCATGATGGAAATAAGATAATTGTAATTTTAAATTTAAATTATTATAATTAAATTAGAAATATAATATTATTTATCAAAATACACATACATATATCATCTATATGATTCAGTAATAAAAATCAATCACATCACTTTGCGAGGTGGTAGTCTGCAATACACACGAACATTGTTAACATTTTTCTATGAATTATTATGTAAGATGATATATGATATAAAAATTTTCCATAATGATTAATATGTCTTAAATATCATATATAAAAATTAAATTCTTCATTATTAATAAAAATGTGTACTGATTATGGAAACAATTTTAATGCGGTTCGTGAGGCCGTATATCGACATACACTTGATAGTTGGTTTTGTTTCCTATTTGATAGAATATGATATGGGTGTTGGTAATTAAATTAACATAATAACATATAATTATGTATGATATAATTATGTTATTATTTCATCATGGTTTAATAATATTTTATGGAGGTGGTATTACAAACAAAACAGAACTGATCGATTAAGAACAACACCTCTTCATCAGGCCTCATAATTAAGATTATACCTAAATCCTCTGTAGATTGGATTTATAATAAAGAAATGACTCCAATAAGTGACAAGTTAACTAAGGAAGTTATTTTCATAGGTCTTTTTTGATCCAATGTTCTATTTAGTTGTGTAAATGATTTGATAATTGGTTTTATTTAATAAGTAAGAGGGAGTGTAATTTTTGTAAATACCCAAAAAATTCATAAATGTGAGGTTACAATCAAGATATGCTCCAATAAATTGACGAATAATGGATTTTAGAGGTGATATTTTCGTTAAAATGTTCTAAAATTATACAATAAACATGTTTTAAAAATTTTATTCCATTTACCTCTAATGTTACTAACTTTTATCATTTTATTCATTCACTATGGTTACATGTTTTTTACTATTTTTAATATTAAATATGCAAAAATATAATTTGATATTAATAATAATTTAATTGAACTGATTGGAAATAAGGATAGCCATTTTATCAAAATAAAATAATAAAATTATTAGAATTATATTTCAAATAAGGCTTACAATACATGAAAGAAATCATGTTTTGAATAAATTCAATTTCTAAAAAATATATGATATGTTATTTAATATATGAATTTGAATATTCATTATATGAATTTAAATTTTTATGAATATATTTTTAATAAATGAATTTAACTTAAATATTTCAATAATAGGTCTAACAACCATGACCCTAGTATCCGAGACTTAGTGGTTATTTTATTACAATTGCATAAATACAAGATATAACATCACTAAGAATCAATAAATTTAGTAGTATAGAATAAATAGAAATGTAAACATTACACTTATTATATTTTTAATTAAAAATTAATAGTTACAAATAGATATAAAATTATTCATAAACAATTATTCAATTATTTCATATTCAGAACATGGGGTAGGAAAATAATTAAATGGGTGAGCTCAAATGCTCTTTAAGGGCACAATGAATAAATACTAAGAACAGAAAATAAAATATAGAATAATAATAATGGAAAGGGAAATAAATAGAAAACATCTTCCATTAATAAACTGATAATGAAAATGCATCAATTAATATTTTTATATTAAAAGTATAACATAAAATAATAAATGAATACTCAATGAAGAAAATGTATATTAATTTGAAGTCATTTATCTGTCACATAGACCATTATATAATCAAGACACTTCTTGTAGGTGGGTAAAAACACATCTGATTTTATTTGGAAATAAACAAGAAGGGGTTTCTATAACATTTTGGTCTCATGAGACTCATTTATGCATTAAGCGAAAATATATAAAGAGGCCCCACTTATCACTGTAAGTACAAATCATGCATCATTCCATGATTCAATTCAACAAAATTAATCAAATAAATCATTGTATGAAAAAATAGTAAAAGTATTATCAAAAATTTCCTCCATGGTACATGAGATATGTTTGTTTAAAGAAATCCTTAATGAATGACGATCATAAATAAAATTGAACTATACATAAACCACACATAAGAAATTTCTAAATGGAATATAAAAATGGTGTTCATGAATGAAGGGATATAAATTAGACTTGGAAATTCATAAGGTAAATTATAGTAAATCATGATAAATGTTGTCCAAATGAAGTGAAAACAAGTAAAAAATGTGTTTTAGAAACATTAGATATGATCCTCATTAGCGCGATTAAAGGAAAAATGTAAAAGAGTCTTTAAAATGAAAAAAGAGTTAATGATTATATAACACCAGAAATGAAAAAAGGTACTACTTCATGATAAAAATATTTGGATTATAAAAATAATGATGGCTTAAAAAAATTATGTTGTGTACTTGAAAATAGGTAAGAAATTGGGATGTTCCCTTTAATCGAGCATGCTTATCTGGATAAATTTAAAAGAGATCCTTATAAAAAATATATTTCCACAAAAAGAAAATGAGAATTGATCTGGGGAAATATTTATGGAATATGAAAAAAATATTTATGAGGAAAAGATATTAATATTTAAGAATTTCATTGGGATAAATATATATAAATAGCAACCCAATGAAAAATGGATGTTCGTGGATAATCCCTTACATTGTGTATAAACATGTTCTTCACCTATACATAATATCCTGAATAATTAAATTTTATAATTAATAACTTAATGAGAACATGTTAAAGATTTATTTTATTTATTATAAAATTAATATGTTCATTTAATTCATTTAATTCATTTTTTATGTTTATAAGATTCAATTTCATCATTCATGGGTGTTTGTTTCCTTAGTTTGGATGATTGGTTTTCTTGTTTACATTATGAAAAATATTGTAAAATGAGAATAGATATCCAAAAATAAAATTATAAGTTATTAATGAAATTAAATGAGATTAAATTTCCTTAAATATATTTTTATTTATATTTGTGAAGGAAATTCATTAGATAAAATGTTAATGATAACCGTATAGATTATTTTGGCATTTTATCGATCATCACGAATATGTTTTGTTCTATTAATTAATATCATATATATAATGGTTCCAGAAAATATTATAACTTATAATATGAATAATAAAATTTGATTTAACCATAATAATTATTTTATAAATACACTTGAATGTGGTAATGGAAGATGAAAATGCGTCAACCATGGTGGCAGTAAATCAACACATCACGAGCTATATTTTCATTTTTAGAATAAAAGGGTGAGGATAAGTGGTTTGATGATTGATTTTACAATAAATTAAAAATATTTTATTATATATAATATACTATATTTATAAAAAAAATTGGTATATATGAGGTGAGATAAGGTTAAGAGAAAAAATAAATTGAAAGAAACTGAAAGAGAAGGATTAACAGTTTTACATCCTGAATGCATCTCCTTGAAACCATTTTATGTGACTTTTGTTTGGTATTTTATTGATACAATAATCTCATGGACATGGGTAGATACTTGGGAAGAGGATTGGTCTGAAATTGGATATGGTTAATGACTCTTTATTTTTTTGGAGAAGATGTGTGAAATGAGGTATTTATAGTGGAGATGGTCGTATCTTGAATATTTTATTCATTAGTTAATTATATCAGCACAATATTATGAATAGTGATGATTCCAATGACTAAATATAGTAACAACAACATTTTAGGCCCATCTAATGGATTCTTACATCATCTAAACCTCAACCATGACTCAATAATAAATTTATTTACATTAAACACAAATTATAGTATTTCACCTTTCCCCAAAAATTCAACTATTCCATATAAATGCCAGAATTTAACTCCTACCATTTCATGTTGTCTAAAATAAATAAATGGAATAAATATAATCAAAACTTATTTTATGAATTTGATAAATTAAATTTTTATTCAGAATCGACATTTAATCAAAAAATACCAATTTTAAAATTATATCTAATTTTATGACACATTGAAAAATAAATTAAGGTCTCATAACATTATATTATAATCAGAAGAAAAAACATATTAATTTAGGATTATATTTTAATAAAATACTCTATCGTTTAAATTTTTATATTAATTATTAAATTATAAATAAAAATTTATGTTTCAGAAAAATAGAAACCCTTAATTTTTCATTTTTAAAACATAGGTTTCATTATTAAATTATTAAAATATATCATATTTTCATAAATAGGATAGACATATTTTATTTTTTCTTTCATAGGTATGGTTACTATTTTATTTTTTGGATTAGTATTCCTAATAGTCACATTACTATTCCAATGGCCATGTTAATATTTAATTGTTTATAACAATTCATTTTCTCATTGTAATCTATCAAGGGAAATCAATTTATTTGAGAAGAGAAATACCACAAAATCATGTGGTGTTATATTCATCCCTCTTTCAGAAACTTGTTATAAAAAAAGTTTCTATAATAATGCCTTCTAAACAGATGTATGTAGTTCTTCTTCATACCATCCTCAAGTTCACAAATTTCTTCTTCCATTTTATGGTTTCTAGAGAGAACTTTTACCAGTCGAGTCATCTGATTTCTCAATACTTTCTCTATAGTGAGAATAATATTAATAGACAGTTCGCAATACAAAACATCCAGTTCTAGTTCTATTTCATTGTATGTGAGTGCATGAATTGGTACTGGCTTCTACTTCATTAACAATGATATATGGAACACATCATAAATATTAGATTTATTTGGAGGCATTGGTTTCCCTAAGATATATCTATGATATTTTATAGAATTTAAAATGTTTTCATGTACCCGGGGCTTAGTTTCCTTTTCTTACTCTAACATAACACACCTTTCTGTATAGATACTTCCAAAAGATATGTCCCCCCATGAAATTCCAAATCTGTTCTATTGTTGTCACCCTATCTCTATTATCAACTTTGAGAAACATTAATATGGGAATTTACAATCTTTACCTTAGACATTGTATCTTCAACAAATTATAGGTCAATCAAATTCCTCTCACCAAATTCATTCCCAAAACATGGAGTTCATTATCTCTTTCAATATATTTCTTCATATTGAACCCTTTGATACAAGAATAGACACTATTATTGATAGAAAACTATACCAAATGAAAATAATGATCCCACATATCAGGAAAGTCAAGTGAGAATGATATCACCGTGTATTGTAATTTTTGAATAGTCCTTTTAGTCTATCCTTCAGTTTGAGGGTGATAATAAGTACTTAAATGAATTTTAGTATCTAGATCCCTCTAAAGAATCTTCATGAATATTTATGTTAAATGGGGATCTTGACCATACACAATCGATAGAGGAGAACCGTAATTTCATAAATCATTATTCATAAAGAGTCATTCTATTTAATGAAGAGGTAAATGATGTCTTAAAGAAATAAAATGTACCTATTTTGTAAGATTATCAACAGTTAATCATATTTCATTATTCCATCACGGTTTCATATGTAGTATGGTGCAAAATTACATCATTATACCATCCCAAATCCACATATTAATTGGTATTAGATGAATTAAACCCCTAGGATGATATCTATAAGCCTATTTTTTTAAAAAAACTAGACACCTTGATGCATAGTCACCAATTTTCTACCTCACATTATACAACCAAAAATGTCCCTTAAAATCTCAATACATCCTGGTACTTCTTGGGGGTCTAAAGAAATTTGAGCAATATGAATAATCTAATAATTCCTTTATTTTTATTCGGTATTGATGTAACACATAACCTTTTTACGAAATTTATAAATCCATTTTAATACATGAAGTCTTCCAATCCTCCATACGTAATGACATTATGTGTATTTAGATAATTCTCATCATTGGATTGAGAGATTTTAATCTTCTCTAGTGAATATGGTTTTATAATGATTTGAAAAATAAGTAATGTTTCCTCTTCCTTAACAATTCTCATATCGAAATTTACGAAATCCATGAAAATAGGATCTTTCTCAATCATCATTTGATTTATTAGTCCATGGTCATTTTTAAAGAATAATATACTATATTTTCTTTTCCTAGATGGTATTGTATTGGGAAATATTAATCTTTGAGTATATCAGGAAAACATATTTTCCACATGTTGACTTCTTTAAGTACAATGATTAGTTTTAAACTCTTATTATCTATATATATCTCTCATATTTTAGCATAGATTTAGTGTCTCTATATCCTCCAAGAAAATTTTATTGTAGGAAAATAATGATCATGAGTTGGACAAATTTTTTTTGATTCATAAACATTCATGAATAATATACAATAAATTTATATGTTTTCATAAGGAAAAACCCCATTATTCTCTTCAATGAATCACAATGTATAAAAAACCCATCATTTTCTGATAGTAATGTTAAAAATGGAGCATTGAATAATGTTCTCTTCAATTATTCAAAACATTCAACACATTCTTTGTTCTATAGGAATATAACCAATTTATATTTGATCTTTTTTAAAGGGTTATCTAATCAGTAAAAATTACAAACAAAATGATGATAGTAACATACCACTCTAATAAAACGATATACCTTGGTTATGTTAATTAAAAAAGGATATTATTGTAATTCCATTGTCTTAATATGATCAAATGTTATTATATCCTTATAAATAATATGGCTATGAAAAACAATTTCCAAAATCAAGAATTCCCAAATTCAAAATTTACCATATAACTCATTCTTTCAGAGAGTCTCATGAATTATATAAAGTTGATTTTCATGTTGTTCATAGCTTTCTGAATATACCATAATATCATCAATGAAAAATATAAAAAATAATTAAGACATTACTTGAATATTGTTTCATTAGATCCAAAAAATAGTTGGTGTATTTGTCAACCCACAAGGAATTACTATAAACTCATAATGTCCATACCTTGTATGAAAATATTTTTTTGGAAAATATTTTTTATTTAACCGAAAATGATGATACCCACAATGAATGTCTATCATGGAAAATATTTTTCTATGTGAATATGTTAAAATAAATCATCAATATGAGTAAGAAGAAAAATTTTCATTATTTTAATTTCATTGATTTATCTTATGTAAATACACTACATCAAGGATCCATCTTTCTCATTTAAAAAGAGGATAGAGGATCCCCATGGAGAGACATTAGGGGGGATTAAATCACTTATCACTATAATCCTCTAGATGTATATTGATATACACTAATTCCACAGTTTCAATTCTACAGGAGTCTTTGATATTGGTTTTCCATAAGGAAATATATTAATGGTAAATTCAACATCATGCTCTGGGGGCTACCGAGGTAATTTCTTTGGAAATAAATCAATGTATTCCCACCTAGTTGGCACATCCTCAATTTAAGGATCCCTTGATGTTGTTTTTTCGTCCTAACCAATAATTTCATTTAGTAGATCTTCTAGAGGTTGATCTAGATAAGAATAAAATGATAAGGATTCTTCTGTAATGATATGGGATTCTATATCTTCCTTATAGAATATAATTTAATTCTAATAAACTTTCATATCCTAGTAGGAAATATAATCCATACCTAGGCTTATATCAAATTCTTCCATGGTTATGATGATATGGTTATCCACTAACACATGATTATGTGTCATAATGGAGACTGACTGACACATTGTTGTTGTAATGAGACTTCAATTAAGAATTTTAAAAGATATATCCACTATTAAATAAAAATGGAAATATATAATTTTCATGGCAAATATGGTAGATATAAAAGACTGTGGTGGTCTAGAATATAAAAAATTATTGTCTACATTTGAATATATGATTTATGTACCTGAAAACAAATCATTTGGTACTTCTATTTAAGTTGTGATGATCATATAAGCTTGGCCATCTCTCATTCACCTCCTGTGTGGTAGATTCCGTTGATGCATGGGACATTGAATTAAATAATTACCCATTTCATTTCAGGTGAATCATTTAACATCAAGGATTTTTTTCTTCTACATGCATTAATTTATTTCTTACACCTTAATACACACTTATAATAAGAACCCATGCCTTTCAATCATTTCCAAAGATGATTCTTTCCACAATTCTCTCATAATAAAAATTGATTTCTTCCATTATTATACGTTGTCACTTAACCATTTTCATGGATATTAGACTGCATATTATTCTCTTAATTTCTCTTAAACAAATAAGATCTTGTATGTTCCGTCATAATTTTTATGTAACTTAACACTATTTCATCATATGATGAAACTGTTAGAGATTTAAGTGACCTTCAAGGACCTGGAATATAAAAATCAATGAAATGATGAAATTGTTTTATGAATTATGTATATATCATATTAAATATCATGATAGTATTTTTAATGATGATCCATACTGTAAAATACCCTCTACTTACTATTTATTTAAGATAAGGAATTTTCTCTTCATTTTAGTCCATTGATCACGAGGGAACTATTTGTCAAAGAATGTTTCTTCAAAAGTTCTCCATTATATGTCTTTTATTTAATATTCATCCTTGGTATTCTTGATCAAATACCACTATTGATCGATTTCATCCTTTACGAAATATACTTATTTTACTAACTTTTCATTTTCATTTCATACAAATGAAAGACATATCTTCTCAAGGAACTAGATCCACTACACATCAAATATTTGATATGTAGTACCACTAAAAGATTGGGGATTCTATTATATGAAATGACCCAAAATATGTGTATTATGGTTATTTTTCATAAAATAGGTAAGAAATCCTAATATAGAAATGATCTTCTCATCTACAATATTAACGATTTTGAATGGCTTAGTGGGGAAATCACTATATTGTTCACATTTATCAATTATTTTCCTTCAATTAGGCGCCATAAATAACTAAAGAAACAAACTTTTTATCTCATAATTATCATAAATATTGAGGTAAAAGTTCACTATATATAATTATAATAATTTTCATGTATATTTAATTTCTTGTTCTGAAAGTTTCTACTAAACATCCTTCGATACCAACTATTGTAACACCCCAAGTAAATAAAGAATATGAAATTTTAATATTTATCCCTATTTGTGAATAAAATGTTAATATTAATTTAAAGGGAATTCTATGCTCGATGGCTTACCCAATACGCAACAATGAGTTCCTTTGACATCTTACATTGCACGATAATAACAAAATAATTTTATTTTAAATTGTAGTTAACACCTTGCCATTGTAATGACAGGAATGAACAGAACTAACTACAAAATGATTATATATGTTTTTCAAATATTTTTAATTATTACAATAAATGTTATAGGATTAAAAATGTGAATGAATCCAATTTTAAGCATAAACATTCTAATATTCTGTAAAAGGTCGATCATCCGTCTTTTGATGGATAACAACATTTTAATCCAATTTTTGAAAACTTAATGGGTTATATTTGACAAAATAAAATTCTTCTTTAGAATCGGGACATCAACATTTACTTTGTGTAAATTTATGGTATTTGTCCAATAAAGTTCATTTTTTTAATAAATAGTGAAAATGATGTATTTTAATTCGAAACACACTTTTAATCTAATTTATTTATATGATTAGATTATCTTTTCAATTGGTTTTAAAGTGAAATAAAAATATATTTTTACCATTTAATCCAGTGGTGGTCATTGGAATTAATATCACTTTGAGATTGGACATAAACGAGTGTCAATCTTTTGATAGATATTGTTTCTTAAAAACACGCTATTTGACTTGACAGTGGGATTTAATTATAAAATTAATTAATGAAACTTCTTGGTTATTAATTAGGATAAAAAGAAATCATTTATGAATTCTGAATATAAAATATATCTTAGGTTGAATTTTTTGTATTTTTCAGAAAAACCAAAATTTTTGATGAATAATTAAACCACAATGTGGTAGTTAAAAATACTGATTTTTCATTTAAATAGAACTTTACCACATCTATGATTTGAATTTCAAAAATCCAATATAAATGATTTTCATTATTATGTAAAATGTGGTTCAATGGGATGAAAATAATTTTTGATGAAAAGTAACTATTATGTTATATTAATCGCGATTAAAGTTAATTAGTGTGACTTAAGGTAAAACTGATATTATAATAAAATTAAAATATCTTGAAACATGTCCAAACCCTATTGGATGAGTCATGGCCGACCAAGAAAACCCATGGGTCAATTTTTGGGACCCCATGGAGCCACATGGGCATGTTAATGACATTTATGCCTTTTATTTAAATTAAAATAAAAATGACACAAACATGTATTATTTTAATAAAACAATTTTTACATGTGGTTATACAAGTCAGATTTTGGACTATAAATATTAATTGGAAATCTTATATGATTTCCAACATCATAGTATTTTTTTATAATTTTTATACATTAAATAAATTAAATTATTTATGACATCATGATGATGCAACGAATACCTCATTATTTAACGATTTAAATAAAATGAAATGATAATGTAAAATATAGGACCAAAACATGTAAAAAACCTATTGGATGAGTGGATTTAGAACTCTTATCACCTTATCCTCTAAATACATCAATTAGGGGCCTTTAAAATCCAAAACACATTTGAAAATAAAATAACATTTTATACTTTTCCAAGAGTGCCCCTCCTCTCCTCTTATAAAAGGCCCCCACCTCTACCTCGTTACCCACACCTCTCAAGACTTTGGCTCTTCCAATATATGATAATTTTATCTCTCCACATCCCTATACGCATCCTAGAAGCCTTACCTTAGGCAGGATGCTCTTCAAGAAACCCTTTTGGTTCAAACCAAAGGGAGTTACCCAATTTTAAGGTAACGTCTTCACTTGTGCTCTTTTGTTTTAGTTTGCTTATCCAACCACCTAATAACATTTTATTCATTTCTTTTTTAACAACAACAGTATCTACCATATACTAGGATGTTTTTATAATATGTATTTGAGCTACACTTACACACACCTACATCTAATGGTTAAATAACATATTGTTTCTGTGGATGGTGAATTTCTGCCTCACGAAACGATGATTGTTCAATATTCTTTTAACACGTTAAAAGGTGGCCATTAAGATGTAAATATATTTATATATGATATATAATATTTTTATTTTTCCTTAATCTTATTTATTTTTCATTTATGGCATACCTTTATGGTTTCCATTATGGGTAAACGCGATATCTTCATTTTAGAAAGTGCGGACTACCGCCCCCTCAAAGTGATTTGATTCGTTAATACCATATGTGGTACGTATAAATGATATATTTAATGATATTATATACAATATAATACTGTAATTATAATAATATTATGTATCATTATGTTTTAATTCCATTAAATATGAAATAAAAATGGAATTAGCATTCATGCGTACGTACGACTTACCGTCTCCTTGAACGGTGCATTACATTTCTTAACTCTAAATGTTATGTAATATTATAAATGAATTATATAATGGATATATATTATATATATGATATCTACATGATGAATATAATTATTGAAATAATGGATTTTTTACCCCATGAACAAACCTGTAATTATAAAGAGTTTATTTTTGACTCAAGTAGCAATGATCGTTAAAACGACCGTTATTAACTTAAATAATTACATAGTGTTAATGACATGGTAATAAGTTATATAAAAGGAATAATTAACTTGAAAAGGATCTTAAGAAATAAAAAATTAACTAATTTTTATAATTCAGGAGATTAAATAACGATCGAGTCAAGTCGGATACGAGGTAAGGGATCCTACCCCTCTCTTTCTTTTTAAGTACACTCTTTTATGTCATTCCTTTTAATCTCATATTTATTATGATTTGGATGTTCATTTATATTACTATTACTGTACTTTTTATTTTCATATTATGAGAGACACTTTTTATCTCTCATCAACTCATATTTTGATGTTTGATGTGACGACGATAGGCTGTCGAATTTTTGCAAGGGAACTTCTTAACCACATTTTGATTCATTGGGATAAACTTGTACCCATTGAATATGTCATTCTATGAATATGTGTGAATGATCTCTAATTATTTTACACTCAATATCCACTTATATTTTTGTGTATTATTTTTTCACACATAATTACGTAATTGATTTATCCTTAATCCAAGGATACCGTCTTTGTATGGGACTCCGTCTCAATCTCCATTCATTGAGGCATATTTTGTTTTATACACAACATTATTTTATACAGTGTATAAACACCTTTGACATTTACATTTATTCAAAAGGAATCGTTTTTATACGAAGCATTTTAATAAATGACAAAAGGAATGTTTTTTTTGTCGTACGTATGCAGCGACAATGACTTCTCCGCCGCTGTGAACATCATTTGACTTTCGACTTCCTCTAAAAGCCATAACTTTTTTTGAATGAACAATATATACCATGTTTTTCTTTTCTTGTATTTTGGTATTGAAAATGGGTTTCATAATGTTTTTATATCAATGTGTTGTATTGATATCTTGTGATTGAAAAGTGAAAATGTTATGTATCCTTTGTGCATGTTTTCTCTGATAGGATTATGTTATGGTTCTTGGGAATTGTTATGAAGACTGGTGGTTCTGTGATAAAATAAGGGCGGGTGAGCATGATATAGCTCTCCAATGCATTGGATAATGCGAAGGAGTTAAACGTTATGGTTTCTCTGAAGAGATTTAGGGAATATACTGTGATGCGTATTCCAAACGTAACCAAGAGGGTTACTCCCAACATAATAATGTTTTGAATTCCTCAAGTTACCTTTATGTATTATAATTTCTATGATTTATTCATGATTTGATGAGGTATGTGATTATGTTTTATGATTAAAGTATGATTTCAAGCATAGAATAATGTTTTCATTTAGTACTTTTATATCCATTACAGATATTTTTATACTCATCCCAAGTTTTTTAAATGTTTTTCATAGGTCAAGGGAAAGGTACATGATGTGATGATAGTGTGAAGGAAGTATCAATAAAGAATCCATGTTTTATTTTAAATATGTTTCCGTTTATGGGAAAAATGAGTACTATATTTTATGTAACCAATTTTTTTAAATGTGGAATGTAATTCATGTTTTATGATCTAATTCTCTAAAACTCTAAACTTGAAAATATCCTCAACGTGTATTCTTTAAGTAACTCAAGATTAAGTAAGGTTTAAGGCTGGGTCCTTATAGTTGGTATCAACAGTAGGTTTAGAAAAATTTACGGATTATGTGTTTTTTTAGACACATGGTTAGTCCCTATATCTTTTATTTCAGTTAAATCCATCTTTTATAAAAAAACATAGGTCAAGTAAAGTCAGTTATGAATGGAAGTAGGAGGATCTCAAACGAAATTCTTATCTCTTCATGATGACATGCTTGAAATAATTATTTCAAAGTCAAGTTTGGATGATTGTGAAACTTTTTCTAGCATACAACTCTCTTGCAAGCAATTGTTTGAGTTATCAAGCACCTCCACTATACCTCGTTATCATCATGGATAATGGGTTGTATTTAGAAAAATACTAATTTCAGAATATTATCATATTTTCAAGAAAGGTAAATATTTTCAAGGTATTTTCATATATTTTACCTTATCACAAGAATTTGAAGCATATTATGATTTTTAAAATCATGCTGAGTAAGGAGACCCTTGCACAACCTATTTATATTTGCTTTTAAAATATAGTCTCTCATCATATACTTATGGTATTTTAAAAGGACCAATACTATAATGTTTTAAATCAAATTCGGTCCGACTATTTTATAGAAATCTATTTTTATCAGATGTTTTGGAATTATATGTCATATATGATTATTTTCCAAAACTGTTTTTCTGTGAACACCCATATGACCCATTTTGTACAAGGTGTATTTGGATAGAGGAAGAAAATTATTTTTAAGGATCTCTAAATAATTTTTGTAATGCATGGTACTTCTACCTACATGAACAAGATGACAATGAAACCGAGTGGACGCCATGATCAAGGTATGCTGTTATTCATTTTGGGAATCGTTTTATTTTATGGTGGTGAAACAAGACTTCATGAATTAAGATGTTGAGATCATCATGAATTTGGATGAAAATGAGTGGTATAAGGTAACTATTGAGGTTAAAACATGTTAGGGTAATTTTTTGAGTTTTATTAAAAGGACAACACGAAGACCGTGTGACAACCTGTCACGTCGGACAAAGTTGCGGGAATCAAACCCACAACCAAAGTGCGTCTGGTATTTATCACCTACCACTGGACTATGTGAAGTCCCTAGTTAGTATGAATTATTCTTTATAGTTATGTGATTTTATGAATTAAGAGTAAGTAGATTTTTGGGTTATCTATGGAAATTATTAACCTATCATAGATGATATGTGATTAGGTTAATTAATTTTCAATATGAGACTTTTAGAGCAACCGATGTTAATTGGAGATAAGTGTTAATTTGTTCCTTGGAAGACTATGTGACTAAATCCTTCAAATATTTGTGTTTCGATCTTAGTTTGTATTACTTTGATGAATTTCATGGACAACTTGTTTATCGAATGGTCCTCGTTGAACATTGGGTTTTGATGGACAAATTTTGGTGATTAAGAGTAGATTTTCTTTTTATAAAGGGTTATCCTTTTCTGGTTTATCTGATCATGTTCTAACAATTTTGGTTTTGGTAAGGGTCTAAAGACATGAGAAATATATAGTTCTCTTTTGTGGATTAGGTGATTCTCGGGAAATTTATTATAGTACTCTTAATGTGAACAAGTCATCCAAAATACTCTTCTTTTGGAGAAAGTATGATTTTGTGTAAGAAATATAGTAAAAGCTGAAAGTCAACATGACAAGTAAGTATGTTTCCATAAGATCAAAGATAAATTCCTAAATTAAAAGTAACTTAAAACAAAAATGTTTTCTATGAAATTTTCATAATGGGGAATCGAATACCGTTTAACCCACCACAAGTTTCTGATTCTCTTGCGGTTAACTTTCTCCTAAACATGTTTTCTATCACTCTCCCTCAGAACATCACCCTTTGCTTTTTCATCCATATCCATGTTTTCCTACATGGAATACTAGAATGGGTTAACTCGGGTGACCTATATACTTCTCTTTCTATCTTTTAAAGTGATTGTTTTACCGACTCTTGTTCCAATGTGGAACATTCAATGATGTTTTTGAGCCCAATTTTAAAATTGCGAGGACGCAATTCCCAAAAGGGTGGAAGGATGTAACACCCCAGGTAAATAAAGAATATGACATTTTTATATTTATCCTTATTTTTCAATAAAATGTTAATATTAATTTAAATGGAACGCTATGCTCGATGGCTTACCCAATACGCAACAATGAGTTCCTTTGAAATCATACGCTGCACTCTAACAATAAAATAATTTTATTTTAAATAGTAGTTAACACCTAGCCGTTGTAATGACAGAAATGAATAGAACTAACTACAAAATGATTATATATGTTATTAAAATATTTTTAATTTTTACAATAAATGTTAGAGGATTAAAAATGTGAATGAATCCAATTTTAATCGTAAACATTCTAATATTCTTTTAAAGGTTGATTAACTGCCTTTTGATGGAGAACCTCTATTAAATCCACTCTTTTACAATTTTATGGGTTATATTTCAAAAAATAAAATTCTTATTTAGAATCAAGACATCAACATTTACTTTGTGTAAATTTCTGGTATTTTTCCAATAAAGTTCATTTTTAATGAATAGTGAAAAATGTTGTATTTTAATTCAATACCGCTTTTTAATCTAATTTATTTATATGACTATATTATCATTTTAATTGGTTTTGAAGTGAAATTAGAATATATTTTTACCATTTAATCCAATGGTGGTCATTGGATTTAATATCACTTTGATATTGGACATAAACAAGTGTCAATCTTTTGATAGATATTGTTTATTAAAAACACGCTATTTGATTTGACAACGGGATTTAATTATAAAATTAATTAAAGCAACTTCTATGTTATGAATTTGGTAAAAAAAAATAAATCATTTTTAAATTTGTAATATCAAATATAGCTTAGGGTGAACTTTGGGTATTTTTCTAGAAACCCTTAATTTTTGATGAATAGTGAAACCAGAAAGTGGTAGTTACAAAAACTAATTTATCGTTTAAATGGAACATTACCACATCCGTGATTTGAATTTCAAAAATACAATATAAATGATTTTAATTATTAAGTAAAATGTGGTTCAATAGGATGAAAATAATTTTTGATGAAATGTATCTTTTAAGTTTTATTAATCGCGATTAAAGGTAATAAGTGTGACTTAAGGTAAAAATGATATTATAATAAAATGAAAATATATTGACACTTGTCCTAACCATATTGGATGATCCATGGTCGACCGAGAAAACCCATGGGTCGATTTTTGGGACCCCATGGAGCCACTTGGGTAAGATAATGACATTTTTGCCTTTTATTTAAAGTAAAAGTAAAAATGACACAAACATGTATTGTTTTACAAAAAACAATTTTTACATGGGGTTATACAAGTCAGAGATTTGACAATAAATAGTCATTGGAAATATTATAATATTTTCTACATCATAGTATTTTTTTGATAATTTTTATACATTAAATAATTTAAATTATTTATGACATCAGGATGATGCAGCGAATACCTCATTATTTAACGATTTAAATAAAATCAAATGATAATGTAAAATATAGGACCTAAACATGTCAAAAACCTATTGTATGGGTGGATTTAGAACTCTTATCACCTTCTCCTCGAAATAAATCTATTTGGGACCTTTAAAATCCAAAAAACATTTGAAAATAAAGTAACATTTTATACATTTCCAAGAGTTCCTCTCTTCTCCTCTTATAAAAGGCCCCCACCTCTACCTCCTTACCCACACCTCTCAAGCCTTTGGCTCGGCAAAGTTATGATAATTTTGTCTCTCCACATCCCTCTACTCATCCTAGAAGCCTTACCTTAGACAGGAAGCTCTTCAAGAAACCCTTTTGGTTCAAACCAAAGGGAGTTACTCAATTTTAAGGTAACGTCTTCACTTGTGCTCGTTTGTTGTATTTTGCTTATCCAACACCATTAAATATTTTTATTCATTTCTTTTGTAACAACACCAGTATCTTTCATATACTTGTATGTTGTTATAATATGAATTCGAGCTGCACTTACACACACCTACATCTAATGGTTAAAGAACATACTGTTTCCCTGGATGGTGAATTTCTACCTCATGAAACGATGATTGTTCAATATTCATTTTACACCTTCAAAGGTGGACATTAAGATGTAACTAAATTTATATATGATAGATAAATTTTTTTTGTTTTTCTTAAGCTTATGTATTTTTCATTTATGGAATACCTTTATGTTTTCCATTATGGGTAAACGCGATATCTTCATTTTAGGATGCGCGGACTACCGCCCCCTCAAAGTGATTTGATTTGTTAATACCATATGTGGTACATATAAAGGATAGATTTTATGATATTTTATATGATACCATACTGGAATTTTAAAACTATTATGTATCATTATGTTTTAATTCCATTAAATATGAAATAGAAATGGAAGTAGCGTTCATGCGTATGTACGACTTACCGTCTCCTTGAACGGTGCATTTCATTTCTTACCTCTAAATGTTATGTAATATTATAAATGCATGTATATAATCGATATATATGATATATATGATATCTACATATTGAATACAATTCTGGATATAATGAATATTTTACCCCAAGAACAAACTTGTAATTATAAAGAGTTTATTTTTGACTCAAGTAGCAATGATCGTTAAAACGACCATTATTAACGTAAATAATTACATAGTGTTCATGACATGGTAATAAGTGATATAAAAGGAATAATGAATTTGAAAAAGGTTCTTAAGAATGTATAAATTAAATCAAGTTTATTATTCAGGAGATTAATGAACAATCGAGTCAAGTCAGATATGAGGTAAGGGATCCTACCCCTCTCTTTCTTTTTAAGTACACTCTTTTTTGTCATTCCTTTTATGCTCATATATATTATGATTGGGAAGTTATTTTATATTATTTTTACTGTACTTTTTATGTTCATATGATTAGAGACCCTATTATCTCTCATCAATCTATTTAGGATGTTTTGAGTGCCACCGTTTGGCTGCCGAATTTTCGTAAAGATCCAACCTCTCTCTTTATTTTTAAGTACTCCCCTTTATGTCACTTATTTTAAGCACCTATTTGTTATGTTGGGGGATGTTCTTTTATATTACTAATTCTGTTTATTTTATGTTAATATTATGAGAGACCCTATTTTATCTCATCAATCAATTTTTGGATGTTTTAAGTGGCGCCATTAGGCTGCCAAGTTTTCGTAAGGGATTTTTCGTCTAACATTTATTCCCATGATATTTCTGCTACATTTGCCACCATTTCCATTGAGTGGTATATGTACTACCAATTATTCTACTCTTTGTTTAACATAATTTCTTTTATGAGTATTTACATCAATGTTGTATTGTCCTTCTTTCATGGGGTGTATGTTTCAAAAGATACCCAAGTTGGTAAGGGAACCTTTCACCCTCCTCTTTTTAAAGACTTATTTTGTTAGGTCTTTTAATTTACATATTGTAATGTTGGGATATGTTCTTATATATCCTTATTAATGTAACTTTTATGTCCATGTGATGAGATACCCTTTTTATCTCTCATAAACTCCTTTTCAGATGTTTGAAGTGACGCCTTTAGGCTGTATAATTTTTGCAAGGGAACTTCTTAACCCAATTTTGGTTCTTTGGGATAAACTTGTACCCCTTGAATATGTCGTTATATGAATATGTTTGAATGATATCTGATTGTTTTACACTCAATATCCACTTATATTTGGTGTATTTTTTGTCACACGTAATCGGGTAATTGATTTATCCTTAATCCGAGGATACCGTCATTGTATGGGACATCATCTCAATCTCCATTCATTGACGCATATTTTGTTTTATACACAACTTCCTTTTAGGTGATGTATAAACCCCTTTGACATTTATGTTTATTCAAAAGGAATATTTTTTATACGAATCATTTTATTAAAATAAAAAAGGAATGTTTTTTTGTCATACGTATGTGGCGACAACGACTTCTCCGCCGCCGTGACCATTATTTGAGTTTCAGCTTCCTCTACAAGCCATAACATTTTTTAAATGAAAAATAAATATCATGTTTTTATTTTCATTTATTTTGGTTTTGAAAATGGTTTTCATGATGTTATTATATCAATGTGATGTATTGATATCTTGTGATTGAAAAGTGGAAATGTTATGTTTCCTTTATGCATGTTTTATGTGATACGATTATGTTATGGTTCTTGGGCATTGTTATGAAGACGGGTGGTTCCGAGTTAAACTAAGGGCAGGTGAGCCCGATGTAACTCTCCAATTCATTGGGTAACGCGAAGGAGTTAAACGTTAAGGTTTCTCCGAAGATATTTAGGGAATATACTGTGGTGGGTATTCCAAACGTGACCAATAGGGTTACTCCATATGTAAGAATGTTATGAATGCCTCGAGTTACCTTTATGTCTTATGATTTCTATGATTTATTCATGATTTGATGAGGTATGTGATTATGTTTTATGAGTAAAGTATGACTTCATGAATGGACTAATGTTTTCATTACATACTTTTATATCCCTTATTGAGCTTTTTATGCTCAACCCATGTTTTTGAAATGATTTTCAAAGATCAATGGAAAGGTACATGATGTGATGATTGTGTCAAAGATGTGTCAAGAAAGAATCCATGTTTTATTTTAAATATTTTTTTGTTGGTGGGAAAAATGAGTACTATCTTTTATGTAACCACTTTGTTTAAATGTGGAATGTAATGCATGTTTTATGATCTAATTATCTAAAACTCTAAACCGGAAAGGATCCTCATCATGTATTCTTGAAGTAACTCAAGATTAAGTAATGTTTAAGGTGGGGGCCTTATAACTATAATAACCCTAACCCCAATAAGTTATATTTGTGGGTTATTTTGTTATAATGGCACAAATAAAAGATATCATATCACCAAGGATTGATCATTTTAGTAGTATTGAAGAACTATATAAATATATGGTACTATTATTACATTGGTAATTCAATATAGAACATAATAAAGGAAAGTAAAATGCATCCTTGATACTTATTCAATGATTTCATCTTCCGTTTAGGGGGAGGAAAAAAAATGAAATGCGTGAGCTCAAATTATCAGTAAGGGTTACATGAAACAATAATATGTGACGAAAAGATAATAATAAATAATCATAATGGAAAGGTAAATAATTGAAAAATATATTTCATCATTAAACTGATAATAAAAATGCATCCATATATTTTTTCACACTGAAAATATCATGGAAAATAATAATTGAATACTGAATAAATAAAATAACTATTTATTAGGAATCATGTATCTAGAACAGAAAACATTATAATGTTGAGACAATCTAAGTATATAGGTTAATACCCATATGATTATATGTGGAAAAATACATGTGGGGTCTATTTACAACTATTTTGTCTCATGATACCTATCAATGCATCAAGGGACTATCTCTAATCGTGCCCCACCTATCACTGTAAGTACAAAAATTAATCATTCATAGATTTAATTCAATAACATCATATAAAGGAAACAAATTATATAAAAATGTTATACAGATAAGAGAAAAAAATCATATCCATGATATATGAAATATAGATATTTAATTAAATATTCAATGAATGATGATTGTAAATATATAAGATGTATACATATACCATATATAAGGAATATCTATTGATAGTATGATAATGGTATTCATGAAAGAATGGATTTAAATCATACCAAGAAATTATAAGGTAAAATGGGCATATATCATAATAAATTATGTCAAAAATAATTGAAAACATTTAAATTGGTGTTTAAGATACTTTAAAAGGATCATATTTAGTTATATTAAAAGAGAAATATAAAAATGACACTAAAAGGTAAAAAAGCCTAACTACTAGAATAAAACAAGAAATGAAAAAATGAATATTTTAATGATAATAATATTTATTTTAGGAACATTTTGATGGCCTAAAATAGATTATGAATTTTAAATTAAAATGGGTATGAAATTGGAATGTTTATTTTAATTGGGCTTACTTATCGGGATGAATTTAAAAGTGATCTCTGTAAAAACATGTATTACCCAATTAATGTAATAAGAATTGATAATTGTAAATAATTTTTAAAATAAATAGAGAATTTTTTAGGATTAAATTTTTATAATTAAGAATTACATTGGGGTAATGAGAGGGAATGTGTATCCCGAAGTGGAAATGAATGTTTGGGGAGAAATCTTAACCTTATGTTTGAATGTGTTATGAACATGTACATAATATCATAGATAATGAAATAATATTCAATAATAATTTATTCATAACCTTTTTATGATTTATTTGATTTAATATAATTTTATTAAGTTCATTTATGTCCCTATTGGTGAGTTTTAAGATGCAATTTCATTGTTCAAAGGTGTTCGGTTCCTTGGATTTGATGATTGGTTCACTTGTATACAGGTATGAATGGTCATGTTAAATGGGAATGGTTATCCATAATAAAAATTATATTATATTAATTAACATATAGGAAATTATATGGTCTTATATATATGTATTCCATACATGATGTTTATTAATTAAATGAAATATTAATTATAACCGTTTAGATTATTTTAGCCAATTTCGATCATCACGAACTAGTTTTGTTTTATTATTTAATATCATGATTATATATTGGATCCAAAAAATTATAAAAATTATAATTTTTTTTTATAATATATGATTTAACAATAGTAATTGATTATGACCAGAATTGAAGGCATTAATGGAAAACAAAATTGCATCGTCCATGATGGCCGCAAATTGACACATCATGAATGATATTAAAATTTTTATAATAAACGGGAGACGATAATGGGTTTGAACATTGATTTTACAATAACACAATAAAATTATAGTATATTAAAATAATAATTTTTTCATTCTTATTTCTATAAAGGATGTTATGGTTTCATAATAAATTAACTTCAATTGAATGAGATTGAAAGAGAACGATTATGGGGTTTACCTTATGATTGCTTATCTTTGAGAACATCCTTAAGAGAATTTTCTTATGTCTTTGATGAGACCATAAGTTCATGGAAGTGGGGTAGATTATTGGAAAGAGATTTGAACATAGATTGGATAATCTTCTAGGCTATGGAGGTGTGAAGAGAAGTGGTAGTGAGGTGTGATATTTATAGTGGTGGGGAGAGGTCTTTGTTTGTTATTTTATTTGTTAGATTATTATTTTTGTTGAAGAATATTAATAATGAAAATTAAAATTGATAAATACATAAATGATGCCTTTTTAGTTTCATCCAATTGGATCTTACCTCACCCATATATCATATATGGCTCAATAATTGAATAATTTACTTATACATTTTTACCATATTTCTATATTCACAGAAATTCAACTATTTTATAAAAATTCAAAAACATCACTATTAATTTATTTTTATGTGATGAATTTAAAAGTGGAATAATTTTATTGAAAATAATTTTCAAATGATTATAAATTTAATTTTTATTTAAAATAATCATTTCTTCAAAAAAATATCAATTTTAAAATTATAAATGATTTAATGACACATTGAAAATCTAATTAAAGTATCATTAAATTATATTATAATAATAAGAAAAAAATATATATTAATTAACGATTCTATTTTATGAAAACATTCTTTATTTTAAATTAATATTTTCATTATCAAATTGAAAATAAACATTTACGTTTCACATAAATTCCAAAACATTTTTTATAATTATTAATAAATTTATTTATATATTTTATGATATAATTATATGATATTTTTATTCATAATATACCTAAATTTTATTTATAATTTCACAGGTATGGTTAATATTCTATTGTTCAGATTACTATTCCTTTGAGTGAAATTATTATTCTAATGAGCATGTTACTATTTAATTGTATATCGCAGTTCATTTGAGAAATGTAAACTAATAAATGAATTGAATTTATTTTAGAAGATTCATAAAAATAAATAGTTGGGTGTTATAAAAGGGGTTATTTTAATTAATTAAAATATATAAACTTCGTTCACGAAAAAATAGTTTGTAGAAATCCGATTTTAAAAATAAAAATATATTTATATCAAATTATTAAAAAATTTCTATATCAATGTAAATTAATTATATTATTATGAATAAAATTTTTAATAGAAAAAATTGAATCAAAATTAAAATGTATAATAGGAAATTTAAATAAAATTATTTAATGAAAATAAATGATTGTTTTCCAAATAATTGTATTTTTACTATTTGGAATAAACCAATCTTCTCAGAAAAATATCATTCTTTCAATTTAAGTTAATTTTGATATTCTGATTCTAAAAATTATTTTCAATTTAGAAAGTAAAATTTATATAATTTCCATAAATTTATTATAATATTTTCTCACAAAAACCAATAAAAATAAATTTTGAAGACAACATTTTTTGTAGCATAAAACGAATTTACTAAAATTTGTGTACTAATTTACTATAAATTAATAAATAAATTTAGATTATGAAATAAATAATATATATATATATTATTATATGGTGATTTCTATTCATACCTATAGTTTTGATTTATTGGTTATAACACCCATGATTAAATTATAATATTTAGATAATATATCATAGTTCACTGAATGTCAGTTTTTTATGTTGTATATTTTTTCGAGCACAGTTCAATTTTAGAATATCAGGGGGTTAAATTATAACCTCTTAATTAAATATAATCCTCATAATTTTATGTTTTTTTAGTAATAATGTGTTGTAAATTTGGGAATTCTATTGTGGAAGACCCACATCGTAAAAAGGGTTAATAAAAATTCCTCATAAATAGAGGTAATGAGATTTAAAAATGTTATTTAAATAAACAAATAATATATTTTCAACTAAGGATAAAATTGTTTAGAAGTGGAAATAAGGATTTGGAAATAATATTATATTATGAGATACCATTATAAAATTTTTAAGAGAGAAGATACCACCGATTTATCGAAAATGAATAATTTTTCATCAGGATTCTTTTCCAAATTTTATGGGATCCTTCTACCATACAGTCTAAAGAAAATAAGGAAATCTAATTAATTGAACTGTATATTTTTATTATTTATTAATATTTCCTCACAATCTCATATATTTCTCCAAACAATGAGTATTCAATATGAGTTTCTTCAATTATGATGTAATAAAAACATCAAATATATCACATCATATTGAAATGGATAATAGTTTATTCTTTTTTTTATTTTAATTGTTTCCAAAACTGAAATAGTTACCACGTGTTATGATAACATCCCAAACATGTGAAAATTCTAATTAATCTCCACATTCATAGTTTAACTAAATTTTTTCAATAAATAAATAACCCTACATCATCACATAACATCAACATTAAAAAAATTTAATTTCATTATTCATAACTAATCAATCGTGATAATTTAAAAATTATAACTAATATTTATGTATACCGTAACCCAATGAAACATTTCATAAAATATCATTAATTGGCTCAAAAATGAAAAAAAATAAAAGAAATATTGATCCTAAATTATGTTTCCCAGAATCAACATAATATTTATCCATTACATCATTTAATTACAAATGCCATAGTAACTAGTAAATCATGTACGCCACTGGTAGGAGTTGTACCATTCAATTCCATAAATCATTGGTTCAAACCATGTGCCATTTCCAGATGTAATGGGTTATAACATGACATGAAAGATATCCATTTTATAAAATTATGGAAAAGTGAAATTTTTATTCAAAATACACCATTATCCTATAACATCATCTAGAATAATATGAACATCTTAAAAATTAACATTATAAATCAAATCACTATTTTTAACCTCTATGGTTTTCTACACAAATCATTCATTTTCGAAAAATCAAATAATATTAATTGAATATAATTACCACTACCTTTAGAACTTATCCATGGTTATATATTATTATATCATGTGTTTTAATGAAAATATCACCATATCATTAAAAAACATTCTATTTAATTGGTACCATTAAAAAATTTCTTAAAGATCATTAAATAATAATATACTATAGAACAATCCATTGACATTGTATGAATCTTATAAGTAGAATACCATTGAAAAAAATACTTCAACAACATGATTATAAAAATCCTATCTATAGACACTTAATTAATTACACATCATGGTTTTTAAGAACATAGATAATTGTGAATTAAACGTTTTATTAGTGAATTGACATAAATAATGACCAAGTTCTCTACATCTATGACATTAAAATATTATAGGTAACTGGGGTTGAACATTATTTCCCTATGCCTTTAAACGAGAATCTTCATTTTTATTATCAATCAACTGGATTTATTCCCTCCTTTATTAAACATAAAGAGTCTTATATTTCTTTTATGTCATTTTTTGTGGCCCCTCTTCCTAGATTGATTTGTTGGAAATTTAATCATCATTTCATTATCACCATTAACACTTGAAATTCCATGAGTCTCTATCCTTCTCTTATTTTATGTTTTTTAAAATTAGAATATTTTTATTGTTTTTAAACATAATTCATGACAACTCCTTTGGAATGATCACAATATGTCTGAGTTCCATTCCCAATTTGTTAGGTGTCTCATTAGGGAAATCAGTACATTTCCCAATCCATTAGTTTTTGTCATGTTTTCTCATATTCACCTAGACAAAAAAAATTATAAAATAAACAAGATGATAATGAATTAACATAAAAATGGGAATCATATATTTCAAAAAGTAATAACATATAAATTATAATAATATCCTAACTTATGAATATTGAGGATTAATTGTAGGGTACCCATGGTAACACTACTTATTAGGTTTTATGAACTAAAAATTTGATCAAGTCCTTAATATCAGTTGTTAAAGTGTATTTGAACTTCCAAAATATATTCCTTAGTAGTGTAAAACTATGTATTCCATAATGTGTGTTGTTATGATCCTAGTGAATATCGAGTCATGACCAATGTACCCTTTATTGAGTTATTACCTTTAGCTAAAACATTTCAAGAGCCACATCCACTTGTATTATCCGTGAAAATATGTAATTATTTATGACCCAATTACTGTATACTTGACCAAAATTCAAATATTTTTTTTATAAATTATCTTATCCTTATACTTATCCATATGTTTCTAACTAAATTATTATAGTCCAAATCCCAAAAAAAAGAAAATTTCCATTAGTCGATACCAACTATAGTGTCCCAATTAATATAAAAATATTATTTTATATTTTTTAACAAAAATATGTATTAACACCAAAAATGTATCTAAAAGGACCAATTTCTTTGGAAGACTATGTTAAAAATATAATAATGTAAGGGAAAAATAAAATTATTTTATTTTATTTATCATAATTTTCTCTTAAATTCAATTGAGACCATAAAACTATGTGGGATAACCTGAGAAATTAATTGAAAAATTGGGAGAGCTAAAAATACAAATACATGAATAAAAATGATAAGGGAATATAATGTGTGAATCAATAGTACAAAAAAATGAGATTTTACTAGTTCTAGATCATAGTAGTTTCCATGATTTTAATTCCTCATCAAGTGGTTCCAAGTCAAGGAGAGTGATAGTATATAGAATAAGGTTATGGGGATTATTATTCATGTAGGGTGCTTGTTCATGTGGAAGGATACAAATATTTCCAGTTATGAAGGCATTTCTTGTTTAATGTGGGTATTTATCTCTAGATTCAGTATTCATCTTATTTATCTCTCTTGGTTCATCAAAACAGCTGTGAAGCTCCATTTTTAAGGTTCATCTTGAAAACAGTTTCTCCCCCTCATGCATCTTATATATCACTAGGTATGTGGGTTTTTTTGGAAACTTCATATGCATGAGTATAAGATAAATAAAAAAGAGTCTTCTAGAATGGGGAGACTATAGGGAATAGGTTTAGTGCATGAGAATAGGGGGTTTTATTCTGTATTTCCCTCCTTCTCTTAGAAATAGAGACATTATTAATTCTAATGTGAAGGTGATTCTCATGGGACACATGCTATACATTCAAATTAATATCATCATAGAAGCTGTTGAGAAAAAAACATAAATCCTCTTTAATACCCAACAAGGATTTATTTACACACCGTGAACTATGCCTTATTTTGTTCTTATGAGCAGGAGGTTTACTAACAATCAAATTGAGATCCTTCATAGTTAGCATGTGGAAAATAATTTAGTTGGCCTTATAAAATCTATAGCCCCTCAGAATGTGTCACTTACATGCTTCTCTGATTTGGATTATTTCCAACTCTATGGAAAGGACATTGTTCATGGGGACACACATGGTATTTATTATTTTAGCCACCCAAGGAGATATTTCTTTCTTGTGCCACATCATCTTTGTTTTTGTTTATATTTATAAATATGATGATGACATATTAACATAAGAGGGGAAGATCCTAAGTAATAACATGAAAAAATATAAAAAACCTGGTATCAACATATCATAATGACATTAGAAATATGAAGGCAACATACAACATGAAATAAATATGGTTCAATTCCAACTAGCAAGACAATATCACATGGTGTACAATGTCCCATAATACATTTGGATTGATCTATAATGTCATAAATAACATATCCTGAGACTGAATATTTATGTAATACATTAGTGAACTATTTGGACATTACCATAATAACTTTTATATGATTACGTGTGAAAAAAGGAATTGAATAATAAGAAATAAACAATATAATTACTCTGGGAAAGAAATGGGTTCCATAATCATACCTTATAGAATAATCATAGGAGATTTCATATTGATGAAATTGAGAAATCAACTAAATTAATATATTACCCCATCAATGTATGGTAGTATACTTGAAGTATATATGTGATATATATATATATATAATTTAGAAGAATTTTGTGGAATTTAAGAGAGATAGAATTTGAGTTAGAGAGAGAATTGTCATTCTCCAACAAAAAGAGTAACATTGAGAGATCCATTACTTATAATCTAAAAAATTTCCCAAAATTGAAGAAAAATTTTTATGTGAAAAGGATATTGTAAACATCAAAATGAATCTTCAAAGCATTGAGTGTTCATGATGGTGGAAAATTCTAGTCAGTTTGAACAAAGTAAAAATACATTCATTACACAGTTTTTTAAAATGATAAAGTGCATTAAACAAATTGTTTGGAGTAGATTAATTTTAAAACATCATATAAAAGTAAAACCTCAGTAAATATTTATTTATTAAATTATTTTCAAATATTTAAAATAATATTTAAATTTTTAGAGAAAATATAGATATAGATGGAAAATGAATTTTCTAGCAAAAAAGTGGAATAGTGTTGGAATTTCATAAATATATTTTTCTCAATAATATTATATAATAAAGAGTTTAAATGGTAATATTATTTAATATTTTGATGTATAACAAAATTATAATAAAATTAAATGTGTTTATTATAAAATTAATATATATTTTATTTAATGGAAACTCATCCATTAGCAATTTTGAAATAAATGAGATTGAAGAAAAAACCATTACTTCCTTGGTATTTTTTGAATAATAATCACCAATAATGAAGTGAATTAATATTACCATAATATTTTATTAATTAATTAAGATTAATGATATAATATTTAATTGAGTTCTATATACGTTCTATAAAATAATTTAGGTTCTCATTATTAAAATATACCTCAGTAAAGATAAATAGAAATGGAATACCTTACGATTTAATAATTGACTAAACAAAAACTACTTGAAAGATAGTGAGAGGGAGAGATATAATTTTAAAGTAAAATACCATTAATATGAATAATAAAAGACTTTTAAATATTTAATTTTTTATATATACAACAATTAAAATAGTTTAGGTGCATAAAAGAACATGTGTCTTAGAGATAGATGTTTTAAGATGAAAACCCACACCTCTTGCCTGACATATCACGTACATAAATTATTTTAATAAATAATAAAATAATAATACTATTTAATTTATTTATAAACATTTTAAATCTTATTATTACTTTAATTTTATTTTTTACCCTGTCATATTCAGTTACATAATCTTTGTGGTTCCTATCGGGCGATTTTATCGCACTTGGTTCATAATTCCAAAATCAATTTTCTAAGTTAAATAAGTTAAAATATATTATTATTTCACCATATATTAAATAATTGTAATTTAATATTTATTATTTTTATACATAAATTTTAATTTGAAAACTAATTCGGAAATAGGGTTATGAGAAATGAACTGCATTATTATCATGAAGATGACATGTCATACATATACACGAGTAATGCTCCCATTTTTCATTGATGTTGATTAAAATATGTTAAGAGTTATTTTATATTCCTATAATGAAAATTATAACATGAATATCATATAATTTCTTTAAATAAACATATATATACCATCAATGTGTCATGGTAATTAAAATATCACATTGATTTGTTAGGCAATTGTTCGCTGTACACATGAATAATGATATCATTGTTTAATGAAAGGTAAGGTAAGAAAGTATAAGGAATATTATATTTACAAAAATATAACAATGTAATTTAAATAACATATAAACATTTACTACAACATGATCATCATTTTTTTGAGGTGATTATGGATAAATACATACATCGGTTTGTGAGGTGGTGGTTCACAATAAACATGGACAATTGCTTAGTTTAATATTTGATGGAAGAGGATATTGATGTATGTTATTAATTTAACATTATAAAATGTTAGTATATGTAATATATGTAACAACCCAAGATTCAACAGTACTCTTCTTTTTGAATAACATAATATTGTGTGTTGTACGCAACTTCGAGTTCTAACACACACCACAACTAATCAAACTAGCTGTTATGAATAGTAATAAACACTTTTTGAAATTTTATAAATTTTATCTCTCAAAATGGACTTTGTTTTTGGATTCTGAGTGTCGAAATTTTCTGAAAGGGAATTTTTGGTATTTTTTTTAAAAACATTCAATTTATGATGAATAGTAAAAACACTAAGTTATAGTTTAAAACCAAATTTTTATTTATATAATTATATATTTTATTTTAAATTTAATTAAGGTCAAAATAGAGACATAATACTTATATAAGTTATATGTAATTCATTGGATGTAGTCTAGAATAATTTTAGATATAAAAAAATTTTATTGAACTTTTAACCGTCTTTTACCCATCTCTTAGAAGAATTTGTAAATTCACATTAAACAAAATTTTACCACTTCTATGAGTGTAATTTAAAAAATCCGAGAGACATGGTTAATATCAAGGACTAACATGTGGTTCAATAAGATAAATATAATTTTTGGTAAATAGTAACTTTTAACTTTTATTTACCATGGTTAAAAGTAAATATGGTAAGGGTAAAATGCTATTAAAATTATCCTGACACATGTACTAATTCTATTGGACATGTTTATATCAACTAAAAACCACATTAGGAATAAAATATTATCATTTAGGTCCACTTTTATTTGATTTGTACATTTAAGGTGATATAATTCAAAGAAGAGTTAAAAGAGTTAAAAACAATGTTTAATAACTAAAACATTTTTAATATGGGGTTATAGATAAGATAAAATTGATTATAAATATTAATTAGAAATATAAAAAGATTTCATGCATAGTATTATTTTATTTATAATTTTGAGATATTATATACCTTAATTTATCTATGACACAATGATGATGCAGTAATTAACATATTAATGAATGATTAAGATAATTGATATTATAAATACCCAAATAAATGTAATTTGATACTTTTTATGAATTACGATATTTTTTAGGTTAATATGACATATTAGGATTAGTTATATGAATTTATTTCGAAGTTATAATGCTGTTATGAATTTATAAAAAACAAAATACTCAATAGTGGCAAAATTGTCATAGAAGAGTTTTTAAAACAAATAATATATTATTAATTGATATTATATTCCTAAAAATATATGGTTCATACATAGGACATATATCATGATATTTTTATCATTAATGGACCACTTGGTGGTGTATTGAATGTTTATAGTATGTTTATTACCAATATATTATAAAAATACAAAGAGACATGGTGAATGTCATAATAATTAACATAGAGTTAAAACTATATGATAAATTTCATAAAGAGACCCAAACCTGTCTAAAAAATATTTGTTGACTTTATTTAGACCCATACCCACCTTATCCTTGGAATAAATCAATTTTATCCATTATAAACCGAATATGAATTTATTATAAAATAATATTTTATGTTTTTGCTAAGGTGCCCCTCACCCCTCTTATAAAAGGTCACTCTGCCTTCTCTCTAATTCACTCCTTCATTGATTTTTGGCTCGACCTAACCCTACCCAAATATTCTCTCAACTTCACTCTCTTAAACCTATAGGCCTTATTTTGATCATAAAGCCAACCAATGGGGCATTTTTTATCAAATCAAATGGAAGAACCCGAAGAAGAAGTAATGATTTCACCACCCTCTTTCAAGTTCCTTTCTTCTTCCACTTCATATTTAGTTTTTAATTCCATTATAAAATAATAACTCTATTATCTTATATATACTATGATGTTATAATAAATATTTTACAACCATATTCATTATTTTACACATCCTTTGAATGACATGTCACCATACGTGCGTACGTATGGCCTACCATATCCACATCGTGGTGTAATTGTTATTCAATATATTATTATTTGGATGGGTATAACAATGAAGTGTAATTCATGTAAATAATAAATATAACCTGATAATGATTCTATATATATGATATACCATCCAATTATATATTATTTTAATATCAAAAGAATGACATTGTTGCGCGTGTGTACGTTCGGATTATCGTCTCCACGAACGCAATGAGATTCATTCCCCATCATATCTAGTCCAGAGTAAATTCCATTTGATGAATAAAAATAATTCATAGAGACATGATATCATTCTGTATATGAATAAGATACATCCCATCCATAACAAATATGGCTCACATAACAATGAATATAAAGGAAAACGTATCTGTTAACACCCAAAAAGACGATAATACTAAGATATTATCAAAAAACAATGTTAAAAGATCATATATGATATCATATTAATATATATGATTCTTGTATAATTAAATAAAAAATATTTAAACATTATATGATTCTTGAATAATTCAATTACAATTATTTCACCATTATATAGGAAGTTAAATTACCCTCGACCAAGGAAAAAGTACAAAGTAAGGGGTTCCTTATCTCACTTTTAATTCGGGGAGATTTCCATTTTTCACCACTTAGTTATTGCATGTGGTTTGTGTACTACCGATGATTATATTCATCTAGTAATATAATTTAATTTATGGATACTTAAATCATAATTTTATCATCCTTCTTTCATGGGTGTATGTTTTGTAAGTTACCAAATTGATAATGGAATTTGAAATTTCAATTTCCACTCATTCGGCTTTACGCATACTTCATTGATTATTTTACTCCAAGATTATGTGTGGAATCACTATTAATTTTCTTATGTCATAATGTTCAATCCCTTTCTGTGGATATACTTTTGATACACATAATAACTCCATTGAAAAATTCTGAAGTCATCGATATGAACTTGATAAGAGTAAATTTAACTCAATGTCCATTTATTGAGTTAAACATCCAATTCATTGGTGTTGTTTTTACAAGAATATGTGTGAATGTCCTCTAAATGATTTAGACTGAATATCAAATCATATTGAGTGTATTTATATTTTTCACACATAATTATGTCGTTGATTTATCCTTAACCTTAAGATATGGTCTTTATGAGTGATTTCATCTCAATTTACATTCCATTGAGACTTCTTTGATGTTATTCACCAATTAACTTTTATATGGTGTATATAATATACTTTATCATTGTATACCATGAATACCTTTATTATCATGATATTATAATGTTTTCATTACCTCAATTACTTGTATTCAAGTGTCTATCTTTTAATTAGGAACTCTAACTAAAATATCATTTTAAATATTTTAAGGAATTTTTATTCTAAATCTTTCTCATTAATGTCCAAGTTTTAAAAATGTTTTAAGGATATATTTATGTGGACATTAATTTTTAAAAATTAATAATCATTTTCAATGTTTCAAAGTGGTATGGGACACTTTGATTCAAAAATATATATTAAATGGCTTCATGATAAATAGTGATACTTTTAAATGTTTTCAAGAAAAAGGGTGATATTTCTCTCAAATAGTTTGGATAACTATTTAGATCTATGTTAATATCCATCATTATTCTCGATTGAGGATAATTTTTTAAAATAAAATCTTCCATATTGTGTTGAATGAGTTATGTTTGACTATGGATGTGCTATTTTTATACCATTCATCGTTTGTGAATAAAGTATTGACATTTCGAATGCTAGTTTTAATATGAATGTTTATGTTATGTTTCAATATTTTCATACTAGGAATTAATTGGACTTAGTATGTGATGGGTGGAGCCCTCAATAGCTCTTTGATGCATCTGTAGGTCTCTTAAGGCAAACTAGTGTCTTGGTATAAGGCCTTTACAAAATCTAATTTGTATTCATGGCACAAGGCCTTGACTATGTGGTTGTGATAGTCAGAATTATGCATTCCATCATTATTAATGTCGTTATTGATATTGCATTAGATTATTAGACAAGTATAATATCTATGTGAATAAGTAAATGGCATTATTTAATTTCATTTTTCCATATAATGCTGAATTTTACGTTTAAAAGGCTTCTGTTTTAGTTATACATTCACTTATATGTTAATTCTTATTTATGAATGTTTCTGCTATATTGTTATCCTTATTTAGCATCTGATCTCACCCCTTTCTATGTTTTATTTTTCCTAGAATGTGAATAAGTATATTATGACTGACCTGCAGGGATAGCCTGAGGGGATATGATTGTGGACTATGGAGACTTGTTGTTGCAGTTTTTCACTTTAGGGTGTAATGTAAGTCTTATGAAAGTATATAGTGTTTCCAAGGCTATTCAACAAATCGGTCATTATAGACTTGATCTTTTATGGTCATTCCAATGTTATGTAATAATGCACCAAATCAGGGTAACTGGGGTCATGGCGTTACAGTTGCTATTCAAGTATGTTTAGTACAAAAATTGGAAAATAGATTTAGATAAACTCTGATTATAGAACACATCCTAAGATAGACTTTGAGGATTAGTAAAGAGAAATTTTCTAAATTTTTGGTATTGTAGTGATTATGTGAGTTTTCTATGTAAAACATCCTTGTATGGATACGATCGGGTAGAGGCGGCTCTGGCACAGATGTTCCTAGGGGTAAAACCCGAAAACACCACTTTGAGCTAAACTCGAACGGAAACTGGTGCATGAAAACGGGCCTTGATGCACTCATGGTTATGACACTCCTGGGGTATATTATTAGGATAACATACATTTTCCATACAAATAGATTTGATGTATTTAAAAATAATGTGAGAATAAATGACCTTGGTTATTCCTAAGGTGTTTCAAATTAAGAATATGTTGTCATGATATTCTCTAAATGATTTTATGACTACTGTTACTCAGACAATGATTTCTGGTTTTAGTCAATGGATGGATTCCAAGGAAGTCGTATTAACATTGAGAAAGATGTACAAGGTGGGAACGGTGGTGGAAATGAGATAAAAAATGGAATGTTGATAGGCGTAAAAGATATCATGTTCATGCCAAATCAGTTTTCCAAAAATATGATCAACAACATATATATTAACCAACTCCCGAACTGAACAAAGAATAGAAAGGTGACTAATGAAAAATGCTCCTGTAGTGGAGACAATAGGGAAAAAAATCCTCAATTTCTATCATGCAGGAAATGTGGAAGGAGACACCTCAGAATGTGTCTCAATGGAACAATGAAATTCTTATGTGCGGGAAAGAAGGAAATAATGTGATGAATTGCCGTGGAAAAATGAACAGTACTATGGAAGAAAATAAAAATGGTCCCAAATATCCATTTACTGTCATTTTCCATAAATATAGGGGACCTGGCCATTTCCAGAGTGAATTCCCGATTCTATAGGATATTTGCTTTGTCCATGAATAAGCTATGTGGGAATAAATGGTCTGAGAAATGTTTAAAAGTATTAGACCTCCTTGTTGATGGGATTACTTTGGAATAATTTTCTCTTGTATTTTGTAACCCTTCAGTTTTCCATGTGAGAATGATATTTGAGGAGGAATTACCTTTTCCCCTGTGGATATAGTTGTAAATAACCATTTGGTTTTATATGATATTTGGGATTGAGGCAATTACAAGTTATTATATTTTGGGATGAAAATTCAATGTATGAGATAAAATTTTTGGTTAAATTATGTTATGATTATTTTGAGGAATTTATCTCATTTTAGAAATGTTATAAAATATAGTTTTTTAAATAGGACAACACACATACCTTGTGACAACCCGTCGCATTGGACAAAGCTGTGGGAATCGAACCCACATCCAACGTGTGATTGGTATTTATCACCTACCACTGGACTACGTGAAGTCTTTAGTTATTGTGACTAATTATTTTTAGTTAAATGATTTTATTGATCAATAATAAGTAGATTTGGGATCTTATTCCTTATCAAATGAATACCCTTAGTATAGGAAAATGATTTTGTGATTAAGTGATTAATGTTATTTTGGAAGATGTTCGCTTTTTTTGGAACACGATATGCCCATGGAAAAAAGAATACAATGGGATTTCATTGAGGAGAAATGATGGATTTTTATCTATGATTCTATTGTGGATTTATAGTGTTTTGGGTTATTTATGGATATAATTAACTAATAAAAGAGAATATGTGATTAAGTTAATTGCTTTTTAGTTTGTGACTTTAAGAGTACTCGATGTCATTTGGAGATACAACTTAATGTGAAAAACTACATAACCATATTCTTCTACGTTTTGGGTTTCAATATTATTTTGGATTACTTTGATGGATTTTAAGGACACTTGTTTATTGAATGCTATTTATTTGACTTTGGGGTATCGTTGGTTTAATTTTAGAAATTAAGATTAGTTTTTATTTCTATAATGGAAAATCCATTTGGGGGATCATCATATCTTATACTAACCGTTTTGGTTTAGATTAATCTCTAAAGATAAGGTAAATATATAGTTTATCATTCGTTGATCATCTAATTCTATAAGAAGTTTATTCTATCTCTTTTACCGTGACCATGTATTCTTGAATACTCATCATTTATAAATGAGTTAGTAGTGGAAATTTATTAAAGAGTGAAATTTTAATTAAAAAGTAAGTATATATATTTATGTTCTTTGTCAATATTAGAAATGAATTCCTCATCTTTATGTAATTTAACTTTAAAAAAATTAAAAATTGTTGTCTGTTTACTTTTCCTACTTGGATACTAATGATTGATTGTCCCATCATATGTTTGTGGTTTCCTTGTTGTTAAATTTCTATAGATCATGTTTTCTATACCTCTCCATTAGAACATGACACTTAGTTTATCATCCATATCCATGTTTTCCTACATGAAATCCTTGTATAGGTTATCTCAGGTGACCTTTGTACTTCTCTTTCTTTCTGTTGAAGTGATATTTTTATTGACTCTTTTTCCGATGTGGGACTTTCCATTATATCCCCAATCCCAATTTTAAAAATTTTGAGGATTCAATTTATTGAAGGAGTAGAGAATGTAACACCCCAAGTTTCCATGGTATGCTTATCTTTGAATAATACATTATCATGTGTTGTACGCAACATCGAGTTCTAACACACACCATAACAAATCAAACTAGCCGTTATGAATAGTAACACCAACTATTTGAAATTTTATAAATTTTATATTTCAAAATGGACTTTTTTTGGATTCGGAATATTGAAATAATCTTAGGGTGAATTTTTGGTATTTTTTTGAAAACTTTCAATTTTTGATGAATACTGAAAAACACCGAGTTATAGTTTAAAACCAATTTTTTTTAAATAACTATTTATTTTATTTAAATTTAATTAAGGTCATAATAGATACATAATATCAATATAAGTTCAATTTAATTCATTAATGTTAGTTTAGAAAAATTTTAGATATATAAAAATTTTATTAAACTTATCACCGTCTTTTACCCACCTCTTAGGAGAATTTGAAAATTCACATAAAATATAATTTTACTGCTTCTGTGAGTGGAATTTTGAAAGTATGAGAAAAAAAAGTTAATATCAAGGAGTAAAATGTGGTTCAATAAGATAAAAATAATTTTTGGTGAATAGTAACTTTTTACTTTTATTTACCACAGTTAAAAGTAAATAGGGTAATTAAGGGTAAAAATGATAATAATATTACCGTAACACATGTCCTAATTCTATTGGACAAGTTTATATCGACCAAATTCACAATTAAGAATAAAATAATATCATTTAGGTCCACATGGATTAGATTAGTTCATTTATTCTTATATAATTCAAAGAAGAGTTAAAATAGCTAATATCAATGTTTAATAACTAAAAAATTATTATATAGGGTTATACATAGGATAGATTTGATAATAAATATTCATTATAAAGCTAAAACAATTTCCTACATAATACTAATCTATTTATAATTATTAGACATTAAATGATTTAATTTATATATGACACAATGATGATGCAGTAATTACCTTATTAATGAAAGATTAAGATAATTGAAATTATAAAGACCCATATAAATGTAATTTGGGACTTTTTATGAATTCCAATAATTTTTTAGGTTAATATTACATATTATTATTGGTTTTATGAAATTTCTTTTGATGTAATAATGTTGTCATGACTTTATCAAAAACAAAATACCCAATAGTGTCAAAATTGACATAAAAGAGTTTTTAAAACAATTATTATATTATTAATTGATATTCTATTCCTAAAAATCTAAGGTTCAGCTAAATGACTTATATCATGATATCCATATCATTAATGGACCACTTTGGGGTTTATTGGAAGTTTATAGTATGTTTACTAATAATATAATAAACATTTACAAAGAGACATGGTAAATGTCAAACTAATTAACTAAGAGTTAAAACTAAAAGATAATGTTAATAAAGTGAACCAAACCTGTCTAAAACCTATTGGATGAGTTTATTTCGACCCATACCCACCTTATCCTAAAATTAAATAAATTTGGAGCTATTATAAACCGAATATGAATTTATTATAAAATAATATTTTACGTTTTTCTTAAGGTTCCCCTCACCATTATTATAAAAGGGAACTCACCCTTCTCACAATTTCAAACCTTAAAATCCTTGTGGCTAGGCCAGACCCTACCCAAATACTCTCTCAACTTCCCTTACATCATCTTAGATGCCTTATTTTGATAATAAATCCTTCTTATAGAGCCCTTTTGATCAAATGAAAAGGAAGAACCAAAAGAAGAGGTAATGATTTCACCACCCTAATTCAAGTTCCTTTCTTCTTCCACTTCATCATTGTTATTTACATTATAAAAAGATAACTCTAGTATCATATATATATTGTGTTGTTATTATAAATATGGTACAACCATATTCAGTATTCTATCATTCATTTGAATGACATGTCCCCATACAAGCGTATGTACGGCCTACCGTGTCCACGTCATGGTGTAATTGTTATTCAATATAATATTATTTCGATGGATATAATAATGATGTGTAATTCATGTAAATAATAAATATAACATGATAATGATTTGGTATATATGTTATACCATACAAAAATATATTATTTTAATATAGAAATAATGACATTGTCGTGCGTGCGTACGTACGGATTAATGTCTCCATGAACGCGATGAGATTCATTCCACATCATATCCATTCAAGACTAAATTTCATTTGACGATAAAAAATAATGCATACAGACATGATATAATTCTGTATATGAATAATATACATCCCATCCAAAAAGAATATGGCTCACATAACAAAGAATATAAAGGAAAACGAATATGTTAACACCCGACGATAATACTAAGATATTATCAACAAAACAATGTTAAAGATCATATATGATCTCATATTAATATATATTATTCTTTTATAATTCAATAAATATTATTTCACCATTTCATTGGAGGTTAACCAACCCTCATCCAAGGAAAAAGTACAAAGTAAGGGGATTTATATCTCACTTTTAATTCTGTGATATTTCTATTGTTCACCACTTATTTATTGCATCTGGTGTGTGTACTACCCATGATTGTATTAATTTAGTAATATAATTTAATTTAGGGATATATACATCATCATTGTATGATCTTTCATTCATGGGTGTGTGTTTCGTAAATAACCAAATCGATAAGGGAATTTGGAATTTCAATTTCCACTCATTCGGCTTTACTCATACTTCATTGATTATTTTACTCCAAAATTATGTGTGGAATCACTATTCATTTTCTTATATCATATATTCCACTCCCCTTTCTGTGGATATACTTTTGATATACATAATCACTCCACTGATAAATTCTCAAGACATTGATATGAACTTGATAAGAGTAATTTTAACTCAATCTCCATTTATTGAGTTAAACATCCAATTCATTGGTGTTGTTTTTAAAAGAATATGTGTGAATTTCCTCTGATTGATTTAAATTAAATATCCAATAATATTGAGTGCATTTATATTTTTCACAAATAATTATGTCATTGATATATCCTTATCCTAAGGATACTGTCTTTATAAGATATTACATTTCAATTTACATTCCATTGATACTTCTTTGTAGTTATACAAAAATTCACCTTTATATGGTGTATATAATGTACATTGACATAGTATATCATGAATCACTTTATTATTATGATATTATAATGTTTTGATTACCACAATTATTTTTATTCAAGTGTCTCTCTTTTGGTTAGGAACTCTAAGTAAAATATCATTTTAAATATTTTGAAGATTTTTTATTCTAAATATTTCTCATTAATGTCAATGATTTTAAAATGTTTTTATGTATTTATTTATATGGACAATAATTATTTAAAATTAAAATTCACTTTCAATGTTTCAATGTGGTATGAGACACTTTGATTCAAAAATATATTTTAAATGGCTTCTTGATAAATAGTGAGACCTTTAAATGTTTTCACGAAAAAGGGTGATATTTCTCTCAAATTGTTTTGATGACTATTTTCATCTATGTCAATAACCTTCATTATTTTTGATTGAGGTTAATTTGATACAATACAATCTTCCATATTGTATTGAATGACTTATGTTTGACTGTGGATGTGTAGTTTTTATACCATTCATGGTTTGTGGATAAAGTATTGACATTTCGTATGTTAGTTTTAATACGAATGTTTATGTTATTTTTCAAACTTTTCATATGAGGAGTTAATTAGACATATAATGTGACGGGTGGAGACCTCTATAGCTCATCGATGAATATGTAGGTCTCATGACATAATCTACTGTCTTGTCAGAAGGCCATGACAAAATCTTATTTGTATTCTTGGCACAAGGCCTTGACTATGGGTTATGATAGTCTGGAATTATGTATTCCATAATTATGAAATTGTTTATTGATATTGCATGTGATTATTCAAATATTATAGTATCCATGTGAATAAGTAAATGGCATTATTTAATTTCATTTTTTCCATATTATGCTGAAGTTCATGTTTAAAAGGATTGTGTTTTAGTTATACATTGCCTTAAATATTTATGATTATTTATGAAAGTTTCCTCTATATTGTTATCCTTACTGAGAATCTGAGATCAACACTTTATATGTTATATTTTTTCCAGTATGTGAAGTAGTATTTTATGATTGCCCTGCAGGGATAGTCTGAGGGGATATGAGTGTGGACTATGGAGACTTTTTTGGTAGTCTTTCACTTTATGGTGTAATGTTATACTTATGAATATATCTAGTGTTTCAAAGGTTACTAAAATAAACAGTATTACAAGACTAGATCTTTTATGATCATGTTAATGTTATGTAATAATTCACCTTATCTAGGTAACTGGCGTCAGGGCGTTACAATATACTTATTTTATTATATCATAATGGTTTAATAATATTTTAAGTAGTTCGCAGATGAAATAAAACAAAAATGATATGTTAAGAACCAAACCTCTAATTTATAACACCTATTTAGATTTATACCTAATGCCTTTTTAGTTTACATATATGATCAAAATAAGGAATATTAGATGTGGTGATGGAATTAAGGAATGTAATTTGGTATATATTTTAGAATTATAATGGTTTTTAGTTTTTAACTGAGAGGTGGGGAGGTGACCTTTTGTAAGTGAGAGTGTGTAATTTTTATAAACACCCAAACCTATTCAATATTGAGAAGTCACTCCCAAAATATGGGACTAAAAAATTAATTAATAATAGATTATATGGCTGATATTGTTGATCCAAACCTAAAAAATTCAAAAAAAAATCATTTCTCCAACATGTTATTCTATTTATATCTAAGGATACTCATAATTAAAATTTTAGTCTTCCACCACGGTAAATAGTTTTTATTTTTGTATTTTTACTATTCATTATTAGGAAACATTATGTTGAACTTATTACAAAAAATTAATTATTCAGAATAAAAATATGGAATAAAATTAAAAAAATATAATTAAATATGATTCAGAATTCAATTTAAAATTAAACATGCAAAACATGTCCAAAAATGGGTTTCATAGAAATGCATTGTTTATGAGTTGATGATCTTATATTAACTGTTTGAAAAGATAATAAATTTAATAATTTTAATTCATATAAATATATGTATAGTTAGTAAATTTAATTTTAATATCTCCATAATATGGGTAATTTTAATAAATTAAAATGGATAAATATTACTCACAAAAAATCACTTTGTAGAAAACAACATTTTTTAGAATAAAAATAAACACATATCTAAATATTGAAAATTAAAAATGAAAATTAAACTAACTAGATAATTATGAATAAATATTTTCATATATAAATGTTACGGAAATCCAAAAATATAATGGTACTTTTAAATTATCAGATTTAATGAAAGGAATGTAAAATTCAAAAAAGTATATTTTTAACTATCCACTAAAAAATCAACGATTTTAGAAAAACGATAAAAATTTATCCTATGTTAATTTTGATAATTATATTTGAAAACTTATATTCAATTTATATTATGCTATTTCAAAATGTTTTTGAAATTAATTATAATATTTTCCCCAAAAAAATCATTTTTGGATAAAATATAATTTTGAAGTATAAAATTAATTTACTGAAATTTATGTAGTCATAGAGTATGAATTAATCAATGACTTTTGGTTATGTTAATAATTTATTGATATTTTTGTAATATTCTTTTCCTATTCGTACCTCTAATTTTAATAGTTACATCAAAAGGATATGTTTAAATAATAATATATTAATAATATATCATGGTTTATTTAATATATGTGTTGAATATTTTATAAGATATCAAACATAGTTCTATGTTAAAAGTATGTAGTGATACAAACATCCCCATAAAAAATTACTAGAAAACCATCCAATATTGTCTATACTAGAAGTCCCTTACATTAATTAAATTCCTTGGTCACTATAAATAATCCCATTCATTTTATTTATATGGAGACTTTAAAGTAAAAATCCCTTGTCCTGAAGAAGTTAGACACTTGTGAAAAGTGAATCAGAGACTTGGTAAGGGTTTATTTTTATCATTTTCAATTCCATGAGAAATAATTTTTTTTATTTTGAACAATTTTTTTTATTATATTGTTTTTTCCATACAATATTTGCTTGAATATTGTTAAATTATTTCATTTCATGATATTTTAATCTCTATTTAAGGTCACCCCCATGTGTTCTTTCAATTATTTCATGACTGTAACCGTAAGGGGTACTTTTTCAAAAAAAATTCTTTTTTATATGTATTTCTTATTGGGAACCATCATATCCTTAAAATAAATTTATTACTTCATAATGATTTTATATTTCCATATTCATGAAATTCATGGGGTTTAAAGATCAATATCATGATCTTTCATTTAATGGATTTCGATTAAAAAGATGCCAAAGTAATTAGTTTTTTTCTAAACTAATATCCCTTCCTTAATTAATAATTTCTATTATTTAAATTCTTTCTTAAAATATTAGTTTATTATACCATAAGAGTTTTTTTCACTGTAATTTCTATTTCTCACTGGGGAAAATGACACTTTTGATTTTAATGATCCTCCTTAATGAATTGTTTACTTATAAAAACAACATCATTTACATGTTTCCATTTCCTTAAAATGTTATCATTTTTATTTGGAAACCCAATTTTTATTAATCTCATGTTAACTTTATATCCACCTTCCCCATTCTAAAAAGAATAGTGTGTTACTCGTTTTATGATGTGTGTTATCAACAATTTATTTTTCAAATATTAAAAAAATTCCTTCATTTAAAAATCAAAATATTTATCCTCCACTAAAAATTTATTTATTTTATCGTTTATGTCTTTTAAAGGTTCCATTATTGATGTTCATTTTGAAAGGATACTGTTTTCCAATTCAGTTACATAACCTTTTTCGAAACATTTATGCCTTTTTCAAGGATCCATTGATGATGAATAATTTTTAAATTAAATACATCCAATGATGTTTTAAATTATTATTTTCTAAATGTTTATATATTCTCAAGGAAACATTATTGATATTTATTTTAATATATAAATTCATAAATTTACTTCTTTTTATTTTTTAAAAATTGACCTTTAAAAAATTTATTTTTAAAAGTGACCCATAACTTCACAACTTAATCCAATATTAAAATATTTTTTTAAAAAATTATATGATTATTATTTTATTTTACATCATATATATAAATTTATTATTCACATGGAATTAATTTTTCATTAATCACACTGTAAATGATATTGTGAAATACTCTATTGAGTGATTTAATTTTACGAATCAACATTTTACATTCATGAGGTAAATTTTTGTAACACCATTTAGAAATGATATGAAATAGATTATATTTCAAATGGTTTTTCGTGTTATGGTATTTTATTGTATTTGGGTACGGAACACTTATGTTTGGACTATCATTATGAGATTACATTGTTTTGACTAATACATTATATGGGTTAGGTCTGTTGAATCCAAACAAATCATTAGTTATGGATTTAGATATCATGAGAAAATAATGTTTCATCATGAAAATGATGTGGTTATATAAGTTCATAATATTGAGAAGAACCCCAATACAAGTAATATAGGTTTAGAATCTTGATTGTGAACTCTATGTAGGTTATCTAGGTTCATAAGATATATAATTATCCCAATATGTGTTTTCTTAGTTACCAATATTGAGCATGAACCCTACGTAGGTAAGATAGTTCTAGAAGATTGAGTATGTACTCAATGAGGGTTATCTATGTCTAAAAGTTATAATATAAACACCATATTGTTTTTCATAGTTCACAAGACTTTGTGTAAACTAGATTTAGATTTCCTAGGTTCACAAAATTGAGTTTGAAATAGAACCAGTTAGGTTAGTTAAAATAAATTTAGTTCCCTCTGACAATTCTTATTTGATATTTCTATTTTATTTATCAATGATTGTGATCCATATATCATATTTAATGTATAATGATTATTCAAAGTTATTATGTGGTTTATTATTGTTAATTATAGATTTCAAATTATTCAATCATTACATATGAACAAATCATATTATTATATTTTATTTTAATAATATATTTCTCAGCTAATCATGTTCTCCCATTTGATTTTGACATAACCATTAATAAAATGTTGATAAATTATCCCTTACTAATATTTTGACTGTACTATTTTCTAATGTATTATTTCACATGGTTATAAATATGGTTATATCCTAGAAGATGTCTTAAAGTGGATCTAGTGTGGTTTGAATATAGATTAATGTTCAGAAGTATCACAAATATAATATATTATGTTTCCAATATTCAAAGGAAATTAACCTTATATTCGGGTGATTATGTGATTAATTGTGATATTTAATATTTATGTTATGGTAATTTTATAGACATAGATATGTTCGTATCACTTTTTATCAAACCTGTTGTTAAAGAAAGTGTTTTTAGAAGTAGATTCATGATTGTGGGTTTGGGCTGCTTCTGTTGGTATCTGAGGAGAGTTTAATTATTTTGGTGATTCGTTTTTTTAATTTTAAGGATTAAGATAAGAGAAATTTTATGAAAACCATATAGGTAATTAAATGTTTAAGATAAAATCATGAAGTTTTGGTAAAGTAGGTACTACATGTTTAAAATTCATTAATTCTATATCTAGATAAAAATAGATCGAGGTAGACGTGTGATCGATTCACCTAGGATTAGTCACTCGAAAAATATATATTCGATAATTACCATGATATTCACTCGGTTTATGATGAATTGACCTAATAAAACACACCATTATAGATGCTCCCAGTGGATATTCATTGGTTAATTCAAATTCTCTTTTAAGAAAACTGTGATGTATTTATTTACTAATTACATTAATTTATTATGTTAATAAGTTTGAGAGAAGAAAATTTAATGTAATATAAGTTGAATCAAGGAAGTAATATGATGAAATATGTATGTAATTATATCACCGGTTGAAATTATGGTGTCCTTATAAAATATATATTAGGACATAGATTACCTCGATAGAAGATCTTATTATTATGATAATCATTTTATTTATAATTTTTTATTCTTAATATGGCCTTGAAATTCGGGTTATGGAAGTCCCATACCTAGAAAATCCTATGACTTAGTTGTAATGTCATATTTGGAATAATTGGTTAAGAATATTATTATGTGCCTATTATGAGGTAAAAAATGAGTTCACGTTTCAAGATTAGGACTGTGAGAAAGAATCATTATTCAAAATTAAATCTACAGTCATTCCTATCTAATGGATACCCATAACAATTTCATCATTAAGGAAAAATTGGAATTGTGAGGATGTAATTTATTTAGGGGGGATGCAATGACCCAAAATTTCACAAAGTATCTTATAGAAATCAATATTTTGATAATAACGATTTCAAAATGAAAAAAAACAATGAAATATTAAATTAAATTTTTACAATTATAAAATAGTTGTTAAATTATCAAGAATAAATAGATATAAGTATATTAAGAAATATATAATGAAAAAGTAATTAAATGGAATCATGTTGTGAAATTATCCCTTATAAAGTAAATTTATCTTATATTAGGAATTATGTAACATCACCGAGAATTTAATTATACATATCCAAAGTTGAAAATGGAAAATTATGCTTTGGGAGAAATCATATGTGCTATAGATTCATGCTCATGGAAATTTCAACGAGATCTATAATAACAAAATCACCTCTTTGACTTTAACCAGAGCTTACCTTATTCATGGATACCATATTGTGATATTAATGGAATATGTAACTATAAATTAAGAAAATAAAATTATGTAATTAATTGTGTAATATGTTATTTATCACATTTATTTTAAACATATCACATTTTTTATTTCAAATGAAAAAGAATGTTTATTTTTCTAAATGAGTCAAATTTATTTATATTTTATAATTAAAAGATTTATTTATAAATATCATAATTTTAATTTGATGAAATAAAAATCATTTTAAAAATAATCATGTTAAAATTATCTTAGGGTGAATTTATGATATTTTTCTAAAATAATTTATTTTTAGGTTAGTTGTGAAACAATACTGATTTTGCTAATACTGTCACTTTTAAAACTATATCACATTATAAGAATGAATTAAAATAGTTTCAACCCTTTTACACATTATAAATTATTTTTTAAATTTAAATAAATCATGTATAAATATTACATTGAATTTATAAAATCCAAGTATAATGTTTTGGAAACTTAAGTAAATAATTACATTAAAAGAACTGTTTTATTTTTATATAATAGTAATATATTTTCATTAAATATAGAATTTAAATCTAAAAAAAGGATTTCATATTTTTTATAAACATGATAATATTATATGATATGTTCATTTTCATTTTCTATCAATTAATTATAATTAATTTTACAATATTAATACCCATGACAATAGATAAAGTTTTATTTTAAATGAATTATTATATTAACAGTGTACAACATTCTTATATATAAAATTAATTTAATATATCTCAATTAATCAATCTAATATTATTTTTATACTAATTTATGTTACACTGGTTATGGGAGGGGGATAAACAAAGGAAACTCTCTATACTTCTGCCCGGGGAGTCTTGAAACTGAGACCACTCTAAACACCACCACAGGACACTACCAGTAGGATGCACCCACGGTGAAACAAGAGAATTTGGGGGTCTTTTATTTCCACTAATTTCTTATTCTTAACCCTTAATTTTTCATTTCATGGTTATAAATTTTAGGGTGATGAATGGTAGAGTCGAGAGAACTTTGAAAAGGTTTTTACATAAAGGGGAAGTAGCACGGGAGACACACAGTTTGCCTAAACATATGGCCAAACCATTCATTTGTTTTTCCTTTTGAGGTAGTTTCTCCAAAACAGCTGGAGTACAGTTAGATAAACTGTTTGAGCATGCTGTGATAGGGTCTATCTAGGCATTGTCTAACACATGGTTAGCACATGTTTTGTCTTAAAGTTCGAACTAACCATGTCGGCACTTATGTGATATCCTAAAAAATTGGATCTCACGCATTTTTTCCTATAAGTGGCATGTTTTTTCTTTTAAGTGGCTATAAATCATGATTTTTCTTCTCCGTACGCCAAGTAATGTTCTCTCATCATTCATGAGCCTATCCAAAGGATTCCCTTAGGGAATTGAAGCCAGATTCTTGAGGTATGTGACTGTTCATCTGTGTTCTTGTTCGATTTTTTAGATCTACTTAGGTCTAAATTTCCTCTTCTCGTTGTTTCATAGATGTATGACCGTTATGGGTATGTATAGGTGCATGGTTTCCAAATATGATGATATTTGGTGACGGTCTTGTTAGGAGAAGAGATCTAAGGCAGGTTCTTGTTGAATCAACCCAGTTTTCATGACCATTTTTCGTTCGTTGTGGCGTTCGTCCAAACCTTTGATGTTTGTGGCTTCTATCTTGACTCCTCTTTCTAGAACTGATTGTCATAGTTTCAAATTTTTTTATTTGATGTGTATTTATTGTTAAAATCGTGATATTAATCTTCTTCAATGATGATTTATGGTTTTAGTGAAATTGTTATATCATGGTGAATTATTGTGCAAAGTGATTTAGCCTCTTGAATTTAAAATGATGATTTTAAATTATTGGTTAGTTTTAAATTTTAAATGGTTTAATGAATGTTTTGGTTTTGAAATAAAAGGGCACTTTACAAGAATTGTTTGGTATTTAAATGAAATGTATGGAATTGGTTTTCAATTAAAATGGTGTTTTTATTTAAAAGGTGTTTTGGCATGATCCTTAGGCATATTGGTGTGTGAGTTCAAATTGAATTTCTCGGGATTTGTTGAATTATGACATTGTTCTTAGTGGAAAAGGTTAAATGAAACATGGGATATAAAGTTCATATTTCATATATAGGGTTAGGTTAAAATATGACATTGTGCTCGGTGCCAAAGGTTTAATGGAACATGGGAAACAATTACCTTGTGACGACTTGGTAGATTTACGAGGCACATCTCATGAGTGTGGAACTGTCATAATGTAGCAGGATTGGTTGGTTGCATGGGATTGTGGAATGGTTGGGTATTAAAAAAACATGATATTGTAATATTATTTTAAAGCTTGTTTACTTATATTTCATGAATAAATAAACTTTTGGAAAATTTGGTTTCAATTGAACTTGTCATATTTTGGTTATTAATGGTTTTGGGAAACTTGTTTATATCTTGTTATAAACTATTTTGAGAAATGTTTTTATATAAACAATTCATTTAAAATGATGCTAACTCTTCTATCATAGTGGTGTGAGTAGGGAAGTCATTGGGGAAAAACTACTGAATTTTATACTCACCCCTACATTGGAAGATTGGTGATTTTTCATATGCTATTTTACGATATTGGGGAAAGGGTAATGTTTCACAAGTATTTAGCACTACCTCGTGAATTTTGGACTATTCGGTGATTATGGAGATTGGAGCTTGTGGAGCATGAATTCATGTGGTCCCATGAGGATCTTTAGTTGTTTATCTGATGTGTAATTTCATAATTATTGGGTCTTCCGTTGTTGTTTACTTTGATGTGGTGTGAGATACATGATTTTTTTATTTTTCTTCAATTTTTTTATGCATCATTTAGTGTATGATTTGGTTATGGGATGTCTGATTATTGATTTATTTCAAAAAAGGGTATCCCACATGTACATGAAACCCTTAGGCATATATGAATTGCCATTTGCATCTTGGGTATTTTTCTTAAGTCATAGTAATGACTCATTGTACTCTTAATCAAATGAGAATTGGCAGGTCATTACAAATGGTATCAGTCTACTCCTTCCCTTTTTGGTATAAATCATCAGTGTTCGTGGTCTTGGAGTTTAAATTCCTTTTCGTCTATTCCTTGGGATGGAATCTTAGACAAGAGTTGAATTGTAAAAACATGAAATGTATGGCATAAAATGAATTAGATATATTTTTTATGTGGAACTTCAAGTTGTGAGGGTGTTGGGTACTTAAGTGTTTTCGATACACTTGTAGAATGCTAGAAATCTCATTGTCATGGGTTTAATCAATGAGATGAGAAATAAACGAATTTTAGAGGAACAACTCCCCACAATTATTGTATATATCATGGTGTGGAATGATTTAAGATTTTGTGAAATGATGTAAGGTTTTAAAAAATTCATAATTTGTTTTTAAATGAATGATCTTGAAATAAGGATACTTGGTGTCTTTTGAATAAACTTCGATTTTCAAAACCAATAGTTTATTTTCAAAAAAGGATGACATGGAAAAATGTTGTTTTTGGAAAAAAAAATTGTGATATATTATGTGATAGAAGCATAAATGCTAAGCCATCAGTATCTAGAGAGTAACATTGATAGTTTTTATTGTTGGTTTAGAATATGGCACTAAGTAGGTGTCATCAAAACCATCACGAAGAAGCTACGGAGAATGTGTTTTCAACTGAAAAACGGGTCAACCAAGAGATAATTCAGAGTATTGTTTAGGAATCTGAAGTTGTAGATATAGTGAACCAGAAGAATGGGCCATGACATGTGGAACATACAATTTGGTTCAGGAAGCAAAATCCACCTAACATTGGAGGTGATTCTGAACCCGAGAAGGTGGAGGGGTGGTTGAATAGGATGAATTGTACCATCGATTTAATCATCACACCATCAGAGGTTAAAGTCCATATGGATACTTATTTTCTTTAGGATCTTTCATGATAGTGGTGGGATGTATAGGTGCGTGATAAATAGTATGATGACTTAATATGGGAGGATTTTTTTGAATTTCTAAGAAAACAATTCTATCCTCATATGTTCATGATCCAAAAAATGATAGACTACTTCTGTCTGAAATAGTAGAGCCTCTCTATCACAAATTACACATATAAATTCATGAATTCAGTACATTTTTCATTAGAGGTTTCCGAATGTCCATCTTTGAAGGAACACATCTTCGAATCGGGAATAAGGCAAGAGATTCGAATGATGATTGTAGTGCTCAGTATTACAGATTATTAAGAGATGGTGAACATAGTGACTGTGGATGAACGTCATATCTCTGGACTGATATGAGGCATTATGATTACACCTATAGGAAATTGTGGGATCTCAACCATTGGGATAAAGTAGAAAAGGGACACCTATTTCCAAGGTGGAAGTGGAAATCAGAAATAGGCGACTGGATCAGTGAACCTTCCTTCACAACACCACAATAAAGTAATTTTAATTCAATGTGGTTTTCTTGACCACATAAAGAGAGAGTTTATGACCCAACCAAATAATTCCATAACTAAATGAAGATGGGGCATCTTTAGCGCTATTTTCGCAGTTCTCCAAGGCCAGGTGTTTGAGACACTTCTCATTTGTCGCAATCCTCATATGCTTCGACATGGAGATGATAATAGAATCAGTCTCGTTAGTATATCAGAGGTAGACATGGTGATTCTCCAAATACCTTGACTCCTCAACCAAGGTAATCATAGAAAGGAAACAAGGAGACCACTACATAGATTATGAAATTTTATGGAATAGATCAGATGATTATTTATGATTTGTCTGAAACATCAATGATGAGAGGTATGTTTATTTTTAATTCCACCATTGTGAAAGTTCTATTCAATATTCATGCATTGAATTATTTCATTTCTTCTCTTGATGATGACTTTCTATGTTTAATGTTTGAAATAATGCCTTCAATTTTAAGGCTTAAAACTCCTCACAATGAAACAGAATGTCAAGACTTTTCATGTTGAGCATGAATTATAACTTTTGATGAGGCTGAGGTGAAATTGAATTTCTTATGTTTGACATGAATGTCTATGACGTAATCTAAGGTAGCGATTGGTTGACAATGTTTAAGGCATTCAAAATTTTTTAAAGGAGAACAGTTAGTTTCACGACGGAGGGTGGCACCAAGCATCTCTTTATATGAGAGTGGGTGGTAAAGAAAGATGAAAATGGAATGTTAGGAAAAATTGTTGGAATGAACTATTATTAGTTTCTAGCGTTAAATTTTGTATCAATAGAAGAGATCGAAGAAAAATAGTTTTCAAGCTATTATTGATCAATCTCCAGATGTATTCCCCAAGAACTTCTCTTGGTTACCACCTATAAGAGAAGAGGATTTTACATTTGATCTCATTCTGGGGACCAGTCGTATTTCCCTTCCATCTGATAGGATGGAACCAACAGAGTTAATGGAATTGAAAGTGTTGTTGGAGGATCTAGGAAGAAAGGGTTTCATACGTCCATGTACTTCTCCATGGGCGGCACATGTTTTTTCATAAAAAATATAGATGGAACTATTCAGTTGGGAGTTGATTATCTTAAGCATAAACAAGTTATGATAATGAATATATGTCCACATCCATACATTGATGATCTGTTTGATTAATTAATGTGAGATTAGTGGTTCTCCAAGATAGAATTATAGCCTATATATCACCAATGGTGTGTTTAGATGGTGGATATTCCAAAGAATACTTTCAGAAGTAGATATGTCCAGTATGAATATGTAGTATATCCTTTCGATCGAATGAATTCACCAGTGCACCTCATAGAATTTATGAATAAAATATTTTAGTGGTATATGGATTCTATTGTTGTGGTGTTTGTGTAAGACATATTGGTGTATTAAAAGACTAGGGCTAACCATGAGGATCACCGGGAAACACTCTTACAATTCTTGATAGATCACCATTTGTATGACAAATTATCATAGTTTTATTTTTTGATAAAGGAAATGAATTTTCATGGCCATGTAATTTCTTAAAATGGTGTTTATATTGATCCTTAAAATATAAAAGCTATTATCTCAAGGAAACCACCGAATAATGTCTTAGATATACAATGTTTTCTTGGACTATCAGTTTACTACCTATTCTTTGAGCATGATTTCTCATGACCAGATTCACCAATGACCACTCTGAAAACGATGAATGCTCCATTCCAATGGATAGAGGAATTCCAAAAGGCATACTAGGAGTTGAAATATAGGATTACATCAGCACCTATATTGAGTTTTCTATAATCAAGATATGCGTATGTGGTGTTTTGGTATTCTATGGGGTCAGGGTTAGGTTGTGCTCTCGTGCAAGGATAGGATGTGGTTGCTTACAGTCCAATGAATTTAAAAAGGATTGTGATGAAATATCCAAACCAGGATTTGGAGTCAGCTGCATTCGTCCTTGCTTTGATGACATGGTGATCATATCTCTTTGTTGAGAAATTTACTATGGTCATGATATACAAAAACTCGAAAAACATTTTCTCACAACAATATTTAATTCTGAGGAAAAGGAGACATATGGAGTGTCTCGAAATGATGGACTTTGACTTCATGTATACAATAGTAAAAGGATATTTGGTGGTGGATGCATTGAGTAGCATGTCATATGCTCAGTTGAAAAAAAAAAGATTCAGATGAATGGAAGTTGATGTTGGTCTCCGCCGACAAGAACGTGGAATATGAAGACAGAGGATATGTTGAAGTTTTTTTGTCAGTAATGCTTGTTCCTAATTTTGTAAATATGGTCAAATAGGCACAAACATATAACGTAGAATTTCTGGTAATGAGTTCAAAACTCATTGGTGTGGAGACCATTGAGGGATGTAAACTTGATGGGAGTTTATTTTTTTCACAAGAAATTGGATAGTTTTACCTATGGCTTGTCCAGAACAGCTACTACATGCATACCGCCATTAGTGATGGGTTGTCCATCTAGGTGAATAGAATATGTATAAGTCGTTAATGGCACATTTTTGGTGGAGGTACATGAAAATGAAGGTGGCCTAGTTCATCTCGTAGGGCTTAACTTGTCAACAGGTTAATGAAGAGCATCAGAAAGCGGAAAGAATGTAATCGTCTTTACCTATCCCAGTGTGGAAATGCGAGATGATGGTGATGGATTTTTTAGAGGACCTACATGAATAGTTTGGAAACAAGATTACATATATTTGATATTCGATCACCTTACCAAGTTGTCCCACTTCATCCACATTAATGAAACTCATACTGTGGAGGATCTATAAAAAAATCTACATTTGAGAAGTGGAAAAGAGGCATGGTGTACTCATTTCAATAGTCTCATATTGAGATTCGAGGATCACAACATGTTTCTATAAATCCATACACCACGATCTTAGGAGTCAGATGACTATGAGCACGATGTATCATCCTCAGATAGATGGGAAATATGACTGGATGATACAAACGTTGGAAGAAATATTGTGAGCTTGTTTAATGGATTTTGGTGGCTCATGGAAGGATCATATACCCTTGCTAGATTTCTCATACAATAAAATCTATCTGGTCTCGATACACATGGCTCTGTTTGAATCATTGTATGGGTGTCCGTGTCATTTTCCACTATCCTGGGTGGAAATAGGTGAAACATCACTAGTCGGATAGGCACTTGTCCAAGAAACAACAAATATAATCCATTTGATCTGAATGAATATAGAGACAGCTCAAAGTCATCTGAAATATTATGTAGATCACCGTTGAAGACCATTGTCTTTCATTGTGGGTGATCATGTCTTCATAATTATATCTCCAAGGCTTAGACATTGACATTTTGGGAAGAAGAGAACATTATATCCTAGATACATTGTAACATCCCAAGTAAATGAAGAATTAGATATTTTCATATTTATTAATATTTTTTAATTAAATATTAATTTTACTTTATAGGGGTTTCTATGTTCGATAGCGTACCTGATACGCAACAATGGGTTTCATTGGAATCGTACGTTGCAAACTAATAATATAATATTATTATTTTAAATAGTAGTTAACTCCTAGCCGTTGTATTGGCGGGAATGAATGAAACTAACTACAATATGATTATACATGATTTTTAAATTTAGTTACATTTATCCAATAAAAATCTAGACACTTAAAATGTGAATGAGTCTAATTTTAAGCATAATTTACATTAAATGGTCGATTTATCACCTTTTAATGGAGAAGCCATTTGAAATCGAGTTTTGGTCAAATTAATACATTACAATTGATCAAATAAAATCTATCTTTAGATTGGGGACATCAAATTTTACTTTGGGAATTTTTTTTTTATTTTTCTTATAACGTTCATTTTTAATGAATAGTTAAAAATATTGTATTTTAATAAAAAAGTTCCTTTTAATCTAATTTATTTATATGGTTAGATTATCTTTTTTATTTGTTTTATAGTGAAATTAAAATATATTCTTACCATTTAATTCATTTTTGGTGATTGGAAGTAATTTCACATTGAAATTGGACATAAACAAGTATCCATCTTTTGATAGTTATTGTTTCTTAAAAAACACGGTAGTTATTTTAACAAAAAGAATTAATTTTACAATTAATTAATTCCACTTCTATGTTTTGAATTTTGGAAAATAGATATAAAATTTTAATTCGGAATATAAAATATTTCTTCGGCTGAATTTTTTGTATTTTTCAGAAAAACATCAATTTTTTATGAATAGTGAAACCACATAGTGGTTGTTAAAAAAATGACTTTTTCATTTAAAAGAAACGTTACCACTTATGTGAATTCAATTTCTAAAATCCAACATACATGGTTGTTATAAATAAGTAAAATTTGGTTCAATAAGATGAAAATAATTTTTGGTGAATAGTAACTTTTGACTATTATTTACCGCGGTTAAAGGTAAATAAGGTAATTCAAGGATAAAAGAATATTATAATAATTCAAAATTTTCTTAACACTTGTCAAAACCATATTGGTTGAGTCATTTAAGACAATGGGAATCTTTGCGTCGATTTTGTTACCCCATTGATCTACTTGGGAGTGAAAATGATAATTTTGATTAATTAATTTAATTTAAAGAAAAAATTGACATTAACAAAAATCTTTTAGTAATTAATTTTTATATGGTGTTATATAATAGCTATTTTCTAGTATAAATATTAATTGGAATGATAAAGATATTTCCTACAAGATATTATTTTTTTATATTTTTTATACATCGAATAAATTAATTTATCTATTACACAATAATGATGTAGTATTTACCTCATTAATAAATGAATAAAATAAATAAGATTATAATGATTAAAATATTATCCAAAACATATCCAATTCCGATTGGATGAATTTATTTCAATTATTAGTAATGTTATCTTTGAACATAATGATTTGGGGACCATTAGAAACCGAAATGAATTATATAATAAAATATTGTTTTCAAGCTTTCCAAAAGAGGCCCTCCTCTACCTTATAAAAGGAGACTACTTATAACCAATTCCTCACACATCTCCAGCCATTTTTCCCACCCAAACGCTGACCAATTAATGTACCTACATCCCTCTCCTCCTCCTAGAATCCTTAACATAGGCAGAAGGCATTTCCAGAAGTCCTTTGTTTCAATCCAAAGAGAGTTTCCCAAATTAAAGGTAACAGTTTCTCTTAAATTGTTTTCTTTTATTTTACTTATCCAACCCCTAAACTCTTATTATTTAATTTTTAACAACACCAGTATCCTCAATATACTATGATTTTCTATGAGAAGGATTTGAACTACACTTACACGCACCTCCATCTAATGGATGAAGAACATAATGTTTCTATGGATGGAAAATAATGCCTCATGAAACGATGATTGTTCAATTACATCTTGCCACCTTTCATCATGACCATTATGATGGAACTATATTTATATATGATATATGATATTTTCATTATTTTTTATGATTCTATACTTCCCATTTATAGGACGCCTTTATGGTTTCCATAGTAGGTAAATACAATAATCTCATTTGAGGAAGTGCGGACTATCGCGCCCTCAATGGGATTTGATTCGTTAATTCCTTCTCTATGATGTATAAAGGATGGTGTTAAAGTTATGATATATGATATTATACTTGAATTATAATTTACCAATGTGTCATTATGTTTTATTTTCATTAAAATAAGAAATAGAAATGAATGTAGCGTTCCTGCATACGTATGTCTTACCGTCTCCATGAACGGTGCATTTCATTTCTTACCTCTAAATGTTACGTACAGTTATAAAAACTTCTATTACTGGATATATATGATATATATGATATCAAAATCATGAATATCATTCTGGATAAAATGAACTGTTGACCAGATGGACAACTTGTAAATATAAGGTGTCCATTTTGACTAAAGTACCAAACATCGACAAAATGAACGTTATTAACCTAAATGATTACATAATGTTCAGAACATTGTAATAATTAATATAAAAGGAATAATAAACATGAAAATGGTTCTTAAGAATATATAAATTAACTTTAGTTTATTATTCAGGATATTAATGAATGATCGAGTCACGTCGGAGACGAGGTAAGGGACTTCGTCTCAATCTCCTTTCGTTGAGACATTTTTTTTGTTTTATACGCAGATTTGTTTTATACGGTGTATAAACCCCATTGAAATTTCATTTTATTCAAAGGGAATCTTTTAATATGAAGTGTTTAACTAAAGGACAAAATTGAATGTATTTTTTACGTTAGCAGTGACAACGAACTTTCTGCCGCCGCGAGTATTATTTGATCTTTGGCTTCCTTAACAAGCTGGAGTGTTTTTAAAAAGAAAATTAAATACCATATACTCTTTTTACGTATTTTGGTATTGAAAATGATTTTGAGAATAGATTTATTATTTCAATATCTTGAAATGATATTTTATTATTTCAATTTGGAAATTTTATCATTCCTTTATGCTAATGTTATGTGTTATGATCATGATGTGGTTCTTGGGCATTATTTACGTATACGGGTGGTTACATGATAAACCTAGGGTGGGTGAGCCAGAGATAGCTCTCAATGAATTGGGTAACATGATGGAGGTAAACATGATTGTTTCTCCTAAGAGATTTAGGGAATATATTGTGATGGTTATTCCATTGTAACTCCCAATGTTGATGTGATAACTACAATATAAGTATGGTATGGATGCTATAAGTTACCTTTATGATTTATGATTTCTATGTGTCTTTCATAAATCTTATGATTTCAAGAGGTAAGTAAAAGGGTTCATGTTTTGTATGAATTATGAAAAAATGTTTTCATTCATCATTTTATAACCCTTACTGAGCCTTTTATGCTCATCCAATGTTTTGAAATGTTTTCACAGGACATAAATATGAATAGGGTCAAGGCTGGGATCGAGGAAAAGTAATGTTATCTAAAAAATGTAACTAGACATGACAAATTTTTTCAATAATTTTTATTTTATGAAAAAATGGACTCTTTGTAGAAATGTATACCTTGTAATCTTTTGAGATGTAATAGTTATGTACTAATTCTCATAATATATAAACCTAAAAATTTCCTCCATGTGAATTTTTCATTTAATTCAATATTATGTAATTTTTAAGGCCAGGTCCTTATAGTTGGTATCAAAGGTCAGTTTTGATAAATTTAGAAGTTAGGGTATTGTTAAATTAATTACATAAAGTAATTTATGTTAATATTAATATCATATATCATTTACATATTACTATGTTGCTTTGACTAAGATTTTTCTATGTTTAGAATGGTTTTCCGTAGAGGAAATAGGGCAGCTATGTTCGAAAGACATCAGGAGGAATACAACCTTCCAAATCAGCAACCTGGGATGGTTGGAATCAGAACTGAATAGTTTGTTGCAGTGGTGGCACAGTTGACTCAGGCGATAAACGGTGGTGGTATACATGTACGAGATCAACCAGATCAACCACAGTGGAAAATGTCAGTAGTGGAGCATTTAATGAGGCAACATCCCACATCATTCAGAGTATCATCTGACCCTGTTCTTGCTGAATGATGTATTAAATATCTATAGTAGATTTTTGATGTCATGGGTTTTTCATAACATCAAAACGTTAATCTTGTAGTTTACCGTTTTGAAGGTGAGGTTGATTAGTGGTGGTCGATGGTGAAAAATATCAGGGATAGTGAGGAGATTTATGCTCTCGATTGGGATGAATTCAAAGGTATGTTTCCTGAGAAATATTTTCCTAAGGTGGTTTGTCTTAAGATGGAAACAAATTCCTGTAATTGAGGCAGGAGGATGACTCAGTGGCTGCTTATGAAGAAAAATTCACTCGACTTGCAAGGTATGTTCCAAATTTCATTTGATATTTTGATAGTAAAATCAACAGTTTTTTACTCAGGAATAAAATCCAATGTATCGAAGGGATTCAGCTTCTTGTGAGTTAAAAAGTTATGAGAAAATTTTTTGTAGAGAAGGTGGAAATGGAATTTTCTGATGATCATGTATTCTTTGACAAACAACAAAATAAGAGGACGAGGTGGCAGGAAAAAGGGAAAAACTCTTCAAAAAAGTCTGACTGTAAGAAAATTATGTTTACCGTTTTTGAAAATTGTGGTAAAAATCATGCTGGGGAATGTCTTTTGATTTCTGTTAAGTGCTACCGATGTGGTAAAATGGGGCATAATGCTCGTAATTGCACTGAAAAAGATCAGGGTAATGGTAAGAAAAAATATGATTTATAATCAGTAAAATGTTTTAAGTGCAATTAAATGGGTAATTATAAAAATGAGTGTCTAAAATAGAACTCAACTGAAGGAAAGCAGCTAGACTAAAAGAAAAAAGAGATGGAGAAATCCTTTGCAACTACTTCAGCAGATGTTGTGCCATCAAATGAAGTTGTATCAGGTACACTTTTTGATTGTTCAGATTATGCCAATATGTTGTTTGATTCAGGGTCTACACACTCTTTATTTCTAAGAAGTTTTATTGTAAATTGGGAATTCCAACTCAAGATATGAATACAGAACATACAGTAAAAACACATGGAGGAAATTTTGAGACAAAAAGCATACATAATAACATTCTTTTCCTTGTGTATGGAACGAATATACCTTAAAACATTATTGTTTTTCCTCCAGTAGAGTTTGATGCTATATTGGGCATGGATTGGATTTCGGTTTATCATGCTAAGATTGACTGTAAAGCTAAAGAGGATTCTTTTAATAATGAATTTCAGTTTTTATACAAAAATGTACCCTTTCTATTGATAACATATCTAGAGGTAGAGAAACTAGTAAAATATAGAAATGAATGTTACCTAGCACATATTGATGAAAACAAAGGAACTGTTCAAATTAATGATGTGCTAGTGGTAAATGAGTACCTTGATGTTTTTCCGGATGAGTTTCCTGGTATTATACCTGATTGGGAAGTTGAATTTACTATTGACTTAGTTCCTAATGCTACGGAAATTTCAAAACCCCCTTATCAAATGGCTCAAATTGAACTTTGAGAGTTAAAGAATCAATTGCATGAGTTATTAGATAAAGGTTTCAGTCGACCTAGCACGTTACCATGGGGTGATCCTGTCTTGTTTGTTAAAAATAAAAATGTTTCAATGAGACCTTGCATTGATTATATAGAATTGAATAACATCACTGTAAAGAATAAGTAGCCTTTCCCTCATATCGATGATTTGTTTGATCAGCTCCAGGGAGCTCCGTATTTTTCAAAAATTGACTTGAGGTTGGGGTACCATCAGTTGAAAGTAAAGGAAGCAGATGTTCTAATAACCCTATTTTGTACAAGATATAGCCATTATGAATTTTTATTTATGGCTTTTGTGTTAACCAATGCACCTACTGTATTAATGGATCTTATGAATAGAATTTTCTGTGAGTTCTTGGATAAGTTTGTTGTTGTGTTCATTAATGATATTTTGGTTTGTTCCAAAAGTAAATAGGAAAATGAAAGTAATTTAAGGGTTGTCTTGCAAACAATAAAAGAAAAAAAACTATCTTTGAAATTCAGTAAGTGTGAGTTTTGGTTACAACAAATTTCTTTCCTTGGTCACATTGTTTCAAAAAATGGCATAACTGTTGATCCTGCAAAAAAAAGTTTTTGAAGAATGGAAAAGACCCACAAATATAATAGAGATTAGTAGTTTTCTTGGTTTGGCTGGTTATTACTGGATATTTGATGAAAATTTTGCACGTTTATCTAGTCCAATGACTATATTATCTCTAATAGGTGTTAAGGTCATCTGTACAAAAGAATGCAATGATTTGTTTTCAGGAATTGAAAAGAAGATTGGTGAATGATCTATTTTTGGCACTGCCTTCCAGAAATGGTGAGTTTCTTATCAACAGTGATGCATCTTTGAAAGTACTAGGTTGTGTCCTAAGGTGGAATGATTAGGTAATTGTTTATGCTTCACATCTGTTGAAACCACTTGAGTTAAATTACCGTACACATGATTTGCAATTACTTGCTGGTGTTTTTGAATTAAAATTTTGAAGGGATAATTTTTATGGAGTGATGTGTGAAATATATATTTATCACAAAAAATTTAAGTTTATATTCACTCAGAATGAATTGAACATGAGACAGAGGAGATGGTTGGAATTAATCAAGGATTATTATTGCACTATCCATTATCATCCGGGGAAAGAAAATAAAGTTGCAGATTCTTTGAGACGAAAAAGTAATTATTAATTAACCATGTTATGTTTGGAATGAGATCCTTTGGTTTTTGATTTGATGAACATTGGCATAGAATTTGTTGTTGCAGGAAGTAATTTTTTTTCAGGTGTCAGTGAAATCATCTCTATCATACAGAATTAAGAAAGCACAGAAGGGAGACAGTGAGTTACAGAAAAAGGTTTTGTTGGTTCATAAGGGTATTTTTCCTGAATATATCATTGATAATGATTGTGTTTTGAGATTTGAAAAAAGATTATGTGTGCCTTGTGATTCACAGTTTAAGAATGATTTTTTATGTGAAGCTCATAGTTCTCCGATTTCTGTTCATCTAGGAAGTACTAAGATGTACAATGATCTTCAGGAGTATTACTAGTGGGATGGAATGAAAAGAGATATGGATGCTTTTACTGTGAAGTGCTTGACTTTTCTGCAGGTTAAAGCAAACCCCTAGTTAGCAAAAGGAATGCTTCAGCCACTACCTATTCCAGAGTGGAAATGGGAAAATATATCCATGGACTTCATTGTGGGATTACCAATGAAATATCGAAGTAATAATGCAATCTGGGATATAGTTGAACGATTGACTAAATCTGCTCATTTCCTTCCTAATAGAGATACTTATTCTCTAGATCAACTTGCTCAGTTGTATGTTAAATATGTCGTTAGGTTGCATGGAGTACCCCTCTCCATTTTATCTGATTGTGATCCCAGGTTTACTTCTAACTTTTGGAAAGACCTTCATAATTCATTGGGTACTATATTAAATTTTAGTGCAGGTTTTTATCCTCAATCAGTTGGGGACTCAGAATGAACAATTTGGACCTTAGAAGATATGTTAGATGCTTGTTCGGTGGACTACCAGGGAAGCAGGGACCAACATATTTCATTGATTGAATTTTCATATAATAACAGTTTTCATTCCAGTATACAATGGCTCCATTTGAGGCACTATATGGAAATCATTGTTGAACATATGCTTTTTGGGATAAAGTAGGTGAAAGGAAGATGATGGGACCATAATAGGTAGGTTAGATGGCAGAGAAAGTTCAGTTGATTCAGAAGCACAAGAGAACAGCTCAGAGTAGATATAAAAGTTATGCAGATAACCGGAGAAAGGATCATTCTTTTTAGGTAGGTGATCATTTCATTCTCAATGTTTCTCCATGGAAAAGTGTGACGTGTTTTGGTAAGAAGGGAATGTTGAGTCCGAGGTTCATTGGAACTTTTGAAATTCTGGAGAAAGTTGGATCAGTTGCGTATAGAATGGATTTGCTTCCATGTTTATCCCTGGTACACAATGTTTTTCATGTTTCGATGTTGATAAAGTATATACCAGATCCATCTCATGTTTTGAGACCAGAGGTAGTTCAGTTGGAATAGAATCTCTCATATGAAGAACAACCAGTCCAAATTTTTGACCACAGAGTGAAAGTGTTGCGGAATAAGGTAATTCACTAGGTAAAGGTTTTGTGGAAAATCCATCTGGTTGAAGAGGCAACGTGGTAATCCGAAAATGCTATGATGGATAAATACCCCCACATATTTTGATAAGTGAATAAAAATTTTGAGGACTAAATTTCAAAAAGGGGTGAAGGTTGTAACAACCCAATTAAATGAAGAATAATATATTTTCATTTTTATTAATATTTTTATATTAAACATTAATTTTACATTAATGTTGTTTCTATGTTCGATAGTGTACCCGATATCAACAATGGGTTTCATTGGAATCTTACGTTGCACACTAATAATATAATATTATTATTTTAAATAGTAGTTAACTCCTAGCCATTGTATTAGCGTGAATGAACGAATCTAACTACAATATCATTATACATTATTGTTAAATATATTTACATTTATCCAATAAAAAGTTAGAGGATTAAAATGTGAATGAATCTAATTTTAAGAATAATTTACATTAAATGGTGGATTTATCACCTTTTAATGGAGAACTATTTTTAAATATAGTTTTGGTCACTTTAATACATTCTAATTGACCAAAAAAATCCTTTTTTAGAATGGATACATCAAATTTTACATTGGGTAAATTTTTTGTATTTTTTTGATAAAGATCATTTTTTAATGAATAGTGAAAAAAATTGTATTTTAATTCAAAAGTTTTATTTAATATAATTTATTTATATGGATAGATTATATTTTTAATGGGTTTTAAAGTGATATTAAAATATATTTTTACTGTTTGATTCAATGTTGGTCATTGGAAGTAATTACACTTTGAAATTGGACATAAACAATTATCAATCTTTTGATAGTTGTTGTTTCTTAAAAACACACTATTTGTTTTTACAATAGAAATTAATTTTAAAATTAATTAATGTCATTTCTATGTTTTGAATTTGGAAAAATAGACATCAATTTTGAATTCTGAATATCTTATATAGCTTAGGCTTAATATTTGGTATTTTTCTGAAAATCATCTTTTTTTGATGAATAGTGAAACCACTTAGTGGTAGTTAAAAAAACTGACTTTTTCATTTAAATGAAAATTTACCACTTCTGTGAATTGAATTTTGAAAATCCGACATACATTTTTGTTATTAAGAAGTAAAATATGGTTCAATAAGATGAAAATAATTTTTGGTGAATAGTAACTTTTGACTTTTATTTACTGCAGTTAAAGGTAAATAAGGTAATTCAAAGTTAAAAGAATATTATAATAATTAAAAATTACCTTAACACTTGTCCAAAAATTATTGGTTGAGTCATTTACGACCATGGTCATCTTTGGGTCGATTATGGGACCCCATTGATCCACATGGGAGTGAAAATGACAATTTAGATTAATTAATTTTATGTAAAGACAAAATTGGCATTAACAAATATCTTTTAGTAATTAATTTCTATATGGTGTTATATAAGTCTTATTTTCGACTATAAATATTATTTGGAAATCTAATAAGATTTAATACAATTTTGAATTTTTTTTATAATTTTTAGAAATCGAATAAATTAATTTATTTAAGACACAATAATGATGATGTATTTACCTCATTAATAATGGAATAAAATAAATAAAATTATAATTATTAAAATACTATCCAAAACATGTCCAATTCTGATTGGATGATTTTATTTTGATTATGAGTCATCTTATCTTCAACCTTAATTATTTTTTGTCTATTAGAAACCAAATATAATTCTATTACAAAATAATGTTTTCACACTTTCCTAAAGAGCCCCACCTCTTTCTTATAAATGAAGACCACATTTAACCACTTCCTCACAACTCTCAAGCCATTTGGATCATCCAAACTCTACCCAATTAATCTCCCTACATTTCTATCCTCTTCCTAGAAGCCTTTACATAGGCATAAGGCATTTCAAAAAGTCCTTTGGTTCAAATCAAAGAGAGTTACCCAAATTAAAGGTAACAGTTTCTTTTAAAGTGTTTTCATTTATTTTACTTCTCAAACCCCTAAACACTTTTTATTTCCTTTATAACAACACAAGTTTCCTCAATATACAAGTATGTTTTTATTATAATGATTCTAAATACACTTACACACACCAACATCTAATGGATGAAGAACATAATGTTTCAGTGGATGGAAAACTAGCGCCTCAAAAAACGATGATTGTTCAATTACATTTTACCACCTCTCATGGTGGACATTATGCTGGAACAATATTTATATATTATATATTTTATGTTTATGATTTCATTATACTTCTGTACTTCCCATTTATAGGACTCCATTAAGGTTTCAATAGTGGGTAAATAGGATAATCTCATTTGTGGACGTGCGGACGACCGCCCCCTCAAAGTGATTTGATTCGTTAATGCCTTATGTGGGATGTATAATAGATGGAGCTAACGATATGATATATGATATCATATGGGAATTATAATATATCTATGTATCATTATGTTTTATTTTCATTAAAATAATAAATATAAATTAATGTAGCGTTCATGCGTACGTACGACTTACCGTATCAATGAACGGTGCATTTCATTTCTTACCTCTAAATGTTATGTACTATTATAAAAATATATATATACTGCATATATCTGATATATATGATATCCAAATCATGAATATCAATCTTTATATAATTAACTATTGACCAAATGGACAACTTGTAAATATAAGGCGTCCATTTTGACTCATGTACCAAATATCGAAAAAATGAATGTTATTAACATAAATGATTGCATAATGTTTTTAACATGGTAATAAGATATATAAAAGGAATAAAATACTTAAAATGGTTCCAAATCAAATAGAAATTATATTTAGTTTATTATTCAGTATATTAAAGAACGATCGAGTCAAGACGGACAAGAGGAAATGGACTTTATCTCAATCTCCTTTCATTGAGGAATTTTTACTTTTATACACGGCTTTATTTTATACGGTGTATAAACCCCTTTGAGTTTTCATTTTATTCAAAGGGAATATTTTTATACAAAGCATTTAACTAAACTTCAAAATGGAATGTTTTTTTATGTAAGTGGTGACAACGACCTCTTTTCCACCGCAAGTATTATTTGATCTTTGGCTTCCTTAACAAGACTGAATGGTTTTAAAAGGAAAAATAAATACCATATACTCTTTTTATGTATTTTGGTATTGAAATTGACTTTGAGAATGGATTAATTATTTTAATATCTTGAAATGATATTTTATTATTGCAATGTTGCCATGTTTTCTTTCTTTTATACTAGTGTTATGTGTTATGATCATGTTATGGTTCTTGGGAATTATTTACGTATATGGGTGGTTCCGTGATAAACCAAGGGCGGGTGAGCCCGAGATTTCTCTCCAATGCATCTGGTAATGTGAAGTATGTAAACGTGAATGTTTCTCCAAAGATATTTAGGGAATATACTGTGATGGGTATTCCAAAGTAAATCCTTATGTAGCTGTGATAGCAACAATGTATGTATGGTATGGATGATGCAAGTTACCTTTGTGATTTATGATTTCTATGTGTCTTTCATAAATCTTATAATTTAATGAGGTATGTAAAAGAGTTCATGATTTGTATGTATTTATGAACAAATGTTTTCATTCATTGTTTTATAACCCTTACTGATCCTTTTATGCTCATCCCAAGTTTTGAAATTTTTTCACAGGACATAAAGATGAATAGGTTGAAGGATGAGATCAAGGAAAAGTCATGCTATCTAAAACATGGAACTAGACATGAATATTTTTCTTCAAGAGTTTTTATTTTATGATAAAAATTGAATCTCTGTAGAAATGTCTACCTTGTAATATTTTGATATTTAATAGTTATGTCCTAATTCTCTAAAACTATAAACCAGAAAAGATCCTCAATGTGAATTATTATTTTAATTCAATATTATGTAATGTTTAAGGTCGGGTCCTTATATACATAGTCCCTTTTGAGATACTGGAACAGGTTGGAGTGGAGGAATATCTTTTGGAATTTAAAACCACACTTCAGTTCGGTGCATAATTAGTTCCATGTATCGCAGTTGAAAAAGTATATTTATGATCCTTACCATGTGATCAGATGGGATCACGTAGAACTAGAGTCAGATGTGTCGTTAATACTTATCCAAATATGGATTGTGGAAAGAGAATATAACTTCTATTGAGGAAAAGCATCAGTCTAGTGCAGTTTATATTGCTACATAGTCATATTTAGGATGAGACTTGGGAATGTAAAAAAGAAGTGAATGAGAAATGTCCAGAACTCTTTCAGATCGGTGAGGGTTTTCTAATTTCCTATGATATGAATACCAATGTTGTGGAGAATATATTACCCCAAGTCTCAAGTATGTAACCTTTACATGATTCGTTTCATGGTTTTAAATTAACAGTTGATTAATGGGAGCATCGGGAGAACTTTGAATGAATTATTAAGCCAATGGGGAAGTCTCACGGGCGGCGCACAATCTATATAACAGCGTGGCCAAAACATGAATATTTGGTCCTTTTGAGGTAGTGGCTCCAAACAATTGGATAATGATTAGGGATAACATGTGAGGAATCCATGTGGGGGTCTGTCTGGGTAGTGGATAATGCATGGTTAGTGCACAGTTTTTCTAACCATGCGATCTAACCATGAGGGCACTTAAGTGAAATCATAAAAAAGTGGATCTCACATGTTTTTGCCTCTAAGTGGCTCGTTATTCCTCCTATGCGGCCATAAATTGGGATTTTTCTTCTCTATAGGACAAATAAGGTTCTCCAATCGTTCTGGAGGTTATTCAAAGTCTTCCCTTGGATAATCGAAGTAGGATTCTAGAGGTATGTGATCATTCTTCTACGTTCATATTCAGTTTATTAGATCTATATAGGTCCAATTATCTACATATCTCATTTTCGTATATATACACCTGTTATGTGTATATTTATGTGTGTGGAAGCCAAATATGATGAGAATATTTCACAGTCTTCTTAGGATAACAGATCTAAAGAAGGTTCTTGGAGAATCAACCCTGTTTTCTTGAGTGATTTCGTTTGTTGTTGTTTTCATAAAACATTTTTAGGTAGGAGGCTTCTCTCTCATATTATGTTGATAGAAGTTATTAAATTAGTTTCCAATTGGTTTTTTCGAATTGTATTTATTTTGAAAAGAAAGGAATAAATGTTCATTAGTGATGATTTAACATTTTAGGGAAATTGTGAAATCCTGGTGAATATTTGTGCTACATGATATAACCTCTTGAATTTAAAATGATAATTTTTATATTATAGATTTGATAGATTGGATAATGGTTAGATGAAAATTTATTTTTCCGTAAAAAGTATGATTTATTGAAATGGTTTAGTATTTAATGGACTTGGATGGAATTGGTTTTAAAAATGGTGTTCTTATTGAAAAGGAGATTTGGCACGATCCTTGGGAATATTGGTGTGCGAGTTCATACATCATTTCTGGTGCTTGGTTGAAATATGACCTTGTACTCAATGAAAAAGGCTAAATGGGACATGGGATATAAAGTTCATATTTCATATATGGGTCTTGGTTGAAATAAGACCTTGTGATCAGTGACAAAGGGATAATGGCATAAGGGAAACAATTAACTTTTGACGACTTGGTAGATCTATGTGAAACTACACATGAGTATGGAACTGTCATAACAATGTATTCGTGATTGGTTTCATGGGTTTTTGGAATAGTTGGGAATTTCAAAAAGGAGATATTGTGAAATGATTTTAAAGCTTATTTAGTTATTTTTTGGGAAAAATAACATGCAGGAAAATTTGGTTTCAATTGAACTTGTATGATTTTGGTTCTAAATGGTTTTGGGATAATTTATTATATCATGTTATGAACAATTTTTAAAAAATGTTTTATATAAAATGTTCATTGTAAATCTTGATAACTCTTTTATCCATGTGGAATGTGTAGGGAATTCATTGGGGAAAACTTACTGAGATTTATACTCAACCCTACATTAGCATTTCAGTACTTTTGCAGACGATATCATTTAGGACTGAGGATATCGTAATGTTTCAAATGTATTTATCACTACATCATGATGATTGGGATATTCGGTGATTGTGGATCTTGGAGCTTGTGGAGCATGAAGTGGTGATGCCTTTTTAGGGTCTTTAGTTTTTTATTCGTCTTGTACTTTGATACTTGTTCGGTCTTCTACTGTTGTGTAATTTGATGTGGTTTGAGATACATGAATTTGTTTAGTTATATTCCGTTTCTTCATTCATTCTTTAGTGTATGGTTTGGTTATGAGGTGTTATTTTATTGGTTTATTTCAAAAAGGGTAAATAGTCTCCAACTTATACTTGGAACCCTTCGGCATTTATTTCCAACCTTTGGCGTCTTGGGGATGTCTCTTAAGGCCTTGTAATGACTCATTGTACTCTAAGGCAACTGATAATTATTGAGTCATTGCATGCTAAAACCCTGACGGGATGCAAATAAAACAACACCATTAAACTAATATATAAACATATTAAAACTCAATCAATTGGTAATCAATACTAAAAATTACTTATATCACTTAATGGTAAAAACAAAATTTTTCTTCAAAAGCCTTTCTCTATATATTGACTATTTTAATTTTTATGTTAATTTTAAATTATTTAGAAAAATAATTATATTATATGGGGCCAAAATTTTGGTTTAGAACATCAAATTTCTTAAATAGGTGTTATCTTATAATTTTATTAAATAATAAATTAATTGGTTCAAATCTAGTTATCTCGGTAAAAATAAATAAATTTAAAAATAGAATAATAAATGACATGAAACATGTTTAAAACATATATTTGAATGAGTTGAAGAGAATCTGTGGAACTTTTCCCACTCTAAACCCCAATATTTATCACTTTTTGAAGAATTTAACCTTGAATAGTGTCATTATATTGTTTAAAAAATGGGTGTTCATACAAGTTCCCATTTATTCACAAATAAAAGGGGATCACTAACACCCTCTCAACGTTTCACACCCCTTAAAAAATTTATTGAACCCCTACCAAATTTTTCATTCCTAAAATCCCCTTGCATGAATTATATACCATGGTTACTTTATGTTACCCTATGACCTTCATTTCCATGGATACTTTTATGATAATGTTCAAGGTCCCATAAAAGTTAAGAACATGGGTATATAGAGTCTGGACCATAGTAAGGGTTTCATTGCCTCATTTTCAAATCTGTGAGACATGTATGATATTGAAAAAAATAATTTCATTAATATTTAGTATTCAATAACCCATTTTCATTCTATTATAATTGACTTATTTTATTCCATGATGTTATAATTTTTTTTCATGGTATCCCTCTTATATTATTTTGATTCATAAATTACTATTTCCATAAGGTCTCCTTTATCACAAATTTAAAACCTTTAAAAATATTTCTTAATTTTCCAAATGATAACCTAAATATGGTTTTCTTAATTACTATAGAAATTAATTTTCTATATTTTTGTAATTAATGGTACTTGAAGAGACATACTTCTTTCATTATATTGATTTTGATTAAAATATTCCAAAGTTGTAAGACATTATGTTAAATCAACTACATTCATTGATTTATAGTGTGGAATATTGACCATATTTCATCGATATATTTTTTTATATAATATTCTCTTTCACATTTGGGACCATGAAATTTTTTTATTGAAATCAAACTTCTTAAGAAATGTCTCCGCCATTAAAATTATATCATTGTTGAAAATAATTCCCATATTTCATAAGAGTGGGTTATCATATCTTTCATATTTCGCATTTCCATTTATTTTCAACTTTTTATGTGAAAATTAAATTATGTGATATCACATGTGACCTTCATATTTCACTTATTATATTTTAAAACAAAATTTCAATTATTCTTTTTACTATGTGAGTTTTCAAAAAGTGTATTAAAAAAATTTAAAAGGTATTATCTTCCTTTAAAAATAAAATGAGTTATCATTTAAGGAATAATTTTTTATATTCTTTATATCATTTAAATGATTTATTTTATCATTATTTTTTGAAATTACATGGTTTCCAAACATTTCAATTCACTTTTTTTAAATATTTATATATCTTTTAGGGATCCATTACAAATTATTATATTTTAATGAAAAATAATTTAATGTTTTTTAATCTACATACTTTTGAATAATTTTTTTATTTACATGGTATCATTATAGAGATACCCTTCGAAAAATTTCTTTGAAAATTAAATAATTATAATAAATTAAAAAGTAACCTTTATGAATATGGATTTTCAATGTGACATGTTACTTCATCAATTACACTAGTTATAAAACTATTTTTAAAAAATAATTTATTGTTAAAATTCAATTTGTTTCTTTATTTCTAATGGAATTTTTTTAGAATTAAATTATTTTTCATTATTCTTCTTCAAATGATATTATAAAATACTATCTTAAGGTGAATTAATACAGGGTATCAACAACATACATTATTGATATCAAATTGGATGATAGCATTTAGAATTGATATACAACCCATTTTATTTCTACGGGTTATTCATTTTATGATTTTGATTTATTTTTTGTGGAAAAATGTGTATAGATTATCATTATTATTTATTTTTTTGTTTTTTAAATCACTCCAGTGTATTGGTTAATGTTTTATATCTCATGTGATAATAATGTTGAGAGTTAACCAAAAGTGGTCAGATAGGTTATCTTGACTGAGAATGGAATCAAAATGGGTTAGCATGGTAAAAAATATTGATAGTGAACCCGATATAGGTTCCAAATGAGAGAACTATTCAGTGGGAACATGATGGGGGTTACCTAGTTTTACACGATTGGATATGAACCCAATGTAATTTATCTAGGTTAACAAGATTGATTATAAACCTGATATAGGTTATCTAGTTTAACAAGAGTGAGTGTGAACCTAATGCAGTCTATCCTGGAATGATCATTGTTGGTCGGAGTGGACACTAAAGAGGTGTGTGAATTGAGTTCCAATAAAAATTTCTGTTAAAATTATTTCTCTTAAATCCCCCTATTTAAAATCAATGTTAAACTGTAGTGAATTTATATATAGTGTAAATGTTCAATTAGTTTATTAAATATAGATTAGGTCTCAGTTAATTTAATCTGAAGATTCAATTGTCTTTTTAAACTAACTTACAGTTTTACAATAATTATAAACACTTGCTAAATTAACTATCAATGTAGCTTTAAAACAGATTATATTTCAAAGTAGTCAGTAGCGGAATATGAAATATATATACAGTATACTTATGACTAAAACTAAAATGCACAGTAGATGTAACCAAGAGGTTCAGTCTCAAGCCGAGACATAGTCCACTCAAGCAATTTATATAAATTGATCCACACACTGGATCAGGGTAAACAATAGTGCACACACTCTATATGTACAAAGACCACTACCATAGTTCTACGTGAGAAAACAAACAATAACTCATAACTATCCAGGTCTTACTCGACCTCTACCACTATCCACAGTGGGATACAAGGAGTTATAGAGTTTTAATGAGGATTAAATAATCCTACATCTTAGCTCAGGAGATAGTGTGTGTAAGATAAACAGGGTACACACACTGCTCGAAATATAAATTAATGAATTACTCATGTAAGTGTGAATGAGTTTAGAAAAGCTTTAGTGATTGGCAGTGCAGCTCTGGACTTTTTTGATTGCTCATATGAGCTTCTAAGTCCTTCTCTGGTTCTTGTTCTGAAAAATAGAGTATCGTTTTCTTCCTTGGTTCCAGGTTCATCTTATCAGCATGAGTGCATGATGTATTTGTTATAGTTCTTCACTCAGGAAGTAGCTGGTGTTCTACTCTAGAAATTAATTTCTTCATGTATGTCTAGTGTTCTTGGAGTATGGTTGTAGCCTTGTGTGAATGCACTACATTTGAATGATGTTGAGAATTTTTCCTTTTCAACCTTTATGTGCCTTCTTATTTCCATGATTCTCTCTATTTCATTCGATCTCTGTGTTCACTTTTTTCAGCTACGTATTTATATTCCCTTTTGTAGCTTTCAGCTCCGGGAAAAAATAATGATTAATTTTTGCATGGGTACTAGATATGGTTCCCTAACATGCCAAAAAATATCATTAAATAACATTAACTACATTAAAAACATCAAATGTAACCATGATCTTTATAAATAAACAGTATTGAGAGTATAGATTTTGTTGGGTTGGTAAATCATTAATAGCCTTCTGTTGGTAGATGTGTACGATGGACATTGTGTATTAGTACCCTTCCATCGGTAGTTCATTGAACTTTTATCGGAATCTATTTGCACTTGTATCAGTAGATCTTGATATCAGTGGCTCTTGATATCGGTAGCTCATACTCTATGTATTGGTAGCTCTGTACATATCGGTATCTCTTTCAATCGGTAGAATTACTCTATCGGTAGCTCGGTAGACTTGTTCTATCGGTATCTATCTGCATTAGTGACCTTGTTCTATCGGTGACTCTGTCTATCAGTAGCACTTCATCTATCAGTATCTCTGTTCTATCAGTATCTCTAGTCTGTCGGTAGCTCTATTTATTGTTGACTATCTGTATCAGTAGATTACATAGTTTCGGTGATTATGTGTATCGGTAGACTTATACACATCAGTAGATCCATTATGTATTGTAGGAAGACTTGTTCTATTGGTAACTCTGTATCGGTAGCTTGTTCTATGCTTACTGGTGCACTTGTATATATTGATAGTTCTGTACATATCAGTAGCTCTGCATATCAGTGACTCTGTCTATCGGTAGACTAAGACTATCGGTATACTATGTACCAGTATCTCTGTATCAGTAGCTATACGCAGATCAGTGACTAACACTACTGTTTTATAAAAAAAATCTCCGATTGGGATAGAATTACTTAAAAACATATATAAACATAGATAAACATTTCTTAACATATTTCAAGGATTATTTTAATATTATAATCATCTTGATAATAGTATATCACAGATTGAGCGAATTTGAATATAGATAAATATTATTTGGGATTATTAAAGGTATGTAAAAGCAAAGTTGGGATTATCAAAACAGATGAGGTCAACAATCTCTCCCTTTTTGATAATCACAACTTATGATATTATAGTTTTAAAACAATGAGTAGTTGTATTAGAGTATATTTCATTAAATGCAATTATCTTAGAGAAAACAGTATGTTATAGAACATAATGTATCAAAGGTAGAATTAAATACAATGATATCAGAGGGGAAAAGCATGGTAGCTCTTCCTTAGATAATATTTCTCCCCCATTGAGAATATTTCTCCCTCTTTGATACTTTGATAATATATCTCCCCCTTTGTGATAATCAAAAAGTGGGAATCAATAAAGAGAAGTGGAACAAAATGAGAAATAAAAGGAAGCCAACTGTATTAAATGTTACAAAAGGGTACATAGAAAAAAAAAATTAAAGGGATTCCTATCAAACATCTTAGCCACCAATTCAATCCACATCCTCAATGTGAGATTTTACCTTTGGATCAGAAGAGGAATCAGACTGTGTGGATGCTGGTGAAGGCTTAGGAATTCCGGAAATGATCATAGGGGTGAGCCATAGAAACTATGCCTGGCCTGTACTGAGGAGTTATTTGAATGATCATAGATGTAAGGATTCGAATGGCTTGGGCTGGAGTCATCTGAACAGGAGAAGCAGTAGAAGCAGAGGTAGGTAAGGATGGAGGTATAATCTGTGGTCTATCATCGACATGTAGGAAAGGTATCAAAAGATTTCAGAAATCCATAATTATTCCTCCTCCACTCTTCATAGCAGAAATGAAATCATCCTTGTTCTCCATGAAATATTCCAAGGCAGGAGTTAATTCCCTTAGTTTACTGACATGCTCTCTGAAGTCTTGATTGACAGCAGGTAACATCAGGTTTTCCAACAGATGATTGAAATTGTTTTTGAGTTTATTATTGGTGTAATCCTTTTGTAAATATGAGTCCACCTTATCTTTCAATTATTTTTGATAGGCAGAAGATTCTCTCATATAGTATTGGACTATCTTCATTATTTATCTAGACGAATCTCAAGTAGAAATCTCAACTTTTCTAAGGTCAGATGAGTCCATAGAGCCAGTAGTTGATGTTGAACCAAGATCCTCCTTCATCGTAGCTCGGATATGATTCAAATAACCTGAGGGTTTAGAAGAAGCAGAACCAACAGAGAAAGACATGGTTTCCTTGATGTCTTTGGTCAACCCACAGATAAGATTTTTGACTTGGGAATCTTGGGTTTTAACATGATCTTTTTTGGAGGTTTTAAACCCATCAAACACTAAAACCATCTGGCTCACAACACTTTTGAAATAGGATATGTCCTTGTCTTCATGGGATTTTGAACTCATGTAAGAGTCTAAAGAGATAACAAATTTCTTTAGAGATTCAACATCAGCTTCCAGTCTAGATACTTGAGTCTAGAAGTCTGTAACTTCTTCCACTATTTCGGCCACAAAGGATAAAAAATTACAACTGAGAGAGAGTTCAAATGATTTTTCAAAATTTCTCTTCTCTTCAACAAAGCAGTGCTTCAACTCAGCAATAGAAGAACCAAAGTACTCTATCAGCTCATCCTTTATGGATTCAAGGTTAGCCCTGGTGATCATATCAGTAAGAGAAATTACAACAGGTGCTCTTTCAGATGCTATTCTAGCCACGGAGTCATTCAAAATTGATTGGATTGATGACACCAGTGAGGCTTCCATCTTCCTTGTCTCTTCCAAAAAATTGTCCTTAAGTTTTTTCTTCAAAATATCGGGGTCATTCATTATGGCCACATCTTTAGGTAGAAACTCAGACTCAACATCATAAATGATCTTTGGTCTATTTAGAGATGCCATATTATCAGAATCAGGATAGTCTAATCCCCAAACCACAAAACCTGGGTCTTCTACCCAATCCTCAATATCAACAGCCACTGACACACTTCCAAACTTGGTTTGATTCTCCCTCTCAATGGGTGTATTCCCATGTACATCAACAACATTATCAGAAGGTATTTCTTTTTCAAGAGAATATTCTACTATTAATTCCATCTCTACAACAGCTGGTGGGTCCTCTGGATAAGGTGCAACTTCTTCTATTTCTCATACTAGATCCTCAGTAGCGACAAGTGGGCTTCCAATTAATGGACTTAGACTTAAACAGACAGAATCAAAGGATTCAGATTTATTATCCTTTTGTTCCTTATGTTCAGGGGATGGCTGGTCTTCCTCATCAGTAGGAGTCTCTTCTTCTGCTAAGGCTTCCTTTCTAGAAGATACAATTTCAGAAACTAGGCTTGGTGGTAATTCCGGATCTCTTCCATCCTTCATATAAGTCTCTTCTTCTTTAGTCTCATCACTGTACTCAGGTTCTTCCTCATCAGGTCCTAAACATGGATCCCTCATATACATATGCCTTGAAGGATTATTCACAGGATTGAATTTATCAAATATTTTCTGGTCATCATTAACCAACTCTCCTCTCCATGGGTTCCAATTTATCTTCATGTATTTGAAAACTGTGGTTGTGATACAAAAAGTATTCCTCAATACCATTGTCTCAACTTGAGACTCAGCTACCCCTATCACTTTGATCATCACTAAGATCAACTTAGTAATGAAAAGGGAATTTTTATTTGATTTTGGCCTTGTCATGTCTTCCAATTGGTTCATCATCAATCTACATAGATTCACTTTTACGCAATGTCTCATGAGATACCGGAGATAGATATCCTGATATCTTAAATTTTCAATGACTTTTCTCCTTGGTATTAAGACATGCTGAACAAATTTGAACAACAATCTGTTCTCTCCATCCATTTCAGCATCCACTACTTTTCATTGATTTCCATCAACAGTGAGCTCCTCCAAGGTAGTCTCATAATCGTATATGTCACTTATAGGTGGAATTTATTTCGAGACATATCCATATACACCTTAATGTGGTACCTTTAGGCATTCAGCCCACTCAAGAGATGAAAAAGACATCTCCTTTACATTCACAAAAGTAGTCACTCGGTTCTCATTTTCTGATATCTCAATGATTAAAAACTCATAAAATTGTTTCAATAGATTCGGATAGTAGAGACAATTGTTTTTCGAAAAACAATCTACCCACTTTTGATCTTAAAGCACTTTGAACACTAACAATTTGTTAGGCACCAACCATTCCATGCACAGCTCTTTTTCAATCACAATAACTCTATTCTGCAAATGAGGGTTCATTGGTCGGCTTCCTGACCTAGTTCTACCAACACTACCACTTTCTTCAAGATTGGACTAATTCTTCATTGCTTTCATCTCATTAGTGTCATCTCTGATGGTAGGATGTTTGGTTTTTTCCATCACTGGTTTGAGATATTTAGGGTTTTTGAGAGATTCGGGAGCTAAGGTTTGAGGATGAGGGTTTGAGGCTCGATGGATTGATAATTACCTAGGACATAGTTTTATATCATTTAGGAATCATAAAATAAATAGATTAAATGAAATAAAGTAAAAAATATATTCAGAATCTAGTGGTAGACAGAAGATTAAAACTGCGCACTCATCGGTACAGTTTATTGGTAAGAATTCATAATAGTTAGGCCCAACGGGGATGTTACCTCTGTGAGGTTACATCAGTGAGGTTACATTAGTGAGGTTACATAATTTAGGTTACATCGGTGAGGATACATTAGTGAGGTTACATCGGTGAGGTAGTAGCCAATCAAGGTTAATCATTCCCAACTCATGTCTAATGTAACTTAACATATCCGAACTCAATGGTTTGGTGAAAATGTCAGATAATTGATGTTCAGTAACAATAAAATGAAGGGTAATATCACCCTTTTGGTAATGATCTCTCAAGAAATGGTGCCTTACATAAATTTGTTTGGTCCTAATGTGGGACACAGTGTTCTTCGAAATGTTTATTGCACTAGTGTTGTCACAGTTGATAGAGGCACGCTTAAAATAATATCCATAGTCCAAAAGAGTGCGTTTCATCCACAAAATTTGTACATAACAACTACCACCAGCTATATACTCTAATTCAGCAGTGGAAAATGCAACAGAATTCTGATTCTTTCTAAACCAAGATACTAAGGATTTTACCAATAAATGAAATGTTCCATATGTTTTTTTTCTATCCAACATGTAACCAGCAATGTCAACATCTGAATAACTCATTAACTCAAAGGATTTTCCTTTTGGGTAAAACAAACCTAATTTTACAGTTTGTTTAAGATACTTAAATATTCTTTTAATAGAAATAAAATGAGATTCTTTTGGATTGGCATGAAATCTTGCACACATACATACACTAGACATAATATTTGGTCGACTAGCAGTAAGGTAAAGTAAGCTTCCAATCATACCTCTATAATTTGTTTGATCCACTTGTTTTCCAACTTCGTCTCCATCTAATTTACATACTATACTCATAGGAGTATCACTTTCTTTAATAATATCAAAACCAAAACGTTTTAAAATATCCTTTGTATATTTACTTTGATTCAAAATAATACCATTTTAATTTTGAAAAACATGAAATCCAAGAGAAGATTTAAATCCTCCAATTAAACTAATTTCAAATTCATTTTTCCTAATCATAAGAAAAATAAGTACATAAAGTATGTTTAGAAGAGACAAACAATATCATCAACATATATTTGTATTACTAAAACATCTTTAAAAATTATTTTAATAAAAAGAGTTGGATCAGCAATCCCTTTAGTAAGACTTTTTGAAATAAGAAAATTACTAAGTCTATCATAATAATCTCTCATAGCTTGTTTTAAACCATATAAGGCTTTAGAATGTTGGAAAAAATGATTTAGAAATAGAGGATTAGTAAATCCAGGTGGTTTTTCAACAAAAACATCTTCAACAATAAAACCATTTAGAAAATCACTTTTAACATCCATTAGATATAACATGAAATTTAGAAGAGCAGCATAGGCAAGTAAGATCCTAATAGATTCTAAAATAGCTACAGGTCCAAAGGTTTCCTCATAGTCTATACCTTCCTCTTTACTATATCCTTGTGCAACTAGCCTAGCATTGTTTGTAACTATATTTCCAGATTCATCAACTTTGTTTCTAAAAACCCATTTAGTGCCTATTGTCAAAGTGTCCCTGGGTCTATCAACTAATTCCCAGACTCTGTTTCTTTCAAATTGACATAACTCTTCTTGAATAGCCATTATAAAAAATTCATCATTGATTGAATCATTGACTTTTTTAGGTTTTAACTATGAAATAAAATCTTGATGTTCAACCTGGTTTCTTAGAGAAGATCTATTCTGTGTCCCTCTATCAAGATTACCAACTCCAGCATCTAAAGGATGATTCATTAGAATCCTAGTTGATCTAGTAAAGGTAGGACTTTAAATTTCAGGTTCATCTCTAAGTTCGGGTTCAACAAGAAGCAGATTCTAGAATATGTCCAAAACTGGATATTTTTACAGCAGTTTATTTAGTTTTATCATTAAGGTCCAGAACCGTCAAATCTTCGTGAAGATTTTAAAGAGAGGTTTTAGGCTCATGTGGATCAGTTTCATAAAACTTGATTTTAACATATTATTCCACATATTTGGTTCTATTTTTAAAGACAATATAAGATTTTCTAGTTAATGAATAACCGAGGAAAATTCCTTCATCAATCTTAGAAGAAAACTTTTCCAGATTATCCTCTGTATTGAGAATAAAGTCCTTGTAGCCAAAGACTCTAAAGTAACCAAATTTATATTTTCTATTATTCCATAGTCCATATGGGGTCTTCTTGAGAACAGGTCTAGTCAAGACTCTTTTAATAAAATATCAAGTTGTATTCACATCTTCAGCCCCAAAATAAATTGGCAGGTCATACTCATTAAGCATGTTTGTTGCAATTTATTGAAGGGTTATATTTCTCAAATCTACTACACCATTCTGCTGAGGTGTCCTAGGAGCAGAGAAGATATGACTATAGCCATTTTGTGAGAAATAAGATTCAAATTATTGATTTTAAAACTCACAGCCATGATCACTTGTCAGCAATTTAATCTTATGTCCACTGAGGTTTTCTACAGACTTGTTGTATTTTACACAGTAAGAACAAGATTCACTTTTTGATCCAAGAATTATACCCAAGTGTACCTAGAAAAGCCATCTACTAGGACATATACATAGTGCATCCCATTTAAACTAGAAACTTTAGATGGTCCAAAAAAGTTCATATAATCCAACTTGAGAGGTTGCAAAGTTGAGACTTCTTTCATTGATTTAAAAGAAACTTTATATTGCTTTCCCTTTGGTAGGGATTAAAAACATTGTCATTTGGGAATTAAAGTTTGGGTAGGTCTCTAAATAAGTTCTTCCTAGTCAATTTTAAAAGTGAATAGATGTTCCAGTGACATAATATTATTCTCCATAGCCATGATTTTTTATGAAAATCATTTAAACAAGTAATATTTTTCTTAGCTAAAGAAATCAGATCTACATCATAAACATCTTCATTTCATAAATCAGAAAGCACTAAAAAAATTTAGAGTTAAGAACATTACAAGAATCATTTTCAAACATCACATTAAATCCACCATCACATAACTGTGAAATATTTAACAGGTTATACATTAGTCCATTAAAAAATAAAACTTTAGAAATCAAAACTGAATCAGTGTTACAAATCTAGCCTAGGCCGATGATTTTTCCCTTAGTGTTATCACCAAAGGTGACATGTCCTCCATCAAAATTTATTAAGATTTTAAAGCATGAGTAATCTCCAGACATGTACCTTAAATATCCACTATCCAATTATTATTCCTTTTTGGGAGAACTCTTCAAACAGGTTTCCTACAAAACAGGTTTAAACAGAAAATGATTTTGGTACCCAGATCATCTTGGGTCTAGAAAGGTTAGCAATAAAGGCTTTAGGTACCCAAATTTGTCTTATGAGTCTCATATAATTTACAGAATCAATCGATTTTTAATGATAATCATTATTTGATTTATATCTATATGAATAACTAGTTGAAGTATACATATTTTCAGAATTAGAATAAGAATAATTTTGTCCAGATTTAGGAATAAATCGATTTTTGGTAAACTTTCTCTATCTAGGTTGGTATCCAAAACCAGTAGTTTACTTTGGTTCAACTTTTTTCCCTAACATTTGATTTAGGGTGTCTTTAACATTTGTGAATTTTTTTATGTCCTTTCTGAGTTTCTCATTAGACATTTTTTGTTCGGTATTTTCCTTTAAAAGTTGAGTATTATTTTCCTTTTTTATATCAAAGGCATATTTAGCATTGGCACTTAGAGCATACTATTTCTTTAATGACTTATATTTTTCCTTATGTTCATTGCATATTTCTTATAGAATGTTACAATATTTAAACAATTCAGCCTTATAAATATTTTTATCATTCTACGAATCAGTTTTATTTCTAGAATAATGATCGTTCAGAATAGGGGAAACCAGTACCTTAGAGGTATTTTTCATGAAACACATGTTGGCATGATTATTTTCAGAATCGGAAATTTCAGATTCACTAGTGCTGTCTTCTGGAGCACTCCAAGTAGCTTTCATAGATTTATTGTAATTATTGTCCTTATAATCATATTTCTTTTTGAATTTTAATTTTTCACAGTCAGCTTTGATGTGTCCTTTCCTCTTTCATTCATAGAATATTATATCAACTTCCTTATCAGAATTCTTCCAGTCCTTTTTTCAATGACCTTTATTTTCATACTTACCTTTGTAATTGGATTTTATGAAGAATTTATTCTTCCTATAGAACTTCTTGAATCTCCTGGATATTTGATCCATCTCAACATCACTATTAGTGTCTAAATCTTCACTGGTTCAACTTTCAGTTGGTACATTCATTTTCTCCTTGTCTTTTCTCTTTGATGTAGTAGACTTGAATGACATGATTTTTCTCTTGGGTTCATCATCTTATTATTTGTTCACATTATGTTCTTCCTCATACATCATTAATTTACCAATAATATTTTTAATAGGCAGAGATCCAATGTCACATGATTCTATGTTTGAAACAGAAATGCCTCTTCATCGGTCTGGTATACATCTCAATATTCTCATGATTTGTTCCTTTGCTGGAACAACCTTTCCAAGAGATCTCATAGTATTGATGATATCATTAAACCTGAGATACATGTCAGTAATAAGTTCATCAGTATTCATTTTAAAATTATCATATTTATTAGTATAAGTATTTAATCTCCTTTCATTGACATTTGTTGTTCCTTCATGAGAAATACCCAAAGTATCCCATATTTCATAAGCAGTTTTGGAAGTAGAAATTCTATTAAAATATTCATCCCCTAAAGCACAATACATGGCATTCATAGCTATACAATTATTATTATAAGCAGTCTTTGTAAGTTCATCCCAAGTAGTTCTTTCAGTTTCCGGAATTTTATATTGTTACTCTATAGAAGTCCAGATATCAAAACCCATACTCTCTAAATGAATTTTCATCACATGTTTCCACTGGGCATTGTTGGTACCATTAAAAAAAGGTGGCATGTTAGTCGCATCACCATCTAGTCAATTGTTCATAACTAGATTCTAGAAAATAATTTTAAATAGATAAAAATTTGAACTAACAGAAATTTAAGATCTTTAAAGATGCAACTAAAATCACAGTTGAACACTATTTTTAAAACATTGAAACCCAAAAACAACCCTCTGATACCAAATGTTGGTCAGAGTTGACACTAAAATGGGGGGGGGGGTGAAATGTGTTCCAATAAAAATTTATGTTAAAATAATTTCTCTTAAATCCACCTCTTTAAAACCAATGTTAAACTGTAGTGAATTTATATAGAGTGTAAATGTTCAATTATTTTCTCAATGATTGATTATGTCTCAGTTAATTTATTCTGATGATTAAATTGACTTTTCAAACTAACTTACTGGTTTACAAAAAGTATAAACACATGCTAATGTAACTATCAAAGTAACATTAAAATAGATTATATTTCAAAGTAGTTATCATCGAAATATGAAATATATATATAGTATACTTATGACTTAAACTAAAATGCACAGAAGATGTATCCAAGAGGTTCAGTCTCAAACCAAGACTTAGTCCTCTCAAACAATTTATAAAAATTGATTCACACCCTAGATCGGGGTAAACAAGAGTTAACACAATGTCCAGGTACAATGACCTCTACCATAGTTCTACGTGGGAAAACAAACAATAGATCACTATTGTCCAGGTCATACTCGACCTCTACCACTATCCATAGTGGTATACAATGAGTTATAGAGTTTGAATGATGATTTAAGAATCATCCAGCATAGATCAGAAGACAGCGCGTGTAAGATAAACAGGGTACACACACTGCTCGAAATGTAAATGAAAGAATAACTAAATTAAGTGTGAATGTTTTTAGAAAACCGTTAGTTATAGGTATTGCATCCCAGGACTCTTTTGATTGGTCAGAAAAGCTTATGAGTGCTTCTCTGGTTCATGTTCAAAAAAAACAGAGTATTCTTTTCTTCCTTGGTTCCAGGTTCAGCTTATCATCCTCAGTGCATGAAGTGTTTCTTGTAGTTCATCACTCAGGATGTAGATTTTGTTCTCCCCTAGAAATGAATTGCTTCATGTATGTCCAGTGTTCATGGAGTATGGATGTAGCCTTTTTTGAATTCACAACATTTGAATACTGTTGAGCCTTTTTTCTTTTTCACCATTCGTGTGCCTTCATAGTTCCTTAATTCTCTCTCTTTAATTCGATCACTATGTTCACTTTTTTCAGCTGGGTCTTTATCTTACCTTTTATAGCATTCAGCTCCAGAAAAAAAGAAATGATTAATTTTTGCATGTTTACTAGGTACGATTCCCTGACATCCCAACAGATATCATTAAATAACATTAACTGCATTAAAAACATCAAATGTAACCATTAGCATAATTAATACATAGTATTGAGAGTATAGAGTTTGACTGGTTGGTCAATCATTAGTATCCTAATGTTGGTAGATGTTTACGGTGGACTGTGTGTATCAGTTACCTTCCATCGGTAGTTCTTTGAACATGTATCGGTAGCTCTTTGCACTTATATCGGTAGCTCTTGATATCAGCCGCTATTTCTCTCGGTATCGTTAGCTATGTACATATAGGCAGCTCCTTCTATCGGTATACTTACTCTATCGGTAGCTCGGTAGACCTTTTCTATCAGTATCTATCTTCATCGGTGACATTGTTCTATCGGTGACTCTGTCTATCAGTAGGTCTTCGTCTATCGGTATCTCTGGTCTATCGGTAGCTCTGGTCTATCTGTAGCTCTATGTATTGGTGACTGTCACTATCAGTAGCTTACTTTGTTTCGGTTATTATGATTATCGGTAGACTTAGGCACATCGGTAGCTCTATTCTATACTATCGGAAGACTTGTTCTATTGGTAACTCTGTGTCGGTAGCTTGTTCTATTCTTACCGGGGGACTTGTACATATCGATAGTTCTGTACATATCGGTAGCTCTGCGTTTCGGTGACTCTGCTTATCGGTAGACTATGTCTATCAGTAGTCTAAGTACCAGTAGCTCTCTATTAATAGCTATACACAGATCAGTGACTAACACTTCTGTTTTATGGAAAACATATCCAATTGGGTTATAATTACTTCAAAACATATATAAACAAAGATAAACGTTTATTAACATATTTTAAAGATTATTTTAATATTATTATCATATTGATAATATAATATCATATATTGAGCAAATTTGAATATAGATAAACATTAATTGGAATTATTAACAGTATGTAAAAGTATAGTTGGGATTATCAAAACAGGTGAGGTCAACAATCATGAACTAATGGTATAATAGTTGGATTCACTAAATTGACGAGGTACCTGATGCAGTATTCTTAGTTAACAATGTTATAGTTCTGTATGTTTGTTCTTATTCCATATTTCTATGTTATGTTCATATTATTATTCAGATTGGAAAATATTTAATTTCCCATGATATTGCACAATTCATCCATGATATATGATTTTTCATTTGATATTACATGTCCTTTTATCATGAATTTTAGATAACTCTTATCATTCAAGGTTCTTTTAATAATATATTTCTACCCTACTCCTTTACTCTCATTTATTTTTGATTTAACCCTTGGGGAAATTTTGATAGGTTTTCAATTACTATTCATTAATGTTTCTACCTTTCTTATGTTTTCTCTCCCCTAGTTATTAAGATAATAATATACCAATTGATGTACATAAGTTGATCTAGTGAAATTGGAGTATAGAGAATTGTTCCCAAATATTATAAATTAAGTTTCTTATATAATTGATCCTCCAAGAAACAAAACCTGAAATTCATTAAAATGTGTTATTATATGTGGGTTATATTGTTTTAAACTATGTTAATATTTTAAATAATGGTGTTTTCATCTCACTTTTAATCAATTATTTTTTAAATAAAATGTTATTTTTATCATCAGACACAGGAGTGCATGTTTGCGTTGATTCAAGTGCCATGAAAATGATTTAGTGTACATAATGATCATTGTGACACACCAATATTTTATGTTACATCTATTTTAAATTTACCATATTTGATAGCTTATGTGGCACACAACACCCAGTTTAAATAAATATATACTATAAAATATTAACAAGACTATTAGAATAGTAATGTAACCATTAAAAATAGTCCATCCAATAGAACAGTAACACCACTATAATTTTGTTCATAAAATAAACATATATTATAGATGAAAATATAAAAGTTTATATAATAGAAAAAGTAAAACATATATTAAAAAAGTTAAATTAAGTATTAGTAGTTTTTTGAAACTGAAATGCTGTTTCCAAATTTCATAATTAAGATAATTATTTAAAAGAAAATATATTTTCATGATACGAATTCATAAATTAATATTTTGGTGTCTTACGATTATATTATATATTTATGGAAAACAAATAAATTTTTGAAAGTGTCATAATTTTTGTCATGATTTTAAAATCAATATTTTTTGATTAAATGTTGATTTTATTTAAAATTAAATTTAAAATATATAGAAAATTAATTTCATAAAATGGATTCTATTTTTGAATTCTATATGTCAAAAAATGGAAATGATAAGTTTTTTTTATTTTTCTAAAATAATTTAATTTTTGTTGAATAATGAAAAATAATAATTTATAGTATTTAAAAAATATTGGAATTACGGCTTAATGGATGATGTGTGGATGGTGTAATCCCATAATATCAAAATATATTTCTATATTTTATTTATTTAGTCATGGAAATAAAAACTATTCATAGTATTGAACCTTAATAAGAAACTAATGATTTTGATAATAAATACACCCATGTTCCACTATAAATGTCACCCCTCACAACACATTCTCCACAGACCTCCAATGCATCAAATTGTTCTTATATTTCATCTCAATTACTATATCAAACCACTTACCCACTTCTTGGTATTTTTGGTATCCCCAAAATACAATTACTAATTTCTTAATAGATGTCCTCAAAGAGAAGAAGATCAAGAGGTAAAATCCCTTTTCCTTATCTTTTAATTAATTTTAAATTTCATTTATTTTCTTATCTAATCCCTACCTCCCTATAGAAAAGTTCCCTAATAAATCTAGTTTATTTTATATAATATAATTATATTATAATAATATTATATCCAAAATAACTTCTCTTCTCTTCACCTTTTATTCTAAAAATGAAAATATCATCCTTGAGGTGTCAACTTACCGCCTTCATTGCCGACGAGTTTTAATTTTTCAATTACACCTTCAAGGATGCTCATAATTTTTTCTAATGGTTAAAAAAGAATATAATATATTTATTTCAATTTATTTGAAGTCATATAAGTATTATATATATATACATATATTATTATTTAATAATACAAAACTACTGTGTGATGATTGAAAAAAATGCTAAAATAATCTAAATGGTTACCATTAACATTTTTATCTAATTAATCATCCTAATATCTGAAAAAAAACATATACGACCACTTAGTATTATGATGTTTAACAAATAACGTATAATTTTAATTCTGGATAACTATTCCCATATTACATGATCTTTCTTACATGTATTGAGGGGCACTAATTATGAATACCATGCGAACAAACAACCCGGATTGATGAAATTAAATATTATAACTCATAAAAATGGCCATAAATAAATATAAAAAATTACAATCAATCAAATAAATGTTTAATATGATCTACATTATATTATTAATTAATATAATTTCATTTTATTGGAATTTAAATACAATTTTAGAACTCTTTCTGAGATAAGGTAAGGGTTTCTTCCAGAACCTCCATTTTTTCTTTTGAGTTACGTTTTCTCTCTATTTACCTCATTTTAATTATTAATTAATGTTATGTAATACTCATACATTCCATGTGTATGTTAGAAATATATTAATATATGTAATTTTTTTTATTTTATTGTTTTTATACATGTTTTATAAAGTATATTTTTCAATTACTCTAGATAAGAAAGCCTGATTAAAGGGAACTTCCAGATTTAATACCTAAAGTACACTAAATATTTAGTGTCAATCCACATTTTTTAATAAAATCAATATTTCTTCCATTAAAAACTATATTAGTTAATTCATGGTTTTAGGAAAATAAATACGTGTTTCTGTTTTTAATACTATTATATTTTCCGTAAAACTCCACCAAAGTGGCTTATTTATAATGATTCTTAAACACTATTTTTAAAATTTTTCACTTTAGTTTCCAAATCTCAGTATGAATACTATTTTAATAATCCTGAATTATAATTTCATTGACCCTTATTTTTATTTTTGAGGATATTCATGATTAAAATATGATTATATGAAAAATACAAATGATTTTCCAAAAAAACTCTCTTTTCCAAAGTAAAAATGGGTATTTCCCTCAAAAATCCCCAAATGACATTATTAAAATATTTTCATATATTCCAAAAAAATATGTAGAATACTAAAAATTTATTGATATTTTTCTCTTATGTTTCCATATACCATATTTTAGTGAATTGTTTATGAATATTTATGTGGATGTACTATCTTGATATCATTTTCCATATTAATCTATATAGTTTATGATTAGTTTTATTATTTTGGGAGAGTTATTGATATATAATATCATTGTTTCATTATAAATGTAAATTTGGATTATGTTACACCAATTTCACATGACAAATTAATTGGACTTAGTATGTGATAGGTGAGGCCCTCTATAGCCCCTTGATGCATCAATAGGTATCATTTTACAATCTAGTGCGTGTTTTTACCCATTTTTGTATGGTGTCTTGGATGATTAAAATAATTTATGACTATAATGAACCATATTATGAATTACCTCTTTATGATATTAGTAATTGATATTCCATGTGATTATTCAACCAGTATAATATCTACTATTTTATTTTATTCTCATGTGATTATTAGTATGGAAATAGTTTAATAATATTTTAATCCTACCATATTAATTTCAGTTTTATGTTTTAATGATATTTGTTTTAAATATTAAACATTTCTTATTGTTTATATTTATATATTATACTATATTCTTTAACCTTAATAATCATATGAGATCACCCCTTTATTATATTTTATTTTCTCCAGGATTCAACGATGTTTATTATGAATGACATGAAGATATAATCGAGGAGTTTATGGGTCTTTCTAGTTGACCATCTATTTTCTTTTTTTCCATTCATGTTGAAATGTAAAACATATTTTTTATATGGTTTTCTGTATTTGTTAAACAATTCTATCCTTTATGATTAGATGAATTTTTCATAGTACCAATGTAGTAAAATAAGGCACTAACTCTTGATTACTAGGTTTGGGGTCTTTTACAGTTGTTATCAAAAAAGGTTTTCCATAATATTTGGAAACTATATTTTGGAAATGACATATCAAGGAAATATAATCATATAACAATACTTGGGAATATTCTAAAGGTAACCATGTTTATGATGTTAATATTAGTTATAATTTAATCATTACAATTGTTTTGAAATTTCATAATATAATCACGTGTATACCATTTTATAGAGATGGAGCAAAGTGGAATGAATAGAAACTGTATAAATGCACAAATCCTATGTAAGGATTTACATAAAATGAAAGATAATGATGTCATGCATTGAGATCAAACTAGATCTGATCAATTTATACCATTATTGGGACAACACACTCCACTTATGAACAAAAACCATACTCCCATAGAGAAACTGGATCCACAATGTGGTTTAATAATGTAAGACTGCATCATGGGATAATAACCTCCATTATTCAATGAGACTAAACCTCCATTTGTATTTGAGAAATTAATATGTTCCGTAGAGAAAATATTTATCACTTCAAGATGTAATGAAAGTGATAAGGTTATAATGACAGTCTATCATCTATCGGGAGATGAAAGTCAATGGTGGTTATTCATTCAAACCACAAAAGAGGTGGAGGAAGTTGAAAATATAGAATAGATGTATTTTAAGGTAATTTTCCCGGAATAATATTTCCCTCATGAACAATGAGTGGATATAGAGAGGAAATTCTTCACTCTGAGATAGATAGAGGATGAAAACATTAACATTTATAAATCAAACATTACAAGGTTTTCATGGTATGTTGTAGTATACAGAAGAAATACATGTAGAGAAATTAAGCATTTCTATGATGGAATTATGAAAATTAATCAATGTGAATTAGTCATTCAAATAGTATCATCACAGAAGGATATAGTATTATGTTTCATCCAGAAGGAGAAATAATTTTCCAAGCCATCTATATTAGAAGGTAAAATAGATAAAAATAGTTGTACTGAGTATTCTTTAAATAGAAATAAAATAAGTAAAGATGGGGGGGATATAATATACAACATGAAATAAATGTGTAATAAAACATCATGGAACATGACTATTGATAATCGGAGTTTGTTTTAAGTGCGGAGAAAGGGCCATCTAGACTGTGATTGTAGAGGCATAAATGTAGCCTGAAATATGAAATACTTCATCTGTAAGGATTTGGGATACTATGAAAGTTAATTTACTATATTTCAAGGGAACATTCCCTAGAAGAAGAAAAGGCAACAAGCCCATTCTAATAAAGTCACAACAGTTGAGGTTGATGTTTCTAATGATGTGGTGGTGGGTACATTAATCACTCTTCAAATTTAACTAAACCGTTATTTAATTCTGGTTCATCACATTATTACATATCATCCTAGTTTTGTATAAAAATTATATATTTTCAATTCACCTTAATAATGGAGTTTTCTTTCAAAACTCAACTTAGAATCATTATTCCAATAATGGTGTGTTGAGTAATTTCTATTATGTCAAATAAATGTGCTATAACTACTAATTTAATTATTATACATATGGTTGATTATGATATAGTCCTTGGTAAGGATTTTATTTCAATGTACTATGAACAAAATTATTGCAACGAGATGTAAATTATTATTCATGAAGAAGGTATGTAAATTATTATATTTGGAGGGGAGACAACAGCATCTAATTCAAATCCGGATCCACCGCTAGTAGCTCTTCTAAATGAGATTCTTGGATAGTATGAATAGATAAAAACTAGTGATGAAAAATGTGATCTTAAAATTGAGAATGATCATATTTTACAGGAACACATTTATGTATTTTCCAAGGAACTACTTGGAAACCAACTAGAGATTTAATTTTTGTATACAATTGACTTAATCCTTGATTAATTACCAATATCAAATAATCCTTATAGAATTACAATAATGGAATTAATAGTGGTGAAGTAAAAACAAGAGGTGTTGAGTAATAAGGGACTTATTTTTTCCTAGTGTTTCTCTATGGGGATCCCATGTTCTCATTGATTAGAATAAATATGGATATATGAGGTTTGTCATTTAAAAGAGAGAAATAAATTCTATGAAAATAAATAATGTTCATCCTCTACCTCATATTGATTATTTTTTACCATCTTCAAAAATATCAATATTTTTTAAAGATTGTACATAATTCAATATATCATCAATCACATGTAAAGAAGAGAAACTTTTTAATGATATTGTTTTGAACAATGTATTGAAATTAAGAGTTTAATGTAATGACATTTGGATATACTGATACACCCTATGTTTTGTGGATCTAATTAATAGAGTATTCATGGAATATATATATAATTTTCTTGTGGAATTTTTTTATGATAAACTGGTGTAATTTGAATTCTATTAGGACCATGAGATAGACTTAAAAATTGTTCTTGAGACTCTTCGAAAATAGAGTTATTTAGTATGTTTATAAAGTGTGAATTCTGGCTTCAATTTTGTTTTTTCCCATATTGTCTGAAAAAATTAAATGATAGTCGATCCGTTGAATACAATTGGAATCCTAGAATGGCCTAAAACAACAAACATAACCGAGGTACATAGTATCGTTGGTCTAGAAGGTTCTTATAGGGAATTTTATTTCGAATTTATCCTGATTTGTAGACCCTATGATGATGATTAATCATAATGTGTATATGTTCATATGGACCAGAATATTTAAATAATGTTTCAAAGAATTGAATATAATATTAATGACTAATCTAATCTCGAATCTACCATAGGGAAATAATGTATTTTTTGATTTTTAGTGATTAATAGAAGAATGGGCATGGATGTCTCCATATGTAGAATTTTAGTGTTATTTTCTATGCATTAAGGCAGCTAAAAATCATGAATTGAACTATCAAACTCATGATCTTGAGTTATCAATAGTAATATTAACTCTGAAGTTATGGAGACACTGTCTCAATGGAAAAATATGTGATATATATATAGATCACTAGATTTTAAAATTTATCATATAACATAAATAACATGATATGATAAAAATTTATTGGATCGATATACTCAAGGATTAGGATAGTTCAAAACACAACATATATAGGACGTAAAATAGGGTATAACATGCATTTTGCTGGAATGATCATGGTATTTAGAAAATATTGAGGGGAAAAAAGATCATGGGTATATGGATCTAGAAAAGATAGATATTATAATTATCATAGAAGGTGAAACGTCACTACTTTTTAAAAAACATTACAAACCATCTTTGTTTGAATGTATAAAAAGTTCTTAGTAGTATGATTATAATTTTCAAAATAAAATTAAAGCTGAGAATAATGGTAAATTTTCAGACTTCATGTAGGAGGATGGATTTCAGAAATTAGGGAAAACAATTTATGCTCCCTCTATACCTGAGTTAAAATGATAATTATTAGATGTTTATCATAGCTCATATATCATTATAGGATCTGGTATTGCTATGATTTATTGGTATTATAAAGAAATTTATTTTTTGGGTAATTTGATGATGGAAATGTCTTATTATGTATCATGATGTTTGGTTTTTGAATAGGTGAAGGCTGAAATAAACCATCCTAGAAGAGTCATGCTTCCTATAACTATTCCTATATGGAAATGAGATGAAATTACTAGGTATTTTTTCAATGGGTTACCAAACAATATAAGAAAGTATGATGCAATATGGATATCTAGTGATTGAATTACCAAATCTACATATTCCCACATATAAGGGAACATTTTCCACCGGATCTCCTCACAAGACTCTATATTAATGAATTTTTAAGACTTCATGGAGTGCCTTTATCTATTTTGTTTGATCGAGATCCACATTTTACATAAAAATTTTGGAAAAATATTTAGGAGGCTTGGATAAGAGTTTTATTTAATCATTTCTTATCAACGTCAAACTAATGGGAAGTCTAAAATGATAATCCAGACCATAGAACACATTTTTTCAATCATGATCACATCAATTTCAATGTATGCATAACCATTAGTTACCTTTTTAATTATATTTATTAAAAAAATAATTTCCATTCATTATTGAAATGGAAAAAATTGAATCATTATATGAAAATAGATATCATACAATAGCATGTTAGGATGGAGTTGACGAGTGGAATATTGTAGGCCCAGATCTTGTGGAAAAAACAACAAAGAAGGTAATGAAACATTAAACCATATTAGAGTATCTCAAAATAGTAAAAATAGTTATGCTAATGATCAATGAAAGGATTTAGAGTTTCAAGTGGGAGATCCAGTATTTATGTAGGTATAACCATTGAAGGGTGTCATAGGGTTGGGTATGAAATGGAAACCGCTCCCATGGAACAATTGAACCTTTGAAATTTTAGTGAGAATTGTAGTGTTGGATAATCATTTGAAAATTTGACCTAGCATATCCATTGTCCATGATGTGTTCCATATCTCTTTAGTAGAAATTACATTCCATAGCCAAAACATGTTCTTACTTATGAAGGAATAGAATTGGAACATGATTAACTTACTGTGAAGAGCCTGTCTAGATTATAGACACTAGAGAATAGGTGTTGAAGAATCAGAAGACTTGGCTGGTAATGGTGCTTTGAAAAAAAATCTCAAAATTGAATAGGCATCATGGTAACCGAAGGAAAATATGATGAATAATTACCCATATATATTTATGAGGTGACATTATAGAAATTTGAAGGATGAATGTTTTTATGGAGGGGATAATGTTACACCACATTATTTTATAGTATGTCTATTTCATATTAAACATTTTTGATAGCATATATTTCACCCAAAACCATGTTTAATCCAAGATATACTATAAAATATTAACATGGCCAGAGGAATAGTAATGTTACCACATACAATAGTAATCCTACCTATATAATAGTAACATATCCTATGGAATTATATATAAAATTTTGGTATCTTATAAATGAAAATATAATATAATTATATCATTAAAAACTAAATAAATGATTTCAACTTATGAAATTATGTATTGGTATTTTTGAAACGTAAATGTTTATTCATGATTTTTAAAAAAAGGAAAATATTTGAATGAAAATATATTTTCATGATATATTTTCATAAATTAAATTTTTTTTTGACTTATTGTTATAATATTTTTTTTAGCACGTAAATAAAATTTTTAAAGTGTAATATAATCTCTTAGAATATTAAAATAAGAATTTATCATGTAAATTATGATTTCATATTAAAATTAAATTTCACATATTTTAAATACAATTTTCATATAACATAGTCCACTTTTTAATTCTATATTTCAAGAAATGGTTAGGGTGAAGTTTTGGTATTTTCTATAATATTTGAATTGTTTTGGTGAATAGTGAAATATGATAATTTACAGTATTTAAAAAATACATGAAATAATTATTCATGGTTGATGTATGGATGATTTTAACCCATAATTTCAAAATATCATTCCAAATTTACTTTATTTAATCAAGTTAATCATAACTATTTAAATTTTTGTGACAAAATAATAAACTAATAAATAAAATAATCAAAGAAACCCCCACTCCTCCACTTTAAATACCACCCCTTATCCTCACACCACCAAAGCGTATAAAATTAATTATATTATATATAATTTCTTTAAAAATATAATACCCACATATTGGTGTTTATTGTATCTCCAAAATAAAATTCCTATGTTCCTTAAGGATGTTCTCAAGGAGAAAAAGTACAACTGGTAAAATCATATTTTGTTTTCTTTTAAATTATTTTAAATTTATTTTATTTTCTTATCCTCTCATAAAACACCTATACCAAAGTGTAATGATAACTCCAATATAATTTATATATTTTAATTTAATTATGATATTTTTATATGAAAAATTATTTCAACTATTTTCCCCTTTTATTCAAAAAATAAAAACATCATCTGTGAGGTGAGATTTACCAGCATTGTGGAAGATGAGTTTTCATCTTTCAATTTATCCTCAATGTTAGAAAATAACAATATTTTATTGTTCAAAATTCAATTAAATATTCATTAAAATTTATTTAATGGTCTAGAAGTAGTATATATAAATAATACTAATTAATTAAACAAAACAAGTGTGTGATGATCCGAAAAATTCCAAAATAATCTAAATTATTGTCATTTATATTTTATATATCGATTCATCCTCAAATTTGGAAAAGTATTATATATAAGACTAATTAATCATTTTGATATTAATTTACAAATTTTAATTTCAATTATGGATTACTAATCTCATATTACATGATCATTCGTACATGTATCCAAGTTAACCCATCATGAAAACCATGGAAACAAAAAGTACAGAACGATGAAATTGAATCTTATAACTTATAAAAAAATCCATAATCTAATTTAATAAAATTTTAATAATTCAAATACACATTTAATAGGTTACTAATTAAATTATTAATGAATCTAAATTAATTATCACAGAAATTACGTACAAGTGCAGAATAGTTTCAGACGTTAGGTGAGGGTTTCTTCTCAAACCTCCATTTTTCGTCAAGTTATTATTTCTCTATCTTTTACTCAATGTAATACATAAGTATTTCTATCTAATCCACCTAAATTATATTTTAATATTCCAAAAATATTTTTCAATTTTTCTTTCATCAATGGGGGAATTCGGGTTTTTTATTGTTTTCTTTTTAATTGCACCCAATAAGGATGCCCAATTAAAATAATCTTCTTAATTTGAACCGAATTTCTAGTAAAATACGTAATCTATTTTATTAACCTATATTTTTATAAAATAATTGTTTTTATCTTGAAAAAATATCTTAGTTAATTTACATTTTTATAAAATCTATTATTTATTTTCCTTTTTAAGACTCTTTTAGATATCCCCTAAAACTGCAATAAGGTGTCTCGTTTCAAAAGATTTTTAAACACTCTTTAAACATGTTTTCACATGAGCATCAAAATTTTAATATGAATTTTATTTTAATATTCCTGAAATATAATATTCTGTTACTTCCTTTTATATTCTGGGATATACATGTTTACAATTTGATTTTTTGACAAATACCAATGATTTTCAAAAATAAATCTTCTTTACAAAGTTAAAAATGGTATTTCTCTCAGGGATTCCTCAGAAGTTTTTAATATGTCATCAATATTTTCAACATCTAAATTTTAATAATATTATTTATTGATATTAACTTATAATTTTACATTCAAACATATTTTATTTAATTGTTTATGATTATTTACGGGGACGTACTATCTTGATACCATTATCCTTATTAATATGGATGTTTTATGAATATGTTTAATATTTGGGGAAAGCTATGAACATATCATATTATAGATTAAATATGAATGTATATATTTATTTTGTTTCATACCTTTCATACGAGGAAGCCATGGGAGATAATAAGTTATTGGCGGGGCCCACTATAACCCCTCGATGCATTAGTAGGTTTCAAGAGACAAACTAGGAAATGTTTTTAACCATTTGTGTATGGTGTCTTGTATAAATCATTTACTATATGTTTATGATGTACCGTATTGTGTATTACATCAATATGAAATTATTAATTGACATTACATGTGGTTGTTTTACTAGAATAAAATCTGGGGTTATGTTTTATTCTCATGTGATTATTTATACAGAATTATTTTGAAATGATTATATTCTTGCAATATTATATTGTAGATTATATTTTAATGACATGTGTTGTTATATGCTTACATTTCTTTATTGTTTATGTTTATATATTCCACATTATTTCTTACCCCTACTCAGAATCTATTCTCCCCCTTTTTTATGTTTTATTTTCCCCCAAGATGTGATGATGTATATTATGAATGAATTGAAGTGATAATGTAAGTGTATATGGGTGTTTCCAAATTATTTTATTTGTATTTTTTCCATTAATGCTATAATATTACCCTTATATTTGTATATGTTCTTCCAAATCAAATAAACTATTCATTCATTTGGGATACAATCACTTTTTCATAGTACTATGGTAATATTGTAAGGTACCGACTGTAGGATATTGGGGTTGGGGTCTTTACAATCAACCCTCCAAAAGGAACGTATTATCAACAATGTCCTTTAAGAATACATATAAATAAATTTTCAATCAAAATAACCTTACCTAAACTCAGATAGTATGATTTAAACTAATCACATATCGGTGGGAATTTTATGAGTTGTCACTATCTAGTAGTAATGTATTGTGAACAAACTCTAAAAAATACATATTAATTTACAAAAATGATTCATTTATAAATATATATAATATCTCCTTCTCTATCCACATTCAATGTCATTGTAATGAACACCTAAATTTAATAGGTTATAAAAATTATCTAATCAGACCCCATGTTTCTAGATCAATCCATGATACCCCACTCTTTTATCCCTAGCCTCTAAAACATTCATGTTGATAATTTCACTGCTTATACTAATGTGACTCAACTAACGTTATGATATTCAATATCTTATTTATCTAATCCTCAAAATCTTGTGAACTAGAATCACTATTGATCATAGTATATTATTTCAGATTGATTTCTGTAGTGATGTTCACAATAGTGGACTCAACTAAATAATATCCTCTATCACCACCAGTAATGTCCAAAACATTTCATTACAAATGATCATACCACAAAAACTATATGGTGACCCTCTAGATTTATACCTACTAAACCATCCTAAATATCTACTGAACATCGTTGATGTAATTTTTTTATTAAATGATATGTCCACAGTCGATAAATATATATATAATGATGTATAGGAATTTATATTAGAGTTAATCATGGGTATCCATATGTAGAACACAGTTTTAAAATATATTCCAAATATAATTCTCTCAGTTCCCCAAATTTTAATCATGATTAGGAATATTATTCTTTATTATACCATATCTAATCAGAAAAAATGTATCATCCTTTTTCACTGATAATAATTAATAGTTTTTACACATACAACCCATTGCTTGTATATAAATTTCATGTTACTCTTACACAAATGAATCAATTATCGATTAATTTATTTCAATATCCAACACAGGAACACAATGTGACCCTTATCCTATGGTTCCAAATCCCAAAAAATGTACATAACCACATAAAATTTATATTAAATCAATAATCATTTTTAAATTCATCAAAATATTTTCTAATTGATTTATATGAAAACAGTTTTTTTGGGAAAATTTTAATTTAGTTTTTATAAACATTTTTATAGTACCCTTTTTTCGTAGAATATTCAAGCAATAAAAACTAATGAAAATCTATATACGAAATATGATTCTTGTAGTCTAAATCACTCCCAATACCACATCATGTGTAAATAATGATCCCATGATCATAAACCATTTTTTAATTGAAATAACGAGATTTTAAACATAAAAAATAACTAAAAAAATCACACAACCCTTGTATATTGGTACATAGATGTTGAATAGATACTAGCCTTGCTTCCACCACTAGGTAATACAACCCCATATCTATTCCACATGTCCCCAAAAATGTAATCCATGATAATATATTATTTTATTTCTTTTTGTAATGTCACATACCAATATCAAATACCATTTGACCTCAAGGGTACCACTGAAAATACTAGAGGATACTGGATAACAACAATGTACAAGTTTATAAAATGGAATGACTTTACTGTCAATTTCATTCAAATTAATAATGGAAAAAATATATACAATTAAAAATATATTCGATTAATGTGGTACCACGCAAATCATATTACCATGTTATATCCAGTTGATAACCCGTGACATGATCATATATCACTAGTCAAAATGGTGATCACCAAAATCAAAAGATCATGAACATAAAAACATATAAAAGAAATAAAATACAAGGGATTCGACTAAATACGGTCTAAATATGTATCAAAACGACCAATATATATATATATACATATCAATACACCCTAATTAAATCACTTGATATTGGGGACATAAAATGACCTAAACCTAAAATACATTAGACTATGTGTCTAGTGTGACACCAATATATCACTATTATATTGTATATTTTTTAATGTTTTGTTAATTTGATGTATCATGGTGTATAAATCAATTTTTCGGTGTTTAATGGAATTTTGTGGTTTATCAAACCTATATTACATTAAATCATTAATTTAGGAGTGGTGGCCATCATGTAACATACTTTTATACCTATTAAAATTATTCAGGAAAAGGGTGACTTTGTCATGGACTAGGGGTTGTAACATGGTGGGACAATATTCTGTTACATGGTTCATTTCTATGATGTTTTTAATTTGTGTCATGGTTACGGGAACACAGAATGGGTGAGTCTTTATCATCGTGTTTTCATAGGTCAGTTGTATTCATTGCAAAAAGGGATATATAAGTTGTGAAAGACTTGGTAACATGAACTTTTGTTCTACCTCACTAGGATACACCATGATATTGGCCATAATCTAATCCTTGGTCATATTTTGGAGTGGAAAACCGTAACACATTCCAATATAACTATATAATGGTGGGTGTTTTCTATGGGGTACTATTTAAAAGTGTATAGGGACACACTATAGAAGTGTTCTTCCAAAATATTATTTTTTGTGAAAATCTTGTTGTATATATTTTTGATTTTTAGGAGGTTTTACCTCAATTTTCTTCTTCTCATTATGCCGGCCTAATAATTCAATTAGCATATCGTGAAATATATTATTCATCACTATATACCCCATTCATATTAATCTATAATGTCTTTTATGAGGAAAATCCATCATCTTACTCCCACTCCTGCCCTCATATTTTCCTCTTATATTTCATTTATTTAATGAACCAAAATACCAATGGGATGAATTTTATGTTTTGAATAAGTCTAATCATGTCTATTTTTCATAGGGTTAGTAATAGTCATTTTCATGACTACTTGGCCATCATTATTGAAGGATGAGTGATGGGATTTATTTTAGTGGATTCACATATGTTTTTTTGTTAAATTATTTTATTAATCAAGTCATTAAATGATTTGGTACCATAAATGAAATTTCAATTAATTTTATATCAATATATGAGACCCATGATAGGTTTTTAAAATATCTAAAATGTTTTTCATGATTTTAATAAATTAGATTTAATAATATTTTAGTAATAATTTAAACTTTTTTTTCATACTATGTGTCATTAAAAACTACCATTATTATCTTTTAAAATAGTTTATATGATAAAAAGGGTTTTGAGATTATTTAGGTTATCATGGAATGAAATTAATGTTTAAGTTTGGTTTTAAGATATTGTGTGATGTTTTTAATTAAAAAATAACACAGGAAATTCATTGAATTAATGGTTCTAAAAATGAAATTTAATGTGATGGTCCCATGAATATAACAGATGACGATTCAATTAATTTTTGAATATGATGGAGAAGAGGACAATTTAAAGATAGATTAAAAAATAATATGTGGTGCATAATATGAATTTTTTTTATATTTTCCATCAAGGATAGTTTTTATGTGCCCAGTAGTCACTTTATGATATGTGTTATTGATTATTATACACCATAATGGTGATTAACATCAGTTATTGTGCCCCCTTTTTATGTGATGAATTATGTTTAATTTTTCCTTATGTGGGATGAATTTTTTTTTGATTGACACTTATGAATGGATGTGAAATGGAATATTTATTGTGATAGTGTTTGAGGAGACACAAAACTTTTTTTTATACACCATAATTTATTTGTTGATTATTTTTTTGTTAACTAATCACATATTCCTTGAAATGTCATAGGAATTTGAGAATTATTTGGAATTATTTAGTCGTGTTTAGATTTACATTTATCCCTTTGAATATACTGTTGGTGCTAATCAAAATTACCTCGTGATATTTTGGGATATGACCAACATGATCTATAAGATTATATCGATCTTACTATAAAATTTATTTTTTAATAAATGTCTCTATATATGTAACATTAAACCTAGTTAGTTTCCCATGTTTACTAGATCTTATAAATGATTATTTTGGTTATCCCATTTTATATCATATTTAAATCCTTTATATCTTGATTTGACTCTACAACAAAATTTATTGATTATTAATTTTTCATTATCTGTCGACATATCAACCCATGGATGTTGTAATGTCCTGTCACCCACAACCAATGATCAGTGCCTAAACTAGTAGTCACAGCAATACCTCAGGTGTTTCCACCCATACATAATAGGTTAACCACTAGTAGTTATGTTATTTTGGATAAATTTTAGACAATTTACCCTCTGGTTAGAGTTCCAATAATATAAGAAATAAAATAGAAAATAGAAAACCATATAGAATAACATCTTAACAGTCGAATGTGGAAATAAATAAAAAATCAAATATGGATACATAATCAGAAAATGATTAAATCGGAAAAATTACACTATTGATCCCCTATGGGTGGCTCAAGTATATACAAGTGGTACATGAATCAGACGATTTAATAATAATTAGCCCATTGGGTCCTGAGTGTTGCCTAGGTAACATTAGCTTACACTAAAAAAAGTATTTTAGAAAAAAATAAAGTTATACCTTTCCTAATTCTTTAACTATAACCTATAATAAATAGTAGTTTGTTAGGTTACAAACCGTGGAATGAGAAGCGTGTGAGTACATCTCAGTAGCCCTCCAGAAATTCCATCCTTGTAAATAAATAATCCACATACCATGTTCATAAAATTAAGAAAACAAATAAAATATCTAGTAAAAATTTTAAATTTATAAATACTAATCAAACCCATAAATAGAGGCCCAAGTTCACCCTAAGAATGGTACATACATTCTTCAGCTAGTGTCATTGTGTTTCAGATCACATTGTATGGTCCATTATAAGATACCCCAAACATGTATGTGGGTATTCTACCTATTCATGGTCCAAATAAAACCCAAGGGTAGTATACACATCTTCAAGGACCAAATATACAAATAGGGACCATGTTTACCTTTATATTATCAATCAATCCCAAGATTTACATGTGATGGATGTACACCATGAGTTTAACCATAAACCACAATTCTATCTAACCATTAAGGTGGATGTGTTCACCCTGAGTTTAACCATCAAATAAAACCATGGTAGTTAGATTTCATCCTAATGTCCATAAAAGTCATATAATAAAAAATAATTATTAATTTTATTTCCAATAGTCCTAACTAGTGACCATTTCCATTTAGAACATAAAATAAAAATAAATAAATTATGTTCGGTATCAATTGATTTTATTTTTAAAAACCACTTAAAAACATATCATTATATGTATCATGGTTAGAATGTTTTTAATACATTATCATTGATACACAAAATTTACCAAACAATTTTTTTCATAAACACTCAACTAATTACCAAACCATTATTCAACATTAATGTTTAACATTTCATATAGACTAAAGTAAGAGTGGATTCAATCAATAATTATTAATAGATTTGGAATTCCATTTGATCACCATAAATTCATTTAGAAATTTAATCTTTAACCTTTTAACATTGTTAACCATCTAATTAAGACAATACACTTTAGGGATGGAGTTCCACTTGGTTCCTTCATTAAGTGTTACACATTTGATTTTATAAATCATGATTTACAAGATATTTCCCCATTTCATGGTCAATCCCATGGAATGGTTTCAAACATGGAATTAACTATTAACTAATTTCTAGGGAACATTCAAAGAGGAATTTTATTGTGACCCTATTTTTTCATACATGGATATTACAATATTTTAAAGGTAAACAACATTATAGCAATATAAATTCAGGATCAAAATGATTAGAATCTTGGGGAAATTAGGCTCATGCATGATTTTTACATAATAAAACATAAAAATTATTTAATTACTTATTATATAGATTTTAAGTGTCCCTCACGTTCTACTAATACATGTAATCATATCAGGATATACATGAATAATATGGGTTATCTAAAATCCATGTAAGTTTAAAAATAAGAATAAGAATCACTATAACATTGGGGAGTATACTCATTATCAACATAACATAATCATATGATCATCATAAAAGTTATCATAAGAATCATTAGATAATGTGAATGAATTTTTCAAATCATAAAAATGAAACATCATGTCTTAGGGGTCAAATACCACACATAGTTGTGAACAAATCAAGCATCATGTTCATTGATGACATATGTGCATAATCCTATCAAAATCATTATGATCAAAGATAGAATAAACTACACACATATTGTGAATTATCTCATGAGATACATCACATTACACAATGAATTGGAGTTATATATAATTCTACTCCCACCTATCACATGATAACATTTACATATTAATGCATGCCACATAGAACGTATAAAAATTGTAGTCAAGAAATAACCCATCGAAATGAATCGGTTTCATAATAATTTTATAATGAATAAATTCATGAATAAATATTGTGGGATCTCATTTGAAAAAGGTGTGATCAATGGAGCCGAGATGTGTTTAGGAAAGAATATTTCTTTTAAAAAATCATTATTTTTTTCATCAACCCATGTTTGAAAAATTGATATCATAAAAAAATGATAATAATAGTGAAATTATATTTATGGAATATTAAATGAATACACAAACTGAAACAGTTGTGAATGAGGGAAACCCCAAGGAATCTATGTTGGGTTTGAGAATCCCCTTACATTATTACTCGGTTAATTTCGTCACATTCATGCCATCAGAATAATAAAATAATGTTTATTAATACACTAATTTATAAGTTAATTAACATTATTTATAAGATATTTATCTATTATGATCATTGAATTTTTTTTGTTAATTATTTTATGAAATTTATGAGTTTTTATATCATGATTTTTCATAAAAATTTCCCATTTTTCATTTATGTATCTATTTTATTAAATGTAAATTATATATTTTTGGTAAATATAGAAAACATTATATAATAAATAAATTAAATATTAATATATTGTATATAATTTATACCATCAAACCATTAAGGTGGTTATAATAATTTTCAAGGAAATGTCTCTATAGGTGGGTAACCAACCTTTAACGTGGCACTATTGCAAGGGTGGGAAAGGGAAGTATTGAATTGATATTTTTCATAAATATGACATTTTCATGTGGTTAAAATCATAAATATAATGTTAAAATACATTATAATAATTTTTTATAGGATTTTAAATGGAATAGGGTTAAAAGAAGAAAGAGAAGAATAAAACATGGAAGAGTTAATAAAGACATACTCTTTCCTTAGTGTAGCTTCTCTAGTATGATAAGATAACTCCTTGGTGATTGGAGATATATTGATCCATAAAATACCTATGCATTCTAAGAGAATTAATATGGAGGATTTGGAAAGATATTGGGCTTTTTTAATTTATGATAGGAGTGTATTTCCAAGGGTAGGGAGAGGGATTATTTAAACTTGAGGAGAGGGGTTTTTTAGAAATAAATATTGAATTAAATGTATATCAAATGTAAAACTGGTAATAGAGAATTATTTACATTATTAATCATATATTAATATTATATAATGAGTTTAGGAAATTAATTATCTTTTATAATTCTATTTAATTACGCTATAATAAAGGAAATTGGGAATAAATAAAAATTGTTATTTAATGGAATCTCTTTTGACTGTGGGTTTTGAAATATATTTTTATTTTTTTATATTATGTTTATTAAATTTTAATGAAACAAAATATGATATTAAATATAAAATGAAATACCCAAAAGTTATTTATGGTATTACATCCTTATTACACCATGAATGATGTAATTTTAGTTTCACATGTTATGTAAAAAACTACATTTTAATAATCAGCTGAAAATTAAAGGATATCCAAAAATTACCATAAAATAACCCATCGATAATTTCAATATTATAATTTTAAAATTGGTATTTCTTACATAAATAAATTTCTGTAATAGTTAATTTAATATTTTAATATAAATATAAATATTTTTATAAAATATATTAAAATAAGTTATATTAAAAATGTGTTTATATTTTCTTTGAGTTTCTTAACACTGATATTAAATTGTTTGGAATTATAAAATTTATCTTTACAAAAAAATAATAATTATAAATATTATTTTTATTAAAATTTATTATATGATTTAATATTACTAATCCAAAACACATGTTACTATTCCCAATGGTCAGGTAACTATTCTTCATAGTGACATTTCTCTTACTTGTGATCACATTACTCCCTTTATAGACTAATCTATTATTACACTCAATATTAAACTCAATTTCCATCAATGTTCTATATTTCCATAATGTTTCATGGTTTACTAATTATTTTATTCTTCTCTATAGTTTTTTCAGTGTGCCGATAATTCTTGTATATTAGGACAATCCACATTTTTCTATTTTAACTTTTCTAATTTTTATTTTTTTGTTCATTTTTAATGTTTTGACGTTTATTTTTTTTATTTTTTATTTATGTAATAGTATTTATTAATGATACGAACTCCTTTTTGGTTACACTATTTTTAATATGTATAATATTATATAATATAATACAACACAAATTTAATGAGGTAACTTTTTTACTAAAAACAATAGATCATTACATCCTTCTTCCCTATAGAGGGTTAGTCATTGAAATTTAAACTCATATTATCAGTTGAGAATAGGTGAGGGCACTTCTGTTTCATTTCCTCCTCTTTTTCCTATGTCACATCTTCAATTTTATGTTTCATCCATAACACATTTACATGGTGTGTTTTTTTGTTGCGTAAAAATTTATCTCTATGGTCCTAGATTTTCACCTACTACTATTTGTATAAGAGGTCATTCTCTAGTTTTACCACCATTGGATTCAATACATGTGACTGATCAGGTATGTTCTTCCTTAAGAGTGATATGTAGAACACATCATGAACTTGAGTCATACATAGTGGAAGTGAAATCCTCTAGGCCACTTCTTCTATATGATCAAGGATCTCAAAGGGGCTAATGTAACGTGAAATAAGATTCCATTTCATTCCAAATCGCATGTCTATCATCCATCAGGATATTAAGAGGTATAATATGGTTCCAATATAGAACTCTAAGCCCCATATATGTTTTTCAACTTGTATCTTTTTCAAACTCTAAGAATATTCTATATATTTTTGGATGGATTTAATATTCTTTGTCCTCTCTTTCAATAGATCAGATCCAAGTATCTTTTGTTCACTAACTTCAACCAAAAAAGTGGGAGTTCTAAATTGATTCCAACAAAAAGATTCATATAGATCCATTTGAATTCTCAGGTGGATGATGTTATTATTTTATAAATCATATAATGGGATATGTTGATCCCATCATCAATGAAATTCATTAAGCAGAATATTAGAACATCCATGAGTGTCTAGATTTCCCTTTCAGATTGGACATCTATTTTGGGGTGATATACCCTACTGAAATTCAATTAATTAATCTAATAATGTTGAATAATTCTGTAGAATTTAGAGTCGTTCCAAATATCATGATCAGAGAAGATCAAACGTGGTATCCCCTGCAGCCTCACAACTTCCTTCACATATATCAGGGATTTTTTTTCTAGTGATCAATATTCTTGATTATAAATAAAGATGGATTTCATGGCGATTCGATCCACAAAAACACATATCAAATTTTTTCCATTGGATTTTCTCAGGAGACTAATGGGAAAGTCCTTAATGAAATTCTCCCATTTCTATGTGGGTATAGACAATGGTTGAATCATCCCTTTTTACTTTATTCATTCTACTTTGACTTTCTGACATAGAAAACACCTTGAGATGTACTAAAAAAGATTCTTCTTCATGTTTTCCCATTAGAAGTGTTCATAAATATCATGATACATCATGGTGCTTCCAAGATGGATAGAGGAAGATGAGATATGTGCATTATCCCATATCTCCATCACTATCTCAGCCGGTGAAGGCACATAAATCCTCTTTCCACATATAATCAAACCAATTTAATTGATATGTACCTCATATAGAATCAAAAAAATATATATATTACCTTATTTTGTTGTTCTAGTTCACCCATTTATGCCCATTTGATATTTTATTATATAGATATATGGACAGTTGTTTAGGAAAGTTAAGATGTATTCCCTACAGTTATGACATCTTTATATATCTTTTGCATATATATGAAGATATGGTCTTTCTAAATCAGCATCATGTATAGAGTAGATGGTTTATTTTTTGTAAGATAATTAGATAGCATATGTGCCATTCCTGGATGGTACTAAATAGTTAAATCATAGTAATTGATTTTCTCTAACCATCTCATTTGTTGCATGTCGAGTGTAATTTGTGTTAATCCATGCTTCATATGTTTATGATCGGTACATATGTCACACTTCTCACCATAGATATAGTTCTATTAAATCATTAGATCAAATATTATAGTTACTAATTCTAGATCATGCGACGTGTAGTTTTTTTCATGAATCTTTAACAGTTGTGGGGTGTATGCTATCAGCTTATCTTTATGCATTAATAGACATCCTAATAATTTATTTGAAACATCAATTTATAAAAAAAATTAATCTCCACCTGTTGTTAGTGTGAGTATAGGTGTTGTGAATATTATTTTCATGTGCTCCTTAAATACTTCCTTATAATATTCCATCTAGATATAAATTACCCCATTCTGAGTAAACATAGTTTCAAGGATAGAAAATAATGACACATTTCTCATGAAATATCGACATTACAAAACCAACACATTTAAAATATGGATTTATACAACCCTAGTTGTGATAGGACTTTCCAATATTTCCGTTCTCATAGAAGGGTACACCAAAATTCCCACACTATTGATCACATTCCTAATGACTGCGACACACTGCTTCCAAAAATCACACTTACTAAACTTTGCATACATTTTTTCATTCATAATATCATCGAAAAGATATTTATATAATCTTCATATTGTAAACATTTCTTGAAGTAAATGAGAATATCACTGAGAATAACCATCAAAAATTTGTTGAGGTTGACTCCAAAGATTCTATTCATCAAATACATGACGATTTCAGGGGAATTAGTAAGTTAGAAGAGAATAACTATGAACTCATAGTTCCCTTGACTTATATGGAAAGTAGTCTTCTAAATATCTTTATTATTAAACTTTAATTGGTGATATCAAAGATTATGATCAACCATTGAGAGGTACTGAGCTCATCTTTGTTGATTGAAAAAGTTATCAATACTCATAGGATGATACCTTATCTTTATGGAGTTCTTATTGAGTTCCAGATAATAAATACAAAGGATCATTGGTCTACCCTTCTACATGAAACGAGAACTGGTGCACCTCATGGTGATGAATTTGGGAATATGAACCCTTTTTCAAAACTCACCTTCAACTATTTCTTTAACTCTTCTAGTTAAATTAGGTCCATCATGTAGGGGAATTTGGACATAGTCTTGGATTTGAGAATGAGGTATATTGAGAACTCTATCCCACAATCTAGTTGATTATAAGGTAACTTATTGAGAAATATATCAGTGTATTCCCTAAAAATGGAATATCATCTTGGTTGATAATATCATTTGAATGAACCATTTGAGAAAGGTATTCTTATTTATAGATTATTGACACCCACAAAGATGATTTTTTTTCAAAAGGAGATGCATGATCTTCCTTAAATTTGTAGAGGAAAATTGTATGGACTAGAATATTAAAATTTGATTCCATTTTCCAATAGTTAATGTGAGATAAATATATTTTTAGATAATGAAAGCCCAGTATAACATTGAATTACTCTTGGGGAAGTATTACGAAATTTTATTGAAGAAAATCCTATACAGAAAAACTTGAGAAGATTCCAACACTTGGGTTCAAATGATTTAACTAGTATGTCATATTTTAGATAACTCTATTTCATGGAATTAGGGATTCAATTGAAAATTTCTATAAACACATATGTTATATAATAATAGATATAAATAGAATCAAATAAAACCTTTCTATTCGTGATTGGATATGAATTGTACCTTATAATATTTCATTTTCTTTCTCCACTACTATAATTGTGATTGCAAAAGATTTCCATTTCTACTTTGGATTTGGTGGATACTAATTCTAATTACCCCAAGAACTCGAGGTTCAGTTTATTGTCCTGAGTAGTTTCCTTGATCTTCATAGTTGAATCGTTGAACCATAGGTTGTGAATTATATGTTTCCCTCTTTCACTCCATCATATTGGCCGAATTTTTCATGTATCTTCGAAATTCACAAGTTTAATAGACGTCCCTCTCTCTATTGATGAATTTAGACACCACTTTGATAGAATTATCATAGTTATTCTTCCCACATTTTTGACATGTGGGTAGTTGGATCCTCTTGCCACCTTTTGTAATTTAACCTAGATGTTTTAAAATCATTTCTTCCATCCTTATCTCCATAACTATTGAACCATTACCAAAACTCAATCAGTACTTTTATATCACGTTGAACAACTTCTTCATAACTACCAATGTCATGGAATTGAAAAGCCTCTAAAAGTTGTTGTTTTCAACCACCAAGGATTCTATATATTTTTCTCTCATTATTGGCGAAAAAACTTAGTCTTATCTTTCATTCATTGTGACTTTTTCCTCCTAATCCTTGACAGATTCACCTTTCATGTTCTTCATCTCTATAAGTAATCTCTTCATATTTTTTAAGGGTTATAGGGAAATGCATGGTAAGAAATATTTTCATAAACTATTCCTGATAAAACATTTTTGTTTCAACATTTGGATACGTGTTTTTTAACAACACCCACCATTGATCAAATTCCCCATCTAAATGATAAACCACCAGAGTCAGTGTCTCCTTTTTAGAAAAATGGATCATTGTAAAATCTCCATCTAGTTAACCCAACGTTCCACAAAAAGTTGTTCAGAATATCTACTAAACGTTGGTGGTAGTTTCCGCGTAAATAAAATTGTGTCTGGATGATCCTTCCTGGATGATGGTGGTTGTTCCACATTATCTAGTTAACGATTCATATCAAGATATTGTTGGGTAATTAGCTATAAATTTTTTTAACTTCACATCCCATGTAATTGGGGATGACGTTCATAAAATAATTTCATTGTACCTCACATGAATTATTATCCAGGTTTCTACTAGTTCCCACTAATTTCTAAAATAGAAATGTTATGAAGAAACCATAAGTCAATTAATCATGAATAAATTATATATTTTTTTCACAATTAACTCTAAATTAATATCTTATGGGGTCCCTAAGTTAATCATTTTTTTAAATCAAATTTTCTCATATGTTTACCAATACATAGTATTTTCCAATGGGACTTCAGTAATTTTTTCTAATCATAATTCCAAAATTAACTAATACATGTTTCGATACAAAGTATAGTGACCCTAATTTTTCATAAATGAGGTTTAATTCCTTTTAAATATAAAATACATAATTGGGTTACAAATCAAGAATCATAAAATTTAGTTTCATAGGAAAATTAGGATCATACATTAAATTTTCATAACAAAACATTAAAATTATTTAAATCCTTCTTCTCTAGATTCATAGTGGACCTAATGATATCCATAGTACAAGTAATAACCTGAGGATATATATCATTGAATGGGTTGAGGAACATGCCATGTATTGTGATAAATTAGGACATGAATTAATATAATGTGGGGGATCATAGCAATTAAAATAATAACATAAGAATATTAACATCATCATAATCATTATAGGAAGAATTACATAATGGAATGGAATGTGACGATGCATTAAAAATGAAACATTATGTCTCCGGGGTCAAATACCACACATAGTTTTGAACAAATCTATAATCTTCTTCACACATTACATATGTGCATGATCATAAAATCATCATTGTGAAAAAATATGAAAACATGTTCAAGAATATTTCACATTATATCATGAGATACATAATATTACTCAATTCATTTGAGGATTATATAATTTCTGGCCCACCTATCACATCATAACATTTACATATTAATAAATTCTATATAAAACACATAACAATCGTAATAATAACATAAGGCATTGAAATGAATGAGATTAATGAGAATTTCAGTAACTATACATTCATGAAAAGAATTTTGGGCTGCAAAATGAAAACGGAAAAACCATTCTTGGTATAAGATTCGTCAATCTTGAGTGATGATGAAATAATCTCAAGGGAGCCAATATGTGTTTTGGAAAAAAGTCTTCATTTTGGAAAATATTTATATTTGACATTAATCCAATTTGTAAAAAACAATATCCTTGAAATGACATTAGAAGAATAGTGAAATTATATTTAAGTAAAATTATGTGAATATCTATACTGAAACTATTTTGAAAATGGGAAAACGTAATGAAATGACTTTTGGTTTTAGAATCCCCTTACCATAATTTCCATTTAATTTCAACACATTTTCACCTACTAAATAATAAACTTATGTTTACAAAAAATGTGATACAGAAGTAAAATATTGTAATCTATAAAAATATTTATCAATTATTCTAAAGGGATTATATTTATTAATTTTTTTAATGAATTTGATGCATTTTTTATATCATGTTTTTCTTAAAAAATATATATTTTCCCCAAATTTTACTATTTTGAGAAATGTAAATAATAAATTAGTTCAATAAATATAGAAGAAACTAATAAATGTAATTAAATAATTAAATAATATATATAATTCATAATTTATATCCATAAATTTGTTTATAATAATTTTATTGGAAATATCTTTTTAGGTGGTTAACCGACTTTACTGGGATGCTGTCAAAATGGTGGGAAAGTCATGTATGGTATTTATATGTTTCATAAATATGCTAATTGAAATTGGATGACACAAATAATGTAACAATAAAATAATTTATAATAAATTTTATAGTATATAATTTAAAAAGGAATATGGTAAAAATAATAATGACAATAAGGAATGATGGAAGAGTTAATATAGACTAACTCTCTTCTCGGTGTAGGTTATCTTTTATGACACTATAACTAATTTGTTATTGGAGATCGATTGCTCTGAAACATCCCAATAGATTCTAAGAGGATTAATAGGGAGTATATGAGCAGATATTGTGCTTTTAAATGGATGGTACAAGTGGTTTTCCATGGGGAGAGAGAGGGGTAATTTATACTTGAAGAGAGTGGTATTTTAGTATCAAATATTGAATAAAATAATATATCAAATTTAAAAGATGTAATAATTAATTTTTTATATTATAACTAATATATAAATATAATAAAATGAGATCATGGCTTTATAAACCTCCATATAATTAAAATTCATGTGGTTAATAAAAACTAAAGTGGAAAGAATGAAGAATTTGCATTTTAAGGAATAACTTTTGACTTTTGGTTTTTGAATGTTATTTTTATGATTGGAAATTAAGGTAAATTTATTGCAATGAACCATTTATGAAAGTAAATATACCATGTAATAACCAAAAGTACCCAAATATATTATGTCTTTATTACATCATAAATGATGTAATTTGAGATATACTAGTTATGTGAAAAACTGTATTATGACTATACACCCAAAAATTAATGTATTTCATAAATTTAACAAAATATAACCCCTGGATAATTTCAATGTGTTGATTTTAAAAATTACATTTATTTAACAGAATATATTTATAATATAATAAATAATACATTTATTATATTATAATAAATATTTTTACATAATAATTTAAAATATAGTTTATTAATAATGTGAATATATTTTATTTGAGTTTCTTAATCATAGTTTTTTTTAAATTATAAAATATAAACTGACATAAATTAATAATGATAAATATTATTATTGTATCAATTTTTTTGAGGTAAAATTATATTTCCTATACTCATGTTATTAATATTGATATGCACATTAATCTTCGCAACGATCACATTACATCCTATATATACTATTATATTATTGAACTAAATATTCAACTCAATTTCACAAAAATTTATATTTTCCCAAAATTTTAATTTGATTTACTAATAATTTAAGTCTTATTTATGGTTTTTTTGGTTGTGGTGATGATTCTAGTTGATTGGGGTGATCCATATTAAAAAAAATTATTTTTCATTTTTCATTTTTTTGAAGCTATAATGTTTAGAATTATAATTGGTTTCATTGAGGATTAATGTAATAATATTTACTAATGAAAAAAGGGAAATTGTCAGTTTCTCTATATTTTTACATGTATAATATTATATAATATAATACAAAAAAATTATTTTGGAATTTTTTTTTACAAAACTCCATTTTTTTCATAGATAAATTAGGTAATCCTATAATTAACATTAAATTCAAATAAGGAAATTCATTATGAAACCAATTGTTACATACTACACCGACTATTTATAAAAAAATAGGTGATTAATATTGGTAAATTGGATGACCCCATCCCTTATAATTACGTACATTCACATGCTCATTATCAATATTTGTTTCAACATAGAACAGAAGAAAAAGACATTGCATAATAATTAATAAAAAAGAGAACTTGATATCAAAAATTATATAACTCTCATGAATTGTGTGAAAATATGAAAAATTATTGGAGGAAAGATAGAATCCACCATATAATTCAATCAATACAAATGGGAGCTCAAAAATACCAAAATTTTATGATACCCCTCATGGAATAAGGAGGAGGAAGTGACAACCAAGGGGAGGTCGATTATGTAAAAAAGATATAATTAATTAAAATAATAGGGAATAATGGGAGTGTAAGTCATATTTTACACCATTTAAAAACATCCTTCCCATTCCTTACACATAGAATTACGGTCCCCTAATTGGTTGACAATCCTTGTAGGGCCACACCACTACCAGTTTTTCATTAGCTAGACAGTGGCACTGAAGCCCCTTACCTTCATTCGTTAGTCTCATCCCAAAAATTCTCTTCTATTTTTAGGCATCCCAATACCCTATAAAACATTATTCCATGCCCTAAAAATAGAGCATTATAGTGGTTCCAAAAATTTTAATTTTAATACATGCTTCGATAATTAATATGAACATTCCAATGAAAAAAACACGTTCATAAAATTGTGAACTCTTTTACAGACATGGGGTTTATGACATCCCCACCTTATGATAACTCATCTAAAAGGGGAACATACATGATTAGATACGAATCCTACTAAAAAAATTAAATAACACAAACCACTAGTTATAATAATGTAGAACACACCCAAACCATTTTGTCTACAATTCCCCACCCCTAGAAAAATCTCCAAACTCCCTTAAATAATTGACATCACCCATCTTTAGTAAATGCCACTATTATATCAGACTATTATCACATGAATATTCTAATATGAACCCATCAACTACTTCGTGAGACTATAGTCCCCATGTCCAATGAGCATAATTTTTCATATCATTAGACCATCACATTGAACTCTTAGTTGTTAAGACTAGTCACTACAAATAATAGAAATATTTGCTGAAACCCATACCTAGTTCATTACATGAATTGGTATGGTTGGTTTTCCATATATAAGATAAATAAATAAATTATGAAAACCTTTTCTGGTGTGTTACGTTTTTCACTATCTCACAACACATTCATCCAATCAATACAGGCACAGAGAAACCCATTAATTTTATGCAAACGAATAAATGATTATGACCATCATCAATTATGTGGAATGATGATGTGATTTACATTTTTATATCTAGGAATATTGTGATTCCCACTATAATGAATTAATTATAACTACTGATCGGTACTATTTAAATTCCCACTCATATAATCACTTTTCGAAAAATATCTTGATGGTTTATCTCCATTCGTGGTATTTTTTCCATCAAATAATACCTAGAAACTTTTAAGAAACCCAATGAATTCCAGTCTTACATTCGTCCAAAACTCATCAATGTGTCTGAAGAAACCCTTAAACTGACACATGGTTTCATCTAATCAGAAGATCATTTGAATTTCTATCTAAAACTCAGACAGTGCCTATTATTTTCTAATGATATTCTTACAAACATTTTTCCACAATACTATATCCTCCATCGAGTGGATCATGACTTCCATACATCCCCAAGATAACTTATTCCATACCACTAATCTCCAACCATCTACATGCTATTATAATGATGATTTATGTTGCATTAACTTTTGGAAACATGTGTCACCTAAAAAATAATGTAATATTCCCAATCTAACTTCAAGTGTAAAATAATGGTTAGGCGATCAACCAGAAAAACTGTACATCGGATGTATCACAATTACTAATGCACCTCCAATCCAAACCCTAACCAGTTCTCATAAAAAAAATCCTGATCATGAAATCATAACATTCATATCTGTTGGAAATCATAAAAACAACCCAATTAGATTCACGTATCCATTGAATTCCCATTCCAAATATTGATTTTATAAAAACTAGTTAACCACAACCATGATCCAACCCACACAAGGGACATCAATACATGACTATTATGATGATCCCCACTATAGGAGTCTCTTTATTAAATCCTTACTATTTCCAAATTATCACCACCTCAACTCTTTCATGCTCGTCACCAAAGACACTGGCGATAATAATTCCTCACATAAATAACTGTTATCCACTATTAAATCACAAGAATGTCCTCCATGACATTTTTTAAGAATCCAATAAACCTATAGAGTGACTATGAAATATGACTAATATAAATTCCCTATCAAAATAATAAGGATTTCAGCCCGGTAAGAACCCATCAACATCATTCAGGAACCACACTGTGAGAGAAACTATCCACTACGTCCCAATAAGTCCCATTAATCATACATGTAATTTCTGATAAATTGTTCACCGTATCTCTAAAACAAAAAAATACTATGATGTATAATCAATTTTATCTCCCACTAGGATCCAAAAATAAAACATTAAATAAATAGGAGACATTGAGTGTCTTCTACTTAACCACACATTTCTATCCAAACCAAAGGGTTTCATGCCTAACTACAGCCAGTAAGAGACAATAAATGTAAAGACCCATGAGTTTCAAAGAAATTTTATTTTTTTCGTAAATTCTTTGGGATCTTACAAGTACGCAGTTTCTGAAGTCACCTGATTCCGAGGCCCAGTGTGCTCAGAATTAATTTCCTATGTTTAGCTCCGGTACGTTCAATGGACGAGCGAGCAGGTTTTTATATATTTTTAACTGGTTCATAGAATTGAATTTTGAGCGCGCTGATGAAACCGCAGTGCCAGTAATTTTAAATAGGACTTTTACCGTAGATGCTTTTTCATGGAAGAAGGAGTTAAATTTTGTGGTTTAAATATGAAGTGAATAAAAAATTGTGGAAAAAATATTATTCTTTATCTTAAGTGGTTATATCCAACATGGGGTAGTTAGGATGGGACCCACAATCTCCTAACTACGCATGTGATGATAATTGTGAAGTGGGTTCCACACGTTCCCCAACAATTCACATTCCATATACCCCTTAAACCTCCCATTAAACTCCTTTATTTTTAATGTTGACAACCCCATTTTATTTATTGGGGTGACTTTTCCTCTCCTCTCTAACCCTCATTAAATGATTCCAACATTTCACCCAATTTATTAGAAAACTCATGGTTTAATTAATTAAGTGAATTGGAATTGGAATTTTTAAAATTTTAATGCTTGGAAAAATAAAATAAAATAAAAGGAAGCCTTAATTTATTTTGGGTTAGAGTTGTTGTGTGAGGAGATTTGGGAGAACTCTAGAATTATTTTAATAACATCATCCTTCTGTGAAGAACTCCATACTCCCTCGAAGAACATCACCACATTGACGAAGAAAATCGTCACCACAAGGAGAGATGACGTGCCTTTCATTTTTCTCTCCACAGTTAGTGTGAGACATCGTTCCCTCCTTGGACGCACGCCAACACCGTCTTCAAAACCTCACCTCGCGACGCCATCTTCCACGACGCTGGTAAACGACATCATTTTTTTAGGTAGGGGTTATGTTCAATTTTAATGGATTAAGATCGTTCTTTAGTTTTTCATTTAGTATCTCGATTTCCTTGGCCGATTGATATCGTTTTAAGCGGAGGGTGCGGGCCGAACGAATAGGGCCCGACAACCCTCAGTTGTACTCATTAATTATTTTAGAATTGATAATTGTAGGAGGTGTAAGCACAACGCCGCCGCGCCGTGTTGGGAACGAGGCAAAGGGAACCAGTTCCATCGTGCTGGTTGTGTGGAAAGAACCGCAACCCACTACTCGGGCAGCTTCAATGGAAGAACTGGCTGACCAGTCAGCTGGCCGGGCGAAGAGGAGTCACGGAGCCAGAAGGGCGCCACGCTAGAAGACCGTACGGCCTGTCGGCCGGCTGGGCAGAACTGGACCGCGACGCCCAGAGGATGATGTGGCAAAGAAGCCACAGCCCATTGTGCGGTCCATGTGTGCCAGGGGGCCAACCGATATAGCCGGACGGTTTGGGGACGGCTGGCGCCACCTGGCACCGCTGGTGCAGAAGACCCTCCCCCCCGGAGCCCACTCGGCTTCGGCCGAGCCAGCCGGGCCGCGCCGGGCCGGGCCGGGACGTGCCCCACAAGCCCGGGCCGGGCTGCGCCCCGTCGGGCCAGACCACGCCACATCGGGCTGGGCCGCCCCACTTCGGGTCGGGCCACGTTCCTTTGGGCCGACATGAATTTTCCCTTCGGACTGGTCCGACACCCCTGCTGGGTTAGACCCGTCAAACTAGGAAAACCCGACCCATTTTCCCACTAGGCTAAACCGGTCGGTCCCGTTAATTACATAAATGGGGTTAACATAAATACCACACGTCCGATCGACGCGCCGTCTATGGAACTAATACTCCTTCGATGAGATGATCCTTTTGCGATACTCTAAGTGAGTTTCAGATGATTTTGGATATCAGCTGGGTTAGAAACGAGCAAATTTCTATCTGGGCCCCTGGGACGGAAATGCCTATATCTCTCATACCGGGTGATTGATTGACGCAATGTATGTTGCGTTGAGATCCTTTTGACGAGACAGAACTTCAGGATACATCAACTCTTGAGATTGTGACAGTTGATGTATCGACCCTCTTGGATCGTGGAGCGGACTCTCCTGGAATCGAGCGTGCTGTGTGCGGGAACCCTAGAGTTGGCTACGACTGCGACGACGATGACGACTGTACATGGATCCTACGTGGTATCGAAAGTGAGGAAGACTATACATGGATCCTAAGTGGGTTCGGTGGCAATGATTACTATACTAGGATCCTACGTGGGTTCGGCAGCAATTAATTCTGTACTTGGATCCTACTTGGGTTCGGTAGGGGATATGATTCAGAGGCTACATCTATCATCTGCACCCCTCTTCGTGAGTAGTATACCTGTGTGAGCTGAGTCTTGACTTTCAATCATTATCTTTGATATTACTGTCTTGCATTCTTGTGTGGACTGAGCTGTACTTTCCTGTGTGGACTGGGTTGTACTTGGGCTCTAGAGTTGGAGACGAACTGGAATTGATGACTTAGGTATATGTATGAGAATATAACATAGTAGAGTTGTTTGATACTTAATGTTTATTTCATTACTTTGTGGTTTATCCTTTGTGGATTCTGGGTGGCCATCGGGGTCTTAGGGTCCCTACTGAGTATCGTATACTCACCCACACACAAGATATGCCTGCACTACATTGTGTTGGTTACAGATGACAGACAATGCTGATCGTGGTTGAGGCTTGTGGAGCGGGAAAGTATCCGGAGGTGGACTATTAGGAGAGACATACACGGAGCGGATGGATGGATTCGAGGAGCTGAGGAGACCATCTGTACCCACCATTCAAGAGGGGTTTCCGTAGGACGTCTCGGTGGTTGCTGCTTTACATTTTGGCCATTGTAATTCACTTTTCTCAGTGGTAATGTACTTTCAGTTGGATTTGTATACAGGCCCATTTACATTCCAGCACTTAATTTTATACTCATTTTACTTAGTGTATACTTCGTCTTGAGTACTCTGTTGTGTTTGTTTTCTTATATAAAGTTAATTTGTTCCCTTTTATCGGGATTATCTCCTTTGGTGCTAGTCGCCATCCCTTGGCCTATAGAAGGTGGGTTTGGAGTAGTCACGACCTGGGCCCCGAGGATGAGTCGTGACAAATTGGTATCAATGGAGTTGGTTCTACCGTAAAACTCAGGACTCTAATAGTTCTATATATGGGAATAAATAGTGTTAAGGGTATTAATTGTGGTTATTAGTTCAAGGAGTCCAGTGTTGGTGGGGCGGCCGACGTATCCATACACCAGGACCCTGACTTCTGATTTCCGACTCAGGGCACTAAAACACTGATTGCATTTTTGTTTTAAAAGTCTTATTTGTGATTACTTTGTGTCAGCTCACTAGGTATACTATATTAACCATGGAGAACCTGTTTCTTTTCAAGATGGACCCACGATGTCAACCATCAAGGGTTCCCAGTTACGTGTGAGATGGCAGCCCACCGGGCGATGATGCCTCAGTGCAGGGCCCCATCACAGCAGAGGCACTGACGGTACCTCTACCTCCCGAGAAATCAATGCCACCAGCCCCAGAATCTGAATGTGCATGTCGCCTAAGTGCGCTGCATGAGTTTCAGCGTCATAGGATGCCTAGGTTCTAGGGAGCGACGGACCCTCAGGAAGCCGATGATTGGCTGGAGGCTATCATCAGAGTCTTTAGATTAGTATGGACAACAGCTGACCTCATGGTGATCCTTTCAGTGAGTCTCCTGCACGCAGCCACAAGTAGATTGTGGAGCCTGATTCTCCAGGTGCACGACGAGGCATCTCTACTAAGGATGGACTTCGGGAGCCTCTTCCTCTCGGAGTTTGTTCTAGCCACCCACCGTGCGGTGCGCATCTAGGAGTTACTACAGCTCCAGCAGGGCAGCGTGACAGTAGCCCAGTACTCGGCTAGATTTACCGACCTCTCGCGCTACTCCATGGACATGGTACGGGACCCATTCTTCCAGGACCGGACCTTCAAGCATGGACTAAGGCATGAGATCAGGGCTTCGATGATCTTACTTATCATTCTGACGCATGCATGAGTACTGGAGCAAGCCCTTCTTGTGGAGATCTTCCTTTTGGAGCCAACAACAGAAGCGAGGCCTACCGCAGGAAACATGTAGCTGAGTCATCTGCAGCCGAAAGTAGACAGATGTCGCAGAGGTCCAAGCGGACCAGGCCATCAGTTGGGAGACCTCAGGATACTGGTTCGGATGTGCGAGGCACATGTAGCAGAGCCAATCATACGAGAGGCAGGTAGTGCTACGCATGCGGCGGGTAGGGCCAGATGGCCAGTGACTGCCCGACCCGCCTTGTAGAGGAGCATCAGACGGTTGAGAGACCACCCAGGCAGAGGCATAGGTTTGATCTTGGTGGTTTGTAGGGAGCAGGCGGACGAGGAAGAAGAGCTGGCCAAGAAGTAGGTGGTGGACAACGCTTCGAGGATCTACCACCACCACCATCACTAGGAGGTCCACCCAAAAAACAGGGAGCTGGTGGACAGAGGCAGGCTCAGCTTCATACATTGGAGGCTTACAACCACGATGCACTTGAGATGATTTGAGGTACTATCTCTGTCTACTCAACCCTTGCTGCAGTTCTTATAGACACATGAACAAGTCATTCATTCATTACTGCTGGCCTTGTTCGGAGCTCTGAGATTCTAACAGATCTGTTTGCTCGATCTTTACGACAAGAGACTCCCATGGGAGCAGAATCGACGATTACACAATGGTGCCAACAATGTTATCTTACTCTAGAAGGTGAGATGTTTGGCCGGTATCTTTTTGTAGTGGTGTCGAGGCGTTACGATTTCATATTGGGGATGTATTGGTTATCTACATTCCATGCTCAGATCGACTGTATTAGACAAAAATTGCGGTGTGTCCGCACATATGGGAGTAGGTTCACCTTCACCGGTGAGAAGGGGGCCATTGTAGCTCAAGATGGACTTACACAGAGGAGAGGGAAGCGGATCACTAATCAGTTGGATTGTCTCATCCTCGGAGCGGTTGATGTGCGGAGTTCAAGTTTTCATATTGTGGTGGATCAGTATGCAGACGTTTTCCCTGATGATGTTCCAGGACTACCTCATCGTATAGAGGTAGACTTCTACATTGAACTGTACCTCGTGACAGCACTGATATCTACTCCAGCATATCGGATGGCTCCTGTTGAGCTTCGTGAGCTACTGGTACAGCTGGAGGACTTACTTGGCAAAGGGATTCATCTGAGCCAGTGTTACACCCTGGGCTTCTCCGATTTTATTCGCCAAGAAGGCGGATGGGAGCTTGGACTTTGTGTTGACTACCGTCGCCTAAAACAGGTGACCGTGAAGAACATGTATCCACTTCTGAGGATTGATGTCCTCTTCGATCATCTCAAGGGAGCATGATGATTCTTGAAGATAGACCTCAGGTCAGGCTATCATCAACTCAGAGTTCGAGACGGGGATGTGCAGAAGATGGCCTTCGGGTGTCGGTATGGAAACTATGAGTTCTTGTTTATGCCATTCAACATTACCAAATCTCTTGCATTGTTCATGATTATCATGAATAGGATATTTCATCCTTACCTCGATCGGTTTTTCATACTCTTCATCGACGACATTTTGAATTACTCGACTACTGAGGAGGAGCACACCTACCACTTCCAGGCTGTACTAGATACACTCCAAGAGCACCATGTTTATGGTAAGCTCTCGAAGTGCTAGTTTTGGATTTGGGAGATACACTTCATGGGACATGTCATCTTTGAGGCAGGATTTGCGATGGATCATGTGATGATCGAGGCAGTACTTTCCTGTGAATCACCCATGAGCGTAACTGAGGTGCGGAGTTTCCTAGGTCTGGCTAGGTACTATCGGAGATATGTGTCAAAATTATCCAGAGTTTCCCCACATCTTTCAGCTTTGAAGAATAAGTGTAAAACCTTCATGTGGTCATATAGATGTCAGCAGAGCTTCCATGAGCTGAGACATATATTGACCAGTGCACCCTTCTTGAGGCTACCGGAGGAGGGAATAGGGTACATAGTTTACTATGATTCATCAGGGACCAGACTCGGGTGTGTCCTGATGCAGGAGCGAGTAGTGGTCGCCTATGGATAAAGAAAGTTGGGGAAACATGAGTAGAACTACGCTACCCATGACCAGGAGTTAACAGTTGTGGTTTTTTCCTTAAAGATGTGGTGGCCATATCTGATGGGCGAGCGCTTAACAATCTACTCTGACCACCAGAGTTTCAGGTACATCTTCTCGCTGATGTACCTGAACCTGAGACAATGGCGATGGATTGAGTTCCTCTAGGACTATGACTTTGATATAGTCTGTACTACTGGGAAGGGGAACATATTAGTTGATTCTCTCAGCAGGAGGTCGGGCATTCAGCTACATGGGGAGGCGAGAGAGCAGTTAGCCACTTTTGCAGATATCCTTCATGGATAGATATGGGGAAGCCTTTCTACAGTCTTTCACTGTCACTCCTCCACTATGTCAGTGGGTCAGGAAGGCATAGCATGGGGATGTTGACTGTGAGGAGTGATGTGCTCAGATATCCTCAGGGTTGGCACCCGATGGATTTTCTAATGGCGGGGAGCATGTCATCTTCTTTAGGGGACGTACCATGGTACCAATTGCATTACAGGAGGAGGTGCTGAGGGAGTTTCACACTTCCCCATTATCGGTACATCCAGGTGTAGCGAAAATGTACCAGGATCTCTGAAGAAAGCACTGGTGGCCGGGTATGAAGAAGGCTATTTTAGAGTTCATTTCACAATGCCTCACCTTCCAGCTAGTGAAGGCAGATCACCAGGAACCAGCAGGCTTGGTACATCCCTTAAAGGTCCCAGAGTGGAAGTGTGATGGGATATCTATGGATTTCATGACAGGGCACTAGTGCAGAAAACGTTTTTTACGTCACCATTTTTTACGTCGGTTATATAAAACCGACGTCAAAATATGTAAAACGAGGTTTTTTACGTCGGTTATTTCTTAACCGACGTAAAAACCTGTGTTCGGTACACATTTAACGTCGGTTATAAAAATAACCGACGTTATTAATCACGCGGCTTCGTTTTTTACGTCGGTTATTTTTATAACCGACGTACAAAACGCGGTTTTCGAAGGCCCTTTGACGTCGGTTATTGAATAACCAACGTAACAAACGCAGTTTTTGAAGGCGTTTTTACGTCGGTTATGAAATAACCGACGTAACAAAAGAATTCGCAGATGTTTTTGACGTCGGTTATGGAATAACCGACGTAAAAAAACACGGATTTTGAGCCCTTTATAACGTCGGTTATAAAATAACCGACGTCACAAATGAATCGGAGGAAGGTTTTTACGTCGGTTATTGAAATAACCGACGTTATAAATGTTTTTAAAACAATTATCACGTCGGTTATTGAATAACCGACGTGATAACTCATTTAAAAATTTACCCAGACCCGTGGATTGTCATTCGCGAGTTTACCTTCGACAGTCGCGACTCGTCTCTCTCGCGCGTAAACCCGAATCGGCTCGTCCATTTCGTTGGTTTAGATTCGTTTTGCGATCATCGTTTCTCATATTTAATCTCCTCGGATCAATCATCTAAACTCGCAGCACTCAGGTAATCCTCCCACTCGTTCGTTTTTTTTTTCGCGGATAGTAAATATATATGTGTTGTAATTTTTTTGTTGAAACTAGCTAAGATTCTTCGATTGCGAACCCTTTTAACTCATTTTGGCACCATAATCTTATTTATCATCCCTAGATCTATTTGTTCTACTTGCAATATTGAGTAATTTTATGATTTCACTAATTTTCATCGTTTTCTATAAATCCCCGAGAGGGTTCGGGCGTGTCCATTTGGATGGGTTGCCCTTTTACAGTTGTTACTACTTTATTCACACACAACCATGGCATAGGTGCATGGATTTGGGGTCGGGGGGTGTCCAGGGGGGTTTACAAGGGGGTGGGTGGGTGTGGGGGGCTGTCCAAGGGTGTGGGTGGGTGTTGGGGGGTGTCCAGGGGGGTGTCCAAGGGGGTAGGGGGTGGGGGTGGTGTTTAGGAGGGGTGGGGGGGCTGTCCAGAGGGTTGGGGGGTGTCCAGGGGGGTGTCCAAGCAGGTCGGGGGTGGGGGGTTGTGTCCAGGAGGGGTGGGGGTGCTTTCTAGAGGGGTCGGGGGCTGTCCAGAGGGGTCGGGGGGTGTCCAGGGTGGTGTCCAAGGGGATGGGTGGGTGTGGGGGGCTGTCCAAGGGGGTGGCGGCCTGTCCAGAGGGGTCGGTGGGGTGTCCAGGGGGGTGTCCAAGGGGGTGGATGGGTGTGGGGGGCTGTCCAAGTGGGTGGCGGCCTCTCCAGAGGGTAGTTGGGGTTGTCCAGGTGGGTGGGGGGGCTGTACAGAGGGTTGGGGGATGTCCAGGGGGGTGTCCAAGGGGGTAGGGGGTGGGGGGTGGTGTCCAGGAGGGACGGGGGGCTGTCCAGAGGGGTCGGGGGTGTCCATGGGGGGTTTACAAGGGGGTGGGTGGGTGTGGGGGGCTGTCCAAGGGTGTGGGTGGGTGTTGGGGGGTGTCCAGGGGGTGTCCAAGGGGGTAAAGGGTGGGTGGTGGTGTTTAGGAGGGGTGGGGGGGTTGTCCAGAGGGTTGGGGGTGTCCAGGGGGGTGTCCAAGCAGGTCGGGGGTGGGGGGTTGTGTCCAGGAGGGGTGGGGGTGCTTTCTAGAGGGGTCGAGGGCTGTCCAGAGGGGTCGGGGGGTGTCCAGGGTGGTGTCCAAGGGGATGGGTGGGTGTGGGGGGCTGTCCAAGGGGGTGACGGCCTGTCCAGAGGGGTCGGTGGGGTGTCCAGGGGGGTGTCCAAGGGGGTGGATGGGTGTGGGGGGCTGTCCAGGTGGGTGGCGGCCTCTCCAGAGGGTATTTGGGGTTGTCCGGGTGGGTGGGGGGGCTGTCCAGAGGGTTGGGGGATGTCCAGGGGGGTCTCCAAGGGGGTAGGGGGTGGGGGGTGGTGTCCAGGAGGGTCGGGGGGTGTCTAGGGGGGTGTCCAAGGGGGTAGGGGGGTGGGGGTGGTGTTTAGGAGGGGTGGGGGGGATGTCCAGAGGGTTGGGGGGTGTCCAGGGGGGTGTCCAAGCAGGTCGGGGGTGGGGGGTTGTGTCCAGGAGGGGTGGGGGTGCTTTCTAGAGGGGTCGGGGGCTGTCCAGAGGGGTCGGGGGGTGTCCAGGGTGGTGTCCAAGGGGATGGGTGGGTGTGGGGGCTGTCCAAGGGGGGTGGCGGCCTGTCCAGAGGGGTCGGTGGGGTGTCCAGGGGGGTGTCCAAGGGGGTGGATGGGTGTGGGGGGCTGTCCAGGTGGGTGGCGGCCTCTCCAGAGGGTATTTGGGGTTGTCCGGGTGGGTGGGGGGGCTGTCCAGAGGGTTGGGGGATGTCCAGGGGGTGTCCAAGGGGGTAGGGGGTGGGGGGTGGTGTCCAGGAGGGTCGGGGGGTGTCCAGGGGGTGTCCAAGGGGGTAGGGGGTGGGGGTGGTGTTTAGGAGGGGTGGGGGGGCTGTCCAGAGGGTTGGGGGGTGTCCAGGGGGGTGTCCAAGCAGGTCGGGGGTGGGGGGTTCTGTCCAGGAGGGGTGGGGGGCTGTCCAGAGGGGTCAGGGGGTGTCCAGGGGGGTTTACACATCGATTTGTTTTATATTTCAAAATTGTTATATTCAAATTATGATTTTTTTCATATAAACATATATTTGTCTTATCTAAAAAATATATATATTTTTGCTATTTGTTATAGGTAATAATGAGTTGAAGTTGGATTACGGCACATCGAATGAGCAATGAATATGAGGAAGGTGTTGATGCCTTTTTGGAATTTGCTAAACGAAATGTTCCAAGTAGTGACATTTTTTTCTGTCCATGCCTGAAATGTCTGAATAGAAGAAGTTGAAAAGTAGAGAGATAAAAGATCATCTGATTTGTCATGGTTTCAATCCGAGTTACAACCCTTGGATTTGGCATGTCGAAACTGGACAGAATGTCACTGATGATAATGAATCGCAAGATGGTAACTCCGATGGAATTGAAGAAATGATTCGTGATATTGTAGCAGAACAAATTGAGATAGAACCGAGAGTTGCACGTCTATATGGTGATGCCGAAAAACCATTATATCCTGGTTGTACAGATTTTACGGTTTTGTCGGCGGTGTTAAGATTGATTAACCTGAAGGCGAAACATGGATGGAGTGACAGAAGTTTTACAGAGCTGCTACAATTGATGAAAGACATTCTTCCAAAAGATAGCGATCTTCCAGATTCACATTATAAGGCCAAAAAAATATTATGCCCGATGGGATTGGGATACAGGAAAATACATGCTTGTCTGAATGACTGCATTATATATAGGAAGGAATATGAATTTCTGAAAGAGTGTCCTAAATGTGGGACATCACGGTATAAGGTGAAAGAAAAATCACAAGCTGATGTAGAGATTACAAAGCTCCCTTCAAAGGTATTTTGGTATCTTTCTATAATTCCTCGTTTCAAACGTTTATTTGCTAATTCACATGATGAAAAAAGGTTAAGATGGCATGCTGATGAGCGGGTATGTGATGGAAAAATACGTCATCCAGCTGATTGTCCACAATGGAAGAAAATTGATGCCCAGTACCCTACATTTGGAAATGAAATTAGAAATCTGAGACTAGGCTTGTGCACAGATGGAATGAATCCATACCGAACCCTCAATAGCACACATAGTTCATGGCCTGTTTTATTGGTAATTTACAACCTCTCCTGAAGTTTGTATGAAGCGCAAATATGTCATGTTGAGTATCATGATCTCTGGTCCAAAGCAACCAGGCAATGATATTGATGTATACTTGTCACCGCTGATTGATGATTTGAAACAGTTATGGGCTGATGGTATTAGGGTGTATGATTCTTATAAAATGGAATATTTTCAACTGCATGCAGTGCTTCTATTCACTATAATGATGAGTATGTTGAAGACATGGTTTGTGCCATAAGGAACGATCACGATGAAGGAATTTGGGAAAACAATCCAACTGTACATTCCTAAAATTACAGGTAACACAAGTTTATTTCTTGTTTACATTTAGTTTTTTCATATAATGTTAGATACTGTAGATTTTTTACTTATTAAAATATGTATCAAACCAAAACGATAAAACAATAAAAACCGTAAAGAGGAGAAGTCCTGGGCGCACCGGCTGGCCGGTGGTGGATCACCGGTTGGCCGGGGGTCCAGAACAAAGCTGTCTGGTCCACCGGCCGGCCGGTGCTGAGCCAGTGGCCGGCCGGTGGTCCAGACAGCTTTCCTCTGTCTGAACCACCGGCCGGCCGCTGGCTCACCACTGACCGGCCGGTGGACCAGACAGAGCCTTCCTCTCTGTCTGGATCACCAGCGGCCGGCCGGTGTTGAGCCAGCGGCCGGCCGGTGGTTCAGACAGAGAGGAAGGCTCTCTGTCTGGTCCACCGGCCGGCCGCTGGATCACCACCGGCCGCCCGGTGGACCAGACAGAGAGCCTTCCTCTCTGTCTGGATCACCAGCGGCCTGCCGGTGAGGAGCCAGCGGCCGGCTGGTGGTTTAGACAGAGAGGAAGGCTCTCTGTCTGGTCCACCGGCCGACCGGTGGTGATCCAGCGGCCGGCCGGTGGTCCAGACAGAGGAAGGCTGTCTGGTCCACCGGCCGGCCGGTGGTGAGCCAGCGGCCGGCCGGTGGCATCAGTGAGTCCACTTTTCAGCTTTCTTGGGCCAACTCCTTGGCAACCTTTTGCCTGTGTTTACCATGTTTATCATTGTTTAACATGCTTACCATATTACCAATGTTTACTATTATGTAATTTAGTACACTTTTCTATTTGTGAACGAATGTTTGTTTTTTTGATTTGAAGGAAAATGACAGATCAATCAGTTGATCAGCCACATGATTCTGGAGATGAGCATATTGGTCATACATCTGGGGAGGAACATTCACATGCTCCTATTACGAAAAAGAGTTCAAAGGTTGGTAAGCGTGGGTGCACACGTTTACCAAAATTATCACTTGCCCGTACGAAGGAGGAGAGGATAGTCGTGGAGTTTGATGATGATGATCTTCCTAGAGGTCCAAATGCTAAAGATTTTAAGGGTTTTGTAGCAACTCAGGCTAAGAGCAATGTAAGCATTCTCTATGATGATTGGAGAAGTGTGGATAAGGCGATAATTTCTCAGCTGTGGGAGACCATTTTGGTAAGATCTTTTGCTATTGTTTGACTGTTCTTTAAATGTTTCTAGTATATATAATATTTTTAACCTCTTTTTTATCAGATGACATTTGATATTCCTGACACTGGAGGAGTCAGGAAGAAATGCTTATCATTGGCTGCTAGGAGATGGAGGGATTTCAAATCAACCCTCTCATCTGATTTCATTTATGGTCATAGGAGTCGTGAGAATCCATGTCGTATATATCCTTTTATAGATGAAGACACATGGAGAGAATTTTTTGAATGTAGTAGAAAAGATTCATTTTTGGTAAGGGCAATGTAAACTTTTATAAGCTTTCTTATATAAATGATCTTATTATTGTTTTGTTAATGATTACTTATTCTTAATTTACAGCAAACAAGGAAAGCTCATCAAGATATCCAATCTAAAAATGTCTACCCTCATAGTTTATCTCGGGGAGGGTATGCATTATTGGAAGAACAAATGATGGCAGAAAAATTTCAACAACTAAGAGCTGAGTCTTCAAGCTCTGGAGAGGTGGCCCCTCCATCCCCTCCATCTAGACATGAGAAATGGAAAAGAGCTCGGAAGGGCAAAAAAGGACAATATCTTTCGGAAGAATCGAGACTCGTAGTTGAGAGGATTGTAAGATATCTATTTTATTTATTTAAGTTTACTATTTCCGTCATATATTTCCAATCATTATAGAAATGTTCAATTAATTATTACAGGACTCTCTTGAGGAGCAGAGTTCACAGGGGATATTTACACCATATGGGAGGGAAGATATTTTATTTGTGGCATTGGGAAAGCCCGAACATCCTTGCCGTGTAAGAGGATATCCGGCAGGTGTATCGGTAAGAAAAGTGTTGCCACGTTCCTCAACTTCTAACGTTGAGGGAGTTTATAAAAAAAAATAGAATCCTTGGAGGCTGAAGTCCATAATATTAATGCGACAATGGAGGACAAGATTAGAGCATCGGTGCAGTTAATGTTTGCAGACTTGCAAAGACAATTTCAGGGTGCAGCTCCCACTCCACCTCTCCCAGTAGCTCCCACTCCCCCACCTCAGCCTGCGGACCCCATTTTTGATCCTCCTCCTCCGCCGCAGCTACCTACTTATTGTGAGTTGTATGTTGATGATCCTCAACATCATATAGTTGCATATGGGATGGTATATTGTATAGGAGATACAGTTCATCATCAACAGTTAGAGGTAGAGAATCAGAGGGTCACTGTACAAGATATTATAGATAGATCAGCTCGGATACCATTACCTACAGATGAGGTGACGACAGTTGGACATAGTATCGGCCATTTTTTACTTTGGCCATCCAGACTTCTTCAACTCATTACCATAGAGGTATGGATGTTATATCTTTTATTTTATATTTTTATTAATGTTTTATCATTTGAAAACTAATATATTTTTTCAATTTATTTTTATAGGAATACTTCAAAGGTAAAGAAATACTGTATAGACAACAACAAAGACAGATAGCTATGACATCAGATGCAGATACTAGCAGTCTTGACAAATTGTCAAGATATTCAAATTTGTTGGCGGATCATTATGACTTTACAATGGAAGCTCATGTCTGTGGACGTGAACTATGTGTGGGGATTATGAAAACTGATATCATGGAGTTTGTCACTGGAGATAAGTTGGGCATCAACGTGGTGCAAATTTTTATCATGTAAGTCTTAACACCTTTTCCTTGCGTTATATTTATTAAAAATGTATACTTATGTCTGCTTTGTATTAGGTATATGTATAAAATTTGTGAGAGGAATGAGCTGACAGATGTATATGGATTCGTGGACCCACAATTGATTTCCCCTGAAGCATGTGCATTGGATGAGGAACAAAGAATGCTTTATATTGCTGATAGATTTGAAAAGAATGTAATCACACAGTGTTGGATGATGCCTTTTTGTGAGAGGTATGAAACACATCCCTCTCAAAGAGTTAATTATCTTTTAACATAAAAAACCACTAACGTTAAATTTCCTTTTCTTAAATTTCCTTTTCTCAGGGATCATTGGATGTTAGGGGTTTTTTGCCCTAGGGAGAAAACACTTTATTGGATATGCTCTCTCCATGATGGTGTGCAAGAACGTTTTATGAATATATTGGAAACGTAAGTTTCAATTTCACAATAGTTTTATATATTATAATGAATTTTAAATTTACCCCATTCGTATTATTTTCTAACAGGGCATGGGTCCACTTTCGAAAAAGCGCAAAGAAAAGGAATTACAAGATCAAATATGTACATGCGAAGGTAAATATCCATTTATAATTTGTACATTTTGATTTATTACATAAAAATAATATATTGAATTTACACTCATTCATACAGAAATGTCATGAGAAACAAGGCATCATCGAATGCGGATATTACATGTTAAGATTTATGTATGAAATAATAACAACTGGGACAGTTCTGAGTTTTGACCTGGTAAGATTTCCTCTTTCTCATAATATTTCAATTTGATTTATTCATTATACACATTGACTACTATCCTTTTCCTTTGTAGCTTTTTGATGACCCTCAACCCTTTACTGCTGAAGATATCAAACACTTACAAGTGGAGTGGTCAAATTATTTTACAGGTTTGATTGACTTTTAGTTGTTTGTAATGTAAAATGTAATTTTGAATATTTTCAATGTAATTGTGTATTTCGTAGTCGTTTAGGTTGGATTTAGTTTTTTTTGAAGTTGACAGTGTATGTTTTGAATGTTATATAAGTGAATGTTTAATTTTTCTCTACTTCTTGTTTTGGTCTACTGTTGATGGTTTTTCTGGTCTGGATTTTGGTATGGGGGGAGAGGTTCCAAGGGGGTGGGTGGGTGTTTGGGGGGTGTCCAAGGGATATGGGAGGGGTGTCCAAGGTGTGTTTGGGGCTGTCCTAGGGGTCGGGGGGGTGTAAATGAGGGTGGGGGTGTCCAAGGGGTGGGGGTGTCCAAGGGATATGGGAGGGGTGTCCAAGGTGTGTTTGGGGCTGTCCAAGGAGTCGGTTGGGTGTAAATGAGGGTGGGGGCTGTCCAAGGGGTGGGGGGTGTCCAAGTGGTGGGGGTGTCCAAGGGATATAGGAGGGGTGTCCAAGGGGTGTTTGGGGCTGTCCAAGGGGATGGGGGGTTTCCAAGGGGTAGGGGGGTTTCCAAGGGGTCGGGGGGGTGTCCAGGGGGTGGGGGGCTGTCCAAGGGGTGGGGGGTGTCCAAGGGGTGGGGGTGTCCAAGGGATATGGGAGGGGTGTCCAAGGGGTGTTTGGGGCTGTCCTAGTGTTCGGGGGGGTGTAAATGAGGGTGGGGGGGCTGTCGAAGGGGTGGGGGGGTGTCCAAGGGGTGGGGGGTGTCCAAGGTGTCTGGGAGTTCTGTCCAAGGGGCCGGTTGGGTGTAAATGAGGGGGGGGAGTCCAATGGGTGTTTGCGGCTGTACTAGGGGTCGTGGGGGTGTAAATGAGGGTGGGGGGCTGTCCAAGGGGTGGGGGGTGTCCAAGGGTTGTGGTGGGGGAGGGATGGCCAGGTTGTTAGGTGGGTATAGATGAGGGTGGGGTTCAGTTGGGGCTTGGGGGAGGGCTGGCATGGTTATTTTTGTTTGGTTTCTAGTTGTTTTTTGGTGAGAGCAGTGCAATTATTTTAAAAAAAAATTCCTTTCACGTCGGTTATTTTATAACCGACGTGGTAAATAAATCGGGAGGGGTTTATCACATCGGGTTTTTCTAGAACCGACGTGATAAACCGTTCCCGGGCATTTTATCATGTCGGTTCTTAATATAACCGACGTGCTAAAAGGCCTGGGAATCGATTTACCACGTCGGTTATTGGATAACCGACGTGCTAAAACGTTTCCCAGGCCTTTTTATCACGTCGGTTTCCTAAATAACCGACGTTATAAAAGGCCAGGGGAAGGGTTTATCACGTCGGTTATGACATAACCGACATGATAAACGATATCCCAGGCGTTTTATCACGTCGGTTTAGGGAATAACCGACGTGATAAAGCCCCACGCGCATATTTATCACGTCGGTTATTATATGAACCGACGTGATAACCACCGTGATGTTAGGGATATTACGTCGGTTTTAAATAACCGACGTAAAAAACGTTATTTATAACGTCGTCCGTATTAACGTCGCCTAAAAACCGACGTAAATAATAAAAAATAACCGACGTAAAAAACGTTTTCTGCACTAGTGGGGCTTCCACGTACATCTAGAGGACACAACTCCATCTAGGTGATCGTCGAATGACTCACCAAGTCGACCCACTTCCTACCTATCAGAGAGAAGGGCTCAGTGGAGAGATTGGGACTCCTCTACATTCAAGAGATCATATGACTTCATGGTGTGCCATCGTCTATAATCTATGATCGATAAAATCACTTTACTTCCCGGCTTTGGAAGGGGTTGCAGGAGGCATTTGGGATGAAGCTACGCCTGAGCACCGCCTTTCATCCTCAAACGGATTGCCAGATGGAGAGGACCATTCAGACTCTCGAGTAAATGCTCCATGCATGTGTCCTTGAATTTGTTCGTAGCTTGGTAGATTACCTACCTTTCTTGGTGTTTGCGTACAAAAATAGCTACAACTCTACCATCGAGATGGAACCATACAAGGAATTGTACGGCCGACCATGCGGATCACCTCTGTGCTAGACTTACCACAAGGAGTTAGCACTTGTAGGACCAGAGATGGTGCAGGCCACGATGGAGAAAGTTTAAATCATCCAGGAGTGGATGAGGACTGCATAGAGCCGATAGAAGTCCTATACTGATAGAAGGTGGAGGCCACCAGAGTTCGAGGATATCGACCACGTTTTCTTACGGGTATCACCTCGACATGGATTATAGAGATTTGGACAGGGAAAAAAGTTATATTCGTGCTTCATCGGACCATTCTAGGTCCTTTGGAGGGTAGGCGAGGTGGGTTACTGTCGGGATCTTCCACCTAAATTGCACTGAGTGCATGACGTCCTCCACATACCATGGATGAGGAGATCTGTGCATGACCCGACACACATCCTTGATCGCGGGGAGCAGGACATTGATGACTGGGTGACTTTTTTGGAGGTCCTGTTGGAGATCGTGGATCGATAGGAGCGAGTCCTACGTGGACGGTCGATTCCCCTTGTGCGCATCAGGTGGCAGCACAGGAACCTCCATGAGAGCACTTGGGAGCGGGAGGCTCAGATGTGTGCACAGTACCCTCATTTGTTTCCCTAGTTTATGATGTATCTTTACGGGGACTTAAATCCCTGAGGTGGGAGTAATGAAATGACCAGTAAATTTCAAGGAAATTTTCTTTTTATTAAATTCTTTGGGATTTTACAGGTATGCAGTTTTTGAGGACACCTGATTCCGAGGACCGATGTTCTCAGAATCAATTTCTGAAGTTTATCTCAGGTACATTCAGTGAACGAGCGAGCAGGTATTTCTATCTTTTGAAAAGGTGCTCAGAATTTAAATCTGAGGGCACCGATTAAAACGCAATTCCAGTAATTTCTTAAGAGGACTTTTACATTTGATGCATTTTCATGGTAGATGAAGTTATATTTTGTGTTTTAAATAAGAAGTGAATAAAAAATTGTGGAACAATTTTTATTCTTTATCTTAAATGGTTATATCCAACATGGGGTAGTTAGGATGGGACCCACAAACTCCTAACTACCAATGTGAGGCAAATTGTGATGTGGGGCCCACACGACCCCCAACCATTCACATTCCCTAAAACCTTAAACCTCCCATTAAACTCCTTTTTTTAATATTGAAAACCCGCTTGTATTTTTTGGGGTTACTTTTCCTTTCCTCTCTCACCTTCATTAAATGTACCCAAACCATTCACCCAATTAATTTGACAACTCATGGTTTAATTAATTAGGTGAATTTGAATTGGAATTTTGTAATTTTGAATTCATGGAAGAATAAAATAAAATAAGAAGAACCCTTATTTTATTTTTGGTTAGAATTGTTGTGTTATGAGATTTTGGAGAACTCTAGATTTATTTAAAGAACATCATCTTTCCGTGAAGAACGTGATCCTCCAATGAAGAACATCACCACTTCGACGAAGAATGTCATCACCATAAGGAGAGAAGACGTGCCTTTCCTTTTTCTCTCCACAGCTAGTGTGAGATGTTGTTCCCTCCTTGGACGCACGCCAACGCCCTCATCAAAACCTCACCCCGCGATATCATCATCTACGACACTAGTAAACGACATCGTTTTTTTTTGTAGGGGTTAATTTCAATTTTAATGCATTAAAATTGTGCTTTGGATTATTGTTGAGCATCTCGTTTACCTTTTCCGATTTCTATCATTTTACGCAGAGGGTGCAGGCCGAACGAACATGGCCAGACAACCATCAGTTGTACTCGTTAATTATTTTAGAATTTATAATTGATGGCGGTTGAAGAACAACGCTTTCACGTTGTGCTGGGAATGAATAAAAGGGAACCAACTTCATCACTCCAGTTGTGCGAAATGAACTGCGGCCTGATACTCAGGCCGCTTCGGCGGAAGAACCGGCCGACCCGTCGGCCGGCTGGGCGAAAAGGAGCTGCGACACCAGGAGGGCACCACGCTAGAAGACTGGGTGGCCTGTCGGCCGGCCTAGACGGCCGGTTTGGGGAAGGGCGGTGACACCTGGCACCGCCGGTGCAAAATACCGAGGGGGGGGGGGGGGGGCGCCCCCATCCCCCCCCCCCCCCCCCCCCCCCGAAGCCCGCTCGGCTTTGGCCGGGCCGTGCCCCGTCGAGCCATACTACACCACTTCGGGCCGGGCCGCGTTCCTTCGAGCTGACATGAGTTTTCCCTTCGGACCGGTCTGACACCCCTGCTGGGTCGGACCCGTCAAACTGGGAAAACCCTACCCGTTGGCCAACTGGGCTAAACGGGTCAGGCACTTTTATTACTTAAACGAGGTTAACATAAAGACTGCACGTCTGATGGACGCGCCGTCTGTGGAAGTAGGACTCCTTCGACGAGACGGTCATTTTTTGATACTATATTTTAGTTTCAGATGATTTTGGATATCATCCGGGTTAGAAATTATCATATTTCTAACTGGGTCCTTGGGACGAAAAAGCATATATCTCTCAGACCAGGAGACCGATTGATGTGCCATCTGTTGCGTTGCGTTCCATTAACGACATGTAAATTTGGTATACATCAACTCTAGACTTTGTGACAGTGGATGTATCAATCCTCCTGGATCGTGGAGTGGATCCTATCGGAATCGAGCGTGCTTTGTGTGGGAACCTTGGAGCTTGCAGCGACTGCGACGATGATGATGACTATACTTTGATCTTATGTTGGTTCGGAAGCGAGGACGACTGTACATGGATCCTACGTGGGATCGGTAGTGATGATTTCTCTACTTGGATCCTACGTGGGTTCGACAGCGACGGTTACAGTACTTGGATCCTACGTGTGTTTGGAATCGATGACTTCTGCACTTGGTTCCTACGTGGGTTCGGTAGAGGAGACGATTCAGAGGCTACATCTATCATCTCCACCCCTCTTCATGAGTAGTATGCCTGTGTGAGAAGAGTATTGACTTTAAATCATTATTTACGATATGATTGTCTTGCTTTCCTGTGTAGACTAAGTTGTACTTTCCTGTGTGGACTGGGTTGTACTTTGGCTCGGGAGTTGGAGCCGAACTGTAATTGACGACTTAGGTATATGTATGGTCATATACCTAGGCAGATTTGGTTGATACTTCATGTTTGTATCTTTCCTTTGTGGTTTATCCCTTGTGGATTCTGGGAGGCCTTCTGGTGTCTTGGGGTCCCTACTGGGTATCATATACTCACCCCTGCATGGTCTATGCCTATACAACGTTGTGTTGGTTGCAAACGACGGGCATCACTGATCTTGGTTGAGGCTTGTGGTGCGGGATGGTATCCAGAGGTGGACTATCAGGTGATACGTACATGGAGCGAATGGACTGATTCAAGGAGCTGAGGAGACCATCTGTACCCACACGTAAGGTGGGGTTTCTGGAGGACATCTCGGTGGTTTCTGCATTAATTTTAGGCCGTTGTACTTATCTTTTCATAGTTGTATTGTACTTTCATTTGGGTTTGTATAATGGCACATTTACTTTCTAGGACTTACTTTTGAAGTCAGTTTAATTAGTGTTTACTTCAACTTGCGTATCTGTTGTGTTTGTTTTCTTATATAAAGCCAATACCTTCCCTTTTATCGGTATTATCGCCTTTGGTTCTAGTTTCCAGCCCCTAGCCTCTGGAAGGCGAGCTTGGGGTAGTCACGACATGGGCCCCGAGGACGGGTCGTGACACTAAATTATAGTCCGTAGTGTCATAAATATAAAATTTAAGGTCTATACACCTTATGTAATGATCATACTTATCAAGAATTTCATTACCATAAGCCATATTTTTTCTTGATGCATCATTCTCAGCAAAAGTAATTTACCCACACTTATCATTCCTCCATTTATTCATTTAGGATCCCAATTAAAATATAACCAATAACCAGACTAGGGAATGAAAAGGCTGGGTATCCTAAAAATCATGACCTCACCAATGTAATCATTGAACCAAGGAACTACCAGACACTAGGTTGTCTTAGGGAACAAGGAATCTATAATTCATATACCACACACTCCATAGCATCACTTTTATATTGATCCCATTAATATGAGGAATCTACCGATGATTCATAGATCTAAAGAATGTATGTTGTATATCATGCCCTATCATGGGTACCTATATCATCAATAGCAGAATGAGTAAATCTTGGGTTTCATCCGAAAAAATATAGCCTTAACAAAAGAACAAGGGTATATACTAACATAAATATTGGCTAATGAGAACATTTAATGTTATAAAAAGGTCATAAAACTATTAACATGACTAAACCAACCATCCACCATAGGGGATTTCATGGCATACAAGGGTTATAACCAAAAACATCCTGCTATCCAACATAATAGCCAACACTATAGACTCCCAACTCAGTCTCTCACTCTCACTCAAGACCAAAACCCCCAACACTTGCCACATAAAACTACATCCCATACTAGAACATGTATACTCCAAATATATAGAAAACCAATACAAATTTAACAAACACATATAATTGTTCAAATATCTGGTACTCCATTGAGCCATGTCCAACACACAGGGCCATGTGTCAACTCTCAAATCATTTAAAAATTCATGTTCATCTAGGGATTCTAATTATTTCTGAGGTTCTAATATTTTTATTTCCCATTTTAAATTAATCTTATAAAACCATTCAACTTTGAGATATTTTTCCCAATAAAATTTGACATTATATTTTCCCATTATTCATGACATCATTTGATTCTCTCATCAAGATAGAAAAAACCAAGGATTTGTTAAATAATATTCTATTGGAATGATATTAGGGAGAATATATTATATATTGCTTACTAACATTTAGTTGAACTAAAAAAATGTTTAACTATCTATGTATATCTTCCAATAAATCATGGAATCATCATTAAAAGTTCTCATGTATAATTACACCATAATATTATATAGGAAAACACTATATAATATGTTACTAGCAGTTTAAGGGAATAACCCCCTTGTTTACCATAATAAAAAATTAATTATGGAAGATATAAATTATTATAGTATAATAATAGGAAAAATATAAATCATATAATGAAGTGACCACCAACATATATAATGTAACATCTAGATATTTCAGTATATATATATTCCTTTAAATAATACTATGTTTGATATCATTTTTCACCCAGACTTAAAATTATATAATAAAATATTGTAATAGTAAAATTACAATATTTTAATAATCATTGTTATAAAAAAATATATCTATATATGATAAATAATATTAAAATTATTTAAATTAGAACATTGGTAAGAAATAATATTATGAACTCTAAATGTCAGCGAAATTTTTTTTAAATAAAAGCATCTTATGTTTATATTTTTTTATTTTCTATTTAAATATAAATAAATTTTTTTATAAATATAATTAGATATACTCCAATTTTTTTGAACATAGTATATCAAAATTTACATTGTATGATTTTGTGATCATTTTTTGAAAAAAAATTATTTTTTCAGTTGAAAAGGTTATTGTTTCAAAATTTATAATTTCCATGATATTATAAATATATATGAATGAACTATAACATCATAAAACCATTTTTGTGATAAAATAATAAAATAATGAAAAAAATTCTGCATTTTAAACTATTATTTGAATTTAAAAAACCCATGTCAAACATATAGAAAACTAATGTAGAATATTATTTTAATAAGGATAACAATTTTATATCATTTATTTTATTTTATTTAAAATGAGGTTATGGATTGATTTTAATGTCACATAACCTTTAATGCTCCAATAATATATTAATTACAATCTATAAAATAAATATCTAGGAAAATTTTATCTTATAAATAAATTTAAATTTTATAAACACTAATTTATTTAAAAAAAGTATTTATATTTAATTTAAATAGATCAAAAAATTTGAACCACCATGCCTAATTTTTTTAATAATGGTCTACTTATATTTAAATAAATAAATTAATTTACATTATTAAATTTCAATTATGATTAATAATTGTTTAAATGGATAATGAAAAATAATTATAAAATTTCTATGTTTATATGAAATTTAGACCATCTAGAAAAAATTTATTAGCTTATAAATTATTACCCACATATCTCACCAACCATAAACACTTAACTCACCTAAGATTAATACACTTCCATTTTAACCCCTTAAATAATTATCTTTTCCATTGAAAGTGATATTTTATTCACATATAAATGGATACCATTTACTGCATTCCATAATTCCCATACCATTCGAATTTAAAAGGAAAATATTTCCTAATTAAAACTTATAGAATTCACATATATGTAATAAGGACTCTAGAAACCATAATATATACTAAATCATCCATTCAAAGCAATTATTTCATGACAATGTTTCATGTTGCAGTGTAGGTATCACATCTTAATCAACCTATGTTTCTTATTATTTATTTTTTCAAACACATCGATTTACTTATATATATATGATATTATTATAACATTAGTATATAAGATATTATTGTATTTTAATATGGTAATTTAATATTATTCGTATTCCTTTCTCCAAAACCATTCAAAAAAATAAAAATGTCAACAGAAGTATGTGTGGACTACCGCCACTATGCATGAGGGGTAATATTTTTCATCAAATCCATGAATTTATAGTGAAAATGTAATTTAAATGAATAAATATTATATTAATAAAATTATTATGATTCTAAAATGATAAATAATCCTAATTTTTACATGCATCAAATCATTTATTGTTTTTACATGCGAGATACCGCCTCCCCGTAGTGACACATTTCTTTTCCATTACTACCAATCATTTATGAAATTACATGTTCTTTTGATGTATAAATGTTTTATTAAAAAATAATTTATATTTTTAAGGTTAAAATATATTTTAAAATTAATCAATACCTTTTGGAATATGCCCAGTGATTAAAAAAATGAAATCGAACCACGTCAAGTAACTGTCACAATGAGAGAGGACAAAATAAATGAGAAAATAATAGTGGAAACTTGAAAATGGAAAATTAATGATATAAGAATAATTTTTTTTATTAACTTTTTTAATAAACATAAATTTATTGAAATAATGTGGAACACATATGCATGATTTTTTATTATGAGGGGTGTACCCAGATAGTTCTCTAATGAATTAGATAATGATAATGTCTCATGGGATGTTATTTACTCGATAGAGAAGTAAACCTTATCATTTATGACAGTCTATGTAGATTAATTGACATTTTATAATGGACTGGGGAGTAATACATTGGATATGATAATGGAAATGGGAGTAATTATTTTTTCAAGGATGATGATGGAATTTGGTCTAATCCTTGGTGTATTCTTAAGATATCATGTTTGTGTTGTTTCCACATTCAAATGATTCTACTCTATTATTTTATGATTATTTCTTAATCCTTATATTTATGATTTATATATTTATTACATTATATCATGATTATTATCAATATAATTATGATATCAAGTTATTCCACATTTCTATCATGTTATTCATTATTATTATGTATACACATAATTAGCAGTTGAGATAACCACATTATTATGTTTCCATTTTACCATGTTACGAAGGAATGTACTATTTATGGTAATACATGAAGAATATCATATGTGGATAATTTATGGGGATTTTTAGGAATCAATATTAATTTTTTATTATTTTACGTAGTGTAAAATGTATATATGTTTATAAGATTTGAAATTTAGTAGTATTTTAAAAAGCCTCAAAAAGAATAAATTTAAATGTAATAGGACTGTATATTTAAGTAATATTTTGTAATAATAGATGTGTATAACTCCTTGTACTATATTTTATATATTTTCCATTTTTATATTAGAGATATTGGGCTCGAGGTAAATACATATAAACCATAGGAAACATGTGGATAAAATCTACATCATTTGCATCTATCATGATGCATGTCTTGTGAAACCATTTATAATAGAAATGAGGAATGATTGAAAAAACCCCCTCTTCATGTTGGTCTATGAGATTACATACTATAAATCATAAACTAAAAAATCATAATAAATATCATGTGTATAATAGGAAGTGAAATGACATAACACGATTATGAAATCATACTAAACAACATCCCTTTCCTTAGATACTAAGTGTTTCACCCATATATGGGTTAGATACTCCCAGGAATGGAATTATTGCCACGAAATAACACATTTCTAATAACTTTTCTACCAGAACAAATGGTATTACCACAAAAGTATTTTTCATAACTATTTTTTATTTCCCTCTACCTCGAACCACTGATTAGAATTTGGATCAATGGTCATGTTAATATCTTAGGAACTCCACCATTTATGATAGAGGTTACTAACTAGTAGCGTGGTTCTAAAAGATACCTTAGTAATGCTAAATCCTCTAGTAAGAGTTATTATAAAAAAAATATAAAATCCTTCTAATATAACATCATTATAGCTATTAGTTCAAATAAATAAATAAATAAATAACCTCAAGACCCATATGATGATATACATACCACAACTGATTCTTGATGGGTAAATCAAGTACATACAAGATATGTTAGAAACAAATACTATCTAAATTGGGCTCAATGTGTCCTGAGTATTGGCCCATTCCCATCACCCAACTCCACTCCAGTTATGATAGAAAACCACATTCATTAGGTATATCCAAATATTATACATATAACCTACAAAAATACAGTCTTTTTTGGCCCCCATGGGCTGCCTAATAACGGTGTGAGGATTGATCATTACTCCACCACCAATGATGACAAAAAAATTAACCACTCTATATACCAAGTTTGTTTAGTAGTTATAAACTTAATTTCACTCAACAACTAATGAAACATCTAAAATTACAACAATAAAAAATTCAATATACGGGTATCAGGTTTACCTCAATAATGGTGTATATATAATTTATCTATATTTAGGGTGTATCTCACCTTGTTTTTTGGTACCACAATAAATTAAAAAAATTCCTTATCCGTGGTAAAATACCCATCCATGATTCAAATGGAACATGGTCATAATATATGTATTCTTGGGGCCCCAAAATCCACCATTTCCAATGTTTTAACCACAAATCCTATAACCCACCCACGGTCCATGATTGCCACAAATTTAACCATTAATAAACAATCCTTGTTTAAACCAAGGGCCATACTCACCGTAATTTTTATGAATATAACAAAAAAACCAATGAATGGGTTCACACAGAAGGACAAATATGTTAACAAATCAAAAATAATTATGAGGGATACCACAATTCACAAGATTCATATATAATAACCTTTTATTTTTTAAATATAAAATAAAACCAACTACCATTACTATAATAGAAATTCATTTCATGTTGAAAAACCTTTTATAAATTTGGAATTTCAATCAAATGAATAAAAAAATTATCCATTACCAATGATGTATAATAAGGAAAGAAATCTCTTATTTCAACATAAATCAAATAATTACCAAACATTTATGTGAATTTTATCAAATCCATTTCATAGGTGATTAATTACCTTTCACAACCACGAATTAAATTAGTAATTTCATTCATAATTGTTTAATTATGTTTATGATTTTATTATGTTTATAACCATTAGGTTTAAATTTTAAGTAGGTTCATTCAATGAGTGTTAACCTTTTTGGTTTGTTAAATAATATTTGAAATATATTGGACAATTTCATGGTCAAGCCAATTTTAAGGTTTGTCACTTGACATTACCTGTTAACTAGGGTCTAAGAAACATTCAATACTGAATTTAAAAAAGTTAAACCTCTAGTTAAAATTCAATTTAAACAAAAAAAATCATTATAGATTTGATGTTTCCTCACTATCAACACCACCGAAAAATGGAAAATGAAGTGGGATAATTTAAGGAACAACGATATTACGTGCACACTAACATTATCATGATTTCATTCGACATTCTATAGAAGGGAACTTGAAATAATAACAATGTATTAGAAATAGGTCACATGATCTAAATAATGATTGAACTAAAATGGTAGTGGAGAAAAAAATAAAAGATATTTAATTAATGATAAACTCAACTATATTATTCAATCATCACAAATGGGAGATCAATCATACCAAAATTTATGTGGATCTATCTTGGATCTTGGAAGAGTAAGGGGCACCCAATGGGAGGCCAATTCAAAAAAAGAAGATAAATTTAAGATATAAAGTAAGAGGGATCAAATTTGGTGAATGAAAATTGACACCTTTTTAAAAATATCAATTTCGGGGTGCACTAGCTTTCCAGTGAGCCATATAAGGAACACACCCCTGTTGGGTTTCCACATGCTATCTAGTGTCCTCTAGCTGGTGGAATTGTAACCATGTTTCCACATGATCGGGTAAACATTCCATCTTCTAACATGAATCAATGTCCTACCAAACCCATACATAAATTAATTCCACTACAAAATAGATCTTTTGAGTAGTTCCAACCAACTATATTAGAATTTGAATGCATGAATCCAATGAGACCCTTCCACTAATTTAAAACAAAAACATTCCAAAACAACTGAACACCAAGACAAACAAGTTGTTTTATTGTTGTATTATATTTTTTTTCATATGGTTTTGGTTAAAATAGGAATTCAACTATTAAATAGTTTGGAATATTTTTGTATAAATAAAATTATAGAATTTAGTTAGATATTTAGGATGGATTTTATAATAGGAAAATAGTTTTTTTGTACTCAAAATAATGTTTTGTATTTTTATTATTGATAATATTTACATTCATGGCGAGGGATCCACCATTGTTTTAAAACAAAATAAGTGTATAGTTTCTTAAATTAGTGGGAATGTGATATTTTTCATAAATTAATGTGTGTGGAGAATATATTTTTAAAATTTATTTTGAACTATCACTTATGATATGGTTGATAAAAGTAATTTTATTGAATATTTTGTAAAATCCTATTAGGAATGATAATATCAAACCTTATATATAACCTAATGTGTTGGAGTATATGAAAATTTCTTGTTTCTGTAGTTCAATTATCTTTTTCTTGTTTATTAGGGTGTTTTTGTTCATTGATGGATGTTTCATTATGTGGTGGTGACTGTGTGTAACGTGAAGTTGGTATAAAATACTTTGTAAAATATTTTTATTTAAGGGATGTCTATGTATCAAAAAAGATATGTAGTTGTAAATTGTAGTATATACACTTATATTTATGATATGTGTCTCATTATTCACTCCAATGTACTAATAAGGGATATACAATTATTTAAATTTGTTACAGTACTGAATGGTAAGAGCCAATTACATTAATAATTAATTTTTAATATGTTTTTGTTGATTATGAATTTTTTTGTGTGTTCTATTTTTTTAAAAATAATAATGTCAGATGAGAAAATATAAAATGAATGGAAAACTCATTCTAGATTCCTAGTTAGATTCCAATGTGTGTTTATTAATACTATTTTAGGGTGAAATTGTTCCTAAGAGTGTTCTCTCAATACCGAGGAAATAGTTATCATCCTATTTGGATTGAGAATGATCTTTAGGTCATGATTTAAGATGGGTAGAGTGACATGTATGGTCATATAAGCTTGGCTTATTACTAATGGTATTTGAGACTGAGTACCTAAAAGGTATATGTTCTTGGAGATCCCAATTTCTAGTTGGGGAGTATGGTTTTATAGAGGAAGGAATGTTGGGACATGTGAATAATAAGGGGGAAATAGACGAGATAGAACATCATCATACCAAGACATGAACAATTATGGGTATTCCAGATTTGAATATTGAATTTTTGTTTCATTTACTATTATTACTGATATGTTATAATTTTTATTAATGATGGTTAAAAAGAACCCTATTATCTAAAAATATATTTTTTCATCAATCATTATGTATTTGATAGCTTGCTTCAAATGGATGATAAAACCCCAATGAAACACAGAATGTTATATAACAATTAATATGTAGCATTAGATATTCATAGTAAAAAGTATATATATAACATAATTATTAAATATATGTAGACATAAAAATTATATCCATTATTAATACTAGTTAATTAATAAAAAATTAATTAGTGTAGCTATGTAACTAATAATGGAATTCTTGAATAATTATTTTTAAGTCCATCATCTTTTTAAATATGATAATAATCTGAGATAGCTTAAAATAATTAGTAAATTATTGTTAAAGCCCTCAAGATTCGCTCATGTTTGGTGTATTTCATATAAAAGGGTCCCAACTAACACTTGCCTTCAAAATTTTGGTATTCATCGTTTCGCTAAATTTCATATTGGTTCCCATCATGGTAACACACCAAGCTTCCATGGTATGATTTCTGTTTAGTAATGCAATAACATAAATTGGATGCAACTTCGATATTCTATCACACCACGACCAATCAAATTAGCCGTTATGAATAGTAATACCCATTTTTTGAAATTTTATAAATTTTATCTTTCAAAATGGACTTCATTTTTTGGATTTGGAATATTTAAATTACATTAGGATGAATTTTTCATATTTTTCTGAATACATTCAATTTTTTATGAATAGAGAAAAACACTGAGTTATAGTTTAAAACATACTTTTTATGTAAATAAATATTCATTTTCTTTAAATTTATTTTAGGCTAAAATAGATACATATTTCTTATATATGTTTAATGTAATTATATGGAGTCATTTTATAATAAGTTGTGATATATAAAATATTTGTTGAACTTTTTACCACATTTTACCCATTTCCTAAAACAATCTACAAATTTGCATATAACATAATTTTAATGTTTCTTTCAGTTGAATTTCAAAACTCCGAGAGACACAGTTGATATCAGTATGTAAAATGTTGTTCAATAAGAAGAAAATAATTTTTGGTGAATAATAACTTTTTTACTTTTATTTACCACATTTAAAAATAAATAGGGTAATTAAGGGTAAAAATATATTATTATTACCCTTAAACCTTTTATAATAATATTGGATAAGTGTAATTAGACCAAAAATAACCATAGGAATAAAATATGATCCTTTAGGTCCACATGGATTAGAATAGGGAATTTAATATTATTTTATTTAAAGAAGAGATAAAAGAGTTAATTAAAATGTTTAATAACTAAACCATTTTTAATATTGAGATACACATAATATAAATTCTACTATAAATATTCATTATAGAGCTAAAACGATTTCCTACAGAATGTTATTTTATTTATAATTTTTAGACATTAAATATTTAAATTTATTTATGACACAATGATGATGAAGTAATTACCATATTAGTGAATGATTAAAATAATTGATATTATATGTATCCAAATAAATCAAATTTGAGACTTTTAGTGAATTATACTAATTTTTTAGGTAAATATTACATGTTAGGGATAATTAAATGAATTTATTTAGCGGTAATAAAGTTGTTAGGACTTTAACAAAAATCAATTGTTAAATAATCCCAAAATTGACATAAATAATTTTTTAAAAAAAATTACATTATTAATGGTTTATATAATAATCCTAAAAATATAAGAATTTTCCAGAAGATTAATATAATGATAGGTGTATCAGTAATGAACCGCTTTGGGGTTCTCTAAGATGTTCATAGTAATTTTACTAACCATATAATATAAAAATACCAAGAGACATAGTAAATGTAAAACTATTTAACTAAGAGTTAAATCTAAAAGATAAGGTTAATATATTGAACTAAACCTGTCTAAAACCCATTTTTTGATATATTTTTTTACCCATCAGAACCATATCCTTTAAATAATTAATTTTGGATCCATTAGAAACCGAAAATTATTATATTATAAAATAATATTTCAATCTTTTTCTAAGGTTCCGCTAACCCCTATTATAAAAGGGCACTTCCCCTTCTATCAAATTCAAACCATCATATCCATTTTTCTCAGCCAAAACCTACCCAAATATCCTCTAAACATTACTCCATTCATCCGATAGGCCTTAATTTTGGTAGAAATCTATTCTAACGTGCCCTTTAGATCAAATCAAAAGGAACAACCTGAAGAAGATGTAAATATTTCATCACATCTTTCACGTTTTTTTCTTCTTCCACTTCATTTTACCTTCTTTTTCCATTATAAAATAATAACTCCAAAATATTCTATATAATGTGATGTTATTATAAATATGGTACAACCATAATCATTATTTTATCCATCCTATTAAATAAATATCACCATACGTCTGTACGTACGGCTTACTGTCTCCACGTCGTGGTGTAGTTGTTATTCAATACATTTTTATTTTGACGGGTATAATAATGATGTATAATTGATTTAAATAATAAATATATCATGTTAATGATTATGAATAAACAATATATCAACTATTTAAATTTTATTTTAAATCAAAAGAATGATATTTTCGCTCATGCGTATTTACGGATTACCGTCTCCCCGAATGCGATGATATTCATTTCCCCATCGTAATCATTCAAGAATAATTATCATTTTATGATTAAAAATAATGATTAAGAATTAAAAATAATACTTTATATGAATCAAAAAAATCATATCCATAACAAAAACGTCTTGTGTAACAAAACATATAAAGGAAGATGAATCAGTTTACACCTGAAACGATGATAATAATCAATGATTATTAACAAAGAAATATTAAAAGATCATATATGATATTATATTTATGTATATGGTTCTTTTATAATTTTATAACTATGATTTAACTAATATAAAAGAGTTTAACATACCCTCAACCATGGGAAAGTACAAGGTAAGGGTTAATTTCACAAAATCATTATTATTCGAAGTTGTATTTACGTAAGTATCTACTGGGACCTCTTTATCATCCACATCCATGTTTATTAAAAATTTATTCCAAAACATTTTAACAATTTACTAGACTATGGGTTAATGTCATTTATACCCTGTTTTGACTTTTTATAAAATATTTTTGAAACAAATCATTCAGTTGTTTTCCAAACAAGGTACCTAATGACCTTTTCGAATAAATTAAAGTAAGAATGTTTTTTAACTTATATGGAGGGTGCGGCTATTTTCCACCATTATATAATCGTCAATGCTTCCTTTAATAGTTTATAAGAATAATTTAAAAAAAAATCTTTTCTTTTATAATTATGTTACATTAAAATGATTTCAAAGTATAAATGGTTATTTCTATAAAAAAAGGTTTGATTTCATCTATGTTATCATCCGTTGCTGGATTTTAGCTTATTTGAAGTTGATTTTTTATGATACAAAAATTCCATAATTTATTGAAGGTTTTGTGGTATGTTTGATTGTAGATGTGTTATTTTTACACAATTCATGGTTTATGAATATTCTATTGACATTTCATATGCTAGTTTTAAAATTAATGATTATATTATGATTAAACCTTTTAATATGAGGAACGCATTGGACTTAGTCTATGACCAGTGGAGCCCGCTACAACTTCTCGTTGCATCAGTAGGTCTCATGTGAAAAATTTGTGTCTTGGCAGAAGGCCATGTAAAAATCATATTTTTAGTCTTCGCACAAGGCCTTGACTATGTGGTTATGAAGTCTGGAATTATGCATTCCATCATTATGAAAGTGGTCATTGATATTGCATGTGATTAATAGACTAGTATAATATTCACATGAATAAGTAAATTTCATTATTTGAATTTATCTTTTCAATATTATTCTGAAGGTCAAGTTTAAATGGATTTTGTTCTAGTCGTACATTACAGTAAATTTTTATGCTTTTTTATGAAAGTTTCTGCTGTATTGTTATCCTCACGGATCATCGTTTCTCTCCCCTTTTTATGTTTTATTTTCCGGAGGATGCGAAGAAGTATATTATGACTGACCTGTAGGGATTGTCTATGGGATATGAGTGTGTCCTGTGGAGACTATTTTTTTTAGTTTTTAATTTTATAATGTAGTGTAAAACTTATGAATGTATCTAGTATTTACAAGGCTACTAAGCTAATCAGTATTTTGAGACATGATCATTGGTTATCCGGCCAATGTTATGTAATAAATCACCGACTCTAGGTAACTATGGTTGGGACGTTACAGTTGGTATAAGAGGAAGTTTAGTACACACCTTGGAAACTAGAATTGGATAAACTCTAATTAAAGAACATATCCTTATGATAGACTTTGAGGATTAGTATTTAAGAATTTCCTTGATTATTGGTACTATATAGATTTTGTGTGTTTTCATAGCAATACCACCCTGTCTGAATTCGATAAGGTTGAGGTGGATCTAGCACAGATGTACCTAGGGTAATCCCTGAAAACACTACTTTGATCTTGACATGAACGGGAACTAGTGCATGACAACGGGCCTTGCTGCACTATTGGTTAGGACACTCACAGGGGATATTCTTAGGATAATTCTCATTTTAATTAAAAAGCATAATGACGGGTTTATAAGTATATACCTTCTCAAAGAAAACATTTTTATGATTATGGATTGTATCCCTAAACATTTCAATTTATGTTAAGTGTTTTAAAAGAATGGAATTATGTATTTTTATTCATAAACTAATCTACATTATGCAATTTTTTAGAAATGGCACCTAGTGGAAGGAATGGAAACTGTATAATGCACATAAACCTTGTAGGTATTTCCCTCCAACTCAATATAATTATAGAGGAGATGGTGATTAAACTATTGCTAATTATCTTATCACCATTTTGGGACAACTCACTTAGGTTATGAATAATAACCTTACCCGTATAGAGCTCCCTAATCTACAGTGTAGAGGATCAATGTTAGACAACTTCATCAGGCAACAACCACCAACATTAAATGGGAGTAATAATCTATTAGTGGCTGTGCAATGGATAAATTACTTAGTGAAAATATTTCACGCTCTAGGGTGTAACGAAAGGGAAAAAGTTGTCATGGATGTTTATCACCTCACTGGAGATGTTGATCAATGGTGGTCATTGATTCAAAACACAAAGTAAGATGAAGAAGTTTCCACTATGGAATTGAGGGACTTTATAGAACTTTTCTTAGAAAAATCCTTTTCCATGACCATCGAGAGGATATTGAAAGGAAATTTCTTAGTCTGAGGCAAAAAGTGGATGATAATTTCAAAAAGTATGAATCTAACATTTCACGGATAGAAAGGCATGTTTCAGATTATATACGTAAACCACGAAGTAATATTTATCATTTCTTTGATGGGTTAAAAACATTTCTAAATCAAGAATTAGTATCACACTCCTTATCATCATACGAATATATTTTCCCGTGTGCTATCAAGACAGAAAAGTAATTCTCTAAGTCTTATTAAATTAAAGCAAAGAAAGAGAAGACGAGATTTTCTGATCACTAATGGAAGGGAAATAATGAAACAGTGAAGAAGGGAAGAATTTAATTTCCACCATTTTATAATTGTGGAAGGAATCACCCTGGTGCCTGTCTAAAAGGAAAAGGAGTATTCTATAAATGTGGAAAGAAAGGCCATATTACTGGTGATTGTAAGGGATAGAATGATGCTACATATTTTCAATGCTACAATTTTAGGGATATGGAACATTATGAAAAATAATGTCCTATGCATTAGGGAATACTAACTCAAAAAAGTCATAGGGATCAAGGCCAAGAATTTGCGATCACTACTACTGAGGTTAAATCTCCAAAAGATATTTTGGTAAGTAATTTAATGATTTTCTAATGTATAGCCAATGATTTATTTGATTCTAGATCATCTCATTATTTCATATAGTCAATGTTTTCTATGAAAATTGGATATTTCCAAATTGATTTAACAAGGGAGTTTTCTGTCAAAACTCAAAAGGGATGTATCATTGCAACAATGTTTTGTGAATTAGTTCCCATTAGGGCATATAAATGTTCTTTATCTATTGATCTTATCATCATACCCATGATTAAATATGATATAATCCTCTCAATGGATATTCATTTGGTCCATGATGCGAAACATTATTGTAAGAAGAAGGAGGTTACAATTTTCAATGATGATAAAGAGTTCCATATATTTAGATTAGGAATGTCAGCACCTCATTCTTTTCTAGATCCACCCCCAGTAGCTCAACTAAATTCAATTATTGGGGAGTAATAGAATGAAATAACTGTGGGTGGGGAAAGTAATGTTCAAATAGAGGACTTACCTATTTTGCAAGAATATGTTTATGTGATTCCAAAGGATTTACCTCGACATCCTCCAGAATGAGTAATTGAGTTTTCCATTTATTTAATTCCATGTTCATGGCCCATATCGATGACTCCTTATAGAATTTCCACTGTGGAATGAGTAGAAATAATGAAACAACTAGAGGAATTGAGTTATAAGGGATTTATTCTCCCTAGAGTTTCACCATGGAGAGACCCAGTTCTTTTTGTTAATAAAAATGATGGATCTATGAGGTTGGGAATTGACTACAGGGAGATCAATTCTATATAAATAAAGAACAGGTATACCCTACCTCAAGTTGATGATTTATTCGACCAACTTCATGGAGCACAATATTTTTCAAAGATTGACCTTCGATATGGATATCATCAGTTGTGTGTGAAGATGGAAATTATTCTGAAAACAGTATTTTGATCCAGGTATGGGCATTTCATGTTTACAATAATGCCTTTTAGGCTGAATAATGACCCCTCTGTTTTTATGGATCTAATGAACAAATTTTTCAAGGAATATCTTGATGACTTTGTAGTGGTATTTATTGATGATAACATGAAATATTCTTAACTCAATGAAGATCATGAAAATCCCTTCAACACCATTCTGAAAATCCTCAAAAGAAATGAATTATACAGGAAGTTTAGAAAATGTGAATTCTGGCTTCAGGAGATTTATTTTCATGGAAATATTGTCTCTAAGGATAGAATCTATGTTGATCATTCTAAGACAAAGGCACTCCAAGAGTGGCCAGCACCGACAAATATAACTGAGGTATGCTGTTTTATTGGTTTAGCAGGTTATTATCGGCGTTTCATCCAAAAACAATTCTGATTACCTAACCCATTAACCAGGCTCACACGTAAAAGGGTTACATTTTTTGGACAAAAGAGTGTCAATAATGTTTCTAGAAGATAAATATAAGATTATTCAATTCTTCTATCTTGACTTTACCATCGGGGAATGATGGGTTTATTATTTATAGTGCTGCCACAAAGAAAAGGCATGGTTATGTACGTATGCCAAATGATAGAGTTATTGCCTGTGCATCACGACTGCTGAACATTCCTGAGAGAAACTATCAAACTCATGATCTTGAGTTAGAAGATTTAATCATTGCTTTGATGATTTGGAGACACTATCTCTATGGTGAAAAATATGAAATTTATTCTGATCACATGAGTTTGAATTATATTCTCTCTCAGATGGAACTCAACATGAGGCAAAGGATATGGCTTGAACTACTCAAGGATTATGATTTCATGATACACTACCACCCGGGGAAGGGAAATAATGTGACATATGCTTTTTTCAGAAAGGATCATGGAGTTTTGAATAAGATGACAGTTGAAAGGGATCCTATTTTCATAGATCTAGTAATGATGGATATGGGAATAACCATGCAAGGTGAGACATAAATATTTTTTCAAATGGTTTACAAACTATATTGACAGGAAATGATAAAGAGTTATCATACCGATGATGAAGTGTTTCAAAAGATGATTAAAGATGTGAATGACGAGAGATTGAGTGAATTTATATAGGAAGACAATATTACAAAATTTGGGAAGAGACATTGTGTTCCTGATATACCTGATCTGAAAATGGAATTGTTAGATGATGCTCATAGCTCCAATTTCTCTTTACATCGTGGTAACACTAAGATGTATAGATATTTGATGAAACATTTTTGGTGGGACAACATAAAGAGGGAGATTGCTAATTTTCTATCAAGATGTATGGTTTAGTCAACATGTGACTATTGGAAGGCAATAGCCTAGAGAAGTCATGAAACCTCTTCCATACTTGAGTGGAAATTGGATAATACTACAATGGACTTTTTTATTGTACTACCAATGAATCCTAGAAGGAATGATGCAATATGGGTCATTGTTGATCATCTAACCAAGTCAAAACATTTTCCTTCTATAAGATAAGATTTACCACTGGACCGTTTAACATGACAATATATTAATGAAGTTGTATGTCTTCATGGAGTACCCCTATCTATAATTTCTGACTGTGATCCCAATTTTACATCAACATTCTGGAAAATTATTCAATAATCAGTAGATACTAAACTTCATTTGAGCACTGCCTACCACCCTCAAATTGATTGACAATCACAGTGGAATATTCAAACCATAGAAGACATGTCGAGATCATTCTAACATAAAATTAAAGGATTATGGGATCAATATTTATCTCTTGTTGAATTTTACTATAACAATAGCTTTCATTCATGCATTCATGTGGAATCATATGAAGCGTTATATTTATTGAGATGTCGCACAAAAACTTTTTGGGATGATGTTAGTAAAAACGACTCATAGACCCAGAGCATGTTGAGGAAATGATGGAAAAGGTGATGGTTTTCCAAACCCACATCAAAACAACACAAATTAGGCAGAAGATATGTACTGATAACCGAAGCAAAGATTCAGAATTTCTGGTAAGAGATCATGTTTTCTTCAAAGTATCTCCATGGAATGGAGTTATACGATTCTTTAAGAAGGGTAAACTAAGTTCCAGGTACATTATACCTTTCAATATTCTAGAACGAATTGGGGCTATAGCTTACCGGTTAGAAATTCTACCATGTATCTTCAAAGTTCATGATGTGTTCCATGTATCATTGATGAGAAAATACATGCCTAACCCAACACATGTGCTCACCTACTAAGAATTAGAACTGGTACCTGATCGCCCTTATTCTGAAGATCCTATCGGAATTCTTGATACCAGAGAACAAGCGTTGAGAAACCGTACAACTCATCTTGTAAACTCCCTATGGAGAAACTATATGATGGAAGAGGAATCATGGGAACCCAAGGAAATTATGATGAAGAACCACTAAAATCATTTTATGTAGTAATATCCTAGAAATTTCAAGGATGAAATTAATTGAAGGAGGGGAAAATGTAACAACCCAAGCTTCCACGGTATGCTTTCCTTTGAATAATGTAATAATATTCATTTTACGCAACATCGAGATAATAAAACACGACGACTAATCAAACTAGCCGTTATGAATAGTAACACCCACATTTTGGAATTTTATAAATTTTATATTTCAAAATGTACTTCGTTTTTGGATTAAAAATATCAAAATTAGCTTCGGGTGAATATTGGGTATTTTTCTAAAAACAATCAATTTCTGATAAATAGTGATAAACACTGAGTTATAATTTAAACCGAATTTTTATTTAAATTTTTATTAATTTTATTTAAATTTATTTTATGTCAAAATAGATACATAATACCTATATATGTTTAATATGATTCAATGGATTCATTTTATAACAAGTTTAGATATATAAATATTTTATTGAACATTATTCCGTCTTTTACCCACCTCTTAGGAGTATTTGAAAATTTGCATAAAACATAATTTTACCACTTTTGTGAGTTGAATTTAAAAAATCTGAGAGACATGGTTGATATCAGTAAATAAAATTTGGTTCAATAAGATGAATTTTATTTATGGTAAATTGTAAAATTTTAATTTTCTTTGCCACATTTAAAATTAAATAGGATAAATAAAGAAACAAATGATATTATTATTTCCATAACACAGGTCCTAATTATATTTGATATGTGAAATTTGACAACAAACAATCATAGGAATAAAATATGATCCTTTAGGTCCACATGGATTAGATTATATCATTTATTATTATTTTATTTAAAAAAAGTTAAAACAGTTAAATACAAAGTTTAATAACTAAAAAAAATTATATTGGGTTACACATAATATAAATTCGTAAATAAATAGTCATTAGAAAGATAAAAATACATCCTTAATAATTGTTTCATATTTATAATTTTTAGACATTAAATAATTAAATTTATTTATGTCACAATGATGATGAATTAATTACCATATTAATGAATGATTAAAATAATTAATATTATAAATATCGAAATAAACCTAATTTGAGGCTAATAATGAATTAAACTAATATTATATCTTAATATTACATGTTAGGGTTGATTTAAGGTATTTATTTCTAATTAATAATGTTGTTAGTACTTTAAAAAAATAAATTAACAAATAATGTAAAAATTGACATAAATAAGATTTTAAAACAAATACAATATTATTGGTTAATATAATAATCCAAAAAATCTATGGATACATCAAAACTATAATATAATTATAGGTGTGTCATTAATGAACAACTTGGGGTTCTCTTAGAAGTATATAGTATGTTTAATAACCATATAATATAAAAATACAAAGAGACATGGTAAATGTCAAACTATTTAACTAAGCGTTAAATCTAAATGAAGAGTTTAATGTAGTGACCTAAACCTATCTAAAACCTATTGGATGAGAGATTTATGACCCATAAACACCTTATCCTCTAAATAATTCATTTTTTAGACATTAGAAACCTAAAATTATTATATTATATAAAAATAATTCAATCATTTCTTAAGGAGCCTCTCACCCCTCTTATAAAAGGGAACATCACCTTCTCTCAAATTCACCGTGTAAATGCCATTTGGACAGGCCAAACCATCCCCAAATATCATCAAAACTATCATCCATTAATCCTAGAGTCCATTCTTTATTCACAAAGTTTACATAAGGAGAACGATTGATCAAATCAAAAGGAAGAACCTGAAGAATTTGTTAATATTTCGTCACCACTTTCATGTTTTTTTATTCTTAAACTTATTCATTCCATGTTGTTTCAATTATAAAATAATAACTCCAGTATCATCTATATACTGTGATGTTATTATAAATATTGTACAACCATATTTATTATTTTATCCATCCTACAAATGACTTATCACCATACGCGTGTACGCACGGCTTACAGTCTCCACATTGTGGTGTAGTTGTTATTCAAAACATTATTATTTTGATGGGTATAATAATGATGTATAATTGTTGTAAATAATAAATATAACATGTTAATGATTTTTCATATATGATATGCCATCTATTTACTTACAATTTTAAATCAAATGAATGATATTTTCGCTCGTGCGTACATACACATTACCGTCTCCATGAACGCGATGAGATTATTTTCCCATTATAATCATTGAAGAATAATTTTCATTTTATGATTAAAAATAATTTTTAAGAATTCAATATAATTATGGATTTGAATAAAATACGTCCTATCCAAAAGAAAAACGTCTTATATAACAAAACATATATAGGAAGATGAATCAATTAACACTCGAAATGTCGATAATACTAAAATATTATTAACAATGAAATATTATAAGATCCTATATGATATCATATTAATGTATATGATTATTTTATAATTTAATATAAATTATTTAACAATTATACAGGAGGTTAAAGTACCCTCGAACTAGTAAAAGTACAAGGTAATGGTTAATTTCACAATATTTTTATTATTTGTGGTTGTTAGTACGTAAGTATCTACTGGGACCTCTTTATCATCCACATCCATGTTTCATAAAAATGTATTCCAATACATTTTTACTATTATTAGACTATGGTTTAATGACATTTATACCCTTGTATGAATTTGTATAATTTTTTTTGAAATGAATCTTTCCATCATTTTCCAAACAAGGTACCTTATGACCTTTTCGACCAAATGAATGTAAGAATGTTTTTTATCTTATACGGCTGGTGAAACTATTTTCCGCCATTATAACATCGTCTAATTTTCCCTTACATGATTATAAGAATATTTTCAAAATAAATTTTTTCTTTTATAAGACTTTAAAATGATTTCAAAATAGAAAGATAGATTTACCTTAAATATTTTTGATTTCATCTATTTCAACCTCCTTTGATGGATTTTACGGTTATTTGAAGTTGATTTATTATGATAAAATACATCATTATTTTATTGATGTTTTTGTGATATGTTTGACCATGGATGTGTTGTTTTTTCACCATTAATTGTTTATGGATAATTTATTTACATTTAGTATTCTAGTTTTAATATTAATGTTTATGTTATGTTTAAACCTTTTCATATGAGGAATGCATTGGACTTAGTAAGTGACAACTGGAGCCCATTATTGCTCCTCGATTCATCAGTAGGTCTCATGAGACAAACTAGTGTCTTGGAAGAAGGCCTTGACAAAATATTATTTGTAATATTGGAACAAGTCCTTGACTATTTTGTTATGAAGTCTTGCATTATGCATTCCATCATTATGAATTTGAATATTGATATTCCACGTGATTATTCGACTAGTATAAAATCCTTGTGATTAAGTAAATGTCATTATTTGATCTTATATTTTCCATATTATTCTGAAGTTCATATTAAAAAGGTTTTTTTATTGTCTTACATTTCCATACATGTTTATGATTATTTATGAATGATTCCTCTATATTGTTATCCTTACTAAGTATCTGAGACCACCCCTTTCTATGTTTTATTTTTCCCAGGATGCGAAGAAGTATATTATGACTGACCTGCAGGGATAGTCTAAGGGATATGAGTGAGGCCTATGGAGAATATGTTGTTGTATTTTTTCATTTTATAATGTAGTGTAAATCTTATGAATGTATATATTATTTCCAAGGCTACTAAACTAATCAGTCTTTCAAGACTTGATATTTTGTGATCTTTCCAATATAATTTAATAATGCCCCGACTCTAGGTAACTAGGGTCGCGGTGTTACAAGCATAGAGAAGATATTGATCACCAGTTTAATTCTTGTGCCATGACCACTACCCGATAGAATTATGTCTTCGACCTTTTTTAGTGTAGATGGATTCTTTATGACTCTATAAATTCTCAACTGAAACATTTTGTTAATATAACATCCTCATAGAAAATTTTGAATCATGTTATAATTTCTATAGATGAGCAACTCCTTAAGATCTACTATGATATAAATTCTCATATTCATAACAACTACTCATTTTGTCTGAATTCAGGTAAGATGTGAATCCTATTTTACATTCGGGAAGAAGCCTTGATTTAAAAGGATAATTTCAACAACACTATTAGAGACTTCGGATTATCCATCGGCTTGTGGTTAAATGGAATTTCCCCCCATCCTATATGAACTTTTGATGTTTTTTGGAAAGCTCTACCCCAAGCTGGATATATGTAAATGTTAATGGTGCATCTGAAGACATCCCGAGCCCATAGGGTTGTGTTTCAATTTATAGAAACCACTATGGGAACACTCTAGGGTTCACCTACGGAGCTATTGAGTATCCTCAAATCTAGAAGCTAAAATTATTAGTGGAATTCATGCAATCTCTTTTGAAAAGCATCTTGGATGGAACAATCTCTACATCGAACGAGATTCTATGAATATTGTACATTATATATTGAATGAATTAGTTCACCTTCCCTGGTCACTTAATTCACATTGGATGGAATTTATACATTATCTCATGACTACTAGATATGTTTTCACTCATACTTATCATAAATAGAACAAGGTTACAAATGAACTTGATAATATGGGAGTCAACAATGACATCACCCGACTGAATGATCTCCCTTTTGATTTACTTTCTCTCCATTATAGAGACTACCAAAACATTCCAACCTTCAGACACATGTAATTATTTTCTATAATAGTTAGTGTTTTTGTCTTTTCCTATAACATGATCAATTCAAAAAACACTAATTTAGGATTCAGCATGAAACCCTTCTTAAACATACTTCTATATTAATTATTTTGTTATACTAAATTTATTGTGGATAAAATATCATCTTTATCTAAACAACATATTAACACCAATTTTAATATCAATTGATAAAAATGACAATAATAATAGTTTGTAGTTTTTCAAATAAATATTTTCCTTTGAAAACAATTTTGAAGATATTTTTATGATTTTAAATAATTTTAAATTCTAATATATATTAATATTTATTTTAAAAAATAAAAATTATTTATCGATTAATAATTTTTATATAAGATTAATTTGGAATTATTGATTTTTTAAAAATAGTTATTTTTTAGGACAATAGTAAAAAATAACCTTTTACCAAAAATTTTAAATATTATGAATTTATCATTATAGAATAGTGATCATGAAGTTTAAAAAATGTTTTAGTTTATCAAATACTTTTTACTCGGTGAATCTATTCATTTAAAAAAAATTAATTTATAAATCCTATTTTTAAAATTATATGAACTAAAATAATATTTTCCAATAAAAGAAACTATTTTTGTTAATTTTAATTAATTTTATTTTATTTTTGTGAAAATAAATTTTTTATTAATATTAAATTCCTATATATGATATCATTTAAACCAAATAATTTCTAATTTAAACCAAGAAATAAATATTAAGCTTAAAAATACAATATTTTTTAAAACATTTTTTTACTTATTACATGTGATAAGGTAAAAATATGTTTTCTTACACATACATATTTTATCTAATAAAATTAATTTATTATCTAGAATAATTACCTGATTATTTTTAATAAGAATCATTTTATTTTTTGTCATGAAAATGATTTACTTAGGTAAAAACTGTTTTTGATAATAAAAAAGTTGTAAAGTTGAAAATTAGAATAGTAAATGTTATCAAAAATTATTTAAAACATTTTTTAACATGAATGGTTGATAGATAATAGATATTATATCATTTTACACTCTATTATTTTCATTTTTTTAATTTTATTGGCATGTGAAACAGTGTATCAATTTACCACAAGTTAACATTTTTACAAAAATGAAATCCTCGCAACTTTTAAAAGTGGTTTCTCACCACCACTTCATGACAACACTACAATTAATTTTCAAATTGAAAATTTTCCATATTTCCTTCCTCTATAATCTCATTTTACTTACATTACATTCTGTTCAAAATAATTTATCCTAATACATTAATTTCCAAGGAGTTCACTAAGGGGAAACTAAAATCCTCAACATGAGTATTTTTTTCTAAACATCTTTTCATTTTATTCTCAAGTACCCATATATAATTATATAATTCATCTATAATTAAATAATTAGATTTTTTATAATTGTTTTCATTATTTTATGAGAATTACTACTAACCACCTTCCATTTTTTCTATTAATAAAAAGAAACTGTCATTCCTGTGATATGCAGACTACCCCCTTAATGAAGAATTGAATTAAATTTTCACCACCATGTCTCTTCAATGATTATAATATTGAAATTACATAATAAATGTGATATATAAATTATAATTTTTATTTTGAAGATAATTAATATAATCCAATTTCTTTTCCAATATTTCGTTGAGAAATTAAAATCTTAATTTTGCGTTTTTCAGACTACCGTAATTCTGATGTAAGGTATTCAATTTTTCATCTAGTTTTATTATTAATATTTAAAATATATTCAAATAATATTCTTAAAATTAACATTATTTAAATAATATCATTTATATTCAATAATAATGATATTATTCCTAAAATAAACTGATATAATAACCATAATCATACATTATTTATAGTGAGTTCATATTTCGGTGTATCAATCAACATACTAGAACAATACTTAAAACTAATATCACAGATGCATATGATAAATAAATAAATAAAAATGCAATATACAAATAAGAAAAAGTATTTTTTTTAATAGTGACATTAATTTTAAAATAATTATTTATGATACCAATACCCATTCATCAAAAATCATTGAAATATGCTCATCGTTGATTTACCATTTATGGATTGTAACTTAAAATACAATAGAATAAAATTATAATATTTTAAAAAACACTAAATAATATTTTCCATCATCTTTTTTAATTTTTAATGATTTAATTTTAATTATTAATGAAGAAGAAATCCAATATTATTAATGTAGTTCAAAATGATCCAGATTAATCACCCCTGATATTGAAAATAAATAATAACAAACAAAAATAAACATTAGTAATAATTATAAATTATGTTAATATATGTTTAATTATATTAAAAATACTAATAAATAATATATTAATTTATTTAAGGTAGTTCTATATAATGAAAGAGAGAATTTGAAAAAATAGGTAAACATTTTAAGGGTTGGTAGTAACTCAATCTTCATCTGTTAAGATTAAAACTCTTATATTGAACTCTCTTGTTCTATGATTGATTTTTTATAAAAAATTATTATCGTAATTTTATTACCAATTTTATTTCTGGGGTTGTATAATTTTTCCATAGAACATAATTAACAATATATTATTACATCATATATTATGTAACTTAAAGGGTTTAATGTGTCAAATTTTTACCCCTTTAGACATATTCCTTATCATATTCCATGTATTACATACAACAATGTATCTAGTTCACCTTTAATATATTATATCATGATAATCACTTTATTCATGGTATATAATTTTTCATTTGAAATCATATCCCTCAAGGGGTTTAGACTCCAATTTTTCTATTTGTGTAAGGGTTTCTTTGTCTAATTGTCAATTCCATGAGACATATTTGATATTGAAAAAAATCATTTCACTTATATAGTTTATTAATTTCCCTATAAAGATTATGTATAATATATATCACTTATTTCAGTTTATTTTAATTTAACGTTATCCCTATCATGTTGTGTTGATTCAAACATAACCATTACCATACGAGTTTTTTATCTCTATTTTACTATATTGATATATGATTTGTATTCGACAATTTTCCATTTTTGGGTTATATATTTTTCATCTATTACCATATAAATCCTCTCATTAAATTTATATTTATGGAATATACTTTTGGGGTCGATCACTTCCTTTTACATAAAAATCTATCCTTAGTTAGGAGTATAATCTTTTTTCTTCATCATTTCCATTATGAAAACATTATATTTAGATACATTGATTCAGTGGTGTAAACCAAGATACCATACATTGACTTATTAGGGAAATTATTAAATTAACTGGAGACCCCATACTCTATATAGTTTTAGTTTCAGGGTTAATAAAATAAAATTTGACCCATTTATTAATTAGGAAAATATCGAAAATTCATATAATTGTAATCAAAATACATATATTTATTTACTATTAAGGAATATTGGTTATTTATACTATATGTTAAACATTAATTCAAATAATGAATTATTTATAATTATATAGTGATATGTAGGGATTTCAATATCCACTTAATGCATTGATAGGTCTCATAAGAAAAAACAAGCATTAGTAATGCATTTAATAAAATATTTCAAATATAGTGGGATTTAATTTTTAATTACCTGTTTTTAGGGCTATGTTTTTTTATATTGTGGAATTGAGTTAGCATCCCAACGTTGTTCATTTCATCTCTAGGTAACCATTTATTTTTATCCATCTTATCTTATCATTTCTAATGTTATCTATGGATATATTTTTCCTATAATTTTATTTTATTAGGGAATTATTTTTTATTATCTATTCTGAAAATATTATTTATTCTCATAATAGATTAACCAATGACAATTTATTGTTATTTTTTATTTTTTCTCTTACTATTAATTTTAACTCACCATTATTATACATACATTTATGAATTAATTAATTACACTTGATTTTTATTGAAAATTAATTATGTGGAATGTTTTTTTGGAAATGATAAAGACATATTATGGATTTATTACATTCTTATATAGTTGAAAATGTATATTTGTTGAGAAAGACAAGGTATTTATTTGATATTTATTTTTTCTAAATCATTAATTCACTATGCCATAATAGTCCTTCATATGTATGTGGATATAATTTTTTTGGTTATACTATATTTATTGATGAATAAAATTGTGTCGCTTTATTTCAGTTGAAATCTAGTATGTAAAGAATGTGCTTATTCTCACTCAATTACTGGACTGTGGGTCTATGGCTATCATAGTTTGAATTAAGGAATGGCATAGAAAAATTTAGAGGTTATAATTTTTTTTGGGTAATTTATGCGATTTATGTTAAAGTTGATCATAATTTCAAAGGTATATATAATAATTTAGGAAACTTGCGGAAATATTGAATATTTTAGGAATTTCGAGAAACAAATTAATGAAAACAATATATATATTTCTATGGGATATGTTTGTGGACATGAAAACATCATGATGTTTTGTTAAAGTAAATATTGGGTGGTTCTCTTAAAAAATATCCCTATATATGGATACTGGATAGTGTATATTGTTGTGGAATAGATTCAACTAGGGGTAATCACTCTGAAAAGTAATGTTGAGTATCCACTAAATATTCACACTAGTGAATGATGAGTAAATCATCAATTTATCTCCATACTGGACTCTCCATCAGTATATTATTTAGTTAATTAAAATCTCTTTACAAGACATAATAAAGGACATGTGATGTCTACGAATAAGGTTAATTAATATGAGAGAAACCAATCTAATAAAACTTAATTGGATTTTGAGAGATTTAGGTTGAACTGAAATATAATGTTATAATCTCATAGAGAGAGACATTTTAATGTTTAATTTTACATTTAATTGTTATAAAATTTTCTTATCACGATCAATAGTAATCATTATCTAATTTTTGTTTTAGAAACATATGAGTCCTAAAGAAACTAAATTAATATTTGATTCTATAGACAATATCAATACTATAACAATTAGAAACCTAATGAGATAAGAGAAAAAATGAGAAATTTTTTGACTTTGCTAAACCGAATATCATGATTTATGATAAAAAAACTTGAACATTGTTGAATGACCCAAAACACTAAAGTAGTGAAGGATGTCAGAACATGGATTTTCTGGGGATAAAGATGATTAAGGAAAGAAGATTCAAATACCTAAATGTAAAAATTAATCAATGAAACACCCATAGAAATGTCTCAAAGTAACATAAAGATTCTTCGTGAGTGAAAAAATTATACATAGAGAAATAATTTGAAAAGGAATCATGACGCTACAAGTTAACATGAAAAATGGAATGGTTGTGTTTCCTAATTTCTCATATGATATTGAGGTAGAAACCTCATACAAAAATGAATGTTGAGTAATATATTTGTTTTATCTACCATTGAATAATTTTACTTGTATGTGATAAATAAACTTGTGAGGACCCAATATATTTATGGGGGGTGGGGATGTTACACCCTGAGATATAAAAATTATACTTTCTGTTAAAACTAATCATGTTTGATTTTTTACTTCACATGCCACAACGAACCATTACAAATTAACAAATTTTATACGATTGATAAATATATCGGTAGATTTAGAAGGTGAAAAAAATGTAACTGAATAATGATATATTTTTAGAAATAAAAACAATGGTAATTATTAAAAATAAAATATTGATTATAATTCAATTAATCTAACAAAGTGAGTAATAAGAAATATTTATGTTGTATAATGTAATCCATCTAAAATCGGATATTAAGAACCAAATTTTATGATACAAAATATATTATGGAAAACATTTATTTTTGGAATGAAAAATATATTAAATTTTTTTTATCAGTAGTTGATATGACATAAGATTAATCATAGTTGATAATTTTTCAAATGTTATTTTCTTTCGAAATTTTTTTTAATTGCATTTAAATGTTTTTATTTAAATGATAAAACCTAAATATTTTGAAGATTAATCTGATAAATTAAATTAATTTTTTAATTTTGAAAATTACAATTTGGTTAATATTAGTTTTAGTAATTTTTATGAAATAGTTGATATTTAGGAGAACCGTGAAAATATAGTTTCCACCAAAACATTTAATTTTGTTACATTATCATTAAATAAGTAATTCCTTGATGTTCATAAATCCCCTTACTCGATTAAATAATTTTTATGGAGTAAAACTACCCATTCTAAAATAAAATTTAATATTTATAAAACCTATGTTTACTATTTTATGAAATTATGTAATATTTTCCAATAAAAGAAACTATTTTGGTCTTTTCTTTTAATTAAATATTACATTGTTGAAATTCTATTTTATATTACTATAAATTCATCATAAATTTAATTTTTTGTCTTAATAAAACAATTATTATCATTAAAACCAATGAAATGGGAAATATTTTATTACTCATTAATATTATGATAAAAATTAATTTATTTAATAAAAATATGTTTTTTAGTTTAATGTGTGGTAATAAAAAAATTTATTTCAATTAAACAAATTAATTATTATTAATAATAATATTTATTTGATATTTTTAAATAGTGCGTAAAAATTATTTAATATAGATCATTATATTTTTCTTCAAAAAATAATAATTTTATTATTTAAGAACTAGATCCCAAAGTAAAACAAAATGTTTAAAAATTGAAAATTCTGCGAGTAAAGGACATAATAACATTATTAAAAGTTATTTAAAATGGAATGTTTAATGTATGATCGAAATAATATCATCACCAACTACATTTTGGTCTATTTGGGAGTTTTCTTAACATGTGATACATGCAATCACTTTATATATTGTTGAAATATATAAGAAAATACCAGTGTCACAACTTATAAAGGGGTCCTCTCACCACCATTATTAACCACCAAAAAAACTGAATTTATGTTAGAAAAAATCCCATAATTCATTCACATATAATTCGATGTCACTTTATTTCTTTGTCCCATTAATTTAGCTTAATCCTACCATTTCCAAGGTGTCCCCCAAAGGGATACAAAATTCTAAAATGATAGTAATTTTATCTAAAATACTTCTCTTTTCAATATTACGTTGCAAAATATAATTGTATAATTAATATATTACTACATAAATATTTTTGAATACTTATTATTATTATTTTAATGGAATTAATATTAAGAAAAATTCCCAATTGTTTATTATGAAGAATAAAATAATCATTCGCGTGTTGTGTAGAATACCACATCCACAAAGTGACAATATCCATTTTTACCACCTCCTCTATTCAAGGATTATTAAAGGGAAATTATAGAATAAATGTATAGAATATAATATAATTATTACTATTCAGTGATAAACTTTAATCCACCTTATTTTCTTCTATTTATGTGAGAAATAAATGTTTAACAATGTATTGGGCGAAATATTGTCTATCAAAAGTAATGTATGTCATTTTCCTGAAAAATCATTATAATTTTTTAAAGTACCTAATATTAGGATTTTCAAACATTAATTATCCCAATAATATCATTATTATTATGTCATAATTATATTATTCATAAAATAAACCACTTTTATAATCATAGTCATCCATTAATTTTCGTATGTTCATGTTTGGGTGGGTCTAGCATCCTATTTAAACAATTCTATCAAATATTGTTATCAATCGATATGAGAAATAAATTATTGGTAATATATGATATATATATGAAAAAAAATTAATTTTGGTTTTTGATTGGGAAATTTAATTCTAATCTCATTAATTTATATATAATCATCTATTCATAAAAGATCAAGAAAATATTCCCATCGCCTATTTCATATTTAATGATCATAATGAAACCTCTCATATAATGAAAATATAAAATTTTAATTACAAAATATAATCAATTTCAGTACCTTATATGATCTGTTAAAGATAACATTTTAAACATGAATGATAAACAACATTAATATTATTCAACTGATTAAAAACAATCAATAATACTCACACTCGATACTAGAAATAGTTAGTAACTAACTAAAATACATTTTCAACATAATTATTATAAATATATATAAATTTTAATAAATATTAATATGGTTTTACAACATTATATTAAGATTTTTATTTTTATTATATCATAGGTTTTAGTAAATTCGACTATGTGGTGAAATAATGTAAGGGTTTGTGCCAACTCAATTATCATCCATCGAGTTAAAAAAATTCATATTGAACTTTATTGTTACAATTATTAATTATTCAACCAATATTTAAAAATATTATGGTCTTTCCTCATTCCTTCCTAGTGTATTTCAATTCTTCCTTATAACCCCATTGTCAAATTAATTTACCTCAAATATTATGTTTCTTGGAAGGGGTTTCTTCTCTCAAATTTTCACCCGTTGAGTATTATTTATAATCTAACACCATGAAATCATTATATTGATTTATCTAATAACACATAAATATTTTTTATCATGATACTGTCATTAATCAATATATTTAATATTAAATTTCAAAAAATATTATTCTGGTCTCTTTAAATATAATGTTTTTAAATTTATGGGGGTTTATTTTTCTAATTTTAAATTTCATAAGACATTTATTATATTGAATAACAATTTTATTTTTTATATTGTATTTAATACCATTTTTCTGTGAAGTAAAATTGATATATTTAATATCATTATATTTTACTTTCATGGTATCCCTCTCATATTCTTTTGATTCTTAAGTTATTATTACCCAATGGTTTTTTTATATGTCAATTTTTTTCCCTTAAGATATTTTTCATATTGAAATATATTTTTCACTTTTATAGTGTATATATTTTTCTTTTATTATCTTTTCAGTATCTCAAAATATTTTTTTTGGATTTAATTCAAAAAAAATCAATTACTACGTTTTTCATTCAAAATTATCCTCTATATGGGCATAATTTTCCTTTTAATTACGTCCTTATATAAAAAATCTATATTTAATTCATTTGATTGAAATTTATTTACCTATCGTCTATAAATAGACATATTAGTTATATAATTAATGTATTTATATACCCCTTACTCTATATGGTTTAAAAAAACACCAATAGAAATATTTTCAAATTATTGACTAGAAGAATATAGAAAATCTATATTCTTGTTATTCTAATACTACTTTTTTTTGAATATCCAATAAATAATTTTTTTATATATTTTCTTTCCACCATATAAAAAATAATTTGACATAGTCAGTGTTGGGAGGACACCACAATAGCTTCTCGATGAATCAATAGGTCCCATGAGACAAAATAGCTTGGGTATTCTCGTGTATCCATGCCCAGAACAAAATATTTCCATGACATAAGGCCTCAGTTGTAATTATTTTTATCCATTTTATCTCTTCTTTTCATTATTATATTTTGATATATTATGCTTTATGTTTCTCCTATTATGGTTTTTTTTAAATTACTTCCAAATTATTTACGATCATCTTTTGATCACTTATAATTTCTGATTGTCAAATATTACAAATTTAGAGTTTTTTTCTCACACATATTACTTTTTTGTTTCCCCTTTTTATGAAGAAATATATTAATAATTATAGGTATTACAGAATAGATTGTGTAAAAAATTTGTGAAATATAATTAAGGGTTATTATAGATTATGTTGTTTCATCTATAGTGGAAAATACATCCACTAGTTGGTAAATATGTTGGATTTTTTAGTATATTATTTTTCAGAATTATGTAAAAATATAATCCTAAAATTTCATTTTTATGTATTTGACTCGATATTTAATGGTGATATTGTAATAATTGATTGTTAAAATTTGGTTGCATCATCTTATTTCAAGGATGTTACATAATAAATCTGTTAATATACACCATATTCATGGACTATGGCTCCTAGGACATCATATTTATTTCCCATTAGTTTATATTAGATAAAATGGGGGAGCCCTCTTCATCTTTTTGGATTAAAATAATATATGAATCAAGGGTATCAGGTTATCTTTCGGGGATAAATACCATACAAAAGATGGGTGCATGATTTTGGAATCATTTTAAAGGTTGTTTTTTATTGTAATATAGTTCATTAAACAATGATAGAAATCCATGTATTATTTTGTATCCTATTTGGATCTGTTATTAATAACCATTGATTCTTAGAATTCTCTAGGGTGATTTTTAATAATGGATAAAGAACCTATGGGGGATTTTTGATGTGCTAATGTTGTTAGTTTTGAGTTTAACGGTTTTTTGGGTGTGAAAATATTATTTATGGGAAATGAATATGGTATTTAATAATACCTTAGATATTTTTTATAAAATGATTTTTTATCTTAAGTAATTTTTTCAAAAGTGGTTTATTACATTATGAAATAGGGGATGTGTTATGATTTTAATAAAAAATAGCGGATTATTGAAAAATCAACTTTACTCCCTCATTGTATGATTTAATGTGTATTTATTTTTATAATTAAAATATAGAATTGTTTTGGAATGTTATAAAGTGTAAAGGATTTGTAATGTGAGTTGAGATTGTATTATATTGAGAAGTATGGATGTTATTTTCAAGGATATAATCATGTTTTCCAATGTGTAATGAAATATATTAAGGGATGTGTACATTGTTAAAATAAGCCATTGAATTACATTTCAAATGATGGTGATTTCAATGATGGGAATAATTTTTTGTAAGGTTTTTTTCTTTTTTAAATTTTATTTTTTATAACCCTCTTTTATGAAATGGATAATGTGGCCCTTCGTAGGAAGAAAATGTGTATTTGTATCATGATTCATGCTATAATGAGTATTCCTACTAGAAAGGTCCTAATAGAAGGTAGTCTGTTTATATCTATGAAAGAACCTAAGGGTGATTCCAATTGGAGTTTGAAATTTATTATTCTTGTTTATAATATTAAATAGACCTAGAGTAGATTTTTATCTAGTAACCATTTTATTCACCATGATATCTATAATCATCTCTCGTTCACTTCTTACACTGATTATGTTTTGTTTGAAGTGATAGAGTTTCTAGAGGTTATTAAATTAAAACCCAATTCTCTAACGATTCTTGAACAACATATTTTCTAAGCCATGTGACATTGTTTCATAGAATTATTTTTTAATTTATCAACATATAATTTCAAATAAATTTATAAAAGCTAATTTCATTATTTGAGGTCCATATTTAGACCTCATATTCATTATTATGGATCATTCTTCATAGATACCTATCTTTTCTCTTTTAAATGGGATAATTTTGGGTTTTATTTATATTTGAAATAATATTTATTTTGTGATTAATGGTTTTTGAGTCTAGAAATAATTTATATCATTTATTTGATTCCTATTAATGTATCCTTTTTCTACCCCATGGTTTCCCATTGTGCACATTGATGGTTTGTTCGATGCTTGTGGATTTTTTATATTATCCTAATTTTAATTTATACATGAGGAGGAACATTTTATTAGATATATTTTGATGGATTGAACATAATGAAGACAAGGGAATGTGTTGGGGTAACTAGGATGAGTGTATTAGTGTTAGATAGAATTCGGGTGCTACTCGGTATGATTTTTATGTCAAGATCACCTCGAGTCAATTCTTTATAATAATAGCCCTAAGTTACCCTTAGTCGTAATTTCCTGGCCCAAGGCTATGAATAGGATGTTCCATGTTGGGGAATACTTTTTTATTTATTCATTTTGTTCTATAATATGGGATATTATAGATTATTTTACCATGTATTATAATTTTTTTATGTTCATTTGATGATTCTCCTTTTTTAAAATTTTATACTAGATCATATGATAATGGTTGAGATTGGTAGATAATAATTTTTATTTTGATGTTTTACTAATATGTTGTTTTTTGGGTGATATTTTATATATTGGGTGTGTAGTTACATGATTTCACCATTTTAGATGAATTTTATTTGATGGGGAGACCTGTGTTATATATATATTTTCTTACAAATCAATGTTGGGTTTTTATTATTATGTTTTATGATTCTTGAGTATATTTGGGTATTCAAAACATTAATTTGTAGGATTTTTTATATGAGGGGGTCTTTACATCATTATATGATCCTTATATAGTTTTCATTGTCCATCCCAAATACTATGTTTTGGTGTTTAGGTCATGGAGTGTCACCAAATTTTCCCATTTCAATGAATATATAGGGGAATAAAATTCTATGATAGGGCAAATTGTGACAATCCTATATCATAGTTGTATGGAATATTATGTAATTTTGAGTTTAATTGATGTTTATTAGTGTTTCCAATGGTTTTAGGGTGTTTCAAGGAATCGTAGGATGTCTCAGATCATGACTATAGTAGGTCTCAGCATGGACAAGGGGGGCCCTGCCACAACATTCCTCATTCTATTTTAATTTTTTTTAGTAAATGGTAATCATTTTCTTGAACATGGGTTTCGGTGCATTGGGCCATTATTTAGAAATTTTGTTTATTTTTTACATTTGTTGAATTCAGGGGTTCTATAAACAGGTTCCGTATGGAAGAGGGTATTCATCAAAGATCAATAAGTCGGGCGCTTTTCATCATGGAAGGGGACACATACACCATGTAATCAAAGGGCTCAATACCTTCAGTTCATCTCAATTATTATTCAACACACTATGGACATGGGGTTAATACATATTTGGTGTTGGGATATGTTCATCTTCAATGTTCCCAAATGATTGTGTTGTGGTGTTTCTTTAAGATATTGCTCAATTCTGTGGTGCATATGGCCCCATCATGTTCAGTGTCTACCACGTTTTTAATTTTTGTGAAATCACAGTTGTTCCCCCATTTGATTTTAAGGGTATTTTCTTCCTATATCATTCAATCAACATAGGTCCACTCTCAACATAGTTCCCTATCACATATTCTTTTATTTTTTTCCCTTCGTCATTGATTCCACATGCCTTTTTCATGGAAACCACTCTATTTCCATCCCATTATCCACTATTAATTCCTTATTATATTAATTTTCTAACATGAAACATAACACCCATTGGTGATGAATTTAGGGTTTCCAAAGGGTTTAAACATCGTGATTTGGTTGATTAGTATTAGTAGTCATTATCCACATGCTATTTTTGGACTCTAAAAGTGAATGATGTCTATTTTGACATGTTTTTCTAGATGTAGGTGTTTTAAGAAATTATTTAATTAAGAAGTTCATGAAAATTTTGAGTTACATAATTTCATTTTATATCAATGTAATTGTTTCCCCAAAAATTCATTAATTGGTTTCTCTTGATGTTCGGTTATAACTATATGAAGGTGATATCATAATTTTATACATTGATTTTATCATATATATTATAATTAAAAACTCCCAATAGTTCTCATATCCATGAAAAGGAAGAATTGTTCCTTTTATTGGAGTGCATTCCATTGGAGATTCAATCCTAATGACACTTAAGGACTCACATTGTTTGAGATTATGGTAATTTAGCATCATATCACCTCGTTTGGGGAAATTATTGACTATTTCAAGAATATATTATTATTTTAATATATGTTTTTGAAATCCTTCCCATGCCCCAATATGAGACTACTTACCCCTCATCCAATTTATTGAATAAAACCATGTTCTAATTGGAAAAACTACATGTGTCACAGGTTCTATATTATTTTATTATTCAATTATGATTCTTTATTTTATAGCCATGTTCAGGTGCACTAGTGTTTATTGCCTTCATGGAAGGTGGTAAGTGTTTTTGATATGGGATTGAACCTTTATGATACATCATACATATCACATTTCTAAATTGAATCAAAACACATAATATTATTTATTCCTAGTTTAAATTTATATGAAATGACCATTACATCATGTTTTACATCATGGGGAATGGATGTTAATATTGATTTTGATTATTGAGGAGGCTTCCTACATATCATGTTCTGATACGAATTTGAGTTTATGTATTTAATATTACATTAATATGAATAATAAATGATTCCTCAACAGTGGCCTTTAGTGGTAATAATACATGTAATTATTCCTTGAATTACCTCATCGGGAGTACAAGCCTTTGAGGGAAGACAAGATAAAATTGAACTTACATACAAATCAAGGCACATTACTGGGGGATTCCACATCATGCTATTTTTCCAATCATCCCTAGTCTCTAAGACTATGTGATTCGAGATCTGTGGGAGAATTAATAGATAGTAAATTTTTAGGCACATTTCATGAGTGAGATTATATCTCAGGCTTATAAATTAATTTTTCTCTTAAAGTGTTATGATTACCAGTATCAAATAAGATGTGGTTTGTAGCTCAAAAATTAAAATGGAATACAATATATCTTGTTTATAACAATAATCAAAGTACCCATATTTTATTTTTTTCCATGTGTGACGATTGGTGGGGGTGGGATCACACTTTGAGAAATTGACTTCATCCTTGAGATTTAGGAAAGCCATGGGATTATACTATGGTGTATTCCCATTTTAGTTCTGGCCTTAGGAAGACATCCTACATATCCTAATAGGATTGGGATTATATTCCTCATAGTTCAGTTATTCCCGACCTCCTGATAGTTTGCGATATGTGATTAAACTCAAGTGGATTATTATTATCCCTAAGGTTTAGGAATATTATGGGATTATACCTGGTTGGATTCCCATTGGATCTCAAGACTTATGAAAAAATCCTACATATTCTATTTGTAAGGGAATCAAAGTCCACAATGTTTAGTTATTTATGACCAATCGATGGGTTGGTGTAAGGGATTACACAAGAAGAAATTATTATTATCCCGAGGTATAGGAAAATTAAGGGCTTATAGTAGGATATATTTCCATTTTTTCTCGATGTATCCTATTGGAATACGAATTCAATTCCTCTTTGTTATGTTATTCCAAACCAATGGTGGGTTGGAATAGGTGATTACACATGAGAATATTATTATTCTCCCTAATATTAGGGGATTATACTAGGATGGATTACCATGTTCCATATATTCATTTTTATCCTCTGATGGATAATGAGAGATGACGACCATGAATGTTATATAGAATATTCTCAGTATTACATGGAGGGATCATCCAAGATAATTTCAAAAAAAAGGATCATTTGAGTGCACAAACCTAACCAATTACGGACACTCCACCTATAAAGGTTTTAATTGGGTGAAGGTTCCTAGTCAAGTGTTCACATGGTGTGTTTCCAAGTGTGTATACTAAAATAGGTTGACATGTATATGGTTTCTGTCTGACATGTATTTATTTCTTGATTGACATATCTAGGTTGTCTTCCAAACATGTCCGAATTTTCTACCTGAAATGTATAGGTTGTTGGTCTTCCATGGAAGACACCATCCAAGAGTGTCTTCTTAACATATCCAAGATACATCAAATGATCAAATATGACATGTCCAAGATTTCTGGTGTGATCAAATTTGGTATATCCATGGCCTTTCTTATGGTCCATTAACTTTTCTGTGTTGTATTATAATGATAAAAGAAAAATTGCTAAGATTTTTTTGCATGATCTATGTAACATGTCTAGGTTGTCATTTCATGATCATACGGGACAAGTCCAACGACTGCTATGTGATCAATCTGACACGTCCAAAGCTGCCTAGGCATTATGTGACTAGTAAGGAGTGTTGTGATCATTATATGTAAAGGAAGTCGTAAAAAATGGTTCTCGTGAACTATTCTAGGATCATGAAAACATCTATGTATCGATTTTTCTTGTCCAAAGGTTTCATTATTCGGGTACATGGGAAATAATTTGTATCAGAGGAGGAGTTCATGTCTAAGGGATTATTCCATGACTATATATATGATAATATATATGAAAAAGGGGTGAATATAATAATGTTTTTTCATTTAATAGAAAGTGTGTATGTTTGTAGATATCATCATGGGTGTCCCTATATGACAGAGGCCTTACACATCACGAAAAAATAGATGCATCACAATACTAAGGGTTCTTCCTATTAATTCTTCATGGAATGGAAATGCATTATTGAGCCTCATTCCTGTATCAAAAAAAGGGTCCCACATGAGATAATATAATTCTATTTACATCATCATAAGATCATATACATTCGAAAAGATTGTGAGGGGTTCTGCAAACATGGGTAGGGGCTACTTGTTGGTGTCACGTGCATTGATGAGGTATTTCATAGTATTTTTAAGAAACCAGTGATGAATCACATGATTGTGTGAATATATCACATGAACTAGGGTTAAATTTATGGTTTGAAATGATATTTAATTTATCATGCCATCATGTTATATTAAATGGGTCACGTGATGGGTTCTCTTGATCACCTGGAGAAATTATTCTTATAGATGAATCTCACATCACTAATTTTTTTGATTATTTTTCATCCCATTTTTTGTACCTCTCCCATGTGTGTGTAGTCCATTTTTATGGTGATTAATGGTTTATATCGAAAAATGTGAATAAGGGTACTACTGATTTTCTGAAGGAACATGTCGTCTACACCATATTAAGGGAGTGGGGAAGATTATATTGAAAAAAATGAATGGAGGATCATGATATGGTAGATACATTCAAGATTATAAAAATCCATGGTGATGTAAAAATAGATTCATATTATAATCATCCATCGATCACATGACCCTCATATATCTCTCTATGGCCTCTCAGAGTGACATTATCTTCTACAGTTAACGATATTCTTGGGCATAGCTATGTTATTCAATGTACCCATATTGGATGCATGCAATGTGTTGAGGTGCTCGATCTTGTACATATTCACATGATCTCTTTCGCGTGATGGATTCTGTAGCATCTCATGATCATCAATCTTTATATGATATTAGAGATGATGAGATGATATTAAAAGAAAGATATTTGATCATTTTAATGAAACTCCTATGATATAATATTGGATTACATGATCATAAATTCTATCATGGTATTCATTTAACATTTACAAGAATCATTGATTATACACGAATCACCTGATTCATAATACTTCACATGAGATATTTATGTGAAGGTTTCACACCAAGTGGATTTATTCCATAAAAAAAACTTGTTAATGTAAGACATAGACTACAAATATAGTGTCTTAGTAGATTTGGGATCACATTCCACTTGATAACTAATGCAATCATCAAAAATCATGAGATGTATCAACAATTTATTCAAGAAATCCCATGATTGCATTGTTTTATTGTTAGTTTAAGATAGATTAGTGAACCTTGGTTACATGGATCAATACATATGAATGGATTTAATGAAGGAATACAGATTTTTTTATTCACATTAGGTGTCTCATGATCAAACCAATTTAATATGGATTGTGGTGTACATTCTGGAGGTTGATAATGCGGCAGGGATGTGATCAGACGACCCATACTAGTTTAATTGAGTAATAGATCTTATATATGTAATATTTTTATGGAGGAACAATGTATCTTCCATGATCATCCCACATTGGACTTTTGATGAACTAAACTATTCTTAAAATCAATAATTATTCCTTTCTCATCAACAATTGAGTGTCAGGGTTCACTCTCAACATTAATGAGCACCACTGCATGACATCACTCTCTTATTCAGTGCTTTTGAACCATGGTGGGGCTCTGCCACCATTTTTCGTGAACATATCAATGCACCCTTATCCATCTATGATAAGAGGTTGGGATATATCTCTAGGTGTGGTAGTTGTGAATCGTTCATGAGTTATGGTCTAGCATTCTTGGATATCTAGTCTTGGATGGACAATATTTTCGGATATATGAATATACCAAAATAAGTAGAATAATAATTTAATAAAAAATAATATAATAAGGGACATGGTATAATCCATAATAAAATGATTCCAAAGAAAATTTAATTTCTATGATGGAAAATATATTGGCATTTTATTAGCATCTTCTTACTTCTTCAATCACTGGTAGAATATTGATTGATGGAAAATAATTATTACAAAAAAATTCCACCCATAGAATTATATTATTTCAAGTGAAAATGAATATAATTATATGTTAATATTAGAATACATAATTGTTTTTTAAACATATGATGGGATGGTTATAAACACCATGAGTATATTCTCGACTCAAGGCATCTGAGTTTCTAGAATGGATATCCTCTAGATTCTCAATATGGGTTATCATTTCAAGGAAGTTTTTTTACAATAGGAATAAAAATTACTTGAGTTATGACTACTCTAAATTGGAGAGTTAGTACACGTTCCATGAAAGAAAATGAATTTCTATAAAAAGGGATTTGTGGATATATTTATTATTAGTGTCCTGGACATCACTATGTTTTCCAATGGAATGGGATTCAAGTCGTATATATTTAGGAGATACGATCTTATTCAGATCATTCTCATAGATTGGGAATATAGGTTCATAGATTAATAATATTAGGATTTATATCCTTTAATATATATAGATATTACACAGGAAGTGGAATATAATTGTTTTGTTATTAAATCATGGGTAGGGACCCTTTATTTTGTGGATATATTGCCGATATTTGTCTCTTGTTCCATATTTGGTTCACACAATATAAACCTCTCTATGTTGTTTGTGTTCATGTAGTTTGGACCATGTATCATGTAGTTTTAAGGAATAATAGAACTAGGTAACCTTAGGAAGGTCCCAAGAAATAGAGATGTGTTGTAATTTTTTCTTATATCAATAGAACTAGTAAGCATAACTTTATTTTTTATAGTGATAGATTATGGTCCCTACTAGATTTCAATGTTATATATTTTAGCCATAATTTTTTTCTACGATTTATATACGGAATGACAATTTCATTCTTACAAGTGAGATATTAATTTAGTTTCTTGGTCAATGTCTCTTATGTGTGGGCCAATTGGTCCAACATGTATTGTCATGTAAAAGGGATACACACTATTTTCCAATGGTCATAAATGATTTATAAAGGCTCAACCATCTTGATGATTTTGTTGTATGGGTAGTAAATGATATCCAAGGTGGGTTATAGAACCCTAGAGTAGTTTAGAATTTAGTTGGAAGGATCATCCCTCCATGTGGTTTCTATTCATGTTGTTTAGGCGTTCAAAATGTTCAAGAATCGAGTGTAACATTCCTTCATTGAGAAAGGGAGAAAAACCAGTGACATAATGTCAATGATATCAAATCCTCTTGAATTGTCCAGTAATGGGGATTGTAAATCATGGTATAGGAATATATGAGTTAATCAGAGGTGGAAATCAGTATAAATTAGTCTCCCATTGATAATGGAAGAATCCCATATCCTATAAAGTAAGGAAATAAATCCTATATTAATGGGGGCTGTTTTGGGACTAATAAACAGCGTTGTAATATCTTTGATATGGTGAAATTATCCTACAAATCCTAGAGGGATAATTTTGGAATCTTTATATCCCTGTTACATGTTTTTTATTTGGAAGTTCCAGAATCTAGGAAGACCATGGTCTATGGGGTTCATTGAGAGTTATATCAACATAAGAACAAGTTGTATAAACTTAGACATCATATAATGAAATATAGTTTATGTAAAATTTAAGAATCAAGAAGGTTTAAAGCCCTCTGAAGGTTATTTTGATTCCCAGTGAGCATGTTATAACTGTAAGGAGTTATGATAAATCATTAATACAACGTTATCCATAACTAGTTGGACTAGTTAGCATGGATAGACATTTAATAGAGCCACCATGAGGAAACAATGATCTTTATTCCTTTTTTACTTATTCTCTAATTTTCTTACAAGTGATTAGTGTTAGAGATTATATCAAGTGGATACATTAATTTTTCTCAGGATAAACTTTTTGGGTTTTCAGCATGAATTGTTTTATGTATCATTCAATAGAAGTTTAGGGTCTTGTGATTTAGACCATATAGGTATTAATATTAAGGTCATACAACTTTTACTAAATTTACACTATTTATGGTCACGATGAACATGGATATATATTTAGGTAATTGTTAATGAACAACTTAATTTGGATACCCCTTGTCATGAGTACTCTAATATGATTTTTTACAAGATGGGTTCTTTTCAAATCATAGGCCAAGGTTCATGGATAATGAGAAATGAAATTGGAAAATCATACCAGGGTTGAACCAAAACACCCAAAGTTGTTGAGTTCCAACATGATGATTTCAAGGTTCAAAGACATAAGAAATACCTTACTATTGGGTCATGATGTATCTAGTTAGTTAGTCAAATCCCATGTACAGATCCACCTATAGAATTGTGATATATAGATGTATCTTCTATTTTCTAGGGGACGAGAAGGGTTTTAAACATCTCAAGATACTCAAGACATGAAGTGTGATTTTTTGGGATGAGGTGACTTAATGATGATAGAAGCACCCCATAGTCTGGTTGACTAGGGTTATAATCATGTGGTCTGTATATAAGGAATAAAAATGGGTGATGATTTCAATATTATAACAACACGCAAGGGGGATATATCAGTTATAATCTTTAATATCATGAAAAATTTACATTTTCCTTGTAATTTAATATCATGAAGAATATCTGTTTTACATACAGTATAATGACATATTGTAAGAAAAATTTCCTTATAGTTTTACGTCATGTAGTAGGGATGTATAAACTGATGATAAATTTCACATAATATCCTTGTGTAATCTTTGCATTGGATAGGGGAATTTGGATGTTGGAACAAACTTTTATCCGTGAATAGACTTGTTGATTGGTACCCATATGAAAGATCACTTCATGTGTAGACATATCTCAAGGGTAATCAATCCATATGAGGTTATGACTCATGTATTGGTAGAGTGAGTATGTAATAATCATACATCATTAAATATAGTTATATGAAAAAAATTTGTTGGGCTTTCCTAGGTTTCCCTATGAACATTGTGAGGGCATGAATCATGTTATAATCAGCTTATTTAAGGAGATTTTGTTTCATCGATCGATCTCATTTTCCGGGGAGATCAGTATTTTTTTATTCTTACATTACATGATCACAACATCAATGTTGTATAATGGGTCATCTATGTATATCAGACATGTAATTAGTGATACACTATCCCCTAATTTCATTCTGGTATAAAGGTAACAAATTCATTCCTAACACAAATTCATGGATAATATGGTGTACTCTAAGAAAATTTAGTTTATGTAGGACATACCATATGACGTATAGTTTAATTTCATGAAACGTGGACATGGTCATTATTTTTAACACCATGAAACTAGGATACAATAATGTAGTTTAACGTCATGTGACTATGAATTTTTTTTGCAGTTCGTTGTCTTTTGACTAGGAAATTGTCATGTAGTTGATCATCATTTGATGAATAAAATTATAAAATAAAAAAATGTATTGGTTTCTACATATATAGTCTACTTCAATATTACTTAGGATAGTAGGAACCTTGATCAATGTGAAAAGATAAGGATAACTAGGGAAACAATTAAGGTAAGTGAGAGTATGTGATGAGGAATATGTTAGCGTGTCCATAAATTTTTGTGGACTATTCACACAAATATATATCATGTGAAAGACCACGATTAGGTGTGGTGTAAATGTGTGATTAGTCCTGAAATGGGGAATCATGGCATTACTTTTTATCCTGTGATGGTTACAATGACGCCACATGTTGATCATATATAGTCTCATACATAGGTATAGCCCACATTCCGTGGGGGGTAAATTTTTATTATTCCATATGTTATGGATGAAAATAGTGTTATAAATCTAGGTTTCACTATATATCATAGATTAATAGGAATCAATACATATTTAGTTCTTCTAAGAATGTTCCCTATGGATGTTTGACCCATGCACAGGGAGGGGGTAATTGTTATATTGTGAATGGACCCATGATAGAAATTACAACATTATTACATAACCTATGGTGATTGAAATCATGAAACACGTAATCTATTAATTAGAAAATCTCCATATAGGTCAGACCCATACACATAGGGGGATGTTTTCTAATCGATTATTACAGAAAGACTAAGGATTGGAGATCTAAGCATCACTACATTTCTTCTGATTATAGGAATCAATCCACATGTAATTATTAAATCGGAAACTCTCTATGTAGGTCTAACCCATTCATAGATTGGGGATTTATTATCTTTTATTATTGTGTTGGGAACCATGACTATAGATCTCAGCATCAATATGTATCTTGTGATGGATGGAATCATGCTACACATGGTAATTGAATGAGAAACACTCTATGCACGTCAAACCCAAACATAGAGTGGGAAATATTGATATTGATTGTTGAGGGTTGACAAAGGATCTGAGATCTAGGCATTATTCCATATCATTTGATTATAGGAATCAATCCACACATAGTTCCTAAATGAGAAACTCTCCACATTGGGATGACTAATACATATATAGGGGGTGTAACGACCCGAACTTTTGAATAATATTTATTTCCCAAATTTTTGTGTTATTTCATTTTATACTCCATAAAAGTATATACTTTAATTAATAATGTGATTATAATTAAATGAGACCATCGGGTTTTGACTGTTATATGACTGTTGTTCAATATAACCATTGGTCAACATGACTATTGGTCAATATGACTGTTGGAATCTAAACTCTTTACATTACAATTTTTTTATAAATACAAGTGATCTTCGTTAATACTGAAATAACAGTCAATGGCCTCATCCAATAGACTAGGGCCATATGAAACCCATCTTTCAGAGCTTGGAAAAGAGGTTTCTTTAATTGGCCTTGCTCTAGACCTAGACCAGGTTGAGAATCAACATGTGATGCTTGAACAGAATTGCCTATGGGAGAATCTCAAGATGATAGAAATCACCACTCATGCAATGTTGTCCGAGCCAACACATGATTATATCACCAAATCAAACCTTACATTTAGGTCCTATGAAGGTGTTATAAGGGGTATGTAAGGAGCCCCTAAATACATTTTGTAATCCCTTGGTGTAAATAAAATTTATATTTATTATTATGGTAAAAAAATTTATTTTTAAATGTCAGGATTAATATAGGATTAATTTTATTGATTACTTTTGGAAGGGAAATTGTATTTTAAAATATTAATGTAAACATTACATAATTAATAATGTGAAATGATTTTCAAAAAATGGTCTTCTACAGTTGTAATGAGTAAAAAAATTAGAGTCCAATAAGATCAACTTAATTTTTAGTGAACATTAAAGCATGAATAGTAACATACCCTTATGAATTTTAATGAATAGTAATGAATATTAAATTGGCCAAAAAATAGAAACTTCACCCATGAATTTATAAATTCAATTTCGATACCTTGAAAGCGAAAAAATTTCATAGTATATGTTTTAGTATTCTTGTATGTCATAAATATTTTATTTAAAATTTTATAATGAATTTAATAATTTAAAATGGAAATTTTTATTCATAAAATGCAATCATATATTTTTACATTATTTTATTTTGGTTGTATGATTATTTTATGGGACCTTGATTACTTTTTCATTGTGTTATAAAACAAGTGATAGTTTTAGAGTTGTTTTTTTAAAATTAATTATTCTATTTAAAATTTAAATTAAAAATATTTAGAAAATTATGTCAATATAATTCAGTTCATTTTTGAATTCAGAGCATCGATATTAGGTTTGGGGAATTTTTTTGGATTTTTCAGAAATAGTTGAATTTTTGGTGAATAGTAAAAATAGTGTTTTGAGTTTCAGGTGTTTAATGAAATAATTGTTGTTGTAATCATGATGTAATCAATCTGGTAAACTTTTTCATAGTAATATAAGCTAGGAGGTGTCATATTTGGCCAATAATATGGGAAAATACCTTGGGCATGCCCATGGTTTTGCAAATACCGCCGATGAGGTGTCTGTTCGAAATTAATTAAATATTTTCTCACTATTCTTATAAATACCAATCCATTCCCTCATCCATTTGATTCAAAAATCATCTGCAACGAATTTATAGACGTTATAACTCCCATGGAGTGCTCCCAAGGTTCCCTCAAACACCCCAAGGTCCAAACCATCATGCTTTCGAAGTCACTCTTCAAGGTAAGGGATTCCTTCACCCTCCTCCTTTATGTCATGACTTCATTTATGTTGTGGTTTCTAGATTCCATATTATTATGTACGGGTATGTTCTTATATATTATTATTTATTTCCATTTCATGCCCAAATTATGTTATACCCTTTCCGCTCTCATCAATTTATTTTCCATATTTTTAAGCAACGTTGTTAAGGTGTCGAATTTTTTATAAAATAAATATCAACTTTTCTTTTCTTTCATGTTTCCTTTTTGATCTAGTATGTCATTAAAATTTTCATACCATAATATTATTGTGTACCAATACTGTATTATTAATTATTTATGCCTGGTTGAATCTTTTACTCACTCTTTTTAATGTTTTCTAAAATGATGTTGCGTAGCCCTTATGCTGCATAATTTTCGTCTCAAAATCTCTCTCTTTTTCTAAATAAATTCTCTTGTATTATTTATGTGGATACCCAAATATATTTTTATTTGTAGGGGTATTAATCAATAAATAAAATTGATCTATTCAATTATTGAATTCACATACATATAACCCTCACACCCTTTTCATGGGTTATAAATGGCATAATGATTCTATTTTTAAGTACTTTATAAACATCACGATTTTGATAGGAAAACCATTTATTTTATTCTATTTGGGTTATTTATGAAATTTTTTTTTATTATCAATGTGGTTCACATAAAAAATATGAAATATTAAAGGTGCACCCTAATAGAGCTCTAATGCATTGGGTAATGAATTTAATCTCTATAGATGATAAGGTTCACGATATCTTGGTGAATGACCTTGGTAATTTTTTTGAAACCATGGGGATGAACCTTGGTGATGTGTTCATGAATCTCTAAATTAAATGTTGTGGCCACATATTCAGTTTCTGGTTTATATTCTTTTAATTATGTTATTCCTCAACTTCCATTGCTCATGTCTTTATTTATTTCATCAAGTTCTTATTGATATCCCTTGTAAATCGAATCCCTTGCTTTCTTTACTAGGCCTTCTGCTCACACATTCCATTGAATTATGTCTCCATGTTATGAGATTAAATAATTGTACATAGTATGATGTTATGATGAATCCTTAAAAGTGGATTAGAAAAATGTTTTATATTTTCATGTTTTATTGTTCCAGATTTCCAAGACACTAGTCATTAAAGATCATATTTTTTAAATTGTAATCAAAAGTTATGTAATAAAAAAGAGGGATTCCATAGTTGGTTTCAAAGGGAGGTTTATGTTGGTGACAATTTCATTGTTATAATTTTACCTTGGAAGAGATTCACAAGGTTTGGAAAGAAATTGAATTTCAGTACTAGGTACGTTGGACCCTATGAAATCCTTGATCGCATAGAATACCTACTTGTTGGCATGAAGAAGGTGAGTGAAAGCTTATTTGGCCTGATATTGTACAAGAGATAATAGAAATGGTCAATTCTATCCAAAAACACATTAAGGAATCTCATAGTCTGCTAAAGATCTTTGCTGAAAACTGTTAAAGGGACTTGGAGTTTGATGTTGGTGAAAAGGTCTTTCTCCAATTTTCCCATGGGAAGAGATTCATGAGGTTTATGAAGAAAGGGAAGCTCAGCCCTAGGTACATTGGGCCATATGAAATAATTGATCGCATAAGAGGAGTGGCCTATCATCTTTCACTTCCTCCAAATCAAGTAAAAGTTCATGATGTATTCAATGTATCCCTTTGAGGATGTACATACCTGGCCCTTCACATGTACTGAATCTAGAGGATGTTAAACTAGAAAATGACATCTCTAATGAGGAGAATATGGTAGAGATATTGTATCATAGAGAGAAGGTTCTATGAAACACGACTACCCACCATGTTAAAGTGTTATGGAGGAACCAAAAATTAAAATAAGCCACCAGGGAACCAGAGATGTCTATAAAGCAGAAGTACCCACACCTTTTCTCATTTTAAGGTATGTGTTAAAATTTCGGGGATGATGTTTCCTAAGGGGGAAGAATGTAATGACCTGAACTTTTCAATAATATTCGATTCCTATATTTGTATGTTATTATATTTTATATTCATCAAAACTATTTCTTTTAAATAATGCAGTGAGCATAATTATATGAGACATTTGGGTTTCTACTATTATACAAATATTGTTCAATATAACCATTGGTCAATATGATTGTTGGAAACTAAACTCCTTACATTACAATTACTGTTTATAAATAAAAGTGATCTTGGTTAATAAGGAATGAAGATTCGATGGCCTCATTCAGCAGACTCAGGCCTTACAAATCCCATCTATCAGAGCATTGGAAGGATTTGGCTTCACTTGGATTTTTCTGGAACAAGCCCCAGTCGAGTTTCAACATGTGAAACTTGAAAAAATGACATAATGGAGAAGTTTAAGATGATAGAAATCACCACTCGTTCCATGTTTTCTGAGTCTCCCAATGAATCTATCACCATAGAACACCTTACACATTGGTCTTATGAAGGTGTAATAAGGGGCTATGTAATGAGGCCTTAAATATTTTTTGTAATCCCTTGGTATAAATTTTTTTTTTTTTTCATATAATTGTACAATAAAATTATTTTCAAATGTAAGGATAAATATAGGATGAATATTATTGATGAATTTTGGAAGAAAAATTGTATTTTACCATATTAATGCAAACCTTAAATAATTAATAATATGAAATTATTTTAAAAAAATGGTCTTCTACAGTTGTGATCAGAAAGAAATTTAGAGTCTAATAATATGAACCTAATTGTTAGTGAATATTAATGTAGGAAAAGTAACATACCCTTATGAATAGTAATGAATAGTAAATTGGCCAAAAAATAGAAACTTCACCCATGAATGTATAAATGAAATTTATACACCTTAAAAGTGAATAAATGATCACAGTATAAGTCTTGGTATTTTTGTATGTCATTAATATTTTACTTAAAATATTATAATTAATTTGATAATTTAAAATGGAATTTTTTTTCCTTAAATGTAAAAATAAATTGTAACATTATTTTCTTATGGTTATATAATAATTTTATGGGAACTTGATTACTTTTTCATGGTGTTACAAAATAGGTTATAGTTTTAGAGTTGTTATTTTTTGAATACAAAATAATTTTATTTAAAAATTAAATTAAAATTATTTAAAAATTTACTTTCCTTAAATGGAGTTCATTTTTGATTTTAGAGCATTGATATTATGGTAGAGTAAATTTTTGGGATTTTCCTGAAACATTTCAATTTTTTGTGAATAATAAATATACAGTAATGTGTTTAATGTGTTTAATGACATCATTGATGATGTAATCATGATTTAATCAATCTTTTCGACGAGTGAATAGTAATATATGCTATTAGGTTTTCGAAGTGGTCAATATCATGGGAAAATCCAATTGAAAATCCCATGTTTTTGCAAATTGCAACGATGAGGTGTCCCATGGAAATTAATTAAATATTTCCTCAATCTCACTACAAATACAAAGACATTCCCTCATTAATTTATTTCCAAAATCCACCTCAAATATTTTGTATTATTTTTACCTCCCAAGTATTCCTCCCATGGTTCCCTCAAGCCCCCCATGGACCCAACCTTTTAGCTTTTGAAGTCACTCTTGAAGATAAGGTATTCTTTCACCCTCCTCCTTTAAGTCATGACTTCATTTATTTTATGGCTTCTATTTTCCATCATATTATTTTGGGTCATGTTCTTATATATTCTTAGAATTTTAAATTTCATTTTCAAATGATGAGGGGCCATTTCTACTCTCATCAATTTATTTTCTGAATTTTTAAGCGACTTCGTTAGGCTGTCGAATGCTTCGTAAAAGAAATAACATCTTCTCTTTTCTTTCGTGTTTTCTTTTCATGTGGTATATCATTCAAATATCCATACCACAATTTTATTATCTACCCAAAAATTATTATGAATTATTTCTGAATGGATGACCCTTGTCCCCTCTGTTTTAAAATTTTTAAAAAATGATGTTATGTAGCCTTTATGCAGCAGAATTTCATCTCAATATCTCACTTTTTTCTGAATAAATTATCTTAAATTATTTATGTGAATACCATAGTCTATTTTCATTTATTGTTGTATTGATAAATACATATAATTGATCTATTTGATTCTGGAATTCAAATACATATAACTCTCACTCCCTTTCCACAGTTTATAAATGACATAATGATCTTATTTTTATGTACTTTTTAAATGTCATGATTTTGACACGAAACCCATTTCTTTGATTATATTTAGGTTATTTGTCAAATAATTTATTATGATATATGTGGATCACATGAATATAAAAAAAATATTTAGGGTGCGCTCTAATATTCCCCCAATGCATTGTGTAAAGAATATAATCTCTAGAGAGGAAATGTTTCATGATACCTTGGTGAATAAAATTGGAAATTTTTATAACACCATGTGGATGAGACTTGGTGATATATTCATGATTGCTCAAATTACATTTTTAGCCACATTTTCATGTTATGGTTCAAGTTATTTTTATTATGTAATGCCTCTACTTCCATTTCTCATGTCTTTATGTATTTCATCAATTTCTAATTGATATTAAAAGTATATTGATTCCTTTTCTTTCGTTTCTATGAATTCTCCCCCATATCTTTTGATGTATGTATCCAGGTTATGAGATATAATAATTCTAAATAAGATGAACTTATGATTAATCTGTGTGACTGGACTAGAAGAAAGTGTTATGCCTTCATGTTTTATATTTATTGATTTCTAAGACACTATATTTTAAAGATCCTCTATTTGTAAATAGTAATTAATAGTTAAGTAATAAAAAGGATGAATGGAATAGTTGGTATCAAAGGGTAGTTTAGTTATTTATGGAAATTGGACTATGAAAAATTTAGGAAGACACATATATAAAATTTTAAATAATGAATATTTCTTATTATTTTGGTGATTATTGAGTAAGTGGTTTATCAAAAAAATACATCCCTATCTGAATACGAGAATGTAGAGGCGGCCCTGGAACAGATATACCTAGAAGTGAAAACTCTGAAAAAGTGTTTCGGGCTCGAACCACGGTATCTTTGTATATGACAATTGAAATTGCACCACTCTTGGTTGCGACACTCCTAGGAGATATGTTTGGTTAATTACAAGATCATTATGAATCATTATGAAGGATTTATAGAGAAATGTTGTTGTTTAATGCATGATGTTTTGAGACATAAATTTTTTTATAGTTAAAAGATTCATAAATGAAATAATCATCTCAGTAAGGTTTTATTATTTTAGAAATTGGAGAAAAATATGAGGAACCGTACAAATGGTGACTTTAATAGACTATGCACCGATAGCCCTCCTATGGATGCTGGAATGGAAACATTCATGTGATTGATGAACCGAATTACTCCAGTTATGGGAAATAAAATGAATCAAGATGAGAGACTGACCCCTCCACAATGGGAACAAATTTTTGTTGAATCCTTTATGCATCAATGTCCTCCATCCATTGGTGGATCTAATGACCCATTGATTTATGAATACTGAATCAACTCTATCGAGATGATCTTTTCGGTGCTTTGTTGTTCTGAACAAGAGAAGGTTACCTTGGAATATTGTCTCTTAGAGGGGGAAGCTGGTCACTAGTGGGAACCGATTAATAATACAAGGCCAAGAGTGGAATTTGATGCTATGGAGTGGGAAGAGTTCAGAAGGATATTCTTCAACAAGTATTTCTCTCGATCGATGAGAATAAGAATGGATAAGGAGTTTCTCAAGCTAAAGATAAAGGAGAATGAATCTATGGGAAGCTACAAGATGAACATCATCAAACATTCCTGATATTCATATAGATTTATAATGGATCCAAATGGTAATGTTTTAATGTTCTTTAATGGATTGAGACCTCATCTACAGAAGAATCTATCCTACCGAGACAATGATAGCTATGAGGAGGCTTTGCGGAGTGTGATGAAAGTTGAACTAGATTTTGGTGAGACGGAGTGGTATCATAAATCCAATGAAAACAAAATATAGATGGAGCCATGAATAGGGAGGATATTCTATTAGGGAATATGAGGAAATTATTTACAACATCCCATGTGTAATAAATGTTGGAAGATGCATTCGGGGAACTACCTACTCGAGAGCGGGAAGTTCAATAAATTTGCTTGAGATGACCAAATTGCACGGATTTGTCATAGAGAGATGAAGCCACAACATCCCAACTATAATAACAAGTTGATGATAGTGTAGGTCATACCTGATTTCCCATGTTATAAGTGTGGAAAACTTGGGAACATTTCCAATCACAGACCAAATCTAAGGGTAGTGGAGGGGAATCACCGCCAGCCTCAGCAACAGCCAAGGGAACAAGGTCGTACTTTTGAAATCACTATGGATGAAGTTGAATCACCAAATGATGTGCTGGAAGGTACTCTTATTGTTCACTCAATGCTTTCAAGTACATTTATTGATTCTGGTTCTACGCATTCTTTTATTTCTGCCAAGTTTGCAGAGAATATAGAATCAACCCCTAATTTAAAAAAAGTAGACATATCAGTCAAGACACCATGTGGGGTTATACAAGCATCATTAGTGTTTAGAAACACTAGTATTTACTTTATTGAGCCCAATGTTATCGCAAATATAGTAGCCATTCCCATGATAGAATTCGACATGATACAATGGATAGTCTGGCTCTGAATGTATAATGCTAAGATCAAATGCAGAAGAATGGAAATCTTAGTAGTATAAAATGTAAATCCTATAGTTATAATTCAATGATAGATATCTAAACCTGATCATTATCTATAATAACATCATATATCCTTCTTTATGGAGTAAATTTGTGAATAAAAAGAAGGAAATTATATTTTGAGGATAGAAAATGTCCCCATCATCCTGGAATACATTGACGTATTTCTAGAGAAGTAACTCGGACCTCCCTTAGATAGAGAGGTTGAGTTCTCCATTGAACTCGAATGAGGATCCCATCTAATATTAAAGACCCCATATAGGATGGAAAATGGGGAGCTGTAGAAGTTAAAGAAAAAACTATAAGATATTTTGGAGAAGGGTTATATCCGACAGATTATGCCTCCTTGGGGAGCACAATTTCTCTTTGTAATGAAGTATGGAAAGGTGTGGATATGAATTGAATATAGAGAATGTAATGGGATCTCAAGGTAGAATGAATAACCACTTCCATGAATTGATTACTTATTTGACCAAATTTGTGGGGGATCAATTATTTTCATAGATTCATCTTCGATCTGGTTATCCTTAACTGAGGCTAATGAATGAAGATATTCTGAAAACTACCTTCCAATAATGATATGGGAATTATGAGTTGGTTTTTATGTCCTATGGACTGACTTATACATCTTATTTTATTATGGATTTGATGAACAGAGTATTGAAGGGCTACCTTGATAACATTGTGGTTGTTTTTAATGATGATATTCTGATATATTCCAAAATTCATGAGGAGAAAAAGGATCATCTAAGGGTTTTTTTCAAACTTTACGGAAGGCGAGGCTTTTTGGGAAGTTTAGTAAATGTCAATTTCTGTTACAAAAAGTTTCATTCATGGGGAACATTGTTACCAATGAAGGAATCGTAGTTGACCATGAAAATAAAAAAGTTGTAGAGGAGTGGCCTCAGCCAACAACGATAACTGAGATTCGTAGTTTCCAGGGATTATTGGGATATTATAGGAGGTTTGTGAAAAATAATTCAATAATTTGTAATCAATTAACCTCTTTAACATGAAAAGGGGTCAACTTCATATAGATAAAGGAGTGTGAGGATAGTTTCCAAGAGATGAGGAATAGATTGGTCACTGTACCCATGTTAACTCTGCCCTCATGTGGATAAGCAGTCATTATTTTTAGTGATGAAACATTGAAATGGATTGGGTAAATCCACATGAAAAATGAAAATGTCATTGATTATGCATCTCGACTTTTGATGAATCATGAGCAAAACTATCCTATGCATGATCTCGAGCTACTTGCGGTCGTTATTTCTCCGATGATATGGAGGTACGATATTTATGGGGAGAAATGTGATATATACATAGACCATCAATTATGGATGTATATTCTCATGCAAAAGGAATTGAACATGAGGTTGAAGAGCTAGTTTGAACATCTTAAAGAATATGATTTTTCAATTCATTATCATCCTAGAATAGAAAACAAAGTTGTTAATGCATTATGACGGAATGACCCAATTGTTCTTTCCGCGAGGATGATTCATAAAGATCTTTTGATCGATGACCTAGTAAAGCTATACATGGGAATTATAAGGGACGGGACATCATCAACACTAACCCAAATTAATTCTCAACAATCATTAATAGAGAAGGTCAAGAAAGCTCAGAAAAAAGATCATTTGTTATAGAATAAGTTTGAGCCTGTGAAGGATGGGATGTTTTTAGAGAGTAATAATGATCACGAACATGTATAGAAATTTCATGCAAGACTATGTGTTCCATCTATTCTAGAAATAAAGATGTAGCTGATGGATGAAGCTTATAGCTCTACTTTCTCTACACATACTGGATGCACAAAAATGTATTGGGAACCACGTGATCATTTTTTGTAGGAGAATATGAAAAGGGATATTGCTAACTACACTTCATGGTGCCTTGTATGTCAGAATTTGAAGGCAGAGTGTGATCTTTTTAAAGGGGTAATACAACAAATACCCACACCATCATGGAAGTGGGACAAAGTCACTATGGACATTGTTACTGGTCTCCCGAGAACATCCAAAGGAAACAATGTGATATGAATTATTATAGACCGTCTCACCATGAATGCACATTTTATCTCAATTCAGGGATATTTCCCTCCTGATCAACATGAAATTATTTACATGAAGGTAGTGGTAAAGTTGCATGGATTTCCACTTTCTATTGTATCTGATTATGATCCATGTTTTACATCAATATTCTGGTGTAGTCTTCAACATGCTATGAGCACTGAATTGAATTTCAGTACGGCCTATCACCCCCAAACTGATGGCCAATCTGAAAGGACTATTTCAACACTCAAGGATATGCTGAGTAAATTCTCAATGGAATTTAAAGATGGATGGGATCAACATCAATATTTAGTTGAGTTATCTTACAAAAAATGATTCCACTCAAGTATTCAAATGGATCCATATGAAGCTCCATATAGTAAGAGATGTAGAACTCCTACTTGTGGGAATGAAGCTAGTGAGAGGATACTTTTTGGGCCTGATCTTGTTCAATAGATTATAGAAAAGGTTCATGCCATCCAGCAACACATTAAGGCTGTATAGAGTCAGCAAAAGTTCTATGCTGACAACAGTCGAAGGGATGTGGATTTTGATGTTGGTGACAAGGTCTTTCTCTGAATTTCACCTTGGAATATAGTCATCTGGTTTTGGAATAATGGGAAGCTCATCACTATGTACATTGGCACCTATTAAATCCTTGATCACGTAGGAGTGGTGGCCTATCGGCTTACACTTCCTTAAAATCTAGCACATGTTCATGATGTCTTCCACGTATCCCTTTTGTGGAAGTGCATACCTGACCCTTCACAAGTACTAAATCCTAAGGTGGCACAACTTGAACATGGCCTCTTATGAGGAGCATCTAGTGGAGATCTTGGAATGTAGAGACAAGTTTCTACAGAACAAGACCACCAACCATGTTCAGGTGTTATGGAGGAAAAAAAGGCAAAGAATCCACCTCAGAACTGGAGGAGTCTATGAGAATAGAGTACCCACAACTTTTATATTCTTAGGGTATAAGATAGAATTTCAGGGATGAAATTTCTTAAGGGGGATGAATGTAACAACCAGAACTTTTGATTAATATTTGATTCCTAAATTTTTGTGTTATATCATTTTATACTCCACAAAACTATATCCTTTAATTAATTAAGTGAGTATAATTATTTGAGATCGTTGGGTTTCGAACGTTATTTGACCATTTGAAACTAAACTATTTACATTTCAATTATTGATTATAAATACAACAGATCATGTTTAAAATAGAAAGAATAGTCGATGGCCTCATCCTATAGACTCATGTCGTACAAAGCCCATATCTCAGAGCTTGGGAAGGAGTTGGCTTCATTGAGCATTGTCTGCACCAATACCAAGATGAGCTTCAACATGTGAAGATTGAATAGAATCACCTAAGGGAGACGTTCAAGATAATATGAATCACCATTCAGGCAATGTTTTCCGATCCACCCCAAGATTCTATCACCATAGAACACCATACACTTAGGTCCTATGCAGGTGTCATAAGGGGCTATGTACTGAGGTCTTTAATACTTTTTGTAATCCCTTCGTATAAATAAAATTTTTTATTTTAATATAGTAAAATTTGTGATTTTCAAATGTCTATATAAATATTGGATGAATATTTTTGATGAATTTTTGATGAAAAATGGTATTTTAAAATATTAATGTAAACATTAAATAATTAATAATGTAAAATGATTTTCAAAAAATGGACTTCTAAAGTTTTGATATGTAAGAAATTTAGATTATAATAAGATCATATTTATTTATAGTGAACAGTAATGAATGAATAGTAACATACCCTTATGAAAGGTAATGAGTAGTAATGAATATTAAATCGGCCAAAAATAGAAACTTCACCCATGAATGTATAAAAACAATTTAGACATCTTAAAAGTGAACAAATGATCATAGTATAAATTTTTTATTATTGTATGTTATAAATATTTTATTTACAATTTTATGATTAATTTATATTTATAAAATGGAAATATATTTTCATAAAATATAATCATAAATTGTTTCTTTTTTTCATTATGGTTACACAAAAATTTTATGGGACCTTGATTACATTTTCAAGGTGTTACAAAATGAGTTATAGTTTTAGTGTTGTTTCTTTAATAAAAAATGATTTTATTTAAAAATTAAATAAAAAATATTTATAAATTTATTTTCATAAAATAGAGATCATTTTTGAGTTCATACCATTTATAATAGGTTAGGGTACCATTTTGTATTTTTCTGAAACAAGTGAATTTTTGGTCAATAGTAAAAATACATTTATTGAGTTTCAGGTGTTTAATGAGATCATTGATGATGTAATCATGATGTAATGAATCAGGTCAAGTGATTAATAGTAATATATGCTATGGGGTGTCACAAGTGGCCAATACCATGGGAAAATACCATGGGAAATCACATGGTTTGGCAAATACCAACGATGAGGTGTCCCTTGGATATTAATTAAATATTCCCAAACTCTTCCTATAAATACAAGTCATTGCCTCCTTCATTTCATTCAAAAATCATTCTCAATGACGTTCTAGTCTTTTTACCTCCAAATTATTCCTATCAAGGTGCCCTCGTGCCCCATGGTCCCAATCGTCTAGTTTTCGAAGTCACACATCATGGTAACAGATTCTTTCACCCTCCTCTTTTAAGTCATGAATCCATTTATGTTATGGATTGTGGTATCAATATTATTATGTTGGGTTATGTTATTATACATTATTATTACTTTCCAATTCATTTCCATATTTTGAGATTCCCTTTTCACTATCATTAATTTTTTTTGAATTTTTAGGCGGCGTCGTTAGGCTATAGAATATTTTGTAAAAGAAATATCATCTTCTCCTTTTTTCATGTTTCCTTTTGATGTGGTATGTCATACAAATATCCATAACATAATCTAATTTTGTACCCATACTATATTATGAATTATTTATGAGTGTTTGAACCTTGTCCTCTCTTTTTTAAGGTTTTCTGAAATGATGTTATGTAGTCATTATGCTATAGAATATCCGTCTGAAAATCTCTCTCTTTTTTTCAAGATATTCTCTTGTATTATTTATGTGGATACCCAAATATATTTTCATTTCCAAGGGAATTTATATATACATAAAATTTAACTATTTTATTCTATATATGAAAAACATAAAACCCTCAATCCCTTTCCATGGGTTATTAATGACATAATGATCTTGATTTTAAGTACTTTTTAAACGTCACGATTTTTACATGAAACATTTTTATTTGATTCAATTTTGGTATTTTAATGAAATGTTAGAGTATTATCTATGAGTCTCACATTAAAATAAATACATATTATGGGTTATACCTGAGAGCGCTCCAATGCTTTGTGTAATGAATTAAATCTATAGAGATGAAAAGTTTTACGATACCTTGGTGAATAGCCTTGGTAATTTTTAGGACACCATGGGGATGAACCTTAGTGATATCTTCATGAATGTATAAATAAAATGTGTTAGCCACATATTCATATTATGTTTCAAGATCATTTCATTATTTTATGCCTCTACATCCAAATCTCATGTATTTATTTATTTCATAATGTTCATAATGATATCACATTTAAACTGATTCCCTTGCTTTCCTTACTGGGCCTTCTTCTCACCCTTTCCTTTGAGGTATGTCTCCAGGTTATGAGATAAAATAATTGAACATACGACAAACATATTATGAAATCATTCAAGTATATTAGAATAATGTTTTTTGTTTTCATGTTTTATTGTTTCAGATTTCCAAGACACTAGACTTTAAAGATCATTTGTTTGTAAAATGTAATGAAAATTAAGGTAATAAAAAGTGGGATCCCTTAGAGGGAAAATATCACAATGATTATTATGGATGTAACCATGATTTGAGATACATGCAGCAATATGTATACTATAATGAAATCAACCATGAAACATTTAGTTCTTGATTTGAAAAATCATTTTTCAGGTACTAAACCACACACTTAAGTGGTATTTTTTCCATTGATGTCATAGCTGGACCCAAAATTGAATATATGGGTGTAACTACATATGTTTCGATGGTAGTATTTATCAAAAAAATTCATGAAATGAATACACTCCATGTAGGTATGTCCCATACATAGAGGGGGTGTTTCTTCATTAATATTGTGACCCAAGAATGGAGATATTGGTGGCACTACATATCTTGGGATGGTAGGAATCAAGCCACACATAGTTATTGAATTTAAACCTATACACACAAGTTTGATATAAATGCAGAGGGGGTATTTTTACCACTTATTTTCATGGATGGACCCATTATTGGATATCTTGGTGTTTCGATGTTTCTTGTGATTGATGGAATCATGCCACACATAATCCTTGAATGAAAAACTCTAAATGTAGGTATGAACCATACATAGAGGGGGGTGGGATTTTATATTAATGTCATGGTTGGACCTAGGATTAGAGATTTGAGTTTCAATTTATATATTATGTTGGTAAAAATAAAGACACACATAGTTATTTACTGTGAAACTCTTCTCACATTTTGACCCATATATAGAGGGGGATTTTTTACCATTGATTATTGTGGATAGAGCCAAGATTTGAGATCCAAGTGTAACCATGTATCTTATGATGGAAGCAATGAAGACAAAAATAGTTATTTAATGAAAATATATCCTTAAAGGTCTGAATCATATGTAGAGGGGGCATTTTCCCATCAATTATTATAGGTAGACCTATGATTCTTGATCGGGGATTCTATACATATCCTATGATGGTATAAACCATGCCACAAATGGTTCTTCGATTTAGAAATACCTACTCCATCCAAGCCCATACATAGTGCAAAGAATTTTACCCATTACTTATTATATATGGACCGATGATAAGAGATCTAAGAATCACTATTTATTCTATAATTGAAGGAATCAAGACACACATAGTTCGTGAATGGGAATATATCCATGTAGGTCTAACCCATTCCAGAGATAGAATTTTTCCCATTTATTATATTAGCTAGACAAATGATTTGAGATCATATCATCACCGATTATTCTATGATTTATGGAATCAATCCACATATTGTTATTAGATGGTGGATTTGTGGGAGAGAAACACAAAGGATTGTGTTCCTCTCGGGCGAGGGCCATAGTAATCAATAGTATTACATCATGCAAGAGGTTCTAACTATAGTGGTTAATGATATATAATAAATATGTTTGCTGTGAATATTATGGTCATGAATTAAGACAAAGATAATTCTGATTTTAATTGATATGTCTCAATCAACTAGTCATGTCATTAAAAAATTCATAAGACTATATTATCATGTGTTGGTGTGAGAAACATGGAAATATAAGGGTTTATTTTTCCATATAATGGTCATTACAAGAATGGAAATTGTAAATTTTTATCATATAGTTGCTATGACAAGATATAGGATATAGGTGTATCTATATATCTCATTCAAATATGAACCATGAAAAACATAGATCTGATAAACCATATAGATCAACGTCATTAGGTAAGGATGTAGGCTACCTGATGTGAATAATATGGATTGAATCCTCATAAATGTTGTTTTTTTATACAGGAAATCATGCCATGAGGGGAATCATATGTTTATGACATAAGGAATCCTGATCCTATTTACAAAGTCATCATATGCTTGATATCCAAGTTAAGACTACATTTTAAAATCATGCACTAAAGAGGTTGTCATATATTTTAATATCATATAAATAATATGAAGCAGGTCGTACCTTTTAGGTTAATATGCAAATGATCTCTTAGATAGTTTATCGTCCTGTGGTATGGTTAAATGGTGTATTATAATTTTAGGTTATACTAATAAAACCTTATCTTGTATGTGGACATAGGATTTCGGATCTGGATGTCACTACATATCATGTAATCGATGGAATCAATCAACATGTAGTTCTTAAGTGGGAAGATTCCCTTTGTGGATCTGAATCCCACATAGGGTCGAGGCACATCACTTTTCATTCTCATATGTCTACCACATGTGAAATTAATCAACCATGTATTGTCATTCTTTTTGTACTTTAATGTCATATGTAAGGATCTATGTTGATGTTTCATTTAAAGTATCACTACCAAAATAAAATTGTTCATTTGAACATTGTTTGATAACATTTATTGGTGACTTTAACATCATTTGACTATTATGAAATGTTGTCTCATAGTTATAGGTCATATGACTATGAACGCTGATGCATTTTAACATCATTCAACTAGTAAAATTTTCTAGTTTAACATCATTTGACCAGAGTGATATAGTGTCTTTTTTATTTTAGGTCATATGACTAGGATCACTGTTCAGTTTAACATCATGTGGCCAGTGCCATAACTTCTTAATGGAATCAGGGAATTGTTATTTCTTAGGAACAATTCATTGTTGGGGTCGTAACACATTAAACATGCATTGTGTCCAATGAATTATCTATATTAAAAATTAAAAACAGTATAATGTATGGAATTTACCATTTTAGAACCATAATTTTATGTTTCTTTACAACTATCATTAGGGTTTGGAGGGCCAATACCAGTCCTTATTGTAGTAATGAGTGAGTGGGAACCTTTTTATTTGTGGTTTGTGAAATCTGATAATATGATTTATCCTATGTCCATGAAATTTTATGATTCCATTGCAGGTGATTTTTTTTTCCATGGGAATTGGTTCAAGTAAAATTATTTGTAGTTTCTCTTATCTAGATATAATCATCTGACAGAACTTTTCCAACCAGGTAGATACATGTCATTATATAGAGACAAACATGCCATAAGAGTTTTTAATTCTCTTTAGATCAAGAATATTGTGCCACAAATGACATGTCCATGTCTGGATGACAATATATCATATTTATAATTAGGAATTGACCCTCATATCCTTGATGATAGAGGTTTCTAACCTTCAATATCTATTAAGTTTCCTATATATTATAATGAATGTGAAGCACACTCCACCTTTTTCCAATTTAGAATATCATTATTGGACATGGATGTAGGCTTGAAAATGTTTTGGAGTTTTTTCAAGATAAAAAAATATATCTGTCTCATCCACTTCTTCATCAGTGATAGTTTTCTCCACCCTCTAAAACTACACAGGTTTCCACTCTGGGTTGCCTATTAACCGCAATAAAGTGACATTAATGCTTGATGGGGTACTATATATGGTTATCCTTGCACAATTTAGGTCCCATGAATATGATGTTATTATAGATTTTATCTCCTATCTATATGAAGGTATCTGGGAAAGGTAAGGACAAACTTTCAATGGATACATATCACAATGGGGAGGTTGACTACAAGAGATGTCATGGGCATATTCTTTGTGATCTATCTCTGGACTACCAAGGGGATGAATATCAAGGTAATGATCACATTATGAGTTTTTTAAGAGTCTATAAACACTTTTTGTGTTTCAAATATGAATCTAAGATCCTCAAAGGCACTAGCATTGAGAAATTTAGTGATAAGTGCCCAATTCTACATCAGGGATGGAATATACAAACATAATTTTTGGGGTTGAATAGGTATATGATCCTACTGCACAAAATATTCCAAAATATTTTGATAATAATATTGTGTTATGGGTATATTATCCCATTAGTGAAAATCATATAGAGTATACTAATGAGCTTCTATATTATTTGAAGGTACATGATCCTTCAGGTAGGTGGTTTCTTGGATATGATAGTCAATCCTAGTTGAGTCGAGGGTATGAACCTAGTTCAAATATGAATTCCACATTAGAATATAATGATGGACCTATGGAATGGGAGATGGGATATGATCCTCCTTTTGTATAGATTCTAAAGGATCTAGTTGTAGTCATTCATTAGCAAAAATGTGGAAATTATATCAGCTTCCATTAGCTACTGGATGATACTGAGTAGATTCATTGGGTGGGATAAGATCCTACACTGAGGTGATTTCAATATTTTACTAATAGAAATTTATTTTAGAAATTATATGATCCCTTTTATATGAATTTTGAATTTTTTTGTGGTTTTTTCGACAATACTGATTGCATATCCTAAGGCATGTGACATAGTAGCATGGGGGGACCCAGTTGGAATGGGGATATTAGCTTTGTCCTGTGCCACTCCCTTTAAAAAAATATGAGGATAAGCCTTATAGACTAGAGAAATAGTGTGCACATTTCTATAGTAGATACCTTTTCAAGGTGAAAATTTTGGTGGGTTTTTATACTTATTCGTATAAGAATATGTGCCTATCAAGGAATCATTTCCCGAATATACTGGCAGGGCTCCTCTATTACTCTCAAAAAGTACTGACACATTAACTAGTTATGTGTTGTAATGTGATACTATACAATCTTAGTTTCCCGGATTTGACAGTTGATATTCTTTATTTAGGGGGGTGTATGTCCACTCATGTCCTACTCACGCCATCATCATTTTCCAATGTGATTCATTCATATTGAAATAGATCAGTACATGCCCAATGCTGGATTACTAGATTTTAAAACAATATTTATTTGAGCTAACAATGATATGATCCTATTACTTTTGGTCCATAGTTTTATTTAATCAGTTTGGTATCCTTGATTCCCATATTTGACTGTGTGGGGAGTGGGATTTTCAGATAATTCCCTCATTAGGAGACGAAGGGGTGTTTTCTATTTGTGATATTCATAGGAGTGATATTTTACTATATATGTAAACCTACTGGAAACTATAATTTTCACTTGATTCAGATGATGTCTCCTAGTGATTAATATGTCCCATATTTTACCATCCTATGACTGAATCATGTTTCGTGTAGATTCAAATCATCCAGTACAGATATTGTCATATTGTTTATCATCATATTACAAGTTGATTATTGTATAGTTTAATATCATTCGACTAGGATATTTTCATGCATTTTAATCTCATGTGAATAGGATGTTTTCATGTAGTTTAACATTATGAGACTTGGATTCATCATTTAATTTAACATCATGCCACTAAGACGTATATTGTAGTAAAATATCAAGAAGATTACATTTCGGATGGAGTTTGGAGAATTTTATGCCTACTAAATGAGTTTCATGATCATATAACAATTTCAATACTTTATTTTCTATCTTCTGAAGACAGTATTTAAAGAAAACAAAACACCCTATTCTATGGAAAACATTCCAGTGGTAGGGGATGTGATTGTCATGACCCATCAAATTTTCCACACTTGGCTTCTTCGTTATTGAGATTTTTATCTAACCATTATCTATTTAATAGTCAATTTAGTATGGTAAATATTTTTTGGAAGGAATAGAATATTTTCTTTCCCAAATTGAATATTGGTAATGTATCATTGGGAGGTATGTGGCTCATACTCTGTTACACAACTTTTGTGTTCTATATAGAGTGCTCAAATGATTGGATTTTTCATTCAGGTTTTAGTGGTTCCAACATCCCCTCATTCATCTTCTTATGAAACCAATCCATAAGGTTGAAGTGACAATGTATCATAAGTTGGAGATGACTATAGAAGGGAATGTGATAATCATGGCCTTAAACCATGCTTCACTTGGCTTCCTCATTTCTATAAGTTCTATTAAATCATTCTACATGGTGTAATCAAATTCACTTTGGTAATGTTTTAATTTAAAATAATATACATTTTGTTGTATTTTATAAGGATATGAGGGGCTGCACTTCTCCTCTCTCATACTACGTATACCTATTTTGGTTTTGGAACATAGATGAGTATATTGATTGGAATATAGAGCCTTTTTTTAAATATTTGGGGTATGGTGTCGAATCACTAGGGGAACTAGATAATTCTGATGCTTCCCAATAGTTAATGTGACACAACTCTCTTGCAAGATTTATGGAAATAACTAGGGTCAGATGGTATGTAGATTACCCTCTATTATTGGGGGAGAATGTAATTCCCCTAAACCAATGGGATGGGGGTATTTAAAATACGAATATTCTCCCAACCTTGTCAAAAGGGGAATATCACATCAAGGAAGACCATTATAGGAATTTGTGAATGCGTCAAGTAGGGGAAGAGATTCCATGATTATTCCCAAATCATTTCTCATAGATCTTAATTCTCTTATTGGAGATGGGTGATATTCTCCCCCTCTGAAATTAACTTTTCATCCAAATGGGGCTCGGTAGAAGGATTCATGGAAACAACCATTCCCATATCAATGGTATGGTGAGTCGATGAAAATGTGATTCACCCAATGGATGTTAGAGATTGAATCTGCAACGACCAATACCCATATTCTTCATTGGCATTTCATTCTAAAAAACTAAAATTGAAACATCCTAGTAAAATTAAAATATATCATTTACATATTTATTAATATTTTTAAATAAAATATTGATTTTATTTTAAATGGGATTCTATGTTCAATGGAGTACCTGACACACAACAATGGGTTTCTCTGAAATCTCCTATTGCACGCACAGGTGAGTCATACTGAAAAATAATAATATAATATTATTTTAAATGGTAGACAATGACTAGATTTTTCATTGGTAGGAATGATCATAACTAACTAAAATATTATAATACAAGTTTATTAAATGTCTTTAAATTTATCCAATAAATTTTAGAGGCATAAGATATGAAAGAATCTGATTTGAAGCATGAAATACTATACTATTCTTAAAATGTCATTTTTCCACCTTTTGATAGAAAACTCCTTTTAAATATAGCTTTTTCACTTTTATATGTAATATATGAAAAAATAAAATTCTTATTTAGAATAGTTACATCAAAATTTATTTTGGATGAAATTTTGGTATTTTTCGGATAATGTTCATTTTTTTATGAGTAGTGAAAAATTATGCATTTTAATTCAAAACTGCATTTTAATCTAAATTATTAATGTTGTTAGATTATCTTTTCAAATGGTTTTAAAGTGTAATTGGTATATATTTTTACCATTTAATCCAATTTTGGCCATTTGGAATAATTTATGTTTAAAATTTTATATAAACCAATATAAATCATTTAATAGTTATTATTTCATAAAAACACAGTTTCTAGTTTTGAAAATGGAAATTAATTTTAAATTTATTAATGAAACAAGTATGTCATGAAAATGATAAAATAGAAATAATTTTATAATTAGGAATATCAAAATTTTTTTTGGGTTAATTTTTTATATTTTTCTTAAAACGTTTATTTTTTATGAATAGTAAAAATACACTGCATATTAGTTAAAAACTGTCTTTTTCAGTTAAATAAATTTATACTACTTCTATGAATTGAATTTAAAAAATCCGATGTACATGGTTCTCATATGTATGTAATACATGGTTTAATAAAATTAAAATAATTTTTGGTGAACAGTAACTTTAGAGCTTTATTTAATGCGGTTATAAGTAAATAAGATTATTCTAGGTAAAATTAGTATTATAATAACATAAGATTACCTTAACACTTGTCATAATATTATTGGATGAGTAATGTCTGACCAAAAAAATACTTCGGTAAGAATTTTTTCCTTTCAAACATATTTTGGTAAGATAATGACATTAATAACTTTTTCTTTAACTTAAAAATAAAAATCTCATAAACATGTATTATTTTTCCAAAATAATTTTAATGTTGGTCTATAAAAATGATATCTTCGACTATAAATATTAATTATAAAAATAACAATATTTTATACATCATGGTATTTTATTTATAATTTTAAGACATTATACACTTTAATTTAATTATAACTCAAAGGTGATGTAGTAATTTCTTCATTAATAATGGATTCCAATAAAGGAATTTATAAATATTAAAAAAATTATTTTGAATTTTTTCATGACAAAAAAGAATTTTCTTTACTAGGATGAATATTTATCATTGAATTAATGATTTTTTTTCAAATGAATAATGTTGGTTTGGATTTTTTTGAAAGTCATGTCATGAATAGTATTAAAATTGACATAAAAGAGTTATTAAATCATTCAGTGCATTATTAAATTATAAAATATATCTATAAATCTAAAATTCGGAAATATTACATATATGTTGTTAAAAATGTCATTAATGATTCATTTTGGGTTACTTTCCCTTTTATTTTAAATATATTAACTATATAGTATTAATATATAAGAGGACTTGGTAAAAGTAAATTAATTTACCAAAGGGTTAAATAAAAAATATATGGATTGAAAAATATCCAGACACTGTACAATTATTTTTAGATGACTTTATTTAGACATATATGAACTTTATCTTCGAATTACATCTATTTTGGAGCTTTTCAATCAGAAAAATAGTTTATAAAAAAATAATATTTTCAAACCACCCTAAAGAGCCTCTCGTCTCCCTTATAAAAGTCCATCGCCTATAACCTATTACTCACACCTCTCAACACCCATGGATCATCAAAATTATTCCATAATAAAGTACAAATATCTCTCTCTGACTCATAGGAGCCTTAGCTTAGGCATAATACACCTCAAGGAATCCTTTTGGTTCAAACCAATGAGAGTTACCTGATTTAAAGGTAAATTCTTCTCTCATGTTCTTATCATTTATTTTCCTTATCCAACTCTCTAAAATTGAATTATTCAATTATTTTATAAAAACGTCAGTATCTTCAATATAATTTGTATTTTTTATGATAATGATTCAAACTACACATACATATACCTCCATTTAAGAGATACAAACATTCTGTTTCTGAGGATGGAGAACTACTCCCTCACGAAACGAGGATTGTTCAATTATCTCTTACCATCTATCATGGTGAAATTATGATGGAACTATTTTTATATGTGATATATATTTTATTTATATTGTCTCTATAGTTTGGTATTTTTCATTTATATCATACCTTTTGGTATCCATAATTGGTAAATTGATAATTTCCATTGTGGAATTGCAGATTACCGCCCCCTCAAATTGATATGACTCGTTCATACCATATATGGAACGTATAACTAATGTTGTTAGTGAAATTATGAAACATATATAAAATTTTATATTATACGGTAATTATAATGTACCTATGTATCATCATGTTTTCATTCCATTAAACATGAAAAATAAATGAAACTAATGTTCATGCGTACGTACGGCTTACCATCTCCATGAACAGTGCATTTCATTTAATATATCCAAATTCTATGGAATATTATAAATACATATATACTGGATACATATGATATATATGATATCTAAAATCATGACTATAATTCTTGAGATAATGGAAATTTGACCCCATGGATAATTTTTAATTATAACATTTTCATTTCTGACGCAAGTTCCGATCATCGAAAAAATGTATGATATTAACTCAAATAATTAACTAATTTTTATAGAAAGGTAACAAGTGATATAAAAGGAATAATAAAATTTAATATTTTATTAAGAAAATAAAAATAAATTATGATTACTATTCAGGAAGAACAAGAAACATATAAGACTAGTCGGACATGTGGTAAAGGGTTATCATCTCACTTTTTTATTCCTATGAGATTCATGCTATATTTTCCACTATTTCCTTTTGTTTGGTGTATTTACTACCCATGATTGTATTAATTGTGTAATATACTTTAATTTATGGGTATTTTAATCTTCATTTTATGATCGTTATTTCATGGGGTGTACATTTCATTTGTTACCAAATCGGTAAGGGAACCTTTCACCCTCCTCTTCATGTCAATGAATTATTTTATGTCATGTATTTAAATTTCAAATATAAAATGTTGGAATATGGTATTATATATCTTTATTGTTGTAAATGTTTTGTCCATGTTAGGATTTACCATTTCTTGATCGGGACACTAGAGATGATATATTTGAGAAGGCCAGAACATTTATGATATGGGTAGGGATGTTTTTTTAGATAAATGGGACGACTTTGGTTGAGATATAAGGATCAATGTGATGGAATTAAATAATGTAATATTGTCCTTTTTATATTTGAGGTGGGTGAACATATGTAATTTTAAAAATTAATAATTTATAATAAATTCAATTTTTTTTAAATACCATAAAAATGTAATATATTATAATACGAGATGAGATAAGGGTGTATTATCAGAAAATAATAGATTTTTGACATGTTTTGGAATCAATTGAGACCTTATTTTTATAATTAACCCTTATTAAACCAATTTTATTTTTTATTAAGGTAATATATGATTCAATATCAAAAGAGTGAAAATTTTACATATTTGATGTCAAAAAGTATTAATTAATAATAAATTACATTCCATTACAAATACCATATAAATGTAATATATTAGATAATGAGATTTGACAATGTTTTATTTTCATAATCTAATAGATTTTAGACAAGATTTAGTATCAATTTAGACCTTATCAATTTAAATAACCCTTGGTTAACGAAATTTTATTTTTACTAAGGTTATTTTTGTTTCAATATTAAAAGAGTACAATTTAACTTATTTGATGACAATTAGACTGTTAATAAAAAATAGATAACATTATAAACTATATTATTATTAAAAGTAATTTTTTAAAAAAATTATAATTTTTTAATAATTTAATAAATCATTATTTTCATAAAATATAAACAATTTCAATTATTGATTCAATTCAATTACAGAATTTGTTACAATATCATGATAAAGATTAATTTTTGAAGTAAATATTTTATTATATGACCAAGGGTACAAGTTAATCAATAAAATTCTTTGGTAATATTAATTAATTAAATTATATTTATTTTAATATTTTAATATTATAAATTTGATTTATTCATTCATTAATTAATTTCTACATCATCATTTTCAAAGCCGTTAAGGTGATTATTTTTACGAAAAAATTATAAATAGGTTTCCATGGAGATTATTAATTTATTATATTTGAAATTACTATATAATTTCAAAAACACATCTATAATATCATATATTAAAATAGTATATTAATTAGAAACCTATTATGTGAACACTGTGACTTTATTTTAAATAATATATTATAAGGGTCTTATTCATATACATGATGCTCAAAATGGTCATTTATTCAATAATTGGATAGACAAGGAAAATATATAAATAAAACATAAGATTTATCCATGTTTTTGGTCATTATTAGTTCTTATAATTTTAATTAAAACCATTTTATTTATTTTTCTTATTATTGTACAAGAACTAAATCAGTATTGTATAATCTATTATGTTTATTATTTATTTCTCAAAAATTAAAACTAAAATAGACTAGAAAATAATAACATTTTATATTTTATATAACTATTTATAATGTAATTTATCTTTTGTATAGATGGTTATTAAAAATGTAATATTTTTTAAAATAAAAAGTACTACATTTTTAACATATTTTAAATAAAATATTATATATTTCATATTACTAAAAAATGACATAAATATGTTTTAAGATATACCTTATGATTATTAGCGTTGAAAAAAACACATACACTGAAATTATAACAAGTGTTATGGTAATTTAGATATATTTATAATATTATTTTTACCCTTAATTATTGGACATAATTTTTAGAAGGATAATAAATAAATTTACTAATGTTAATATTTAAAATATTCAAAAATTAATAGAAACCTATTTAAATAATTTTTAACTATTGATGAAAAATATTGAATCCAGTTTAAAAATTTATAACATATATGTTCTAGTTATCAAATAAATATAGATCTTGTTCATGGGGTTAGAAAACAAATTATTTAAATTTAAACAGGCAAAAGATGGAAACATTTTGGTATCTATATTCAATGTAAAAAAGATTCCATTGAACTAAATTGGATTAAATGATGATAAATAATCCAGTTATAATATAAAACCATTCATTAATATAAATCAAAAATATAAATTATTTCGATGATCAATGTTGTTTTCAATTAAAATTTATTATTTTTCCCTATTCATCAAAACGTGAATCATATCATAAAAATACAAAAAAAAAAATAACCAACATTTTTTAATCTCGAATTTCATCGAATAAGTATCTTTTATAAAATAAAATATATAAATGTTTTGGAAACATTATTTAAAATAGGTTCTCCATAAAAAGAAGACAAACATTATTTTTTAAAAACTTTTAATTTTTATAAGTAAAATTGTAGTTGTTCTCATTTTAAGCCCATAAAATATATTGTATGAATATAAATTTTTTTATTGAATATATAAAATATATATTTCATAAATATTATTTACTAATTTTAATTAATTTAATTAATTAATACATAACATCTTTGGGAGGATAAAATAAAAATATTTTCTTTATTTGGTTTATATTTTCACTTCTAATTTTTTGGTAACCAATGAATTCATATTATATTTTTATAAACCAAATATTTTTATAAGTTAGTTAATACTATTCAAAATCACTATTTTAACAATGATTTTTTATTTTATTATTCTATATAATAATATTTTTTTTAAAAAAAAATTTGTTCCGTAAAATATGATCATGTGTATAATGAATGCTATAAAAGAATGAAACTCTTATAAGTAAAACAAGATAACACAGTATTGTACGCATTAATGCATTCATAATATAATATATTTATTTCAAAAAATTATAATGTAGTTATTTCTTGCGGTGTTACATTCTCCCAACCATTATTAAATTGTGATCTCACAATTTAAACGTGATCTTAGTAATGAAGAGTTTTATATTTGAAAAAAATATTTAGGAAGAACCGACATGATAAATAGTTTTAATAAATATTTTTTTAATAATTAGGAAAAGGAAATTTGAATTTAAAAAACTATTCTTTTGAATAAGAGAACATTAGTTGAACATAGAGATAAATACATTAATGAAATGCATAAATATTTATACGGAGTGATTGAGGTTATCAATCACAGTCAAATAAATGTTAAATGGAAAATTGAGGGCCTCAAATTAAAAAATGTACGATTATTTAATATAAAATTGGTTCAAAAAAATAAACATTTTATTTTACATATCATTTTCATAGAGTTTAATAAATCATTCACAAAATAAGAATATAAGGAAATATAATTACATGATACATTTCAATAAACACAATTGTATCCATTAGTTATTCCTTGAACAATTTATACATTATTTCATAGAACATGTTTCATAATATGGTGAAGTAATAAATTTACATCAATAAACTTCTCAAAATATCTACATAAACAATATCCATGATGGTAAAATATTCTAAAATAGTTATATTATTAAACATTCCGCATCATGAAGCAACTCTTATTTGTCACATTTGAGACATGTGAATAACTCCATCATGTATTCTCTTGAAACATGGAAATAAAAATAATTAATATAAAAAATTATTCATAACCCTCATTCTTTATAATTATATAAATATAATATAAATTAAGGGATATTCTCCTTAAATCGAAAAATGATATAAATCCATCAATTATGGAATAAACCATTTAAAAAAACAACTATCTATTCCAAGGTAGTCCGAAATATCAAATTTAATTTATCCAAATTAATAATCTCTTTAATAAGAAATCATTATCTTTATATCAAGAACATATTAAGTGTTATCTTTACCTCAATAATATTTTTTAAAATATTTTTATCCTTGTAATAAGTCACTTTTAATTTTCATCAGTACCATTCTACCCATGATCTCAAGTCCTTAATGAAATAGTACTATAGTACAATCCTTATATATTACATTATTATTATAACCAGTGAAACACTGATAAATACTCAAATGACCTAATTATTGAATCCCAATAAGACCACATCAATCATTAAACATTGCTTTTGGTAGAAGCATAATCTTAACCATAATACATTTTCCTCTATCAAGGTATATAATTTGTTCGCATGAGATTTTAATATGTACAGTATCCCATCTCCATGCAGTGGATGAATTTCACAATGAAATATTATTTATTTCCCTACAAATCATGAACATGGTGTCCCTTTTCCCAAAACATATAAAAATAACATTATGATCTACCTGAGTGTTTCATTCCACAATTATAACATGTGAGAAATTATTTTTTCACCTCGTATATATATATATATATATATTTTTACCTTCGATCCAATTATTTTTTCATTATTTATAATCTTTTGAACATGGATAATTCTTTGCCCATATCATTATAACATGATAATATGTCCTCATATAATGAGGATGCCTGTATGTCTATTTCCCTTCAAAATATTAGTATAACACCATAAAATATATTACCCTTATTACACATTGGATAATGTGAATTTGTGACATCACAATCCTTAAAATAGGAACCAATTCTAAACAATGGAATACACTTTATTAGGTAATGAATCATTATATATAATTTGGAACTTGTAAAACACTTATCTCTATTGAAAATCTATATATAACTAATCTCAAATTATTAACCCTGGTTTCTATTGGGGCATATTTACATTTAAATCTTTTATAATGGGTTTTAAAGAAAATGTGAATTATCGTTAGCATATCCTCTTGGAGTGTCATCCCTGGTGTGCAGAAAGACCCATTGTAATTTACGAGGTTACACTAACTCCGACCCGATGCTACATGTTATATCTGATACCCCTAGGTACATCTATGATAGAACCATGCCCACTTGTTGTACCCAGAAATGGATTTATTTATATTAAGACCCTAATATCTACACCTTACCAAAATTCTATGATATTTTCGTATAAATATGCTCAAAATATATCTTAGTGTTATTTTCCTGAATCTATGTTTTATAAATATAGTTTCCAAGGATACTTCTAAACCTTATTTTACAACAACTATAATGTGTATGACCTTTGTATCCTAAATTTTGGGAATTAATTTATTAAATTTGTATTGACTAAATATTCATATTCCAAAGGAATAATCAGTTTAGTTGACTTGTATGAAATATTATAGACAATAACCTTATATTATAATTTAAAACATAAAATAAAAAATAGAATTTCTTTTACAATTCCATTATTATCATATCTTAACCCTGCATATCAGTTATAAGGCACATCTTTGCATCCCCGGTAAAATTAAAAAAAAGAGGCGAGCTTAGATGGTTAGTGAGGGTATGAATACAACAGAATATATTATTAATTAATAATAATAAAGCTTATGATGATGAGTATAACAAAAATACAAGCCATTTGAAAATAGTATTGTATAATATAGAAATAATAAATACTACCATATAAAATATCACAAGATCTAGAAAACATAACCCTGGTTTTTATACAATATCATTATTAACATGTAATATCAATAAATAATCTCATTATTAGGTAATTAATAATTCCCAACATCATAAATATACCATTAATTCTTAGAACAAAACACCATAAATAAACGAGTAAGACATCCACTAATACCCAAATTACATTGTCTCATGAGACCAACTAATACATCAAAGGTCTATTGTGGTCCCCACCATCAATTACTAAGTTGAATTCATTAATCATATGAAAATGGTGAATAATAAACATCATAAACATTCATATTGGGAATCCTGAATACAAAATGTTAATAAAATAACCCTTAACTATAAATTTTATCAAAATAGAACGTCCATTGTATACCTAAATTATAAATCATTCAATAAAATATGGTAAATTATATCATAAGAGGTAATCCTCAATTAATAATTCTATTAAACAAAATAATGTTGATATAGTTGAAAATAATCAAACAAAATCAATGAATATATGTTGGAAAAAATTTCCATTTCACTTTTAAATCGTTTATTTAACAAAATGCACAATTTTAAATGAGAAATTTTCATTTTAAAAAAAATTAAAACTATTAAATTAATTTTAAAAACATTATGTTTTCATGATGGTGGAAAAAACCTCTAATTCCACAAATATTTTAAAAAAATTATTTTGGTTGGAATATTCATAAATTATATTGTTTGGAAAATGAAAAAAGTAATTTCATTAAAAAAATTAAAAAAAATTACTTTGGTAAAAGGAATTAATTTTTTTGGATAATAGTCATAATATTTTGGAGAATATTTCATTGAATCATCAACATATATGATAAATATTCATAAGTAGATACTTACATATAAATAATCCTAAAAAAGATTGATATTATTAAATTAACCCTTACATTGAACTTTAAATTTGTTTAGTGCACTTTAACCACAAGTTCAATGGTTTAATGCATTTAATAAATTTATATTAGAACCATATTCATATTTTATATATCATATATGATATTATTATATCATTTTTCTTAAAATATTTCATTATTTAACTTATTTAAGATGTTAATTGATTTATTTTTCCATACATGTTTTGACTCATCACTCCGATTTATTTGGAATAATATATTCTTATTACATCTCAAAAATGATAAAATGTTTAGAGATATTATATCTACTCATTATATTCATTTTTATAATTATTCTTATTTTTTCACCAGAGTAAATGAATCAAATCCCATTGTGGATATGGTTGGTCGAACGTATGCATGAGAAATGATATCATTCCATTAATAGTAAAGGGTAAAGAATTGGATATAATATTAATTTTATATAATAAATAAAATTTACTTTTTATTTTTTATATCCATTATATTCTTCATTATACCAATCCAAATAATGTGATGATGATAAATACATTACTCCACGATGTGAAGATGGTAGGACGTACGTACGCAAGAGTGGTGATTTCATTTTTATCTAAGATGAAAAAGGTTGAATATTGTTGTAAATTATTCATAATAACATGTAATAATAGATATGATACTGTATTTATTAATTTATAATGAAAATAGAACATAAGGATGAATTATTACGAGTAATAATCTTAGTGGATCCAGTAAATTTGTTTACCTCTTTTTTATTGAACATCCTTTGGATCGCCTCTTAAAGACATATGGGATGGTATTTTTAGAAGACCAGAACCCCTATAATTTATATGGGTAAGATTATATGTTAAATGCCAAATGTTTTCTTTGATATATAAGGCTCAATTGGATAAAATGAGATGAGGTATGAGGTGTCTTTTTATAATTGATGTGGGGGGGGACATTTGGAATTTCCAAAAATATTAATCATAATAAATTATATCTAATTTCAAATACCATAAAAACGAAATATATTAAAAACTATTCTGAGATAAAGTGTTAATATAATAAAAAAAAACTTTTTTCTCATATTTTGGTATCAATTTAGTCCTCGTCATTTTAGATAACCCTTAGTTGACCAATTATAATTTTAAAAAAGGTAATAAAAGATTCAATATTAAAAGAGTGTAAATTTAACTTATTTGATGTTGATTTGAACATAAATGAAACATATATAAAATAATAGACTATATTATAATTACTAGGTATTTTAAAAAAAATTCTTGATTTTAAATAATTTAATAAAACATTATTTTGAAAAAATATCTATAGAATCAAATTTTGAAAAAACTAATTTTATTGATTATTAACAGTATTAAGATAAAATTTTTAGAAAATTATGAATATTTACTTATATTAATAAGTTGTAATTATACTCAATAAAATTTGTTTTTTACATTAATTAACTCATATGTTATTTATTTTAATATTTTTAACATCATTAAATTGATGTATTAATTTATTAAATATTTATTTTCTCATCAGTTTTAAATCCATGAAGGTGGTTATTTGTTCACTAAAAATTATAAATAAATTTAAATGAATAATATAAATTTATTAGGTTTTATTTTAGTTTTTATTTTTGAAAAAAACTTATTGAAAATAATATATTATTTATTTCCAAAAAATTAAATATAAAATACCCTAATAAATAAAATCATTTTATATATAAAATTACCATTTATCGTTAAATTTATCTTCTATCGAACCACATATTAAAAATGTAATAATTATTAAAAAATGAGTACAATTTTTTAAATTTTTATTAAATTATATATAATAAATTTTATATACATACAGAAGTGGTCTAAAGGGCTAAAAACTTGTCTTTGGGTTGATTTCGGTTGAAACCCACTCATCCCATGAAATTAAGCCAAGTGTTAGTGTCATTTTATAATATTTATAATTTTATTTTTACCCTTAATTACTCAATATACCTTTTTCTAACTTAATAAAATAATTACTAATGTTAATATTAATAATCGCCAAAAATAAAAAAACCTATTTACATAATTTAAACCAACTGGTTATAAATATTGAATCCATTTTTTAAAATAAAAAACCTAGAATTTTCACTATGTAATTAAAAATAAATCTCATTAATGGGGTGAGAAATAGTCCTATTAAAATTTATATATGAAAAAATTTAAAAGGTTTTTATATCTATATTAAATTTACAATTGATTCCAATGACCTAAATTGAAATAAATGATTAAAAAATATCATTATATGCTGAACCATTTAATAATATAATGGTGCACTATAAATTAGTTCGATGAAAATAGTTGTTTTCAATTGAAACATACTATTTATCACAATTTATAAAAACATGAATCTTATCATAATAATTACCCAAAAGTAAATTTAGGAACTATGATTGAAAATAATTTTTTTTTTCAAATAAGATATATAAAAGTGTTCTAAATTGTATTTAAAATAGGATTATGTTGGGAAATAATCCCTTAATGTGTCTCCATGGTATGTTATGGGTGTGATAGTGTTTTTTGAAAATGTCTAATGATTGGGAATGGTTATGGTTTTTGTTTGACGAAGAATGGTATCTATGGTGGTGTAGCTTCCTAATGTTTTACAAATTTTTGTCTGTGAAAATCGACTAATTTTTCATTGAAAGTTTTGGTTTAATTCATAATACTATATTGTTAATAATGGTGAATGTAATTGAAAAAAGAAGGGGAACGTGTAGGCCATGACATAGACCACGTACCATGATCGCGAAGGGTTCGTGGATGTGTACCAGGAAGCAGGAATGATACACGGGAGCGGTCCGTGAAAATAAAATTATTTCATGATTGAAGATCATGTGGTACGTATATAGATTTTCATTAACATAGGAGATCGACCACGTAGGATAAAATGATGTACGTAGAACGTGGTGGAGAAGTTGTATGTGGAAGGGTAGCAGTTCATGGTAGTATGATAGTAATGTCGTGGAGACTTCACCTGATCATATATTAAGTAAATCTTGGAATTTTGTATTTTGTAGATATTGTTTCCTATATATGGACTGTTATTCCCACTAATTAGGAGACAGAGAAAAAATCAATAGATAAATCGATTTTCATAGGGAATTTGGAAGTGTCCCAAAGAAGTTCACGAGGTAGAATTCCCTGAAAGGTGAAGTGGTTCACATGGAAAGAATTCCACCAATGGTTTTTTTGGGTGTTCAAGGCCCAAAATATAGAACATCCGTAGTAGAAGGAAGCAGTATGTGGAGGGGGAGTTCTAGTACTTGGAATCGAAGGCAGCCCACGAATAGAGAATAGTTTTCGGACATATGGTGATTCATAGAGGAGGTTCGTTGAGTAGGTATGTGGAGGTCGTATGTGATATCAAAGGAGGAGGCAATCCAAAATTGGAGGATGATACAAGAAAGCGGCAACAATACACTGAGGAGGTGATCCACGTACTATACCTGGTACAGAGTAAGTGGGAGGAGTATTTGGTTCATGAGATACACAATGGGGCTTGAAAAAGCATCAAATCAGTTTGCAAAATGTATTTTATAGTAACTAATAGTACCCAGGATGGCGGACTGCATTTACGAGGGAAAATGGGACTTCAATAGTGAATCTACCATCATGGACAATGTACCATGTATAACAAGGGTTTGAGGCTCTGTACCAGGAAGCGGGAATTGTACAAGGGAACAGAATGAAGGAGCGGTCCGTGAAAATTAAAATAATTCATGGTGGAAGGAATTGCAGTGCGCAGATGTCTTGTTGTTGGATGAGAAGATCAACCACAAATGTGAAAAGGATGTACGTATGCTATGGTGGGAAAATGGTTTATTGAAGAGTTGTAGTTCGCTGCAATTGGATCTATATATAGTGGAGACTGTACTGAATCAAATATTTAACAAATGTTGGATTAGTAATTTTTAAGGATATCATTTACTATATAAGGTGAGTTAATCCCACCGATTTGGGGAGAGTGAGTGAATCATTTGTAACGCCCCAACCCCAGTTACCTAGAGTCAGTGCTTTATTACATAGCATTGGCATGATCATAAAAGATCAATTCTAGAATGACCGATTAGTTTAGTAGCCTGGGAAACAGTAGATACATTAGTTTGTCTTACATTACACCATAAAGTGAAAAACTACAACAACAAGTCTCCATAGGCCACACTCATATCCCCTCAGACTATCCCTGCAGGTCAGTCATAAAATAATTCTTCACATCCTGAGAAAAATAAAACATAGAGAGGGGTGAGCTCAGATGCTCAGTAAGGATAAAAATGTAGCAGAAACATTCATAAATAAGGAAAAACATTTAAATGAATGTATAACAAAAACAAAAGCCTTTTAAACTTGATTTTCAGCATAATATAGAAAAAATGAAATGAAATAATTCCATTTACTTATTCACGTGGATATTCTACTAGTAGAATAATCACATACAATATCAAAAACCACTTTCATAATGATGGAATGCATAATTCCAGACTATCATAACAACATAGTCAAGGCCCTGTGGCAAGACTACAAATAATATTTTGTCAAGGACTTGTTCCAAGAAACTAGTTTGTCTCAGGAGACCTACTAATGCACCGAGGAGCTATAGCGGGCTCCACCCATCATGTACTATGTCCAATGCATTCCTCATATGAAAGGGTTGGAACACAACATAATCATTTGTATTAAAACTAGCATAAAAAATGTCAATACCTTATCCACAAACCATGAATAGTATAAAAATAGCACATCCACAGTCAAACATAACTCATTCAATACAATATGGAAGATTGTATTGTAACAAATTAACCTCAAAAGAGATTAATGAAGGATATTGAAATAGATGAAAATAGTCATCAAAACTATTTGAAAGAAATATCACCTTTTTTAATGAAAACATTTAAATGTATCACTAATTATCAAGAATCCATTTAAAATAGATTTTTGAATCAAAGTGTCCCATACCACTTTGAAACATTGAAAATGAATTTTAATTATAAAACATTAATCTCTATATAAATAAATCCTTAAAAACATTTTTAAAACATGGAAATTAATGAAAATGATTTAAAATAAAAAATCGTTAAAATATTTAAAATGATTTTTTAGTTAGAGTTCTTAACCAAACAAGAGACACACAAATACAAATAATTGCGGTAAGAAATATATTATAATATCATGAGAATAAAGGGATTCATGTTATACTATGTTAAAGTTCATTATATACACCATATAAAAGTTAATTGGTGTATTACAAAAACGAAGTCTAAATGGAATGTAAATTGAGGTGAAATCTTTCAAAAGACCTTATACATAGGTAAAGGATAAATCAATGACATAATTATATTTGAAAAATATGAATACACTCAATATTATTGGATATTTAGTGTAAATCAATTAGAGTACATTCACATATATTCTTGTAAAAACAACACAAATGAATTGGATGTTTAACTTAATAAATAGAAATTGAGTTAAATTTACTCCTATCATGTTCATATCGATGACTTGAGAATTTATGAATGGAGTGATTATGTGTATCAAAAGTATATCCACAGAAAGGGGAGTGGAAATTATGACATAATAAAATGAATAGTAATTCCACACATAATCTTTTAGTAAAATAATAAATGAAGTATGCGTAAAGCCGAATGAGTGGAAATTGAAATTTCAAATTTCCTTATTGATTTGGTAACTTATGAATCATAAAACCATGAAAGAAGGATCATACAATGATGATGTAAATATCCATAAATTAAATTATATTACTCAATGAATATAATCATGGGTAGTACACGCACCACATGCAATAAATAAGTGGTAAACAATGGAAATCTCACGGAATTAAAAGTGAAAAAAGAAACCCCTTACATTGTACTTTTTCTTGGGTCGAGGGTAGGTTGAACTCCTGTATAATTATGAAATATTAGTTATTTAATTATAAAAAAATCATATACTTTAATATGATATCATATATTATCTTTTATCATTTATTTGATTATAATATCTTAGTATTATCGTCGTTTTGGGTGTTAACAGATTTGTTTTCAATTATATTATTTTTTATGATTACAATATTTGTTATGAATGAGATTTATCTTTTTAATATCCAGAATGATATCATGTCTCTATGGATTATTTTTAATCATCAAATGCAATTTAGTCTTCAATGGATATGATGGGGATTGAATCTCATCACGTTCGTGGAGACGGTAAACCGTACGTACGCACGCGCGACAATGTCATTCTTTTGATATTAAAATAATCTATTATTGGAAGGTAAATCATATATACAGAATAAATATCATGGTTTATTTATTATTTATATGAATTACACATCATTATTATAACCATCCAAATAATAATATATTGAATAACAATTACACCACGATGTGGAGACGGTTGGTCGTACGTACGCACGTACGGTGACATGTCATTCAAAGGATGGATAGAATAAATAATATTGTTGTACCATATTTATAATTATATCACATTATATATAATATACTTGAGTTATTATTTTTGAATGGAAATAACAAATAAAGAAGAAGTGGAAGATGAAAGGAACTTTAAAGAGGTTGGTGAAATCCTTACCTCTTCTTCGGATACTTCCTTTGGATTTGATCAAAAGGGCTCCATAGGATGGCTTTCTGATCAAACTAAATACTCTAGGTTGATGTGAGGGATTTTTATAGAATATTTGGGTAGGTTTTTGACGATTCTAAAGGCTTTGAAGGTGTGAATTAGAGATAAGTGGGAGTTCCCTTTTATAAGAGGGGTGAGAGGTACCTTAGGAAAAACAAAAAATATTATTTTATAATAAATTCATATTCGGTTTATAATAGCTCAAAATTGAATTATTTCTAGGATAAGGTTGGGATGGGTCGAAATAGACACAAATAATTGGTTTTGTACTGGTTTGGGTTACTTTATTAAACTTACCGATTACTTTTAACTCTCAGTTAATTAGATTGACATTTACCATGTCTCTTTGTATTTTTATATTATATGGTTAATAAACATACTATAAAATTTCAGTAGACACCCAAGTGGTCCATTTATGATACAACTATCATGATATATGTCCATTATCAGACCTCAAATTTTTAGGAATAGAATATCATTTAAAAATATAATATTTGTTTTAAAAACTCTTTTATGTCAATTTTAAAACTATTGGGTATTTTGTTTTTCATAAATTCATAACAGCACAATTACTTCCAAAAAAAATTCATATAACATATAATAATATGTCATATTAACCTAGAAAATTATTTTAATTCATTAAAATTCTCAAAGTAAAATTATTTGAGTATTTATAATATCAATTATTTTAATCATTCATTAATTCGGTAATTACTGCATTCTCATTGTGTCATAAATAAATTAATTTATTTAATATCTAAAATTTATAAATAAAAAAATATTATGTAGGAAATATTTTTAGACTTCTATTGAATATTTATAATCGAATTTATCTTATGTATAACCCTATATTAAAATTTTTTATTTAATAAACATTGATTTTAACTCTTTTAATTCATCTTTGAATTATATATTAATAAATATCTTAATCTAATACATGTGGACCTAAATGAAAATAATTTATTCCTAAGATTGTTTATAGTCGATATAAAGTTGTCCAATAGAATTCGTACATGTGTTAGGGTAATATTATATCATGTTTACCCTTAATTACCCTATTTACTTTTAACAATGGTAAAAAGGAAAAAGTTATTATTCAGAAAATATTATTTTTATCTCTTTGAACAACATTTTGCTCCTTGATATTATCATTGTCTCTTGTATTTTCATAATTACACTCACAGAAGTGGTAAAATTATGTTTTATGTGGATTTGCAAGTTCTCCTAAGAGGTGGGTAAAAGATGGTGAAAAGTTCAATAATATTATTATATATCTAATATTATTCTAAACTAACTCAAATGAAATATATTGAACTTATATAGGTATATTTATCTATTTTGACCTTATTTAAATTTAAATAAAATAAATAATTATTAAAATAATAATTATGTTTTAAACTATAACTGAGTATTTTTCATTATTCATCAAAAATTGAATGTTTTCATAAAAATACAAAAAATTGACCCTAAGTTAATTTCGATTTTCCAAATCCCAAAATGAAGTCCATTTTGAAAAATAAAATTTATACAATTTAAAAAATGGTTATTACTATTAATAATGGCTAGTTTGATTAGTTGTGGTGTGTGTTAGAACATGAAGTTGTGTACAACACATAGTAATGTATTATATAAAGAGAAACATACCGTGGAAGCTTGGGGTGTTACATTCTCCACTCCTTCTATAAATTGCATCCTCTACATTTTTAAAATTGGGCTTGGGAATATAATGGAAAGTCCCACATTGAAAAAACAGTCTATAAAACTATCACATTAAAAGAAATAAAGAGAAGTACAAAGGTCACCCGAGATAACCTATACGAGGATTCAATGTAGAAAAACATGGATATGGATGATAATGTAAGTGTCCATTTCTGATAGAGAGGGATAGAAATCATGATCAGGGGAATGTTAAGAACAAGAAAACCACAAACATGTTATGGGACAAATGGTCATTAGTTTCCCCGTAGGAAAAGTAAACGGACAACATTTTTTATTTTTTAATGTTAAAATACATAGAGATGAGGAATTCATTTCTGAGATTTACTAAGAACATAATGAGATAAACTTAATTTTTATGTAAATCTTCATTCATTACAAAATTTCTACTACTAACTCATTTTTAAAAGATGAGTATTCAAGAAGACATGGTCACGCTAGAAGAACTAGAATAAACTCCTTATAAAATCACATGATCCAAGAAGGATTAACTACATATTTACCTTGTCTTTAGAAATTATTAAAAACAAAAACAGTTAGTATAAGATAAGATGATCCCCCAAAATGATATTTGATTAGAGAAAGAAACAGTAATCTTAATTTCTATAATTAAACCAAAAATACCCCAAAGTTAAATAAATATCATTAAATAATCAATTGTCCTTAAAATCCTTCAAAATAATACAAAATAATATTGAAACCCAAAACATAGAAGAATTTGGTTATTTAATCTTCCACGATAAAATGTTATCCCCAAATAACATTTACAACTCATACAGTCACATACATAAAAGTTATTAACCTAATAACATATTCTCTATTATAGGTTAATCATTTCCATAAATAACCCAAATCTATATAGACCCACAATAAAAACATTGATTAAAATCCTCCATTACTCATCAAATGAAATCCCATAGTATTCTATTTTCCATGGGCATATAGTGTTCCTAACAAAGAAAACATCTTCTAAAATAACACTAATCACTTAATCACCACATCATTTTCCTATACTAAGGGTATTAATTTGATAAGACATAAGATCCCAAATCAAGTTATTATTGATCAATAAAAGAATTTAACTAAAAATAATTAGTCACAATAACTAGGGACTTCACGTAGTCTAGTGGTTGGTGATAAATCCCAATCACACTTTGGTTGTGGGTTCGATTCCCACATCATTGTCCGACGTGAAGGGTTGTCACATGGTCTATGAGTTGTCCTTTTTCAAAAAATATTTTTTATAACATTACCAAAATGATTTAAATTCCTCAAAATAACCATAACATAATTTAACCACTACTGTTCTCTCATACCTTTCATTTTCATCCCAAAATATAATAACTTGTAATTTCCTAAAACACAAAGATAATATGAAGGGAAATTGTTATTTATAACTATATCAACAAGAGAAAAGATAAGTCTCCCTCAAATATCATTCTCACATGGAATACTGTAGGGTTACAAATACAAGAGAAAATTAATCCAAAGTAATCCCATTAACAAGGAGAACTAATAATTTTATATTTTTCTACAGCAATTTATTCCCACATAGCTTCTTCTTTGACAAAGAAAATATCCGATAGAATAGTACATTCACTCGGGTACTGGCCAGGTCCCCTACATTTAGGGTAAATGACCACAAATGGATTCTTAGGACAATTTTTATTATCCTTCATAGTACTCTTCATTTTTCCTCGACAATTCTTCAATTTATGTCCTTCTTTCCCCCACGTAAAAAATTTATTTGTTCCATTGAGACACATTCCTGGGTGTCTTCTTCCACATTTCCTACATGATGGAAATTGATAATTCTTTTGTCCATGGTCTCCACTACTAGAGATCTTATCATTCATCACCATTCTTGTATTTTTTATGTCAAGGATTTGGTAAATATATATTTTGTTGATCATATTTTTGGAAAACTGATTTGGCATGAACAAGTTATTTTTTACGCGTATTAACATTCCATTTTGTTGCTCATTTCCACCACCATTTCCACCCTGTACATTATTCTCAATGTTACTATAACTTCTTTGGAATCCAGCCATTGACTTAAACTAAAATGAATTGTGTGAGTAGAAATAGTCATATAAGAATTTAGAGAATTTCATGACACCATATTCTTAATTTTAATCACCTTTGGATTAACCAAGGTCATTTATTCTCATATAATATTAAAATACGTTAAATCGTTTTGAAATGAAAATGTAAGTTATACTAAGAATATCCCCTAGGAGTGTCGTAACCAAGAGTGAAACAAGGCCCGTTTTCGTGCACCAGTTCCCATTCGAGTCTAGCTCAAAGTGGTGTTTTAGGGTTTTACCCCTAGGATCATCTGTGTCAGAGAGACCTCTACTTTCTCATATATAGACAGGGATGTATAGCTTGGAAAACTAACAAAATCACTTAAATACCTAAATTTTAAGAAGTTTCTATATACTAATACTCAAAGTCTATAATAGGGATATGTGCTCTAATCATTTTTTATCTAAATCTAGTTTCCCAGGTTTGTACTATACATCCTCTAATACCAAATGTAATGCGACATCCCCAGTTACCCGAAGTCAGTGCATTATTACGTAACATTGGCATGATCATAAAAGATCACGTCTCGAAAGTTTGATTAGTTTAGTATCCATGGAAGCAATAGATAAATTCATAAGTCTTACATTACAACATAAAGTGAAAAACTACAACAACAAGTCTCCATAGTCCACACTCATATCCCCTCCTACTATCCCTGCAGGTCAGTAATAAAATACTCCACCACAACCTGGAAAAAATAAAACATAGAAAGGGGTGAGCTCAGATTCTCAGTAAGGATAACAATATAGAAGAAACGTTCATAAATATTCATAAAAATTAAATTCATTTTATAAATAAAACAAATATATCATCCTGCCTTTTTGTCACATAAACTTTCATTACATTATACAAAACTGAGGATCTTTAAGGTTTAGTGTCTTGGAAACCAGGAACTTCATACATGAAAAAAAAATTCTTCTTAAACAATTTAAAGGATTCTCCTTATGTTAATCATAGGTACATTACTGCATCTCATAACCTGGGTATATACATCAAAAGAAAGGGTGAGAAGAAGGCCCAGTAAGGGAAACAAGTGAAACATTTAACATGTGAACTTGAGATAAAACAATAAAGTCATGAAATGAACATTAAGGCATGCGCATGAAATCATGAATCATATCATAATAAAAACAACGTATTTCATAACTTGAAGATGTGGCTACTACATTTAGTACTGACAATAATTTCTGTTTCAACAGGGTCCATCACCAAGGTGTCATTAAAAAATTAACAAGGTTATTCACCAAGGCGTCGTTAAAAATAGTCATCTCTAGATATTAAGTCTTTTCCCAATGCATTGGAGCGCTATCCGGGTGCACCATTGAAATGTATTTATTATCATGTGAGCCACATATATCATCATCAATCATTTCATAAACAAAACATGTAGCATAAAAGGAATGTGTTTCATTTCATAATCAGAACGTTTTAAAAAAACTGCTTTAAAGACAGATCTTTGTGTCACTTTAAAACCCACAGAAAAGGAAGGTGGGTCTCATTTATGTAAATCCCCGAATATAAAATAGAACATTTTGGTATATATTTTTATACACCTATAGAAGAGAGAGCATTGAGTATTCACTTAATAAAATAAAATAACTTTAGAACAACAGAGAGAGACATTTTGATACGGAAATTCTGCAGCATAATGACTATGTTTCAGGGTTTTAGAAAACATTGAAAATAGAGGGGACTTGGGTCCAAAATTCATAAATGACCCATAAAATAGTATAGAGACAGAATATGAAGGATAATGAACATGGTAATGAAATTTGAATGATATACCATATAAAATGAAGAACATGAAAGGAAGAAAAAAATAATATTTCTCTTATTAAAATTCGGCAGCCTAACGGCGTCACTTAAACTTAAAAAAATGAATTGACGAGATTAAATATGGTCTCTCATCATATGAACATAAAATATCAGTATTATAGATATAGATATCATACCCCATCATAATAAAAAGGATCTTGAAAGACCTGACATGAAATTAGAACATTGAAAAATCAGAAAGGTGACCCAATCCCTTAAAAATTCGGCAGCCTAACGGTGCCACTTAAAACTTCAAAATACTGAATTGAAGAGATCAAATAGTGTCTCTAATCATATGAACATAAAATATCAGCATTATATATATAGAGATCATACCCCAAAAAAATAAAAAGGAACTTGAAATATTTGACATGAAAGTAGAACTCTGAAAAATGAGAAAGGTGAATGAATCCCTTAAAAATTCAGCAGCCTAACGGCGCCACTTTAACTTTCTTAAAATGAAATGATAAGATAAAGAGGAGGTCTCTCATCATATGAACATGAAAAAGAAAAATGATGATTATAAAATAACATCTTCCAACATAAGAGCATGGATCATAAAAGAAATGACATAAAAGAGATCACTTGAGAAGAAAGAAGGAGGTAGGATCCCTTACCTTAAAGGTAACTCTTAAAACACAATGGATGGGACCTTGAGGGCTTGGGGAAACTTGGGAGGACTCCTTGGGAGGTAAAGAGACCCGAACTTCATTGAGGATGATTTTGGAGTCGAATGGATGAGAGGGTGGCTTGGTATTTATCGGGAAAGTGAGGGGACAAGTCATTAATAGCCAAGGGACACCTCATCGGTGGTTTTGGAAAATCCATGGGTGTTCCCATGGTATTTGCCCATGGTGTTGGCCACTTGGGACACCTCATACCTTATATTACTATTCATAAGTCGAACATATTTATTACATACCTAATACATCATTCAATGATGTCATTAAACACCCGTAACATAAAAACTATATTTTCACTATTCATAAAAAATTCAACATTCTCAGAAAAATCCCAAAATTTCACCATAACCAAATATCTATGCTCTAATTTTAAAAATGAACTCCATGTTATAAAAATAATTTTCTAAATATGTTTCATTTTATTTTTAAATAAATACTTTATTCACCGAAAATTCATTTTTTTCAGAGAAATCCCCAAAAATTACCTTAACATAACATCGATTCTATGAGTTCAAAAATGAAATCCATTTTATATAATAAAATTTCTAAATATTTTCAATTTAATTGTTAATTAAGAAACAATATTCACCTAAAAAGTCTAATACATGACTAATAGTTTATGAAACCGTTACTTAACAATTTTATTGAATCACATTACATAATAAAGGAGCCTAGATTATATTAATACATTCTTTAAGTGAGATTACTAATCCATTTGGTCACATTACTAATCCTAAGCATAAAATCACTATTCATAATGTACTATTCATCAAAAATAATGTTGATCATTTTAGACTCTAAATTTTGTACTGAACATAATTGTAGAAGACATTTTTTTGAAAATCATTACACATTTTTAATTATTTAAGGTTTAAATAAACATTTTTAAAAAATCCTTTCTCGAAAATTAATCAAAAATATGCATACTATATTTATCCAGACATTTAAAATTCATAAACTTCAACATAAGAAGAAATAAAATTTTTATTTAAAATAGAGGATTACACATGGAAATTACTGTCTCCTTACATATCCCCTTATCACACCAGCATAAGACCTAAGTGTATGGTGTGATAAGGTGACATAATCTGAGGGAGGCTCGGCCAACATCACACGAGTAGTAATTTCTATTAGTTTGAACTTCTCGTGAAGGCGATTCTGTTCTAGCTTCACACGATGAAGTTCATCTTGGGTTTGGTCCAGAGCAAAGCCCAGTGGTGCTACCTCCTTCCAAAGTTCTGTTAAATGGGCTTCGATCGGTCCATGACTACTGGGTGAGGCCATCGAATCTTCGTTCTATATTAATTATCAAAGATCACTTGTATTTAGATACAATAATGAAAACATTAAGATTCCAGTGGTCATATTTACCAATGGTCATATGACAGTCAAAACCCAATGGTCTCATTTTAATTATAGTCATGTTATCAAATGAAACAGGTTTGTTGAGTATAAAATAACACACAAAATTATGAAACAATATTTAATCCAAATTTCGGGTCGTTACAATCTTCCCCCATTAATAATTTGTGTCCTTGAAAATTTTAAAATTGGGTTTTTAAATTTCGTTGAATATCCCACTTCGGAAAATGAGTCTATAAAACTATTAATATAATAGAAAGAAAATGAAGGAAAAAGGTCACCCAAGTTAACCCATACTAGGATTCCATTTAGGAAAACATTTACATGGAGGATAAAACAAAGGGTCACATTCTGAGGGAGAGTGATAGAAAACATGATTAAGAGAAAGGTAACAACAAGAAAATCACAAACTTATGATGGGTTAAACGATATTTGATTTCCCAATAGGAAACGTTAATAGCCAACATTTTTGTTTTATGTTCCTTTTCATAGTTTTGAGGAAATCATTTACTACATAGAATAAAACACAAGGAAATATACCTACCTTCAAGTATAGTTTCATCCTTTAATCAGTTTCTACCAAATCTAATCTTTTCTGCAAATAATGAGCATTCAAAACTACTTGGTCTCATCAAAGCACAAGAATCATCTTCTTGGGAATCACATAATCCACAATGGATGAACTACCTATTTCTTCTATTATCCCAAAAATAGAAAGGGTAAGATAAAACAACTCATCAAAAAGAAATAATCCCATTGGAAGGGAAACTTCTTTAAATCTTAAAAATTCCATGGTACTACCCAAAGTTAATCGCAGAACATTCCATAATTAACTATCCTTAAAATTACTCAAAATAAACCAAACTAAGATTGAAACCCAAATACAAGAAGGATTTGTTAACATAGTCTTCCAAAATAAACTTCATCGTTCATCTCCAAACAACATCAACCACTCCTGACATCTTATAACAAAAGTAGCTAACCTAAACATATTTTCCCCAAGATAGGTTAATCATTTCCATAAGTAACATAAATTACTATAAGTCTACCTTAAATTCATCGATTGTTCAAATTATAAGTCAACCTTTACTCCTCAAAGAAAATACCATAGTAATCTATTTACCACAATCAAATAGGGTTCCCAAAATAGTGAACGTCTTCCAAAATAATAATCATCTTTTAATCCCCTAATCACCTTTTTTAAGAAGAACAACTTCACTACATAAACATGTGGTACATAAAAATTGATTTTTTCCTTAATGATATAAAATCATCTTAGGTAGTGACTCGATGATCCTAGAAAACATAAAAGATATGTTCATAGAGCACGAACTAAAATACAATAGGACATAGACAATTATTGCGAAGAAGTTACATGTACTTCAGTCATCATGATCCATCTTAGCATAGGACTTACATTGTTCCCTTTTCCTCTAAGATTGTTGATGCTCATCATGATTCTCACCCATTCCAAGAGAGCATTTCCTTGGATAATGTCTAACTTCTCCAAATTTATGACATCGAAATGTATAAGGTATATTAGATCGAACCTTATCTAAATTCATCACATTATCCATTTTTTTAAATCAATTGGATACTTTATGCCCTATCATCCCACACTCAAAACATCTCCCAGTTCCTTTGTGACATTCTCCTTGGTGCCAATTCCCACAATTTTTGCAAAAAATAAATTGGGTCTTCATTCCCTTATCAACATTATCAGATGAACATCCTTGAGACTTTGTCGTCTTCTTCCTTTATTTATTTGGTCATTCAACTAGGTACCAATTATTAATTGTGATTTTTGATAGCTAGTTTGGCACAATCACAATATGTTGAACTTGATCTATCATCATCTCTATCACATTAACAGGGAAATCGTCACATTTCCTATCACATTGGTTGTTGGGACATGCACTTCCATTTCCCGCCATGAACTATGAAAAGAATGTATAATTATGGGGCTTAAATACCTAGCTTATAATCATGAAAAGGGAACTTTATGTATAAAAGGATAAACTTGTATAAGAAACGTATATCATAACTTGTGATCCCCTAGGTTCCAATCTAGGTTATCCATGATCATATATTCTTATGTGAATCGTTATTTTATCTTTGTTCCTTTATTAATGGTTCATACTAAGATTATGTATTTACCAAAGCATATCCCCTGGGATTTTTTTATCCAAGAGTGCAGCAAGAACTATTGTCGTGTACCAGTTCCCATTCAATTATAGCTCAAAGCGGTGTTTTCGGGTTTTACCCCTATGTACATCTGTGCCAGAGCCCCCTCTACCTGCTTGTATCCAGACAGGTATGTATTTTCTTGGAAACCCCTTACTCAATAATCACCAAAATACCAGGAAGATTTCCTATATTTAAACTTTTCTATAGGGTTCTTCCAAGATTTTTCATATCCTAATTTCCACATATAACTAAACCATCCTTTGATACCAATTATAGCATCCCGACTTTTTGTCACATAAACTTTCATTTCATTATACAAAACTGAGGATCTTTAATGTTTAGTGTCTTGGAAACCAGGAACTTAATACATGAAAAAAAAATTCTTCTTAAACACTTAAAAGGATTCTCCTTATGTTCATCCTAGGTTCATTACTTTATATAATAACCTAGGTACATACATCAAAAGAAAGGGTGAGCAGAAGGCCCAGTAAGGGAAACAAGGGAAACATTTAACATGTTAACTTGAGATACATCAATAAAGTCATGAAAAGAAATTTATGGCATGAGAATGAAATCATGAGGCATATCATAATAAAAATAACGTATTTCATAACATGATGATGTGGATACGACATTTAATATTGGCAATAATTTCTGTTTCACCGCGGTCCATCCCAAAGGTGTCATTAAAAAATTTCCAAGGTTATACACCAAGGTGTCATTAAAATTAGTCATCTCTAAAGATTAAGTCTTTACCCCATGCATTAGAGCGCTATCAGGGTGCACCCTTGACATGTCTTTATTATCATGTGATCCACATATATCATCATCAATAATTTCATAAACAACCCATGTATCATATAATGACTGGGTTTCATTTCATAATCATAACGTTTTAAAAAAAAACTACTTTAAAGACATGATCTTTGTGTGACTTTAAAACCCACAGAAAAGGAAGGTGGGTCTCATGTGTGTAAATACCAGAATATAAAATAGAACATTTTGTTATATATGTGAATACCCCTATAGAATAGAGTTCTTTGAGTATTCACTTAATAAAATAAAAGAACTTTAGAACAAGAGAGAGAGAGAGACATTTTGAGATAGAAATTCTACAGTATAACAACTATGTTACAGGGTTTTAGAAAACATTGAAAAGAGAGGGGACATGAGTCAAACATTCATAAATGAACCATAAAACAGTAGAGTGACAGAATATGAAGGATATATGAACATGGTAATGAAATTATATAGATATACCATTTGAAATGAAGAACATGAAAGGAAAACAAAAATAAGATTTCCCTTATTAAAATTCGGCAGCCTAACGGCGTCACTTAAACTTCAAAAAATTAATTGACGAGATAAAATAGGGTATCTCATCATATGAACATAAAATATTAGTATGATAGATATATAGATCATACCCCTATAAAATAAAAATGAACTTGAAAGACTTCACATGAAATTAGAACATTGAAAAATGAGAAAGGTGGACGAATCCCTTAAAAATTAGGCAGCCTAACGGCACCACTTAAAACTTCAAAATACTGAATCGAAGAGATCTAATAGGGTCTATCATCATATGGCCATAATAGATAGGTATGTTAGATATATATATCATCCCCCAATAAAATAAAAAGGAACATGAAGTACTGGAATTGAAAGTAGAACATTGAAAAATGAGAAAGAGGAACGAATCCATTAAAAATTCGGCAGCCTAACGGCGCCACTTTATCATTCATAAAATGAAATGATGAGAGAAAGAGGGGGTCTCTCATCATATGAAGATGAAAAATACATTAGTATGAATATAAAATAACATCCTCCAACATAAGATCATGGAGCATAAAAGAAATGACATAAACGAGATTACATGAAAAGAAAGAGGGGGGTAGGATCCCTTACCTTAAACGTAACTCTTAAAACTCAACGTTTGGGACCTTGATGGATTGGGGGAACCTTGGGAGGCCTCCTAAGGAGGTAAGGAGACCATAAATTTGTTGAGGAATATTTTAGAGTCGAATGGATGAGAGGATGGCTTGGTATTTATAGGGAAAGTGAGGGGACAAAGCATTAATGGTCAAGGGACACCTCATTGGTGGTTTTGGAAAAACCATGGGCTTTCCCATGGAATTCGCCCATTGTATTGGCCAATTGGGACACCTCATAACTTATCATACTATTCATAAGTCGACCATATTGATTCCATACCTAATACATAATTTAATTATGTCATTAAACACCTATAACTTAAAAACTGTATTTTAACTATTCATCGAAAATTCAACTTTCTCAGAAAAATCCCAAAATTTCACCTTAACCAAATATTGATTCTATGATTTAAAAAATTAACTCCATTTTATAAAAATATTTTTCTAAATATTTTTAAATTAATTTTTAAATAAATACACTATTCACCGAAAATTCATTTGTTTTAGAAAAATCCCCAAAAATTACCTTAACATAATATTGATGCTCGGAGTTCAAAAATGAAATCCATTTTATAAGAATAACTTTATAAATATTTTAAATTTAATTATTAATTAAAAAACACTATTCACCCGAAAAGACTAATACTTGACTAATAATTTATGAAACCGTTACTTAACCATTTTATTGATTCACAATAATTAATCAAGGTGCCTAGATTATATTAATACTTTCTTTAAGTGAGATTACTAATCCATTTGGTACATTACTAATCCTAAGCAGAAAATCACTATTCATAATTTACAATTCATCACAAATTATGTTGATATTTTTATACTCTAAATTTCGTGCAGAACATAATTGTAGAAGACAATTTTTTGAAAATCATTAGACATTTTTAATTATTTAAGGTTTAAATAAACATTTTTAAAATATCCTTTGACTATAATTCATCAAAAATATGATTACTATATTTATCCAAACATTTAAAATTCATAAACTTCAACATAAGAAGAAATCAGAATTTTTATTTAAAACAAAGGATTACGCATGGCAGTTACATTCTCCTTACATTGCCCCTTATCATACCAGCATATGACCTAAGTGTAAGGTGTGCTAAGGTGAGAGAATCTGATGGAGGCTCGACAAACATCGCACGAGTAGTAAGTTCTATCAGTTTGAACTTCTGGCGAAGGCTATTCCGTTCTTGCTTCACACGATGATGTTCGTTTGGGTTTTGTTGAGAGAAAAGCGCATTGGTTCTACCTCCTTCCGATGTTCTGTGAGATGGGCTTCGATCCGTCCAATACTACTGGTTGAGGCCATCGAGTCTTCTTTCTATATTAATTATCCAAGAAAACTTTTATTTAGAGATAATAATTGAAACATTTATTTTCCAGTGGTCATTTTGACCAATGGTCATATGACAGTCAAAACCCAATGGTATCATTTTAATTATACTCATGTTATAAAATGAAACATGTTTTTTGAGTATAAATTAACACAAAAAATTAGGAAACAATATTTATTCCAAATTTCTGGTTGTTACAACAAAAGCCTTTTAAACATGAATATCAACATAATATGGAAAAAATGAAATAAATTCATGCCATTTACTTATTCACCTAGATAATCTACTAGTCAAATAATCACATGCAATATCGATAACCACACTCATAATGATTGAATGCAAAATGCCAGACTATCATAATCACATAGTCAAGGCCTTGTGCCAAGACTACAAATAATATTTTTTCAAAGCCTTGTTCCAAGACACTAGTTTGTCTTATGAGACCTAGCGATGCATCGAGGAGCTATAGCGAGCTCCAGCCGTCACTTAATAAGTTCAATGCATTCCTCATATGAAAAGTTTGAAGCATAACATAAACATTTGTATTAAAACTAGCATTTGAAATGTCAATACATTATCCACAAACCATGAATGGTATAAAAATAAAACATCCATAGTCTAACAAAACCCTTTCAATACAATATGGAAGATTTTATTGTAAAAAATTAACCTCAAATGAGAATAATGATGGATATTGACATAGATGAAAATAGTCATCAAAACCTTTTGAGGGAAATATCGCCCTTTTTCTTGAAAACATTTAAAAGTCTCCTTATTTATCAAGAAGTCATTTAAAATAGATTTTTGAATCACATTGTCCCATACCACTTCGAAACATTGAATACGATTTTTGATTTTAAATCATTAATGTCCATATAAAGAAATCCTTAAAAACAATTTTAAAACATGGACATTAATGAGAATGATTTAGAATAAAAAATCATTAAAATATTAAAAATGATATTTTAGTTAGAGTTCCAAACCAAATGACAGACACTTGAATACAAATAATTTAGGTAATAAAAAATTTATAATATGAAAAGAATAAAGGGATTCATGATATAATATGTCAAAGTACATTATATACACCATAAAAAAGTGAATTGGTGTATAATAACAATGAAGTCTCAATGGAATGTAAATTGAGATGAAATCTCTCATAAAGACTTTATCCTTAGGTTAAAGATAAATCAACGACATAATTATGTGTGAAAAATATAAATACACTAAATATTATTGGATATTTATTGTAAATCAATATGAGGACATTCACAAATATTCTTGTAAAAACAACACCAATGAATTGGATGTTTAACTGAATAAATGGAGATTGAGTTAAAATTACTCTTATCAAGTTCATATCGATGACATGAGAATTTATCAGTGTAGGGATTATGTGTATCAAAAGTATATCCACAGAAAGGGGAGTGGAAAATATGACATAAAAAATTTGAATAGTGATTGCACACATAATCTTGGAGTAAAATAATCATTGATGTATGTGTAAACTCGAATGAGTGGAAATTGAAATTTCAAATTCCATTATCAATATGGTACCATACAAAACATAAACCCCTGAAATATGTATCATACTATGATGATGTAAATATCCTTTAATTAAAGTATATTACTAAATTAATACAATCATGGGTAGTACACACACCACATGCAATAAATAAGTGGTGAACAATAGAAATCTCACAGATTTAAAAATTAGATAAGAAACCCCTTACATTGTTCTTCTTCATTAGTCGACATTAGGTTAAAATCCTGTATAATGGTGAAATAATTGTTATTTAATTATAAAAGAATCATAAACATTAATTTTTTATCATATATGATCTTTTAACATTGATTTGTTGATAATATCTTAGTATTATCGTCATTTTGGGTGTTAATAGATTAGTTTTCCTTTATATTCTTTGTAATGTGAACCAGATTTGTTATGGATGGGATTTATATTATTAATATCCAGAGTGATATCATATCCCAATGCATTATTTTTAATCATTAAATGAAATTTAGTCTTGAATGGATGTGATGGGTAATGAATCTCATCGTGTTCGTGGAGAAGGTAGTCTGTACGTACGCCCGCATGACAATGTCATTATTTTTATATTAAAATAATATATAATTGGATGGTATATCATATATACGGAATCATTATCATGTTATTTTTATTATTTACATGAATTACACATCATTATTATACCCATGCAAATAATAAAATATTGAATAACAATTACACCACGACGTAGAGATGGTAGGCCATACGTACCCACGTATGGAGACATGTCATTCAATGGATGGATAGAATACTGAATATGGTTGTACCATATTTATAATAACATCAAAGTATATTGAATATACTAGATTTATGATCTCAGAATGGAAATATCAAAGAAATAAGAAGTGGAAGAAGATAGGAACTTGAAAGAGGGTGGTGAAATCATTATCTCTTCTCCGAGTTCTTCATTTTGATTTGATCAAAAGGGCTCATTATGTTTTCTTTATAATAAAACTAAGGCATCTAGGTTGATGTGAGGGAAATTAAAAGAACATTTGGGTAGGGTTTGGCAGTTCCAAATGGCTATGAAGGTGTGAAATAGAATGAATGGTGAGTGCCCATTTATAAGAGGGGTGAGGGGACATTAGGAAAATCTTAAAATATTATTTTTTAATAAATTCATATTCGGTATATAATGGATCCAAATTAATTTAATTCGAGTCTAAGGTGGGTATGGGTCGAAATACACTCAACCAATTTGTTTTAGATAGGTTTGGGTCACTTTATTAACCTTATCTTTTAGATTTAACTCTTAGTTAATTAGTTTGACATTTACAATGTCTTTTTATATTTTTATATTGTATGGTTAATAAATTTAATATAAACATCCAATTGACCCCCCAAGTGGTCCATTAATGATACAACTATTATGATATAAGTCCTTCGGAAGAAACATATATATTTAGGAATATAATATCAATTAATAATATAATATTTGTTTTAAAAACTCTATTATGTCAATTTTGACACTATTTGGTATTTTGTTTTGGATAAATTCATAAAAGCATTATTACTTCGAACATAATATATATAACCAATCTTAATATGTCATATTAACCTAGAAAATTATTTTAATTCATAAAAAGTAACAAATTACATTTATTTGGGTATTTAAAATATCAATTATATTAATCATTCATTAATATGGTAATTACTGCATCATCATTGTGTTATAAATAAATTAAATTATTAAATGTATAAAAATTATAAATAAAATACTAATATGTAGTAAATATATTTTACTTTTCAATTGAATATTTATAATCTAATTAATCTTATGTATCGCTCTATATGAAAAATGTTTTAGTTATTAAACATTGATTTTAACTCTTTTAACTCTTCATTGAATTATATAATAATAAATGTCCTAATCTAATCCATGTGGATATAAATGATAATATTTTATTCCTAAGGTTGTTTTTAGTCAAGATACACTTGTCGAATAGAATTAGGACATGTGTTAGGGTAATATTAATAACATTTTTACCCTTAATTACCCTATTTACAGTTAATAGTGGTAATTTAAAGTAAAAAAAGTTACTATTCACCAAAAATTATTTTTATTCTATTGAACCACATTTTACTACTTGATAATAATTTTGCCTCTTTTATTTTATAAATTATAGTCACAGAAGCGGTAAAATTATGTTTTATCTGAATTTGAAAATTCTCCTCAGAGATGTGTAAATGAAGGTGAAAAGTTGAATAACATTTTTTATATCTAGAATTATTCTAAACTAACTCCAATGAATGACATTGTACTTATATAGGTATTATGTATCTTTTTTACAATATTTAAATTTAAATAAAATAAATAATTATTTATATAAATATTCGGTTTTAAACTATAACTCAATGTTTTTCAGTATTCATAAAAAATTAAAAGTTTTCAGAAAAATTCCAAAAATTCACCATAAGATAATTTCGATATTCCGAATCCAAAAATGAATCCCATTTTGAAAGATAAAATTTATAGAATTTCAAAATATGGGTATTACTATTCAAAACAAATAGTTTTATTGGTTGTGGTGTGTGTTAGAACTCGAAGTTGTGTACAACAGATGCTACTGTATTATTCAAAGAGAAACGTACCGTAGAAGCTTGGGGTGTTACATCATTAGAGATATCTCTTCAATCGAGGAATTCAACAATTTCCGAATGAATTTTACAGGGGAAAATTCAAGGACGGATGAAGTAGTTCACGTAGAAGGAATTCCATAGAAGGATTTTGTGGGGCGTTGAAGGCCAAAAACAGAGAACATATGTGGAATAAGAATGCGGTATGTAGAGGGAGAGCTCCAGTACAAAGAAATGAATGAAGTACGAGAATATTGAAAATTTCATGGAAATATGGTGGTTTGAAGAGGAGATTTACAGGGTCAGTACATGGAGGTGGTACATAATAGTGAAGGTGGATATAGTCCATGAAGGGAGGATGGTACCCAAAAGCTGCAGTAGTACATGATGGAGGTTATCAACATACCATACAAGGTACATAGTTAAAGGGAGGATCATGTGGTTCACGAGACACTCAAGGAAGCTTGAAAAAACGTCAAATCAGTTTGAGAAAGTATTCTTTATTACCAAACAGCTGCTGGGAAGGTTGAATTCAATTGCTGGGGAGAAGAGACATCAACAGAGAATCTACCTATAGTTGTGGATGTGTTATTAATGAAAATGAGGGGACCTACACGTCTATAAAATATGTTTGAACTACATTTCCATAAACATTGAGTGGACTCATTTTCAAAAGTAGTCAGCGAAGAAATAGGACGACGGTGACCCATTCCACCACATGTGAGCCAGTGAAATAGGCATACTGAGTGACCCTTGGAAATGTTGTGAGAAAACTATACACCATAGAAATGTAGTGATCCTAGGATAGAAGATCTAGCCTGAACAATTTAATCATTGTTGGCAGTGATCCTTAGTGAATTTGGTATATCAACACACCACCATTGTATACTCCTTGGATGTATCCCAGTGAGGGTGAACCACGTAAAAATTATTTTTTCTCAATCAGGATTTTTATTTTGTGCATAATTTGTAATTGGAACGAGAGAGAAGAGAGTTTTTTAATGAAACAACATTATCCTAGGGGGAAGAAATTTTAATCTTTCATACCCCGATTCACCCCCACTTGGGTTATTCGACCATGTGGACCTTAGAATTGGTATCAGAGGGAAATGTCAAAAGTTTGTGGTTCTCTATCTCATAGAAGAAGAAATGGAGTTGGTCAATCATAATGGAATTCCGATCTTTGGTAGAAATAATTTTCCTATATGGAAGAATCAGATGCATCACTATATTCGATCATTAGGAATGGATGTCTTCACAGTAGCTATGCATGGAATATCAGTTGACCACAATAGTGGTTCTTTATCGTAAGATGTTAGAATGGAATTGGATTCTAATGCTAAAGAGATAAATTATTTAGGGGATACTTGTGAATAGAATTTATAAAAAGGTTGTGTCCTGTAAAAAATCACATGCTATGTGGGAAAAATTATTGAACATTTATGAGAGAGACACAAAATTAAGAGATGCAAAGATGCGTGTTCTGTGAAACAATAATGTGGATCTCAGAATGAACCCCATTGAGATTTTTGATGCATTCTTTTACTAGGTAAATGTTTTTGTACAATACATGTGTGGTCTGGTTGAATTCTTTGAAGATATAAATATTGTGTAACGTATTTTGAGGAAACGTCCTCTGTAGTTCAATTCGAATGTTTCTATATTGGAAAAAAAATTCCCGAAAAAGATGACATTGGATAACCTACACAGTAGCCTTGGATAATATGAAAATAGAAATGATGATAACAATGTAGTACAAAAAATGGAAGTCTAAAAAAGTGGCATTCATGGCCACTGAGAATCTCTCTGTTGAAGATATGCATGAGGAGGAACATATGAATGATATGATGGAATTTATTTCCTCAAATCTAAAAAGGGGAAAAGTGAAGTTTGAAGGTAATATTCAATTTTCATGATTTTGATATGGAAATATTAGTCATTTAGATTAAAGTGTACTAAAAATATTGATGATGATAATGAAGAGAATAATGAAATTCCCATAAATAAGTATTTATCAAATGTGAAATGTAGGATACGTACTAATAGAAAGGTATTCAAAAATAATAATCTGCATTCAAAAGAAGATAAGAGTTATAAAGAATAATAGGTAAAAGAGATATAGGACTGCTAGGATCATAAAATAGATGATTTGGTGGTTGTTGTTAGAAATTATTTAACAAGAGTAGAAAGTGAATATGAAGAAGGAGAAATTAAAGGAATAGTTGATATTGAGGCTAAATTAGAAGCTTCCCACGAATAGATATATTTTTTGAGAGCCAGGAAAAATAAATATAACAAAGTTGATCATGATGCAAAACTCTATATGCAGCCGTTTGAATAGGATAATTTTGAACTGATTGTAGAAATTGAAAAGATAAGGTCCAAAATGGCACAAATATCAGAAATTTTGGTATTGTATAAATTCTATATTGAACAATAGAAATTAGAAATCTATAGTTTGACTGAAATGGGAAAATATCTAATCAATCTTATCGATGAACTATAAGAGGAAGATGTACGTATGTGACGAACAGTTAAAGATCATGATAAACTATTAATTCATGGTTTCAAATCTGGAAGGAAGATCATAAAGGAAACATAGAAGAATAATCTTGAGCATATAGGTCCTTTAGAAACGAGGCATCAATCTACTCTAATTGATAAGGTGGGTACGGGGCTTGATCGAAAATACAACGCTATTATGGTTCAAGTCAGACCTTAAGGGATACTATTCATAAATATGAATAATAATATGGTATTATTTACTAAAGTTGAACCCAATAATTCTAAATATGGAATCAATTTTTGAATATTTAATTCAATAAAATGGTATATTTTTTTTAATTTAAACTAGAAAAATGTGGTGAAAACAAGTTTTCCAGAAAAATGCACTTTTAATGTAAAAATATTTTCATAACAGATTCATGTATAAAAATAATTATAAATAATCATAACTATATTATTTTAAATCTAAAATAACTATTGGAATTTTAAAACTCATCAATAATATAAAATGACTTTGTAAATACTGGAAAATATATACAATTTATTATAATAAGTTCTGAATTTTTTACTATTAAGAAAAAATGATTTTTCCGAAACGTTAGAGAAATTAAAATATAATATAATATTGATATGATTATTTATGAAATGAGATTCATTTTTTTATTTATATTCTAAATTTTTTAAATTTATCATTTAAATAAAAACAAATTTGAAATGAGTTTAATAAAACTATACCCTTTTTTATTCAAGAATTACATTATATTTTATTATTAGATATTAATATCAAATTCATGAATGATATAATTATAAAAATGAAATATTCTATCAATAATTCGGTTTAAATATTATCCCAAACTTTTGAAAAAAATTTCGTTGCAATTTTGTTCACTTATTAATCAAGTGTGGATATGTATCCTTCATAAAATTTTCAGACTCCCATGTGGCTTCATCCACCATATGGGTTTTCCAAAATATAATAACCTATTGAATTACCATGTTCAGAAATACTGGCACTATAAAGACAAGATTAAGAGAAGTATATTCCTCATAATAATATAACTCTTATAAGTGAAATACTTTCGAGATGAAAAAATGATATGAATATGACACATTTTTTCTTAACATCCCATCCTAAAAACCATTGTGTACCTAGGATAAAAATAAACACATTTCTACATGGTAAAAAAATATTTATACATTCCCTATGATTTAATATTTTCCAATCAACCATATACTCAACATACCATTTTTAATACAATTCGTAATAGGGTTCTATGGAGATACTTCAAAAAATTGATCAATTACAATGAATAAAAGAACATTAATCTAATTATCTGTATTACATTTCTTCCTCCTCTAAGCTGTCCTTTATTGTGATGAATATAATTCTACTTATCAACCATTTCCTCTTCCAATTATGGTCTCATCATCATCATATTTCCTATTTCATCCAAAAAAATTGGTGCTAACATCGCTTGTTTATAATTCCTCAAAATGATCCATTTATATACTATAATGAAAACTATGATATAATAAAACTCACACAAATAATTATGATGATCCCAACATCCCTAATAACCTATATAATTGTCTTGAAGAATCTCTTCCAAAGTCTGAGTTTTCACATAAACTTTCTATTTGACTAATGATGAATGGTTGTAAGGAAATTTAACTCATTATGTAATAACATCAGATGTGATTTCTAAAAAAATTATAATGAACATTTTATCACATTCAGATACACAATGGGGTGAAATTCCATGTATCATGACTATCTCCTTGGAATACAATTGGGAAAGATGATCTGAGGACTTAGTATCTCAAATGGGATGTAAATGTATATTTTTTTTTAATCGATCAATAATCAGCTAAATTTCATTATTACCTGAGATGTATTTTGTAATACCACTATGAAATCCATAGAGAAATTTTTACATTTCTACTCTATAATTAGAAACGGTTGAAGAATTTGTTTCGATAATTTTCATTCTTCTTTTACATGTTTACAAGTCATACTCTTCATTGTAAACTTTTCAATATCACATTTCATTTAATCATACTAGTAATACTCCAATAAATATTTTTACATATTAGTATTTTTAGGATGAATATAAAATGTAGAACTATTAAATTCAATTAAAAATACATCTATAACTCGTAATCAATTTTTAGACACAATATCAACACAATTCTCCAGAAACATTTTTTTTCCAATATTAAATTTAAAAATCATAGCTTTCATAAATTGTTATAATATTTTTCATTAAATCATAGTATTCCTTAGTAACATGATTAATTAATTATGTCCTAGGTGATTATAATGATAGATGAAAAATAATCGAGGATGTTCCTTCATCTATAACTTCTGAGAAAAATAATCATCAAATAATTAATCAAAGGGTCATGTTCTTAATATATCATTGTCAATTAAACATTTTTTTTGAATAAAATAATGATCTTCTTTTTTTCTTTTCAATGACGATAAATAATCGTATAGTAATAATACTTAATCATTTTTATCTATTTTTACAATCTCATTTTTAACAATATCTTAGGGAATATATACTTCAATCTTTTTTATCAACATTTATCACACACATGGACACATATAAATTATGCCCAAATTTTTTTTAATGAAAAAAACAATAGAAGTTTATTAAATATTATGGGTAGGATAATTTAATTCATGAGGTTTCAGTTTTCATGATGCAGTAGAAATTAACTGGTCATTTTGAATTAAAAAGAATGTAAGTCTATTCCACAAAGAATCACTGTATATGAAAAAATATCTATCTCTATAGGGAAACAAAACTATTGTATACATTATTCTTCTTTTTATTTCCTAAAAACAATAATCACATTTTTATGTATGAATTTAAATCCCTTTAAAGATAACATAGTTAGTTATATGGGTAATGGAGAAATTTTTTAAACAAAATACTAGTAGTAACTTATTAATAAAATAAAACAATGAATCTCTGTGACATTGGTAGGTCATTGACACTCTTCTAGAAATTTAGTTTTAATAGGGATAATTTTTATTTCATATATTTAATTAATATTAAAAATAATTGCAACAAAAATTTGTAGTTACTAAATTTTTAAAATTCTTTCTATTATTTTAATTTTAGAAAAATAATATCTATTGTGTCTTTGATGCAAATCATGGCATTTAGAATGTAATAAGTCATCATCAGTAGGAACAACCAAAAACTTATATAAATGTTCATGTAATTATCTATTGATAAAATCAATAAATACATGTTGTGAATTGGACAACACAAAGGGAATAACTACAATGTCACAACACCCAAATCATGTCTAAACCAAAATATTTTGTTTATCTTCTTCATTCACCGTTAACTTATGATACACCAATATGACATAAATATTTAAAAAATAATTTTATACCAGTACATGATCATGTAAATAATAAATATAAGGAAAAGATTATTTTTTCATAATAGTGTTGTTATTCAATGCTCTACAATCACTGAAAATCCTCGTTGTACCATCATAATTTTTTTAAAAAAATAGGGGCACCGCATTTGTTGTTCTTCGATAAATGAAAAAATTACCTACAAAATCATTTAACTGGTTAATCTATTCCGAATGATATACTAGACACATTCAATAAAATGTTTTTGAAATAATAAATGAACTAGTATGTAATTACATAGAAAAATTGACCAATAAATTGGGAATAAAACATGCAAAATCCATAGGAAGAAACAACCATTTATTCATACATAATTAGGAGATCAGTAATATGAATGGTTTCGTTATTTTAAAAAAATGAGGTAAATAACATTCACCACCATTTATAAAAAGTTTCTCATCTTCATGATATGTTATAAAATGTAAGAAATCTTTAAAAAAATATTATCTAATTTTTAATATATCATAGAATGTTAAATTGAAAGACAATACATACCACAAATTATATAAAACACTACCATGGAAAGTTGAAAAACATTTATTATAAATTCTATTCAAAAGAGATCAATTTGAAGATTCCTTTATACATTGGCTGCATTAATATTTTCACACGGTGTTTTCACCAAAATCTAAATCATATTTTTATGAGGAAATATTTTTAAATTTACATAAAAATTTCATGGAAATAAAGGAATGTGATAATCCATAATAAAATATAGTTTTGGACTAAATTTAATGAAATTGTAGAATACCTAAAAACACTTCATTAGGTGGACTTATATCAACTTTAGTAGTATATTATTATTTTTCCACTCATTAATGCTTCCATATTTTATTATTTCTACCTATAGTAACTATCTTCGGAATCATGTTAGTATAATGAAACAAATCATTGAAACTAAAACATATGAATGATGGTTGTTTCTCTATTACCTCCTTCCCTGATTATCTAGAACTCTTGTTTTTCATTCATGAGCTATATTACCAAACATAACACACCAGTAGAAAATAATGGTATTTATGTGAAATTATATCGAATTCATTTAACCAAGATTTTCACAAGATCAGAACATAATATTATTACCATTATATCTCTTTGATTAATTATTCCACATTGATTACTAAAAATTCCTATTTATACATGTTTTCATGGAAACCATGATCATCAACAAACTCTATTTATATATTCTCATAAAAAACTTATTCTCATATAATTTGAATCTAAGGGAATAAAATTCCATTTTCTATCATGGTTTCATTCAAAATTAAAACTTAATAATCATGTAATCATTATCTCAAATTAAATTTAGTAAAAACCTAGAAAATATTTTAAAAGTTTCCTTATAAAATGATACATAATCTTCAACCTTTTGTCTCAATTTGATGAAGTTTTTTCTATACTAATTAGACTATCTATAGAAATTTTTTTCTCAGTGATGTGATTCTTAAATGTTTTTGAATCCATGGAACCAATATGATATCTATTTTGGAATTCATAACCAATGAACACCATTTATTTGATTAAATATAAAAAAATAAAGAGTAATTGTTACCATTTGACAATTAGGATACCCCATGACTTCGAACAACATATCTAAAGAAATAATATATCCTTCAACTACTAATTGGTCAAAAGACCCATTGAATGATGGATTATTTTTTTCATAAAATTAACTACAATAATCTTGTTTCTCTATAGTCGATTCACAAAAATTTATCTAGAATTTAACCACCATTTATAGATTCCATCAACAAATCAATCATTAAAAAAAATTCAGTTCTAATTCTGACCATTTTCGATTGATGATTTGGAAGGATATGAGACTATTGGTGATTTCTTATTATATTCTCATTGTTTCATCAATAATTTTTTTTGAACAAACATAGTTTAGATTATGAAATATAGTAATATTAAAATGAAAACTCATTTAAACATTACCATAAGTTAAAATTTTTTATGGTTATTATATTTACAATATTCTAACACCAAATTTTTATCTAAACCTTTTTTCAAATACCAATATTTGGGAATCACCATTAAATATTACATATTCTAATAACATTCAACTATAATAAATTTCATTACAATCCCAAATAACTTTCAGGTTTAGAGTTTTAGAGAGTAAGGTCATACATATTATATAAAAAACCAGAATGTATACAAACTGGGAATTTCTTGTCAGTATCCATTTTATAATAATATCAAATATTGAAAAAAACATGATTTAATTTAATGAATAATATTCATGACTTTCAAGATGAAATATTCTTTTCCTTAAAAAATTCCTTAAACCCTATGAAAATAATATTAAAATGGGAAATGTGAAAATTATTTTCAATATAGGGCATAAAATGTAGAAATACGTTAGTTAGTGAAAAACATGAGAACTCATGAAAATTATTTTCATAAAATCACTACTTTTATCCATAAATAACATCATTTTTTCTATTTATATTGATCATTATCTTAACATAGAAATTAATATTTTTTATGAAAAAAAATTAGAAAGAATATAAAATTCATGCAATTTCCCTTTGATTTATCATTATATAACCCTTATAGAACCCTTATAGAACCCTTATAAGAGCCCTTATAATTGAATAACCATATGATATTCTTTCAATACCATTCATCAAAAAACATAATAATTACCAAATTTGTTGGAGAACCATATATTAAGACATATTTTTAAATATATATTATGTTCACCCATAATCTAAAATTGGGTGAACCCCTTTGTGAACAATTTATAAGAACAATATCATGAATTAAAATATTGAAAAAATACTTTAAACCCATGTGCAAGGCACTTTATGATATAAAAAATCAATTGCGCTTAAAATCATTACTACTAAAATACACATAAAAATGAAAAGATTGTTTTTATTTGAATAAAAAATTAAATATTATATAGGATGAATAAATTTAAATAACATTTATATTATCATGAAAATTCATCACCACCATATATGTTAAAATAGAACATTTCTTTTTTCTTTTTTAATAAAGGTCAAAAAATTTTATGAAAATATTCCTTTTGAAAACCATTGAAATAATGTGAAAAGATACATAAATTGTATTTTATAAATATTATAAATAATTATTAAAAATTTCCATAAATGTATATTAAAAATATGTATTTGGATGAAAAATGTTGTTTTAATGGGGACATTTAATGATAATTTTTAAAGGAAACTCCATAACCTTGAGTCTGACACATCACATACATTAATTATCATTGTGAATAATAAAAATATGTTAGTTATTTAATTTTTTTAGAATCAATTTCAAGATTATAATTCATTTTATTTCACTTATTACCAAGTAATAATATTTACTGAATTATTTAAGTTCACATACTGTGTATTGATAAAATTTGGTTCATACGTTCAAAATGACTTTCGTAGGTTGACTACGATCAAAGTGCTCATTATTCTTCCTTATATAGAATATTAATCATGAATTAACAATAATTTATATTCAAAAGTTTTATTTTATATCCAACATTGACATATGGTTTTTAAAAATGATCTATGTTGTAATCATAGAGATAATTGGTCATACTTATGTGTCAGTAACATCTTTACATTCAACGAACAGTATAGATAGAAATTAATTATTAATTTATATTATTATAATGATAATAATATAAATTATAAAATATTTATTATTTAAATATACTTATATGTATCATCCACGTTGAGTGGTGATGAAAAACGAGTCACATCGCTTCAGGGGGTGGCAGTCTACAAGTACACACGAACGACATTATATTTTTTTAGAGAATGGAATGGCACAAAGGTAAATGTTATATCATATCTTAGTAATGATAAATATTTCACAAATATAATATATAAATAATAATTAAATAATTAAAATATATCCACAAGAGATAGTAATGGAAAAAAATTTACATCGGATCATGGGGAAATAGTCATCCTAACACATGAACGATGGTTTCGTTTCCCATTTGATGGAAGAAGATATAGATATTGGTAGTTAAATTTACATAAAAACAAACAATAATATTGAAAATAATTGGTATATTAAATATTAATTTTTATGGAAGATTAGATGGAGGTAGGAAAAAAAATAAAATAGAATTGATTGGTTAAGAACGATACTCTACTTCGGAAAACCACTTTTTTATTACACATTAGGACCACTATGGTTGGTATAAAACCCTAAATAATTCATTTATAATGTGTAGAGGGTTTTTTGAAGGATTTTTTATAGATATTGGAAAAAAAAATTGTCTAATGTATTGGGGAGAAGACATGACCTTTTATAAGAGAGGGGAGGGGAAATCATGGAATTTCTCAAAATATTAAATTAATATAAATTAATATTCTATTGAATATGGCTCAAAAATTATTTATTTTTAATATTGGATGATTATGGATCAAAATAATCCTAATAAATAATTATATTAATAGTCTATCTTTTTTACACTTATACTTTTATTTTATCTCCTTATTAACCCCTTCACGATTATCAAGATAATCATGATTTTTTCTCTTCAAGGGTAAAAATAAATATTAAAAATGAACAAAAATTATTTTGATATTATATTATATATTACACTCCCATGGATGAGTAATTTTGTTTTGGAATTTTATATCATTTAATGAAATTTTATTTATTTGAAAATATTGTTAATGTCAATTTATCGAACAAATCATCACAATCAATAACATCAATAAAAATTTAAAATTAGATCGATATATTTTATTAAATCCAAAATATAATATATTAATTAATATAATTCGTGGAATATATTAATTATTTAAAATTATATTAAATATAATATTTTGGATATTATTTATTTGATTTCACTTTTATTTGAATAATTACCTCATTGACATAGTGTAATAATATAAGTTAATTATGTTTTCACTGAAAATTAAAAATTAACAACCATAATTTGGATAAATATTTCAAATTTAAAAATAATATTCATAAACAAATATATTATCTATTCATCCACTAGTAGAAAATATTATAGTTTTTTGAAACAAGTGTGTGAAAATTTTGATATTTCTTCATATAATATATTATAATGGTTATAATAACATACAAAATGAAAAATGTTATATATTAGATTTTTAGATGACTATAGACTATATATACTCATCCCATAAAATTTTGTTATTTTTGGGTTATTTATTAGTCTTTATTATTTTGTAAATTTAATTACTCGATTAATATTGTACCATGGTAAGAACGATTAATTGGGATACTATTCATATAAACGAAAATTAAAAGGAAAATTATTTAAAAAAATTTAAACCAATTATACTAAATATGGATTTAATTTTCATCATTAAATTCGCATAAGTGTAACAATTTAATTTAAAATTAAACCTGTAAAACATGATGAAAAATAGTTTTTGAAAAAAAAATTCTCTTTCAAATGTAAAAATGATTTCATAAAAAAATTTAGTATTAAAATAAATTAGAAAAGAAAAATTGAATTTTTTTAAATCCAAATGATCATATTAAAATTTTAAAATATAAAAAATATAATTTTACTTTGTAAATAGTTGAAATGACATTCCATTTTGAATAATGAAATAATTTTCATTCACTATTAACTAGAAATCTTATTTATAAGATAATTATAAAAAATATATCCTAATATAATTTCGAAATTATTATTTCATAATTGAATCTCTTTTTTATCAAATTCATATTCTATAATTATAAAAATAATCATTTAACCAAAACTATTTATGAAAATAGTTTATGAAAACTATTTTCTCTTGGATTTATATATTATAAAATATTTTTATATAGAATATATCTATCAATTTAAAGAATGATATAAATATAAAAAATGAATCTTTTATATCATTAAATTAGTTTCTAAAATTCCCTATTGGGATGTGTAAAAAAAATATAAATATGATGTTCCCCGGGTAGGTCACCAAAGCACAACCAATCATGACATGTTCAGTCTCAACCAACGATCGTGAAGCATCTACCCATAGACATTTCACACATATGATATATTTTCCCAAAGTGGTTTTTTTATAATGAAAATTATGATAACCCATTATCATTAAAACCATGAAATATAATCCCAGTGTTTTTTAAGTATACTTCTCTAAGACTAAAACATTTTATCATAGTGTCAGGATATCACAACATTCATAGTCTCTACTACTAAAATGATAAATAAAAAACCCTCACCCTACCCAACGTCAGTACCATGGATCACAAAAATAATACATAACCTAAATCATATGCCTACTATGGAAAACATCATAAGCTTCTTTCCATATTCCAATCCATGGTTGGGAACCTAGTTTATATTTTGAACTACTATATGAAATAACATCTCGACTGCTTGTAGATCCATTTTCCCAAACACTCACCAAATATACACACAAGGAACTAAAATGATCACAATAATCAGAATTTATAAAACCCAAGAATCATAATAAATCCCCAAGGTTCATTCCCGCAATATTCAGGCACCACTACTGAATGTATCATAACCTATGATGCCAACTACCACACAAAAATACCACTAACATTCCTCCCAATGCAAGGAGAACAACCTACTCAAAAACCTATTGAGGCCTATAAAACATATTATCCCGCTAACTTGCATAGAATGAAAATCATCTATGTGAAACAAATCCCATATGTCACCACTAGATTAACTCTCACACCTATATCCAAGTCTTAACTAGCTAAATATATCCAACCAACTATCCATTAAACCAATGGGTCTCTACCTATAAATTCACCCAATGAACCCAACCACTAGAGGGTCCAAAACAATATAAGGTCCCACACAACCTCCTTAATCCAAACACCCCTCACTACTCACTATATTAGGATCTGTGCGACCATTACATGGGACATTATAAGCTATCCCGACCCTTTCAAGGGTACAGTTTTAACCATGCACATTAGGCATAGAACAACTGTAACACCAAGAGATTTTATGAAAAATATTCTTTTTATTTTCATTAATGTCATGTGTTGTATGCTACACAGAAAGGAGCTTTCACAAAGTGCATCCCTGACTTGGCATGCATTACACGCAGTCACGACCTTCCATGATAGCGTGTGTTGTACGCAATTCTGAGTTTTCCTAAACATTGATATGTTATATAAACTAGCCGGTATGAATAGTAATACCCACCTTTTGTAATTTTACCTTTCAGAATGGACTTTATTTCTTGATTCTGAATATCGAAATTAGCCTAGAGTGAGTTTTTGGTATTTTTCTGAAAACTTTCAATTTTAGTGAATAGCGAAAACACTGGGTTACTATTCAATAACAAACTTTTTATTTAAATAATTATTTTATTTATTTAAATTTATTTTAGGAAAAAATTGATACATAATACCTATATAAGTTCAATTTAAGTCATTAGAGTCATTTTATAATAATTTTAGATATAGAAATATTTTACTGAACTTTTCACCGTCTTTTACCCACCTCCACGGATAATTTGAAAATTTACATAAAACATTATTTTAGCACTTCTGGGAGTGGAATTTCTAAAATCTGAGAGACACGGTTAATATCCATGACTAAAATGTGGTTTAATGAGATGAAAGTAATTTTTTGTGAATAGTAACTTTTTACTTTTTTTACCACGGTTAAAATGAAATATGGTAATTAAGGGAAAAGATGATATTATTATTACCCTATCACATATCCTAATTCTATTGGATATGTTTAATTAGCCCAAAAACAACCTTAGGAATAAAATATGACCATTTATACCCACTTGGATTAGATTAGGTCATTTATTATTAACTTACTTAAAGAAGGGTTAAAATAGTTAAAATCAATGTTTAATAACTAAATAATTTTTAATATAGGGTTATAGATTAGATAAATTCAACTATAAATATTCATTAGAAAGATAAAACGATTTCCTACATAATGGTAGTTTATTTATAATTTTTATTCATTAAATAATTTAATTTATTTATGACACAATGATGATGCATTAATTATATTATTATTAAAATATAGACATAATTGATGTTATAAATACCCAAATAAATGTAATTTGAGAAATTTAATGAATTAAACTAATTTTATAGGTTAACATGACATGTTAGTATTTATTTAGTAAACTTTATTCGAACTAATCATTCATTTATGATTTTCACAAAAATCAATTACCAAATAGTGTCAAAATTGACATAAAATAGTTTTTAAAACAAATATTATATTATTAATTGTTATTTTCTTCATGAAAATATAAGGATCGGCAAAATGACGTCGATAAGGTTATATATATTAATAATAAACAACTTGGGGTTCGTTTCTCTTGTTATATTACGTTTATTAACATTATAGTGTAAGAATACAAGAAGACACGGTAAATGAAATATTATTTAACTTAAAGTTAAATATAAATGATAAGGTTAAAATAGAACCCTAAATTTGTCTAAATACTATTGGATGAGATTATTTCGTCCCATCCCCACCATAGCTTCGAAATAACTCAATTTGGAGCTACTAAAAACCGAAAATGACTTTATAATAAAATATTATTTTTGGTTTTTTCAAAGGTGCCCCTCTCCTCCCTTATAAAAGGGCACCTCCTCCCTCTCTTCCTCACACCACATTGAGCCTTCAAGCTCGGAAAACCCATGAAAATTTCTCTTCTACACTTCCCTAGAAACATCATAGAGGTTATGGTCTTCTTCAAATAACCCTATTTCACCATCTATCCATCCTACGGAAAATTAAATCATCGCGCGTGCGTACGTACGGAATACCGTCTCCAAGCCGTGGTGTAATCTGTTTTCGACCACCACCTTACATTATGGGTATAATGGTGTAAATAAATAACTATATATAATTATTAAAAAGTGATATTTATTCTGAAATATTATACATACACTTCAATTAAATTCCACAATAATGGGAATGATATCATCACTCGTGCGTACGTACGGACTACCGTCTCCACGACGCGATGAGATTCATTATCCATGTTAACCATTAGTGAATGATTATAAAGTATATATAAAAAGTAATCATGAAATATATGACATAATAATGATACTGGATTTATGTGTATATATATGTATGTCATCTACTTAATTTAATTCCATTCAATAAGGAAACGAAAACAGCGTTCATGTGTACGTACGGACTACCATCTCCATGAACGGTGTATTTCATTTCATTTAATCGATCTATCATATATATATATATATAATGAATATATGTTATATATAAATCATGGATTACATTCTGGAATTAATTAAATCAGGATATAAGTAATAATATTAAGAAGAACAAGTCCAAACACATATGATAAATAAAATGATTTAACCCAAAACGCTGCTTTAACATGGAACTTACAAACGAACGGGTAATATAAAGTCATAAATAAACCATATATGATATCATATCAATGAATATTATTCCATATTAATTCAATGACATTATTTAAATCATTATATAGGAGGTTCAGATACGTATGAAGCATATCATATTTAAGGTAAGGGATAACTTTTCAAATCTCATTCTTATCCGAGATTGTTTATTCGTAAGTATTTACTGGGTTTATTTCTATCATCCATGTACATGTTTTATAAATGTGTTTTCATGTATGTTTAAAGTCCTTTTATCCGATTTTTGACTTTTAATACATGGTATGTAAGGAATCTTTCTTTTTTTACGTTACAATGTACTTTTTTGACTTTTTCAGCAAACGTACGAGAAGAATGTTTTTTTTAATTATACAGCATGATAGGATTTTTACGGTTTTATAAAGACTTATATTCATGAAGCTTCCTCCAAAAATTTTCATGAAAATTTTCAACATAATATTTCTCTTTTAAAATTGCATGACATTGTGTTAAAAGAAATTGACTTTGAAGATGAAAGGATATTTTCCTCAAAATTCATTTCAAGTGTTTTATCAAAACCATTTTTCCCTCTAAGATGAAATTATTTCATATATGTATGTTTCATGTATAATGTCTCTATGATTTACATGGTTTTACTTTTCTTATTATGAAATGATATCCATTTATTTTATTTGGATTATGTGATGATGGGAGGATGTTTTTGAAACCCATTTTATTCATTGGGTTATTATGAGTGATGTATGTTTATTTTGTGGCACAAGTAAGAATGATTTCATTATGAGATGTGTGGGAAATATATCTCTATTCAATGCATTGGGTAATCATTTTTATCTCATGAGATAGACGTGGATGGGACAGTAAGTTAATCCGGTTCAGTGTTACAGGACAAAAACGAGGAGTGAACTCGATTCAGATAGAGACTTTTCCACTAAGATGGACTTGGCAGCAATACCTCGGATACTATGGAAATGATATCATGTGCATAATGTTTTTCAACAATTACATGTTTTATTCCCATGCTATTTTATTATGATTGATGTTCCCTTATGATATATTCTCTACGTACTTCCAAGATTCATGTCTTTGCTCATGATTTTGATGTTTAGATTCCATGTTCATGTTTTTTCATTGAAATGTTTATAGATTGTTTTATGTTCTCTAGTTTACCCTTACTGGGCATTTGAGCTCACCCCTTTTATGTTTTATTTTCCCCAAGATATAACTAAAGAATTTTGTTAAGAAAAAAATGGGAAGATCTTTATGGGAGATGTTGAAGATCTTTCACGATGATTAGAAGATTATATTACGTGTTTCCAAAGGCACTAAACTATTATGGTCCTTGTGTGTCTGTTTTTGTTATATACTAAGTATTTCGCAAAAGAAATGTAATGTCCATGTACGTCATGCTTTGGGTCTCTACAGTTGGTATCAGAGGAAATGTTTAGTCAACCATTGGTAACTAGGATGCATGAACTTTAATGAGATCCCTATAGATATTTCTAAGGTATGTCTAGGGATATCACTCAGGTTAAGTATAAGTATAGGTTATAGTCCTATAATTACGGTAATGATCATAGAATTAAACCTAAGATGTTAGATATTGAAGGTACTCCCCCTTTATTATGTTGTTTTCCCTAGCATGATTTTTTCCCCTAACACTATTCTTATTGTGTTTTAGATAATGGCTGGAACCCGAAGGTACCATGTTGATCAATTTGATGGACAATGCAATGATTCTCCTCTTGAAAAAACAAATTTTATGGGAGATGGAGTGAAAAATCTTATTTCTATACTAACACAAGCTATGAATCCTTCTGGACTTCCAAATGATCAGAGAAGGGAACAATATTCTATTGAGTCATTCATGAGGCAACATCCACCTTCTTTCAGTGGGTCATCTGATCCACTTGTTACAGAACAATGGATCAGTACCACTGAAAAGATATTTTCAGTTCTTCAATGTTATAAACATGATAAATTCATCTTATCATTATATCGTTTGGAAGATGAATCTGATTAATGGTGGAATCTTATTAAGAATATAAGGCCAAGATATGAAATTGAGTCAATGGAATGGGATGATTTCATGAACTTATTTTTCAATAAGTACTTCCATCATATTCTTTGAACAATGATGGAGAAGGTGTTTCTTGAAGTAAAGAAAAAGGATGATGAATCTGTTGGTATATACGAAGTAAATTTTACAAGGCATGCAAGATATGCATCTGGCTTTATCATCCAACCTGAATGTAAAGTTGATTGATTTTTCAGTGGCTTAAAACCAAATCTTCGAAGGGAAATATCTATAAGATACTTCAGAAGCTATGAAGAAATTGTGCATTGTGCTATCAAGGTTGAAATGAAAGTTGGTGTTACATATCCATCTCATGGTTTTGATAAGAAACGAATGATGGAGTTCATGGAGAAATCTCAGAACAATGGTGAAAAGAAGATGTCTGTTTCTTTATGCTCAAAGAGTGGAAAGAAGCTTAGTGGAGATTTCCTAAAAGTTACTAGAAAATGTTTAAAGTGTATAAAAGAAGGTCATCAAGCAGTTGATTTCGAAGTAATTGGAAAAAGGTTGCTAATGATATGAATAGAGAAAAGACTACAGAGAACTCTTCACCAACACTTTAATGCTTCATGTGCAATGAAATGGGGCATAATGCTAATAAATTCCCTAATACATGGGTTAATGATGATCAACGTGAGCAACCTCTTAATGCAAAGGATAAAGTGAAGTCTCATGCGATCATTATTTGTGATGTTGAGTATGAAAACAATGTTTTGTAATGAGTAATTGATTATGTAATGGGATTTAAAAATAGTATCATGGAATCTCATTTATGGTATTGAGGAATTTTGTAATATCTATGTATTGGTTTTCAATTATTATATGGTACTGGTATCCTTGAAGAATTGATTGAAATATTTTTGGAAAATAGATGAAATGAGAATATTGAAGGGATAAAGAGAAACTAATATGATAATAATCATTAGCTCATGAATAAAATAAGGACAAAGTGATATTATGGTTTGAGTATATAGAAATTTTGGAATTTGGTATGTGGAAAGGGTTAACTTATGATAGCACTCATGTTTTCACTAAGATTAAATGGGTATTCATTTTTCAAGAGAATACATGATTAAGGCCTTCTAATATTTGGAATGTGACCAACAAGACATATCTTATGATATATGGGGATCAACGATGGTATTAACCTGCTTATTATATGAAATCTCTGGTAATCGTTTTCACTATATTATGAGAATGGACTGCAATATAATGGATAATCCGAAAGATTGGAATAGAATATGTTGGACATAAGCTAGTATTGTATTTTTAGAAGAAAAAAAAAGACAACCTGCAGAACGGGCGACAACGCTTCGCGTCGGGCAATGCTGTGGGAATTGAACCCACAACGGAGGTGTGACTGGCCTTTATCGCATACTACTTGCCTACAGGATGTCCCTGGTTAGTAGAAACTAGTTTTATTTTATTACATGGTATGATATATGAAGTATAAGTTCCTTTTTGGAATCGTATACGATTGACCTCACCATACATGGACTTATGTATATTTGATAACTTTTTATTACATTTTGATTGAAATAGATGGAATGACCCATCATTCTATCACATGATCTGTTAACACTTCACGAATAAAAAATTCAACTTCATTTTTTTAAGAGATAAAGTGGAAAATATTCAAAGCCCGAACAACAGTGAGATTGTACCAAAATCAAGCACGCATTTCATCTAATTCAATATTTTCAACATTAGGGAAATCATATTGAAAACCAAAAATGTTGTCCTAGTGCTCTTATATCCGATGAATCAGATGGTACCTTAGATCATCACAAATTTATGGCTTTGTGATTGATGGATTTTTTATAGCCAAGTTCTCCACCACTCTCCATCAGAACAAGATGGTCAGATTTCTCTTATATATCCATATTTTCACCTATGTTATCCTATGTGGAAACCCATTGATTAGTTAATTTGGGTTACCATTACGATTCATACATTAGTTTTTAAAGCCATGTTTTGGTATTCCTTTTTACGATGTGGGTTTCTATTAAAGAAACATTCGAGTAGTAAACCATTTATAACCCTGACGAATTTCGAGGGTGAAATTCATTTTAAGGGGGGTGGAAAGCAACACCCCGAGATTTTATGAAAAATATTCTTTTTAATTTCATTAATTTCTTGTGTTGTACGCTACAAAAAATGGAGCTTGCACAACATGCATCCCTAACTTGGCTTGCATTACATGTAATCCCGACCTTCCACGATAGCGTGTGTTGTACGCAATACCGAATTTCACTAAACAACGATATGTTATATAAACTAGCCGTTATGAATTGTAATACCAACTTTTTGAAATTTTACCTTTCAAAATGGACATCATTTTTGGATTCAGAATATTGAAATTATCCTAGGGTGAATTTTTGGTATTTTTCTGAAAACATTCAATTTTTGATGAATAGTTAAAACACTAGGTTACTATTCAAAAACCGACATTTTTTTTAAATAATTATTTATTTTATTTAAATTTATTTTAGGTAAAAATTGATTCATAATACCTATATAAGTTCAATTTATTTCATTGGAGTCATTTTATAATAATTTGAGATATATAAAAATTTTATTGAACTTTTCACTGTCTTTTACCTATCTCCTATGAGAATTGGCAAATTCACATAAAACAAAATTTTATAGATTCTGTGAGTGGAATTTAGAATATATGAGAAACATTGTTTATATCAAGGACTAAAATGTGGTTCAATGAGATGAAAATAATTTGTTTTGAATAGTTACTTTTTACTTTTTTTTACTACGGTTAAAAGTAAATACGGTAATTAAGGGTAAAAATGATATTATTATTATCCTAACACATGTCCTAATTCTATTGGATAAGTTTAATTCGACCAAAAAATACCTTAGGAATAAAATATGACCATTTAGGCCAACTTGGATTAGATTAGGACATTTATTATTAATTTATTTAAAGAAGGGTTAAAATAGTTAAAATCAAAGATTAATAACTAAATCATTTTTAATATAGGGTTATACATAAGATAAATTCGACTATAAATATTAATTAGAAATATAAAAAATATTTACTACATAATTGTATTTTATTTATAATTTTTAGACATTATATAATTTAATTTATTTATGACACAATGATGATGCAGTAATTATCTTAATAATGATATATTGACATAGTTGATGTTATAAATACCCAAATAAATGTAATTTGAGACTTTTTATGAATTCGACTAATTTTATAGGTTAATATGACATGTTAGAATTGATTTATTTAACTTTATTCTAACTAATAATTCTGTTATGATTTTTCACAAAAATCAATTACCAAATAGTGTCAAAATTGACATAAATTAGTTTTTAAAACAAATATTATATTATTAAATGTTATTTTATTCCTAAAAATCCAAGGATAGTCCAAATTACTTAGATAAGGTTATATATATTAATAATAAACATCTTGGGGATCTTTAGTCTTGTTATTGAATGTTTATTAACCTTATAGTGTAAGAATACAAAAAGACACGGTAAAAGAAAAATTATTTAACTTAAAGTTAAATATAAATTATAATGTTAAAATTGAAAACTAAACTTGTCTAAATTCTATTGGATTGGATTATTTAGTCCCATACCCACCTTATCTTTTATATAACTCCATTTTTAGCTTTTAAAAACCGAATATGACTTTATAATTAAATAATATTTTTTTTGTTATTCCAAAGGTGCCCCTCTCCTCCCTTATAAATGGGAACCTCCTTTCTCTCTTCCTCACACCACTTTGATCCTTCAATCTCGGCCAAAACCCTGCCAATTTCTCTTATCTACTTCCCTAGAAACATTATAGAGGTTCTGGTCTTCTTCAATGACCAATCATAGTTCCCTAAGAGGACGTTTCAAAAAGGTGTGTCGAAAGAAGAGGTAATATCCATTACCGATTCTTCTTACTTTATTTCTTTTTCTACTTATTCTTATTTATTTGTTTCATTATGAAGTAATAACATCATTATCACTCATATACTGATATTTTATTATTTGTATGAAACAATCCTATTTCACCATATATCTATCCCGTGCAAAACGAAATCACCACGCGTGCGTACGTACGGAATATCGTCTCCACGTCGTGGTGTAATCTGTTTTCGACCTCAACCTTACATGGATTGGTATAAAGGTGTAAATAAATAACTATATATGATTATTTCAATGTGATATTTATTCTGAAATATTATACATACACTTCAATGCAATTTCAAGATCATGGGAATGATATCATCGCTGGTGCATACGTACGGACTACCGTCTCCACGACGCGATGAGATTCATTTTCCATGTTAACCATTAATGAATGATTATAAAGTATATATAATAGGTATTCATGAAATATATGACATAATAATTATACTGGAATTATTTTTATATATATGTTTGTCATCTACTTAATTTCAATCAATTCAATAAGGAAACGAAAACAGCGTTTACACATATGTACGGCCTACTGTCTCCAGGAACGGTGTATTTCATTCCATTTAATCGATCTATCAAATATATATGTATATACTGAATATATATTATATAGAAATAAATTTTTACATTCTGTAATTAATTAAATCAGGATATAAGTAATAATATCAAGAACAAAATGTCCAAACACATACGAAAAATAAAACGATTTAACCCAAAATGTTGTTTTAACATGGAACTTACAAAAGAACGGGTAATATAGAGTCATAATTGAACCATATATGATATCATAACAACGAATATTATTATGTAATAAGTCAATGACATTATTTTAATCATTATACAGGAGGTTCGGATATGTACGAAGCATATCGAACCTATGGTTAGGGATAACTTTTCCAATCTCGTTCTTATTTGAGGATTGTTTATTAGTAAGTATTTATTGGGGTTATTTCTATCATCCATGTCCATGTTTTATAAAACTATTTTCATGTATGTTTAAAGTCCTTTTTTCCGATTTTTTACTTTTACTACATGGTGTGTAAGTAATCATTCATTTTTTTACGTTACGTGGTACTTCTTTTACTTTTCCGGCAAAAGTACGAGAAGAATGTTTTTTTAACTTAGACGGCATGAATGGATTTTTATGGTTTTATAAAGCATTATTTTTATGAAGCTTCCACAAAAATATTTAATGACTATTTTCAAAAAAATATATTTCTTTTAAAATTCCATGACATTTTGTGAAAAGAAATTTATTTTGAATAATATAAGATATTTTCCTCAAGAATTCATTTCAAGTGTTTTATCAAAACCATTTTTCCATCTAAGATGACATTATTTCATATGTGTATGTTTCAAATATAATGTCTGTATGATTTATATGGTTTCAATTTTCTTATTATGAAATGATATCTACTAATTTTATATGGATTATGTGATGATGGGATGATGTTTCTGAAACCCATTTTATTCGTTGGGTTATTATGAATGATTTATGTTTATTTTGTGGCACAAGTAAGAATGATTTCATTATGAGATTGTTGGGACCTATATCTCCCTCCAATTCATTGGGTAAATATTTATATCTCATGAGATAGACATGGATGGAATGGTAAGTTAGTCCGGTTCAGTGTTACAGGACTAATACGAGGAGTGAGCTCTATTCAGAAAGGGACTTTGTCCACTAAGATGGTCTTGGTAGCAATTCCTTGGCTACTATGGAAATCATATAAAGTTCTTAATATTTTTCCACAATTACATGTTTTATTCCCAAGCTATTTTATCATGATTGATGTTCTGTTATGATATATGCCTTACTTACTTCCAAGATTCATGTCTTTGCTCATTATTTTGATGTTTATATTCTATATTCATGTTTTTGCATTCAAATGTTTATGGATTGTTTTATGTTCTCTATGTTTACCCATACTGGGCATTTGAGCTCAACACTTTTATGTTTTATTTTCCCCAGGATATAAAGAATGGTTTTAGGTAAGAAAAAAAGGGGATGATCTTTATGGGAGATGTTGAAGATCTTTCACCACGATTAGAAGATTATATTCCGAGTTTCCAAAGACACTAAACTATTACGGTCCTTGTGTGTCTGTTTTTGTTATGTACTAAGTATTCCGCAAAAGTAATTTAATGCCCATGTATGTCAAGCATTGGGTCTGTACATTTGCTATCGGAGGAAAGGTTTATTCCACCTTTGGAAACTAGGATGCGAGAACTTTAGTGAGATCCCTAGAGATATTTCTAAGGTATGTCTAGGGATGTACCTAAGGTTAGGTATAAGTATATGTTATAGTCATAGAATTACGGTAATGATCATAGAATTAAAACTAAGATGTTAGATATTTAAGGTACTCCCCCTTTATTATATTGTTTTCTCTAGTATGATTTTTGCCTCTCACAATATTCTTTTAGGGTTTTAGACAATGACTGGAACCCGAAGAAACCGTGTTGATCAATGCAATGGAAAATGAAATGATTGTACTATTGAACAAATAAATTTTTTGGGAGATGGAGTGAAAAATTTTATTTCTATACATACACAAACTATGAATCATTCTGGACTTCCAAATGAGCATATAAGGGAATAATATTCTATTGATTCCTTTATGAGGCAATGTCCACCTTCTTTCAGTGGGTCTTCTGATCGACTTGTTGCTGAACAATGGATCGATACCACTGAAAAGATATTTTCAGTTCTTCAATGTTCTGAACATGATAAAGTCCGCTTAACAGTATATCGTTTGGAAGGTGAATCTGATCAATGGTTCAATCTTATCAAGAATATGAGTCCAAGAGATGAAATTTAGTCCATGAAATGGGATGAGTTCAAGAACTTATTTTTCAATAAGCATTTCCCTCGTATTCTTCGAACAAAGATGGAGAAGATTCTTATTGAACTAAAGAAAAAGGATGATGAATCTGTTGGTATATAAGAAGATAATTTTACATGGCTTACATGGTATGCATCTAGCTTTATCATCCAACCTGAATGTAAAGTTGATCAATTCTTCAGTGGATTGAATCCAAATCTTCGAAGGGCATTAGCTATAAGAGACATCAGTAGCTATGAAGAAAGTGTCTGTTGTCCTATCATGGTAGAAATGAAAGTTGGTGTTACATATCCATCTCATGGTTTTGACAAGAAATGAAAGATGGATATCAGTGAGAAATCTCAGAACAATGGTGAAATGAAGATGAATGTTTCTTTTTGCTCAATGAGTGGAAAAAATCTTGGTGGAGATTGCCTAAAAGGTACTAGAAAATGTTTTAAGTGTAGAAAATATTGTCATCAAGCAGTTGAGTGTCGAAGTAATGGGAGAATGGTTTCTAATGATATGAAAATAGAAAATACTATAGTGAACTCTCCCCCAACACATCAATGCTTCAAGTGCAATAAAATGGGGCATTATGATAATAAATTCCCTAATCCACAGGTTAATGATGATCAACGTGAGAAACCTTTTAAAGCAAAGTATAAAGGGAAGTATCATGGGATCATTATTTGTGATGTTGAGTATGAAAATGATGTAGTGTAATGATTAAGTGTTTCTGTAATGGGATTTCAAAATAGTATCATGGAATCTCATTTATGGTAATTCAGAATTTTAGAATATCTATGTATTGGTTTTCAATTATTATATGGTACTGGTAACCATGAAAAAATGATTGAAATATTTTTGGAAAGTAGATGAAATAATCATATTGAAGGGATAAGGAGAAAATAATATGATTGTAATCAGGAGCTCATGACTAAAATAAGGAAAAAGTGATATTATGGTTTGAGTATATAGAAATATTGGGATTTTTGTATGTGGAAAGAGTTAACTTTTGACCGCACTCATGTTTTCACTAAGATTCATTGGGTATTCATTTTTCAATAGAATACATGATTAAGGCCTTCAAATGTTTCGAATGTGACCAACAATACATATCTTATGATATATGGGGATCAACGATGGTATTAACATTCTTATTATATGAAATATCTGGTAATCGTTTTCACTATAATATGAGAATGGACTGCAATATTATGTATAAGCCTAAATATTGGAATGGATTATGTTGGACATAAGTTAGTATTGTATTTTTAGAAGAAAAAAAAGACAACCTGCAAAACGAGCGACAACCCATCGCGTCGGACAAGGCTGTGGGAATTGAACCCACAACTGAAGTGCGACTGGCCTTTATTGCATACCACTGGCCTACAGGAAGTCCCTGGTTTGTAGAAACTAGTTTTATTTTATTATTTGATATGATATATGAAGTATAAGTTCATTTTTGGAATCGTATACAATTAACCTCACCATAGATGGACTTATGTACATTTGATAACTTTTGCTAACATTTTGTTTGAAATAGATGGAATGGCACATCATTCTATCACATGATCTGTTAGTACTTCATGAATAACAAATTCAACTTCATTTCGTTTTGAGATGAACTGGTAATTATTCAAAGCACGAACAATAGTGATATTGTACCAAAAATCAAAAAGTATTTCTTCTAATTCAAAATTTTCAACTTTAGGGAAATGATATTGAATACCAAAAATGATTTCCTAGTTCTCTTATATCTGATACATCAGATGGTACCTTAGATCATCACAAATTTATGGCTTTGTGATTGATGATTTCTTCATAGCCATGTTGTCTACCACTCTCCATCAGAATATGATGGCCAGATTTCTCTTCTATATCCATATTATCGCCTATGTTATCCTATGTGGAAACCCAGTGATTAGTTAATTTGGGTAACCATTACGTTTCATACTATAGTTTTTAAAGCCATGTTTTGGTATTACTTTTTACTATGTGGGTTTCTATTAAAGAAACTTTCGAGTAGTAAACCATTTATAACCCAGACGAATTTCGAGGGTGAAATTCATTTTATGGGCGGTAGAATGTAACACCCCGAGATTTTATGAAAAATATTCTTTTTAATTTCATTAATGTCTTGTGTTGTAAGGTACACCAAAAAGATCTTGCAAAAAACGCATCCCTGACTTGGCTTGAAATACAAGTAATCACGACCTTCCACGATAGCGTGTGTTGTAAGCAATACCGAGTTTCTCTAAACAACGATATATTATATAAATTAGCCATTCTGAATTGTAATACCCACTTTTTGAAATTTTAACTTTCAAAATGGGCTTCCTTTTTGGATTCATAATATCGAAATTAGCCTACGGTGAATTTTTGGTATTTTTCTGAAAACATTCAATTTTTGATTAATAGTGACAACACTGGGTTACTATTCAAAAACCAACATCTTTTTAAATAATTATTATTTTTATTTAAATTTATTTTAGGTTTAAATTGATACATAATAACTATATAAGTTAAATTTATATTATTGGAATCATTTTATAATAATTGTAGATATATAAAAATTTTATTGAACTCTTCACCGTCTTTTACCCACCTCCTAGGAGAATTTGAAAATTCACATAAAACATAATTTAACCGCTCCTGTGAGTGGAATTTCGAAAATCCGAGAGACATGGTTAATATCAAGGACTAAAATGTTGTTCAGTGTGATCAATTTTTTTTTGAATAGTAACTTTTTACTTTTTTAGCACGGTTAAAAGTAAATAGGGTAATTAAGGGTAAAAATGATATTATTAGTACCCTAACACATGTCATAATTCAATTGGATAAGTTTAATTCGACAAAAAACAACCTTAGGAATAAAATATGACCATTTTGGCCCACTTGGATTAGATTAAGACATTTATTATTAATTTATTTAAAGAAGGGTTAAAATAGTTAAAATCAATGTTTAATAACTAAATCATTTTTAATATAAGGTTATACATAAGATAAATTATACTATAAATATTAATTATAAATATAACAAGATTTTCTACATAATGTTTGTTTATTTATAATTTTTAGACTTTCAATAATTTAATTTATTTATGACACAATGATGATGCTGTAATTATCTTATTAATGAAATATTGACATAATTGATGTTTAAACTAACCAAATAAATGTAATTTGAGACTTTTTAAGAATTCCACTAATTTTATAGGTTAATATGACATGTTAGTATTGATTTTGTTAACATTGTTCGAAGTAATCATTCTGTTATCATTTTCACAAAAATCAATTCTAAAATAGTGTCAAAATTGACAAAACATAGTTTTTAATACAAATATTATATTATTAATTGTTATTTTGTTCCTAAAAATATAAGGCTCAGAAAAATAACGTAGATAAGGTTATATATATTAATAATAAACAACTTGGGGTTATTTTGGCTTGTTATAGTATGTTTAATAACCTTATACTGTAAAAAAACAAGAAGACACGGTAAAAGAAATATTATTTAACTTAAATATAAATCTAAATGATAAGGTTAAAATTGAAACATAAACCTGTTTAAATTCTATTGGATGAGATTATTTCGTCCCATACCCACCTTATATTCTAAATAAATCAATTTGGATCTATTAAAAAACTAATATGACTTTATAATAAAATAATATTTTTAGTTATTCCAAAGGTGCCCCTCTCCTCCCTTATAAAAGGGATCCTCCTCCCTCTCTTCCTCACACCACATTGAGCCATCAAGATAGTCCAAATCCTGCCAATTTCTCTTCTTCACTTCCCTAGAAACATTTTATAGGTTCTGGTCTTCTTCAAAAATCAATCTTAGTGATCTATTAAGAGGTTTCAAAAAGGCGTGTCGAAAGAAGAGGTAATATCTGTTGCCGATTCTTTCAACATTATTTCTTCTTCTACTTCTTCATCATTAGTTTTTTGATTATAAAGTAATAAAATCTGTATCAATAATATACTGATATGTTATTATATGTATGAAAAACCCATATTTCACCATCTATCCATCTTATGAAAAACGATTTCACCGGGCGTGCGTACGTACGGAATACTGTCTCCACGCCGTGGTGTAATCTGTTTTTGACCACCACCATACGTGGATGGGTATAATGGTGTAAATAAATAACTATATTTTATTATTTCAAAGTGATATTTATTCTGAAATATTATACATACACTTCAATGCAAATTCCACGACCATGGGAATGATATCATCGCTCGTGCGTACGCACGGACTACCATCTCCAGGACGCGATGAGATTCATTCACCATGTTAATCATTCATGAATGATTATTAAGTCTATATAATAAGTAATCATGAAATATATTACATAATAATTACATTGGACTATTTTTTATATATATTCATTTCATCTACTTATTTTCATTCAATTCAATAAGGAAACGAAAACAACGTTCATGTGTACGTACGGCCTACCATCTCCATGAACGGTGTATTTCATTCCATTTAATCAATCTATCATATATATATGTATATACTGAATTTATATTATATATAAATTATGTTTCACATTCTGGAATTAGGTAAATCAAGATATAAGTAATAATAACATGAACAACAAGTCCAAACACGTACGATAAATAAAACGATTTTACCCAAAACGCGGCATTAACATGGAACTTACAAAAGAACGGGTAATATAAAGTCTTAAGTGAACCATATATGATATCATAACGATGAATATTATTCTGTAATAAGTCAATGAAATTATTTAAATCATTATACAGGAGGTTCGGATACGTACGAAGCAAATCATACCTACGGTAAGGGATAACTTTTCCAATCTCGTTCTTATCCGAGATTGTTTATTCGTAAGTATTTAATGGGGTTATTTCTATAATGAATTTCCATGTTTTATAAATTTTTTTCATGTATGTTTAAACTATTTGTTACATATTTTTGACTTTTACTACAAGTTATGTAAGAAATCATTCTTTTTTTATGTTATGAGGTACTTTTTTGACTTTTCCAGAAAAAGTACGAGAAGAATGTTTTTTAACTTATAGGGAATGAATGGATTTTTAATGTTTTATAAAGACTTATTTTCATTAATATTCCTCCAAAATATTTCATGAATATTTTCAACAAAATATCTTTCTTTTAATATTGAATGAAGTTTTGTGAAAAGAAATTGATTTTGAAGAAGAAACGATATTTTCCTCAAGAATTCATTTCAAGTGTTTTATCAAAAACATTTTTCCATATAAGATGACATTATTTAATATGTGTATGTTTCAAGTATAATGTCTCTATTATTTACATGGTTTCACTTTTCTTATTATGAAAATATATCCATTTATTTTATATGGATTATGTGATGATGGGCTGATTTTTTTTAATCCCATTTTATTCGTTGGGTTATTATGAATGATGTATGTTTATTTTGTGGAACAAGAAAGAATGATTTCATTATGAGATGGGTAGGACCTATATCTACCTCCAATTCATTGGGTAATGATTTGTATCTCATGAGATAGACATGGCTGGAACAGTAAATTAATCTGGTTCAGTGTTACAGGACTGAAACGAGGAGTGAACACGATTCAGAAAGGGACTTTGTCCACTAAGATGGTGTTGGTAGTAATCCCTTGGCTACTATGGAAATCATATCATGTGCTTAATTTTTTTCCACAATTATATGATTTATTCCCATGCGAATTTATCATGATTATGTTCCCTTATGATATAATCCTTACATACTTACATGATTCATGTCTTTGCTCATGATTTTGATGTTTAGATTCTATGTTCATGTTTTTGCTTTCATATGCTTATGGATTGTTTTTTGTTCTATATGTTTACCCTTACTAGGAATTTAATCTCACCCCTTTTATGTTTTCTTTTAACCAGGATATAAATTAAGGTTTAGGTAAGAAAAAAAGGGGAAGATCATTATTGGAGATGTTGAAGATCTTTCACCACGATTAGAAGATTATATTCCTAGTTTCCAAAGACACTAAACTATTACAGTCCTTGTGTGTCTGTATTTGTTATGTACTAAGTATTCCTAAAAAGTTATGTATTGTCCATGTACGTGAAGCTTTGGGTCTCTAAAACAACTCACCACCTCTCATCACATCCCCTCAAAGAAAATATTTATGGATCCAAATATTAAAAAAATTACCACTCATGCTATTAAAAAACAAAAATACATGCCCCTCAATCTATTGATAAACATTAAACACAATAATAAAACGTCCCCCAATGGATATCAAATGAAAATAATAAAATACCAAATCAAAATCACATTATAAGTCTTGAAATAATCATAATTAGAAGAAGAAACCCATTTTACCCAATTAAAATCACATCTCAAATAACATTTTCAAAAAATATTATTATCCATTTAAAACTATATTAAAACCATTGAAGACAAAATACATTTTCTAGTTTCAAATCTCTTGATAAAATCCAATCATTTGTGTTCTATATTTGAAATTAATCAATATAAACCAATATTTCTAGTATTCCAAACCCAAATTGGGCAAAAACCCTTTAATATCCCTACTCCACATCAAATAATATATTGAAAAATTTTATGGAAACATAGAATTAAAAAAACATTTTAAAAACAAAAACATTTGATGCCAAATATTAACATATTTTGCTAAATTTATTTCCAATTTTCAAAAACCATTTTGAAATCTACTTAACACCCATCATGCCCCTGTTAATGGAAATTTTCAAAAAAATAATACATACCCATCAACTAAAGGAAAAACCACATATCATCATCACATATGACTTTGTTAGAATAATGTATAAAAAATACAACATGATCCAGCTAAATTAATTAATTGTTAGCATTATTATATTTTAGAAAATACTAAATATAATTTTTTAATCATTTCGTTAATTTGGACCATTATCAACAACAAGAGAACAAGAGAACAAGAGAAAAATAGTGAAAATATGTGTTTATCCACAATGAATGGACTCATCAAATATTTATTATAAGTCTAATATAAAATAAACAAAATCAAAAAATAAAATTCATTAAGACCAAAAATCGTGTGCACCACTCTACTGGAAATCTCTCAATAGTTACAAAATATACTGTGAACATCAATCCAATCAATAAAATAACTAACATTCCCTAATTCATGGGTCAAATAATCCAATGTACAAGTTAAATAATATTAACCAAAAACATCATATCGTCTGTCTCTTAAGAACCAAATAGTATGTCAAAATTGATAAAGGATCTGTAAATAATTTTTAATTTTCTATACAAGAACACTAAAATTTAGAAATGAGAGTGTCAAATTACCTTGATAATTCATCCTTATATACATTTGGTTTCTGAATAATTATAAGAGCCTATGAAGAATGTGGGGAGACTATAAACTCATAAAATATAGCTAACTCATTGTATGTAGCAGCATAAAAATAATCAGATTTAATAGTGAACCCAAAGTGGAACAAATAATTAAAAAAAATCTATTATATAAATGATGGAGTTCACATCATAAAAAAAATAAATTACACCCCCACATATAGAAGTTATATATAGAGTACTAATTAACAAATTATGATACATCTCCCCAATAAATCCTGAGTCTATACTAGAATCACAACAACCAACATTTTCTTCCTATAGTCCATATCTAAAAATGATCTTAGAGTCATTTGTAATTCCTTATTAACAACGGTTTAACACACAAAAACATTATGCTGGTATGGTTTGAGTATAAATCAGTTATGAAATAGTAAACGCATTCGTCCAATAAATTCAGTAGTTCATATAAAAGTCTATATGATGATAGAAAAGAACATAAATAAACATAAATCCATTCTGGTCATCATTTTATAACTAGTATTCGATGAAGCCTGACTCTGTCAGATTTGCCTCATTACCAGAAGCACTATATGATGAAACTCAAAAGCATATATAACTGATGAATGATGAATTATCATAGTTCATGGCCTCATTAGTACACAAAACCTTCCCAAACGACGATGGAGAGGTCATAAATGCACACCATTCAATCACTAAAGGTTTGGGGGAGGAAATAAATCACACTGGACCATACTAAGGACTTTTGGTAGGTCCAAACATCACACAAAGACTTCCTATGTGTTCCTAGGATTCCAAAACATACCACAAGATCATCCTAGGGATTCTTAGGTTGACCGACATAAATACCGACACAAAATTAGGATTATTAGAAGATTAATCATTCTCATTGTATCATCCCCACAATGTTAAAGGAGTCAAAACCCTTGAAAAAGCATAAGAATCAACATGAATAAGAAATGGAAATATCTATTGATAACCCCAACCTAATTTTCAACTAATGAAATCAATTATTACAACAAGAACCTTCAATCTAACTCATTGTAATCATTAAATCAAATGTTTAGAATAGGAAACATCATAGAAGACCATGTGTCCTTCACTCAAGAAATCCAAAATCATCCTGAGCCCAAAATAAAATTTATATAACTTCTTCCTAAGAATATACCCCTACATGGAAACCATAATAAAATCCTCTCATCTAGTATTTCATGTAAAACAACCATGGGAACTCACACTCAAACCGCAATGAAATTTTTCGAATTCATTCTAGCTCTTTGTGAACTAGAACAACAACATATGTGTTCATTTAGTAAAGTCGAAAACCCCAATATTATCACCAATACATGAACATCATCCATTATTTTTATATCTCCTGCTCAAGAAGATTAAATCCATGAACCCTTGTAAAATATTTTTCGACCACCCAGATTTAATTGATCTGCAATGGATCGTTCGAAGACTAAATTCGTATGTGGACAACCTTATAGGAAATCATGGTTCATGGATCATATTCACTATTTCCAGGGTACACAACTCATACTACACATCTATGCATCCTTGTTCACCAGTATAGTCCAAGCCATCTCATTCGTACAAAAAATCAAAGGTCTAATAGGGCTACATAGAGACCAATATAAAATTCAAGGTAATTTTTTTGATTAAAAACCATAAAATTGTAAGGCCATCCTACATTATGAATAATAGAGTTAAATCACAAATAATTACTACTTGAATCAAGACTGATGTACTAGTTCTATAATGATAACCATAAATTCATTTGATTAGGGTTCCATCAATTAGAAATGAATATAAACATGTGTTTAATGCAAGTATGAGGTTAGGATTAATCATAGAACTAATCAACAATGAAAAAAACTTTTAAAACCAATTAAATGAGTGAAATTTAGGAAAATTACTTAGATAATGATCCCCCTTCATCATGTATATTGATTGCTGTTAGTAAAAAAAATATGTTTGTATAATATAGGTAGCTAAATAACTAAACAATTTCTCCTAATTATAAGAAAAACTGATCATCCCCACCATCCTACCACTAGACACATATGGATTCCTATTGGGTACATATATTATTATATTAGGATACTAGAAAACCCATTGGTGAACCGATGTCACTCACTTTTTGGATGTGAGGGACAGAAAAACTCCACACTATAATTTTACACTCTCTTCGCCTACTCCAGAGTACCCCCAAGCAACCCAACACCCTGAAGTCTACTAAAAAACCCATTGGTGAACCGATGTCACTCACTTTTTGGTTTGAGGGATATAAAAACCCCACAATATAATTTTACACTCTCTTTGCTTACTCCAGAGTATCCCCCAAGCTACCCAACACCTTGAAAAATCTAGAACGTAAATCATACCAATAATGAGGGTAAAAATCAAAACATTTAATGGAAATATTCATTATATTATATATCATGACACTTAGTAAATGAAAATTTTAAGGTTGAGAGGTTAAATTATAAGTAGTTGTTATAACCATTACTCAAACCAAACTGAAAGTTAGAAATCATTACCATGGATATTTTCATTGGACTCCCTATAATATTAAAAGGCTATAATAATACTTGGGTTGAAGTTTATCACTTTAATAAATCATCACATTTCATTTAATTGAATTTTTTTATCCCATGATATACATGGTATAATATACATTACGTGACTGGAAATATTGCATAGACTACCACTCCCAATCATCTCTGATTGGGATATATGGTTTACCTTGATGTTATGGATAAATATTAAACAATAATTGAATACAGATTTAATAATTAAAACTACATTACATCTTCAGAAATATAGATAGTCTAAGAGGATCATTCAAACACAAGAAGATATGATGATAATATGTTTTATGTATTTCAAAGGTCATTAGGATAAACATGTTCCTCAAGTTGTGTTTTCATAAAATGATAACATTCACGCAACCATTCTAATTCATTCTTATGAATACCGCTAAGAAAAGTTGTACAAAACTCTACTGTGCTATTGAAGATGGAGAAAAAATCTATTGGGACCTGATCTAGTCAAGGAAAAGATAGAGAGGTCTATGTCTATTTAGTAGTACATTAGGGAAACCAAGATTTGATTGACAATTTATGTTGATAATCATTAGGTAATTTTAATCTTTGAAGTTGGAGATAAGATATTATTACGGACATATACAAGGAAGAAGTTTATGAGATATGTAATGAAGGAAAAGTTGATCCTTATTAGTATATATCAGATCTAAATTAATGATCATGTTAGTATGGTTTGTTATTTCTTATTCCTTCCAAAAAATCTATTTCTATTCCAAGATGTGTCCAATGTATATCTTTTGAGGAAGTACAAACTATATTATTGACATATAATGAACATAGTGTTGGGGCCCTTAAAGCATGATGTTTCTTCTGAAGAAAAATAGATGGATATTCTTCTTCATTCATAGAATGTACCGTGTAAAATGAACAGTAACATGGTCAAATTTTTATTATAAATCAATAAATTTTATGAATATATGTGGGAATCAAATGAAGTGACGAAAAAAATTTAACCATATTTTTTGTATAAGAGTGATATAATTTTTTCAGATAAATATTTATTAAGGGGTAAAATGTAACATCATAAGGCTTAATGAGGTATATATCTCTTTAAATAGATTTTATGTGTTCAATAAATTGAATTACACATAACATCGACTTTATAAGAGAACTGATATACTATTGATGTATTATTACTTAATTAGAATTTTATCACCAATATTTTTTGTTAGAGGGCATGAATTGAACTAACTAAATTATATAAAAAATTAATTATCTGAAATTTATTAAATTAATTCATTTTTTATCAATTTATTTTATATTTAAATAAATTTATTTAATGATCAAAATATTTTTTTCTAATAACCCATTCATATGTCCACAATGATTTTTTATCTCAATTAATTATTTTAATATCTATTAATAAATGAATTTAATGAAATTAATTAATTAAATTTTTCAATTAAATTATTTAATACTCGTCAAATTTATTTTATTAGGGAATGAGTGTAAATAAATTATATTATATTCATTAAAATTAATTTTAAAAACCGTCTTTCATTTTATTTTATTTGGTTATATTAAAATAAATTTCAAACAAACCTAGAATTTTATTTTATTATATTGGTTTCGAAATTTGGAATATAAAATTAATTTTTTTTTAAAGTTCATGTTTCATTTTTGGTCAAATTAATAGTAAAAATAGTAAAAAAAATTACTTTGGTTAGGGTTAAAATTGTTTTGCCCGGGGCTAAACTGTGTCATTTCGGTAAAAATACTAATTAAACATATCTAAATATTAATAATACAATATATTTTAATTGTATCTTATCATAAATTTTAACTCTTTTCCATTTTTTAAAACATGAAGATGAAATTCACATTATATTATTTAAATATTATAAGTAATTCCATGTTTTCCCATCCCATCTCTAATAAATAGAATCATATTATCTCCACTTATTCACAGATATTGAACAAAAAATATCAATGAATATATAGAAAAAATATTCCTAGATTCCATACCACTGTTATTAAGCTTCTTCTCTATATCGAAATACCATCTAAGAGAGGCATAAGCAGTATGTTAATGGAAGCCTCTCAAAGAAAAGGTAATCATCTTAAAAAACTCTTTCAATGATTATTTCGTATTCCCATTATAGTGAATTACTTTAATATATAAAAAAATAATGAATATTGTTTAAAAATATAACTATATGTATTTAAGTTGAACGGTCCACCATTTTTCTTCTCATATCTTATCCAATGGGATTTTAATACATCGTGTGTGAATACATCAATACTATCATCTCCTCGAAGAAACAAGTTTCTTTTTCCATTACCAATATATATGGTTATTTATTATTATGGATATAATATATAAATATGATATTAATGATATAATTTTTAACCTATTATTATTATATATTATCTACCATCTTACTTTACTATCTATTGTAAAATGATAATGTCACTTTTGCATATGTAATGACTACCACCTCCATGTAGAAAAATAGTTTATTTTTTCTTTCTCCTATGCATGGCTGGTAATTGGACTAATTTAATTAAAATATAATAGATTTTGGATATAATAATTATTCTATTAGGATGAATGATTATTTATCTTTAAATGTTTTCATCCATAAAAATTTGAAACATCAATCATGCACATGTACAAAGTATCACATCCAAGAAGTAATGCAAGACATATTTCATCACCACTATTGAGAAATTGTTATAAAGGAGTATAAAATAAATAAATATGATATTTAAGAATTTTTTTATATTCTATAGATAATTAAATCATTACTAAGGTTCTTGAATTATAAACATTTTACTGAAACATGAAATGAAAAAATATCTATTTTTTGCTGAAAAAATATTCTAATGGGGTATTATTATTAAAAAATGTAATTTAATGTTATAAGGAATAGTATATAGTAATAAATATTAATATAGATATTTTATATTTTTATAATAAATACTTATTAATTATACTCTTTTTTTGAATGCATATGAATCCGTACAAGACTTGAGGTAACAGATTTATGATACAATATAATTTCTATTTGAGAATATTTATGTTAAATTAAAATCTGTGGAAATTTTATGATTCTTATACATTGAACCACATGTACTTTCTTAACCTATATTCCTTTTTAGTTTTTTATTGTTTATATTTTATTTTCCACTCTATTGTACATAAAACGATAGGGAAAATATGTTTAAGAAAACTAGACTTGACTTCCTCTTTGGTTGATTAACTTTTCATCTATGTCCATGTTAGTTAAAATGTTATTAATAATGTTATATTGTTTGGTCAAATAATTATTTAATGAAATTTCAAAACATATAATGTAACACCCCAACTGTAGTTTCCTAGATTCAGTGCATTGTTACATATCATTGGCATGATCAGAAAATATCATGTCTCAAAAGACCGATTAGTTTAGTAGCCTTGGAAATACTATATACATTCATATGATTTACATTTTATTATAAAATGAAAAACTAAAAAAACATAGTCTCCATAGGCCACACTCATATCCCATAGACTATCCTTGTAGGTCAGTAATAATATACTTCTTCGCATCCTGGGAAAAGTGAAACATAGAAAGGGGGAGCTCAGATGATCAGTAAAGATAACAATATAGAAGAAACATTCATAAATAAGCATAAACATTTTAGGGAATGTAAGTCTAGAACAAAATCCTTTTAAGCATTATCTTACAAATAATATGGAAAAGATAAAATCATATAATTGCATTTACTTATTCACATGGATATTATACTAGTTGGATAATCTCATTCAATTTTAATATCCACTCTCATAATGATGGAATGCATAATTGCAGACTTCATAACCACATAGTCAAGGAATTGTTCCAAGACTAAAAATGGGATTTATTCAAGGCTTTCTGACAAGACACTAGTTTATCTCACGATACATACCGATGCATCGACCAGCGATAGAAGGCCCCACCCGTCACATAGTAAGTCCAATTCATTCCTCATATGTAGAGGTTTAAACATAACATAATCATTCATATTAAAACTAGCATAAAAAGTGTCAAAACATTATCCATAAACAATGTCTAGATTAAACATAAAACATCCATAATCAAACATATCACAAATACTTAAATAAAATATGGATGTTTTGTATAATAATAAATCAAATTCATATAAGCTTAAAATCTATCAATGGATGTGACATAGATTAAATCAAAACTTTTTTTATTGAAATATCTCTTTTTATTTTGAAATCATTTAAAAGTCATCTAATTATAAAATAAAACATTTATTTTTAAAATATTTTTATAATATTTTATGGGAAGCATTGATGAATATATATCGGTTAAAAATAGCCGCACCCACCGTATATGTTAAAAAAACATTCTTACTATAATTTTGTCGAAAAGTTAATAAGGTTCCTTATTTTGAAAATGATGGAAATATTTATTTCAAAAAATTTTATAAAAATTCTAACAAGGGTATAAATTTATTTATCCCATAGTTTATTAAAAAGTAAAAATTTGTTGGAATACATTTTTATGAAAAATGGATGGGGTTGATAAAGAGGTCCCAGTAGATACATAGCCAAAAACAACCTCGGATAATAAAGAGATTGTAAAATTAACCCTTACCTTGTACTTTTCCATGGTCGAGGATAAGTTAACCTCATGTATAATAGTTAAATCATTGTTATTAAATTATACGAGAACCATATACCTAAATATTATATCTATTATGATCTTCTAATATTTCTTGGTTAATTATATTTTAGTATTATCATCGTTTCGGGTGTTAACAAATTTGCCTTCCATTATTAGTTATGTTACACAATATGTGTTTGTTATTAATAGGATTTATTTTATTCATATCCAAAATTATATTTAATTCTAAATCATTATTTTTAATCCTAAAATGAAAATTATTATTGAATGATTTTGATGGGGAAATGAATCTCATCAAGTTCGTGGAGACGGTAATCCGTACGTACGCTCGAGAAACAATATAATTATTTTGAATAAAAATATAATTTAAATAGATGGTATAACATATATGCAGAATAATTAAGTTGTTATATATATTATTTACATCAATTATAAATCATTATTATACCCGTACAAATAATAATGTATTGAATAACAACTAAACCACGATGTGGAGACGGTAAGCCGTACATACGCACGAATGGTGACATGTCATTCATAGGATGGATAAAATAATAAATATGGTTGTACAATATTTATAATATCATCATAGTATATAGAATTTACTGAAATTATTATTTTTTAATGGAACCAATAAGAAAATAATAAGTGGAAGAAGAAGAAACATGAAACATGTGATGAAATATTTACCTCTTCTATAGGTTCTTCCTTTTGATTTGATCAAAATGGATTAATAGGTTGATTTATGACTAAAGGAATGCCTCTCGGATAAAGGGAGGATAGTTGGGACGATATTTGGGTAGGGGTTTTCCGAACCAAATTGGATTGAAGGTGTGAATTTGAGACTAGGGGAAGTGCCCTTTTATAAGAGGGGTGAGGTTCAGATTAGGAAAAGATTAAAATATTATTTTAAAATAAATTAATTTTCGGTTTCTAATGCCTCCAAAATGAATTATTTAAAGTCTATATTGGGTAGGGGTTGAAAAATTTCCAAAAAATTAGGTTTTAGACGTGTTTATGTCACTATATTAACCATGTATTTAATAATTAACTCTTAGTTAAATAGTTTGACATTTACCATGTCTCTTTTTTATTTTTATATTATATGGTTATTAGACATACTATAAACTTCCATGATAACCCCATGTTGTTCCTTAATGATACACCTATCATTATATAATTTTTTTGGTTGAACCTTCGATTTTTAGGATTATTATTTCAATCAATAATATTGTATTTGTTTTAAAAACTTATTTATATCTATTTTGATATTATTTAATAATTGATTTTTTTAAAGCCATAAATCCATTATTACGTACAAATAAACACATTTAATAAAGCCTATCATTTTATATTAACCTATAAAATTATTTTAATTCATTTAAACCTTAATATTAAATTTATTTGGATATTTATAATATCAATTATTTTAATCATTAATTAATATGGTAATTACTGCATAATAATTGTTTCATAAATAAATATAATTATATAATGTCTACAAATTATAAATAAAATACCATTATGTACAAAATCATTATATCTTTCTATTGAATATTTATAGATGGATTTATATTATGTGTATCCCTATATTATAAATGGTTTAGTTATTAAACTTTTATTTTTACTCATTTAACTCTTATTTAAAGAAAATAATAATAAATGTCTCAATCAAATCCATGTGGACCTAAAGGATCATATTTTATTAATATGGCTATTTTGGTCGAATAACACTTATTCAATTGAATTATAACATGTGTTAGGTTAATAATAATATCATTTTAACCTGAATTATCCTATTTACTTTTAATAGTGGTAAATAAAAGTAAAAAAGATACATTTCAGTAGAAATTATTTTCATCTTCTTGAACCACATTTTACATGATGATAGGAAAAAATGTTGTCATATTTTTGAAATTCAACTCACAAAATTGGAAAATTATGTTTTATTCAAATATTCAAATGCTCCTAGGATATGGGTAAAAGGTGGTAAAAAGTTCAATAAAATTTTTATATATCTAAAATTATATTAAAATGAATATAATTAATTACATTAAACATATATATGTATTATGTATCTATAGTGACAAAAAATAATCATAAATAAAATAAATAAATATTTAAATAAAAATTCGGTTCTAAACTATAACATAGTGATTTTCACAATTCATTTAAAATTGAATGTTTTCGAAAAAAATACAAAAAAACTCACCCTAAGATAATTACGATATTCTGAATCCAAAAATGAATTCCATTTTGAATTATAAAATTTATAAAAATTTAAAAAATGTGGGTATTACTATTCATTATGGCTAGTTTGATTGGTCACAGTGTGTATGAATCTTAAAGTTGCGTACAATGAAATCTATTTCCTTATTCGAAGTTAAGCGTACCATGTAATCATGGGGTGTTATATTCTCCCCTCCATCAAATAATTTCGTCCTCAAAATTTCTAGAATATTACTGCATAAAATGATTGGGGTGGTTCTTCATCATAAGTTTCTCGGGTTCCCACGTTGCATCTTCTATCATATGGTTAAACTATAAGAATTTTACCAGACAAGTTGTCCGATTTCTCAATTATTTTTCTCTGGTATCACGAAATATAATAGGCTCTTCTCAATATGATAGATCAGGTTCCAGTTCTAATTCCTCATTGTATAGCACATGTGTTGGGTCAGGCATGTATTTTCTCAACAGAGATACATGGAACACATCATTAACATTAGAGAGACTTGGCAACATTACCAACCGATCAGCTACATCACCAATTCATTCTATAATATCGAATGGTCCGATTTACCTAGGACATAGTTCACACATCTTACTGAATCATATAACTCCCTTCCATAGAGATACATTTATGAACACATGATCTCATACCTGAACTTTCAAATCCTTCCATCAGTTATCTGCATAGATCTCCTGCCTACATTGTCCTGTTTTGATGTGGTTCTGGATAACTTTTACGTTTTCCACCATTTCCTCAACAAGTTCTGGTCTTGTGATTTTTCATTCACCAACTTCATCCCAATAAGTTGGTGTGTGAAAATTCTTTTCATATAACGCTTCCTATGGTGCCATTTGAATACTTAAATGGAATCTATTATTATAGGAAAATTCTACCAGAGGTAAATATTGATCCTAAATACCTTGAAGGTCAAGTGAGCAAGATCTCAAAATTTTTTCTAAGGATTGAATAGTCTGTCTTGATTTTCCATTGGTTTGAGGGTGGTAGGCAATGCTCAAATGATGTTTAGTATCAATGGATTTCTGAAGAATTTTCCATAATCATGATATAAAATGGGGATCACGATTAAAAAAAATTGATAGGGGTACTCCATCATGTCTTACAACATTATTAATATACTGTCTTGCTAAACTTTCAAGTGGTAAATCTTCTCTTATAGCACAAAAATATGATGACTTGGTTAGACGATCAACAATGACTCATATTGCATCATTCCTTCTAGGAGCATTCGATAGTCCCATGAAAAATTTCATCGTAATATTATACCATTGCCACTCAGTTATGGGAATAGGTTTCATGACTCCTACAGGCGGATGCCTTCCAGCTTTCACTTGTTGAAAACCCAAACATATTGACCCAAAATCAGAAATCTACCTCTTCATGTTGTCCCACAAAAATTGTACCTTCAAATCACTATACATCATAGTGATACAAGGGTGTATGGAGAAAATAGAGCTATGAGAATCATCTAAAAATTCCCTTATAAGATCAGGTATATCGGGAACCCAATGTCTCTTCCCTAATTTCAAAATCCCATTTTCATATTTGAAGTCACTGAATCTCCCGTCATTCACAACATTAATCTCCTTCATAAACTTTTCATCATCAGTCTGAGAACTCTTTATCCTTTTTAGTAAAGATGTATTGGAAACTATTTGAAAAATAATTGATGTTTCACCTTCATTGGTTATTCCTATATCCATATTTTCTAGATCTATCAAAATATGATCCCTTTCAACTCTCATATTATTCAAAAGACCATGATCCTTTCTGCTCAATGCATCAGCCAGCTTATTTTCCTTCCCCGGGTGGTAGTGTATTGTCAATCATAATCCTTGAGTAGGTAAATCCATCACCTATACCTCATGTTGAGTTCCTTCTGAGATAAAATATACTTCAAACTCTTGTGATCAGTATAAATCTCACATTTTTCACCATAGAGATAGTGTCTCCAAATCATTAAAGCTAAGATTACAGCTTCTAACTCAAGATCCTGAGTGAGATAATTTTTTTCATTATTTATTAGTTGTTGTGATGCATAAGCAATAAATCTATCATTATGAATAAGGAAACAACCAAGTGTTTTATTGAAGGCATCACTATAAATAACAAACCCATCATTACTCGGTGGTAGAGTCAAGATATGTTCATCGACTAATATTATCTTCAGTTCTTTGAAACATTCTTCACAGTCTTTTTTCCAAACAAATTTTACCCCTTTACGTGTGAGCTTGGTTAATGGGTTAGCCAATCAGGAAAGATTCTAGACAAAACATCAATAAAAACCTCTTATACCAATAAATATGTATAACCCTGTTTTATTTTTCAGTGATGGTCATTCTTGCATTGCCTTTGTCTTAGAAGGATCAATAGAGATTCCATCCGTAGTGACTATATGGCCAGTAATAGAAATTTCATGATGACAGAATTCACACATCCTAAACATCCCATATAATTCATTTCTTCTAAGGATTATCAGAATGGTTTTCAAGTGATTTTCATGATTTTAGTATCTTTTAGAGTATACCAAGATATCATCGATAAATACAACTAAAAAGTAATCAAGATATTCCTTGAAATCATTTTTCATTAGATATATAAACAAAGAGGGTTCATTAGTCATCCCGAAATAATTACTATTAACTTGTAATGCCCACACCTGGTTCAAAATGTTTTTTAGGAATGTTTTGTTAGGAATTTATTCCTTCTTCACACACAACTAATGATATCCAAATCGAAGGTCAAACATTGAAAAATATTGAGCTCCATGATTTGGTATAAAAAAGCATCAATGTGAGGCAGGGGATATTTGTTCTTTATTGTTATAGCATTGATCTCTCTGTAGTCAATGCACAACCTCATAGATCCATATTTATTATTAAAAAATGAATAGGGGATCCCCATAGAGAAAAACTAGGGAAAGTAAATATCACATTAATCAATTCCTCTAGTTGTTTCTTTAGTTCCACTAATTCCAGAGTGGCATTTCTATGAGGGGTATTTGATGTGGCCCTTGAACCAGGAATTAAATCAATGGAAAACTCAATTTATCATTCTGCATGATGTCCATGTAAATCATTTGTAAACACATCAATATATTCTTTCACAATAGGTATGTCCTCTATTTGAACATTCATTTCCTCACCCACAATTATTTCATTCTACTTTGCCCCAATAATTGAATTTAGTTGAGCTAAAGGGGGTGGATATGGATAAGAATTAGGTTGTCATGTTTCTGCTCTAAAGATATGGTACTCCTTATCATCATCAGGAATTGTAACCTCCTCATCCTTACAATAAATTTTTACGTCATGGTTTGAAAGAAAATCCATACCAAGGATTATATCAAATTCAATCATGGGTACCATAATGAGATAAATAGAAAAAGAAAATTTATATCCCCTAATGGGAACAGATTTAAAAAACATTGTTGCAATGATAATTCCCATTAGTGTTTTGAATGGAATATCCCTTGTTAAGTCAAATTGAAAATTTCTAATTTTATTTGCATACTGGGAAGATATGAAACAATGCGATGATCGAGAATCAAATAATGAATTTGTTAAACCTGAAGAAACCATTAAATTATCTTTCACCACATATTTCAGAGCTTCAACCTCATCAGTAGTGACAACATTAGCTTTGCCATGATCGCATGGAATTTTCGAGGTAATATTCCTTTGTGTTTGGGACCTTCATTTTCTTAATGCCCTCTTTCTATAATTTTTTATCATTCTACATTGACAACATATTTCTTCCCCTGGCAATCACGAGCTTGGGGGACCTTTTCACCACAATTTTAATAGACTCCCATTACCTTCAGGAAAGTACCGGGGTGTTTCTTCCAACATTTATTCCAGAATGGATATTTAACCATTCCCTTCTTCCCTTTATTTCCATTTACAGAGTGTTCATTAGAGCTCTTCTACTCTTTATTTACTTTAATGTCATATGACTTAAAGAATTACTTTTCTATCTTTATAGCACATAAGACAATATCTTTATATGACAAGAATTATTGTGAGACTAATTCTCTCTAGAGGAATGGTTTTAACCCATTAAATAATCGATCAATCTTACTCCTTTGGATACATATATAATCTCTTGAATTCTTTGCTAACCTTGTAATGTTAGCCTCATACATTGCGACATTCACATCCTTCTTTTTCATCAGACTCAAAAATTCCCTTTCAATATCTGCTCGATGGTCACGGAGAATGTATTTTTCTATGAAAATCTATTTAAACTCCCTCTATTCCATATGTGATTCATCATTATCTTATTTTGTGTTTTGAATCAATAACCACCATTGATCTGAATCTCCAATGATGTGATAAGATGCCATGAAAACATTTTTCCTTTCGCTACTCTCCAAAGAGTGAAATACTTTCTCTAATAAATTTATCCATTTCTCAGCCACTAATGGATTTGTATTTCCATTGAATGTTTCTTATTGTTCTCTCATGAATCGGTTTAAAATTTATCCTCCAAATTGTGTATCAGGGTTCTTTATAAGGGTATAGATACTATTCATAACCTGAGTGAGTTTTCCCAGTATGGTGATTAGCATATTAGCACTAGTTGCATCACCAGCTTCGCTATAATTATCTTGAGTAGGAGGGAAATCCCTATATAGATTACGTGCAGTGATATGATTTCCATTCCTTCCACTAGGCATCATTTCTAAACAATGCCATAAACTAGATTAGTTTATGAATTGAAATATATAATTCTATACTTATAAAACACTTTACATGAATTGAAATGTCTATGAATTTAATCCATATTCATAAAAAATGTTTTCTTTGAGATAGTATATACTAATAAACCCATTATAATTTTATTAATGAAAATGATAATTATCCTAAGCATATCCCCCAGGAGTGTCGTAACCAAGAGTGAAGCAAGGCCAGTTGTTGTACACCAGTTCCCATTCGAGTCTTGCTCAGAGCAGTGTTTTCGGGTTTTATCCCTAGGTAAATCTGTCCGAAATCTGCCTCTACCTGCTCGTATCTAGGTATGGATGTATTTCTTGGAAAACTCAGAAAATTTGTACAATACCAAAATTCTAGGAAGTTCTTCTATACTAATCCTCAAAGTATGTCTTTGGATAATATGATCTAAGCAATTTTTATATAAATATAGTATCCATGGATTGTTTTAATCATCCTCTGATTCAAAATGTAACTCCCCAACCCTAGTTACACAGAGTCTGTGCATTATTACATAACATTGGCATGAAAAAAAAGATCAAGTCTCGAAATAACGATTAGTTTAGTAGCTTTGGAAATACTAGATACATTAATAAATTTTACATTACCTTAAATAATGAAAAACTACAACAACATAGTCTCCATAGGCCACACTCATACCCCATAGACTGTCCCTGAAAGTCAGTCATAAAATAATTATTCTCATCTGGGAAAAAATAAAACATAGAAAGGGGTGAGCACAGATGCTATGTAAGGATAACAATATTCTTTAAACGTTCATAAATAGTCATAAACATTTATGGATATGTAAGACGAGAACAAAACCTTTTAAACGTTATCTTCAGAATAATATGGAAAAGATAATATAAAATAATTCCGTTTACTTATTAACATGGATATTCTACTAGTCGAATAATCATAGGCAATATCAATATCCACTTTCAAAATGATGAATGCATAAATCCAGACTTCATAACCACATAGTCAAGGACTTGTGGCAAGACTTCAAATAAGATTTTTTCAAGGCCATCTGTCAAAACACTAGTTAGTCTCATGAGACCTACCAATTCATCTAGGAGCTATTGCGGGCTCCACCCATCACATTCTAAGTCCAATTCATTCCTCATATTAAACGGTTTGAACATAACATAACCATTCATATAAAAAATAGATTAAAAAATGTAAATACTTTATCTATAAACCATGAATGGTTTAAAAATAAACCATCTATAGTGAAACATATCACAAAAAAAACTCAATAAAATATGGATGTTTTGTATCATAATAAATAAACATCAAATATCCTTAAATTTCATTAAAGGTTGTTGACATAGATTAAATCAAAAAATTTGTCATAAAAAGATCTCTTTCAATTTTTGAAATCAATTAAAAGACATATAATTATAAAAGAAAAAATTTATTTTGAAAATATTTTCATAAACTTCAATGGGAAGCTTCGGCGATGTTATAATGACGGAAAATAGACACACCCACCGTATTTTTTAAAAAACATTCTTACCTAAATTTTGTCGAAAAGGTCATAAGATACCATTTTTGGAAAAGGACAGAAGGATTCATTTAAAAACATTTTATAAAAAGTAAAATACTAGTATAAATGAATTAAAACCATTATCTAGTAAATAGTAAAAAAATTTGGAATACATTTTTAAGATTCATTGATGTGGATGATAAAGAGGTCCTAGTAGATACCTAAGTAAAAACAACCTCAGATAATACAGAGATTTTGAAATTAACCCTTACCGTGTACTTTTCCTTGGTCGAGGATACATTATCATCCTGTATAATAGTTAAATAATTGATATTAAATTATCAAAGAACCATATACATAAATATTATATCATATATTATCTTCTAATATTTCTTTGTTAATAATATTTTACTATCATCGTCATTTTTGGGTGTTAACTGATTCATCTTCCTTTATATGTTTTGTTACATAAGACGTTTTTGTTATGGATATGATGTATTTGATTCATATCCACAATGATATTTAATTCATAAAAATTATTTTTATTCATGAAATGAAAATTATTCTTGATTTATTACGATTGTGAAATCAATATCATCGCTTTCATGGAGATGGTAATCTGTACATACCCGGAAAGTTTGAACCAGACGTAAGCCTGGTCCCGCAAATTTATTAAAAGAAAAGTGCAATTAAAGACAACAGAAAATGGAAATGCTACATTACATCAAAACCATATGCATCCTTCTCCCCATCACCAGATAAATCATCACCAGGATCAGCAGACTCCCAATCCGAGGATTCGTATTTTCACATCATCTCAAGATACATATTTTTCTTCCGAAGCATTTCCTCAGACAACTTATCTTTGATCGGCTGTTTCCCACTGGATCCCTTGTCCCTCTTCAGGGACCCTCCCCTTCGTTTGCCACTGTGCCCATTTGGAATGCCATTTTCTTGTGACTTTGCAATCTTGGGTGCTGAACGTGTCACCATTGGTTTAGGTAGATCCGTGTAATCTCTCCTTGGCTTCCTCCTAATTTGAGTTTTTTCCTTCACCTGCTTTCTCAGGTTCTCATGAGTCCCATTCTTAACAGCATCACTGGAAGAAATTTAGTGACTGTGGAGCTCTTCATCACAATCAGATCTATCCCCCCACAGCTTCTTATGTGATAAAGGAGAGTTGAAATTTCCATCTTTCCCACCTTCCCGTTGAGATATCATGATTGTGTCAGCAGCACAGGGACTTTTACCCTCACCACTCAATCTGTCCAGGCCAGAATTGCCTTCCTTCTCTACAATATCCTCTGCCAATTCAATCTCTTTTGCCTAATTTGATCCAGCATCAGCCAGCACTGAAAATTTGTTTGCAGAACAATTAAGTAGTTCTTGAGAATTTACCTGCACCACGACATCGATTCTGTTCTTCTGTTCAGACACCACTTCCACAGGCTTTGGGCTATCCAGCATCACAGCGTGTCCCCTGCCAGTGTACTGAAAGTCATCATTTGATCTCTCCACTTCATGCGGAGTATTGAATCCAGATTTTAAAGATCCTTCCATCAACTGTAAATCTGAACCTTATGTCACATTGACAGGTGTATTAGATTCATTCAGAGTTGAATCTCCAGGCCGAGACACAACCCTTCCAATGTTGTCAAGTTGGATTTCCCCACAAACATCCACTGGAACCTGGCCGGATCCAGAATTCAGGGATTTTCCATTCATCAAAACACCTGATGACTCTCCCTGCTCCATGATGGCAGCGAATTCCGGATCAACCTGATGAGCACCTAGATCAGGATCATTCATCCCTTTGCAGGCATCCCCTTTTTGCATAGCTATGCCACTCCTGCGGCAAGCATCTATCTCGTGCCCCTGCTTATGGCAAAAGGAGAAAAAAGGCATCCAAGATTCATAAACAATCTTTTGAGCAAACCTGTATTCACCCAATACCACGATCCAGACAAATCCCGGTGGCTTCTTTGAAATATCCATCTCCACACAGATTCGAGCGGATGCAGGATTTCCCATGCTAGATGTCCTTCGATCTGAGCATATGAAACGCCCGATGGAGTTACCTATCGACTTCAGAAGACCAAGGTTCTGAAACGGGAGGGGAATTCCCGGGAACTGAAACCAAATGGAAAGATTTGGAGAATCCCGGTTCATATGATGTTCAATAGACCATCGTAGGAGATGGAAAGGGGAGGCATTCCTTGGTCTAGACCAAGCTCTACCCAAGTCATCCTCATCAGAGAAAGTGATGAGGATCTGCCGTGGCCCTAAAATCCCGACTGAAGCCTGATTCTTCAAGCCCCAATCTTCATTCACCATCTTCCCGAAATCCTCAATCAAAGGGCGTCACCGCACAAATCTTGCGATTAAGGTTGTGGACAGTAATGAAGTGGCATCGGAAAACTCTCGAACGGAGACTGGTACAATGGGCTGCCCAGACACGCATCCTGGAACCCTCGGTGCTACCTGTATCTCAGGCATAAAGAAACCATACCCAAACATACCTCTATCTGCGAAATCAAAAAATGAAGAAGCCCCTCCCCCCGCTGCGGGAGGAGGGGACACAGCAATCGCCATCGGCGATCTAGGTCTTCACCTCGAACCACCATCGGTGGAGCCATCAGAAGCATCGGGAGCAATCGCCATCGGGGGGAGGGGCTTCTTCGGACAAGAAAAAATATCATTCTTTTGATTTAAAATCGTATTTATAAAGAATTTATATCATATATGAAGAATAATTAACATGTTATATATATTATTTACATCAATTATACATCATTATAATATTGAACCAAATAATAATGTATTGAATAACAACTACACCATGGCTAGGAGAAGGTAAGCCGTGTGTACGCACATATAGTGATATGTCATTAATAGGATGGATACAATAAGGAATATGGTTGTACCATATTTATAATAACATCATAGTTTATATAAGATTATGGATTTATTATTTTAGAATGGAAAAAACAAGGAAAGAAGAAGTGGAAGATAGGAAATCTTGAAAGAGGTGAAGGAATATTTACCTCTTCTTCGGGTTCTTCCTTTTGATTTGAACAAAAGGGATCCATAGGTTGGATTTATGACTAAAGTAAGACCTCTAGGATTAAGGGAGGACATTTTGGAGGATATTTTGGTTGGTTTTGGCCGATCCAAATGGATTTGAAGGTGTGAATTTGAGAGAAGTGTAAGTACCCATTTATAAAAGGTGCGAGGGGCACCTTAGGAAAAGATTGAAATATTATTTTATAATAAAATCATTTTCGGAATTATAATGGCTCAAAAATGAATTATTTAAAGTATATGGTGGGGATGGGTCGAAAACATCTCCACAAATAGATTTTAGACAGGTTTAGGTCACTATATTAACCTTATCTTTTATATTAAACTCTTATTTAAATATTTTGACATTTACCATGTCTCTTTGTATTTTTATATTATATGGTTAGTAAACTTACTGTAAACATTCAAGAGAACCCAAATAGGTTCATTAATGATACAAATATCATAATATATGTCTTTTGGTAGAGCCTTATATTTTTAGGATTATTATATCAACCAATAATAATGTATTAGTTTTATAAACATATTTATGTCAATTTTGACATTATTTAATAATTTCATTTTGTTAAAGTCCTAACAACTTTATTCCATAAAAATTAATACATTTAATCAACCCTAACATGTCATATTAACCAATAAAAATATTTTAATTGATTAAAAGTCTAAAATAAGATTTATTTTGATATTTATAATTCAATTATTTTAATCATTCATTAATATGGTAATTTATGCATCATCATTGTGTCATGAATAAATTTTATTATATAATGTATAAAAATTATAAATAAAGTACCATTATTTAGGAAATATTTTTGGCTTTCTATGTAATCTTTATAGAATAATTTATATTATGTGTATCCCTATATTAAAAATGGTTTAGTTATTAAACATTGAATTTTAATGTTTTAACTCTTCTTTAAATAAAATAATAATAAATGATCTACTCTAATCCATGTGGATCAAAAGGATCATATTATTTTCATATGGTTGTTTTTGGTATAATTAAACCTATCCAATATAATTAAGGCATGTTTTAGGGTAATAATAATATCATTTTTCCCTTAATTACCCTATTTACTTTTAACCGTGGAAAATTAAAGTAAAAAAGTTACTATTCGCCAAAAAATATTTAGATCTTATTGAACCACATTTTACATACTGATATCAACTGTGTCAATCATATTTTTAATTTAAACTCACAGAAGTAGTAAAATTATGTTTTATACCAATTTGAAAAATGCTCCTTAGAGATTGGTAAAGGACATTAAAGAGTTCAATTTTTTTATAAATCTAAACATAATATAAAATTACACCAATGAATTAAATTAAACTTATATAGGTATTATGTATCTATTTTGAATTAAAATAAATTTAAATGAAATAAATATTTATTTAAATAAAAAGTTGGTTTTAAACAATAACTCAGTGTTTTTCACTATTCATCAAAAATTGATTGTTTTCAAAAAATTACAAAAAATTCACCCTAATCTAATTTCGATATTACGAATCCATAAATGAAGTCCATTTTTAATCATAAAATTTATAAAATTTAAAAAATTGTGTATTAATATTCATAAATACTAGTTTGATTGGCCACGGTGTGTTAGAATCTCAAAGTTGCGTACAATGCATGTTATTGCATTATTCAAAGGGAAGTGTACCATGGAAGCTTGGGGTGTTACATATATTCCTTTATTTTCTTAATTTTAAAAGGAATATACTTTTTTTATAATGAGGTTATTTTGAACATATTATGAAATGCATGAAAGGAATCACTATTTTAACATTTTTTCATGAATAAATATTCCACTACACATAAACATTTATTGATTTATAGGAAATTTAGACATTTCCATTATAATTTTAAAAGAATTATATTTCTCAACATTCTGTAATTTTTTTTATAGACACCAACGGAAAAGGATATGTCCCCCTATTTTCAAATAAATGTTCAAGGACACTTTTAATGATATTTTTCTTATATGTTAACATTAATTCATGATTATTATGCGTCAACGGGGATATGATATAATGATATAATCCCAATTATTAACATATATATATATATATATTATGATTATGTGATGATGAAATTTTTATGAAACTCATATATTTTCCATAGGTAATTTTATGATGAAGTAATGAATATTTTATTAAATAATATTATAAATATATACGATTTTCATTATTGGATGTGTGGGACTAATAAATCCCTTTGAAAAATTTGGTAATGTTTTATAGATATCTCAGGATAAGATAACTATAATCATGGATATGAATTTTAATAGATAATTTTAAATTATAATGCATGATTATGATTTCTTTTAGCTATGTTCATAGGATTATGTGATGACATGAGTGTGAATAAATATGTAAAAAAAATTATGATTTCCAATTATTATAATTATATATGCCTATGTTAAGAATATTGTGTAATGATTTCTACATTTACACTATTATTAATCTATATTTTTGATATGGAATGATTTTGGAGGTTATGATCTATGATTTTTTTGGGTATGATAATTTTTCATTAATTACATGCATTGATTATATTATCATATACATATGTTCATTATATACTCACTTATGATTGATATATCTTATGATTTACTTTATGAAGATTCTAAGATTAACATTTCTTATGTATTTCTTCCGAATGTTTTGATCGAAGGTTCTATGTATAATATTGATAAATTGATACTTATATGAAGAACATTGTGGTATATGTTGAGGATCTATTAGGAAATAGGTTTATTATGTATCTAGTATCCAAGTACACCAAACTATTATTGTCCTCAAGAATGTATAATTATGATATGTATTAAATATTAATCAAAATCGATATAATACTTATGTATGTTTTTCTTGGGCCACATAAATAATGTACTAATGTATACTCTGAGAGAACACAACAATATGGGTATGACATACACGATGGATCCTTTAAATATAAGATCAACATTAAATTTATAATAAATTTAATAATGTAGAAAATCTCCAAAAAACGAACAATCTAAATCATTCTTTTATGGAGCTCATTCCAACACATATAATTTGAAAAAAATGATATTTTTATTCGAATAATGATGAAAATATAACATAGCCAAACTCTCATGAAGGGTTCCTCGACATTAAAAACAAGAAACTAAAGCTTATTACACAACATTTGAATGAATAAAAAGAAAACATGAATTATAAGAAAGTAAAAATATATCCAAAATCTTGAGAACATATTGAAATTTAATCCATTAAATTTTATATAAAAAAATACACGAATTAATACCTCTTAGGTCCTAATAATAACCATATTTGAATTTCAAAATAATCCATTTATCTATATAATTATAAAATTAACATGTCTAATATAGGGTTAATCAATGAAAAACCCCATCAGAGAATCCAAATCCTCATATAATAAATCAACAACTTATTAAAATTATAAAATATTCACCTTCACTATAACAGATAACCTTGTTTTCTCTTGGGAATCACCCTTATTTCCTGTGATAAATTCAATAATTCAATACCAAAAACTATACTAGGGTTATAATCGATGATGTACATTGTAAGGAACCTAAAATTATTCCGATAATTATATTTAATAGAACTAATTACCAATTCTATTATCTTACTATTCTATATTTAAGGGGATGGGTGTAATATAAAAAATTTAAATTCTTTATATTATATTAAATTTTTGAATTTTTAAAAATATCCATAGATTAAAACCTTGAAATATATCATTAACTTACACCTAAGAAATTAAAGGTTTTATATATAAACATATATAAATAATAGAAAACATTGATGGATAAATACATTGATTCGATATATTTATCTTATTAATGGGAATCATCTAATATAATATGAATGGAAAAAATTATCACCAGACTAAAATCAAAAAAATTGTGATTTTAGATGAAGAATTATGGATAATTGGATGATATTAATATTTAATCCAATGATTGTATTAGACATTTTAATAACGGAAAAATATAAATTATGAATACTCAACATGAAACTAAACAATGTATCAGAAGAAGAAAACATGGAAGACTGGAAAGTAGTTGAGTTTTTGTAGATACACTACTAAGGAGGAAGAGTAAGAGTAGTTAAAATAAGTAAAGGTAACTAATATTACCCAAAAAAACTCCTAAAAATTTTAGTACCGATATTCCCAAAAAAAATTCAATTTGTAGACAATGAAATAGTGGTTGGATCCAAATGTCATTTTGTCTACCACATATATTTTACTAGAGATGGATTTCCATTCTACCTCCGGATAACCCACCAAACACTACAAGGTTCTAACACAATACCTAGTATGAGAATTGTTATTCATTTTGTTTTTTTGGTTCTCTATCTCTAACATTTTACTTCCCAAAAAATTTAAAAGTTGTAATTTTTATTCAACTAACCATATGTATGAATATGAAAATACTAATTAGAGAAAAAATTATCATCTTTTACTATAAATTTTATAATTCCCACTTTGTTCTTATCTTCCTCATGAACCATCAGTGTTCAATCTCATGGAAAATATATTAAAACATGGATTTTATATAATAATCCTTGTATCACATATTATCCTTAATGAAAAGGTGTTACTACATTATGTTCACTTAAGGAAAAATTGTTCCGAAAAGTTATTTCCCACTCTATTCCTTTAATCATAAAACATATACATTTATCACAATATTTTATCTATCACACCCATAAACAATTACATGATCTTCAACATCCTCTTTAACTGATGATAATCCAACTAAAATGAAAAATTCATGAACAATAGATCGAAACTATTGAACTATAATGTTTATTTAATATTATCATTATATGATTGTTTCCTCCATTGTGTGGAAAAAACATTGAAATTATCTTTAATTTTTTTTAGGTTTCCTAATTTAGAATAGATTTAAAAATTATATTATAAGCCACATCTCACTTGAATTAATTAGAATTAAATGGTCAACCATAATTACTCTACATGAATCTTTTAAATTTGTTTCATAAATGACCTTATCTAATAATAGATAAACCTCATATGAAATATTAAAATCCATGATTCCAGGATAATGTATATCCTTAATTACCTAGATCACTATCTTTGACTAATTCTTCATTGGTAGGTAATAATACACAATTATCTTTAACATAGGGGTCATTAAATTTTGAATCCCCTTTAATAAAAATCATATAACACATAAATCAATATTTTATTCTATACTAAATGGAGCTCCAATTTTAATAATTATTTACTGTATGTAAAAATTACATTGATTTTCTTCTAACATGGTATCTCATATAGGGTTGAAGTGTGAGACCTTAGTAAACATATCACTAAATATGCATAAAACATCCCAAAGGTATGGTATCTATGAGATTTCTATAAAAAAATCCATATTAACCTCATAAAACATCCACTTATACACATTTATAGGATGTAGTAATCCATTTGGACTATAGTGCCCAATCCTCACCTATTATAGGTGATGAGTTGATGCGTATATCCAAAAATCTAAATATTTTTAGTTCACACATAAATTCTATATTATATATACATATATATATATATCATTATTGGATGCAGCTCACTTAGATATGAATGAGAGTACCTCATCAGTCCCCCCTTCAAACAAGCTAGCCTCATAACCATTCTTTGAATTTATAACACTAAATATTCACCTCGAGTCCACAACTTCAATTTATACTATCATATTTAATTTATATCATAATTATAAAATCCATTTTTAACTCATAACTAACCAATAAATATTCTAATAATAATTATATAATATAAGGATCATTCATGTAAAAATCAATAATCCTCAGTCATACTCAATTGATACTATATAAAGAGGCACATTGTCCACAATTCCAAACATAATATTTCCACCACTATCTCCTAAGATTTCATTGTAAAAAATATTCAATGAAATTACACTTCCTATTAGGAAAATTGTTCTTAAAATAAAATTTATATGGGTACATAACAATGTTACTCTATTTAATATTCAAATCATAGTGAGAAACGATGTATATGATGATTTTTATCTCAGGGTACCCCTGAAACCTCTAAATTAGGAGGGAATAGAACTATAATTTTATAGATTGAACCATAATAGTTATATTAGAATCATGGGTGGGGTAGTTTGAATCTCTCAGTTTCTAAATAAAATTTTATTATGAGACTGCAATATCATCCTTCATCATTACGATCAAAAATATTACTTAAATGAGTTATAATAGATAATACATCCCTTATTTGAGTTTGGTGAAATATTTATCAACACACACGTGAGTCTCTAATTTAACTCCATAAATAAAATAACATAATACATTGTCTATTTTAACTCTCCACATTCAAGTTTAATTCATTCATTAGTACTACCATGTGATTTATATGTCAAATAAACCATTGATAATAGCTTAAAAATATTTATTCCAACAAATAGAAATCAATATAATAAAATATGAATACCATTAACTATTTTAATCGAGTTAAATTATTTCACATTAGTAAAATGATAACTTTTTTCACTAATTTAATACAATGTTTAACCACATTTTTTTGGACCCTTGGACATTTTTTTACATAATTGAAAAATTATCAAATATTATTGGATCCTTATATCAATAATTTAAATAAATTAATATAATAAAAAATTTAATCAAAATAAAAAAATGATATCAAATAAATGAATTAACAACATATGATAAAGATTTACTATTCAATTGAAATTTGATTAATATAATTCATTATAGTTTTAACGCGTCTTCCAAATTAGTTGAGAAATCTATAAAAAAATATATTATATTATAAAAAATATAATTAAACACATCCTTATGCAATCCTAGCTAGTTTATTTAAATTAAAAAATAATTTTTAATTAATTTGGAAATTAATAAATATCTATTAGTAGTTTGTAATTATATGAAATTTTTTATTTTTTTTCCTCAATATTAGTATTGACTATATTTAACAATAATACATAAGGACCATCAATCAGAAGATAAATGAAAAGTTAAAAAACCCATTTAATGGGATACTAACCAGAAAATACCACTGATATACCCCCAATAAATTCTCCAATCACTATAATTAGGTTAATAAAGTCTACTTATATGTTCCTTATCATGTTTTAATGATTTTTAATCCTATTACCACAGATCCATCAATTCATCCTTTGTCTAATAAAAATTTTTTATGGTAAGGCCTACTCACTATCATGACGTTCCATGAACTATTTTACCAATATTGATCTAAATATGATGACAATAAATTCCAAATAAAAATAGGTGAATAAATTTTTGAAAGGATTTATAAAATATTAAAATATTGAAATAAATATAAAATCATTTGGTCTAGTAATCTAAAAAGAATCTTTTATACGTTACCTATCTCACAGTGTTTTAATATATATTTTGTAATACAAGGAAAATTTACCATGTCACTTTAAAATATCTCTTTTAAAATGGATTCCACTATTTAAATATGAACATGAAAACCAAATGTGGAAAAATAATCATATACATAATATGGATAAATTATCAACTACCAAAATGAATAAAGAAACTAAAATAAACATAAACAATGGTTTCTATAGGACAAAAATTCCATATATCCATTCCACCACCCACCAAATTTTTTAAAAAACTTATTTTTAATTTATCACTAAGAGGTATTTCATCCCTTAAATATATAATATTGGAATGATTTTCATATACATAAATTCTTGTGGTGTATAAATTTTGAGTGAGTATATAACTCACTTTTATTCCTTCCAAGGATATATCAGAATTCTATATATAAGCTATACTAACATGACATATTATGAAAATATAATAAATAAATAAAATAATTACTTTTAAGAAAATTATATCATCCAAATAAATAAAATTATTCCATTATAATAATAATTAGTCAACATATTTCACGATGAAAAATTAAAAACACACACCAAAACATAAAATAAATCCAATTAATCATTCCTTGTGACATGAAACATAGTTTTATCTTTGGTTAACATAAAAAATGTGTCTCAGTCAACTACCTGGTGATAAAAGTTACCATCCCAAACCAATCTAGGTAAACAACATAATTGGGAAACCAAACCCCCGTCTACATTTGGAGTGCACCACCTTAAAGGAGAACATTTTTCATCCTTCCACCATCCAATAAAAATTTTCATATCCATTATGGATTATTTAGTTTATTTACTAAAGTGTATCACAAATATAATTTTTTTTAAATCCATGCGGTTTTAATAATGAAGCAAAATAATTTTGACTATAAAACATAACATATTAAAATTCATAAAATCATTTCAAAATTTTTTGTTTTTTTGGAAATAAAAATAGTTATTTGAAAAATTATATTTTTTCCAGGTCACACCCAAAATACCATGTGAGGTAACCACTAATAAAGAATTTAATAAAATTATATTGAAAACAAAATAATTTTTATTTTGTTATATAAAATTTTGTAAAGTAATTTAGAAATCAAAATATTTCCATTACCAAATATAGTTTTGATAGATAAAGAAATGTAAATTATTTATTGAGTTTTGCAGAAAAAATACTATTAATACTAGTGATATAAAAACATTATATAATTAATATATTTTTTTTGTAAAAAATAAAAACACTATGTTAATGTATATAATTATATATATAAAGGACATAAAAAGATTACTTTCAGTAAATTTTAAATCATATAAAAACATTTCAAAGGTAACTCCACTATGATATCCCTTAATTAAACAAGGATATTTATACAAAGGTAATATTATATATTGAAATTGTTACTCCCCATGCTTTTAAAAGGAAAAAATAATGTTCAATATATGCACCACAAATATTTATGTCTTCTCAAATGTAGATGACAAGCAACACCGAGCTTAAATGACATGTGGAATATATAACCATTATAACTGTGACATTAAATTTAAGGGTATAAATAATATGAACTACGTTATGATATATATATATATATATTTATTTAATACTCAGTATAAATTATTTACAGTTTTTTAGAAAATAGTCAATCAATATTTAGTTAAATAATTTATTTCTTTTAAAAATCATTTTCATCAAATATAATATTTATTTATTTTTTCTAGAAAAAATATTCTAAATACTTTTTGTAACACATATATAACATATTTTAAAAAAGTTAATTAAATTTTAAAATCATAACATATATAATTACTTTCGTTGAACGTTATTATTTTTTTTAATTAATGATTTTTCAGTTAATAGTGGTAAATAACGATTTTTCTAAAAATGAAATTTGTTTTAAATATATATTATGAAAAAAATATACCCTTAAATTTATGAATATTATTTAAAGTATATTATCTTTAATATAGTTATATTTAATCCACATACATTATTTTTAATGAACTTCATTTTGGATTTTAGTATATGTTTTTTTTTCTATGATTAAAAACAAGATTTTTCTCAAATCCATTGTATATTTGCATAATGATTTTATTTTTTAATTAATTTAAAAAACCCATAATAATGAAAGATAAAAATTAAATTTAAAAAATTATATATCAATAAAAATTAAATAATTTTCCTAAAATTATTATTAGTAGTCATAGGATTAATATTTAATTATATTTTTCATGAAAATATACATCTAGAAAACCCTCATTTTCATCGAATATTTAAGTAAAATTGGAAATTAATTTTATCCACTTAAATGTATTGAATTTATTAAAATGTATTAATTTTTTGGAATAATAATAATAATATTATCTAATATTTTCAAAATATTTTTTAACAATATTAATTGTTACAATAGTTAATATTTATTACTAATATTAAGTTGAAAAAGTGTTAACCCGGGGTAAACGAAAATGATAAGTGTAAAAATAAACTAAATAATTTTCTAACATTTATTTTATTGAAATATAGAAATTAGTATTTATATGTCTTGAGAAATATCAATTTTTTACCCTTTTGGAATGTGAAAAATTTCGGTACACTTTTTTAAAAAAATTACAAGTGTGCCACTCACCCCACTTAAAAAGGATACTCCTCTCCTCTCTTATTCACACTATATAATTCATTTAAATTAGACAATACCTATCCATATATATTAATTAATTACCTAAAACATGTTTTATCCCATATTTTTATCATAAATACATCTTAATAATCATAGTGTTTCTTACTCAAGGAGGTTGTCTGGTGGAGAGGCACTATGATTAATTTAGCATCTATTATTAATTTGTTCTTCCGCCTCCTTAAAATATTATTAAATTTGGACTATATATAAAAAAATTATCTAAAATGTACGTATATTAGATTAATTTAATTTAATAATATAAAATCATCTCTTAATTCATTGAATGGGATAACAAATCATTATTTAGTTGTATGGCATACTGCCGCCTTGGAAAACAATGACATTCATTTTCCCTAACCGCCTCTATTGGAATGGTATAATGATGGTATATATATATATATATATATATTATTTTTACATGATTTTATTTTTTTTGAATGTGATATAACATAATCATTTTTATTCCCATTACATGGGGGATTCCTTAATATTTCCTGTGTATATAGGGGGATACCACCTCATGATGCGATGATATTTGATTTTTCAGTAATACATTACAAGGATGGAAATAATTTAAATGTTTTATGAATATATGTGATATAAATTTTATAGTTATGATATCAATTATATATTTATTATTTTTAAATTATAATATATCATTTTCTTTCTTACATTAAAAATTGATAATGTCGTTTGTGCAGACATGTGGACTACAACTTCACAAAGTTATGTGATTCTTATTTCATCACCAAAACACATAAATGATAAATATAATTAAATTTAAATAAATAATATAGTATATATTATATTTTTAGGATAATTGAATGAAAAAAACACTAAACTAATTTTCAAAATGATATTTCTATAATATAAAATTTACTCATGCGTATGTACGACCTATCATCTCTAGGTTTTTAACAAAATTAATTATTCAAAACCATGTTTCCTGATTGTTATGATAAGTAATATATATTTAAAAATATAATAAATAAATAAATATTATTTATAATTATATTTTTAATTAGTGACATCATTTTACATAGTAAAAACACCAAAGTTCTTTCAAAATAATGAACTAACCTTCCTCAAAACACCCATCGTGGGCCTAATTGAATATTTCTAATATGCACTAACAAGATAAAAAATAAATGATTTATTTATAAATTATTAAATATTTATAAATTTCTATTGAAATTATATAATTTATATAGGATTATTATAAATATGTTAATTTCCACATCTGGGAAGTCAAGACTCGAGGAAATGGTTTTCTTATCTCACTTTTACATCAGTGAGAAAAAATACATATTCACCCCTAACTATTATTTTATTGGGTATGTACTTAACATAATTCTATTTAATCATTATTCCCAATGAAAATTAATTTTATTTTTAAATCAATATGTGGTTAATTATTTTTATTGGGTTTTAATACATAAATTACCGAAGCTGAAAGGTACTTAAACTCAATTTCTCTTCATTGAGGAATATTGTAATGTTACAGTACTACATTCTTCTTTATGGTGTAAATACTTCCCCATTATACATTCTATATCATAAAAATAATTATTTTTATTATATTTAATGTTTCATGTGAATTTACTCTTTCAGGGGGATTACGATATAAATGATTACTAAAGTGGGAAAGGCATTATCTTATAATCTCATTCTTTCTGGATTGATTGTGATGAATTTTACATAGGTGAAAACATTTTTCTATTATTTAATTAAAAAATATATATTTTATTCTTCTCTTGTTTTTAATGTTGTCAAAATCTTTAATTTCATCTTAATCCCTTATAATTTAACGATACATCAGAAATTGTTTCTATAAGTGACACAAATCTTGTATTGTCATTTAGATTATATATATTTGTTTTCTATATACATGTTTTCTAAAATTTATTTAAAAATTATATTTTATAAGGTTATATAATTTCAAAAATCAATTTGACATGTTCTTTTACAATATATTATATTTTTAAATTAAATTTAGTTTCATTTTCCAAACGTGCTAATTTTTTATCTCTTTTTTATAATATTTTAAAAATAATGATAATTTTTTATAATTATGGAATGGAGGGATTTTCCCATAATAATTTCTATTATTTTCACTAAGGTTTTATTTATATGTTTTAAGGAATTTTGTTATTTAAAAAAATTAATTATGTTTTTTGTATTTCTCATTTTTAAAAGAGCTTTTTAAAATGAAAATGTTATTTGGATAAATAATGTTTTTAATGATATTTTATTTGTATTTCAATTAAATAACACGAAAAACCCTTTTTATTTCATGTTATAAAAAGGGTATATTTCTTAATGATAGCATTATTTTTATTTCTCTTGATGGATTATGATTGTTTCATAGATATTTTTTCAAGGAAATAATTTATTTTCCATGATTTAATCATATCTCAATGAGTGTCTTCATGGAACCATTTCATAATATAAAGATAGTCATCCTTAAAAGAGATTATTATGAAAAATATTTCATTATATGTGTTAATAATTTATTAAAAATATTTTTAAATAACATGTTTATTTTCCATAAGTTAACCATGTTTCAAATTGATTTTTGTGGAACCCATTTTTTTTATTAGTTAATTGGGTTTCAAAGATATTGTTATGGAAGATATTTCTTTTTTATAGGCTAATCATGTTATGATTATATTGATATAGAAAAAAAGTTAGCTTTCATGGGATGATCATGTATCAATGAGATTTTAAGAGAACGTGTTTACTTTCGATGGGTTAATCATGTTTTAAAGATAATTATAAGGATCTTTATTTCTTTTCTACAAGCCAATCATGTTAAATCGATATTTTTATTTGACAAATTTATATTACCAGGGATAATCATATGAGAAATATATTTTTATATAATCAATTTATTTTAGAATAGTTATTCATGTTTCGAGGATATTTCTATATAACCCATTTGTTCTGAACAAGTTAATGATGTTCTAAATAGAATATGATAGAACCCATATATTTTCTATGGTTTAAGCATGTTCTGAAATTAGTAAAGGTTGTTTCTACGAGTTTATGAAAAAATGATTTCACTATGTAATTAATTCATTAATTTCACATGGATGTTATTAATGATAATAGTTGACCTAGAGAGTTATAGGTGATCTCATTATAGCTTATATAACAAGTGCACCGATATAGCACAAGGTGAGCCAGATATAACATATACGAGCGGTACACACAGATAGTTCTATAATTCATTGTATTGTGATTATATTACCATGATAGATATTGGGAGTTGAAAATATTTTTATTCCAATTTTAAGGGTCCTATAATGGTTCTATGACTATAATGTCCCAGGATACCAATATGTTTTATTTATTCATTCTATGGGTGATAAATGATACCTCTGATCTATATAAATATCACGTGCCTCATGATTGATGATTTTAAAGATTCGTTTCTATTTTATGTCCTTAGTCCATGTTTTAATTATTGATGATTTTTGTATTTATGTGTATTAGTAATCTTATGTTTTTATCACTCAATTTAATTATGTCATCATACCCTTATACTCATGTAATTTTCACTGATGAAATTCAACTATTAACGATTCTGTTTACCCATAATGATCATTTGACCTCACCCATATTTTGTATAATATTTCCCTAAGTTATAATGAATAATGTAAAATGATATATTTATTTCGTGGTCTCATATACCAGATGATAAAGACCATATCTTAAAAAAAGAAAACATTGTTTAATATAGAGAAATTATTATTTAAATATATGTATATTTTTTATGTTATAGTTTTTTTTCTAATTATAAAAAATATAATATTAAATTATTATTTATAATGTAAGTTATTAAATAAATTCATTTTTTTGTTTTCTGTTTTTTATGGAAATAATTGGGTCACCTTAATCAGTATCAATGCTCGAAATGTAAATATAAAGATTTTATATCTGGGTTTGGGAGTGTGGTTTCATGGATGTTATAGTTGGTATCAAGGGAAAGGTTTATATAACTTAGGAGATTAGTGTTTTTTAATATGATTTTATCCTAATATTTATTGATACCATCATTGGCCTAAATGATTTCGGTTTACCATATGTTCTACGTCTTAGACACCTATTTTGAGGATTTATGTTACGATATACTGAAGTGATTATTGGAAATTTTGGAGACTTTTTAGGTTAATGTTTATTTAAAGATTCAGTTTAATGTGAAGTATTTATTAATATATTTAATAAAGAAGTATTATGTTATTGAAAACATTTTGGGATTTAAATGATCTTTTATAGTGAGTAAATTTTTGGAACTCATGATTTATTATATAGACGAACATGGTATTGAAATGTTATTTGGTGACTAAGTGATTAATGATATTTCAGTAACAGATAGATATAATTATGTTATTACAATCTAAACGGTATGATATATTTATGTTATTACACTCCATCCATGGGCGTAGATCCTCATGTCATACCCCACTCTACGAAGCCATGTGCACATGCTTATATATAAGTAACCACCAACCATACAATCCATTTCCCTTCAGAAAATACTATTCACACAACAACCCACATGGGATTCCACTTCATTCCTTAACCCATTAACACATTACCATTTCACATCAATTAACCATTCACCCAACTCCCATGTGTTATTCCAATCTCACTAAGCATTCAATTCTAGACCCATAACCTAGCCCATTATGGTATTTATTAATTTTACACATTAACCCTTATAACCTATTCCTCATTCCATGAATCAACCATTCATGCCAACATATTTATCAAGGGATATACAATTCATTACAATAAGGCCACTTGTTTAATAACAATCCCTAAACCCGGGAAAAGCCGGCACATCCCATGGATGGCCCAATTAGGTCATGTCCATCCCAACACATCCCACGGGGATCATGAGGGTTCCCATTTTCCATTTTAAACACCATTATAACCAAGAATGCCGAGGTTATTGAAAACTTAACCAAGGGAATCAAGAACACAAGTAATCATGCACAAAAACCCTAAATAACCATGGGATATAACTTGTAAACCACCTACCTCAAATCCGTAGTTGAACGCACCCTCAATCTAGTCCTTAGACCTCGACTCAACCAAACCTTGGAGATTAAACCTAGAAATCACCCATAGATAGGGTTTTAGTGTTTCATATCAAGAGGGAGAGAAGACACAAACCCTAATCCAAGAAAAGAACCAAGGAGAAGATTAGCCTTACCCGGAGCATCAATCTGCAACCAACGACACAAAAAACACCTTAGAAACTAAGGAGATCGATCTCTTGGAGATCTTGGGAGAATCAGTTCATTCATAGGGAGAAGATGAAGGATATGGAGGAAAATCCCGAGTTGGGGTTATAAATCCTGGCGTGGCAATTTTGTAAATTTTCCAACATTAAGTGACAGAACGTTTTATCCGTATGGTTTAGAAAACTGTGCGCAAACCGTGCACACGCCACTGCCTGGAGGAGGGTTAGTTGCATGATTTAGCTGCACAGTTTGGAAAACTGTGGGAAAACTGTTTTCTCGCTTCTGTCCAGAGGAGGGAGAGTCGGACGACTTAGTCTGGGCAGGCCCCACGGTTTGGCTGACTGTGCGCAGGCCGCGCACCTTGGTCTGCATTGGCTAGACATCCCTTCTTCCGTTCCCCGAGCCCCCGGAACACCTCCAAGGCCTCTCAAGCTTATAAGAAACATTTTAAAGCCCAAAAAACAAAGGGTTTAACCAAAAAAACAACAAAACATACCTATCCAAAAACTGGGATCTTTCAACCTCCCCACCTTATAACGGCTTGTCCTCTAGCCAAGATTCTACGCCTCATTGCACCACCGAAGAGAAGAGTTCGGGCCACTGAGCTAGCATATCTGATTCCCACTCCCATGTTTTTCTTGAACATTCTCATGCAACCATAGTACTCACAATAATAGCACAACCTCGCCTCGTAAGACCTTTTCACTACGATCCACCACACGTACTGGATGCTCCTAAAAGGACACATCAACCTCAAGCTCCACATCCTCATCATCAACTACATGAGATGGGTTAGGGTGGTACTGTAGAAGCTGCGACACATGAAACCAATCATGCATCCCCCCATACCATTGTGGAAGAGCCAACCGGTAAGCCACATGTCCGAACCTCCCCACAATCTCAAAAGGTCCCACATACCTGGGCGCTAACTTACCCAGCTTCTGAATCCAACAGTGACCCAACCTTGGAGACACCTGAAGGAACACCTTATCACCCACCCAAAACTCAAGAGGTTTATGCCTCTGGTCTTCATACGAATTCTGCCTACTCTGAACCGTAGTTTGTCGCTTCTGGATCAAATGGACTCTTTTTGGAGTCTCCTACATGAGACTTGGCCCCAACAACTCAGATTCACTGGCCTCTAGCCAACACAACGTAGATCTACCTGGCCTCCCGTAGAGTGCCTCAAACGTTTCCATCTGAATCATAGCCTAAAATAAGTTGTTGTTGGAAAACTCAACCAATGATAGATGTCTCTCCCAAGAACCACCAAAGTCCAAGACATGAGCTCTTAACATGTCCTAAAACACATGGATCGTACGCTCTGACTACTTGTCCGTCTGTGGGTGGAAAGCCGTACATAAAAACCCTTGCGTACCAAGATCCTTCTACAACCCATGCTAGAAACATGATTTGAAATGTGGATCTTGGTCTGAATCTATGGTCTGTGTCACCCCATGCAACGCCCTACTTCCCGAACATACAGTTCACCCAATTGGTCGACTGTAATGGTCTCCTGAATCGGTAAGAAATGAGCCACTATCGTTAACCGGTCCATGACCACCCAGATTGCATCATTCTACCGTGGCATCCTTAGAAGACCCACAAAAAATCCATTTTTGCATCATCCCACTTTCATTCCGGAATGGGAAATGGATGCAACAAACCCCATAGGTGTTGATGCTCGGTCGTCACCTGCTGACAGTTAAGGCAATGTGCCACAAAGCCCACAACTTACATCTTCATTCCAAGCCACCAAAACTGCCTTCAGAGATCACGGTACATCTTGTTCAAACCAGGATTCCTATCCCACATTGATGCATGGAACTCACACATCAACTCTTCTCACAAACTCTTTGGCACAACTACATGATCACGAACAAAAAAAACACTGTTTTCGCCGATGGACCAGCCAGAAGATAGCTCCCCACCATTAATCTTTTCCTTCGTAAAAAAAACACTCAGGATCACCAAGCTGACTTTACTTAACTCGACTCAAAAACATCGACTATACTTTAAAGGAAGCATGAGTGACCTTAACACTCTCTTCCTGCACCTTCAGGTGCATCTATGCAAACCATGCCATCACCTTCAACTCGGTGCTGGACTCTTGAACCACCTGATTCTGAACCATCCTGCTCAGAGAATCAGCTACACAGTTCCCTTTCCTGGTGTGTACACCAACTCGAAGTCAAATTACTAGAGGTATTCAACCCATATTTGCTGCCGATGATTTAGATCCCGCTGTGAGAAGATGTACTTTAAACTCTTATGGTTGGTTGACACAGTAAACCGCTCCCCCAATAGATTGTGCCTCCAGCATATCAAGGTGTACACTACTATAGCCCAAATCAAGATCATGAGTGGGATATTTCCGCTCATGGGGTCTCAACTGCATTGACCCAAAATCCCCAACTCACTCATATTGCATCAACACTGCCCGAAGTCCAATTCCGAACACATCACAAAACATGATGTACTTATTACCCGACTCAGGTAAGATCAAGATAGGTGCGGTTTTCAACCGCTTTCTCAACTATTTAAAGGCATTCTCATAATCCCTAGACCACTAGAACCTGATTCCCTTCTTAGTCAAGCCCGAGAGTGGTGCTAACAAGCAGGAGAAATCCTAAATGAATGACCAGTAATACCCGACCAAACCCAAAAAACTCCGAAAATCAGAAACATTACAGGGCCACTCCCAAGATACAACAGCCTGCACTTTATTTGGATCCATTGAAACACCTTCCATTGAGATGATGTGACATAGGAAATGCACCTCACCTATAGAGAAGTGACACTTTGATAGCTTGGCGTATAGCCGGTGCTATCATAGCGTACCCAAAACGATGTCAAGATTTTGGACATGATCGTCATGTGTTTTCGAGTACACTAAGATATCATATACAAAGACAACCACAAACAGATCTAGATAGGGAAGAAAGATTTAGTTCATCAAATCCATAAACATCTCTGGTTCATTCGTCAAGACAAAAGGCATTACCACAAAGTCAATCAACCCGTACCGACTATAGAAAGCTGTCTGCGGTATGTCGGAAGACCTCACCCTCAACTGGTGATAAAATGACCACAGATCAATCTTAGATAACACTGATGAACATACCAACTGATCAAACAGGTCATGAATTCTAGGAATAGGGTACCTATTTTTCACCGTCATCTAATTCAACTTTCGATAGTCAACACATAGCCTCAACGGCCAATCAACCTTCTTTGCAAAAAGAATAGGAGATCCCCAAGGAGACATACTAGGACAGATAAACCCCTTATGCTCAAGCTCCTCAAGCTGAAACTTCAGTTCCTAGAGTTCTGACGGTGCCATTCGGTATGGAGGAATTGAAACTGGCTCCGCTCTCGGCAGTAACTCAATCGTGAACTCAACATCCCTCTCTGGTGGTAAGCCCAGGAAATCATCATGGAAAAAATCCTGAAACCGATTCACCTTGGGAGGAAAATTAAATCATTCCCTTCCCTCATAATCATCAAGCATGAGACATGCCACTTGAGCTATGAGTCCACTCATTTGTTGACAAAACGGTCCCACATGCCCTGATTGAACATCCCATTCGCCACAGTGGACATAAACATCTCCCTCAAGTGACCTAAATGATACTCTGTGACGCTAGCAGTCTATATGCTCCCGATACAACACCAACCAATAAATTCCCATGATTAAGTAAAAACATGAAATATCAAGATCAAACAAATCCCACAGAAAATGATACCCACCATCATCTAAGGTACATCCCTTGCACTTCTTGATATCCTCAACCCGCACTCCCAACGGAGTGTCAATCGACATAACTCCAACCAATACCTCCATAGGTAAATCCAGAACTACTATAAGTTTAGCATAAATGAAAGATTGTGTGGAACATGTGTCAAACAACACAGTAGAAAGCATGGAAACTACAAGGATCTTACCTTGAATAGTTCACGGTCCGGCCTCGCCGTCACGTGGCGCAAAATGAACTGCATGAAGCTATACTATTCCTCAACCCTGGGCTCTAGCCTGGGAAACCTACGCCGCACTGCCCTACTAGCATGAGCGATCTTTACCTAGAGTCCCACGTCCACCGCCCCTGCCAGTACGACTCGTGGAGCTCCAACTTCCAGCCTGATATGGGGAAACTGATCCACTTCCCATATCTGGTACCTGCCTTCCACCATCAAATTCCCCCACCAACTGAGGTTTCCTGCAAAACCACTGCAATGTCCCATCCTTCCGCACGAATGGCACTCAACTGGAGGCCAAGGACACTGACCATGAATATACCTTGGCCTACCGCACTGATATCAGAATGCCTGATTTCTACTCTGAGAGGCTAACACTCTCTTCCAGCCACTTTCCACACTTCCTCATTGCTGTTTGTTCTCATGGCGTCGCTTCCGACCCTCACTAGCTGCACTACTAATCTGCCACACTGGCACCACAAGCACACTACCCGAAGTCCCTTCAGGTTTACTTTTGAGATCAATGCCTGATCTACTACATCTTCGAACCTCTTCAAGCGGAAGATGTTTACATGAGACCTGATGTCTTGTCTCAACCCATCCTAGAAGCGCCTCTCTATAGCTGCCTCATCCTCTACTAACACTGGGACAAGGAGTCTCAAATTAGTGAAGCGACTAGCGTAGTCTTTCATCGATAGAGATCCCAGAGTCAGGCTCATAAAATATGTAGCCCGCACCTGACTTAAAGTCTCTGGGTAGAAATTCTCCTTCAACTTCTCCGGAAAAACCTTCCCTGACATTCCGTCATCCTGTTCGATTTGGGTCTGAATGTCCCACCAATACCTAGCCTGTCCCCGAAACATATAATCATCCAGCTTCACTCACTTTTTGATAGGGGTATCCCGATGGTCCAGTATTGTCTGGACAAACTCCGACAAAAACTCAGCTTCCTCTGGCCCACCCTATCCGGTGAAAGTTGGAGGGTGCTGCAGCTGGAACCTCTGGGTGAGCTCAAACATACTCGGTGAAACCAGCCCTGGGTCCCGATCTATCATATGAACAAGGCGAGCCATGTTCTATCGGAACTGATCATCTCAACCTTCATTGATCACCAAATTTTCATGCTCCTCTACTGGTGGATTGTTCTCAGCAACATCCTCTTGTTGCCCAACTAGCACCTGATTTCGTGGTGGCATTTCTCTACATTACCAAGAACAAGATTTAGTACACATTCTACCAACCCACACAACATTTTACAGAGCATTTTCCCCTTCACATGAATCACTTATATTTTATTAACATAGGTTAACCACTTGTTTTAATTCATTCTTCTCATTATTTCTTGGTTTCTTGAAATTCATGATGCACCCTACCTTCCTGTATCACACACCCATCCCGTGTGTGTTCCTAACAGAATGCACGTCACCTATCTCACTAGGTTCCTACACTTATGCATGAATGAAAATCCTCGTGCCATTAAGGTCGTGAGCCAAATATGATAAAATAGTCACATCGAACCACATGTGCATCACCGAACGGTGAAATATCATCAATTATAACAACACACAACTATGAACAACCTTCCCCGACCAGGGTGACTTGGGTTTCCACCGTACCTGGGTTAGCTACTCCCAAGAACGAGCTCATTACCAAGGCCCAACACATCATAACCAATGGATACCAATCCCAACTAACAAGACCTCAAAGAAGGAGAAGAAAGACCTCCTTTGATACCACTTTGTAACATCCCCGACCCAGAATCCACAAAACCAGTACTCCGAGACAGGTGGTTACATGACCATAATCGTGCCTCCCCATTTGCCAAAGGCTGCTGACTAGCAGCATGAGTCGTTGTAGTCAAGTGGGGAGACTATACACCCTTTTTAACAGAGTAAACCACAATAGAGATAAACCAAATAGCGGAATCAAGATCCAACAACAAGGAACATGTATAACAACCAATTCCAATAATAATAACTATGCCATGTCATACTACAAGTGAAAGAGTCAACAAATGCCCCAAAATAAAGACATGAACATAATCCCCAAAATGGTCTCGACTCCATGTCTGGATCCTCCACCAAGTGCTACCCATGTCCACTCAGCTAACTAGCAAGGACCCTTGCCCTTGTCCTGACCTACAACTATGAAGTCTGCTCGGGTACCCAACGGCAACCCATGCAGGGTGTGAGTACAACTAAGTAGGCCACCACCAATGGTGTCTACAAAATATCCAGTATAAATAGGTAGTGAATGCAAAAGGGGTATGAATGATAAATACGAAGTGATTAATTATGGTTCCATTAACAAATTCAAAGCAAATACATTACCACCTCTATTTCCATTCTTTTCACATCAATTACCATTACTTACCATTTCATCCCATTTCCATCGGTTAGTCACATTAATCATGTTACATGGGTCTAAGGACAACAATCACATGCAATAGGGTAAACACAATGTTATCCTACATCACTAGGACTAACCCCTCATAGAAAACATATCCTCACCTTGAAGCCTCGGTCTGGGTGGATGCAACCATTGGGAGAATAGACCCTTAGTCCCATTTCCTAATCTGTGCATTTATAGTGGATTTTAAAACCTCAGACTTCACTTGACCCGTGGGCGTAGATACCCATGTCATACCCCACTCTACCAAGCAATTTTCACATGCTTATATATAAGTAACAATCAACCATCCAAACCATTTCCCTTCGGCAAACAATATTCACACAACAACCCACATGGGATTCCACATCATGCCTTAACCCATTAACACATTACCATTTCACATCATTTAACCATTCACATAATTCCCATGTGTTATGCCTATCTCACTTAGCATTCAATCCTAGACCCATCACCTCGCCCATTATGGTCTTAATTATTTTACACATTAACCCTTTCTAAATGTTCATCATTCCGTGAATCAACCATTCATGCCAACATATTTGTCAAGGGCTCTACAATTCATTACAACAAGGTTACTTCTTTAATAATAATCCCTAAACCCGGGAAAAGACGGCACATCCCTTGGATGGACAAATGAGGTCATGTCTATCCCATCACATCCAATGAGGATCGTGAGGGTTCCCATTTTTCATTTTAAACAACATTATAACCAAGCATGCCAAGGTTATTCAAAACATAACCATGGGAAACAAGAACACATGTACTCATGCACAAAAACACTAAATAACAATGGGATATAACTTGTAGACCACCTACCTTGAATCCGAGGTTGAACGCAGCCTTAATGGATCCCTTAGACCTCGACTCGACTAACCCTTGGAGCTTCAACCTAGAACTCACCCAAAGATTGGGTTTTAGCGTTTCGAAAGAAGAGGGAGATAAAAAACAAACCCTAAACCAAGAAAATAACCAAGGAGGAGATTATCATTACCCGGAGCTTCAATCCGCAACCAACGGCACCAAAAATTCCCTAGAAAAAAGGGAGATCGATCTCTTGGAGCTCTTGGGCGAATCAGTTTGTTCCTTGGGTGAAGAGGGAGGAAATGGAGCAAAATCCAAAGTTCGGGTTATAATTCCCGGTGTAGAAATTTTGTAAATTTTCCAAATTTAAGTGTCCGCACAGTTTATCTGCATGGATTGGCAAACCATGCACAAACAGTGCGCACGCCACTGCCTGGAGGAGGGGGAGTCGCCCAATTTAGCCGCACTGTTTGGCAAACAGTGCGCAAACTGTGCGCTCGCTTCTGTCTAGAGGTTGGAGGGTCATACGGCTTAGTCTGGGCAGGCCGCACAGTTTGGCTGACCATGCGCAGGCTGTGCACCTTGGTCTGCTTTTCTCAGACATCCCTTCATCTGTGCCCCGACCCCCGGAACACCCCCAAGGCCTCTCACACTACCAAGAAACCTTTTAAAGCCCCAAAAACAAAGGGTTAAACCCAAAACACAAAAAAACATACCTTTCAAAAAACCGGGATCATATAACAACATTCTAGTATGTTTAGGATAATGCTTTTGTTATAATATAAGGGAAGAAGATGAGTTTATTGGTTGCATAAGTAAAATAAAAGAAAAGAAGTTAAGATAAACCATTATCTTTAATTTTGGTAACTCCCTTTGTTTTGAACCAAAATGGTTTGTTGATGTTCCTTCTACCAAAAGTAAGGATTCTATGTGGAAGAGAGGTATGTAGGGAGATTATTTGGTCAGAGTTTGGATGAGACAAAAGGCATGGTAGGAGTGAGGAATTGGATAGAAATGGTCTCCTTTTATAATGGAGAGGATGGACTCTTTATGAATGTGTGAAAATATTATTTCATTATATAATAATATTCAGTTTCTAAAGGTCCAAAAATCATTACAGTCAAAGATATGATGACTCATGGTATAAATAAAATCATACAATAAGAATTGGATAATATTTGGATATTATTATAATATTTATAATCTTATTTATTTAAATCATTTAATAATGATGCAAATATTGCATCATTATTGTGTCATATATAATTTAATTTATTTGATTTCTAAAAATTATAATAAAAATATCATGTTGTATATAATATTTTTATATTTCCAAATAATATTTATAGTAAAAAATATGACTTATATAACACCATATAAAAATTAATTTACTAAAATATTTTTTATGTCGTTTTTACCTTTACTTTAAATTAATTAATCTATACTATCGTTATCATGAATACGTGGATCCATGGGGTCCCTAAATCGACCCAAGGATGACCATGGTCGTCTATTACTCATCCAATAAGGTTAGTACATGTGTTAAGGTAATTTTGAATAATTATGATATCTTTTTTACCTTTAATTACCCTATTTAGCTTTAACCGTGGTAAATAAAAGTCAAAATTTAGTATTCACAAAAAATTAATTTTAACTTATTGAACCACATTTTACATACTAATAACAACCATGAATGTTAGATTTTTGAAATTCAATTTAAAGAAGTGGTATGATATCATTTAAATTAATAAGTCAATTTTTTAACTATTACTAAGGGGTTTAACTATTCATCAAAAATTAATGTTTTTTTCAGAAAAATTCCAATAATTCTTCCTAAGTTATATTTGATATTTTTAACTCAAAAATGATGTAAATTTTTAAAAATTATAAACATATAATTTTTATTAAATAATTTAAAATTATTTCATGTTGTTAAAAAAATAGTGTGTTTTTAAGATACAATAACTATCGAACGATGGACACTTATTTATGTACAATTTCAAAGTGAAATTAATTATATGACCAATATTGGATTAAATAGTAAAAATATATTATAATTACACTTTAAACCCTTTTAAAAAATAATATACCCATATAAATAAATTCGATTAAATCACAGTTTTTAAATGAAATACAATATTTTTCACTATTCATAAAAATGAATTTTATCGGAAAAATTCAAAATAATTACACAAAGTAAATTATGATGTCCTAATTCTAAAGAAGGATTTTCTTTGGTCATATAGAATATATTAATGAGAACAAAACTATATTTAAAGAGGGTTATCATTTAAAATGTGGTTAATCGACCTTTTAATGTAAATTATGAATAAAATTAGATTAATTCACATTTTAAGCGTCTAACTTTTATTGGATAAATGTAAATACATTTAACAATCATGTATAATCATCTTGTAGTTAGTTTCATTCATTCCCACCAATAAAAAGGCTAGGAGTTAACTACCATTAAAAATAATAATATTATATTTTTAGTGTGCATCGTATGATTTCAAAGAAACCCGTTATTGTGTATTGGTTATGGTATTGAACATTGAAACCCCTTAAAAGTAAAATTAATATTTAATTAAAAAAATTTAATAAATATTAAAAAGACATGTTCTTTATTTACCTGGGATGTTACAGTCCCTACCAAGTGTTTATTATAACAACCTGTATGGACTCTCACGTAGACATATTGATTCATTGATATATTTTAACTACCTATTTGTACTGGTAGATTACTTGATTTATTTTATTATTGTTAATATAAATTATTATAATATATTGTATTCCACTCAGGGTTATAACAAGAGATTTAATATCATGATAGAGACTAATCTTTTATATCATGTAAAACCCATAGCCATGTGTATTAGCGACTTTATTTTTATTTTTGAGTTTTACATAGAAGAATGATCATATAATATGCAATACATTACATACATTTAGTAATAATTTATTAATTTTTATTTACATATTCCTGTATGAGTACACCACTCCCTTACTGCATGTTGAGATGCAAAATGTTAGTCTTGAGACCATGGGTGTCAAAAATCTACTATGTGTTTTGTGTTATCCTACCATGGTAATGTTCGGGTAATGTGTTCATGGCCATTACAAAAGGGTATTAAAGGTTTTTAATTTAAATTGAGGTTTGAATTTTTTTTTTTATTAAATTATTGAATATGGATATTAATAAAATTTGAAACATATGATAATTTTTATGCAATAATACTTGACAAATCTTTATCAATTAACTAATTATGGTTGTGGACCATTTACCTCCACCCAACAATACCAAACCAATTCACATCCATTAAAACACAAACTTAATGATGGATTATGTGTGTTTCCATAACTAATAGTTCATTTGAGATAATAGAGAGTAAGATATTCAATATAAAAAACATTAATAAGTTATTTACATGGTTCACTTTTTCAATATTGGGAACAATAATGAAGTATTATTATAGGTTATAACTAATTTATATCATGTTTTTTTCTAGGCAGGCTATCAAAAAATTATTTCCAAAGGATTATAATTTGACCCCTGTTGAATACCATGGAATATGTGAAATGTTTTATGAATAAAAACGTTCTAATAACCAATGATTCAAACTAAATAGATAATAAATATAAACAATTCATGCATAGAACAGTTCATTAGAAGACATTTATAATAAGATATCAAAAAACATAAAAAACCATTTTTCAAAAAATTAAAAAATATATGAAATAATATATATAATTTTAAAAAAATATTAGTTTATAAATATAAAATTATTATCCTAACGATTTCCACATGAGTTGATACCACTTAAGATAATTATTTAGGAACATTCTATTCATAAATGGTTCATCTAGTGTAATAAAAATAATATGAATTGTAATTCAAAATGAGATGTATGTTTTGATATATGTATTGAGGAATAATTTTGGGTTATGTATTGGCGATACGATCAAGTATTATTTATTTAGGAAAACAAATGAAATGGATTTCGTGATTTGAGGTTGATATGGGTGTTGATCCTTGTGATTTTAATGGATATATCATTTTATGAATATGAGACTTATGGTAGTGAATATTTTAGAATGTAACTATTATTGCTTCGAGGGGATGAGAAGTCTTTATTTGTGGTTGTTTTAATTACCACTATCCATTTTTAGTGATTTAATTACATAAGTGATAATTTTAATTAAGTTATGTATGGGAAAATTAATTTTTTTATTTTAGTTGTGGGGTCATTTTATATTTTAAGATTCATAGTTGAAATTTTGGTTTTGAAGAATGATAATTTAGAAACATTTCATTAGTATTTGGTTTTTCTATAGGGTTTGGTTTATGGAGGTGCCTATAAAAATGTTACTCATCTAATTTATAACAAAACTTTCCCCTGACTACTTATCATACTATTCAGAGTCCACAGTAGCCTGGAGGAGCCACAAGGTACATTGTGGTAACTACTCGAGAATTCTATTGAGGTTGTATGGGTTTCTAGTGGGGTCTATTTAGATATGTCAAACTACATGATTATGTAAACTTTCCTCAATTCTTATAACTTCACTTGTCATCTAGTTATTAAATATTTTTCCATGGTTCCTCCAAGGAATCCTTATTCATATATTTCACGATTCTTGATGCTTGGAGGTTTAATGGGAGTTCCTCATGAGATATAAAAGGTAAATTATTCATAATATCATTATATTTACATTTGTTTTCTATAATTTATACATATCATCTTGTAATAAGTGTTTTAAAATTAATATCACTAGAGTATAGTAGAATTCTATCTCAAAAAAAGGATTCACATTTTCCTTTTCATAGGGAGGCTCATATTGGTCTTATAATTTCCATCAATCAGTATTTCTATAGTTGGTGACTAAGGTATTTGGATTCAAATATATTATTAAATTCTTGTGTATAGAAAATATGATTATTTATGGTAATTATTTAGTTTTTTTGGTTATAATGTTTTTATATTAATTTCAAATATTTAATTCTATGGTTTTAGAATAGATGTTTTATTATTTGAATATGAAGGTTATGCAAATTGGATTTTTTAGATATTGAATTTGGGGTTATAATTATTAAATATTGAGAATGATTTTGAGAATTTGTATGTTTTAGTTATGGTATTGGTATGTTTTATCACATTCCTGACGTTCTATCAAGCCGTCTAGAAGGAATCCACTGAATTCCATAAATGGTCAGACATCCCATATATATAACAATATATATATATATATATATATATATTACATATACAATGAAATAAGTAAACATACAATGTATAACAACTACATTACTCTCCCCCATCGCATCAATACCCCGCTGTATCCAGGACACATGGCCTCCTTATCCACCCTTAACAGAGCCAATTATCAAAATTACATATGGCCATTCCCATCCGAAAAACAATATTTACCAGAATCCAATGACTAAGTCACCCAATCCTGGTGATCAACATCACCTCAGCCAATAGACCTACATTATCTTATAAGAGACAGACCCAAATCCTCTCCCACATGAAAGTCTACAATATATAAATCATGGAAGACCACATTGAATAAAACAATCAATTCTATCTTATCATGGAATTTTATATCATAAAAATGGAATAATCACTTCACAGAGAATACGTGCATATATGAAAATGAAATGACCTAAAAATGTTCCTATCAAATTCCAAGTAACCATGCCTTCCCATATCAGGCCATGTTCCAATTATTCATTACCGTATTGGGTTAAGGGTTACATACCACAATCAATAACCATCACAAACTAAGTGAGCAACCATGATAGAAATCATATAACCTAAAATCTAAGATAAATAAATATAGATTTACCCACCCAAGGAAACTCAATCTATCCCTTGGATGTAGGGATACCAACACCAAAGCACGAGTTTGAAATCCAATTACAACAATATATTATCTCTAGTATACTATAATCCCAAATAGTAATACCCGTGAATGTGAAAAAAGAAACTCTTTTGATACCATTTTGTAACATCCCAGACTCGAATAGACAACTCAAAAAATGCTAATGGGCTACGTGTTACTAACATTAGGTGAACCTCCACAAATTCCAAAGGATGTGGAATAGTAGTGAGGGTGTAAACATGTATAGTGGGGAGGATATACCATCTCGGAGGAAGATATTGCACCAGTTCAAGATTAATAATATAACATACAGTAGCTGTAAATGACTTATCAGAATTAAACCATACCTACCGAGCAGAAGCAGAGAAAGTTCATGTAAATTGTATATGTGATAATTAAATAGAATCTATGAAAAGAAAACAGAACAAAAATCCATCAATAAATTGTATTCACTAAAAACCCCAAGGATGCATCCATAGAAGGTCATACATTTAAACAAAAAAAGGCCTCCAATAGATAACTGCAGTAACTACATATAAAAGTAAGCATATAGATAAAATAATGAATGTTAAAAAATTATTAACTTTAGCTAGGCATGACGTCAAGGGGCATACTAGTCTTTATTAAAAATAGTACTATGACCTAACTCTTGAATTTTATCCTTTACCTATACAAAAACCATAAATGCTATATACGTCATCAAGGGACCATGTAGTGTATGAGATGAATCTCAATAGGATACCACCCAATGGTGCATTCCTAGTATAAGTGTTTTAGAATACATGCATATCTATGTATCTTAAAAAATGATTTAATAAGAAAACACAACTACTACTTAGTAGCCACCATGGAGTGTCACCTGATTCAGCCAATGTGATAATATCAGAGGCAAACATAGACCTTGGTTGATGGACAATGGTACCCCGGAGTCATAATGCCCAAGTGAACCCTCATGTTCCACCTCAATTAAATATCCTGGAATCATGTTCCTCTTTACACTACTAGTGTCAAAGTACCATCATCCCAAAGGCACACCTAAACAATACTAACCAGGTCCCATAGACCCCTGCTAGAAAGCTCACGTATACCCATCACATAAAAATAAGAGAATCAATGATTTCTTTCCACAAAAATAAATATAGGAACAATGAAATATTCCCTCAAATAAACAACATGAGGAACATCAATGTGTACCCTAATAACATAACCTGGTAGCCTCATCACTACCAACTGAAGGCTCCCAACCTTCCACGTTTCATCCTACAGAATGTACCCCCAAACCAATAGTATCTAAACAACAACTATCAGGGGAATCTTCACACAAAAGTGTTCATAAGAAACTCATCAAAGTGTCAAGCATGTGTGCACATGATTCAAAAGATTTTGGACATCACGAGAGAGAAAAAAATCACCAATATAATAACCCAATCTACACCATCCCTGACACCACATTTCCCTTTGACCATGTCACTCAAATCCTATGGCACTTCTAGTATGCTAGGGAATGTCCAACCAAACAGTCACATTTCCATAACTCGACGTCCATTATGTAAAATCCTATGGTCAAATCCACACAACAAAATCCAATCAATATCAAACCTATCATCATCATCACTCATGAATATCTGAGCCATGGCCACACAATTCCAAGGGTATTGGAATATTTAATCTCATATATCACGTAAATAAACTAATAATGAAACACTATAAATAGGAAATACAATTAAAATATATGTATTTCTGTAGATATCAGTTATCACATGGTAGCGTTGAGGTCTTGAATTACTCTAAGAAGAATAATCAAGCTAATAAAAATTAAACATACCAATATAAATCAATATAATCCATTTAAAACCATTTTAGAAACCTTGGAGAAAATAACCCAAAAAGAAACAACCTCTCACCTGGCCTCACTCAAGGTATACAGTTAAGGGAGTTCCCAAAGACATCCCACAAGGTATGAAAAAAATTAAATGAAATAATAGGGTACTTCTCAAAAACCCGTTATTTCACTAAAATCTTCAACTCCCCAAGTTCCAAGAAAACACAAAACAAAGTATGAATCACCGAACTCACACTCATACTATGTTCCTCATCTAGGGTCATCCTATAATTCATTCTAGAATGGGGTACACCTAAAAAACAGTAAAAAACACTCAACCAATGATAACATGGCTGAGAGGATAAATCAAGAAGAACAGTTAAAGAGGATTCAAGGTCTTACATATTGGGTTCTGATGTATCTTACAATGTTCAAATTGGAGTTTAGACACATGATCAAGAGAAAAAACAGGCCATGGCGCTACTTGTTCGTGAACTCGGATGAACCCCTATTCCCTCCACATCAAAAGAAGGATACTTCCCAATTTAATGAAAAAAATAAAAAATACATGACGTGTTCTTGGGACTACACAAGTTGTGGGTTATTTTACTATTCATTTGGTGGCTATATTTTCTATAGTCTTGATGACTAGAATACACAGCATGTACTAGGAAGTACACAACGTGAATATGGTAAACCCAATCATTGTCACTGACAATCCCACACACCATATATAGATATTACTTATCCAAGACACGAATGGAGTGTATTCAGAGTAAACGACATGTAAACCAAAAAAATCCTGTACATTACCATTTTCCCCTATTATCTAAAATATTACCAGGAAATGAAAAAAGGGAGACATGTTCCTAAAAGAAAGAACTACAATATTGAATCTTTTATGTTAATTTATCTAACATTTTATACATAGTTATTAAATATAAACTACTAATATTTAGAGCACCCGGATCTTAAAATGTTTATAAATTAGATCTAAATTCCCTGAGTAAATGGAAATTAAAATATTTAACTACTAATAAAAATTAACCATTTATCTATCATATAAGGATTATACATTTCAGTATATATGATTTAAAAAAATTATATAATAATCATTTATAAAATAAATTTTAACAATTTTATGTTTGGAAATGACAGATTCTCTGATGAATGCTAAATCGATAGAATACATCAATCATCTTTCAAATATATTAAAAAAATTGCTACATATAAACCATTATAACATATCCATATGGATTTTTTAGACCATCTAGGGTAGAAATAATTGTTGTTAAATTATATGTAATTATTTGGGTTGGTGATTTTTCAATATTTATCTACGATTTTTATCTGAAACAAAAAATTGAAATATTCTCTATTTCTATAAGATTATTTAGAATCATTAAAGAAAAGTAAAAAATTAATTTCATTAAGTAGTGATCATGGTGGAAAATTTTATAATACTTTATTTATTTATTTTTTTCACAAATTTAGGTATTAGACAAACCTTATCAACACCAATAAAAACATGACAAAAAAGAATTTATGAATGAAGAAAAATTACTATTCAATAAATTGATATAAATTTTATGAATGATCATAGTCTTCCTACCTATTCTCAGGCAGACGCACTAAGAATAGTTCGTTGTATCATGAATAGATTTTTAATATGAATAATTATTAAAAAGATACCATATTAACTTTGAAATAAAATAAAATCAAAGCTGAAATACTTTAATGTCTTTGGTTAGATGGTATATATCATAAATATAATTAAAAATAATGGTAATTTTGATAAAAAACTATGAAGGAATCTTTCTAGGACATTATGATACTTCTAAAGCCTAAAAAAATTTTAACACAAAGTTAAGGATTGTTGAAGAATCAGTTCATGTGATTTTTTATGAAACTAAACCTTTTATTGAAGAGAAATATTAAATAAATGATAAAATCGACTCTTGACAACATGAGACTTCAAACTCCTATATATGATTTTGAGAAATATATAAATGAAATAAAATTCAATCTAGAAGAACATGACACAGAATAACAAAAACATGTCTTACCATGACAGTTTAGAAACATAAATGAACATCCTTTATAAGCCATTATAGGAAACCTATACACATGATTTTGAACTATAAGAATTGCTAGAAACATAGTTGAATTCTATACATTTTTATCTCAGTTGGAACCTACGTCTATTGAAGAATATTTAGAAGATGGAATTTGTTTGTTATCCACAAAAGATAAACTAAATAATTAATATGAAATAATTTTTGGGTGTTAGTAGAAAGTCTATTATTTTATCCAACAATAGGAACCAAATTTATCCTTAAAAAATATTATCAAGGTATCATAACAAAAAATAAATATATTTTAGAGGAAAAATGATATAATCAAGATGAAGAAATAGATTATGATGAAGCCTTTTCACATGTAAACAGATTAGAAGATATTAGAATCCTTTGAGCTTGTGAATCTCATATGAAATTTAAATCATGGATGCTATGCCTATAACACCCCAGGTAAATAAAGAATATGAAATTATCATATTTATCCATATTTGTGAATAAAATATTAATATGTCTTTAAAGGGGACTCTATGCTCGATGGCATACCCAACACATAACACCGAGTTTCTTGGGAATCTTACGTTGCACTCTAATAATAAAATAATATTATTTTAAATGGCAGTTAACATGTAGCCATTGTATTGGCGGGAATGGATATAAATAACTAAAATATTATTATATATGTTTTTAAATGTTTTTACATTTATCCAATAAAAGATAAAGGCTTAAAATACGGAAAGAATTCAATTTTAGGCGTATATGCCATAGTTTTCACTAAAAGTTCACTTATCACCTTTTGATGGTGAACCGTCATTAAATATAGTTTTGTTCACTCTTATAAATTCTATTGGACCAAATAAAACTCTTCTTTAGAATCGGGACATCAAAATTTAATTTGTGTAAATTTTTGGTATCTTTCCGATAAAGTTCTTTTTTTAATGACTAGTGTAAAATGTTTTATTTTAATTCAAAACCTCTTTTTAATAAAATTTATTTATATGATTAGATTATATTTTTAATTGGTTTTAAAGTGAAATTATAATATATTTTTACCATTAAATCCAATAGTGGTCATTGGAATTAATTTCACTTTAAAATCGGACTTAAACTTGTGTCAATCTTTTGATACTTATTGTTTCATAAAAACACGCTATTTGTCATGACAGCGGAAATTAATTATTAAATTAATTAATGTGACTTATATATTTTGAATTTTTTAAAATAGACTTAATTTTTGAATTCGGAATATCAAATATAGCTTCGGGTAAATTTTTGGGAATTTTCTGAAAAACTTCAATTTTTGATGAATAGTGAAACCACTAAGTGTTAATTATTAAAACTGATTTTTCCGTTTAAATGAAATTTTGCCATCTTTGTGTTTTGAATTTCAAAAATCTGACATAAATGGTTGTGATTATGAAGTAAAATGTGGTTCAATGGGATAAAAATAATTTTTTGGTGAATAGTAACTTATTATGTTTTTAATCGCGATTAGAGGTAATTAGTGCAATTTAAGGAAAAAATGATATTATAATAAAATGGAAATACCTAGAAACATTTCTTACCCATATTGGTTGTGTCATGGTCGACCAAGAAAATCCATGGGTCATCTTGGGGACCCCATGGAGCCACTTTGTTTGGAAAATCACATTAATATCATTTTATTTAAAGTTAAAGTAAAAATGACACACACATGATATGTTTTACTAAAACAATTTTTACAGAGGGTTATAAAAGTGATATTTTTTACTATAAATATTCATTAGAAAGATAATAATATTTCCTACATCATAGTATTTTTTTTATAATTTTTATACATTAAATAAATTAAAATATTTATGACATCATGATGATGCAGTGATGACCTCATTATTTAACGATTTAAATAAAATGGAATGATAATGTAATATCTAAGACCTAAACATGTCCAAAACCTATTGGATGAGTGTATTTAGAACCCTTATCACCTTATCTTCGAAATACATCAATGTGGGACCTCTTATGTCCGAATACCATTTTAAAATAAAGTGACTTTTCTTTACTTTCCAAGAGTGCCCCTCCTCTCCTCTTATAAAAGGCCCCCACCTCTACCTCCTTTCCCACACTCCCAAAGCCTTTGGATCGGCCAACCCAGGCCCATTTTGTCTCTCAACTTCCCTCTATAGCTCCTCTAGGCCTCACTTTTGGCAGAAGTCTTCCCATGGAATCCTTTTAGCTCAAACCAAAGGGTGTTACCCAATTTTAAGGTAATGTCTTCACTTGAGTCCTTTTGTTTTATTTTGCCACTGCAACCCCCTAAACTCTTTTTATTCATTTATTTTGCAACAACTGCAGTATCTTAAATATACTAGGATGTTTTTATAAGAAGTATTATAGCTACACTTACACACACCTACATCTAATGGTTATAGAACATACTGTTTCCGTGGATGGTGAATTTATGCCTCCCAAAATGATGATTGTTCAACATTATTTTAACACCTATAAAGGTGGCCATTACGATGTCACTATATTTATATATGATATATAATATGTTTTTGTTTTACTTAAGCTTCTGTATTTTTCTTTTTGGGCATACCTTTATGGTTTCCATTATGGGTAAACGCGATATCTTCATTTAAGGAAGTGCGGACTACCGCCCCCTCAAAGTGATTTGATTCGTTAATGCCATATGTGGGACGTTTAAAGGAAGGATTTAAAGTTATTATATATGATGTTATACTAAAATTATAATAAACCTCTATATAATTATTTTTCCATTCCATAAAAATATGAAATAGAAATGAAAGTAGCGTTCATGCGTACGTACGAATTACCGCCTCCATGAACGATGCATTTCATTTCATACCTCTAAATGATTATGTAATATTATAAATACATTTATATTATGGATATATATTATATATATGATATCCAAATCATGAATATAATTCTGGATATAATGAACATTTGACCACACGAACAACATGTAATTGTAAGAAGTCCACTTTCGACTTAAGAAGCAAATATCGACAAAACAAACATTATGATTAAATAATGTTTATAACAATGAAATAAGTGATCTAAAAGGAATAATGAACAAGATAAAGGATCTTAATAAAGTGGAAATTAACTTATTTTTTTTATTCAGGACATTAAAGAACGATCGTTTCAAGTCGGACCTGAGGTAAGGGATACTACTCCACTCTTTCTTTTTAAGTACACATTTTTATGTCATTCCTTTTAAAGCTCATCTTTCTTGTTATTGGGATGTTATTTTATATTAATATTACTATAATTTTTATGTTCATGTGATGAGAGACCCTATTCTCTCTCATCAATCCATTTTGGACGTTTTATGTGGCGCCGTTAGGCTGCCTAATTTTCGTAAGAGATCTAACCTCTCTCTTTCTTTTTAAGTACTCTCCTTTATGTAACTTCTTTTAAGCTCCTCTTTGTTATGTTGGGGGATGTTCTTTTATATTATTATTTCTATAAACATTATTTTAATATGATTAGATACCCTATTTGATCTCATCAACCAATTTTTGTAAGTATTATGTGGCGTCGTTAGGCTGCCGAGTTTTCGTAAGGGAATTTTCATCTCACTTTTATTCCCATGAGATTTATGCTACATTTTCTACAATTTCCTTTGAGTGGAGTATGTACTGCAAATTATTTTACTCATTTTGTAATATACTTTCTTTTATGAGTATTTACATCAATGTTGTATTGTACTTCTTTCACGAGGTGTATGTTTCGAAAGATACCCATGTCGGTAAGAGAACCTTTCACCCTCCTCTTTTTAAAAGACTTCTTTTGTTGGGTCTTTTAATTTACATATAGTTATGTTGGGATATGTTCTCGTATATCCTTATTGATGTAAATTTTATGTCCAAGTGATAAGATACCCTTTTTTTATCTCCCATCAACTCATTTTGATGTGACGCCGTTAGGCTGTCAAGGGAACTTCTTAACCCAATTTCAATTTCTTTGGGTTCAACATGTTGTTATTGAATATGTTATCCTTTGAATATGTGTGAATGACCATTCATTATTTTAAACATAATATCCACTTATATTTGGTGTATTCATTTGTCACACATAATTATTTAATTGATTTATCCTTAAACCACGGATACCGTCTTTGTAAGGGACTTCGTCTCAATCTCCATTCATTGAGGCATATTCTGTTTTATACACAACCTTATTTTATACGGTGTATAAACCCCTTTGACTTTTAAATTTATTCAAAAGGAATATTTTTTATATGAAGTGTTTATTAAACGACAAAAGGGAATGTTTTTGTCGTATGTATACAGCGACAACGAATTCTCCTCCGTCGTGACTATTATTTGAGTTTTGGATTCCTCTACAAGCCATACCTTCTTTTTAAAAGAAAAATAAATTCCATGTTTTACTTTTCTTTTATTTTTGTATTGAAAATGGTTTTCATAATGTTTTTATATCAATGTGTAGTATTGATATCTTGTGATTGAAAGGTGGAAATGTTATGTTTCCTTTATGCATGTATTATGTGGTACGATTATGTTATGGTTCTTGGGCATTGTTATGAAGATGGGTGGTTCCATGATAAACTAAGGGCGGGTGAGCCCGATATAGCTCTCCAATGCATTGGGTAACGCGAAGGAGTGAAACGATAAGGTTTCTCCGAAGAGATTTAGGGAATATACTGTGATGGGTATTCTAAACGTAACCAAGTGGGTTGCTCCCTACGTAAGAATGTTATGAATGCCTCAAGTTACCTTTATGTCTTATGATTTCTATGATTTATTCATGGTTTGATGAGGTATGCTAAAGTGCCTATGTTTTATGGGTAAATTATGATTTCATTATTATGTATATATGATCTCATGTTTCCTTTCCATATTTTTATATCCCTTACTGAGATTTTTTATGCTCATCCCATGTTTTTAAAATGTTTTTCACAGGTCAAGGGAAAGGTACGTGATGTGATGATAGTGTCAAGGATGTGCTAAGAATGAATCCATGTTTTATTTTAAATATGTTTCCGTTGATGGGAAGAATGAATATTGTCTTTTATATAACCACTTTGTTTAAATGTGGAATGTAATGCAAGTTTCATGATCTAATTCTCTAAAACTCTAAACCTGAAAAGATCCTCAATGTGTAATCTTGTAATAACTCAAGATTAAGTAAGGTTTAAGGCTGGGGCCTTATAGTTGGTATCAAAGGCCGGTTTAGATAACTTTAGAGGTTAGGGTATTCTCTAAGCATAAGGGACATTACCATAATGGTTAGGATTTCAGAAAGAGTCCTAGTTTTAGATAAAGTGAATGAGTAAGTATATCTTAGTGTTTACCTTCCTCATTAGTAACTGATGGTTTTGTTGATGTACTCACAAGACATTTCTGTTTTTAGTGAATGGCTGGATCTTGCAGGCACCAAAGTGACAATTGGTTTAAAGCAAACTGTGGTGGTTCTCTGAATAAGAGACTCGATGAAATGGGGTATTCAATGAGGAAAATCGTGGTTGTTTTAAACCAAGTATCAAGGAGTCATGATCAACCACGGGAACCTTGGTATGTTCTATAATGAATCATGTAAGAGATGACCAATCGATGTGGAAGTTCTGGTAATAATTAAAAAGGTAACCATTAGGGTTTATATGATCCTTACTTTTGAGGTAATTATGGGTTATTATATGTTATGATGGAAAATGAAAGGCATGAGATAAATTTGAGGTTAAAATATGAAATGTTTATTTTTGAAGATTTTATCTCATTTTGGGAAAGGTTTTGAGAATTATATAGTTTTGTAAAAAGGACAACACGCAGACCGTGTGGTAACTTCGTCGCGTCGGACAATGCTGCGGGAATCGAACCCACAACCAAAGTGCGATTGGTATTTATCACCTACCACTAGACTACGTGAAGTCCCAAGTTAGTTTGACTGATTCTTTCTAGTTATATGATTTTATGAATTAATATTATGTTGATTTTGGGTTATTTATGAAAATGATCAACCTATCATGGAGGATATGTGATTAGGTTAATTACATTTCAATACGAGACTTTAGGAGCAACTGATGTTGTTTGGAAATAAATGTTATGATTTAACTTGGAAGACTATGTAACTAAATCCTTCAAATATTTTGGTTTCATTCATATTTTGGTTTACTTTGAATAATTTTATGGATAAATAGTTTATCTAATGGTCCTCGTTGAACTTTGGGTTTTGTTGGAAAAATTTTGGAGGTTAAGAATATAATTTATTTTTATAAAGGGTTATCCATTTTTGGATTATCTAACCTTGTAGTAACCTTTCTGGCTTTGGTTTTGGTTAAATACTAAATACATGTGATGTATATAGTTCTCTTTGGTGGATTAGGTGATTCTCTAGAAGTTTATTATAGTACTCTTAATGCGAACAAGTCTCCCTAAATACTCGTCTTTTGGAAAAAAAATATGAGTTTGATTAAGGAATATAGTAAAAGTTGAAAGTCAACATGATAAGTGATTATGTTTCCTTATGAATAAGTTCCTCAATAAAAATTAACTTAAAACAAAAATGTTGTCTATTATCTTTTCCTACTGGGGAATCGAATACCGTTTAACCCATCACAAGTTTGTGATTTTCTTATGGTTAACTTTCTCCTAGACATGTTTACTATCACTCTCCCTCAAGAACATGACCCTGTGCTTTTTCTTCCATGTCCATGTTTTTCTACATATGGGTTAACTCGGGTGACCTCTGTACTTATCTTCCTTTATTTTAAAGTGATTGTTTTACCGACTCTTATTCCGATGTGGGACTTTCATGGATGTTTCCAAGCTCAATTTTAAAAATTGCGAGGACGGAATTCCCAAAGGGGGGAAGGATGTAACACCCCAGGTAAATAAAAATATGAAATTTTCATATTTATCAATATTTGTGAATAAAATATTAATATGACTTTAAAGGGGGCGCTATGCTCGATGGCGTACCCAACACGCGGCATCGAGTTTCTTGGAAATCTTACGTTGCACTCTAATAATAAAATAATATTATTTTAAATGGCAGTTAACATGTAGCTGTTGTATTGGCGGGAATGGATATAAATAACTAAAATATGATTATATATGTTTTTAAATGTTTTTACATTTATCCAATATAAGATAAAGGCTTAAAATACGGAAAGAATTCAATTTTAGGCGTATATGCCCTAGTTTTCACTAAAGGTTCACTTATCACCTTTTGATGGAGAACCGTCATTAAATATAGTTTTGTTCACTCTTATACATTATATTGGACCAAATAAAACTCTTCTTTAGAATTGTGACATCAAAATATACATTGTGTAAATTTTTGGTATCTTTCCGATAAAGTTCATTTTTTAATGAATAGTGTAAAATGTTGAATTTTAATTCAAAACCTCTTTTTAATCTAATTTATTTATATGATTAGATAATATTTTTAATTAGTTTTAAAGTGAAATTAGAATATATTTTTACCATTAAATCCAATAGTGGTCATTGGAATTAATTTCACTTTAAAATCGGACTTAAACTAGTGTCAATCATTTGATACTTATTGTTTCATAAAAACACGCTATTTGTCATGACATCGGAAATTAATTATTAAATTTATTAATGTGACTTATATGTTTTGAATTTTGTAAAATAGAATTCATTTTTGAATTCTGAATATCAAATATAGCTTAGGGTGAATTTTTAGGAATTTTCTGTAAAACATCAATTTTTGATGAATAGTGAAACCACTAAGTGGTACTTCTAAAAACTGATTTTTCCGTTTAAATGAAATTATTCCATCTATGTGTTTTTAATTTGAAAAATCTGACATACATGGTTTCCATTAAGAAGTAAAATGTGATTCAATGGGATAAAAATAATTTTTTGGTGAATAGTAACTTATTAAGTTTTTAATCGCGATTAGAGGTAATTAGTGCAATTTAAGGAAAAAATGATATTATAATAAAATGAAAATACCTAGACACATGTCCTACCATTATTTTATGTGTCATGGCCGACCAATACAATCCATGGGTCAACTTGGGTACCCCATGGAGCCACTTTGGTTGGAAAACGACATTAATATCTTTTTATTTAATGTTAAAGTAAAAATGACACACACATGAAATGTTTTACTAAAAAAAATTTTATATGGGGTTATACAAGTAAGAGTTTTTACTATAATTATTCATTATAAATATAATAAAATTTCATACATAATAGTATTTTTGTTATAATTTTTATACATTAAGTAAATTAAAATATTTATGACATCATGATGATACAACGATGATCTCATTATTTAACGATTTAAATAAAATGGAATGATAATGTAATATCTAAGACCTACACATGTCCAAAACCTATTGGATGAGTGTATTTACAACCCTTATCACCTTATCCTAGATATAAATAAATGTTGGACCTCTTAAGTCCGAATACCATTTTAAAATAAAATGACTTTTCTTTACTTTCCAAGAGTGCCTCTCCTCTCCTCTTATAAAAGGCCCCCACCTCTACCTCCTTACCCACACTCCCAAAGCCTTTGGCTCGACCAAACCCTGACCATTTTGTCTATACACTTCCCTCTCTAACTCCTTGAGGCCTCAAGTTGGGAATAAGTCTTCCCAAGGAAGCCTTTTAGCTCAAACCAAAGGGAGTTACCCGATTTTAAGGTAATGTCTTCACTTGAGTCCTTTTGTTTTATTTTGCCTATCCAACCCCCTAAACTATTTTTATTCATTTATTTTGTAACAAATACAGTATATTCAATATACTAGGATGTTGTTATAATAATTATTCTAACTACACTTACACAAACCTACATATAATGGTAAAATAACATACTGTTTTCGTGGATGGCGAATTTATGCCTCCCAAAACGATGATTGTTCAACATTCTTTTAACACCTCCAAAGGTAGCCATTAAGATGTAACTATATTTATATATGATATATAATATGTTTATGTTTTACTTAAGCTTCTGTATTTTTATTTTTGGGCATACCTTTATGGTTTCCATTATGGTTAAACGCGATATCTTCATTTAAGGAAGTGCGGACAACCGCCCCCTTAAAGTGATGTGATTCGTTAATGCCATATGTGGGATATATAAAGGATGGATTTAAAGTTATTATATATGATGATATACTATAATTATAGTATACCTATATATCATTATTTTTCCATTCCATAAAAATATGAAATAGAAATGAAAGTAGCGTTCATGCGTACGTACAGCTTACCGTCTCGATGAACGGTGCATTTCATTTCTTACCTCTAAATGATTATGTAATATTATAAATACATATGTATTCTTGATATATATGATATATATGATATCCAAATCATGTATATAATTATCGATATAATGAACATTTGACCACACGAACAACATGTAATTGTAAGAAGTCCACTTTCGACTTAAGAACCAAATATCGACAAAACAAACATTATGATTAAATAATGTTTATAACATTTCCATAATTGATCTAAAAGAAATAATGAACTAGAAAAAGGTTCTTAATAATGTGGAAATTAACTCAAGTTTATTATTCAGGATGTTAAATAATGATCGAGTCAAGTCGTACCCGAGGTAAGGGATCCTACTCCACTCTTTCTTTTTAAGTACACTTTTTTATGTCATTCCTTTTAAAGATCATATTTCTTGTTATTGGGATGTTATTTTATATTAATATTACTGTAATTATTATGTTCATGTAATGAGAGACCCTATTATCTCTCATCAATCCATTTTGGAAGTTTTAAGTGGCGCCGTTCGGCTGCCAAATTTTCGTAAGAGATCTAACCTCTCTCTTTCTTTTTAAGTACTCTCCTTTATGTCACTTCTTTTAAGCTCCACTTTGATATGTTGGGGGATTTTCTTTTATATTCCTATTTCTATAAACTTTATGTTAATATGATGAGATACCGTATTTGATCTCATCAACCCATTTTTGTAAGTTTTATGTGGCGCCGTTAGGCTGCCGAGTTTTCGTAAGGGATTTTTCATCTCACTTTTATTCCCATGAGATTTATGCTACATTTGCCACAATTTCCATTGAGTGGTGTATGTACTGCACATTAATTTAATCATTGTGTAATATAATTTCTTTTATGATTATTTACATCAATGTTGTATTGTCCTTCTTTCACGAGGTGTATGTTTCGAAAGATACCCATGTCGGTAAGGGAACCTTTCACCCTCCCCTTTTAAAAAGACTTCTTTTGTTGGGTATTTTAATTTATATATTGTTATGTTGGGATATGTTATCATATATCCTTATTGGTGTAAATTTTATTTCCAAGTGACTAGATACCATTTTTTTTATCTCTCATCAACTCATTTTGATGTGACGCCGTTAGGCTGTCAAGGGAACTTCTTAACCCAATTTCAATTTCTTTGGGTTCAACATGTAGTTATTGATTATGTCATCCTTTGAATATGTGTCAATGACCATTTATTATTTTACACTTAATATCAACTTATATTTGGTGTATTCGTTTGTCACACATAATTATGTAATTGATTTATCCTTAAACCAAGGATACCGTCTTTGTATGGGACTTCGTCTCAATCTCCTTTCATTGAGGCATATTCTGTTTTATACACAACCTTATTTTATACGGTGTATAAAACCCTTTGAATTTTACATTTATTCAAAAGGAATATTTTTTATACGAAGGGTCTATTAAATGAAAAAAGGGAATGTTTTTGTCGTAAGTATGCAGCGACAACGACTTCTTCGCCGTCGTGACCATTATTTGAGTTTCGGCTTCCTCTACAAGCCATACCTACTTTTTAAAAGAAAAATAAATACCATGTTTTACTTTTCTTTTATTTTGGTATTGAAAATGGTTTTCATAATGTTTTTATATCATTGTGTAGTATTGATATCTTGTGATTGAAAGGTAGAAATGTTATGTTTCCTTTATGCATGTATTATGTGGTACGATTATGTTATGGTTCTTGGGAATTGTTATGAAGACGAGTGGTTCCGTGATAAACTAAGGGCGGGTGAGCCCGATATAGCTATCCAATTCATTGGGTAACGCGAAGGAGTGAAACGATAAGGTTTCTCCGAAGAGATTTAGGGAATATACTATGATGGGTATTCCAAACGTAACCAAGTGGGTTACTCCCTACGTAAGAATGTTAGAAATTCCTCACGTTACCATTATGTCTTATGATTTCTATGATTTATTCATGGTTTGATGAGGTATGTTAAAGTGCCTAAGTTTTATGGGTAAAGTATGATTTCATTATTATGTATATATGATCTCATGTTTCCTTTCCATATTTTTATATCCCTTACTGAGATTTTTTATGCTCATCCCATGTTTTTAAAATGTTTTTCACAGGTCAAGGGAAAGGTACGTGATGTGATGATAGTGTCAAGGATGTGTCAAGAATGAATCCATGTTTTGTTTTAAATATGTTTCCATTGATGGGAAGAATTAATATTGTCTTTTATATAACCAATTTGTTTAAATGTGGAATGTAATGAAAGTTTCATGGTCTAATTATCTAAAACTCTAAACCTGAAAAGATCCTCAATGTGTAATCTTGTAATAACTCAAGATTAAGTAAGTTTTAAGGCTAGGGCCTTATAATGCCTTTATTTTTTAATTAATATTTAATGGATGAAGTTTATGTCGAAGAACCCCATGGTTTTGAAAAACCCCCTATACCAAATTCTATTTTTAAACTTACTAAATCTCGTTATGGTCAAAAACAATAACTTAGAGATTCATATGAAATATTAATATATTTTGGCTGAAAATGGAATTTTATATGGGATTAGTAGGTCATAGAATATTTAATTAAACTATTTTTTCTCGTATTTTATTATTTTAAATTTATTTTGATGAAGTTATTTTCGGTTCAAAAAAATATTTTAAATGAATAATCAATTAAAATGGAAAAATAATTTCCGATAAGTAGGATGGGAGAATTAAATTTTTTGTTATTATTTCTAATATATAAATAATTTAGTGTACTTTTTTAAATCAAATAAATATATTACTGATTTGTTAATAATGTTTGGTCTAGAAAATAATAAGACTTATACAACTCATATGTGTACCAAAATAAAAAATGTTTTGGATGAAGCAGAAGAACTATTGGACAACATGCTATATAAAGGTATGATTGGTTTTTTATTGTATCTAACTACTAAAAGCATAGAAATAATTTTTTTGTATATCTATATACATAATTTTATTCGAATACAATATAATACTATATTACTATTAATTAAATAATTTTAAATATTTAAAAGAATCTATTTTTAAATCTCATTTTTCCCCAAAAACCATGGATATTAATTTACATTTATATTTAAATGATGACCCTGGTAGATATAGATATGATTGAAAAAGAACTCCATGAACCTAACAATTTTTAAGAAAATATTATTTACTATAGTTAATAAAGAAGAAACACTATATTTCTCTATCAATAGTTGAGTCATAATATGTTTTTACGGGCATTTTTTGTGGAAAGGTGTTGTGGATAAAACACACTATACTAGGTTTTAAATAAAATTTATTAATATTTCGATTTTATGTGTTAATACTATTTCTATTAATATTTCAAAAAAATCATAAAAGTAACTCTAGGACTTAGAATATTGATATAATAAATAATTTTCTAGGAGATCATGTTCTTAAAAAGGATATATATATATTATTTATAAATTCGATAATATTAACTAGATGATTTCTTTACTAAACCACTTCCCACTCTTTGTTTTTATCTTATTAAGAGATAATTTGGAATATTTATTTTTCAATAAATTTTCATTAATTTATTTTAATTTATTTTGTTAATTATTATTTACTTAGTAAATAATTTATTTGATTTTGTTTTAAAATAAAGAATTTTTTGAATTAAAATTTAAATAATACCATATGTAGCCAATTTGAAAAATCAGATCGTGTCACCAATCTATTAGAAATCTATTTATCTCTACATAGACATCGATTTCAACAATTTTTCACTTCTAGATACATCGTATTTCATCCAAACCATAAAATTTGAATACTTCCAACCTTCAGATTCTAAACAATGATAAAGGAAAAGAGAATAGATGATGTTGAACCAAGATATCTGAAGGGTTGGCATGTCCACATTTGGAAAATTCTTGAAGGAAAGGTCATTGATTTAGAATTCTTGTATCAGATGAAACATATTCTCAAGAATTCTCATGAATTTAATGATTTGGATTTTTTATTTCATGATGAAAATATAGTTATCTATTATGAGATTGAACAAAAACATTTTTAAAAAAATTATTAGATTGATTTCAAGGAAATATAGAATATAATGTCTTTTCAAGTTGATGATAAGGAAATTTGTATATCCTTAGATGAAATTGATCATATTTTAAAATTCCCACATGAATATGTATTCTATTTTGATCATTGATAAATTGTAAGTGAAGATAAAAATCATATGATATCATATATTTTCTTTTTCGATCAATATATATTTGAAATGTGTTCGTAAATGATCTTAAGGTTGACTAGAGAGTATTAGTAAATTTTATTCAGACTGTAATCATTACAAGTAGTGTAGAATTGTAAAATATATTGTATATAGACATGTATATCATGTTTTTTAGGATATTATGTTGATAATTCCCATATATATGGTCAGATATTTGAATCACTATAGCCAATATGAGGCTGGAATTCCATTATATCCCTCAGGATGGATTATATATTTTCTACTATAAAGATTAATAAAATTAAAAAATTTATTTCATGAGATAGATATCATCAAAATATTTTTATTAATTATGGTACCATAAGAAAATAAGGTTTATTTTGGATAACATTGAAAGGTCAACTACCACCAATGAAGGAAAGTAGTCATCAAGTATCAGGTCCTTTTACTCACGGGCAAGGTAATGTCATATCTGTAGGATTATTCCACTTTAGAAATAAAAAAAATGAATAATCTATGATAGAAGGTGTTTCTTAGAATACTAAAATAATGCTCTTCTATGATTCCACCTATAATGATTAGTAAACTTATGTCACATTATCCATTGAGAAAATTGTGACAATGACTATAATCAGAGAAGATCCTAAACATGACAATCTAGAGAGAGAAAAACCAAGATATGGTGATATGACTCAATAAATGAATTTGGGATAAATATATCATTAGGATGGAATATAGGAATAAAGTGATGTTTATGAATAAAAAATTCCCCATAAATTAGATCAAAAATGCTAAAATTCTACAACAGATAATGATTCAAAATAATTAAATAAAACTATTAAAAATTATGATCCTAAGTATGTCTCATCCAATGGTCAATCCATGTAATAAAAATTTCCTATATCTGGTGAAAGAAGAGTTAAACTTAATGATATTTCGTTTACAAGAGAATATAATTTTGTTATGAATTTAGATATTGTGAAAGTAACAAATCATTAAAAGAATTGATATAATGGAACATTTTATTCTCTAAAAATTTGATAAATGATTTGGTTATCTAATTCATCAAGGTACAAACACTATTCATTGAAAAGAATTGTAATATTCAAGGAAATATTTTGGTGAATTATGAAATTCACCTGATTCAATATTGAAATTAGAATCTATTCAGATTTAGTTATGAGAATTCAAAGAATTTTTTTTTCAAAAAGATATTATGATTCATTCAAAAGAAACATGGTCGATCAGTTTGGAAGGATCAAATTAGAATCGATATCCAAAAAAGTTTTTTAAATTTAAAATCTTACATGGGATGTCTATTAGATTCAATAAAAGGATGTTTCAATCATTCATGATCCTTTACTTTTGTCCCACATACTTCAATAGTCTTGATTAGAATATTTCAAGCAGTCACATTAGTAATGGATGACCTGAATAACAGGATTCAATGTCTTTCCTGTAATAATATACATTTTTTGTTGTTGGTGGATAATCAAAATGTTCTTTTTTGAGAAACTCATTCCACATGAAACATGAATTTGATTGCAACTTAATGAGTTCACTAATTATAATTCATAGTTTCAGAAAATAGAGGAAAACATACATGACATTATAAAAGTAAATTTGATTGAATATTTGAATGTAAATATAGATTCAATATCATTGATAAGGTAGATGGTTGAAAATATTTCAGAATGGATATGAGGAAAGTTATTACAGTTGAACTGTGTTTTTAAGACAATAAGAATTTTCTATAACCATAAAATTTTCATATCTGAAATATTCACCATCTTCTAGTCCTCTTATTTAAAACTTTTCGTCAAGCCAAAACTGCTTGAGTATTTGTGCAGTCATTATAATACAATTCTATTAATTTTTTATATTATCTATATAATATATATGTTTGATTATTTATTCATCTCCAATTCTAGAACACATGTTTAATTTCTTATACTGTTTAATACAAAATTAACTTACAATTCTATAATAAAATGGAATGTGTTATAATTCATTTTAATATCAAGAAAATGTGGATAAAATTGTGTAAACACAACATTCTAAAATTAAGAGTTTGTTTAATAATAATATCTCAAAATAGTACTATCAAATCGAAATAATTCCTAAAAATAATGAATTTTCCAAAATTCATGTATTTAGTTTAATAATATTATTTCTGGAGTGTTTAAAAATCCTATATTTTATATAAATTATTTTATGGTTTATTTTTTTATTTTCAAATAGGGGGATATTATTGGTAACTTCATTGGAAAAATTAAAATTAATTTTTAATCAAGTCGTTTTATTCTTCAAGATTGAATTTTATTCCAATATAGAATTTATTTTTTGATAAAATATTATATTTAAATTCTAAAATTATTCAATAATATATTTTACAAATAGATTAAAAAATTTTAGTTCATAATATCATGGTTAACATAGAGTTATTTGTTTTATAATTTTCTAAAAATATTTATTTTTAGAAAAATTTCAAAAAAAAAATTAATAAAAAATGTATTTTCTTTTTTATGAATAAAGTTACAAATTTTCTATATCAATTTTAAAGTCAAAAATGTTCAATTATATTACTAATTATAAAATTATGTTCATTGATATTTATTTCATGTGGGAGTTTTTTATTAAAATCATCGATACTTAAGAAAACATTTTTATATAGAAAACAAATTTTACTCACATTTTGTTGGTTTAATTTAAATTTAATTCTACCCCTTATGTGGATTTAATCCTAAAAAATGGATTCCATTTTAGGAATCAGATGAATCAATTTTTTAAATAAATAAATCTTTGGGACATTATTAATAGTACATTAGTAATTATTTATTAACTCCGTAAGGGAAATATAAGTATAATAGTGGTAAGACTATTGTATATCGATTTAAAATTAAGATAACACCTGAATTTATCCAATATATTATTATAGATGGATAATTATATCTATTTTTACAATATATGGCTATCATGTTCCATTTTACATTGATTACGACATTTCTATTATTTTAAAAAAAATAAGAAATTAAACTTTCTTGACATTAATGTCCCTAAAACTTTTACAAAATAATAAAAAGAGGATAAGTATTTTTCTAAATACTTATTTTAAATTTTAATTTATTTTTTATCATTACAATTTACTTTTATTTTCTAGAGATCAAATAATTAAATTCAATTCGTAGAGAACAACCACACTATATTTATTCACATAATTGAAATATAAAATAAATGATTTCAATAAAATTAAAAATTATAAAATTTGGATTATTTTTTGTGTTAATTGAAATTTATTTATAAATTTATAATATTAAGTGTTTTCTAATTTTTTATATTCTAATCCTATAACTATATTTATGAATATGAATTCAATGTAAATGAATTGTTCCAAAGTTGACATTAATGATAGTTTATAACAAAAAACATTTTATTTAATGATTTAAAATTCATAAAAACCACATATTTTATAATTAGAATTGGATAATTTAAAAAAATATCTATGATGGTGTATTTATGTGTAACAATTTAATTTATGGTGACATTCTTGACCCTTTATGAGTAGATATCTCAAATATTGCGGTAATTTAAAACATGATTAATGATAGATAAAACTCAAAGACATGGGATAAAATATAACAGAAAAATGCATAAATATTATTGTATGAGAGTATATTGACTGATAATAATCTTATTTCATAAATATGGGAATTTGTTTTATCACATTATTGAATATTTAATTTATATCAGTTTTATAGTTTATAAATTTCCAAGACTGCCCCCTTTCTCACTTATTATAGACTACCTCTTATCCTCTCTTCATTATACCCTTTGAGTAATCTAGATGAAGAGAAATATAATATATATATATTATCATAACATGAAAATATATATAGATTTTGGTGTTCATGAAATGCCATTCCAATGGTCCTTAAGAGGGGATCTATATAAAGTCTACCAAAGAAGAGGTAGTCATCTTTACCGACTCTAATAAATTTATTTATTATAATACATCCAATAAATAAAATATAATGATACTAAAATAAACAATAAAGTTTTATTAATATACTATGATTTTATTATTAATATTTTACAACCATTTTCTATCTCCCTTTGATCCTATGAAATGCAAAAACATCACTCATGTGTATATACAACTTACAGACTCCACATAGTGGTGTAATTTTTCCTCCTCACCATTTAAATCAGATGGTTATAAATATAAAAATTATTAATGTATGTAATATATATGATATAATTAGGCTTATATATTTATAATACCATATCTTATATCTTACATTACATCATTTGGAAAACAATAACGTTGGTCATATGTACATGTGCACTACAACCTCCACGAAGAGATTGGATTCATTTTTCATTTATTATTTACATTTTGGTAAATAATTTTATAATTTTATTTAAATTATATGATATATATGATAAAATAATTATTATTTAAATTTTAATTATTATTCATCTTTATTTCCTTTTGATAATCAAAAATTAAAATGAGCCTTCAAGAGTACGTATGACTTACAATCTAATTGAACATTGAAATTCATTTTATTATTTTGAACTTCCATGGATGAAAATATTTATATATATATAATATTTATATATTATATTTTTATTATGATTACAATTCACATGATTGTGGGGCTATTTAAGATGTATAAGGATTGAATATTATGACAAAAAACTCTCTTGAATAATGAAACAGTTATCACAAAGAAATGATGATTTTCAAAAGCAATTAATAATTAATGCGTTTGTAAATCTTATACATCGATAATATATGATAAAAAAATTATTTTTATTTTTTATATTTAAATTATGATTAAAAATATTATTTATATGGTTATAGATCATTAAGTTTATCATTATCTGGAATTAAGGGATTCTTTCCATAGTTTTATTTTCATGATACATGTACAATAATCAAATCTTTTTTCTTTTGTGTGGTATATATATTTAACATGAATTAATTTTATGATGATTATAAAAACAAATAATGTGTATTTACATAACCATATAAGGTTATATGTTATATGAATTTTTTATTCAAATTTTACCAAAGTGGTAATGGATTTACATTACGATATCATTATTTATCAAGATTATTTTTTATTATGTTTATGATGATCAGTTTTAAGGAATTATTTCACAATAATCCCATTAATTTTATTCTCATTTTTTTATATCTTTAGATTTATATCATTCCCTTTAATTTTCCTCAACTTGTGTTCTCATGATATTGAAACAGTGTTTCTAATTGTACTCGATTAAATTTTACTATTCAGTCAAGAATCCTTCTCATCCATGTCCATGTGTTTTTATATTTTTAAAATAATTAATATAATACAATCCTAAAAATTATTATATTTATTTTTACCCATTATTTAATCTTTATAAAAAATTTTAAATGAATCAAATATTTTTTTTGAATGTTGTACTTTTGTCTTTTTACCAAAAATGTTGAAGAGAGCATTGATTTGAAATTTATGACATGTAAAGTATTTCTGATCATCATGATCTGTATGATATTAAAATTTTCCTTTGAAATTAAATATATTTATTTTCAAATAAATCCATTTTCAATTTTTGTTTGTTTTTTTAATAAGTTACTTAAAAATTAAATGGATATTTTTCTCCTGAAATATTAAATGTCGTCATTATGGGAATATTCAACAAGGATAACATCCTTTTATATTACATAACATTTACTATTGTAATTATTCAATGATTCTATAGCAATTATTTCTCTAGGTGGTTTATCATTATAATGAAAATATGTTTTTGAAACCCAATTATTAATATGGGGTTATTCAATGATTTAATATTTAATTGTTTATGAAACTTTTTCTCATTCAATTGTTTATCATATATGATGTATGGATTATTATAAGGCTGCACAAATATGAATGTAATATGATTATTAGATATGTGGAATATAATTATATATAACTCCAATGCATTGGGTAATGATATATATATAAGGATATAATAATCATTGGAATGGGGAGTGAACACAATTTAGTAGGTTACTATGTCTACCATGATAGTCTTTGATGTAAAAATTGACAAATGATATAATAGAATGGATTGTGAACCAAATAAACTATGATATTCTTGTAAGTGGTCCTTGACTAAGAATATTAATTTTCTATAATTATGTGTATCCCAAAAACATATGACTTAGGCTGATATTATTCATTCATGGGTCACATTCTTTCAATCTTTTCCGATTCGTGTTTTATGAGATACTACGATTTTTCCAATGATTGAAGATAATGATCTATTATTTGATGATTATTGATTTTTCAAATATTATGATCATGTTATGACAACCTTATTCTCATTATATTCTTATGTGATCGTTTATATCTCCCCTTTTTACCCTTCTCATTAATTTGAGATCGCTGTTTCTTATAATTCATTTCCCCAGGTTATAGAGAATGGATTTATGTGTGATATATCTCATAAAGATTCTAGTTATGATGAAATTAGTGGGTGACGATATAGATCTCTTATTAATTTTTTTTTCATATATCTATGATTTCAGATAAACATAAAAAATATAATTGTAGTTTGGAGTTTAATGTTATTTATTAAATATTATTATAATAAGATGTCCTATTTATGTATGAAATTTATAGGTATCTATAAGTAATGGAGTTTGAACTCAACAAAAATGGGCTTGGTAACCCACTCAACTGACATAATCCCTATATTTAGGTGTGGGTACCCACATATTTCTACCACTGAGGGGTGATATGGGAGTAAAAAATGTGGGAGAGTTTTGGTACTACAATTTTGATGATGACTTTCTAGGTTTACACTTTCGGTTGATTCTTTACTGAATCCATGTATTTGATGAGAGTATTCATATCCTTAGTTACCTTTATAGTATTTCTTATAGTTATGTTATTATATTTGGTATTTGTTAAATTTTATATCAAATTATTAATATATATTATCATGTTTGATATTATAACATATGAATTTGAATAATTTTCCTCGTAGGTTCACCCTCTCTCATTATTAAATTTATATTGGGATATATTTAATACCTTTAGGATTCTTCTTATTTTCCTTGATTTGTGTTTCAGATGACATTTTATTTCATTTTGTTTTTTGTTTTATAGGGAATCCTACTAGGTTTATTTATACTGAAATCTATATGATCCATATTACCATGACTGTGGTTTTTATATTATAATTCTTCAATTTCATAGTCAAAAAAATATTTAGAGATGTTGGAGAAGTTTCGATAGTGGATTGAAACATATGGTGGTATAGGTAGACATAGGAACTAAAGTAGTTCATTATTGGATTCAATGAATTCTGGATTTGTGTACCATTACATGGAGTATATTCTACTTAGTGGTGATATTTCATGATTTTTATGTTATGTCTTATTTAAGCCTTAGTGGTGTCTTATATTATTACTTTTCTATTTCACATGGAATTTTTATAATGTTCATTAAAATATATATAATTAATGTTAGTTAATAAATGTTTCTTATTTTTTTGTTTAGTTTTAATTTTAGATTAATTTTATCTCAAGCCTCGTATATATGCCAATTTTGATTCAATTCTATTATATATTTCTAGGTTTTTAGAAAGTGGGTTTGAGGTGGTACACTCTGGCTACTACAAACCAATTTGGGTTCCTGGTGGATCACCTAATGTCCATATGACATACATTGGATACATAAATTTTTATACACCACGTTATGATGTGTTATATGTATCGTGATAATGTACTCCTTATATATATAATAGTTATAATGATGGAGGTTCTTATATGGTGACATGAATCATTCTAACCTCTTTCCTTTTCCACAATTATTTGTGTTGAAAATCCAAAAACCTTATAAACCATTCACATTCAAGAAGGGACATGAATTGCAGCCCAAATACCATTAAATGGGCGCATTTACGGCCATATTTTAGGTGCAGTATATAGGAATATTGGGTTTCTTTTCCATTTCATCTCAGAAAATTATAGACCAACTTGAAGTAGGTATGATAGGAATATATCCTCCTGGTATAAGAAGTTAATTATTTTAGTTGATATAATGACACATATTTCTTATTTATAAATCAAAACAATTATTTTTTACTTTATTATATCACAATAATATTATTTATGAAAATGAAAAAATCAATATATATATATATAAATCAGTATATTTTTTTCACATACAACTTTCAATATTAGTACTGTAGATACACAATTGGTAGTGCCATTCAAATTAATTATTAAAACAAACCCATAAACACATATGTGGAAATGATAATTCATTGAAATTATTATGTTCCTGCTAATATTAATATATGGTTGGATTGTTTTTACCAGATATAATGGATTATTATTGGTTTAGGTAATATTCCTCTTATTGTTTTAACATGAGACATTTGATAATTTTTTCACATAGCCATGTGTATTTGAGACCTTAATTATATTTTTGATATGTTTATGGATTTATGTTTTCACATAATGGAAAAATCATAGTTACATAGTACCATTATGCTTATTTATAGTTATAAAATAATAAGTTGGAACATAACTCCCTAATTTCACTCTATGACAATCTATACTAATCTAAGGCCCCTCGTGATTAAAAATTTCTCTTTGGTTTATGTGATATCCCTGCCTAGTATTCTTTGGGTGATTGTTTCAGGACCATTACATGGTTTCTAGACCTCCTGGGTGAGTATCATAACATGTTATCTAGTGATAACCCATTCTCCAATACATGATAAAGTGGCCTTAAAATAATTCATGTCATAAATCAATTCTTATATGCAAAGAAAATATTAACAAATGTGTTAGGATCAACACTCATGCATCATACATAGTATCTCATGAGATGAAATCATTACCCAACCAATTATGGGGCTAGTATATAATTTCATGACCACTAATTACATTTAAATATATTATAATTATTTTGAAATATAAATAAGAACACAATCATAAATGAATAAAAAAAACATAAAAATATTAAGGCTTGAAAAAATGGGAATCCAATAAAATAATGTATCTATATAGTTGAATACAATTGATCCATTAAAAGAATGTATAAGGTATTTAAACTGTATATATCAATGAGTATATATCCTAGTCCATAATTTCCATTTTCAATTTAATGTATAGTTATTTAAGAAAATAACCTTAAATCAAAAGATGTATGTAAGGGAATTATTGAATAAAATGCATTGGTAGAAAACATATATTTGTTAATAGTTAATGAGAAGGACGAAACAAGGTTGTACTTGATCACATTTCATTTAGAGATTTCCTTTCCACCAAAACACACATACACATGATCATTGATAATAAATTCGGGGATTATTTTTACAAGGTATCTATTTTTGAGAAATATACCATTAGTAGAAATACAACATTAGAAATACACAAATTGTTTCATGATAACATAATCCAAACATACGGGACAAAGATTTTTGAAGATAATGAGAAATAATATATTTTTTAAAATTATAATTTCTTATTTTCCAACAATTTTTTGGGAAAAAGGAAAAAAATAATTTCCAATATAAATGATCTAAAAAAATTATTTGCTTTATAGAAGATAAATACTCTTAAAATATATAATGATTAGAACGTAATGTATAACTAAATACATGGAAATATAATATTGACAAAAATTGTAGAGAATTCTAGAAATGTGATTTAATAGTTTATGTTGAATTTTTTTATAAAAATATAAATTGAGTTACTTGATAAATTAATTTTTAAATATAGATTAAATAGATTTTATAAAAAAATTTAAAATTAAATATTTCAAATAGTGGAACCATGAAAATAAAAAGATTTAAAATAGATAAATCTTAGATCAGTGGAATAGAACTATGTAAAGGTTACCTTATAAATTTCATAGTGTTTTAATTATTGAAATATCATAAAAAAATCATAAATTCATCGTTATTCCTTGAAAATGAAGTGTAGGATGCCAATTGAATATAAAAAATCATTGAACAATACATGAAAACCATAGACATTTGGAAGGAAAAATCATACCTTAATCTTGTACATGCTAAGTATATCATTCAACATCTACAAAAATAGTTATTTTATTAATTTAAAACATGATTCAAACCCCATTTAAATTTATTTACATTATTATAAATCCATTTACTTATCTGATTATCATTTATTATTTGATTAATAGAATAATTTTTCTTACAAATCATATTTTTAGGTAGTTTGGTTCACCCAAATACACATCTATGTTACTGTAATGGTCAAAAGTAAATTGACAATGGGTAGATAATCTACTAAAATGCCAAAATTTTTTATTAGGTCATTACTAAATTAAAAGTTCAATAGTTTAGCATATGCAATATGATTTTCAAATTAATAATTATATATTCATAATATTGTTCTAAATGGTTACAATAAGTTTTATATTATTTACATTTAATTCCAATATTTATATACCTATTTATCTTAAAAGAACCATAGAAATGATATTGTTTTATTATAATGAAATATTCAATCATGAAATAAATTTTTATGAATTTATATGATTCAAATATTTAAAAAATAAAACACTAGCATTCACTTAGATGACATAAGGCAACCATGAGTAAAGAAATAATTTGAATAATTTTGACAACAATAGATAAGTAGAATGACTCAAATCTCATAAAAACATTGTTATATAATCATTATCATAAATACTAATAATATAATTCCAAAAATATAGTTGTTTAATGAATTTTTTGAATTATATTAATAAAAAACTATAAATTAAATAGTAACATAGTTCTTTTGTCATATTCATACATTTCCAAGAGAATATTGTATATTTATTACTGTACATGATATCCTTGGGGTATACATTAATGAGTGGGTGGGCCATAAATCCAAGTAAGTGTGAAATATGTTAAAAATTAGATGAGATGTCATGAGAGTCAACAAACATAAAATGGAAAAAACAAGGGAATTATTATAAAAACCCACCCAAAAATGAAATAACATTTTTATTTAATAATATAATGGTAAACATTAGTTGACATAAAATTTAGCAGAAAAATAAGACATAAAATCATTAACAAAGGTAAACGATCACTTCCAATAAATCATAACATTGTGGATGCGGATAATTGCACCTGGAGTGCATATAATATTATGAATATGTATAACTAAACATGTTCCAATCATACCATTATGGATGAATATAACTAATAATATATCCCAAATAACATTATGTACGAGGTTCGGTGACCCCATCCCATGTATAACTTTATAGATGAGGATTACTCCACTTGGATCAGATAAAGTAATTTGATAAAATATTAAAAATTTCCCATTAAATTGGGAGAACATATAATTTAGGGCCATCCAATCATCCAAATACATCCTGGATGTTTTTCTCTCATATTTAAAAAACATATATAAATAATATACTTGAAATTAATCCATAATAATGAAATGGGCAACATAACATTTCCATAATACATTAATCATCAATGTATCGTGTAGAATCCTTTGAAAATAAGTGATTAAACCACGTTGAATATTTTTCATATAAAGTATCATTGTTCATGAAAATACTTATAAATGTGATGTAATTATCATAATAACGGGGAAAAAATTAAACACATTGATATGTAAATATCACAAGAATTGTTGAAAAATAATTTTTAGAAGCAATCACTTTCATTTAATTTTTATGAAAATTAAAAACTAGGCTTTAAAAGGGATACAAAACTATATTATCCACTAAACTATATATAATCCCTAAAAATAATATTTAAATTATAAAAAAATATGTTTGGAAATAATTGATTGAAGAAACAAATTATTAAAATTGAACAACTTATGGAAAATTATGAAGAGAGAGAAATTGAAAAAGGATAAATTATAATCATTGAATGGTTTAATCTAAGGAATTAATATAACCGTTAATATAATTGATTACATATCCAATAAAAATCATGAATGAATAATAATAAATAAAAATAAATTACATAAGGTGATCATATTATAATGGTAGAAAGAGGGATATTGAAGAATATATAGTCATAGTGAACAAATCATTAAAATTCAGAAATTATATTAAATGAATATATATCATTGAGCATTAATAGACTTAAAATAACCAATAAATTCTTGAAAAATTAATATACATAAATTAATAACTTTATTTGGATGGAAATTATTTTTTCCATAAAAAAGTTCATATCAATTGTTGTTAATTTTTCAAGGTAATTTTTTGTGACAACTATCATTATATTATTCTATTAGTGGTTCTAAACAAAAAATATGGATGATTTTATGGTCAAACATCTCTACTAAAGGTTTCTATAATCTCAAAATGTTTTTTTGGAATAGGGGTCAATTGATTCAAAAAGTGATTTAGTTTCATATTTCAGTTGATTATTACCATTCATTGAATATTCTTATGTAAGATTGTTTTCGACATTTAAAAAAGTATATGATTGTTTACTTTAAATTCAATTAATATGATAGATAATTTAAAACTATAAAACCAAAATGATGACATTTTTAGATCAATAAATTTATATTTATTAATGAAATATGATTATAATTATATCTATTAAAAAAATGTTTTTAAAAACAAAATCATTCACTTATGTAGCATAAAACCATCATGGTGAAACAATGTTTAAAATAGTGTAAAAGAAGAGATTTTTTTTACATTTATGAAAAAATTCATTTATAAATTAACAAATATTTTTGGGCTAATTTTTAATAGTACATATGTTATTGTTGCAGGAATATAAGAATTGATAAAAATGCATATTTTCTAAGAATCTTTTATTTTGATGTAGTAAAGGATTTTGAAAATGGTATTTTTAATAGAAAATGAGTGATATATCATCATGGATGGGTCTAATCAATTTTAATAATATTAAAATTGAATTATTACATTAAAATTATAGGATTTTTATAAAAAAATATAAAAAATAATGTTATATAACAATGAAGAGAGATTCATAGAAACCATTTGTACACATTTATTTTCATACTTTTAAATTAACCAAATTCGATTAATGGAGGGGATTTTGGCCACCCTAAATTAGTAAATATATATGTAGGGATGAGTAATGGGGAATTTGGAACGATTTTTTGTAATGTGATTAATTATGGATTTTTTGAGAAGGGAATAAATTAGGTCTATTTATACAAACAAGGGATACAGTGTTAGATTGAAATAATATAAAAATATTTATAAAGGGTGGGGGGTTATAGAAATAAAATAAAATATTTTTACTAACCAATTTAATAATATTATTGGTTGAAGTTACATAACCAATAAATTTATAATCAATAGTAATAAATATTTACAAAAAAATTATAAAACATTCCTTTATTAATGAATTGAGCAATTTGAAACATGTGAAAAAGTATACCAAACATTATAATTTAATTAAGAAAATGTAAACAAAATTATGAAATAATATCAAAACATTATCAATTAGTGTAATCGATAGATTATACCAGATATAAGATATCTATGAAATTCAGATATTAATAATGGTATGTATTCCTTAACTAAGGAATCCCTCTATTAAAATACAAGACAAAAATTTTGTTTCCCTTTTCCTTAGGAACCATTGATTAGACAAATCAGACTAACCTCTATCACTCAACCCTAAAATACCTCACTCAAAAAGAATATGAGGATATTTTACAAATGAAAAATATTATTATATCCTTATCATTTTAATGCTATTAAATCATGATTATTATGTTCCAAATAACATTATTGTTTTATGATAATAAATACATTTATTTACAAAATTTTCTATGGTTTGATCTACCATTAGTTTTGAAGATCTAACATTGGTAGTGATGTTATACTATTACTAAAATTATATCTTCCAATTCATTTCACATCAATCTATTTCTACAGGTGATGGATTTTCCATTGTAGACGTCCACTTTCAATTCATCAAATCCACTTTTAATCCAGACCAAATTTACCGGGGACTATCATCTATCGATGAACAATATCTATGAAAAATGGATATACTATTATCACATACAGAGCATGATTTTTTTACTACCATTAGATGACATATACCCCCAGAGTGGATATACCTCAATACTAGAACAACCACAAAGATAGATATACCTCTAGTTCAGATGATGTTCTATTGATAGACCAACTTCTAGATTGTTCCATTGATAGTTTAATCTATCATTGGACTATTCTATAGTCAGAGATGATCAAGTACTATTTTTCTTCCATTTATGTTTTTTTTCTCACATTGAATGGTAATTTATCCAATGAATAGTTTCAGGGATAATCTTCACTCATTCATAAATGGATTTCCTAATCCTTATTTGAAGACCACTCCATGAAAACATTGATAAAAAAGTCAGAGTTTCTTTATTTTGAGCTTATTATGAGAATCTAGGATATCTTTATTATTATTATAATTAGATGTATAATTTGTTCATGAAAAAATATATATTCTGAAGATATTCCTCTTGTGTGTATGATGGAAATTAGAGTGACATATAATTTTTGGAATTCAAAGTTTAACAGATCTATTCATATACTAAATCGAGAGCCCTATATAGAAGTTTTTATAAACATTGAAAAAATAAGGATTATCTTAGACTTTATGATACTCTTTTTTTGTTCAATTTTTGAAGAAATTATTTTGTGCTCCATTATAATAAATACGAAAGGACCTCTAAACAGATAAATAATTATATACCTAGTATCATCATATTTCTTATTTCCACTCATTTTCTCTCTCGATTTATTGATTCATTTTGAAAAATTTGTTTTATTAATTTATTTATTTAAAAAAAATGTATTTTATGCATTAAAATGAGAGTCTTAGACATACTACTTCAACATTATTTATTTTTAATCCCACACCAATAATTGAATAGTTATTTAATGGAATTATTTATTTTCCTTCCCATGTATTACTATAGAAGAGGCTTCGAGCCTGGAAATCATGTGTGCAAATTTTTTTCAATCTTGATCTATGTAATGGATACAATTTATATTTATAAAAATCATCTGGGTAGAAGGATATTCCCAAATTTATAGGATTAATTATTTGTTTGATACATAATTCCTTGTTTATTTCTGTTTTTCTATGTATATTTTTTTCTCTTTTAAATGTTAAAAATGAGTTTTTTATTTAAATATGTTAGAAAATATTTCTTTGATAGTTAGTCTTAACATGTATATATATAATCTTTTTGATTATATAATTTCATTTCAAATGTTAATATTATTTCATATATTGTTTTTTTGGATCCCTATTATGGATTTGAGAAATTTTATGAAATATAATGTATTAATTATTCAACAATTTAGATTAACTCGGAATTTATAAAAAATTTGGGCGATATATTAACCTATTTTTAATATAAATTTCCAATTGGAACTCAATTAACCTCCTCTTGAGTCAATCACTTTGATGTACATTTTCTTTCGAAGGATCTTGAGAAATATTCTCAACTCTGATTTAGTTGGATTTAAAGCTCAAATATTTCTATTATTTTGAAATATAATTATTTGGGGATAATAATATATAAGGGGGATCTTCTAAAAATATTATTTTTTATTTTAATGGATCAAAATATGCTCCTTGGAAGAAAAAAACAATGATACATATTTAAAGAAGGTGTTTTGAAATAAAGACTATCATTGATGACATATATGAATTATCTAAAACTGTCAGAGCTACTAAGAGTGATCATACTAATTAAAATAAAAATAATAAATGTAATTACATGGATGATTTATATACGGATTTCTGAAATGAATAATTTAATATAATTTATCCATATAATATTAATTTGGATGTTTGGGAAACATTATCTATTTATAAATAGGGGAAATCAAATATTAATGAAATGTTGTTAAATACAAACACAATAAAATTTCATACATTGGAAATGAAAATAGATAAATATATTTATGATATATATATTTAGTTTAATCAGACTGTGATTATAATTCATTCTATGGGAAAAATAATATCAGAAAAGATCAATTGATGCTCTTATTATGGTGTTTACCAGATCGAAGGATGAGAACTTCAGTGTCAATTTGAGAGTGATGTGACATTATAATGTTTCATGTTAATGAGATGATTGGAAATTACATGATGTATGAGGTGGAACTCATAGACAATATAGTTGAATAGGATGATAAAATGAGTTAATCTATAGCCTTCCAAACTACTTCTTCCTAATAAAAATATAAGATCACAATAGAGAACTCATGTGATATATTGTGACCTTCTAGTAGTGAGGAAGAAATAGCCCACATGGACAAAAGAACCTAAACATTTTATAAAAAGAATAAGTTCTTCAAAATACTCAATTATATTGAAATTCATGGAAATAGATGTAATTTCATAAAGGACTATAAAAATGATGATACGATGATTCATATAGTATTATAAGAATGTAATATAGAGGATTGTGTCAATTTTTCGTATCCTAAGGAAAAAAATGAAAATATATGGATATAATGATAAAAGGGACAAAAAACATAAGAATGGAACTTGGAGTGCTTCAGAGGGTATTTCAAGAAAATAAGGATTATTCCAAGAAGACAAACATAATAGATCTAACATGTGTTTTATTAAAAATGCAATAGAGGTATCTAAAGTATTTCATGTATCTCCTATTCATATTTCAAATATATCTAAAAATGAAAAATCTGATGAAAAAATGAATAATGAAGATATTTTTTATTACTTTATTATGTTGGAGTTTAATTGTAATAATTTCAATAATAAATTTAATATTTTAATGAATCTATGTTCCTTGATTTCTATTTTTAAGAGGAATCATACTAGTGATAAGGATAAAAATTATCATCCTATAAAAGAAAAATGGGTAAATATTATCTAATGAGAATATTTTTGAAATACATACAAATGGATAGAATACTCATAATAAAATTCACAGAAACCGAACAACATCTAAATATACTACTGGAATAGGCTTTTAATATGGGAAAATAAGGGTCATTAAAAATAGTTTTCTTCATATATTATTTTCTTCTAGTTATTTTACTAATATTTATCCATCTTGATAGAACATGTTTTTTAATTCTAAATGTCAAAAATTTTGTTTTAGGAAACCTTTTAATATTTTAGGTATTTTTATTATTTTGATTACTAACATTTATATATCCATGATTATTTGTGTACTAAAGTCATTTTTGGTTAAAAACTTATTTTATGGGAAACTAACTTAATGGAAATCAACAAGATCTTATGGAATCTAGTTAGTTGCTGGTATAGACACATGAATATTGAAGAACTCTTGATTTTATGACTTGATTTTGGTTGATGGTGGTCATGTCATGTTTGGTGACAATTCCAATGGAAATTTTACTATTCAAGGAAAAAAGGGTGATTATAATTATTTTTTAATCTCTAATGTTTTATTTTTAGATAGGTAAAATTATAACATTATTAGCATCTCAAAACTATGTGTCGATGGTTTTCCATGGTATGATTAAAAAAATTCAGGAAAAGTTTTTTATATGAGAAACAATATAGTTTTTTCATATTTTTTAAATGATAACGTTTGTGATATTAAATTATATTCCTTTTTTCTCAGAATATTTACTCTCTATGTTCATTTAACAATGAATCGTTGTTATCACATATGTGACTAAGCAATTTATATATTTATTCACATGGAAAGATCAATACAATGTTGTTGGTCAATGATCTGCCAAATCTAGAACTCTGAAAAGAAGAACCTACAACCCATGTCAAAAAGGGAAATATCAAAAAATCTATTTCGAATCAAATAAATAATCTTCTACTTCCCAACACATGATTTTATTCACAAGGAATGTTTTTGACCTTCTTTATTTTCTTTCACAAATGAGATGACCTATGTTTACGTTCTGGTATATGGATTTTCTAGATATATTTTGGTATTATTTCAAGATCACAAATGTGATGCATGTTCTAATATTACAAATTATTATAAATATATATAAAATATTAGTGGAATAATAATTAAAAATATAATATGTGACCATTTCGATGAGTTTGAATTTCATGATATAGAATCTTTTTCACACAAAATAGCTATAATCATAAATTTTATGTTCTTAGGACCCAATAAGAAAATGTTTTACTAGAATGGATAAATACAACCCATCCTGAAATTCCCTGCACCATGTTTGATGAGTGTGAATTTCCTATTTATGTTTAGGAAGAATATGTTAATATAACTTATTATATAATTAATATAGTTTTAAATTTTAGATCTTTCCAAGATAACCCATTATGAAATATCAAATTTAATAAAACCGTGGGTTAATTACTAACTATTATAGGGTTACAAATTTATTTTTCATAATACAATGGATAATAATGAAAATATTTCTAAAAATATTGATGATGGGAATTTTTTAGGATAATCAACATCTAGTAAATCATATTGGGTGTTTAATAAAGGAACCACGATTTTTGAAGTATCTTTCCATATAATATTTTATGAAAAATATCTACTTGAGACTAACACCCCTTAATAAAATATTGATGTTGATCTATCGAATCGTCATATAATTTCCAATCCTTATGAAACCAAAATAAAACAAGAAAAAAAATAAGTTCGTTATGAGGGAAAACCTGAAACATTAGAAGAGAATGAGATATTAACCCCTACTTTTCCTATAATTAATAGGACTCATAGATACCATCCTTTAGATTACATAGTTGTAGATCTAATTAGGGATACAAAAATAGGGTATTCTCCTTGAAATCATGTTAAACATCAATAAATATTGTCAATTATTGAACATATCAACATAAATGATGAAATTAATAATGAATACTAGGTAATGGAAATGTATGAAAAATATAATCACTATAAATAATTAATTAGTTGAACAACATGATAGAACAAAAGCAACTCTTACCATTGGAATAAAGTGGGAGTTATGAAAAAAATTTGATTATTCAGGCACTACATTGCGAAATAAATTCAAATTGATTTCACAAGGATATAACCAGGATGATGGTATTTACAACGAATAAACCATTTCACATGTGTATAGACATGAATAAATTATTATACTTGTTACCTATGTATAAAATTTGGATATAAAACTATATAAAATTAATGTAAAATGACAATTTATATTTATTTATATAGTTATTGATATTTTTTATGTACAACCCCTAGATTTAAAAATCCTCACATTAAAAATAATGTTTTTAATAATCTGATGATTTATTTGGTTTAAAAAATATCATAGATATTGGTATGATAAGATAATTTATTTTCTAATTTTAAATTGTTTTTCAAAAGTCATGGATGATCGTTGTCATTTTATAAAAAACAATTTCAAATGATGTTTTAGTTGGTAAAATTATTTTTGATGATTTTATTTTTGGATCAATAATAAATTCACTATCTAATGATTATTCAAACATTATTTACAGTGAATTTAAAAATAGTTTAATGGTGGAACATAAATTTTTTAATGGTTCTAATAGTTTTAAAAATAATAATAGAATTTATTTATTTCAACATATGTACACTAAATACATTCTAAATATTTATGGTTTTGATATCATTAAATTTATTTATACTACCTTGAGTGAAACATATATATTAGATATTAATGATACTAGAATGTCAGTAGATCAACCCAATTTCAGATGTATGATTGGAATATTTCTATACGTAAATGCTAGATTACTATATTTTAGGATTAGTGTGTGTATGTTTTCTCGTTTTGAAGAAAATCTTAAATAATCCCATTTACATGATGTGAAATAATTTTCAAATACCTCAAGTATACAACCTATTTAAGACTATTCTATCATAAAGGACATGAATTTGAGCTATTATTTTATTCAGATGCAGACTTTGGTAGTTGACATTTATGTATAAAAAGTATGTCCGGGACATGTCACCTTTTAGGAAAGCCACTATTATTAGAGTGTACTAAAAAATCAATTTCACTATCCACCTCTAAAGATGAATAGATTTCTATAAAATGTTTATATGAACAGAATTTATGGATGAATAAAAATTTATATAATATAGATATCAATTTATAAATTTACCTATAAATCACGACATTATATTTGTGATAAATATTTCCTTGAAACATATATCACATTCTAAGAAAAATCATATTGATATAAGAAATCATTTTCTTGGAGATATTTTCCAAAAAGGGAAAGTAACTCATGAATTCATAAGAACTAAATGACATCTTGAAAATATTATTTCAAATCCCATGAATTATTAGATATTAAACTATTTCAAACATGAAGTAGGATTTATAATCAATAGTTAAACCATTGTATTTAAATTTACAGTGCTGGTAGATACAATGTTGGAAGATCCACTACTAGGAGATCAAACATAAGATGATCTACTATTGGATGATACACAATTAAAAGATCCACCATTCAATGATATTCTATTGTTGATCCACCATTTGGTGATCCACCATTTGGTGTTCCACCATTTGTGGAGTGACTATGGGTAATCCACCCATGGAGATCCACCACTGGGAGATCCATCGTTGGTGATCTACTAGTGGAATCTTACTTATTATATACTACCAGCCCTACTGTCATTGTATAATTTTTAATATATTTATCTGTATATATTTTTTTAAATATTAAATATCAAAACCCTAAATGACTAATTCGAACATAAATATGATCTTGGAACACTCTTTCTCGCACATACCTTTTGAAACATTCGACTTCCACTTTCTCCAAACGTCCAACCTTCGTTGTGCTCTTCCGTCACATTTCAATTCAGTTTAATGGTTAGAGTGATGCACCCCTCTATATAATCTCGAGAATGATCATTTGTTAAATGAAGTCACATGGAGAATCAAGAGGTTCTATTATAAAACAAAATAGTCCACATATTTTGTCTCTAGTGGTTAGTACAGAAAAAATTAATTGATGCAGATTGGATGATTATGAGTAATTCATTGGTGCTAAAGGTACTGATGTTTAGAATGGACGAAAATTAATGAATAACAATTCATTTCTATGTTGTTTCCAAAAAAAATCCACTAGTAATAATATACTCTTGGTGAGAATAATAATTTCATTCTAATTATAATCAATGACTAAAATTCAATCATTAATTCAATGCAATGGGATAGATGGATCAATATACGTCAATGTGGTTTCTCAGATGACTATAAAGGTTCGATAACATGTTATAATGAGATATTTTTAAATGAGTATGCCCTTTAGGAACTAACTAGAATAGTTATAGTGAGAACACATGATTTAACAATACTTGATGGCGAGTGTCAGCTTCTTTTAAAATTTAGTCCGAAAATGATATGACATAGGAAAGAGGATTTTAGAATGATGAGGTACCCGAATGTTTTGTTTTATTCATTTTGAATATAAGGAATAAAAAATAATTCAATATATATTAAGGTACATAATATTTAAGTTATTATGTAATCATTAATTTCATGTTTTTTGATCAATCTTAATCATATCTCAACTATATTGAAATTTGAGGGCTAGGTTGATGATAATGCCGAAGCCGAGGTAAAATGTAGTGGTTCTTCATTAAGAAAATTTATATTTAAAACAATTATGCTCAACTGGAATCCATGGTTGATAAAATGGGTGGAAGATAATTCCTTGATTTATTAGGATCACTTCAATTAGAAAGGACTAATATGCCACATATTATAGTTACCACATACTTATATAAGCTTTTTGTTGTGTTTTTTTCAAATGAGGGTGTGGAAGAAGATGTATCTATGCTTAAAGAATCTATTTTTTTGTTTAGGGAAGGAATGACCTAGATTTTTTTTCATATTCCATATGTTTTCTATGGATCATATGTTTTTAGATTTATCTCCTTGCTAGAGATATCCTATTGACTGAAGGATAAGAAGTGGAGATTGATTTATTAAGAGAAGTAAAATTTCAATGTTCCTATGAGTGCTCAAAAAAAATTCATGTGTTTTATGCATCTTAATATGTGAATAGTGAAGGACCTCATGAGATAGAAGGTCATGATGATGATGATGATGATGATGCTGATGATGCTGATATTGAGATAGAATAGGGACACACATATCTTATTATTTTAGTTTTTGGTTGGTCTACAAATAAGAAAATAGCAGGGTCTAGTCAGCCAGTTAGCGGTGCTGCCTCTATTAGAGACATTGCTAGTGTATCTATTGAGGGGGAGGAATCCCAATGTTCTACCAGATAGAACTCAGTTTGTATAAATTATCCATTTTTCTATACTGATAAAGATTCACCATCGAAGGGGGGATCTATCTAACCGTGCCATGATATTATTTATTTCATAACATGATTCAGATGGTTATGGGAACAGTGATAATGATAACCATGTAAGACCAACTGATCATTGTGTAATTTCAGTTCAGTTTTATAGAAAATATCCAAAGGTATATAAGGTTGAGAAAATTACTTTAGCTATTTATTTTCAGTCATTTCCTTTGGTTTCTCATACTACTCTATTTCAGAATGTATAGGTTATATTTCCTAATAATGAGATGTTTCCTTCACCTCTACATCCTCATCCTTCTATACCAATAGACAATGTTATTAGAGATAATTTGAGCTCATTCAGATATAGGATTCATTATTATTTTAGTAGATTTCATAGATCTCCATCACCTTAACTACATCATCTTAGTGAATTTGATACAAGGAATATATTTGTTTTAGTAATATTCCATATTAATACAAGGATTATTATGTAGAATCAATATGACGATATTTAGAATAGAAAATTAGTAAATGAGTTGGAATCAGTGAGGTTTTACATGGTGCATATGAGAGCGAGATCATCTATGGCCCAGTAATCCTTTTTGTAGAGTTTTCAATCTGTTAATATAGTTATTTCATCTACACCCATTGAATCATGTCATACATATTTTATTGATGTAATTATAATATGGGGAATTGGGAGGGAGAGGTTTCATTCCATCTTGGGAGTCCTCATGACATCTCATTAGGGGGACATTCAATAAAATAAAAAGTTTATTGTGTATGTATATATATATATTTTTTAGGGATTGTTTTAATTAATATTTATTGGTAGAGAGCCTGTCAAAAATAAAATAAAATAATCACATTCTTGAATATATTTAAACTAATGAGCTCAGTACAAATTTTAAAATTCAAACTCTAAAATTATCGATCCCTCAAGTGACTAGGCCCTTCAAATTGAAACTGAACTTGCTAAATGTCATTTCCCCTCGGTTGAAGAAATTTATGGAAGGAAATAAGGACATATTCATTTTGATAGAGAGAGGTGGAAACATCATAATGGATTTTTGTGAATTTTATGAAGTTGTTTTTATACAACTCTAGGACACTAGTGGTAGAATTAGAAGCCATTATTATGTGGACTTTCACTCATGAACCATCTTATACACACTTTTCTCCATAGTATACTCTCTTTAACATGACACTAGATGAATCCAATCGGAATCTGAGTCCACTGGGGATCTCTGAGTTTCCTGCTTCTACATATACACCCTCATATAGGACCATTGTGGCTCTTATCCATGGAAAAGAAAAACATCAAGTTGATCCAACATCCCATATAGAATATAATTATTTTTTTAGGATTAATCATTAATAGGGAATGTATTCTCTATTTCCTTTATTCTTTCAATTTAATCTAATGAATTTATATCTATTAAAGAATATCTTTTACTTATCTATATCTATTTTCAAGAATTTAATTATCTTTCTCAATTCGTAGTTGTCTATTTTATATATATGGTAATGTAATTCCATTATTTGTTATCATCAAAAAGGGGTATAGTATTGTGAAATAATTATTTTTATTCTCAAAATTATGGATTATTATGTTTCTAATAAGATTAATGTTTTATGATTGTACATAATTTTTTTATGAAATTTTTATGACTACAAATATTCCATTTTATATAAAGATCCACTATTTGTTGTGATGATAGAATGTTAGTTAAATTACATGTACTAGTGGATTATATCTACTCTCGAACAATAATAGTGATAAATGTATTATTAATGATATCCAACATTAATTCAACTAAACCACCATTAGATCATATCAGTTCTATTGATGAAATTCATGTTCTACTAAACAAGATCAACTGTTGATGGATCTACTATCAACACATCTACCTATAGATTGGTGCTTCCATTATAGCAAATGTACCGATAAATGAGATCTATGATAAGACCAAATCTGCCACTAGATCATATCTACCACAATATTGGATTATCTAACATATAAAGAACTACCACCAGATCATGCTACAATTAGTTTAAGCTAGCATTAGTCTGTAATAATATTAAATATGATCTACCACCTATTCTCTGCCATATTTTTCTCTCATTTGAATTTAACTCCTCCAATGGATAGTGTAAGGAATTAAATGAATTTTTTCTCATGTATAATTTTTAATCATTATACAAAAAACCACTTCGTGGAAGCATTCAATAAAATTTCAAAGTTTCCCAAATTAGTGCTCAGTCTAAAGATCCGAGATATCCTTATTATTATTATTCAATGGATATTTTGGGCTTGTAGCAGGAACTATAGCAGGCACTGTTTGGCACTGTAGCAGCTAGAGATATGCCCCCGTTTGGGCCTTCGGGCATCATATTTTGTCCCCGAGTCCTTCACTGGCATTCGGGCACCCAGGCCTTCGAGATAGTTGGGCCTTCGGGCTATTCTATGGCCTTCGGGTCACCTGCAGATACAAAGAAGAGCAAAAAACTACAAGGGACAATCTCCACAGGAGGATGAGAAAATGAGCTTTCACCACAGTAGGAGCTAAACGGATTGCCAGAATGAGAGGGTATGGCACCTGCCGTCGGGACAAGCCGGTGCATGCATGGGAATGCCTAGCCAAATACACATACGGAGGTGAAGAGCTGATTTCATAGATGAAGATGCTGGGGAGGAGCAGTTCGAAGTTGTTAGTCTGGGTTGTATGGTATATTTTTGCTTACAGGCATTGGTTCCTATATGGCCTCCGGGCATGTAATAGGGGTCCACCTCATCCCTTGAAAGGTGGATTATCATAATCAATAAAAAATGAAGGCCTTCAGTCCATTGGAGGAGGAGGAACATATCCATTATTATTCTATATCAAGAGTCCTTTGTGGTAGTTTTTTTCGAAAATTAAATTGAAAAATGATTCCTCTATACTTCATGAAAATACATCTTCATAATAATTTTGAAGATACGATTTTAGCTCATCTCTATGACATATTTAAGGATCTTTGAAAAATTGATGCATCATAGATTGAGTACGATCATATTTTCTTATTTTTACTCTTTTTCTCTCTTTGTTTTTTGTTTAATTTTAAGAAGTGTGTTTTATTTTCTGTTTGATTGTACACACCATCTCATTCATTTATAATGGAGTGATCAGGTCACACAATCTCAACATTCTTTATGTGTATACCTGCAACAATTATATAAGAGGTCATGCTTTTCCTATATTTTTTATCCCTTAAATAGCCATGGTATAATCTTTAAGCATATAAATCTCTGTGATTTCATTATTAAAATCTAATATAGTTCATAGAAATGATTATTTTTATAATAAAATTCTTTGAAGAAAGTGACTTCCATGTGGATGGGATTATCTCTCATCTTGAGGCTGAACCAATTTTATATTTCTATTATGTGATCTATTAGTTTTTTTTATTTTCAAATTTAAAATAGAATTTTTTATTTAAATCCTTAAAAAACATTCTTTCATAGTAATTCTTATGAAGTGTTTATATAAAGGGTTCGATTATGTATTTTACTCTTAAATGATGATGTGATTTCAATTATTTTTTTAATATATTAATAATCCATCTTTATAAAATTTTAGACAGATCAAATTTATATAATTATACTATTTTGAATAAATGGGAATTTTTACAAAACTTATGGGATTTTGTTTTAAAAAAATTAAAGGAAATATTTGTTGGTTACTAGATTCACCACCTCTTAATTCACTAAATTCAACTAAAAAAATTAATGAATTTACTATAGTACCCTCACAATCATATTCCTCATCCTTGATTATAGTTCTATATAATTTCACACAATGAGCAGTAATATACTTTTCATTGATAATGTTTTTTCAATTGCAGCATACACACATATCATTACTAAGAATGTTCAGTACATCATATCCTTCTAATATTTATCATTATCTAATAAATGTATATTAGTTACATTCAGTAAAATGATGATATTAATATTGTAGAATATAAAAAACTATTCATTCGATCGGTTTTATAAGTGATTTTCTTATAGAAACCTCTAAACCTATCTCATAATGACTATCCAATGGATTTTATAGATCTTCATCCAATGATACATTGTAATACATCATCTACTAGAAATTATAAACTTATATTAGATAAGATTTGTATCCATCCATATAATATATAGTTTTATTTTTTGACTGGTAGACATATCAATTTTCAAAATGATATAACTGATATCCCATGTCGTGTGAACATAATAATGTTTCTCCTTGAGAGAATTATTAATATTTGGATAAAAAATTTATAATTTACTAAAGAAACATTTAAAATATATGAATTAATGAAATAAGAAATTTATAATATTTAAATAAATTGGATTATATTTCAAAAATTATGGATGGAATTTAGTAAAGTGATTTTTTGACTTAACAATTTCCATGTTTATTAAAGGTAAAAAATAAAATCTACTTAATGTGATTCTTTTGAAAATTAAAAAACTTAATCCCCTTGGGATTCATGAAATCAATTTTTTTTTTCTATTCTCCTTTTATCTGAAAAATATAAACATCCAACCTTTCACAAAATTTTATAAAATATTTAGACCACTCTCCCCCTTTTTGATATTTGAAATAGTCATTAGGTGGTATAGACTTTTATCTAAAATGAAAAAAATATACATAAAAAATGATATAGAAATAATTAATTACAAAATTTATCCAAAAAATATAATAAGGTTATTTATACATAAAAATAAAAAATTATTCATCCAATGATATTGGAAAAATTATATATCCAAATATATAGGCGAATAATCCACCAAAAAAATAATGTGTTTTAATATTTAAATTACAATATAAATTTTCTTTAATAAATAATAATTTCTTTTAAATATTACTTATTAACCCCTCCATCTTCTTAAAATCACCTTATTTATATTCAGTGTTAGAAACTATTATCTTCATCTTTATAACTTATTCATCTAAAAGTGATATCTCTGTTAATTTCTTGTATATGTCTTCATATTCCAACATTGATATATATTTATGTTCATTAATCACCCAATACTTTAATAAATAATTATTTATACATTACATAAAATTTGAAATGTATTTTGTTTCAATTTAAGTACCATCCACTTTCTCAATAAAAAATGTTACATTGACCTCTGTATGTTATATAATTTTTATAATGCTTTTGAGAATATTTAATTTAACATTTGAATTTTATTTAATTCGATTAAACTCAGATTCATTATTTATAATAGTTTATACAATTTTATTGAGGGAACTTTATTTCTCTAGAATAATAAACATACCGTGGATATATATACATCAATCGTGAATGTTTTGGATGGAGTTGAAATCTTCTTAAAGTACGATAATTACATCATTGAAGTAATTCATCTTTAGTTCTATAATTTTTATTATGTTACTCAGAGAAAAAATCGTGAAATATCTAGAAAAATATATTATTAATGGTTCTATAGGTCTTGCTGCTCCAACTTATTTTTTTTATACAAATAGAGTATGATAAATATTTTTAACATCAGCCTCTTCATTTGAAAATTCATTATCTAATGGTTCTTCTTTTTAATGATTCTCATCAAAATATAATGTTTCATCATTTTCATGATCACTTAGAGAAAATAAAATTTGACTGAGAAGATATGGATTTTAAAGTTTGAACAAAAAAAAAATCTATTTTCAAATTTTATTTTAACTCTTACATAACATTAAAATTTTATTTAACTTCCCCATCCTAGAAACATGAGTTAGTTTTTTAGGATGAGAATATTCATCAGTTACTTTATATTATTTTTTACCAATGTTTTTCGTGTTGAAAATCATCAACTTCAAAAACATATAAAAACACATCTATTCATTTTACAAATTTGGATTTAATAATTAATAGTTATATCTATAATTAGAACAATAGTAGAGGATAAAATTCATTGTTCTCAACAACTTATTTCCCAAGTACATGAACCTTTTATTGATATTTCTCATGTTATTTCAAGAAATCTTTTATTTCCCATGATTTCATATAATTTTCATCATATATATTATACTTCTCTTATTCTTTTTATTTTTCCAATGATTTTCCTCCAAACCAAAATCTTTTACCAAATATAATACAAAATATACACAACCAATTTTCTCTTCTCCATAATTCTTATAAAAATAGAAAATGCCTCATCATACACACATTCATATTTCTTCCCAGGAATTGGTGATAAATATCCACCATCACTTATATTATTAAAAAAATATATTGAATTTATAACATAACCAACATACACGTATTTGACTGATTTTTAGACAAACATAGGTAAATATAAAACAAAAATAATCTTTAATTTGTGAATTGTTTAATATTAAAATTATAATATCTTATCCATGTTTGAAAAAACATCATTATTAATTTTTTTCACCTCAATGAAATTTAATTGTAATTTCTTAATAAATATCACAGGGAAATGAATCTTCACCTATAGTGTCCCATTACTTTTTTCATCAATATAATGAAACATAAGCTTTACAATGTTGAAAATTTTATTATTGTTTTAAAATTTTAATATATAGATATTATGTACATAACGAGTGACTCTATCACCATTTCATATTATTTGAAATTTTTGAATCCAAAGAGACATTATCCATGCGTCTATGTAGAGATGAAAAACATTACTTACATTATCATATGGATAAAATATAAGTTTTAATGCATGATATTTTTAAAAAAATCCATGTTTATCCATAAAAATTTGAGTTATGATATTTTTTTCTCCCTGTAATGGAATTTCACCCAGTTCAACAACTTGTTTTATAATGATACTATAATCAGTACATGAAAAGATGAAGTAAATATTTTTAGACCATCCATGTCATTAAATAGTGCAGTCTTATATAACTCTTTAATGATTTCATCATATTTTAAATAAAAATATTTTGTAGAAACCCAGAAATATTCCCAACCATGGTCAAGAATTGCTATTTTCAATAGAGAATGATTATCATCAATCTATATTTTTTTATAAAGGTTTCAATAGAAAACTACATATTTAAACAAATAATATTGTAATTCTATGATTATTAATTATACAACATTGGAAATTAATGGATAAAAATGAGAAAGATTAGACAATATGATATTAATATGGTAATAGATCTCCTTGTAATTTAGGTAGTAAATGAGTGGTGAACCAATTATCCTATATATTTATATTTAAAGACACACTATAATTAATATTACAACAAGATACTAAGGCTTATAAAATATCATTAGGAATCCAACAACTGAGGACTTCTTTTCAAATGATGATGATGTATACATTTTTACGTATGTTATGTATTTTAACTATCAAATGGCTGTGATAATATTTTTTAAATAAGGTGAATATTCATTAGAAATAATTTATCATCCAATGAATCTTTTAATATATATATCAGACAAACAAAGAGATTTTTAAAAATTATAATAACTTAATAGAAATATATAATTAAAATTGAGTTATAGGGAGAAAAATACCTACTAAGAAAAATTTTATAAAACGTTATTACAAATGTTTTTTTGAAATAAATGTACATAATTAAAAAAATGACGATAAAATAGTCTGTGTAATTACTTCATGGAAATATATCTATCCAATGAAACCAACCTTGTTTTAGAAAAACAAGTAATGGGTAAAAAAAATATAAATCATTATTAAAATAATAATGATTTTTTCAATAAATGTTAATGAAAATATTAGGAATAGTTTTCAAAATATTGGAAAAATGTTCTCCTGTTTTTTATATAAATTTATTACATTAAAGACATAATTAACAAAAAATATAATAAATGATTATTTTAACTTGACCATTATATGTATATGTTTGATATACTAATATCTATCGTAATTTATAGTTTTTCAAAAAATATTTGTATCATTTTATTGAATTATTATAAATAGAAAATTATATATATAATTTTTGTGTCTGAATCTATAGGAAATGGTGTTTTATATCAATATTCTTATCTTGTGAGTTATTTGTAGAGTTTTTATATGAAATATAGCTTTTTTGTTTTGAAAAAAATAATACATTCACAAACACTCATTCTAGAATTAGTGAGTGTGTGTTACATCAATAACACCTAAGAACAAAAAAATAAATATAGGTACTACACATTCAACTCTAGTAGTGTAAATTACCACTTTTTTTTGATATAAGACTATGAAATTAAATCCAGTCATTCGAAATGAAAATTTCCAAATGTAATGATATTCATCTATTTTACATCCACCAAAGAAAGAATCCATGAAATATTTTCTTCTAAAATCATTTATAGTGGAATATAATAATACAAGATCTATAATTAACTTAATGTAATGAATCTTTTTTATATAATTCTGATAAGTCACTTTTGGATTAGTATGAAATCTGACACCTAAATATATATAAATAATAATGTCGTGAAGATTAACAGATGAGATATATTAAACTACGAATCATTCCTTAAAAATATTTTTAATTAACTAGTTTCTTGGATACATCCAAATAAAAAATATTATGGGGTTCTGAAAGGAGTAATATTAATCTTATAAATTTAATATCCATAAAATTTATGTATATAATAATTGTATTTTTTTAGACATATTGTTCATTTTTTCAGTGATTTAAAATCCATGGGAAAAAATTACTTCACCCATCATGCTCATTTAAAACATATATATCATAAGATCTTAAAATTATTAATAAATTGATTTTTTATTTTATATAACTATAAAAAATACCATGATATTAATAATAATGGTTTCCTTATGAACATTTTTATTTAAAAATATTGGATCATAAAATCCATTAAACAAATTATTTTTTATCTAAATATCATGTAACAATATCCTACAAGGCTCTTGGGACTTGATAAACTCCATATAGTACTATAGTAGATCTAAAAAAATAATCATGAGATTTATTATTTCCAAAACTAGGTTGATGATCTATATAAATATCCTCTTAAAAATAACACAATTCACATCCATTTGATAAAGAGTAAAATTAATGAATGCTTTTTAGGATAGTAGTATATGAATATATTTATTTGTATATATAAAAGGAAATATTCCTTAAGAATCTATTTCTTCTTATTTATTATAAAAATTGTCAACAATTCATACCTTATTTGTTATATTTATTCCATTTTCATGATGATTATTATGATAAACACATTTATCTAAAATAATTTTAAAATATTTAAGATATTATAAAAAATTCTAAAATTTATTTATTCATAATATATTGTGTTTATATTCTATATATTTTATCGAATATTCACCACCTAAAGCCTCATTAAGAGGATTGGTTATGCATTTTAATAAAAATGAACAAATTTCACATTCATTTATTGGGGATCATACAATTTGAAATATTTTTTCAATATATTTAATGTTATTATTATTTTCATGATTCATTACAGTTTTCCAATTTCTTTTGTTTTTAAATCATTACTATTAAAAAACATTTATCTATCTAAAATAATTATCACCCTTGAAATTTATTCTTATTTTTTCCCCTATGTGATGAATTTTCCAACATTGGTTGAAAACCATTTTGATAAATAAGTCCCATAGATGGGGTTTTAGGTTTTTTTAAAAACAAGAGGGTTGGTTTCATGAAATTTAATATACACTATTTCATCAATAATACAAGTTCTTTTATTGAAAATATGATATCCCTTTCTAGTTTTAGAATATTCACGGAAAATCCATTCATCTACATTTGCAAGGAAATTTTGGTAAATTATATATTTTTTAGAAATGAATACTTTACATCCAAGAACAATAATGTTGGAATGTATTGAAATTCTTGATATCCATAGCTGATAAGGAGATATTTTTAGGAAAATCTTTTAGTAAAAATCAATTTATAGTATAATTGGAAGTACTAACAACATCATAATAAAAAAAATTAGCACTTGAGTATTCAATGAAAATGGATCACGTAATTTATTAAACAACTCTATTTATCCATTAAACTCCACCATTATTTTATGGTTTTCTTGGAGATAAATAATTATAAACATTACCTTTATTTGTACAAGATAATAATGTTAAGAATTTTTAAATACCACACATCAATCACTTTGAATAGTTATTGAAGTCATATTTTTTGTCTTTTTATCACAGTTACAATATTTTTTAAAAATAATATTTTTTAAATTTTTTATAATTAAATTTACCCATGTATATCTTCATTATTCATAATTCATGAAATATACGTAGTGTTTTCCCATAATAATTTTAATATTTGTTGCACCAAATTAATCCATGTTCTCAAACTATAATGAATATGTAGTTGAAACATCATTGATATATTTATAACATGAATTATGATTCATTACATGTTAAAAGGTATCTCATATTTTAATTGAATTAGATCGACACAATAGTAAATATACAACAATTATGAACAATGATTTTTTTGGATAATGTTCTAACATTATGATGTCCAAAACTTCTATTCCATAACTTATATTGTTCTTCCATGATTCTAAGTCATGGATGTTCTTGTAATCTATGGTTGTTTAAGATTAGGGTGTATAAATTCTCTTGTGTATCATAAAATAGATTAAATTTACCTTTGTAAATTCAAATAATAAATCTATCATTCCAAATGATCAAAAGATAAACTTTTTAAAAATTCAATTATTCTAATGTGGTTGTAATTTAGACCAAAATCATATAAATATTATTAAATAAATATTTACTGAGAAGTATTAAAACAATACTAAAATATATTTACACTTGAGAATTGTCTTCATAAGTAGATTTTCAACCTCACACTTTGAATATTTTTTAAAAAAACTTTGTTTTTCAAATCATGTTCTTAGAACAACCACAATCCATCAACCATATATTCTAAATATTTATATTCACTTTTTATCTATAAAATAATGATATTGAGAATATCATACACATGCTAAATTGGGTGTATAATTATCAAAAAATATAACTATAGGAATCCATATCTATCTATGAGTAATATATGGAACAAATTATAATTGTTTAAAAATATAATTTTGTTGAAAATCTAAATAGTGAACCTTAATTAAAGATCATGTTTTCGATTATTGTTCACCATAATGAATGTTAATAAAACATTATTCACTCTTTGGAATTATGTACTTTTCCTGAAAATGATGTATTGAATTTGTAAAACCTATTAAAAACTAATGTCAACATGGTTTCATTTATCTGTACATATTATCAATTTTTTCTGAATAGAAATATAATTTTATAAATTTATTTTAGGACTAAATATTTTGGAGTTTAGTTCTACCAAAAAATATGATCAAGTTTTATTGAAATAAAAATATAGTTATTATCTATTTTTGTATTTTTATTTGAAGAATCTGAGGTATGATTTGAAATAATATAATTTTCATCAGAAGGCTTTACAGTATCATTTTCAAAGTATTTCGTAATTGATTTATTTTTTTCGATAAATATTTCATATAATGTGAATTATTCAAAGATAAGCATATTATATTTATCATCATATGTAATATATTTCTCTCCTTTAAAATATGTATAATATTCATCATATGTATTAGGATATTTTTTCATTATTGCGAAATTTTTATGAAATATAGGTTATATATTATCCATCAAGCACCAGTTTGTCATCAAAATGTATAAAAAACCAAAAAATAATAATTATTCACTACAACTCTTTAATAAACTATATGTGAAGAATTCTAAAACACATTAAATCCATGTATATGATGCTAATAAAAAATTATTCCCATTAATATTATTGAAAATTCATTAAACATTTCATTAATTTTCAATCATAGAAAATATATAATTATAGTTTATGGTTTAAGTATTGGATAACACATCATATCCAAAGTGTACTTATTATTACATCTTTAATTTGGTTTCTTCTTATACATGTAATGACATTCATTCATATCAATAGTCATTTCCATTCTTTTCTAATGTTGGGATAGTTAATTTTCACATTATATTAATGAAATATTTATATTCTAATCACATGATTTCCACTTCATTGAAGATTCATGAATTCATTTATAAGATTTCAATTTCTTGGTCGATGTAGATTTATAGGGAAAATCCACCCCATTCTTATTTTTTATGTTTTGCATCATCTATTTTAAATCATTCCTCATATTACAGGAGTTTTCCAATTAGAAAAATTTAACATTAAATGTCTCATAGGTTTATTTTTTGAGGTAATTTTATATTTATTTTTAGGTTGGATTTTATCCCTTGGTCTCTTTTGATTTAGTATTGACAGATTTAGAATTTTGGTAGGGTAGCAGGTGGAACATAGTTATTCAAATCAGGTTCCCTTTCCCTTGATACCATTTAGCCAGGTGTCATTTTTGGACCAAGTTGAATTCCATAGTTGGAATACGGTTTAGAGATAGTGTGATATAATCATGCGGAAAGTCCCTCTTTGATGGTTCAGGGAACAAAGTAATTGCACTATTTGGAAAACCTTACAGGAAAACTATGTAGTCTATCAAGGTCAATTAATTTTGTGTTTTTAAATCCTTACCCCTCTTCATATTTAACCCCAAATCAGCCATTTTCATACCCATTTGGGATTTTCAGTCCTAATATCCTCTCCATTCCCCACATCTACCTTATACCAACATTTTGGTTGTGATTTTGGTGTGGTTTCTCGAAGATTATTAATGTAAGTTCAATTTATCCCTGATTTCTTCCATCTTAATGGAGTTCCTCTTCCTATTTAATGGGGATTCACATTTATAGAGGATATGGTGACCTATTTATGGTTTTATCTTGTTTATTATGGTAGAATCTTGTTGTTTGTGGTTTGAGCATTCCATTATAGTGTCTCATTGAGTTTCAGTTGTGGTTTTTAATGATTTTGGGATGTATCTACACTTTAGGTAGGTGCATCCATGTTTAAATATTATTTAGTGATTTTTATGTGCTTTATATGATAATTGGTTATACTCTATGGGTTTTATATGAGGTATTATTTTTTTAAATGTATTCAAGGTACATTTGTGTTGAAAAGTTGTTTCTTATAGAAATTGTATTATGAATCATGTGTGTTTCAGGTGTGATATCATGTTTCTCTTCATCAAGATGAATGATAAAATGTTTATGTTGTGTAAATCATGTTTAGAGGTTATTTTGGTGTTATTATGGATTTGAATGTTTTTTTGGTTGTGGAAATATAGATTTTTCATGTGTGTTAATATTTGATGGCATGTGTTACTGTGAATGTAGTGATCTATGTGACATTTGATGTGAAAATGGAGCATAAAAAGAGTCCTATATATATTTTTGTGTGTAATAGGACTATTATTCTAGATGAATCAGAATAGTATTGTGCTGGATTCAAATATAAAGATTCATAATTACAACACTAACTAAATTATAATGAGGAGCAGTACCGCTTCAACATTGGATGGATTCCTCTATAGTTGATCATTTATGGAGATGTTGTAGATTATGATTTCTATACCATATTTCCGGAAGATATGATTTTCTTGGAGTCCTAAATTATCTATTTCATATGAATTTTTTCAATGACATAATTATCTTTTGTGATATCAAACTTTTCATTGGAATACGAGTAACATTGTTTGATATTTCAAAAGATAATTGTTTTTTAATTTAAATTTTTTTTTTCTATAAAAATATCTGTATAATTTATTTTATAAAAAATGATTTCAAATTCATTGTATAATGTTTTGGAATGGAATATATTTTATTTTGTGTAATCCAACTAGTATTATACTCTTATCCTACCAAAAACATTGTGTCTGTGGAGACATGGGTATGGTTGACCCAGGTAAAGGATAAATGTTTCATTATTTTTATTTGGGATTATAGTGATCTTATATTTTAGGTTTTGATGGATGTGGATTGATGATGATGCACCTCTAGTTTTATAGGACTTTTTGGACATTGTCATTGTTACCTTTTTGTTTTAGTCCTCTTTATTTCTATTTAATGTTGTAAGCATTAAATCTGAAATTTTTATAGAATGTTTCTTATGATTTTTTAGTTTTCTTTATATATTAAATTTAGATGTTAATTATTATGTAAAAGGGTAAAATAATTAACAAAGAATACAATTAAAACCCAAGAACTAGTTACAATTTCGTGGGGATTGGGAAGACCCTTCAGGCTATGCCACATATTAGGCCGGGTGTTGGGATGGATAGAACCTTGAAATTGTACCTGAAAAATGGTTATAAAAATGGTTGTGATCTCTTGGTTAATCTTATTTTGGAATGATTCATGGTAAACTTGATCTAGGAATGTTAGTTCATGAGGTTCTGGTTACAAGTAGGGTGACTGGATAGAACACAACATGAGAGATCTTGTGTCACAATCAGATGTTGGGATTTCATTTTAGTTCTCCTTTTGGAGAAATTCATAGGCTGGATACTGTATATGGACCCTGGGTGGGGTGGATTAGATTGGTTTTTTTGGATTGTTATTGAGATGTAAATGGTTATATTTTGATATGTTGTAGCATTTGAATTTTTTTTGGAAATAAAAACATTCAGAATGATTGTGTTGATGGATTTTTCTTTGGGTATTGGTTCATGATGAAAAATCCATCCATAAATAATTATTATTCAGTTGTATGAAGAGTTAAAAGAGTGTTCTTCAACAATAATTGATAAATGATTAGTGGAATAAGTGTTTTAGTATATAAAATAATTATGAAAAGGAGTGGGATCTATTCCCTATTAGTCTAGAGAAGATGACGTTTCTTCTAGTAAGGATAAATCATAGGAGGTCCTTAGGATCATGACTCTTTAATTTAAAGGTAACATAAATCCTTAGGAAGAGAAAAAGTTTCTTCAAAAAATAGATATGATGTTCGAGTTCCATTATACTCATGTTGCTATTATGGTTACGTTTTATTCATTTTTTAGGAATCTCTAAGTCAAATGTGGTGGGACATAGTAATGCATGATGGAATGTTTGAGAATCTTTGTTTGAAAGGCATTAAGGTCATTTCCTATGAGTAGTAGTTTCCTATGGTTGTAGCCTATTCCAGATAATGGTAGTTTATAGAGCTGATCCTAGGATACCATTCCATGATAGAATATGTTAATCACCTTTTGTGTTATTCTGATAAGTACTAGAGCTAGTTTACAATGATGTAATAGAGGCTAAATGTTTTGAGAGCGGGTCACATCCATATATGAGATCAAAAGTATTATTTTTTTAAAAAAATTAAAATGCTGGAGTGGATGTTCATTCCATGATGGTATAGATTCATCATAGTGACCTACTTCATTTCCATGGATTAGTGTGAGCTTTGAAAAGTGGAAGTTCATTCAAGAATATGACAAAGCACGATTGATAAGGGATGAAAGGAGGTGGTAGATCAGGCCATCCGTCATGGATGACTTTTTCAATATTATCCAAATATAGGTCAATTTTTTCATCTGTGTGGGAAGGTGGGGAACATATGACATGCATTCAAATCTCATCGCATACATTGTAACTGATGTGGATCAATGGGACACTTGCATTAGTTTTGAAGGGGAACGGATTATGATAAGAGTTATGCAGGATCTGTGGCATCTAGTGGGATGTCAGCCCAGTCAGAACAATCCATGATAAGTGTTCTCGATTTGGTTTTCAGGGAAGAAGTTCGTGATCTTCTTCAGTGAGTATTCAGTATAGGATAGTGACATATGTTGGGTCTCATTCTCTATCTTATACTATGATGAGGAAAATTCATATGTTGGATTGAGGGCCTATGGAATATGTTTCAGGACCCTTCATAGTTAGAGGTACCATTTTTATTACATCATATTTATCTGTTATTCATTTTTATTTGACTGATTTTGTTTATTTTATATCTCAACAAATTTTTAATGTGATAATGTTTACAACCGATCTTATGGCATTTGAAATGGATTTTTTAAGACCACTTGGTAAGAAGAAATAATAATGTTTCATGTGTTCGTCTAGTGCACTAACTGTGTAAAGGGTCAAGTTGGAATGGGATTTCCTTATTTTGGAGATTTAACTATCTAACATAATACTCTATATAGATTTTGATGGTGCACTTTCAGGAACACATTTATTGCTATCAATGGAGAGTACGTTTTTTGTAAACTGGCGGCAGTACCAATGTCATTCATGGTGAACGGGATCCTTGTTCTGGATATGTTGGACATACACTTCTAAAATTGTGTAATATTTTCTTTTATATGTCATTGGTCATGTTGGGGGAAAATAGTGGTTCCCTATATTGTTGATGAACTCCTTGGTTGGTCGACATTCTAGAGGTTTTTAGAGGATATTTCAAGTTTGAAACTAGAGCGGGATATGGAGTTCATCATTGGTATTGTGTGTGGAACATAGCCTATACCAATTCCCTAATACCATATAGACCCACTTAGTTTATGGAATTAAACATACAACTACATGAGTTGGTGTCCAATGGATTCATTCTCACGAGTGTACCTTGGCCCCCCGAGTTCAATTCATGAAAAAGGATAAGGGATTTCTATAGTGATTCATTTATTACTAGAGGTTTAGTAAAATGATAATGAAGAAAAATTACCCTTATCCCCATATTGATGAATATTTCAGTTAGATTATGGTTAAATGATTTTTTTCCAAGATTGAATTTCATTTTGGTTTTCACTATGTTATAGATAGAGAGGCATATGGTCCTAAAATATCAATTCAATTATGGTACGACCATTTGATTATTTTTTCTTGTCTTTCATGTTGATAAATGACCCAGAATTATTTATGCATATCATTAATAGAGTGTTACACCACTATCATGATTACTTTTTTGTGGAATTTTTGTATGATGTCCTGATATATTTTATAATTGAGGAGGAACATGTGTAGAATTTGATAAATGTATTAGGAAATCCTCAGTACCATCATATCTATACGAAGATTTATAATGGAACCTTATGGATTAGGTAGGTGAGGTTTCTAGGTCATGTAATCTTGGAGCAATGGGTTTTAGTGCATCCATAGAATATTAGTTCATTTATGAAATGTGAATGGTAAAATATATGAATTTTTTTTGAAATCAGGAGCTTTGTAAGCATGTGCGGTTATTAAAGGCTGTTTGTTGAATATTTATTTGGTCTCGCCTCACCCATGACATTTCACACCCAGAAAGGGGTACTATTTGAATATAGCCCAGTGTTTCAAGAGTCCTTTGAAGAGATTAAATGATGGTTGACCAGTTGTCCGTTCTTAATCCTTCTAGATTCTATAAAGCGGTATGTTTTTAATTGTGATGGTTCAGGTGCGGTACTTCGGTGTGTGCTGATTCAGAATGATCATGTGGTGGATAATGGATTTCACTAGCTCTAGAAACATGAGAATAATTACCCAAACCATGATCTAGAGTTGGAATAAGTGATTCAATCCTTGAATACATGGCTCCAATTTATTTTTTTGTGAAAAATTTGGGGTTTCTCTTGACCATAAAATATTTGCCTATATTTTCTCCAATAAAGACCTAAATCTATGTTTGCGTCATTGGGTTGAGTACCTATTGGAAATTTATTTTGATATAGTCTTTTCCCCAGAAAATATAATGTGGCAAATGATTATTTGAAAAATAAAGTTACAATTCATTTATTGAAATATTCTGGTGGTGAATGGGCTTTGATGGGACTCTTATCTTATATGAACCTAGAGACAAGGATCATAGTAGAGGTGTTTTCATAGAAAAGTATTAACTGAAAACATCACTGTAGTAGTTGATTCAGTGGCATAATAATGGAGATGACTTTTCCCAATACTCTATGCAGTTCCTTCATTGTGTTGAGATGCCATTTTATTGGTCATTATCTCCCAATGGAGTTTTTTGCTTCCATGGTTTCTCTGTTATGATTTTTTCTATAAAAAAAGGTAGTGATTCTGGAAATCTACCAAAGTCAGTGGTCAATTATTCGTGGTGAAACCAAGATGTTTTTTGTTATGCATCGATAGTTCTGGTGGACCGGTATGAGGAGACATGTGGAAAACGTTTAATTGTAGTGTTATAAATGTAAACTAGTGAGAAAGGATAACCAAAGTCCCTATGGGTTTCTCCGCCAACTACATATTTCTCTTTGGAAATAGGATGAGATCACCATGGATTTAATTGTTGGTTTTCCTCATACACCAAGTGGGGGGAATTCTTTATGGGTATTGATTAATCATCTAACTGAATCATCCCACATAATTCTAATTAGGGTTTCATCCAAGTTGGATGAGTTGGGCATGGTATATGTTCAGGAGATTTTAAGGATTCACTGTGTTTCAAAAAGAATTATGATAGTGAATTCTTTCTTACCATATGGTTTTGGGATGTCCTTTAGATGGTGATGTGGTTGTTGGTCAAGATGAGTACGACATATAATCCCCCAATGTGTGGTCATATAAAGTGGGAAAATTAACATCTAGATGACAATATACAAGAATGTGTGATGGATTTTTGATACTTGTGGAATTTAAATTATAGATTAGTTGAGTTTTCATATAATAAAGGTACCAATCCCTGATCTGAATGGCTCCTTTTCGTGAGAGTTATGGGTGGACAAGTCAGTCACCTTTATGTTGGGATCATCCTGGTGAGACATACATGTTGGGACGAAGACTTTTGGAAGAGACATCTAATACTGTTATATTTATTATGTAGTGTTTTTTCATAGCTAAGAGTCGATGTATGTATTATGTTGATCAAATAAACTGTGCTTTGGCGTTTTATGTGGGCGACGGTGTGTCCTTAATTGTGCCACCTCGCTTGGGTCATATTCATTTTGGTAAGAAATGAAAACTAACACCAATGTAATTCATATATATTTATATTTTAGAGTATATTTTTATGGGGAATATGTAATAGATTTTTCAATATCATTCATCATCACATCATGTTGTGTTTAATGTATCACAGCTAAAAATGTGTAACCAGGATCTGTCACATTTGTTAAATTGGGAAGTGTTGGATTTAGAGATGAATTTTTCCATGTTTGAATGGCCTGTATATATTTTGGACTCCCAAGATAATGTTCTTCATGGGAAGTTATTTTTAATATAATGATTTCTTTATCAGTATGAAATGATGTGTATGATACACGAGAGAGAAAGCGTTGAGATGAGGAGTATCTTTTTTTTATGTCTAATCACACTTCGAGTAAACTTTCTGATGTGTGGAAGATTTAATGGTGAGGAGAATTATCAAATATATTTATTTTTACTGAGGTATGTTTCTTTTTATTTTTAATTTAAATTTATCCCAATGGTTTCCTAGGAGTTTTTGATTAAAAATGAAAAATTTGGGCATGGAAGACGGTGGAACATAGTTGGCGCACAATTTTTTAATATGTGTTCCCTTTCCCATGAAACGGTGTAGCCTAGTGTAATTTTGGAATAGAGTATAACCATATGGTTGGTGAATAGTTTAGATACATTTCAGGATAAGCATGTGGCATTTCCCTCTTAGACCGTGAGGCTAGTGTGTTTGCAACATGTTTTGTAAAACCGTGCGAGTTACTGTGTGTCCAGTCAAGGTCATTTAAAATTGTGATTTTCCCTAGTTCCTCTCTTTGGATTTAACCCCAAATCTCTCATTTTATTCATATTCAAGAATTTAATCACTAAGAACCTCTCCACATTCCCATTTCTCCCTTGTTCCCCCATGTTTGGGTTGATTTTGGTGTGGTTGCTCCACGATTCTTCACATAAGTGCCATTTCTCTTTCATTTATTACTTCTATCTAGTATTTCTCATCATCTGACTAGGGGTTTTAAATTTATCATATATATTGTGGCATATTTAGTGTTGGATCATATCTATTAGAGTTCAATATTGATGTTTTATGTTTTTGATATTTCCATTATAGGGTCCCATTGAGGTGCTGTTGAGGGTTTGACATTTTTTCAGAAGTTTATACACTCGACGTAGGTGGTTTCTAATATCCTGACCAGGCTCACCCCATGAACTGGTGGCCAAGCCGATCACCACATAATCTCAACCGCGTCTCCCTGTATTCCATTGGATGCCGACTTGCAGTGAGGGTCTGGGAAGGTGATAGTGAGGAGACTATACCCTCTTTTCAGTGTTTCACAATAGTATTATCAGAGTATAAGAAATTATCAAAAGTGTAATCAATATTATAACAATTGACCAAATAATGGAAGAAAAATAGTACTTATTTTATTAGTGATTCTGACTCCAATTATACAGTATATGAATGCATGTTATGATAGTATATCTATGAAAGTGATAAACAATAAATAATGCTATATATATAAATAAGGAAATAAATACTCTTGTGAAGATCTGAAAAGGTATATCATGTGGAGGTGGTTTCATAAATGAACGAAGGAAACACTCTGCAGCATGTTTTAGTTGATGAAGAGAAGGACGTGGATGCTATCCAAGAGATTGAAGGGCAGCCTGAAGATGTATATTAAGTGGAGGTGGGTGCTTTATTTAAAGAAGGTTACACAATACAACTTATTTCAGTTGATGCAGTGAAGGAGTTGGATGTTATCCAAGAGATTGAAGGGCATCCACAATATTTTTCTATGATTGACTATAACAGGTGAATGAACAGGCCCGGGGTGTGGCTGCTAGTTTCCATGATGCCCTTGTAACTGGTAATTGGGGGGACATCTCGGACAGTGACAAGGAAAAGCATAGTGTGATGGTTAGGCCTTCCTATTGTGATGTTATCAAGGACGAGAAGAGGATGTCTGGAAATGAAGGAACCCACCACAACATGTATAAGGACAATGAGAGACTACTCAGATTTACCGAAGCCGCTATCCACTAGGTCCTCATTCCAACAATCTCTTCAAGATTTTATCTCATTGGAGAAAATGAACCATAAAAGGATGTATTCCATGATCATAAAACATTATGAATGATCGGAATGGGAGTCGACCACTGTAGGAGGCTCTAATGGGGGGTGTGATGGGTATGATGTTTGTGATCTGTAATCAGGTTTCTAACTTGCAGAACGTGCATGATGTAATTTTACTTTTCATTAATAAATAGTCAAATTCCTATCTATGAATGACTTTCCTGGTATAAATAAGGAAATAAATAAACAATTACTCAATACAACAAGGGTGATATCCGAGAGAATCATGAGATTCTGATCATTCCAATTCTCTTATTGACCAAGTATATTCAAACAACACAACAATGAAACCAAATATAATCCACTCGGAAACACCAGTGAAATAGAGGTACAAATAGGGTGTGAGAAATAAATCATAGTAGGTTGGGACCACTAGTGTCTACCCCAAATCCACACATTCAATAAATAATATAAATAGTCTAAACGAAAACATAAATAATGTAGTACAATTTAACAATACACCCAAGTACCTGCTTTAGCCCTCAGTTGGTGTCTGAACCTACTTCATACATATTTAATGCATACACAATAGTCATTAAACATTCATTTTAATTCCTCAATTATTCAAACGGCATTAAAATATGAAAGTCTCGAGATCCTTCATATTCTCAACATCCCCCGTATAAGTCACTGACAATAAATGTCTCTAAAGGCCATATATTAAATCAAAGAAAATATCGAATTCCAAACTTGTTCTTTTTCTTGGATAACATGTCATAAGATATACAGATTATTCTATCAAGAACTATGTATGAACCCATCTACTAAAAAGAGTGATTCACTCCTTGATACATCCACTAAACAATGATTCACCCAATTCATTAACTTGTCTGAACCCTTTCTCATATTCCTTTAAAAAATCATAAAATCGCATTGTCTTCTATTAACTATTTAATTCGAATCATGTACGACCAATTGGACCCAGTGTCTGATGTCAATTAATGGGTGTAGAATGTAATTTCTTGCACCCTCGTGAGTATTTGGACAACCAGTCCTTGTCTCAAATCCAAAGGTTATTTGGAGAATCATTCCATGTCCCATAAAAGAGAATTTTCATGCATGATTGGTGTAGAAATCCATGCCTAGCACCCTGGGATTATTTGGAGAATCAGTCCCGGTCTCACACAACGTTGATCAATCAATTATAAATATATATATATATATCATGGCTATAGAATTTCATGTCTAGGATCCCGTGGGTATTTGGTGGATCAGTCCCAGTCTAACAACCCATTTATCAAACAAACCATGATATAAATCAGCTCTAGAAAGTCACATCTAACACCCAACATCCTCTTTATTAATTAATTCCTAAAATTATTTATCAAGTTTGTTAATTAGTTGAATAAATATTTATAAAATTTAATTTACTGTTATTTAATTCCCCAATCATTCAGCCCTTTAAATTATAAACATTCGATAATTAATTAACCAATTAATTATTCTAGTTCACAAAAGTAAAAATTCATAACAATCTCAACATTTAATTATCTTAATTCTCACTCATTTACATTGGTATTTATTAACCAATTAATTATATTTATCTCTCATTGAAATTTAGAACTTGACAAAAATCAATAAATTCAAAAAAATAAATATCTTATTCAATGTCCATTCATCCTAATCATTTAATTAATTCATAAATTTTATTAATTCATGTCAATCAATTAATTCAACAATTAATTAATTTAATCATATTGCATTAACAAATTCAGAAATGAATTAACCTTTTTAAAAATTATTTACTAATAAATAATCTACACATTTATTATTCCAAAATTTCTATTCATCTTTATCATAATTATCATGTCATGTAATTTTCCCGTAGATAAAATTTCCAACATTTAATTAGAGCCAATATTACCAAATTAACATATTTATTGTTAATACATCACTTAATTATCCACAGTCAATAATTAATTCCAAATAAATTTAATCACATTAAATCTGTTAAAAACATATAATGAGTATACCCTCTCATTATTCACACCCCATGTTGAGTGGTTTTGTTACAAAAATGTGACTTTTTAATTTAACAAAACAATAAAAGTCAATAAAAATTCAATATATCATACTTGTAAAATTTTTCAAACGTAGTAATTAAACAACTATTGTGTTTTATATAGTTACAAATCGTTGAGAACCCTACCACAACAAATTTGGCAGAGCCAAAGTATCATACCATGACAATGATCCACTCACGTACACACACCTGAAAAACGTGTATTTGTAATTTATTGTTGCACCTACAAAACATTAACTGACACCCATAAATAGTGAAACAAGGACTAGAACACAACTAAAAGATAAAACAAAACAAAAAACCCATAATAATCCAAATCATGGGGTGTGGAAAAAATAGTGTGTTTAAACCCTTACCCAAATATGGTGGTGATGAACCAAAACTGTGCAGAAACGCATACCCATTGGCAGTGGTAGTCGAATAATTGACCAACAGGTCTACAGGAGCCCATTGCACAACCCTAGAACTGAAGAAACAAGGAAACAAAAATAAACTTGAGCCTTAGGGTTTTGACCTAGCAGACAGGCCGAGGGAGGATCCAAACAGTTTATGCAAATCACCAAATATATGCCGACAGAATCAACGTTGGGAGGAAAACAAGACTCATGAAGACACCAGAATGATTCATCGTGCAGAGAGGAGCTCAGTTGAAGGTGTGTAGCGTGCCTAATAGGGGGCCTGGTACAGTTTCCACTACTCATGAAGTGCACCTCCTCCTTTTAATCACCTCCCTCAATCATCTAAATAATACACTATTAAACTAATAGATTTTATATAATAATAATAGTTATAATAATAACAATTATATTATCGGTATCATTAATTATTTTTCATCCCTATTAGGTAAAATCCAATACTTCATTAAAATATCAAAATAATTGAATTCTCTCCAACAGAATTTAATTTAATAATAACTCTAAATAATTTATTTTATTAATTATCTCAAAATAAATTAATTAATTATTTCTTCACTTAAGAGAATATAATTAAATTATTTTGGAAGATTAACTTATTTAAAAAAACCTCCATTCATCCTCAATAAAATAAATTCTTTATTACGTTGAATTTAATTAAATTAAACCCAACTCCACATCTATTCCTCATTTAATATTATAATTTAATAATATTATTATTTAATAAATATAACTCATCGTTTAAAAAGAATTCAATATTACCATTTAATACTACCAATCTTTAATGACACCTATCTCCTCATTTACATGTCATTTAATTAAATTATCACAACATTAATTTTATTAAAGGAAACCAGAAAAAACTCATTTAATTAAATAAATTTAAACCTCTAATTAATTAAATTAAACCGCAATAAGAAAAACCTTCATTGTCATTATCCTCTAATAAAATGATTCATTAATAAAACCCAAAAATACCTACTACGCATCATTTATCTAAATTCATTTTAACTCAATTTAGTAGAATGAAACCACAATATCCCAACAAATAATTATATCCCCATTTTCCGTAGATTTAATTAAAAACCCCCACAATCTATTATTATTATTCATAGTAATAATAATAACCATATATTAAAATTATTATTGTAGTTATACAACCATAATAATAATAATCACATTATTATTATTATTCAAAATTAGATAAAACCCAACACCTCTATTAAATAAAAACCTTTCTTTGTTAATTTAGAAACTCGTTTTCGAATTAAACGCATCTTCATTAAATCTGAAACTCATATTTTTTCACTTAACTATTAGACCTCATTCAATTAATTATTTCTTTGAGATACCCAAAATCCATATTAATTTCACACAAATGACACACCCCATTAATCATGAAATTAAAATGTTTAAACATTAAAATAATTTTAGCCACCATAATAATAATAACATTATTATTATTAAAACATTATTGTATTTAAAACAATATCCCATTTTATATTATTGAACTGAAATACATATAATATTATGCTGGGTATGCTACATGGGTTAGACCGCAACAATGCACATCCTGTGCAGATCTATTAAGCTGGAATTTTTCGAATCCGGTGCTTCCGAGTCATTTCAGGACAGTTGGGAAAATTATTGGGTATTCACCCAAGTCACAAAAAAACACCATTAGGTGTTACAACACACATAATAATGTTCTAGAAATCGGTTAAGAAAACCATAAATAAATGGAATTTATTTTTGGAAACCGTCATATTTAATCTTGGGTAAAAAACACAAGACTTTACAATCAACCGACCTTAAAAACATCTTATCCCTGAGAAGCCATAAAAACTGTTACAACATCTACTGAGCTACAATGGTCGGGAATATTTTCTTTTTGAAAAACCAAATTATGTTTCCAAACACCAATATTACTTTTAACTGAATCATAACACCAACAAATTAATTTTATAATTCCCGAGAAAATGATTATTTTTCCATTTACACACCGAAATAGAGCTTATATCTAAGGTCATTACGAGGAACTCATTGATGATTAATGTTGAATCTCAATCGTACAACATAATCTAGTTGCACATGATTTCCTAGAAAGACTTTATGGTCCCAAAAACAATCACTTACCCTTAAACATGTAAAATTCCTTTAAAAAAATTAAGATCACTAACTTCATGTACACCGAGTCCTTACCCAACATCAGGTGACATTACCAAGTCAATCCATCGCAATGATATTTTAAAAAACTAACACACACCCCAACATGAATGAAGGCATATCCCAAATAAATCACACATCCCACATATAACCCAAATAAAAACCACTCTTCCAGCCCAACAACATTTAAAATTTTAGCACGGTGTGAAACCAACAATATCGTAGTGACTCCGTGATGAGGTCAAGATAGGGGACATTCTAGTATCATTCGAAAAAGCACACTAAGTGAAAACCCAAGTCTCTATAAGATCACTTAAACTACTACTAAATGACTCTATTTTAAAAGATCTGCGTCACCTGCTGATTCATTTTCTGAAACCGATGTGACTCTAAACAAATTCAGATTGTCTCTGTCGTCATAGGAAATGATCATCCACTAACCAGTGGGCTATTTCAGAACACCTTTATTCTTGTGTGTGACATTCCTCAATCCACGAACACCAAGTAAAACATTGATCATAAAAACCATAACATAAATCTATCCGTGTGCCATAACACCCATGTCCCAAGAAGACCTCCCGAGCAGTGGGACGAACTTACATAAATGACCAATATCATTCTAAGGGTACTACCTAACGTGGTTTTCCCCCTAAAGAACATAAATTTCAACCATATCTCTTGGACATGAAAAATGGATATCACTATGATCAAAATCCCTTTTTATCATTTTATCCATTTTAATTAATTAATTTTAACCTTTAAATATTTTAATAAATTTAAACAAACCCAGAAGAATTTTTTCCCAATAAGACACTTGGTATTCAATCAATACCCCTCAAGAAAAACATACATGCTATAACAAACACCCACTTTAATGATTTCACATATAGTGTTATCAAAATATAAAAAGGAAATTTAGAAATGAAATTCCTTTCACCAAATAAATGGAAACTTCTGAGGGACCCATTTATTAAATCCGGGTTCTTAAAAAAGGCAACACAACAAGAGTTCATTACAAACAAAAATCAACATTTTTTATTTTATAACCATTTTCAACTAAATATGGTTAAATAATTAAGGTTCATGCATATTGGTAGAAATCTACCAATCGATAAGGCACCCATACACCTTAACAATAGAATTTGGCTCCCATTTATTACTATCAACATTCATTTAACATTTCAACATTATCATCCCTTTAAAACATCAAAACATTTTTAGCTTGTTATCACAAGCAGTAACACAACAACACGTTATAACACTAAAGCATGGAACAAAAACAAAAAATTCCAATAAAATAGGTTGTATGGAAAATAATCACTCAAGTATGTTAAAACTATGACCAAAACATACTATCTAAAGAGACATGTAGAAGTATATTAAAACATGGCATTGCACATAAGGCACACAATCCAATTTAGCGGACATCCTACTATTGCAACTATATGGAATGATATATATGAATGTCACGTAATTCCCTAAGTACCTAATATGATGCATGTAATGAAACTACCTTACCATGCCGGGTCAAGGAATATTTTAAAAAATTTCATAATCAATAAGAAGAAGAAACTACACTAGTCACTCAAGGTGAAATAATATAAACTATAACCTCAAATAGTATTACATGAATTCCCATCACTGGCCACTAGAAAATTTCATGTACATTGTGTGATTATCCCTATGCACTGTTATTAACCTATGCAATGACACATTCATAGACTTCATTATACCTACCACAAAACACTAAATAAAAGGAAAATAAACCTTTGATAAAACATTGTAACATCCTGACCCAGCTCACCCCTTATCCGGTGGTAAGACCAGTCACCACATGACCTCATGTGCATCGCCCCATACACTAGAGGATGATAAATTGTATCGAGGGTCTCTGAAGGTGATATTGGAGATACTATACCATATTTATAGATTTTCACAATGGTATTATCATAGTATAAACAATAAAGAAATCTCGAAGCAGTATGATAACAATTGAAAAAATAGCAGAAGGCAAATTGTACTCATTTTATAAGAGTGTACAAATGCTATGTATACAGTAGATGAATGCATGTTATGATAGTAAAACTATGAAAGTGATAAAAAATAAATCATGATTTATATATAAATAGGGACATAAATAAAAAATGAATTAAAAAATTGAGGGTGATCTCCTCAACAATATCGTGCTTCTGTTCAGTCCTCTACTCCTATCACCATGTATATGAAAACAACACAACACTATAACCAAATAAAATATACTCGGGTACCCCTATGCAATGACATCTCCAGTAGGGTGTGAGATATAAATCATAGTAGGATGGGACCACCAGTGTCTACCCCAAATACAGATATTCAATAAAAAATTGAAATAGTGTGAAAGAAAGAATAAATAAAGCAGTACAATGTAACTAGACACCCACAAACCTGCTTCATCCCTCAGGTGGTGTCTGAACCTACATAATACATTATTCATTCATACACTGACTGAAAATATCTTTTTTATTTGATTTTTGAAACAGCTGCTTTTGGCTCTGCGGTAACCGGCGGGATACAAAATAAGATCATTCCCTATTCAAAATTCAAAATTCCAAAACCGAGAGAATAGTCACGTCATAAACAACCAACATCTGACATAGCTTTCAACGCCATCCAATCCATTAACGTCACTAGAAAAATGTTGGTGACCATACAAGACCATCGAGCCACTGTGAAACATCCTCTTCTTGCCGTCACCGTCCAATCATCATAGAAACCAGAAACAACAAAACACAGAAAACATATACAAAATGTTCACCGAAAAATCCAGAACCCCCACCGTCATCACCGTTCAAACTTCACAATGGTCGCCGGAGATCATTAGAGACCGTCTTAGCCACTGTATAATAGCATAAACGTGTCATCAGAAATCAAAAATAGCCAAATCACCCATTCTGAAAGAACGAACCACATTAGACTGTGAAATCAACAGCACGACACCATCGAGAACATCATCCACGACCGCCACCATAAAATAAAAAACCTCCATAGAAGAATCATCAGAAGTATCCCAACACTAAAACACATCAAATTAAATGTGAAATAATTGGAAAATCAAGAAATGGAAAGAAGAAAAGAGGGTGAGAAGGAGTACCCATCGCCAGGCCGGGACACCATAGATCAACCAACCATATCTTGTCGCTGCCAACAGTCCGGTCGAAGAAGACCACCACAAACCTTCAAAGCATTCAATCTGCCACAGATCATGACAAAAACCCTGAAGATCCAACAGACCAGGATGTCAGGCCTCCAGTAACCGTGATCCCACGAATGCTCCAAAGAGTGTGCCGGTGAAGGAAGCGATCTCATTCCAAACCTGTCTTACTCCCATGTGTCATGGACCGGAGTGCCACAGAGCCCGTATCATAAACCATAGTAGGTGGGAGAGCCAAAGAATTGACATGAAGAGCACCGGAAAACCCCATAGTCGATCCACCGTGTGGAAGAGGAAGGCGGTGACATGGGAAGCCCTAGCGTCGTAAGCCCTTTACGGGATCATCTCTCCTCCCATGCATACACAATAGTCATTTCAAATTCATTTTTATTTATCAATTATTCAAAACTCGTTAAATTATGAATTTCTCAAGATACATCCTTATCACCACATCACTCGTATAATCCACTCATGACAGATGTCTCTAATGTTAATCTTAGCAGTCAAAGTAAATACTGAATTCCAAACATGTTCTCTTGATTGGATATGTGTCATATGATATTCATTTTAATCTTTCATGTACTATGTCTGAAACCATCCCCTAAAAATAGTGATTCACTCCAGGGTTAGTCCACTAAATAGTGATTCCCCCAATTAATTAACATGTTTGAACCCTTTCTCATATTTAATTCACAAATCATAACATCACATCATCTTTCATTAACCATTTAATTAAAATCATGAATGAACAATTGGACCCATAGTCCAATGTCAATTAAGTGGTGTAGAACTTCTATTCTAGCACCCTAATGGGTATTTAGAGAATTAGTCCTTGTCTCACAACCCGCGGGAATTTGGAACATCATTCATTACCCTATAAAAGATAATTTTCATGCATGATGGGTGTCGAATTCCATGCCCAGAAACCTATAAGTATTTGGAGCATTAGTCCCTATATCAAAACCCATTTATCAATCATACATATAAATATATCATTGGTTTATATTATTATTTCTACCACCTTGTGAGAATATTGAGAATCATTCCCTTTCGCACAAAATTTTTATCAAAAATAAATTGATATAATTCACATCAAGAAAGTCATGTCTAACACCCAAAATCTTCTTTATTAATTAATCCATAAATTAAATAATTAAGTCTTTTAATTAGTTCAATAAAATAATAACAATGTCAATTTCCTTTTATTTAATTCACCAATCAATCAACCCTTTAAAATCTCAACATCCTTTAATTAATTAACCAATTAATAATTTTAGTTCACAAAAGTACAATACAATAATTAACTCAACATTTAATTATCCCAAATTCTAATTCATTTACACTGGTAATTATTTTACAAATTAATTATACATATCTATCATTAAAATTTAAAAATTGACCAAAACAAATTAATTCCCACAAATAATTATCTTATTCTTTATCCATTTTTCACAATCATTTATTTAATTAATAAATCAAATCAAGGCATTCCAATAAATTAATTCAATAATTAATTAATTTAATCACATCACATTAACTAATTAAGCAATTGTTTAACCATTATCAAAATTACTATGTAATAACTAATTTACCCATTAATTATTCCCAAATTACGATTCATATTTTTGATAATTATCATGTAATGTCATTATCCGATAGTAACAATTTCCAATATTCCATAAAAGAAAATATTTACAAATTCACATATTTATAATGAATCAATCCATTTATAATCCACGATCATTAAATAAATCAATATAAATTTAATCATATTAAATCCATTCATGAAATATAATGAGTATAGATACTAATTATCTTCCACTCAAGTGGAGGGGTTTTATTAAAAAAATGTGACACTTGAATTATCAAATTATTTAATGTCAATAAATATTCAATTTAGCCTTATAGTAAAATTTATCAATAGAATTTTCTGAATAACAATTGTGATTTACTGATTTAATGTAATGTTTAGAACCATACCACAACGAAATTCTCCATGTCGATGTTGTATAAATCAACTATTATCCACTCTCTTGTATGAAACTTCACAAAAAAGAACATGTATCCGGATGTTATTATTGCACCAAAAAAACATTAACCAGCAACCATAAATTTTGAGATGAGGACCTATGCACACCCAAAATATTAACAGAAACACAAAAAAACCATACGCATCCAAATAATGGGGTTCAAAACCAAATAACGGGTTTAAACCCTTAACCAAATATTGTGACGTTGAACCGAAACTGAACCGAAATTCTTCTCCCTTGGCGGTGGTAGTCGAAAAATGGACCAACAGGACTAGAGGAGCCCATTGGATATCTCTAGAACTAAATAAACAAATAAACCCAATTATACCTAAGACATAGGGTTTCAGCCTAGCAAACATCGAGGTGGAGGAGGTAAATAGTTGATGTGAATCATGAAACATACTCCAATAGACTAAACATGACAAGGTGGAAAAAACTTATCAAGACACTAGAAGGATTCATCGTGCAGGGATGTGCCCGGTTGAAGGTGTGTAGCCTGCCTCATAGTGGGCCTGGTTCAGGTCGCGCTGGTCATGCAGTGCACCTCCTCCTTTCAATCTCCTCTTTCAATCATCTAATTAATACCCACTTGAACTAATATTTTTAATATAAAAATTATAATTATAATTATTCTTTTATCATTATTAATATTTATCTTACACCCATATTAGGCAAAACCCAATACTTCATTAACACATCAAAATAATTATATTCTCTCCATCATAATTTAGTAAAATAAAAACGCTAACTCATTTATTAAGTAATTATAACAATAATAATTAAACAAAACCCCATTAATTTAATGAAATTAATGAAATTATTTTTAACACCCAATTTAATTAAAAAAACCATTTCGAATTAAATAAATAAATTAACTATTACCTTGAATTTAAAAAGATTAAACTGAACTCAACATTTATTCCTCATTTAATATTACCATTTAATAGTATCATTTTTTAATATCCTCAAACTCCTAATTTATAAATCATTTAAAATTACCATTAAATACTACCAATCGTTGATAACACCCAACTCCTCATTTACAGTTTGTTTAATTAAATTATTACAACATTATATTATTTAAAAGACTACCACAACCACTCATTTAATTAAATTCATTTCAACATCAAATTAAATAAATGAACCCACCCTAATAATAACCAATGTTTTCATTATAATATAATAATATGATTCTATTCTAAAAACCAAAAAACCCCATTACACATCATTTAAATAAATTCTATTTTTCTCAATTTAATTAAATGAAACCAATGTTTCGTAACAATTAATTAAATCTCCCTTTTCCATTGATTTAATTAAAAAACACCAAAATCTAGTATTATAATTCTTCATAATAATAACAACTACCATAATAAATAATTATTATAAAACTCATAAAACCCTAAAAATAATAATCATATTAATATTATTCAACTTTATATAAAACCCATCACCTCTATTAAATAAAAACACTTCTTTGTTAATTAAAAAAATATTATCTAAATAAACACATCTTCATTAAATCTAAAAATCCTCATTTAATTTCACATAACATTCACCCCTCATTTAATTAAATGTTTCTATAAGATACCCAAAATCCACATTAATTTCATACATTGGTTATACCCCATTAATCATGTAATTTAAATATTTTAAAATCCAAATAATTTATGAAACCAGAATAATAATAATAATAATAACACTATTGCTTTTAACACAGTATTCTACATAAAAAAAATTTTCTTTTTAATATTATTTAATTAAAATAAATATAATATTAAACTGGGTAAGCTTCATGTGTTGGACTGCAGCCTTGCACAGCCCGTGCGGATCCATTAATGTAGACTTTTCCTAAGCTAGTGCTTTGGAGACTCATCAGGACAACTGTGAAAATTCATTGGTATTCACCCAAGTCCCAAAACAAAAACATTATGTGTTCAAATAGTTATACCAATTTTCTGAAGATCAGTTTAAAAATAAACATGATGATAAACATATATTTTGTTTTTGAAAATCATCATATTTAAACCCGATTTAAAAACAAATAACATTACATGGTTCCATGATTAAACATTATTTTCTGATTTTGATATCCTTTATTTTCATCCTAGATATATTCTTTGGATTATGAATCATTTTTAATAATTTCTCTTCAAGAATATTCAAGGAGAGTATTTGTTGAAAAGTGGGTTTTCATGGAAAACATGATATAATTCATGTGTGCTTCTTGTGTGCTTCCTTTTACCACATAAAGGTGTGTGGTGAAATTTGTAAGTTATGTTACATATATCTATTAATGGTTATAGTATGAATTTTTACATTAAAGTTGTATTCATTGTCGAAATGGTGATTGACCATGTGTATTTATATTTATTAGAATGTTTTCATGTTAATAGAGTTATCTATGTTACATGTTAAATGATAAATGAGGGAATAGGGAATCCTTGGTATCTAGGTGGGAATACATGGACTAGTAAATTAGTTGACTTGAAAGTGTCTTGGAATTTATTTATCTATCATGATTGATGATAAAAACAGTAACTAAATTATGAAGATGATTGATACTATTACAGCAATGGATATATTCATCTCTAGTGCCTCCTTTATGGGGATGTTGTGGGCTATGATTTATATACCACATTTTACCTAGATACATGGTTCGTAGTGTCCCATATCTACTAGTTCCTACGGGGGTTTTCTCATACTTCGTTTCATTTGGTGATATCGAACATACCGTTGGTAGACAGTGCACTTTTCTGGTTATTTAAACCGAAAAGCTTGTTCCCTTTAAAATGTTTTCTAAAAAATTATATCTGTCATTTAGATTTAGAAAACAATCATTTTATCAAGGCTTAGACTATTTTGGTGTGGATTTTATTTCGTTGGGAGGAATCATGCTTGGATTTAGCTCAGACCCAATATACAAATTTGGTTTTATATAGTCATGGTTATGTTTGACTCGAGTATGGAAAATATATAACATGGCGTGGTTTGAGTTTCTAGGGGTTTTATCATGAGGGTTCTTATAGTGGTGGATAAAGGATAATGATCATCTTGTTTCATGGAGGGTTTTTGGATATTATCATTCTTTTATTTTCATTTTAGTCCTCCATAGTACTATTTAATGTGGTAAATATTGAATCCTTAATTGGTATTTGAATTATTTTTTATGGTTACTTAGTTTCATTTTTTTATTAATGTTAAGTGTTTATAAATATAATAATTTGTTAATTCTTTACCAAATCATAATATTGATACCCAAGCACTAGTTTTGATCCACTGGGGTTCAAAAATTTACTTCGATCCATGCCACATACTATGTCAGGTGCTGGGTTGGATGTAACCCCATTTTTGTTTGTATCAATAAATTCTAAAGGTCCTAAGAATCATCAAGATATGAACAATATGATATCAACTCATTTATTATAATATCAATAATATTATTAAAAAACAGATCATTTACCAAATCATTATCTCTCAATGACTCCCCATTGTTAAAAATAGTCCTAAAGCATCGATTAATATGTGAAACTGATTCACCCAGTAGAAATACAGAAGTAGAAAAATCTACTCTTAACATACCTCTTCTAATTTCAATAACCATAATAATTCCAAGAATCCTAACTTCAATTTTCTTCCAAATATAGTTATAAGTATCACTATTATAAATATGGATGTATATGTTAATATTCATTTTGTACGTCAATGTGTAAGTGAAATTATAAATTAATTTATATTTAGGATTCTCTTCCTTAGTAATAGTTGTAATATTATTATATATAATTTCAAATCATTTTATCCTCATAAAAAATATGCATAATTGTGTTGAAATTATTCTTTCAACTCATGATATAAGTATCTTACTATAATGTGTTGATAATTTTATCATTCTAGAATGACACTCTGAATAATATTCATTCACATGAATTTATTTGGTTTATGATTAGAAAATTGTTATTCATTTATATTCAAACAAAGAAGATATTCAATTTATTCTTGGATACACTTAGTCGAATGTAAATTGTTGAAAATTGTTTTGTATTTGAATAAATCATATCATATGGTCAATAAAATCTAAAATATTTTTATATATTAATATTATTATTTATAAATTCAATATTTTACTACATAATTACATTTTATTTCAACAAACTGTTTTTATAAATTTTTAAATCAAATTAATATCATGTTGATTTCCTATAAGTTATTGTATTTTTAAAAACTATATTTTTAAAAATTATTAATTTTTTTTAAAAAAATCACTCTAAGACAATTTCAGAGTACTAATTATAGAAAATTAATTCATTTTAACAAATAAAATTTAATAAATTATAAATTTAACATCTAAAAAAATATCCAAAATCCTAAAAATAAGAGTTAATTTAAATAAAAATCTATTTATTTTTCTATGTGTCTTCAAAATCCTATTAATTACCATTCATAATTTTTATAATATTGATTATCCTTTAAAATATTATATATTTTTTTAAAAATGAATACCATTTTTTGAAATATATTAATTTATTAACAATAAAAAATAATATAGTAAATATTTTAGATAGAGTGATTATTTAAATTTGGGTTTTTTGTCTCTACATTATTCCTCAATTGAGCTTTTTTCCCATGAAATTTAACCTCAATGAACAAATCATAAATAATTTCAAGTAAATTTGGTTCATTGAATCCTCTAATTCCCATGTTTACTCATCATACTTATGATTCTTCTAAAACACATTGATAAGATGAGTGTTCATGTTTCATTTATCATTATCTCCAAAATCCAAGAATTCCACTACATAATCATTATATGGGAGATCATGCTATAGTTGTAACAGCTTCAAATTCTATACATGTGTACAATTTTTTATGTACTTTCCCAATAGTTATATGTGGAATATATTAGTTACACGAGACACGAATAGTAAAATTGATAGTTGATAAGTAAATTTTTTAGCATGATTTCATTTTCAAATGGATATATGTATCCTAGACCGTGTTTTCACTTCTTCACAAACCTCATTAATCTTTTCCAAGGAAATAACAAGAATAAAACATTATACCCAACCAAAAACTCTATATTTTATTTATTATTGTTAGAATATATCTTGTCCGAGCATGAATAAGATCGAATGTTTTATTGAATGTCATGGTTCTTATATATTATCTCTTATAAAAATTCTTTTGTAGATAGATTCATTTACCTATTTGCATCATAACAATATCGTGTAAAATTTATTCCTTTAAATGTATTCACATGAATCCATCTAAAGTCTTGAGTGGATTCAATTATTATATGTGATCTTGACTAGAGAAATGTTTCAATCAGAATATCAATAAATGTAAATAGATTATGCTATGAGAATATCCTGAAGAATTTGAATAGTCATTTTAGATTAATAATATGTAGTAAGTTGATATGTTGTACTAAATTTCAACACAATTTTCAATTCCATTCTAAAGAGACTACAAAACATTGATGTGAACCTCAGATCTCTTTTAGATATAATTGATACTGATGTTCCATATAGCCACAATACAAATTTAATTTATATTGTAGAATTTTGATTCGGTGTGTAGTCTTCCAAAATAGAGATTACATGGGATATCTTTATAGGATGATACACTAAAACCTATATGGAATTTTCTCTAATATATGTATTTAGTAGAACAATGAAAAGGTACATAGTGATATTCACTCATTTACAAGTTCGTATGGGTAGTGGTTGCACTATTCACTTAGACATCACTTAATATACCTTTAGTTTTTGTCACACCATGAACATGGATTTATATTTAGAAATACAATTCTCCATAATTCTATCTCGTTGTTCCCTTAGAGATCATTATAAATCATTTTTCTTGTTAGGTGGATGAATAATTTTCTATAATTAGAATTATTTATCAGATAATTATTTATCATAGGTTTATATGGTATAAATAATCCTGTTTTATTTCATACAAATCATTTTTATTAATATTGTATTCTATGATTTTATACTTCCCTATATCGTTAACGTCCATTTGTGCCTCAACAATCTCGTTTAGTACCTCATTAATATTTTCCTTGATCGATGGTTAGGAAACTATTTGAGTAATGAGAGAAGGATTGATTATTATTTAATTCCAATGTATAAGAACATTAGACACCTTTGTATATATATCAATGATATAGTTTTAGTATGATATTATTTAGAGGGTCTTGGAAAATATTTTTCTTTTCTGGGATCTATGTGTATTGATAATTCATATTCTTTGATCAACTATAACAATATTTTTTGGAACATGATAAACTATTTTTGTGGGAATATATATTTTATTCTATTGTGATTAGTATATTCTGAAAACATTATCCCATCATATATTGAATCAAAATATTAAATTAAATGAATATTATTTCAAATTATAGATCATGAATCGATTAATGTTTTTCTGGTTTCATTAATAGTTTTAATGAATAGACTGCCAATTTATTATTTTTCATGTGTAAAAAACCCATCCATTTATTTAAGAATAACTATATATCATTAATAACTCTCCACATGAGGATACCGTGAGTAAATGTTTTGTAAATATATATTTCTTTAACTCCTTCAATATATCTTCACATTATAATTTAAATTAAAATTTTACTCATTTCAGTGTTTCCTTGGTCAATTAGTTAGAAAATCATGATATATTTGGCAAAACCATCAAAATTATTAATACAATCCAAGGAAAATCTAGATCTACATCATATTTTTGTTTTTCCCATTCATTAATAAAAAAATTATTTAATGGTAAATGAATATCCCATATCTTATGATTACATTCCCTAAGAATGCTATTTTTCCCACTTGATTTCACATTCTAAGTACGTTTCATAAAAAATATGTTTTTTTGATGTATTCAATATAATTCCTAAGTGTTCATCATTATCACTGCTATTTTTGGAATATATGATAAAATCATATATAAAGACCAAAAAAATTGAAAATTTTAAATATTCATCATGTCTATGATGATTTGTGGAACATTTTTTATCCTAGATTTCATCACTATAAACTCAAAATAAAAATAAATTTTTCATAAGGAAATATATTGAATATTGTACTCTTACACCCACAAAATATGATATATTGACAGGAGATCAATGTTTGATATATAAGGAGTCTCACATAATTGTTCGCAAATATCCTCAATCTATGAATGTTTATAATTATAATCAAACGTGATCTTGGTATTTCTATGATAATCCATGAAGTTATAAACTGAACCATCATTCTATATGATAAATAAGATTGGGAAATCATATGGAGAAGCACTAGGGAATATAAAAACCTTGTATAAATTTTAATGCATTGGATTCAATAACTCTTCATGTTCAATAGATGTTATACTATAGTCATCATTTATATGGGTGAAACTCTTGGAATATTTTATAAATATAAAAAAACATCATTAAAAAATGGAATACCAGTTTAAAATTCGTGAACATATTAGTGTACAAAGAATCAATAAATATTTCCTCACGATTAATCCTATCAATTTCCTAAATCAATTTTGCTACATATTATTTATCATAAATGAAAAATATATGAGGAAACCTAAGAATAAAATACATGAAAATTAAATCATATTATATTAATATTAAATGAATATCAAAATACTAAAATCCACAGAACTGAATAGTATATTATATTTGGTTATTAGGTTCCCAACTAACATAATTTTCAATATCCTTAATATTTCTCATATGTAGTATTAACAAGAGGAACCCTTTCTAGATATATCATACATAACATCCATATCTATAACATGAGTAATAAAAATAAATGAAATTGGTGATATTTTATTCACAATTAGGTTAAACATGAATAATATCAATCTTAGATCATAATTTAGTATATTATGATCATGAAAGTATGAGAACAAAATTTGAGTAATATGACATGACAGATGATAATATTACTAAGAAATAAATGAATAAGAAATCATTAAATCATTGAAAAAATATTTTCATGTAAATTTTAGTCTTATGTATGTAATCAGGATTCATGATTATATAAAAATTAATACATAACATATGAGTGTGGCCGAAAAATAATCAATGGAACTATAACACATGTCAAGGATAAATTCCATGACATCCATCACTCAGTGAGAATATATAACCTCATTTCTAGTGTATAGTGGAATAGGATGACCCCCAATTTACCTTTTAGGCTAGGTATAACTCCCTATGTACCATTTTATCTCATTTTATTTATATCATTACCTATTTAATTTGAGGGATATAAAGGATGAACCCATTACACAATGGTAAAAGATACTTATATATTCCACTAAGGCTTCAAAGAATTCATCATTTGAAAAAATATTAATAATATCAGGGAAATGAAATGTGTTTCATGAAAACATTGATAAAGTTAGTCATAATCCATAAAGAGGAAATAGGTGGGTGTCATCATTCTAGAATATTTCTTCAAGTCTTTGTTAACTCATGGAAACGAAATGGGTTTAATGAAATCTTCCATAATGAATGATCATATGAAATTATGAAAAATTATGAGGATGATATCATTTGAAAATATCTCCTATCAAAAATAATAAAACATAATAGATGTTTATATAGATGAAAACCCTTATAAAATCATCATACTATACTATTAAACAATGATAAATGTCCATTTATTTAGATAAATTTAAAATAATAAAAATTAATATAATTATATGAATATGAATTTATCGAAGAAAATAAACCCTTTGAGGAATATTATTAATGAATAATGTTCATGTAGGTATGAAAACGTCCTCAGGTGCAAATCATTCAAAAAAACCATCATTTGGATCCTTTATAATGAATGTTATAATTGACAATAAACAAATATTGAAAAAATATTCCCTGTTAAGACATTTGAAAAAGATATATAGTGTTGAAAAAAAAGAAATTAATTTAAGAATAGAGAATATAATTCTTGAAAAAAATAATAAATATGGATATTGATGAAAACAATTTTAGAGATATTCTTTGAAACCTTTAATGCAATGATTTAAAAATAATACCCCTTTATGAATTTTAAATTAAAAAAAATTTGAACGAAAAAATATAGGACATAAATTATTGTCAAATGAGTATCATGTATTTCCATAAATAAATTTTCAAAGTGATAGTATATAAACAATGGAAATTAGAATTAGTGACCAACTTAGAAATTATATCAAAGAAGGATATTTGAGAAAAGAAACCCTTACATTAGACTTTCTCTTGGCCAAACATATCTAAAATACTATATAATATATTTATTTTCATAAATATAAATAAAATACATATTTACATTTAACTTAGTATATAGAATACACTTATTATTTCTTATTAACAATATATTAATAATTTTTTTAAAATCAATGTTATTGTATCAACTATTAATTCATTCATACATGATCCGATTTGGAGGTTCCAATACATTCTCCTTATTCATAGATTCATCATATATTAAACATTGATGTTGTTTTAAATTAAATATTTAATATATTTTCAGTGTCCCATTATCATTTCAGGAAACATATGGTTACTATTTTCCTATGATTCATAAAAATATCGTGTATATATATATATATATCAATTAAATAAATAGAATTGATTTTATTAGAGAATAAAAATAGAATAAAACCATTCTTAAATCACAAATAAATAAAATTATTAATTTTAAATAATTTCACCATATTATATTATTATTATATTATTCTTGATGTAAAAATTATAAAATTATTCATATAGTTTGTAAAACCATCCCAAATAAGAGAGTGTTATAAGGACTAACTGAGGAGGAACATGCTACTTGATAATGAAAATATCACATTTATAGAAGACTGAATCATTAAAAACATATTATAAAAATGATAAATTAGATTTATAACGAGATAAAAAAGAAAATAATAAATAAAAATCAATAATATGATGTCACCAATTTTGAGAGATTTAATCTCTATTTGATGGACAACATGAAAATGGGAGTTTTTGTTATTCTTATTATGACACAAGGTTCCCAAATTAGAGAGAGGATTATAAGGGAGATGCATTTGGAATGTATTAAAGGTAACATTGAATGATTTTTTTTTTGGATTTTATGGGGACGGGATAGTTCACATTATATGTTATAGGTGTGGAACATTATAAAATACTCGTTAAATTAATTAAAATATATTTTATTCTTGTATGATTTTTGAATGAAATTATATAAATCTCGTATATAGGAAATGGTACACCTACATTTCACTTCAAAAATAAATTAGATATTTTTATTTATATTTCTGGTCTTATCCCTTATTTTTCCCAATTTTAAAATTATTATTCATTTTTATAGTGACAAAGTTTTACTATGGTAAAATATTTTTGTTAAAATAAAATAAAATAAAGCATAGTAAAAATTTGAGTTTTATGATTCAAAAAAGTAATCACATTTTAATAGATCAAATTTATAATGGTGGAAAAAAATATACATCATCATATCTATCAAAAATTTTAAAACCCATTTTCAGAAAATAAAAAATTGTATATTTAATCAACAAAATGAGTTTGTGACCATTCATTTCCTGAAAAAAAAAATTTCAAATTTTTTTTTTCTTTAAAAAACATTATCATAAATTTTAACCAATTGGAAATTAATGTATGAATTATTTAACCATTTTTTAAATGTATATGAAATAACATTCAATAAATTTATGACTATAAATAATTAAATTTTTTTGAAATAAAAATGTGTAATCAATATTTTAAAACATAAAATTTTTGTTTACTGAAGAAATTGTATAATAGTAATCTTTATTATTACTTAATTATTTCATTAATATAATTAATTTTTTATAATTTTAAATTTATTTATTATTATGAAATTATATATATATATTATTAATAAAAATTATTTATTCTAATATGAATACATAATTTATCAAAATTGTTTAATGAAATTTCTATGGAGTCAATGGAATTTTATATGGTAAAATGACACGATATATTTTATAACATAATTAATTTTATAAATTTCAATTTTATATTGAAATAATAATTCAAATAATTTATGTATTTCATGTATCAAAGTCTATTGAACATTTTAAATTTATTTCTTTAAAATTTCATAATAAAATCATGGGATTTGATATTCCAGCGTAAAATATATTCCAATAAAATTTTTGTTACATTGATGAATGAAAATGTGGTTGCCTATGCCTCATTTCCTCCTGGGGTTCCCACATATAATCTTTATACATATGTGTCCACTATTAAACTATAACAAGGTGAGTGGTCTTATTATATAACACTTTATCTTAAGTATCCATGATTTCTAATAGATTATATTTGTATGAATGGTCGGGAAACAAATGTATAATCACTGAGTGTAGTACACATGTTTGGTAAGATATGTAGATCCTCGTAATTGATACATGAAACACCTAATTCACATGGGACTGTTTTGGCGTAAGTGTAATATGATAAGAAGCAACTCAAACATGATTGGTAAATTTAAAAGGTACATGGTTTATAGATATCAACATTCTCTTTTTTGAAAGTCTTATAATATTTTTCCATAGAGATATTTGAAAAAATTATTTTTATATGACTTAAAAAACGAAATTTTATTATTTATTATTGAAATATATTTTCTTCATGCAATTTGTATTTATAACTTTTTGTTGAATTTTTTGAATGTTCTATAGAATCTATTGACCAGTATCATGTCCAAATAGCTTATTCTCTAAAGGATCACCATATAATGTTGGAGTACATCAAACAATATAAAAAAAATACTCACATAGAGCCATTATTATTATATAACAGTCATTGTTCATATAGATTAAATATAAAAAATGAATGTGTTTCTCACTACCACTTTGAAATCTATTTAATAAAATATCTCCATCATGGTTGGTAATGGTTACCTTAGATTTACTATAATTTAATTTATGATATGTAGTGAAAAAATATTAACTCGATATCTGATTATTGATTATGACTTATCCAAAACATCTATGAAAACATTATATCCTAATAAGATATAATTAAATGTAGTACCTAATTATATATTTCAACTTGTTTAATTTATTTCTTATAAACATTACAGGTGATAAATTTTATTTGATAGAAATAAAATTCCTTATCCTTGTAATATGATCAAATATTATTCAAATAAAATTGAGTATTTGATATATCTTTGGGATTCCTATGATCAAATAAATTTTTATTTTTATCATTTTTATACTATAATCATTAATTGATTCATTATCAACGTATACTTATTTTTTTATCCTAAAAGTTTTTGTAAACCATGAATCAAAATACATAATTTACAATACCCCTTTTCATGTCCTCCGACAAAGATTTATTCTTTATATCCCTATACAGCTTTTTGATTTATGGGTGGATAGAGAATGGTGGATATGTCCTTTATCCAATAAAACCTCATTCAATTTTGGTATTGATGTAAACAATTTGGGTCCTAAATATTATCAATCCATAATGGTTATGATTGAATTCCAAAGAATCATTACCTTCTTTTTTATGCCCATATCCACCATTTATGCTATTTAGTTCTTAATATCGAAGAATGCTTGAGTGTATATTTTTTCAAGATAGGAATTCTTCCCTTTCCAAATGATTTTATGGTAAATCATATTAAAATCCAAGTGTTTTGAAACATTATTGATATGCATCATAAAAAATCCAACATGATTCTGTACATCTAGAGAATAGATTACCTTGTTTACCTTCCATGGGGGTAGTGTGTTTTCAAATCATAATCATTAATGAGCTCCAATAGCATCAATTATCATATATTAAAAAAATTATGTGTAATTATATAAATTATTCTTTAATTAATAGTGTATATATGACATGCTTTTCAATATAGATAATGTACCCATATTTTGAAGGGAGAAATAACGGATATTATATCCAAATAATAATTTGTGTATTTTAATGCAGGAAAATTTAATTGGTGAGGGGAATTTTATAATAGCATTTCATTTTACATGATAACCCATAAAATCCATTCTTTTATTAATCACTATATATCATTACCCACTCCCCGCTATAATTTAATGTGAGTACAGGTGCAATGATCAACCTATTGTAATGATCCTTGAATATTTCTTAAAATTAATATGCCTAGATGAATTTTTTAACCCTTTTGAGTTAATATAGTATATGGATTTCATATCGATGAAAAATTGATCAAAAATCATTGATAGGATTCATCATGTTCACGAAAACAGGGGATATCTTTAATAAAGGTAAGAACTATACATTATTTAATTATCACAATTTTTTATGGATCTATAAATATGCACTCATATGTAATTTCTTGACCCAATAATAAAAATTCCATAGGTATAATACAAAATATAAAAAATTTAATACAATTTATTCTTCCTCAATGTCTTCAACACAAATATAAAATGATATTTATTCTCTTCCTTGATCTTCGAATATATAATATTATCATCTATAAAGACCGTTACAAATTGATCAATGCAATCTTTAGTGACTCTATTCGTTTTATCTATGAAAATTATAGTGTAATTTATATGTTTATAAGGAATTAATAAAAATAAATATGGTCCATGACTCATACGGAAGGATATATTTCAAATATTATCTATTTTGGACCTTATTTAATGATATCTAGACTGAATGTCAACATATGAGGAGAATTAATCACCTCTTAGTTGATTGATGGATTAATCAATATGGGGTATATGATACGTTTTCATGGTTGTGATGTAGTTATGTTCATGATATTCATTTCAAATATGAATTGATTTATCAGTCTTCTAGAAAAAAGAACCACTGAATCCAATATTGAAGTACTAAGGAATATGAATCCCACACATCGGTTCTCTTATAATTTCTTACTAAATTCTTACAGATCAATCATATCCATCATATAATGATTATCTATAATAGGTCTATCACTATTTAGGATTTTTGTTGACATCATAAAAAAATTTGTAGATGAATAAAAGATAACCCTTTAATAAATAAATAAATATAATCTTTAATACTATGATTATATTCAATGTTGAGTTTATCTATAGTAATTTGAGATAAGTACACATCTTGATAAGGTATTAACACACATATAATATAATTAATTTCCATTGGGTGTTTATAGTGATCATTATACTAATTGGAAATAATTGGATGATTTTGAATATTAAATATGACTTCAATACTACAACAATTTGTGATATATATATTGATTGATAAAATCTATGACCAAGATTATATAAAATTAAACTATAAGTTGAATGTTAATATTTAAAGGAAATAAATTCCATAAAACCTACATCAGATATGTGTTATTTTCAAAATATGTAATCATACAGCTATTGATAATTTTCACTAATAATTCAATAAATAATTCTTTTGGCGGTGTTGTGAAACCTATAAAATTAATCATATTTAAAATAATGGGTAAAACCTGAATCAATCAGGATAATAATAGTTATTATTGGATACAAAGTGTATATTTCAACACATTATTTTCATGTATCACTTTAGCAATTGTGATTTCTTAAGATTTTCCTTAATCCCATTAATTTAGAGTTTTCTTGTATTGGTTACCAATATTAACCATTGTGTTAGTCCATTGACTTGAAAAATCATTACAGCCTTAGTAATTGAAGAAATGGAGTGTTAGTGGTGTATTGGGATGTGAAATATTTTTACCCATTTCATCAATAAAATAATTCTTATCCCATCAATATTCATTTGGTAAATGATATTATTTTACATAATTGATGTATTTTTTTATTCCTTGGAGATGGTTCTTCCCATGCGTTTCACCAAACTTTTTCACAAATGAATAGTTATATTCATTACTCAATTGGTTTTACTACTTGAAATCCACAAAATGTATATTATAGGATCTCATCATTAAAAATAGATGAATAATCCATGTATCCATTCTAGATTTATTAATTGAGAGAACATATAATTATTTATTTATAACAACCAATGTAAATTATAGAAAAAACCATTCTACGACATGATTTTAAGACATTAATGAAATTATGAATTTATTATTGGTCAATGATAAAACACAAAATGGTCTATGAAAATCATGTAATGTAAACTTCTTTGGAACCAATAAATTAATTATACATCCATTTTAACTCAAGTAACTCTCTCTATTTTATTGTTATGTATTATTGGTAAATAATTATTGAAAAATATATTCTTAATCCACTCCAATTTCATGGAGTCAATTTCTTCCCATTTCCCCATATTCATGATAATATTCCACTATTTTTTATATTACCCTTCCTAATGACAAATAGAATAATGCATACTATATTAAATCGAGAATAAAAAATGGGAAAATTATTTTCCATCATACTAATCCATTACTCATAGATTAGTGGATCAGAAGACCTACTAATGGAGGGTAAAAATTTATATGTATATTTCAAAATATTGAGTTGTTTCGTTTTCTGATCATATATGTAGTCATCATGGTTCCCATTTTTTCATATAATGAGAGAGTTGATTATGGTAAATGCAACATTTCACTTCTGATCTTCCATTTCATTTGGTTTTCTTAAGGATCATAATAGATTTTTCCATTACACTAATTCTTAACTCTATTCATTCATGTTCCAATAATCGAATAAAAAAAAGTCTACTGTGAGATTTATTAAAAAATTGATGTATGAAATCGTATCTTAAATAAAAATTATTCCTTATATGTCTTAAATTATTACATCCTCATTTCATGATTGGAAATTATAGGTTCATAATGCATTAAAAAGTATATTTTATTTAATTTTTATATTAAATTTTTATATGAATATTCAAAAATACATAATCCATTCTATGATATAAAAAATGGTGACTCAGTCATAAAATGCAATAAAATAACATCATTTACAATAAATATTGAATATATATGAAAATAATGTATACCCTAGAACCTAATTATTTAATTTCTGTATTGATTAAATACAAAAACAACTTATTTAACGTCTTATTGAACATTTACTATAGATAAATATCACACAATACACCATTTGTCAATATATAATACTTAATATCCTTCTTCATAACATATAAAATAGAAACAGAAGAAAATATTGTGATTGGATTCATAGTGATGGTAAACATAATAGATAATACAAGACGATCATAAGTGATCATAAGAAAGTAATGTTTCTATAAGTAAATATCTTAGTTAAATGATATAAAATAAGAGAATTCTACCCATTTATACATTAATATTTAATCATAAATTCTTGACAAATCAAATTTAGTGTTATCATGAGTCTTATATCAATAATATTGACATATGAAAATAGATAAATCATAATGTGGCGTAAGAGTGTGTCACTAATATAATCATATTAATCATAACACAAATCAATTATTACTAAAAAGATATTAACCATTAATGGTATATGATAACCTTCTTTCCAATGTATAGTTGGCTTGGGTTAAGCACCCTTGAAGCTTTTAGGCTTAGACTAGTAACTCGAGAACCCTTCCAACATAATGATATATAAAAAAATACACAATTTATAATAGGGACATCATATACCAACATAAAATATAATTATAATCCATATTTACATATACTAAATGCACAATAATGAGTTCACCATTCCCTTTAAGACTAACTAACTAGTGGAAAAGAAATAAGTTTCATGAAAAATTTCATTACAATTTATCATAATATATCTAGAGGAAATAGTTTTATGGAATATTTATATCATATACTAAATGATGAATAATAAACATTAAAGTATGTGGCTGTATATTAAAGGTACCTTTTCAAAATCATTATAATTATACATTGAAAAACTAGGAAAATTATAAATTTCTATTAAAAACATCTAAAAATGGAAATTTAAAAGTAAAAGTAGAAATGTATTTAAATTAAAAATATATATAATATTTGTAAAGAATAATACTCACATTTATGGGTAAATTAATCCAAAAGTTAATCTTTAAAAACCATTTGTTTCACATTTGTATAAAGATTGTCAGGAGTGACTTGTACAAAAAAGTATAAAAATACTACTTTTTAAAACAATTATTAAAAGTAAATGATTTTATAAAATTAAAATAAAATACAAATTAATTATATTGTAAAACCATTTTGAAAAAATTATTCATATATATATTCGAGAAAAATATTAGTGTAAAAACATTAATCCTTATAAAGATGTGATTTTTAAATAAAATTCCAAAATGTGTTTTCATATAAAAACCCATTTTAAATAAAGGAAATATGATAGAACAAAATGATACATGAGTATATATGGATTCAGGATATATCTTCTCAAATAGGTATTATATGAACCATTTAAATTAATATATGTTTAAAAAATATTGAATTTCTCAATGAATGGAATTTTAAACAAGAAACCCTTACTTTGGATTAGATCATGGTGAGGTATATTCAATCATCATGTATAATAAATATATATTTATTTGATATATATATCCTTAAAATATTTTCCTTTACCTTTCTATATAACATTATCTTATAGTTTCTTATTACTAGTTAACTAATAGTTAATTTCTAACAAAAATAATTTTTATGTACCTATTCAGTTTTCTACACATGTTCTGATTCATAAGATCAAATCATTCATTAATGTTCATGGTTTCATAATATATATAAATTTACTTAATTTTTGTTGTATTTTATGGATTCACCAGGACATTTACAAGGAAATACAGTTATAATTTTCTATAAAATCTTAAAAATATTGTTTTTTAGAAATTTTGGTTGAATTGAGAAAATTGATTTTTAGGGAATAAAAATAAACATATTACCATTATATAATTAAAAAAATTACTTCATTAATTTTACATTTTATTACAAGTATATAAAATTGCATGAACATTAATGATGTAAACTACATAACATAAAAAATTATAGTGAAACAAATGACTAAGAGAAGAGCTTTTTATAACGGTTTAATGAGTAAGAACATGAAATTTCCAAATGAGAACAAAAATATAAAAAGTTTATAAGGATTTAAAAAGAATATTATTATGGATATAAATATTATTTATGAATATTTAAATGAATAAGTAATTAAATAAACATCAGGGGGAAGATATATATTCTTTCAATAGATTGATTCTATTGTTGAAAAACTCTTGGAAATGATAGGTTTATTAATTATTATAGTGGATATAGGTACCAAAAAGTTAGATATGATTTATTATAAGATAATTTTACGATGGATTCAAAAAACATCAAAATAATGGTGTTATCATATGTATGTATGGGAGGGGTCCTTCTATAATTGTTTGGGATGTCAATTTTCTAAATATTATTTATATTAAATAAAATAAATTTTCTTATCAAAGGATACATGAAGAAAATAAACCATGTATTTAATATAGGTTATGAAATGTAGTGAATAAATTTAATCAAAAAATTACAAATAATATTTTGTGAAATTTCTTTCCTTAAAACATAGTTTAACTTTATTATAATGCTTTTAACCATTATATTGGAGACAAAAGATACCCACAGTAATGTTCTTCTCTAAAAAAATTAAATGGAACTTATTATATATTCTGAATGATTTGATTATAAATAGGAATATAATTTCATTATATTCAATTTATAAATGTGGTTAGAATAAATTTTAATGTTCAAAAACATAAAATTTAAACCATATTTTTATAAAAAATTATCTTTGAGAGCCCAAAATAAATTATTATTATTATTCTATAAATCGATAACTCCATTTGATTATTATTAAATTATTTGATTTAATATATTATCAATACAGTAATTTTTATAAAAACTTGTTTTTATAAATTGGTATTTTTTGTTTTAATATCAATTTTGTGAGGGATGCAATTACAAGTGATATAATAAACATTTCATTAACATTAGTTGTTAATAATAAAATAAAAATTATTTTAAAGAAACTAAATACAATCAATTTTGTTAATTTTTATAAACAATGTATAATGTGTCTTATATATTTGATTATAAATAAAAAAATTACTTCATAATTCATTTTAGACACTAGTTATAAAATTAAACATAAAAAAATTATAATTATTTTATTTCAATGAAGATTAATACATTTATAAATAATAAAAAATAAATAAGAAAGAAAATTCTGAAACCAAATGGAAATAAGAAATATAATATTAAATATTCCATATAAATTTTATGATTTTGGTTCTATATTACATCATTTTTATTTATAGAATGATCTTGGGAGGAAACTAGAATTGTGGCTGGCAAGACATTCTAAATTGTGACTGATAAATCTCTTGTAGACAATTAATATTTTGAACTCATCTGGATGAATATATATTCCTCATAATAAAAAAATAATCAAAATTTATATCATTTCTCTTATAAAATCATACAAAATTAAATAATTAGAGAATAAATAATAATCCCCTTGTGAAATCATTGAATGTGGAACAAATGGAATGACATTATCAATCAAAGGATTGGCATATCTATAGTATTGAAAAATAGTGGATAATATTTTGGTAAGTCATTTAAAATGTTTTTCATAACCTTATAAATTTTATATAGGATTTTAAATGTCTAAAGGTATGTTTTTATGAAATTAAAACATTTCTGGCTAATGATGAAACTTGTTTACTTTTAACATTGACTATATGAATAAATGATGATAAAAATATTTTCCCCATTAGTATTACCATCTATTATTTAAAGAAATATTTTAAAAATATTATTATATCATTAAATATTTAATAACCTATGGTAAAAACATGATTTTCAATATTAGTTTTATAAAAACTAATATAAAAAGGGATATAATTTTGGTTATTTAATAATAACTGATAAAAAGAAACTTCTGAAGGGAGTTAATGTCTGTTATATAAATAACAAATATTTAATTTTTTTAACAACATTAAAACCTTAAACAGAATTATATTTTATATAGTAGTGATTTTATTATAATAGTTAACAAATAATGATTAAATAAGATTGTTAAGTTAAAAAAATATATCAATTCACCATCAAATAATGTTGTCTTCAATTAAAAATTATTGCTAATAAATATATTAATGATAAATAATTTTATAAATTAATAAACTACCCTCTAAATATTTATCATGTAAATAAAAATAATATAATTTTAAATTAAAAAATTAAATTTTTTTTTCTAAATAAAACATTTCTGGTTAGAAAATAATTATTTGATTAGTATTTTTTATAAAAACATTTTTTTTCAACGTCATGAATTCTGTTTAATAATTATTATATTAAAATTTAACAACTAAATTTATTGGTACCAATCCTCAAATTAAATTAATGAAATAAAAACACGTAATGCAAAAAAAATAGTTCAAAATAGTGTCTATAGAACCAATAGTATTTCCTGATGTAAAGAAGTCCGATATTATTTTAAAATTCAATTTTTTATAAATTTAATTTAACTATTGAATGAATTATTCACATAATCTCACAATCTCATTACATTAAGCTACCAATCACTATAAAATTTTTTAAATGAAATTTTATACTAGAATAATGGGATGTTACAATTTACATTTTGTTGAAGAGGTTTCAAAAGTTGTTGCTTAATTATCTTTTCACATGTTTGAGATTATAAGGTTATATGGAATATATATATTAATATACCTATCCATAAAAATGATATTTACTTTATATATGGATGATCATTCTATTCATAAGACAACATTATATTCTACTTTAGGGAAGATTTTTCAGAGATATTCCTCCCAAAACTGTTAAATGGTGAATAGTAACATAATTGATATATAATGAGCATACAACTTCATTTTTTCATCATTAAATTGGAATCCATTTCTAAAGTTGTTAATTGAAAACTTATATTGGAATCACATTATGTGGATGAATGTATAGAGCCCAAATAAAATATGATGTTTACTATTATTGAATGAATAAAAATCGTACCTATTACTAAAATATTTTAATTCTATACATTTGTGGTAATCATATAAATATAGTATCCTAATTCAAATGTATTTAATGTTTGATGTCATTATATATCTTCAATGGCCCTTGGTATATTGTATTGAACTTCATAATTCTTATGTTCCGTATAGTTTAATCTTTGAACCATTGGGGTGATTGAGGGAAACCCTATTTTAATATGACATATTTGATGGATTATTCTTATCCCTTTGAAAGTAATTAGTATTATATCATTATTCTTCACACATGAATAATATTTTTATTATATAGTGGTAGGTTAAAATTTGCTTTATCCCACATCTTTTAAAAGTGGGTAATCATATCTGCAACACTCCATGTGATTTACTTGTTGAATCTATTAGGTAAAACTCCCTTATAATATTATTATCTCTATACTCATGAGACCATTAGGATTCAATGATATTTATAGACACCATTAAGTAACATCAATATATTCCTTCATATCTATCATAGGTGGAAGAAAGGTTTTTTAATTTTGCTTATATAATGCAATAGAATCATCAACTATTTTCTTGAAAAAAGAAATTACAAATTTATTTTAATATAAAGAGTGAGAGTGAAAAAAATTTTGGAATATATTTTCTTGAATTCATCTGATTAATCAACGTTGATGGATTTTTTAGGCTCAGTAATAATGATTAATGTCTAAAAAGTAATGGATTCTCCCTCCTTTAGATAACTAGACTATATCACCTTCTCTTTCTTAATGTATTGGAGTACATATATTATTTTATAACTAGAGTTTATCAATTACTCTTCATTTAACAGAATTAGGGGATCCACTAAAAGTATATGGTGATTGTCGTATAAAGGATAGAATTGAAACAGTATCCTTATTTTGAGAGGTTAGAAACATCACATAATTCAATTTATTTTTCATCACTTCACTCAGATGGGAAAGCACTACCGTGTGGGTTCTGACTCAATATCTTTTCATATTAGGCATCTAGTTTGGGAATTTACTGAATTAATCATTAGATTAATTTTCAACAAGATATCCACTATTTTAAAAAATTTAATGAAAAGTTATTTTAGGATGATAATACATGAATTAATAATCTTATTTCATGAATTTTTTAAACTTAATAAGAATAAGAGAAATCCAATTTTTTTCTTATGGATTCCTATAGTTTAATATTAGTTATTTAGCGTGTATTTACAACATGGTTTTCTAATTTAATCCGCATTAAATAACTCCACTTTCCTTTGAATCCAATTATAATGACCTTCAAATAATACATATATTAATAAACCATTTTTATCATTATTATATATATAATTTTCCATGGAATCAAGAGGTATGTAGTCTTTGTAAAATTAGGTGAATCATAAAACATATCTTAAAAATATCCTATAGTATTGATTTTATCTTACATTATTCTCCAAGAGGTCCCCATAATCTAATTTTTTTTTGGGATATCCAAGGGATATACAAAAAATAATGGTTGTGATATAAATTCTAGTAATGGTGTCATTGAAAATACATGCGATAAAATATCATGACAATCCAAATTCATAAAAAAGGAAAAATAAGGAAATGATAATAAACAATCAAATGAAAACATGGAATAAGAGGAAAATATATTTTGATCATGAAAAACATGAGAGGACATAAAATTTAGAACAAAAATAAGATAATAAATCATAAACACGGGTCAGGGCTCACAGACGTGGCATCATTATTTTTTGGATGAAACTATTTATACTTGGAAGATGAAAAATATTATAGGTGAGGATAACTATTGAAATCCCTTGAATAATATTATAGATAAAGATAACTGCTCATGGACCATGAAAAAGAATTTGGACTAGGAAAACGAAACCTGGCAGAGGAATACCATTATGGATGAGGCTTACTTCACTTACACCACACATAGTGATCACTTGTGATATTAATATCTACCAAATTTATAGGTGCGGTTATCATAATTATAGAACTATCCAACATCAAAATACAAATTTCACAGGTTTTTTAAATAGTAAATAATCATATATATCACGAAATTTACACATAACAATGAAATTAGTAAAATAATAAGTCTAGAAATCATTTAAAATCAATATATTATATTGGATCCCATGATAATATGATATTAAATCAGGGTAGACTATTTTATTAAACAATCAGTCATTTTAAATAAAAATATATCAAAATATGAAATAAATATCCTAATAAAATGTGATGAATAAGTCATTAAATCACACTATTTTATTGATCTTTTATGAAAACAAGTATATGGACCCTAAAATAGATTAATGAATAGTGTTTACATTAAACTATAAATAATAAATAATATTTTCTTTCAAAATAATATGTTTTTATGTGGAAATTATGGAGATAAAATAATCATTATATGAGTAGAACAGCTTATGTAAAATTTTAAAAGGAGAGAGAAACAAGAAAAGTGTCACTTATAAGCTTCTAAAGGGTTAATATTAAGAAAAAATAAATATTGATAAATATTGGATTACATATCTAAAAAAATATATAATTATTAAAATAATTGGCATAAGTATATCATATTATAATCATAGAAATATAAACAGATAAAAATTAAGGGTGATAGAGAATATATCATTTGAAATGGAAGAGTGGGGAAAATAAACCTTTAACTCAGTTCTTGAATACCCTTGTATGAACGTATAAATTAATAAATAGTATACTTTAATCCAATAATTATTAATTTAGAAGAAATTTAATTTTTATTTCATCTATTGTATTGAAGTTTATCCTTATTTATTTAATTTTTAAATTATCAACTTTTTGTCAACTATATCGATGTTGTGACATATAGGAAATTTTCAGAGGCCCCCGTAAAACATTTCCACAAGATCCATATTTTATCATGGAATATGGTTTATATAATTATATAGGTGATCGTGTTCAGTAAAAAAGTATATAATAACCATTTAATGAATCTTCCTTGGTGGGATTCATTTATTCTCTTGAAAATGACTCTGATTGATTACATTTAACTTCAATTACATTAATGATATTTACAAAATTAAAATAATAAAATTAAATTTAGATAAATTTTATATTAAATTATAAAATTCATTTTAAATAATAATCAATAATAAAGTATGATAATAAATATATAATTATTTACATAGGTATCGTAAAATCACCATTGTGATCATTTTTTTTGAAACAAGTTTAAAATATGGGAAAACACAATATATATTTCATTTTATTAAAAATTTTATCTTATTGTTTATCTAATGTTATAGGTATACATTTAAAGATTACTTTTTTTATTAAATTATTATTAGTATAAATATAATGAAAATGCACATTTTTTAAAAACCAAAAATTTTGACATAGTAATGGATTGAAATGGAATCATCATAACATGCAATGAGTGATCTTTCATCATCGATGAATAAAAAGGATTACAATACAAAAATAATGAATCATTTTAAAATAATTTATGATGTTTTAGAGTATTTTATGATAAAATGTTATCAATAATAAAGAATTAAGAGAATTGTATACCCTTCCATTACATTTTGAGTTCCCTCCTCTAAAATAAGCATAAAGCCTTAATTAGAGGTGATCATGGCCACTCTAGTTATATTTGGGTATTTATGTTAAGACATGGATTTTGGTATTGATTTAGAAATCTAATGAATTTTGGAAGTGAAGAAAAAGTGTTGGAGGAATGGTATTTATATAAATAGAGGGTATTATAGTATAATTTATTTTTTTTATCATTTTGGATAAATAAAAGTAAAAATATTGATACTAATTATTTTTTCAACTATATTATTAAAAAATGAGAGTTATTAGGCATTAAAACCAATCCAAAAACTATTAGAATATTGGAATGACATACTTATAGGTAAAGAATCAAAAATAGTTTTTATCTTTATTTTAAATGTTACTTAGTTCCCAAAATGTCAAATATAAGTATATAAATTTTAATTTTAATTTTAAAATGCATTATTTTAATACCTAATTCCATATAATGTTCAGGAAATGGTTTATTAAATTTGAAATCCATATTTTTATCCTAACGATTTTGTAAAACATACGATAATAATTAAAAATGCATTTTTACTATTAATTAAAAAATAATAATTTTTAGAAAATATAAAAAATTTACCATATGAGTATTTCAACATGATTATTGGAAACATTAATTAATATTTTTTAATTTAAATATAAATAATAAATAATTTTTACTACTAAATTAAATCACATAAAACATAAAAAAAATTAATTTACATTAAAAACTATTTCTTTTACTAATAGTGGTAAACTAAATATTTATTTTCATTCCATATTATTTTAAAATTATATATCATTAATAAGATTTTTGTTTTTAATAATATAAAATATAAATAATATTTCACTAAAAAAATGTAGGAAATCATTATTAAAATTTTTACTGTGACTATTTTACTATTAAACCACTCACATATAAAATTTTGCGCTATTATAGTAAAAATGAAAATGATAGTGTTTTATAAAAACAATGAAATATAATAAAATTTATATTTTAATGTTAATTTTTTTGATTTATTATATTATAAAATTGGAAATAAATTACAGGAACGAATGTTTTTAAATGAAATTTTGTGGGTTTAGGGGTTGTTTGAACTGCCACTAAATCATTCCATTATGGTTTTTCAGAACTACCGTGAAATACTGTGTCATAAAACTCATCAGTTTGGTTCTTGAGAAGTGCTGAAAAATGATGAAGTATTTGATTTCAAAACCATGACAAAAGATTTTATAACGATTTTTAATTTTTTATATTTTTTTAATTTGTTCAAATATTTTGGTTTTATTTATTATTTATTTATCATATATTTATTTATTTATTTATGTATTTGTATTATTTTTTTATTTTTTTATTTATATATTTATTTTTCCTAACATGTATCGATATATCATGCATGACATTAATTGTTTCAACAAATATACGTGTTTGGAGGAGATTCAAATTCCTTATCACTTTGTTATTTTACAAGGACCTTACCACTTTATCAAGAATTTCATATATCGAGTTTATAAAATATAATATACTTATATATTTATATATAACTATATGTAAATATCCATACAAAAATATAAATAATAAAGAATAACAATAATAAATATTAATCAATAAAAAAGTAATACATAACAAATAAATATATAATAACTACTTAATAAAAATTAAATATTAATGAATAGTGAATAATAAATAATAAATGGTACATAATACAAAATATATAAATATATAAATAATAATTTACAAATTAATAATTAATAAATATATATATATAAATAGTAAATAAATAAATAATTAATATATACAAAATAGATAATAAATTAAGAATAACTAAATAATAAATATATACTGGATAAATAATGAATAAATAACAAACAAAAAAATAGTAATTATTAAATTAAACATAATTCATAAATGAATATATAATAAAAAATGAAAAATTAATATATATAAACATATGGAATTTTATAAAATATAGTTATATATATCTTGTAATGTATAGAAATGTAATTATATTTAAAAACATTTATATAAATACCTTTTAATATAGACAAAGACACACCAATCCATAATATATATATAAATATATATAGAAAAAACATTTATATAGATATTAATTCATGTGTGTAAATATACTTAAATTTAAATATATATCTATACATTTATATGCATATAATGAAATTTACATGTATATATATAACACATCTATAATACATAAATATTTATAACATTACACAATTATATAATTATATATTAATATAAATATATAAATCTACACAACTAAATATAAATATCTAAAAATATATAGAAACATAATATATACATATATAAACATATATATATATATATATAAATATATATAAATATTTCAATATATGCATAAATACATATAAGTATCTATTTATTGAGGAAATTTTTAACAATATTAAATAAATATTTTTATATTTTTATAAATTAAAATAAATATACATATATGTATAATAATAGTGAAATGTTTCAATTATTGGTAATAAATAAAAAAATGAAGAAAAACCACAACAATTGATACACCATCAAATCATTTAGAATGTACATCCTTGACATAAAATCATAGAACACCCAACATGAATAATAAAACACTATTAAATAAAAATGAAATCACAGTGAATGTTCAATAATCATGGTATCTGAATAAAAAATCAATTTTGTTGTTCTTTTAGGCATATTTCCACAAAAAAATATTGTTAACATGGTACCCTAATTAACGAAACACATTTCCCTTCCGAATCTATAATTTGATATCTTATGGACCCGAAACTAACACCCAAATCCAATATGATGGTCTTTTGATGTTGAAGTTAAATTTTCAACTTCTGTAAACAGAATAATATGTTCTATATCGTTAATTATTAAACAATTATTATTAAACATCATTGTATTTCTTTTATTAAAATTCAATTTGATGGGACGTTGGCCTAAAACAAAAAACCCAGATCAAAATTTTTTATTATTTGATGATAAAGTTTTATTTTCCAATTCTCCTAATATTATTTCAAGTATAAAAAAATATTAAAAATTAAAAATTAAGAATTTTAACTATTAATAAATATATTTTAACGTAAATTATAAATACTAAATAATAAATAATTTTATATAAAAAATAAAAAACATTAATCACAAATAATAATTAAATATTAGATATTAAATATTATATTTTATTAATTTTACAGTGTTTTTTTGAAACCCACTACCAATCCAGGGTAATTTTAAATCTACTATTAATATTAAATTAAAAATAGTTTCAATATTAATAGTTGTTTTGAGTTACTTTTTAAAATATCATTACTAAAAATAAAAATTTGAAAAAAAATAAATTAAAAAAATTAAATTGAGTATATTTTTTATAAAAACGCAAGAAAATTATTTCATTAATTTTTTAATAGTAATTTTATAAACTTATACTAATAGAATCTCATATAATTCAATTCTTCCTCTTGTGTGAGGAGGATTTAATTGAAAATAATAAAATTTGGAAACCTATATAATGACATAGTAATGATATAAAAAACATTATCTGTGATATGTAATGAATTATCTATCATTAATAAATTTTCAAAGATGATTCTAAGAACAAGGTAATAGAATCATGGAAGGAAATCAATACGAGTTTAAAAAATGTTCAAAGAAAAAAACATTGAAATAATAAAATAAAAAGATGAATACAACCCAATAAATTGGTGGGGTAACATCTTAAGGTAATGGTTTGTTGATATCGAATGACTGGCCTCTGATAGATAATTTGTAAAATAGTTGAGAATATTAGAAAATTTTTAGAATCAATGGATATTAATAAGTCGTGAAAATAGATTTTAAATCAATACATGAAAAATAAGGGGGGAGGGGAATAAATCCCTTACATTATTCTTGAAGCCATCTCATTTGTATAGTTTAAATCATACGAGGACAGAATTATTGTCACAGAAGTGGATTGAGGATGTCGATAGTATATTTTAGAATTGTTTTGGCTAATATGTAGAAAATAAACATGTTTTGGATGAGAGTGAAACTGGGTGTTGGAGGGGTGTTTATATAGCCAGTGGGTATAATTTTTTTTTGTTTTTTATTTAGAAAACAAACTATGAATATTTTTTATTATTAGAAATTTTGTAATTTTATTATTGAACAATATAAATAACATTTAAATATTAACAAAACCACAATGTAAATTTATCATGGAAATATTTTATATAATAAAAAATAAATTTCATTTTTATTTGAGTAAAATATAATTTAGGTTATATAATTTCAAATTCTGGTATTTAAATTTTAAAAAAATTAAATGAACTAAATTATAAAATAAAATATAAGTTTAATAAAAAAAATTATATTTTTGAGTGATATTAACATCTAGATGAAGGCCTAAACAAATGGAATTTGTAGAAACTATAATTTTTATTATTTACCAAAACATTTATCTGAAAATATCATAATGTCCCCATAATGTAAATTATACATTATTATTTCAAAATTTTAATGTATTTCATAAAAATAATAATAATAATTTTATAAATTTTACATTAATATAATGTAATATAATACATATAAAAGTAATTTTTGGAAGAAAAATATATCTACTTTATTATGAGTGGGAAAATATTTAATTAATTATTAACAATTTTTTCTAATATTTAAGATAATTAATTATTTATACATGATAAATAAATATTTTATAAATTTCATCTCATAAATAAGATTAATTTAGATTTTAAATACACAAAAAAAGAATATATTTATTGGATTGATGAGTTTTGTATGATATAATTAAAATGATATTCCAGTGACCACTTCATGATGATAACAACTATATGATCAAAATTTATAACTATATTGTGATAATTAGAAAAAATAAAAATGAAGAATTTATTTATGAAATAAAAATAATAAAGACAATATAATTTTATTTGTTATTTAAAGAAATGTTATTTGACATTTCAAAATGGAATATTTTGGAGTAATAAAAAAATTTCAAAGAACAGGATATTAAGCATATATATTTTAAATGAACAAGACTGTAAATTTATAATGAATGATAAAATATTATTTTGGTGTCAAACTATTATTTAAAAATACAAATAAAATGGTATTTGACATTTATTTCAACCTTTATATATTTCAATATTGTGGCTATGATAATATGTATAAATCATTGTACATAATTTTATTACAATGACAAAAATCATATTTTAATGATTATATCAATATTAATATATTATTAAATTTATTTTTGTAATAAAATAAAATTATGAGTAATTTACCTTTTTGTGTCTAATTAAATTTTCATCTACACTCATTTTGAGTCAACATTGTCCTTCTCATGGATGGGTAGGGGTTACTAGGAATTTTCAATTACCATCTTAAAAAATTAATTTTTTGAGAGGATTAGAGGTTGATCTCTCCACAGGCTTTTGAGTGCTATTATTTCCTTCTCCAGGGTGCACTAATAAATTTATGATATGTTAATGAATCCTCCCAAAATACAAATATTGGAATGGTTACTGCTATTCTGAATATCTGATTGAAAACATATCTTAATGTGAAAGAATGTATGTATTATATGTTCCCTATTAATCTCTTAATAATTTATGATGATTCATATTATAGCGATAATTGTGAATTCCATATTTTATCACCATCCATATACCTGGCTGTTGTTTTCGAGTATGGATTGACCATTTAAGAGGAATCCTATGTATCTTGTGAGAACAGTAATGAAAAAAATTTATATTGGTGAACATATAAGGGTTAAAATGACATTGGATTCAAACATATAAAGTGGAATCTTATGTATCCTACTCAGAATATAAATTATACCCCACATAGTTTAAAATAAGAAGACATATGAGATTATTAAGTTGTAAAAAAAATTGATAGGGGTTTATATACTGAGGATTTCATGAAAATATATGGTTGGTGATTACCCATAAAATTATGTCTATAATGGAATAACATTCCATATACATCAAAAATGATCATCTTATATCTATTATACGATATGATTAAATATTAATTTTAGAAATAAGTGAAAAAATCATATCAAGGACATCACATGAGAATTTACCATTTTATTTTAAAGGTGATGACACACCAAGGATTCTTGGAATAGATTTTTATGTCATAAAAGGGGTCACGACATTTGATAAGGTGGGGATTACACATTAGCTTCTAGATATTACTGACATACTAGGTTAGTCAATTAAAAAAATGTTTTGGGAATTAATCCTACGTGGAGTTACATATATGTGAACAAAGAAGATCATATCTTCCCAAGTTATATGAAGGGAATAAGAAGAGTACATATACCCATGTTAAATATACAAATGGTTTTTCATTGAAACTTATTGGATTCCCATACAGGATAACCAAGTGGAATATATCAACTCGGGGTAAGGTCAGAACGAAGAGTATATCATCTCATGGTGACTGGAGGAATTCTTAGGGAATTCACCCAGGATAATATTCATATATAATAACTAGTATGAATGTATAAACTCGGTTTACTATAGAACTGATGGGAATATATAAACTCATGGAAATTTAAGAAATTATTAAAATTACACTCACTTATTGTAAATATTGTAATATAAAAGGAGAATATCGACTTTAGGAATATATATAGGTCTAATGGATAGGTCTGACCCCAAAGTACATAACATAGTCAATTAATCAGGAAAATGATCCAAGAATTAGGGATTACCCTTGTTATAGTACCAATTAAGATTAGTCAAATTGGAGAATTCTCATTTGGACTCATGGGGTGAGATAAAGGCAAAAGGATTCATATTGACTAAAGGGTTTCATGGGATTTCACACAGATAGATCTCTATATGACATTATTTGATAATAAATCCCCAATGGGGGAATATTTTATTTAATAAATATAAAAAAACGTGGGTAAAATCCTGACACAATTCATTTGAATTTATTTTTAGTGATTAATCCTTGGAGGAATCACTTTAATAGATATATTTCACAACCATTGATTGGTGAGTAAGGATGATCAAACTATATGTGGAATACATCCCAATGAACTTGAATCATAAGTGGATATCACCAAAGCGTATGCACATGGAATATAAAAATTCATTATACTTTTAGGGATGGGGACAGATGTTCATGAAGTTTGATTATGTATGTTTTTAGAATATGGAGATTCTTATAAAATATGGAACTAGATGAAGATGCCCACTTCTCATTATGGTTTAGGAGATTCCATGATCAAATAAAGATTTTATGATTAAATGAATACAATGGTTCATATTCTCTTGAATTTAAGATTCTAATTTCCTAGATCACATGAATTTTGTTTCATAACCATGGTTAAATAAATAGGAATTCATGGAATGTGATATTTATGTGGGAGGCCAGGGCCTCATTAAGCATTATTTTGTAAACATTTTCAAGAATAGGGTTTTAAAATAGTGGTCACATTACTAACAAAACATGATAGAATCTTCTGAATGATAGTTTCATGAGAAAGGTCAAAGAAGGAATCACATTATCCTAAAATTTATGAATGAACTAACTTAAGTTTCACTACATGTATGGACAACATGGTGGGTGGGTTGAAAGATAAGAATTTTATAGGGGAATCGCATAATTATGGCCACATGAATCGTGTTAACATAATTGTGGACACATCACCTAGACCACATGAATGAATCCTCATACGAATAAGGAGTTAGGATATCACAATGAGGGTAAGAGGTCATGTGATCATGAGATTATCTAAAGAGTCTCTCCAAAAGTATAATCCTTTATGTATATCATCTCTCCAATATTTCATTAATTCGGGTTGTAACTCCACATCCATGGTTACCCTGAGTCGGTTCATTATTACATAACATTGGCATGATCACAAAAGATCAAGTCTTGAAAGACCGATTAGTTTAATATTATTTGAAATACTAGATAAATTCATATGTTTTAAACTACATTAAAAAATGAAGAACTACAAAAACATAGTCTCCATAAGCCACACTCATATCCCATAGACTATTCCTGTAGGTCAGTCATAATATACATCTTCGCATCTGGGAAAATGAAATCATATAAAGGGGTGCACTCAAATTCTCAGTAAGGATAACAATATAGCAGAAAATTTCATAAATACGCATTTGAGACAATGTAAGAATAGATCAAAAGCATTTTAAACTTGAACTTTAGAATAATATGGCAAATACAAAATCATATAATGCAATTTACTTATTCACATGGATATTCTACTAGTCCAATAATCACTTGCAATATCAACAACCACTTTCATAATGATGGAATGCATAATTCCATACATTGTAACCACATAGTCAAGGCCTTGTGACAAAACTACAAATAAGATTTTGGCAAGGCCTTGTACCAATACACTAGTTTCTTTCTTGATACCCTAATTCATCGAGGAGCTATATCGGTCTCCAACCGTCACATACTATGTCCAATGCATTCCTCATATGACAAGGTTTAAACATAACATAATCATTCGTATTAAAACTAGCATACGAAATATCAATATTTTATTCAGAAACCATGAATGATGTAAAAATAACACATCCATAGTCAAACATATCAGAAAAACTTCAATAAAATATGGATGCCTTGTATCATAATAAATCACCTTCAAATAATCTTAAGATCCACCAAAGGATGTTGACATAGATGTAATCAATACTTTTTTTAGATAAATATCCTTTTCTATTTGGAAATCATTTAAAAGTCAAATAATTATAATAGAAAACATTTATTTTGAAAATATTCATATAATCTTGTAGGGTAAGATTTGATGATGTTATAAAAGTGGAAAATAGTCACACCGACCTTATAAGTTTAAAAAACATTCTTAACTTAATTATGTTGAAAAGAGCATAATGTACCTTTTTTGGAAAACGAAGGAATGATACAATTGAATTTTTTTTTATAAAAATTAAAAAAAGTTAAAAATGAATTTAACCCATAGTCTATAAAATAGTAAAAATGATTTGGAATACATTTTTATGAAACATGGATGTGGATGATAAAGAGGTCCTAGTAGAGAGTTACGTAAAAACAACCTCAGATAATAAAGAGATTATGAAATTAAACCTTACCATGTACTTTTCATTTTTGGAGGGTACTTTAACCTCATGTATAATAGTTATATAATTTTTATTAAATTATACAATAACCATATACATAAATATGATATCATATATGATCTTCTAATATTGTTGTTTTAATAATATTTTAGTATTATCATCGTTTCAGGGATTAACTGATTCGTCTTCCATTATATGTTTTATTACATAAGAGATGTTTTTATGGATAGGATTTTTTCTATTCATATCCTGAATTATATTTAATTCTTAAACATTATTTTTAATCATAAAATGATAATTATTCTAGAATGATTACGATGGGGAAATGAATTTCATTTCTTTCATGGAGTTGGTAATCCGTATGTACACACGAGTGAAAATATCATTCTTTTGATTTAAAATCGTACGTAAATAGATGGAATATCATATATGCAGAATAATTAACATGTTATATTTATTATTTACATCAAATCTACATCATTATTATATCCATCCAAATAATAATCTATTGAATAACAACTACACCATAACGTGGAGACGGTAAGACGTACATAAGCTCGTATGGTGATATGTCATTCATATGATGGATAAAATAATTAATGTGGTCATACCATATTTATAATAACATCATAGTATATAGAAGATATTGGAGTTATTATTTTAGAATATATTCAACAAGTAAATAAGAAGTGGAAGAAGAAAAAACATGAAAGAGGGGATGGAATATTTTCCTCTTTTTCGGGTAGTTTCTTTTGATTTGATCAAAGGGGCTCCATTGGTTTCCTTTAAGACTAAAGGAAGGCCACTATGATGATGGGAGAATAGTTTCGTGGATATTTTGGGTAGAGGTGGCAGATCCTAATAGATTTGATGGTATTTATTTGAGAGAAGGGGAAGATCCCTTCTATAAGAGGGGCGGGGGGCACCTTAGGAAAAAATTGAAATATTATTTTATAATAAAATCCATTTCGGTTTCAAATGGATCTAAAATGAATTATTTAAAGTATAATGTGGTTATGGGTCGAAAATGCCTCAACCAAAAGGTTTTATACAGGTTTAAGTCACAATATTAACCTTATCTTTTAGATTTAACTCTTAGTTAAATAGTTTGAAATTTACCATGTCTCATTGAATTTTTATATTATATGGTTTTTAAACGTACTATAAAATTCCAAGAGAACCCCAAGATGTACATTAATAATACAACTATCATTATATTAGTATTTTTTCAAACCATATATATTTAGTATTATTATATCAACCAATAATATTGTATTTATTTTAAAAAATTATTTATTTCAATTTTGACATTATTAAATAATTTAATTTTTTTAAAGTCCTAACAAAATTATAAATTAGAACTAAATACATTTAATAAACCCTAACACGTCTTATTATCCTATAAAATTAGTGTAATTCATTAAATGTCTCAAATTAGGTTTATTGGATATTTATAATATCAATTATTTTAATCATTCATTAATATGGTAATAACTGCATCTTAATTGGGTAATATATAAATTTAATTATTTAATGTTTTAAAATTATAAATAAAATACCATTATGTAGGAAATACCTTTTTTGGTATAAAGAATATTTATAATCGAATTTATATTATGTGTATCCATATATTAAAAATGATTTAGTTATTAAACATTGAATTTTACTCATTTAACTCTTTTTTTAAAAAAATGTCCATATCTAATCCATGTGGACCTAAGGGGTCATATTTTATTCATAAGCTTGTTTTTGATCGAATTACACTTATACAATATAATTAAGACATGTTTTAGGGTAATAATAATATCATTTTTTCCCTTAATTACCCTATTTACATTTAACCATGGTAAATATAAGTAAAAAAGTTACTGTTCACCAAAAATTATTTTCATCTTACTGAATAACATTTTACTTACATATATCAACCATGTAACTCAGATTTTTGAATATCAACTCACAAAAGCTATAAAATTATGTTTTATTCAAACTTTGAAATTCTCCTAGTAGATTGGTAAAAGACCGTAAAAAGTTCAATAAAAAATTATATATCTAAAATTATTATAAAATGACTCAAATTATTTACATTATACGTATATAGGTATTATGTTTCTATTTTTACCTAAAACAAATTTAAATAAAATAAATAATTATTCAAATAAAAATTCGGTTTTAAACTATAACACAGTGTTTTTAACTATTCATCAAAAATTCATTGTTTTCCTAAAAATACCAAAAAATCACCATGAGAAAATTTCAATATTCTAAATCCAAAAATGAAGTCCTTTTTGAATGATAAAATTTATAAAATTTCAAAAATTTCTTATTACTATTCATAATGACATGTTTGATTGGTTTGAGTGTGTTAAAATCTCGAAGTTGTGTATAATGCAAGGGATTGCATTATTCAAAGGGAATCATACCATAGAAGTTTGGGGTGTTACATTCTCCCTTCCGTCAATTAATTTCATCGTCAAATTTTCTAGAATATTACTGCATAGAAAGATTTGGGTGGTTCGCCTTCATATGTTCCTCTGGTTCCCACATTACCTCTACCATCTTATGGTATCTCCATAGGAAATTTACCAGACGAGTTGTCTGGTTTCTCAACGCTTATTCCCAATTATCTATAATTCTTATAGGCTCTTCGAAATAAGACATATCGGGTTGCAGTTCTAGGTGAGCACATGTGTTTGGTTTGGAATGTATTTTCTCAACAGTGATACGTGGAACACATCATGAACATTTGATAGACTTGGCGGAATTGATAACCGGTAAGATACAACCCCAGTTCATTCTAGAATATCAAAAGGTCTGATGTACCTAATACTTAGTTTACCCATCTTACAGAATCGTATAACTCCCTCCCATGTAGATACTTTCAATAAAACATGATCTCCAACCTGAAATTCCAAATCCTTTCTTCTGTTATCGGCATATCTCTTTTACCTACTGTGTGTAGTTTTGATGCAGGATTGGGTAACCTTCGCCATTTCCAAATTATCCTAAAAAAAATTGGGCCTAAGACTTTAATTTCACGAACATCATCCCAACAAGTTGGTGTGGGACAAATCTTTCCGTATTACATTTCATAGGTTTTCATCTAATTACTTGAATGGATGCTATTGTTATCGGAAACTTTACAGAGGTAAATACTGATCCCATACCTTGAATGTCAAGTGAGAATGATCTCAACATGTATTATATGGTTTAAATACTATTTTCTGATTGTCCATCAGTTTGAGGGTGGATGGAAGTGCTCAAATGAAGTTCAGTATCCCAATCATTCTGAAGACTTTTACAGAAACAAGATGTAAAAAGGGGATCATGATCAGAAACAATCTATATGGGCAGTCCCTGAAGAATTAAAACTTCATTAATATACATTCTTTCAAAACGTTCAAGTGGTAAATAATCTATTATAGCAGGAAAATGTGCTGACATGGTAAGATGATCAATAATGACCCACATTGCATCGTTCTTTCTAGGAGTCTTTGGTAGTACCATAACAAAGTCCATCGTAATATTATCCCATTTTCCACTCAGGAATGGGATGAGGTTGTATAACCCTTCCAGGCTGTTGCCTTTCAGCATTCACTTGTAGAAAAACCATACATCTTGACACAAAAACATTTATCTCCCTCTTCATGTTGTCCCACAAAAAATGTTCCTTCAAATCTCTATACATCATAGTACTAATAGTATTTTTAGAGAAATTGGAGCTATGAGAATCATCTAACAAATCCCTTTTCAGATCTGGTATATCAAGAACACAATGTATCTTCCCAAATTTCAAAATCATGTCTTCATATATGAAGTCACTCAATCTCCCATCATTCACATCTTTAATCATCATTTGAAACTTTTCATCATCGGTCTGAGAACACTTTAAACTTTCTAGTAAATATGGTTTGGAAACTATTTTAAAAAGCATTGATGCTTCAAGTTCCATGGTTATTCCTATATCAATCATTAATAGATCCATGAAATTAGGACCCCTTTCATCTCTGATCTTTTTCAATACACCATCATTCTTTTTTCTCAAAGCTTCTTCCAACTTATTTTCCTTCCCCTGGTGGTAGTGTATCGTGAAATCATAATCCATGAGTATTTCAGGCCATCTCCTTTTCCTCATGTTGAGTTCCTTCTTAGATAATATATACTTCAAACTCTTGCGATCAGTATAAATCTCACATTTTTCACCACAATGATAGTGTCTCCAAATATTCAAAGAAAATATTACAGCTTCTAACTCTAGATCATGAGTATGATAGTTTTGATAATGAATTTTTAGATGTCGTGATTCATAGACAATAACTCTATCATTATACATAAGGAAACAACCATGTCCTTTCTTTGAGGAATCACTATAAATAACTAACCCATTATTCCCCGATGGAATCACAGCGCTGGTATTTTTTTAGAAACGCCTCTTCCGGAGTTGCATTTGCTCAGGTGTTGTTTTTAATTTTTGGGGTTAAGTTAATAAATAAAATAAATTGGTGCGACAACTTTATTTTATTTAACTTAAAGCCACTTAAATCCACTTAAAACCACTTGATCTAAGTTTAAGCGGATAGGGTGCAATCCAAAATATCCTACCCTCTTGGTAGGATATTTGTGAGGTGGGGCCCGTATGATCCCCACCGTTTCTTTTCCCCTAAGTAACGCACTTGCGAAAACCCCTCTTTAATGAAAGTCAACTGGTGCATTTTCTAAAACTCTTAACGCCCCTATTAAATGGATTGTTAAGTAATAACCATTAATTAATCAGATTTATGGTTCTTTTCTTAACCTAATTTTCAAACTGTTGGCATAATAATAAAATAAGACCAACACCCTTTTTGTTGACGGGTTGCTTGTTGAGAGGATTTGGAGAGACTGTATCTTCATCCTCCTTCGCAAAGAACGCGAAGAACGCGAACAACGCGAAGAACACCAGCCTTCGAAGAAAGGAAATGAAGAACGCCGAACCCTCGGAGATCGACAACACGACGTCGTGTACCATGACGTCGACGATTCTCCTTCTCCGACGTTCTTCTGCGATGATTCTCCTCCCTCGACAAATCTTCGATAAACTGCCTGAGGTAGGAGAATACCGAACTTTTAAATTTCCTTTGTGGATTTTATCCTTAACATGGATTTACGTCATGAAATTTAATCTATTTGTTTTCTTAAACCCTCAGAGATCGTCGACATGATGCCGTATACCGCGAAAATGCGACGCCCTTCCATGACGCGACGATCCTCATCTTCTGCGACGGTCAATTCCATGAAGAACTCTCGTTCGACGACTATGACGAGGTAGGGGTTTTATTTGAAAATAATATTTATTCCAATGGTTTTTTCCTTCTAAAACAAAGAACCCGGATCAATGATCAATTTCAATTTATTAAAATTGTTCCTTGTTTAGTTTCCATGTGTTGAATATTATTTCCATTTTGTTATCACCAAACGCGGAGGGTGTGTGCCTAACAAACAAGGTCCGACAACCCTCTGCGGTTTTTTGTTGATGCGTGGATTAATGACGTTTACTAAATGGGATCGGATTGGAGATTGGAGGCCTTCGCAGCAATGTTTGGATCCCAAGAGAGCTGTAAGCGCAAACCGCAGGCAAAATAGACCATTGGAGGGCGTCCGGTGGTCTGCAGAAGTTCCCACCGGCGCGCGGTGTCGGCCCCGGCGGCGCCGGCGGCCGTCCTCCAGGAAGCAGAAGCACCCGGCGTGCCGCCAGGATGACCTGCCATGGCTGAAGCCGCGATGGCGAGAGCTGGTCCCGCGGCCGCGTGGGACCGCGGGGAAGGGACACAACCTTTTGCCGCGTCCGGTGACACGGAGCGACCCCCGGGCAGGGGGCCGCGGCTCAATCGGTGCAGCCGCTCGGCTAGCACCGAGCCTCCAGGCCGACAACCGAGCCGGGCCGCACCCATCCAGGCCGACCCAGACCCGGGTCGGTTCGACCCGGTTCGGGCCGACCCTGTGGGTCTCGGGCCGGGTCAGCCCGGGCCCGAAACCCCTGTTTTCGGAACCTTTTTGGTCTTTGGCCGTATCTTGTGCTACGGGCCTCCGATCAATGCACCGTTAGTGGCGATGCAATCCTTGGATCGAGACGGTCCTGTAGGTATATCAAACTCAAGGTTTCGGAATACTTTGTGTTCGGCCGGGTTGGTTCGTACACGAAACTAACCGGGCCCTCGGAGCGAAAACGCTCATATCTTGAGCTTCGGATGTCTGATTGACATGCCGACGACTTTGGTGGATTTCTCTAAGTGAGACGGATCATTTGGCTTACTCCGCCAATGTTTTGGATGTAGGTGGAGTACGTCCGGGTTGGTTTTTCCTTAAAAACCAACCGGGCCCTTAGGACGAAAAAGCCAATAACTCTCAGACCGGGCGTCCGTTTGACGCGACGTCTGCGACGTTGAGTTCCTGTTGGCGATATGGAACTTCTGGATACATCAACTCTGGACTATGTGTCAGTTGATTTATTATCCCCTCGGCTTGTGGAGCGGACCCTCCCGAGCGAGATTGCTGTGTGCAGGATCCCTAGAGCTGGCTGCATCTGTGACGACAATGAAGACAGTACGAGAATCCTCTGTGGGGTAGGTAGTGACCACTATAGTACTTTTGGGATACATCAACTCCGGACTATGTGTCAGTTGATGCATCGACCTCTTGGCCCGTGGAGTAGACCATCCTGGAATGAGCATGATGTGTGCAGAAACCCTGGAGCCGGTTGAGACTTGACGACTACTGATCGAATGACTCGGTGTGTTACAGATAGTCCAGTGGGAAGCGCATGGTTGTAGCACCAGACCCACGGCGGAGGAGCACTTGGTTGTAGTGGAAAACCTGCGGTACTCAACAAAAGGAGTACCTCTGGAGTCTATGAGGGGGAGCACTTGGTTGTAGGGGCAGACCCATGACGGAGGAGCACTTGGTTGTAGTAGCACGAGGGAGCTCTTGGTTGTAGCGGAATACCAATGACGGAGGAGCGCTTTGTTGTAGCGGCTGACCCATGGTACTCAATAGAAAAAGTACCTCTAGAGGCAATGAGGGGGAGCTCTTGGTTGTAGCAGCCGACCCATGGTGGGAAGTGCTTGGTTGTAGCAGCAGGCCCATAGTACTCGATAGGTGGAGTACTATAGAAGTCCAAGGTTAGAGGGAAGCACTTGGTTGTAGCGTCATAACCACAGTACTTGATTGAGAAGGATTTTCCCAATAGCTATGGTTTTAACTTCATGATCGATCATGTGTGGGTCATTGCGGGGGGTAGTACATACCAATCCTTTGTGGGTCCGATGGCTTAAATGAATCAGTGGCTACATCTGATCATCTCTATCGTCATTCAAGAAGTATTCCTGTGTGAGCTGAATCCCGTTTTGCTTTCATATGTGGATTGTGTTGTGCGTTACTATGTGGATTTACGTTTTTCTTTCCTATGTGAATTGTGTTGTGCTATCATGTTTGGATTTACGTTTTTCTTTTCTGTGTGGACTGGGTTGTCCTTGGGATCGGATGTTGGAGCCGATCGGGAATATATGACTTAGGAATATGTATGGGAATATACCTAAGTAGTGTCAGATGTTACTTCGTGATTGCATCTTTCCTTTTTACATTATCCTTTGCAGATTCTGGGAGAACATCGGGGGTCTCGGGGTCCCTACTAAGTAGCTTATACTCACCCCTGCATGGGCTATGCTCGCACTACGTATTGTTGGTTGTAGACGACGGACATCGCTGATCGTGGTTAAGGCTTGCGGAGCAGGACAATACCTAGAGTTGGACCACTGGGCGGGATGTACTCGGAGTGGTCGGATGGACTCGATGAGCAGTGGATGCTATCTGTACCCACCCTTCATGTGGGATTTCAAGTGGACAGCTCGACATTGCGGCTTATTTTTCAGTTGTTTTTTCCCTTCCAGTTGTACTTTACTTTCAGTTTGGGTTTGTATACTGGCCCACTTACTTTTCCACAGTTACTGTTGTACTCAGTTTTTACTTAGTGTTTACTTATACTGCTGGCTAGCTCTGTGGTGTTTGTTTACATTACAAAGCCAATGCCTTCCCTTTTTACCGGGATTTACACCTTGGGGCTAGTCGCCAGCCCCTGGCCTATGGAAGGTGGGCTTGGGGTAGTCACGACACGTGCCCCGAGGATAGGTCGTGACACTTTACATGATAATAAAACCAAATATATAAGTATAAGAATGAATTCAACTCATCACATTCTATAACAACTGAGCATTTATTCTAATCTTCCTTAAATCACCTCATTTCATAAGAAATGCTAAGTGAAATCGAAATTGATTTTATTTAGATAATGAAAGAATCACCTTTGATAATGGAATGAGTCATTAATTAATTAGATCCATGTTTATGTGTAAACAATGTCAATGGACACCCACATGTGATAACTTATTCTTCACATGATGTATTACATGATGTTGCCAACCAGATAGTTGGTGTAGTGTTATCCAAAAGGTCAATGGACAACTGGATGTGATAAATTATTCTTCAGAGACTCTATATTCATCTCATATAAATTATAAAACAACCAATAAGTAGTGTTTTTATATATTTGTTGCATTGTTAAATTTTCTTTCATATTTTGTCGGATGTTAAGTAACAATTTATTCTGGTCTAGCAGCTCATGAGAATTTAATGAAGAAAACATAGGCAAAACCACGGTCAGTAAGGTTGATGCTTCTCCTATAAGAATGTAATGTTGTAATAATGGATAAGAAGTCATATAAACCCCTATTTTCAAACCAAATGAATAGTCTTCCATACATTTCTGATGTATGTACACCTACTGAAACATCGCTGAATGATGAACTCCCTAGTGAGTGGCTCTATGAAAGCATTGATAAGGTTCCTTGGTTTGCAGAAATGTTTAACCGCTTGGAACATCAAAAATATAGTGTTTTATAAGCATGTTTTACATTAGCTAAATCCAATGTCAAGGTTATATGTTTAGCAGGATCCATACTTTTAGAAAAACCATAGTGACCATGTGATTATGAGGTGTATGTCAAATGAAGAGGTAACTTGTGTCCTTAAAATTTGGTATACAGTTACATACATAGGCCATTTTAGATTTCATTACAAAGCTATGAATGTTTTGGATGTTGGATTATTCTAGGTAATAGTTTTTAAGGATGTCCAATATTTATCTAAATTATGTAAGGATTTCCAATTCATTGGAGGTATTTCCAAAAAAAAAACGAATTTCCCCAACAACCTTTGATTTTTTACAAAATATTGTATGTATGGGATATAGAATTCAAGGATCCATTTCCTATTTCTTTTTTAAATACTTATATTCTCTTGGGAGCATATTATGTTTCTAAATGGATTGAATCTCAAGAAACTAGAATTGATGTTATTTAGTATTGTAATGTGCATATCAATCTGAATATTCTGTGTTCATTGTTGGTTATGGATTCATGTATCATTTATCATGTTTAGTTGACACAGTGATCACCTATATATATAATATGTTATATCTCACTTCTTTTACCATTATTTCCTTTCAGGTGGTTTCTTATGATACATGTTCATGGACAATCGTCTTCTGTAATACACCAAGGATGTCTATTTACTTAGCGGTTCATATTCTACAGTCAACAATTTTATAAACCTTTACTTTAGATACATGTTTACTGAACTATATTTCATATTATTAATTCATATTCTTCATTATCAGACTTGGATTCATTGGGAACCTAATTTTAAATAACTTTCATAATATCCTTTTGTGAATTCATTATACATAGTTCAAATCTCCAACAACTTATTAAGAGATTTTTACTAATAATCATTCAATATATCACAATTTTAGATTTTCATGTTACTCCTTTGAGTTTTCTTTAGGCTGATAATGAATTTATTTATTCTATTATTGATTTTTATGGGGTAATGGATCTGATTTATGTAGTTCATTTTCATAGAGGCTTTTCTTTAACATTATTAGCTTAATCCATCATGTATATAGTGCTGATTGATGATTTATTCCTGATGATATTAAATACATTAACTGATGAGGACTACTGGAAGAATGTAAAAATAACAACATCCATATTCCTAATATGAAAATAGAAAATGATTTTTTTTTCAAATATAAGATTTTATGTCACTGTTATGTTATATTTGTTATTGGATCAACATTATGCTATTAATATAAATGTTTAATATTACTATAAAAACTTATGTAATTTAAGATATAGAATAATAAATGTATGAATAACTTCTCAAAAAAATAGTTGTTAATAAAATTATTCTATTACACTTCCATATTTATTACTCACAGATAATCCAATGTGGGTATATCCTAAGATTTAAATTGATAATATCATACAGAGTAGTGAAATGTGATTCAAATATTACCCTTTTCTGTTCATACTAGATAACTCCTCTACATACTTGGGAAATATGAAAGTTATATATTAAAGCTTAATTACTAAATGTAAAATCTATAAAAAGATTATAATCTTCTAGAATGTTAGCAGGAAACTAAAAAAGAAAAACTACTTACTATAATGACTATAAAAACTGCTTCTACTTGTTTTTTTATTTCTTAAAGGTTATAGTGGGACATGAAAAACATATATATGGAGGGATTTATGTTTTATATTTCCACATTATTAGAAAATAGCCCTGTAAAATATCCATTTAGAGTTCTTTCATATTTTTATTTTCATTTATTGAGGCCAATTTTTTTCATAATCTATTATGTTAGATGGTTCTTGTTCAATTGAATATTTTTTATAATGATTTTTTTCACATACATGGATATCTCATAAAACTCAATGAAAGGGAACTTACCTCACAGTTTTGGGTCACTTTTTAGCCTTGAAACACTGTAAGAAACTGAGACTTTCGTTAAGATAATTATCATTTTTTAATGTATTTAACAATTTACTCAGGTATTTACAGATCATTCAATTCCTAGGTTTACTTTATGCCATTTCTGGCATTCCCCTTAAATATTTTTAAGTTGATGGTATGTTAAAACAACACTTACATGAATTTAAATCTTTCTAGTTTACATATTTTTTGTTACCATGTAATTAATTAGAAATCACTGCTTTAGTTTATATGAATTCTAAGCATCCTTAGTGAAATGTATTTAATCATTTTATTCATTTATTGATGCTATCAGGAATGTTTCAAACAACCAATTAATAGGAGCTTTTTTGTGTAACGTCGTGACTTTGTTAGAACCTAGTGGACCACCCTTGTAATCTATATATATATTGTTACTATTTTTTTATTTTATTTTATATTCAATAACCTAACATATTTTGGGAGAAATTAATGTAATTATTTTTTGTGAACATCTATATTTTATACTCATTTCCCACACATTTATATATATTGTTACTATTTTATTTATTTTAAATTTCTTGTGTTTTTTTTTATTTTCAAGAAAATTATTTTTTCCTACATTAGTATTTGAATGATTTCATTTTTTCATTTTTTCTGGTTGCAGGTTTATAGGTTTCATGGATTGAAGGCTTGTATGCAGATAGGTTTGGATGTTATAAGTTGGTATTTTGTGAATTGCACATTTACATGTTACTAATTTTCTGGTTTTTTGGTTGTTAGGTTTGCCGGTTTTAGTTGCAAGGTTTACCTGATAAAAGTATTCTTTTTTGTAATCTATACATGATGGAGATTCAAATGTTTCGATGTTTATAAATTTAAATGTTTTTTAGGTTATAAGATTACATTTTTGCATATCGTTTCATAGATGGGTATATAGGTTTACATATTGTTTTACTAGTTTACAGGTTTACAGATTGTTTTACAGGTTTATTAATTTTAGATGTTTGTAGGTCTTTGGGTTTTAGTTGATAGGTTTGGATTGTTTTAAAGGTTTACAGATTATTTTATAGGTTATAAGTTTACAGGTTATAAGATTACTGGTTTTCCATGATGGTATTATTGTTTTTAGGATGAAGATATTATTGTTTTTCAATGTTTTTCATGTTTTACAGATTTTTTACAGGTATTATTGTTTTTATGGTATGAATGATAGTTTTATAGGAGACCATGTTTACATTTTGTTTTAGGTTATAAGATTATAGGTATGTGGGTTTTATATATTGTTTTCCATGTTTTCAAAAGAATACATGTTTGTTTTTAAGGTATGAATGATTGGATTACATATTGTTTTATTAATTTTTGGTTACATGTTCTGTTTACATGTTTCTTCAGGTTACTGGTTTTCAAATTGAATGTTTTGGGATGTGTGTAGGAGCAGGGGGTGGGGGTTGCTGGTGCAGGGTGGGGAGGGGGATGGGTGAGGGGGTGTGCAGTGAGGAGGGGGAAGGGGGTGGGGTTTAAGGTGACGTGTGTGGGGGTGGGGTTTAAGGTGCATGGGGTGGGTTAGGGAAGGTGTGTATAAGTAGGGGTGGGGGTGCAAGTGCATGGTGGGGAGCTGTCTAGGGGGGAGGGGGGTTTTCAATGAGGAGGGGACAGGGGTGGGGTGAAAGTTTCATGGGGGTGGGTCCGGGGAGGTGTGTAGTAGCTTGGGGTGGGGGTGCTGTTGTAGGGTGGGGGAGCTGTGGGTGGGGGAGGGGGAGTTGGTAGTGTCCTCCCAACAGCCAGCACGGTGAACCGTGATGAGTTTTTTATGTAGTGGAAAGTCTTATAGCCACATTTCTATGAACTGTGGACTTTATTGTCATAGCTACAGGGCTACAGCTACGGTTGGAGCCATGGATTAAGGGATGTAGCCACGGTTCGATCCGTGGCTATTGGGATATAACCATGGTTTCTAACCGTGGCTATAGGCTCTAACCTATAGCAATGCCAATACCAACCACTATTCAAGAAACTGTGGCTATAACCTATAGCCACGATTTTGGGCCTATATCCATGGTTTAGAACCGTGGCTATAGCCTAAATTTCTAGTAGTGATGGGTGATAGAATAATAATAAATCATTATATAGTGTCCATAAGAGAATGATATGAATGCCATGGTATGTATCTATAAAAAAATTTGTTGTGTGGGTATACCGTATTGGAGGGACTCTTGACACCACCCTTATTTCCTTTCTTATCGTCGTAATATAATAATATGGTACAAACATAAATCATGTCATAATTCAAGGATCACTTCTAAGAAAACATGCCCCATTTTTCCATTCTCACATATCATACATCATACATATTATCTCATGATATGAATGAATTTCCCAATTGATTAAAAGATAATAATATTTTTTCCCCACCCTTCACATAAAAATAAATCACTCATTTGTGAACAACTTGAAAATGAAAATTTTCATAATTCTATAAAAATTTACAATTACAAAATTCAAATAGAACTACAATCCACTAAAATAAATTATCTCTCTAGGTAAAATACCTTTTTATAATATTATTAAGTATAGGTTACTTATATTTTATAAGAAAAGGGTAAATAAACTAGTTAATTATTTCCACAGTCATCTAAATAAATGGATTTCTAGTTGATCACCCATCAATAATAATAATAATAACATAAGGTAATTCACAAGGGATTAAAAAATGTATGAAATCTTATGTGTAAAAAAAATACATTCTCAGATATTTAAATTGCACCTTAAGAGTTCTGGAAGCATCAAGTGAATGATGTTTGAGTTGTAGATGTAATTTCATAAAGTAATATGCATTCTACGGTATCCAACATCCTTATACATAATGTATATGGTTATGTCATGTTTTTTGTGTGGGGTTATATGGTGTGAGCCATATCATTTTAGTTTCAAACTATTTTAATTTGGAGGATTGGTTGTGGAATGAATATAATTAGTTACAAAGTGATGGTTCCATAACTACTCATATGTATTTTAGTATTTTATTTAGTCTATCATAGGGTCTCCCATGTATTTCATATATTATCATGGTTGTATAGTGAGGGGTAGTATTATAGATTTATGGTCTTAAGCTGTTTCAACTACCACTTACTTTTGAAAGGTATTATGTCTGGGATATACAATTATTCTTAAGTGATCCCTTTTAATTAATCATTGATTAATAAGAGTATGGAATCGTTTTTACCTCAATAGTGTGATGTCTATGATGGTTATTTACATATATATACCATTTTATTATTGTTGTGGTGTAATTTTGTTTATAATTACAGGGTTGGGATGGTGTTCTTTAGGTTTTAGCTGAGGAGATCAGGGGTAGTGCTATGATTATTAAAGGATCTTGTATTGTGTCATGATCTATTTGGTTACACCCTATATGTTTTTAAATGTTTTTAGTTTAATAGGTTTTTACCATGATATTCAGTAATAGATAATGTTAGATAATGACATTCTTTTTAGTTGTTCACTCTATTTATCCTCATTTCTTCATAATGACCCATATAGCCCCATTGATATTTATTTTCCAAAAATGGTTTTAAATTTTAGCCATGTACTTAATTTTAACATATTTTCGGTATCCATTCATACCACATTTTACCGAGGAAAGTATTTGTGGATATTTTTCCATCATTTCATTAGTGTCATCTTTTATCTTTTCAGAGATTAACCCTTGATGATCTATGGTAAAACCCTCTTCAATTATCACTGGATTATTATCTTATCTTTTATTGTAAGGGAGGTTGCGACGTAGTTTTAATGTTTTTAATAGAGGTTTAATGTTTTTTGTTATGTTTTTTTGTGAATGTTAGAGTGTAAACCTCATGATTAATCAATATTTTTTTAATGGGGTTTTATTCAGCATTTCATCAATATATCATGTACCGTTTGTTGGAGTATTAATTTTGGTAAGGGATTATAGACATCAGTTTCATAAATTATGTTAAAATTTTAGATAGATATTGATTTTTTATTTCTTTTGGTATATGGAATTTATTAATCGAAAAATTAAAATAAATTAGAATAATGGGAATTAATGTGATGGGTGTGGGGTGATTGACATTTGATTTTAGAAACATGTTATTATTACATATAAATTTATTGTTTTTTATATTATATGATAGTTATTTTATTTATATATATTTATATATATCTTACCATTTGATATACTAGATTAACAATTCAAAATGGGTAAAATTCATGATGTTTATTTCTAATTAGTTGTGTGGAAATATTCAATTACCGAGTCAGTATTTGAATATAAAACTCATCAATGATATGAAAAAATGGTCAAGGATTACATCTATAATTTGAATTGATGTTCTATTTCATTTCCTAATATAGTATATGGGGATCTTTTTTATAGTGGTTTGAATGGTAATAGATAGTTTTAATGACATGATATAATGATATTGTTGGGTTTGGTTGTGGTAGTGGCGGATGTGTTTTCATGTTATTATTGTTGTGGTGGTGTGGCCAATTATGAACAAAGGATGTGGTTTTATGGATTTTATAATGTCCATGAACATGCGTTTTAGTACATTTTTTTAGAAATTTTTTTGTGGGGCTGTTTTATAGTTTTTAGGTGGCATGAAATATGGTAGGACGTAGTGAAATATTAACTGGATAATTGGTTGGAATTGATAAATCATGATATTTAAATGATTTATGATAATGGGTGGAATTATGAAATTAATATATGGTAAATTATCGTTTAATTCATATTAATTATTATCAAATCATTCAGGGATTAAATAAAAGAGGAACTAAATGAAATTTATATTGCATATAATAATGATTAGAAATAGTAAACCTTGAATAAAATAAATGATTCTTGAAAATGAAAAATTAAGAACCTTTTATGGGATATTATTTTTTTCATATATTATAATTTTAGTGTTTTATATATGGAAATTGGTCCCTATTGAATATGGTAATAGCGAGGTGTTTCTTGTGGGATGTTGTTTCATTTCACTGATTATAGAACCACAATGTGGAAATGAGGGACTATAATATTTTTCTATTTTTGTGTCAATTGTCAAAACCTCCTCCAAATATTGATAACCTTATTGAAACTCATATAGTTTTTGTTTCTAAGTGTTTAATAATATGTATAGGATAGTTATGGAATGAATAGGTAAATAATCCCTCTTCTATATAATATATTCTAGACACACTATAGATTATGATTGGTTATGGAATGTATATTCATACATGGTATAAATTCATAAGGGTTTAGTATGTAATATACTTTCTAACATGGTTATACATGTTTGATGAAGATAGATATGTGGAATTCATTGAAGGACATGAAATTATGTTTTTATCATTTAGGGTTATGTATCCATACTATATGAAGGTTGTGATGAAATGTTGTGACAAACTATTTTTTGATTTTGTGGTAATGAATTTTTGTTAATGGATATGTGATTATATTGATTATATGGTTATGGTATGTGATATATGGTAATGATATGCAACATGAATTGAAATGGAATGGGTATGGAATGTATGATAAAATGGGGGAAATTATTTTAAGAAAGGATATTGATTTTTTAGAATGTGGATGTATGGTATCTTCATGAAATATATTTCATTTTATCCAATGATAATATTTCATGGATGTTGTTTTATCTGAGGGATCCTCAGAATGGTTGGGTGATAGAAGACCTTATGTTACTGTAAGTAGTTGTACTGTTTATTTATTAATGAATAAGAATGGTTATTCATTTTCTATACAAGAGGATGAGGCATGGATCATGCCGAGTAAACCTCTATGATCTTCCATATTTTTATATATAAATCAATAATTCACGTTTCTCAAAAGGAGTTACTGGTCATGATGGGTATTACTATATTGATTCCAAGTGTTTTTTAGTGTCCCTATATTAGGATTCCCATTTCTTATTTTACTTTATAGACCGTGCTTATGAATGAAATTTAAATGAATGATGGATTACATTTGATTTTATCTTATATGTTGTTTAAAATTATTTTTTTATCCTTTTCCCTTTCTATTTATGGTGTAAATTCATCCCATTAATTTTTTATACCTCAGTTTATATCAGTTACCTATGTCTAATTATATGTTCCCTTTTGAGGTCACTATTATTTGTTCTTCCAACAATGGAATGGTTCCTATTGCGGATGTGTAATGAAATGGTGAAATCAATGATTTAGTTAAGAATTTGTATGCAATTTAGAGTTAGGAACTAGTAATGACTGTATATTTCATTGAAAATAATTGGTAACATTTTTTTTATTTTTTAAGGGATAATATCTTTGACACCAACGATTATGACACACTATAATCCTATGCAACGACATTAATCCAACTAAAGAATATTAGAAATAAAATACTGATTGTGGGGTAGGATAGGTAATTTTATTATACCTTCTCATACATTTTCTTAAATTTGGTTGATTTTGGGAATGTTAAAATAAATCTTATTTAAATGATCATTAATTTATTCAATGATAATGCGATTAGGATCATTTTTTGTTTCATGTAGAAATGGTTATTTTTACACATCTATGAGTATTTTGGGTTGGAATGGTGATACAAAATTATTTAGTTAACCATATGATGATTCACCCAATCAAGGAGGATATGTTATAGAGAAATATGTTGCATAGGTTTTAGTGTTAGAGATCATTGAAGTATAAGGGAAGTGCCAATGATCAAAATAAATATTACTGGTATGTGGATTCAAATATTTCTTTTTTCTTGATCCATTATATTTATGGGATCTTGGTCCTATTGGTTATTATTTAATGAGAAAATTTCTATTTAAAGGGGGTTTTTTGTTCCTTGGGGACTATGATGATTTCTTTGTTTCATGGTATGATTTCCATAAGTAGTTTTCTATAAATATTAATACTTCCATGGTAATTGTAATGATTTAAAATAGTTAATTTTCTATAAAAAGTTAGTAGGAGAATAATTGTTCTAGTTATTGAGTTCAAGGACATTCTCTATCTTGCACAAATATTTTCTCAGATGATTAGGCAAGAGAACTATTTTTTCAATACACAACATCCCTCCATTCCCTATTAGGTAACTATTTTTACAATGTATATATATATATATATATATTATTTAATAGTAATATATTATTGATATTCTTCACGTAAATTTTATATTTAAATTAGGGTTTATCAATATGATTTTCATAAAGAGTATATCTATAGATATAAGGTATCAAATAATAAGGAAACCATTGTTTTTATAGTCAAGGATTCAATGAAAGTGATATTTTTTATTTTTTATAGAGATAATAGTTATTTTTTATCTATAGGTTAATCTATTGAAGTGTTTTTATTTTTTTGAGATCAGTTTTATGTTGATTTTATAGCTTAATTATATTTAGTGGCCTCTGAGACATATGTGGCGATGTTATAGTTCATCCTTCATTGTAATTTCCTCTACGGAATTATCCAAAATATGTTCAATAAAATTTCAATTAACTGAGAAGATATGGAGTAGTAAAAGGATATCCCAATGAAATGTATCATCCAAAGGGGTATAGAACTGATCATGTTAATAGAGTTGGATTTAAATAAGGCTAAATATGAATAATAATAGGATGTTGTTAGTTAAATTCCATGGATATGTCAAAATGAGGAAGGTAAGACAATGTTCATGGAAATATCTACATATCTTCTACCATAGAATCTATTTTATATGATTACAAGGAATCAAATTCTTTTATAGTAACATAATTATTCTATAAATTGGTTCTGAAGGAAAATATGCTTCTTATGCCCCTGGTGTTGACACGAAAATTTGGGGGTTAGTCTGGTTTTTTGTATGTGTTCCATGGATTTGAGATGATAATTGGGTTGCATCCGTCATAAGGGGATATCTTCTTGTTTCACATAAAACACATTTATTTCATTATTGGCATGTGTATTTTGTAGTTTATTTATAAGAGGAATAATTTATTCTATACGAGAGTGGAGTTCATGGATGAGGACATAAAGTATTTGGAATTGGTTGGTGGGCGGGACCATCAAATAGGTCATAGGTGTTTAGATCCATTTTCTTATAAACTAGAAAATTTGATGTTTTCTAGAGTATGATTTTTGTGAAATTATTTCTTATGATTACTGAGGTGATTCTAGGAATTTTTAGCATATAGTTTTTTACTTTACCCCCTTTACATGATATCAAACACATGATAGAGTTATGATACATTGATTCACTTTTTTATGGATACTTAATGGTTATAACCATATAATATTTTGGAGATAAGGATCCAGATAAATGATTTGAATTATAAGTGTTTTATTCCACCAAATGTGACCTCATAAATAGATCTATTTTTACTCATAATTTATAATTCTACTAGTATCAATGCCACAAAACATAATTGTGGTGGTGTGAATCAATTGGGAATTATTTTTCTGAATCTAACCTAGTTTTTTTACATATACACATAATCAAGGAACGTATCTATATTATATTTTTCCCTCACTTACTATTCATGAATTAAATGGTGATTTGGAAATAAAAAAAACATGTAACACATGGATTAATGTGGTTTACTAATATTCTGTGAGTTATTCCTCAATATATGGTGTTTTTATCCTATAAAAAACATGAATGAAATTTTATTTTCAATAAATAAATAAGGTAAATGGGATATCATTAATTCCTTTCACATCTAAAATCAATAAGATTATATTTAAAAACCAACATGTTCTCTTATAAGGATTTGACATCAGACAGTATTACCTCTAATACCGTATTCAATTAGCACCATTGATGTATTACTAACAATGTTAGATTGTCTCTCAACTAGAATGTATGAATATAACATATTTTTTAAATATAAAATAATGTAAAATTTATAAACCTAGTAAAAAAAATTAATAATGTCTTATCTTAGTCATTTTACTTTTTATTTATATATATCTTAGGCTAGTCCACTAATTTTCAATTAATGGCTATGATATTCAATAGAAGAATAATAATCTGCATCTTCTTATCATTATAAAATTTTTAATATATGTAATGAATTTATTTTGAAGTACTATATATCTTCTGTATCCTATTCATTATCTTATGTATCATAATAAATGATAGTGTAAATCAATGATTTTCCCATGTGAATTTTACATATAAGTTGTAATATCTCATATATCAATAGAATATAGTAAATAATAATTAAAATATCATATATATGACATGATGGAAATTATATTACAATATAAATATCTTATGTATCACATTACTATTTAGTATATTGTAAATGATATGTTACTTCGGTGGTATTACATATTAGTACAATATCTTGTTTTCTATATCAAATAAGTTAGGTGTTAATAGATATTTGGGTGGTTCATGAGTGGTAAATCTTGTAATCCTTCTTCCAAGAGACCTGTTTTTGAATTATCGAAAGCCATGGGGGATTTATGATGTAGGAATGAAATGTGTTGGTTGTATTGATGACATGATGAATGCATGAGGTTATGTAAGGTGGTCATGGTCCTTGTGACACATGTAGGATGATGCAGTCATGATGCTTCATAATGCCAATGGGATATGTAATGTAAATCCCTCTACATAGAAATAAATAGGTATTTTATTTAAAAAAAATATAGTATTTGACCCCAAATATTGTTTAATAAAGTAATGTATTACAGGGTAAACTAATTTTCATAGTAAATTATTCACCATATCTTCTGTATCATCTAGAAAATATTATGTATGTTAATTTTGTTCATATAATTTTCAATTTTTTAAATTATAAGGGATTTTTTATGTATCCCTTACAACTAATATAATTCCATAAAATCATCTAAATTGAATACATATTTAATCATTTTTAGTGAATCAATATCAACTTAATATATTCCATAAACATATTCCAGGATTTTTCTTTACAACGATGATTCATTCACCAAATGATATCATCTAGTATGATTACATTTCAAAATATGGTGTAGCTAACATTTTTCTAAAAATTCCACGATATTTTAGTAATTAACATGTTATGAAAATCATGGGTAAAATTATAACTCTAGGCTATAATTATCTCCCCATTCTTCTAAACACATTACATATAGACCATCTTTCTTGGGTCATCCAACCATGTCATGAACCGAATCTGGTCTCTATCAAAATTGCCACCTGACACGGTCCGTGACAAGGAATGGAAGTTGTTACCAATTCCCATGGGATAATACCAGTTCCCAAGTTTCAAATGATGAAAATTGGGAACAATTCACCCAAGTGTATAAACATAAAATCACAAAAAATATCCAACAAACCAAATCTTATTTTTTAAATAAAAACATCTTTTAATAAGTTTCAGAATTGAATTACACAATTTAAAACAATTATTAGTGACCATTATTAATTTAGAAAAAAAATCCCAAGAACCTCTAAATGGAAAGAGGCACTACCCACAAGCCATCTCAACAATACTACCTCACGATGGACCGCTAAAAACCTGAATCATCGGCACAAATGTTCTACACAAACCTGTGACAAAATTAATCAAGTATACTTTCACCCAAATGTGTATGTAGGGTGTGAGAAAAAACCTTTTAGGATACCAATAGTAAGATATTACATGTGATAAAAATTCAACTACAAAACAATGAAATCATTAACAACAAGAAATTCTAGTAACAATTTTCTAAAATGATGAAACTTTAAATAAAACAATTTTTTGGTGGGATATTTTAATGAATCAACACTTACAAATAAAATACATGTGCTAAATTATTTTCCATCTAATAATATCATATGTAGATGGTAAGAATTAATAATCCAATGAGACCACGCAACTGGAAATAAACTATAAGAACTACCTCACAGTGGGTCCCTGGTACCTCGTATCTCGGTGAACGTATACATTACCATATCCATTCTTGTGCACATGATCCACTAGTAGGGATCATACCCATAACCTAGTATTCACCCAATATCATCATAATCAATTTTTATTTAGTGTTTTCATTGTCAAAATTTCTATGTGAAACGGAAGCCAAACCCCACGGGATCACCATCATACTAGTACACATCAACCCACTTTGATACACGGGTTTCCCTCTTGTACTCAAACTAGTTCAACAAACCATGAAATATTAATTGAACATGAAGATACCACTTCCTAATCACAAATTCACCAAACAGACCACATGTATGTCACACAAGTCACATAATCCAATTTTTCATTCAAATTAATTTTGAAATCATTCTCACAACAAAATAGATAACAAAACTTTTCACATTTCATTAACACTTCCACAAATTCGTTAAAAAAATTTATAAAACCTTTCTAAGATAGTCAGAATAACCTAACATCCCCCACACATATCATATATTACTTCTTTCATCATCCAAATTCATTTTTCACATCACAGTCACACAAAACATCACACAAATGTGATTCTCACCATTCATTCCATTTGATAAAACATTTTAGTTTTTTATAAAACATTCATAAAATGTTTTACATCTTAAATCACCACTTTACCTTTCAAAAACGCATCGTAAGTGAACAAACTCACCAAAACTATACATTCACATCCTTTCCCCATATTTTTTAACCCAATAAGTCATTTACAATTTTCACAAAATAATCACAAGGAGTATAACTGCGTTTTGCACCTAAAACCCTCTTTCAAGGCCAAAATCATGCCAAAATCACTCCAAAACAAAATTTCATTCCCTTGAAATATTTATTAAATCACTATAAAGTGCTATAAAATTACATCATGTAAAACCAAAAAATATACACATAAAAACACACTTTTTCATAAAATACTTTCAAGGAGTAAAACATGGTTTTACACAAAAAAACCCATTCAAAATACCAATTTGAGACCCACATTACAGTAAAAAATTACCAAAAAATGAACTGGAATCCCCTTTCAATAACTAATAAATTCTATTTAGAATTTATAAAATGACCATATAAGATATCACATGAGTAACATTTCAAAAATACAAAACATCAAACAAAAATGTACGTTTAATCTTAAATGATTTAATATAACTACAAAAATGGTTTCCACACAAAACAGAATAGATTAGGAACATTATTAACAAATAAACCACGAATTATAACTCATCATTAATTTCTTACACAATAAATCACCTACGTTTGAGTCTAAACCCTTGAATCATGTTGTGAATCATCAACCACACCACTGTTGCAACACGAGGGAGTGAAAATGAACCCTAAACCACAATATTTCACCAATAGATATAAATTTAGACCCTAGGATCAAACCCTAACTTCTGGAAATTTTATAAATTCATAAAATAAGGAAGAAATACAAAGTAATGAGAAGGAATCATAGAGATAAATATTTACATGCATGATTTTGATGTTTCCCCCATCAAATATACCATCACAAATGAGTTCCAATAGAGGGACGAAGATCTTGGAGGCTATACATGGAGGTAGATCTCGAAATGGGGAATAAATGGGCAGATTTGGGTTTATTCCGGAAGGGATAAATGGGAATTAAAAATGTTTTTAATGACCTAGACACCCTTATAAGGTTTTTCTGTACGGTTTTGTTAACTGTGCGGCGTAACCTTGTGACCTATTCTGGCCACCCAAAACCAAACCATTCTCCACTAATTTCTAGTTGGGTATAATGGGGAAACCATGGGGGAATGGTAGTAAAAGGATAGGGGAGAAATTTCCCATTGGAAACTATCATTTTCACCCTAAAACTCATCCAACTCAAGTTTACAAACCACCACAACAACTTACCCAACATGTTGTTCCACTAGGAGTGACACAAAACCAACTCAAAAACACAACAACCTAATACCAAAATTTTTAAAAAATAGGAGCCCAAGAATAATACAATACCCTCATGTCTATGTTCATAAATCAAGAACACATGAGACACCAAAATTTCAAACCTGAAATACTCACAAACAATGATAACGCTATAAACAAAGAGTTGATTTGAAACATAGTATGGAATTGAAAATATGGGTGTACAAATTCTCCCCAACATAAATCTATCCTCCCCTATAAATCTACATTAAGGTAAGATGAAAAACCCAAACCCAACCGATAAACCAAGATGTATTCCGTTGCCAACATCAGTCTGCCCCTGAAAGGCCAAAACACATATTGTGATCAATTAATGAAGGGATTCACCCAAAAACTAAAACATAAACCAATTTCATGAAACGATTAAGAATAGTCAAAAAATTTCCCAAAATAAAACTCATCAAACTCTATCTAAACAAGACTTAATCAATTTACCCAAACGAACTACAAAAACAAACAAGGGTACACTTACCTTTCTTCAACTAAACCATTAGGCGCTCTCCAATCGCAACCTTTACCAATGGATGATGATGGAAGTTAGATAACTGCAAATGAGACTACATACATCAATTCCAAGACCAAGGAACAACCTTATTTACTAGTATGGGGAGACACAAATGGGATCCCCACCATAAGGGAAGACTTAAATTTTCTCAAGGTAGAATCAGACAATAATAGGGGGAGCCCCGAACGGAATACCCAATATAAGTTCAAGACTACCATTAGACCATTCCAAATGAATATACATAAAATTCATAGTCTGCATATCCACCATAATAATCAACCATCTTAACGGACATGAATTTGCCGACACAGAAAAAACCCAAAATTTAATTAGTTGGGATAGCCACACTGGTTTTCCACACGGTTTGGGAGACCACGTGCTAACTGTGGGGATCCTTATATCTGAAAGGATTCTAGGGAAACATTTACTACTAATAATTCAAAAAATTTGGGATCAACATTTCTATCCAAATTTCCATCCACATTCAAAAAACTCAATGGAATCCAGAGGGTAAATAATGACATTGGGAGATAACTTGGGGATAAGGACCTCTACAGCATTCCACCGAATGAGAACAACATAAGAAAGATGGTGACACCATAGGAATAAAATCTCTCTATCTTTCATACTAAGGATATGACATTGTACAAAGGTTTGAACAACCCTATGATTTTCCCCGACTATGTGCCATATTCTCTTCAGGACCTATGGCTCGAGCCCATATTATTGAAGGATCTTTGGCCTCGTAGTTTATCTTTCAAAACCCCTGAATGGAACTTATTCTTCTAGTTCTACCAAAAAGTAAACCACAATCTCAAATGGTTTCCCCATGACATAACACACTCCAAAACATACTTGACCAAAACCTGACATTTTGGTGACACAACGGCTTAGAAGATTCACACACACACTTGTGGTTTCCTAGAACGTGAAATGGAAAGAGAAAATGTTATATAGAAACACCTTCCACTCAAAAAAGGATTTCGAGGGTTCCTGAAATGAGACACAATTACAAAAAATCCAAGACCTATAAAAGATTTTACATCTACACCTTTACTGTCAAACGAGAACATGACATCACAAGGCATCACAAAAATGACCATTTTGACTGATAGAAACAATACATGGAAAGGGACCTTATGCTAAGTCCCCAAACAACACACAATTCCAGAAAGTGTCCATAATATTCTATCATTATCAGATTTCTAACAATGGTTGTTTAATGTGAACTCCCACTTCAAATAGACTACGAAGGACCTGAATTCTCTCTTAGACACCATCCAGAAACTCTTCCACACTAACAACCCCAAACCACATCCACCTTCGATGAATAAGGTAACTTACGAAACTACGGTCTCTTTCAACCATCCATGACCACTCTCCCAATACAATAGGATCGAAAAAACCAAGAAAGGAAATGTTTTAGACTCAATCTCTAATGATCAAAAAAAATATTCCTTATATTGATCTTCTAGAAAATCATCCAATGGTGAAACATTCTGGGCTACACATTAGTTTTGCACTATCCAGTAATCGGGAATACCTTATCTAATGGAAGAACCCAAGGGATGAACTAATCTAGTAAATCTGTCAATACATACCACAAACCAGATCCATACACATTAAGGGAACCACCATAAAATTCATCTCTAAACATTTCTTAAGAGATACCACTAACCAGCCATTCAACCCAACTTACCGACCAAACACAACCCCAAAACACCCTTCAAAGAATATGGGATCTTGGAATAAAAACAATCCAAAAAAACATTTACAAAAACACATACGACACACCATCCCGAATCCTTCATCATGCCATCAATTTTTCCATTATATACATTTCATTGAAAACAAACGGTTCTGTTGTTAGTGTGTTCAACAATTGTACCACATGGGCCTCACACATGCATGTTTCCTAGCCATAATGGGCAACCTCCTCATATATTCCATGACACTCATCATGATATTCTATAAACCATCCATCATCTCACATAACCACATGCATTTGGTCTCTCATTGAAATACCAAAGATGAAAAAAAATTCCACTTTTCCAAACCAAAACAGTCAACCAATACATCCTTTTTCTCAAGACTGTTATCAACAAAATCAACATATAATTTTTTTCCACCAATTAATAAGTCAAACCATTCATTATTTATTTGAATATTATATTACAAAACATTTCACTTCATAAAAAATTCATTTTTTGCTTTAAAACCAAACATCCGAGATTTCAAAACTAAAGAAAACAAGGCAATACAGGAGGAAACTAATTTCAGTGAGTGACATAGACATTTGATTAAGGGCCATATGATAATTAAATCACCATCATATAGAGTGTTATAGGCCAATATCCTTGGCTCCACATTGGTTACCAGGACTTACGAACACACTGAGACCATTAACCCAACTCTCTTTTCATTTCCCGTAATAGTCACCAAACCACGAAAACCAAAGGACTCAAATGAATCCAGCCTTCCCCAGGAGAGTCAAATCCCATCATGAGGTGTTCAATCCTTGAACAAAACCCATAATAGGAACATCATTTATGAACAATCCTAACTTCATTCTATCATGAATGTTCCCCAAATAACATGACCCAAGGAGTTATCCTGCACATCCACTGATACCATTTTGTCATGAACTAAATATGGTCACAATCAAAACCGGCACCCGACATGGTCCCAGACAAGGACTTATGGGAATTCCAAATCCCCATTGGCTGTAACATGTGACTGGGTATCATAAAATGAAATTTGGGAATTAATTACCTGAGTTTATAAACATAATACCACAAACAAATCCAATAAACCAAATCTAGATTTTTCATACGAAAACATCTTTTACTAAATTTCATAATTGAATTACACAATTTATATAAGGACCTAGCCTTAAAAAATTACATAATCCTGAATTAAATGAATAATTCACATTGAGGATCTTTTCAGGTTTAGAGTTTTAGAGAATTAGGACATAACTATTACATCTCAATTATTACAAAGTCGACACATCTACTCAGTTTCCATTTTTTTCAAAAAAAATAAAAACTCTTTAACAAAATATTCATTTCTAGTTCCTTGTTTTAGAATTAATTCCATTTCATTGATCCCATCATTGACCCTATTCCACTTTATGTCATGTGAACAACATTTCAAAAACTAGGGATGAGCATAAGAAGCTTAGTATGTGATACACAAAGAAAGAAAACATTAGATCATCAATATATACGTAACATACTATTTTTAACATAACTCATGAAATCATAAGATTTATGAATAACTCATAGAAATCATAAGACATAAAGGTATCTTGAGGCATTCGTAACATTCTTACGTAGGGAGTAACCCTCATGGTTACGTTTGGATTACCCATCACATTATATTCCCTAAATCTCTTTAGGGAAACCTAAGAGTTTAACTCCTTAGCATTAACCAATGAATTGGATAGCTATATCGGTCTCACCCTCCATTAGTTTATCACAGAACCACCTGACTTCATAAACAATTCACAAGAACCATTACATAATCGTATCACATAAAACATGCATAATGAAAACATAACATTTCCACATTTGAATCTCATGATATCAATAAAACACACTGATATAATGAAAACATTATCAAAACCATTTTCAATACCAAAATAAAGTAAAAGTAAAACATGGTATTTATTTTTCATTTAAAAAATTTATGGCTTGTGTAGGAAGCTGAAACTCAAATAATGTTCATGGCGGTGGAGAAGTCGTTGTCGCCGCATATGTAAGATGAAAAAACATTCCTTTTATCGTATAGTAAGACACTTCAAGTAAAAATATTCCTTTTGAATGAAATTAAAAGAAAAAAGGTATAATTATACAACTAATAAAATAAGGTCATATATAAATTGAAGTATTCCTCAACGAATGAAGATTGAGACAAAGTCCCGTACAAAGACGATATCCATAGATTAAGGATTAGTCAATTACATAATTATGTCTGACAGATGTAAATACGCTATATATAATTGGATATTAAGTGTAAAACAATCATAGGTCATTAAAACATATTCATATCACAACATAATCAAGAAGTGGAGGTTTAACCCAAAAAATTGAAATTTGATTAAGAAGTTCCCTTACAAAAATTCAATAGCCTAACGATGTCACATCAAATTTTAGAAATGAGTTGATGGGAGAAAAAAGGGTATCTAATCACTTGGAAATAAGATTTATAGAAGTAAGGATATATATTAACATATCCCAAAATAATAATATGTGAATTAAAAGACATAACCAAAATAATCCATTTAAAATGAAGAGGGTGAAAGGTTCCATTACCGATTTGGTAACCTACAAAACATACAACCCACGAAGGAGAGACCATACAATATAGATGTAAATACCCATAATTGGAAGTATATTACATAATGATTATAATAATGTTCAGTACATACATCACTCAAATGATATATTTGAAAATATATCATGGATCTCACGGGAATAAAAAAGTGATATAAAAACCCCTTACCTCATTGTAAAAAATAAAGTCGTATGACCAAAAGATAATAAGAACCAAATGAATCACAGAATACCATGAATATAAATAGAATAATAATAATATATATTAAATTTCAGTACAAAATACACCACATGAAATAAAATATTGGCGAACAATGGAAGTCTCACAAAATTAAAAGTGAGATACGAAATCTCCTTACCTGAAGTCCGACGTATTTTGTTCATTTCATTATATTCGTGAATAATAAACTTTGGTCAATTTATAGTTGTTTAAGTACTTCCTATAATAATTATTATTCAGTTAATATGACATATTATCATGTAATGAAAATTAGTTATTTATGTGACTTCATATCATACGTTTTGTCGATGTTCGGTACATGAGTCAACAATGAACTTCTTATAATTACATGATGATCATGTGGTCCAAATTTCATTAAATACAGAATTATATTCATCATTTATATGTAACATATATCATATATATCCATTATAAATAGGTACATATAATAGTACATAACATTCGGAGATAGGAAATGAAACGCACCGTTCATGGAGACTGTAGTCGTACGTACTCTTGAATGCGACATTCATTTCTATTTCATAATTTAATGGAATGAAAACATAATAATAAATAGGAATATTATAATTATAGTATAATATATATGTTATATATGTTACATAAGTTCATAAATTCAATCTTTTAAGAATTCCACAAATGGCATGAATGAGTCATATCACATTGAGGAGGCGGTAGTCCACACTTCCTAAGATGAAATTATCATAGTTCCACAACATGAAAAGCACAAAGATGTGATTTAAACATAAAATTTAGAATCATATAGAAACAATAAATACCATTTATATAATATAAATATAGTGACATCATAATGGACACCATGAAAGTTGTTAAAATAATATTGAACAATCATCATTTCGTGAGTTTGTAATTTACCGTCCACCGAAACAGTATGTTCCTTAACCATTAGACGTGGGTGTGTGTAAGTGTAGATATAATCCATATCATAACAACATACAAGTATATTTAGGATACTGGTGTTATTATGGGATCAAATAATATGATTTTTGTGGTGAGTTATGAAGAAAAATAAATGAATTAAACTCAAGAAAAGACATTATCTCTAAATCGGGTAACTCTTTTTTATATGAGCCAATGGGTTATTTCGAAAGACTTATGTCCAATCTGATTCTTCATGGAGTAATATTGGGATGTGGAGAGAAAATATGAGCAGATTTTGGATGAGATAAGGTCTTTAGAAATGTGGGTAAGGGGGTTGAGGTGGTGGCCTTTTATAAGAGGGAGGAGGGTCACTTTTGGAAAGTCTAGAAATGTTACTCTATTATAAAATGGATTTCTGATTTTAAAGGTCCCAAAATGTTATAATTTCAGGATAAGGTGATAAAGGTTATAAATCCACCCATCCAATAGTTTTTTGACAAATTTATGACTCATATTTTACCTTGTATTTTCATTTTATTTAAATCATTCATTAATGAGGAAATCACTACCTCATCATGGTGTCATAAATAAATTTATTTATTTAATGTCTAAAAATTATAAAATAAATACCATGATGTAGGAAATATATTTATCTTCACAATTACTATTTATAGTCTAAGAGATCATTTATCTATACAAAATTATAATGGTTTCATTTAGGAAATACAATGCTTTGTTATATTTCTCTTCTTTTAGAAAAATATTGTCCTTAAAGTCTCTATTACACGCATGTGACTCCATGTGCCCTAAAGTTTTGTAAAAAGATTTACATGGTTGGAAATGACTCAAGCAAGAGGATTTGGTAACATATTGGGGTAATTTTATATTATTATGATATTATTTTTTTATCCTTAACTACCCGATTACTAATTAATCACGATAATTAAATATAATTACCGTCGTTACTATTCATAATGTCCAAAAAACAATAGTGTCTTAATTAATTAATTTGGAAGTTCTGATTCCAAATATGGAATCCATTTTACCAAATTTCAAACACATAAATTTCAGTAATTATTTTAAAAATAATTCCCATTGTCACAACCACAGATGGGTTTTTAAGAAGTAAAATTTATCAAAAGATTGACTTGTTTATACATCCAATTGAAATGTGAACTTAATTATAATGAACAAAATTGTATTAATTGATAAAAAATAATAAAATTACACTTTAAAATAAATTATAAGTAAAATCTATCAATATAATTAAATTATATGAAAAGGAATTTTTGATGTAAAATGCAGTATTTTTCTTTATTCATTAAAAATGAACATTTTTCAGAAAAATTCAAAAAATTTATCCAAAGTAAATTTGATATTCCAAATTAAAAAAAGATTTCCACTTTAACAAATTCAAAACATTGAAGATTAATTAATTAATTTTATAAATATTTCCAACTGTCAAACCCAATAGCGTGTTTTTAAGAAACAATATCTATCAAAAGATTGACACTTGTTTGTGTCCAATTTCAATGTGAAATTATTTCCAATGACCACCAATGGATTAAATTGTAAATTTTTTTTAAATACACTTGTAAACAAAATTAATAATATAATATATTAATATAAATAAATTATATTGAAAGGAATTTTTGAATTAAAATACAGCATTTTCACTATTCATTAAAAAAATTAGCTTTATCGAAAAAATAACAAAATTTTACTCAAAGTAAATTTTTATTTCTCGATTCTAAAGAAGGATTTTATTTTTTCAAACATATCATATAAAATTGTCAAAAATTAGTTTAAAAAAGTGTTCTCCATCAAAAGGCGGTTAATCGAATTTTTAAAGAATATTAGAATATTTATGCTTAAAATTTGATTCATTCACATTTTAAGGCTCTATCTTTTATTGGGTAATTTTAAAAATATTTAACAAACATATTTAATCATTTTGTAGTTAGTTCTATTCATTACTACCATTACAATGACTAGGCATTAACTACCCTTAAAAATAATATTATTATATTATTAGTGTGCAACGTAAGATTTTATAGAAAATCATTGTGGCGTATTTGGTACACCATCGAACATAGCATTCCCTTTAAAGGAATATTATCATTTGTTTCAAAAATATTAATAAATATTAAAATGTAATATACTTTATTTACATGGGATGTTACATCCTTCCCCCCTTTTAGGAATTGTGTCCTCACAACTTTAAAATTTTGCTCGAAAACATCATTGAAAGACACACATCTGAAAAGAAGTAAATTAAACTATCACTTTAAAAGATAGAAAAAAAGTAAAAAGGTCACTCGAGACAATAGATACTAGGATTCCATGAAAACATGTATATGGAGGGGAAAAACCATCATGTTCTGATGGAGAGTGATAGAAAATATTTCTAGGTGAAATTTAACTACCATAAAATCACAAACATGTGATGGGTTAAAGGGTATTTGATTCCCCAGTAGGAAAAGTTAACAGAAAATGTTTTTGTTTTATGTTTCTTCTAATTGTGTTATTTATTTATGAGCTTAACTAAATCATATGGATACATACTTACATGTCATGTAGACTTCCATCTCTTACAATATTTCTTACACAAAATCATATTTTCTCCAAAAGATGGGTATTTAGGATGACTTGCTCACATTTAGAGAGCTATAATAAACTTCATGATAATCACAAAAGCCTAAAAAGATGATGTATATATTTTCTATGTATTTATACCATAACAAAAAACAAAATGGTTAGTAGAAGATTAGATAATCCCCAAAAAAATAATCTTTCACAAAAAGAAAAACTACTCTTAATCTCCTAAATTTGTCCAACAAACCCCAAAGTTCATCAAGGACCATTCAATAAAATGATATCCATAAAATTCTTCAAATTAATCCAAACTAAGATTGAATCAAAAATCATTTAATGATTTAATCACATAGTCATCCAAGATAAATCTTAACATTTATCTCCAAATACCATCAGTTACTCTTAATGTCTCATATCAAAAAGTAATTAACCTAATTAAATATCCTCTATTATAGGTTAATCATTTCCATAGAAAACAAAAAAGCAATTTATTCTTGATTCATAAACCATCTAACTAAAAATAATTAGTCAAACTAACCGGGGACTTCACAAAGTCCAGTGGTAGGTGACAAATAGGAGTCACACTTTGGTTGTGGGTTCAATGCCCACAGTTTCGTCTGACGCGACGGGTTGTCACACGGTCTGCGTGTTGTCATTTCTAAAAAACAATAAAATTTTATAACATTCCCCAAAAAGAGATAAATTCATCAAAAATAACAATATAATATTTTAACCACAAACTTTATCTAATAACTTTAATTTTTCATCCAATAATATATTAATTTGCAATGGAAAAAAATTCAAGGATCATATAAACCCAAATGTTTCTTTATAACTATTTATAGAAAAGAAAAGAAAAATATTCCTTGAATTTTTTTTTCATATATCAAACATCTAGGTTAAACAAACTATAAATATTCTTTTAATGTAATCCAATAATCAAAAGAGACTTAATAATTTTATGAATTTCACCACCCGAAAATCTACCATAACTCTTAAATCCCTTATATGTTGACTTCTTACTCATTCAAAATTCTTCATGATCCATTAACCATTACTTTCCAACATATTCTTAAATACATATTTCCTACAGACAAAATCATGAATCATATCCTAAGATTCAATAATATGAAAACATATGTTAAGAAATAATCTATACCTTTCATTGGTCATTGTTAGTTTCATCATCCTCAATCGGAATGGAATTAGGTATTGGTAAACAAATATTTCTATGATCTTGGTGATCCCATTTTACCGAAACATCTTCGTAGGACATGTGATTACATAATGACCATGCACACCACATTTAAAATATTCAACTGATCCTTCAAAAAGAACTCCTTTCCCTTTCCCAGAGTCAACTGGATGCTTCCTTTTTCTGTGGCAAGGTCTTTCATTATTACCTTCATTTCCACATATATAGAATCTTTCTGTTCCTTTGAAACATTTCTCTTAGGTGTTTCTTTCCACATCATTGACATATATGTTTTTTAACAAACTCACCTTTATGATTATTACCTTAACATCCGCATGTATTTCATTCCTTAATATATGATGCCTTATAAAAATCACTAAGGTTAATGTGTTCAATCAGGAATCCAGATAGTTGGTTGAGAATAACCATAAGAGTTCTCATTGTAGCTCACATATCATTCAGTTTCTCGTTTATAAAACCGTCACAGTTTTCGTCACATCCACTATTACTTTGGAGCCTGATAGATCCATCCATTTACTAAAACCAAAAAGTCCAGTGTGAGTATATCAGTAAAATCATTATAAAATACTAAGATATAATTATACATGTCATCTTAAACTCATTCACTTTATCTAAAAAACTATGACTCTTTCTAAAATTCTAACCATTATGGTAATGTCACTTATCCTTAAAGAATAACCTAACCTCTAAAGTTATCTAAACCTTCCATTGATACCAACTATAACGACCCAACCTTATAAAATTACATAATCTTGAATTAAATGATTAATTCACATTGAGGATCTTTTCAGGTTTAGAGTTTTAGAGAATTATGACCTAACTATTACATCTCAATGATTACAAAGTAGACACATTTCCCCAGTTTCCATTTTTTTCACAAAATAAAAAATCTTAAACAAAAGTTTCATGTCTAGTTCCATGATTTTCATAGCATGAAATTTCCTTGATCCCATCCTTGACCACGTTCCAATTTATGTCCATTTAAAAACATTTCCAAAACATGGGATGAGCATAAAAAGCTCAGTAAGAGATACACTAATAAAGAAAACATTAGATCATCAATATATACATAACATAAGATTTTTAACATAACTAATTAAATCATAATATTTATAAATAACTCATAGAAATCATATCATATTACGGTAACTTGTGGCATTCATAACATTCTTAAATAGGGTGTAACCCTCATGGTTATGTTTGGAATACCCATCATATTATATTCCATAAATCTCTTCGGAGAAAACTTAGAGTTTATCTCATTCACATTAACCACTTCATTGGAGAGCTATCTCGGGATCACCCAACCTTATTTTATCATAGAACCACCCGACTTCGTAAATAATGCCCAGAAACCATAACATAATCGTATCATATAAAACATAATTAAATGAACCACAACATTTCCACATTTCAATCACAAGATATCAATACAACACATTTATATAATCAAAATATTATCAAAACCATTTTAAATACCAAAATAAAATAAAATTAAAACATGGTATTTATTTTTCATTTAAAAATTTTATGGCTTATAGAGGAAGCTAAAACTCAAATAATGGTCATGGAGGCGGAGATTTCGTTGTCACCGCATACGTAAGATAAAAAAATTCCTTTGGTCATTTAGTAAAAGGCTTCATGTAAAAATATTCCTTATGAATGAAATTAAAATTCTCAAGGTTTTATTATAAAACTAAAAATATATGGTCATATATAAATTGAAGTATGCCTCAATGAATAGAGATTGAGATGAAGTCCCGTACAAAGATGGTATCCTTAGATTAAGGAAAAGTCAATTACATAATTATGTGTGAAAAATATAAATACACTCAATAAATGTAGATATTAAGTGTAATACAATATATGGTCCTTCACAGATATTCATAGAACGACATAATAATGATGTAGAGGTTTAACCCAAAAAATTTAAATATGAATAAAAAGATCACTTACAAAAATTTGATAGCCTAATAGCATCACATAAAATTTCAGAAAACGAATTGATGAGAGAAAAAAGGGTATCTCATCACTTGGATATAATATTTACAGCTATATGGATATATAATTACATATCCCAACATAATAATATTTGAATAAAAAGACATAACAAAAAACAATACTTTTAAAAAGAAGAGTGTGAAAGGTTCCCTTACCGATGTGGTAACCTACGAAACATACACCCCATGAAAGAAATATCGTACAATGTTGATATAAATACCAATAAATGGTTTTATATTACTCAACGATTAGAATAATGGGAAGTATATACACCACTCAAAGGATATAGTGGAAAATATGGCATGAATCTCACGGGAATAGAAAGTGAGATAAAAACCCCTTACCTTGTTGTAATCAATCATGTCGTTTGACCAAAAGATAATAAGAACCAAATTAATCACAGAATAACATGAATATTAATAGAATCATGATAATATATATCAAATTATAGTACACAATACACCACATCCAATAAATAATTGGTGAACAATGGAAATATCATATAATTAAAAGTGAGATAAGAAATCCCGTTACCTCAAGTCTGAAATGTCTTGTTCGTTTCGTTATATTCTTGAATAATAAACATTGGTCAATTTATAATTTCATAAATAATTACATTAAAGTTTATTATTATATTTAAATAACATATTATCATTTTATAATAATTAGTTAATTATGTGAGTTCATATCATATGTTTTGTCGATGTTCGGTACATGAGTCAACAATGAACTTCTTATAATTACATGATGTTCATGTGGTCCAAAGTTCATTAAATCCAGAATGATATTTATAATTTATATGAGATATATATCATATATAAACATTATATATATGTACTTATTATAGTATGTAACATTTGGAGATAATAAATGAAATGCACTGTTCATGGAGATGGTAAGCCGTACGTACGAATGAACGCTACTTTAATTTCTATTTCATACATTAATGGAATTAAATCATAATGATACATATGTGTATTATAATTACAGTATAATATATATGTTATATATGTTACATATGTTCATAAATTCTATCCTTTATACGTTCCATGTATGGCATGAATGAGTCATATCATTTTGAGGGGGCGGTAGTCCATACTTCCTCAGATGAAATTATCGTAGTTCGACAACATGAAAAGCATAATGAGGTCATTTAAACATAAAATTCAGAAGAATATAGAAAATATAAATACCATATATATATTATATAAATATAGTGACATCATAATGGCCACCATGAATGGTGTGAAAGGAAGATTGAACAATCATCATTTCGTGAGCCATTAATTCACCACCCACAGAAACAGTATGTTCTTTTACCATTAGAAGGGTGTGTGTGTAAGTGTAGGTAGAATCCTTATCATAAAAACATCCTAGTATATTGAGGATATTGGTTTTATTATCTTATCAAATAATAAAAAGATAGTGGTAAGTAAAGAAGGAAAATAAAAGAAAGAAACTCGAGAGAATGCATTACCACTAAATCATGTAACTCTTTTCAATTTAATCTAAAAGGCGTCGTTGGAAAGACTTCTGCCCAATGTGAGGATTCTAGGATTAAGAGAGGGATATGGAGAGATAATATGAGCATAGTTTGGACGAGAAAAGGACTTGAGAGGTGTGGGTAAGGGGGTAGAGGTGGGGGCCTTTTATAAGAGGGAGGGGGTAACTTATGGAACGTCTTGAAAAGATACTTTATTATAAAATAGTTTTCAGAGTTTAAAGGTCCCACGATGATTTATTTCGGGGATAAGGTGATAAGGGTTCTAAATCAAAAAATAAAACAGGTTTGTGATAAGTTCATGTCTTATATTTTACCTTATCTATTCATTTTATTTAAATATTTCATTAATGAGGTAATCACTGCATCATCATGGTGTCATAAATAAATCCAATTATTTAATGTCTAAAAATTATAATAAAATACCATGATATAGAAACTAATTTTAGCTTTCCAATTACTATTTATAGTCTAATAGATCATTTATTAAAACAAAATTAAAATTGGTTTACATATGATATAAAACGTTTTTTATATTTCACTTCTTTTAAAAAAATAATGTTGTAAATGTCACTATTACTCCTATGTGACTCCATGGGCCCTCATGTTTGGTAAAAAGCATCCCATGGTCGGCCATGACTCAAAAAAAGGATTTGGAAACAGTTTTGGGTCATTTTATATTATTATGATGTTATTTTATTATCCTTAACTACTCGGTTACTAATTAATCAAGATAATTAAAGATAAATACCATCATTACTATTATTATTTTCAAAAAAAGAGTATTAATTACATAATTTGAACCTTCTGATTCAAAATATTGAATCCATTTTACCAAATTCCAAACAGAGAAATTTCAGTAATTAATTTAAAAATAATTACCTTTGTCACAACCATAGACGAGTTTTTAAGAAGTAAAATTTATCAATAGATTGACTTGTTTTTACATCCAATTGAAATGTGAAATTACAAACAATGAAGAAAATTGTATTAAGTGATAAAAAAATAATTAAATTAAACTTTAATACTAATTAAAAGGAAAATATATCTATATAATTAAATAAGATGAAAAAGAAGTTTTGAAGTAAAATGAAGTATTTTTCACTATTAATTAAAAATGAATATTTTTCAGAAAAATACCAAAACATTATCCAAAGTAAATTTGATATTGAAAATTCAAAAATGGTTAAGATTTTACCAAATCCAAAACATATAAGTTTCATTAAACAATTTTATAATTAATTTCCACTATCAAAACAAATAGGGTGTTTTTAAGAAACAAAATGTATCAAAAGATTAACAATGGTTCATGTCCAATTTCAATGTGGAATTATTTCCAATGACCACCATTAGAATAAATGGAAAAAATATATTTTAACTATACTTTCAACCCAATTTAAAACATAATCATACCATATAAATAAATTAGATTAAAAGTAGGTTTTTAATTAAAATACAACATTTTCAGTATTTATTAAAAATTAAACATCATCAAAAAAATAACAAAAATTTACAAAAAGTAAATTTTGATGTCAAGATTCTAAAGAAGGATTTTATTTTGTCAAATATAACATATAAAATTGAAAAAATTGGTTTTAAAAAGGGTTCACCATCAAAAGGTGGTTAATCGGACTTTTAAAAAATATTAGAATATTTATGCTTAAAATTGGATTCATTCGCATTTTAAGCCACTATCATTTATTGGGTTATTGTTAAAACATTTACGAAAAATATATAATCATTTTGTATGTAGTTTTGTTCATTCTCACCATTACAATGGCTAGGTGTTAACTACCATTGAAAATAATATCATTGTATTATTTTTGTCCAACGTAAGATTTCAAAGAAACTCGTAGTTGCGTTTTGGGTACGCCATCAAACATAGCATTCCCGTTAAAGAAATATTAACATTTTTTTCACAAATATTAATAAATATGACAATGTTATGTTATTTATTTACCTGTGATGTTAAAATTTAAAACATTGTTCAAATACCATTACAAAGGTAAAAAACCAAAATAAATACATCCCAAGAGCCTCCAAATTTCAAAATGCATCGCTATCAAGCAATTTCCACAACAACCCATCATGATAGACCACTGAAAACATAAACTAATGGCACAAAAGTTTCACCCAATCATACGATAAAATCTCTCAAATATAATAACATCCAAATGTGTAATTAGTGTGCGATCCAATGCATAGTATGATCCCTCCAAAAAAAGATTTCATGTGATAAACATTCAAAGAAGAAATGCAAGCAAGTTTTCATAACATGAAATGATAGAAAATATTTTCTAAAATTATGAAACATTAAATAAAAAAGTTTTCATGTAAGTAATTTTAAAGAATCAACACATTTAAATAATATACCCATGCTAGTGAAGTTTCTATCCAATCGTATCGTATGCTGAAGGTAAGCATAAATCATACAATGAGCATAGGAAGCGGGAAATAATCCATAGGCACTAGCTCATTGTTGGTCCCAAGTACGTCGTATCTCAGTGAAAGTATTCATCATAATATCCACTCTCTTGCACATGAGAAACTACTAGGGACATACCCATAACATAGTGGTCCCCTAATATAATCATCATCATTATAGTTTAGTTAGTTTAGGTAGTGTCAAACTTGATACGTGAAACTGAGCCCAAACCCCACAGGATCACTAGCATACTAGTACTCGTCCTCCCAACTAGATATATGAGATTCCCTCTTGTGCTCAAAAAATTTCAACATACCACGAAATATTATTTTCACATGAGAATTCCACTTTCACATCACACATTCTCTAAAAATAACACATGTATATGAATCATGTAACATAATCCTCATATTAATTCAAAATCATTTTGAAATAATACTCAAACAAATATAACCAACAACAATTATAAAATTTATTTAACACAACCAAATATTATTTAACAAATTTTATAAGTCCATTATAATATAGTCCAACTCACACCACAACGCACATACATATTACATAATACTTCTTGCATCAACCAAATAAATTTTGAACATCACACTCACACAAAACATCCCAGAAATATATTTTACACCTTTCTTTCCCTTTGATAAAAAATTTCAGTAATTTATAAAACATTATAGAAATTTTTGACAGAATAAATCACCAATTTACCATTCCAAACCCCATATTTAGTGGACACACTGAGGAAATATGTACATGAACATACTTTTCCCACTTTTTTAAACCAATAAAGAATTTAAAATTTTCTGAAAACAATCACAAGGAGTATAACTATTTTTTCAAACAATACCGATTTCAAAACCATCTTTCAATGTAAAAATAACACCAAGACCACTACAAATTAGAATTGGAATCTGATGAAACATTTATTAAATCATACTCCGGTACTATAAAATTACATCAAGTAAAACCGGAAATGATTCAGAAGAAAAACATAGATTTTTATAAAACACATTCAAAGTGTAAAACAAGGTTCCACACATAACACCCATTTAAAACCTACATTTGAGGCCCACATTAAACAAATAAATTACCAAAACAAAATTGAAATCCCCTTTCAAGAACTATTAAATCCATTTCATTTTTTATATAACTACCAAAAGAGATATCACAAGAATTACATTTGAAAAATACACAAATTTAAAAACAAATATAACTTTAATACTTAATGCGTTATTATCACTACCATAAATGGTATTTCCGCACAAAAAATAGATTAGGGAATGATAAATTAATAAACCAAGAAATATAACATATCAATATATTCTTACACCTAGAATCACTTACCTTTTGTCTCATAACCCCCCGAAAATTGGTGTGAAACATTAACCACATCAACTATGAACCATGAGGGAGTGAAAAATAACCATAAACCATCGGATTTCACCAAAAAGACTTAATGTTAGACCCTAGGTTCGAACCGTAACTTTTGGAAATTTTAGAACATCATTTATGTGGGAAGAAATCCTAAGGAAAGGGAATAAATCAAAGAAAAAAAACTTTCTTGATTAATTTTGATGTTTCCCTATTCAAATATCACATAAAAAACTAGTACACATGAGGGAGAGAAATATTAGAGGATGTAAATGGAGGTAGGATGCTAAATTGGGAAGAAATTGAGGATTGGGTATATTTCAGAATTAAAAAATGGGAATTAAAAAATATTTTTAATGACCTAGACACCCTTGCACATTTTTCCTTCACGTATTAGTAAACTGTGTGGCCTAACATTGCGGCATGTTCATGCCACCCAAAACCAAACCATCCTATTCCAATATTAGGAGGGTCCATGGGAAAAACTAAGTGGAAATGTTGGAAAAGTATAGGGAGAAAATGTACCAAATGAAACCTTGTTATTCACCCCAAAAATCATCCAACTCAAGTGTATAAACCACCTCAACAGCATACCACACAAGTGGTTCAACTAAGATTGTCAAAAAAGAAACTCCATGTCACTGAATCATAATACCATAATTTTGAAAAAAGCAGAGGCCATGTATCATAAAATACCCCATGACCAAAGTTATAGATAAACAATATAGGAAACACAAAAAATTTCATACCTGAAACACATGGAAACAACGAGAAAGTTTTGAAACAAGAGTGGATTTGAAACGTAGCACTGAATTCAAAATAATGGTGTGAAAACCAATAAAATTCTTCCAATAATATCTTAAATAAGCTAATAATTATAATATTAAATATCACATTATATTATATGAATAATAAATCTGCCTTATAAAAATATACACAAAAAAACCATAATGTTTTAGTGTCTTTAGATACATAGAAACATAATAGTTATATTTAATAGATATTATTTAGAATATCCTACAATGAACGTCTTAAGTTATATACATAACCTACATAAGACCATTCTTCAATGCATGAGGAAGAAACTCTTAGGAAAGGGTGTCCTCTATTACTAAATAATTGTAAAAATTGGAAATATAAAATAATGATCATGAAAGTGAATGAGGTAATATTACGGGTGTGATTACATGATCATAATTTATGATATTCATTCCAAATAAATAGATTTTAATTACTCTTGAATTAAGGAAGTATAATTATCAATAAAAAAATAAACTTATAAGAGATAAATATCATTAATAATCAATAATGAGCCACAAGAATATATCATAACAATAATACATAGGTTTTTGGTATTAAAAACCATAAAAATATTTACATAGTCAAGGATCACATAAAAGACTATTATAGTTTATTAGGTACACTATCCTTTTCTTTATTTCATTATTCAAAGATGAATACAAATATTATCATAATAGAGAAAGTCCAATGGTGAACTAGAATCAATCTTAATTCTAGTGTATACTATCTCATAATATATCGATCATTCTCCAAGGTATTCAATGGATATATAATTATAGTACCATATATAACATAATGAAACCTACAAATATTAGTTCTAAAAGATCATAAAAATAAAACAATATCATCATATCTTGAACCATGGAAAGAAAATATGTTTTATGATATCATTTTATTATAATATAATTTTTTTAAAGAAATTAGTTGCATAAAACTATTTAGATCTTAATTAACATGTAATAATGAAATGAGTATCATAGTATACCTCTTAAATAATCATTATAAAAAGCCACAAAATTAAATAACATTGATAGAATCTTAAGATCATATCCCTAGTTTATAATAACAATACTTAAAGTATTTTTTAATATATTAAAAATATCATTAATGTTGTATTTTTATGTTTCTAAAAAAACATTAAAAATATCAATTTCTATTAGAATCATTAGAATCTAAAATTTCAGAAAATATTTAGGAATAGAACATATTTGAAAAAACATGAAAACATATAAATTTCTATTCAAATAAAATAATATTCATGATGGTGGGAAAATCCATTCATTAGGTAAATGTTATAAAAAATAATCCTCTAACACTTTTGTTGAATAGTCAAAATACTCTAATGAAGAAATTTATAAGATTTTTACTATTAAATATTTTAAAATAAAGATAAATATGGTTGATAATTATTTTAAAAAATCAATTGATTATTGAAAAATATATTCCTGAAACCAATTTAAAGAATATAGGTATGGATGGAAAATTTCCCTGACAAAAGAAGAAATATGGTTTAATTAAATCATTTTTGAAATTATCTTTATTTCCAATGGGAGGAAAATTTAATATTAATTTATACTTATGAGAATAAAAATAGAGAATAATAAATATATATTATTTATATGATTTAGTCATAATAATTTCCCTCAATTTAAATTTCTCACGGATAATCCGGAATAGAAATGAGACAGTAAGATAAACCCTTCTCTCAAGTATTTACTTACTATATACTCATATCAAAATACTATAAAATAAATATATATTTATTATAAATACATTCTATAACCGAATGTATATATTCTTTTCTATTTATCATTAAATTTTAATTTCTAATTATCATGATACAAGAAATGCCCCATTAAAATTAACATTATTTGGAAAACATGTTTGTTTTCCAAGAAAGTATAGGCTTGATGGTTCATACAGTAAATGTTGGTCATGGTTTAGTCATCATTATAAAATATAACTTTACATAAATATCATATTAATTAATTATATAAAATTTTTATAACCATTTTTTATAGTGGTAATTTAAAATGAATTACATCACTTCTTGGGGGTGGTTCTCGACACATACACATGGTTAGTGATTTAAATTTTTATTGATGGAATGAAAGAATGCTATAAAATAATTTTTATATTTAAAATAACAAATAGTAATAAAATAAAATTTATAATTATTAATTTTATATTTATTGTTTACTATATAAATATGAAAAGAAAAAATAATCGCATTGCTTTGTGGAGGTGGTAGTCCAGGAAAACGCATGTGCGATGTTACCATTTTTTAAAAGGAAGGAAGGAGGTAAAAATTGAATATAACATTACATTTTAAATATATAAATACCGTGAAAATACTAATTACATAAATTTCATATAATTTAAAAACATTTAAAAAATTTGAAGAAAAAATAAACTGGAAAAATATCAGCTGGAAAATATAACCCTTATTTGGGTTACCTCCTAAGAAAAACCCTCAAGGATTATTTGTTGTTTATTTTATTAATAAAATAAAATTAAGGTATTTTATAATTATTTTGGGTGAGTATTTTGGTATATTTTGGTTTAGATAAATTGATCATGTGTGGCGTCTAAGGGGGGAGAGTAGTTTACCTTTTATAAGTGAGTGGAGTGTTATACCTATAATAATTAAGAATATTGAAATATAATAAATTAAAAAGAATGGAAAATTAGATACCAAATAATAAATATTATAATGTAGGATATGGATGGGTGTTAATATACTTATCCAATAATATTTGAAAAATATTTAGTTTATTATAACCCTTTTCTCTCTAGTTTAACCCCTTATTAAATATTTTAACCATTAATAGAATAATCAATTTATTCCTCAGTTTTTATTAGAGGAAAAAAATTGAAAATTAAATCATTACCAAATAATTAAGTAATTTTTCCAAATATGGAAGGAATTTTATTATATTAAATTTCTATAATTTTATGAAATAAATTTTAATATATATTTGAAAAACATAATTGATCCTGCTTTTATAAGAATTCCTCTTATACATAAATCTGAATTTAATATTATTGGTTCCATACTAAAAAACATCATTTGAATGATAATATATCTAATTTATTATATAATTTAAAAATTAAATTGAAATATTTTATGAATTTATGTTAAATAAATTTATTATGATAAAAAAACATTCGATATATAGGAACAATTCTTCCTAAAATCATTTTTTACCATGAAATGATCATATATTAATGTATAACTATTTGTTAACAAATGAATATAATTTATACATGTTTAAAAGTAAATTTTTCATAATTTATTTATTCATATTTAGATGATATAATCTAATGGATAAGATGTACCTCTCACATTGAATAATAATTAATCTATAATATATCATTGTTCATTTAAACTAGGTGTCCTAGGTAAAGAAATTAATCAACGAAATAAAATTTATTTAAAGTCAAATATATAATAAAATCTTATGGTGTTACATTCTATCCCCTTATAATGATTTTCCAACTAAATTCCATCATCCAGATACAAAAATGATTATAAATCTATCTAATCACATCCTTGTGTCCCCGTGTAACTTCTTTAAATTTATGGGTTCACCCAAAATCAATGTCTAGGTGGGTGGTACTATTATGAATAAATTTTTACATTATATATATAATCTATAATTTATTTTAATTATAATAGAGATCATGCATCGTTGGAAAAACACTGAATTCATTATATGTGATGGATCATGTATATAGTTCCTCACGTAAGATACAAGTAATATATTTTGAATCTGAAAGAGATTGGATGGATCAACAAAGTGATGAGTTACCCTATTAATATTATTTAGAATATTATAGGGAAAAATATATCATGACATTATATTTAACTTCCTATTAAATATCATAACATTCTTCCAGGTATATATTTATATGAATACATTGTTCTCACCATGAGACTCCAGATATCAATAATTACTGTCATCATAAATTTTTCTAGACATTGGGATTCCTAAATATGATCCAAAATTTCTCTAAACATATTTAAAATTACTATAAATATAATATGTAAAAATATATTTCATTATCAAAAATCATCACAACACATTTTGTTTCTGAACTTCCTCTGATATTGGGATTCATAATGACCTATCAAAATACATGAGTGAATGCTATGGTTGTATGAATATTAGACCAGATAAAGGTCTTGATACCAACCACCATTGGAATCCAAAAATCATTCTGTAAATATATATTCATGGTTTTTAATGGTCCTCTCAAAGTGAATATATATATGAAGATGATATTCAGTAATAATTCAAAACTATTTATTCAATGATTACTGAATACTTCTCCAAAACATTGAGGTAAAACATGGATCCCAATTAAATAAAATACATTATTATAATCCAGGTGTTGTCACCACATACATAATGTATAACTTGAACTAATGATGAATAGATAAATATTCTCTTATAGTAATGAAATGTGCTGAATTAAAATGGAAATCAACTATATCCAAAATAACATTATAACCTTTAGAATTTTTTGGGAGACCAATATTGAAAACCATGGTGATTTTTTCCCAATTCCATTCTAGTATGGGTAATAGTTTTAACATCCCCGTATAATTGTATATTTCATCCTTAACATACTAACATACCCGGAATTATGATACATAATATTCAATATAACTTTTTATATTATTCTACTAGAAATGTTCTTTTTGATCACTATATATCATTTTAATTTCAAAATGAATGAGAATGATGAAATATTTGATGCATCAAATATCTCCATATTATTATATCTCAATGGGACACATATTCAGATCTTAAAACATATAGTTCCATTATAATAATCATTTCACATAGGAATACTCCCCACATTCAACTATAATTCCACAGATTTCATTTTCACCTCTTCAATCATCACATGAGAGGATTGTTTGACATACAACTAAGAGAGATATGATCTAAACCATTTTCTCAAGATTTCATTATTTATGTTCATAAAATCCATACCTATTAGATATATTACTATGCTCTTAATATAAAAAAATCCATGTTACTTCTAACTCTGATCTTCAACAACATTGTTCACCATCCGAGGGTGGTCATATACTAAGAAATCATAATCATTACTCAACATCAACCATATTATTTGGAAAATATTAGAATATTTTGATGTAAACATATGTTTAAATATTTTATGAACAATTTATATATATATCACATCTATCCATATAATAATAATTCATATAGATTTTTATGAAATAAATCACCACTTATGACTCTAAATCATGAGTAGGGTAATTTCTCTCCCAAAATTCTAATTGGTGTGAGGCATAAGCTTCCACCATATCATTATTCATGGAGAAACATGAAAATACATTCTTTTATGTGTCGCTATTACTGCAAATATATTTTCTATTATAGGGTACTGTGTGCGCTAGTTCACTAACTAACATTATCTTCGGTTCCTTGAAATTTTATTTTCATTCATTAGTCTTAAGGGGATTTAGACCATTTTGATTAAATATGGCTATTATATTAAATAACATTGATAAATTTCACATGTATAATTGCATTTTTTTATCCATCCCAATAAAATTAAAGATCTAGATCACATTAATTATTATAGTTTGTTACTCAATTACATGTACCTTTGAATGATCTACCAATATAATCCTGGTTCAAATAATACAACCAAAAAATGAAACTGTCTATACCTATAATTCACACAGGTAAAATTTTTAATAAAACAAACCATTTCTCATTGTATTAAACATAATATTCAAGTTTCATTTGTACAATTATTTATTGTAATAATATATAATTTTATCTTCCATAAAAAATACCAAAAACTAATCGAAGAAATCATTAATAACATTATTAATTAACTCCATGAATATAGTGTGAAAATTGGTATATCTAAATTTCATCAATATAATTTCATAATGACTATACCTCATAAGACAAAATTATTGTGTGTATCATTCTTCATGACCCTCAATTAATGATATTATTTACAACATTCACTCTTGGAAAAGTACTGAGCTCTAGATAGTTGATCAAACAAGTAATAAATATATGGTATATGATATATTTTGTTGATATTGATCATTTTATATTCTTTATAAAAAATAAAATTATTCATTTACACATATTTATTCATTAAATAATGATTAGGATCACACATGGCGATGCACTAGGGAATTTTATTCATTTATCAAGGTTGACATGAATTTTATTCCTTAATTATTGCAAATCAATTTAGGCCATTCTATATAGAGTCTATAAATCAATTGTAAAACATTGTATTAGTTATATTGAAAACTAAACTACATGAATTGAACAATGACAAGGAATGTATTTAAGAAAAAAAAATTATAATCCTTCACCCAATTTGTATCATTAATGATGACTTTATAAATAAAAATTTTAGTCAAATATCTCCATTAATATGTATTAAGACCAATACAATGGAAGTAATTTCCAATGGATGCTAATATTCCTCCTAAAACTATAATATGATCATTCGAAGATTCAGATTATCATATTTGATTACCATATTCTATAAATTTAAATGGGTTCATTGTAAAGAGGTCATATCAATGCTAAATATACTATCTAATTTCATTAAAAAGTGAAAAATAATATTTCTGAACTGAATATTCCTTAGAACATTACCATGGTATCCCTAAACATGGAGTGGAAGATAAGTCTAACATAACTGTGACAATAAAATTCAGTGACTAATATAACATAGCCCCTTCCTTGGTCTATGATTTATCCCAAGGATTATGATATTGACTAAGATAATTCCCATGTTCCCCAAATAGTATACATCGAACTATTACTATAAAACTAGTATAAAATAAACATACCTACAATGGAAAATTAATTATCCCACTAAAATTAGTTTCATTATGAAATATTTTCATCACTAAAAACATCTTCTTGTTCAGTTAATACGTTTTATGGTTTCTTTTTTTAACATTATTCAATATAGGAAGCATAATCTTCTCCCTACTAGGGTCTTTTTAATTTAATATTTCATGAAATTCACTTTTTATCTTTTTTTATAAATTAAAATATTCACCTATTTTCAAGTGGCTAAGATTAAATTGAAATATATAAATTTGCATAATTTTTATTATTATTAAAACATCAATTTCATTTGGTTTCCCACAAGGATGGTTATTTTATTGTCCATTAAATTCCTTTTTTAGAGAATTCGTCTAGATTCTATTGATTGAATTATAATAAAAATATTAATATGACTATTAATCATAAAAAATTAGAATAAAAATAATGTATATTTGAATGTCATTTTAATGATGTCCTATATTTTGAAAACATCTTTCAACCAATAACTCTTTATGTTCATATCATATCAACTTTTATAATCAAATTTTTTTTGATTTTATGTCCATTATGTCAACATAATGGTTCCAATAGAGAAATTAAATTCTCCAAAGTATAACTTCCATGATTTTCTATCTAGGTGTGCAGTCATAGGCCTCAGTCATTATGCATTGATTGAATATTGATTTGATATTATGAAATTATTTTTTATAGTGTTTAACTGGAGGTGCATTATTTATGAAACTGTATCAAAATTTCATTATCTAGTCAAGGATTTAATTACATTGTATCTAAATAATCTACAGATTTTTTAAATATTATGATGTTATACAATAATAAAACTTATCCTTGAGGATTTCTATAAGGTTATTTGATTCAAATATGCCGAAAAACCATAATCTCACTTTGACACCATTTGAAGTACCGAAACATTACATAAAAAATATTACATCATTTCAGATGAATAATTAATACATATCATAACAATACACCACCAGACTGTAAATGTTTAGTGTAATTGAAAACTAGATATAGAATCATCTTATTTCATGAAATATAATTAATTTATCAAAGAATTATCTTCTTAATTCATTGAAAAACCAAACTAAAAAATATTTATATCACTCGGAATGGAAAAATAAGAAAGGGTGAGATCAGATGCCCATTTATGGTAACAATATGATATATCATTCAATGATCGTCATTGATAAAAATATAATAATAATGGTGTGAAAATATAATCATACATTATGAAATTTATACACAATAATTTATAGAACCTTATTCATAAATCATGGTAGAAGTTTTATAAATCAAATGCATAATTAATAAAAGTTCATAATTATCAATAATTTTTCAAGATCCCTGAGAACATATAATATACATAATATATAGGTTTTTATAGTACATGTGACTTTATAATATCATTTCCTTAGTCAATAATCAATTCTATGACTATCAGAGTTGATTGTGTACACTCCCCATTCCACCAATTCATTATTCTATGATAACCTATAGGATTATCCAAATAGGTAAATCCCATTAGTGATCTATGTATCCTCTCCAATCTAGTCCATATTATCTAATGAGATTTTAGTCATTATCAAAAAATTGGTGGCCTATTTTTTCATGTCCCACCCATCATGTAATTAAATCCATACATATTTTTTCCATAATATCATAATAACATTAATCATTTTATAATTTCATAATCCATGGAAAGGAAATATGTATTATTTCTTTAGTTCAAAATTGAATAACCCGTTTAATATAAACAAGTTTCACAAACATTACCATATTAAATTATTAACCTATAGAAATAAATCTTTTTTATATAATCATTCTCAAATCTACTACATTATAATAACTATCGATAAATAACAGGGATTGTATCATAATATAATTTTCTTAGATAAGATGAAAAATAATTAAATGAGTTCTAAATTGAAAAAAAGTACCTTTAAAATATAATTGGTATATTTCTCTTAAAATAGTGAACATATTTTTTGTCTGTATATATTTAAAAATAAAAATAAAAATAAAATTTATAAATATTATAAAATTGAAAATATATATTTAAGTGTTTAACAAAACAATGAAATAAAATAATATATATGACCATGATAAAATTATGTACATAGTAAATGTTAAAACAATTATATATTAAACACTTTTAGATATATTCAAAGGTACCTCATTCAAAAAATTATAAGAACCTTCCATGTAAACCCCAAAAAAACTTAAATTTTGTTAAAATTGTAATTGAGTAATCATTTGATCAGAGGATAGAAAAATATTTAAAATATTTTTATGATTATTGGCATGGAATGAAATGTTATTTGACCAATGTTGAAAAAAGATCATCTAATCCTAAAAATATTTTCTCAATAATTTTATATATCAAAGAGAGGAGAATGGGGATATTAATTTTAATTTATTGTAATAACCATAAGAGAATATAATACATAGAATTTATTAGATAATATCCCACAATAGATGTTTATAATATAAAATTCCTAAAAGAAATTATATTGTGTCATAAACCCTATCCCCATGTCTTTTATTTTATTTTATGTGTTGAAATATCTAGTATAATATAAATTTATTTATTATCAATCTATTAATGAACCATATTAATATGAAAATTCCTATTTACCATTAAAATATAATTTCCAATTATACTTTTATAAATAAATCATCCTTAAAATGAATATTTAGTTGAAAACCATTCTGTTTTCCAAGCATGCTTTAGTTCAACTATTTGGGTCCTCACGCCTTGGTCATGGTTTCATCATCTAAATAATATTATTCATTTCATATGTGACATTTCCTTAATTATATATTCTTTTATAAATATTAAAATAAACTAGTGAGGAAAAATTATTTACATTACTCTTTTGTGGTGGTAGTCCACATATACGAACAAGTGGTGTTTTCAATTTTCAATAGATGGAATAAATGGAATTCATATAAAAATTGACCATACAAGGAATAAATTTATATGAAAATTAAAATATATATTTAAAAATTCTATCATTATTACCATGCATATATGTATTACCTAAATATGGATGCACATCACTTTGTGGATGTGGTATTCCAACATACGCACGAGCGACATTATCATTTTACAGTGGACATGAATTGTAACATCCTCGGTAAATAAAGAATACGAAATTTAAATATTCATTTATATTATTAATTAAATATTTATTTTACTTTATTGGGGATTATTTTTTCAATGGTGTACCTGACACAAAACGATGAGTTTTTTTCGAAATCTCATGTTGCACACAACGCTGGTCATACTCAAAAATAATAATATAATATTATTTTAAATGGTAGTTAATTCCTAGTAGTTTTATTGGGGTGAATGAAAATAACTAAAAAAATATAATTATACATTATTTTTAAATTTATTTATGTTTAAATAATAAATTTTAGTGCCTTAAAATAAGAAAGAATATAATTTTAAGCTTGCAATACTCTAATATTCTTTAAAGGGTCTTTTACGGCCTTTGGATGGGGAACCCCTTTTAAATCTAGTTTTTTTCACTTTTATATGTTATATTTGAATAAATAAAATTAATATTGATAACTGGGACACAAAAATTTATTTCTGATGAAACTTGGGTATTTTTCTGATAATGTTTATTTTTTAATGAATAGTAAAAATAGATCATTTTAATTCATCACTGCCTTTTAATGTAATTTATTTATATGGTTATATTATCTTTATAAATTGTTTTAAAATTTAATTAGATTATATTTTTACAATTTTATCCAAATTTTTTTGGATGTAATTTCACATTGAAATTGGATATAAAAAAATTTCATCTTTTTTATGGTTATTATTTCTTAAAAACATGCTTTATTTTTTTGACAATAGAAATTAAATTTAAACTAATTATTGAAACTTATATGTATTTAATTTCATAAAATAAAAAGCAATTTTTTATTTATAATATTAAAAATATATATTGGTGAATTTTTGGTTTTTTATGAAAACGTTCATTTTTTATGAATAATGAAAAAACAAAACATAGTAATTAAGAACTGACTTTTTCATTCAAATGAAATTTTACTGTTTCTGTGAATTGAATTCCAAAAATACGAAATACATGGTTTTGATAAGTAAATAGTGTTTCAATAAAATGATAATAAGTTTTTGTGAATAATATCTTTTGACTTTTATTTACCACAGTTAAATATAAATAGGGTAATTAAGGTAAAAATGTTTATAATAATATAAAATTACCTTAACACTTTTCCATACATTATTTTATGAGTAATGGACACCCAAGACAATCCATGGGTAATTATTTTGTCCTTTTAAAGATATATGAGTAAGATATTGACATTAATAACTTTATATTTAAAGAGAAAATGAAAATATTATAAACAAGTATTGTTTTTGGAAAATAATTTTAATATGGGGCTACATAATTGATATCTTCAACTATAAATAGACATTATAAAGATAATAATATTTCTTACATCATGTTATTTTATTCATAAATTTTAGACATTATATAAATAAATTTAATTATAACACAATGGCGATGAAGTAATTGATTCATTAATAAAGGCTTCAAATAAATCATATTATAAATAAATAATATATTTGAAAATTTTTAGGACATCAAATAATTTTATAGATTATTATGAATTGTTATCTTTGGATTAATGATGGTTTTTATAAACATTCATGTTGTTTTTGAATTTTTATAAAGGCATGATATGAATAGTATTACAATTGACATAAAAGAGTTTTAAAATTAATCAATATTTTATTAAATGTTAAAATTGCCCAAAAAATCTAAAATTAGGAAAAATGATATATATGATTTTAATAATGTCGTTAATTATCCATGTTGTGTCTATTGATATTTTATTGTATATATATTAACCATATAGTATGAATATGTAAGAGGACTTGGTAAAAGTTAAATTCATTAACAAAGGGTTAAATAAGAAACAAAAGGATTAAAAAATATCCAAAACATGTCCAATTCTTATTGGATGATTTCATTTCTATTTATATTCACCATATATTATAATTAAAAATGTTTTTGAACCTTTTTAAACTGAATATCATTTAATAATAAAATAATATTTTAATACTTTCTTAAAGTTTCCCTCCTCTCCCTTATAAAAGACCATCAACTCTAACCCATTACTCACACCTCTCATAACGTTTTTCTGGTCCAAAATCTCCCCAAATAATATCACATGATCCCTCTCTTAATCCTAGAAGCCTTAACAAAGGCATAAGGAACTTCATAGATTACCATTGTTTCAAATAGAAAGATTTACTCAATTTAAAGGTAACATCTTCTCTCAAGTTCTTATCTTTTATTTTCCTTCTCCAACTCCATGAACTCTATTTATTAAATTATATTATAAAAACACATATATAATTTATATACTATGTTTTATTTATGATAATTATTCAATATACACTTACCAAAACCAACATCTAATGTATAAGAACATAATGTTTCTGTGGATGGAAAACTACTGCCTCACGAAACGATGATTGTTCAATTATCTCATACTGCCTCTCATGGTGTCTATTATGATGGAACATTATTTATATTTGATATATAATATATTTATATTATCTATATTATTCTCTATTTTTCATTTATATCATTCCATTATGATTTCTATATTGGGTATATACGATAATTTAATTTGAGGAAATAAGGACTACCGCCCCTCAAAGTGATATGACTCATTCGTACCATAAATGGTACATATAAATGATGGCGTTGGTAATGGCCCAGACCCCGTGGAAATTACTTTACCAAAATAATTCTCCAGCAAAATGGTGGCACTGGTCACAGTGGAACCTTGATGGTGACACCGTGACGGTGGCACTGTGTCCTCACCTAGCCCTCTGTTTTCTTTTTCCAGTCCCGCTCCTGCAACGTAATTTTTAGACATAAATTATTTTTTTTACCCCTTTTAAATCCATATAAAGCCCATAATTAATTCCATGAAAATATTGAAAAACCTTCCCGATGGTGGGTATTAAATAACACCTTAATATCATCATGTGTAACTGCCCACCCGCATTAGGAAACCGCGATCTGACATTCCAAGTGGTTGAAATTCTATATCATTTAACAGTAGGATATCCTCTTTATATCTCCTTCTATAGTTTTTTATTTTTCTTCTTGACTGGTTTTCTTTCTTCTTCCTAGTGCTCTTGGAGTTCCTCTATCCACGTTGCTTGTGGTGCGTCTCTACTGGAGCTTTTTTCACCTCTTGGAGACCACGGAATTCCAACCCTCTAGGTCATACATCCCATGTTCTTGGTGCGTGGAGAAAAACATCGATCCTTGATCAACCATGTAGGGATTTTCCTTTGTCTCCCCATTCTGGGTATTATTTGGAGTGGGTACGCTACTGTTTCTGTGGGAATGGGGGAAACCAATACTTAATGAAGTGAACAAACGGACTTTAAAAATTGAAGGGAAGGGTGTGAACGATGTGCTGTTGTTTTGTTTGTATTCTATTCTTTGATGCTTTTGTTGTGAACTGTTGGGCTACGCTCACTAAAAATCATGGTTGTTGGTGGTCTTTCCTTGCGCACTAATGAACCCTATCCTTCTGTGATGATTAAATTACTGTAACTTGGAAATTGGTTAATCACGTAAACTCAGTGGATCAAATGGATTCCGAGTAAACATAATGCACTGTGTGGTCACCCCAGCTAACCAAAATAAAGAAGAAAATAATGAATAATGTACTTGAACCTAGATGTTTCCCTAATATATTTTTTTTGTAGGTGTGTTGTTCTATTTGATTTCCTATGGGGTGATGTGGGTGAGGATGGGATCCTCTTGTTTGTGAGTCTGAAACTGTGTGGTTGCTCTTCTTGTGATACGAATTGGGGTGGAATCCTCTACTATTTGTAATATCATTGGTTCATGGTTTTGGTGATGTGGGGTTGTATCTTGAAGCCTGCTTTAGTTCCATTACTTTGAGGGATCTCACATATCTCTTTGTTTTTGTGACTTGAAAAGAGAACAGTGTGTGGATGCTTAAATTGATGTTTGTTTGTTTCTCTTTTCTTGGCATGTGGTTATGCCTGTTAGTTTCCCAGTAGTGTAGGAATTTACCTAATTGGTATCACCTGAACATGATGAAAATAATGGGTTACACGAGGAATTGGTTTTGGGAACGAGTTGTGACCCGGGTATGAGTAGTGTACTTTCTATGAATAGCAATGTCTGTGTTTGAGCTTAGGATGTCCTCGGAAACCCTATGTTGGGATGATCTCTTGTTACCTATATATATATATATTGTAGTTCTTATGTTTCTTATTCGCGCACAACCCAAGTTGAGCACTTAGTGCCGAACACCCCCATTCCATGGGGGATGGTGTTTTCCCCCAACAATCCTATGAATCAGCAATTACTAGAACCTTTTCTTCTCCCTTTCATGAATATCCCAAGAATCTTCAGGCACGCTGTGATGCCATGAAGTCCAATATTAGCACAAGAATATTTGGGCAGGGAAGTGTGGTGGTTGGCCCAGGTGTTTTCGAGAAGGTTGTTTCCCAAATATCTTCGGGTTGAGGCCCAGGTGTCTTCGGGCGTGGCAGTGGTTGTTCATGCCTAGGTGTATACGGTCATGGTTACGTGTGGTTGTTATGGCCCAGGTGTCTATGGGCGGGGTGTGGCAGTGAGACTGCGGTGAGAATGGCGGGATTAGTTCGATGCGTAGGATGACTTCAATTACCAGTGGGAAAGTGGAGCGGGGTACCCAAACGTTGATGTGCTATTACTATATATTACTTGACCTAAATTATTTGGGGAGTGTTTCTTGGTGAGGCTTGGGTGGTTAGTTTCCCTTACTAGGTTCTTTGGTTTTTCTTCTCTCACATGGCATTAGAATGCCTCCCAACTTGTGCATGAGAGTCTTTGGTTTTCCCTACTGAGTATACTTTTATGCTCACCATACATATTTAAAACTGATTTCAGGTTTCCTAGCGGACTTCAGGGATCGTGCGGGGCCACACTAGCTTGGACGGTGCGATATTTTCAGTGGATTTTTTTCTTTTCATTGGTACATTTTCCTTGTAGTATCCTTGTACTTTTGTAAAATTTACTTTTGGAACATGCATCTAGAATGGTTTGTTTAGGCTTTAATTGTACTTTCAATTTTGGTGTTGTGGGATTTACAATCTTATCTCCCAATTTTATTAAAGAAAAAGGGTAATTCCTTCCATCTTGTGTGTGATTATATACCCTTGGTGCTAGTCTCTTCTCTAGGACCTATTGATGGTGGGTCTCGGGGGACATTATCTCTCTTTCAACTTGTTGAAGGGAGGGTCTGGAAATCTGTTGTCCCTTCCCTCATCTTGGTGAAGGAAGGCCGTGACAGAATGGTATCAAAGGAAGTGGTTGTGAGATAGGATGGATTTTCGAGATATGCATAGTGAGGATTGCATTGGATAGTAGGGAAATGGTGTTTGGTGATCATGGTGTGTGAATTAGGTCATGGAATACTGGTTAGACATGGTATTTTAGGGCCCCCTATGATCCGATTCAAGGACTCTAGGCCTACCGAACGCCCAAGTGAGGCTGCACTGATTGCATGGTAGAGTACCTAGATAAGCCACATGCATCATAATTACTTTTGTTCGTGTGTTTCATGGGTATTTTGGGAATTTAAAATGAATAATAATTCCATGAAAAATTTAAGAACAATATTCTACATTACTCGGTCTTAGGCATTCCTTGATTACATTGCTGATATGGCTCTTGGGAGACCACCACGAGTGGTGCAGGCGATCGAGGACCAGGAGGTTGACTTTGCCGATCAGCAGAGGATGGATCAAGAATAAGAGGACGATCAGTGGATGAAGATGCTTCGTGCCTTTCAGTGACATACCCTCGGGATGTAAGAGGGAAACATCTCTGACGTGGAGATAGAGTACTGGTTAGAGGATCTGGTTATATCTTTTGGATTGATTCGGGCTCCGGTGGAATATTGGGTTCCTTTGGCTATGAGCCAGATGTGGGGAGCGGCGCATCAGTGTTGGACGCTTTACCATGGGGAGAAGAGGAAGGCTGAGGTGACATGGACTGACTTCGAGAAGGTGTTCTGGGTGGAATTCCTATCTTCCATGATGAAGGCTGAGAACCGGAAAGAGCTACTCTCCCTCTAGAAGGGGATCATGCCAGTTAGGGAGTTGGGGATCGAGTTCGAGGATCTCCTCCAGTTTGCTCAGGACCACTATCTGGATGAGGAGACTCAGGTGAGACGTTTGGAGGAGTCTCTTTGACCTCCTCTCCAGTATGTTGTTACTCCCTTCACCCTACCGATGTACATGGAGGTCTAGAAAAAGGGTGAAGTGGTGGAGTGGATGCACATGCTAGGAGGTGTATCGTAAGAGGGAATCCAGTTGGGCTCGTCATAGGGGAAGGCCGTCAGCAGAAGGCCTCTAGCATCAGGGACCTCTAGTTTCGGACTAGTGGGGAGCAATTCTCAGTAGTTCCAGTTCCAATCTCCTCACCCTCACCCTTTCCTTTCAATCCTAGGGCCGAAATTATTCATCTACAGAATTCATGGGCACCTTTGGAATCAGTTCCAGGACAGAGTGTAGTATGGCGGTGGTGGGCAGGTTCAGCCCCCACCTCAGAAGCAGCCGGGACAGCGACCTCCTTCTCCTTTGAGGGCAGGCATTGTAGGAGGAGGCCGAACTCAGGGCGCTCTTCAGGGACCTCGGGCCAGACGTGGTCGCGGAGGTGGCTGATAGCCGAGAGGCAGATGAGATGGGTGTGGGAAGTTTCACGCCACGAAGGCAGAAGATACAGCAGGGCTAGAGGTCGTTCGCGGTACGATCATCGTGTTTAGTACCCTTTCTTATTCCTTGTTCGATACAGGAGCTTCACACTCCTTTATTGCACCTAGTCTGTCCCATGCCATGGGTTTAGATGCTGAGAGACTTCCAGAGGCCCTTGTGCTGAACACACTAGTATAAGTTTAGAAAGACTTGTTTTATGTTTTCTGGCAGTGTAGACTGATGATAAGTCCACATTAGTCGCTTAGTGATCTTCTACTATTGCAGATACATCTATACGATGTAATTCTATGAATTGACTGGCTGATCTCTATATGTGCCTTTGTTGACTAGTTCTGAGGATGTGTCATGTTTTCAGACTTGGGCGGTTGACATGTATCTTTTATCGGTGTGCAGGTGGCTATATTAGCAGTAGGCGGGAGGAACCCATCCTTTCCTTGTTAGCTAAGCTATCAATGGATTCGGTGGACACAAAGATGGTGGAAGTTCTAGGGGTCGTTAGTGAGTTTATGGATATATTCCCTGAAGAGGTGACAACTCTACCCCCTCAACATGATGTTGAGTTTGGGATATACATGCCACCTGGTGCCCGTCCGATTTCGATGGCCCCCTACCGGATGTCACCTTCTGAGTTACCATAGTTGCAAATTCAGATTGATGATCTAATGAAGAAGGGTTTTGTTTGACCATGTGCATCTCCATGGGGTGCTCCAGTTATGTTCTCAAAGAATTAAGATGGTGGTTTCGGGCTCTGCGTAGACTACATGAGACTAAATAAGGTAATGGTCAAGAATCGCTACCCTTTTCCGAGGATAAAAAATATCTTTGACTAGTTGAAGGGGCAAGATTGTTTTTCAAGATATACCTATGGTCAGGATATCACCAGTTGAGGGTGAAGGAGGGAGACATCTCTAAGACTGCCTTTAGGTGTAGATACGGGCACTTTGAGTTTGTAGTCATGTCGTTCGGCATTACGAACACTCCATCTGTGTTCATGGGACTCATGAGCTCCATCTACCGGGAATACCTGGATCGGTTCATATTCGTGTTAATTGAAGACATCCTGATCTACTGAGGATTTGAGGAGGATCATGCTGAGCACCTAAGGATAGTTTTAGAGGTCCTCTAACAGCACCAACAATTTGGAAAGATGTCCAAGTGCAAGTTCTAGAGGCGAGAATTGCACTTCATTGGGCACGTGGTGTCTGAGAAGGGGATAGCAGTGGACCCATCGATGGTGAAGGTGGTTGTTTCTTCGGCAGAATCCAAGAACGTGGCAGAGGATCGTAGTTTCCTTGGGCCGGAAGGTTACTACCGGAGGTTCGTACCCATGTTCTCTTGAGTTGCAACACCTTTGAAGGCTTTGACCAAGAAGGACTAGGGTTTTGTGTGGAATGAGTAGTGAAAGGCAGCCTTTAGTTATCCGAAGGAGAAGTTGGTAAGTGACCTAGTGCTAATGTTGTCAGAAGAAGGGGAGGCGTATGAGGGGGTATGTGATGCTTCAGGGAAAGGCCTCATATTTGTGTTGATGTAGCGGAATGGGGTGATCTCTTATGGGTCTAGGAAGTTATGTCCCCATGATATTAACTATACGACCAATTGTTTGGGTCTTGTGTTGGTTGTGTTCGCACTAAAGTTGTGGAGGCATTACCTAGTCGGGGAGTACTTCGTGGTCTTCACTGATCATAAGAGCATGATGTATATCTTCTCCTCGCATGACCTAAACATGCAGCAGTGGAGGTGGATGGAGTTCCTTCAGGACTATGACTTCATGATTTCCAACACCTCAATAAAGGGAAATGTGGTGGATAATTCCTTGAGTAGGAAGTCTCAAAAGATTGTGGATCGAGAGTCATCCGATACTTGGAAGGAAATGGAGGAGTTGGCTACCATGCACCTGGATGCAAGGATGGAAGGTGGTAGAGGTTGCTTGTATCAGATGACAGTGCAGTATTCACTATTGCGGCATGTAGTGGATTCCATGTGGGGAGTCTTGGAAAGTTAAGTGATGTGTGACCATGTTAACCAAGGTGATTCTCTGAAAGTGTGGTCAGAGGATGGTTAGAATAAGGTGCTTTTCCGAGGAATGTTGTCTGTTCCAAAGGCGATTCATGAGAGGGTTCTTGGTGAGTTCCACAACTCACCCCTAGTGGTGCACCCCCGAGAGTTTCCAAGATGTACCAGGGTTTGAGGAGATAGTTATGGTGGCCCAGGGTAAAGAGTGTGGTGGCAGAGTTATTGGCCAAATGCCTTGTGTGTCAGCAGGTGAAGACTGAACACCATGTTCCAGGTGGGTTGTTGCAACCTTTATGACGACATCTCTATGGATTTCATCATATGGACACCCAGGGTTCTAGGAGGCTATGATGCTATCTGGGTAGTAGTGGACCGGTTCACGAAATCAGCTCACTTTCTGGCGATCAAGGAGTCGGGTGCAGTGGATGACTTAGCACGGAGGTATGTGGATGAGGTGGTGTGGTTACATGGATATCCAAGGTCCATCGTCTTGGATAGGGATGCAAGATTCACCTCATGAGTCATAGGAGGATTGATCCATGCTTTTGGAACCCAGCTAAGTCATAGAACTACCGTCCACCCCCAGACAGATGGGCAGACGGAGCGCACCATCCAGACAATAGAAGATATGCTACGGTTATGTATCCTACTCTTTGGAGGATCATGGGTGCGACACATTCCTCTAGTGGAGTTTTCCTATAATAATATTTATCACTCTACCATTGGCATGGCTCCATTAGAAGCCTTGTATGGGAGGACATGTCTCTCACACGTGTGTTGGACCAAGGTTAGCGATGTAGGTGTTCTTGTCCCGGACGTGGTGTAGAGCATGATATAGAAGGGTATGCTTATAAGAGAGAGGATAAAGGCATCCTAGGACAGGAAGAATTCATATACCGATAATAGGAGGAGGCCCTTGGTGTTCAGGGTCAGGGACCATGTATTCCAGAGGGTATCCCCCCGGTGTGGGCAATAGAGGTTTGGCAGAGAGAGTAAGCATTCCCCAAGGTTTGTCAGACTGTTCGAAGTGCTACAACGTGTCGATGGGGGTGTCTTATCAGCTGGAGTTTCCACCACAGCTACAAAGGGTGCAAGATGTCTTCCATGTGCCCCATATGAGTCGATATATGCACAATGATTCACACATCCTTGACTGGGGAGAGCTAGATATCAGAGACGATGCAACATTCGTGGATCGACCAGTGATGATCGATGGTTGTGAAGAGAAGGTGATTTGTGGACAAACCATTCCTTTGGTTCATTTGTTTTGGAGACATGTGGGATTGAATAAAATACCTGGGAATGAGAGACACAGATGCTCACCCAGTACCAAGAGCTTTTTTGAGTTTGTTTTGTTCTATTATAATTTGTTGATGGAACCCTTTACCTTGTTAATTTATGGAATGCGAAGTTTTCCTTTTCTGCGGATGTGTGTGAAGTGTCCTGAAATGTGGGAAGGGGAGGACATAACTCTTAGTTAAGACACATTAGATATGATTCTCCTAAACCAGTGTGGTCAAGTCAGTGCCGCCCAAAGCAGATAGTATCTTAACATGGAGGAAGGGAAAACCCTCACCACATGACCGGATTGTTTATTCTTTTTCATTGCGTGGTTTCACGAGGGAGAGGACCGGTATGATTGTGATTGTTAAAGGGATATATGAAAGAGGGGGAGTTCCCTGGAAACAAGGAGGTCTAATCTTGAGAGGTATCTTTCGAGGTTGTTCGGACCTCTCTTAACTCTTCAAGACTAGTTTTAATTCTCGAGGGTGAGAATATTTTGAGAGGTATCTGATGTAAGGGATCGGAGACCCATGGCCATTACATTTCCTAAATAAGGCTCCAACAAAATGGTGGCACCATGTCCTCACCCATCACTCCATTTTCTTTTTCCAGTCCCGCTCTCGGAGCGTAATTTTTTGACGTAAATTAATTCTTTTACCCTTTTTAAAGCCATTTTAAGCCCATAATTAATTCCTTAAAATTGTGATAAAACTAATCCATGGGGAGTATTAAATAACACCTTAATATCATCGTGTGTAACTTGACACACGCATAGGAAACCGCAATCCTACGTTCCAGGCATTCAAAATTCCATACCCGTAACATTAGGATCTCCTCTTTATATCTCCCACTATAGTTTCTTCCTTTTCTTCATGGCTGAATTTCATTCCTCTTCACGGTGTGCCTAGAGTTCCTCTCTCCCTGTGCCTTGTGGTGCACCTCTCCTGGAGCTTTCTGTACATCTTGGGGTCCACAAAATTCCTCTCATGCGATCCATGCATCCCCTATTCTTGGCACGTGGAGAAAAACATCAATCCTTGATCAACCAAGTAGGGATTTTTCTTCTTCTATCCTTTCTGTGTATCATGAAGGGTGATTATGCTGTTGTTTCTATAGGAGTGGGTGAAACCAAACCTTAATGAATATAAAAAATATACATTAATGAATCAAGGGAAGGGGTGTGAATGATGTGATGTTGTTCAGTTTTTCTTCTCTTCCATGATGCTTATGTTGGGAACTGTTAGGATACAATCACTGAAAATCATCGTCGTTGGTGGTATTTCCTTGAGAACTAATGAACCCTTGACTTCTGTAATGATTAAATGACTGTATCTTGGAAATTTGTTAACCACGTAAACTCTGTGGATTAAATGGATACTAAGTAAACATAATGCCCTGTGTGGTCACCCCAACTAATGAACAGAATGAATAAAATAATGAATACGTGCATGAACCTGAAAGTTTCCCTACTCTTTTTTGGTAGTAGGTGTGTTGTTCTATTTTATTTCATATGGGCTGATGTGGGTGAGGATGGGATCCTCATGGTTGTGAGTCTGAAATGGTGTGGTTGCTCTGCTTGTGATACTAATTGGGGGGGAATCCTCTACTGTTGGCATATCGTTTGTTCATGGTTTTGGGTATGTGGGTTTTAATCTTGAATCCTTTTTTGGTTCTAGTACTTTGAGGGATCTCACTTATCCCTTTGTTGTTGTGACATCACAAGAGAACCGGGTGTTAATGGTTAAATTGTTGTTTGGTTGTTTCTATTTCCCTAGATTGTGGTTTTTCGTGTTAGATTCCCAGTAGTGCATGAAATTAATTAAATGGGATCACCTGAAAATGAAGACATGAATTAGTTAAACGTGGAATTGGTTTTGGGAACAAGTTGTGACTCGGCCGTGAGTAGTGTGCTTTCTATAAATAGTGAAGAGTGTGTTTGTGAATAGGTTGTCCTTGGAAACCCTAGGTTGGGATGAGTGCTTTTTACCTACATATATATATATTATAGTTCTTACATTTTTTATTCGCACCCAACCCATGTTGAGAAGTTAGTGTCGAACAACCCCATTCCATGGGGGATGGTGTTTTTTCCAACACTCCTATGAGTGGCTGGTTACTAGCTCCTTTTCTGCTCCCATTCTTGAATAGCCCAAGACTATTTGGGTAGTCTGTGATGCCCTGAAGTCCATTATTATCCCATTGATCATAGGTTAGGGTAGTATGGGGTTTGGCCAAGGTGTTTTTTGGAAGTTTGTTTCCCATGTATCTTGGGGATGAGGCCCGGGTGTCTTCGGGCTTGGCAGTGGTTGTTCTGGACAAGGTTTTTGTGGCCATGGTTAAGTGAGGTTGTTAATTCCCAGGTGTCTGCGGGCGGGATAGTTATTGTGGCCCAGGTTTTTGCAGGTAGGATGTGTGGTAGAGGCCCAGGTGTGTGCGGGAGGGGTGTGGAAGTGGGACTGCAGCGAGAATGGCGGGATAGGTTTGATGCGTAGGATGTCTTCAATAACTAGTGGGAAGGTGGCACGGCGTACCCAAACATCGATGTGCTATTATTATATATTACTTGACCTGTGTAATTTGGGGAGTGTGCCATGGTGAGTCTTGGGTGGTTAGTTTCCCTTACTAGGTGCTTTGGTTGTTTCATCTCTCATATCGCATTAAAATGCCTCCCCACTTGTGCACAAGAGTCTTTGCTCTTCCCCACTGAGTATACTTGTATTCTCACCCAACATATATAAAACAACTTTCTAGTTTCTAGGAGGACTTAAGGGATCGTGCGGGGCCGTACTAGCTTAGACATTGGTACAGTTGAAGTTGTTGTTTTTCATTTCTTTGTTACTTTACCCTTGTAGTCTTCTTGTACATTTGTATCAGTTACTTTTGGAACATGCATCTGGAATGGTTTATTTGGGCATTAATTGTAATTTCAGTTTTGGTGTTGTGGGATTTACTATCTTATCTACTGAACCTATTAATGAATAAGGGTAATGCCTTACATCATGTGTGTGATTATATACCCTTGGTTCTAGTCACCACTCCAGGACCAATTAAAGGCAGGTCTTGGGGGTCATTATCTCTCCTTCAACGTGAAGAGGGAAGGGTCTGGCAATCTGTTGTCCCATCCCTCATCTTGGTGAAGGAGGGTTGTGACAGGGTTAACAAAATAATGTAACATATATAAAATATCATATTATAATGTAATTATAATATACATATGCATCATTAATTTTTCATTCAATTAAATAAGAAGAATAAATGACTGTAGTGTTAATGTGTACGTATAGCATAACATCTCCATAAACAGTGCATTTAATTTCTTATATCCAAATTCTATGGAATATTATAAATATATATATTCTAGATATATATGATATATATGATATATAAATCCTAAATATCATTCAGGAGATAATAGACATTTAACCCCATGGTAAATTTGTAATTATAACATGTTCATTTTTGACGTAACTTCCAATCATCGTAAAAATGTCTAACATGAACTCAAATAATTAATTAATTGTCATAGAAAGGTAATAAATGATATAAAATGAAAAATAAACATGAAAAATGTTCTTAATCATGTAGGAATTTTTTATTTTCATTATCCAGGATGAACAAAGAACATACAAGGAAAGTCGGACTTGAGGTATGGGGTTTTCATCTCACTTTTTATTCCCGTGAGATTCATGATATATTTCCTAATATATCATTTTTTGTGGTGTATATAATACCCATGATTGTATTATTTGTGTAATATAATTTAATTTATGTGTATTTTAATCTTCATTTAATATTCCTTCTTTCATGGGGTGTATGATTCGTAAGCTACCAAACCAGTAAGGGAACCTTTTACACTGATCTTCTAGTCAAAGACTTATTTTATGTTATGTATTTAAATTTCAACTATAATATGTTGTCAAATGATATTATATATACTTTTTTCTAAAAATTTTATGTGAATTTGATTAGTTAACCTTTTCCCTCTCATCAACTCATTTTCTGAATTTTCAAGTGACATCGTTTGGTTGAAGAATTTCTGTAAGGTAACTTCTTAACCCAATTTCAATTCATTCAGATAAACTTATATTTCATTATTTTTTGGTGCAAAAAATATGTGTGAATGACCACTAATTTTTTTACACATAATATCCCCTTATTTTGGGTTTATTTATATTTTTCAAAAATAATTATCTCATCAATTTATGCTTAATATAATGGTATGATCTTTTTATGGGATTTCATCTCAATTTACATTCCACTTAGGCTTATTTGTTGTTATGAACCAATTGAAATTTATATAGTGTATATAGTTCCCATTGAAATATTATATCATGGATATACTTATTCTATTGATATTAAATGTTTTGATTTATTATATTATTTAATTATTTTTAGTGAAATTTTTCTCAAGTGTTATAAGACTCTTTAACTAAAACATCGTTTTAAAAGCTTGAACGATTTATTCTTCTAAATATTTCTCATTAATGTACATGTTTTCAAAGTGTTTTAAGGATTTATTTATATGGACATTATTGTTTTAAAATTATAATTCTTTTAAAATGTTCGATGTGGTATGGGACACTTTGATTCGAAAATCTCTTTATTAAATGTTTTAAATGGTTAAAAAATGGTTTGAAAATTAATTTATTATTACAATTTCATGAAATGATATATTGTGATAGAAATGTCGAAATTTTATCTTTCTTTTATGATTGTTTTATGTGTTATGAATATTTTGTGGTTCTTGGGCATTGATTATGTATATGGGTGGTTATGTGATAAACCTTGGGCGGGGGAACCCGAGATTGCTCTCCAGTGCATTCGGTAACATGAAGGAGGTAAACATTAATATTTCTCCTAAGAGATATAGGGAATATATTGTTATGAGTAATCCAAAATTAACTCCATATGTAGAAGTGATAGCTACAGTGTATGTAAGATACAGATGCCCAAAGTTATCTTTATGATTATTTATTTCTATGTGTTATTCAAAAATCTTATGATTTTGTGTGGAATGTTAAAGATAATATGTTTTTAGATTTAAATGTATGATTTTATTGATTGGTATGTATTCATGGATTAATGTTTTCTAGGCATATTTTATATCCCATAATAAACTTTTTATTTGCATCCCTAGTTTTTGAAATTTTTCCCACAGGACTAAATAATGAATAGGGTTACGGATGGGATCATGGAAAAGTCATGTAGTCTAAAACATGGAAGTTGTCATGTTTATTTTTTAAAAGAATTTTATTTTTAGGGAAAATGATACTAAGTATAAGTTTTTACATTATAATTCTTTGAAACATAATGTAATAATTACGTCCTAATACTATAAAACACTAAACCTATAAAGATCCTCCATGTAAATTATAAACTTAATTCAAGATTAGGTAATGATTAAGGTTGGGGCCTTATAGTAGGTATAAAAGGTTGGTTCAGATAAATTTAGTGGTTAGGGAGTAATTTAATAATACGTAACAAATCCATAATGGTTATCATATTAGAAAGAGTCATAGTTATTTTAGATAAAATAAATGTGTTTAAGATGACATGAATAAGTATATCTTCATTTTTACCCTCCTCATAAGATAATATTTTTTGATTTTACTGATATAATCACACTAAACTTTTTGGTTTTAGTAAATGGATGGACATAGCCTTAAAAAACATAACAATAGATGTGAAAGAAAAATATGGTGGCTTTCATTATGAGAAACTGAACTAAATGGGAGATGCAATGAGAAGTTTTGTGGTTAAAATATGTTATGGTTATTTTTTAGAAATTTATCTCATTTTTGGGAATTTTATTAAATTATAAAGTTATTGAAAAAGGAATGCATGCAGAATATGTGACAACTCATCGTTTCCGACAATGTTATTAGAATCGAACCCATAACCAAAGTGCGATTGGGATTTATCACCCACCACTATACTACGTGATGCCCCAGGTTATTATGAATAATTATTTTTGGTTAAACGATTTTATAGATCTAGAATATGTTTATTTTGGGAACTTATATTATATCAAATGTATATAATTAGTATAAGAACAATGATTTGGTTATTAAGTTAAAAAGGATACTATGAAAGACGTTAACACATTGGGAATACTATATGCCTATAGAAAATAGAATACTATGAGCTTTCATTTGAGGAGTAATGGTACAATTTTATTTTTTATGAATATATGTTTTTATTGTGTACATATAGAAATATGGGTTATTTTTTGATATGATTAACCCATAATTGAGAATATTTGATTTGGTTAATTACAATTTAGTAAGATACTTTCCGAGTAGCTGATTTAAATTGGAGATAAATGATAAGATTATTCTGGAAGATGTTGTGATTAAATTCATCTGAGTTTTGGGTTCCAATATGATTGTGGATTATATTGGAGGATTTAAAAGGAAAATTGTTTATAGAATAGTATTTTTTGAACTTTGGTACCATTTATTGAATTTGAGAGAATAAGAGTAGTATTTATTTTTATAAATGATTGTTCTTTTTGGATATTATATTATCATGTACTGACAATGTCAGTTTTTGATAATGTCCAAACAAAAGGGAAATATATAGTTCATCTTTTATGGATTATTTGAATCTCTAGATGTTGATTCTATCTCTTTTAATGTGACCAATATATTTTTAATACTCATCATTTGGAGAAAATATGAATTTTTGGTAGAAATTTAGTAAAGGATGAAAGTCTACATGTCAATTATGTAAGTTTACTTATGTTCTTATTAAGTCTCATAAATAAATGGTCCAACATTATGAAAGGGAATGTAAAACAAAAAATGTGTACACTTACTATTACTACTTGGGAATCAACGACCGTTTAACCTGTCACAAGTTGGTGGTTTTCTTGTTGGGAACTTTATCCTAGTCATGATTTCTATCAACCTTCATCAGAACTTAACACTTAGTTTCTCCACCATATCCATAATTACACAGAATCCTAGTATGGGCTATCTCTGGTAACCTTTGAAATTATCTTTCATTCTTTTAAAATTATAGATTTATTGACTCTTTTTCCGATTCTTGACTTTTAATGAAATTTCCATGCCTAATTATAAAATTGCGAGAATTCATTTTCCAAAACGGTTGAAGGATGTAACATCTTAGGTAAATAAAGAATATGTAATTTTCATATTTATTAATATTTTTGAATTAAATATTTATTTTAACTAAAAGGGTATTCTATATTCTATGGTGTACCCGACACACAACAATGGTTTTCTCCGAAATCTAATGTTGGACACAAGGTTGATTCGTACCAAAAACTAATAATAGAATACTATTTAAAATTGTTGTTAACGCCTAGCCATTGTATCTACAGGAATTAACAGAAATAAATACAATATGATTATACATTTTTGTTATGTGTCTTTACATTTATCCAAAAAAAATTAAATGTTTTAGATTTGAAAGAATCCGATATTGAGCATGAAATTCTCTAATATTCTTCAAAAGTCATTTTAAAGCCTTTTGATAGTGAACACCTTTTAAATATAATTTCTTCCAATTTAATAAGTTCTATTTGAAAAATTAAATTCTTATTTATTATCCTACATCAAAATTTACTTTGGATGAAATTTTTGTATTTTTCTGATAATGTTAATTTGTTAATGAATAATGAAAAATACTGCATTTTAATTCAAAATTGTCTATTAATATAATTTATTTATATGGATATATTATATTTTTAAATGGTATAAAAGTTTAATTGGATTATATTTTCACCATTTAATTCAATTCTGGTATTTGGAATTAATTTATCTTTGAAATTGGATATTAGCAAATGTCAATTTTTGATAGTTATTATTTCTTAAAAACACACGCTTTCTAGTTTTACAAGAGAAATTAAATATAAATAAATTAATGAAACATCTATGTTTTGAATTTGGTAAAATGGAAATTATTTTTGAATTAAAATATCAAAATTATCTTTGGGTGAATTTTTGGTATCCTTCTGAAAACGTTCAATTTTTTATGAATAGTTAAAAAACACTACAAAGTAGTTAAAAACTGAATTGTTCATTTAAATGAAAATTTATCACTTCTATGAATTTAATTTCGAAAATATGACATACATGGTTTTCATATGTACAGCAACTTTTTTTCAATATGATGAAATAATTTTTTGTGAATAGTCACTTTGGGCTTTTATTAACCGTGGTTAAAAGTAAATAGGGTAATTTAAGGTAAAAATAAAATTATAATTGTATTAAATTACCTTAACACTTTTATAAACCATTTTTGATGACTAATTGCTCACCATGAAAATCATTTTGTATGAATTTTTTTCTTTGAACTCCATTTGGGGAAGATAATGACATTAACAACTTTTTATTTAAATTAAAAATGGAAATATCCTAAAGCGGTATTGTTTTTCAAAAACAATCTTAATATGGGGATATATAATTGATATCATTGAATATAAATATTAATTAAAAATATAAAATTATTTCCTACATCATGGTATTTTATTTATAATTTTCTGACATTAGATAAATAAATTTAATTACGACATAATAGTGATTGAGTAATTGATACATTAATAAAGGGTTCAAAAAATTGTTATTATAAATATTAAAATAAATTCATGTTGAAACCTTTTATTCCATCCACTAATTTTATATATTATTATGAATTTTTATATTTTAATTAATGATGGTTTCTCTAAATAATCAGTTTTGTTTGGATTTTTAAAAAAGTCATGAAATGAATATAATTAAAATTGACAAAAAAGAGTCTTTAAATCAATCAATATTTTATTAACTGATAAAATAGTCCGGAAAATATAAAATTAGTCTAAAAGACATATATGATAATAAAATTTCCATTAATGATCTATTTTGTGTCTATTTTAATTTTATAGTTAATATATTAACAATATTTTATTAATATATAAGAGGTCTTGGAAAAAGATAAATAATTTAACAAATGGTTAAATAGGAAAGGTAAGGATTAAAAAATATCCAAATCTTGTCCAATTCCTACTGGATGATTTTATTTTGATTTATATGCACTATTTATTTGATTTAAATTTGTCTTGGACCTTATGAAAACTAAAATAATTTTATAATGAAATAATATTTTCAAACATTCCTAAAGAGCCCCTCCTCTCCCTTATAAAAGGTCATCACCTCTATGTCATTACTCACAACTCTCATGTAACATCCCAAGAAAGTAATGAATAATAGATATTTTTTTCTCTATCTATTAATGAATTAGATAGTGTTTTAGAGGCTTAAAATGAAAATAAATCCAATCTTAAGCGTGGAATACACTAATATTTTTTAAAGGATTGTTTTAATGCCTTTTGATGGAAACCCATTTTTGAATCTTTCATTTGAAAATTTTATAAGATATGTTTGTCAAAATAAACTTATTCATTATGATTGGGACATCAAAATTTATTTTTTGTGATTTTTGGGTATTTTTCTGACAATGTTCATTTTTTAATGAATAGTGAAAAATACTGCATTTTACATCAAAATTGCTTTTTAATCTACTTTATTTATATGATTAGATTATCTTTTGAATTGGTTTAATGTTATATTATAATATATTTTTACCATTTACTCCAATGGTGGTCATTAGGATTAATTTCACTTTGGATTAGGGCATAAACTAATGCCAAATTTTTCATAGATATTGTTTCAAAAAAACCCGCTATTTGTTTTGACAACGGGAATTATTTTTAAATCAATTATTGCAATTTATGTTTTTGGAATTTGGTAAAATGGATTACATATTTGAAATCATATGTCTCAAATTATGTAATCAATACTCTTTTGTTTTTGGACATTATGAATAGTAACGATGGTAATTATCTTTAATTATCTTGATTAATGAGTAATCAAGTAGTTAAGGATTATAAAATGATATCATAATAATACAAAAAACCACAACATCAGTCATAAGGCTACTGGTTGTCTCATGGAAGACCATGGTATTCCTTGTTCCAAGCTTGGGGGCCCCATGGAATCACTTTTGTGAGAAAGTGACTTTTTATCTTTTTATTTTTAAAGAATGTTAAATGTGACAAAGAATGTATCACCTAAGTAAGATATTTTTAATTTTGTCTACATAAATGATCATTTGTACTATAAATATTAATTATAAAGCTAAAAATAATTCCTATATCATGATATTTTTTTTATAATTTTTAGACATTAAATTTATTAAATTATTTATGACATCATGATTATGCAGCGATTACCTCATTAATAAAGGATTTAAATAAAATGAAATGATAATGTTAAATCTATGACCTAAACATGTCAAAAACCTATTGTATGGGTGTATTTAGAACCCTTATCACCATACCCTCGAATTATATCAATTTGGTGCCTTTTGAATCCGAAATTCATTTTCAAATAAAGTAACATTTCTTTACTTTCCAAGAGTACCCCTCCTCTCCTCTTACAAAAGGCCCCCACCTCTACCTCCTTAACCACACTCCCAAACCCTTTGGCTCGGCCAAACCCTACCCATTTTGACTCTCCAAATTCCACTCTTACTCCTTGAAGCCTCACTTTGTGCAGAAGTCTTCCCAAGGAAGCCTTTGAGCTCAAACCAAAGAGAGTTAACCGATTTTAAGGTAATGTCTTCAATTGAGTCCTTCTGTTTTATTTTGCTTCTCCACCCCCATAAACTCTTTTTATTAATTTATTTTGTAAAAACTCCAGTATCTTCAATATACTAAGATGTTGTTATAAGAAGGATTCGAGCGACACTTACACACACCTACATCTAATGGTTAAAGGTCATACTGTTTCCGTGGATGGTGAATTAATGCCTCCTGAAACGATGATTGTTAAACATTATTTTATCACCTTAAAAGGTGTCCGTTAAGATGAAAATATATTTATATATGATATATAATATGTTTATGTTTTCCTTAAGATTCTGTATTTTTCATTTTGGGCATACCTTTATGGTTTCCATTATGGGTAAACACAAAATCTTCATTTAAGGAACTGCGGACTACCGCCACCTAAAAGTGATTTGATTCGTTAAATACCATATGTGGGACGTATAAAGGATGGAACTATGATATTATATATGATATTATACTGGAATTATAATATACCTTTATATAATTATGATTACATTCTATAAAATACGATATAGAAATGAAAGTAGCGTTCATTCGTACGTACGACTTACTGTCTCCATGAACGGTGCATTTCAATTCATACCTCTAAATGATTATGTAATATTATAAATGCATGTATAAACTAGATATATATGATATATACATCATGATTATAATTCTAGATATAATGGATACATGAACAACTTGTAATTATAAAGGGTTTATTTTTGACTCAAGTACCATTGATCGTTAAAACGACCGTTATTAACTTAAATAATTACATAGTATTCATGACATTGAAATAAGTGATATAAAAGAAATAATTAACTTCAAAAAGGTTCTTAAGCAAGTAGAAATTAACTAATGTTTATTATTCAGGGCATTAAAGAACGATCGAGTCAAGTCGGACCCGAGTTATGAGACATCGTCTCAATCTCCTTTCATTGAGGCATATTTTGTTTTATACACATCCTTCTTTTATACAGTGTATAAACCCCTTTGACTTTTATGTTTATCCAAAAGTAATCTTTTTTATATGAAGCGTTTTACTAAACGACAAAAGGGAATGTTTTTGTCGTACGTATGCGGCGACAATGACTTCTCCGCCTTCGTGACCGTTATTTGAGTTTCAGCTTCCTCTACATGACATTCCTTTTTTTTAAGAGAAAAATAAATACCATGTTTTAATTTTCTTTTATTTTGGTATTGAAAATGGTTTTCAAAATGTTTTTATATCAATGTTCTGTATTGATATCTTGTGATTGAAAGGTGGAAATTTTATGTTTCCTTTATGCGTGATTTATGTGATAATATTATGTTGAGGTTCTTGGGGATTATTATGAAGACAGGTGGTTCCGTGATAAACTAAGGGCAGGTGAGCCCGATATAGATCCCCAATGCATTGGGTAACGTGAAGAGTGAAACGTTAAGGTTTATCTGAAGAGATTTAGGGAATATACTGTGATGGGTATTCCGAACATAATCAAGAGGGTTACTCCCTACGTAAGAATGTTATGATTGCCTCAAGTTACCTTTATGTCTTATGATTTCTGTGATTTATTCCTGATTTGATGAGGTATGTTAATGTGCTTATGTTTTATGGGTAAAGTATGATTTCATTCTTATGTATACATGTACCCATGTTTGCTTTCCATATTTTTATATCCCTTACTGAGCTTTTTATGCTCATCCCAAGTTTTTTGAAATTTTTTTCATAGGTCAAGGGAAAGGTACATGATATGATGATAGTGTCAAGGAAGTGTCAAGAAAGAATCCATGTTTTATTTTAAATATGTTTTCGTTGATGAGAAAGAAGAATACTATCTTTATGTAACCACTTTGTTTATATGTGGAATGTAATGCAAGTTTTAAGATCTAATTCTCTAAAGCTCTAAACCCGAAAAGATCCTCAATGTGTAATCTTGTAATAACTCAAGATTAAGTAAGGATTAAGGTTGGGGCCTTATAGTTGGTATCCGAGGTAGGTTTAGATAACATTAGGAGTTGTAATTATATTAAATGATTATCCGAAAATATGTTTTTTATGGTCAAATTGAAGTGATATAGTATTTGAAGATTACCATGTTGCTTCATCTAAGACATGTTTGTTCAGAATGGTTTTCCGCAGAGGAAATAGGGAAGTAGTGCTAGGAATGCATACAGAAGGAAATAACCTTCCGAATCAGCATCCTGAGATGGTCAGAATTGGAACTGAATAGTTTGTTGCCGTAATGGTGCAGTTGACTCAAGCGATAAATGGTGGTGGTAACCATGCACGAGATCAGCCAGATCAACCGCAGAGGAACATGTCAGTGGTGGAACATTTCAGGAGGCAACATCCCCCATCATTCAGAGGATCATCTGACCCTGTGCTAGCTGAAGGGTGGATTAAAGAATTGGAGATGATTTTCGATGTCATTGGGTGTTCAGACAATCAAATGGTTAGTCGTTCTATTTACCGTTTGGAGGGTGAAGCAGATCAGTGGTGGTCGATTGTTAAAAATATCAGGGACACTGATGAGATTGATGCTCTCGTCTAGGATGAATTCAATGGTATGTTTCTTGAAAAGTATTTTCCTAAGGCTGTTCAACTTAGGATGGAAAAACAATTCTTGGAATTGAGGCAAGAGGAAGACTCAGTGGCTACCTATGAAGAAAGGTTCACTTGATTGGCAAGGTATGCTCCAAATTTTATCCGAGACCTTGATAGTAAAATCAATTGTTTTTACTGAGGATTAAAGCCAAAATATCGAAGGGAATTATCTTCTCGTGAGTTTAAATGTTATGAAAAGCATGTTCGATGTGATGAGAAGGTGGAAATGGAGTTTTCCGATGATAAATTGTTCTATAACAACCTGTAGAAGAAGTGACCAAGGTGGAAGGTGAAAGGGAAGAATTCTTCAAAAAAGTCTGATGGTAAGAAATCTATGTTTCCAGTTTGTGATAAATGTGGAAAAAGGCATGCGGGAGAATGTCTTCTAAATTCTGGAAAGTGCTACCAATGTGGTAAGATGGGACATAAGGCTCGTGATTGCACTAAAAAAGATCAAGGTGAAGGTAAGACCAAATTTGATTTACAGTTAGTGAAATGTTTTAAGTGCAATGAGATGGGTCACTATGTAAATGAGTGTCCGACAAAGAGCATGAGTGATGGGAAGCAGTTAGAATATAAGCAGACATGGGTGGTGAAATCCTTTGCAACTACTTCAGCAGATGTCAGGCCATCAAATTAAGTTGTATCAGGTACATTGTTTGTTTTTTCAGATTATGCTAGTGTGTTGTTTGATTCTGGGTCTACACATTCTTTCATCTTTGAAACCGTTTCTAGTAAAACGGGAATACCATCTCAAGAAATGACTCCTAATCTTTTGGTAAAAACAGCTGGGGGAAATGTTGAGGCAAAAAAAAATTAATAAGAATCTTCCTATCCTTATCTGTGGAAAGAACCTACTAGAAAACCTTATTGTCCAACCTCTAGTAGATTTTGATGTTATCCTGGGTATGGATTGGCTTTCTATTTACCATGCTATGATTTAATGTAGAGCTAAAGAAGTTTCTTTTTAGAAAGACTTTCAGTTTGTGTACAAGAATTAACCCTTACTGTTGATAACATATCAAGAGGCCAAGAAGCTTGTAAAATATGGAAATGACTGTTACCTTGCACTCATTGTTGAAAGTAAGGGAACTGTTCAGATTAATGATGTGCCAGTGGTAAATGAGTATCCTGATGTTTTTCCTGATGAGTTGCCGGGAATAATACCAGATCGGGAAGTTGAGTCTACTGTTGACTTAGTTCTTGATGATAAGACAATTTCAAAACCCCCTTACTGAATGGCTCAAATTGAACTTTTAGAGTTGATGGAGAAATTGCAAGATTTATTAGAGAAAGGTTTCATTTGATCTAGCACATCACCATGGGGTGCTCCTGTTTTATTTGTTAAAAAGAAATATGGTTCAATGAATCTTTGCATTGATTATAGAGCCTTGAATAACATCACTGTTAAGAACAAATAGCCTTTTCCTCATATCGATGATTTGTTCGATCAGCTCCAGGGAGCTCAGTATTTTTCAAAGATTGACTTGAGATTCGGGTACCATCAGCTGAAAGTAAAGGAAGAAGATGTTCTGAAGACCGCGTTCTGTACAAGATATGGCCATTATGAATTTATAGTAATTCCTTTTGGGATAACCAATGCACCTTCTGTATTCATGGACTTAATGAATAGTATTTTCCATGAGTTCATGGATATGTTTGTGGTGGTTTTCATTGATGATATTTTGGTGTTTTCTAAAAGTAAAGATGAGCATTAAAGACATTTAAGGGTTATCTTGAAAACCTTAAAAGAAAATAAACTTTATGGAAAATTCATCAAGTGTGAGTTTTGGTTGCAATACATTTCTTTCCTTGGTCACATTGTTTCTAAAGATGAGATAACTGTTGATCCTGCAAAAACAAAAGTTGTGGAAGACTGCCATGAACTACAAATGTAACTGATATTCGTAGCATCCTTGGTTTGGAAGGATATTACCGATGGTTTGTTAGAAATTTTTCACGGTTATCTAGTCCAATGACTAAGCTAACTCGGAAGGGTGTTACATTTATCTGGAAAAAATAATGTGATGATTGTTTTCAGGAATTGAAAAGAAGATAGGTGAATGCTCCAGTTTTGGCACTACCTTCCAGGAATTGTGAGTTTGTTATATACAATGATGCTTCATTGAAAGGACTTGGTTGCGTCCTAAGGCAGAATGATCAGGTAATTGCTTCTGCTTCACAATAGTTGAAAACTAATGAGGTAAAATACCCTACACATGATTTGGAATTAGTTGTTGTTGTTTTCGCATTAAAAATTTGGAGGCATCATTTTTATGGAGTAAAGTGTGAAATATATACTGATCACAAAAGTTTAAAGTATATATTCACTCAGAAAGAGTTAAACATGAGACAGAGGAGATGGCTGGAATTAATCAAGGATTATGATTGTACAATTCACTACCATCCAGGAAAAGCAAATAAAGTGGCTGAATCTTTGAGTCGAAAAAGTAATGCTTCATTAGCAATGTTGCGTTTTGAACGGGATCCTTTGGTTACAGATTTGATGAAATTTGGCATAGAAGTTGTTGGTGCAGGATTTTCTTCTGTTTTGTTTTAGATATCAGTGAGATCATCTCTCTCATACAGAATCAAGCAACCACAGAAGCAAGACAGTGAGTTGCAGAAAAAGGTAGAGTTGGTTCAGAAGGGTAAGTTTCCTGAATTCAACATTGATAATGATTGTGTTTTGAGATTTGGGAATAGATTGTGTGTGCCTTGTGATTCACAGTTGAAGAGAGAGTTGTTCTTTGAAGCTCATAGTTCTCCGTTTTCAGTTCATCCTGGAAGTACTACGATGTACAGAGATCTGTGGGAGTATTACTGGTGGGATGGAATGAAAAGAGATATTGCTGATTTTACTGTGAAGTGTTTTACATGTCAACAGGTTAAAGCAGAGTGGCAGTTACCGAAAGGGATGCTTCAGCCTTTACCAGTGCCAGAGTGGAAATGGGAGAATATATCCATGGACATTGTTGTGGGATTACCGAAGACATCTCCAGGTAATAATGCAATCTGGGTTATTGTTGATCGCTTGACTAAATCTTCTCATTTCATTGCTATAAGAGAAACTTTTTCCCTAGATCAACTTTCCCGTTTGTATCATAAACAGATAGTCAGGTTACATGAAGTTACCCTCTCCATTGTATCTGATCGTGATCTCAGGTTCACTTCTAACTTTGGAAAGGCCTTCAGAAGTCGTTGGGCATTGAATTAAATTTTAGTACATCATTTCATCCTCAATCAGATGGGCAGTCAGAACGAACAATTAAGACCTTGGAGGATATTCTGTGAGCTTGTTCGATGGATTATCAGGGAAGTTGGGACCAACATCTTTCTTTGGTTGAGTTTTCATATAATAACATTTTTCATTCTAATATATAGATGGTACCATTTCAGGAATTATATGGAAAGTGGTGTCGAACTCTAGCTTTCTGGGATGAAGTGGGTGAAAGGAAGTTGATTAGACCAGAATTGGTAGAAGAGATGGATGAAAAAGTTCATCTGATTCAGAAACACATGAGAATAGCTCTGTGTAGTAAGAAGAGTTATGCGGACAACAGGAGGAAGGATCTCTCTTTTGAGGTAGGTGATCATGTTTTTCTAAAAGTATCACCATGGAAAAGTGTGATTCGATTTGGTAAGAAAGGAAAGCTGGGTCAAAGGTTCATTGGACCATATGAAATTCTATAGAGAGTTGAATCAGTTGCATACCGTGTGGCTTTACCTCCGAGTTTATCTCAGGTACACAATGTTTTTCACGTTTCTATGTTGAGAGCGTATATGCCAGATCCATCTCATGCTTTGAGTCCAATGGTAGTTCAGTTAGAAGAGAACCTATCTTATGAGGAACAACCAGTCCAGATTAATGACCACTGGGAGCATGTGTTATGAAATAATGTGATTAAACAGGTAAAGGTTTTTTTGGGAAACCACATGATGGTAGAGGCAACATGGGAATATGAAAATGCAATGAGGGATCAGTACCCCCATTTATTCAATAAGTAAATAAATTGCGGGGGCGCAATTTTCTAAAGAGGGGAAGGATGTAACATCCCAATTATGTAATGAATAATAGATATTTTTATCTATGTCTATTAATTAATTAGATAGTGTTTTAGAGGCTTAAAATGAAATTAAATCCAATCTTAAGCATGGAATACACTAATATTTTTTAAAGGATTGTTTTACTACCTTTTGATGGCAACCCATTTTTAAATATATATTTTGACAATTTAATATGCTAAGTTTGTCAAAATAAACTTAATATTTATGATTTGGACATCAAAATTTATTTTGTGTGAATTTTTGGTATTTTTCTGACAATGTTCATTTTTTAATGAATAGTGAAAAATACTGCATTTTACATCAAAACTGATTTTTAATATACTTTATTTATATGATTAGATTATATTTTGAATCGGTTTAAAGTTAAATTAGAATATATTTTTACAATTTAATCCAATGGTGGTCATTAGGATTAATTTCATTTTGGAATTGGGCATAAACTAATGCCAAACGTTTCATAGATATTGTTTCAAAGAAACCCGCTATTTGTTTTGACAACCGGAATTATTTTTAAATAAATTATTGAACTATCTGTGTTTGGAATTTGGTAAAATGGATTACATATTTCGAATCAGAAGGACCAAATTATGTAATCATGACTCTTTTGTTTTTGGACATTATGAATAGTAACAACGGTAATTATCTTTAATTATCTTGATTAATGAGTAATCAGGTAGATAAAGATAATAAAATGATATCATAATAATACAAAAAGACCATAAAATGAGTCCTAAGGCTACTGGTTGTCTCATGTCCGATCATGGGATGCCTTGTGCCAAACTTGGGGGCCCCATGGAATCACTTTTGTGAGAAAGTGACTTTTTATCTTTTTATTTTTAAAGAATGTTAAATGTGACAAACAATGTATCACCTAAGTAAGATATTTTTAATTTTGTCTACTTAAATGATATTTTGGACTATAAATATTCATTAGAATGATAAAAAGATTTCCTACATCATGATATTTTTTTTATAATTTTTAGACATTAAATTTATTAAATTATTTATGACATCATGATGATGCAGCGATTACCTCATTAATAAAAGATTTAAATAAAATGAAATAATAATGTAAAATATATGACCTAAACATGTAAAATACCTATTGTATGGGTGGATTTAGAACCCTTATCACATTAGCCTAGAATTATATCAATTTGGTACCTTTTGAATCCTAAAATCATTTTCAAATAAAGAAACATTTCATTACTTTCCAAGAGTGCCCCTCCTCTCCTCTTATAAAAGGCCCCCACCTCTACCTCATTACCCGCACTCCCAGAGCCTTTGGCTCGGCAAAACCCTGCCAATTTTGTCTCTCCACATTCCTCTATTACTCCTTGAAGCCTCACTTTTGTCATAAGTCTTCCCAAGGAAGCCTTTGAGCTCAAACCAAAGGGAGTTACCCGATTTTAAGGTAATGTCTTCACTTGAGTCCATTTGTTTTATTTTGCTTCTCCAACCCGCTAAACTATTTTTATTAATTTCTTTTGTAACAACTCTAGTATCTTCAATATACTAGTATTTTGTTATAAGAAGGATAATAGCTACACTTACACACACCTACATCTAATGGTTAGAGAACATACTATTTCCGTGGATGGTGAATTTATGCCTCCCGAAACGATGATTGTTCAACATTCTTTGAACACCTTCAAAGGTGGCCATTAAGATGTCACTATATTTATATATGATATATAATATGATTATTTTTTCCTTAAACTTCTGTATTTTTCATTTTCGGCATACCTTTATGGTTTCCATTATGGGTAAATGCAAAATCTTCATTTAAGGAAGTGCGGGCTACCGCCCCTCAAAGTGATTTGATTCGTTAAATACCATATGTGGGACTTATAAAGGATGTAACTATGATATTATATATGATATTTTACTGGAATTATAATATACCTTTATATCATTATGATTCCATTCTATAAAATACGAAATAGAAATGAAAGTAGCGTTCATGCGTACGTACGGCTTATCGTCTCCATGAACTGTGCATTTCATTTCTTACCTCTAAATGATTTTCTAATATTATAAATTCATGTATATACTGGATATATATGATATATACATCATGATTTTAATTCTGGATATAATGGATAAATGAACAACTTGTAATTATAAAGGGTTTATTTTTTACTCAAGTACCATTGATCATTAAAACGACCGTTATTAACTTAAATAATTACATAGTGTTAATGACATGTAAATAAGTTATATAAAAGTAATAATTAACATGAAAAAGGTTCTTAAGCAAGTATAAATTAACTCAAGTTTATTATTCAGGACATTAAAGAACGATCGAGTCAAGTCGGACCCGAGGTATGGGACTTCGTCTCAATCTTTTTTCATTGAGGCATAATTTGTTTTATACACAACCTTTTTTATACGATTTATAAACCCCTTTAACTTTTATGATTATCCAAAAGGAATCATTTTTATATGAAGCTATTTACTAAATGACAATAGGGAATGTTTTTGTCGTACGTATGCAGCGACAACGACTTCTCCGCCGCCGTGACCGTTATTTGACTTTCGGCTTCCTCTATAAGCCATACACTTTTTTTAAGAAAAAAATAAATACCATGTTTTAATTTTCATTTTTTTTGGTATTGAAAATGGTTTTCCAAATGTTTTTATATCAATGTGTTGTATTGATATCTTGTGATTGAAAGGTGGAAATTTTATGTTTCCTTTATGCATGATTTATGTGATATGATTATGTTGAGGTTCTTGGGAAAAATTATGAAGACGGGTGGTTCCGTGATAAACTAAGGGCGGGTGAGCCCGATATAGCTCTCCAATGCATTGGGTAATGCGAAGGAGTGAAACGTTAAGGTTTTTCCGAAGAGATTTAGGGAATATACTGTGATGGGTTTTTCCGAACGTAACCAACAGGGTTACTCCCTACGTAAGAATGTTATGAATGCCTCAAGTTACCATTATGTCTTATGATTTCTATAATTTATTCATGATTTGATGAGTTATGTTAAAATTCTTATGTTTTATGGGTAATGTATGATTTCATTCTTATGTATATATGTACCCATGTTTCCTTTCCATATTTTTATATCCCTTACTGAGCTTTTTATTCTCATCCCAAGTTTTTTGAAATGTTTTTCACAGGTCAAGGGAAAGGTACATGATATGATGATATTGTCAAGGAAGTGTCAAAAAAGAATCCATGTTTTATTTTAAATATGTTTCCATTGATGGGAAATAAGAATAATATCTTTATTTAACAACTTTGTTTATATGTGGAATGTATTGCAAATTTTATGATCTAATTCTCTAAAACTCTAAACTCGAAAAGATCATCAATGTGTAATCTTGTAATAACTCAAGATTAAGTAAGGTTTAAGCCTAGGGCCTTATATCTCAAGCCCCTTGGATTGTCAAATCTATACCCAAATAATCTCCCCTGATTCCTCTATTCCTCCAAGGATCCTTAACATAGGTATAATGCACTTCCACGAAGCCTTTTTGTTAAAACCAAAGATAGTTACCTGATTTTTATTTAACGTCTTTTCTCAAGTTCATATCATTTATTTCCCTTCTCCAACTCCCTAAACTCACTTTATTACATTATTTGATAAAAAACAATTATATTTATTATACTAGGTTTTTTATGAGAAGGATTTAAAAAACACGAACACAAACCTCCATTTAATGGATTCAAATATACTATTTATGTGGACGGTGAACTACTGCCTCACGAAACGATGATTGTTCAATTATCTCCCACCGCCACTCATGGTGGACATTAGGATGAAACTATATATATATATATGTTATATATACTATATTTATATTGTCTATATTATTATGTATTTCTTATTTATATCATACCTTTATGGTTTCCATAATAGGTAAATATGATAATTTCATTTGAGTTAGTGCGGACTATCGCCGCTTCAAAGTGATATGACTCATTTGTACCGTACATGGAACATATAAATGATGGTGTTAATGAACATATGTAATGTATATAATGTATTATATTACACGGGAATTATAATATATCTATGTATCATTATTTTTTCATTCAACTAAATATGAAAAATATAAAAGTAGCGTTCATGCGTACACACGGCTTACCGTCTCCATGAACATCACATTTCATTTATTATATCCAAATGTTATGGATTATTATAAATACATATATACAGGATATATATTATATATATTATATCTAAATAATTAATATAATTATGCAGATAATATAATTTTTACCCCATTGACAATTTTTAATTATAACATGTTCATTTTAGACACACATTCCAAAACATTGAAAAAATATCCAATATGAACTCTAATAATTAAATAACATTTATATGAATGAAATAAGTGATTTGAATGGAATAATAAACATATAAATTCTCTTAATAAAGTATAATTTATCTTATTTTTATTAATCTGGAAGAACAAGGAACATATAAGTCAATCAGACGTGAGGTTAGGGGTTTTCATCTCACTTTTTATTCCAGTGAGATTCATGATATATTTGCCACCATTTCATTTTGTGTGGTGTATTTAATACCCATTATTTTATTCATTGTGTAATATAATTTAATATATTGGTATTTACATATTTATTGTATTATCATTCTTTCATGGGGTGTATGTTTCGTAAGTTAACAAATCGGCAATGGAACCTTTCACCCTCCTCTTCCAGTCAAAGACTTATTTTATGTTATGAATTGAAATTTCAATTATAAAATTTTTGGATATGTTATTATATATCCCTATTTCTATAAATTTTATTTCCATGTGATGAGAGACCCTTTTTCTCACATCAACAAATTTTTTGAAATTATATGTGATGTCGATAGGTTGCCGAATTTCTATAAGGGAACTTCTTAACCTAATTTAAATTCATTGGTTTAATCTTACACTTCATGATTATCTCATGATATACATATGTGTGAATGACCTCTGATTGTTTTAAACATAAATATCCACTTATATTGGGAGTATTTATATTTTTCACATATAATTATTTAATTTATTTATCCTTAATTTAGTGGTATGATGTTTGTAAGCTATTTCGTCTATATTTACATTCCATTGAGGATTTTTTGTTGTTATGAACTAATTAACTTTTATATGGTGAATATACTACCCATTAAAATATTATATAATGAAGATACTTATTCTAATGATATTATAATATGTTTTTTATTTTATTCATTAATTATGTTTAGTCAATTGTCTCTCATGTGTTACGAGACTCTTTAACTAAATCATTGTTTTAAAAGAATTAAAGAATTAATTTTATAAATATTTCTCATTAAATTACATGTTTTCAAGATGGTTATATGGATTTATTTTTATGGACATTAAGGTTTTAAAATTTAAATTCCCTTTAATGATTCAAATAGGTATATGACACTATGATTAAAAATATTATTTATTAAATGTTTTAAATGGATTGAAAAAGCACTGATCATGTCAATATTTTGAAATGATATATTGTGATTGCAGTGTGTAAATGTTTTGTTTCAATTATTCTTGTTTTATATATTATTAATATGGTATGGTTCTATGGAAAGTTTTATGTATATGGGTTATTCTATGAATGACCTAGTGTGAGTGAGCCCAAGATAGCTCTCCAATGCATTGGGTATTATGACTGAGGTAAACGTTAATGTTTCTCCAACGCGATTTAGGGAATATACTATAATGGGTATTCCAAACATATCACCCTATATATCTATGATAGATAAAATTTATGTAAGATATGGATACCCTAAGTTTCCATTATGATCTATGATTTCTAGGTTCTATTCATAAATATTATGATTTTGTGAGGTATGTTAAAGATTATATGTTTTAAGATTAAAACATATGATTATTTTGATTGGTATGTATTCATGGAATAATAGTTTATTTCCTTATTTTATATCCCTTACTGAGCATTTTATGCTCCTTCCATGTTTTTGAAATGTTATCCACAAGACATACAGATGAATAGGGTCAATGATGTGATCACGGAAAAGTCATTCTGTCTAAAACGTGGAACTAGACATGTTTAATTTTTCAAGAATTTTTATTTTAATAACAAATATATACTGAGTTGTAGTTTCTACTTTCTAATTTATTAAAATGTAATGTAATAGTTACCACCTAATTTTATAAAACTCTAATCCTTATAAGATCTCAAATTTGAATTATTAACATATTTCAAGATTATGTAATGTTTATGGTTGGGGAATTATTTGATGTAGATATAAAATGGATATAATATTATCAAAAAAACATATTATTATAGTGATTATAATTATTAAATAATTTTAACATGTTTAGAAAACATGTTGATGCGGTTTATGAAGAATGAATGTTTAATTAGACCACTAAGAACAAATACATATTCTTTAGGCATACTCCTATGAAAATAACCTTAAGAGTATCTGGATTTGTGTTTTGGAAAGAAGAGAATTTCAAGGTTATATAAATTTTTTTTAAATTGTATTTATAAATATTTTGGTGGATATAAATGTATTAATCATTTTGGATTTGATAGGAGGGGATGTTCGATTTTATAATTGAGGGGAGTGTCATAATCTTAATTCACATGAATAATAAAATATAATAAATAAAATATTCTAGAGAAATACATCCAAAAATACAATTTTATATGAAAAGTAATTTATGGTTCAATAATCAAATAAAAATAATAATATTTACACATATTTTCATTATTTTTAGGCCATATGAAATTAGTTTAACTGCTTATTAATCCTTTTAACTTTTACCATAGTATAGAATTTTTATCTTGGTTACCATATATAATAAATGATAAAATAAAATTATAGTCACTATAAAATTGTGACATACTAATAATGAATGTGGAAAATAATTATCAGATTAAATTTCTATAAGTTGAATAGATTAATTTTAATGTATGTGTTCAAAATTCCTTTAAATCCCATTTCAATAAAATGGGTTATTATGATTAAAACTAAATAATTTCATGTTAAAGACAACTAAAACCCATAATATGAATTTTAATAAATTTTGTTGAATATATTATCTAAAAATTTTAGTTTAATATTTCATCAATTAGGTTAAATTATTTTTTAGATAAAAACACATTTAACATATAATGATTGTTTTTCAGAAAAAATTCCCTTCATACCTTCATATTATTTTATATTCATTTGTAACCAATTAATCACAAATTAATCCTTTTTATACATGTGTAATAAATATATTTTGAAAATTTTATTATTTATATTCATACCTTCTATATAATTACTATTTGAAATGTTTCCAAATAAATTAAAATATTTCAATATTACATCATGGTTCATTTAAACATAATGATTCATGTAAATAATGATATAACAGAAAATATATAATGAGAAACAAATCATAAAATAATAGGATGCAACATTCTATATTCAAATCATATTATTTCATAACTTATTTACTTAAATTACAACCTATAAAAATGTGATAAAAAACCCAATTTAGATTTTATATTAATAAAATTATAGAAAAATCTATTTCAATAAGTTTTTTTATATTTTATTTTCTCTCTATTTACATATAATAAATTCAAAATATCATGAACAGTTATGTTATAATTTAACTTAAATCAATGATCTATCAATTAACCATTTTATATTTTCATGTCTGATTCTTGGGGTATAATAAATGAGTGGATAATTATGATAACCAATATGTTATTAATAGTGATATAATTTAATACCAACTCAAAATTAATTTATCAAGGGTTTTCCAAATAAGCATTTTTTAGGATATTTTTTTGGAATAAATTTTCATTATTTTTATAACCTAATTTCATGTACTGAAAACAATTGATAATAAAATAAATTTAAATCAACTAGAAACATTATTTTTAGAAATAATCCATTGAAATTCATCATTTTTCTATCATTGATCATGCCAATTTCTTCCTTAGAACAAAAAAAATTATTCTTAAAAAAAGGTTGTGATAACATTCACTATTACCTTTTAAATAGAACTTCAAATCCAATTTTTCATAATTTCATATTTTCAGGAAATATAATCTTAATGATTATTTTTAAAACATGTCCCCCTCTAGTAATACCATAATGAATCCATTTCACATTGTTGGTATTGTCATGAAATAATATTCATGATACCGAATGTTAAATAACATATTAGATATGGAATCAAAAAATTCTATTATTACTTTATGACACACATATTTCTTTAGTTATACTATAATAAATAAGCTTAACCATTATTTCCCTAGAAATAAATTATATATATATATATGGGATAAATGTGGGATCATAAAAATATCATTAGTGTGAGCCACATGGATTTGGGTTGTTAAACATCTTATATAAATAATTTTTTTTTCTCTATTATTTGAATATCTCTTCACTATAACTCCCTTATTTTTATTTATTTAAATATTGGGAGTAATGGAATTTACTCATTTTTATTTAATTACTAATAATAAATATTATATTTAAAGAAGTGGTTCAAAATAAAAATATATATGGTAGTTTGTGGTTGTGAAAAGACTATCACAAAATAAATTTGGTGGTGGAAATGATCCATTAAACCCTTATATGTATAGATTATATTTTTTATTATATAATGATATATAGTTGGTTTTAGAATATTGATATGTGGTATGGATATTATAATATATTTGTAAATTGATACTATATCTGGAATTAAACTTTTAAGAGTTATTTTGGGACATCCAAATTATATTTACAATGTTGGGTGACCAAAAGAACACTTTCATTTTCATGGGACACATTAACACTATGTTAGATGTGATTATAGATTTGATCATAGGATCGCTCATGAATAAAAAGATTATATAATCACACTTAGAATATGATCATGATTGGAAATTCTGTACTATTGTAGATTTCTTTCAGTACTATAATATTTATAGGAATCTATCCTCATGTAACTATTGGATTTGTGGGTTTTATTTTATAAAAAATGTGGTTCCTTAGTGGGGAACATCAGTGGTTCCATGGATAATTATGGTAGAATTTTTTTGGGAAGAAGATAATAATTCTCTAGTGGTCATGATTCCTTGGACATGGAATCATTAAAGGGATGTTCATATCTAATTTTACATAGGTTGTGGATATTTTTATATACACGGATAGGAAAGAATATGTCTTGTTGATGACTGATCAATGTCAGGTATAATTCATCTACCTAATATAGAAGTGGATATAGGCTTCTATATTATAAAAAGATGTTTTTATAGATAAATAATATCACTTATTAGAAGAATATTCAATGAATAACATTAAGATCTATTCCATAATCATATAGGTACACTATATTCAGAAACATGGATACATAAAAAAACATTTTCAAAAAAATATCTACATCATATTATAGTAAGTTTTCCCTTACTAAGTCCCTTCATAGAAATATCATATTTAGATTCTATCTTCAAAACATGGGGAACAAATTCATAAGAATAATGGTGACTACACATGGTCAATAGGGTTAAAAAATTGAGATATCAATGATCTACTATGAATAAAATGTGAATAAGGTTACAAATATATTTGAAAACAAAATCCAACATATCACAAATCTAAATCTAGAGTCATGGAAAAAATATTCATAGTTTATAAGACATGAATAAAAAAGGAATTTATAGGACATGAGTTGTGAGAACAAAACAAGAGCATATGACATATGTTTGTGGAATTCACATAACCATATAAGATATTTTATTTACCCAATGATAATTTATAATATTATCATAGTGTATTGGTTTCACTCCCTATTCCATCATATCAAACTCACATTTTACTCCCAATAATATCTGATTAGATAAATTCCCTTACTGAATTAGGTTCCATCCCCAATCCTATACTTATTATTTCATTAGATACCCATACTTTCTCAATGAATTGGAGTCCCCTATAATTATAGTACTATGAATCACATAATCATATTAAATACATTTATATTCCACGTAACCAGAAAATAATAATCACATATCATATCCCATGGTAAAAAAATTGGTTTCATAAACATTTAAATAACTCATCATAGAGTAACTCATCAAAACATCTTTTCCTAATATTCTCTTGATCAAAATTATTAAAATGTAGATAAATAAATTGGATGGTATCATTGGATCATATCCCTAGTAAATCATAATTAACATCAAATGTTGTTATCATAGTTAAATATTTTATTTTCAATATCCTTGGAATATTTCTTGAGGATAATACCCTTTCAACTTGAAATAATGAATTTAATACCCAAATATTTCAAAAAATTCATGGGAAAAATTTATTACAAAAGAACCCTAATAAAATATTAATAAATCGTTAAATCATTTAATTTTCATGATGGTGGAAAATTTCATTCATGTCGTTTATGTTAAGATATATATTCCTTTCAAATTTTTAGTAAATATAAAAAGTACCTTATTTAGAAAATGGTCTGATGAATCCTTTAAATATTAATTAAAAAATAATCCATTATTAAAAATAACTTTAAGAAATAATTGTAAAATTTTTAAAAAAATTGTTGAAATCATTTTTGGAAAACACAGGAATGGACCAAAATGGATTTCAGAATAATGAAATAAATAATGTATTTTTTTGTTAAAAATAATTCATGGTCCCTTGGGTATACAAAAATTTTAATATAAAATAAAAAATATAATCTCTAGAAATAACCATAGTAATGTTATATTCATTTTATTATTGAGATATTTGTCATAAAATATCGTCATTATATACCTAATCTCAAACAGTCTCAAAAAACAATGAAATTGTAATACAAATCCATTCATTCTATTTTGAATTTCATCGAAATAAAACTAACCACCTATATAATGAATTTAAAACTTATTATCAATATATTTTATAATTTTTTTCATAACTATAATATCAAATATGACCCTATATTAGATTTTTTATATCCATTTAATGGAAATTCTCTATTAAAATTGTTGTTTCTAGGTGTTCACTATTTCATTTTTCATGAGACTTTTTATTCATTTGTTCTCATTGTCTTATATTGATAATGGTTCAATAAATTATAAAATTTTGATTTGTTTATTAATATCATATATATTCACTATATATATATATATATATTTAGAGTCATCAATAAAACATATATTTAGAAAAATTAAATATGCAGTTCATTGATATGGTATATTTCACACATATATATAATTTAACCTTTTAAACATCCATTTGAAGTAGAAATGAAACCAAATCACATCGCCTCATGGAGGTGGTTGTCTATACGTACTCACAATGGATGTTATTATTTTCCAATGGAATGGTAGGTTAGATGGTATTTTTGAAATTATAATTCCAGAAGCAATATTATACCACAAATATGTTATATAGTAACAAATCTAATAATAATAACTATCCTTGAGTTTTGGTGATGGAAAATGAATTATAACACAATGTATAAGCGGTATTCCACAAACACATATGAGCAGTAATTTCACTTTCCATTTGTTAGATAATATTTTAAAAAAATGAGTTTTCATAATAATACTATTATTTAATTATATTTATGATAATTAATATTGTATTTTGTTATTAATACCATTTAATTAGAGGAGTTATACAAATAAATAATTTGAAATTGGTCGGGTAGGATGATTACCTTTTCTTCGGTAGACCTCCTTTAGAAACATTTTTAATGACACATGGAATGAATATCTATGATTAAAAGAAACATTAATAAATATATGTATCTATATATGTATATATATAAGAATATTGGGTAGGTTTTTATTTAACTAGTAGGCTCAAATTAGTGAATAAAAGTGAAATAAGGGGTGTCCTTTTCAAAGTATGGGAGGGGACACACTATGATTTTATCAAAATATTAAAATATAAATAATTCGTCATTAAAAAATGACTAAAAATATATATAGATTAAGTTATTTGATATTATGAGCTTTGCATAATTCTATAAAATAGGATTTCAAAAAATTTAACTAGAATATAAACCCATATCTTTTAGTTTAATCCCCAAAAAATTCATTTTAATTTTTACCACGACAACACATTTTATGTATTTTGTTATTAATCATAACAAAAAAAAATATGAATATATTTCAGAATATTAATTGTTATTAATTAAAAAATGGAATCCATATTAACTTTTTAATTTATATATGTGATGGAATATAATTTAAAATTTAGGCCGCAAAATGTGATGATAACTTATTTTATAGGAAAAATTGTTTTCTTAACAATAAAAAGTAATAATAAAAAATTAAAAAAATAATATTATTAAAATGAAATTGATAGCTTTATTAAAAAAACTATTTATCTAAACTTACATAAAAATAATTTTAAAAATACATTAATGTATGTATGTGTTTTAATAAAAACGATATTTTTCAATAAAATCCATTATTTTTCGACTTCCATTTAAAAAATAAAATTATAAAAATTATAAAAATGAAAATAAAATATTATTTTGACAATATTATCTTAAATTTTTTTCCCATTTTTTCATGAAAAACATTAAAAATGTAGATGAAATAAATTATATTTTCTTTTCACAAAAAAATTAAAAATATTTCTTAGGAAAAATTTATTTATAAAAAGTCGAATTACATTAATAAAAATTTGAAACATATTTATTATAGTGATTTCATTATCTAAAAAATTTATATTCTATTTTTAAAATATTTATATTCACATTCGTTACTCTTATTTGAAATATTGTACATACTGATATACTATATTATAGTGCACTAAGAATCTATATACCATGAGTCACAAGCTATCAAAGAAGTAAAATTTATGTGAAGTGAAATACATCATTGAATATTAGGGTAATATATTATACCCCCCACCCATTGAATTTAACACATGAACATAAATAATCCCAATAATAAAAATAGAGGATATTTCTATTTCAATACATCCTCAAGATCCCAAGTAACATAAAATTTCTGATTCCTCTTGACAACCATTAACAATTGATTAGACTTGTTTGGTAGAAAATCATCATTATGATTCATAATTTGCAATAGTTTTTCTTCATAGGATAAATAATTAAAAAAATTACTAAATTTGAGTTTAGTACAAGTTATGGATTATTTGTGTACATTATCAAGAGAGATACATAGAAAATATAATGAACTTGAGAGTGGTTTGGTGGAATAACTAATTGATAATCTGTCATCCGCACTAATACAAGAATATAAAATCGGACCAAATACCCTAGGTTCAATTTTTACTTAATTTAAAATATATTTACGTTCTTCAATGGATAGGTTCCAACGAAAATTTCATCATCAACATCGAACATTATACTTCATGGATGATTTTTATAAAAACATTGTAGTAAAAACTAAGCCACCATTATGAGATGATAAATGGTTTTGAATTTATCTACAATTTCTTTAGCTAGATTAGACCACGATAACATCATTCTCAATCCTCGACATTGATGGTTTTATTTTTACACTTAACTCCAATGTTGGATTCATAACGAGCTATCTGAATTACTGTGTGAAACTGATTATTATAAAATAACAAGAAAAGAATAATGTGTTGATCCCCACCACATTCTATATTCATAGAAAAATACCTAAATATGTCATCCACTATTTTAATTATTATCCCATGTTCACCATAAATATTAGGAGGTTATTAATCACTAAAACAAAACATTGAATCATGGAATGGATGAAGACTTCACCAAAGCTTTAAGGTAAACCATAGATCCTAGTCCGATACCCAATATTTAGGTACTCAATAAAACATTATCAATTCCTTAGTATATAACCAAGAAATATGATCAAGTGAGATATATTATTTTTTAACAATAATGTTTAATGAATTTTTAATGTGACTTAATTCAACGAATATAACATTATGAACATTAAATGTTTCAGGAAGTCTAATGAAAATCACATTTTTATGTTTTCCACTTTTCATTATAGTAAGTGTAATGGTTGTAAAATACCCTTAAAATTATATCTATCAAACTTAACATGATGATATACACAGAACCAAGATTCATACTTTGAAATATCTATTTCCCTACTATCCCACATCAAATGTCATTTCAGAAATATAAACATCATCATTCTCCCAAGATATATATAAAATTATTAACAATGTGTATCATCTAAAAACTCCTTATTCATGTCTTCAAATTTATGGGACACATACATGGTTAAAAAATATTATTAATACATTATAATAAATTTTGAGCACTGGAACAATTTTTACTTACATTTGAAAATCTATATCTTTCTTCGCACCTTTGTAATCTTTATATGGATTGATGGTCAACCACTTATTTTACAAGAAATTTTTTTCCACTTCCTTAAAAATTCTCATATCCACCCATTATAAATCTAGAAATATTGTATATTCTATAATCCACATCATAGATAATATAACATGATAATTTCATCTCAAAGCCTCAAACACCTTATATTCTATAGTAGGGTGATAATGTATTAAATAATATTAATATATAATCAACTCCATCCATCTTATTTTGTGAATATTCAACTATTCATGAGTGAATATATATTTCAAAATTTTATTATTTGTATATATTACAAAAATTCCCCTAAAAATAAAATTTTACCATATCATTAATGAAATAAATAACATCAATAACCCCAAATCATGAATTTTTTTATGTTTTTTCATTGTCCTTAAATTTTGATGAGGAATAATCTATAACCATATATTATCTCATCATGATGTATCATAGTCCATTTTATGACTCATCATTATCATTCCAAAAAACATCTCAACAAGAGGGTAGTTTAAAATATATGTGTGTTAACTATCCTACTATTGAATTAATTTTTTTTATCATTTATCTATCCAAAGGAATATCACTCACTTTTGAGTAAAATTGGTGATTGGATTATATATCCAAGAGAAATTATCTACATAGAATCAATGATATGAAGATAAACATAGAAAAAATTGGATTTAAATTATAGTTTTTGGTTTTTTCAAACTCTCAATAAGAATCATATTTCATGTTTCAAAAACTATACCATTTTCTTCAGATTTTATGAACAAAAAATGAAACATTTTATACGTAAAATTTTCAGTAGCTAAGTTTTAAAATAATGATAAAATTACATAGGTTTTTTAAATAAATCCTCAAGGGGACATTATTCTCCCAAATTCACATGGATTATATAATAATATCATTAATAAATACTAAATGATTTAATCAAGGAAATATGTAAAGAATATATTCATTTAATCTTAAGTGATGGTGGAGTAATTTTAAAGGTAAAATGGAATCACTATAAATATGTATTGAATATTCCACATATAAAAGAATATAATGGGTATTTCATCAATTTTTATTATTAGATTTTAATATCTAGATCGAAGATCATTCCTGGAAAATATTAATCTCCTCATATTTTATGAAAATAACTATCAATAAGGGGAAAATGAAACATATTTTTGATAGTGATATTTTTATGTTCCTTGTGATCACTAGAGAGACACATTGATCCATCGTTCTTATTAATTAAAACCATTGGTGGACCATAATAGGACTCACTTTTCCATATGAATCCCCTCTCAATATACTCATATATTTTGATCATTAATAAATTTCACTGAGTTGGGTCCATTCTATATGAGACATTGAAATAGTTGTAGCAGCAAACCTGAGTTCTATTGAAAAATTATCTTCACATATCAGTTATGTAGAGACACAAAGCTTGATGTACAAGGACATTTTATTAATTTACGTAAATCTTAATACATTAAAAAATAGATGTCCAAAGACAGTATTTGTTTACTATATTTGGAAACATGGAAGATAATATTTTAATCACGGTGAAAGATCTTCAACTTCTCCCATTAGGTTCTTCATATTTTTTTAACTAAAACCAATATTTATATCCTGGGAAAAAGAAAACATAAAAAGGGCGAGCTCAAGTGCTCAATAAGGTTAAAATGAAAAACCGTAAAACAATCCATAAATATTTGAACGTAAAAACTTTTGCATAAATTCTAAATATCAAAATCTTGAGAAATGACATAGAACATGGTAGTATATAAGGCATAAATCATAAAGTAACATTAATCATGATAAAATAACATGGGAATAAAAAATTTATTTGTGGAAAACAATTATGCACATTATATTATTTCCATAGTATCCACGACATTACTGTCACGACCATCATAGTAGACAAAGTCCATTACTGAACCGAGTTTACATGCTGTTCCAGCCTTGTATTACTGAATCAGATTTACATTCCATTCAAACCATGTCTATCTCATGAGATAAAAATCATTACCCAGTGCACTGGAGGTCAATATAGGTCACGTCCATCTCATATTTATATCATTCTTACATGTGCCAAAAAACAATCATAAATCATTCATCTTTAGCCAATGAATAAAATGGGTCTCATAAACATCATCCCATAGGGACATAATCCATATAAAACAAATGAATTTCATTTCATCATAATAAAAATCCAACCATGTAAATAATTGATAAATTATACTTGAAACATAAACATGATAAATAATGTCATCTTAGATGGGAAACAGTTTTTATAAAACACTTGAAATGAATTCTTGAGGAAAACATCCTTTCTTCTTCAAAATCATTTTATTTTCACAAAATTTCACAAAAATTGAAAATAAAATGATTTAATTGAAAATAATCATGAAATCATGTAGTTTATGCTTCATAAAGAAAAGGCCTTATGAAACTATAAAAATCTATTCATTCTGTATAAGTTAAAAAAACATTCTCCTCGTACATTTACTGAAAAAGTGAAAAAGTACCTCTTATGGTAACCAAAAGAAAGATTCCCTACATACCATGTAGTAAAAGAAAAAAAGGGTAAACATGACTTTAAACATACAATGATGAAAACTAAAAATTTTATGAAAGCATTTTTTGAAAAAATGGGCATAGATGATAAACATAACCCCCGTAATTACTTACAAATAAACAATCTCGGATAAGAACGAGATTTGAGTAATTATCCCTTACCATAGGTCTGATATGATTTGTACATGTCTGAACCTCATGTTTATGACTTAAATAATGTCATTTAATTATTCCATAATCATATTCATTGTTAGGATATAATATATGGTCATATTCTTATCTTCTTATTAGAAGAATTTCATTGTTACTTGTTATTCTGGTGTTCATTGCATTATGTTCTAATGCTTGTTTTGTCAAATAAATTCTTATTAATATTTTTAGGTTATAGATTAATCATTTAAATAATGGTTATAGAGTAATATATATCATATTTATTTACTAAATCCATTTATATAATCATTATTCAATGAAGATCATGTAGAACGAGTCACATCACATCTTGGAGACTATAGGCCGTACGTACGCACGAGCGATGATGTCATTCCCATGATTGTTGAATTGCATTGAAGTGAATGGTGTATAATATATAAGAATAAATATAACATTTCAATAATAATATATAGTTATTTTTACCATCCTTATACCCATCCTAGTATGTTAGTGATGAAATAAAAGATTACACCACGGCATGGGGAAGGTAAGCCGTAAGTATGCATGCTTGGTGATTTAATTTTTTCACAGGATGGATAGAAGATATAATATGGTTGTTTCATATTCATAATAACATATCAGTATACAAGTGATAGTGGAGTTATTACATAATAATGAAATAACTCATATAGTGGAAGTAGGAGAAGAAATAAGTTTGAACGAATTGGTAAAGGATATTACCTCTTCTTCAACACGCCTCCTCTTAACCTCCTCTTAGGGCATTAAAGTTGGTGTTTGAAGAATACCAGGACCTCTAGTAGGTTTCTAAAGATGTGTATATGCGAAATGAGCAGGGTTTGGACGAATTTGAAAACTCAAAATTGGTGCGAAGTGGAAGTGGAGGAGGTTCCCTTTAATAAGGGAGAAGAGGGGCACCTTTGGAAACCTAAAAAAAAATTAATTTATAATAAATTCCAACAACACATAAAAACCTCCAAAATGGGTCAATTAGAATATGAAATGAGATAGGGTTGTAATCTAATCAAACAATATAATTTAGAAGTGTTTTATGTTTATTTTAATCCTTATCATTTTGATTTATCTTTATTTAATATATTTAATTTTATTTGTGATAATAATATTCTAAATATTAAATTGTTATAAATACATACTTATATGTTCTAAATTTACGGTAATTGGATAATTTATAACCTTGTGGAGCATATAATTTTAATATGTAATATTTAAATATTTTTTTTGTTTTTAAATAATTTAATTATATGTTATTTTTATAAAATACCTATAGTGTAAATTTTGACACTATTCAGTTATTTGAATTTAACTAAAATACAGACACAGAATATAATTAAAACAAAATATTTAATATATTCCTAATATTTCATATTCATATAGATAATTCGTGGAGTACATTAATTACATCATATAATATTTATAGTGATATTTTTAAAACTATTTATTTGGTATTTCTCATAATAAAATAATTACTACAAAAATTTTGTATAATTATTTAATATACTTATTCTTTTCATAAATAATAAAAAAAATTATAATGAAGATAAATATAGTACCTTTATTAAGAATAATTTTAGTCTAATTTATATTCTAAAATAACCAACCTTTAAAATTTTATCTTTATTAAAGTATGAAGGTGACAACATTGACATCATTTTAAATAAAATATTTTAAATGTCATAATATTTTTTATAAGGATTCAAATGGTCCAAAAGTCTACCATTTGATGGATAGGGTATAGATAGACACGACCAATATCCTGCAGTCATGTTTCTGGTCTTTTTGATGAGTATTATTATTTTTATAAAAACTATATTATAGATTTTTCACTAAATAAATAATTTCTACATCATTGATGTATAAGCTATAAAGATAGTTATATATTTCTTAAAAATTATAAATAAATTACCATGGTAAATAAAACTATATTTGATTTTAAATCAGTATTTATAACTGAATTTATATTCTGTATAACCTCATATGATAAATAATTTTTTTATTAAAGTTTGGGTGAGTCATATTTCACTTTCATTTGAATAAAATAAATTAATTGTCTTTATCACAAACAAGTGTGAGATAATAGATACCATTTCGACCCAAGAATATTTTAGGACGAAATATAATCATCCAATTATATTAATACAACTGTTACTATAATTTTATAATATTATTTTTACCTTTAATTACATAATTTACCTTTAACTATGGTAAATAAAATTCACCGTAGTTACTATTGAAAATTCTAAAAAAAAAGTATCCTATTAACATAATTTGGACCTACTAATTCAAAATATCAAATCCATTTTTCCAAATTCAAAACATAGACGTGGGATTAATTAATTTAAAATTAATCTCTTTGTCGAAAAAAACAGGTTTTTCATTAACACATTACAAAAGTTTGAATTGATTTTACCTATTAATTCAATGTAAAATTAATGATAATGATATAAATTATATTAAATGGTAAAGGTATATTCTATTTATACTTTAAAACATGTTTTATTAATAATTTAACCATATAAATTATCTCGATGGAAAAAGTTTTTTTTAAGTAAAATTTAGCGTGATTTTACTATTCATCAAAATAAGAACGTTGTGAGAAAAATATTAAAACATTATCCAAAGTAAATTTTTATATCCTTATTAAAAAAAGAAGTTCATTTTTTAATTGATCTTATAAAATTGTCAAAACTTATATTTAAAATTGGTGCTCCATCAAAAGGTGGTGAAACTGCATATTTTGAAAAATATTCCTTTTATCTGAAAAATTGATTCTATTCTCATACCTCATTCCAGAAAATGTGCAAGATGAATTATAATGTAATAAAATTCAAAATGAGGTTAATAATATTCATAATGTCTAGTTAATAATAATATTATAAAAATATACCATTGTTTAGTGAAACTCGGTATTGTGTACAACACACGTGATTGAGGAAGTTCTCTCTTGGGTGTAACAGAAGCGAAGAATAGTGTTGCGTATAATACATGCTAATATATTGTCATGTATATCACAATATAATCATTCGGTATCATAAAACACAAGACATCAAAGAAAATAAAAATAATATTTCTCATAAAATCATGGGGTGTTACATTCTACCACCCTTAAAATGAATTTCTCCCTCAAAATTCATCGGGGTTACAAATCATTTACTACATGTATGTTTCATTCATAGAAACCCACATCATAATAAGGAATACTAAAACATAATTTTAAAATGGAACGTTAGAAACATAAAAGATACCCAAAGTAACTCATCACTTGGTTTCCCAATTTGAGAATATAGGTGAAGATATGGATATGGAAGTGAAATCTAACCATCATGTTTCGATGGAGAGTGGTAGATAACATGTCAATAAAAAAGAAAACAATAAAAAAACCATAAATTTGAAATTATCTAATGTACCATCTAATTCATCAGATATGAGGGTACTAGGATAACATTTTTGGATTTCGAGATCATTTCTTAAAAATGATGAATTTTTTCATAAGGAGAAATACATACAAGATTTTAGTGTAATATCATGGTTGTTAATTCCATGAAAAATTTCCACATCATCTCATATTTAATGAAATGAGGTTGAATTTTTCATTCTTGAAGTATTAGTAGATAATACGATATAATGATAGGGTATTCCATCTGTCTCTATCACAAAAAGGATAGTACAATATTTTAAATATACATAAGTCTGTCTATGGTGAGGTTATTCATATTTGGTTACAAAGGTGGACTTATACATCATGCATCATAAGAGTTAATAAAATAAAAATAGTTTCTAATAACCATGGACATCATGTAGGCCAGTGGTAGGCGATAAAGGCCTGTCTCACTTTCATTGTGTGTTCGATTCCCACATCCTTGTCCAACGTGTTGTGTTGTCGCTCATCCGATGGGATGAGCTTTTAATAAAACTATAATATTATAACAATCAATAAATAATATCAAAATTTTATAGCCTTAAACAATAATATATTATTTCTAACTTAATCCATTCCAATCTTTAGTCTTATCCAAAATTCTTTTGTCCAATCTCATAGTATAAACAAAAATATTACAAGATATGCCATCTACCAAGCATGTAAATACCATCATTTATCGCCCATATATCAGAAGATATATATTGTTGGTCACATTCAAAACATTTGAATACCTTAATCGTGTATTCTATTAAAACAAGAATGACCATATAACCTTAGTGAAAATATGATTTCTGTCAAAAGTTAACTCTTTCTACATACCAAAATCCAGGAATTTCTAAATACTCAAACCATGACCTCACTTTGTCCTTATATCAGGAATGAGATCATTAATACTATCAAAAATATTATTTTCTCCTTATCCCATCATTATTGGAATATCATCTATTTTTCAAAAATATTTCAATCACTTTCCATGTTTACCAGTACCATATAATTATTGAAATCCATAATTTACCAATAAATAGATATTCCATTATTCCATAATACTATAAATGATATTCCATGATACTATTTTGAAATCACATTACATAAACACTTAATTATTCCACCACATCATTGTCAAAATAAACATTGCATATAGTTATTGCATGTGACTTCCCTTTGTCCTTTGCCTTAAAAGGTTTCTCACATCGATCATCAATGTCCCTTGGGTTAAGTCATGGATTAGAATTATGCCACATTTCCTTGAACTTGAAGCATTGTAGTGTTGGTGTAGCGTTCTCAATGGTCTTTTCTCTTTTTATGGCATTGGAAACCTTTTTACAATTACTTCTACACTCATCTACTCGATAACCTAATTTTCCACACATAAAACATTTTCTAGTCCCTTTAGGTCAATATCCACAATGCTTCATTCCACACTTTCAGCATATAGAATCATTCTTCTTATTTTCACCATTGTTTTGAGATTTTTCCTTGAACTACATCATTTGTTTCATGTCAAAACCATGAGATGGATATGCAACACCAACTTCCACTACTACCTTGATAGCACCACGTACAATTTCTTTGTAGCAACTGAATTCAATTATAATTAATTCCCTTTGAAGACTTGGTTTTAAGCCACTGAAGAATCAATCAACTTTACATTCAGGTAGGACGATAAAGACAGACGCATACCTTACAATCCTTGTAATATTCACCTCATATATACCAATAGATTCATCATCCTTTTGATTATGCTCAAATAACTCCTCTTACATCTATGTTCAAAGAATATAAAGGAAGTACTTATTGAAAAACAAGTTCTTGAACTCGCCCCATTCCATGGATTTAATCTCATTTCGGGGCCTTGTATTGTTAATTAGAGTCAACCACTAGTCTAATTCACCTTCTAAAAGGTAAACAACCAAAATGAATTTTTCATGCTCTGAAAAACGAATTATGGAAAGTATTTTTTCTATGGTACTGATCCATTGTTAATAAACAAGTGGATTAGAAGACCAACTGAAAGAAGAATGACATTGCCTCATTAAGGTCTCAGTAGAATATTGTTCCCTTCTCTACTCATTTGGAAGTGCAGAATGATTCATAGCTTGTGTAACTATAGAAATAATATTTTTCAATCCATCTCCCATAAAATTGGTTTGTTCAAGAGTAATATCACTACATTTTCCATTACATTGATCAACACGGTTCCTTCGAGTTCTAGACATCGTCTAATACCCAAAATGAATAGTGTGAGAGGAAAGAATCATGCTAGGAAAACAACATAATAAATGGGAGTACTTTAAATCTCTATCATATTAGATTTAATACTAGGTTATTCATTATTGTTATCATAATTATAGGATTGTAAACTATAATTATAATTAACAATGGGGACATCCTTAGAAATTCCTTAGAAATATATCTAGGGATCTCACTAATGTTTTCACATCCTATTTTCCAAAAGTTAACCAAGCCTTCACTCTGATACCAACTATAGGGACACAAAGCATGGCGTACATGTAAATTACATTGCTATTGAAGAATACATAATACATGAAAAAAACCGATGCACAATGACCGTATTAGTTTAGTGTCTTGGGAAACTCGAAACATAATCTTCTAATCAGTATGAAAGATCCTCAACATCTATCATGAACTTCTTCCCCTTTTTTACCTAAAACATTTATTTATATTTTGGGGAAAAGAAAAAATAAAAAGGGTGAGCTCAAATGCTCAGTAAGGGTAAACATGGATAATCATAAAACAACACATAATCATTTGAACGTAAAAACATGAGCATAAATTCTCAGCATAAAAATTTTGAGCAGGGACATAAAACATGTCCATACATAAGGCATAGATCATTAATAAACATTAATCATGATAAAATATCATTGGAATAAAACATGTAATTATTGAAAACCATTAAGAACATGATATGATTTCCATAGTAGCCATGGAATTGCTGCCAAGACCATCATAGTGGACGAAGTCCATTATTGAAACGGGTTTACATGATGTTCTAGCCCTATATTATTGAACCAAATTTTCTTTCCGTTACAGCCATGTCAATCTCATGAGATTGAAATCTTTACCCAACATATTGGAGATAGATATAGTTCCCACTCATTTAATGTTGAAATAATTCTTACGTGTGCCACAAAAGAATCATAAATCTTTCATCATAACCTAATGAATAAAATGGTATTAATAAACATTATCCCATCATGACATAATCCATATAAAATAGATGGATATCATTTGATCATAATAAAAATCAAACAATGTAAATAATAGAGACATTATACTTGAAACATAAACATTCTAAATAAATACTTCTTAGATAAAAAATTGTTTTGATAAAAAACACGAAATGAATTATTTTGTAAATTATCATTTCTTCTTAAAAATCATTTTTTTCATTAAATGCCATGAAATTAAAAAAGAAAAGTATTTTTTTTGAAAATAATCATGAAATACTATAGAGTAAGATACATAAATAAATAGCATTATGAAACCGTAAAAAGTACATTCATGCAGTATAAGTTAAAAAAACATTCTCCTCGTACTTTTACCGAAAAACTAAAAAATGTACCATGTATGGTAATCAAAATAAATATTTCCTACATACCTTGTTATAAAAGTCAAAAAAGGGTAAACATTACTTTAAACATACATGGAATAATAGAAAACATTTTATTTAAGTATTTTTAGAAAACATGGTCATGGATGATAAACATAACCCCAGTAATTACTTATGAATAAACAATCTCGGATTAGAACGAGATTTAATGAATTATACCTTACCGTAGGTCTGATATGATTTGTACATATACGAAACCTCATGTATAATGATTTAAATAATGTCATTGAATTATTCTAGATTCATATTCATTGTTATAATATCATATATGGTCATATTTTTATCATATTATTAGTAGTATTTCATTGCTACTTATCATTCGGGTGTTTATTGCTTTATGTTCTTATTGGTGTTTTTTAAATAAATTATTATTCCTATTTTTAGGATATAGATACATGATTTACCTAATTTATTTATAGTAATATATATCATATTTATTCATTAAATTCTTTTATATAATCATTATTAATTGAAGATCTTGTAGAACGAGTCGCATCACATCGTGGAGATGGTATGATGTACGTACGCACGAGAAATGATATCATTCCCATGATTGTGGAATTGTATTGAAGTATATGGTGTATAATATTTCATAATCAATATCACATTAAAATAATCATATATTATAATTTCTTCCATCCTTATACCCATTCAAGTATGTTAGTGATTAAATAAAAGATTCCATCACGACGTGGAGACGGTAAGTCGTTAGTACACACACGGGGAGATGTCATTTTTTCATAGGATGGATTGAAGATAGAATTTAGTTGTTTTATATTCATAATAACATATAATTATACAATTTATAATGGCGTTATTAATTAATATTGAAAAAACTCATATTGAGGATGTAGGAGAAGAAATTAGTTTGAATGAATCGGTAAAGGATATTACCTCTTCTTCGACCCGCCTCCTCCTAACCTCCTATTTGGGCACAAAAGATGGTCTTTGAAGAAGACCAGGAACTCTAGTAGGTTTATAGGGAAGTGGAAAAGTGAAATTGGTAGGGTTTGGTCGAATTTATGATTTCAAAATTTGTGTGAAGTGGAGAGGTAGGAGGTGCCCTTTTATTAGAGAGGAGATGGGCACCTTTGGAAACCTAAAAAATATTAATTTATAATAAATTATAACCCCAAATAAAAACCTCAAAAAATGATTAAATTGGAAGATCAAATGATATAATGTTGTAATCCCATAATCCAATAACATTAAGACATGTTTTATTTTTATTTTAAATCTTTTCATTTTGATTTATCCTTATTTAATCTATTTAATTTTATATGTGGTAATAATATTATAAATCATAAACTGTTATAAATACATACTTATATGTTTTAAATTTACCATAATTGGATAATTTATACCCTTTTAGACCATTTAATTTCAATTTGTAATATTTAAATATTTTTTTGATATTTAAATAATTTATTAATAAGTATTTTTATAAAATACCAATAGTGTAAATTATGACACTATTCAATTATTTGAATTTAAATAAAATACAAAAAAAATTATTTTTGAAAAAAAAAATTAATAGGTTTATAACATCTCATATTCTTCTAGAAAATTCGTGGAGCACATTAATTTTTTCATATAATATTTATTGTAATATTTTTAAAACCATTAATTTAATATTTCTGTTAATAAAATAATTACTACAACATAATTGTATAATAATTCAATATACTTATATGGTTCATAACAATTAAAAATAAAATAATATGATGAAGATAAATCTAATAGATTTAATAATAATACATTTAGTCTAATTTAGCTTCTAAAACTACCAACCCTTAAAATGTTATCTTTATTAAAGTATGAAGGTGACAACTTTGACATCATTTCAAATAAAATAATATAAATGTCATAATCAGTCTTATAAGTCTTACAATGGTCAAAAATCAGACCCTTTGATGGTTAAGGTATAGTGATACTCGACAAATATGGTGTGGAAAAGTTTATGGTCTTTTTTTTGGTATTATTATTTTAATAAAAACAATATTATATATTTTTAACAAAATAAATAATTTCTACATCATTAATGTATAATCTATTAATGTAATTATATATTTCATAAAAATTACAAATAAATTATCATGATAAAAAAACATTATAAATTTCAAATGAGTATTTAAAACCAAAATTATAATCTATATAACATTATATTAAAAATAATTTAATTATTAATGTTTGACTGAGACATATTTCACTTTCATTTATATAAAATAAATTAAAGGACTTAATCACATACAAGTTGGTTCTAATAGATTCCATTTCCACCCGAGTATATTTTCGGACAAAATATAATCATCCAATTATATTATGACAAGTGTTAGGATAATTTTATAATAATATTTTTACCCTTAATTACCTTAATTATATTTATCTGTGTTAAATAAAATTTACAGTAGTTACTATTCATATTACCCAAAAATTAAAAGTAGCCTATTAACATAATTTGAACCTTATGATTTCAAATATGGAATCCATTTTTCCAAATTAAAAAAATATAAGTTTCTGTTATTAATTTAAAATTAATTCTGTTGTAAATAAATGGGTTTTTGTTCAAAACATTACAAAAGATTGAATTGATTTTAACAACGAATTCAATGTAAAATAAATGATAAGGACATATACTATATTAAATGGTAAAAATATATTATATTTATAATTTAAATAAATTTACTATTATTATTTAACCTGATAAATTATCTTGATGAAAAAAGTTGTTTTTAAGTATAATTTAGTGTGTTTTTACTATTCATCAAAATAAGAACGTTGTGTGAAAAACATCAATAATTTATCCAATGTAAATTTTTATATCCTGATTCAAAAGAATTAGTTTATTTTGTATAATTGAACTTATAAAAAACTAAAAAATTAGATTTGAAAATATGTGTCCCATCAAAAGGCAGCAAAACTGCATTTTTTGAAAAATACTTCTTTTAACCGAAAAACTCAATTTGTTCTCATACACCATTCTAGAAATTTTTTCATATGATTATAATGTTATATAATTCAAAATGCGGTTAATACTATTCATAATGGCTAGTTTATAATAATATTTTAATATTGTATCACTTTTTAGTGAAACTCGGTATTGTGTACAACACACCCAATTGAGGAAGGTCGCTCTTGCGTCCAACACAAGCCAAGAATATGGTTGCATATACTACAAGGTAATATAGTGTTGTGTATAGCGCTACATAATCTTGGTGTAGCATACAACACAAGACATCAAGGAAATTAAAAAATAATATTTCTCATAAAATCATGGGGTTTTACAATTGGAATACTAGGAAAATATACAATAAATATATTAAAAAACTCATAAAAGGGAATATCTTTTATTTTGAGTTTATGTGTAATTATATGAGATAAATACAATTTTTAATAGCAATCAAGATCCATATAAGTAGTAAATTTACATTGGATGTTTATATTTACCATATAAATGGTAAATGATCATTGGTTTGGTTTAGAATATCCAATGTGACTACCTTTACGTAGAAACTGATGTGTATTTATTTTAAATAAATACATTACATGACTAATATAACAAAAAATTATACTAGAGTCAAAATACACGTATTTTAATGACGAACAATCCCACAATCTCAATCTGAGTAGAATCATAGACTTGTTATGGGATCATAATACCATTTGTTGTTTTCAATATAAATTAAAAATTTAATAAAAGAGGTGGTATTGTGATACACATATAAAATTTCTCAAATAATAGGGTTGGTAGTTACATATTAAAATAAAGTTTCATAAATTCTAAATTGTAATTTTTTTATATCTTCCCCGACATCATTATCCGCATCAGACATAGTAATATCTTGATGTTTACATAGTATATGGGCTTAAGATGATTCTAATTTTGATCTCTGTCATTAACCATTGTATTTTATCAATAATTTCCATTATTAATATAATCATTTCATTTTAAACACTAGAGGTTTTTTGGATCATCCGGAATTTATTTATATCTAACATTAGCTAACTTCATTTTTCTATCACTTCAGTATTTGATTAACTGATGACCTTTGTTTCCACAAATAAAACATTTAACATCCCCCTTAAGAAAATTCAATTGATGTTTCCATCCAAAATGTTGGAATAATGTAAAAAAATATTCTTCCCTTCATGGATTTTTTATAGTTTTCGTTGAAATTTTTAACTCCATGAGATTTTAAAATATGAACATCATATTCGATAGCATGTGTGAAACACAACATCAAGCATCCAAGAAAATATAAAATTCTACGAATTTTTGACAAATTAATATAAATTATCTCTATCAAATAGTTTATATTACAAAAAAATTAGCTTTCTCTACATGGAACACAATGTTTATCTTTCAACACATGGAATCCAATGTTTATCTTACATTATACAGAACACTGATTTTTACTTGTGTTACAAGCTTGATCATGTTTTGAAATTATTTAAAATTTAAATTATCTCCTAGATGTTAAATTGGGTATTATAAATATTACATACTAACTCATGACGATATAAGGTTGAATTTATTGGTTACCAATTAATTAGAAATTAAAATAAAATCCAATTTAATATAACGAAAATGTATTTATAAAGAAACTATTTTTATGAACCAAATGATTTTTATCATGAAAAATTAAATTAATTACTATTAGTGAATTATCTTAATCAACTTTATACATTATATAGTTATTAAAAAATTTATATTCATCAAATAAAGTAGAAAAATTTAAGATATGAAAAAAATCTGCTTTTACATATAAAAAGTTATATTTTTCTAAATGTAGTTTTGTCACTTTTTAAAGGATGAATAATTTTAAAATTAAAATTTGAGACTTTTACAAATATCAATTGAAATATTTACCTTAATGTTTGATAGAATAATATAAAAATTATCTTCTGGTTAATTTTTGGAAATTTTCAAGAAGATTCAATTTATAATGAATAATGAAAAATGATGGATTTTAATTTAAATCTATATTTTCATTTAAATAATTTATAATAGAAAATTATATATTAAATTGTATTTCAAGTTAAATTAGATTAATTATTCATATATTAATCTACTTTAGGTCATTGTAATAATACTCATATTAAATTTTGATCAAATTTTTTTTCATTATTTTGATCATTTTCAATTTAAAAATAGGATTTTTTTCACCATTATAAGATAAATTTGAAATTATATTCTGCCACTTATGCCATGACCCATCCCCCGGAGCTCATGCAGTGATAACCTCGAGCCAACCTCCAATAGGCAAGGGGATGGAAACTAGCACAAAGTAGGAATATCCCACAATTGGGATGCATTTTTCAAAAAACCTATATACACAAACACACAAATCCAAGCCATAGATGCAGGAAATTAAAAACACAAGGTAAATAAAATTCATAAATAACACTAAAACCCAACAACAAATTATGATATAAAGTAATGTAGTATTGTAAAACCGAGGAAGAATAAAATACCATTAAAAGAAAGTAAACTGCAAAGTATGACATGCAGACAAGGTTACAGAAGACATAGTAGAAAGATGACGAAAACACCTTAGATCATTGGATCTCACAAGGCAGAATCTAGTACTAGTCCTAGTATTGTTCAAACTAGGACTCCACCAATGCCTCAGTCAACTTCATAGGACACGATACATATAGGAAAATCCCATGCAGGGGTGAGTAAACCAATACTTAGTAGGGGACCCTAAAAAACATAGTAAAATACCACATGAAAACGCCAATAACAATATTAAGTAGCTCAAAATAGGTATATTTAAACAACCCATATGACAAGAACACTTAGGTATTCTTATAATGGATTATATGACACAATTTCCCATCCACTTCCAGCTAAATGGTTCTTCTCGTAGCATGCCCGATTCCCAGGGATCCCACTCCTTGAACTATATGAAAGAAATCTTGTAAACTAGTATACAAAAATTATCTGAGAGAACATATGGTCTCGATATGTAATGAAGTTTCCCTAAGATGTATGGACACACTGAGACTAGGTGTCTCGATATCACAACAAATCCTTGGTCATAGGTATTTGTTCAAGGCACGATCATTCTGGGGGAACTCTCTCCTAGAGAAATGAAGTCATTACAGACGCTGGAAAGAGGTCCTCTTAAATTGGGACCCTCTTAATAAGAACACACTGAGAAACAACCCAATCATGCCTGAAAGGTTAATTCATGGAGGAATGAATAAGAACTCTATACACAGATAGGGGGTCCTTAACCGAGGGATCCCTGGGAAAAATCCTAGCCCTATTGGAATTATCGTCCTAGATAGGGGATGAGTTCCCATGTAAATACCGGTCACACCGATACCAAAAAACCTATATAAGGTACCACAAAGAGAAGTGAGGACCGACTGGGACTCTCGTTGAGATCCATGCTCCAGCCCGTGGAGTCACTGAGAAGTGGGGTTGTGCCAACACACTTCAGAACATGGTTCATTCTCTATGACAGGATTGGTATCCTATATTTAACCATTATATAGAATCCCAAGGTTATTATTTCTATCTCTATTATCACCATATAATCCAAGATCGAGATCCTATATTGATCCCTTATATGAACGACAAATTGAAGGCCACTTTCCCCTATAGCTCTAACTATCAATCCCCAAAGCCATCTTTAAATAACTGCCTCATCAAGAGGGTCCCAACTCCATTGAAGACTCATCATATAGACATTCACATTCAATGTTATAGGAATTTTCATGAAAAGTGGCTGGTTGGGTCTGGTTGTGTTCTAACCCATCCTCTCCAGACCGAACTGACCGACCCACTACGCCGACCTCCACCTACTTGTCGGCCCGACCTGGTTCTAGTCCTCCTGCCCAAACCGACCGGCTAGTGTAGGCGAGTCTTCATTGTCTGGGCCAGTGTGGCTTCCAAATCACCGAACCATACCGCTGGTCATCGCAGCATCCTACTATAGCTGTTTGGTTGGACCATGGCTCTTCGGCCGCATAACTCTTCTCACAGCCATGTCAGCTGAAGACTGCCATTGGCCACCTATCATTGGTCAAAGTTCACCACCCGTGATGTTTTCCATGGGATCCTCCACTGCTCTGGCACGTGTCCACCACCCATGTCGTTGTGCCGATGGCTTCATCTGCATGCCACCAGAAGTGCTCTGGGGGTTCGTTCATTGATCCATAATGGGTTTCTGAATCCACGGTTCCCCATCATCACTAACATCGACATCAATACATACTAGTATCCTTTCTAGTGAATGGTTATTTGAGAAGTGATAACCCTACAACTTCCTCAATCCATTATCCACCATCGTCATTGCATATCCATCATTCTGAGTCCATCTTGGATATGCGATTTCAAATCATTGTTCCACATATTGATTGCGAAATGATAGATCGATCAAAAAATATTGAGTCATGAGGAAAATGATTAATGTCATTGATGAAAAAATAATGGAGGATGAATGGAATGAATCATCAAAGATGAACAGAACATGATTTATGTTCTTCTCAATCTGGGTTTGTTTCCACTAGAATAGTATGCCAAAGAAATAACCATGATAATCTCTCCTTAAAACCCCTCAAATATAACCCTCTGGTAAGAACGACTGATCCACGGATGAAACAAATTGAAGGTTGATCCACGTTCATCGTTTAAATTACATAATAGGGACTGAAAAATTTTAAAATGGAACTCTTACCTAGATTTTGGACCACCTGAAGATATAGATTGATGTTGCATCATCACGTCGATCTTTGATCTGATGGCGTTCGTCGATTCTTCATCGCTAGATCTAATATTATCCTACGATATTTCATCACCAGTTGGAGGGACTCCTCCTCATCATCATAATAAAAATATAGGGTTCTTTAGAGATTCAACAGTGATATGAATTCCACCACTGGACCTTTCCCCTTATTAAATGATGAAACATGTTAATACATTTTATTGTTACTATTTTTCTTTGAAACTATGTTTACATGATGCTTCATTTAATAAACGATAAGGGGTTCCCCCATCATTGATTCATAGCATCACCATGATGTGAATCATTAAAAGGAAATAATATAATCCTTTTAATGTTTATTTTATTATCCTTTAATAAGTGCCCAAAAATTGTCTTTTACCCTCAACTCATGTCGGTCATGCTTAGGCTCTGTCTATCGAAATAACATCATAATGAACTCAATGGTACTCTTAGATATCCTATCTAAGAAACCAAATATGAGTTATAAGTATTTGAAAAATAAAAACAATTTATTTACTATTATGTCATTTTTGGGTTTTGTCACTGGAGACCCACGCTGAAAATATTGAAGTCACTCCTAAGGTAAACCTTCCATCACGAACACAATGGAGCCCCCAAATTTCTAATCCAGACACTCTTTTAATAATTCTATAAGCTTTTCAAGAAATTCATTCATGAATTCTATTTAAAAACATAACATTTTTTGATGAATCATTCTCAGAACTCGAGGCCTCTAAATCCCACGATGTCTCTATACATGGTTGCATAATTTACCAAAAAAATTGCTACAAATATTATAGATAAAATCATAATAGTTATATTTTGTATATCTTAAGGCTTTATATCCCAAAAATCCAACCATGGGACACCTAAACATATGTGGGAACAATCCGGAACATGATCCCTCTTACTCCCATGTGCTCTTCTAGATATTCTCGTGCTACCACCTGGAACACACTAAAGGGAATTGACTAACCGTAGAAGGTCCCCTCCTACCGATTCTCAATCTCCCTAACCAGGATGCAAATTGAGCATCCTGATTTGAAACAACCATCTATGGGATTCTATGGATTGGTGCTATATTTCATACAGAGCGAAATCTCATGATCTCTTCTAAACTCTGCTCCTAAATAGCTAAAAAGAAGGCCCACATGGTCAGTCAGTCAACAATCACCAAAATTTTATCATCCCCCTATAAATACCTGATAATCCCATTATGGTGTCCATTGATAAAAATTTTCACTCCCTTCCTAGAACTACAAGGAAGGAATCAGCAACCCTTTCCATTCATAGGGGCTCGACAAGGTGAGATGAGAAACCACAGAAATGATTCAAACAATATCTCATATTTTTATAACAACAGGTAAGCATAGCTTCAACCTGTTCCTTCATTATCAGTTTCCTCATTGACAACAACTTTCTTATCAAAATTCATCTCATCACTCTAGGTATCCACTTCTACTAATGTACATGTAATGAAAAGAATGATGTTCTCTATACCTTTCGAATATCCATCAGTGGTATTGCATATATAAAACTGACCACATGTTGACTCACAGTCAGTATCACTGAGATGTACCTACCTAACTCATTTATGTGTTGATGGGTAACAAAAAACTAATAGAGATAAGATACTCTATCTTTATCCATGATGGGTTACTACTATGAGGACAACCTCTTTGATTCCTCGTTCGGTAACTGCTAATTGGATTTCAGCTGAGAGAATATTCTTCCAGGTTCCTCTTCCCTTGAGTATAGACAAACTCTTAGTCATATTAATTGAGGAACATTAGGCATCGACTCTATCTCATGTCCCTTACCATCTATGATAATTCATACTTGATTAACTTTTGATCAAAGAAGACGATGAATCGCCCTCCCGTTATGTAGTATTTCCACTTCTTCAATGTGAAAACCACCAATGCTAGCTCAAGATAATGGGATACATAGTTTTTGTCATTAAATCCATCTCAAGATTCATTGGATTCACTAATACTCAAGTATATGTATAAGGCCCCATCCTTAAACCTTGCTTAATCTTGAGTTACTTCAAAAATACACGTTGACGATCTTTTCAGGTTTAGATTTTTAGAGAATTAGATCATAAAAAATGAATTACATTCTACATTTAAAAAAAGTGGTTACATAAAAGATAGTACTAATTTTTCCCATAAATGGGAACATATTTAAAATTAAACATTGATTCTTTTTTGACACTTCCTTGACACTATCATCACATCATGTACCTTTCCCTTGACCTGTGAAAAAGATTTCAAAAACTTGGGATGAGCATAAAAAGCTCAGTAAGGGATATAAAAGTACGAAATGAAAACATTAGTCAATGAATGAAATCATAATTTTCTCATAAAACATAATCCCATACCTCATAAAATCCTGAATAAATCATAGAAATCATAAGACATAAAGGTATCTTGAGGCATTCATAACATTCTTACATAGTGAGTTACCCCCTTGGTTACGTTTGGAATACCCATCACAGTATATTCCCTAAATATCTTTGGATAACCCTTAACATTTAACTCCTTCACATTACCCAATTCATTGGAGAGATATATCGGGCTCACCCGCCCTTAGTTTATCACGGAACCACCTGTCTTCATAACAATGACCAAGAACAATAACATAATCTTATCACATAAAACATGCATAAAGGAAACAGAACATTTCCACTTTTCAATCACAAGATATAAATAAAACAAATTGATATAAAAACATTATGAAAACCATTTAAAATACCAAAATAAATGAAAAGAAAAACATGGTATTTATTTTTCATTCAAAAAAATTTATGGCTTGTAGAGGAAGCCGAAACTCAAATAATGGTCACGGCGGTGGAGAAGTTGTTGTCGCCGCATACGTATGAAAAAAAACATTCCTTTTGTCATTTAGTAAAAGGGTTCGTATAAAAAAATAATCCTTTTGAATAAATTTAAATTTAAAATGGGTTTATACACTGCATAAAATAAATTTGTATATAAAACAAAATATGCATCAATGAAGGGAGATTGAGACGATGTCCCATACAAAGACGATATCCTCGAATTAAGGATAAATCAATTACGTAATTATGTGTGACAAGTGAATAAACCATATATAAGTGGATATTGAGTGTAAAACAATAATAGATCATTCACACATATTCATAGAATGACATATTCAAAGGGTAAAAGTTTATCCTAATGAATAAAAATAGGGTTAAGAAGTTCCCTTACAAAAATTCGACAGCCAAACGACATCACTTCAAACATCAAAAAATGAGTTGACGAGAGATAAAAAGGGTATCTCATAACATGGACATAAAATTTACATCAATAAGGATATATAAGAACATATCCCAAAATTAAAATATGTAAATTAAAAGACCCAACAAAAGAAGTCTTTAAAAAGTGGATGGTGAGAGGTTCCCTTACCAACTTGGGTATCTTTCGAAACATACAGCCCATGAAAGATGGACAATACAAAATTGATATAAATACTCATTAATGAAATTATATTACACAAATAGTATAATAATGGGATATACATATAACACTCAAGGATATGGTGGAAAATGTAGCATAAATCTCATGAGAATAAAAGTGAGACGAAAAATCCCTTACGAAAACTTGGCAGCCTAACAGCACCACTTAAAACATACAAAAATGGATTGATGAGATCAAATAGGGTCTCTAATCATATTAGCATAAAATTTAAATAATGAGTAATATAAAATAACATCCCCCAACATAACAAAGAGGAGCTTAAAAGAAGAGACATAAAGGAGGGTAATTATAAAGAAAGAGAGTGGTTGGATTCATGACGAAAATTTGACAGCCTAACGGCGCCACTCAAAACATCCGAAATGGATTAATGAGATAAAATAGGGTCTCTCATCTTATGAACCTAAAAAGTACAGTAAGATTAATATAAAAGAACATCCCAATCATAATAACGATGAGCTTAAAAGGAATGACATAAAAGAGTGTACATAAAATGAAAGAGAGGGGTAGGATCCCTTACTTCGTATCCGACTTGACTCGATCGTTGTTTAATTTCCAAAATAATAAATTTGAGTTAATTTATACTTTCTTAAGAACGTTTTTCAAGTTAATTATTCATTTTATATCACTTATTACTATTTCATGAACACTATGTAATTATTTAATTTAATAATGTTCGTTTTAACGATCATTACTACTTGAGTCAAAAATAAACTCTTTATAATTAAAATTATGATCATGGGGTAAAATATCCATTATATCCAGAATTATATTAATTATTTAGATATCATATATATCCATTATATACATTAATTTATAATATTACATAATATTTAGAGATAAGAAATGAAATGCACCGTTCATGGAGACGGTAAGCCATACGTACACATGAACGCTACATCCATTTCTATTTCATATTTAATTTAATTAAAATATAATGATACATAATAATATTATAATTCCAGTATGGTAACATATATAATATCATTAAATCTATACTTTATACGTACCACATATGGTATTAACGAATCAAATCACTTTGAGGGGGCGGTATTCACACTTCCTAAAATGAAGATACCGCGTTTACCCCAAATGGAAACCATAAAGTTATGCCGGAAATGAAAAATACAGAAGCTTATGGAAAAAATAAACATATTATATATCATATATAATTATAGTGACATCTTAATGGACACCTTTGAAAGTGTTAAAAGAATATTGAACAATCATCGTTTCGTGAGACAGAAATTCACCATCCATAGAAACATTATGTTCTTTAACCATTATATATATGTGTGTGTAAGCGTAGCTCGAATCCTTTTTATAAAAAAATCCTAGTATATGGAAGATACAGGTGTTGTTACAAGAGAAATTAATAAAAAGAGTTTAGCGGGTTGGAGAAGCAAAATAAAACAAAAGATCACAAGGGAAGACGTTACCATAAAATCAGGTAACTCCCTTTGGTTTGAATAAAAAGGGATTCTTGAAGAGATTCCTACCTAAGGTAAGGCTTCTAGGATGAGTAGAAAGATGTGGAGAGACAAAATTATCATATCTTGTCCGATCCAAAGGCTTGAGAGGTGTGGGTAAGGAGGTAGAGGTGGGGGCCTTTTATAAGAGGAGAGGAGGGGAACTCTTGGAAAAGTATAAAATGTTACCTTATTTTCAAATGTGTTTCGGATTTTAAAGGTCCCAAATTGATTTATTTTGAGGATAAAGTGATAAGAATTCTAAATCCACCCATCCAATAGGTTTTTGACATGTTTAGGTATTATATTTTACATTATCATTTCATTTTATTTAAATTGTTAAATAATGAGGTATTCGCTGCATCATCATGATGTTATAAATAATTTAATTTATTTAATGTATAAAAATTATAAAAACTATACTATGATGTATGAAATCTTTTTAGAATTCCAATGACTATTTATAGTCAAAAATCTAACTTGTATAACCCATGTAAAAAATTGTTTTAGTAAAACAATACATGTTTTTGTCATTTTTACTTTTTTTGACCAAAGACGAATCCATTAAATATGGAGATCAACAGAAGTACAAGTATATAACCAAGGTGGGAAGTGATCAAGCCAGAGCAGATCTCATAAGGAGGGCCAATGGCTGCCAGCTGGTGAGCGGCCTCGTTCCCTTCCCTTTTGACAAATGTAAAAATGCAGGATGTGAAGCGTTTCCTGAGAGATTGAATAATCCGAGTGATGGATACAAAAGATTGTAGCCTACCATCATTGAGATTAATGGCATTGATGATGGTAAGTCTATCTGATTCGATGTGAATTGAGTCACATCCACGTTCTTTTGCAAAATTTAGCCCAGTGAGGATGGCGGTGGCTTCCGCAACTGAGGGCTCCCAAAGTGCGTGGAGTTGTTCGTGTTTGGCTGCAATAATATGTCCATGGTTGTCCTGGGCTAGCAAACCAAGTCCAACAGGTCCTTCATTTGGGAGGGAGGCATACAAATTAATCTTTATAGTCCCTTCTGGTGGGGGCACCAATGTTGGAAGTGAGGAGAGGGGGTAAAAGATCTTTGCTTCTCGGTGTGGTGATGCCAACCCGCAATCCAAGATGATGCCTGGTCAACCCAAAATCTGGTTGGCCTAAGAAAAAGATTGAAAATGGATTCATTACGCCTGTCCTAGATAATCTAGGAAAAAATGCATAGGGAGCCTACTTTAGCCGGTGAAAAGGAGGAACACCATCACATCATAAGATATGTATGATCCGAGGAAGCGTCTAGGTAATGATCCATGGAAGATCCCCAGCAATTCCAGACCTCCTGGGCCCCTGGGCATTGGATGAGGGCATGAAGTGAGGATTCAGGGACAGATGGGAAGTAGGGGAATGATATGTTGTTTGAGAAGTGTCGGAAGGCTAGGAGGCTCTTAGTAGGGAGGATACCAGTGCACACCTGCCACCAGAAATAGAGGATTTTAGGGGGAACATTAATCTTCAAAATAAATTTTTACGGCCTCACATGTCCTTCAGTTGTCTGAGCACCGAGAGCGAGCAGGTAACCAGATTTCACCGTGTAAGCTCCCGAGTTCTCATTGGTCCAGTAGAGATTTTTTGGGCCTGCATATGGAACACATGGGATAATCATTATAATCCTTCTTTCCCTCTCATTGAACCAAGAGTAGAGTTTTTTCCAAGCACCACCCCCATCCCCTGATCCGAAAAAAGTCATCGGACTGTGGCGTACTTAGATCCTAGATGGATAGGAAATGATGCCCTCACACATGCCGAATCAATGAGCCAGGGATCAGTCCAAATGTTAATCATGGAACCATTCCCAACCCTCCATCCTATTCCTTTATTCAGAAGATTGAGAGAACCCCAAATGCTTCTCCAGAGAAAACTGGGTCGACAGCCCAGATGGGAGTCCAGGAAATCATTGTGTGGGAAATATTTTTCCCGGAGAACTCGTGCGCAGAGAGATGATGGATGATTTATAAGGCGCAATTCTTGTTTATCCATCAGTGCATCATTGTAAAGAAAAAGGTCATGGAATCCCATTCCGCCTTCAGATTTGGGTTGGCAAAGTGTAGTCCAAGTGATCCAGTGGACTTTATTTCTTCCATCATTACGACCCCACCAGAAATTGGCTGTGGTGGAGTTAATTTGGGAAATCACCGTAGCATGAAGGTTAAAGATAGACATAAAATAGATGGGAACAGATTGAAGAGCCACCTTAATGAGAGTTTCCTTGCTGGCTTTGGAGATTTTTTTGGGAGTCCATCCTTGGATTTTTTCTCAATTCGATCCACAATAGCTGTAAAAATTTCATTCTTGGATCGACCAATCACTATCGGGATCCCAAGATACTTATGATGCTTTTAAACCATAGGGATTCCTGCTATAGAATAGAGTTCTCCTCTTTTGGGATAAGGGACTCCAGAGTTGAATGAAATCTCTGATTTTCCCTGGTTGATCGTTTGTCCTGAAGCCCACTCATTCTGTTGAATCACCTGGAAGATGGATGTACACTCGTTGTGGGTAGCTCTAGAAAAGAGAAGGCAATCATCGACGAAGAAGAGGTGGGAGACAGAAGGAAAAGTGTGACACTCTTTCGCCCAATGAATTCTGTGAGATGAGGCTTCCCTGGAAAGGAATTTAGAGAAAACATCAGCCACCAAAATATAAAGGAAGGGTGAAAGAGGGTCTCCCTGGCGAAGGCCCCGGGTTGGGGAGAAGCCTCGAGTGAGCACCCCATTGACATTAATACGGAACGACACAGACGAGACGCAATGTATGATAATGTCAATCCTTTTGGTGTAGATACCCATCTTACGCATCACGAATCTGAGGATGTTCCACTCCACTTTATCATATGCCTAATCCATATCCAATTTCTAAGCCATGATATGTCTCTTTGCTTGTGAGCATGTTTTCATGGAATGAAAAACTTCATGGGAATAATGGAATTATCAGTGATTAATCTCTTTATCACAAAATCACTTTTATTCTCCGAGATGATATCGGGTAACCACAGACGCAGTCGATTAGCAAGGATCTTTGAGAAGATCTTGTACGAGACATTGCACAGACTGATAGGTCGAAAGTCCGAGACCACAAGCGGTTTTTTCGTCATGGGAATGAGGGTACGGACTGTTTCATTAATAGAAGACATGTCCATTTTCCCAGCCCACATATTCCTCATCAGATTTCATATGTCTGGGCCTATAATGTGCCAGTAATTCTTGAAGAAGATGGCATGGAATCCGTCCATACCCGGGGCCTTAGTAGGGTGGATTTGCTTCAATTCCTGGAGGGTCTCGTTATCCGTCACATCTTTAGAAAGATGTCTATTAATCACATCAAAAATAACTTGTGTAATGAAATCCTCTACCTCCGTATAAATTTTGAAATGTTGACATGTGTAGGTATTAGATTTTACATTATCATTTCATTTTATTTAAATCGTTAAATAATGAGGTATTCGCTGCATCATTAGGATGTAATAAATAATTTAATTTATTTAATGTCTAAAAATTATAAACAAAATACTATGATGTAGGAAATCGTTTTATCTTTCCAATGAATATTTATAGTCAAAAAGCTGACTTGAATAACCCCACGTAAAAATTGTTTTAGTAAAACAATACATGTTTCTGTCATTTTTTCCTTTACATTAAATAAAAGGCATAAATGTCATTATCTTACCCAAGTGGCTCCATGGGGTCCCAAAAATCGACCCATGGGTTTTCTTGGTCTTCCATGACTCATAAAATAGGGTCAGGACAAGTGTCAATATATTTTCATTTTATTATAATATCATTTTTACATTAAGTCACACTAATTACCTTTAATCGTGATTAATAAATCATAAAAGTTACATTTCATCAAAAACTATATTCATAACATTGAACCACATTTTAATTAATAATGAAAATTATTTATATTGTATTTTTGAAATTCAAATCACAGAATTGGTAAAGTTCCATTTAAACGAAATATCTGTTTTTGTAACTACCACTTTGTGGTTTCACTATTCAACAAAAATTAAGGTTTTTCAGAAAAATGCCAAAAATTCACCCTATGCTGTATTTGATATTCCGATTTCAAAAATGATGTCTTTTTTACTAGATTCATAACATAGAAGTTTCATTAATTAATTTTATAATTAAATCCCTCTGTCAAATCCAATAGCGTGTTTTTATGAAAGACTATCTATCAAAATATTGACACTCGTTTATGTCCAATCTCAAAGTGATATTAATTCTAATAAGCACCATTGGATTAAATGGTAAAAATATATTCAAATTTCACATTAAAAACAATTAAAAATATTATCTAATCATATAAATATATTAGATTAAAAGGGGGTTTTGAATTAAAATACAAATTTTTCACTAATCATTAAAAAATGAACTTTATTGGAAAAATACCAAAAATTTACAGTAATTAAATGTTGATGACCCGATTCTAAAGAAGAATTTTATTTTTTCAAATATAACACAAAAAATTTTCAAAAAGTGGATGTAAAATAGTTTCACCATCAAAAGGCGGTTATTAGACCTTTTAATAAATATTAGAATGTTTACGCTTAAAATTGGATTCATTCAAATTTTTAATCCTCTAGCATTTATTGTAAAAAAGTAAAAATATTTGAAAAAAATATATAATCAATTTTTATTTAGTTCTGATCATTCCCGTCATTATAACAGCTAGGTGTTAACTAGCATATATAATAAAATTATTTTATTATTGGAGTGCAAGGTAAGATTTCAAAGGAACTCGTTGTTGTGTATTTGGTAAGCCATCGAGCATAGCGTTCCCGTTAAATTAATATTAAAATTTTATTCAAAAATAGAGATAAATATAAAAATGTCATATTCTTTATTTACCTGGGGTGTTACATCCTTCCCCCTTTTGGGAATTGTGTCCTCTCAATTTTAAAATTGGGCTCGGAAACATCATTGAATGTCCCACATCGGAACAAGATTCGGTAAAACAATCACATTAAAACATAGAAATAGAAGTACAGAGGTCACCTGAGTTAACCCATACTAGGATTCCATGTTGGAAAACATGGATATGGAAGAAAAAGAAAAGGGTCATGTTCTGAGGGAGAGTGATAGAAAACATGTTTAGGAGAAAGTTAACCACAAGAAAATCATAAACTTGTGGTGGATTAAACTGTATTCGATTCCATAGTATGAAAAGTTAATATAAATATTTTTTGTTCTATGTTACTTTTAATTAAGGAATTTATTTTTGATCTTAAGGAAACATACTTACATGTCATGTAGACTTTCAACTTTTACTAGATTTCTTACACAAACTCATACTTTCATCAAAAGACGAGTATTTAGGAAGACTTGTTCGCATTAAGAGTACTATAATCAATTTCATGAGAATAACCTAATCCAAAAAAGAGAACTATATATTTCCCATGTCTTTAGACCCTTACCAAAACCAAAATTGTTAGAATAATATCAGATAAACCAGAAAAGGATAACCCTTTATAAAATGAAAATTTACTATTAATATCCAAAATTTGTCCAACAAAACCCAAAGTTCAACGATGGCCATTCGATAAACAATTTGTCCATAAAATTCTTCAACGTAAACCAAAATATGATGAAAACCCAAAAATTTGAAGCATTTAGTCACATAGCCTTTCAAGGTACAAATTATCACTTCTCTCCAATTAACATCAGTTTCTCTAAAAGTCTCATTTTTAAATGTAATTAACCTAATCACAAATCCTCCATGATAGGTTAATAATTTCCATAGATAACCCAAAAAATCAACTTAAACTTAATTAGTAAAATCATATAACTAAAATGAATAAGTCATACTAACGAGGGACTTCACGTAGTCTAGTGGTAGGTGATAAATACCAGTCGAACATTGGTTGTGGGTTCGATTCCCGCGGCTTTGTCTAACGCGACGGGTTGTCACACGGTCTGCGTGGTGTCCTTTTTATAAAACTCCAAAAATAACCCTAACATGTTTAAACCTCAATAGTTTCCTTATACCTCTCATTTTCATCCAAATTTATTACAATCTCCATATCTTAATTCTTAAAGTCTTATTCCACCACAATAAAATAAAACGATTCCCAAATTGAATAACATCATACCTTGAGGATGGAGTCCACTCGGTTTCATCATCATCTTGTTCACGTAGATAGATGTCCTATGCATTAAAAAATTATTTAGAGATCCTTCAAAATCATTTGCTTCCTCCATCCAAATACACCTTGTACCATATGGGTCATATGGGTGTTCATAGAAAAACAGTTTTGGAAAATAATCAAGTATGACATATAATTACAAATCATCTGATAAAACATGATTTCCATAAAATAGTCGGATAGAATTTGAGTTGAAACATTCAATTATTGGTCCTTTTAAAATACCATAAGTATGTGATGAGAGAATATATTTTGAAAGCAAATATAAATAGGTTACGCAAGGGTCTCCTTCCTCAGCACCATTTTTAAACTCATAATATGCTTAAAATTCATGTGATAAGGTAAAATATTTGAAAATACCTTGATAATATTTACCTTTCTTGAAAATATGAGAATATTGTGAAAAATAGTATTCGTCTAAATACAACCCATGATCCATGATGATAACGAGGTATAGTGGAGGTGTTTGATATCTCAAACAACTGCTTGAAAGAGAGTTGTATGCTAGAAAAAGTTTCACAATCATCCGAACATGACTTTTCAATAATTATTGCAAGCATGTCATCAAGAAGAGATAGGAATTTCGTTTGAGATCCTCCCCCTTACATTCATAACTGATTGTACTTGAGTTGAAAAAAGTTATAAAACAAGGATTTAACTGAAATAATAGATATAGGGACTAACCATGTGTCTAACAAAAACTCCCAATCACTAATGATGTCTAAACTGACCATTGATACCAACTATAAGGCCTTAGCCTTAATCCATACTTAATCTTTATTTACTTCAAGAATACACGTTGAGGACCTTTTCAGGTTTATAGTTTTTGATAATTTGATTACAAAACATGCATTACATTATACATTTAAACAAATTGGTCACATAAAAGATAGTAATCATTTTTCCCATCAATGGAAACATATTTAAAATAAAACATGGATTCTTTCTTGACACTTCCTTGACACTATCATCACATCATGTACCTTTTCCTTGACCTCTGAAAAACGTTTCAAAAACTTGGGATGAGCATAAAAATCTCAGTAAGGGATATAAAAGTACGAAATAAAAACATTATTCCATGCATGAAATCATAAATTACTCATGAAACATAATCACATACCTCATCAAATCGTGAATAAATCATAGAAATTGTAATACATAAAGGTAAATTGAGGCATTCATAACATTCTTACGTAGGGAGTAACCCTCTTGGTTATGTTTGGAATACCCATCACAGTATATTCCCTAAATATCATTGTAGAAACCTTAACGTTTAACTCCTTTGCATTTCCCAATGCATTAGATAGCTATATCAGGCTCACCTGCCCTTAGTTTATCATGGAACCACCCGTGTTCATAACAATGCCCAAGAACCATAACATAATCATATCACATAAATCATGCATAATGGAAACATAACATTTCCACTTTTCAATCACAAGATATCAATACAACACATTGATATAAAAACATTATGAAAACCATTTTCAATACCAAAATAAAAGAAAAGAGAAACATGGTATTTATTTTTCATTCAAAAAATGTTATGGCTTGTAGGGGAATACAAAACTCAAATAATGGTCACGGCGGTGGAGAAGTCGCTGTCACCACATACGTACGACAAAAAAACCTTCATTTTGTCATTTTGTAAAACATATCATATAAAAAAGGTTACTTTTGAATAAATGTAAATTCCAAAGGGTGTTACAAACTGCATAAAAGAAATTTGTGCGTAAAACAAAATATGTCTCAATGAATGGATATTGAGATGAAGTCCCATACAAAGACGGTATCCTCGGATTAAGGATAAATCAATTACGTAATTATGTGTGAAAAACGAATAAACCAAATATAAGTGGATATTGAGTGTAAAAAAATCAGAAATAATTCAAACATATTCATAGAACGACTATTCAAGTGGTATAGGTTTATCCTAAAGAATCAAAATTGGGTTAAGAAGTTCCCTTACAAAAATTCGACAGCCTAACGGTGTCACGTCAAACATCAGTAAATGAGTTGATGAGAGATAAAAAGGGTATCTCAACACTTGGACATAAAATTTACATCAATAAGGATATAGAATAACATATAAAAACATTACAATATGTAAATTAAAAGACACAATAAAATAAGTCTTTAAAAAGAGGAGGGAGAAAGGTTCCCTTACTGACATGGGTATCTATCGAAACAAACACCCCATGAAAGAAGAACAATACAACATTGATGTAAATACTCATAAATGAATTTATATTAACAAAATAGTAGAATAATGGGAAGTACATATAACAATAAAAGGAAATGGTGGCAAATGTAGCATAAATCTCATGGGAAGAAAAGTGAGACGAAAAATCCCTTACGAAAACTCTGCAGCCTAATGGCGCCGCATAAAACATCCAAAAATGGATTGATGAGATCAAATAGGATCTCTAATATTATTAAAATAAAATTTATATAAATAGGAATATAAAGTAACATCCCCCAATAAAAAAAGAGGATATTAAAAGAAGTGACATAAAGGAGAGTACTTAAAATGAAAGAGAGAGGTTGGATCTCTTACGAAAATTCGGCAGCCTAACGGCGCCACTCAAAACATCTAAAATGGATTGATGAGAGAAAATAGGTTCTCTTATCATATGAACATAAAAATTACATTATGATTAATATAAAATAACATCCCAATCATGATAAATATGAGATTAAATGGAATGACATAAATGAGTGTACTTAAAAAGAAAGAGAGGAGTAGGATCCCTAACCTCGTATCCGACTTGACTAGATCGTTATTTAATCTCCTGAATAAAAATCATGAGTTAATTTATACTTTCTTAATAACCTTTTTCAAGTTCATTATTCCTTTTATATAACGTATTACCATGTCATGAACACTATGTAATTATTTTAGTTAATAACGGTTATTTTAACTATCATTCCTCCTTGAGTCAAAAATAAACTTTTTATAATTACAAGTTTGTTCATGGGGTAAAATATCCATTATATCCAGAGTTATAATCAATATTTAGAAATCATATATATCATATATATCCATTATATACATGCATTTATAATATTAAATAACATTTAGAGGTATGAAAAGAAATGCACCGTTCATGGATACGGTAAGCCGGACCTACGCATAAACGCTACATCCATTTCTATTTCATATTTAATGGAATTAAAAAATAATTATAGATAATAGTATTATAATTATAGTATGGTATCATATATAATATCATTAAATCTATCCTTTATACGTAACACATATGGTATTAACGAATCAAATCACTTTGAAGGGGGGGGGGTAGTCCGCACTTCCTAAAATGAAGATATCGCGTTTACCCATAATGGAAACTATAAAGGTATGCCATAAATGAAAAATACAGAAGAATAATGTAAACTTAAACATATTATATATCATATATAAACATAGTTACATATTAATGGCCAACTTTGAAGGTGTTAAAAGAATATTGAACAATCATCGTTTCGTGAGGTAGAAATTCACCATCCACAGAAACAGTATGTTCTTTAACCATTAGATGTAGGTGTGTGTAAGTGTTTCTAGAATCCTTATCATAAAAACATAATATTATATGGATGATACAGGTTTTGTTACAAGAGAAATTAATAAAAAGAGTTTATGGGTTTGGAGAAGCAAAATAAAACAAAAGAGCATAAGAGAATATGTTACCATAAAATTGGGTAACTCCATTTGGTTTGAACAAAAAGGGTTTCTTGAAAAGCATACTTCCCATGTTAAGGCTTCTAGGATGCGTAGAGGGATTTGGAGAGACACAATTATCATATCTATGACGATCCAAATTCTTTAGAGGTGTGGGTAAAGAGGTAGAGGTGGGGGCCTTTTATAAGAGGAGAGGACATGCACTCTTGGAAAAGTATAAAATGTTACATTTTCGTCAAATGTGTTTCGGATTTTAAAAGTCCCAAATTGATTTATTTCAAAGATAATGTGATAAGAGTTCTAAATAAACCCATAAAATAGGTTTTTGACATGTTTAGGTCTTATATTTTACATTATCATTTCATTTTATTTAAATCGTTAAATAATGAGGTATTCGCTGCACCATCAGGATGTCATAAATAATTTAATTTATTTATTGTCTAAAAATTATAAAAAAATACTATGATGTAGAAAATCGTTTCATATTTCCAATTACTATTTATAGCCAAAAATCTAACTTGAATAACACCATGTAAAAATTGTTTTAGTAAAACAATACATGTTTCTCTCATTTTTACCTTTACTTTAAATAAAAGGCATAAATGTCATTATCTTACCCAAGTGGCACCATGGGGTCCCAAAAATCGACCCATGGTTTTTCTTGGTCTTCCATGACTCATCCAATAGGGTTAGGACATGTGTCAATATATTTTCATTTTATTATAATATCATATTTACCTTAAGTCACACTAATTTACCTTTATTCGCGATTAATAAAACATAAAAGTTACTTTTCATCAAAAATTATTTTCATCCCATTGAACCACATTTTACTTAATAATGAAAATCATTTATATTGGATTCTTAAAATTCAAATCACAGAAGTGTTAAAGTTCCATTTAAAGGAAAAATTAGTTTTTGTAACTACCACTTCGTGGTTTCACTATTCATCAAAAATTAAGGTTTTTAAGAAAAATACAAAAAATTCACCCTAAGCTATATTTTATTTTCCGAATTAAAAAATGATGACATTTTTACCAAATTTATAACATATAAGTTCCATTGATTAGTTTTATAATTAAATCCCGATTTCATATCTAATAGCGTGTTTTTAAGAAACAATATCTATCAAAAGATTGACACTCGTTTATGTCCAATCTCAAGGTGATATTAATTACAATGACCAGAATTGGATTAAATGGTAAATATATATTCTAATTTCACTTTGAAAACAATTGAAATGATAATATAATCATATAAATAAATTAGATTAAAAAGGGGTTTTGAATTAAAATACAACATTTTTCACTATTCATTAAAAAATGAACTTTATTGGACAAATACCAAAAATTTAAACAAAGTAAATGTTGATGTCTAGATTCTAAAGAAGAATTTTATTTTGTCTAATATAACACAATAAATTTTAAAAAAGTTGATTTAAAAGAGGCTCACCATCAAAATGTGGTAAATCGACGTTTTAAAGAATATTATAATGTTTACGCTTAAAATTGGATTCATTCAAATTTTTAATCCTCTAACATTTATTGTAAAAAGAAAAAATATTTGATAAAGATATATAATAATTTTGTAGTTAGTTATGTTAATTCCCGTCATTATAAGGGCTAGGTGTTAACTACCATTTAAAATAAGATTATTTCATTATTAGAGTGCAACGTAAGATTTCAAAGGAACTCGTTGTTGCGTATTGGTTAAGCCATCGAGCACAGTGTTACCTTTAAATTAATATTAACATTTTATTCACAAATGGGGCTAAATATAAGAATGTCATATTCGTTATTTACCTAGGGTGTTAAACAATGATATGACATGTCCCAGATAAATGGGCCTTCTAAAAGCATTACTTACACTTCAAGATATTCTCTTAAATATGGTACTCTCATAGTGTGTCCAGAACAGTTCATAAGTTTTTTATGTGTACCTCATTAGACACCGTGTACACTAATATTTCATCAACGAAGATCACCTACGGTGTCTTAGGGTGAAAATGGGTTCTTACTAAGCCCTACTTCTATAATTCCCCCATCAACACCCTCATCTCATGAAGCTCTTAGGGAGCCACCAGATATACTGACGTAAATATCATTGCCACCCCGGGTTGTTGATCAACATATAAGTATAAATCTTGATAGAGAGGTAAACATGTAACATCCTCTAGGATGACTTCTTTATAATCTACCATCACTACATACCTTGAGGACCCATAACATCCACTGCATTGAAGTTCTCATTCTCCAATTGAATAGAAATTTGCATCAACCACATCTGGATGAGTATTTCAAGAGATGCAAGGACTTCCCCTTGTAGATGGAAGGAAATATAGCATTATCACTATGGAAGAACAAATCCCTTTTTCCTAAATCAATCATTCTGATCATGTTCTGTATATTTAGTCTATACCGAGAATGATATCTTAAGGCCTCAATTCCACTACCAAGATATCCCAACAGAAACTCTCTCATATAAGATTTAGGTTACACGATCTGCACCAGTGTATGGTTATTGGGACTCTGATAGTAGGAGTCTATAAACATGAGTTCCATGTCCATAGTTTAATGGTAACCGTTATGTATCAAAAAAGAAATGTTTCCAGAAAAGTAATCACCAGTACATGTCTCTACAAATACTGTAGAAAAAGTATAATGACACAAATCATACCATTAATCATCGCTAGTGTCCTGGGTTCATAGTCATTGTTAGTCATGTATTGACCACCTAGTGGTGGTGTTGGTGGTACCACATCAAAATGCTGGCCACATCCTATTTCTTCCCTAGCTCTCCTCCCTCTTCTATCGCCTGGAATATCCTTTTTCTCTTAGCGCTACCTTTTCCATGGTGGTTCATCATCTACCTCGCTGACTACATCATGAACATTTGGACAATATCACTTGAGATTCCCCCATTTTCGACAAGAAATGAAAATACTTTTCATCTTGGAACAAGGTCAACCCTGAATCTTCTAACGAAGCCTCTCGTTCTGTGGCATACATTGCACACTTTTTATTCGTAGGGACTGATTACCATGAATCACAATAGATCATAACTTGGAACCCTGTGACACACATTTGAACCCTACAACCCATTATCCTGCAACAAAATAGCCATCTACAACTCATTCTATAATGCTTCATTTACCTGGACCACTAGAGGTGGTCTTCTAACTGGCCATCAGAAGAAATGGTCACATGTAGACCTTCCTTAAGAAACAAAGCTTTGTGACTAGCTCCCATCAAGGAGGGTTTTTTTATAATGGGTCCAAAATACTGATCCTAATAAGTAAACAGTTCAATATGGCGTTGTGAAGACATCGGGATAAAAATAAGATGTATCGCGGTTAAAAGAGTATACCTGGTGAGCTAAATCATGAAGGACATGTAAAACAAAACCCATTCCCATATGATGAATGTACATTTATTTTTTCTTATGACCAGTGTTTTCATGTACTGAGTCAAAAATAAGGTTCCCAATGTCCTATTGTACTGATACACCCACTTCCATACTAACGCTGGAGCCTCTGGAATTAATTCCAAACAAGAAACACTTAACAATGTATCCCCAAACCAAACACACAGAATCATGGTCCCAATGTGGAAGTGAACCCACTCTGATAAAACTATATCATGACTTGTCTCTCAAGTCTCATACCGTGACTACCCCAAGCATGCCACCAATTGGCTAGGGGCATGAGATTACCATCGAGTAGGCATATCCCACAAATGGGAGGCATTTTCCAGAGAACATGTACACATGAACATTACTCTACACCACATAGGTTGGAAAGTGAAAACATTAGGTAATGAAAATCCATGCTTACCACTACCACCCAAAAACATAGTATGACATTTATTAAGGCATTAAAGTACAACAAGTTTAGAATAAAATAACACTAAAAAAAAGACAACTACAATGTCAGACCTATAAAAAATGTTACTAAAGCTATAATAGAAAAATTTCGAAAACACATAGTCTCATCTTATCTCACAAGGCACTATCTGGTTCTAGCCATGGTCCTACTTCTGCTAGGACTCCTCCAAATCCTAAATCATCTTCACATGACATGACACATGTGGGAAAAGCTCGTGCATGGGTGATTAAAATGATACTCATTATGGGACATTGAAACACAATGTAAAATACCATAATGATACAACACTATGAATATACAGTCAGATAAACACATGTATATGTCAACAAAGCATATAATAAGAAAATCCATTTATTTTTGTAAAAGGATTCCAAGACACAATATCTCATCCACTACAGGCCTCATGGTTCTGCCCGTAGCATGCACGATTCTAGAAGATCCCACTCCATAAGCTTTTTTAATAAAATCAAGTAGAACAAGTCTACCAAATTTAATTGAGAGAACATATGATCATGATATGTCATGACGTTTCCTTGAGTCTTCTCGTATCATTGAGACATGGAATCTTGATATCACATCTAATCCTTTATTCCTATGATTCTTCTTAAGGAATGCTCATTCTGAGAGAACATACTCCTTGAGATATTATTTCATCAAAGACCCTGGTAAGAGGTCCCACAAAACTGGGTCCCGCACAAAGAGAACACACTGGGAACTATAGGAAAAACACTGGTCAACTCAAGTCTAGAAGGAATGAATAAGATCTCAAAACATTGATAAGGGGTCCTACACCTAGTTCTCACCGGGGGACATCCTAGCCCTACTGGATTTATCATCCTTGACAGGGGATGAGTTCCTATCTAAATATTGGTCACTAACATACAAAAAACACTATCTAAGATACCACAAAGAGATGTGAGTACTGACCTGGACTTTATGTGTGATCCATTCTCCAGCCTGCAGATTCACTGAGAAAGTTGGGATGAGCCAACTCAATTTAGAATACTAGTGATTCTCTATTATAAGAATTCAATTATACATAGAACCTTCGTAGATAATACCAAGGGTTTCATATATATCTCTACTATCACCCTCTATGGTGGGATCGGGATCCTATGTCAATCCCTCATAATTAAGACAACGTGATTGCCGCAAACCCCTTCTGCTCTGACTAAACACCCCCAAATCCATCTATAAAGGTATTTTTCGTCGAGAGGGTCCCAACGCCACAGACATCTCATCAATGAGACTTACAGTTTTAGGTTACCTGCATTTTAGTGAAAAAATCCCAGTTGGGTCTGGGTTGAACTGACCAGACCGACCTGTCCTGGGGTCCACAGACATGACCCGCTGGGTCTAGACTGGCCTGATGCACTGGCCCAGTATTGTTCCACCCACCTGCCCAACCTAGCCCACTGGACTAGGCCTGTCAATATCACTGAGGATTTGGTAGGTTCTGTGTCTGCAAACCACCCTGCGGGTTACCGCGGGGTCCTACCTCTGTGGTCTTACTGGACTGCGTCTCTCTGGCTTTGTGACACGACACACTGCCACATTGCCGATAATTACCACTAGGTACCTGTAGGAGTCCACTATTTTCCATTCATGGTGGTTTCCACATGATCCTCTGCCACCAGAAACAGCACAGTTGTGGATTCTTCCACAGGTCACTAAACATGCTAGAGGGGTCTAGTCTTCGATCTGGAAGAGGTTACGGAATCATTGGGTCACCTTATTCACTACGGTGGTCTCATATCCATCCAATGATCCATTTGGGAAAAAAAATTTGAGCAGTGATATATCTTTCACCGCATCGATCTGTTCACCACATATTCACCGTACCTCCATCGTGTCAGGTCTATGACTGATCCCAGATGTCGGATCGTTGCACTAAGGATCAATTTTGAAATGATCGATCGATCGCAAAATGTCTTCTCACATGGAAAAGGATGAATGCATGCGATGAACAAATAATATTGGGAGGAAATTAATGAATCAAAAAATATAGACACACCTTGACTGATGTTTTGGTTGATCGGGGTTTGTTGCTGTTAGAATGGTTAGCCGTAAAAATAACCAAGATAATATCTCATTAAATCCCAAGAACTAGAAACCTCCCATAGGAATGATCGAACCGTTGGTCAAGATATTCTTGGTTTGATCTGTGTTATTCATTTAAATTAAAAAATAGGGAATGAAAAGATATAAATAAGAACCCATACCTATAGTTTGGATCACTTCTAGGTGTATATTGAAGTAGATTCTTCATGTCGATCCTAGTTCTGCTGACGTTAATCGATTCTTCGTCGCTTGATCGAATCCCGACCTATGATACATCATCACTGATGAGAAATTCTCTAACTCCTATCCTCAGGGAGGCTATATGGTTCTAGTGTGATTCTCTATCATCATGAATTCTAACGCTCGATCCTACCCATCATAAAGGAGTAAACACGTTAACACTTTAACATGTTCAAGTGTTACTCCTTCATTGTGAAACAGCATCGCCACACTACATTATTTAAGAAAAAATAACGGGTTACTTGATCTCTGCATTGCAAGATCACCACAATATGAGAAATTAAAAGGAAAAAAACTAAAAATGTATATGTTAAATTTATTATTATTTTAAAAAATCATAAAAAATAACTTTTACCCTCGACCCGCGCCAGTCGAGGTAAGGTTCTGCATAAGGAAAAAACACCCTCACTAGTTCAATGACACTCTCAGATTTACAATATTAGTTATCATCAATGAGTTATATGTATTTTAAGTATTAAATAATTCTATGAAATTATTATTATATTAATTTATTCATTTTCCATGTTTTTACCCTGGAGACCCATGCTGATTAAAGTTAAGTTGCTCTTGCGGTAAACTTTCCATACCAAGCACAATAGTGCCATCATATGTCTAATCCAAGTACCCATTTAAAAGTTATTAAAAAACTTCAGGAAAACCACTCATAAAAACTACTTAGAAATATTACATTTTTCGACAGATCATTCTGGTCAGACTAGGCCTTTGAATCGCACGCCGACTTCATGACTGACCTTGTTGTTTTCCCAAGAATTTTATAAAAATAGTATCAGAAAATATGTGTTTTTACAACTTTTGTGAGATGAATTTTTAAAATAGAATTACAAATTTTGAATGAATATAATTTATAAATATTATGAATATCAATTTATGAAATTTATTGGTGAAGATATTTATTTTCAAACATTAAAATTTTGAAAAATTCTTTTTTATTTGTGGTTAATCATAAAAGATAATTTCTGAAATTGACCCAAAACTTATCCAAACCAAATTAAAAGATATTTTAATACCATAAAATTTTTTTTATATAATATGATTCACTGCTAGTTTTACATTATCTAAGGGAGATCTCCAAATAGTTTTTATTGGTTTGTATTTACAAGGATTACACTCCTCCCCCACTATTAAAGGAAACTCACTCCCCTCATGTATTCAAACCTCCAAATCCATTTGTATCATCAAATTATTGAAAAATTCACTACCAAAATTCCATCCCATTTTCCAATATTCCGTTTATATTAAATAAATACAAAAAAGTAATGAATTAGCAAACATATACATAGGATACTCGATGAAGATGAAATGTTGATCGAAAAGTATATTTTTAATTTCTTTTTCCTCCTCCTTCAATTATTTTTATACCATGATTACATAAGAATATCAGTATCTTCCATATAATGAGATTATTTTATGCGAGGTTACAACTTACAACTTCACATTATTACAATAAATGTGTTGCAAAATCATCGTTTGTGTGTACAACAGACTACCGCCTCTTGAACCGATGTCGTTCATTTTTACATTATCACCCATTAAGGTTGGTAATAATAAATGGTTTATATTTTTATTTTTTATATATTATATTTATGATATTTTAATGAATATTTATTTAAAAAATTAACTATACCATCATGCATTCAATTATTTGGGAATAAGATAACATCGTATGTGTGTTTGATGGACTACCTCCCCAAGAAGCGATAATATTCTTTGTATCTTTAAATATATTATATTAAGGGATATTTTAAAAAATTAATGATATATATGAAATATTAATGATAATATAATGATAATATATATATATATATATATCTTTTATTTCTTTCAATACAAGGAAGAAATAGAAATAGTTATCCTGCGTAAGTACGACCTACCATCTCCTTGAACAATTTATTTCATTTACTATAAACTTTTTTAAATATTTCTCTAAATACATATATAATGAATATATATGATATTAAAATAATTTTTTATTATCTATAGATGATCAAATAATCATTTATGGTAGAGAAAAAATAATAACGAGTCATCACATACGTGATAAACAAAGCATGTTATTACCCAAAATGACGAAAATAATGAATGATTATTAGTGAACATGTAATAATATGTTTCAAAAGGATAATATATTTGTCAAAAATATCATTATGGTAATATAATAATAATATAAAATTCATAAAATCGTTATATAGGAGGTTAAAGAGTATTCAACAAATGGAAGCGTAATGTAGGGGAATTCTTAACTTAATTTCACTCCATTGGGTTAAACACTTACATTGTTTATTATTTCAAGATAAGAATATCTATGTAATGATTATTTATTATATTATGTCGTATATCCACTTTTTTATATTGATTTATAGTGGAGACACAAAATTGATTCATTTATTAATTCTTATTTCATCATTATGATAAATTTTATGGTTTATTCCAAAATGTCTTTCTTATCGAGATTTTTTGGTAATCAATATTAGTTGAATAAAATCACTTGAAATTAAATTTTATTATAATATAGTTATTAATTAAGATTTTAATATTATATTTCCATTTCCACTATTTTCTTCTAAATTATTTCAGATTATTATGGAAATCAGACACTATTACTCTTTTTAGTCAGAAATATTTTTTATTTAAAAAACAATATTTTCAATAAATGTTTTAAAAAATGTTTTTATATTTTTATAAAATAATTATTAAATAATATATCTAAAATTATTATTGTGTGAAAAAAAATCAAAATAATTTCATAATATTCTCAATATAATGCATGTTTGGAATTTTCCAAAAAAGTGAAAGAAAATATTGGTTAACTAATACGACATGAACATAATTTCTTGTCGTCATGAATACCCACATTTCATAGATATTATATTATGTGTTTCAATTATTTTTTTCAATAAATATTATTTCCAAAATATTATTTGAAATTCTAATTTTTAAAAAGTGATTTTCAACGAAAATTAATTCATATATATATTTTTTTTCAAAATGAAAATGATATTTTACTCATCAATATTTTCATAACTATGTTTTAGAATTTATATTAAATAATGAAAAAAACCCCTTTATCATACTCTAATTGGTATATATTGTACTAATAATATCTAAAATATTCCTTTGGATGTTTTATCCTCACATTGATCAAGTGAAGTATTGACATTCACTTCCTCGATTCATTTTTTTGTTATTAACATTACCTTGAATTATTCACATTCTTGTAGAAATTTAATTTAACTTAAATTTAAATATCACTTATTATGGATAAATATATTTCTTGAACCATATACCAATTTTACATACAGTATTTACGTTCATAGTTATTCTTTTACTGGTAAAATATTGATAAATACGTATCATTTCCTCAATATGAATATTAGATAAATAATATATTCTTTGTGTTTAATCGATTACTCAATATATGAGTAATTATTTTTACTAGTATGACACATGTTTGGGAAAATTTAAAGTATTCCCTTTGATGTATTGGTAGTATCAATATATGAAATCTATTGGAAAAAACACATTCACGTTTAAAACCATGCATTCCCTAAACTATCTTGTAAAAGAACTTAAAAGTAGTATGTCTGAAACCATATAATGAAGGTATTAGCGTTAAAGTTTTCATGTACCTGGCAATCATAAAGTCCCATAATTATTAAATTCCTCCATTAAGAATTAATTGATTATTATCCATGATATTTTTCCTATTAAAAAACAAATGGGTGCATTTCATCATCACTTATTGATTTAAAAGAAAGTGTTTTTAGTTATTTAACATTCCATTTTGATTCTTCTTTATCTTACCATGATATCCAGGTTATTCAAATATATGATGTTTTCACTTATTTTCGTTTTTATATTGATTGGGCTTTATCTTATCTTGATAGTCATGTTATTTAAATGGATTGTGTTTTCAGTTATTTAACATTATATCTTGATTTTTATTATCTTTTTATGAATACATATACATTACATAACCCTTACTGAGAATTTTAGATCACCCTTATTTTATTTCCCTTCCCCAATAATATATTACATTAACTACATAGGATATTAAAGGATACTATAGACTGGATAATGTTATTTTAAAAGAATTATATGGTAGTTATTTAACCAATTATAATTCAAGACTCATTTATGAATATAGTTTACTAAGACTACTAAAAAATTCAATTCTTTGGGGTGAGATTTATTTTATAATTTTCCATTTTATTAGTAGTAGAAATTACCTCCGAGCATACTGGGGTCAGGGTGATATAGTTTGTATCAATAGTTGTTTAATTGAAACTATGAGAAATATATTTAGAAAAGAATAGATAAAAAAACAAACCCTTATGATATACATTATGGATAAGTGTATTACAATTCTGAAAATAAACAATGTTTATGGTTATGAGATCATATAAGAATAAAATTGTCAATATATATTAAATATTTAACTAGTTTTTGGACTATATGTTATTTTTTATAATGATGTGATATAAACTAGTGTTTGTCACCATTTTTAAATGGAACCTAGCATATGGAATGTGAAACAAACCAATGAAAATGATCCAAAGAGTAATAATGATCATTTCATTGAAGGTTTTATGCAAATAATTCAATGGGAATTAGTCTCCCAAATATTTTCATTATATAAATAAATATAATAATGTGATAAAAGTATATATAAATAATTATGTATGTATTATGGATTCAGAGGTAATCATGAGAAGAATATAGAAGCTAAGAAGAAGGAAGATAAAAGGAATAAGGAAAATAATTAGTTCCACACATGTAATAATTGTGGAAAGAAACACTCTAGTACATGATTAATTAAATTTAATGTTTTCATTAAGTGTGGAGATAAATGCCATATGATTTTTTATTCCACTAAAAATATAAAAAGTATAATGTTTATTGCTTCAACTATAAGGTTACTTGGAACTATTAAAATAAATCCAAAAATAAAAGAAATAAACCGAGATAGAAGACGTTGGATCTTGGTCAAAATTATGTTTCTACAATATATTAGGAGGAATAGTTAATTATCATGTGTTTGGATTCACAAATTATGTTATTTACATATTTTATCAATGATGTCTTCATTATCTGAATAATGAAATATATAATAATTATATTGTAATACATTTTTATTAAGGATCTGAATGCATGTTAAGAATGGTACCAAGAAACATGATTCATTGTAAAGTTTTAATTCATGTGAAACACATGATTAAAGAAATGATAACCCAAAATGTGTTTCTAATTTTGAGATAATTAGTTTTGGGTAATAAGATAATGGATATGGATAATGTAAATTTTATATTACTGGATACCATGGAACTAATTAATGATTTTTTGAAAATGTCATTATTTTATCATTTTTGGGCCAAATAAATTATTTTATTTCAAGGAACTTATACAATAACCTGTTTTTTATAATGAATATGGTATAATTAGAGAATTAAGTAGGGCTCTATGATAATTCATGTTTTTTTATATAATACATGAATAAGGTATTCAGATATTTGGTATGTTATTATTAAAAGCCACTTTATTTTTCCTAGGAAGTATTATTTCTATTTAGTAACCATCCTTCTAAATTTTTTGAGACAAATACTGGAAAAGATTTAAGTTTAATTAATTTTGTAATGGTTTATGTTGATCCACATATGAGGTTGTTGATAAAATATTATTACATCACTCTATATATATTTATACATATTGTATAAAATATACTAAAAATTTTGGTTCTGAAAAATAGTTATAGATGAATAGAAAGACATACCGTTATTTTATGGATCTTTTGATATGTTAAAAGTTAATATGAGTGGTTTATTAATAAAAAACTTTTTCTATTTATTTATATAAAGTAATAAGGTATGAATTAGGACATTGATCAAATAAAAAACAATGGATTAAATTTAAATTACAAAATGGAAAAATATCAATAAAGTATACTTCATTATATTATAAGATAAAAATATAATTCATCATCATTAGGATATGGGTCTTGAAAAAAATGTTATCCTAGTACCTTTATTTTTTCTGAATCTATCATCATTTTTATCCTCCCATATTTATGGTTCTGATCCCCTTAATATTCCAATGATCATTCCATTTTTTGGGATCAATGACCTCGATAACCTTCTTATTAAACCATTTATTCTATGTGGATATATTCACTTTTCATCATGGTTCTCTTACTTATAAACCAAGTAATATAATATTCTATATGACCTTGGTACTTCCCATTATCTCTTTCTAGGATGATATTTTAGTAGGCTTTTTACTATTTCATTTTTTCAACAATATGAATTTTAAATACCAAAACCTTGATTACCATGATCATGATTAAATTTTGAGTAAAATGATTATTTATTATAGGTAGAACATTAGACATTGAGATTTTAAAATATTAACCTCATATTAGATAGTGTATAGGGAATCAAATATCATGTGTATAATGAAATATAACATGATAATGTTATTTTAAATTTTTATATATGTAAAATCTATACAATATTTTATTTAAATGAAACCCAACTTTTATCTTACTCTACATTAAACCCTTATTTTATATTGTATTACACATAACACAAAGTTTACATTTCTCTACATGAAACACTGAGTTTTGCTTGCGTTACATGATTGATTGAGTTTTACAACTGTTTAAAAATAAAATTGACTCAATTCAATTAAATAAGAAGTTTTAAAGGGTATTAACAAACATATAAAAATATATGGCAAAACTCATTTGTTTCCAATTTTTTATAAATTAATATTAGAATTATTTCAAAATAAAGGATATCTTTTTACAATGAAATTACTTTTATGCAATGAAAGAATTTTATCATCATAAATTAAATTAATTACAACGAGTGAATTATATTATTGAAATATATGCATTATATATTAAATCAGTTTTTTTACATTCATACAAAATATTTTATTGGTATAACATAAGATCAAATCCAATTTTACATATAAAAGCTATGTTTTTTAAAAATAAAATTCCTGCTTTTTAATGGAGAAAATTTTTGAAAACTAAATTGTGAAACATTAATATTTTTTAAAAAATATAATTCATTTTTAAAATTTTAATTTTTAAATTATATTAGTGTGAATGTTTGTTAAATTCTTGAGATGTTTTATTTTTTGATAAAAAGTAAAAAATAATCGATTTTAATTGAAATATACTTTTTGTTTAAATAATTAACAAATTTAAATTATAATTTAATTTTGTTTTAATGTTAATAAAGATCAATAATAAATCTATTAATGATATTCATAGTGTTGTAAATATATTTTTATTGATTTTTTATATAAAAACATTTAAATCATTTGAATACTTTCACAATAAACACTGCTTTATCATCACGTTTGTGTGATAACTATTAAATTAATTTCTAACACTATTGTGAGTTGAATTTGGAAAAATGGATTCTGAATTTTGAATCAAAATTATTAAAAATATCTAATAATGTTCAATTAATTTTTTTCTTATGTCATTAGTGAAGACAGTTAACGTTAATCATAATTATTAAGGTCACAATAAGTTTTCTAACTTGTTATGATTATAATATATGGCGAAGAAATGACCAAAAATTCCATTGAAACTATTTTTATGATAATTATTAGACAATATAATCTCATATATTTAACATATTTCATTATTGGTGGTCGAAAATGTAAGGTATATCTCCCAAATGTTTTTATTTTTTGGTATCAACAATACTTCTTCACCTCTTCCGCTATTAAAGGACACTCATTCGCTTCACTTATTCACATCTCCCAAGCCATTTGACTCATACAAAACCCAAAAAATTCACTTACCAACATCTATATCCTCATAATGGATACCTTATCTTGGGTATAAATTCATATTAGTATGGAATTAGTGCTAACATAAGGAGGATACTAGAATAATAGGTAATGTTCTTCTAAAAGAATTTTTATTTTACTTACTACTCTTCCTACATCAATTATTATTATACCAATATTATATAACATTCACACTATATTCAATACACATATATGATTTCATGTAATTAAAATGATCATAAACATCACACACTACCATCATAAGGGTTGTGAAATCATTGTTTTTATGTACGGTGGACTACCGCATAGCAATCTGATGTCATCCGTTTGTCCATTATCAACTATAATGATTGGGAATAGTGATTATTTTATAAATTATATTTGATATTTATTATGTTTTTATGTTTTTATTCATCTTTAATTAATATATTACACCTAAATTCATTCTTTCCATTTTTTTGAAAATATGATAATGTCAATCGTCTATACGACGGATTACTGCCTCCCAAAGTGATGTGATTCGTTCACACATTATATCGAAAGTATTATGGATGGTTTTAATAAAATTATTTGATATATGTGAAATAATAATTATAGTATAATTAGTATATATATATGTATATATATTTTACTTTTTTTTAGTGGAACAAAAAAATTGAAATAATGTTCTTGAATATGAAAAACATAGTGTCCCCATAAAATTTTCATCATAGACTACTGAGGTATGATGGTTTTACATTGGATGATAATTTATTTATTTTATTCAATGAGGAATTCATGAGAAATATGGTTGAAGTTAAATATTCATAATCCTTTATTCGAATATTATTCTATTCATTGAGTGAATTCGATTCTGGTAGGGTTTTTATCGAGGGTGACACTCCTCGCATGATGGGGAAACTCGATTTGGTCTCAAAGAGGATTAAAATTTACTTTCATTCAATCATGGATATAGTTTTTCTACCAATGGGATAGAAAATATGGAATAGTTTTGGATCTAATAAATATTTTGTCCTCTGATGGGGGCTTCTGAAATATGAAATGTATTTTAGTGGGGTGTGGCTTATATCACTTTATGATTCCAAGTGTTGAAATAATGAAAAAGGCATGGGGATTCATCAATCTTTCCCCGAATCATAGTAATATTAGGATTCAATTGTGTAATTTTTATTAAAAATATTATGAGTAAATAAACTATTTTTAAAAATACTTTGATCAAATTATTTGTTTGAAATGGACTATAGGATCTCAAAAAAATTAGTTTGATATGGATTCTGCAATTGGAATCCAAATTAAGATGGATAAGAAAAAAATATAATTCTATATTTTTCTATTTGTTATGGGTTTATATGGATGTTCATTTATGTTTGACATAGAAAAAAAGGGGTTGTTCATCCAATGGTAATGGTGAACTAATCCTTCCTATTGAATATAGAATACTTCCTTATTATTGATTTGATTACAAGACAATTGGAGAGTATTTGTAATTTTATAGGATATCTAGTGTTTTATAAACATTATCTATTAGTTGTCATTATTTATTTATTAGAAGGAAAAATATGTAATTAGACTCAAATAGATATGATAAACATGTTTCAATGGTCACATAACATGTGTATCCTAGTTCCTCAAGGAAACTGAAGTAGGTATTGTAGGGCCCACATGCATGAGTTCTTTTCTTGTAGGGAATATCCTGTGATGGGGTTATGTATTCTATCATGAGTCAGGGTGATGGTATGGTAATAGATTTTATTCCTATGGATGATCACTCATAAGTTGTAATTAATAAATCAATGTGTGTGACTAGCTTCAATAGGGAAGATAATTCTACCATCTTGTAGGAAACCAGGGTTGTGATCTTGATATTTTCACTTCTCTCACTAATATGGTCCCTATTTTTCAAATTGAATGGAAATACAAGGAAAACAAACATGGGATGACACTAAACAAGGTGAATATATAAATGGGAATTTAAATGAGGATAGTGTTCAGTGTGTTGCATGAGAAGATGCTTCCACATAGTTTGAAGGGAAAGGATACAAGGCACACCTACTTACAAAGGATTTATTTGTACATGATCCATAGGATTATGGGCTTATGATATATTGTATCTTTCATGATATGAATTATTATTAGGAGGTTGAAAATTTATTCTACTACCTATTAATTAGGTATTAGGTTGACATTTCAGAATATGGAAGTGATAAAAAGTGTGAGATGGGTTTTTTGGACACTGATCATGTCAAAGATACAGGATGTGGTTCTTATATTGAGGATTATATCATTGTAGGAAAGGATCCTCCAAAAATAATGCCAATGATCTATTATTCCAATCATTTGAGGAATGTGTCTAATAGATCATATTCCAAGGCTTCAACGTACAATATCAAACCTATGAAGGAAATGTCCAAGGATGTTATCCTTATGATTATAAACTATGGTAACCTGCAATCGAAGTGGGTAACTACTGATAAATCTCATTATGACTATTATAATGATCCTTCTTATTATTGTTACAAATCTAGAATTCTAGATAAGGGATAATATCATTGTCTGACCCCATTAAGATCACTTAATTTATTTGTATTTCATTTAATATATTTTCTGTAGATATTTTCTAGTTATATCTCCGTTCAATTATAGGAATAATATGACAAGTCAAAAATGCTCTAAAAACAATTCATGTTATTACGTTGAACAATAACAATAAGGAATGATTATTAACAAATAGTTAATAATATGTTATAAAATTATCATATATGATATAATAAATTATAATTTGGATTTGGAATATGTTAATAACTTGTTTCAATCCATTATACAGAAGGTTAATGAGAGTTCAACCAAAAGGAAGCATAATTTTTGGGATATCTTAATACAATTTCCGCCAATTTGGTTAAACTCCATATGTGAGAATTATGTCATGAAAATAATGTGTGTGTAATTTCTTTTGAATATATTATTTTTTATCTCCATATTTTATTTTGTGTATTTATAGTTGAAACACATAACTGATTTATTTATTATTTCTCACTTCAATTTTTGGATTATTTTATGTTTTTATATCACAATCTCATTCTAATATAGATTTATTATTCCTAAATATAAGTTGATGAAAATTACATGAAAGTTTCCAAGTATAACACTAAATTTTACACTACTATTTTTATTAATGAACTATTTCATGTAATAGTTACATTGTCCAACTATTTGGTACTAAATATGTTTTATAATATATTTTGATAAAAATATGAATCTATTTCTCTACTGAGAAAAATATATTGTTTATTGAAAAAACCATGTTTTATTAGCCTTTTCTCAAAAATAGTTTTACCCTTTCCTAAATGACATAGTAAAATCCTTTTCAACCAATTTTACCCTTAAAAAAATATTTTCAAAATAATATTATGTCATGTTCAAAACATTGATTATTATTATTTTACCTAAAATGTGAATGAGAAATTTATAATAACATGTTTGACTTGAACATAGTTTCTAGCCATCATGATGACGATAATGATCAGTTCCTTCCCGACCCATTACATTTCCATGTTTTATTGTTATAATTTATTTTAGTAGGCCTAGTGAATCCATTGTGAATTTTTACTATTAAATGATAGAAGTAGATTTAATACATGATGTTTAAATATTATATTTTATGTATGTGTGGTTCATGGATTGTAAAAGATGGATAAAGGGGTGAAACATAGTGGGTTTATTTATGGGTTAAAATAATAAAAAGGTGATTATTTTTCTAGAAAAATATAGAATTTTCTGAAATTAAATGATTATAATCATTGTAAAGGTAACATGATGTGTATCATGTGGGATCCAGATTATTTGGTTATCCTTTTCTGAGTTGAATTTTCATTTATTCATATGACCACATTATCTATTCTTCTGGATGAGTATTAGGAAACCCGAGGATGAATTAATGTTACTTTCCCTCATTCAAAAAAAAATATTGGTTCTAGTGATTTCCCAATAGTGATCTGTGGTAAGTCATTATCTATTTTTATGGGTGGGTTTTCTCATATTTTTCGTTCGAGAAATATCATCAGTGGTACAGTTTTGGTTTGGGTTGGGTGTTAGTTGGAATTTTGATGTAATTTGGGTGTGGTATAGGTTTATAAATGGTTTCTCATGGTTTAGTTGTGGTTTATGTGAACTCTTATTCACTATGAAGTGCACAGTAATCCTGAAAAGCTCTTTATGATAGGGAATCCCATGTTTCTCTATATTGTGTATCATATGAGGGGGTTACTTTTTATCATACATGTGTTATGGTTGTGATGGCTTAATAAAATATAAATAATAGGTTAAATTGAAATTGAAAGTGTCTAGAGTTTTTATTATTAGGTTTTTATCGGTTTCTTATTGTTGTGATAGTATGAATAGAACAGTTTTGATTCCCCACATAAATTGGTTCATTTGGGGGGATTTTGTTTCACTTGATATATGTGTTTTGGGTATTGAACCAATTTTAATAGTTGTTATATCACCCTAAAATGGAAAATTTTTATTGATTTATACTCTTCTAATCAATTGGTACTCTCATAGTTTTGACTTGTGTGATATCTCTTACACCCCTAGAAAAGTGAGACTTAAAAGGCCAAATGTAAATCCCCATGTCAACAAGGTGAATCTTTCTTTTCAAAAGCCTAACTGATTATAAATCCATAGTTAACGATTCTTGTCCTAGAGTAGTAATTATGATGGGTGACCTTTTAGGAAGTTTCCCAGGGTCTGTGTGAGTGAGGACAAAAAACAATGAAAGAACATGTGTTGGCCTTTGGGGACAATAATTAGTCTAATAAGAGACCCTAGTGGGTAATATCCTATGGTGTACTGGATGGAAACCAAGGTATTACAGGAGACCCATGGGGTGAGATGACAAGTTTCATGGCTAGGGGAGGCGGGTCGTGACAAATTCGTATCAGAGGAGTCGGTTCTACCATAGAACATCGAACTGTGATCTTTCATTTCTATGAAGAAACAATGTTAAGAGTACTGAGTTTGGTTTTCAGTCAGAATGTCCAGTGGTGGTGTGGCGGCAGACATATCCATACCCGAGGACCCTGACTTCTTATTTTCAACTCAGTGCATGAAAACACTGTTTTGGCCTTTGGGGAAAATTATTAGTCTGATAAGTGACCCTAGTGGGTAATAGCCTATGGTGTGATGGAAGGCAACCAGGCTATTACAGGAGACCAATGAGGTGATATGACAAGGTTCATGGTGCGAGGAGGTGGGTCATGACAAATTGGTATCAGAGGAGTCAGTTCTACCACAAAACATCTCACTCTGATAATTCTTTTCTATGAATCAATAGTGTTAATAGTGCCTAGTGTGGTTTTTAGTCCAGGGATTATAGTGTTGGTGTGGCGTCGGATGTATCCATACACCAGGAACCTGTCATCTGATTTATGACTCAATGCATGAATACACTAATTGCAATTGTGTTTTCATGAGTCTTATTTGTGAACTCTTAGAGTCATCTCACCAGGTATAACTTATTGACTGTGGTGAAACAATTCATTATTCAGATGCCGCTGCATAGACAACCAGCTAGGGTTCTCGTGAGAGTAAACGATGATCTCCCACCGAGCGACGAGGCTCCGGTGCCGGGCCCTCTTACTATGTTGGCACCATCGGGTGGTGTACCAACAACACCAACACCCGTAGGGAAGCAGATACCACCCTCCTCAATGGCGTATGATGCACGCCGATAGAGTGCGATCGTACGAGTCATAATAGAAGAGGCCTCTGAGGTTTCGAGGCGAGACAGATTCCCACACAGTTGACGGCTGGCTGAAAGAGATTGCTAGAGTTTTCCGCCTAGTTGAGATACCAGTAGAGATGATGGTGATCATAACTACTAGAATTTTTTGGTGAGGGACCATGAGGATGGTCCTCATAGTGATGAGGCCTTGGTACGTGGACCATTACCTGAGATAGTACCTCTGGGTAGTGTGTCAGCTATATCACTGCCTGTTGGTCATCAGTTGCAACAGACGGTATAGGTAGAGGAATCTTGTAGGCATAGTGCCTTACACATGTTTCAGCATCAGATACCCCTCAGTTTTCAAGGCGATCCCGACTCACAGGTGGCTGAGGAATATCATTAGGATATGGCTAAGTGTTCCCAAGAACTTCTACAGCTTTGGCAGGACGACGTGTTGGTTGCTGAGTCATCAATGCATACCTATCTTTCCTGCTACTCAATGAATTTGTTACGATCAGTGTTTCATGGATCGAACATCCGTGAGAGGTGAGTTTAATGGATATCTGTGATAGAAAAATTCTTCTATGAATTACTACTTATGTTAGGATTCTAGAGATAACCTGTGTGGTTGAATGCTCTTCGGCTGAGCAGAAACCACCATTGAATGTTAGCAGTGTGAAAGCAGGAAACTAGTTCCAGTCTCTCAGACATGTTCCTGTAAAAATGATTAGGGAAGAAGAAGTGTTAAGGACATATGAATCTATAGGGGAAAAGACATGGATGGAGATCTAGGAGATTAGCATGAAGTGGTGTGAATTTCGACTTGTTACAACCACCCCCTTTTGTGGTACCCGCCATGATCCAGGACTCAGATAACAGGGGAAGAAATTAGCTGCATGCGGTCAAGGAGTGTGACCCAAAGGCTTTGGGAATGATTCGAGGTATGGTTTTTGTCTATTACTAGCTTCCAGAACAATAGACATAGGTACCAATCATTCCATCCTTCCATGAATTTTTTCCAAGACATAGAGTTTCTGGTTATACCCTTGACTTGACCCTTGTGACTAGTGATACCTTTTGGTGGAGACTCGAAAATAACACTTTCCCCAATGGTGTGATCTGACCCATGAGGTGAGAGTTTCGGATTGAACCTGTTGGTGGCATCGTCGATTCCTTATGGGATTAGTTTGGGTTTGGACATGACATCCACAGTTCACACTCATAATGAATGTATTAGGATAAATGGTTGTGGTTTGCCTACAAAGTTGGGATGGGGTTTTCCTTGGTCGGAAAAAAGGAAAATCCAGACAGCACAGGATGTACTCTTTCATAAGAGGGTGTAGTATATCACCCATGAGTCAGCCAGACATACCTTTGTGCTAGACTTCTCTATTGTTGCAGCACCACTATCAGCTTTGGGGAAGAAGGGGCAACCCATCAAGTGGTCAGAGAGATGCCAACAGAGCTTTCAAGAGCTGGGGCAGAGGCTAACTTGTACCCCTGTCTTGAGCCTTATAGAAATGGACATAGGGTACATAGTTTATTGTGACGCATTAGGGACCATACTCGGATGTGTCCCAATATCGGAGTGAGCAGTGATCACATATGGTTCTCGGCAGCTGAGACAACATGAGAAGAACTACGCTACCCATGAACTAGAGTTAGTAGTAGTGGTCTTCACATTGATGATGTGGCGACACTATCTTATGGGTGAATTTTTTACCATATACTCTAATCACAAGAGTCCTAGGTATATATATTATCTTAGAAGGACCTAAACCTGAGATAGTGACGTTGTCTTGATTTCCTCCAGGATTATGAATTGGAGATATTCTATAATATTGGGAAGGGGAACGTTGTACCAGATGCCCTATGTTGGAGATCTGGTATACAGCTGCTAGGTGAGGCGACAGAGCAGCAGGATGCTTTACAGATATACTTTGTGGATAGAGATAGAGGAAACTTCCTTTAGTCTCATACATTCACTCCCCAACATCATCAGCGAGTTAGGGAGGTGTCATAGGGGATGCTGACTGCGAGCACGACGTACTCAAATATCCCCAATATAGGAACCTAACGGATTTTCTGTAGGTGAGGATCATATCATCCACTTCCGAGGACGTACTATGGTGCTATTGTCACTTCAGGAGGGAGTTTTGAGTGTAATGCCCCGACCCCAGTTACCCGGTGTCCGTGCATTATTACATAACATTGTCATGATCATAAAAGATCATGTCTCGAAAGACAGATTAGTTTAGTTGCCTTGAAAACACTAGATACATTCATAAGTCTTACATTACAATATAAAGTGCAAAACATCGACAACAAGTCTCTATAGTCCACACTCATATCCCCTCAGACTATCCCTGTAGACAAGTCATAAAATCATTCTTCGCATCTAGGTAAAAATAAAATATAGAAATGGGTGAGCTCATATGCATAGTAAGGATAAAAATATAGTGGAAATTTTCATAAATAAGCATATACATTTAAGTCAATGTATATCTAAAACAAAATCATTTTAAACATGATCTTCAACATAATATGGAAAAAATGAAATGAAATAATTCCTTTTAATTATTCACATGGATATTCTACTAGTTGAATAATCAAATGCAATATCAATAACCACTTTCATAATGATGGAATTCATAATTACATACTATAATAACCACAAAGTCAAGGCTTTGTGCAATAATTACAAATAAGATTTTGTCAAGGCCTTGTGCCAAGACACTAGTTTGTCTTAGAAGAAATACTGATGCATCAAGGAGCTATAGCGTGCTCCAACTATCACTTACTAAGTCCAATGCATTCTTCATATGAAAAGTTTGAATTATAACATAAACATTCGTATTAAAACTTGCATATGAAATATCAATACTTTATCCACAAACCATGAATTGTATAAAAATAGAACATCCATAGTCAAACATAACTCACTCAATATAATATAGAAGATTGTATTGTAACAGATTAACCTCAATCGAGAATAATGTAGGATATTGACATAGATGAAAATAATCATCAATACAATAGAGATAAATATCTCACTTTTTCTTGAAAACATTTAAAAGTCAAAATATTTTTTAATAATCCATTTAAGAATAGATTTTTGAATCAAATTGTCCCATACCTATTTGAATATTTTGAATGAATTATCATTTGAAAATATTAACTTCCATAAAAATAAATCCTCGATACATTTTTAAAACATTGAAGTTATTGAGAAATATTTAGAATAAAAAATCTATAAAATATTTAAAATGATATTTTAGTTAGAGTTCCTAACCATAAGAGAGACACTTGAATACAAATAATTGAGGTACTAGAAACTTTATAATATCATGAGTATAAAAGGATTCATAATATATTTTTTTAAAGTACATTATATAAACCATATTAAAGTGAATAGGTGTATAACTACAAAGAAGTCTCAATTGAATGTAAATTGAGATAAAATTTCTCATAAAGACTGTATCCTTAGGTTAAGGTTAAATCAACGTCGTAATTATCTGTGAAAAATATACATACACTCAATAGGATTGTATATTCAGTGTAAATAAATCGTAGTGCATTCACACATATTCTTTTATAAAAAACCCCATAGAATTGGATGTTTAACTCAAAAAATGAAGATTGAGTTAAAATTAATCTTGTCATGTTCATAACAATGAATTGAGAATTTATAAATGGAGTGATTATGTGTATCAAAATTATATCCAGATAAATTGGATTGGAAATTATGACATAGGAAAATGAATAGTGATTCTACACATTATCTTGGAGTAAAATAATCAATGAAGTACGCGTAAAGCCGAATGAGTGGAAATTGAAATTTCAAATTCCCTTATCGATTTGGTAACTTATGAAACATAGAACCATGAAATAAGGATCATACATTAATGATTTAAATATCCATAAATTAAATTAAATTACTCAATGAATACAATCATGGGTAGTACACAAACTACATTCAATAAATAAGTGGTGAACAATGAGAATCTCACGGAATTAAAAGTGAGATAAGAAACACCTTTCTTTGTACATTTTCCTAGGTCAAGCATATGTTAACCTCCTTTATCATGGTGAAATAATTGTTATCTAATTATAAAAGAATCATATACATTACTATGATATCATATATGATCTTTTAAAATTGATTTGTTGATAATATCTTAGTATTATCATCGTTTTGGGTGTTAACCGATTCGTTTTCCTTTATATTCTTTGGTATGTGAGCCATATTTTTTATAGATTGGATGTATCTTATACATATCCAGAATTATAACATGTCTCTATGAATTTTTTTAATCATCATGTGAAATTTAGTCTTGAATGTACATGATGGGGAATTAATCTCATTGCGTTCGTGGAGACGGTAATCCGTACGTACGCACGCGCGACAATGTCATTATTTTGATATTAAAATAATATATAATTGGTTGGTATATCATATATAATGAATCATTATCATGTTATATTTATTATTTAAATGAATTACATGTCATTATTATACCCATACAAATAATAATATATTGAATAACAATTACACCACGACTTGGAGAGGGTAGGCCGTACGTACGCACGTATGGTGACATGTCAGTCAAAGGATGCATAGAATACTGAATATGGTTGTACCGTATTTATAATAACTTCATAGTATATAGAAGACACTAGATTTATTATTTTAAAATGTAATTAACAAATAAATAATATGTGGAAGAAGAAAGGAACATTAAAGAGGGTGATGAAATCATTACCTCTTCTTCGTGTTCTTCCTTTAGATATGATCAAAAGAGCTCATTAGGATGGATTTATGATCAAAATAATGGTAATTGGTTAATTTTAGGGATGTTGAGAGAATATTTGGGTAGGGTTTGGTCGAGCCAAATGGCTTTGAAGGTGTGAATTAGAGAGAAGGGGGAGTGCCCTTTTATAAGAGGGGTGAAGGGCACCATAGGAAAAACTTAAAATATTATTTTATAATAAATTTATTATCAGTTGATAATGGCTCCATATTGATTTATTTCTAGGAAAAGGTTGGTATGGGTCAAAATACTCTAAAAAAATAGGTTTTAGACAGGTTTGGGTCACTTTATTACCTTATCTTTTAGTTTTAACTCTTAGTTAATTAGTTTTACATTTTCCATGTCTCTTTGTATTTGTATATTATATGGTTAATAAAATTTCTATAGACATCCAATAGACCACCAAGTTGTCCATTAATGATAAACCAATCATTATATAAGTCCTTTTGCGGATCCTAAGATTATTTGGAATATAATATCAATTAATAATATAATATTTGTTTTAAATACTCTTTTATGTCAATTTTTACACTATTGGGTATTTTGTTTTTGATAAATTCATAACTACATTATTATTTAGAAATAAATTCATAAAAAAAATCCTAATATGTCATATTAACCTTGAATCTTTTTTTAATTAATAAAAATTCTCAAATTACATTTATTTGTCTATTAATAATATCAATTATCTTAATCATTCATTAATATGGTAATTACTGCATCATCATTGTGTCATAAATAAAATAAATTATTTAATGTATAAAAATTATAAATAAAATACTTTTATTTTGGAAATATTTTTATATTTATAATGAATATATATAATCTAATTTATCTTATTTATAACCCTATATTAAAAATGTTTTAGTTATTAAACATTGATTTTAACTCTTTTAACTATTCATCGAATTATTTAATAATAAATGTACTAATCTAATCCATGTGGACCTAAATGATAATATTTTATTACTAAGGTTTTTTTTGGTTGATATACACTTGTCTAATAGAATTAGGACATGAGTTAGGGTAATATTAATATCATTTTTACCCTTAATTACCCTATTTACTTTTAACTATGGTAAATAAAAGTAAAAAGATAAAATTCACCAAATATTTTTTTATCTTATTGAACCACATTTTACTCTTTTATATTAACCGTGTCTCTCAGATATTTAAAATTCCACTAACAAAATTAGTAAAATTATGTTTTATGGGAATTTTTAAATTCTCTTAAGAGGTGGGTAAAAGACGGTGAAAAGTTCAATAAATTTTTTATATACCTAAAATTATTCTAAACTAACTCCAATTAATTGCTTTGAACTTATAAAGGTATTATGTATATATTTTTACCTTAATTAAAATTAAATAAAATAAATAATTATTTAAATAAAAATTCGGTTCCAAACTATAACTCAGTGTTTTTCATTATTCATCAAAAATTTCTAGTTTTCAGAAAAATACCAAAAATTCAACTTAAGCTAATTTAAATATTCCAAATCCAAAAATGAAGTAAATTTTAATGAAAAAATTTATAAAATTTAAAAAACTGGGTATTACTATTCATAACGGCCAGTTTGATTGGTTGTGGAGTGTGTTAGAACTAGACGTTGCGTACAACACACGATAATGTATTATTCAAAGTGAAGAATATCGTCAAAGCATGGGGTATTACATTCTCCACTCCTTCAATAAATTTCATCCTAGAAATTTTTAAAATTTATCTTGGGAATATAACGGAAAGTCCCACATCGGAAAAAATGTCAATAAAACTATCACTTTAAAAGAAAGAAAGAGAAGTACAAAGGTCACCCGAGAAAACCAAAACTTGGATTCCATGTAGAAAAACATGGATAAGGATGACAATCTAAGTGTCAAGTTCTGATGGAGAGGGATAGAAATCATGATCTGTGGAAATTTGACAACAAGATAACCACAAACTTGTGATCAGACAAACGGTCATTAGTTTCCCAGTAGGAAAAGTAAACAGACAACATTTTTTATTTTTTTAAGTCAAATTACATAAAGAGGAGGGATTCATTTCTAAGATTGACTAAGAACATAAATATATATAGTAAGTTATTAATTATAGTTTTATTCTTTAATAAATTTCTACTACTAACTCATTTTTAAACGATTAGTATTCATGAAAACTTGGTCACACTAGAAGATCTATATTAAACTTCTTATAGAATCACATGATCCACGAAGGAAAAACTATATATTTACCTTGTCTTTAGAGATTAATGAAAACCAAAATGGTTAGTATAATATCTGATGATCCCCCAAAAGGATATTCCATTATAAAAAGAAACACTAACCTTAATTTCTAAAATAAAACCAACAATACCCCAAAGTTAAATAAATAGCATTAAAAAAACAATTGTCCTCCAAATCCTTCAAAATAATTCAAAATAATTTTGAAAGCCAAAACTTTGAAGAATTTGGTTATGTAGTCTTCCACGTTAAATTATATCTCTAAATGACATCAACTACTCTTAAAGTCACATACATAAAAGTAACTAACCTAATCACATATTCTCTATTATAGGTTAATCATTTCAATAAATAACCCAAATCACTATAAATCCACAATAAAAACATAGATAAAAATCCACCATTACTCCGCAAAGGAAATCCCATTGTATTCTATTTTCCAAGGGCATATAGTGTTCCCAACAAAGAGAACATCTTCCAAAATAACATTTATCACTTAATCACCAAATCATTTTCCTATACTAAGGGTATTAATTTGATAAAACATAAGAAACCAAATAAACTTATTATTGATCAATAAAATCATTTTACTAAAAATAATTAGTCACAACAATAAGGGACCTCACATAGTCCAGTGGTAGGTGATAAATCCCAATCGCACGTTGGTTGTGGGTTTGATTCCCATAGCTTTGTTTGACGCGACGGGTTGTCACATGGTTTGCGTGTTGTTATTTTTTCAAAAACAATATTTTATAACATTACCAAAATGAGATAAATTCCTAAAATTAACTATAACATAATTTAACCACAAATGTAATCTCGTGCCTTGCATTTTCATCCCAAAATATAATAACTTGTAATTGCCTCAAACCCAAAGATCATATAAAACCAAATGGATATCTATAACTATATCCACAAGAGAAAATATAATTCTCCCTCAAATATCATTCTCACATGAAAAAATGTAGAGTTACAAACACAAGAGAAAATTATTCCAATGTAATCCCATCAACAAGGAGCACTAATACTTTTAAACATTTCTCTAACCACTTATTCCCACATTGCTTCTTCTTTGACAAAGAACATATCCTATAGAATAGAGAATTCACTCGGTTAATGGCAAGGTCCCCTAAATTTATGGAAAATGACCATAAATGGATTCTTGGGACCATTTTTATTTTCTTCTATAATACTATTCATTTTTCCTCGACAATATTTCACTTTATGCCATTCTTTACCACACATAAATTATTTCTTTGGTCCATTGAGGTACTTTACTGGGTGTCTCCTTCCACATTTCCTGCATGATGGAAATTGGGGATTCATTTCTCCATGGTATCCACTACCGGAGCTCTTATCATTCATCACAATTATCTTCATTTTTAAGTCCTGGAGTTGGTTAATATATATGTTGTTGATCATTTTTTTGGAAAAATTATTTGGCATGAACACGATATCTTTTACGCCTATCAACATTCCATTTTGTTGCTCATTACCACCACTATTCCTACCGTATACATCATTCTCAATGTTACTATAATTTCATTGGAATCCATCCATTGACTAAAACTAGAAATAATTGTTGGAGTAACAATAGACATAAAATAATTTAGAGAATATCACAACACCATATTCTTAATTTGAAACACCTTTGGATTAACCATGGTCATTTATTCTCATCTTATATTAAAATTATTCAAATCGGTTTGTAAAGAAAATGTAATTTATCCTAAGTTTATCCCTCGAGAGTGTCGTAACCAAGAGTGCAGCGAGGCCCGTTGTCGTTCACTAGTTCCCATTCAAGTCTTGATCAAAGAAGTGTTTTCAGGTTTTACCCCTAGGAACATTTGTACCAGAGCCTCCTCTACCTACTCATATTCAGACAGGGATGTATTGCTTGGAAAACTCAGAAAATCACTACAATACCAAAATTTTTGGAAGTTTCTCTATAATAATCCTCAAAATCTATCTTAGGTCTATGTGCTCTAATCATATTTTATCTAAATATAGTTTCTTAGGTTTGTAATAAACTTCCTCTAATACCAATTGTAACTCCCCAACCCCAGTTACCCGGAGTCGGTTAATTATTACATAACTTTGGAATGATAATAAATGATCATGCCTTGAAATATCGATTATTTTAGTAGCCTTGGAAACACTAGATACATTCATAAGTCTTGCATTACTCCATAAAGTGAAAAACTACAACATCAAGTCTCCATAGTCCACACTCATATCGCCTCAGACTATCCCTGCAGGTCAGTAATAAAATATTTCTTCACATCCTGGAAAAAATAAAACATAGATAGGTGTGAGCTCAGACGCTCAGTAAGGATAAAAATATAGCAGAAACTTTTATAAATAAACATAAACATTTAAGGCAATGAATATCTAAAACAAAAGCCTTTTAAACATGAAATTCGGCATAATATGGAAAAAATGAAATGAAATAATGTCATTTACTTATTCACAAGGATATTCTACTAGTCTAATAATCACATGCAATATCAATAACCACTTTCATAATAATGGAATGCATAATTTCAGACTATCATAAACACATAGTCAAGGCCTTGTGCCAAGACTACATACAAGATTTTGTCAAGGACTTCTGCCAAGACACTAGTTGTCCTCATTATACCTAAAGATGCATCGAGGAGCTATAGCGGGCTCCACCCATAACATACTAAATCCATTTCAGTCCTTATATGAAATGTTTGAAACATATCAAAAACATTCGTATAAAAACTAGCATACAAAATGTCAATACATTATCCAAAAACCATGAATGGTATAAAAATGGCACATCCACAGTCAAACATAACTCATTCAATACAATATGGAAGATTTAATTGTAACAGGTTAACCTCAATCGAGAATAATGAAGGATATTGACATAGGTGAAAATAATCATCAAAACTATTAAGAGAAATATCTCCCTTTTTCTTGAAAACATTTTAATGTCACAATATTTGTCAATAAGCCATTTAAAAATAGATTTTTGAATCAAAGTTTCTCATACCACATTGAAGATTTTAAAATAATTATCATTTGAAAACATTACTTTCAATATAAATAAATCCTTAAAAACATTTTTAAGACATGGACATTAATGATAAATATTTAGAATAAAAAATCATTAAAATATTTAAAATGATATTTTAGTGAGTGTTCCTAACAAAAAGAGAGACACATGAATAAAAATAATTGAGGAAATCAAAACATTAAATTATCATGAGAATAAAGGGATTCATGATATACTATGTTAAAGTACATTATATACACCATATAATAGTGGATTGATGTATAACAACAAAGAAGTGTAAATGGAATGTAAATTGAGATGAAATATTTCATAAATACCATATCCTTAGGTAAAGGATAAATAAATGACATAATTACGTGCGGAAAATATAAATACACACAATAGGACTGGATATTTAGTGAAAATAAATCAGACAACATTCACACATATTCTTGTAAAAACAACACCAATAAATTGGATGTTTAACTTAATAAATTCAGATTGATTTAAAATTACTCTTATAAAGTTCATATCGATGAGTTTAGAATTCATCAATGGAGTGATTATGTGTCTCAAAAGTATATACATGGAAAGGGGAGTGGAAATTATGACATAAGAAAATGAATAGTGATTCCACACATAATCTTGGAGTAAAATAATCAATGAAGTATGAATAAAGCCGAATGAGTGGAAATTGAAATTTCAAATTCCCTTTTCGATTTGGTAACATAAAAAACATACAACAATGAAATATGGATCATACAATGATTATGTAAATATATATAAATTAAATTATATTACTCAATGAATACAATCATGGGTAGTATACACACCACATGCAATAAATAAGTGGTGAACAATGGAAATCTCACGAAATTAAAAGTGAGATAAGAAACCCCTTACTTTGTTCCTTTTCCTTGGTCGATGATATGTTAAACACCTATATAATGGTGAAATAATTGTTAATTAATTATAAAATAATCATATTCATTAATATGATATCATATATGATCTTTTGACGTTGATTTGTTGATAATATCATAGTATTATCATCGTTTCAGGTGTTAATGGATTCATTTTCCTTTATATTATTTGTTATGTGAGACATATTTGTTATAAAATGGATGTATCATATTCATATACATAATTATATCATATCTCTATGAATTATTTTTAATCATAAAATTTAATTTAGTCTTGAATGTATATGATGTGGAATGAATCTCATCACGTTCGTGGAGACGGTAATCCTTACGTACGCACGCGCCACAATGTCATTATATTGATTTTAAAATAATACATTATTTGATGGTATATCATATATAAAAAATCATTATAATGTTATATATATTATTTACATTAATTAAACATCATTATTATACTCATCCATATAATAATATATTGAATAACAATTACACCACGACGTGGAGACGGTAGGTCGTACGTACGCACGTATGGTGACATGTCATTAAAAGGATGCATAGAATACTGAATATGGTTCTACCATATTTATAATAACATAACATTATATAAAAGATACTAGATTTATTATTTTATAATGTAAATAACAAATAAAGAAGAAGTGGAAGAAAAAAGGAACACAACAGAGGGTGGTGAAATCATTACTTCTTCTTCTGGTTCTTCCTTTTGATTTGATCAAAAGTGATCCATAGGATGGCTTTATGATCAAAATAATGCCTCTAAATTGGATTGAGATAAGTTTATAGAATATTTGGGCCGGTGATGGCCGAGCCAAAATGCTTTTAAGGTGTGAATTATAGAGACGGGGAGTGCCCTTTTATTAGATAGGTGAGGGGCACCTTAGAAAAAACGTAAAATATTATTTTATAATAAATTTATATTTGGTGTATAATTGCTCCAATTTAATTTCTATCGAGGATAAGGTGAGTATGGGTATAAATCCTCTCAACCAATAGGTTTTAGATAGGTTTGGGTCACTTTATTAACTTTATCATTTAGTTTTAACTCTAAGTTAATTATTTTGTCATTTACCATGTCTCATTGTATTTTTGTATTATATGGTTAATAAACCTTCTATAAACATCTAATAGACCACCAATTGGTCCATAAATGATAAAACTATCATTTTATAAGTCATTTGTCCGAACCTAGGATCTTTAGGAATAGAATATCAATTAATAATATAATATTTGTTTTAAAAACTCTTTTGTGTCAATTTTGACACTATTGGTTATTTTGGTTTTGATAAATTCATAACAGCAGTATTAATTCGAGATAAATTTATATAACCAATAAAAATATGTCATATTAACCTAGAAAATTATTCTAATTCATAAAAAGTCTCAAATTACATTTATCTGGGTATTTATAATATCAATTATCTTAATCTTTCATTAATACGGTAATTACTGAATCATCATTGTGTCATAAATAAATTAAATTATTTAATGTCTAAAAATTATAAATAAAATAATATTATGTACGAAATATTTTTATATTTTTATGAATATTTTTAATCTAATATTTCTTATGTATAACGCTATATTAAAAATGCTTTAGTTATTAGACATTGATTTTAACTCTTTTAACTCTTCGATTAATTATATAATAATAAATGACCTAATCTAATCCAAGTGGACCTAAATGATAATATTTTATTCCTAAGGTTGTTTTTGGTTGAGATACACTTCTCCAATAGAATTAGGACATGTGTTAGGGTAATATTAATATCATTTTTACCCTTAATTACCCTATTTACTTTTAACCGTGGTAAATAAAAGTAAAAAGTTACTATTCACCCAAAAAAATGTATCTTATTGAACCACATTTTACACTCTGATATTTAACATGTCTCTCGGATTTTTGAAATTTCACTCATAGAAGCTGTAAAAAAAATTTCATGTGAATTTAAAAATTCTCCTAAGAGTTGGGTAAAAGACGGTGAAAAGTTCCATAAAATTTTTATATATCTAAAATTATTCTAAACTAACTCCAATGAATTACATTGAACTTATATAGGTATTATGTATCTATTTTTACCTTAATTAAATTTAAATAAAATAAATAATCATATAAATAAAAATTGATTTTAAACTATAACTCAATGTTTTTCACTATTCATCAAAAATTGAATGTTTTCAGAAAAAATAACAATAATTCACCCTAAAATTTTTTTGATATTCCGAATCCTAAAATGATGTCCATTTTGAATGATAAAATTTATAAATTTTCAAAAAGTGGATATTACTATTCATAACAGCTAGTTTGATTGGTTGTGGTTTGTTTTAGAACTCGAAGTTGTGTAGAACACACACTACTGTATTATTCAAAGAGAAGCATACCGTGGTAGGTTGGGGTGTTACATTCTCCACTCCTTCAATAAGTTGCATCCTCACAATTTTTAAAATTGGGCTTGGGAAAATAATGGAAATTCCCACATCAGAAAAAGAGTCAATAAAACTATCACTATTAATGAATGAAAGAGAAGTACAAAGGACACCCGAGATAACCTATACTAGGATTACATGTAGAAAAACATTGATATGGATGATAAACTAAGTGTCAAGTTCGGATGGACAGGGATAGAAAACATGATCAGGAAAAAGATAACAACAAGAAAACCAAAAACATGTGATGGGACAAACGGTCATTAGTTTCCCAATAGGAAAAGTAATCAGAAAACATTTTTTATTTTTTTAAAGTTAAATTACATAAAGATGAGGAATTCATTTCTGAGATTGACTAAGAACATAAAGAGATATACTTAATTATTATGTAAAGTGTCATTCATTAATAAATTTCTACTACTAACTCAAGTTTAAATGATGAGTATTCAAGAAGACTTGGTAACACTAGAAGAGATAGAATAAAATTCCTATAGAATCACATGATCCACGAAGGATAAACTATATATTTACATTTTCTTTCGAGATTAATCCAAAATAAAACGGTTAGTATATGATTTAATCATCCCCCAAAAGGATATTCCATTATAGAATGAAAAACTAATCTTAATTTCTAAAATTAAACGAATAATACCCAAATGTTAAATAAATAGAATTCATTAAACAATTGTCCTTAAAATCATTCAAAATAATCCAAAATAATTTTGAACCCCTAAACTTAGAAGAATTTTGTAATGTAGTCTTGCACGTTAAATTGTACCTCCAAATGAAATCAACTACTCTTAAAGTCACATACTTAAAAGTAATTAACCTAATCACATATTATCTATTATAGGTTAATTATTTCCATAAATTACCCAAATCACTATAAATCTACAATGAAAAAATAGATAAAAATCCACCATTACTACTCAAATGAAATCCCATAGTATTCTGTTTTCCTTGGGCATATAGTGTTCCCAACAAAGCGAACATCTTCCAAAATAACATTTATCACTTAATCACACTTTTGTTGTGGGGTCGATTCACATAGCTTTGTATGATGTGTTGTTTTGTCACATGGTCTACATGTTGTCCTTTTTCAAAAACTTTATTTTATAACATTACCAAAATGAGATAAATTTTTCAAAATAACAATAACATAATTTATCCACAAATGTTATCTCATACCTTGCATTTTCATCCCAAAATATAATAACTTGTAATTTCTTCAAACTCAAATATGATAAAAAACAAATGGTTATTTATAACTATACCCACAATAGAAAAGATAAGTCTTCCTCAAATATCATTCTCACAAGGAAAACTGTAGGTTTTCAAATACAAGATAAAATTATTCCAATGTAATCCCATCAACAATGAGAACTAATAATTTTAAACATTTCTACAACCATTTATTCACACACAACTTCTTATTTAACAACAAAAATATCATATAGAATAGTGCATTCACTTAGGTAATGTCCAGGTATCCTACCTTTATGTAAAATGAAAGTAAATATATTGTTGGGACCATATTTATTTTCTTCCATTTTACTCTTAATTTTTCCTTTGCAATTATTCACTTTATGTCCTTCTTTCCCGAATGTAATGCATTTCTTTATTCCATTGGGACACTTTCCTGGGTGTCTCCTTCCACATTTCCTGCATGATGGAAATTGAGGATTCTTTTCTCCATGGTCTCCACTACTGGTGCTCTTATCATTCATCAACATTCACTTTTTTTGAGTCTAGGAGTTGGTTAATATATATGTTGTTGATCATATTTTTCGAAAACTAATTTGTCATGAACATGATATCTTTTACACCTATCAACATTCCATTTGTTTGCTCATTTCCACCACCGTTCTACCCTTGTACATCATTCTCAATGTTACTATGATTTCCTTGGAATCCTGTCGTTGGCTACATCCAGAAATCATTGTGTGAGTAACAGTAATTATAAATTTTTTTAGAGAATATCATGACACCGTATTATTAATTTGAAACACCTTAGGATTAACCAAGATCATTTATTCTCATCTTATATTAAAACACTTCAAATCAGTTTGTAAATAAAATTTTTGTTATCCTAAGAATATCCCCCAGGAGTGTCCTAACCAAGAGTGCAGCAAGGCCCATTGTTATGCACCAGTTCCCATTAGAGTCTAGCTCAAAGTGGTGTTTTCAGGTTTTACCCCTAGGAACTAATGTGCCAAAGCCGCCTCTACCTGCTCGTATCCAGACAGGAATGTATTACTTGGAAAACACACAAAATCACTACAATACCAAAATTTTACGATGTTTCTCTATAATAATCCTCAATATCTATCTTAGGGTTATGTGTTCTAATAAAAATTTATCTAAATCTAGTTTCCAAGGTTTATACTAAACTTCCTATGATTTCTAATGTAATGCCCTGACCCCAGATACCCAGAGTCGGTGCATTATTACATAACATTGGGATGATCATAAAAATATCAAGTCTCAAAATACCGATTAGTTTAGTAGCTTTGGAAACACTAGACATATTCATATGTCTTACATTACAACATAAAGTGAAAAACTACAACAAAAAGTTTCTATATTCCACACTCATATCCCCTCAAACTATCCCTGTTGGTCAGTCATAAAATACATCTTCACATCCTGGGAAAAATAAAACCCAGAAAGGGTTTAGCTCAGATGTTCAGTAAGGATTACAATATTGCTGATACTTTCATAAATAAGTATACACATTTAAGACAGTGTATAACTAAGACAAAAGCCTTTTAATCATAAAATTCATCCTATTATGGCCAAAATGAAACGAAATAATGCCATTTACATATTCACATGGATATTCTACAAGTCGAATAATCACATTTAATATCAATAACCACTTTCATAATGATGAGAAGCATAATTCTAGACTATCATAACAACATAGTCAAGGCCTTGTTCCAAGACTACAAGTAAGGTTTTTCAAGGAAATATAACAGGACACTAGTTTTTCTCATGTGACCTACTGATGCATAGAGCAGCTATAGGGGGATCCTCCCTCACTTACTATGTCCAATTCATTCCTCATATGAAATGTTTGAAACATAACATAAACATTTGTATTAAAACTTGAATATGAAATGTCAATACATTATCCACAAACTATGAATGGTATAAAAATAGAATATCCACAGTCAAACATAACCTATTAAATACAATATGGATGATTTTATTGAAAAATATTAGCCTTAATCTTTAATAATGAATTATATTGACATAGAAGAAAATAATCATCAAAACTATTGAGAGAAATATCTCCCTTTGTCTTGAAAACTTTTAAAAGTCACAATATTTGTCAAGAAGCCATTTAAAAATATATTTTTTAATCAATGTGTCACATACAACTATTAAGAATTTAAATTAATTATTATTTGAAAACAATAATGTCTATATAAATAATTCCTTAAAAACATTTTTAAACCATGGACATTAATGAGAATGATTTAGAATAAAAAATGTTTAAAATATTTAAAATGATATTTTAGTAAGAGTTCATAACCAAAAGAGAGACACTTGAATACAAATAATTGAAGTAATCAAAATAATATAATATCAAGAGAATAAATGGATTCATGATATACTATGTTAAATTACATTATATACACCATATAAAAGTGAATTGGTGTATAACAACAAAGAAGTCTCAATGGAATGTAAATTGAGATGAATTCTCTCATAAAGACTGAATCCATTGGTTAAGGATAAATCAACGACATAATAATGTGTGAAAAATATAAATACACTCAATATGATTGGATATTCAGTGTAAATCAATCATCAGAAATTCACACATATTCTTGTAAAAACAACACCAATGAAATGAATGTTTAACTCAATAAATGGTGATTTAGTTAAAATTACTCTTATCAAGTTCATAGCGATGAATGGAGAATTTATCAATGGAGTTATTATGTGTATAAAAATTATATCCACAGAAAGGGGATTGGAAAATATGACATAAGAAAATTAATAGTGATTCCACACATAATCATGGAGTAAAATAATCAATGAATTATGCGTAAAGCTGAATGAGTGGAAATTGAAATTTAAAATTCCCTTACCGATTTGGTAATTTATGAAACATTCATCCAAGAAAGAAGGATCATACAATGATTATGTAAATATCCATAAATTAAAGTATATTAATTAATGAATACAATCCTGGGTAGTACATACACCACATGCAAATAAATAAGTGGTGAACAATGGAAATCTCTTGGAAGTAAAAGTGAGATAAGAAACCCCATTCTTTGTACTTTTTCCTTGCTTGAGTGTAGGTTAACCTCTTTTATAATGGTTAAATAATAGTTATTGAATTATAAAAGTATTATATACATTAATATGATACCATATATGATCTTTCAACAATGATTTTTTGATAATATCTTAGTATTATAGTCATTTCGGGTGTTAACGGATTTGTTTTCCTTTATATTCATTGTTATGTGACCCATATATGTTATGTATGGGATGTATCTAATTCATATCCAGAATTATATCATGTATCTAAGCATTATTTTTAATTATCATGTTATATTTATTCTTGAATGGATATGATGGGGAATGAATCTCATTGCGTTCGTGGAGACGGTAATCCGTAAGTACGCTCGCGCGGCAATGTCATTATTTTGTTATGAAAATAATATATAATTGGATGGTATATCATATATAAAGAATAATTATCATGTTATATTTATTATTTACAAAATTACACATCATTATTATACCCATCAAAATAATTATATATTGAATAACAATTACACCATGACGTTGAGACGGTAGGCTGTACGTACGCACGTATGGTGACAAGTCATTCAAAGGATGGATAGAATAATGAATATGGTTGTAACATATATATAATAACATAAAATTATATAAAAGATACTAGATTTATTATTTTATAATGGAAATAACAAAGAAAGAAGAAGTGGAAGAAGAAAGGAACTTGAAAGAAGGTGGTGACATCATTACCTCTTCTTCGGGTACTTCATTTTGATTTGAGGAAAAGGTCTCATTAAGATGGTTTTCCAAACAAAATAAGTCCTCTATCCTAAATTGAGGTATGTATAGAGAATACTTGGGAAGGGTTTTTCCGATTCAAAAGGCTTTGAAGGTGTGAATTAGAGAGAAGGGTAGTGCCCATTTATAAGAGGGGTTAGGGGCACCTTAGGAAAAACTTGTAATATTATTCTATAATGAATTCATATTCTATTTATAATGGCTCCAAATTGATTTATTTCTTTGATAAGGTGGGGATGGGTTGAAATCCACTAATCCAATAGTTTTTAGATATGTTTGGTTCACTTTATTAAACTTATCTTTTAGTTTTAACCCTTAGTTAATCAGTTTGACATTTCCATGTCTCTTTGTATTTTTATATTATATGGTTAATAAAATTACTATAAACATACAACATGCCCTCAAGTGGTCCATTAATGATAAACCTATCCTGATACAAGTCCTTTAGTAGAACATTATATTTTTATCAATAGAATTTCAATTAATAATATAATATTTGTTTTAAAAACACATTATTGTCAATTTTGACACTATTGGTTATTTTGTTTTTGATAAATTCATAACAGCATTATTTCTTATAAAACAGTTCATATAACCCATAATAATATGTCATGTTAACCTAGAAAATTAATTTAATTCAGAAAAAGTCTGAAATTAAATTTATTTGGGTATATATAATATTAGTTATCTTAAACATTCATTAATATGGTAATTACTGCATCATCATTGTTTCATAAATAAATTAAATTATTCAATGTATAAAAATTATAAATAAAATACTATTATGTTTGAAATATTTTTAGCTTTCTAATTAATATTTATAATTGAAATTATATTTTGTATAACCATATATTAAAAATGTTTTAGTTATTAGACATTGATTTTCACTCTTTTAACTCCTCTTTGAATTATTTAATAATAAATTTCCTAATCTAATCTATGTGAACATAAATTATAATATTTTATTACTAAGGTTGTTTTTGGTCGAGATACACTTTTCCAATAGAATTGTTACATTTGTTAGGGTAATATTAATATCATTTTTACCCTTAATTAACCTATTTACTTTTAATCGTAGTAAATAATAGAAAAATTTACTATTCAACCAAAAATATTTTTATATTATTGAACCAAATTTTACTCCTTGATATTAACCGTGTTTCTCAGGGTTTCAAAATTACACTAACAGAAGGGGTTAAATTATGTTTTATGTAAATTTAAAAATTCACCTAAGAGGTGGGTAAAAGACGGTGAATGGTTTAATAAAATTTTTATATATCTAAAATTATTCTAAACTAACACCAATGAATTAAATTGTACTTATATAGGAATTATGTATCTATTTTGACCTTAATTAAATATAAATAAAATAAATAATTTTTTAAATAAAAATTCAGTTTTAAACTATAACTCAGTGATTTTCACTATTCATCAAAACATTGAATGTTTTCAGAAAATTACCAAAAATTCACCCTATGCTAATTTCGATATTCCGAATCAAAAAATGAGGTCCATTTTGAAAGATAAATTTTATAAAATTTCAAAAAGTGGGTATTACTCTTCATAGTGGCTAGTTTGATTGATTGTGGTGTGTGTTAGAACTCAATGTTGTGTACAACAAATGCTACTGTATTATTCAAAGAGTAGAATATCAAGGAAGCTAGGGATGTTACATTGATGGAGTTTCACACATCCCATATAGTGTTACATCCAGGAGTGGCGAAGATGTAACCGGACCTTCGATGATAGCACTAGTGGCCAGGTGTGAAGAAAGCAGTAACAAAGTTTGTCTCTCGATGCCTCACTTGTCTGCTTGTGAAGGCGGAGCGTCATGTACCAGCAGGATTGGTTCTGCCTTTAGATGTCCTAAAGTGGAATAGGGATGATATATCCATGGACTATATGATGGGTCTTCCACGTATGGCCAGGGAACATAACTCTATTTCGGTGATTGTCGACCGACTCACCAAGTCATCCCACATCCTACTGACCAGAGATGGTATGAGCTACCACGAAGAAGGTGTAGGTCATCCAGGAGCGGATGAAAACTATATAGATTAAGGAAAAATCATATGCCGAAGGGATATGGAGAACTCTGGAGTTCGAGGATGCGACCACGTCTTTCTATGGGTCTCATCTCGACGAGGTCTACGGAGATTTGGTTGAGGATGCATGTTATCTCCGAGATTCATCGGGCCTTTTCAAGCCATCGATAGAATTGGCAACGTGGCATACCGCTTAGCTAATCCACCTCAGTTTCATGGGTGCACGAATTCTTCCATGTATCCTAGCTGAGATGATATGTGGATGACCCTTCCCACATCATCGACCATGGCGAGCTGGACGTTGACGATGGGAAAAAATTATGGAGGTTACATTAGAGATTGACGATCAAAAGGAGCGGGCCATTCATGGACGGTTGATACTTCTAATGCATGTTCTACAGTAGCACGAGAACCTCCAGGAGAGCACATGGGGAGCAGGAGGCTCATATTCCTACTCAGTACCCCCACTTGTTCCCTTAGTTGTGAGTTGTGGCTTGCAGGGACGTACAACCCTGAGGTGGTGAGAATTTCAAGATCCGAAATTTCCATGAATTTTTTTAAATTAAATTAGAATTTTACGAGTCCATAAATTCTGGCAGCACACGATTATATGGCCCGGAGTGCCAGGGATGATCTATCGATGTTTTTTAAAAGTATAAGTTAACGTGATTAAGTATTTTTACGGATAATGTTGAATAACTCTTAAATTGAAACTCGAATCAGAAATCTGAGGGCATTGTTGCACTCAAGATGGATGTTTTAATATTGGCATGACTTCAGAATAGTCAGCGCGGTCCACAGATGAGAAAACCCAAAAATGGCATAATCGTAAATACTATAATTAAATATATTATTTTATTTTTCAAATTCTTATAACTCACAAACGGTAACTCGGATTAAAAATCTGATACCACCACTGAAATCGAGTATGTATGCATTCTTTAAGTTGATACTAACATTGAGCGGCACAGACCATTTGAGAAAATTAGTTTTTGGCGGTAAATAAAATAATTAAGTGAAAAATTTTTTATTGTAAATTCATAACTTCTAAATGGCTACTCGATTTGAAACTCTGAGAGTACCATTGGGTTCATTGGGTCCTATTTCACCTAGGTAGAGACAAACCTCTACTGGCGAGTGTCGATTGTGACTGATAGTAATTTTTTGAACTTTTTTTGGGTATGTTTAGTAAAAACGCGAGCGGCATTTTCTATCTTTTTGAACCAGATCTCAGAATTGAAATCTGAGGGCATCATTTAACTAACAGCACTAGTATTCTCTTAAGGAGACATTCACCTCAATATCAGTTGGTCAAGAGTAAACGTTCGATTTTGTGTTTTTGTAAAAAAAAATAATAAAATAAGGTGAGCTAACACTTTATATTATTCTTAGCTACCCTGTGGAGCTTGGGTGGTTAAAACCTACACAAGGGAGTTTGAGGTGGGGCCACCACACCATAATCTCTCATGAGAGGTTATGGTGGTGGGGCCCACCTCAACTCAATCTCCCATGTGAAGATAAATTAGGTGGAGACCACATAAGGATTAACTCCCACATTAATGAGACGAGAGGAAAACCGCTCAACTCCCCACATTAATGAGGGGGGGAAGCCTCTTGGAATCCTCCCATTAATAAAAGCCAACACACCAATAAAATTGTGCCAGTGTAACTTAATTGGCTTGCCCCTTTTAATTTTAAGTAACTGCGTAGTTGGAATTTAAAAATGATCCTAATAAATGAACCGTCATAAATTCCAACGATCATTACCTACCTCATTCCCTCTCCTATTTAATGGATCTTTCGGGGGAGGTTTTGGGCCAGCTTCACCAAGCTACGAAATGCAGGAAAAGTGACGCAACCCCCAACACATGGAAGATTAAGCCTTCTCCAACGAAGATCGATGAACAAAGACCTTTTTCAACTTCTTCCTTGGACACCTACCAACGTGGAGCATCATCAACGAGTCGATGCAACTCGGGTTTGGAAGTACATGGAGGATTCAACGAATGACGATCCTCTACGTCATCTTCTGTGACTCTGTCAATAAATGACGTCTGCCTTTCTGCGCCAATGTCAACATACTATGAGTAAGGTAGGGGGTTTAATGTTTGAGATTATTATACCCTTTTCTTATATTACTCATCAGATAAAAAGGGATTGTTGAGTACATGTTATTGATCATCTAATTTTCTTGATGAGCCAAATGATACCTCCCTAAAGGCGAAGGGAGCCGGCCAACCTAACAAGGCCACACACCCTCCTTCATTTTTCTTCATTGTGGTGATCTTCAAAGCGGAAATGAGGCGACAAAGGTGGCAATGACCAAGGCCATGATCCCCATGACCTCCGTGAACCGCGCTGCCCCTGTGGGACACCGGTGTTCCCGGCCGCCCACCGCCGACCCGCTCTGGCCCGAGTCGCGCCACACGAACCAGCCCGGTAGCCCACGACCGCCCGCCCGCAAGACGCCCGCGCTTTTTCGTTCTCCCGTGCGCTACCCGTGAACCCCACGACATGACTGCGAACTGCCCTCGTGCCCTGTCAGCCTGCCCGTGCCCTTCCGGCGCCCTACGGTTTCCCGGGAGCTGCCCGCGCATTGCACGGCCTCCCCGCGCGCTGTCCGCTCACCCCACGGCCTACCCAGGCACTTCCCGGGCACCCCGCTGGACTGTATGCACCCTGCCAGTGCCCTGTGGCCTATCTGCGGGCTTCCTAGCACCTCGCCTACCTTCGTGCGGGCTGTCGCGCCTCGTGCGGCCTGCCCGTACCCCGGCTTCCAGCTGAACTGGTCGAGCTGCACCGTCCACCCTAGCTGGCTCGCAGCATCACTTGCCGAACTGACTCAGCCTTCCGGGTCGAGTCGCCCGAGTCGCACCCCTCATGGTGCTGTCCGAATCGGCATCAGCCTCCTGGTCGAGCCGCCTATGCGACAACCACCAGGCCAAATTGCCCCTGCAGTCCGATGGGATGGGCCCAGTGTAACATGCTGAACCTAGAAAGATAACTGGGTTGACCCAGATCTGGTGGCCTAGACTGGTTTTGGCCGAGTCGGTCCGACTGGGTCAGACCATAACCGGGCCCACTACCGACCTCGGTTCTTTCATTGGACATATCTTGTACATAGGATGATTGTTTGACGAACTGTCTGCTACGATAGAAATATTGGAGCGACAAGATTCATTTGGCACAACCCTCTTGAGGTTTGGATGCAGTTGGGGTATGGTCGGGTTGGATTGGACATACCCATGTTGCTGGTTGTGCACTATTTACTGTTCCTGGATCATGTGTTTTTCTGACAGCTCTGAGGACTATACTTTGATCATGTGTTGGTCTGATAGTTCTAACATCTATTCCTGGATCATGTGTTGGTCCGACAGAATAGATGGACCTGGATTATGTGTTGGTCCGACAGAATAGCTACACCTGTATCATGTGTTTGTCCGACAGCTCGGACAACTGTTCCTAGATCTTGTGTTGGTCTGATAGTTCTGACTTCTATTCCTGGATCATGTGTTGGTCCAACAAAATAGATGGTCCTGGATCATATGTTGGTCCTATAGCTCTGATGATTCAGTGGCTATATCTAATCATCTCTATCTCTCTACATAAGTTGTATACCTGTGTGAGATGAGTCAGTGACATTTGTGTTTTCCTCGTGATTTTAATGGGTTACTTGATAAATTAGGTATATTTATGGGCATATACCTACATAATGGATTTCCATTGATTTCATACTTTTTGGTTTATCCTTGTTGGATTTTGTGAGACTTTGAGGGTATCGGGGACCCTACTGAGTGTCGTTATACTCACACCTACACGGGCTATGAACGCACCATGTTGTATTGGTTCTTGACGATGGATAAAGTGATTGAGGATCAATGTAGCAGGACTGGACGGTACCCGGAGGTGGACATTATGAAGAATCATTACATGGAGGAGACTAACAGACGTAGAGTGTTGAGGATGCTATCCTTACCTACCCTTCAGGTTGGAATTCCAAGAGGACGACCCATTAGTTGCTTTAACTTTTCTTTAGTTGTACTTGTTACTCAGTCGTATTTGTACTTTCCTATTGGGCTATTATATCTGGCCCCTTTTACTTTTCATCACTCCTTTGTTTACATTTTTACTTCCAACCCATATTCTCTTGTGTGTGTATACATTTTACAATGACAATTTCTTCCCACTTTTAGGGATTTTCGCCTTTGGAGCTAGTCTCCAACCCCTGGCCTATGGATGGCAGGATTAGGGTAGTCATGGAACGTGCCCTAGGGGATGGTTCATAAAAAATTGGTATCAGAGCCAATACCCATCCTGAAGTGCTTAGGCACTACCTGGTTTTGAGGCTTGTGGTCCACAATGAGGGCATCAGGCTTTAAAGGAGTGGATAATATATGACCCCTTGAACGGTGAGACTTAAAAGGCTAAATGTTACTACCCATGTCAACATAGTACACCTTTCTTCTCAAGAGCCTACATGATTAGAACTCTAAAATTAAACATGCTTGGCCTAGAGTAGTAATCAAGATAGGTGACCTTCTGGAATGATTCCCATGGTGTGTGTGAGTGAGGAAAAAACACACTGAAAGAACATGTGTTGGCCTGTAGGGACAATCGTTAGTCTGATAAGCGACCATAGTGATTAATAGCATATGGTGTGTTGGAAGGAAACCAAGGTATTACAGGAGACCCATTGGGTCAGATGATAAGGTTCATGGCCTCAGGAGGCGGGTCGTGACAATAACACATCTAAAATAAATTTGAATGTGATAAAATACCCTTTGTAAATATATAAGATGATTAGGATGTGTTGTGATGTGTGACTGTGATTGTGGTATGGTGATGTTGTTTTTCGTAATCTAAGGGGATGATTGTTTTTTGGAAATAATTTTTGGGAAATAAGGTGGTTTCTTGTTCATCATTTCCATGGTGATATGATTTATTATTTTGTTCATTTTGGGAGACGATGGGTGGTTTTATTATTATTTTTTCTCATATAGTGATTAAAGACATAATTTATTAATAATGTTTTGAAACAGAATGTATTGGTTTCGTTAATGGGTAGTAAATGGATGATGAATAATTAAATGGTGGATTTTGTGGTCAAAATATGGTTATTGATAAATAATTAAATTAATTGGCTTGAAAATAAAACTAGTTTGGATTGTGCAATTAGTCTTGTGTATTCTTTTTTGGGGTTATCTATTTAGCGGTGGTAGTAAAAGTGGTGATGATGGTTAGTTCATGGTTTCGAACCCATTGTTCGGATTGTATTTTGGTATATATATATATATTCATTATGATTTCAATATGCATGACATGCCCATAGAACAAAATGTTCCAAAACTCTTATTGTCCCATATGTGGTGTTTTTACCAACATCTAGTAAGGTGGATGGATGGGTAGGTACAAAAGCGTTTCTATTCTCTCTTCTAAGAGAGGTAGGTATTTATCATGCTATGATGGCATAGGTCTGTTATTTCATTAGATTTTGGTTTTTATAGATAGTGTATTTTCATGTGAGATGTGATGGACTTGTTGTATTCAAGTGAGATGTGATATTATTGATCTTATGGGAAATATTTGTGGAGGTTTTTCATGTAGGGGGAGGGAACATGGTTTCTTTCCTATAAGTTAATGATACCTTTCTACAATGGTTATGTATTTTTGCTGTGTTTTTTACAAGATGATTTTGAGGGAGACGTTATGTGGATGTGCTTTTCTGGTGGAAATCCTAAGTTTCTATGGGTGAGATGTTTGGGGACCATGCTCGTGGGGAGGCATGGTATAAATGAGAGATCAGAGCACCAGGACGTACAATATTGGTGTGAGAGAAACATATTATGTGGAAAGTGGTTCAGGGTTACCTATATCAATATTCGTCTTATAATGTTCTATTACATTGCTTGTGTAATTTAGTGTGAATTACTTGGTGATGTAGGGTTTTGTTAGTAAACCTTTACAAGTATGATTTAGTTATGTCTTTTTTCTCTTCGTTGTATTAGTATGCTCTTTTCAAATGTGCACAAGAGACATTGGTTGTACATCTGAGTATATATTTATTCTTAACCTATGTATAAAAACTATTTGTATGACTATAGGATGATTATGTGGATTGTTCTAGACAATATTATCTTGGACGTTTGGATAGTTGTTGTGTTGTTTCAGTATAATTTGTTTTGGGTATTTAATTTTTGATAATTTTAATTGAATCATTTTTATTTATACAAGAATATGTGATGGATTTTTCATTATTTTATAATTTTATGCATATTATTTTAGATTATTCACCTTATATACAAATCATATTTATATTATAGAGGGTAATGACTCCCATATATGAGTTTTTTATACCATTGGTACTATTCTCCAAAATTGGGCCAACTGAAGGTGGGACTCGAGGTGTCATTATCTTTCTCCCCTCATTGTGATTTTTTTATTGTGAGGGGTCATGATAAAGTGATATAAAAGGAGTAGTTGAGATATTATATGGACTTTGGAATTATATACAGTTATTAGTTCGTTGTTTGGTATTGAACCAATTTTCGTTAACAGTGGTATGTGACATAGGCTTGGGAGACTGGCTGGGAAACATGATTTTAGTGGCCATTTGATCTATTGCGCATACTCTAAGCTTATAGAATGTCCATGTTAGGTGGACCTTCTTGCTAATTAATGACCTATTATAGGTACAAGAATCTTGATAACATGTTTTATTGTTTTAATTTGGATTATTTTTTGATGTTAAATAAAAACAAAAAGAAATAAAATGAATCTTAATAATGTTCCATACTGCATGTTCTTTGGAATTTTTTTTTTCTATTTCATCTATTACTCCTGTTCATCAGCCAAGTTATGGTCATGGAGTTATGGATTGGTATGATGATCTAGTTTATCATTGTAGTGTTGATCAAGTAGAGGAATATGAGGCTGGGTAGATGGAACTGATTTCTTTCCAGTGACATGTTTTAGGGATGTACAAGGGATGTTATTTAGATTTTGGGATAGAGAGATGGATAGAGGAGGACAGTATGGATTTCAGTTTGATTTGGGGCCAATTGGAATGCTGGGTTACTTTGATAGTCATTGAGATTAAGGGTGTTATGTTTCAGCAGTTGATGCTTAATCTAGGTGAGCATAAGGGGACAATTTTTTTGGTTGACTTTTTGAATGAGTTCTAGGTGGTGTTCATTCCATCAACCATGTTCGAAGTATAAAGGAATGAGATCAATTCTATTTAATAGAGGATTATGACAGTGTGGGATCTAGGAATCAAGATCTTGTATCTTCTTAATTTTTCTGCAGATCATTTTTCAGATAAGGAGTCTCATGTGATAATTCTTTTGGAGTTACATTATCCCTTTATTCAGTATCTAGTTACACCGTTAATGTTTCTAATGTATTTATTGGTTCCGAAGAAGGCATAGGTTATCAAGATAAATTATACATGAGTAGGTTATCTTCATGTGGTGAATCAGCAAGGTTCCTTGTGGAGTTCATTAGTTAGTGGTAGTTATCAAGAACCACGACCATTGTGGTTTTGACCAATATGGAGTCCAGTTTAGCGACATCATTTCCATCATTTTTGGAGATGTGGTTTGTTGGATTTTAATGGGTGATTTGTAATTGTGTTTCTTGGTTTTGAGGTTCATGGAAATCTCCAAAACCATTTCCCATTGGTTCCCCAAGCTTAGTGTAGAGGAGGTTGACATGTTTAGTACCAGTTTCAACAAATAGTTTCAATGAGACTGTTTCAGCAACATGGGCAGTAGGGTTTTTCTCAGTCAAGGGGAGATGATGTAGATAAAGGCTGATTGTTGGATGTTACTAAGGTTTAGTAACCCATATCTAGGTTTGTTCATGGATGTGGTCATCATTATATAGTTATGTAGGTGGGTTTTGGTCATTTATATGCAGTGGATGTAGTAGTGTAATAGTGGGTAGAAATTTTCATAGGTATGATCATTTTTTTAGAAATATAGTTTGTTCCCTATTTTAATCCTGATCATTGTACTTATTTGTTTCACCCACTCTAGTCTATTCACTGTGACTAAACGTATAGTGGATTACAATCCCATTTGTTTTTATGACACTAATCAGAGGCTAGACCAACTTTTTTAATGTGTGACAGGGGTGTAGACTAATGAGGAGGCCAGATCAATACAATGGTGAACTATTCTTATTATTGATAAAACCATATGATGTTATCCTCCAAAATCGACTAGTTGTATTTTGTACATGATTTTATCCACTAATATTTTTAGAGAGGCATTTTCAATGATATGGATGGCCTTAATGTGGTTTTCATTAGAATACGGGGTTGTATGTATGGAATTCGGAATGTGCAGTTGATCCTTTATTTGTCAGCTGAGTTTTCTTTGGAATCAACAGAGACTAGAATGGAAGATATTCCATAGGCAATTGGGATGTTATTGAATTTTTTCTTTAATGTTTTTTTTAAGATATCACCACAATGTGATGTTGTGATTTTTGAATCACATACATCCTGGTACTTACCTAATATCGATGGATCCTTATTAGATGACACCTTCAGAGTTGTGGGAGTGGAGGATTCCGATAGATGATATAATAGAGAAGTGTTTTATCCACCCTTTTTGGTCACTTTGGGGTGTTGCAGTGCTGTTCAACAAGAAATAAGATGGTAGTATGATGTTTTTTGTAGACTACTAGAGGTTTAACTTGGTGATATTCTAGAACAGTTACCCTCCTCTGAGGATACATGGTCTTTTCAACAAGTTTAAATATGATGAGTGGGTTTTCTAGTTTCAATATATAGTTAGGATATCACTAATTGATGGTGATGGAGTGCGATATCATTACGAAAACCTTCAAATATAGGAATGAGAACTTCAAGTTCTTATTCATTAACGCATGTGTTATGAAAACACCATCTGTGTTCATGGGGATTAAAAACACCAAGTTCCATGAGTTCCTTAATCGATATATATTTTTATTCATCGATTATATATAGATTTCCATGAATTCGTTGGTGGTCCATGCATATCATATATGAGTTTAAGTTTCTTTGAGAACACAAACCCTTTGGAATTTTGTCGAAGAGTATATTTTGGACCAATGTGGTGAATTATATTGGGAATTTGGTGTCTCAATAGGGTTTTTAGAGGAAAAATTGTTGTTTTTGGCAGTTGATTCATGGGTGGAAACCAATAACGTGGAATAGGATTATACTTTTAATGGTATTGCCGGATAATATGATGGGATTATGCCCATTTTCTCTCATAGTGTAGCCCCATTGATATCATTAACCCAAAAAATTCAGGTTTTTTTGTTTAATGAATAGTTCTATATAGAATTCGATTACCTGAAATGGATGTTGGCCAGTGCTTCAATTGACTAATGTGGGGATAATGGTTGAAGTGTTTTATGATGCTTACCTTATGGTATTGGGATGCATGTTTATGCAATATATGGATGTGATCTCTTTTGGGTTTAGGAAGACACATCCCCATGAGCGTAAATAGGTTACCCGTGATCTGGAGTTTATTGTGCTTGTGTTTTCCTAAAGTTGTGGTGAAATAACCTCATTATGGAAGGATTTGTGGTCTTCATGAATCACAAGATGTTGATGTATATCTATTCTCATCATGATCTAAACTTCTCTAAATGGGGGGTCAAGGGTGTTTTTTGTCCATTTTTATATTATGAGATCTCATATTCCTCAAGAAATAGTAATTTTGTGGACAACACCTTGTCAAAAAAATTGCAGAAATATGTTATTTGAGTTTCTTGGGATGCTTGGAACAAAATAGAGTAGTCATCAGCCTTGCACATGGATAAATGAGTAGATATTGGTAGAGGATATAGGTTTTAGATGATGGTTCAATATTCTATGATATAAATGGTGAAGGAGTATCATTGGGGAGTCTTAGATTTGTAGGTGATGGGAGATCATGTTGGACATAATGATTCTTCAAAGGATGGTTGGAGGATGGTCTAAACCATATTCTATATTATCGGAGTTTTTTTCAAAATCGATGAACAATTGAGTCCTTCATGAGTTTCATATATCACATTTTCCAGTATATTGATGATTTACAAAGGTATACCATGGTTTTTGGATGATGTTTTTGTGGCACAGGATGAAATGTGTAGTGGTAGAGTTTCTAGAATTGGTTTTGGTTTATTAAAATTTAATGGTCGATCATCATGGTACCGAATTATTTTTTCCAGACAATGGATGTTATCAAGTAGAAATTGGATCACATGTCAATGGATTTAATCACATGGTTTCCCAAATATTATTGATGATGTGATTCTATCTGGGTGATCATGTACATGTTAGTGAAATAATCCCACTTCATTGCAATCTGGGAGTCGGCAACAATGGATTCTTTAGTTATGAGGTATGTGGATGAGGTGGTGCAGCTGTATTTAGTTACAAGTTCCTTGGTCTTAGGTCGAGATGCATGTTTCACGTCATAATTTTGGAGGTTATTTCATCATGATTTTTCCACTCAGTTATAACTCATCACTTCTTTCTAGACTCATATAGATCTGATGATAGTGGAGAATATATAGACATTAGACGACATGGTGTGAGCATGCATATTAGACATTTGTTGATCGTAGATATGAAACCTCGCTTTGGAAGAGTGTAATTTTAATAATATATATCAAGAATAAATTGGAATGTTGGTAGTTTATGTATTCAATGGGAGGCCATTACATTGTCTATTGTGCTAGATGGAGGATGGGGAGGTACCAGTTCATGGTCCATATGTGGTTGATAAAATGATAGATAATGTTCTACTAGTTTGTGAGAGGATGAATGTACCAGAGTTCCATCATAACTCTTATAACAATAGCATTAGTTGGAACATGGAGTTCATGGTTTGGAAAATTGGTTCTTGAAGGTTTTTCTGTGACATAGGAAGCAGAGGTACGTAAGAGTGAGTAAAATTTCTTGTAGATTTGTTGGGCCCATTGAGGTGCTGGGTTGAGTTGGTGAGGTGGGGTATCAGTTCACGCTTCCTCTATGATAGGAGAGAATCCATGGAATATTCCACTTCTATCAAATTCATATATTCCCTATGATAGTTCCTATGACTTTTAATGGGGATATTTTGATATCAATTATGACTTGTTATTCAGGGAGAGGATAGTAGAGACCCATGATTCCCATGAATATTTTATATATGGATTAACCATTCCTTTTGTTCATTTTTTTTTTAATGTTTGGTATCCTATAGGAGATTATGATAGAGATATAGACAGAGACACATATGTCCACCTCATACCCCAAGTTGTTTTGAGTTTTTCATTACAGTATATTGTTTGGTGACGTGATGTTTGGACCATATATTATCTTATGAACAATTTATCACTTTTTTGTTATGTTTAGTGTGATGTATGATAATGTGCTGACATATGAAAAAGGGTGGACCTTATTCATAATTGATACACTTTAACTATGACGTGACTAAACCCATGATTGAGAGTCAGTGCCGCATAGAGTGGATAATATCCAAACATTGATGTATGAATTCCCTAATTTGTGTCCTCCTAGAATTTCATTTCATTGGTGGTGTGGTGGTTGTGTGGAAGTGCAATTGTGATGGAGGATATTTTTTGAGCTTTTGGGGTGATGAGGTTGTGGGAGATGTTTTGTGGCCATTTCATTCAACATGTTTTTCTGGTTCTAGTGTTTGAGATATGATGAGATCCTTGAGAGGCATCTTCATGTGTTTTTGTTTAGAACCCATTCTTTATGGGATTGGATTTTTTCATTCACGAGGGAGATATTCATTTTAGTTATATAATATGTAACTATCCATGCCTTACCATCCTAGTAGTTTAGAGGGATTTAGTTCTTGGGAGGATTGGATGTTCCCAATAGTTTGCTCATAGGTGTTTTACTATTAAATGATGAAAGGATGGTGAATGCATGAAAAGTAAAGTTTATTCAAAATTTAATTGTGTTTCACATATTTTAACGGTAGGTTTATGTGTTGTTATAAATAATTTTGAATTTTAGGGTTAAATAATAAAAAAGTGAAGTGATTTTCAGTGGAACCTCTAATTTTTAGAAACATGGGAATTAGACAACATGTAATGTTAACCTGACGTGTAACATGTGGGGTCCTGATTATTTTGAAATACTTTTCTTAGTTGAATATTGATTTATTCAACTACCTCTTCTATCTCATTTTGGTATATTCCTAGGCACTCTTAGGAGGCCATCTATCCCCCTTCTTTCTTGCATCAATCAATTATTTCAAGTGGATTCCCATTTTCTGTCCATTGAAATTACTTATTCCCTTTCTTTATGTGTTTTTATTAGGTTTTATTTTCTAATGCCATTATAGTGGTATATTTTTTGTTTTGGGGTTTGTATTGGGTTTCATTTTGATGGTCTTTGGTAATTATTTAGTTTGATCCTTGGTTTATCGGGGTGAAAAATTGGTTTACAATCATTCTTCATTTACCAATAATGTAAAAAAATTCTTTAAATCTACTCTAATGTAAGGAATTAAAAATTTATATTTATTATGTATCATTTGGGAGGCATTTTTTTTATTCATCTATTTGTTATGGTATTTCAGTCTTAATAAAAGATAAATAATTGGATAAATTTAAATTGAAACGATAAATGAGTTTTATTCACATATTTTTATATTTTTTTAATTATAATGATATTTAGGATTTTCAGGGGTTGAAACTCCATAGAAATTGTGGATGTTGGGTTTTTTTTATAGTCTGGATATTTCTGTTGTGATAATCGCGCCTATTGTGATTCTTGTGATATAAACCTAAAATGGATATTGATCAACCACATATTTTTTAAATGAAATGAAATATATAGGGTTATTTATATTGTTATGACACCATTAAAAATGATGTTGAATAGCATAAAATACCATATGCAAATTTGTATAATTAGCTTGATTTGTTTTTAAATTTCATTGTGTTTGTGCTATGGGGGGGTGTGGTTAGTGCATGTGAGTCATTGATGTTTTTTGTTGCGATTTTGGGTAGAAAAGGTGGCCTATTGGTTGTGATTTTCTAGAAGTGATGTGGTTTATTTGTATATTATTGTGGAGTGGTGATGTGGTGGTTTATTTATGACAGATTCCTAGGAAGTGAATAATAAAATTGTTGTTTAATAATGTTTTAAAATGGAATTGGTTGGTTTTGTTAATGTGTTTGAAATGACTGATGTATAACTAAATTGTAGTATGTTAGGAAATACATATATTTTGATAAATATTTAATTTAATTAGATGGATACTGAAATTGGTTGGGAATGTGAAATGTGGTTTGGGTCCTGTTTTTTTGTGTTAAACATTTAGAGGTGGATGTAAAAGTGGTGATGTTATTTAGTGTTTTTTTGTGAACCCATATGTTGCGATTTTTGGGTGGATATACTTATATACTTGTAAATTATTTGTGATTTCTATACTCACCCCACCCACAACGAAAAATATGTGTCGAAACTTGTATAGTCCCACATATGGTGTGTTTCCCAACATCATGTGAGGAAAAATATCTAGGTATCTGATATTATACACTCTCTCTTCTAGGCAAAGTATGTATTATAGATTTCTTGGTGGTTAAAGATATTTCATTACATAATTTGGTGTTTCTGATAGAACATGTGTATTTTGGTGTGATATAATGTCCATGGTGTCTTTAGGTATGATGTGATATGACCATGCTTGATGAACAACATCTAGTGTAGGTTGTTCATGGTTGTAGGAGGGTACGAGGATGATTCCCAACATGTTCTCGATACCCTACAAGATCGTTTATGGTTTTGGATGTGTTGTGGCCTAGGTTTATTTTTTAAATATTTGATGTGGTCATTCTTTTCGGGTGGAGAACCCTAGGGTATATGATTGAGATGTGTTGTGACTGAGCCTGTTGGGTGATGTGGAATGTATTATTTGGTGAGTGTGCCTTACTGAGGGTCATTTTAGATAGTATGCCTTTTCAGGTGTTGTTTAGTTTTTTGGATTTCTCCCAGGTTCTTTAGTATTATAATTTTTATTTACACAACCCACATTGGTTTTCCTTCATAGTATATTTGTATTGTCACCCTACGTTTGTAATTTTTTTATTTTTCAAGTAGGATTATGGGCATCATGATGGATATTACTCTCTCTGACCATGGGATGGTTATTATGTCATTCCTTTAGGTTTTCTTTTGGGTATTCACTTTTGCATACATTTACTTGTATCAGTTTCATTTATACATGCATGTGGGATTGTTTTGGAATTAATTTATATTTTTTCATGGAGTTTATTGTGGATGATTCATCTTAGATTTTGATCTTATTTTCATTATAGAGGTTAATTCCCCCTATACCTGGTATTTTTATACCTTTAGTGTCGGTCGCCAACCAGGGGCCTACTATAGGAGGGACTTGGGGGGTCATTGTCACTATCCCATCATTATAGTATATTTGAAGGAAGGGGGTAGTGTCAACCACTAAAATGTTTTAAATATTCTTTTATAAGTTTCAAAGGATATTTTTAATGAAATATTTTCTCTAAATGTTTTCTAAAATCACAGTTTTTAAAATTTTATTTTCAACGAAAATGAATTCCAATTTTCTTCAAAATAAAAAGGGTATTTTCTTCAATAACATTTTTAATGATATTTAATGGTATTTCATTTGATCAATGGAAAAAAACCGTTATTCCTACCTTAATGGGTATATATTGTATTAATGAAATGATTAATATAACTATTGTTTTTTTCTCCCTTAGACAGAGGTATGTATTTACATTCACTTCCTTGATCAATTTTTTATTTCATTAAATTTTCCTTCAATGAATAACATTCATATGGACATTAAATTTCGACTGAATATCAACATTATATATAATGCAAACACTAATTTCTTAAACCATAGACAATTTTTACAAATGGTATTAACATTGAATGATGTTTATTAAATGGGGAATTATCGTTAAATCTATATCCTTTACTAAATAAAGATATTTGATAAGGCACATTGTTTATGAGTTAAATAAATATTTTGATATATAAAAAATGCATTGGATTAGTATGAAATGGGTTGGGGACTAATTAAAGTAATGTACTCAATTTATTTATAGTCTCATGAGTGGAAATCAGATGGAAACAAACCCTTTTTGTTTGTATAAAATTATATTAAGAATGCTCATCTGAAATTTATTGACAAGATTATGTTATGAATCATTCTATAAAAAGTATTGATTTTAATGGTTTCTTGTTCCTATGAAACATGAAATCTTATAAATAACCATTTACTACATCAATAATTATATTATTTTTACCAATGATATTTTCACTATGAAAAAATATATGAATGCATTAAATTATCAGTTATTGATTAAATGGAATGTGTTTTTAGCTATTTACCTTTCCATAACGATTCATCCTTTTCATACCATGATAGTAAAGTTATATAAATTAAATTTTTGTATCATTATTTACCATTAAATATTTATTCTTCCTTATCTTATCTTCATAGTCGTGTTATAAAAATGGAATGTGTGTTAAATTATTTACATTTCTATATTGATTATTCTTATTCATTCATGATTAATTCCACTATAATGAACCCTTACTGAGAATTTGATCTCAAAATATATTGTTTCTTTTCCTAAAGAATCCTTAAATTTTACTATGTATGATATGAAAGGATATTCTAAATGGAATAAAGTTATTTTAAAAATATATTATTCATTTTTTATTTCAATTGTAATTCAAGACTCATGTGTGTATCTAATTTATCAAGAATATGAATAAATTCACTCTATTGGGATGAGTTTCCAGAAATATTATGCCAATTCAACTATGTTAGGAAATGGATTTTTTATTATTGGGGCTATGTCAATACAAATTCCATATTTCTATTACTATAAAAATATTTGATTCATAGGTTCTTCCGCTCTCTAAATCCACAGTAAGAGAACATTGAATAATTTATACATAGCTACAGAATTCCCTTTTGGAAAATACCCTTCTGAGAATTGGTTGAATATAGATAAGAATTGATGAAAAAATATATTTTACTTACATGATAATAATAGAATCATACCTCAGATATCATAAAAACTTTCCTTAAAAAGTTACTAACAGATTCAGCATCCTTCAACTGTAAATCATAGTATTACATCTCCATTTTCAATATGAATTTGGGCAAAGTACATATTGAAATATAGTCATCTAAACTCATCCTGATAGATGTACTAAATTTCATCCCATTGACTCAAGTTATTGATATGAATCCACCATAGATATTCATTTCATTCATAAAGATAAACTAGTAAAATATTTTCTTCATGGTCTGAGCATTAAAGAAAAGAAAATATATTTTCAGTGGTACAAATAAATTTCCCAACAAATAAGAGATCTATGGGCCCACTAATAAAGGATGTATTTTTTCTAATGGAGGAATCAATAGAGAATTGATCCATTATTTTATCATTTGGGATCTTGATTTGATTTATAGCTTGAGAATTTTCTATAATAATAATAAAATTATTTTAAATACAATATCTCATTCCTGAAAAAATCTGGTTCATCTTTAAGGTACAAATTGTTTTTTTGTCAATTACCAGATTAATTTCATAAATATGGGATAATGTGAATTCTCATTGAGTTCATAGAGGGGATGAAGGTGTCTGGGAATGGATTGTATCCAGAAACCCATGATTTGTGGGTTTTTTTGGCATGTATCACATTTAGTACAAACCATAGGGGTAAGGCCACATGATTTGTGTATGCCATTTGAGGATGGAAGGTGGGGTAGGGGTATTTTGGTTACACGACTTGAGTGAACTATGAAATAGGAGGTGCACAACCATGCATAAATGTCTACAGTTTTTATGTATTTTAACAGATGCTTTGTTTACAGTTTGTAAACTCTTTGGGTAAACTGTATAGTTGCACCATGACCTAAAATAAGATGTGCCTGATCGCCAAATGGTTTTCTAAACTGTTTGGAAAAACTATGCAACCCAAGGTATGTTATAAATTTTAAAAAATTTATTTAAATTATAAATTCTTCAAAATAGTAATTTGAGTTCATTAAACATATGAAAAAAAGGACATCCCTTTGATTCTCCCCATCATGTTATATTTTTTAATTTGAAATCTCATATCCATTCAGATTCAAACGTGGTTTTTCTCTTTGGATCTATAATTATAAGTCCTTAATTAGTTTTTAAAAGATCTCAGTTCTTCTAGATATTAGTATCACTATTATAATATAGGATAATATGCCATAATTTCTCAATCTTCATGCATTATTCATATTTCTTATAATCTTGGAAAAATCATGGCCTGATACTAGATGATATATCTAGCACAATCCTAAGGTAAGTGGTTTCTTGCCTTTCACTCAATGTCATACCATTTATATATGACTTCTTATCATGAGACCTATTTTTGGCTATCCCCTAAATTGAAATTGAATCCTAGAGTGACCAGTTAAAGCTTAATTAGTCAAATAGGATTTCTAATGCTTGTGTAGGTTGTATACATTGATTAAGAATCACCCCATGGGTGAGTAGTCTTAAAATAGAACTTTATTTATTTTTTACTTGGATTCTTAGGAGGAATTCCTTTTACCCATTCATCATGTGATGTATTTTTGTGGATTTTAATATATTTAAAATTGATAAATTGATGTTTGAATAGATTTGTAAATGAAATGAATTAAGGGTGTGGGGCGGATGAATTTCCCTTTGAACCAATTATTCTATTTCTTATTTAAAGCATGCTTTCATTGTATTTCCTTTCCCATGTTATCAAAATAGATGTTGTGAAATGAGTTTATGTAGTTGGTTTTAGTTTCTCTAAATTTTTCTCTTGGAATTTATATGATAACTAATACATTTGATAGATTGATAGTCTTGTTAGAATTTTTATATAAAAAATTCCCATGTGAGTATTTGAATGAAAAATGAATTTCTAGCCCATGTGATTATTTTGTGACCATGATATGTGATTGATTGATTGATCATGGGAAGCATGTTATCTTGTTATGACAACATTAGTAAATGAGTGGAGAATACAGTAAGGTTGTTACTTCCTTGATTTACACTTTTGAAGTGATTTATATTGAATTCCATTGTTTTTACCTTTTAATGTTTAATGAATTGTGAAAATGAAATATATATGGTTAAATGAATAATAGGAAAGGGTGATACATGGATTCCGTTGTGAAATATATTAAAAAATATAATTCCTATTGACGTATACGCCTATGGGGATATGTAAATTCACATTAGAATGAAAAAATGGACTCAATGGAATGAACATATATATGTTGTGAGTGATACATGGATCCAAATGTGGGATTCTCTGGATTCACTCATTGAGGCCTGACCTATATGTCGAGTGATACACAGAATTGAATGAGGGATTCCATGCATTGAATCAAATGGAATTGACTATTATTTCCATGGTTGATACTCAGGATCCCTTGGGGGACTGCTGAGGATGGACTCTTTTAGAAGGGATGTTATATCTCACCTTGAGTGATACCAGTTTCCTGAGAGGTCTTCCATAGATGATCTTGTAGGGTGTTGGTTCATATTTAACATACAGAGATAAATGAATTCCACCATAGTTATTTCATGAATGGGCTCATATTAGAATTTTTTTTAACAAATGAAATGACATAGGATGCATCTCCATGAAAAACAACTAGCATGGGGAAAGTTTTGACTTATATCGTTTAAATGGAATTCTGAGGAATTTGTTGTGATTCAAATTATAGAGGGGATGTTGATCATGAGCTGGAAATGAATAATTATAAAATCATTGTAATTTAAGTGATAAATGAATATTAATTGGATGAAATGAATTTTCACGAAAACTATTGTTTATAGGATGATTACTTTTGAGTACATTCATTCTTACTATATTTATTATTGCAGACATCAAGCTATATATATTCAATGACTGATTAGAATAGACCTTTGGTGGTTTCCTTCTGGGATATAGTCTCACACCCGGTTTGACCATCTTTTTGTAACTTAAATTTATTATATGATATTCGGGGTTGATAATGGAAAGATTGCTCCAATAAGTAATTAATATGAAGCTTATGAGAATAAAAACATGTGACTTTTCCATGTCCATCGATACTATTGGGAATTTCATGGACTTTTTTAAATTTTTTGTCATGAATGGTATATGACAGTTGTGTACCTATTTTGGATGATTAATTAGAAGATATGAAAAGTATAATAATCTATTATATGATATGACTTTGGCTCTATTTATACTATCAGTCTTCCATTTTTTATTTCTAATGTATGGATTAGTGCTTCAGCTATTGTACTGTTGATTCATTTTCATGGTGTTACAATTTGGTAATGAGGGAATAGTCTCCTTGATGAGATACATAGCCCCTCACTGCTAATCGAAAGCCTCTGGAGTATGGGGAGATCCACTCAAGGCCATGTGTACAACCATGTACAGAGCACAATTGAGTGTCATCAAAAAACTGGTACATTTCAAACTACTATCATAATAGTCTTTTCTAGTTTCCTTTAATATTTGGAAACAATAGAATGGTACATGAAGGTCGTGTGATTTGGTAATGTTTTATTCCCATGTGTACCTAACCCCCATATATGAAATGGAAAATTTTCTGAAAATTGAATTACATTTTTCTAGCTTTTGACTAGTATAGTTTATTATATTCCACAATGGGGTGATGCAATTGTAATTTTATATTATAATTAATATTATTTTGGTTATATTATGTTGAAAACTAATGATAAGAAGGTATTAAAAATCATTTAACAAATTGGATCTTCTTAAAAATCACATGCCATGGATTTTTTCTATACCATTTATAGATAATTACTTATTTCATGTTGTTGGGATGGAAGTCAAGATAGATAAGCTTGATATTGTGATAGGTATAAAGGGGTATGTTATGATTAGTTATTATTGAAACCATGATTTGGATTACAATGTTTATGGGCCCTCTTCTATAAAAAATTAGGGGATCATGGTTCAACATTAAAGTGAAATGTGTTACGATGTGCCATAGGTGGATGCCAAACATTGATCCCAATGGCGTGTGGTCCCTCATGGATATGAATTCAGTGCACTATTTATTTTCAATTCTAAATAGAATTTTATAATCCTAAAATGAGTTTCGATTCATTGAATGTGAATGTGAACTCATTAGGATGTGAAATTATTATGAAAATAAGGGAACCATAAAAGGCTCATAGCATAGAAATTTACCAGACATATCCATACTTGTGGGTAGTGGGTAGTATCTCTTTGTTATTCCTAACTTCTTTGATGCCCAATCCTAGACCATGTGATAGACATATGGGTGTAATCATATAAGAAGGATTTTTCCTACCCTAATTCTATTTCTCAACATTTGAGTTGTAAACATTGATAATGATCATTGAATAAGGCCTGTTTTTGGCATTATAGAGACAAGATACCATGATGACTATAAGTTGTACATCAGGAGGGTAGTGATGATAATAATTCGAAGGTGGTTTCCCATGATCTATTAGTTGATCCACCATTCATGTCAGGTGTAGAACCAGGAGTTGTATCATACACCTCCGCTATGAAAAAAATTATGATTGGTAATTTTGACTCACATTGATTGTTTAGGGAGAACTCTGACCAACCCTGACTATGCTGATTTGACATGTGATTTTCAGTAGCAGTATCCACCCAAATTTCCACGGGATTTAAATCTATTGGTTTAATTTTCTTTACTAGATTCCTTAATTTTTATCTTCGAGCGCATAGATATTCCTCATGATAAGAGGGTAAAGCTCGCAACATACAAGCTTTGTGATTCCACTAATACGTAGTAGGATTTTATCACACAGACAGATAATTACTAGAATATGTACATGAGGGATTTTTATATGGACTTATATGATTATTGATATCCAACTAATTTGATGGATGATAGTGCCGAAGAGTTCTTACATCTGGAGTAGGGTACATTTTTTTATGAATTAAATAGACTGTTTTACTAAGCTCCACCGCTTCAAAACTATATCTGATGGGTGATGAGATTTCAAAAGATAGATGATCTTATGATGTTCTTAGGTATGCAAACTAATAGTTGGTAAATATTTTATGGATAATAACTATATCTGGGTAGTGAATCAGGTTCTAATCCCATAGCGTAACCTGCGAAAATATGGATGTATGTGCCTAGGTGGTTCATTATCTAGGTCTGGAACTACATCAACTGGTAGTAAGAATCTTCATCGTGAAGCACCCATGTAGCGATATTATTATTCAGAAAATATCTTCAGGTATATATGTGAGGTGATACCATTATTGTATTTTTGGACAAATGAGGCCACAATGTACAAGGGACCCAGTCTAATGATGAGCTTGGGTAAGATTGGCCATGAACATTGATTCATCCAAACATTCCCTTTATAATAAAATAAGAGAGGGTTTAAACTAACTCCATGTTCATGATCAGGGTTAAAAACTTCTCATCATATAAGGATTTGGCGGAACATCGGGCCTTTTAGGAAATGGTGGTTGTCGTGTCCATGGAACCCATTTCTCAGGTTTACCATGATAATTGGGTGGATCAGACCATGGTAGCTAGGCTGTGTCACATGGTTGTGGTGAAATATAAGAATATGTAATTGAACACACCTGAGAGGTGTATTGATTTTCACCTTCTACTATTATAGGTTATATTCTAGTAACCACTATTTTAGATTATGCTCTCTTTGATACAGGGGCTTCACATAGATTCAAATCTATATCTTTAGTTGAAATCCATTGGATTGTTATAAAATCTTTTGATGGAATTATGATTATAGAAACACTATTAGGAATTAAAATGGAAGGAGTATGTAAGTGGAGAGTGTTTCCCTAGATATCAAAGGGTTTCACTTTTTATGGCACCTCTTTTTCATTGAGATGACTGTATTTGATATCATTATCTTAATGGAATAGTTGGTTCTATTTCATTAATTCATTGATTTTCACCACTGAAGGGTCACCTTCACATCCATGGGTGGTAGATAAATCATTCAAAAGGCTAATGGGATGTCATTCTGAGCTTAGATACATCCATGAATCATGGACTGGGTGGGGTGACATCCCAGATTGTGAGTTTATATATGGATGATTAGAGAACACATCATATTTAATTCCCTCTAGTGGTCGATTGTTTTATAAGTGTTTGCCTAAAAAAGTTCTTAGTATTACCTCTAGTGAGAGTTGTAGAGTTATATATTGATAAAGTGTGATGATATTCACTTGTATCCATTCCTCGTTATAGGATGTAAACCAAAAAATTTAATGATCTCAAGGGGAAGCTAGAGGATTTACAGATAATGGGTATCATACAACTGAGTAGCTCTTTTTGTGGTTCTCCGATTATTTTTGAATAATGGATGATTATAACCTTTGGATATGTCTAGATTATCTAATGATAAACAACCTTATGGTAAAGAACTAGTATCCTTTTTTAACATAGAGACAATCTCTTCAACCAGCTCTTAGAAGTTCAGGTCTTCTCAATGATTGATTTGAGATATAGTTACCATTAGGTGCATATTATACCACTAGAAATCTATTTAAAAACCATTCAATGAAGGTATGATATATACGAGTATTTTTGTATTCCATTAATCTTCTCAAATATAGAATTATTTTTCATAGAACTGATGAAAAGAGTGTTCCCTCCTTATCGTGACTCATTTTTTGTTGTTTTTAAGGATAATGTTTTGGTGTATTCTCACTGTCTACAAAACCATACCGAACATCTAGAGATTGTTTTGAATATCCTGATAGAGAAAAATTTATATTCTATGATAACAACCATCAATTTATGGTTGGATTAGATTCACATCCTAGGTCACATCATCTTTGAGACAATAGTATCAATGGACCCATAGAAGGTGAGAGTTATAGTTTCCTATAAGACTACCATGAACATATTTGAGGTTAAAAGATTCTAATGTTGTTTGGTTACTATAGGATATTCATATATCCCTTATGAAAATTGGAATAGCCACTTCTGTGATTGACTAAGATGGTTGTAAAGTATGTATGGATGGATTCATGAATGATGATTTTACAGGAGCTAAATGGGAGATTGAATTGGTCATTGATGCTCCTTTTTCTAGAACCAGGTAGGAGTTACACTACGTCTTACAATTCATTAGGTATTAGTTTAGTATAAGTTCTTATGAAGGAGGCTGAGTGGCCCTATATGGGTCATGGTAGTTGAGGTAATATTATAGGAATTTCCCAATGCATGATCTTGAGATAGCTATAGTTGTTCACACATTGCGCTGTTGGAGACATTACAAAATGGTTGAGTGTTTTGTGGAATAAATAGACCAAAAAATCCTCATATATATATTTACATAGTGCGACTTGTATATGAGCAAGTGATGGTGGGTTGAATACCTTCATTATTTCGACTTAAAGCTACCCTATACACCTTCAAATGGAAATGCATTAGTTGATTCACTGAGTAAGAGGAATCATATGCATGATGTGTATAAGGCTAGTAGAAATTTGAAACTTATCTCTTTGGTCTCTAAGATGCACTTGGGGGGTGTTAGTTACTTAGGGTAAGAAATTTCTATCATCCATAACTATTACCTCTACCCTATTAAATAGATTAAGGATGATACAACTATCCAACTATTAAGGTCTAGTTATATCGGAGAGTTTGGAAGGTGAGGACCCATATTATTGATGGACTATATGAAAAGATGATATCCAGTGAGTACGTGGTCATGTATGGGATTCAGAAGACATTCACAAGGAGCTGATGCGAGATTTTCATGCTCCAGGTTGGGCAGTGAACCTGGGTGTCACCAATATGTATTAGGATTTACATTATCAATACTGATGGACATGTATGAAATGGGATGTGGCAATTTTTTTCAGGATATGATCTTCGTATTAGTAGGTGAAGACAAAAAACTGGCATCCAATCATAATTTTATAGTAGTTTCCTTTTCACCTGTGGAAATTGAATGATTCCATATTGGATTTTATGTTAAAATATCATGGTTTCCTTGAGGCCATGATATGATATGGGTTATTGTTTATAACCTCATGAAGGATTAATATATTATACTGATCAATAAAATGTTCAGTGTTGATGATATTGGAATGTGGAACATTCATTAGAATGTACGACTTCCTGGGGTCCAAAATACATATCATTTTAGATAGGGATTCATAGTTTACTTCACAATTATTGAAAGGAGTATATGGTTTTTGGGTACATAGTTGATTCCAATCACAACATACAACCCCAAGATAGATGGGCAATCAATGTTCATGATTCAGGAGATGGAGCAAAGGATTTGTAAATGAATCATTGATTTTGAGGGATCTTATTTTGAGGCATATTTCCCAACATGATTCCTCCTACAAAAAATAAATTTCATGTTATTATTGAGATGGATCTATATAGGGATTTTTACGATAGTCAATTCCGATCAACCATATGTTGGAAAGAGGTACGAGGTGCATCTTTATTTGTAAATAATCTTGTTCATGAGACCACTGAGAAGATGAAGTTGAATTAGAAGTGGATGGATACTATATAGTATCATCGAAAATAATTCTTTGATCACTTTAGAAATCCTCAAGTGCTCATGATCGAGGATTGGGTATTTCTATATGTTTCACAGAGGCTGGGATAGAAGACGATTATGAGTCGGGGTTAGCATTCACTGATGTATGTTGTTCCATTCATGATTGTGGAGAGAGTTGTGCTGATAGCCTATCAGTTTTAGTTACCCCATAGGTACCAGGCTATGCCCCACATCTTCCACATTTCAATTCGGAAATGTTTTTAATTATATGTGTCTTATGATTTTCAGCCTGAGGAGTTTGAGTTATATGTAGTTCCATCCATTGAGGACCATCATTTACATATTGTGGATTGTATCACAAAGGTTCTACGAGGCCAGCCCATTCCTTTGGTACAAGTTCTATACTATCACAACCAAGTACATTACACGGCCTAGGAGTAGGAGGTTGATGTATAATTGCAGTGGGTAATGATATTCATAGATTATTCTTAACTACTTTTGGAAGGGATATTCAAGAATGGGTTTCTTTAAAGGGGATGTATGTAAGGACCAGGTTCTTCATTGATGTAAAAAATCATTATTTTACATTAATAGTCAATTTAATTATATATATATATGAGCTAGTGTAGATTCATGTAGTATTCATATGAGCTAGTGTAGATTCCTATTGTGAACCATGAAAGGCTAGTCAGTGGGGGTCTTCAAGCTACATATATTGAGTAAAAATTGTGAGAGGAGGTGAAATAACGAGTGGCCAGGGCTGTATATTTAGTAGATTTTGAAGGAGTCTCTTCGCATGGTTTGCACATGGTTTGTAAACATTGTGGTTAAATTGTGTGGGTGTCTCTTGGCCTAAATTAAGCCATGAATAATTAGTTCAAATTTTTATAAATATTTTTCATAAACCATGAAACCCATTATAAGTCTTGATTTTTATAAATTCTATTTAAATAAAAAATTATCTTAAAACTTAATTTGAGTTATTTCACCTTAAGCAGAGAAATGATTCCCCTTTGATCCTCTCCACCTTGCGTTATTTTGTAATATAAGATATCTTCTCCGTTCAGACTACGATTCATGAATGGTTCATCTCTTTTTCTATAATTGTAAGGACTTATTTACTTTTTAGTCAATCTCTATTATTCTAGCTATCGACAGTGATTTTTGGATTTAGCATCTTATGCCCTAATTTTTTATTCTTTGTTTGTAAATATTATTTCCCCTAATCATGGAAAAATAAGAACATGATATTGGATGAGATATCTATTATATACCTAAATTAGGGGTTTTCATGAATTTCTCTCAATGTGAGGCCATTTATATATTCTATCGTGTCATTTGCCCAATTTTTATTTGTCGAATAAATTGAAATTGAATCCTATAAATGATTGGTATATCCTAATAAGTTAAAGAGGATTGTTAATGATGGTTTAAGGTTGTATATCATGAATAAGAACCACCCCATGGGTGAGATGTCTTGAAATGGTCATTTATGGATATAGTTCTTGGATCCCTATGAGGCATTCCTTTTACCCCTTCATCATGGGATGCATTTTCTGAATTTCAATATAAATCAAATTGATTTATTATGTTATTAACTGAAATTTAAATGAAATGAATTAATCATATGGGGTGGATGACATGCCCCGTGAACCATTTATTCTATTTCTTTCTTAATTGTTTAATTATGTGTATTTCCATTCCCATTTGAGTAAACTAGATTCTATGTAATGAGTTTGTTCAATTGACTTGAATTTCGATAATAATTCATCCCAAGTGAGTTATATTATAAATAAGGTCATTGATAACTTGATAGGATTGTTATGCTTGTTGTATTAAAAATGGAAATGTCAGAATTTGAATAGACTATGAATTGATAGACCATGTGTGTTACCTTAATACCATGATATGTGATATATTGATTAATCCTGAAAAGATCATTAGAATGTTATGTCCTTATGAGTAAATGAGATTCCAATACTTTTGAGGGTTTTCCTTACTTGAGCCACCGTTTTGAGGTGAGTTATATTGAATTCCATTGGTTTTGAAAGTGTAATGTTTAATGAATTTCTTAAATGAAATAGAATTGGTTTAATTATTTATATAAAGGGTGATATATGGACTTATATAGGAATGATTTGTAGATACTCTTATGCCTATTGACCAATACTCCATGGGTGATACATGGATTCAAATTAGAATTACAAGGACAGACTTAATGGATTGAACCTATATATGGAATGAGAGATACATGGAGCCAAATGAGGGACTATATGGATGGACTCATTGAGGATTAACCTATATGACAAGTTATACATTGATCCAAATGGGGCATTCATTATATATACTCCAAGGGGATTTAATATTATTCCCTAGGGTTACACTCGGGATCACCTGGGGGATTGTTTAGGATGTAATATTTTGGCAGAGATATTATACCTCACATAGAGCAATACCGGGTTCTTGAGTGGTTTGATATGGTAGAGATTGTGAGGTGTATGTTAGTATTTCATCTAGAGAGATACTAGAATTCCAACATAGGAATATCAATAATGGGTTCATGTTCGAGATTCATTTATAAATTAAATGACTTTTGGATCGTCTCCATGAAAAAGAACATGATTCGGATTGATATTGAATAGTATTGTTTAGATAGCTTTATGACGCATCTATTGTGATTCTAGTTACATTGAGGGATGATGGGATTCATCCAGATCTAGAGAATTATAAATTCCATATAATTTAATTTATCAATGAATATGAAATGAATAAAATAAATGTAAATGAAAACAAGTGCATGTAGGATGTTTACTTTTTAGTACTTACTTTCCAACTACATTAATTACTGCACATTGTCAGGTATATAGATTCAATGACTTATTAGAATAGACCTTTAATGAATTCTTAAAAGGATTTACTCTCACATCCATTTTGGGAAACTTTTTGGTACCCAAAATGATTATATGGTAACATGTGTTCATAAGTGCAAGCTCCCTCATATAGGAACATGAAATGCTGCTTGGGAGTAAGAGGGCATGGGACTAAGCAAACCATTATGATGCTACTAGGATTCTTTTTGGAATGTGTTATGGTTTGGACTTGTATCATATATTATTGATGCATACTGTTTTTTAATATTTTATTAGAACATGTGAAATGTATCGTCATATGCAATATGATATAAATTATATATTTTTTATAATATTAGATATATAATATTGTTTTCTATTGTATGGTTTACTGCTTCCACTATTAAACTATTTCTCTATTTTTGAAATGTTTTGCTCTTAAAATGTGGGAACAACCTTCCCTCTGACACATCTAGTCCATTACTACGGGTCGGAATCCTTTAGCATTTGGGGAGATGCGTTTGAGGCCATGTGGCCAATCTGGTACATTGACCCATTTAGTAGAATCTGGAATCAGGATTTCACAATTTCATTTTCTTAATAATGAGGATAATCACTATATTGCCCACCACATTAATCATTAAAAAATTTTCTTTATGTTCCATCCATTGAATAAAACCTGAAATAACAGTGTGACAAACAATAATCAATGTGGGAAACCATATAATCATGAAAAATCATTTGTCAAATATATAAATCATTACTCCTTCATTTAAATCTATTATTCCTTATGTTTAACCTTGGTTAAAAATTATAATTATGTATTCAAATACATCATATCTATAGTAAATAAAATTTTAATTATCCAATCATATCCAATGGTATTGTAAACAAGGTGTTTCATGGATGAATAGTTGATGTCCACCAGAATTATGAATGAGATATACACAATCAAGGATTTTTAGGATTGTTACCCAATGATGCATCTATTTAAAATCATCATCCACTTTATGTGACCAAAATGAGACCTTTTACTAGGAAATTCACACCCATGTATTTACTATAACTAATGATGTTCTCATATACATATGATTATATAAAGGGTTATCATTGATTCATTCTCATAATTGTTCCCAATGGTAACTAAATCTTTCCCTAATACCAACAATAGTGACCAAAAATTTTAATTCATAAAAATTACATATTATTAGATGAATCTTACATACAAAACATTGTAATCCAATCTATATTCATATAGGTTTAATATATTTGGAAAATTGGATACATAAAAAACTAGGTCATAAGTGACCTACATCATATCCCACAATGTTCTTCAAAACTAATTACATTTATAGAAATATCATACATAATAATCTATTTTATAACCTCGTGAAAGGGAACATAAAAAAGGGTGATCTTAGATGCTTGTTAAGGGAAATAAGTGATATATATATATATGAACATTTAATAACTTCGTGAGAATAAGGGTATGTATATATCTACAAACAAAACCCTACTCATTATATATCAAACAATTTAGTCATGGAGTACATATTGACTTTCTCCCTGATATAAATCATAAGTGAATTCAATTCATGGTCTATAAGAGAATAAAAATGGAAAGAGTCATAATTTTTTAGCCGAATAACAATTGTAAAAAATTATTTCGTTAATCAAGGAACACATCCATTATTTTCATAGAGGATTGGGATCACTAATAATTATATTATATCATTAGTAAATGTTCACTCACAGGATTATAATTGTAGAAAAAGTCCCATAATGAGTTGGTTTCACTGACGATTAAAATCTTTTCATCTCATGATGTATCTATATTTACCCAATTCCTTAAAGGGCTATACAATTCTCGGCCAACCAATCACATACTAATAATTGATTCTTTTGTCTGAAATATGGTCATTAAAAATTCATCATATACCATAAATCATGTATATTAAATAGGTTTCTAAAATATTTCTTCAAATCATTATACAAAATCCCAAGGAAAATAAAAAGGTTTCATTAACATATCATCATCTTAACCAAAACCATCCATAAAAATAATAAATATGGTATCATTTGATCTTATCCCTAGTAGAGAATAATTAACATCGTATGAAGATATCATATATAAAAAATAATCAATGATCATTTGAATATTTATTGATGAAAATACACTTTCATTTTGAAATCACTTATTTAAAAAACATTTATTTATAAAAAATAAATAAAGAAATATTTTTAAAAGAAAGTCAAAAGGTTATAAATAAATCAAAAAACCTTGACTGATCATAATGGTGTTAAATTTGGTTCAAGAAATTTACCTTAAGACAAATATTTTATTCATATTTTACATAAAATTAATAAGTTCCTTATTTGAAAAATGACAAGAATATTACTTTTAACAATTTTTAAAAAAATAAATCTTGGGAATACAATAAATTTATCAAGAAATGAACTATTTTAAAACATTCCTGGAAATAATTTTAATGAACACAGACATGGAATAATAATGGATTCTAAACCGATGAGATAAATAAAGTCAATTTTATTTAAAACAATATTTCATTCCCTTGAGTTATTCGAGATAGGAAAATAAAAAAAACATGTCATATATATAATTAATCATAGTAGAAAAATTTAATGGGATTCATGATATATGTCATAAAATTTCATCATCGATATCATAATCATAATAAATCCCTATAAATAGTTTGTTTGTAATAGAAATCAGTTACCTAAATATCAAATTTCATTAAAATCAATCAAACATGTATTATAATAAATTTTAATTTATAATAATTCAATAAAATAATATTTAAATAGATTTAATTCCAAATATTTTCATTGTATATTATTTTAACAACCATTTTTTAAATATTCTTTTCAAAATTTACTGCATTTGGTTGTTTATTGTTTCATCTTTCATGAGAATTTGGGTTTTATAGCTAATGTACATATAAATTGATCATAGTTACATCATCGGAATAACATTAATCATGATATATATATATATAATATTCACTATATATTTATTTATATTCACCAATAAATTGTACAAATATAATGTTTTTTTGAAATCATTTATAGTGACAGTGCAATGTACATTAGAATGAATGTTGTTTCACAAAATAAAGGATTCAATGAAAGAAATTTAAAAATAATAATTCAAATTTTATGAATAATAAATATGTTATATAATTAATTTATATTAATTAAATTAATCTTTTTCTATCAATGTTCTATGGAAATGAAAATCGAATCGCATCACATTTGGTGGTGGTAATCAATGTGTATGTATGGGAACCATTATCATTTCTCAATGGATTGGAAAATAATAAGGTCGGTATGATACTATAATTTTGGAATAATAATTACATAATAAATAACATATATAGACACTAAAACTATTATAATAATTTTCCATTCAATATGGTGATGGAAAATTAAATATTTCGCAATGTCGATGTGATAGTCCACACTTAAATAAGACCGATAGTTTCAATTATAATTTGATTGAATGAATGGTAAATAATTTTGGTTACAAAATAATAATAAGATTTAAATATATTTAGGATTATGAATTTAATATTTTAGGATGGTTTTCATAGAATTAGAGGAGGTTGAAAAACAAATAATTTAAAATTGGTCGGGTAAGATGATTCGTATTCCTCAATAGGCCTCCTAAATATAATTTCTGAAATACCCTTTAAATGGCCTTTTAAGATGAACATCACCACATATAAATCTATATATAATTTGAGAATATAGTTATGTACGATTTGGTTTATGAATATTTTTCAATTTTTTCAAATAAGTGATTGGAGGGGTGACCTTTCATATGTTGGGGAGTTCAAACATATGCAATCTATTAAAATAATAAAATAAAACAACATAAAACATGAAAAAAATTCATCAAAATTGATATATATTTGAATATGGGATATTAGGAGGTTTATATATTATAATACAATGATATTTGGAGAATATTAATTGGATTTCATACCCTTATATCATATTATACCCCCTAGTAAACTTGTTTTAACCGTAACCAATGTAAAATTTAATATGGTTATTATTAATAATTATCACAAATAAATTTTGATTAACTTATTATATAATATTAATATTAAGAATAAACACATGGAATAAATTATACTAAAGTTAATTCAAATAATTGATATAATCTAATTTAAAATTAAACATAGATTATGTGACGGAATGTGTTTTTCTAGAAAAAATGTTTCATATGTATATAATGTTGTTATAGAATAATCCAATTTAAAACTGACTATAAAAATTTCACTCTGATTTTTTACATGATGATTTAAAAAATTATTTTCACTTTTAAAAAAAAATTATAAATATGGATGAAATTAATTATACTATTTTCTTAAAAAAAGAAATTTTTGCAAAAAAATGTATCTAAATTTATATATAAACACACGAAAAATATAGGCAATTATTTAAAAATATATTTTATTTATATAAAAAAATTAAAAAATAATTTCAGAACTTATTTATTCATATTAATTCCCCCATGTAATCCAATGTATTATAATTGAATACAATGTTATAGTTTATTTACACTCAGGGTTGCGTGCATCATAAGTAATAAAATGAATCAAATTTATTTGAACTGAAAGTTATCATAACATATTAGGGTCTTAAATCATATTCTTTAATTTAATTATGAAGGAGTTCTGTTTGATGTTTTTTTTATTCTCAACATATATTGGGTTTTTTCATGATACATCATAGGGTGTAGATCACATGTGGGTTGTGAATGTAACATCATCCTAAGGGTAAGTATTCCGTTCGAGAAATTTAATTGGTAACTATTTTGTTTTCGTTTATTTTTTTGTGAACATTTCATCAATATTAAACACTTTTTTCCTCATATATCTTACAAAATAAATAATATATTCTCCTATTGTGATTAAAATATAGGATATTTATTGTGGATATAGTTCTTATTGGGCTATTATTTCAAAATCTCATTTACCATAATGAAATACAATAAAAAAATTTATGCACAGAGTATTAATTAGAAGGGTCAGAAAATTATGGAGTGTGATTATTCATAGATCATGATATATAAGAATTAAATGGTCCATCTAGATGTTTGGGGGCTAGTTATTGTGGTTTATTTACCATATGACCATGTCAACATCTGTTTTTATTAGATTTGGTATCCATATATTAGAGAGATTAAGGGAGAGGTCTGAGGTGATCATGTAATTTATAGAGATTCTGCCAAGGAAAATTAATATATTTTAACTATTTGGTATTGTTTCTTAGGTTATTATAATTCCATTTTTGATCTGGTAGGTGGTTCATTGATAATTACATTGCATACCCTTGATTTTTTTATATAATAATATCAATGATGTATCATTCCTTATGGAGTAATTTACAGGGGTTGATGATGAAGTTGTTAGTGGTTGAGTTTGTGATGTGGTGTTTTGTCTTCGAGTTTGTAATGGATGATCATCATGTTTTGGTTGGTTTGTATTAACCATTGGATATCCTAATATTGACCTAAAAAGATAACATTATGTATTTTGTTACTAATTTACCTTGAGCTCATTGAGGCTTGGACATTGATTGGGTGACCAGGGATTATTTGACGAATTTTGATCATTTTATAGTGATATATAGATGGAGTGTTAGGTTTTTTTATAAAAGTGGTATATTGAAAATTTCATGAATAATAAATGGGTGAATATGATAATCATGCCCGATTTAGATCCACATTTTACCTCATGAATATGTGGTGGTCCTCTTAATAATTTTAGACGTTGGACCCAAGTCTTTACATTGATGGTAATTGAGCTTTGTTTGTGATTGTTTTTAATTAATGATGGGTTGATCATGGATTTTCCTAGATGATTAATAATAAAATTCAAGTTGACAACATTGTTGTAGGTGGAATTTTTTCCCATTGTTTTTAAAATTTTTGGGCCTCAAATTCAGGATTTTGTTTTTTTGAAATGAATGATTTCCAGGTAGGGGAGAAAAATACTCAGACCATGGGGCATAGTATACAAATTAGAAAAGTATTACGTGGAATGGGATTTAAGCATAGTAGCTTTATTAGGACTAAGAAGTTGTATACCAGGGCCATGTAGGGGAAACAGTTCAAAGGACTTTCATAGTTCATTAGAGGAAAACACTTTACATGGTGTCTTTTCAATCATGGAATGGAGGTAGGGATTTGAGGAGAAAAAAGTGTTTCGTTTGAAGAAGTCCTCAGCATCTATGAAGGGGAGGCGTAATGCGGCATGTGGATGGATAATGGATTACTGAAGAAGCATATTTCGTTGTGGATGTATCACATCAAGGATTTGGGAGATTTGGTTTATTGGAATTTTGGAATCTATTTTCCAAAATAATTTTCACTAAATCTATCCATTACAAAGAGTGTCAATGATTATAAATCTGGGAGGAATTCATTGAAGTTCATAGTAGTTCCTGGGAAGTAAACCTCGTGAAGGATAATTTGTTTGTAAGGATGATTCTACAAAAGGATAAGTGGTCCACAGATACATTATGAATAAGGGGTTTTGTGGGGAACTGTATCCTGATATTATAATTGGTTCATGAAGTAGTTACATTTCATAGAATATGATTCACAGAAAAATATTTGTGGAAGATAGTTTACAGATGATGATTTAGTTTGAAGAGAATAAGTCGTATGTGAAAGTGGTACAAGGATGAAGTATGTGGATGTGGTTTGTGAGGAAGTATGCAGATTTGGTATGTGGAGTAGTGATGTTCGTGAAGGAAGAATGTTAGTTCAAAGAGGAATGGTTGTCAAACTATTAATGCACAAAAAGTGGATTACATCTATAGATAGAAGAAAGATTTCAATATGGTATCTATATATATTTGATGATGTGTTATTTAAGGAATATGAAGTTTCCTATGAGTCCATAATCCTTGTTTGGATTCATCCAAAGGTAGTGAGAAAAGGGGAGACTACATAAGTTTTCTAAGGGATATATTGAGAGAACTATAAAATATTGTAAACAAAATGTTCCTGGTATAAATTTACTATTTCTAAACTATTGAACTCTACAAATAGTGATGATTATTAGATTTAGGATTGAACAAGACATTATCAGCTTATACTCCTTGGAGAATCCCTTAGTGGTGAAATAATTAAAATTTCTACATTGACTCTTGCATGTGATTATTTGTTTACTATTCATTCTCATCAGATAGTTTCAACTTGTTCCTAACAATGTGGGATAATGATATGTCACTTTTGGTGAAAAATTGACACCCAGATTCACCCCTCCCATCGTAGGGTGTTTTGGGTCATTCATAGATCCCATTTATTCCTCAAATTGTATATCTATCCATATAAATACAGCCAGACTAAGTGGACTATTTTGATTATGGAGGACATGGTTCAAACATGTGTTCTATATTTTATAGTTTCATGGATAATGAATCTACATTTGGTTAAATTTTTTTATAAAAATAAATACCGCTCTTCTATTGGTATTTCACTATTCTAGAAAATTTAATGAGTTACCTATTATATCCTCTTGGAATTGGACCAAGGATTAAATTTTTGTCGTCCATAGAAGAAATGTTTAACATAATACAATATATTGAGAGAAGATAATTCAAGAGAGTATTAAGGATATGTAGGATCACCCAATATCATATATTGGTCAATGTTTCATTCTTATTGAGTGTTTATTTTACTATAATGTGTTCTTGAATGTTTCCCCTCATCAGGGGAAGTGGAGTCTTGATCATGGGTGGAAGTTTTCACCTTAATTTTTCAAACCTATTGACGTGTTAGAAAAAATTAGTTATGGGTGTATTAGTTATACCTTCCACCATTTTTGGATTATATGTATGATTTATATTGCATTTCTCGACATTATTAATATATTCACAATGAATTCATATTTCGTCTGTCAACGGGATATGGATGTCAATGATGACACACCAGCTGTGGAGAAGATGGTGAAGGTTCCTGATCTTCAAGAGAAGATGTTTAATAGACACGTCAAGCCCTAGGTTTATGTGTTGTGAAGGAATAATGGTTTCAAAAAGATAAAATGTGAATATATATTTTTTATGTACTCATAGTATTATAAGATATTTCAAGCCCAGTTTCTCTTTTATGAAAATATTTCTGGTTACATGTTGATTTGGTTGAGATTTTTCATCGTTTTTCTATGCAGTTTTTTTATGACAGGGTTGTCCTTACATGATAGGAATATCCCAATAGTGCTAATGTTTTTTGAACAATGTTTTTGTTACATGTTATATTTGATTCAATGTTTTAATAATTAATTGATAGGTATGTAATGTAGTAACCTAGGATTTATCACATGTTTACATTGTGAGTTCGATGAGTTGATGTCACTATCAGTAAGAAGTATGAGTGTGAGTTGAAATTTGATATGGAATTATGTGTTCAATCATTGTTTGTATAACGGTGTTTTTAAGGCTTTAATGTGAGATAGGGTGACTAAATACCCTTGGTTCGTCATATTGTGACGTTACCAGATATGTTGTGGCCTTTATATTGTAATGACAAGTGTCAATTATGAGATTTCGGTGTTGTGTTGTTTCACATTGGAGGTTGTGTTGTAACTTAAAGAGGGTTTTCCATGTATAGAAGCTTCCCAATTCATTATTTCTCTTGGAGATTCTATGAATAAATCTAAAATTGGGACTTCTAAGTTAATCTGATTTGAGATTAGTGGTGCCTCTCCGGGTGTTATTATGGTGTGATTTTTTTAATGTGTTTGGGTTTAACTTATATGAGGATTTTATTGTGTGTGGTATCTAAGGGTAATAAAATAAGGTAAAAATAAATTGATCTATCATCAATGAGATTTTATGGAGGTTATACACACTATAGTGTGATTACATAGATGGTCGATACCTTTGTTCTAAATTTTCATATTATATTTCACCACAATGATTTTTTTTTCTGGTCATGGTTTCGTTGGGAGTGATTCAATTTATGTGGAGGAGGTTGGGATTTCCCCATGATTTTTATATGATGTAATATTTCTTAATATACCCATAGATAAATTAGGGAATTTATTAAATTTTTGGAGTTCAAGTATGTTTGACAATGAGATTAGTGAAAAATGCGGGATCATAATGGCCTGAGTTTTGGAGGTGCACTTGATTTAGCCTCATTACAATGTGGTGGAACCTATTCCCACCTGAATCATTATATTCCTAGAAAATTCATTTATCTAAAATAGGTATTTAAATATTTTTCTTATTTTTCCATATTCCATGATACTCAAGGTTACATAAAGTTTTTCTATTGTTAACCATATCAATCCATATATTGGTGTTGACACCAAAGACTAAGAGGTCAACACTTTGTGATGTAATTTAAATATTCCTTCCTCACTATTTAGATTATATTAATATATTTTCTTCTTAGGTATCATATAAAAGTAATTTTGTCAACTTCTTAGTTATTTTATGTTTTATTTTTAAAAGAAAATGCTTTATTATAGTCTTTGAGGTTCATCTTTATGTGTTCGATCATGTTTTATTTTGCATTCCCCATTATCTCATGCGTATGTTAGTGAACCAGTTGTTCAGGTATGATATTTAAGGAAAATCCATAAATATTGTTTGAAATATATATTTAAAATTTATTTTATTTTATTAGATAGATTTTCCAGGTTAACCTATTCAATATATAGTATTGGACTAAAGGATATTGAAGTAACCGGGGGTTACTGGCACATTTTTTCTAAAATTATTTTTTATTTCCTATATTTTGATAATTCTTTTTAAAATTGCACAGTAGATTTATTTTTTCTATTATAATATTTATACATAAAACATTAAATTTTATAAACTACATTCACTATTCATAATGGGAGAATTACTTAATATCACTAATAATTTTATTACTCTGAAATCTAGAATACAATGTAATTAATAAAATATAATAATTTTCATATAAATGAAGTAATATTCAAGGAGAAGACATATAAAGTAAACATGTTCTACTTTTCCCTTATTTTATATATATATATATGTGTGTGTGTGTGTGTATTTATTATTTTGGGTTGATATATAATTGGATGATTTTTTCATTCAATGGTAATTTTGTGTAGTAAATGTGTATAAAATGTGGAAGGTGTATTGTGTCGTTATCATTAATGGGGATTGGTTTATAATTTTTGAGGCCATAAACTCATTTTGTGGGTTGGTTTACATGATGGTGGGTTTGATTTTTACGGGGCAGTATTATAGTTTCTTGATTCCATGATATATGGTTGGAAATAATTTAATTGGTCATGGGTAATGAGACAAAATTTGTAATTATAGAGATATAAATGATAAATAGTAGCTGGATTTTTGATAAATATAAATGATAATTTTATTATATATGTGATTAATCATTAACTAAATTGTTAGTATTTGGATATAATTTTGGATTAAATTAATATTGAATAAAATATAATTTTTTTTAAATTGTAAATGTTGAATGTAACAAATGATGCCATTGAATTTTTAATTATGATTTTTCTTATAATTATTTCATGTGAATATATGGTTATGTATTTTTTTAGTTATTATAATTTTTTTCAAAAAGCGATAGTGATACTGAGGTGTTTCTTATGGGATGATATGGTATTTTTTTAAAAAAAACCCCATAGCTTGTGAAGGTTTTGGACTACAATATTATTATTATTTTGTTATTTATTTCACATCATAACTCTAATCAAATAACCTTTCCAATAAACATATGATTTTTTATATTTAGTGTTTTTCCCAACATCAAAGTTGGCTAGGGAATAAATGGTTGTATACTCCCACTCTCCCACCCTCATTCAGGCATAGTTTGGGATGTGCTGGATTATGGAATGTATACACATAATCAATGCCTTGGATTATAAATTTAGTATTTAATATAATAGATAATTTTTGTGTGTGTTTGTGGTTATGATAAATGGTTGGTAATGATCATGGAATGTGTAGGGAATAAGGATTACACAATTCGTATTCATGTATCCTTACTGTATGAAGGATTTCATATGATGTTCTGATGTAGAACATATGAAAGTATATTTAAAGATGATGATGATATGGTTTTGGAATATGGGATATGTATATGACATGGGGTATTATGATTTATGGAATGTCTATAAATGAAATGGTAGTATAATTGTGTTTGAATTTTGTGCAATGAGACAGAAAAAATAGTGAGTAAGTGTTTATGGGGTACTACTATGATGTATATTTCTTTGGATATGTTGTTACTAAACTTGGATATGATTTATGGGGACTGACCCTTAATAGGATGAGTTATAATTTACATTACGTAGTTATCATTTGGTTATACTTTATATTTCCTATGGAATTATATTTAATATTTAAAATTTTGTTTGTGGTTTTTTTAAATAACTGACTAGGTATTCTATTATTTTAACTCTTATATATAGAAATCTGTTTTTCCGTTTTTTGAAGGGTGTGTTTGATATTACTAACTCAATTTATAGAGTTGTTTTCATAGTTACACGCACTGGAGTTTCCGTTCAGTATTTTATTTAAACCACCTTTCATAAATATAACATATTCATTAATTATTTATTGGTTTTTATTTTATATTTTATGGTGTTTATTTCCGGTTAATCTATTGTTCATGTGATTTATGATGACACTTCCTTCCATTTATTTTGTTTTTACTGTTTGTGCTTTTCTTAAACTCATATCATTCTAGAGGTGACCTTCATGGGTCCCCTCCATCTTCACTGTCAGTTAAGGAGGTGTTGATATTGGGGGAGGTTTATGAAATTTTTTTACTTATAAATTGATTATATTGTAAAAAAATGGCGGTGATGGATCATTTATCTTATTGAGATTCCATTTAAACCCTAAAAAATACATATATTAAAAAATATTTTAAATTTTTGGATTAGTTTGATATAATATTCATTTATTATAAATAAACCATTTAAAGAAAAATTACATAATAAAAAATAAAATGTATGGATATTAACGTAGTCTTAAAATTTTCAAAGAATCATTTAATTCTTGATGGAAGTTATATAAGTTTTCAAGAACAAATTACAATGTTTTTACCCAAAATTTATTCTAATGAGGAAAATTCCATTTTCAAATGAATTCAAAAATAGAATATTGGAAATAAAAAAATTAATTTGAATATAAATAATGATTATTATGTATAATATACACAGATTCATTAAAATATTATATATAAAATAATTGTGAGAAAAATAAAATAGAATCATGAATAAATTTTGCTAATTTTTTTTACTTTGTTATAAAATAATATTTTGAGGAACCCGTGAGAAATAATATTAAAATGGGGATGAAAAGTGTTTCAATAAATTATTTTTACCATAGAAAATACCAATAATGATATCATGAAAATAAATAATGTTAATATGAATGAAACATGGATTTCTATAAGAGTATAATGTAAATGGGCATCATCCTAGTGGTTTGAATTAATAGGATAATATGAATTGAATCCTTATGTCATGATTATTGCATAGAAAAAAAGGATAAGGATTCATAGATAACATAACAAAAGAATATTTTAATGAGGAAACTATGTAGGACGGAGATAAAATATACATTCATGAATTGAAAAGAGTTGGAATCGCCACTTATGAAAAACATAAGGTTTGAATTATTAAGACTTAATGGACGAATGTAGAAAATAAATTTACCAAAAAAGGTGGACAAGAAAATAATTATACTTTAAAGATCATATATATGAGACATAAAAGTGACTATATAAAAATGGGGCATAATACATGAAAGTAATTGAGATTTGTGAATAAAACCCTTACATTAAATCCTAGCCTCCATCGTAAGTGCATTAACATCATGAAAAATTAAATTCTATTAAATATGTACATACCAATGAAAATTATTCTGTTTATTTCATTATTATTAATCCTTTTTAATTATTTTATTATCATCTATTTATCCATTATTAAATTATAGTTTCTTCTATTAGCAATTTTGAGAAATGTTTTTTGTTATTCCATAGCTACCATGGGAAAAATGATAATTTTATCAAGGATTTAAACTGTAGAGATAAAATAGTAAATATTTTTTTTAATAGTTCAAATGTATATTAAATAATATATTTTAAAATTAACCACTCTTGATGATATATGTTGCAGATTGGGTAAGTGGAGGTTTGGAATAAAAATACAAGAATTATTGAAACATGTATTTCAATATTTTAATGGATTATAAAAATGGTTATGTTCAAGGTAATGTGTTATCTATCATAAGTAATAACATTTTAATGATATTAATAACATGTTAATATAATAATGAAAACAATTTAATAGTTTTCTTAATAATAATAAGGAAAAAAATCTCAAATAATAATGTAGAAACAGACAAGGAATCCTTTTCATTGAGGTAATTAAAAATTTACATAATGGTTTGAATAGAGGGAATTTGATATCTATCTTCCATAATAGGTAAAAATGCTGAGAATACCATGAATATAAAAATTGTATTCCATAAATAGGATTTTAACAATATAATTTTAAATGATTAATTTTAAAAGAAGTTGGGAGGACATGTTACAAATTACCTTACACTTTCAGAAAGGTCCAATATATTGAATCGAAAGCCTTTAGTAGAAGGGTATTTTTGTCAAATTTGATGAATGAGAACCTAAATTAAATATTTTATAGAATTAATTTGTTATATAGTTTTCAATATAATTAATTTTCAATGTTATTAGATATTTATTGAGGATTATGGTCTATATAGCTAAGGATGAGGAGTATTTTATAATAAATTACTGATAATTTTGTTATTTATTCCAAACCATATGATTAAAATTTATTATAATGAAATTTATAATTTTACTATTTTAAAATAAAAACATATTTATTATTTGTCACTTGGATTACTGGAATGAATTTTTGAAATATTTTATACATTGTAGATAATAAAAAATTGTTTTCCATTTGAAGACAATATAATTTTAGTTGTTAAATTTAATATATAGTTAATAAAAAAATTAAATATTAATTGAAATAAATTACTAATTATCTATTTTTTACTTTATGCATGTTTTTTTATAGATTTTGTGTCTAATTTATTTCATGATAAATCTATACAACATCTAGTATTCCAAAAAAAATCTATTTTTTACTACTTAGTAAAAAATGAATAATTCTAAAAAAACCAAAAAATCACTATAAGATAACTTTCACATAGTGGTTTAATAAAGTATTAAATATTATCAAATTAAATATTATTTTAGAAAAATATTTTCTTTTAAATAATATCATGTAATATTAGAAAAATAATTTAATAGAAAGAAAACATTATTTTTCAATGAGTTGATAGGTTTTTTATTATTATTCCTTAATTATTATATGATTTTTAGGTAATATATTAATTATGTAAAAAATATATTTCATTCAATTAATATTTTAATTAAAAAAAATATTCAATCGATATACCCATTTAAGAAAATGATTTTATTATGAATAACATTATAAAATATGATTACAATGTTTTTTGAAGAACCATTTACAATTATTGGAACTACATTATAAATTTTTTAAAGAATTTTATTAATATAATACATTAAAAATATAAATAAATTTGGAAATTAAAATACTATTTAATTAATACTATTATTTATTGTGTAAAACATTTTTATTTAATGTTTTAAGAAGATATATTTGAAGGAAAAAAACATTTAAATAGTAAAGAAATGATAATTTAGATATTAAATAGAATTTTATGTAAATTAGATATGTGTTTTAAAATATTATTTGTGTAAAAATTATATTTAACCATTCACATAAAATTTCACATGAAATTAATGTTACCAATTATGTTTTACAATTATGTGACTAAAAAATTAATAATTAATTATAAAAATTAGACGTTGAGGAAGAAATTACCATTAAATAGATAATATAAAAATAATACTATTAATATCAATTATTTAGTTGTCAAATAAAAAAATAGGTGTAGAAATTCTAATTAATACTATGAATATTTTTTTTAAAAAAGTATATAAAAACTATTTATTATTCATAAAATTCCATTATTTTTCATTTTATTTTTTGATGAAAACATGTAAATGAAAATAAAATTTTAAAAAATGTATACACAAAAAATACCCATTTATATCATTGAAAGGAAAAAATATTGACCAATTAAATATTTAAATGATGAAATATTAACAATAAAATCATTCATTAGAAATGTGGGATTTTAATTTTATTTATGCATAAGGATCTATTGAACCACTCTATTTGCAGAAATACACCTTAGTAAAACTAGTTTAAAGACATCAGTATCCATGAATCCATTATATACCCTAGTTTTAAATTAAATTTACTTGTTAATGAATGTTTTTTTAGTATTCAACGAGGGATCATAGTCATCAAACAACATTGAATTTCAAGTAGCGAAAATTTAAAATAATAAAATAATCACTCCACTAACTAAAATGATGTATACCAAATTACTATATTTTAACATAAATCTCCATTGCATCAGGGTATTTAAATCAACCCAACTATAAAGTTAATGTATGAAATCATCACTTGAATTTTTATGAGTACCCAAAAATTGAGTACCATAACTGGAAAATAAATATCAAATAAAAGGGAAACAGAAATTAAAACATCTGTTTAAGTTGTAGAAAAACATTCCGACTTGACATGAGAATAAATTAAATAATTTGAGAATACATAAATTATTTTAAGACAAGTTTAATAATAAAAATAAAAAATATTTATTTTTTTTGAATAAAACATCAAGATGGGGAATTAAAATGAATAAAATCTATTAAAAATTTATATCTCGAAAAATTTCAACTAATAAAGAAATAAATTTTTTATGGAACCCAATTAATAGAGCATTCATATAAAATCATGATTTGAATTATAATATAATTAAAATTATGTAGTAGATATCATCATATTCATGTTTTTTTAAAATAATACATTGTTTTCTCCATATATTAATATTTTTTTTAAAATCATTATCTTTGTTTACAATCAATGAATAAATTTCATTAGTAGGGATTTCCACAATATAATTAATATTCATAAGCTTATTTATTTCTTCAATAACATTTGGATAATTATTCCTAGACCCACTTATCAAAGTAGTGTTTCTTGATTCCCCTTATAATTGAGGGAATATGTAAAAGTTTTAACTCTCTAATTTCTATTCTTAATTAATAAAAACATGATAAAATCATGAATCAACCACAAAACTTGATGTTACATAGGTAACATTGCCATTATTCAAATTTAATTTCATTATCAGTATGAACACTAAAAGATATTATAATCATATATCTCTACAAATATGAATAATATTTTCATTCTTAAATTTTATTATGGTGTATATTAATGTAACTTGATTAATAAATCATAGGTTTGTTTCCTATTTTACCAAATAAAAAAATAATATTTATTCAATATCTTATTTTGTGGGAACAATTTTAGTATCACAGAATACCATAATAAATATATTGTATTCTCTTATTTCACAACATGTATTTAAAAGAAAATATCTCTGATTTTTTTACAGTGAAATTATATATAAAAAAACCTATCCTAATAGATATAACTCTATTCATCAATTTTAATAATATTAGTAAAATATATTATATCGTAGTACCTACCAACAACTCAAATATATTTTTAAACATGTATATTAATAGAAAAACAATTTCCCTTTCCAATATGTACCCAAATAGTTATTAACATGGTAGATAAGAAATTAAATATTTACACCTAATGTAATAAGGAAAACCATGATCATATTTTAATATATTATGTTTGAATATAATGGTATAGAAATTTATATGTATAAAAATTATTTAATCTAAAGGATGTTAAAATTTTATAATAACATAATCATATTTTGTAGGATTCCTAAAAAAAGTGACTTAGTAAAAAAAATAGAATCTCAATTAAATAGATGGTAAACTGTGGATACCATACCAGATTGGTGAAAAAACCAAATATAAATAAATGGTAGAATTTTTGATCCATTTGGACACCTTCATTGGATATCCTCCCAATGAATACAATTTTCTCAAAAAAATATTATAAAATTTAATTTTAAAAGAAAAATAGATCACGATAATAGATATGCTATGAAAAATAAGTTCAGTCCCATTAAAAAATTTGATTCTATAGAAATCCATAAGAATATATTATAAGGATAATGATGAATAAATCATCCTAAAATTAAAAAAATGAAGTTATTATAAATGAAATTATCCCAATTTTTCATAAAATATATTCAACTATAATTCAATGTTTTTTAAACTTCACAAGAAAAAACCTAGTATCAACAGTTTGTGAATTACAGCTTTTTCAATTAATTAAAATTATATTAAAAAAACATATTAATAAATGTTCTAGTTTCAAAATGGTTTCTTGATAACCCTCACCGTTTCCGAAGATTTCCATATTCGATATCTCTATCACATAATAATAAGAACAACAACAAAAAATTATTGAATGCATCAAAATAATTACAAATTGTTTTTCATAATATAAGATGATAAATAATGATGTAATACATTCCGAAATGAAAAAAAGTTACATCCTAAATGAAATATAGAACAATTGATGGAAAATTAAAATTTTTCTAGAGTAAGGAATAAGTCAACTCATTAGGCGGATGTGGCATTATCAATTGGGGAATATTTTTTAAATGATTTAATCACAAAATATATAACTCATAAAAAAATAATATATCATATAATATTGTAATTCAACCCCACTAATTAATTGTATCACAATATCAAAAATTTTAAATTCAATATTTTTTCATATAATATATAAATGATAAAAAAATATTATTTAGGATTTAAGGATCATGGATTAAAAATTGTGTACTATAATGTATCAAAACCATCAATGATGTGTTGAAATTAATTTTTAACAAACTCTATATAGTGAGTAATAATGTTCCCATATTCCAATATATTGTGATTTTCATTTTTTTTTAGGTTTTGGGTGTTTGTATATAGAGATATGTTGGATGGTAAGATGGTTTTTTTATTCAAAAGCACAAATCCCATTAGGATTTTATACGATACAACATGAATTTTTAGTGTGGGGAGGTTGAGGGATGATTTTTTATGTCCTAGTAGTTGAAATATGATTTTCATGATTATAGTGTTAATTTATTTGTTACACCATGAATATTTGGAAATGATATGAATCATGGTTTTTTTGTTACGGTGTTTAGTTCATAGTGTGGCATTAAAAATTTTGAGTCGAATTATTAAAATAAATTTATAAGAGGAGATATTCATAATATGTATCCTAGATATTATATAATTTTATATTGAAAAATCTCATTTCATAGTGAGTTTATATATATATCTTTAAATGACATTGACTATGTTGTTAGAAATAATTTGTTAAATGTTTCTGAATGTTTAGTTGATGTTGTTGTATCGTATATTGTTGTTTTGTATTAGACCACTATTTACCACCAAATGTATTATAATAAATGTAGGATAATTACTAGGATTCCCCATGTTGTTTCAACTCTCCCTTGTTTCTTGGTCACACTGGGAATTTTTGGGCACCATTGAATTCTTTCTACATTATTTTGCGAGTCATACTAATATATTGAATATAAAATTCATCAAATTTTTTACATTCATTCATATTCCTTGATCTTATTAAATCATTTCTTTATATCATGTACTTTAAATACATTCTTAAAATTATTGGCATTTTTTCAGTTCTGTTTGGTATTTTATATTGGTGAGTGTTTCTCTATTGTAGGATTATTCGAATATCCACACACATTCAATGGAATTGTTTTCCAGTTTTATTTGACTCTATTTTCGTGTATATAGAGCTTTATTTTAAGGTCTGTGACTAAAAATTTATCTTTTTTTATTAGGACTGTATGGAAATATGATGACATTATTTTTATTGGGATAATATTTTCAATTCACTTATTGAATATAATTAAACTACAAATTAATATAATGGTGGGTAATGATTAATGGTAATGTTTTTCAAATTTCCTGTGTAATTTTTTTATATATATTTAGGTTTTTTTAAATAACAAACTAATATTTTTTTTATTAATTTATTGGACAATAGTAAAATATCTTATATATGAAAATGAAAATATTCCAAAAAAATATAAAAATTCATTTGATTATTATTTTTAATTTAATTTATTACTATGAATTGCATTTCATAGATGATAAATAATATTTTAAATTCAAAAAATAGTTGGATGTTAGTAATATTTAAAAATAATGTAATGGTTGAATTGATTTATATTGGTATTTATTTTTTTAGGAATAATAAAGTGATACTTGTGTAATCATATCATTAAATTGAATGAACCCCACAAGTACCCCTCCATGTTTGATATTGAAGAATAGGGTGGCCCTTAAATCCCACCTTCAACAGGCTATATGTTGGTGTATGAACTAAAAGTACAAAATCATACCTATAAGAGGGGTTAAACATATAATCTAATGAATATAAAAACTAAACTATTAATATCCATATAAAAAAACCCATCATCCTGAAATGAATGTATTGTTATAAAAAAAAATATCTAGTATATCAAATGAAACTCATATGAATAAAACTCATAAACACTTTCCATGGACTCCATGAGAATGATATTCATAGTTAAGGCAACGAATCCATACTAAAAATATGGTATATAAGTGTATATATATAAATGGGAGATCATAAATGTATAATGAATATGTTCATCCCCAAAACAACTCATCAAAATATGGAAGAAGTATACTAACATCCCCAATAATTAACAATTGATCAAACTTATTACCTATATCCTGTAAACTACCACTCAACCTCACTATAGATCACTTAATAAATAAATTCCCATTGTGTAATTACGTACTTATAAATTAATATATACAATAATGTTTTGATGTAACCACTTCCCAATTGTTCTTGGCAATCTCAACACTTATCCACATATGTAATGTGCTTCAATACCTTCTATATCCATATATATGGAAAACCACATAACACATCATATTAATAACAATATTCCCACAACCAAATATCATATCTGAATCACACAACACATCAATATCACAATAAAGTAATGGTAAAATTATATACATAAAACATTTATGTTCCTCCTTATATACACACACCCATAATGTATCCATATCAAAACTAAATTATCATTATAATAACATAGAATTTATAAATGGTATTTGTTTCTTGAATAAATATATGTTATTTTATATAGATTTATACACATACAACACATAGAGAAATAAAAAATAAATTAATTCCTTATTATAGATCATTAAATTGGTAAGAAACTAAACACAGGAAAATTCCATACATTGAAATTGGAAAAAATATATAATATGAAATGTATAATGGGAAACTTTTGATCCTTCCAATATGTAAGAATCATCACCCCCAAAAATATTAACTATATAAATGAAATAGGATATTCGGAAACCAAATAATATTTTAAAAAGGGATAATATTGTATTCGAAGATTAATTTTTACAGATATTGAATAAATTAATGAAGAGTAATTTATAGGAGGTAATATGACAATTTGAATAGTAACTTGACCATTTTCAATAAAAACCACAATGATAGAATTTTAATTAAAACTCAAAATAATAAATTTTTATATAAATTATATCTATCCTGAGTTATTCAATAAATTAATTTTTTACTGAATTAAAATAACTATCAAGATAAGAAACTCTTAAAAACTATTAACTCACTTTTAATATACTATATTTTAATGTATTTCATAAAATCCATTTTCTTACATAAAAAATTATTATTAAATATGATATAAATTTATTTTGATGTAATTAATTTCATTTTTTCAATAATCATGGAAAAACTAAAACTACCTGAATTTTTTCAAATTTTCCAATAAACATTAATTTTTATGTGAATAGTAAAACTATAGTGTTTTCATAACTAGTGAATTTTAAATTACATTATTCAGGATGTAATAATGTCCTAAGAAATTATAGAAATTTTTTATAGACTTAGACCTTATTATATTTGAAAAAATATCAATTAAAATATTGAAACATGTTTCATAATCCTATGCTATTTTTTTCAAATACTAAATTCTAAGTTATTCCATTAAAATTATTTTTCATCATTTTTAAAGCTATCTGTTTGATTAAACGAATAAATTCAAATTATAATTATTTTTAGTGTATTAAAATAATGGTATTTAATAAAAAATTATTTCATAATATCATTAATATTACCATTAAAAGGTTTACCTAGGATGTACTATTTTATTCAATATTATAACTCCAAAATACCCATCTCCTCGAGTATAATTGATCAGTCAACCCCACCTATGAAAACTAAATAACATGTACTTATCAAAGCCAAATTTCATAATAAATTCACTATATTAATCCAATTATAATCATTAGGATCACTATTTAATAAACCAACTCCAAGAATCGTAGATTTTTACGTCCCTAGAAAAGAAGAAACACCGAGAAAAGAGTATGTTTTCATCAACTTCTCATCTCATTTTGCACTTCTTTTATATTTTCCTGTAACCCCTTTGAAACCCAAATCTTATCTTATAAATTTTTTTATGTTAAATAATAATAAAAATTTAATACCATTGGAATAATCATTGTTTTTAGATATTTATTTTTCACACTTCTATTCAATCTTCATTTGATAATTTCTTGTTAACTTTTGGTTAACTGCTAATTTGAATGTTTTCAAAATACTTTATTTTAAAAAATATTATGGAAGGTTATAATAATTTATTAATGATATATTAATTAAAAAAAATTTTTATTTTAATCTTTTGTAGTTAATTAAACATTATAATATACGACCATGAATAGAAATAGAATCATCGAAACACATGGGGTATATTAAAAATGCATTATATAAAAATGATTCCCACAAGAAAACGTGTATTAAGGAGTAGAATCACATTATTTTAATTGAAAAATATTGAAAAAAATTAACATAACTCAATTCATGTTTCATTTTATAACAATAAATATTTATTATTCAAGAGGTGGAAAAGCTATGAAATTAAGAAGGATTTAATGTTAGGGTTTCTCAAACCCAAATCTTTAATTTGGGTATTCTCTAATTTCATGGAATTTTCAGTATTAATAAAACAATAATATAATTAAATTTAAATTTAAATATTATTTAATCTATTTTAATGGTATATACATGTTTCTAATTTGACAAAATAATTTCTAGGCCAATTTCAATGAAATTTTAATAAGGAAATTATTATTATAAAAAATCTCTAAATAATGCATGAGTTATTTCATGTTAAAATAAAAATATTATTTTATGAAAAAATATGATTTCAAATATTTATTGGGAAACCCCAAATATTATTCATGAAATAATATTTTACCAATCATTTATGATTCGCATTCATTTCCATTGGATTTTTTCATGACTATAATTGCTCAAATTAAATATGGTAAACATGGTTATAAAAATTTTATAATATGAAGGGTTGGATAAGTTGAAGAATGATATGGTTGAGTACACCTCACAATTCTAGGTAATTCATGGTGTTAAATTATATAGGTAAAATTCCAATGGGATGATGAGACCATTTCCCATACCCATGTAGAAATAAGAGAAAATCATTATGAACTTTGCACTGGTCTCACAAAAACATCCAAAGGAAACAATGTGATAGGTGTTATGGTAGGTCAACTCCAAAATATTACCTACATAAATTCAATTCATGAATATTTTTCACATAAAAATATTTCTAGTATAAATATAATGTATGTGGTGAGGCATTATACAGAACAAATTTTGATCTTCCCTTATTGGGATTCAAGGATCATTTATATATTTTTGAATAGTTTTCAATGTTATTTCAATACTGAATTGAATTCCATTACGTTCTATCACCCCCGAATACAAGTAAAATATAAAAAGAAAAAAGACACTAGAAAACATGTTGAGGGCCTTATTAAGGGAATTTAATAATGGGTAGGGTCAATATCTCCCATTAGTTGAGTTCCCATAAAATAAAAACATCAACTCAATTATTAAAATGGATACATATATAGCTATATATAGACAGTTATATATAACTCCAACATTATTGGATTATTTTGTGGATTAATGATACTTGGAATCAATAATATGAAACTTATGACATATAGGTTTAATGAAATAAAATAGCCTATAAAATCATCAAAGTGTCACTAGAAAAGCTATGCTGGTAAACATCAAAAGGAATTAGTTATTGAAGTTGGAGATAAACTGTTCATTTGAATATCAATATGGAGATAGTCATTTATTTTATAAATAAAGGTAATTTAAGTATTAGTTTGATTAGTACATTTGAAATTTATTATAGTATAGTAGTACTATCCGATTACCTATCACATCAAATGAATACTTCTAATGTTCATGGTGACTTCCACCTATCTCTCATAAGGAACAACATTATTGATCTCTCATATGTATTGAAAACTAAGGTGTTATAAATATATCATGAAGTATATTATGGGGATAATATAATGATGATCTTTTATACTATAAGAAAAACATCTACGTAACAAGATAAATCACTATTTCAATGTGTTATAGATTAACTATAAAATTGAAGAGGCAACATAGAAACTAGAAGAAATGATGAAACTAAAGTATCATCATTTATTTTCAACTGTGAATATGATTTGAAATTAATAGGATGAATTTTTTAAAGGGTGGAATAATTTAATGACCCAGAAATTATACAATATATCATTTTCCTGGATATAGGCGTGTTTTTTTATATATAATTATAGTCATAAAACTCATAGAAAATCGAAAATAATTTAACATTCATAATAGGTATTGTTACATTATTAAAAAAATTCCGTGAAAATTCCAAACATTACAATGAAACAAAAAATATAAAAATATAAAATATAGAGTAAGAAATTTTATATTGTTCCATTCATCTAGAATAATAACCTACATGAAAGAACTATAGAAAAGAAATATAATATTACTAAACCAATCATAATTTTGGAAAAGTAAAAAATAGAAATTTTGGGTAAAATTTAGTGAATTATGAATGAAATAATTAAGAGGTATCTATAGATTGTAATGGGCCAGTAGGAATAGTAATGTGACCAACATAATTTGAACCTATCTAATTAGAAAAATAACAATACCAATATAATTGTAATTCAAAACCATAATAATAAAATGTTATATAAATAAAGGTTATCGGGAGATATTTAATAAATTATAAATACTATAATTCCATAAAATTAATATCATGATTAAAAATACCAATAAAATATAATTATATTTTTAAATAACATTAAATAATTATATTTTAGAAAAAATATACCTTTTTATTAAAAATTTATATTACATATCATATAAATATATGTTTCTGAAATTAAGGACCTTTTTTAAATAATAACATCGCTATTTTTAATGGTATTTTTTGGAAATTTTATAGAGTGTATCAATTTTTAGGTGAATACAAAAAATATAATTTCATTCAACCAAGGAATTTTAAATTACATAATTCTATGTGTAATAATGAAACAATTAATTATACAAATTTTTTATTAACCAAAAACATATTTAATTATATAAATGAATAATTTAAATATAATAAACATGTTTTATATAAGTAAAAATTATTCTCTAATATATAAGGTCTAATGTATTTCATTAAAATAATTTTTCATTCATTTTACCCTATTATTTTGATTGAAGTAATATATTTGTATCATAAAGTGCATTAAGTACTTAAAATCATTATACATAATATGAAAATGTATTATAATGTTAAAAATATACTTATTGAATTATTTAACATGGATATAATATTTTATTATATATTATTACTCAAAAATTCCCCTCTCCCCAAATATAAATAATCCCTCACTTTTGATGTTGTAATAAAATACAATATCACTTTACATAGCTAATTTTCAAATCAAATTCACTTTATTAAACACCATTTCATTATTAAGGTCTTTCTGGAGTTAACTGACTACGTGGGAAAATAGAATTTTAGTGCCGTTGAAAAGTATAAACCCCAAGAAATGAATATTTTTTCATTTACTTATCTTCTCAAATTCCCCCCATCGTATTTTTTTCTCTATCCATCTCAAACACAAATATTGAAGTAATAAATTATTATTATGTTAAAAATATATTATGTATCTTAACCTAATATTATAATTTTATATACTGTGTATTTTTATTTCATACATCCCTTTCTTCTTCTTAAATAATGTCCCATTAACGTTCAGTTAACCATCAATGATATCATTACCAAATACTTTTTTATCACCCCCATTACGGATGGTTTTAATATATTATTTATGATATATAAATATTTAATATAGTTTTCATAGGCATTTTGAATTTTTCTTTTTGGTTGTAAACAAACATGAATAATAATTAAAAAATAAAAAAATTATATTATTTAAGGAAAACTTGATATCAAAAAAAATAACATACAATTAAGATTATTAAGGAATAGAATCCAATTATTATCATTTATCCTTAATTAAATAAATTGACATAATACACTTTTTATTCCTTTTCATAAGAAAACAATCATTATTATCCAAGAGGTGTCAAATCAATGTAATAAAATATGATTTAAGGTAAGGGGATTCTCAAACCAAACAATCTCTCTTGGGATATCTCATATTTCACATCATTTTTCTAATGGATATTACTATAAAATAATTAAAATTTATATTCTGAATACGTAACCATCTTTTTGGGGGATACCGTTTTTTCTACCTTTTGGAAAATATTATTAGGATAATTTCAATTATTTTTTATAAATGACACTATTTTTTAAAAAAAATCACATAAATCCACTTGAGATATTTATTCTCAAATGAAAAATTATCTTCTCTACTAAAATATTTTTTTTTTTATTTTTTTTTTGAATCCCAACGGCTATTCATGAAATTATGTTCTACTATGCCATTATGAAACCCATTCTATTTCATGGGAATAATTCATGACTGCGATTTTTCTCTTTCCATGTGGAATGCATGATCATGAGCATTTTAATATTTAATGGGTGGGTACAGAATTATATAGCCCTCCATGGAATTGGGTAATGTGATATATCACATGAGATTATGTGTATTTTTATGAACATGATGCTATATCTATTCAAAATTATTATGTTATGATTTCAACACATATGGTCTGTGTGAAAATGATATTATATATGATCACAACATTGTTTGGTATTTGAGCACAATGTTATTATGTTTCATTATCATGCATAATCTATATTACACTCATTTATTAAAAATTCATTCACTATTATTAGGGTGATCAAACTCTTATGATATTTTTATGTTGATTAATCTCACCAATTTACTATTTATTCATGTCCATTATTCCTCCATTGATATTTCTTCCCTTACTAGGATTTATGCTCACCCCAGTTTTTGATGTATATCCTTAGGTTATGACATTTAGCAGGGATAACAGATGAATTTTAAGATGGTAAAATATAATGATTTAAAAAAAATTATATTTTAATATGATCAATTTATTTATGATCCTAAATTTTCCGAGATACTAAACCTTTGAATCCCTGAAAATGTTATTACTATGTTTTTAATAAAAAAGCAATGTAGTTCTTAAATAAGGAAACATTGGGTATCTATAGACTAGAATAATTATAGTATAACCTCAATCCTTTAATATTTTTATATACACCTATATCATTGACCCATCACAACCATACTATAAATGAAGGTAGAGTGGGGACACAGAAGAAGTCATCCATTTGTTATATCTATAGTGTATATATTGGAGAAGACAAATTGAACCCATGTCATTATATTGGAATTAGTATGGTTACCCACATGATTTTTTTGTGTGAGTGAAATTGAAATAAAATTTAATAATATAATAAATAACACAAGATAAACATAGGGTTCAAATCATAAGTAGATTTCAATCATTAGAATGATATTCTTATGTCGCACCATCCCAAATTGCACCCACCAAGATCCACTATCACAAAACTAAACCACTATATCATACCATATAAAATAACAAGGAAACATGTAAAAAAATCCTCACATGATAACATAATCATTACATTATATATTTACAATTTATATCAATAATGCATTCATTTATCCATATTGAATTTTATACTATGCATTAATCATTTGGTATAATTGTTTTCCCCTTCAAAAGTTTCTTTTAAAAATCCCTCTTAAAAATATCTAGTTTCTCATATCATAAATTTATATTTAAATCACCACAATTACCCACCATTACATTACACCCATAGTTTCTCATTCATTCATTAATTTAAGTATCATACCATGTTTTTCGATAACTATGACACCATCCGAATCACCCTCCCATAATTCCAAGTGAACTATCACACTGACTCTTGACAATATCAAGCACAACCAAACAATATCCACCATAACATCCATATGTATCCCCTTTACATCAAACTGTCCATGAAAATATTATAATAATCACATCAAAACCCATCATTTTGTACTAGATAAATATCCCTTGATCATCATCCTGAACAGGAAAAATGAATTTAATATAGCATTTTAACCAAAACAAAAATGACTCTATAAATAAAATTAAAGAATAAAACACAAAAAGTAAATAAAAAGGAAGTAACCCTTATTATCCAATCAACTAAATTATTACATAATTTCATAAATAAAAATCATTAACAACATTTGAGATTTACAAGAAAAAATATCATTACCATCATTATGTGGATAAAATTTTATTAAAAGTGATTAAATTATTTCAATAATTTGAAGAATGAAATATACATCAAAAAAATAATTTCTTGATTTCAATACCAACAAAAATATCCTTGCAAAAAACCTTTCTGGAAATTATGTTTCTAATATGTGAATCATCCATTTATATTCAAATCACTTAGTCTCATTCATTACATTCTTCATATTAGTTCCACTATCCAGCTAATGAAATAAAAAACATGACTAATCCACATTAACAAATAATTAAATAATGTGATTTCTAAAATCCCCATACTAAAAGGATTATTCAACAGAAAATGTTGAGGAAAGTATTATCAAACACAAGGATTTTCTACAAAGCACATGCATGACCATTATAAATAAAAATCATAACACAAAACACCAAAAATTATTAACATTATTCTCATAAACTTCATCAGAAAGAAAAAGAGGAAAATAAAGAATATGATGATAATAAATCTCCTTAGATCATAAGTAGTTAATGTATTGGATCCAAGGATCTATACAAGGAAAAGTAAGTCCAAGTGAATCAAAAATCAAGACAATGTATTCCTATATTTTAGAGAATGTTAATGGTACTAAATTGTTCTAAAAGTGGCACCCTAATTTAATATTATTCTAAAAATTAGAATATCACAGAATTATAGGGATACCTAATATTAAACGATGGCCCAATCCATATTTCATTGCAGGATCTCCTCCAACATATCTTGGATTAACCATATTAGCTTCAAAATAAAAATCAAATATTAGGAAATATACACAACTGTCATGATAAAACAAATAAAACATAATAGATCATGAAATGGTTCTCATATCTCTCCAATAGAAATGATATTCCTTAAATAGTCATCAGGATACAAGGATCAAAACCATCTAAAAATGAAAAAAAAAATTACAGAACCGTGGAATTTGATAACCCATATCCCCCTTTGTAACACCAATTTTCATAGTGATACTCCCCTTACTAATGAGAATCCACACCCTAATAATTCACATAAATCTATGAAAAAGTCTCTCAGTGAAACAATTGAACTCTTAAAAAAAATTTCCTTTTTTAAAAAACGTAAAAAAATTCTCACGATGCAATGGTAACCCCATGACATAATGAATAAAATTATAAAAATCCCACTTATTAAGCTAACTCACCATTCCACACTACATAATAATCAAAAAATGATCTGGGATGATAGATAAACATTACACAAAGACACACCTCCCTTCCAAATAACCTCATATAAACATTCTCGACAACATAAAAAATGAAATACAATTTAATATTCTTGGGTAATAAATTAATAGAAATTATATAATACTCCTATGATTTTCAAAATTGAGAATAAAAATCAATAATATAAAGAACATAATTAATTAAAAAACAAAAAAAACAAATAGGAGATAAATCTCAATCATAGTTATCGATATGATTGAATCCTGAGAATAACCGAATATAATAAATACAATAATAATATTAATATTATATAAAGATTATAAATATAAATAACTAATTCAAAACAAATAGGCAAACATAGTATAAACATTTTACATATTCTCCATCATATTGTCCTCGAAGCAATTGTTTCTCCACAACACAAGAACCAAGGGAATGGAACTCCCCTGTAACAGCATATCATAAAAAGATCAAATAGTGATTTGTCAAACCATGAAGATCATGTATTACTCAACATCTACCTCCCCCAATAAATGTAATGGTAGTAATCATGATGATACTAATGAATCAATTTAATATGGATGATTACATTCCTTCCATCCAACTATATATGATGGACTAGCTGATATATTATATCACTAATATGCCCAATGTAAAATTCTATTAGTCTCCTCTATTGATCATTAGTGATATTATAGAAATCATGGTCCTTGATTATACACACATGAGGAATATATTCCTTCGAGGTCCTGATATACACCACATCATCTCTATTGATTATATACTTTATATCCTCAGTCTGGAGTACCAGTGATCAGAAAAGATTCCTTCCGACTATTAGAGTAGACCCATTCCAATAGAAGACTGATTGATATTATTTCATACAAAAAAAGAGGAAGTTATTCATTAATGATTTTCAAAATTCCAAAACATACCTATGTTATATGTCCTCTATGTATGGATGGTATTTTTTGGACCACATTTCATAGCATAGATAATAAATAAAAGTCATAGGTGTGATTAAAAATAATATTTAATACATCCTAAGACTCATGCATGAAAAAAATGATACACATAAGAGATGATGTCCCTTAAAAACCCATTATGGTTTACTATATCATTGAATTATGTCACCCTTAATGAATCTGAAACACTCAACTACTTGATTATTAATAATTTATACAAATTCATTAAATAATCTACAGTCAACAATATATTGTTACTTTATCTGTAGGTTGGGGAATGAAAGTTGAAAAATAAATTTAGATACCCACACATGTCCACTTTGGGACACCAATTGGCTATAGAAAACATCTAGTGATGTGATCCACTACCATTCACCACTAATAAATGAAAAACAATGATGTCTATGCTACCACTATCAGCTTCATCCATAGCTACCAGATTTAAATCATCAATGAATCTTATATCTTATTCTTATGATGATTTATAGATAGGGTTGTGATTAGTAAATCACGAAGAACAACCTCTTGCATAACCTTGAAGATAAGAACCTTTCCCATGAAACTATACATCACATCATTCATCCCCATACATTCTCTCTGATGAATAACCATATATGATACAATGAAGCAAAACCTCTAGCAAAAAGTTTATAAACAAAAAACTATCAACCTACTACAAAAAGGATGACTAAATGGTCATATGATGGACAAAACCTCCCCCACCATCTTACATTATATAATGGTACAATGATACAAGATACTCTTCTAAATTACATGTATCATATATATTATGAATGATATCACCATGATACATACTAACTAGTTCATTAAAAAATGCATTCCCATATCATAATAAATAAAATATCTCAAATTAATTTTCCTAAAATAACACAATTGACCAGCACTTAAACAAATAAAAATCCAACATGAATAAAATATGGGATAATTTTTTTTGATTTTTTAAGATCATAAATAAATCAATGATGAATTATATTTTTCCAAAAATTATTTTAAACACCAATACTAAAGACTTGAAATCATTGGTGTCATTAATATTTTTTAGACGACATGAATGGTAAGACATATATGAGATCACATCCCACTACAAAATAATGATATAACCCAATCCATGATGATAATTTTCATTGAAAACCACAAAAATAACTTCATTATATAGAAACAAAATGAAAATATAATAGATCAACCTCTCTATTACAAAGCTGAATGTGACTTAACATTGATTTATCTTGTGGTGTTCATAGTCCCTGAAAATCCAGGATATCAAAGGAGACAATATATAAATGAACCATTGTACAATGCACTTATAATGGATATAAGTATTGAGTAAACTATGGAGTTATTTCGGTTTCTTATATATTTATAAATAAAAAACATCCACAATCATATAAGGACCCACTGTATGCATGCATCAAAACCTAGATTATGAAGAAAATTCACCAAATATGTTAAGAATATGGACTTATAAAACTACTTATAAATATTAATGAGGTGAAGGGATTTCAAAATAGTCAGTTTACTCACAACATAATTCTCCTCTTAAATTGTGTATGCAGGGATATCATCAATAAACAGTACTATTATCTGATCCATAAAATCACAAAACATGGATTTCATGAGTCTCATTAAATTATGTGGAAAATTTAATAACAAATGGAAAAAACATGAACTTTATATGTCTATAATAATCCTTGGATGTAATTTTTGGTTATTTTCCTCTATCACCGTCATCTAATGACTTCTTAATCACAAATAAAAAAACAAAATGGATCACAGTAATTTATTAAAAAAATTATATCTTAAAAATCGGTAGTAGTTCTTCACTATTACATGGTATAACAAAAAATAATAAATCCATAAACACATATTACCATTAATATTCATAATGAATAACATTATAAGACAAAAATGTGAAATGTTCAAACAAATTTGTCCCATTTCCATCATATTATTAAACTAAATACACAACTACTACAACACTAATGGTGGCATATATTACAAATAAATTGAAATAATTGAAAAAATAGGTAGAAACACTATATTGAAATTTATGTCACATTAAGGGGGTAACATAATTTCCTCCTTAAACTAATCAATAAATTATTGTTACACCATCACATACACTTAATGAAATCAATATAAATATTTAGGTTGGTAAAAAATATTTTTAGAACACATCATACACATGTGGTGTTCTCACCCACCAACATACACTATACATTATCCTCTCAAAAAAATCAGTTCTCCTTGAGAATGATTTGATAACAGAATTATAATATTATAATCCTTCCATTCCAATAATTAAATAATATAATCATATGTACATTATGAAGAATCCAATTAGTTATAAATTTATATCTATAATGAGCTCACAACCCTTTCACAAATTAAGAAAATAAGACTAACATCCAATTGCAAAAGTAAAAATTATTTGTAGTAGAAGCCTCTTCACAATGATTCATAAATATTAATAAAATAATGTTGTTATGAATGAGTGTAAAATTATTTAGGAATATAATACAAAATTCAAGGTAAAATATAATCATATGGTGTAATAGATTATCCGTCGTCCACCCAACATAGGCATATCCAATGTATGTTTGTGACCACACCTGAATCCCATGCCTTTCAAAACGTAACGATGAATTTCACTGGGAATATTCTTTAACGCATGAATCATTAAATGATGAATATCATGGGGAAAAAAATTTCCTACTCCATATCGATTATATTTATGAAAATCCTACTATATATGATACTAATAGTATCTTATAGGCAAGTGTTACTAATGAAACATTATAACCTACAAACCTAATATAAATTGACCACTATGAATTTTCAGTTACTGAATTCTCTGATGCCTATTTCTTCAAAAATAAAAAACACATTGATCTAGAACCTTTTTCGACATTTGAGAACCTCCGACTCCAAATATATAAGAATAGTGTTGATAATCACTCCCTTACAACTAAAACGGTGAACCTTAATATTGTAGAACCTATATATATAGCTCCAATAATAAGGATTATTATAAGTTTACCCCCTAATATAATCCATACCCTATATTGTTATTCTCATTAATCTCTTCTTTATATACTAAATGAATATATATATATATATAATAAATATGGTGAACTAAATCTATATTGATGCACACAACACTTTTTAAAAAACTATATCACACTCATTGGGGAATAAGCCAATGTCATATCATATAAGTCTCTTAAACATGACTCAATATCTTTCTCACATATTATATTCTATAAAAGAGATTGAAAATCCAATATTATAGGAACCTTCAAGATCAAATAATGATACTCTACATGAAAATTCTTAAAAAAACTCCCCATTATTCCTTTAACTCCTAGTGATGTCATGGAGAGTTAAACCAGTACTCAAACTTATCAAATATAAATTGGATAATGAAAAATCAGATCTAGTTCTCTATCCATGAAAATATAATAACAAAATATATATCTAGCTCCTTTTTCCAAAACATTTCCTCTTGATCAAATATATTAACTTCTCACTCCATCAAAATGTCTCAATAGATCTCATATGTCATTTTCCTCTGAGAATCATAATCATTTGTCGGATCAACCCTCATATTATTAACCAGAGAATCCAATTTAAACACTTTATTTAATTCCACACATGGATTATAACCACCAACCATCAAGCAACACAAAATAAGAATGCCTCTATTTCTAAAACAATATATTCATTTAAGATTATTTAATTAAATTAATTATAAATTCAACCTAAATTTACTATATTCCGAACACATGTCAAAATAATTTGATATGTATACCACACCACGGACATTACCCCAAAAGTAAAATCATGGTTCCATGAATTTATAGTAAGGTCATGCTTTTTATGTCATCCAATAGATGGTCAACAACACTTTCCTCCTAACGAAAATCCCTTTCTACATCACATTGTATATTTTATTGATATTGTTACCTAACCAAAAGAATTCAATTATCACCAGTACATGAAAAAATTTCTATCATAATGAAAAAACATATCTCAAATATCACTCTATTTTGAACTACTGCGACTAGTACCCCTTCTATTTTGGATGTGAATCTGCAGCATAACCCCAATGCCTGCCTCCAATAAGCATTGCGTTGAAGGAAAATACTATGTTTATAATATAACTGAAATGGGTGTAATTAAACTTATAATCCCAATAATATAAGTACACTCACCATTAAAATCCATATAATATAAAAAACACCACATTGCATGTGATGCCAAAAAATCATTAAAATACAAAATGTGATACCTATGACTTAAACCCACTTGTACTATCCACAAACACCATGATCTAGTAATACTAGTCCTATCCACCAACTCACTCCTTCAAAAATAAAACACTCACACACACAGAAGGAAATTGACACACAGATATATATATACACATAGTAATGGGTGAGCATATTCATACACTTGAATCATCCCAAATATATATTTTTAAAATGTGGAAAAATTGTAATAATTATACAGTGAATAAATAACACTTCCAACTTTATATATGTATATGTTCAAATACTAACCATAAACCCTGAGGGTAACTCACTAAATCCACATATGAGATATAGAATCACTTTAAAAAATTAAAATATATCATAATGGTACTATATAACCACTTCCCTAGTGATATGGTTACTCTTAGACACAAATGAAATACATCATGGGATTGAACCACTTATATATATTTATATCCACTTAACTATATACCACATCATATCCATAAACATTAATCACCCACCACATTCATCATCATTACTAAAAAATATATCCTCATTACTGAATAGTAATGAAAACATAAAGAACATCACATTCATGTACTCATCATGTACACCACCAAGTATTTATCAATAGAAAAAATATATGTTAGCTAAATTAAATATAATACAACCTCAAGTATTAAGACACACACACACATATATATATATAGAAAATTAAATGAATGAACACATACAATATTTGAATGGATATCAGGAAAGTGGGTGTAGTAAGTTTATTATTCCCTCTACAACCTAGATATTGGGGAAGACATCCTGAACAAATGTCCTCATATGGGTATTAGTAGGGCGACATAAATCAGGTTGAATTTTATAACAAATAATATAAAAATAAAATGGTATGACAATCCTCATGATACAAACTGAATGGTCTAGTCACAACTGGACTTATATCAATACAAGGCCACTCCTAAGCCACAAAATCTAATATCCTTCCATCAACAACCACTGGCATAGTAATAAAAAATATTCCCTACCATTTAAAATAAGCAAAAAATATATAAAATTGTTTATTTTATCCTATAATTATTTAATTCTAGATTTAACATCAACAACCACATTTTACTCATTTATCCATACATACATTCAAACCAATAATGAATAATTTACAATAATTTACCCCATCCCTTACACGTTTTATTTAAATCGTCCATATAAAAAATTTAATTTTCCCATGTCATTGATAAATATTTACAACACCTCATTCACGAATCATCCTAATAAAATTTGTATTTGATACGCTTTATTTCATTCATTTTTTAATTTATGAATGTTTTCTGGATTCTATGATAGGATACACATAAATATCTCAAAATACCACGTCTTCCATCACATAATAACTTTACAATAGAAACCACAACAATTCCATCTCCATACTAACAGCTACAACCTTTCCCATTCCATGAAACAACATTTTCCACTATAATATATTCTTTTATCAACCCATCCAATACTACTGCAACAATAACCATACCACATCATCCCAATCATACACTATAACCATTAAATTCCACCATGAATTCAATAATAATTACTACAAAAAAGATAACAATTTTTTTTAAAAAAATTAAATAATCTCTTATTAAAAATTTTACCATATTTGGTTGTAATTATATATATGAATACCAAAATTATATTTCAATATTTTTATGCTACCATTTCCCTGCCATCTTTATGTAGTAAATATTTCAGAGAATGTTAATATATTTTTTTAAAAGTGGAAATAAATAATTATATAATCTGAATAATGATTTTCATAGACTAAATGCTATAAAAAATATGAATATATTTGAAATATCATGAAATTAAGGAAATTAAATACAAATAGCACATTACCTTCAATTAATTTACTCTATTTGACTATGTTCCTTAATATAATTCTATTATCCACATGATGAACGATAAATAATTATTATTCTTCATTCACACATAAATAAATAAGTAGACATATTAAATACCCTTCATAAAAGGATGAGTTAATAATTGTTTCACAAAATGATGACTAAATCTGAATCAAACACATCCAACAAACAAGGATAATTAAAAAAAGGCTATATAGAGGAATTCAACACAAAAATAACGACCAATAAAACAAAATCCATATCATTTAAACTATAAAAACATACACTACGAAAATGAATATGGGGATAATGAATAAAAAATGGAAAATCACCTTGGATTGTAAGGAGTTGACCTCTTGAAGATGAGGATCAGAACCAACTAAAGGATGACCAGGACCACTAAAAGTGACATAATGGATGCCTATGTTTTTGAAAAACCTAAAAGAATTTAAGACCAGATAAAGGGAACCCTAAATTTATAATTATACTAGAACAATTATTATCCTGATAATAAATTTGGGATAATACTATAATAAATGTTTAATCTAGAGATTATTGTGTGATATACCTCAATATATCATGGTCAAACTAATATATAATTTAATTAGATATTGAAATTCATAAGAAACCCTTAATTATCACTCCATAAAACTATATCCTTAAATTTCATTTATATGGTTCTTTCCCCTCTATCAGGGACATCAAATATTATTAAATAACATCATAACAAATATTAAAACCATAATATAATGAAATCATAAAGGGTAGAGCCCATGAATTTGATTACCTAGTCCCATAATATATAGTTATCATCTTCAATGTGACACTATCCTTGCAATAAGGATTTGAAACTATATCCATTCTAAAAACACCATGGGAAATATACCATATTAAAAAATATAAACAAATAATATCAATTTCATTCAATCCATGACACAACTTTCTCCTTTGAATATTATACAAATCGTCATTATGTAACACACCAACGTATAATAATTCCCCTTTTCATACTGTCTGACCATGCCAAAATAGTAAAATTATCATGTAATGAAATATTATTATAGTTAAACGATTATCTATATATACCCCTCCCTTAAACCAAACATCCTCTAAGATGTACTAATTACTCAAAAATCTAAAAAAAATCAAACTAAAAGAATTAGATAATCAAGTTCATTAAAATATATGTTTTTTGGAACTGTATGTTATATATATAAATTTTCTATATTTTCATAACATTGTCTTTTTATTCTGAGGTATATTTTTTGGATTGATTATTACTGTGGGAAAAGTGGGTATAAGAGTGTTATTGGTGTTTCTGGGGTTGTAGAGAGAGGTTTGTGGATTTTTGTTTAATATTTTACTTCGTTTATATATGGTGTTGAAATTAATTAACATTTTCACACTAGATGGCATGGTAATATGTTATAATGAATTTATTTTTCTAAATTTAATAATATAATTTTGTAATAGTATATAGTTAATGGTGATTTAAGGTAATTAATATAAGGAGGTAGAATATTTGATGTGATGAATGAAGGATGATTGGAGTGTCAAAAACTGGTTTACAAGTTAGTCAAAATTAGATTGAATTAATGAATTTTAATGAATCTATGATGGTGAGAAATTTAATTGCATGGTACTATTAATTAATATTAAAATAGAGGGTTTTTTGGTTATTTCCTATTGGTGGTGGAGTTGGAATGGGTTATGGGTAGATGTAGTTATATGTTTTCATTGACATGACGTGGAGATAATGTTTTTTTGGTTATGGTTGTATTAGTATTTTAGTTAAGATTACACCCAAAATAAGTTATTTAGTATGTTATAAATTCATTTATGTTTTTTTTCTTTCTTATATGTCACCACCAGAGGTGGAATACATAATTAAAACCCATATGAGGTTTTTGAATTTTATAGTAAGTCTAAAACTAGCATATGGGTGATTTTAATGGATGATTACTCTTCAATTCCTATATTCTAATAGATACATGTTATATTCTATTATTACCTTAATTTATCTTATGTTAATGTAGTAGTGGTGAGTAATGACAAGGATATATAGTGGGGACATTAATGGGGTGGAAGGTATGATGATAATGAAATTCATGATTCCCCATTGTTATGAAAAGTAATGTATGGCTATGATGATCAAATATATTGTTATTGTATATGTACATGGTTTTTCAATTGTGAGATAATACTATTTTTATAATGATATAGAAGGGATATGAGCCCAAGGATGCAAGTCATTGGGGTATGAGAATAAATTGATTAGTATTGAATTGGATTCTTGGTAAATTTCTATAAATATTATTTTTTATAATAATATTTTGTTATATAGATTTAGTGAGAGTGTGATGGAGGGAATGGTATGGTGGTAGATGGCCTTGTATAGTTAAGAAGTCAGTACTCTCAGTTATTTTAAGAGGGATTTATTTGCATTTTTTATAATCTAATGTGGGTATTTGAGGAGATACATACTATGTATAATTTTTTACTCACTAATATATATATATATATATAATATTTATTGATCTATGGAAAAAATTGGGTGATCATAATAGACATTACCAGATCATGACCTGAATTTTATAGAGTTAGATTCATATCCCTAGGATCTTATATTTGTCAGTATAATTATTGTATGTAATTTTCCATAATATCATTTCATTAATTCATTTTTCTATCAAATTTATATTTATTTATTTTTTATCAGTAGTGTAAAAGGGTTGTTATTTCATTTATTCCATGAATATAGAGTGTATTTTCTAAAATTTTGGGTTTTTATACCCTAGATTAATTTTTTATACCATTGATTATTTTATATTGTATTAGAGGGTCACACTAGAGTCCTCTTCCAACACAATATATATTTTTGTAGATCAGTTCACGAAATATTATTATTAGATATATGAATAATAGTTTAGATGAAGTTTTTATATAGGCACTGAGGAGGAATTTATTTCTATGCCAGAGAAATAATATTATTTTAGTATTTATTTTGATAATCAAAAGGGGTATTAGTGAGGAAACAAATATTTTGTGACCTTATGATCTAACCCACGGTTTTTATATATCTATTTGGTGTTTATCTGAATTAGGACATAACTAGGGATTTTAAAATATAATTATTTTTTAATTACCTTAAATGAAATCTGTATTCATATGCTTATATGTTTTATTGAATATTTTAATGATGGATAACGGGTGTTTACCCAATGTGATTCATGTTGAGTAGGTATAGTTGGATGCTCCCACTGAACCCGTAGGTGTTATCATTGGTGAGGATAATTCACAGAGGAAGGCCACATTTACATTCCATTTCAAGAAAATATAAATATATGTGAGTTGAATACATTTATTAAATAATATTATTTGTCATAAATAATATTATTTTTAGTCTAATACATGTTACGATATAGGATTGGATATCATTTCCATACTATTATTTAAATTGTTCCACTCGTCGATGGTGGATTATTTTATTTTACAACTAGGATTCTTTAGATGTGACCTAGGAGAATTTTTGAAGTCAATTCTAGTGTAAAATTATATGTTCAATGTTAATTTATTAAAGGATATAGTAATTGAATACCTTTTGATAGGGAATTTCATGTGATTTATTGTTTAGATCATATTTGATATATCATATTTACTATTATCTTGATTATCTCATTTCAAATGATTTGAGGGAATTTTATTGTTAGTTGGATTTCCATCTAGATATTACACTTCATATTGGACCTCTATTGTTTTTCCTTATGATAATGTACTGATGAGGGTTAAAGTGATTTTTTAAATGTTTTCCAGAACTAGTTTATTTATGGGGAGTTTTCTACTATTTGTAAATACAATGAATATTATAAGAAGGTATCCAATAAAATACTTCCCTCTCATATATTTTTATATATATAATTTCTAGGACCTTTAATTTTTTATTTATTGTTGCTTTTTATCATTATAAAAGAGAAAAATAGTGAGTGTTTTTTTATTAGACTCTCTTTCCATTAGTATAGAGTAAGTGAAAATTTTTAGGTGTATTCACAATAAAAATTAATTATGAGGTTATAATACTAGTATTAATAGTTTCTAAAAATATTTGGAACACAATTAGTGTTTGATTTTAAACTAGGATAGAAAAGATATATTCAACATCATTGGGAATGTAATGCTGATTTTGATTTGGTGCATATCATCATCATGTGAACTAATATAGAGGACCTTGGTTTTACTATATATTTTCAATGTACAATATATTAATTTTTTCTCATTGTTTGTCAATTTTTTGATTTAGGAACATCAAATGACTGCACGGTTTATTCTATGGTCTATACTCTAGGAATAAATATAGAAATACTTCCAATTATATGGGGTTAACTTGCACCCATATAATAAAGTTGGAATTTTTATTGTGTCCCAAGAATGTGATCAAATGTCAGAGTATAATCAATTGAGAAATTAATTTTTTTCTTTTTATGTATAGATCTGTAATGTTTCATTTTTTGAATAAATTAGATACAATTATTATAGGTTAATATTGATATTCATCTTTGGAGAGTATCATTCATGTATATGGAAGGTACAGATGTAATTTCTATAGGATATTGGGATCATCATATGGATTATAGTTGTTTAAAGACTCCATATTTATAGATAATAGAGTTGATATAGGTGTTATCAAATTTTTTGGGTCAGTGTTTCCATGAGTTTTTAATGAGTTTTTAGAATATTTTTGTAACGCCCCGACCCCAGCTACCCAGAGTCGGTGCATTACTTCATAACATTGGCATGATCACAAAAGATCATGTCTCGAAATACCGATTAGTTTAGTAGACTTAGAAACACTAGATACATTCATAAGTCTTTCATTACATCAAAAAGAAAACAAACTACAATAACATGGTCTTCATAGTCCACACTCATATACCTTTCTGACTACCCCTGTAGGTCATTCATAAAATACTTCTTCACATCCTGGAAAAATATTAAAACATTGAAAGGGGTGAGCTCAGATGCTCAGTAAGGTTATCAATATAGCGGAAGCATTCATAAATAAACATTAACATTTAAGGCAATGTATAACTAAAACAAAATCCTTTTAAACTTGAACTTCAACATAATATGGCAAAAGTAAAATGAGATAATGCCATTCACTTCTTCACATGGATATTCTACTGGTCGAATAATCACATGCAATATCAATAACCACTTTTATAATGAGGGAATGTATAATGCTAGACATTCTGAAACATTTTGTCAAGGCCTCAGCCAAGACGTCTAAAAATGATTAAAGCCTCGGCCAAAACCATAAATCAAATTAGGAAAGGGCCTCGACCAATTCCACGTCTAGTTGTCTCATGAGACCTACCGATGCATTGAAGAGCTATAGCGGGCTCCACCCGTCACTTATTAAGTCCAATACATTCCTCATATGACTAGGTTTAAACATATCATAAACTATAACATCATCGTATCACATAAAACATGCATAAAGGAAACATAACATTTCCACATTTCAATCACAAGATATCAATACAACACATTGTTATAAAAAAATCTTTCAAAACCATTTTCAATACCAAAATAAAAGAAAGTTAAAACTTTGTATTTATTTTTCATTTAAAAAAATGATGGCTTGTAGAGGAAGCCGAAACTCAAATAATGGTCACAGCGGCGGAGAAGTCGTTGTCGCCGCATAAGTGCGGAAGGAAAAACATTCCCTTTTGTCGTTTAGCAAAACGCTTCGTATAAAAAATATTCCTTTTGAATAAACGTAAAATTCAAAGGGGTTTATACACCGTATAAAAGAAAGTTGTGTATAAAACAAAATATGCCTAAACGAAAGGGATTGAGACGAAGTCCTTAAAAAGATCATTTTTTTAAATAAAGTACATATATAATGTGTATTCACTATAAGTACACATAAATAATGTAAAAATACAATATAGTACATAATAATATCATGACATAATTTGAAAGTAGGAGATTAACCCAAAGAATGAAAATTGGGATAAAAATTCCCTTACCTCGTGTCCGACTTGATCAAACCATTCTTTGACCTCCTTAATAATAAACTAGAGTTAATATCTACCTTATTAAGAACCATTTTCAATTTCATTATCCTTTTTATTTCACTTATTACAATGTTATGAATGTTATGTAATTATTTAAGTTAATAACGGTCGTTTTGTCGATCTTTGGTACTTGTGTTAACAATAAACTTCTTATAATTACAAGTTGTTCATGTGGTGAAATATCCATTATATCCAAAATTATATTCATGATATAGATATGTTATATATCATATATATCCAGTATATACATTCATTCAAAATATTACGTAACATTTAGAGGTAAGAAATGAAATGCAACGTTCATGGAGACGGTAAGTCGTACGTACGCATGAACGCTACTTTCATTTCAATTTCATATTTAATGTAATGAAATCATAATGATATAAATGTATAATATAATTCCAGTATAATATAGAATATAATACCATTTACTCCATCCTTTATATATCCCACATATGGTATTAACGATTCAAATCACATTTAGGGGGTGGTAGTCCAAACTTCCTAAAATGAAATTATCGCATTTACCCATAATTGAAATCATAAAGTATGTCATAAATGAGAAATAAAGAAGCACAAGTAAAACATAAACATATTATATATCATATGGGAAACTGTATGTTCTTTAACCATTAGATGTAGGTGTGTGTAAGTGTAGCTTGAATCCTTATTATAACAACATCCTAGTATATTGAGGATACTGGTGTTGTTACAAAAGAAATGAATAAAAAGAGTTTATGGGGTTGGAGAATAAAAATAAAACAAAATATCATAAGAGAAGACATTACCTTTACATCGGGTAACTCTTTTGATTGGATCAAAAGGCTTCCTTGGGAAGAGTTCATCCCAAAGTGAGGCTTCTAGGAGTAAGAGTGGGAAGTTGGGAGAGTATTTGGGCAGAGGTTGGCCGATCTAAATGGTTGAAAGTGTGAATGAGGTGGTAGAGGTGGGGGCCTTTTATAAGAGGAGAGGAGGGGCACTCTTGGAATGTAAGGAACTTTTACATTATTATACAATGATTTTCGGATTCTAAAGGTCCCACACTTATATAATTCGTGTCTAAGGTGATAAGGGTTCGAAATCTACCCATCCAATAGTCTTTGGACATGTGTAAGCCTTGTATTGTACATTATCTTTTCATTTTATTAAAATCGTTAACTAATGAGGTCATCGCTGCATCATAATGATGTCATAAATAATTTAATTTATTTAATGTATAAAAATTATAAAACAAATACTATGATTTATGAAATCTTTTTATATTTCCAATGACTATTTATAGTCAAAAATATGACGTGTATAACCCCAGGTAAAAATTGTTTTAGTAAAACATTTCATGTTTGTGTCATTTTTTACTTTGACATTAAATAGAAGGTATTTATGTCATTTTCCAACTAAAGTGGCTCCATGGGGTCCCCAAGTTGACTCATGGATTTTCCTGGTCGGCCATGACTCATCCAATAGTAGTAGGACAAGTGTCAAGCTCATATCATATTATTAAAACATTATTTTTACCTTAAACTACACTAATTACCTCTAATCGCGATTAAGAACTTAAAAGTTACTATTCACCAAAAAAATATTTTAATCTCATTGAACCACATTTCACTTCTTAATGACAACCATGTATTTCGGATTTTTGAAAATCAAATCACAGAAGTGGTAATATTTCATTTAAACGAAAAATCAGTTATTTAACTACTACTTAGTGGTTTCACTATTCATCAAAAATTGAAGTTTTTCAGAACAATGCCAAAATTTCAACCTAAGCTATAACTGATATTCCAAAATAAAAAATGATGTCTATTTTACAAAATTTCAAACATATAAGTTTCATTAATTAATTTTATAATTAATTTTCGGTGTCACAACAAATAGCGTGTTTTTAAGAAACAATTTATATCAAAATATTGGCAATTGTTTATGTCCATTTTCAATGTTAAATTAATTCTAATGACCAAAATTGGATAAAATGGTAAAAATATATTCTAATTATACTTTAAAAGCACTAAATATTATAATTTATCACTATGATTTATTTTTATTAAAAAAGTTGTTTTTAAGTATTTTTCACTATTCATAAAAAATTAAAAGTTCTCAGAAAAATACCAAAAATTCAACATAGGCTATTTTCGATATTCTGAATCCAAAAATGAAGTCCCTTTTGAAATATAAAAATTCTAAAATATTAAAAAGTGGTTATTACTATTCATAACGGCTACTTTGATTAGTCGCGGTGTTTTAGAACCCGAAGTTGCATACAATGCAAGCCATTGTATTATTGAATGAGAAGCGTATCGTGGAAGCTCGTGGTGTTACATTCTCCCCTCCTTCAATAAATTGCGTCCTCGCAATTTGAATTTTTTTCTTTGAAAATAAATGGTTGAAAAGAGAAAATACCTTTGTGGAAAACCCACATCGGAAATAAGGTTAATAAAATTTAGCCTTAATAAGAGGGAAATGGAAATAAGAAAGTCACCACCAAATTATGATCTCGATAAGGAGAACATTGGTGGCAATTAGAGACATATAATTGAAGGAAAAACGTAAATATTTGTAGGGAGTGATTGAGGTCATCAATCATAATCAACTGTCAAATTGAGGGCCTCAAAGCCTTCAATCTATGTTGATTTAAATTATCATCAGTTCAACAAGACATAAGGTATTAAGATAACACATTTTTTTTGTTTTAATATCCCTTTACTAAAGTTTAAGAATTAATTCATTCATTGAATAAGAGATAGGTATATATATATTTATGCTTGACAATTAGAGTTTCAACCTTCAACTCATCTTTCACTCAAAAAGATAATAGAACTCAAAAATATTATACTTATCCTAATTGTATAAGGTTCCAAATGTTAACACATACCATTTAGATTAGTAAAATTATTTTGTAATAACCAGGGACTTCCTGTAGGCTAGTGGTAGGAAATAAAGGCCTGTCGCACCATGATTGTGGGTTCGATTCCTACAGCTTTGTCCGACGCGACAGGTTATGCCCCACCCTGCAGGTTGTCCTTTTCCTAAAACTATAGTATTATAATATTCCCAAAATAATCTTCATAATTGTTTTAAACTTACATAATACTATCCAAAGTTATCCAAAATACCTCTGTCAATACTTTCTATAAAAGGTCTCTAAATTCCAAAATCAATTGTAACCTCATATTCCCCAAACAAAATAAAGTTTTTCATCATATTAAATCCTTAATGAAAACAACATGTACTGCAGTACAATCCTTATATATATATTACATTATTCTAATAACCAGAATATAGTCCATGAGTCCAAAACCACCAATACATTAATTATTCCGCTTCAACTGTAGTCACAGCATAAGATTGGCCTTGATCCCTTGGCCTTTTCTGAGGTAAGTTTCCCTGACGCTTAGGAAATTCATTTGCATAATGACCCATTTCTCTACAATTGTAGCATTCAACTTTGATAACCTCTTTCTTTCCCTTGAAATCACGCGCCTGGTGACCTTTTTCTCCGCATTTATAACAAACTAACATTCCTTTTAGGCAAGTACCTGGGCGATTCTTCCCACAATTATCACATAATGGAAAATCCTTCTTTTATTATCCCTTTATTTGTCTCTTGTTCCACCGTTCTCTTCTTCTCTTGATTTACTTTGTTGTCATAAGACATAAGGAATTCCTTTTCTGTCTTGATAGCACACGAGACAATATCTTCATATGATGAGAAGGATTGTGATACTAAAGCTCGACGGAGAAATGGTTTTAACCCATCAATGAAATGATCAATCTTACTCCTTGGGTTACGTATATAATCTGCAGCATACCTCGTTAACCTTGTAAAGTTGGCCTCGTACTTTGCGACATTCTCATCATTCTTCTGCCTCAGACTCATAAATTTCCTTTCCATATCTGCTCGATGGTCATGAGGAAAGTATTTTTCTATGAAAATCTTTTTGAACTCCCTCCATTCCATATTCGATATGTCATCATCTTCCTTTGTGTTTTGAATCAGCGACCACCACTGATCGGCATCTCCAGTGAGGCGGTAAACTGCCATGAAAACCTTCTCCCTTTCGCTACTCCCCAAGGCATGGAATATTTTCTCTAAGGAGTTTATCCATTTCTCAGCTACTAATGGATTTATACCCCCATTAAATGTTGGTGGTTGTTGCCTCATGAAGCGGTCTAACATTGATCCTCCACGTTGCGGATCAGGGTGCTCCATACGAGTAAGGTTATTATTCATAACCTGAGTGAGTTGTCCCAGTATGGTAATAAGTTGATCAGCACCAGTTGTATCTCCAGATCCACAATAATTATCTTGAGCAGGAGGGAAATCCCCACACGGAGTGCGTGAATTGATACGGTTTCCATTCCTTCCACTAGGCGCCATTTCTATACAATGGCATAAACTAGATTAGTTTATGAATCAAAATACATAATTCCATACTTGTAAAATACTTAACATAAATTGAACTATTTATGGATATAATCCATAATCATAAAAAGGTTTTATTTGAGGAAGTATATACTCATAACCATTCATAATGGTTTGTAAATAAAATGGGAATTATCCTAAGCATATCCCCTGGGAGTGTCGTAACCAAGAGTGCAGTAAGGCCCGTTGTCGTGCACCAGTTCCCGTTCGAGTCTAGCTCAAAGCAGTGTTTTTGGGTTTTACCCCTAGGTACATCTGTGCCAGAGCCGCCTCTACCTGCTCGTATCCAGACAGGGATGTATTGCTCGGAAAACTCACAACATCTCTACAATACCAAAATTCTAGGCAGTTCTTCTATACTAATCCTCAAAGTCTATCTTCGGGCTATGTGCTCTAATCAGAGTTTATCTAAATCTATCTTCCATGGTTAGTACTAAACTTCCTCTGAGACCAACTGTAACGCCCCGACCCCAGCTATCCAGAGTCGGTTCATTACTTCGTAACATTGGCATGATCACAAAAGATCAAGTCTAGAAAGACCGATTAGTTTAGTAGCCTTGGAAACACTAGATACATTCATAAGTCTTTCATTACATCAAAAAGAAAACAAACTACAATAAAATGGTCTTCATAGTCCACACTCATATCCCTTTCTGACTACCCCTGTAGGTCATTCATAAAATAATTCTTCACATCCTGGAAAAATATTAAAACATTGAAAGGGGTGAGCTCAGATGCTCAGTAAGGTTAACAATATACCAGAAGCTTTCATAAATAAACATTAACATTTAAGGAAATGTATAACTAAAACAAAAGCCTTTTAAACTTGAACTTCAACATAATATGGCAAAAGTAAAATGAGATAATTCCATTAACTTCTTCACATGGATATTCTACTGGTCGAATAATCACATGCAATATCAATAACCACTTTCATAATGAGGAAATATATAATGACAGACATTCTGAAACATTTTTTCAAGGCCTCAGCCAAGACGTCTAAAAATGATTAAGGCCTCGGCCAAAACCATAAATCAAATTGGAAAAGGGCCTCGGCCAATTCCACGTCTAGTTGCCTCATGAGACCTACCGATGCATCGAGGAGCTATAGCGGGCTCCACCCGTCACTTATTAAGTCCAATACATTCCTCATATGAATAGGTTTAAACATATCATAAACCATAACATAATCGTATCACATAAAACATGCATAAAGGAAACATAAAATTTCCACATTTCAATCACAAGATATCAATACAACACATTGTTATAATAAAAATGCTTTCAAAACCATTTTAAATACCAAAATAAAAGAAAGTTAAAACTTTTTATTTATTTTTCATTAAAAAAATGATGGCTTGTAGATGAAGCCGAAACTCAAATAATGGTCACGGCAGCAGAGAAGTCGTTGTCGCCGCATAAGTACGGAAGGAAAAACATTCCCTTTTGTTGTTTAGAAAAACTTTTCATATAAAAAGATTCCTTTTGAATAAACGTAAAATTCCAAGGGGTTTATACACCGTATAAAAGAAAGTTGTGTATAAAACCAAATATGCCTCAATGAAAGGGATTGAGACGAAGTCCTTAAAATGATCATTTTTTTAAATAAAGTACATCTACAATGTGTATTCAGTATAAGTACACATAAATAAAGTAAAAATACAAGATAGGACATAATAATATCATGACATAATTTGAAATTAGGAGATTAACCCAAAGAATGGAAATTGGGTTAAAAATTCCCTTACCTCATCTCTGACTTGATCAAACCGTTCTTTAACCTTCGGAATAATAAACTACAGTTAATATCTACCTTATTAAGAACCATTTTCAATTTCATTATCCTTTTTATTTCACTTATTACAATATTATGAACGTTATGTAATTATTTAAGTTAATAACGGTCGTTTTGTCGATCTTTGGTACTTGTGTCAACAATAAACTTCTTATAATTACAAGTTGTTCATGTGGTGAAATATACATTATATCCAGAATTACATTCATGATGTAGATATCATATATATCATATATATCCAGTATATACATTCATTCATAATATTACGTAACATTTAGAGGTAAGAAATGAAATGCACCGTTCATGGAGACGGTAAGCCGTACGTACGCATGAACGCTACTTTCATTTCTATTTCGTATTTAATGTAATGAAATCATAATGATATAAATGTATAATATAATTCCAGTATAATATAGCATATAATATCATTTACTCCATCCTTTATACATCCCACATATGGTATTAACGATTCAAATCACTTTTAGGGGGCGGTAGTCCGCACTTCCTAAAATGAAATTATCGCGTTTACCCATAATGGAAATCATAAAGTATGCCATAAATGATAAATACAGAAGCATAAGTAAAACATAAACATATTATATATCATATTAAAATATAGTGACATCTTAATGTCCACCTTTGAAGGTGTTATATGAGTGTTGAACAATCATCGTTTCGTGAGGCAGAAATTCGCCATCCACAGAAACCGTATGTTCTTTAACCATTAGATGTAGGTGTGTGTAAGTGTAGCTCGAATCCTTCTTATAAAAACATCCTAGTATATTTAGGATACTGGTGTTGTTACAAAAGTAATGAATAAAAAGAGTTTATGGGGTTGGAGAAGAAAAATAAAACAAAATAACATAAGAGAAGACATTACCTTTAAATCGGGTAACTCTTTTGATTGGAGCCAATTGATTCCTTGGGAAGAGTTATTCCCAAAGTGAGGCTTCTAGGAGTAAGAGGGGGAAGTTGGGAGAGTATTTGGGCAGAGGTTGGCCGAGCCAAATGGCTTGAAAGTGTGAATGAGGTGGTAGAGGTGGGGGCCTTTTGTAAGAAAAGAGGAGGGGCACTCTTGGAAAGTAAGGAACTTTTACATTATTATACAATGCTTTTCGGATTATAAAGGTCCCACACTTATATAATTCGTGGCTAAGGTGATAAGGGTTCTAAATCTACCCATCCAATAGTCTTTGTACATGTTTAAGCCTTGGATTGTACATTATCTTATCATTTTATTAAAATCGTTAAATAATGAGGTCATCGCTACATCATAATGATGTCATAAATAATTTAATTTATTTAATGTCTAAAAATCATAAAACAAATACTAAGATGTAGGAAAGCTTTTTATATTTCCAATGACTATTTATAGTCAAAAATATGACTTTTATAACCCCATGTAAATTTTTTTTAGTAAAATATTTCATGTTTGTGTCATTTTTACTTTAACATTAAATAAAAGGTATTTATGTCATTTTCCAAATAAAGTGGCTCCATGGGGTCCCCAAGTTGACCCATGGATTTTCTTGGTCGGCCATGACTCATTCAATATGAGTAGGACAAGTGTAAAGCTCATATCATATTATTAAAACATTATTTTTACCTTAAACTATACTAATTACCTCTAATCGCGATTAAGAACTTAAAAGTTACTATTCACCAAAAAATTATTTTAATCTCATTGAACCAAATTTTACTTCTTAATGACAACCATGTATGTCGGATTTTTGAAAATTAAATCACAGAAGTGGTAATATTTCATTTAAGCGAAAAATCAGTTATTTAACTACCACTTAGTGGTTTCACTACTCATCAAAAATTGAAGTTTTTCAAAACAATGCCAAAATTTCACCCTAAGCTATAATTGATATTCCAAATTCAAAAATTATGTATATTCTACAAAATTCCAAACATATAAGTTGCATTAATTAATTTTATAATTAATTCCCAGTGTCACAACAAATAGCGTGTTTTTAAGAATCAATTTATATCAAAAGATTGGCAATTGTTTATGTCCATTTTCAATGTTAAATTAATTCTAATGACCACCATTGGATAGAATGGTAAAAATATATTCTAATTATACTTTAAAACCACTAAATATTATAATTTATCACTATAAATTATTTTTATTAAAAAAGTTGTTTTTAAGTATTTTTCACTATTCATAAAAAATTAGAAGTTCTCAGAAAAATACCAAAAATTCAACATAGGCTAATTTCCATATTCCGAATCCAAAAATGAAGTCCATTTTGAAATATAAAATTTCTATAGTTTTAAAAAGTGGTTATTACTATTCATAACGGCTACTTTGATTAGTCGCGGTGTTTTAGAACTCGAAGTTGTGTATAATGCAAGCCATTGCGTTATTGAATGAGAAGCGTATCGTGGAAGCTTGGGGTGTTACAATTTTTTCCTCAATATAATTTGGCACTAAACACTCAATATGATATTTAATTTCATATGTTGTAATATTCTAATGTATCTTTATCATATACAATCTTCTTTTTTCATAGAGAAGAGGAATAAATTTTTCCATCTATTTTAAAATAGTTTTATTAGACCTGCTATATCTCTTTTGGTTCGATTCAGTACTATTTTAATAAAACATTGATATTAGTTTGTAATAATACATTGGATATTTTCAATTGAATTAGGTAATGGTGAAGAACCTATATCACTTCCCAAGGATTGATGATTTATTAAATGTGTTAAAGGAACATTTGTTGTTCATAATGATTGATATAAGGATCTAATATTATTTGATAAAGATGGAGATGCAAGATATATAGAAGACTACAGTTAGTTGCTTTTGTGATACCATTGAGTTATTTTTACTGCATTTTGATTCTATGGAAACCCATTATAATTAAATTGTTCTCATAAATAGAATTTTTATTTAGTTTTTGGGTCATATTTTTTTATTTATCATTGAAAAAAATTATTTTTTATTGAAGTTTATAAGCACATCATGCTAAATATCTTAGAGTTGATTTGGTGGTTCTTTATTTCCACAATATCTATTGTATGTTTTTAGGGCATTTTCCTAGATAATAATGTGAATTTGTAATATTAATATGATTTATCAATAGATAATGGTTTTTAATAATTGTATTTTGTAGTATTGGATACATAGGTTTCAGCCAATAATACTGTGAAAGTGTGTATTTTTCATTGTATTTCTAGCTACTACATGATGTGTGTTTCTGATTTCTCTATAATTACAACTCTATTGATTTCATAAACTACTAAGAATGATTCATTTTATATACTGATCATTTTATTAAAAAAATTTCATATCTTAATATTATCTAATCAAATCGTATTTTCTCTATATATAACAACAATGATTTTTATCGATAACTTTCGAAAGGATACACATCTTGTTTGGAAAAATTTTCTTAAGAATTTTTTTTGTATTTATCTACTATAGGTATCAATAATATTATCATAAAAAAATAATTACACTATCCATGATATTATTCTTGTGGAAGTAGTGTTTTCTTTTATTCTATTAGAATAATATCAAATTTGTTAGAATTTTTTATTATTTATAGATAACTAGAGATATTTGTGTATATTCCTTAATTATGATTTGAATATATCTTAGCCTTGGTATTTGAATTTATTTCATTATTAAAACTATAACATATATTATACTCTATGGAATGATGAATTATTATGTAGGTTTTTTTATTTGAATGTTTGATGGTGATTTTTATTGTGGTGGGGGAGATTAGTAGAGGTTGATATTTGATATTGTAGTGTTTTATTTTGATATAGGGGAAGTAATGGTGGTATTTGAGTATATTATATGGTAGTGAATCCATCATTGTTTTAGATAGAAGAGAAGGATATATTAATAGTTCCCAATGTAGATGTGTGTAGATATCATATCATATATGGTGATTCTATCAAGGATTGATTAACGTTTGATCAATATCATGTTTTATTTTATTTCAATCAACTTTTTCAATCGAAAATGTAAATTGTATTCATAAAAATGTTCAATAACTCACATGTAATTGTACATCTTGTTATATACAATATGTGTTACACCTTTAATGTAGAGTTTTAGTGTTTAGGGATGCAGAGGTATATTGGAATGTTTTTCCCTATGTCTTGTCTATCAGTATGGGAAGGATCGAATCATGTTATAACAGTAATTTTTCAACCATTATAAGATCCTCAATAAAAATTGGATGATATTTTGATGTATTTCACGGACTACATTTTGGATCTTCAAGAGGGTATTTCAACCTAAATATTGTTATGGATTGATTTATGAAAATAATTTTTTACCTAAGGTCAAATAGTATAGTGTGGTGGATACATTAGAGTTGATATATTTGGAAATGGTGGTGAATAAAAATTGAGTGTCATGTATTTCCATATCTGATCAAGATCCTTAATTAGAAACATGTGTGGTGAATAAAATTTTATCATTCTTTTAGATCACAAATATACCTTATCAGATCATTTATTCATTGACAGTGTAGTTTGATAGAGTGGATTTTGATAAATCCAATGGACATGTTGTGTATATTTGTTATTTATTTTGGTTTTATTTTGTGTAATAAATTACCATAAGATGCGTTTTTATATAATAACATTTATTTATCAATCATCCATCGGAATGAATTTATTTGAGGTATTTTTATTTTGATCATATCAATTCCCATTTTATTGTACCATATTTGGGGAATTGATGAATCATGGAAATGATTTTGTATAATTTATATTAATAATGAAAAAGTTATATTTGATACAATAAATACAACTCATTATAGTTATAAATTGAACACTAATTAATGGTGGAGATATTATTTATTTGAGAATGGGGATCAGGTGTTTCATAATGCATTTACTCATTATAGTCAGTGGGATTTGATATAGGTAGTATGTTTTATCATAATTTTTTTATATATTTTTATGTGTTATATTGAGTTTTTGATGTTGTGTATTGTTTTACAATTTATCCAGAAATGGATGGTATTAGGGAAATCTTTCAGGTTCCACAACACTAGTGATATGATCATGAAAAATCCATTGTAGTGGATTAGGGTGGGTGACATATTTTTGATGATTCAACATTTATATAGTATCTAAATTAAATTAATTATCATTTTGAGAAGGTTTTTGGTGGAAAATTAAGTCATTTGGTTCATATATTTTGGAGGAAAATTTTCTTAGAGGAATTAAATTGGAAAATTCTTCATAGATTTATACATGGTGTCCCTTTAATTTTAATCCTAATTTTATTTTATGTTTAGATTTATCCTATAATTATATGTTTGGAGTTTCATTATCTCTATTATGTAGTTTTTGTTCCATTTTTATAGAGATATTTCAATATTAATGATATCTTTTTGGTTTTGGAATTTGTTTTTTTTCAGTGTTTATTATTTTATATTTAAATATGCTAATTATTTGAAAGATATGTAATATAAAAGATATAATTTCTCTTCGATCAATACATAGTGTTTTTTATGTTTTAATGTTGTTAGGAGTGAGTTTAGATTAGGGTGGCGGAATGGAAGAGTGATTTATCTAAGATTTTAAAAATTTATACTAGGAAAAATATGATGGGTTTCATTACACTTTGATTTGATTGTTATTATATCTTGAGGTGAATATTCATTGTTCTCTGGTGGTTTATCTATATATTTTGTGTTTTTTCATGAATGTTTTTGTTGTTTTGTGAAGAAATTTCAATTATATTTTGATTTATCTTTGTTTATAGTGGACTTCTATGGTGTTTTATTTGTTAAATAATATTTTTATAGTGGATTATTACTTAAAGAGGACATTTTGACGTTGATTCTGATGGATTATAGTCAATCTACATTAATTATTATATTTTTAAAAATCATAGAATGATGAATCCCAATACACCATGCACATGCTTGATTACATTCTTATGAAATGGGTATGGAATGATTGATTTTTGAGACAATCTGTAATGTATTGACTTGGAATACTCTAAATATTAATCAAACCATAGACAATATGACCTCAATAATGCCTCCCATTAACCCATAGGATACCGACTACTATAAGGGGTCAATTGATCATCTTGGTGAGACTATATACTCATTAATAGAGTACAGAAACAACTAAAATAACAATAAGTAATAACCAGTAGGTAACAATACCTTACACCAAAAATTCCCAAAACTAGGTATGTTCCAATAAACCAATAAAAAACATTGCATGCCATGATAATCTCATGGTCTCGAATAAAACCAACAGAAAGACACACAATGATAATCCCTAACTTAGATTCTGAATCGTTCCTTAATCCCCTCATCAAAGATCCATCCCATAAATTCCATAATATTCCATCTATTAACATCACTTTTCCATTATCCGAACCTATAATTATATTTTTTACTATGGTACCAAGGGAGGAGTCATCAAGGGGTGGGTATAAATTATTATACAACAACCAAATTTGTGTAAAAAATTAGTAAGATAAATAGTGTATATAGTTATAAAATAGAATAATATTCAATATATAAATGTAGGTATATTTTTAAGTAAATATTTATTAACTAACATATTGTCCTTTAGGTTCTACGGTGACACATAGACAAACCATGAATGCTTTGGCCAATGTCAATCGTCGGAGTCATAAATCAAAGGGTGACGCATACATTATGTAAAATGAAGAATTTTCATTATTTATTTAATTATTTGTACCGTGAAGAATTATTCAAAGTTACTCACACCACATTTATAAACTATTAGTTCCTAGAATGTTTATATATAACCTAAACCATGTATAAATAGGATTGGTGTATAAAGTGTCAATCGAACAAGTAAATAACATATAAAAACAATTGTTGAATAGAGCATCAGTCTGGAACCTGAAAAATTTATATAAACTAATGGTTTACAGAGTGTCAGTTTGTAACCTAAACCATGGATTTAAAAAATATGTCCAATATATTAATCTGAATAAAATAATACTGGTTCCTATCGCCTCAATTCAACACGTAAACCATGAATTTAGAGTGTCAATAAAACATCCTAATATATATACAATATGACTGGTTCCTATAGAGTCAATCCAACACCTATTCCAATTATTTTGAACATCAATATAACATCCTTATCCATATAGAATTACACTAGTTCCTATAGATTCATTTCGGTACCTAATCAATTCCATCATTTTCTATATTCAACATTTAGCATATTTGATCATTAAATACCTTAGTAAAAAATAATTATTCATTTCAATGATCATTACTCACCATGTTATATCATACTCTACACCTTTAAAAATGATTCCAAAAATTGAACCATTTAATCAATTATTCATATAGCGCTGTTGTTAATAGTTCATTATAAACATTTAACTGTTTAATCATTACACTTTAACCATTATCCATTTCATCCAATTAAAATTTCATAATATATATATATATATGCATTATAGTAATTATAACTACTCCTATGCATTTAATCCAACCAATGATCCTAACTGGGAATTAATCATAATCCATATATTTTACCATTTTAAGACACATTTTTCTATTTTGAAGAATCAACACACCCCATGGGTGGATATAGGTAATATATCATGAATACCAATGGAACTGATGAGATCTATGAATTTATTATGGTATCAATTTAAGGAAAAATATATTTACATAATCATGTAGGAAAATATACAACACTATGGCTCTATTTTTTGTACTATAGAAAGTTGAAAATATTAGAAAATTGGTAAATATATCATAGACCACCTACCTTATGTTCAAATATATAAACTTGTTTGATATCATCATTTGATTGATGATAAAATGGCCACAACTAAAAAATTATATAAATCCCATGAAAATATTCCATACGAGATAAAAATGATGATGTACAACCATGACATAAAACATCATGAAAATAAAAGAAAAAAACACAAAAAAAAAACATTCCCAAGGCATGAAATAGAATGAAATGACACTAGAAATGGATTATAACTGAATGAGATCATCCCCATGAAGAGGAGGAGAAATATTTGGAGAACGTTGAGATGTAAGAAGTGATATAAGGAAGAAAATACGGTGAGAGCATAAAATGAAAAAAATGGAAATGTGTAAAATTTTATAGTATTTAGTTTTGAAAGTGGTTTGCACAAATAATTTCATAAACCTTGGAAGAAAGATATAAGATGCACTGTACAAAGAATCCTTTGATTTTACATTTTTTTAGGATTTCTACACAGTTCGGTAGTCTATATATAATCCATGTGAATCATCTTTGGATGTTGGTTTCCATGATTATTATGGTTACCAGGGTAACTTTTCATGGTTTAAAATCCATATACCCCCAAAATTGAGTCAAATGTTTATGGGGAATATTTGTTATCAAACATGTGTTAAACATAGACCATATGTCTTATGCCATGTTATCTAACTTTTCATGTCCTAAACACCACATGTGTACCCAATACCATCCCTACTCAAAAGAAATAATTCAATAAACTATTTTAAAATTATGGTTATCAAAATTTAGACTAAATAAATTCCCCTATAATGGTATAAATCTTACAGAATAAACACCATGTTATATTACACCTTCAACCTATAATCCCCCACATCTCTATAACTCCATGGTAAAAAGAATTTGATACTAGGATGACATAAGAACTTCCCACTCCAAAGTTCTTTCCTAACCAAATCTATGCTTCCACATCACTCAAACTAAATGCAATATTTTTTTGTAATGAGTTTTCTCACTATGATTCACAAAAAAGTATACTCTCATCAAAGGAAAAATCAACCTCGTGTTTAATATTTTCTTCACCATTTACAGGATAATGTTTCTGTCGATACATTCAATGCTATGAAAAATAAAGCCTTTCATGTATAGATCAATATAATTTTCAAAGAGCTAACTTATATGATACTAGATCAATCCTATCAACAATATCGACTATTCCAACAAATATTGGCACCAATATACCCTTGTTTATAATATTATGGTGACCAAATGTCAATGATACATGACAGAATACACAATCACCAACTATAAACTCAAATTCTTGAAAATAATGATTGGCATATGAACTCTGTGTACTATTGGATATAGATGTAGGCTTTTGGGTCAACAGTACATTCTTTTCAATTTCTTACATAATTCATTTCTCCGTGAAATTTGATTCTCCCACTTCAATTTAACATAATTATAACCTACGTGTCCTACCATACATTTTCGTGTAGTGTTCTATCCAAATAGTCACTTGATAACTATTTCTATAGGTGAACTCAATAAGTGATGGATCATTTTCTAAGGTTTTTAAAAATCAAGGACACATGCTGTCATTATATCCACTAATAATTGGATAGTCTACTCTGTTTCCCATCTATCTATGGGTGTTACGTAGTTCTAAAAAATGAATCTGTATAAAGAATATTTTTCATGAATTTCATGAACAATAATATAAAAAATGGTTCTAAATATAATGTTATTCTCCTTTTAATCCACTTGAAAAATACTATCACCCAAACATATAGGCATCCAAACTCTTATATGGTGAAAAGAAATCGATTTAGTAAGAAATTGTATACATTTTCCTAATTGTTAATAATCAACCATATTGTGTCGCTCTTTTGAGGAGTTCTAGGTATTAATCGATGAAATATGTGATAACAGAGTCCCGCTTCAATACCGTAATGGTAATGTTATGAAATAGACTAGTAGGGTACATATTCTTGTCCTTTACCTTCAAATAGGTGTAGCATCACTTCACCTATCCTATGATCTCCATTTTTATTCATGAAAACTAATATTGTCTTTGATGATAATAGTATTTTTATGTATGGGGAACTTGCATCAAATCCTCCCACAAACCCATATGTATAAAATAAAACCATGAATGTGGAGAAACCCATCACCATCGATGGTCCAATGAAGAGGTAGCTCTGCACCATCAGGGTTTTCCCTCAATAATTGGAACTTTGGATTAACACATATATTCTTCTTGACCTAATTTGGAGGAGAAGGTATAATATATAAAAATACGAGTATCATTATTTCCCACATTTCCTAAACATATATATGCATCTCAATGAATATTTCTAACATTTTCCACTCAGAACTACACTCTTGGACAACCTAGGTCGATGTCTTTAAACATCAAGAATCATGAATAATCTATCCTTTAATAATTTTATATTCTATCTCAAAATTGAAGGATTTCATGTATTCCACCCATCTCTGCAATTAGAGAATTATATCATAATGAGGAAAAACAAATTTAAGGCTCTTATAGTTAGTATAAATAACACATCATTTACCATGGAGACAATATCAGCATAATTTTAATGGATGAACGAGTGTGGAAAATTCGAGGTGATGCATAAGATTTTACTTTTCATGTGGAATCAACTAGCATGATATATATTCCATGTCATTGTCTTATTTAATTAATATTTTTATATTCCTAATATCATATAAATTATAATACATTATATTTTTTTTCCGGGTTTGAGTATTATCAGAATTAATGCTATAGAATAACACCTTTTCATATAATAAACTGCATTCCCTCATGACCCATACCACTCAAAATTTATACCATTTTTTATCATACTAAACATTAGCACATATATATGAGATATTTGTTGGATAAAATTTCAGTAATATCCTACCATTCCTAGAAATAATTGAATCTCAAATACATCCTTATGTCTTTACCTTGATAAAATGACATTAACCTTCTTTGGGTCTACTGATACTCTGACCTCAGAGATAACATAACCCATGAAGATCAACTTTTCAATATAAAAAAAATATTGATCTTTTTATATATAATATTATCTTTTCATATAGTCAATATAATTTATTGATTTTGTGAATGAAGGTATCTGGACCAGGATTAAACCAAGACGTCCTCAAATGAAAACCACCGAAAACTGAACCAGAAATGGATTAAAGATTCAATTCAACTATTCAATCAACACTACAGGGTTTCTCATTATTCTAAATGACTTAAAAAAAGGCTCAGACAACCCATACCATCTTCTAAAATTATTCCAAGTTAAATCATATGGTCTCATATTTAAATGATGGAAACCTAATCATAAATAAATTATGGAGAACATAGAATAACACCTCAACTAAGGGATGAGATCATCAGTATGTGTAGGAGAATAATAATTCTTATTTATCTTTTGTTTATACATTCATTAATAAACTAATTAGTGCACTTTTATATCCAATATATTAGAAAATAGATATGATGAAACCAAATCTGAGGTTCATGACCGAATGAACCATTTTTCCTCCAACTACTACAGTTGAGTCTCCAGATCTGGAAGATCTACAAGTGATATTATAGAAGTGGAGTGGAAATATATTAATCACTAAAAACTAGATCAATGGTATCCTATATCTCTCTATCTGTAGGAATGTATAAAAACTATTATGGAAACACACTCAAAAAGAGATACACTTCTAAATGGAAACATCCTACTCCACTTCCTAATAATATAGCACAAGAAACACAACTAGGTAAATAAGAACACTAATATACTAATATACAATCCCTAACCATCCAACCTATATATCCCATTCCCCAATGTTAACATATCTATCACCAAAAAGTAACAACAAATTATTTATCTCGTGGTAAAAGTTAATGTGATCCTAGTATGAAGCTAACAAGTCCACTCCCGAAATCAAGTCAATTAAAAAAATATCAAGAATATTAAATCACCAAAGTAAATGGTTTCCACCAACATCAAGGGAAAAATCCTTATAATAGTGGATAGCCTCTGATCGCACCCCAAATGGTGTGTTGATGAAAATAATCACATACAATAATTACATCACCATGAATAAATGATAAAAAATCAATAAAATATAAAATAATTTTAAGATCTATTACTAATAAAATTATAGAAGTACTAGAATCTATAGGAATCATACCTTTCATTCCTTATGACGAAACGAAATTACATTGGGGTGGGGAGAGTAGGATAAACTTCATGAATATAATATTTAACTATACCATAAAAACTACATGAGCCCCATGAGATTGTGTACTCTATTGATACTACGTAATTTTTCATATAGTATATTCTATTCCTACCTGAAGAGTATAATTAGTGGAAATCCAAATGTTTTACTGATATCGGGTATTAGATCCCCACATGGCTCTCTATGTCACCATATCCCCCACGATTAGAAATCAAGAGAAGGTTAATATAGAACCTTATGTTAGTGATACATCCTACCATAAGATCAATACACCACTGGTGGCTAGGGACATTGAACACCCATATATAATGTAACATCACGTCGGTAGTAGACACTTATATCACTATCATGAGATGTAGAGAAACCATTTTGTTTCTCATTCCACCACCAGTATGGTGGATGTTTTTATAATGGTGATTTCCAATACCTGATGGTATATTACTAAATCCCCCAGCTCAAATTTTATGACCACACATACATTTCTTCTTCATGTACACCTTAGTAATAAAAATATCATTTACCACCTTAGTGAATTTTTTTTTACAAAATATTTAAATGTAACCTGATCTCACATTTGAGTCCACATTGAAAATTTTTCACCCTAGACGCCTCTTCCTCATACAATGTTATTGGAATGTACTATAGTTAAATTAAGTGGCTACAATAATAAAATAATGAAATAGTCCCTAAGTGAACCACATAATCCCCATGGATCGTTCATATCATCTGGTCCCTGGGTAGAATGGTTCCATGAAATTATACTAAAAGTACTACAAATCCTTTTCTTATAGATTCTCATTATGGATTAGAATATCCCTCCAATACTTATCTATTCCCTTTCACTTTTATGCTTCTAACATAACCCACCTCTATGAAGGAATCTACAATTGGTCATGGAATATATGTATTGAATCGATTTTGAACTCAGTATCCATAGGTAAACCCTCTCTAGTAAACATTGGAGGATACTACAGTAGGAATACCCTAGTTATATCAAACATGGTCAATATAGCCTGCACTAAATGCCTCTCTATAAAAATCATAAAAAAATTCTAACGAAACATCTTTCCAACCATATAATTAGATTCTAATAAAGGATGTATTCCCACTATTGTAGGTGCATTCTTGGTAGTGTCCTCATGCATCCTCGGATGAAAACATCATCATCGAGGAATCTATTCATATTTAAAAGCTCATATTTTAGGGAACATAACATATAAATAACCCAATTACACACAATACGGGATAAATAAAACCATAAGAAATTTATTCCACATACACTATCTAAAAAGATGACTGAAACACTATCACTATTAAAAACTACCACAATTATGGACTACTGGCTAACTCTAGGTAATAGTAATTTTTTTTACTATAATATTTTTTAATAGAATTTCAATAAAATAAAATTAATATATTTTATTTTAATATACGATAAACCTATATATTATGAAAAAATTATTTAAAACCAAACATGATGTTGAAAATAATTTTATTTCACATAACTCGATTTTTTATATACTAAGAAAATCATATCATAACATTATTTTCATTATGTTACTAATTTTATTCATATCACAAAAAACATTGAGTCCATTAAATGATTAATGAAAATTCAATCTCATGTAAAACTATCCCATTTGTGAAATTTCAATAATCTGTTAATTTACATGAAAACGGTATCATAGAAGGTGAAATGGAAATTCCATAGTAAATAAGAAACCACCAGAAAAAATATTCCATTACTGTAAACCTAGTTTTTCCCACACTTGAGTTATATACTCCCATATATGAGCTCATTATCAAACCATTAAACATCATATACTCTTATATACCATGACTAAATAGTAAATAAAGAAAAAATACATGACCCACTAATATTACATTTTTGTTTCTGGGCCCATATCATTCTAAGTATTTGTCTACCTATGGTGGATCTTAGTTGTACATTTATGTATTCTTGATATATTATTATTTTATGTTTTTATAATATGTGTTTTATTTCTATTATATATGGGAATTATAATGATTTATATTGATTTTTTTAGTTCTATAGTCTGGTTATTTAAATATATTTCAAAGTGATTTATTTATATTTATACCTTTTTTAGTATTGTTTCCCCATGTAAATCATGTACCATATTCACTTTTTGGATGTATTTGGCACATGTGTTTGTGGAATTGATTTTGGTTTCACCTAATTCATTAATAGTAGAGGTTAACAAGAATTATGATAATGTGAAGAGATTTAAAATACTTTTTTAATATATTACATATGTAGTTATGATATGGTAGACAATATATAGGATGGTGTTGAGGATTTTTATTGATTTTTTTCCTATGGGTATTTAAACAGTATATGAGCGATGAAATGTTTTCTAGGGATATGATATATACTATTGGTTTTCTATTTTTCAGATGGAATTTTTTTTCAAAAATGAGGCATTGTGATATTGATTTTGGATTTATTATTCATTAGTCATGTACTTCGGTGAAAATATATCTTTTGTTCATGAATAATTATCGGCATTAGTACTAATATGATATATGTGTACTTTCTTAAGATTGAGTACCCTAATTATTATATAGTGATTATTAATTTAATTTTTCAATCACAAATTATATGGTGTTTTAATATGTAACTTTATGGTGGAATTCTATATAATCATTCATGATTATGATCCACTATTATTAAAATGGATAAACTGAATCATGTTTTTATTTAATTCTATCTTTAAGCGAGTGTAGGAATTTGGTCCTATAATGAGTGTGTGAGGTTATGTAAGACCCAAAATATGTTGTGTTTTGTTTATATCTGAGCGGGTTTTGATATAATATTTACATATCCTATTGGTTTACTAAGATAAATTATATATGGGTTTCTAAGTTATGTTTTTTAATTATAGTAATATTTCATTGTGAAGACCACCTATTGAGTTTTTTGGAGGATGGGGATGAGTATGCTCTGCTGATTATTAATCCATAGATCCAAGTTATTCATGTACCTCTTATTTAACAGTATCACTAAGATTTTCAACATAACATTAGTTATCTAGTGGGTTTTTAGATTAATGTGAACAAGATTCCATGAAAAATCTTACCAAGATGTTCAGGTTACAACATCTACATATTTTTACTAGAATTAATTGACTTCATGCTACTGATATATGGATATATTCTATATATTATATCTTTTATAATTTAAATACACCCTCTTATAGGAGTTTGATTCCTATAGTGTATATGTTTCAAGGCCTAGTGAGGCTCTTATGTGATTTCCTTATCTAAAAATAATAACATATGTGGCTATCTTGGAATGATTTTTAGGTATATTCTATTAAATATATACATCCATAGACATTGATACATAAAAAATATTTGAATTTCATGATTTTTTTGGTTTCGTGTCATTGATGGACTATGCGATTCATTTTACAAATAAAATTAACCTTCAACTTCATTAGAGAGTGATGATATTTCCAAATTTTGTTGAACTTTGGATGGATAGAGACACTCGATACATTCATTGGTGTACATATTTGTGATTATATATTATTATGAGGCTATGAAGGAAGCCCTTATTATAGAGGGGAACCTATCTAGACACATTCCATCTTGGTAGTCACTGTCTTGTGCATGGTCTAATGATAGATCATCAAGTAGTAGAAAAAATATCACAGTGATTCATGCAAGAGTGGCTATGGATATTCCAACTAGGTACATATATTTTATTCATTCCATTCTTATTGGTCTCATATAGAGTGTTATCAGTGTGGAGGTCTAGGTTATAACTATATTTGATTCTACTAAATCTTAGTGAAGTTTCCATAATGTAGAAACATATTGATCTTATATAATTATTTTTATTTATTTCTTCTTATCCAATCTGGGGTTGTAGTGGTGGCCATGATTAAGGAATGGTTATGGGATTGGGTATTTTTATGAAAAGGTGGTATTTAGAGTTATTCCTACTGGCTAGGGAATGGTGGTAGTCAGGATAATCATTGTCGAATGATGTAAATGAGTAGTGATCCTTATGGAATAATGGATTGTTAAGGATAGAGAAGAGGTTCATCATTAGGGAAGAATCATGAAATTGAGGTAACATATAATGATTTTAATAAGGTACTTTTAACTACTATATGTACAATTATAGTTAAAGAACCATCATCTCTACTTTATTTTTTACAACTAAATCACAATTAATTAAATATATTCAATATGGTAATGATTCTAGGGATATATATTGAGTACATATACAGAGTAAGGTCCATTGAAATTCCAATATGGGTATAGTCTAAGGTGGTTCATTTATATTTTACTTATACACATTTAATCAATGGATATCAATATCTATAAGATTTTGTCTTATTTGAGATGAAATAAATTTATGTGATATTTGATATTTATTTTTTGAATTGATATCAACCACTCTTTAATATCTATCACTCAATTATATATACTATCTCTATTGATGATGAGTTATATTCCCCAATATGATATTGGAATTTTCAGGTAGGTTACCTAGGACATTATCATTAGTAGTTATAAAAGATATCAATCGTATCTTCAAATATTGTTCAAGATAATGAGGAGAATTGTAACATGTTCATTCCTCTAATTTTATAATTGTTCTAGAACATATTTATAGAGTAATTATTATAATTTACACATTAGAGAGAGGTCATTTTTATGATTTAGATCTTTCTAGTTATTGATACCATATATATTCCTACTTACAGGGTGGATCCCACATAGCCAAAAGATTTTAATGATAAATTTTAGGAATATAAGGTGAAAGATTTTATTAAACTGAGTAGCTCCCATTTGTATGGTAAAATATTGTTTCAAAATAATGAATATATCTATTTACACATATTTATAGATTACGAAAGGTTGCTCCTAGTGTCAACTACATATTTATATAGTCTTCCAGATATTGATGATATTTTGTACCTAGTGATTGGAGCCTGCTGTCTCTATAGGAATGATTTATTTTCAGTTTATCATCTACGTGGTGTGAGGTCTTGTAATGAACACATTATTTGTTTAGGAGCTTGTATGTGCTGAATAAGTGCCTAATGATATTGATTGGTTTACAAAATTATTCTGTTAGGTTTATATTTTATTAATACATTCATCCATACATACTTGTGTTCTTTCCTAGTAACATTTTTTATTTCATTTTGTTGTACTCCCAATCATGGGATGCCCATACGTGGGGGTTGAAAAATTATATGTTTGTAAAAAATATCTTCATTGTTTAGAAAATATTGTATTGGATATTATTTCAGAAACTCTATTCTTCAATAGTGAAATTTCATACCCTAACCATGAATTGGGTGAGAATTTATTAGTATGATATTTATTAAAGAGGTATCGAGGTGTTTATGGGTAGATTTAAATTTGGTTCAATTTTGACCTTAGATAAGATGGGAAAAGATTAAAACATATTATCTGATGAATAAAGGGTTAGTCTTGGAGAAATTATGATTTATAACATATATATTTTTCTACATTTTGTTGTTGTTTAGATTTATTGAAAGAAATTATCCGACTCATGGTATGGAGTTGGTGGGGATAGTGTATTGATATGTTTGTGTCACTATATTTTTTGTTGGGGGATAATTTCATATTCAACCATAAGTTCCTAATGTATGTCATTTATCATAGAGAACTAAAATTCAGTGGAAGATATTTGAGGAGTAAATTCAATCATATGAAACCTACATGGAATATACCATTGGTAAGTGGAATCTTATGGCTAATCCACTGAGTACGAAGACACGAGTGCACATTGTGTGGCTGACTTGTAGAGAATGGAAAACGATGATCCTATTTGATGAGATTTACTATTATGTCAAGATTATCAGGTCATGGATACCATTATAATTTTAGGAATGAAATTTTACCTCCATGTGATATTGTAGGGGTGTTTATTAGCTCACTAATATACCATTGTATGAGGTGTAGTATATATGGTGGGGATTGACAACCAAATTGGATTATCGGTTATGATGAGATCCTTTACATTATTGGTTTTGTTTTGGCCCAAATGATCATGTTATATGATTTGATTTGGAACTCACTCACCATAAAATTGGTTATTTACCCAAGGATTACCAAGATATTCTAGGATACTCATTGGAAGTAATGGTTCCTTAGCTTAAAGAAATATATAATTGAGATAATTTTATTATCCATACTATCTAATGGGGAGTGACTAAGTGGTAGTAACTCAAATATATTCTACATTCACTAAAAAATATCTATTGTAAATGGTATGGTGTCTCTATGAATTTTTTGGTAGAGATTCCACAAATGTCACATTGTTGTAATGTGGTGTGGGTCATTAATGATCAGTTGAACTTGGTCACACACTTCCTTTCATGAAGGGATTCTAATTTGGTTTATGATTTGATAAGGTATTATATTTGTGAGACTATTCATCTTAACAGTGTTCCAATGAGATTCATTTAAAATAAATATTATTATTCATATCATGCTACTTTTATGGTCTGTATAAGGCATAATATTCTCATATACATCATTATTCATTATACCATATATAATATGATCGGTTTCTTGGGAATACTATTTGGATATCGATGGTAATTACATGAAAAAGTGTCAAAAAATTTAGATTATATTGGGAGAATCATATTTCACTGAAGTATATTGATTTAAGAAATATTAATCATGCATCAGTTTAGAGGGAATATTTTGGGGATTTGTTTAGAATTTTGTACTAATATCCATTATGATCGATGAAGGATAGTGATTTATAAATAATTAAGATATGTATCACACATGATATAATCGTTCATATTTATCAGATCATGAAATCTTTAGTGACTACTCAGAGTAATCAACGATCAAACTATGATAAAATACATTTGCCTATTCCATTAGAGGTAGGCGACCATAAATTTTTTCAAGTGTTGCCTCATTTTTTGATATAATCATATTCGAATGATGGAAAGGTTGAAACCAATTATTTTTCATATATTTGCGGTTATAAAGAGTATTTTTATAGTAGAATACCAATTTTAGGATCTTTATTTTTTTATTATTATACATGATATGTTCCATGCGTCTCAACTCAGAAGTTTTCATCCCAATCCATGTAATGTTACTGATATCAATGAAGTTGAATTATAAACTAATGTATCATTCATGGATTGAATAGTTATAATTTTTGAGTAGTGTGAGGAGAATCATTTCAAAAGTATTGTTACTCTTGAATCAGAATAGAGGAAACAAGGTATCATCCAAGATAAGATATCTGATAAGGAGTTAGATATATGGTATTAATTGCCATAGTTTTGATTGATATGACTCAATGGTGCTCTATAATTCAATTCACAGACATGTTTCCATTTGGTAAATATTTTTTAACAATAAAAATCCATATGATGTATGAAAGATTTTAAATTTTACCCTACCTAATGTTTTTCAATGTTTTATACTTGTTTACATTTTCATCATCATTTCTAGGGGTCAGTTCTAAGAGTATTCCCACTTTTTTAGAAATATTTCTACCATCGATGGTAGTTAACACTACATTAATTGGTATTATTACCATGATGAGTACCATATATGATACTATAATTATAAAATTTAGAGGTACACAATGTGGTATTGTGATATATAAAAATAAATTTGACTGGTGTAGTATTAAATTTCTTAGTGGATTCATAGCCAAATTGTAACCCAAGGATAGTATTTTTTTCATGATAGCCTATTTCTGGTATATTTTTTTATGAATTAGGATAAATCGTAGTACATGATATGGTATTATAGAATTTGGATATATATTTATTAATAACACAAGTGTAGTATGAGTTTAAATCCATCTATAAGAACTTTTTACCAAACAAAAAAAAATTGATTATTTCCTTGAAGGAAAGTCAATGGTGGTAGGTAATGCATCATCACAAGGGGGATTCCCCCATATTCTATGCAAGTGGGAAGCACATCACTGTTAGTGAATGGGTTTCACCATGATTTACCAACCCTATAGTAATTCATACTATAAATTTCATAATAGGTGGATGGAATTAATTTGTGAAGTGGGATCCCACACCATGAATGCTTGGAGTCTCATATATTTATTCTTCTATAGAGAAGGGTTCGTTCCATGACCAAAGGGTCCATGATGCAAGGGGGAACCAGGAGGGTTGTTGTAGAATAACTAATATTTTAACACCACAATGCGTGTTTTGTAAAAAAATTAATTAGTTGATTTATTAAATTACATAATTTATATATTTAACCATATGAAATGAGTTTTTACACCTTCATTCCATCATTCATTACATATAATCATTTTTCCTATGGGGTATTCAGCTGTCTAATTTTCATTTCCATAATTTGAGCTGTAATTAAAAATTAATCTATATTGGAGGGTTTCATGAGTTAAGAATAACAATTATCCTTCATCGAATAAAAATTCATTATATTATTTTTGTGTATACAATTTTCTTCCAAAATTTTGTTTCAAAAAGTTGGGAATTATACAAACTAGAGTACTTTCATCAGAGTTGTTCAATGGAGTGGATTATATTTGAACAATGTAGGTGCTACCTAAATAATCTCCATGGTATACATTCATTCCATATGAAGTCTGATATGAGGTATCACTAACCATGTGTGATTGATCAATAAATAAATAGATATAGACTCTTCATCCTTGACTGAGTTGGGTATGAATTTTTAGTCAGAATATATACCCTTTTGATGATTATAAATTATTTTGATTTTAATTGATGGTCATGAACATAAATAAGTGTTTTTCTTCTTAAATATCTAAAACCCAATTTTGATTCCCATTATTAGTTTTAATATATTATGTATAATAATTGGCTTCCATTAGCCCAAATTTAATAATGGGTAGTGTGTACTGTCATAGTTGACATATAGTAAAACACATGAAGATATTTATAGTTTTTAATTATATTATGTATGCAGTGATTTCTCCTCCACCACTAGGATATGAAACCAGTTTAATTAGGACTCTATTGTCTTATATAATTCAGTTGAGCTGAGTGTGATTGAAGGAATTATCATTCAAATGATTATTGATGATCTCTTAAGAATAAATTGAAATGTTTATATGTTGATATAGATATATTTAATATTAAATATTATTATGTATATCTACATTGATGAGATGATATTCCCTTTGTTTTTTGATGGACACATGGGGATTCTATGAATAAAAGTTATTTTTTGTATATGGTATGAGATTATTTTCCCTCAAGATCATATATATGAGACTAAGATACTCATACTAGGGATTATTAAGGATTATTCCACCCTCATTGTGATTGATATGATGATGGTTGTGAATCTAATTTTTATGTGGTCTGTATTAATGATAAAATTACCATGGAATTGTGAGGGAATGCACATGTGACCCTAATGATAATGAGGATGTAGAGCTTGACCCAGTTATCTATTATTTCTGATGCATGTGGATCACACATACCATAATTAGAAACATACATTTAAAAATATATTATTCCCATATGAGTTTGAATAATTTTGGGATGTGATTCCCTTCAACCTAGTTTGACGCCTTGCATCTACGAATGTCTAGCCCACTTGTGAGTTGACACGTCTAGGGATGTCATGCAATCTCTTGATCATGTGTCTGGGACATTGTTCCAACTTGTATATAAGGCCTTTGGTAATTTATTCCCATATTTGTGACTATTTTGAGGGATATTATTCCCATATACTATAGATTAGTTTATCATAGTGATGATATGACCACAACAATTGTTATTCCATTAATGTGTACTGCCTTTGTATTAGTTAATATATCATGATGTGATGAAATGAAAAATTTTATGAGAATTTATTCATTTACCAATTAATGATAATATTATTTGTATAGAGATACCTTGGTATTACCATATATTAGTATTCATCACAGTTTTACTGAGGAGAACCCAAGTGCGTGATACATTTTACAGTCATTACAAGTGTTCTTTTACATTATTTATAATTATATCACATTATGTATAAAATTCTATTATTATATATTATTTTGGAAACCATTTTTTGTGTCCTAATGAGTTTTCATCGCACATTTTTCAAATAATGTGGGGACCATAGAAAACATCATGGTTTTACAAGTTGCTGAAGAAAAGGCCCTATGCTTGACCGTTGATCTGATTCTTGATATAAGCTGGGGGCTGGGATTAGGTTGTCACTGTAGAATATTTTTATGATTTTCTAGATCATTTTCACATTTTGGGACTATTTATACATTTAATGAATATTCTTGATCCTAATTATACAAGTATTAATTATTTTTATAGTAATTTTGATGTTTTTATATCACGGATATTAATTCTATTATATATGCCTTGTGATTTTGATGTATTTTATCTCTAATTTTATATGTGATGTTTTTTTATTGGGTTATCAATGATTTGTGTTTATTAATGCCTATGAGATAATAGTATCTCAACATTAACCAAGAACACAAACCGATCTTCGGTATCCTTTAGTGTAGAATGATGAATGGTTGAATTATATATCACCTTATTCAGTCACAATGTAGTGGTATGAGATTGCTGATTCTGTAGAAAATTATATTTAATTTCAATTATTACATACCCAAAGAAATGGATTAATATAAAATTAAGATATATTATGAATAAATTTTTAAATAAATGGAATTTATTTTACATATTTCATTACAAACAAAACCGAATTTATATAAACAATGATATACATTGAAATTATTGATATTTTAAATGATTGTTATCGCCTAGCCATTCGATTGGTGGATATGAATAAAACTAAATTAATTTTTAAAATTTTATTATAATATAATTATTATATTAATTCATTGGTTATCAATTCATGATAAATTAAAATAATAATTTCATTTTAATGAAAAGGAATTTTATTAATTAAAAATGTTTTTTATTGACTTAATGATTTTCTAAAAATTAAATTATTCTTGATTTGTGAAGGACTTTTCTGAAATTTATATGTTAATTAATAGATAAAATTTCCAAAAAACTAAAAAAATTATATGCATTTCGTAAGAATAAATAAAATTATATTTATTAGAAATATTATATTGAATTTTTTTATATATTCCCCTTTTATTTTTAGTTTATATGAATAGTGACTACTGTAAAATTTTAAACTCTCTAAAGACTAGACTAACTTGATGTAGATTACAAATACGTTATATAGAAAAATTTATTCATCAAAATAACTATAGCATGCTATTAATTTGACCATTAATACTATATTCTACAAATTTAGATTTTTAATAGAAATGCTTCCATGAAAATGGGTTGTATTTTATTTAAATCATAGAATGTAACAAAATGACACTATCTTCATTTTAAATTTCCTTTACATGTTCAAATAACGACCAACATTAATTATGAATTAATATTAACATTAATTTTATGGATACTTAAATTATATTAATTGTTTACTAATGTTTATGTTATTTAGATATTCTATAATTACGTTAAGAATATATAAAATGTTAAATAACTATTTATTCAACTAATGTAAAAATAAAATAAATTATATAAAAAATATTAAAAATGGTATAATTTTAGTAAATTGTAGTGGTAAAAAATTTAATAGGTTAATATAACATATTGGTGTTGTTTTATAATACTATATTATAATTAAATCATTATATTTATTTTTTTAAGTGACATTATTTGATTAGTGTAAAAATTGACAAAAAAAATATTTTAAAAAAATTACTATCTTATTTAAAATACATTATAATCAAAAAATAATAAAATTTTGTTATGATGTTATATAAAATTTAATAAATTTCCTATTTATGGCCCAATTATAACCTTATATATAAAATATACAACCTTTCTGTTAAAAACATCTATTACCATTGTTAATATTAAAATGAGTTAACTAAGGATTTATCGAACTAGTATGAATTAAAATAAAAAAATAAAATTTATAAATTTTATTAGTTGATGGGATTACGACCCTAAACTACCATATTTTCTATTTCATTTAATATTTGAGGAAACTTTATTGTGAATTAATATATTAAAATTTAATGTTTTGTGAAATCCCAAAAAGTTCCAGTCACCATAATTATCAAAGAGATCCTCCTTCCTCACTTATATACACCACACTGAGCCTTCTAGGTCAATAAAGAACTAAAACATTACCCTATAAAGTAATATATAATCCTACTAGATGTGTTTTTCTTCACAAAACTCTATCCCCACGGCCCTTTATAGTAGATATAGAGGAATCGTTCCAAAGAAGATGTAATTTTCCTAACCGACCACATTCCATCATAATATTCTTTTCCTAATATAAAAAATTTGTAATTTTCCTAAAATAACATATTAATTATCTTAAATATTTTAACTATTTTTCAACAGTTTTAAATCACCAATATACACCCTCTTTCTAATCAAACTATAAGTGGATGTATCCCTCTAGCGTACGCACAACATATTGTCTCCACGTTGTTATACTATTATTTTTTCATCACTATATTTTAAGGGAGGGAAAAATGATGGGTTTCATTTTTATATATTTAATTTATAACATAATTATACATACATATTTATAATATCACTTCTACTTATTTTCCATCTAATTATTTTCAAAACAACAATGTCGTCCGTGCGTTTGAGTGGATTACCACCTCCATGAAGTGACGTGATTAATTTTTCATTCATATTATTCATATATAGAAAGGAGGTAATATTTTATTATTATATATGATATATCTGATATAATAATGATCTTATAAAGGTAAATTAACCTTTCTTTCATACTATCCATCATGAAATGAAAATTGTGTTTATTCATACATATGACCTACAGTCTCTATGAACATGTAGTTCATTTTTTCTATATGTAACCATTCAGTTTGACTCTAAATATGTATATAATAAATATATATGATATTTATATAATTATTAATATTTGAAATATTATTTAATCAATATAAATATTCAAGGACCAAAAATATATAAATGGTGTTCCATTGATAAACGACACAATTAACACCCAAAAATATAATTTTTTATGGAATTATTGATAATCATGGTGTTATATTATGTTAAAGAGTTCATATATGAAATTATAAGTAAGAAAATAAAATTCTTATAGAGTTATAATAATTCTATATTTTTTACAGAGGATGTTATAGTATTTTCTTATAAAGTGGAACATGATTAATAATTTTTATTTCCCAATCAGATGAATATTCGAGATCGATTATGCTTAGGTATATGAAGAAAAATATTTTGTTACATATAAACATTTTCTACATTTTTTTAAATTATTTTCCTACCATTATCCTATTATTTTTAATTTCATTTTTAAAAATATTTTAATTTTTACAAAATGGTTTGAAAGCAACCATCTGATCATTTTCCAAATGAGGTACATTTTGAATTTTATGACAAAAAAATGTAGAAGGAATGATTTATTAACTCAAATCGATTGAATTTATATTTCCACCGTCATGGATGAAATTTTCATTGAATATTACATTAAATTTTTATGATGTTCCTTTGAAGTAAATTTTTTCCATTACATGTTCCCATGTTTATGAAAATGATTTCAAAATGTAAATGACATTTTCATCATTAATTATTTAAAGTGATATTTCAAAATAATTCTCCATATAAGAATAAATAATTTGATGATACAGAAAATTTATTAGAGATATAATCAAATAAATCATTTATTTTTCATTATATGGTGGGTTTATGTAAATGATTAACATAAGTTTATGAAATTCATTTCATTTCCAGAGTTATAAATTGATGAATGATTTATTAATTTATGGGAAACATATATATGCTTTTAAAAATGTTATCATTGGGACATATATCTCCGTATTATTAATGGGGTAAATATTTATATATAATGAGATACAAATAATTGTAATGCATAGTGTTCCCAGTTCAGTATGGGACATTATCAAATATTATAGTCTTGGGGGAACCATGATTAAAATAATGGTTTTTGGAGTTAACAAATTCCACTATGATATTATAGAAAAACAACATTTACTACTATAGAAATTATTTTTAATTCATATTTATATGAAAAGATTCTATGCACTTTGCCAATTTATGCTCCCATGGATCATGTTTTTAGATTCCCTTCAGATTTATGTGTTTTAAAATACCATGATTTATTCTAATACTAAAGAATATTTTGTATGATATGAAGCATATAATTTTAAAATGTTAAGTACATATTCTTACTGCCTTATGATCATTATATTATTATTTAATGATTAATATATCCCTTGTTTATCCATAATGAGCATCTAAGAACACCCTTTTCTAATGTTTCCATTCCAAAGGTTTTGTAAATTTTATTTAATATTATATTTATAATAAAGGTTGAATTTATAAATAAATATGAGAGAGATGATATAAATATTTTATTAATGAAATGTTAATGTTTCTATGTTTCCAAAGATAGTAAACCAATATGATTATGGATTGGATCGGAATGTATGGTAATGAATATTCATTTACTAAAAACGTAATATCCATATATAAAAAGGATGGGTTGTTTTAGTTAGTATCAGATAATGGTTTAGTTATCCATTATGATCATGGATTAGAAAACATTAGAATAAAACAACCAAACAAGTCTATGTGTGGGATAAACTATTAATTTTTTGTAAATGATAATGAATAACCTATTATAATCTTATGGTTTAATACAATAAGGTGTCATGATTTATAAATTTTATACATGATTATTCATGATTATTTGGTTTCCTAACATGATGATTATTGATAAAAAAAATATTATTTTGTGTCTTAGTCAGGAGATATAACCCCAAGGAATCATGTTAATAATGAATATAATAGACAATTAAATGATTGGCCTCCTGAGAAAATGATTCATATGGGAGCTTTAATACAAAATCTTATTTCTATGATCAAATGAGTTTATCTCGATATTAATCAAACTATGATTCTAAATGATAAAATGAGTGAAATTTTTTTTCCTGAGTCTATTATGAAGAAAATCCATATTCATTTAGGGGGTCCACTAATTCACTAGTTACTAAGAAATGGACTAGTACTACTAAATCTACCTTTAATTTGGAAGGAAAAGCATATTAATAGTGTACTTGTATAATGAACATGTGAGTAAAAGATTAAATTTAATTTATGGAGTGGGATGTATTTAATAGTTTATTTTATAAATAATTATTTAATTTTATTCATCATATGATAATAGAAAAATAATTACATGAGATAATTTATAATGATGATAAATCTATGGGACCTTTTTACCAAACAATTATAGTAATTTCATGTTATGATTATGGTATTGTAACCCATCCTGAATGTATGTATGATTTATTCTTTATTGGTATAAATCCAAATCTACAAAGGTATTTATCCATTAAAAATATTAATGGATATGATTAATTTTTTTGATTTGCTCTCAAGGTGGAGATGTCGATTTGTTTTACCCATAAAAATCTAGGTTTTGATATGAAAAGAATAATAGAATTCAAATACATTTCTAAAATCCAATTATAGATGAATATGAGATTTGATTTACCCTTAATGTGTGGAAGGAAACATACTGTATGTTGAGTTAAGGGATATGATAAATGATTTATATGTGGAATGGAAGTTCATTGGGAAATCGAATACAAAAGTGATACAAAGAAGTTATCCAATGATATTAATAAAGGGAAAGATCAAAACAATGAAAATTATATGGTCTAGTGTTTTAAATGTAAGAATATTGGTCATTATTCTAAGAAGTTCCAAAATAAAAAGGATATTGGAGATGATAAAAATAAAAAAGTTCTTAATCATTGTACCAATGGAAAAGTTCATTCTATAACTATTTCTAATAAGGGGTGAAATAATAACACAATTAAATTTGCACTTACCATCAACTCTAGAACTACACTTTTATTATTTTCTTTTGGATTTCACAACTCTTGGATATGTAAATGTTTTTATATGGGTATCCTAGTAAGAACTAAAAAAATAGATTTTTATTTAGTAGTAAAAAACCAAATACGATTATTATGATATCCTAATTGTAGGATTCTAATCTGATTGATTTTTTTTTTGGAATTTTTCTTCTAAAATTATTTTCATTATTCTTCAAGTATATATTGATATAATTTTGGGAATATATTGGATATATTTATTTAAATAGAACAGTAATATTTGAGGAAGGAAAGGTATATTTGATATTCAAAACGAACCTATGATTTTCTAATGGTGGGATGAAAAAGAAAAAATTTTAATAGAAATTACATATATAGAATTGGTTATGATTCCAATAAAACAATTCAATTTATCTCAGATTTTTTGGAAGATACGTATCATTGATTATATTTCTATTTTACAAGAGTCTATTTATGTACATTGAAATATTTTTCAGGTCCTCCACCAAATTGTGAATATGATTTTATAATAGAACTCATACCTTGTGCTACACTTATTAAGAACAAATGATATAAAAATAACCTAGTTGAGTTGCATGAATTAATTAATAAAATATAAGTGAATATTGTTAATTTATTCAGTTGGCTGAGTTTGGAACCTTGGGTGGAACTATATTGTATGCTAAATAAAATGGTTTATCATTGTGACTCAACATTTATTATAAAAAACATAACAATATCACAATCAAGAACATGTAAAATATTCCATGTATTTAGGACTTGTTTGATTCAATATTAAGATATTAATACTTTTCTAAGTATTGACATTATTCTAGATATCATAAATTGATGTTCAAGAAGGAGGATTCACCCACGAAATCATAATTTACAAGTTAAAGAAAATTTGAATTTATATTGATTCCTTTTAGTATTTGTAATTCCCTCCCCATCTTCATGGGTATAAAAAATAGAGGCTTTATATATTACCTTTATCATTTTTTAGTCTTTATAGATGTTATTATTATATACTCAAATATAAAGGAAGATCATGAACATCACATGATTATTTCCCTGAAGACCCAGTGGAAGGAAAATATTTATCAAAATTATACCAAGTGTGCATTTTATCCTTGGAATGTTTCATTATTAAGTGATATAATATTATGTGATGGAGGATTAGTAGGCCAGTTAATGATATAAGTTGTTGGATAGTGGACCAAACCAGAAAATGTGATTGATATCTATAGTTTTCTTGGTTTGGATGGATACTATTGGTACTTTGTGAATTATTTTTTGTGGAAATCAAATCAACTAACCTAGTAAACTAGGAAGGTAGATAAGTTCATTTTGATAGTTGAATGTGAATAATGTTTTTTTAAAATAAATAGAATGCTAATAATCCATCCAATTATTACACATCCATGTATTAGAAAGGTTTTATAATATATAGTGATATATCTAAGAAGGGGTTGGGATGTTTCATCATGAAGAATGATATTGTCATAGCTTATGCAACATGATAATTGATATTCCATGAAAAAAAATTTAAAACTCATGATTTTTTGTTATTTATAGTAATGTGTTCATTAATGATATAGAGGTATAATATCTATAGAAAAATGTGTGAAATATTTATTTATAAAAACATTTACTATATATTTCCACCAAAAAGTGCTGAACATTCACCAAAGAACATGGTTGGAGTGGAAAAAAGATTATTATATCTCCATAAATTACCCACCTAGGAAAGATAAAATTCTAGTGGAAGCTCTTTGTCGAAAAAAATCAAGCTATCTTTTCTATGATGGGGATTATAAAATATATGATATTGATGGATTTTCAAATGATAGAGCTAAAAATATTAAATCATGAGGAGAAATATCATCAAGATCAAATGAGTGTTAATCCATAAAATAATTTAAATATTATAAATATGCACAAAAAAGATGAAGAGCTATGAAATAAAGTGAGAAATATTAATGAGTTCAACTAGGACTGTGATGGAATGATAATATCCAGAAACAACATATATTTTTTGACCATATAATTTTTGTGAAGGAGCTATAATAAGAGGCTCATTATTTGTCATTTTCTATTATTCCTAGAAGTATAAATATGTACATATATGTGAAATTGTATTTCTATTGGGACGAAATGAAGAGATAAATTTTAGATTATTTGATGATGACTGCTAATTGATCATCTTTATATTCACATAAGAATAAATACCTAAACATGGGTATTAATTTTCCCATAAAGAAATAGAAAAAAGAATGAAAATTACACATGGATAAAATAATCAATTAATAGAGAAATAATATCATGACTAGTATGGGGTCATGTGGATCAAAAAAATCATATCATAGTCTATAAATGGACTTGTAACATCCCTTCAAGAAGTCCTTATTCTCATTCGAAGGTTCCCTGGACAATCACAGACCCTGTGGTACTAGGTAGATGAGCTCCACCAGGTCATTATTATAGAAAACATGCATAAGATGGACAACCCATTAAACGTCCTTAAAACTAGGTTAAAAATATCCAAAAGGAAGGATCCTCTAGTTGTCATAAAACTCATCCGCTGCATCACCAATGGAAAGAATGATTTTCCTTAACAAAATTCAAACCAAATCATAAGATACCAATTATTTTTAAAATAAATAAAGAAATATATTGTGGAGGAGTTGGGAGCCTCTAGTTGTGATAAATACCTCATGAAATTCCTCGAGGTATCCATGATACATTGCAAGGATTCAATGAAAAGTCTGCCTCATCTAAAACAATCCCACTAGCATGTCAACCTCATCACATGAAGGGTCTGAGGAATGACCATCGGAACTCATGCTCACCCTTTGGCCCAAGCAGGAAAAATAGATGGATTTTTTCCTAGATATTATCATGAATCTTCATATGTCTTATTCTGTTCAGGACACATATCACTATGATTTATAATGAAATTCTATAACAACACACACACAACCACAGATGATCCCCCAAATTTGAAAAATGAAAATGAAAAAAATAAGGGAAAATGAGTTAGCCTTTCACTATCATAAAAGTATCATGACACACCCAAGATAACCATGGCACAAACTCATAAGAAATATTTAAAATACAGTTTGATTTCATGATGTTCCCCAGAACGGTCATCCTTGTCTCATTGAAATTCCACGACAAGTCCATCAAGATCACGTAAAGGCCATTTGGTAGGTGTCTTAATCTCGTGAATCGCCTTGTACATGTTGATATGACAATATTAAAGTCTATTATCATGTCTCCATTGTCCAAAAAACCCCATTAATTGTAAATAATTACATAAATGAGTCATTTAATGGATGATCATGTGGTCTTTGGTGATTTGGTGACACCCTCAAAATATCCTACATTAGGACCTCACAGAGCGCATGATGCCAAACCCCTCCACTGAATCAATCCTTGATTCAAGAAATATGTGACATGAAAATAGAAAAATAACTAGGGGAGAGGCATATTAATCCCCCACTACAACATGAAAAATGATCCACTAATATCAGTACAATGGTTAACCATTTTCATCTAGATGCTCTGGCACACCATGCACTAGAATGGGTTTCTTAGAGTGTCTAATCTTATGACCAAGAAATTTTTCCATCAATTATCATATAATGAATAGTTAGAGCTGTCATGCATCATGCATATGTACTTTTAGTGATACTATAGATAATGTGAAGGACTTTTGGTAGGACATCTGTATAACATCCCCTATACATGTTAGATCACACATGAGATAAAATATGCTAAGACTGAAAAAATATAATTTATTTGAAATATAAGGATTAGAAAAAAGACTCAAATGTGGGATTATTATATGACGAACACATACACTGATCTTCATGCACTTATCATTAACCAATTAGGTCATGAATCATCACCAGGACATGTCACACTGATAACCTGATGTTCTATTATTGTACTATTTGGATACTAAGAAGTCCCCAAGACAAGTCAATACATATCACATGAAACCCATAGGACATTCCATCTAGGTCATTTTAAACACTCTAGGGTATTCATTCATGCCTTGTGATATCCTTCAGAAGTGTTGACTAGTCTACATGCCATCATAAATTCATATCTATAGAGACTCATGTTAGCATTTGGGTATATCAGCTTTCTCTTACAACATCCCTTGATCACCCCATCTAGGATTCTATATGTCCTCCAAACAAAGCCTTCCGAGACACGTAGAAACCTCAGAGACATGTCACATTGACACTCTTGAGAACATACAGAAGTGGTAACAGGTTGTTACGATGGAGCCATGGAATGTATTATGGATCATGTCATGCCATATAAGCATGTAATCTATGCTCATATAATCGTTTCTCGGACCTATTGGTATGGTATTCTGATTTCCTCTACAAAAGGCATCTAATATCACACAAAAAAAATCTAAAATGCCATACATATTTTCTGAAATCATGCAGATAAGTCGACCATATAATATAATATCCTCTGCACAATTCATGTAGACAACCTCTCATATATAAAGATTAAAATCAAGGAATACAGAGTTGGAAATCAACACATACCAAGAAGTAAAATTCGCCAACATGAATTGGGTGACCAATTACTACCTCTGTTTGTTAAAAAAAAGAAGTAAAATAGGCCTTGTTCAAGGGAAACCATGTACTAGTTAACTTTTTTCACCCTCAGTGTGTAAGCCTTATTTAAGAGGAAAAACTCCATTTGTAAGCCCCAATATGGGAACTATGAGGAATCTAATTCCTTCCACAACTAGGATACAGAGTACACCCCACTGAGTCATGATCTATCTATTAAACATCTAATGGGTGGTCCCAAAAAATAAGTCATGCATGAAAAAGTGTTGAGAATAATAATTTTTCATCCCATATTTATCTCACAGATCATAGCACACGTGGGCTTAGGGAGTTGCAATAATCTTCTAATTTTCACAATATGGCTCTTTCATGAAAATGAAAATTTCAGTGTTTAGGCCCCGAGATTTCACATGATTTGATACATCCCCCAAAATTGGGAATGATTATTGTGTATGAAATGACCTATTTAACAACAAATATACTAATTACAACAATAACCAGGATATATAGGACCGAGCTCGAACTCAAATGGGAATACAACAATGTTTATGCCCCACCGTATTTTTATAACTTAGTCTCTAGGGACCTAATAATTCCTATTGAATGATCATTATACCTTATCAATTAGTGGACCGAGAAATCATTTCACCTATAAGGACACTAATTCCATCCATACCAAGGAAACATAAGACGCCTTCTAAAAGCTTGAGCCCAAAATCACATGAGACGCCACCGTAGTTCATGTTCATCCTTGTATCTACCATCTCCACCATCATTCCCTAATCATTACCAGGGGAAGATCATTCTACCTCATCCCTCAGTGTACTGAAAATCAATTGAACTACAAAGACTATAATTTTTTCCATAACATGGGTATGTATGATGAATCAATGAGGTTTGAGCTCCATATTAAAACCTAACAAGGGATATTCCAGGGAATAAATACAACATCCATATAAAATTTGGATGGTCAAATTCAATCCCTTATTTCACTCACTATGAATGGATAATGTATTCTTAGGGTGCTCCAATGAACAAAACATTGGAATCATGAATCTCCACATTCTATGGAAATCACAGTATGTAAGTCTCGTCTAGTGACATGATATCAATATCCCTCATATAGGGGAATCTATATTGGGTTCAGTCCCCGAGGTGTGACAGAATTATGATAACAATGATTCCTACTATATCATAGATATATAGGAAATATCATTGACACTCAATCTCAAATATATAGTTCCTATGTTCCCAAATAGATGTTCTCTCTATATGTTGCTAAAAAATATAGGTTTAACGACCTCTGGGGGTTTTGATTCCTAAAATAAACACGATATCTAGTATTCCTCATAATTTCTCAATAATCTCATCAAAATATTATCTCCCTACCTATAATGATGTAAATTCAGATTGTTTGCCTATACAACTTCATCATATAAGTGGAAAATCATTTTTAGAAAATTGATTAAGAACCTTGGATAAATATAGACGGATTCAATGAGGAGATTCGCATTTATTTGGTATTTAAAAGATGATTAACCTGACATCATTTTGTTAGGGTAACACGACCCTTATTGGAATTAAAAATATATTCTAAAAATTATCATAAATACATAATTAATTCATAAAGTAAGAATGATTTACTCTTAAAACGGTGTGATGAGCTGGAAATACCATCCACTTAACCATGAAAGCATAAAAACAATGTTTTGTATGAAATATCAATTGACCACATGTCTTTAAAGAGCAGGTATGTACCCAATTATATAAGGAAACCGTTGGGAGTTTCTATTACAAATTAAATGGTGACCAGATTTTAATGATTTTTAATGAAATGAATCCCCCCCGAAATCAACCATTAGGAAAAAACGAATCTATGTTCATAGGTTTCCCAGTCATCTCTTCTCCATCAAAAAAAATGGGTTACTCGATTTGAATCTATTAATTACTATATGATTCCATTTTTATCTGTCAGTCCATTTTTTCTAACTATATGAAAAAATGGTGAACCTGAAGTGATTTTATTAATTACAAAATTATTATCTTATTATATATCAAGAAATATTTTTTACACACTATAAAAAAACAAAAATGGTGAAGTAGACATGATTTTTTCAAATATAAAAATGATCATACAATCGTGTGTTGGGCCACATTGTTGGAGTATAAAAAATATGATAATCCTGAAATGTTATTTTCAAGGTAACATATATAACTAGTGTTCTCAATAAATTGGTCCATCCTCACCTTGATAATCCCACATGGAAAGAATGGCTAGTTCAGGAATAAATGTACGATTGTTTCATCCACGAAAACTCGATGGATCACACATGATGCCTACGATATTGAACCAATTAGTTGTCTTATTCAATGTTTTCTCTATGACTATAGATACTTCTCGCATCAATATCATCTGAATTTTAGATAATTTGATCACCTAGTGACAACTCAAGAAAATTATTTTTAGATATAACCCTCATAGTTCACAAAATGATCTTACCTTCATGAAATATTCAATGTTATATGGTGAAAAAAATAGTTAGGGGGCACCATCGATGAGGTGAAATCTCTACCATTGAAAATACTCATGAGGGAATCCATGCACTTAATTAGATGAGTATGCAGTATCTACGGAAGGTTGTTGCTAATAAAATGGCCCTCATTGCAACAAACAACCACTATAGTAGTTTATCCCCATGGCATGGCCATAACCAACTTCAATATCTGAAGATGGTGGACTAGGAAGTCAAATAAGAATCCCACCCTATTCATGTTTCACTAAGGAGGACCCCTTTTAACCATTATCACCAGCACTATCACACCACATACCACCAGTCGGCTTCTAAAGGTACTACCTAACAAACATCCACCTCTCACACTCATCTAGAGGAAGAAAGGAAGAAACACTGTGTTAGAAAGATACTTGGTTTTCAGGAGAGGGGTCATATCCAAACTCATGCTAAGGATTTCATCGGGTATATTCTTGAAGTAACCAATAAGTAGGATGATATCACTTCTCACTCGGAACATGTTTATGGGCATGTCACTACAGTAGGCATCCTAGAGGTTCACATCCTTACACCAATGCGTGAAGCCCATTGGAATATTCTGGTTGAACAAGGAAGATAGAAATGGCCTCATATACCAGATTAAATCAAATATATATTCAATTAAATTGTGGAGAATGAAAATTTGTTGGCCAATATCCCCGCACGCACTTTTAAAAAATGACAATACATATTAGGAATATCATATGAACTTTGTCGACATATTCTTGTACAGGTATTAATATAGAGACAAGAGAATATTTCTATCTCTAGGGTAAGGGAATCTCAACAATCTAGTTATTTTAAATAAGTGGATTCACTGAAGAAAGAAAAAATTCATAGTACTTTCATATTTTATTGTCATCATATTCAAATAAAGGATGAGGCATCATACTGAGATTATATTCTCTTTCAGAATGTGTCCCACCAACTGAGAGTGTAACATGCCTCTGGATAGGGGATCATTCCAAATGAAAATGCTCTACACAATATTTAAAATGCCCAAGATCATTCTCATATCTCTATTGTGGATGGGGATCACAATGTGAGATGGGAACTAGTGGTAGGAAATCCTCATATTTCTACCAATGATGTCCAATTACATACTCCAATGAACCGGGATAAAACTCATATCCCCATTAATGCTGAGGAAACTAATGTGAGAATGGATCAATCCTCAGGACGCACACATATTCTTGTTAATGAATATTACCAGAAATTCTACTGGAAAAAATTAGTTGTATATTCGAACATCCAATGAGGAAATTCTATTCCAATATCATTATGAGGAAATACATGAGGAGGATCATATCCTCTCTCTCATTATAGAGGTACATCAACATATTTTCTTAGGGAATTCATATATAAACCAGGATCATATTTCTACATTAATAGGGTCACACCATATAGTGAAAAGAATTCCTCGAGAGAAGGATCATATTCTAATGTCTTAGGATTATGCTTATATTTCTATCCGGACCGAGGATCACTAGGTGAGAATGAAAAATTCTTCAAGAAACTCATATACACTTTTTAATAATGAGACTACTCATTGGAATATTCCATCTACTTCTCATGAGTTGTCTAATACCCCTTCTGCATCAAGAATTTGTCAAATTGTTTTGAAAACCATCATGCATCTTGTTTAAATACCTCACAATTCAAAAAGGATGGTTGGAATATTCCGAATATGATGTGTAACATGAACCATATTCATAATCTTCTAAATTCCAAGGTCCTTGAGGATATTCAAGAAACTTTCTCAACCCCAAAAGGGTCCTTAAACTCTCCAATCGAAGATGAATATGATCATTTTTTTGATAGTCATCCACATGGTAGTGTGGATATGAATCATAGGGACTCTAATAATGAAATCAAAGATGGTAAAACTCCCCAATGTGATATCTCCCATGGAAATAGAAATCCTCCCAGTTCATAGAAACCTCCATATATAATGGTGTTAAAAACCAAGGCGCCTTCATTTAGAGATGTGTACAAAATATCAGGGGTCAAACTCATATGGTTCCCCATGAACATCTAGCAGATCTCAACTCCAGTTAGTAGGAAACCCTCAGAATAATCTTCTATCATGTAAATGGATGGAGTCATGTATGTCTGATAATGATGATTACAACATTAACTTAAAGAGAGATTTATCCAACGAAATCGTCCCAATATTGTTTAGGCCCCTCAACACATTTGACTATGAAGTTTCATTTGAGATAATAAAGAATTTCAGGCCATATATATGAAAAAATAAGCGGTATACTCTGCAGGTAATGGAGACTATAAATCTACATTATCCAAGATATGAGGTTAGTTATTAGAAAATCAAGATACTCTATTTCTAGGTGGATCTGGCTGCTATCTCGATGGTATGGCTTCCAATACTGGAAAATCATAGTGTAAATATAAAAAATAGTTCATGTTGATGCATCACAAAAAGTTATTAGCTAGTGTCTAAAGATAATAGATGAATTCAAATTTGAGTATTGATAATATATGGTGTGTTAAATTTTTCCACAACCCATTAATAGTATAACCCTTCAGATATGAGGAACTAAAATGTTAGAGACTCTTGAGAAATTAGGGGACTAGGTAATTCATAGGCCAGTTGGTCACTACAATATAATTTCCCCACATTAAGGATGAAAAAAAATCAAAAAAAGGACGGAGGGGATAACCATAATTATTTCAAACTTGTACCAACAAAGTGATATGCATTCATTTTAGATACATAAGTTGATGTTTTGATCAACCATAAAACATATCATAAAGAATTATTGACACATTGGATTTCCATCAGACCCATCTCCCATGTGAGAAAAACTACAAAACATAAAAAATGATGAATTAGTAGATACTATAGAGGTCATTTAGGAGTGGATCCATCTCTTTGGGATGGGGGATATCTACCACTACCTCCACATCTAAGTTCAAATTTCCTGAGAGGATTTTGGAGATATCTAAAACATTCATAAACATACCACATCCCCTTTGGGTAGGGGAATTTATATATTAATCACCATCACTAAGTTTATTATCCCATTAGAGGGTCTTATGAAAATAATTGGTTATTCAAGATCATCCTCATAGCAATTAACATTGTGAGTTTATATCTCCTTGATAGTCCAATGAGTCATCAATTCCTAGAATGGAATCATTGGTTCATCAAAAACAGGAACAATCACTTCCAATTACATCCCCAGTAAACCAATATATATCAATTTTGGTGTAATTTTCTTCAACATCATCCACAGAGATGGAATGAATATTCCCCCTGTTAGGAGGTCAAAATCAATTTTATCATCCCAATCACTCATCCCACTGTAATAAAAAACTCTTTTTTTGGGGCATGTTTGGAAATCATGAATGGAAACTCACTCTAGGTATCTGTTCATAGGCCAAAATGATAGGATTGTATAAATAGGGTGATCATACCCCATTGGGATCACAAGCCAAAATTGGCCAATATGGACATGGATTCAATCAATGGACTTTATGAAGGAATCGTAGGGTCATCCAATTTTGTTGAGAGTAATGTAACAAGAAAATGTCTAATATACCCCTATAAATTTCATCACTATCATAATGACAGACATTATGGATCAAGACTCAAATTTATAGGGTTAGAGAATGAAAAATATTACCTGAGATATTGGATATCTTGATAAACCAACTGAGGTTTCAGGCACCAACAACTCTAGGAGGCTCCAAAACCTGGAACCTCCGAATACTGTGTTTCCACATCCGCGGTGGAGCACAAACAAATAAAAATTGAATGGTGTGGCTACATCCGTATCAACTCCTAGAATAATTCATGTTTATTACATAGAGTAATAGTTTCTTCAATATGATAATGAAATATGAACTCCCAGAAAACACTATCAGGAGTTAATCCGGGAAAATACTTTTCTTGGGTATCACCTCCATGATGAGAAAATTATTCTACATATTTTAAATTCAAAATAAAGAGGGGTATTTCTGCATTTCACTTGATCCAGATCCAGGTTCCTAGTCGACAATAATTATAATGTCAAAAATAATCATGAATTTCTTCTGTTGCGGTGACATCCTCTCCCTTTCCCAGGTTGTCGTTTTATATTTGGATGAATAGACAACTTAGAAAAAAGTAGGGCCACCTTATCAACCACCACCATCTCTCTATAAATAGTATATAGATAAGAAAATAGTTCCCCATGAGCTTCATAACATCATTAATTAATTCAATACTTAAATGGAATACAAGGAAGGGTGTTGAACACCGTTGTCGTTTGATAGGAATCCATGTAACTAATGGGTGGATGACACAATTCATCTACCCAATTTTGGAAATCCTACCTAATATAACTTTGACAGAATAGGGGACCAAAAAAGTATATAAATCACTCCTTATCCCGAAGTGGTACAATGATGGGACTTCCATAACCCTAGGAGGCAACAAAACTATGATTTTTAGTACAAACCCTGACCAGGCATGACTTTTTCTAGTAAATCAGTCTCCTAGTAGATTCTGTTACTAGTAGGCAACAACTTGATCATCAATTCATTTATCATTTCAACTCCACACTGAGAAAAACAACAATCTTCATCCTTAATAATTTCATTAAATGTAAAAATGATAGGGGTTCTTACATTATAGATAGATGTAAAGGTTTAACCTATTCCTTCAGTGTTCTTCTCTTGTAGGAGAAATTTATATAACATTATTCAGAAAATATATGGGATGAGTTATAGAAACCTATGATCCAAATGAAGTATTTAGGTGGGTTCCATGAGTAAATTGAAATGGAACAACATCCCATGTATAACATTTAGTGAACCTGATCCAAATCTCAACTCATTCCCTCACTGTAAGGAAAAAGGATAGGAAAATAATACGTTCCCATTGTCACTCCCAAGATAGTTGTGGTGCCCATCCAAGCACAAAGGTAGGTCCCAAACCACCTATTACCTAATTCCATGTTGAAAAAACCACAAAACATCCATCATCTAGAATCACAATGAAATCAGGGTTTCATGGGATTTGAGGAATATATGAATAAATCATTATCCTTCCATAGTGATTATGTCCCCAATAATTTCATGGACTCCATGGAAATTGACCTACTACAACTGCTGCAACCCATGAAGCACGATGATGTTAACTTGACCAACCATCCCAATTACTGCCCATTCCCTAGAAGGCTGGGAAATTATATATAGAATTTTTACATCTTCACAATATTCCATCATGTAATTTCCAATTATATATATTTTTTCTTAGATAAATCCTCAGAGTAGGTGTAATGTATAACAATTTCCCCATTATAAGATGAGGGTTATAGTAAGAAAGTTCCTTGTAGATGTGACTTGAATCTCCACAACTGGATGACTCGAAAAATTGTGGAATGTGCTCATTCCACCCTAAGATAATAACATTATAGACCCATCATAGATCCACCACATAATGAGTAGACACCAAACATGTCTCATCAAATTTGGTGTGACCATAGAAATCATAATGAAACAGAAGTGGGAGAGTCGCATTCTGCTCCAATGAAAGCTCTCAATATTGTAGAAATCGTCAATGGAACATCCAAAACATGGGAACCACTACTCCAAAAATACCCCTCATTAGATTAATAAGTCATATTTGGTTTTGTAAACCTGATAAATTTTTCAGACCCCTTCCCCAATTATTAACATGCATCTCAATATAAGTTTCCCATACATAACAAGGGAACATAAGGCTAGATGTATAGGAACTAAGGATACAACGGACAACACAGACATGATCAAGCCCGATTATTCAGTCTCGTCACCCCAAATAAAATATATTAATTAGAGAGTCATGTGAAAAAACTCTAGTAGGACAAAAAAATATATGAGTTGTCCTAGATCCCTGAAGTGGTCATCCAAACACATTTTTCCGGAATGAACTCATAGAGTGGGTTGGATTATTTAGTCAACCAATGTAATTTGGAAAATTGGCACGAAATTTTTCATTAGTAGAAGATAGTCCCACATCTACTACATGATAACAAAAACCATGCACCTCAAATGCCTCGAATCACGATCTACATTTTATAGAGAAACCACACATCATGAATAAATGACCACTTGAATAAAATATATGACATTAAAAAATAGTGGGATATTTTCCCATCCAATCTCTCAATTTTAAATATGATCAATCTATCAAAATAAAATAGGGATAAAATAGATGAATATCTCTAGATCCCACAATAATTATAGATATTAATCACTACATTAAAATTCTGTCGAATGGAGACCTCGTACTCATAATTTCATGTCACTATTTGGTTCACTGGTCAGGATCATCAAAAAGTCATCCTATTGATCATCCGGCCCCTATATGTTTTAACTGGACTTTGTAATATTAATTTACAAAGGAATCTGATTTATAATGGTTTCAGAATCATCTTTATGCTTGTTCTATCACTCTGACATTTGGGATATCGTAAAGGTGATTTATCCCCAATAAAGCGGACAATTCATGTGTACAAAAAATGTGGTAAAATACTTATTATGATGATAAATCTCATATAAAAGGTTGAGAATCACACATCAAGTGTATTTTTTAAGGTTAGGTAGAAAAAAATTGCATACAATTTCCATATTTGAAGGGCATGGATTCATTGTTAATTTCTGTGACCATCAACATTCCTTAAATTCTTGAATTATCCAATTGATTAATTGTTTAGAAAACTACATGGTTATAGCACCCCCATTGAGACTTGTATAGAAACATATGCAGAAGTATATTTGTATTAAACTAGTAAAAATAATCAATAGTGGATTTTGATATAATTGTTTCATCCCTCAAGGGCTTGTGGAGCGCACATACAAATCCAAAGTGTATGCTCAACAGTGACTATGCCCTCCCAATAAATCTAGTCATGTTGATAGAATGCAACCCAATTCTCTAATCCCCTTATGTCCCCTGTGACAGTGTAAAAGAGAATAATATCTGGAATTTCATTTCAATGAATCAAGTAGAATAGTATGATAATGACTCTTCTTGTGGCCTCTATCACAATAATGGTGATAGGGAACCCCCCAGATTTCCAACTTCATCTAGAAATGTCTCTATAGACAAAAGGGTGGAAGATGATGAGGGTGACCTTAGGAATGCCCCTCTAACATTTGAGGAATGTAATGACCTGATCGTTTGTGAATAAAATTATTATTTTTTAAATTAAATGTCTTATGGATATAAAATAAACATGAACATTCATTATTATAAAAAATTGGATTATAAATGTTCTTTAAGTATCTTTACAATTAATAATATAGTCATTAAACAGTGATCACATGACTAGATTAAATATAAGGGTTTAACAAATCTTTTGGGAACAGTCAAAGAAAGTGAGGGCCTCAATAAGTAGGATCATAACCTATGAATCCCTTTTATCAGAGCATCAATGGGATTTAGGAATTATATTATTTTCACTAGATCCATCCCATGATAAGATACAATTACTTAAGTATGATACATGCCATTTTTGAGAGTAGTTCAAGCTCATCAATATCACGGTCCAATAAATGTTCACCAAACAACCACATTAAATTCCCACTATCCCACACATTACTATTATGGTGAATTATGGTGTAATAATATGATATGTATAATGACCCTAGAAATTGGGTACATTATTTTTTGTATATATTATTGAATATAGTTTCTTCTAATTATTGTTACATTTTAAATGATTTTTAAAGAAAAAACTGTATATTTGGATAAAATTCATAGTCAACTAGGAAATATGTTTTGATGAATTATTGAAATTATAAAATACATAATATTTTAATGAAACAGTATTATTTATAATTTTTTTTAAAATATAAATGATCATATAATTTTTAATATGTCAAATGTAATTTTAATCAAGGATCGAAAACAAATATTGTAAAAAATCATTAATTTTCAATAAATAGATATTTATATTTTGAATTTGAATATTCACATATTTGATATTTATTTAGAAAAAATGAATATTACTACTGGAATCATTACATCGACATTATCCAATGGTGATTTTTTTATAATTTTCTGAGATAATTTAATTGTTGTGTAAAAAATAAATACCGTATAAATATAGAGTGTGTTTTTTTATATCATAATGGAATAATATTGGTGAAATAAATTCTAGTAAGAGTATCATCGACCAAGTTTATATTTATCCTTTATAGTAATGTGATGTTTTGTTTATTTGATTTATTTTATAAATCCCTAGTGAATCCCCGAAGACTTATAATATATTGTATTCTTTTAAAATAATTTATTAAAAGTGTGACTCACCTCCACATTACTTAGGGAAATATTTTATTATCTACATCCATTTAATCATAATATAATGTATTCCACTCCTAGTTTCCTGAAAAATGTGCAAAAATCACGGTATAGTTGGTAGTTTTGAATATTTTATTATCTAGTTTCAAAACCCAAAATAATAAAGAAATCCACCAAATTTCTTATATAAACACACCCATGATCCTATTTATCCTCACTAAAACCCTTTAAAGATCATATAAATTCTTTATCTACTCAATATAGTCCCCCAAAGGTTCCTTAAAACTCCCAAGAAGCCTTCCCCAAGCCTATCAAGTCACACATCCATGTGTGGGAACCTCAACTTCCTCTATTTCATTCAATTCAATAATCTTCATTGAAATTTGTATTTATTGTTTGAATTGGTTATATTATCATCCATTTATTATAAACCGCATAATATCAATTTGATGTTTAAATTATGAGAACTTCATTTAATCCTCATTAATCCCCCTATAACCCTTTATATGCATCCATTACTATGCCAAAATTCTGTAACAGATTCTCTCTCACCTATTTTAATGAAGCACTTCCTTTATGATACACCAATATAATTTCAATTTTATTATGTTGTGATAAATTATTTCATATCCCACTTACCTTACAGTTGTTTGATAAATGAATAGTTTTCCATTCACTATCATGTATCTATCTTATGAATCCTTATTTACAATTGTTACCATGCTGATTTTTTTTTTCTTTTTTCAAATTTTATTATTATGTCACAACTTCTATTTCAAAATACATGAGTTTGGGGATGTATTTCCATATACCCATATACAATTCATTTAATGTATAAATTTTGAGAGCCCCCTTACTCTCTCATCTACCAAATTTTATGAATTTTTATATAATGTAATTATGCAACAAAAATTCCAATGGGATATTCCATGCCAAAATAATTGTATAGTGAATACCATACCCATTTATCTATCAACGGTATTCAAATTTATGAACATATATATATTTATTGGATTGTTTCATGTATGTTTTATATATAAATTGAATTTCTAATAAGTTATGATGTTGAATGAATCCATGTTATATGATATATGTTACACACATAAGCATGAGATTCAAATATTTACGAAGGGTGTGTCCTAATAGCGCTCCAATGAATTGTGTAATGTTTAGCTCCATGATATTTAATGTCGGGATATGGGTTTAACTTACTCTTTTATTGGTGTTCTTCCAAACATAAAGTCCTGATGGTTTATCTTTGAATTCTTAATATGATGTTGTGTTTTAAGTTGTTTCCACATTTCAATGTTATGATTATCATTCTATATCATTCAAAACTATTCATGTTCCTTTATTACTCATTTATATTCCTTGCATAACTTGTGTTATTATCCACAATATATTACATATTTATTCCCTTACTAGGCTTAATATATCACCCCTTTATTATTTATGTCCCCAGGTTATCCCATTCCATGTTCAGTATGAAGGATTGTCTTGGTCATGTCAAAGTGGTTTTCTATAATGATGTTGTATTTCATTTTTTTGTTATTTTTTAATGTTCATAATCCCAATATAAAGAAGATCTATCAATAATTTGAGTTATATAATGTGAAATTTTATATAATAAATCATCCTTTAGATTGAAATAAAGAGAGGGATTGTTATTTTCGGTATAAAATGATATGTTTTGTTATTTTTTGGATTATGATTAGAAACCCCTTCTGAAAACCCTTAGGGATAAGAAAAAGTGTATGAATGAATCCCTAATTTTTATTAATTATATATTAAGTATATTATCACAGAAATACATCCCCGAATGGATACTAAAAGTGTATGTGGTTTTGGAACAGATGTACCTAACAGTAATAACTCTGATTAGGATTTTTGTGATTAACTTGATGTAACCTGGTACATGAAATTGGGCCTTACTGTTCATTTTTTTTAAACAGCTTTGGTTTATGATTTGGTAAATTCAAAACCTCATTAAAATACATAAATAAGTGAATAAAACATACCATAAGAAAATATGTTAGAAATTATATCACAGGTGACATTGAATGATGCCTAGAAAATCATAAGATTAGGAGATAAATTTAATTTCAAAGTTATCCCTTTAATGTCATTGGATTTTCTCTTATGTGTTTAACTGCATAACATATTCATCCCTAATTTTCCATATATTATAGCCAATGGAATTATATAGAAGGAATTAGGCGAACAAACAATAAAAAGGGATGTGTGATGATTTCTTTAATAATATGACCAACCTAATTAGAGAGGTAATAAAAAACATTTCCATGATAATTGATTAGTTAAATAATGTTCTAAATATAAACTAGGGCCTAGAGGTGTGCACCCCCCACCCCAAGAGAGAGAATCATGTAGGTGAGAGATTCCTATGACAAAGACCTCATACATTCAATGGATCATCTCATAGCTTAGTCACATATAAATGGATCAATTCAATTGATAATAAATTGTCTTTCCATTAATGTTCCGAAAAAGAGATGTTTCTTCTTACTATTTATCATATAGAGGTTAAAGGTGATATGTGGTGGACATTGATCAAGAATAATAAGCATGGGGAAGAGATCGATGGAATGGAGTGTATGGAATTACAAAAAATGTTATTTTGTAAATATTTTCTTGGAAACCCTTTGTCTTAAAAAGGAATGATATTTTAATTCCCTCAATCAAAAATATGATGAATCCGATGGGATGTATGAGGAAAATATCACAATACATGCATGTTATGCCTATATTTTTTCATTAAACCCTAATACAAGGTTGAACGTTTCTTTGGTGGGATAAATCATAGCCAACGAATAGAATTGGCCATAAATTATATTGATAGATTTAAGGAAACAATATGATGATCCAATAAAGTAGCTATGGAGACCATTGAATATTAGGGGTATTATGGGGATAAGAAGTGGAAAGTGGAATTTAATTCATGTGGTTTAATGAAAATAATACAATGGTTATTAAAATAAAAATAATGGGACCATAATGATTTAATAAATACTATAAAAGGTATCTTCATTCAATTATATGCTTTAAAAAAATAGTGTGATTTAATGTTTATTCTATTTATTTTATGTAGCCTTAGTTATTCAAACATGGTTTATAATATATTTTTATATTTTAAAATCATTTTATTGAATGTGTGACTCACCTCAACATAGTAAAGTGATATATTTTATTATCATTGGACATTGGACTCATAAAATAATGTATACCAATCCCCTTTGTCTAAAACCATGAAAAAAACCCATGGGATGGTATGGTTATGAATATTTTATTATGTTGTATCCAAAACAAAAATAATAACAAAATCCCACTCGTTTCCAATATGAACCCATAAAATATCCCATTTCTCATCACTCAAACTCCTTTAATCTCGTCCAAACACTTATCTATAATCCCTATAGTTTTGACAAGGAACCCCCAAGATCCCTATAAACCTCTACCAAGACATTAGAGTCAGGCATACATGTAAGAGATCCTCAACAACCTCTCCAAAATTCAATTCAAGAATCTTCATTGAAATTTTTCTTTATAGATTCAATTTGTTATATTTTAATTCATTTATTATTACCCAATTACTATCCATTTAATTTATAAATGATATGATATTCCTTTAACTGTCATTAATCCATACCTATAATCTTTTATATACACTCGTTACTATGCCAAAATTTCGCAAGGGATTCCCTCTCTCGTCTTTTAAGAAAGAACATAATTTATGATCTGTACTTCTAATTTACATTTTCTTATATTGTGATAAATTTTTACCTATCCCACATACTTTAAACATTTTCTATAAATTATGATATCCCCTTTCACAGTCATTTATCGCTCTTATGAACTATTATGTACACCCCTTACCATGCCAAAATTTTGTAAGGGTTTTTTCTTTTCTCTTATTTCTTCAAATTTCATTATTATATAATTCTTTTTATTTCCAATTCCTTTTGTTGGGGAATGAATTTCAATTACATCCTTTACTATCCATTTCATTTAAAAATTATGAGAGACCCCTTCCTCTCTCATCAACCCAATTTTATGAATTTAAATAGGACACCATCAAGCTACTGTAATAGGAATGATATATACCATGATAATCAAAATGTGTAGTGAATAACATACAAATTTTATATATCAATGTATTCACATTTATGCACATATTCTTATTTATTGTAGTCTTTCATGTATTTACTCCAAATTCATTTATCATGGAATAAATAATGATATTGAATGAATATATATTATATGATCTATGAGGAACACTGATGCATAGGATTTAAATGTTTATGAAGAGTGTTCCCTGAGTGTGATTCAATGAACTGGGTAATGTTTAGTATCATTATAGGTCATGTTGGGATGGAGTATTACTTTACTCCTTTATGAATCCTTTTTCCACCATGATTTCTTGGCGGTTTAGCATTGAACTATTATTAGGATGTAGTGTTTTATGTTGTTTCCACATTTCCATGTTAGGATTATCATGATTTATCATACCTCATCATTCATGTTCATTTTTCTCATTTATATGCCTTTTATAACAGGTATTATTATTCTCATTTTATTCAATGTTTATTCCCTTACTGGGATTTATAGCTCACCCCTTTATTATGTATTTCCTCACGTTGTCCCATGCAGTGTTATATATGATGTAATGTTTTGTTCATGTTAAATAAGTATTAGATAATGATGTTATATTTTATGTTTTAAGTTGTTATGTAATATTACAAGACCCCAAAAACACTATATCCCTCGATCTTATGAATTTTATTAAGTGAAATTTTGTGTATAAAATACTTTTTAAATGTGATATAAAGTTTATGGTTGTTATAAAGAAAGAATTTCCACCACTATTAAAGGGATTCGGTTGGTATATCTAGGAACATAAGAAGACCCACTGCTTATATATATTTGTGTCTTCATTCAACTTTAAGATAAATATTTATATTTCATTTCTATAGATACAAAAATTTGTATTTTCTTCAAACAATAAAAATATACCTAGACTACATCCAGATGTAGAAACACACTATATCAGATTAGCTGGTGAGAATCTATGCTTCAATAAAGATGTTGGGGGGATTCACCCCTCTCATCCCTTCAATGTAGTTGTGTATGATTAAAAACCGATCAGTGATTTTTTTGAACTAATTTAAATACCCAATATGGCTCCAAAACATCACACATGTAATGAAAAATAATAGGAATATTAAGTTCATCATTGATTTCATATAATCTAATCAACACTTCCAAAATAAAAAATTCCCACTTCCAATCACAGAACTTTCAATCATTGAAATTTGTATCTTCCAATCCCTTTTTTCATGTTTGAGTATTCCAGGTACAATTATATAAATATGTTCTCACAAGATAAAAATTCAACTATGGTTATAGTGGATTAGGGGATCTTTTATATTAGGTCATTCCCTATGGGTTAATGAACATATACGATAGATATCATCACACCAAGCATGATATCATTAAATTATCTTTGGTAATAACAGTTGAATGTTATGTTGACGACATAGTGGTCAAATATCTAATGAAATGTAGTGACTTCACAAAACTACAAAATATCATCAAGAAGCTATGACATAATTATTTATAAATGAATCCACTAAAATATACCTTCATGGTATCATTAAGGATGATCCATGATATTGTGGTATGCCACAATGACATCGAGGTTGACCCCTAGTAGAATAATGTAATTTTATCAATGTCACTAACAAGAAATATCAAATAATTTAGGGGGATCCAAGGGAACCTCACAAAAATTCTATATTTAATAGGCAAACTGGCCAAAAAATTTATCCCCTTCACTAGGACACTGAAGAAGGGATCTTCTTAGAAATTATATGATGACCACCAAAAATCCTTATAAAGTATTAAGTATTATTTACTACACCAACCAGTTATGATTATTACTAGGGGAGGGAGGGAAATAATCTTATATTTTTCTAAAATGTAATGTTCACTAGGTTTTGGCCTCATAGTGAAAAATGATACAGGGAACGAGAATAGACTCTACTACCTAATCCATACAATGTTATGTACTAAGACTCGATGCTCTAATATTGAGAAGAATTTAATTTCAATCATCATGGAAGTGAAAAGAAATGGAATTATCTATAGCACCATGAATTCCATCTAAAATCTTCTATTGATTCACAAAAGTAAATCATTTTCTACCTTATGTTTACTAGTTTCTTAACCTGATGGGTGGTCATTTTGGTGCAGTATGTCATTCTATTTATATTATATGAATTTGTGAAAGAGAAATACCATCCTAATTTACTCACAACACATCCTACCTCATACAATAAATTGGTGGATACTGAGCATCTAGATGAGGTGGTATTCTACACCCCTGAGATCCCCCAGACATGAGAGATGTATTTTGATTATTCATAACAAAGTCATATATTCCAAATAATGCAAACACGACGCTTAATTTGGTATTATTATGGATGGTCTTTCTCCCTCTTAGAAAAATTATTTTCCCCTACTCCTAAATATCTAATGTTCACATGAATTATGTGATAGAATACCATGCCCTCATCACAAGATTATAACTATACTTACATCAACATATATCCTACATATATATCATCAATGGAACAAATTCCATTAAAAAGGGTAAATTGAACAATGTCAATGGCTACGTCACAGGACTGATGGTAGAGTTCCCTTTTCATCCCACATTTCATTATATTTCATATTCATAGAATTCTCAGGTCGAGATGTTTGATAAAGTATCTATATTCATGGAAAACTATTTCCACGACCCATCCTCGGGGCCCATGCCATGACTACACCAAGCCCGCCTTCCATAGGCCAGGGGATGGCGACTAGCACCAAAGGCGTAATTCCTGATAAATGGGAAGGCATTGCCTTTATAAAAGTAAGAAAACACCACAGAGTACAAGAGGAAGTAAAACACTAAGTACAAAAAGAAAGTGCTGAAAAGTAAATGGGCCAGAATACAAATGCAATTGAAAGTACAGATACAACTGAAGGAAAGTACAACATAAAATACAACAGCTCAAAGAACGGAAGAAACTCTTGGGTTGTCCTCCTCATATCCTACCTGATGGGTAGGTACAGATAGCGCAGCTCCTGGATCATCCACCACGGATCCTACCTGAAGGGTAGGTACAGATATCCTCCACAATGTTCTCGCCCGCCGACCTCCTCCAAGTTTCATCTCATCCTGAAGTCCACCTCTGGATACTAACTCGTCGTATGGTCCACCTCCGGGTACCGTCTAGTCCTCGAACACTCGACCTCCGTCAGCACTGCCTTTCGTCTGCAACAAACACAACGAGGTGTGGGAATAGCCCATGAAGGTGTGAGTATGACGATTCTCAGTAGTGACCCTGAGACCCTCACGGTCTCACTAACTCCATCAAGTATAACCACAACAGAGATCTCAACAGATAACCTCTACATAGGTATATGCCCATACATATACCAAAGTTATCAAGTAACCCATATCAATCTTGAGGAAACAAAAAGATTATAAAATCAACAGATATCCACTACCCAGGTATATGCCCATACATATACCTAAGTTATCAGGTGAGCCATCTCAATCATGACGTAAACACAAAGGTCATAGACTCAGCTCAACCAAGATTTAAGTCATGATGTCGAAACCACGGCTGCTGGAGAACTCCTCCTCCGTCGAGTACAGTGGGACTACCGCTACAACCAAGCTCACCGAACTCCTCCTCTATCGAGTTTAGAGGGCCTGCTGCTACAACCAAGCACACCAAACTCATCCTCTGTCGATTTCAGAGGGCCTACTGCTACAACCAAGAACGTCGGACTCCTTGGACTACTGGAGTACTCCACCTGTAGAGTATTGTGGTCTTGCTGCTACAACCAAGCGCTTCCCACCATGGTTCTTCCACTACAACCAAGCGCTCCCCCTCATAGGTTCCAGAGGTATTCCTTCGGTTGAGTACCGCGGGTCTTCCTCTACAACCAATTGCTCCTCCGTCGTGGGTCTTCCGCTATAACCAAGAGCTCCCCCTCATAGCCTCCAGAGGTACTTCGTTTTTTGAGTACCGTGGGTCTGCCGCTATTACAAAGCGGTCCTCTGCCGTGGGTCTACCACTACAACAAAGCGCTCCCCACTGGGCTATCAGAAAAACACCAAGTCGATGAATCAGTAGTCGTCAAGTCTCATCCAGCAACTAAGTCTCCGCACTCTGGTAGCTCGTCACCGGGAGGGTCCTCTCCACGGGCTACTGGTTGATACTCCAAGTATTACACGTTCCACTAAGAAGTTTATCAAAGTACCGCCTCGTCATAGAGGTCTCAATGCAACAGACGGCACGTCAGTCGGATGCCCGACCAGTGAGTTAACAGAATTTTTGTCCTAGGGGCCCGGTTGGTTTCGTGTTTGAACCAACCCTGTCGTATCTCGTCTTTACCCCAAACTCTCATAGGGTATTCTCATAGGGAATTTTTCTCAACATGATAACCAACACCGCTAATGGTACGTCAAACGGACGTCCGGTCTGAAAGTTATTAGCATTTCCGTTCTAGGGGCCCGGTTGGATTTCGGGTACAATCCAACCAAGCCATTTTCCAACTGCATCAAAAACTCAGCCGAAACCTTCCAAAAGTTCTGTCTCATCAAGAGGAATCTAACAATGTCGACGACACGTCAATCGAAAGTCCGGAGCTCGAGATATAAGCGTTTCTGCTTCGAGATCCCGGTTGGTTTCGTATCCGAAGCAACCCGACCGTATTCAATATTTTTTGAAACCATGAGTGTAATATACTGAAACGACTGTCTCTATCCAAGGTTCGCTACACAGCTGATGGTGTGACGATCAGAGGTCCATAACCCATGTTATGGGCAATAGACAGAAATATTCCAGTATTAGGGGGTTCGGGCACCGTCCGACCCGGCCTGGTACCCCCTGGGTCGGCCCAAACCGGGTCGTCCCGTCCCGGGTCCAGGTCCGGCCCAATTGGGCGCGGCCCAGCCTGGGCATGGCGCAGCCTGGCCTAGCGGCCCGATCTGGCAGACCGGCCAGGGCAGCCGGCCCAGCGCGCTGGCGCGCTGGCCAGGGGCTCGGTCATTCAGCCGAGTGGATGAGGGGGGGGGGGGCTGCCCCCTATTTTCGTAACCACGGTACCCATAGTGGAGGGCCGTTCGAGCTTCTCGTCGATGGTTTGGAACCCCCGACACTTCCAGTGACCGGCCGGAGCACACCGGCCAGCCGGCTAGTGCCGACATGGGACCGGCAATGCCGGTCCCCCTGCTCCGACGCCGGCGGCCCAGAACTTGCCGCCGGTTCCCCTGCTCCGCCGCGGCCCTGCTCCGGCCGTGGTGCTTCGAGGTTCTTTCAAGGTTCTTTGGCATGGCGCGACGGCACCGCGGATTAGTTTGTTTCCAACAGCGTCGTGTGACGGTGCCGCGTTTCTCCGCCCTTTCTTTAACATTTCCCGCATGGTGATTCGTCACCGCTCCGCCTTACACGAGCCCCAACAAAAATCAACCAACAAGGGGGAGGAGGGTCGACCGTGTTTGAGCGGTCTGACTTCCTCCCATTATTGCGATAACAGGTGGTTCGAAATATACGATAAAATGATGAAGTAATTAGGAACAAACGAAATAAATAAACCCCCACCTCGTCAAATCGTTGAGCGTGGTTTCGTCGCAGAAATAACCGTCGCGGAAGAAGACGTCGTGGAAGAAGAGAGTCGCGTCGCGGGGAGGGCGTCGCATCGTTGATCTCCCAGGAATCTGGCGTTCTTCGAGTTATTCACATTCTTCATCGAAGAGGAAGATGTTCTTCATGATCCTTTGCTTTTCTCCCAAAAACTCTAAAAGCTACAAGACTCCAACCAAAAATAAAATAAGTCCCTTACTTATTTTATTAACATAACTTAAGAGTTTTAATTTTAAACATTCAAATTAAACTCACCTATTTAATTAAGATAAGTTATCAAAATTAATGGTGAGTTGAAGGAGTTAGGGAATATGAAGGGGTTGAGTTCGTGTGGGCCCCACCGCCCTCATAAACTCTCATGGGAAGTTGGGTGGTTACCCAACTTCAACCCAAAGGTTTTAATTACAAAGTAAAAATAAAAATTGAAGCTCAATTTTTATTTTAACTTCCACAAATTTTAACAAGATATCCTGTGTAAACGCAACTCCGGAAGAAGTGTTCCTAAGAAATTACCGGCGCTGCGGTTTTATCGGTGCCCTCAGATTTCAATTCTGAGCACCGGTTCAATAGTTATAAAAACCCACTCATTCATACACTAAATGTACCCAAGTTAGACTTCTGAAATTGATTCCAGGCACACCGGGCCTCGGAATCATGTGCCGTCAGAAACTGCGATCACGTAAAATCTCAAAGAAAATTAAGAAAAAATTTTCCTTGAATTTTACGGGTCTTTACATTACTCCCACCTCAGGGTTTTACGTCCCCGTAAAGCAATAACACAAACTAGGGAAACAAAAGTGGTACTGAGCATGCACCTAAACCTCCCGCTCCCATGTGCTCACTTGGACGTTCCCATACTTCCAGTGAAAGCGCACCCGAGGAATCGACCTTCCTTGTAGGATCCTATCCTGTCGATCCTTGTTTTCCACTGGAACCTTCGTTAAAGTGACCCCATCGCCAAGGTCATGTTCCCCATGGTCGATGACATGCGTCGGGTCAAGCACTTATCTCCTTAGTTGAGATACATGGAAGTTGTCGTGCACCTGGTGCAACCGAGGTGGGTGGGCCAAGCAGTAAACCTCCTCGCCTACCCTGCTGAGGACCTAGAAAGGTTCGTTGAACCTCGAAGATAACATGACTCCTCGGCCACATCTCTGTAACTCAAATCGAGGTGAGACCCGTAGGGAAACGTGGTCTCCAACCTCGAACTCTAGTGTTCTCCACCCCTTGTCAGTACAAGATTTTTTCGGCTCTAAGTTTCCCTCATCTGCTTTTGGATGAATTGGACCTTTCTGGTCCTACAAGATATGCTGAGATTTCCTCTTTTCCGATAAGAGTAATCTGGTCTCATCCCCTTGATTAACCATGTTTGTCACCTAATATAGTTAATCCCGACATGGACGATATTAATCCATTCCAAGGTTGAAGTCATAAGGCCTTGACGCTACTACCAAGAGATCCAACCATTACACTCGCCTCCAGAGGTTGAGTCACACTTTTGGCATCAGTGTATGGTCCCTGGGTCTTGTCTAGTAGGTATCTCAAAGTGAGGGTCAAGTCAATGGTTTTTAAACCGAAACCTCTTAGTGACAACATAAAGAGGGGACATGAAGGTAAACGCCACAAGAAAGGTGTCTTTTATTACTGCAGCTCAATGTACAAATACACAAAGCATCTACTAACAAACATCAACATAGCTAGAAGAAACATGAACTAAAGTATCCATGTCTGGGGCTAGTCTTGCTCTTGTCCATCTACTCCCGGAGCTCCATGATCGTAGGCCTTAGCTGCCTGAAGCTGAGCTCTCTCACGTCCACATGTTCCTTGCAGTCGGGGTGGACCTCCTGGTGGTGGTGGTGGCAACACCTTGAAGCGTCATCCTCCACCAGCTGCATGGCCAGGTCCCCTTCCACGGTCTCCTGCTCCATGAGGTCCATCTTGATCGAACCTCTGCCTCAGCCCCAGAGGTACTTCTTTCATCTGCAGGTCATCTGTATAGCGGTTCAGACAGTCACGAGCCATGTGACCAACCCCGCCGCATGAGTAACACTGTCCGTGCATGGTAAGTGGTTCTCCACCCCAGGTGCCACGCACAAAAGATCTTATGTCATGCGATCGACCACCTATATCTCTAGTCCTCTTGGACCTCTGTGTCATCTCTCTATCTCATGCTACAGATGAATCTGCCACATGCTGGATAGTGGTGGGTCCTGCTGCTGGAGACTGCTCAGCAAGGAAAATCTCTAATAAAAGGGCTTGCTCCAACACCCCTGCCTGTGTAGGAATGCTGTGAGAAACAAATGAAGCTCTGATATCTCACCTGATCCCATGCTCGAAGGATCAGTCCCTAAAGAATGGGTCTCGTACCATGTCTTTGGAATAGCGCGAGAGATTGGTAAACCTCGCCACGTACTGGGCTATTGTCTTGCTACCCTACCGCAGCTGTAGCATCCCCTGGATGTGCACCGCTCGGAGGGTGGCTGGAAAAACTCTAAGCGAAAAATGCTCTCAAAGTCCATACAAAGGAGAGATGCCTCGTCATGCACGAGGAGCATCAAGCTCCACCATCTGCCTGCTGTCGCGTGCAGGAGGCTCGCTACAAGGACCACCATAAGGTCAGCTGGTGTCCCTACCAGACAGAAAACTCGTACAACATCCTCTAGCCAATCCTCGGCTGCCTGAGGGTCCGTCTCACCACAGAACCTAGGCAGTCACTGACTCTGAAACTCGTGTGGTGCACTAAGGTGACGTGCACCATCATCGGCTGGGGATGGTAGCATCGTTGGCTTGGCGGGTAGAGGTACCGCTGGTGGCTTTGATGTTAAAGGGCCATGTACCGGCGCCTTGTCGATCAGTGGGTTGTCGTCACACACAACTCTCAGAACCCTAGATAGCTGCCATCGTGGGGCCATCTTGAAAAGAGACAGGTGCGCCATGATCAGAACAGTATACCTGGTGAGCTGATACAAGTAATCACAAAGATAACTTGAAACACACATGCAATCAATATTTTTGTGCATTAAGTCGGAAATCAGAAGTCAGGGTCCTGGTGTATAGATACGTCGGCCGCCGGACCAACACTAGACTCCCTGGACAGATAACCACACTCAATAATCTTAACACTATTTCTTCACATAGAAAAAAGATCAGAGTGAAAAGATCTACAGTAGAACCAATCCTCCCTCTGATACCAATTTGTCACGACCCATCCTTGGGGCCCGTGCCATGACTACCCCATGCCCGCCTTCGATAGGCCAGGGGTTGGAGACTAGCACCAAAGGCGTAAATCCCGATAACTGGGAAGGCATTTCCTTTATAAATTTAACAAAACACCATAGAGTACAAGTGGAAATAAAAAACTAAGTACATAAAAGAAGTACTGAAAAGTAAATGGGCCAGAATACAAACCCAATCGAAAGTACAACTACAACTGAAGGAAAGTACAATAGAAAAGACAATAGATGGAAGAACGGAAGCAACTACTGGGTCATCCTCCTCGGATCCTACATGAATGGTAGCTACAGATAGCGCAGCTCCTGGATCGTCCACCACGGATCCTACCTGAAGGGTAGGTACAGATTTCCTCCACAATGCTCTCGCCTGACAACCTCCTCCGAGTGTCATCTCATCGTGAAGTCCACCTCCGGATACTGACTCGTCGTATGGTCCACCTCCGGGAACCGTCCAATCCTCGAACACTTGGCCTCTGTCAGCACTGCCCGTCGTCTGCAACAAACACAACGAGGTGCGAGCATAGCTCGTGCAGAGGTGAGTATAACGATACTCAGTAGGGACCCAGAGACCCTCAAGGTATCACTAAATCCAAAAAGGATAACCAAAAATAATATCTCAATAGATAACCTCAACATAGGTGTATGCCCATACAAATACCTAAGTTATCAAGTAACCCATATCAATCTTGATGAAAGACAAAGATTATGAAATCAACAGCTATACACTACCAAGGTATATTCCCATACATATACCTATGTTATCAAGTGACCCATATCAATCATGAGGTTAACACAATGGTAATAGAATTAGCTCGACCAGGATTTAATTCCGGACATTGAAACCACGGCTGCTAGAGAACTCCCCCTCTGTCGAGTATAGTGGGCCTGCTACTACAACCATGCGCGTCGAAATCCTCCTCTGTCGAGTTCCGAGGGCATGCCACTACAACCAAGCGCACAGAACTCCTCCTCTGTCGAGTTCAGAGGGCCTGCCGCTACAACAAAGTGCGTCGGACTCTATGGACTGATGTAGTACTCCACCTGTCGAATACTGTGGGACTGCCACTACAACCAAACACTTCCCACCATTTCTCTGCCGCTACAACCACCCCCTCCCCCTTATAGGTTCCAGAGGTACTCCTTCTGTTGAGTATCGCGGTTCTTCCGCTACAACCAAGCGCTTCTCTAATGTGGGTCTGCCGCTAAAACCAAACGCTCCCCCTCATAGCCTCTAGAGGTACTCCTTCTGTTGAGTACCGCAGGTCTGTCGCTACTACCAAGCGCTCCTCTGTCGTGGGTCTGCCGCTACAACCAACTGCTCCCCACTGGGCTATCTGAAAAACACCGAGTCGATGAATCAGCAGTTGTCAAGTCTCAGCTAGCTACTAGGTCTCTGCACTCTGCTATCTCGTCACCGGGAGGGTCTGCTCAATGAGCTACTGGTCGATACTCCAAGTATTACAAGTTCAACGAAGAAGAATCTCAATGTACCGCCTCGTCATAGGGGTATCAACGCAACAGATGGCGCGTCAGTAGGACGCCCGGTCTGTGAGTTACTAGCCTTTTCGTCCTAGGGGCCCGGTTGGTTTCGTGTGCGAACCAACCCGGACGTATGTCGTCTATACCCGAAACTCTCATAGGGTATGCTCATAGGGACCGTTTCTCAACGTGATCACCAATGCCGCTGATGGTACGTCAAAAGGACGTCCGGTCTGAATGATATTAGCCTTTCCGTTCCAGGGGCCCGGTTGGATTTCAGGTACAATCCAACCCGGCCATTTTCCAACTACATCCAAAACTCAGGCGAAACATTCCAAAAGGTATGCCTCATCAAGAGGAATCCAACAAAGTCGATGGTACGTCAATCAGACGTCCGAAGCTCGAGATATAAGCGTTTACGCTCCGAGGGCTCTGTTGGTTTCGTATCCAAACCGACCCAGACGTACTCAATTTTTCCCGAAACATTGAGTGTAATATACCAAAACAACTTTCTCGATCCATGGATTACTACGCAACTGACGGTGCGATGATCATAGGTCCGTCTCCCATGTTATGGAAAATAGACCGAAAAAGTCCGGTATTAGGGGGTTCGGGCCCGGTCCGACCCAGCCCGGTACCCCCTGGGTCGGCCCGAACCGCGGCGACCCATCACGGGTTAGGGTCCAGCCCGGATGGCGTGGTATTGACCGGGTAGGGTGTGGCCCGGCCTGGCGGCCCAGTCGGGCGGCCCTGCCAGGGCAGCCGGCCCGGCGCACTGGCGTGCTAGCTAGGGGCTCGGCCGTTCGGCCGAGTGGATGAGGGGGGGGGGGGGCGCCTGCCCCCCAGTTTTTGTAACCACGTCCCCCATAATGGGGGGCCGCTGGAGGTGGCCGCTGGGGGTTTGTAACCCCCGGCTCTTCCACATAACGGTCGGCCCGCACCGACCGGACGGCTGCTTCCGACACGGGACCGGCAAGGCCGGTCCCCCTGCTCCGACGCTGGCAGCCCAGAACCGGCCGCGACCTTGGTCCTTACGGCGTGGCGCAATGGCGTCACGCCCCTCCACCGCAGCCCTGCTCCGACCGCGGTGCTTCGAGGTTCCTTCAAGGTTCTTTGGCGCGGCGCGACGGCGCCATGGATTAGTTTGTTTCCAAGGGCGCGGCGTGACGGCTCCACATTTCTCCGCCCTTTCTTTAACATTTCCTGCACGGTGCTTCTGCATCGCGCCACCTTACACGAGCCACAACAAAAATCAACCAACAAGGGGGGGAGGGTCGGCCGTGTTTGTGCAGTTTTACCTCCTCCCGTTATTGCGATAACAGGTGGTTCAAAATAGATGATAAACTAACGATGAAGTAATCATGAACAAACGAAATAAATAAACCCCTTCCTCGTCTAATTGTTGAGCGAGGGTTCATCGTGGAAATAACCGTCATGGAAGAAGACATCACGGAATAAGAGAGTCACGTCACAGTGATGGCGTCACGTCGTCGATCTCCTAGGAATCCGGCATTCTTCGCGTTTTTTGCGTTCTTCATCAAAGAGGAATAAGTTATTCAAGATCCTAAACTTTTCTCCCAAAAATGCTCAGTGAAACAAGACCCCAACCAAAAATGAAATACGTCCCTTAATTATATTACTAACACAACTTAAGCATTTGAATTTTAAGCATTCAAATTAAACTCAGCTATTTATTTATCTTAAGTTATCAAAATTAATGGTGAGTTGAAGGAGTTAGAGAATATGAAGGGGTAGGGTTCGTGTGGGGCACACCGCCCTCATAAACTCTCATGGGAATTTGGGTGGTTACCCAACTTCCACTCAAAGGTTTTAATTTCTATGTAAAAATAAAAATTGAAGCACAATTTTTATTTCAACTTCCTCAAATTTTAACAACATCTCTCGTGTACATGCATCTCCGGAAGAAGTGTTCCTTTGAAATTAAAGGCACTACGGTTTCATCGATGCCCTCAGATTTCAATTCTGAGCACCGGTTCAAAAGTTATAAAAACCCCCTCGTTCGTTCACTGAACATAACCGAGCTAAACTTCTGAAATTGATTCTGGGCACACCGGGCCTCGGAATCAAGAGCCGTCAGAAACTGCGTTCATGTAATAATACAAAGAAAATTAAAAAAAACTTTCCCTTGAATTTTACGGGTCATTACAACTATAATCAGGAATAATAAATTTTCAATTTCACTCACGGAATAATGGATTTATCAGTTATCATATGTGTTATTGAATAAATCATTTAGGATGACGCTACCTATAGTATGATGAGCTCAATTACATCACCTAATTGATGAATCCCATTATCAGAAATATCTAATATGGGTCTCTACCTACAGATCAGACATGAACATATTTGATTAAGCAGCGTGTAGTGCAATTTACCCTCCATGAAGGAACAAATGAATAGAGGTCCCCCCAAAACCGTGGATATAACAGAATCCTTCGTATATGTATTATAGAAAGGGATATTCACACCATCATGGAAGAGGTCAATGTAGGTTCCTATGATTGTGATATATTTGGGACCAGGATCTACCACAAAATTAGGAGGACGGGATATTGTTTTCAAACCATGATATAATATTTTTTAGAATTCCCCATGAGATTTCATGTGATCTTGATCCACGCAAACATAATCCATCGACTCCAAGAATTTCAATTTTGAAGCTAAATATTCAAACCCATTTTCCATTTGGGGAATGGATATTGTGGGTCCATATGTCCCAGCCACATCAATGCATTTGAACTACATCCTTACTACTATAGGCTTATTTTCCAAATGGAATGAGGCAGTACCCATAAAATTAGTTGGGATGAAGAACATAACCATCATCATAAAGTCCCATATCAGTACCCAACATTAATTCTATAACATTAAATTGATATAAAATGGGACCAACATATGTTGTATTTAGTTGAGGATGATGTACCTGGATTCTAATATCAAGTCCAATCCCTAATCCAGCTAACGTACAAAAAACATGGATATATAGAATATTTTAATCAGACATAATAAAACATATTCCATGAAATGGTGAACAAGGGTAAGAAGACATGGCTGAACAATATCCTCTATCATTATGGCCCTACCATACCTCCATGTGTACTGGGACATAAGTAATTCAATATTCATTGGTGTGCTAGTCCAAGGTAGTTTAACACATATTTTTCTTGTTACCTTTACTCTAAATATCCATTTTTGGAATCCTCTATGATGATGATTAATTTAAAAATAGTTGGATGAACATGATTTGATCAATGGGAACATATTCCCAACTTTTCCAACCTTGAAGTCCATCATAATCAAATACTAGAGAATATTTGTAAAATTTTTCTCTTTCATTCATTCCTCTATGGAGAACTATTATTGCCTCCCAAGAACACAAAGATACACGGGAAAAGACCTCTAATGTTGTGACCCAAATTTTAAGATCCATAGATCATACATAAGGTTTGTTATAATAGTTCATACTCATTGCGAACAATGGATGGAGAGCATGTCACACCACCAACCATTTCAAAATTTCTCATGAAATTCATTAAATAATCATCATCATGAACTCATCATCCCAATTACATTATGTTGAACTATCCTAACCACATGATGTTACAATATATGGAGAAGTCCTGGATGTAATACAGTAAACATTATGCAATCTATCTTCCTTACCACATGAAATAAAACTACAAAAATCCATGACATCAATCTTCATTCACATCAGGTGATCAAATTACTTACCAAATGGCGTTAAATGGAACGATTGATTTCCTTTCCGCATTACATTAAATTGCATGGGTCATCTAGAACTATGTGTGGCCTGATTCCTACCATATTAGGATTCATTGTTATGAACAGACCTCTAGTCAGGGGTATAGCTACAATATTCATGTTATTTTCATGTTAGGTGACCTGTGTTTTTACCGGATGACGTTAAACTACATGGAAGATGTCCATTATTAATGAAATTAAACTAAAAAGTTTCATATAACTACTTATGTAATTATTATCATTTCTAATGAGATATGTAGGGATTACTCAATCCAATATCGTGGTCCAAACACCACATGATACAAAATATCCAATAATATCCTGTAATTGATTTTGTACGGAAAGGGGAACCCTTTCCTTTCTTGTTTCTCACATTGAGCATAATTCACATGAGTTTAGAAATTATGGTGAGAGTGTCACTATGAAAAAAAGGATTAGGGGCCCATGACAGGCTCTTTATGGTATTGAAATCAAGACTATAAAAGTTATAACATGATTTGATTCTAAATAATGATAAAATACGTGGTTTATGTCCTTTTCATGACATAAAACTACACATTCTCATGGACCTTTCCAAAGATAACTACTACTATTGGTGATTGTATCCTACCATACAACCACTCAAAAACTACATGTGGGTTGATTCAAGTCATCACATTATATGTAGTGATTCCTAGATATCAAATCTTGGGCTGAACTACAAAAATCAGTGGAAACAATTCACACCTCTCCATATTTGTTAGACCTATGTAGAGAATTTCCCATTTGATAACTACATGTGACATGATTCCATTTCTCAAATTATATGTAGTGATGCCCGAATCTCCACCTCTGGGTCTAGTCCCAATAAAAAAGTAAATAAATGACCCCTCACTATGTATGTTCCATACATGCACATATATGTTTTTATGAACTAAGTGTGGTTTGATTCTTATCCTTGTGGGATACATAGGGACTCCAAGTATTCGATTCATGGGCCCTGCCTCATCATTACCATTTTTCATGTTGGTTACCATGTCATTACAATATGATTTTAAATTTTGAATCCCATTATTAACTACATTTGGCTTGAATCCTTCCATTACATGATATATTGTGATGCCTAAATCTCTAATCCATTGTCCAACTACAATAACTGACAAGATGAAAATACACCCCAAACTGCATAGGGGTCAAGCCATACAAGCTTGTTTTCCTACATGTGATACGTATCGACGTATAGTTTTATTGTGCATGCAATATATCAAATAATCTTTTAACATCATTTCCAAATCCTTACCGCATTTTGGTAAACTACAATGCAAGAATCTTGGCCTCATGAAATTAAAACAGAACAACAAAAATTATCTTTCAACAAGATTATTTAAGGAATTAAAAACATCTCTACCACATGACCATAAACTGCATGGTGAAAATGTGTCCCCACTATAGGAATTGAACTATATGGTCCATCATCCATTTTCAAACCATATCAATGGACCCTAATAGACATACTTATAGAGTCCCATGAAAAACATACATGGATATTACCCTATTTTACATGAATATTAATTTAATTAAAATACATCACTGAGGACCATAATAGTTTTGTGTCTTTTCAAAAATGGAAAACAATATTCTGTCCTGGTGGAATATCATAAACATATCTTATAATGATATCCACTATTAATACTTCTATTTAAAATATTTCTTCATAACCTAGGGATAGGAAGCTTATGAAGTGGTGTGCGCAGTTGCTCAGTAATGTAAAATAAATTAAATGTGTAAGAATAACATGAAAAAGGGTATGAAAATTGAGCATATAATTTGAAGATCATACCATGCATATTAGAAGTCATAATAATGATTTAAAATTCATAAAAAATGGATAATAATATAATCACTATCATAATTTAGGGGTGAAAAACATAGGAATAAATCATTGACTTACTGTATTACATATAATAATAGAATTTTTTTGTTAAGGAAACCAACCAAGACATTTATAACATGTTATTATTAGTAAGTGACCCATATACATACATCGATATTGGGCTAAAAACACAAATACCCTATTATTTATAGATATGAGATACAACCCATATAACTTATTGTTTTTTAATGAGATACAACCCTTTTACCCTTTTACTTTTAGCCTTGGATACATCCCATGTACCTTCTTGTTTTGGGGGTAGGGATAAAAACTATGCACCCTCTAAATTTTAATATTGGGCTAAAACACATGTATAATTTTCATTTTGGTCTTGGGATACAACTCATGTACCTTCAGAGCTAATATATAACTTATCATTACCCAATTCATTTAATGGAGATATATGTCCCAACAATATCATAATAAAATCATTCATACATGTTCCACAAGTAAATAAAATATTCATCATTTCATGACCCATAAAAAGATATAGCTTTTAAAAATATGAAATCATAACCCATGAAATTAAATGGGAATCATTAGCATTTCAGGAAATCAAAACCTATTTAAAGATATATGTTTCATAATGACTTCATGAATGTATAAAACGTTAAATGATGTGGGTTTCAAAATCATAAAACCCATGGAACTAAAAAATGTTTTTTTTATAACACGGTTTCTTTTTTTGAGGTACTAGTATTTTTTTATACTTAAGAAAGATGAGGAAAACATGCCATGTGATTACTGCAATAGGCTACATGACTTGACTTAAGGTTACATGTTGTGTAATCTAAGTGTCTGTTGGGTATGGATTTCAACAGGGCCTTTTAATGGCATGTGTGGATTGTTGGAAAATTGGAAACATAATAATATTCATGGTGTGTGTATTCATGTTCACATTGTTTATTTTTTTCTTTTGAAATGGGAAATATCCTCATTTTATCAATTCTAGACAGAATCTCACTTGGGTATCATGAACTTGCAGTGCTGGATGATGAGTTGGTTCTTGATTGTCTGTCATAACTCCGATTTGAACACCATAAGATGCGTTGGAATCCCCTTAGCGTGTTAATGATTCCACTTGAGGAATTCATCATGATTTCATCTCTCATCCATGTTATAGAATATTGATAATTTATTCTCATTTTATAGATATACTTCATTCTAGTATGAATTAGAGGTCGACGCTGGACAAGGAGAGTCGTGTAAGAATGAGGTAGGTGGTCTCGTGATATTCACTAATTTTTATGTTGGTTATATGTGTTGGAGTGCTATGTGAAAATTTTTGGGGTGTCACCTTGAATTAATTTTTATTATTTCTGTAGGCTATTAATGTTTAGGTAAATGATTAAGTGTTTTGAATCATGTTGAGGGCTTCTTACATTGATTAGGGGCAACACCATGGGTGTGTTTCCCTTAGATGACCATTTATGACCGATTTCCCTAGGATTCCTTTGAGTTATTCCTTTTTTTCCAATTATTTGGATGTGAAAAATGAATTGAATTTATAATGGAATTTAAATTATGTATATTTCTCATTGAATTGACTATGGGTTTTAGATTAGTGATTTTCCCTATTTCCCCATGTTATGCATATGATTTTTTAAACATGATTAGAATGTATTTCATCAATAGTGAACCTTCCAATGTGTGTTCGGTTATTTTGAGGACTTGTAATTGTTTAGATTACATGAACGTCTTGTAATATTAAATTTCCACATGAGTTACTAAACATTGTATCCACATAATAGTTTAATTTTCTTGTGTTGCTTCTTATATGATATGTTCCCATGTGAGTTAATTAATGTTAATTCCATTTAATAATTTAATTTACATGTGTTTCAAGATATATGATATGATCCCATATAAATTTATATATTTTAAATCTATGTAATATTTTAATTTACTTGTGTGATTGTTATAATAATTGTGCTCGTGCAAGGGAATGAATTTATGAGCATGACATGTAGATTCAGAGAGCAAGATCGTCAACCTTGAAATGAATCATCTAGACTCATATTGGCTTCCTATAGAAGCATTCCAGATGGATCGTTGGTATGGGAAAAATTAAATACCATAAACAGAATTGGGTGGGGTCGATTATTGGTTTTCCCGGATGTCCCACCCTAGACATCACATTCAGGGAGGCTAGTGGCCACCCCATCTTCATCCAGGGCACCGTGGATGAGTACCAGAAATATGTTTTTGACATTATCGTGCTTAGAAATGACAGAGTCAAATGCATTTTCACACATTTCTCTTCATGGTTGTTTTCTACGAGAAACTTTCACATTACGAAGCCTCACCAAAATGACCTGGATGCATGGGGGAGAGGTTGTGGTTTAAGAATGTACATTATAAATTCAATTTTATATTGTGGCTAGTCAGGAATAGGGAGCTACCGACCAAGGTGAATGTTTAGCATATGGGAATCATCTTAGCCTATAGGTGAAAATGTTGGAGGTAGTTGATAATTGAGACCATCAAACACCTATTTTTTGGGAGTGACTGGGTGTCTATGATATGGGGAGAGTTTGGGAGTTTCATGTGTTGGATGTAGTGGGAGTTTTCTATTGAGACCTTTCTTCAGCGCTAGTTTCAGGGGGCATGTAGCTCAGGTTCTGAGCGGAAGGCCAAACCCTTCCTCTTTGCAGCACGCTGTTGATGTTTATGGTCCTCTAGGAATGATGAGAGGGATATGGATTTTTTGGCATCCAACACAGGTATAATCCTTCAAACAAAAAACTTCTTTTTTGGTCTAGACATTCTTGTGTAGGGGCTAGAGAGATTCCTCACCCCTAAGTTATTTTATGGATTCATCTCTCATCCTGTGTTTGGCCACCAACATGGGGCAGGGTCGATGGGTCCAGTGGTATCCTCTTCATAACGGGCACAAACTCGATACTGATGGGTCCAATATTATGGGGATCATGCTTGTTGAAGGGGTGATCAGGGACCAACAAGGTTATTTCATTCTGTGGTTTTCATTTTATTATTGTTGGGGTGACTCTCTCCAAGCCTAATCACATGCTATTCTCACGGGGTTGCAGTTATGCGATCAAAAGAACATTCCCCGTGTTGATGTTCATACTGACTCACTTTTACTTCAAAATGCATTTTTTTTCTATTGGAAGCTCCCCATGGTCTATAGAATAATACAACAGGAGATGTAATAGAATAGTGAACAATCATAGTATTATTCTCCACACTTGGCATGAAGGTAATATTGTTGCTGATTTCTTGACATCTAAGGCGACCAATAGTGAGTGGATATCCATATTTTCTTGTCTTGGTTCATTTCCTTCCAATTGGATTCACTTCAAACAAGCTGATTCCCTCGGTATTCACTACTATCGACCTCTGTGAGTCCTTATCCACTGATATTAGTGTCTTTTAATTGTTTTCATTTATTTTAAATAAGTCATTAAAATTGATTTATTATCGTAGTATTTATAAGGCCATGACTTCTGAGGTTGGTTCTTGCTTGATATTATATTGAATGCATTTGTATTTGAAATTTTCAGACCTAATGAAATTTTTAATTTAATATTAAATGATAAAAGGGTAAATTGAAATGGTACGATCATGGATTCTGATTAGAATTCCATGAATGGTTTCATGTGAATATTGTACCATATTACATGTGTGACCCATTTGTTCCGAGTGATTCCAGGGATGAACTCAGTTGACATATACTCGCACCACACCTAGAGTTTGACCAGGTACCTGAGTGGATCGTATGGATGGGATTAGAGGATGTATTTGGTTTTATACTAGGATTACTACTATAATTTCTACATAATAATATCAAAATATATACTAAATTTATAAATTTAATATTTAAATTGAATGAATTATGATTTTTTTCCAAGAAAAGCACAAGAATGGATTCAGTCTTCTCTTATAATGGTTTAGATAATCTTTTCAAACAACTATTGTGCTTACATTCATATGTGGATTTCTGAGCTTATGGTGGATCCCCAGACATATATAATATAATGAAATTGATCTACTAATAAACCATAAATGATATTTAAATAGAAACTATTACTTGTATGTTTGTTTATTTTTTAGTAATTCCTCGCATATTGATTTAATTATAGTACATTGCATGTTATATAAATTCACTGATATATTTTCATGGACCTTGGGTGTTTTAATAATAGGATTTAATCTCACACCTAGTTTGGGCCATGTTTCTGGGACCAAGAAGATGATATTGTTACAGGTGTTAATAAGGTAATGTTCTCTTCTACAGGTATATGATATTCTATTTTGGAGAAGTAAGGAATGGGACCAAGACAAGGCTTGCTATTATTTTTATTTTATTCTATAATTGTTTCATTGATGGTACTTATATCATGTATTATTATAGTGTATCCTATTATTATTTCTACGAACATGTTACATAGAGCATCATCCTTTGTGTGAGATGGAATTTGGTTATTTTAATTATCAGTATTCCATTGCTTACTTCTATTTCATGGTATAAGTGATTACAATGTTGCATTATTATTATTTTGGCTATTTTACACTCTACCAATGAGGGATTAGTTTACCCACTATCACATCTATGCCCTCACTTCTAGTCGGTTGCCTCTGAAATTTGGGGAAATACAGTTGAGGCGATGTGGCCAACCTGGCACAGGGAACCTTTGAGTGACATCAAGATCTAGGATGATACATGTGTCATAAGAATAACTCCAAAAAAACATAACACATCCAAGAAGGAAGGTGAATGATGTATTTTGATCATTTCCTAGAATTTAATGAGTAATATCAACAGATGTTATATGAGATAGAAAATAATGTGGAAGGATATTTTAAAATCATTTCTAGGGTTAAATATCCTTTCTTATTTGAAATATGATATTTATAAAATATAACCTATTGAAACATATTTTCAATTGAAATATATTTTTAAAAAAAATTCTAAAAAACATTTTAGACTTGATAATAAATATTTAAATATTTGGCAGTGGGTAAGTTTGTACATGTTTTACAAGGTAAAAAGAACATTATTTTCGCATTGTAAAAACATTAGAAACATTACTTATTACGAAATTGAAAAGAAGAATCCATTGAAAACATTGTTAAATGAAAAAATTGTAGAAATTTATTTTAATGATTTTAAGATAATTATATAATATTCATAGTAAGGTTTTTTAGAAAACATTATTTTTAAGGAACATGGATTTCTGATCGATGAGTGGGTAAAGTATGTCTTTCATAAAAACACATTCTAAACTATATTTTGTACAAAATGTTGGAATTTTTTTTAAAAAAGTGAATATATCATGAATAAAATGATTATAAGAAAATTCATGAGTGCTATTGAGATATGGATTATAAAATTTCATCAAAAGAATCATAATCATTAATAATGTCAAAAAACGATGTGATTTTTTCAATAAACTCAAACTGAAAGGTTACATGAGATCATACGCTTCTTGTAAGAAAATGAAATTACATGAATAAAAAAATTACATTGAAATAATTTTATTAATTTTATTAAATTTAAATTTTAATCATATATAACTAGTTAAATAAGACAGGTGAATAAAAAACTTGTGTCTCAATGAAGGGAATTTGAGACAAAAACAATTTACCAATTTAGTAAATTTAGAAATATTAACCCCATGAAATAAAGATCAATGAATGGATATGTAAATAAAAATTAATTCATTTATAATAAAAATATAATACATCAATTGGATGTATAAACGCCACACAAAATGAATAGTTGTTTAATAATGTGTATCTCACAGAAATAAAAAATGATATGATATTATCATACCTTTTGTAATGACTCCCATAATACTCATTCAAAATAGTTTTATAATAAATATAAATATGTTAAAAATATATTAAAGGACTATATTATTACATAAAATACCATATATGGTTTCATCATGTCTTTATATTACCATCTTGTTAACAATTATATAGTAATGTTTAATATAGGGTATTATCCACTTTGTTTTTCCCATGTGTCATAATCGTTTATATATTTGTTATTTATATTTCTATAATGATTTTACATATATTAAACCATTATATAAATATAATTTACATTAAATATTTTTTTATTATAATTCTTTATTGTATATAGAAGTTGGTAAATAAATACAACATTCAAGGAGATGGTAAGTCGCACGTATGCATGAACGCAGTTACCATTTAATTATCATGTACAAAGAAATAATGAATGTGAAATATTTATATATATATATATAATATCATTAAATTATAATTAAAATTTTATATATATCATATAATTTCGATAAACCCATCCTTAATACATTCCATTTAGTGTGTTAATGAATCATATTGTTTTGAGGGGTCGAGACTCCACACTTCCTAAAACGAAATTATCATATTTTAACAAAATGGGTTGTAAAAAATATATATATTATAAAATTAATAAATAAGATTAAATACATAATAAAAATTACCATATATATATATATATTACAAAATTATTTCCACCCTTAGAGGCAGTATAAATAATAAAACAATCATCGTTTTCTGAGGCCGAATTTCACCGTACACATAAACAGTATGTCCATTATCCAATTGATAGAGGTGTGTGTAAATGTAGGCATAACCCTTATCATAAAAAAATACTAGTATATTTTTTATATTTTTTTTCTATAAAATTATGTAAAGATTCTATTTGAGGTGGTGAGGAAGTAAAAAAAATTATGAGATCTTGAGAGAAGATGTTACCTATTAATCAAGTAACTTTTTTTGGTTTGTGGCATAAGGCTTCCTTGGAAGAATTTTTAATAATAAAAATTCATAGTGGAGGAATTAAGCGATGTTTGGAAGCTTAATTTTAAGATCATGGATGATCCAATTTTGTTTTAGAGGTGTTTAGAAGAGAGAGAGTTGGTGATATTTTATAGAGAAGGGAAAAGAGTCATTTTGTATTTTTATTAACATGTTAGGTGTACCATTTTTATATTTAAAAAAAGTAATAAAAAACTCAATTTTTATTGTTAATGAAATAATATTTTCCATTAGATTGGATTTTTAAATGTTTATATGTCATTTTGAGTCATAAATTTACGGCTCAGTCCCTAGTTAAGATTAATTTTACCTTAATCGAGGTAATTCATCCAATTTACTACAACTAATATTTTTTTTCCAAAACAAAGTTTAGCATATAAAAAATTATAAATCATTCTGATTAAAAATATTGAAAATATTTTTACAAATTATTATCACATAAATGATTGAAATTTATATTACATTTAACTCGTAGTCAGGTCGACAATGTCGGTTTTTAATGTAAAAACATTCAAATTTTTTATATGTTTTTATAACCAATTTCAATGTAAAATTTATCTCAATGACCTAAATTTTATTAATTTATAAAAAAATTATCTAATTAATATTTGAGAACTTATTTGAATATAATATAACATTATAAATAAAATATATTTAAATTTAGTTCTGAATTAAAATTCAGTATGTTTAACTATTTATTAGAAAATTAATCCTTATAAAAAATCACAATAAATAATCAAAACCCAAATTTCATGTTTCAATTTAAAATATGATGTTTATTTTGAAATATTAATTCATTAAAATTTCAAAAATTTGGATTTAAAATTTGTTTTCCAATAAAGTGCAGTAAAACAACATTTATAACAAATTATTTGGTTTTATGCAAAAAATTCGGTTTCTTCATATCTTATGAATATAAAATATGTTTGATGAATATAAAAAATGTTTGATTTAATATATAACTTATATGTAAAATTAATATCACTCACTTGGTTTAAAAGGTTTTATTTTTTTGGTAAAAACAACATTGTGACTATAAAATAGTAATATTTTTCATTCATATTTAATAGGATTTTATATTAATTTATAATTAATTGAAACCTATGAATTCATATTATATTTTTTAATACCAAATATTTTTATAGATTAGTTAATACCACCAAAAAATTATAATTTAACAAGCTTGTTGATATCTTCATATTTTAAAAAATAACAATTTAATGATATACTATTGTTTAGTAAAAATTGGTCATGTGTGTTATGCAAACCATTGAGGAATGAAATTTTTGTATGTAACACAAGCTATCTTTGGTGTTGAATTTATATCAACATAACATTAATGTTGAGTGTAGTTCATTCTTAACACGGTGTTGCATATAACAGTAGTCTAACATAGTGTTTTAATATAATATAAAGTATTTTCAGTGTTATGTGAAATGAAAAATATAAAAAATATTAAAATAAGGAAATCACAAAATATCTGGGTGCTTCATTATAACCCTTTAAAATTTATTTTCCCTTTAAATTCAAGTTTTTTATCAATGGTTAATTACTTAAATGATTCATTCATAGAAACCCACATCATAAAAATACATATTAAGAATTTTCTTTAAAAAGGGAATCTTTGAACCACAACGGTCACCTAACATAACATATTACTGGGTTTTCATATAGGGGAATACAGGTGGGAAGAGAAAACATTGAAATGGAATAAAAATATAACTATAAATTTTGTATAGATAGTGGTAGAGAAAATATTCGGGGGAAAGATAACAATTAAAAAGACATAAATATGAGATGAACAAAGGGACCATCTGTTTCATCCGAAATGGAGGTACTATGATAATTTTTTTTGTATTCAACATCATTTTCCTAAATTTAACTATTTTTCATGAAAATATATACTTTCATGATATTAGGACAACCAAACCCTTTTTTGTTCCTTGATCCAATTCACACCATTATATAAAAAGAATGGTGAATTTTTCATTCCCAGTGTAGTAACAGCTTATGAGATCTATGATATTCTTTCACATATTTCATTAGATATCATCAACAACATGTTTTTCTAATAGGGTATCAAATTTTAATAAATCCTTCCATGGTATGAAAATAATATTATATAAAAAACATAATCCAAATTGTATCATAATCATTCCATAAATTGTTAAAATCAAAACCCTTCTAAGAGGTGAAAATTAAATTAATTAGAATGAAATTCATTAAATAAGAATAATATTGATCCACATGATTGTCATAACATACCAAACATGTGAATAAATTCGTCATATATTCTCTTGAAAACATGTTGAAAATCTATATTTCCATAAAACCTTATTAAAAACATCAATGATTCCAAAAGATCATTCCCCCTTTATTCCTTAAATAGCCTCTTATATTTTAAAAAAAACTTATTTATTGGAATCTTGGGTTCGTCCTTATAAATATATAAAATCAATATAATTTTTTCAATCCAAAAATCATGTAGAATGATAATCAATTCTTATACTCATAAAAATATCTACGGAAGGATCATCAATATTTTCATAGATCTTATTTTTATAAAATTCCATGGTAAATTCCCCATTATAGAGTTACTCTATTACAATGGAATGATTAATCAATTATTATTGAATATTCTTTCCCTTTTCTCATTTTCTTTAGAGCTCGATGGAAATTATCAGCATTATTAACCCTTGGATTTGAGCAGTTTTTGGAGAAATTATCAAACTCCATGAAATTGATACACTGAATTGTGGGAGGATCATCTTGAGGAGTTTAATCATTATGTACTTAATTATATAACTTCTTTTCCATCAGTTAAGTATTCAGCTACTCTATTTCCTTCCTTTACACACTTAATAAATTTAGTAGTCCCATTAAGACAATCCCCATCATGCTTTATTCCACATTTAGACCATAATGGAAGGCTCATATTCTTATCTTCATTGTTTTTTATTGTCATTTGAACTCAATCTTCATCTTTTTGTTAAAACCATGAGATTTATACATAACTCCAACATCCATTTAAACTTTTATTAGAAAAAATGTAATATAATCATATCCAATAAATTATCTTATATAAAAAACCCTTCTGAGACTTGGATTTAGTCCACTGAAGAACCTATCAACCTTAAATTCTAGTTGGGAGAGAATTCCAGAAGCATACCTCACATGTATTATGAAATTAGCCTCATATCCATCAAAAAATTCATCATCCTTTTGCTTCAAATCAAAAAACTACATATCAATATTCATTCAAATAGAACCTATAAATTATGTAGTAATGAATATGTTATTGAACTCATCCCAATCCATGGATTCAATTTCATCGTTATTCCTTGTATTCTTGAATAGATTCCACAACTGGTCTACATCAACATTTAACCGATAAATAGGAAAAATGATATGCTAATGATCCAAGTACTAGAGAATAGAGAATAGCTTCTCAATGGTACTAATCCAATTTCTAGAAATAATTGGATCCAAATACCTACTAAAATCGGGTGGATATTGCCTAATGAAGGACTCAATAGAACCTTGTTCCTTCCATAGATTACATGGATGGTTATCCTGATTCATATCTTAAGAATGCTTCTTTAGAATAGCAATGAGGTTTTCATTTCTATATCCCAAATCATTTGGATCCTTAGGAGATTAATTGTTCCATTGTCACACACATTTATCATTAAGTTGGTTCCTTAGGGACTTATTTACTAACTAAATCAAAAAAACATGAAGTAAGAAACAATTATCATAGAGGGGATCCACATAATCAAGAAAAGTCACCTATAGGACATCAAAATTATGAAACCTTACTTAATATATAAAACATTATGTTTATCATTAGTTATTCATATTTAAAATATATTTAAAACCTTCATGCTGGTTCATGAATTGTTTTTTATTTCCTAAAGAATATCCCCACCGGGAGTATCAAACAAGGTGTGCAGCAAGTCCCGTTGTCATGTATCAGATTACCCTGAGTTAGGTCCATAACATATTTTCAATGTTGTTACTAATTGGTATACCTATTCCAAATCCATATATAGTTGTTCTATACAGATATGAACTTATTTATAACTAACCAGTCACTCTATCCTTTACCAAAAATTCTATATATTCTCCTAAACATTTTCTATGCATTATAGTTATCCTTAGAGACATACCAAGGCATATCCTTAGAATTATACCTAGGGATATTCTATGGTTTTCTCATCATAGTTTCCATAGGATGAATAATCCCTTCTTTAATACCAACTATAGTTACCAAGCCTTAACATATATGGATATCATACCATTTCAAATGAATATTCAATATATTACATTTATATATTCCTGAGGACAGTAATAGTTTAGTGTCTAGGGAAACTTGGAAACAAAATATTATATCCCGGTGAAAGATATTAAACATCTCTCATAATTATATCCAAATTTTGTACTTCAACCACGAATAATTCATCATAAGCTAGGGAAAGGAATCATAATGAAGGGTGAGATCATATTCTCAATAAGGGTAAATAATGTAAATTTGAAAGAATAACATTAAAATATGGTATATAAATTCAGCATAATATTTCAATATCATATAATTAATATTATATGTCATAATAAATTTTTTCACATTCTATGATAGGTATTATAATATTATTCAAATAACAATTCATGAAATCACAACATAGAAATAACACATCAAATTTATGGAATACATATAAGAATAGAAAATTTTATCTCGACACTTCCTTCCAAGTCCTTTATAACATGTATGGATTGGGATATTACCCATGTACCAACTTTGGGATTGGGTGAACAACCCATGAACACTCTTACATATAGTTTTGGGAAACTACCCAGGTACCTTCTTGTATTTGGGATTGGGCCATAATCTGTGTACCCCTTTACATTTAGGCTTCCCCTACAAGTCATGTATCATATTATTTTAGTGATTAGGGTCAAACATTTGTACCCGATTACTTTATGGATTCGGCTACAACACATGTACCTACTTTTTTTGGCTTGGGATATTATTCATGTACCCATTGAGATCATATATAACATATCATTAAAAAATTAATTGGAGGGATATTTAGGATCCACCCATCTCATAAAAAATTCATTCATACATGTTCCATAGGCTAATAAAACATTGACCATATCATAACCCATTAAAATTGATAGTGTTGATAAACATCAAATTAGAAACCATTAAATGAAATAGGTATCATTAAAATTTCATCACCTCATAACCTTTGAACAGATATAGGATTTTCAATCAATTCCTGAAAGTATAACTCATGAAAAGAAGAGGGTTTCGAAAGTATAAAACTCATTGAACTGAAAAGGATTTCAAATAAATCATTACATAAAATCATAAGCCATTAAATAAATATTATTAAGGTAACATTTGAATAATTTCATATAAGTACATGAGTAACATCACCATGTTTTATCCTATATGGAAAATATCTTTTAACGGTGTTTCTTGAAAATATTTACTGTGGTTAATATACATTGTTATTTGAAAATTGATCATTTAAACCTAAAACCTTTTTATAACAATATTCTATGAATTATAATTTATATTTTTTTCAAAATTATCCTTTTATAGCTGAAAATAAATAATACAATATATGATTGAGGGTTAGTACATACATGTCGTATATATTAAAAAGAATATTCCCTTTTTACTGTATGAATGATTGAAAAATGTCTCATTGAGAAAGTGACAAGATTATTTCATTGAAAACATTTTTAAAAAAAATAAGTTAAAAATATTATTCTAAATAATTATGTATTATTCTATAATAATATTTTTATCCCTTTTTAGAAATAATTTTTTCAAAGGAACATATATTTCGGGCTGAATGGAGGGTAATATAAAAATTTCATAAAAACATATTGTCAACTATGTTGTGTAAATTTTTTTTGAAAAATTGAATCAATATATGAATAGATATAAGTTAAAATTATTTAATAAAATTCATGAGTTATCCTTAGTGATGTATCATCATTTTTCTTCCAAAGATGAATAATCAATAACTATTTAGAAAAGCGATGAGGTTGTTTCAAAAAACTCTTACAACTTAGTTACATAAGAGCATACTATTCATGTAACAAAATGAAATTACATGAAGAATAAGATTTAAAAAATATAAGTATATTAATTATATAAATTTTCATTTTTCATTATATACCACTTGGTAAATAAGACTGGTTCATAAAAAAACATGTGTCTCCAAGATGAAAAATTGCGGAAAAACCTACTTTACTAATTTTGTAAATGTTGAGACATTAACCCCATCAAAAAAATATCACATGATGGATATATAAATAACCAAAAATATAATTATAATAAACATATAATACATCTGTGGGAATTATAGACACCACAAAAATGAAATCTATGGTGAATAAAGCATGTATCTCATAGAAAAAAAATGTGGTATAAAATTCCCTTACATTGTACCTTGACACTCATAGTAATAATTCCAAAATACAATATAAAAAGGTATAATTTTCTTATAAATGTATTAAAGAGCAATATTATTACTTATAATACCATATATGGTGTCATTTTGGTTTTATATTACATGAATATTAAAAATAATGCCTTAAGGTTCCACTAAGGGTAATATCTGCTCTGTTTTTTGGCATAAGTCTTAATTTTTTTTTATATTTGGTCCTTATATGTATATCATGAATTTCCAGAATTTAACCCATTATTTTTAATATAATTTATATTCAGTATATTTTTATTATAATAATCAATTTTATATATAATTTTTTAATGTAATACATCATTCGTGAAGACGGTATGATGTATATACACAAGAACAATATTTTCATTTGATTTTAATGATGAAAGAAAGAAATAAAATGAAATATATATGTATATTTATAAAATATAAATAATTTTTTATTATAGTTATATATATTTCATAAAAATACACTAAACACATCCTTAATAATTTCCACATCGTGTGTGACCGAATAACATCGCTTTGAGGGGCGGTAGTCCACGATTCCTCAAATGAAATTATCATTTCTACAACAAATCACTAGTAAAAAGAAAAGTGTTTGAAATGTAATAATGAAGATTAAATACATAATAAATATATTATATTTTATTTAAAAACATATTTTCTATCATAATGTCAACTATGGCCTGCAATACTGAAAATATAAAAATCATTGTCTTGTGAGACGGAAGTTAACCGTACACAAAAACATTATGTTTATTACCCATTAAATGGAAGATTGTGTAATTTTAGGACTAATACACAGAATAAAATCATTATAGTATATTTGAGATACTGTTTTTTATCAAATCACGGAATAAAATGAGTGGATAGGTGTATAAGGAAAATAAAAAAAAGGATCTTTAGAGAATATGTTAACTCTTAATTGGGTAAATCCTTTTGTTTTTTCCCATACAGATTCCATGGAAGACCTTATACCCAATGTAATGAATCAAGGTGTATGGGGGGGTTTTTTAGATGTCTATTTGGAATTTATTGGGTGTATATTAGTTTGCTTAAATGTGTGATGAAGAGGTATATGAGGTGGCCTTTTATACCGAAGGCAAATGACTCACTTGGTATTTTTCATAACATGTTTGGTGTATGCACATTTTTAAATAAATTATAAAAACAATTTACATAAATCAATAAATTGAGATTAATGTTAATAAAATTTATTTTTTACATGTTTCTAGGGCATTTTGGGTATTAAATATATGGTTAAATCTTTTCTTAAGATTAATTTTACCTTAATCGATGTAATTAATTTTAATTATTATCACTGTTTGTTTTAGTCAAAAACTAATTTTACCTTATTATAAATTTTAAAATATGATGACTCCAAATATTAAATCCATTTTTCAAAATTCTAATCACAAAAGGGGATGTAATTAATTTAAATTTCATCCCACGGTTAGGTCGACAATGCAGGTTTTTAATGTAAAAACATTCAAAAGATTTCTATGTTTTATACCACATTGAAAAGTAAAACTGGACTCTCTTAAATAAATTATTTTAATTGATAAATATATTTTCTAAAAATATTTTAATCAAATTTTAAATATAATTTTAACTTCTAAATAAATTATAAAAAAACTAGTTTTGAACTAAAATTTAGTATTTTTAACTATTCATTAATAAATAAAAACTTACAAAAAATAAAAAAATATCAAAACCTAATTTTTATGTATCTTTTAAAAATTTGAATTTAACTTTAAAATTATATATTTATAAATTTACCATAATTGATATTTAAAATGGGTTCTTGATTTAAAGGAGGTAAGAAAACATTTATAAAAAAAATAATGGTTTTAATCATAAAATTGGGTTTGTCCTTATCTTATGTCTATATAAGTTATTAAATGAATATAAAAATATTTCATTGAATATATAACATATTTATTACATTATAATCACACCCTAGTGTTAATTATTTCTATTTATTATCTTAACATAGCTTTGTGACTACCAAAATATAAATATTTTACTTTACATTCAATCATTTTTCTTTTTCATTTCTAATTAATTGGTAAAAGATAAGTTGATATTATATTTTGTAAACCATATATTTTTTTTAAATTTGTTAATATTATTCATAAATACTATTTTAATGTCTATTACATATCTTATTAATTTAAATAATATCATTATATTGATATACTATTGTTCCGAAAATGCTGGTCAAGCATTTTGCAAAATGCATCGATGGTAGTCATTGTTTCATATAACAGAAGCTAACCTCAGTTTTCTTTGTAGAGAATGATAAAATATATGTTTCTTGTAGTGATCTATTAACAAGGTGTCTCATATAATGCAGTACAATCATATTTCATTAATATTAAATAAACCATTATCAGTTTTGCGTAAAATGTAAAATATCAAAAAAATTAAATTAAAAAATTAATTCACAAAATCTCATAGTGTTATATTACATCAATCATCCAAGGTACGAGTTGTTTCTTTCAACATTTATACACCTCAATCCATAAACCATACTTGATGTCTAAGGTTCCATAAGTATCCAAAACCATCCATATCCCTTGAGAAGGATACATGGATTCATATGACTATATTCGTGACTATTCATGTATGCATATCGCTCCATCCTATGTGAATATGCCCATCCACCCAATATGCCACTCTATTAAAATTTCATTTCGATCTTCAAGAGCCCTAACATCAAATTGTTAGAACTCAACACATTAGTGTGGTCGGAACTACCCCTTGTATGATTTCCAATATCATCACTCATGGATTATGGACCTCTAATTATGGATTTAAATATTTTCATCTCCCACTCATAAGGATATTTGGGTACTCATGACCCTGGGTATCCTAATTAGGATATTCTGTATCATTCTCTATATTATGATAATTTTTTCACAACCAAAACATACATGTTCTTTGGTCAGTGATATAGGACATTAACTTATATTATATAATGATCCAAATCACAAAACCAAAAACTGATAGTAAAAGATACAAAAAACATGTTCGGTTGAAAAGATAAAAATATAGGAGTAATAAAAATTACGGTATTTCCTCTCTAAACTCTTCGTCTTTAGAGTGTAGGAAAAAAATACCAGTTTAAAGAAATATGGAATGAATCTCATTGGGCTTACACTGATTCCAAAGTAAAATCTACACAAAGCTCGTTGAACCCTCTGGTTGATGAAAAAGATAAAGAAATTATTTTTCACATCTCCTCACTGAGAGATTGTGTTTTGAAGGATGTGACACAACTTTTGGGTGCTCGAAACATTCTTTGATATTAAAAATTCCATAAATAACACATCATGATTTTAGTTCCTTGGCTCAACAAAATCATACATGCCCCATGGAATGGGTACCCAGCTTCATGAGACCATTTTATTAACTATGCATGTATGCCTATGGATCCTGCATATGCACATATGGTCATCATCCAATTGTATCACTATTCAAAGTAGGACTTCTAATCCTTGTGAGATCTGACATCCCTATAGAAAAACCTAACACCTCAGTGGGTTTTGGGTTATTCCTAGTATGACTATACCATATCATACTCATAAATTATTCACTTTATACCATAATCAGTGATCCTTGTACCAAACTATTCATGTGGATTCGTTATCTTTGAGGTTATGTTACTATGTTTTGTACCCTAAATTAAGAATGTAATTCGACACTCCATTATAAATCCATTGATTACCCACACCTAATGATTTTAAAAAATATGACATAGGGTTCAATATTAAAAATTTTATATATGATATTCCATATGGTACAATACCCTTCATTGGTATATTTATTTGTATACCCAACATCACCATCTAGACATTTAAATCTAAATAAATATTTTAGAGAACAAAGAAAATATTGGAGATCATATTTGACTGATGATGATATCAAAACGTAGCCATGATCAAACAACTAAACAAATGTAGTCCATGGATGAAATTAGATTCAATTCTTGTGAGCCCCAGGAACATGATAGTACAACCAGGAATATCAGGGTGTCATGGGTCATATTTGGTATGTCTGCCCAATGTTATTCTCATTGACTTAAAATTTTCGATTGCGATTTGTATCACCGACATTCCTACTAAACAGGTATACATAGTATCCCTTTTTTACCCTCATCTATCTTTATTCCCATAAACCTTCCCTAACCCTTAGAAAATAGTGGAGACCAGTGTTTTGAAATGCTACCAAATCATTATATCTTTTTCCTACTAACCAGTGGAACCACCACTTTGTATTAAAGAATCTCTATTCTTCCTGAGGCATGGAAACACCATGGATGTTCTCAAAATATCATTATGTTTTGGGTAATTCGTTGAATTTAATCCCCGTATTCTAGGGTCATTTTAGATTTCAAGATAGTATGACATTTAATTAAACGAAATCCAAAGACCCGAGATAAAAGATCCTAAACTAAAGCAATAGGTGGTCTGAGATAAAATACCATAAATTAAATAATTAAATGGTATAGGTTAAAATACCCTAAACTAAATCAATTGAAGGATTGAGGTAATATAAATTAAAATAAATTCATTGATTTTTTGGGATAAATAACCAAATACTAATGTGATAGAAGGTACGAGCTAAGAGACCCTTGACTAAAGCAATAATAGGTTAGAGATATGTGACCCAAATATAAAAAAATATAAACTCTAATCTAATGGACACTAAATTAAATTGATAGATGGTTCAAGATAAAATAATTTAAACTAAAATTATCGAGTTTCATGCTAAATTTCCGTAAACTATAATGATTGCGGTCTGAGATGAAACAACCTAAATGGAATAAAAATTTGATTTTGTCTAAAAGAAAGGAAAATGTTGTAAGGACAACTATATGTATTTATAAAAAAATCATGTTACACTCTCTAATAATATAATCCTTGAAAAAAGATATAGGAATATCTCTCTAGGACATATATCCAACCCAAATGATCCTTCTAGGAATCTGGTGATCTCAATAGAATTTGAATAGATATATCAACAAAGAATATCGTGGTGTTTGGTATTAATGATCACTTCTTGTGAAGAATCGATTTGTATTTAATGTTCATATCCATACAAGCATGTATACTTGATGTTATAAAAAGGATGAGTATAATTTGTGATTCATATACTGTATTATCTGAAAAATATTATTCAAATCATGAATAAAAAAACCAAACAACACAACATAATGTTTAGAAGAACTGTTCACTGACAACGTACTAGAGGAAGAATCCCCACATACAAAATTCAATCTCATAAAAAAACGTTATAATTAATTGTTGTTAAATTACCACTCCATGATATCATGTGCCAAGAAGAACCCATGAAATATAAAATCCTCTACTCTAGAGGGCTAAAATATTTGCGTAACTAGTCAAAAACTTTGTTTATGATTCCAAAACTCACTGAATCTATTTCTCCCTAGAAACTATTTCAATAAAGACTTTATCTTCAATGTCAATAAGTCCATCATTCTCCAGAGTAGTCTTATATAATATTTGAATTTCATGTTGATATCGAGATAGATCAACTCGAATACATTTTAGTTTAGACTGAAGATGGTTAGATTCAAGCTTCTAATAATTAAAAACATCTCATTGAGCAGCTACCCCACCACACACTAGGATGTATCATTTACTGTCTTTTCTCAATTTTTCATAACTGAGGAGTCCTCAATAACTACCTCCCATGATTCAATGTCCCTATTATTTTGCCTCATATACATCACCTCCTTCACCCATACATGAATAGAGGTATAATCAATTCCATCCTAACCAATGGTACAAAACATAAATCAAAGGTGGAACAATCCATCCTTCAAATCCTCTGAGGGTTTTTCAAAAACTAGGGTCTAAATCTCCATTCACATGTTTCAGATGATTGACATATAAAATGATAGACACCCAAGGCTTTGATCGAAGACAATATTGGGATTGAAAAAATTTCACATGACATACTTCTCAGGTAAAGTGTTGTGATCATAGTCTTTGTTGACGAGGTAAGAGAGCTAGCCTCTCTATTGGTTAATCTAGTTTAGAGAACCCATAATTAATAAGGGATTAGATACTTTTAACATATAACTAAAAAAGTATCCACAATGCGCCTATGGGTTTACCATTCAAACGGTAAATAATATGGTATCACTAGTTAATTGATGGATATGAACGATGTGAGAAACATACACTTCTCAGTCACTTCACTTGTGATATCCACTACCCCAACCCTATCTTCAGGTGAAGAAGAAAATCCTTCTTGTGATGCTCAGCTTTTTGAATCTTTTTTTTTTGTTTCCCAATGACTCACTTCACTCAACACCCTTGGGAACAACAGAAACTAAAGATAATATCAGGACATATGACAGAAATAGAAAAATATTCTTGCCTTGAAAATTTATTCACCTTATCATAAACTCATTTCCATTAAGGCTGACATAGTAGAGGAATAGATACATGTTACATGTTCCATTATCCTCCATAAGTGTTTCCACTCTCTCTAGATCAGGTGGTGTGATCACTGAGTCATCTGCAGTAGGAAGTGGAAACGATTGATCATGCACCTTATCGCCCACTTATTCTTAGTGGGATGAACCCAACCACAATGTTCCTTCCAATGAAATAGAATGTGCACTAGTCTACTCAGATGTAGATAAATAATAATTCTATTGATATTAGAGAGGACATATGCATTTTTTTTAAATGAGGATGTTTTTATAGAATAATAGATAATCAGAATGGGAAAAATTCAACACATATTTTAGGATTCTAGAAGATAAGACCCTAAAAATTCATGTTGAATCCTTTTCCAATTCCCTTCAAGGTCAGGCTCTTTGAAATTTGATTATACTGAAATCATTACTCTGGAAGTGGAAATTGTAGACCTCATATATGAAAGTAGGCACAAGGACCCCTCATCATCAGTCCATTAGTCACTACAAAATTCATATCCCATGGTTGTACAATGGGGATTATATTCATGGGATGGAATAACTCGGTGAGATTCAACATCCCCCCCCCCTATATCCACATAACAAAAAGGAAATTAGTATAGTCATATGTGAACCCCAACCCATTAAACATTATGGTGAGTTTAGTCATACCAATTCTTCTAAGGGTTATCCCAATCCATTCATGTCTTTTTTAGTGTACCGCACACCACTATTCTGTGAACCAAAGGTAAATAGAAAGACCGATGCATAATGCTTTCCAGAATATTGTCATGGTCGTAGATGAATCCCCTGAATTTTTATAATGGTAATTTAATGTAATAACTAGAGGGGAGGTGACATTGGAAAACCCCACTATTGTATATCTGAGGAAATAATGATACCCAACTCTCCATGCATGAGAATGATTTTTTTCAAATCTAGACTCTAATGAATGAAAAGGTTAAATTATTAAACTCTTTATATTGTAAGAAAACATCTATGCTACCCAGATAGCCTAGTACAATCCAATTTTATTCAAATCATCTCTGATATCAGAAGTGATGTGTTATACCTAGAAGGGACAAACTAAGTCCATCCTACAATTACCTATTGATTGGATGTCTGAGTATAAAACTAACATAATTTCATATTAGAGGTGAACTACCGAATTACATAAAGGTATATGTGAAAATCCTCACCAGGATCATAATTGGCCCCTTCAATGTATATGGTAATGAGTTTCATTATATTTCCATCATCACGGAATCCCTTGGTGAAAAAGTACGCCAATGAATGATATTCACATGGAATGTGTTGTGGGTTTTCCGAACATAATAATATGGTATAAATGATGAATATTGCAGAGGAATGGGATCATCATCAATATGAACAAACCTGTAAAGTGGAAGGAAGTCTAAAAAATGATTTTAAATGTGTTTTAATCCCATAAAATTTATCATGATCGGATTAAGTGACCTAATTTCATGATGACTAGTTGGATCTTCACTATCCAAAATAGTAATTTTAATGGCTATCACTAGGTTTTCCACCCTCTTCAATGTTTTTGAAATAATAATGATGAGAATAAAAATCCATTTGAACAAAAGTTAGTGGAAAATGTTAGAAAGACGAAATAAAATCTTTTCAAATGATAATAAATTCAATTCTGGTGGCATCATGTTCTTCTCAAAAATAAGGAAAAACGTTTTTGAATCACATAAAGGATTCATGAACCACATAACTCTAGAAGATCTCCAAGGTTGTATAAAATGACATGGAATAATTCAATAATGTGACCCCTTTGAGGACTCATGACTGTGTGACCTGTACATGGTCACACAAGTGACATGATATCTAAAAGATCAGGAGATCAATCCATTAGATACCATAGAACCCTTAAGATAATCACATCCCCATGAACAACGTTTAAGAACCTATAAAGTGGTTTCATGGAAGGGTCACATGAGTAGTTATTATTTGAATGTCTTGTGGTGAAATTATTTGATAGAATTAGGTCATGATAGATCTGGAGAAGTTATTATCCATTGAATTAAGCTATCCTATAATCCCATATTTAAAGTTCATCCCTCAGAATACCACGAATCACCTAATAAATTGAATGTCACACAAGACATTGATTCTCACTAGTGTCTAAAAATGATGTAGGAATTTAATATCCTTAGAAATGAGACCTTTTTCCCACAGATTTCTCTCTTGAGGGGTAATTTTTTGATGCCTATGAAATGAGAATTTTAATTTTTACAAAGTTAGAAATAACAAAACAAGGTTACAATTTTCCCCAAAGGAAAAGGAAAAAGAAGATGACCAAAGACTAAAGACTCGTGTAAGACTACGAGAGGCATGTGATCGCATGATGAACAATCAGTCGTGAAGATAAAAATGTGTATCACATAGTCTATGTAATGTCCCAAAACACTCCTTAATCAATTAATTATTCTCCTGTGATGGTTCCACTGATTGTTGTGGATGGTGAGGTAGTAGCCGGGTGAGCTCCCCCCTGGTCACACGGCTTGACAATGGGTGGATTCCTAACAACCCATCCAAAGTCCTCTAAAAATAAGATTAAAATATCTATATTATAGGAACCACTTATGGTATTAACTCTCATGAGACACATCACCTCAATGGATATGGATTATCCTTGACAACACTAAAAAAACACATGACATCCCCTATCATTGTAAAATAATAAAGATAATAAAAAAGAGTTGGAAAGATACTATAACAATTATAAATATCATGTGACCCACACATGAAGACCAATGAGACACCGAATGAACCTGATGAAATTTTTTCCTCATCTGTGAAAATCTTGCTAGCATGTCAACCACATCACACGAGCAGCCTCAAGTATGCCAAGGTGACCATGCTCCTCCTGCCCTTTGGCTATGCGAGAAAAAAGATGGAATTGTCCATGAAATGATCAACAATATCAATTAGTCCTTTGTTTGTCTTGTGAAACATCACCAAGAGATGGTATTATTGACCTCTAAAGCACTCGTTAAACCACACAACACCCACATTTTTTAAAATAAAATAAATTAAATTAAGATGGGAGAAGGAGGGAGCCTCTAACGGTGTTAAAAGTCCCACAACTTGCTAAGATGTTAGTGTCAAATACTCATAAGACCTATTAAAATAAAATTTTATTTCATAAAGAAACCCTTTTAGTCCATCCATGCTTCATTGAATTTCATAAAAAAGTACACAGATATCATGGGAAGGCCTTTTGACAGGCATCATGCTCCCACGAAGGACATGGACTTGTTTATTTGACAATATGAATGTTTCATGGCATCTCCACATGGCTCAAATAATCCCAATTAAATGTTAATAATATGCTAAATGCGGAATTTAATGGTAGTTTTCATGGTCACTCAAACATAGGGGTCTCCCCCAGAACAACCTGTTTCATGAACTCGGGGAGAACATGATGCCGAAGCCCTACAAAAACTCCATCACATATTTGTTCTATATTAAACATGAAAATAGGTGAAAACTGGGGTGGTGGGTCATATAAATCACCCACCACACCATTAATAATTCACCACTACTATGGAGATGAATGTTTCACTTTTTTCATCTAGACGCACTAGTACACTATGCACCAGATCAGGTTTCCCGTAAAAGTTTATATTGGGATAATGATTTATTCCATCATGTTACATCTGATGAACCGACAGACCGATCATGAAACATGTGTAGGCACATTGGGTTATTTATATAGATCATTTGAAAGAATTGATTGAGGAAATTAGAGGAATATCCCACATATCTATTAGATCGCATGTGACTGAATATAAGATAACACTGAAAAAATCTATGTCATTCTCAATATAATGGATATAACAAAGATAAAAATGAATGTGGATTACATGATCATAAATTATTCTTATCCTCATACTCTTCACATGATCCACACAGGTAATGAGATAACATTAAGATGTTTCACATAGATCCTGTGACATTTCATTGGAATACTTTTGGATCATGGAATGTCCTCCATAGATGAGAGCTAAAGTCTCATGGAAACCCTCAGACATGACTTCAAAGTATTTTGAAACCATCCATGATATCCATTCAAGTCTTGAGATATCCATGCAAGGATTTTCCTGATCCATATAGAAGAGACAATGCATATAATAATAGTCCCACAGTATCACCACATCAATTCAAATGGCTCGTACGATATCCCTTGGCCAGGCCAAATATGTTTCACGATGTCGTAATGACATGTTATCTATGACATGTGGAATCCTCTAAAACAAGTGGCATTGACTCTTAATATAACCTCTAGAAGATTCAAAAAACACTTATAATAAAACAAGGTAACTTTAGATAGATATAAACATTCCCTCAAGGCATGATAGATAGGATCATGTGATGGTTTTTCAGTCCAATTGGTCATGTCTTGTGACTTCCTCTGGAAAAGTCATTATAAATCATGCAAAAAACATCAACCATGTAATCTAGGTTTGGAGAAATCACTTGGAAAAGTCAATTGAATACTGTAATCAACTTTGTAAATATCTGTAAAACACTCTCCCACATTTCATGTAGACAATAAAGGCCTAGAATGTGGAAAATCAATGAATATAATCCAGAAATACATGCCAGATTTCAGGGAAACATGGGGCTTGATTATATTATCCTCCATTTATGTGTAATACCCAATTAACTAGGCACCCTTAGTGGGTAATCCCCAATAAGGGAACTATGATGAATCTAATTACGGCCTTAACCATGATACATTGGAAGGATCCTTATAACCATAGATATATATAAAAAACTAAAAGGGAACTCATAGTATAAAAGTCTCGTATCCATAAGTAGTGAGACTGATCATTTGGAATCCCTTGTTTTCCACACCAAGAATAGATCATGTGGGCTTAGGGAGTTTCAATAATCATGTAAATTTTAATATAAGCCTCTATTAGAAAAAGGGAAATTTCATTATGTATGTGATGACTATAGATATAATATCATGTTTCTCACATGAAAGGGAAACACCAATTTGTAATAACAGACCAATTGAACTATGAAGACTCGGATTCTAGAAATAACCAACATACATTGAATTCCTTATTAAGAATCAATCCAAAACTAAAATAGGAGTACACCTCAATATAGTCTCCCCATATCTCCAAAATATCTACCATCGAGACAAAATCATTATGATGGTATGATCATTCATCTTCATCCCTCATTTCACCGTGAAACCAGTTGCACATTGAGTGGTTTGATTCATATTATAAGCAATATTTATAGGGAACCATTCAAAATAATTAGAGCATAATCAAATTGGATTCCACCTCAGAGTATATTCCTCTAAGTATCTGAAATTGAAACAATCAGAACCCCATAATTCCATTATGATGATCATTCTTATTCATCTCTCTATGGACCAAATGAACAACAGAACAATGAAGACTCTGATACCTACCATATACTGAGAACATAGGACAAGTCCATGAGGTCTTAGATCCATATTAAAACATAATATGTTCTATCAAAATACCTAATTCCAAATTCCATTGGTAAAGAGTTTGATCACTTTCTATCCCATGTTTCTGACATAGATCATGGATCACTTGGTCTTAAGGAGCTGCAGTGAACACATCAATGGAATCTTGAGTCTCCACCAGCTAGGGAAAACACATTATGTAAGACCCAATGAGTGGTGTAATAAAAATATATCTTAAATAAAAAGATGTAACTGATCTATGATTACTCTTTTTCCTTCTATGAAAGGGATACATATGGAATCTCTATGAGTCTCGGTCTCAAACATATATTGCCTTAGTTCCCACACACATATCTTTTCCACATAAATATAATCTAAATGGGTTTAATTAACTACATTGAATTCTATTATATAAATAAAATAGATACATATGAGGCCTCATTATGGATCAAGCGTCTCTTAATGATATTAAAAAATTTCAATGTATTCAGTTAGAAAAATTCATTATATAAGAAGTAATAAATTATTAGGAAATTTATGATAAAACACACATACATATCGATGGATTCAATAATTAGGCTCACCTTTCTATTGTATATAAAATGGGATTAACCTATAATTGATTGGATATATAAATTGATATCGTATTAGGATTAGTTTAATATTCTCGAACATATCATAAATTGATAAGATAGTCTCCAAATAGGAAACAATTCCCTCTAAAAGAGTGAGATGATCCGGACCGCCTAACCTCTAGACCAATGTGAGTCCCAAAACATCATTCAGTTTGAACCCTCAATTGGACACATAACTCATGAAAATAGGCCCATAACCATTTATGGATGAGGTATATTTTTGTATTTTCAATTACTAATGACAATAGTGAGCTTAAGTTAATGATTGTGTATGAAATAATCCCCCATAATCATATACATCGCGAAATCTAAATCCACCGTAGCAGGGATTCCTGTTCATCTATTATCTATAAAAATTTTTGGTTTCTCTATGATTGGAATATTAAAAATTCATGTATTATATATATAAATCTATGGGAATGTTACAGCCATTACAAATAAAATAAGGATAATCTGAAATAATCACCATAAATTTTTTCATCGGAATCCAAAAAAAAATATAAAGGGAATAATGAAATAGGGTTTTAGTCAATCATATAATGATTTAATCACACTTGATCAATATCAGATTTTATTAAACTATTGATCCATATAATAGATTATACATTAAGGAATTGGTATGAAATAATGGTTTACTACTTTTAATTGTATCTGGATTGGATCAGATGATTACCTAAATGTTTTACAGAAGAATTTATCATGCCTTTGATTCTGGGAAAATTTTCATCACATCTAATCATCATTAAAAATATAGATAGATGGAGAGGAATATATAAACTCTAGAAGAAATATCAGGAAATTGGTCTTGTAATTTCAAAGGTTATGGGGATGAAAACCTTCCTTTGGTGTAATTTCTATACAAAAATTACATTCACTTGATCATTCAGATGTGTCATTACGATGGCCTCAATGGTAGGATGTGAAAAACTCGATCATACTGGAATGATGATGGAAATTAATAGCTATATAGAAATAATATAGTTGAGGAAATAGAAGAGAATATTATATCAATTCAATTTCACATATGGGAAGGTCATAGTTGAAAAAAATGTTATGTTTAATATCCTTTAAAATATTTGGAGATTGAGGTTAGGGAGATGATATTCCTTTGGAAATATCCCATAAAATGGGTGAAGATATTTGGAATTAAAGGAAAGGTAACCTCATTGTATTTTATTCCATTTGAAATTCATGATTGATTTGGGATGGTATCTTATTGATTGTTCATTCAACACAATACCTCTCATGTTCAAGATGTGTTCCATTCATCTCTAATGAGGATGTACATACATGATGCTTCACATGTATGGACCAAGAGTTTAATCATTTAGAAAATTAACTATCTTTAGAAATTAAACTAGTAGAGATTCTTGGTCATAAATTGAATGTGTGACAAAATAAGACCACTAAATAGGTCAATTATATTTGATGAATCCACCAATTTGAAGAAGATAGCTTAGACCCTAAGGATGTAATGAGGTAGATGAAGACTCATCTGTTTGATTTGGAGTGATTAATGTTGTAGAAAAAAAATCTTTTTAATTGGCGTGGAATGTAAACCCCTGATAATTTCTGAAATATTTTTTGAAAAATATATTTTCATTAATATATTGTGTTACATACAAAACCGATTATAAACAAAGTATGATATATTATTGAATTTTTTGAATTAAAATGGAAATTATTACCTAATCATTTGATTAAAGGGTATGAATAAGTCTCAATTAATTAGGAACATTATATATTTATATATACATGAAATTAATTCATTGGTTATTAATTGGATACAACTATATCAATCTTTATCTTTGTATCCTTCGAAATTTTATGGCATTTTTCATGAGAAAGAATTTATTATAATTAATTCTATTTATAAATTCCAAAAAGTTCCCCAACCTCAATTATTAAAGGGAATATCCTCCCTTAATTAATTATAATTCATTGATCCATCTAGATTTACAAACCTCGCTAAACCTTTTCCCCCCAGCTTCCCTAGTCACATCCTATATGTCTTTTTGTTCTCAAAAATCCACTCCTAAATCCCTTTAGTGTTGATCTAAGGGAGTCATTGCAAAGAAGAGGGAATATCTCTAACCAATTAATTTCTATTAAACTCACCTTTACATATCCTAATAATATGTTATTAATCATAAAATATTGAATATAGAATCCTATATATCCTAATGTTTATTTATAGTTTTTAAAATAAAATTTTACACCATTTTTTATAACAAACGAGATGGGAAGGTTTCACTAGTACGTACATACATCTTATCGTTACCACATAGTTATAAAATTCATTTTAACCAACATATTCTAAGGATGTGTATAATAATTGGATTAGTTTTTATATATGATATTTATTAAATAATTATAATTTTGGAATTATAATTTTGGAATTATAATTTTACATCTACATATATACCATCCAATCCTTTCAGAAATGATAACAACATTCGTACATACGAGTTGAATACCTCCTCCACAAAGCGATTTGATTCATTTTTAATTGGTTGGTAATGAAGGAAAATTAGATGAATAAATATTATATAAATGATATAAGAATTATATATTGGATAAATAATATATTTTTTTTCATTCAAAAAATAAAAATAGATTCCATGCATATGTTCGCCCTACCGTCACCATGAACAATGTAATTCCTTTTTATATCTCTAACACATATTTATGACTCTAAATATGTTTAGAATTAATATATATGATACAAATATCATTATTAATTGTTTTTATTGATGGAAATGAGATAAAAGTACCTGAACCATAACTACTGATTTGAAATACTCATGATAAATAAAACGTTTAATACTCAAAAATAAAAAATTTAATAATTAATTATTGAATCAATCTAGTGTTAAAATGTCATAATGGGATTATATATGATATTATAAGTGTTAAAATGACTCTATTATATAAGTATAGTAAAATAAAATTTATTATATAGGATGTTATAGTGATTTCAATGAACGGAAAACTCAAGGTAACAGTTTTATTTCACAATTTCATCAATATTCAGGATTGTTTATATTAAGGTATTAGCTATGTAACATATCACTTCCATATCATTTTTTTTGGAAAAACATATTGATTTTAAATCAAAGATTACCCTATCAATTTTTAATGTAATATTTACTCATGTATTATGTTTTACAAAATGGTTTGATTGGAACCATCCATTTGTTTTTCTAATGAGATATTTTGTTACTTTTCTAAAAAAAATGCAGAAGGAATGATTTTTCAACTTATACTGATATTAATGGCTTTTCTCACAATCATGAAAAATATTTTTTTTAGTATTCCTATAAATTTTGACAATTTAATTTTATAATAAATATTTTCACGTATGTGTGTTCTGAATTATAAAATTGATGTCAAAATAAAATGATATGAATGTCAAGAATTATACCATGTGAAATTTTAAAATCATTTTCCATCTCATATTACATCATTTGATGTTATATAATCCCTAGTAAGAATATGATCCAATGGTAAAATTAAAATTTTTTATATTTTTTTCTATTTATGATGGAATGATTATTATGAATCAGTTTTATTTTATATGATTTATGTTATGATAAAATTTTTATGAAATACAGTTCATTTAATTGGATTTGATATGATGAATGATTTATGATCTTGTGGAACACATTTTTATAGCTCTCATTCTAAATTTTTTGTTACCTATATCTCCCTCCAATACGGTGGCTAAATATTGATATCTTTTAAGATAAATAATATAAGAATAGAGTGCAACCCAGTTCAATAAGGGAAACGGTACTGTATGATAATCTTGGGAGAGAAACATGACTACTACAATGGTTTGGGGGAGTGAACACATTCTTCAAAAAAATTCATGGAAATAACTTTGACTACTAAGGAAATGATTTTATATTCTTATGTGTATTCTATAATTCTATTTATTATTGGAATTATATCATATCATTTATCATGTTCATTGATTCATTTATGATTCATGTCCTAGGAACTGCCATGATATGTTCAAGTACTCATGATTATGATCTACGATATACGCGGTATTGTTTTAAATTGTCAATTCCATGTATGTATTCATTTATCCCCATTATATACTTATATAATCATTGAAATATCCCTTTTTGTCCTTACTAATAATATGATATCACCCATTCATTATGTTTCCATTCCATATGTTATGAAGAATTATATTAAGTATTTTATGTTTAATAATGGTTCTAGATATGAAGAAATACATGGTAGACAATGATGATATTTTATGAACAAGTTGATTTCCTTTACATGTTATCAAAGTCACTAGACCATTAAAATTATAGAAGGGATCTATATTTTATGAAATGAATATCCATCAATTAAAATTAGAATATCTATGTATAAAAACTATGAGTCATTTTAATCATAATAAAAAAATTACACATGTTTTAACATCAAAATTTTGTTTCAAGTACATATTCTGAATATTATAACTTCCTATAGGGTCAGTATATATAATGATGAAACAATTAATCTTTTACACTTCCTTAAAAACACTAGTTCATAGAACATTGTTTCCCAAATTATAATTTATATGAATTTTTATCAAATAAATTAAACACTAATTAACTAAAAAAATTCAATAATTAATAAATTTTTATAATAATTCCATTTATACTTATTTAAAAATTACTATGACTACATCAACCCCTAACTACGATCTCTTATTTTAAAATTCAATAACATTATACGATTGTGATAATCATTATAAATCCTAAAATAAACGTACAAAACAAAAAATAACTCTATGTGAAATGATGTAAACATAAATATAGAATACTACACACGTATACCATACATAAAATGAATTTACACACTATAATAAGAGTTATAAAAATCCCATAGAAGCATTGAAAGTAATTTTAACTCACAACGTACAGAATTTCTTAAGGAATAATAAAAATATTCAGAAATACAATCATTAATTCTATAAAATTTCTTCTATCACCCACAATATAAGGAATATAATTAGAAAATTTATATTTGATAAAATCCTATACAGCATTAGAAATTTTCATATACTGAAATGAAAATTCCATAGTATAATATTTAATAAATAATCTATGAAAAAAAATATTCTTAGTGGTGAGCCAAATATTTACATAATCATGAATAATATCCCTTTATATCATTCACCTATTATTTGTATATGATCATTTATTGTGTCAATGATTACATTCCTATAAAAAATATTCACATGATTTATTTAAATATTCAATGATATGAAAAATATTTATTAAAGAAACTAATATGAATAAGTAACTTTCACTGCATATTAAATATATAATATAGATAAATAAGTCACTAAAAATGTCTCTTTTTTTGTTTTACATCTGTAATAATGCCCCAAATTTGGACGTTATATCACACATTAATGTATATTTTGAAATATCATATTTTTAATGGATTATTAAAAATTATGAAAGAAATTAAAAAATTTATAAATATTTCCAATCACATTTGTATAAAATAAAAAAAATCCCACAATAATATAAATTCATTTAAAAATACAATCCTTATTCTATAAGATTTCTATATGATATTATCATGTTTTATAGGATCGAATGTTTTTATGAATTCAATATTCTATATTGGTATGAAAATAGAAATATCAATCACATAATCCTGATTTTTAAGAGATAAATTGGCCTAGAGAAATTTTGATCAAACATGCTGATATTTCTATATGAACATGTGAATAAAAATATTTTCCAATACAAATCATATATATACTGATGTAGTAAAATTATCTAAAATATTGATTCAATCAAAAAACATGGTATATGTAAATATATTGTATATAATTTCATTAATTCAAATTTCTCTACAATATATCGACCATGATTAATGAGAACATAACATTGCATTCATTATAGTAAACTAGCACATCACACATCATTCAAAATGAAGTATACATTTAAATTAAATATTTATTAAAATTTTGGGACAAAATTTTATGTATTTATACAAGATTAAAATGTCCATTTTGATATTAGGAAATTCTTAAATGATTAATAACAAATATTACCACACCTAGATTATCCAAATATTAATAATGTAGTAAATGTGATATCAAATTATCAGGGATCACATGAAAAATAAACTTTTGAAAATAGTAAACCTATAAATATATAGATATAGATATATATTAATTTCAATGTACTCTGATTTGGTGATACTATCTATATAATTAATCACTATTTATTATATCTTGAGTCTACCCTATAATATATATAAAATTGTACTCATACTCATTTTAATATATTATATGTTTTTATAGTACTTAATAGTGGTCTTCAGATAGGCATAATGTGATGTTATTTTTTGGGGGTTTTTAATCAATACATGTTCAAATAAAATATTAAACATATTTGAATGAATGATAAATACATATTTTTATTATAATAAAAAAGTTAATAAATTATTGTTCATTAGCCCCATTATATCTTGTGTCCCATGTAAGTAATACCAATATAATTTACATGGCTATCATGACTCTAATGTTTTAACGGTTTATTAATGGATATGTTATATTCTGATTTGTATCCAATATATAGAATGTTTCTTCAACCCTCGGAGTTATTTCTTCAAACTATTTTAATTTTTCATAGTTACATTTTTCCATTATTTGACCTTTGATCAGATTCCTAAGAATTTAATTTATTGTTTTCATTTTCAATCCATATTTATTCCAATATGATATTAATCACCCCAAGTAAAATTGTTAAATTATTAATATAATGAAATTTAGTTTCAATATATAATATAATGATATAATCTACATCATATTCAAGTCAACGAATTTTTGTTGTTTAAAAATATTATAACTAACTACACCACTATTGATGTAAAAAGTGAAAATAGTTTGAGATTAGGAATCACCATGTTCAATTTTTGAATATATTATTAGTGTAAACCATTATAATTAATAGTTTGTAAAAAAATCATATGAATATGTATGTTTTTATTACAAATTATTCCAATTAATATATTAATTTATATTTTTTAGTTATTAAAGGAGGCTTTAAAGGTCATGTGTTTGTATTTGAGGACTTGGCCTTCGTTTGGTCTGAAATTTTTATTATAGTTGATTTTCAGATTATTGGAGGAGTCATTATGTAAAAAAGATAGGATATATAAGGGTAATATTTTGGAGTATGAGTTTTTCCATACAATTATCTGGGAATTCAATCATGATGAATTTCGTTATTGGATATTGTTTTCCCAAGAATGATTCGAGATATTATAATAGAAAATAAAAAAATATTACCAAAGTGTAGGGAAATTAATATTATATTATTTCTTCATAATAGTATATCATAAAATATGAAGATTAATTTCACTATATTAGTGAAAACAAGATTAATAGATTATGTTTTAAAACCGGATCATACCATAATGATGAGCACTAGAGGATTATACTATAAAAATAATTAAAAATATACTAGATAAATTTATAAAATGTAAAAAAATATTGTGCAACAGATTGGGAATTATATAATTATAAAGGATTCATGAATTATTTTATATGTAAGAATGATGTGAATTTATATTAATCGAAATATGACTTTTAGAATTAGAACATGTGGAATCTGAAAATTGTAAATGTAAATATGGTTGTTTAATAACAATTTAAGTATTATATATACATGTTTCTAGTGAAATACACAAAATAATTTTCAAATAATTTATTTGTTAACTATTAATAATGTATACTTATTATTAAATAACTAGTTAAGTAAATACATAAAAATAGAAAAGAGTTTATTTGTTGTTTTCAAAAGGATGATGTTGAAATACATATTTTTTTTATATAATAAATAAATTACTAATAAATTTGAATATATTTTGGAAAAATGATTATTTAAATATAGAATCAACATGTTAAAATTAGCCAATGGTCAATTCTGAATAATTTATAGGGATAGTTAAATGTTTTATAAAAATTAAAATTCGGTATGATCACACTATATGTATTATGATATCATAAGTACATAATAATGATTAAATATATAATTAAATGTATTTACCAAAAAAACATTATTAGTATTAAAAAATTAATTTCATTATAATAAAATATATTTCCGAAACCTATAAGGATATTTTCAATTCATAATGTATTTTTTATATTTTAAAAACTTTTGTTTATGAATTAATATATTTTCCTTGTCCAACATTATATAATTTATAGTATTTTGGTTTTTATGCTTATAAATGTAAAAAAACTAGGCCTCAAATGTTAATGGCCATGGTTTAAACCCATGTTACGACCAATTGTTTCTAATTTTCCACAACTTATTTTCTAAGGAAAATGATTAGAAATTAAAAAAATTACACTATCATTTTTTTAAATATTCACCCATCGTCTTATAACTCTCCACTAAAAATCATTCAGTATGGTTTTACTCTTATTTTCCCTCTTTGTAAGCTGTAGGAAGAGACATAAGTAAATAAGATTCCAAAAATCAATCAATATTTCTCTCTCAAATAAGGTCATATAGATTTTTCTTCGGATTCATCGTTGGTTAAAACTCTCAAAATATTATCTATATTTTTATTTTGAGTGCATTAACTATATGGATATAAGGGTTCCAATGTTATTATTTTAAAATTATCATTAATGTGTAATGTTTTCACACATTTTTTTCATTTGACATTTAAAAATCATTTTAATTAATTACTCTATTGTATGTAATATTTTTTCCCTTTGAGAAATTAAATATTCTCCTTTGAAAATGATATTTCTATTTATTTTTATTATGAAATCCATATAATAAATATTAATTTTTCTAATAGGGAAATATTTTTTTATCATTTACATGGACTCCAATAATTAAATACACTGACTAATTCATAATAATTTTATTGTATTATGAATGTATCCCTCCTTACTACACAATCAGTAAGGACACATTCAATGGAAATATAAATATCCTATAACTCTGAATATATTGATGTATATTTAACTACATAGTAATGTAATTAAAATTTTAAAGAGATATTTGATATTCCATGTGCCCATTATTTCTATATATATGTGTACTAACTATTATACATGGTGTATGTAAGTGGTTTATTTTAAATATTTTTATGTAATTATTAAGAAAAAACCATTTCATATGATTAATTCATTTGACTTATTATGTGATGGGTGGGGCTCGAAATTATATTTCCAATAGATGCATTGAAAGATCTAATAACACAAACTATATTTTTAATTTGAGGAATTCATTAGCTATTTATATAACTTTTATTGTAATAATATTATGCCATCATGTTTATCATATCTAGAATTATGAATTCCATCACCATGAAATCATTTATTTTTACTAATGTGATTATTATTTTTCATTGTAATGTTATTCATGGATATAATTTATGTTTCATGTTTTCAATTATATCGAATAATTTGATTATTATTTATTTATACCTTAATATTAATTTCAATTTTGTTCAATTAAATATTCTTTTATACATTTTACATTATTAATCCTCTATGCTTACCGCTTTATTTTGATTCCATTTTTTCCACAAAACTAGAAACGTACTATAAATGATAAAAGGAAATTCTGGGTGGGAGAAAAAATATTACATTGAATTTTTTTGATTTATTCTTGTTCATAAAATATAATTTCAATATATGTTAATACATGTATATTTTATGATAAATTAATCTTTAGATAGATTTTTTTGATATCTTTATTTAGACATAACACCAAGTTCTAATGAACCATGATATACTAGTAAAATATTTTTTTAATATGAAAATTGCGCCATGCGATTGGATTACAGTGTATGAATTGGATTAAAAATATTGTAAGAAATATGTATAATGGTTTTATTTAATGAAAATATATTTATTATTTTCTAATATATAAGTACTCATTTTACAGTAAAGTAATTTTACACTTCAAAAATATGTGTTTTTCAAAAATAGAATTTTTTTGCCATTTTGTGCATGAATATTATAATTTGTTTTCCACAATAAGAAATTTAATTTTATATAAATTAAATAATTTTTTAAATAAACAAATTAATACTAGCTTAGGGTAATGATTTTGGATATTTCTGATGAATTTGATTTTTAGGAGACTAGTGAATATACAAATTATAAGGAAAACTAGCATTTGAATTTTATTAATTTTGATGAAAAAAATATATGGATTTGTTTTAAAATATAATTAGATAACTATTATTAAAAATAATAAAATTTATACATATTTTATATATATTATACAACATATTATATAAAAAGACTTTTATACATAAATAGAATTTTTTTAGGATACCATTTTTTATATCATTTTACATTCAAAATTTTAATGATTTTATTATTTTATAGATATTTCAAAAATAAAAATAGATTCCTTATTTTAACTTAAAATAATTATATGTAATGGGTTTGGACAATTTATTTTTTGGTCATTATGAATAATAACTATGGTAAAAATATTACTACCTTATTAAAAGGTTTTAAACATGTTAATTAGGTTAAAACAAATAGATAACGTAATTTTTTTAATCTGAATTGCTATTTAATTAAAATATTTATTCCTGATCACATTAATAAATAAATTTTATAATTAGTGGGATTATTTTTCATCAATATGAATTAATAATATTTTCACCTTTAAAAAATTAATGGTTTGACATCTCTTATTGTATAAATGGAAAACCCTCCTCTCTCTTCATTATGAAAAGATGTACGTCACATATTTTCCACACAAATTATTTACTATAATTACATATACGTCCTTTAGATATTATTTTTTCATAAAATACTATCCCAATGGTCCTTAATTGGGTATCTAAAGGTGTGATACCGAAGAAGAAGAAATAGTATTTACGGAATCTTTAAATATATTTATTTTTAATAGTTAATTGAATTTATTGGACCCATAATAAAGTATTTACTCTATTAACTTAAATATACTTATATGTTATTATTATTATTATATCATTATTTTCCACCACTTTTTCATCCAATGGAAAGTTAAAACACCACTCGTGCTTCCTTACGACATACCATCTACACATAGCTGTGTAATAAATTTTTCATTGTAACTTTATATTGATGGTTATAAATATTTTAATATTGAATATGAATGGTTTTTAAGAAATTATTTATTTAATATTAATATAATACATTGTTTAACAACTTGTCATTCCACTCAATATTCAATTATAAGATTACTCATTCATACGTGTGGACTTCATCCTCCACATGGCGACATGATTAATTTTTAATGGATAACATTTATGGATGTTAATAATATGTATATAATGAATATATATTATATTTATATCATTATTTACACACTTGAAATTATTAATCCCTAATAAGGATGCAAGTAATGAAACTACTAAACCAAAACATAAATAAAAAACATTACTGTTATCTCTCAAAATAAGGATTTTAGGTTTATTATAAATAAATTTCTATAATAACTCATACGAAATCATTTATGATATTATAATTATTCATATTATTCAATAATAGAATTATAAATTGTTATATATTTTATTTTATAGTGTAAAATCACTTATGAAGAAAGTTATAATAGATGAAATGGATTGATACACAATCACATCCTTATAAATGAGTCTTTATATTTTAAGGATACATTGAGAGAATTATATATTAATCTATATTAACTAATATATAATGTGGTATAGACTAGTTATTTTTAGAAGATACATGTTTTCCTTCTATTTTCATCCTATTATGTACTTAAAATACTAAATGAATGTTTTTAAGAAAAATTAATTTTTTTTCTATTCCGAAAGAATTATTTTTCATCCATGTCGATATACTATATATAAAAATTTAACGACTTTTTTATTATTTTACAATGATTATTTAATATACCTTTTAAAAATTAATTAATTTTGATAAAAGGTTTTAAAATAATATTATGTACATTTTTCAAACGTGGTTATTTTTACCGAATGTGTAACCAAAATATTTTTGATAACGTACAATGCATGGATACCATTTCATATATTAGTAATGTTTGTTTCCATGAAGAATAATTTACATGTTTCTATATTAATTTTAAAATAAAATAATTCTTTCAAAGATTTTACAATATATTAGAATTTAAGAATGGGTATTCAAAATGAAAAGTTCAATTTACCAATGAAATATAACAATGATGTTTTTAAATAATTTTCATATGTGATAACATTTTTTCATAAATATTATTATTTAATAAGGATATCCACTAATGAAACCATAAACCACATTTATAAAGATGGATTATTATTATTTTTATTAGGAAATGAATTATCATAAGAAATTATATTTCTCACAATACTGAAAATTATTATGGAATGTTTATTTTGTTATAGTGTCTACTCAAATGATAACGTCATTAGAATGGTAATGCGAAGGGTAACACTGAAGATTAAATTGAATCTAGATTAATAGATTGGTCTCATTAAACTAAACATGTTGTGTTTTTTCTATAGACATAATAATTTATGTACGCTTCTTAAACACGAGGCATTGATGGTATGTTAATGATGTCCAACATTATGCATTCCATCCTTATGACATCATCTATTAATGTCCATGTGATTATTTTAAAAGTTATTATATCCAAGGATATGTTTTAATCTCATGTGATAATTTTTATTTAAAAATTTTATAGTCATTTGTTCATACTAGATTATAAATTTAATATTTATTCTATAATATATTTTTCTATACACATTCCCTTACATAGCACATAAGTTCACATGTTTATTATGCTTCCTCTCCCTAGGATTATAGGATGTGTATAATTAGTTGTATGAGACGATATTCTAGAGATAATAATAATGTTATAAATGAAAATGCAATGTTGTATTTTAAATTTTAAATTTTAATGATTGATTCAATAATGTATCTATTTTTCCATGTCAAAAAAAATATATTAGGAAATGAGAAAATATATCTATATCCAATGTTATAATTTTATCAATGATACTCATATGATGGGTTATTTATTTTTAATGTTGCTATTATAGGAATATTAGTAGAAACCATGGAACTAGATTAAAGAAAACATATATTAGGAAACCTAAACCTTTTAATGACCTTTTTGATATGTCTAACTATTGAATAATTTCATAATGTTATTTGTATGGTTTAGATAATGTGGTTTTTGTTGAAATATATCCTTTCTTGGATACTAATAGTTGAGCATTTCTGTACCAAAATCAATATAGGGGTAATTACATTGAATAATGTATATATTGTATATCCTAGCCATAATTTTATCAGATCTTGAATGAGCCCTTCTAGTGCACCATGTTTGACCGTACTAGTGGATACTATTGTGTAAAATTCATGTTTTTTTACAATACAATATGCATAATTTAAAAATATTTTTATGAGTTGAGAATATTCCTAAAGAAGCTATGTTATTTCAGAGATTATCTATGAATAAATATTGAAATTATGTTATGTGTTTCACCAGTTTCAGAAATATTTATTTTTATTCATTAAGTTATGATATAATTTATGATATTCTTCTGTATAGATATGATACCTAGTTTAATTAATGGTAATCATTTCATTGGATGAAATATATTTTGGGATTACCCTATGGGGAAATATAATGATGCTAGAGAAGGAGTTTGGGAAAGATTCAAAAAAATTATAAATATATTGGGATGCTAACTGAAATTTTGACTAATAATCATTCCCATATAGTAAATCATGATGATACTAAATGTAGAGTAATAATGTTAGAACATTTCATATCATAATAATCTCCATCATTTAATATAACCACAAATACATTAATTTTTGAGACAATGGATAACTTCCAAATAAATCATATTTCATGTGTTGGGATGTAATTAAAGAGGGAATATTATTTTTTTATTTTTTCAAATCATGGGGCCTTCAGATTAATATTGGAAATTGATTAAAAAACTAAGGATACATATGAAATATTAAAAAATAAATTGTATGAATATTAAGGTAATTATTGTAACATCCAAGGTAAATTAAGAATAAGTGATTTTGATATTTATTAATATTTTTGAATTAAATTTTAATTTTATATTAAATGGGTTGCTATGTTCGATAGCGTACCTGATACGCAACAATAGGTTTCTTTGGAATCTTACGTTGCACACTAATAATATAATATTATTATTTTAAATGGTAGTTAACTCCTAGCCATTTTATTGGCGGGAATGAACAAAACAATATATAATTTGATTATACATGTTATTATATTTATCAAATAAATGTTAGAGTCTTAAAATATGAATGAATCTAATTTTAAGCATAATTTACATTAAAAGGCCGATTTACCGCCTTTTAATGGAGAAACCTTTTTAAATATAGTTTTGTTCACTTAAATATATTCTATATGACCATATAAAATAATTCATTAGAATTTGGCATCAAAATTTACTTTTTTCAATTTTTTGGAATTTTTCCGATAGAGTTCCTTTTTAATGAATAGTGAAAAATATTGTATTTTAATTCAAAAGTGCCATTTAATCTAATTCATTTATATGGTTAGATTAACTTTTTAATTGGTTTTAAAGTGAAATTAAAATATATTTTTACCATTAAATCCAATTTTGGTGATTGGAATTAATTTCACTTTGAAATTGGACATAAACAAGTATCAATTTTTGATAGTAATTGTTTCTTAAAAACACGCTATTTGTTTTAACAACGGGAATTAATTTTTAAATTAATTAATTCCACTTCAATTTTCTTAATTTTTAAATATATACATAAATTTTTAATTCTAAATATCAAATAATGCTTAGGCTGAATTTTTGGTATTTTTCTGAAAAACATCAATTTTTGATGAATAGTGAAACCACTTAATTGTAGTTAAAAAACTGACTATTTCATTTAAATTAAATTTTACCACTTCTGTGAATTGAATTTAGAAAATCAAACATACATGGTTGTTATTAAGAAGAAAAATTTGGTTTAATAAGATGAAAATAATTTTTGATGAATAGTAACTTTTGACTTTTATTTACCACGATTAAAGGTAAATAGGGTAATTCAAGGATAAAACAATATTATAATAATTCAAAAATACCTTAACACTTGTCCAATCCTTATTGTTTGAGTCATTTAAAACTTTTATCATATTTGGGTCGATTATGGGACTCCTTTAAGCCACTTGAGTGTGATAATGACAATTTAGAATAATTATCTTAAAGAAAAGACAAAAATGGAAAAAGAAAATAACTTATAGTAAATTAATTTTAATAAGGGGATATATAAAATATATGTTACACTATAAATATTAATTAGAAATCTAAAATTATTTCTTATATCATTGTATTTTTTTTGAAATTTTTAGAGATCAAAAAAATTAATTTATTTATGACACAATAATGATGCGGTATTTACCTCATTAATAAATGATTTAAATAAATAAGATTATAATGATTAAAATACTATCAAAAAGAAGTCCAATTATGATTAGATGATTTCATTTCGAATATGAGTCGTCTTATCTTCTAACTCAATTATTTTAGGACCATTAGAAACCGAATATCATTATATTATAAAATAATATTTTCACTCTTTCCTAAAGCGCCCTCCTCTCCCTTATAAAAGGTGACCACTTCTATGCAATTCCTCATACCTCTAAAGCCATTTGGATCGTCCAAAATCTACCCAATTAGGCTCCCTACATCCCTATCCTCCTCATAAAAGCCTTATCATAGGCAGAAGGCTCTTAATGAAGGCCATTGGATCAAACCAAAATGAGTTATCCAAATTAAAGGTAACAGTTTCTCTTAAATTGTTTTCTTTTATTTTGGTTCTCCAACACCTAAAATATTTTTATTTCCTTTCTCTTGTAACAAAAACAGTATCATCAATATAGTAGTATGTTTTTATGTGAAGGATTCGTACTACACTTACACACACCTCCATCTAATGGATGAAGAACATAATGTTTCTGTGGATGGAAAACTAACGCCTCACGAAACGATGATTGTTAAATTAAATATTACCACCTCTCATGGTGTTCATTATGATGGAACTATATTTATATATGATATATATTATGTTTATGATTTCATTATACTTCTGTACTTCCCATTTATATCATGCCATTATGGTTTCCATAGTGGGTAAATACGATAATCTCATTTGTGGAAGTGCGGACTACCGCCCCCTCAAAGTGATGTGACTCGTTAGTGCCCTATGTGGGATGTATAAAGGATAGAGTTAATGATATTATATATGATATTATACTGGAATTATAATATACCTATGTATCATTATGTTTTAATTCCATTAAAATATGAAATAGAAATTAAAGTAGTCTTCATGCATACGTACGACTTACCGTCTCCATGAACGGTGAATTTCATTTAGTACCTTCAAATTTTATGTACTATTATGAGTACATGTATATACTAGATATATATATTATATATATGATATCTAAATCAAGATTCTCATTTTGGAGATAATGGATATTAGACTACATTTACAACATGTAATTATAAGAAGTCCATTTTTTACTCAAGTGCCAAATATCGACAAAACGAAAGTTATTAACATAAATGATTAAATAGTTTTTATAAAATGGTAATAAGTGATTTAAATGGAATAATAATATTGAAAATCTTCTTAATCAAGTATAAATTATCTTTGTTTTATTATTCAGGATATTAAAGAATGATCGAGTCACGTCGGACACGAGGTATGGGACTTCGTCTAAATCTCATTTCTTTGAGGAATTTTTAGTTTTTTGCACAACTTTATTTTATACGCTGTATAAACCCATTTGAATGTTCATTTTGTTCAATGGTAATATTTTTACATGAAGCATCTTAATAAACGAATAAAAGGAATCTTTTTTTAAGTGGTGACAATGACCATTCCGCCACCACGTGTATTATTTGATCTTTGGCTTCCTTAATAAGCCAGAATTTTTTTTAAAGTAAAAATAAATACCATATACTCCTTCTACATATTTTGGTATTGAAAATTATTTTTAGAATGGATTTATTATTTCAATATCTTGAAATGATATTTTACTATTGAAATATGGAAATTTTATCTTTCCGTTAAGCTTTTGTTATGTGTTAAGATTATGTTATGGTTCTTGGGATTTATTTACATATAATGGTGGTTCCATGATAAACCTAGGGCGGGTGAGCCCGAGATAGCTCTCCAATGCATTGGGTAATGTTAAGGAGGTAAACATGAATGTTACTCCTAAGAGATTAAGGGAATATACTATGATGTGTATTCCAAAGTAACTCCCTTTGTAGTTGTGATAGTTACAATGTAAGTATGATATGGATGCAACAAGTTACCTTTATTATTTATGATTTCTATGTGTCTTTCATAAATCTTATGATTTCATGAGTTAAGTAAAAGAGTTCATGATTTGTATGTATTTATGAACAAATGTTTTCATTCATTGTTTTATAACCCTTACTGGGCCTTTTATGCTCATCCCAAGTATTGAAATGTTTTCACAGGACTTAATGATGAATAGGGTCAAGGATGGGATCATGGAAAGGTCATGATATCTAAAACATGGAACTAGACATGACTCTTTATTTATAGATTTTATTTTATGAAAAAATGGAATCTGTGTATAAATGTATACCTTTTAATCTTTTGAGATGTAATAGTTATTTCCTAATTCTATAAAACTCTAATCCTGAAAATATCCTCAAGGTGAATTACTCATTTAATTCAATATTATGTAATGTTTATGCTCGGGTCTTTATAGTTGGTATTAGCAGTCGGTTAATATAACTTTAGGAGTTACGATATTGTTAAATTAATATCCATAAAGTAATTAATGTTAATATTGATATCACATAGCATTTATAGATTACCATGTTGTTTCGCCTAAGATATTTCTTTTTTTAGAATGGTTTTCTGCAGAGGAAATTGGGCATCTATGTTGGGACGACATCAGGAAGAAGAAATCTTTCTAAATCAGAATCCTAAGATGGTCGGAATTGAAACTGAATAGTTTTTGCAGTGATGGAACATTTGACTCAGGCTATAAATGGTGGTGGTATCCACGTACGAGATCAGCCAGATCAACCCGAGAGGAACATGTCATTAGTGGAGCATTTCATGAGGCAACATCCCCCATCATTCAGAGGATCATCTAAACTGGTGCAAGCAGAAGGGTGGATTAAAGCACTGGAAATGATTTTCGATGTCATGGGTTGTTCAGAACATCAAAAGGTTAGTCTCACTGTTTACCGTTTTGAAGGTGAAGCTGGTCAGTGGTGGTCGATGGTGAAAAATATCAGGGAGAGTGAGGAGATTGATGCTCTTGATTGGGATGAATTCAAAGGTATGTTTCTTGAGAATAATTTTCATAAAGAGGTTCGTCTTAGGATAGAAAAACAATTCCGGGAATTGAGGCAGGAGGATGACTCAGTGGCTGCTTATGAAGAAAAATTCACTTAACTGGAAAGGTATGCTCCAAATTTCAAACGATATGTTGATAGTAAAATCAACCATTTTTTCTCAGGATTAATTCCAAAGTATTGAAGGGATTTAGCCTCTCATGTGTTAAAAAGTTATGAAAATCTTGTTCGTAGTGCAGAGAAGGTGGAAATTGTGTTTGTTGATGATCATGTGTTCTTTAGAAAACAACAAAATAAGGGGTCTAGGTGGAAGGCAAAAGGGACGAACTCTTCAAAATAGTCTGATGGTAAGAAAATTAAGTTTATAGTTTGTGAAAATTGTGGTAAAAAGCATGTTGGGGAATGTCATTTGAATTCTGGTAATTGCTACTGATGTGGTAAAATGGGACATAAGGCTCATAATTGCACTGAAAAAGATCAGGGTAATGGTAAGACAAAATCGGATTTACAATTAGTAAAATGTTTTATGTGAAATGAAATGGGTCATTATGCAAATTAGTGTTTGACAATGATCTCGAGTGATGGGAAGCTGTCAGACTACAAGACGAAAGGGGTGGCAAAATCCTTTGCAACTACATCAGCAGATGTTGAGCCATCCAATGAAGTAGTATCAGGTACATTGTTTGTTTTTTCATATTATGCCAATATGTTGTTTGATTTAGGGTTTACAAAGTCATTCATATCGGAAAAGAATTCTAGTAAATTGGGAATTCCATCTCATGATATGAATACTAAACTTACAGTAAAAACACCTAGAAGAAATGTTGAGGCAAAAAGAAAACATAATAACATTCATGTGCTTGTGTGTGGAAAGAATCTACCTGCAAACCTTATTGTTTTGCCTCTAGTAGAGTTTGATGTTATATTGGGCATGGATTGGCTTTCTGTTTATCATACTAAGATTGACTATAGAGATAAAGAGGTTTCTTTTTAAAATGATTTTTAGTTTATGTACGAGAATGAACACTTTATTTTGATAACATATCAGGAAGTCGAAAAACTAGTTAAATATGGAAATAAATGTTACCTTGCACATATTGTTGAAAACAAAGGAACTGTTCAAATTAATGATGTGCCAGTGGTAAATGAGTACCTTGATGTTTTTCGTGATGAGTTTCCTGGCATTATACCTGTTGGGAAGTTGAATTTACTATTTACCTAGTTCTTGATGCTAAGCCAATTTCAAAACCCCCTTATAGAATGGCTCAAATTGAACTTTTAGAGTTAAAGAAGCAATTTTAGGAGTTATTAGATAAAGGTTTCATTCGACCTAGCACATCACCATGGGGTGCTCCTGTTTTGTTTGTTAAAAATAATGGTTGTTCAATGAGACTTTGCATTTATTATAGAGTATTGAATAACATCACTGTTAAGAATAAGTATCATTTGCCTCATATCGATGATTTGTTTGATCAGCTCCAGGGAGCTCAGTATTATTCGAAGATTGAATTGAGGTCGGGGTACCATCAGTTGAAATTAAAGGAAGAAGACATTTCGAAGACCGCGTATCATACTAGATATGGCCATTATGAATTTGTAGTTATTCCTTTTGAGTTAACTAATGAACCATCTGTATTCATGGATCTTATGAATAGAATTTTCTGTGAGTTCGTGGATAAGTTTGCAGTTGTTTTCATTGATGATATTTTGGTTTATTCCAAAATTAAGGAGGAACATGAATGTCATTTAAGATTTGTCTTGAAAAACATAAAAGAAAAGAAACATTATGGGAAATTTTTCAAGTTTGAAATTTTATTACATAATTTTTTTTTCCTTGGTCACATTGTTTCAAAAAATGGCATAATTATTGATCCTGCTAAAACATAAGATCTTGAAGAATGGCCAAGACCCACAAATATAACAGAGATCCATAGTTTTCTTGTTTTGGTAGGTTATTATCAGAGGTTTGTTGAATATTTTGCAAGGTTATCTAGTCCAATGACTATGTTAAATCGAAAAGGTGTAAAGTTCATCTGGACAAAAGAAATCGATGATTATTTTCAGAAATTGAAAAGTAGATTAGTGAATGATCTAGTTTTGGCACTGCCTTCCAGAAATGGTGAGTTTGTTATCTACAGTGATGCTTCGTTGAAAGGACTAGGTTGTGTCCTAATGCATAATGATCAGGTAATTTCTTTTGCTTCACGTCAGTTGAAACCACATTAGGTAAATTAGCCTACACATGATTTGGAATTGGCTGTTGTTGTTTTTGATTTAAAAATTTTGAGGAATCATTTGTATGGAGTAAAATGTGAAATATATACTGATCACAAATGTTTGAAGTATATATTCAATCAGAAATAATTGAACATGAGACAGAGGAGATGATTGTAATTAATCAAGGATAATGTTTGCACGATCCTTTACCATTCGGGAAAAGTAAATAAAGTGGGTGATGCGTTGAGTCAAAAAAGTAATGCTTCATTAAACATGCTACGTTTGGAACAAAATCCTTTGGTTTTTGATTTAATGAATTATGGAACAGAAGTTTTTGGTGAATGAAATTCTTCTGTTTTGTTTCAGGTGTCAGCGAGATCATCTCTATCATACAGAATAAAGAAAGAAAAGAAGGAAGACAGTGAGTTGTAGAAAAAGGTAGAGTTGGTTCAAAAGGGTAAGTTTAATGAATTTAACAATGATAATGATTATGTTTTTGGATTTGGGAAGATATTATGTGTTCCTTATGATTCACAGTTGAAGAATGAGTTGTTATGAAAAGCTCATAGTTCCTCGTTTTCAGTTCACCCAGGCAGTACTAATATGTACAGAGTTCTTCTTGAGTATTACTGGTGGGATGGAATGAAAAGAGATATTATTAATTTTACTTTGAAGTGTTTGACTTGTCAGCAGGTTAAAGTAGAGCGACAGTTACTGAAAGGAATTCTTCAGCCTCAATCGGTGCCAGAGTGGAAATGGGAAAATATAACCATGGAATTTATTGTGTGATTACCAATGATATCTCAAGGTAATAATGCAATCTGGGTTACAGTTGACCAATTGACTAAATCTACTCATTTACATCCTATTAGAGATACTTTGTATCTAGATCAACTTGCTCTATTTTATGTTAAAGAGATATTCAGGTTTCATGGAGTTCCCCTCTCCGTTGTATCTGATCGTGATCCCATATTTACTTCTATCTTTTGGAAAGGCCTTCAGATTTCATTGGGTACAGAATTAAATTTTAGTAAAGCTTTTCATCCTCAATCAGATGGGAAATCAGAACGAACAATTCAGACCTTGGAGGATATGTTACGTGCTTGCTCGATGGACTACCAGGGAAGTTGGGACAAACTCCTTTCTTTGGATGAATTTTCATATAATAACAGTTTTCATTCAAGTATACAGATGGATCCATTTGAGGCATCATATAGAAAGCATTGTCGAACTCCAGCTTTTTGGGATGAAGTAGGTGAAAGAACGTTTATGGGACCAGAATTGGAAGAAGTGATGGCAGAGAATGTTCAGTTGATTCAGAAGCACATGAGAACAGCTCAGAGTAGACAAAAAAGTCATGCAGATAACCGGAGGAAGGATCTTTATTTTGAGGTAGGTGACCATGTCTTTCTCAAAGTTTCTCCATGGAAAAGTGTGATGATTTTTGGTAATAAGGGAATGTTGAGTTCGAGATTCATTGGACCTTATGAAATTCTGGAGAAAGTTGGATCAGTTACGTACCGAGTGGATTTACCTCCAATATTATCCCAGGTACACAATGTCTTCCATGTTTCACTGTTGAGAAAGTATATGCTAGATCAATCTCATGTTTTGAGCCTAGAGGTAGTTCAGTTGGAAGAGAATATCTCTTATGAATAATAATGAGTTTAGATTCTTGACCATATAGATCAAGGGTTACGGAATAATGTAATTCATCATGTAAAGGTTTTGTGGAAAAACAATATGGTTGAAGAGGCAACGTGGGAATCTGAAAATGCTATGAGTGATAAATACCCCCACATATGTTGATAAGTGGATAAAAATTGTGAGGAGGCAATTTCCAAAAGGGGGGAAGGCTGTAACATCCCAAGTAAATGAATAATAAGAGATTTTCATATTTATTAATATTTTTGAATTAAATTTTAATTTTATCTTAAATGGGATGCTATGTTCGATAGCGTACCCAATACACAACAATGAGTTTCATTGGAATCTTATGTTGCACACTAATAATATAATATTATTATTTTAAATGGTAGTTAACTCCATGCTGTTGTATTTGAGGGAATGAACAAAACAAACTATAATATTATTATACATGTATTTATATTTATCCCATAAAATTCAGAGGCTTAAAATGTGAATGAATCAAATTTTAATCATAATTTTCATTAAAAGGCCAATTTACCGCCTTTTAATGGTGAACCATTTTTAAATCTAGTTTTTGTAACTTTAATACATTCTATATGACCGAATAAAATCCTTAATTGGAATAGGGACATCAAAATATACTTTGTGAAATTTTTTGGAATTTTTCCATTAAAGTTTATTTTTATTAAATAGTGAAAAAGCTTGTATTTTAATTCAAAAGTTCTTTTTAATCTAATTTATTTATATGGTAATATTATATTTTTAATTGGTTATAAAGTGAAATTAAAATATATTTTTACCATTTAATACAATTTTGGTCATTGGAATTAATTTCACTTCGAAATTGGACATAAACAAGTATCAATCTTTTGATAGTTATTGTTTCTTAAAAATACGCAATTTGTTTTAACAGTGGGAATTAATTTTTAAATTAATTAATTCCACTTCTATGTTTTTAATTTGGAAAAATAGATATCAATTTTCAATTCAGAATATCAAATATTTCTTTGGCTGAATTTTTTGTATTTTTCTGAAAAACTTCAATTTTTTATGAATAGTGAAACCACATAGTGGTAGTTAAAAAATGACTTTTTCATTTAAATTAAATTTTACCACTTCTGTGAATTGAATTTCAAAAATCCGACATACATGGTTATTATTAAGAAGTAAAATGTGGTTCAATAAGATGAAAATAATTTTTGATGAATAGTAACTTTTGACTTTTATTTACCGTGGTTAAAGGTAAAGAGGGTAATTCAAGGTTAAAAGAATATTATAATAATTTAAAATTACCGTAAAACTAGTCCAAAAATTATTTGTTGAGTCATTTAAGACCCTTAGAATCTTTGGGTCGATTTTGGGACCCATTTAAGCCACTTGGGTGTGATAATGACAACTTAGAATAATTAACTTACAGAAAAGGAAAAAATGACAAATACAAATATCTTTTAGTAAATTAATTTTTATAAGGGGATATATAATTCATATGTTCAACTATAAATATTCATTGTAAATCTAACAAAATTCCTAAATCATGGTATTTTTTTTATAATTTTTAGACATCAAATAAATTTATTTTTTTATGAAACAATAATGATGCAGTATTTACCACAATAATAAATTATTTAAATAAATAAGATTATAATGATTAAAATATTATCCAAAACATGTCCAATTCTTATTGGATGATTTTATTTCTAATATGAGTAATCTTATCTTAGACCTCAATGATTTTTCGACCATTATAAACCGAATATCATTATATTATAAAATAATATTTTCAGTCTTTCCTAAAGAGCCCCTCCTCACCACCTCTAGTATATTTTAATGGGAATATAATTCTTGTAAATCATATTATTCATCCTCTAGTATAATTTTATATAATATGGGGAATGGATTTTTACTCTCAATGTGGTGGAAGGTACACTTATCAAAAACTCTAGGACTAGAAATGATTTATTTGATTCATGTTCTGCCCACTCTTTTATATCTGAATTTTATTTTCTGTGTATAATATCACCACCTCAATGATTAGACATTGAGTAGCTGGTGAAAAAGGAAAATGGTTATATAATATCATATGATGTATATTAAACATCTCTAATTTATTTTAATTGGAATATGATTCTTGTAAATCATATTATTCTTCCTCTAGTAAAATTTTATATAATCTGGGGAATGGATTGTCACTCTCAATATATAAACCATTTCAATTATAATTTATGATTATTTAGATTCGATATTATGAATAAAATTTTGGTTTTGTGTGGGCGTGAGGATAAATGTTATCTCTCATTGATAATTACATCAATCAAATGGGTTTTTCTACATATTCAGGAGGGAATATTACCTTAACTGGTAGTAGAGTAACTCAAAATTTCAAATTTTCCTATTTTCAGTAAATATTATGACGTATTTCCTTAGGAAAGTTGTAGTCATCCGCAAAATATAGGTGTTTAGATTTAAATAGAACATATACATAGTACTAGACTAATTTCAATGACCCCATATATAATTCCTTGATTAAGTTAAATAAATTAAATAAGAATGTATTGAAGATTAAAAATAGGGGATTCATTTTGGATAGTGCTTCAACATAGGGGGCATATGTAGATTTTATTTAGAAGAATAATGGTGTTATTAATATTTTCATTGACTATCAGAAACTTCAATATATCAATATAAAAAAATGTATCCTTCACCACTAATCAATTATATGTTTGATCAATTAGAAGGAACTAAATATTTCTATTTGATTGAAATTTGTTATAGTTATCATCATCTAAGAATCAAGAAGGAGGATATACACAAGAAATCCATCAATATAATACATGGTCATTACAAATTTATATTATTTCAATTTTGACATACCAATGATCATGTAATCATCAACGATTGAATGAATAAAATATTTCCAGGATACATTAATCATTTTGGGTTAATTTATATAAATTATATTATTTTGTACAAAGTGAGTAAATAAGAGATAAAAAAAATTTTAGTATTGTTCTAAATAACCCAAGAATGGATACAGCATATAAACAAATTACCGTGTTATTATTTTGGATTTGAAAATATTTCTACTTGGGTTATATAATATTATGTGAGGGTATATCGCTGGATCCATAAAAGTTTGATGTTATTAAAAATGGACCACACTAAACAAAATATAAATTACCATTAATTTTCTTGGGATGATTGGATTCATAAAAAACATTCTATTAAATTTATCATGACAATCAAATCCACTAAACATTCTAACCACAAATAGAACTATATTCTTTTGGATAGATTGATGTATAGATAATTTCAAATAACTAATGTGAAGTTTGGTTAGAGCAACTGTTCTAACACTACCCAATAGTGTGAAATGATATTTGATATATAGTAATTCATTTAATGAGGATCGAGGATTCCTAAACATGTATAGTGATATATATATTGCTTAGGTAAATCAAATGTTGAAAATTCATGAGCATAATTACTTGACTCTTGATTTGGAGTTCATTGTGGTATTTTTTATATTATAGATATATATACATTACATATATAGTGTAAGGTGTGCTATTTAAATATTTTAATCATAAAATTATAAAGTATATATTTACGAAAAATTTGTTGAAAATGTTCTAGAGAAGGTGGTCAATGTTGATTAAGGATTATAAGATCTCAATATATTACCACCATATAATGAATGAATAAGTGGATGATTATCTAACTAAAAAATATCATACTATTTTATGCATGATGAGTATTACGATACTAGATATTATTAGATTTGGAGAATTTGGATCTTGAAATCTTTATGAAATGGGGTATATTCTATCTTTCCAAGATTCATTCGAAAAAATCCATCTATGATAATATTATGAAGCTCCAAATAGAATATATGGGATTACATATTAAGATGTGGAATGTTCCTTATATCTAGCATGATAATGCTAGAATGATAATTTCCATGAACCAAGTATGGTTTCCATCTGTACCAATCCCGAAGTAGGTTTCATTTAATGAATCTCACAAATCCACATTCTCTGTTTATCCATAATGTAGAACGATGTAAAAATATATAATATAGTTCTTATTTTTATATAATATTAAAAGTGATATTTCAGAGTATTTATTATGATGGGTGATACGTAAACATGTTAAGACAATGGAGAAATATTAAAAGTTGATTTTAAAACCATACCCATGAAAAATGTAAATTGGAAAACATTATCCTGGAAATCAGCATTAGAATCCCCAAAAGATATAATGGGAACCATGGTATTAGTGGTATAGCTGATCACCTTATGAAACCACTATATATTATTTCCATTTGAGGATATTTCTCTCTTGATCAAAATAATAATTTGTTCATTAATATATACCATTTATTAGAATTCCACTCTAAAATGTATATTATCTTTTTGTGTAGTTTAACTCAATGTTATGAAGATATATTCTATCAGGTATAGATATAGGGTGGAGTTCTAGTACGTCATATCATCATTATATTTATTGATAGTTTAAGAATATAATTTAAACTCTAGGAGATTATTTTATAGTTTCCTCTATAGATTTAATAGGGGGTTGGTATTAACACCTTCATTTTTTTGTATTTTTCGTAGAACAATATCATTCCATATAGAATTCAGATAACACCTTATAAATCCCTCTACAAAATGAAGCCCATAAATACAGCATGATTGTATTATGATAAAGAATTAAAAACATTAGGACCTGATCTAGATGATGAAGTTAATGTGAATCTTAGTTACATTCAACCTTTCATATGGCAATCTTATACTAAATAAAAAAGGTATGATAACAATCTCTAGTGACATATAGAGTATATTGTTAGTGATAAATTATTTTTAAAAAACATTTCCGAGTAAGGTTTTGAGATTTTGAAAATGGTAATGTTACACTAAACATAATGTTTATATAAACATTATTATAGTAATAATTTATTATTATTTAATGTTGCATTTATAACATAACTATGGAATTGGAGGGTGTGAATAGTATTAATAAACTTATGGAATATATGAATATATGTTTTATTTAATAGATATATATTAATAAAATCATAATAAATATGTACTAACTTTAGTCTTTGCTCCTATGATGACTAAAAAATTTGTTTTCATCACAAATGGGTTTTATTACAATTGTGAAAGGTTATTAAAAAAATATATAAAACTTTTTTAAATATTATCTTATAACAAGGATATTGTTTTTCAAATATACATTTAATTTTTATCTTAGGAGGGTTTTTTTTACTGTTTTTTAACTTTTAATTTTTGGGTGAATAGTTAAAATAAAAGTGTTTTAGGAAAAGTGTTTATTCTTTTCATGTAATTACCCTGAAGCATTTTATTGATGGATTTCAAATTTTGACAACATTATTTATGTTAGTAATAGTTAAATGTATACCATTTTTTGTAATATTATACATGATCATGGTAGAAAAATACTATTATAATTTAAAATAAATTTTATAGAAAAATGTTTTATTGGGTTATTACATTTTATAATAAATTAATTTCTGTTATTTATAATGGATGATTCATAAAAATATATCACAAATTTTGAATTAAAATTTAAAAATATAATAATGATTCCAACTCCAATTTTTGTTCATTATTAATTTTAATTATTATAAAATTTTTACCTCTATAAAATGATTAAAACATGTAAATTAAGGTTAAAAGGAATTTATGGGGCCTAATTGATTCTTCTTAATTTATATTAGACGAAGGTATTTCAACCCTTATCATTTTAGGATAAAAAATAAATTTTAATGTGAAAATTTTCAGTGAAATTGAATTAAAAATATTTTAATCCATTAAAATTTCAATGTGTGTCCCTCCCCCAATATATAAAAGTACACACATCCTCTAAAATCTTTATGAAATATTATCAAACCTAGATAAACCACCCCCTGACCAATTTCCCTATAAAAATAAATATAAACTATTTATTTGTGTTTTTCATCTTAAATGACCATGAAAAGGGTACTTGTGAAGGAATATAAATGAACCTTAGTGATGAAGATGTATTTACCTTTACTAACTCCTTCAAATTTAATTTATTATCATCTTACAAAAAATATGTTTTACCAATCCTATAATAATTATTATAGAATCATATATATATATATATAATTATTTTTATGTTACAACCATCCCCCACCCTATTTCCCATTCTATCGATAGCAAAATCATCTATTATTGGTGCATACTACATAATGTCTCCATGTTGTAGGGTAATTGGGGTTTCAATTAAATTTTAATTGTATGGTTATAATTATGGGAATGATTAATATATATGTTATTTATGAAATAATCATGGTCTTGGATATATACTATATAATTTACATTCTTACCCTTCCACTCGTTAAATAATAAAAACATCACTCATGTATATGTGTGGACAAACACCACCCTAAGGTGTTGTGATTGGTTTTTTTATGTCCACCTTTAATGGTTAACAATAAATATGTATATTATGGGAACAAATGATAGTTATTTCACTATTAAAATTCATTATATGATGAAACCACGAAAAATATTCAAGTAAAGAAACTACCAGATAGAAGAATTCATGAAAAATGAAATAGTTAACACTAAAAAACAATTAATTTAAAATTTAACTATTAATAAATGATAAATTAATGGTGAATATTGGATCATATATTATAGTATGTTTTATATATTTTTTTAAAAAATATAATTAATTTATATTTATTATACTAGAGGATAAAATAACATAATAATTATGTCGTACCTGATCTATGGAATTATTTCACAATCTCATCCTTATTTAGGATAGATTATATTTTTAGTTTAAATTTATGTAATTATATGATATTTATATATTAATCCCCATATATTATATTATACATTTTATATTTATTAAAATAAAAATTCACCTTTTCTTGTTACACTATTTGAGAACTAAATAGATTGAAATATTCTTTTTATGGAAAACCAAATTTTTTTGTTCATCTGTGAATATTTACCTCTCATAAACCTATTTTATTTAAAATTTTATCAATATTTTGTTTATTATTCTAAATTGATTATGAAATTCAATTATACCTATTATTTGTTTTATCATATTTTTCAAATGTAATATTTTTTTAGATATCTAATAGTGGTACTTTTTACAAAAGTTGTGAATGAAATTGTTTATTAATATACAATATATGGATCGATTTTTTCTATATCATGACAATTAGTTTCCTTCAATCATACATTAAAATTTCCTATGATTACTTCTAAATAAAATTGTTTTCTTAATATTTGGATAAGATTAACTTTTATATAAGTGGAATAAAAATTGTTATGGTACTTCCCACAATAAATCTTCTTGTGATGTTTCAAATTATTTTCATATATGTAAATGTCTATTGATGAAATTTCTTATTTATAGAGGATATAACATAATTATACCATCCAAAAAATTTCTCCGATGTGTTGTAATTATATTTATTTGGGAAGTTATTTGAATTCAGTAAGCTTGTTCTTAAATACATATATTTATGAAGGAATGTTGATTAATTTATATTATTATTGACATGATGAATGAATTAAAGATTTTAAGAGATGGGTGGGGACCAAATATTCTTGGAACTTCAATTCATCTATAGTTATACTGAGGAAAATCATATTGTAAAATTGGATAAGGCCTTAAACATTAATGTTAGTGGTCCAGGATGGAGGCCTCGATGATAATTTTAGGACTTCCATCATTATTCAATACATAATTATAAAATTAGTTTTTGAAGTCAGTTTTATTGTTATAATAGTTATTATATCACTAGATATGTGTAATGATAATTTATTTTTTATAAGGAATTATTTTACCTTCATTTATTAATTCCATATTATTCACACCAAATTAATTTCATGAAATCATCCACTTTATACTTTCCCTCACTAAGCATATGACCTCACACCAATTTTATGATTCTATTCCATTGGATACCCTGAAGTGTAATATAAATTATTTTTAATTATTTAATGGAAAGAATAATTATTTTCTTAATGCAAATACTATGTTTTATTTTTTCCCCATTGTAACATGATAGTAATGAATGTATCTTGTTTTTGAGGACTACTAAAATAATTGATCATTTAAGATGTGATCTCTTAGATCTTGTCCCAATGTAAAAAAATAAACACCGCCACTATTCCATATGGTCATGATATTTATAGGTAATTATGTATCTATTATTATAATACTACTAAACACTAAAATCCTATGCATTCAGAAAATTTTTATTCTATAGAAATTTAATAAAATCAACATTTTCTATATGTTACTATATGTAGTTTTTCACACATGGTAAAAAAATAATGTATTAGAAAAATTGGGATCTAGATTCTTTTGAACAAATTTAATCATCAAAGCCATTATGATAAACCCTTAGGATAATTATTAATTTTTTCTTGATTAATTATCCATTATAAAAATTTTATTCTATGATTAAAAATTTATATTTTAATGAATTAATTATGTTCATAACATTCTCTAGAAATGATGAATAATTATAGGAATACTATCCATGACAACAAACATAATCATTTTGTGTATTTCCATATAAATCAAGTCCTTAATTCTAGTTTTCAATACGAGTATATTAAAACTCTATTCAAAAACATGAATCTGGTCAGGAACAATATCTATTATCAAATGGATAAGTTTTTACACTATAAATTTTCGTTACAATTATATACCTCCTCATATAGTTACAAACACCATCATTCTGTTGATCCACTAATTAATTACTCACAAAAGAATGGATCAAATTTATTAATTAGATATTCCTAATTCCATGATGTAGTGAAAGGTAGGAAGTTATAATATAAGTATACTTATTGTTGGGAAAAATGTCTCAACGTATCACTGTTGTGTTTTTTGGTTGATTGTGTATATTGACAAAGACGGTTTCCATGGTTTGTTTTGGAGTCCTAGAAATATTTTTGAAAATGTATGTGGAATATGATACATGAAAAAGGAATGGATGCTTTGGTTGAAGTATAGAAATATGTTTATACAACGTGTTATCATTTCTTATTATTTTCCACATTTTTGGGGTCCATAAGTTAATGTATGGAAAAATGTGTTTTTTCCAAAGGATGTTTTTTTTCACAGAAAAGTAAAATGTTGCGTGAACGGGTGTTGGTGATTTGAAATGATTTATGAATTTCATGACTATGTATTATCAGAGAAAAATATGACTATGGAAAGAGGTTCAAGTAAGATATGAATATTCTTGATGGATGAGTCTTCATGATAGAATCATAGTTGCATGAATCCACCAAATAGATTTGGAGATTGTGTGAGAAATGATTTTATAATCCAAACGTGACATCAAATCATATTATTACACACTAAGGGAAATATTATGAACATTTTATAAGGTGAATAAGGATCTTATGTGTAGGTTTTACTGTCACTATAATTGTAACATCCCGGGATTTTATGAAAAATATTCTTTTTAATTTTATTAATGTCTTTTGTTGTACGCTACACCAAAAGGAGCTTTCACAACACGCATCCTTGACTTGCCTTGCATTACACTCAATCGCGACCTTCCTCGATAGCGTGTGTAGTACGCAATACCGAGTTTCACTAAACAACGATATGCTATTAAAATATTATTATAACTAGCCGTTATGAATAGTAATAACCACCTTTTAATTTTTTAGAAATTTTAGCTCTCAAAATGGACTTCATTTTTGGATTCATAGTATCAAATTTAGCCTTCGGTGAAATTTTGGTACTTTTCGGATAACTTTCATATTCTGATGAATAGTGAAAATTACTAAATTATAATTAAAAACAACTTTTTTAATCAAAATAATTAATAGTGATAAATTAATAATTTGAGTGGTTTTAAAGTATATTTAGAATATATTTTTACAATTTAATACAATTTTGGTCATTGGATGTAATTTCACATTTAAACCAGACATAAACAAGTGTCAATCTTTTGATAGATATTGTTTCTTAAAAACACGCTATTTGTTTTAACAGCAGGATTTAATTATAAAATTAATTAATGAAACTTATATGTTATTAATTTGGTAAAATAGACTTCATTTTTGAGTTCGGAATATGAAATATAGCTTAGGATGAAATTTTGGCATTGTTCTGAAAAACATCAATTTTTGATGAATAGTGAAACTACTAAGTGGTAGTTAAAAGAACTGAATTTTTCATAAAACTTAATTTTACCACTTCTGTGAATGGAATTTCAAAAATCCGAGAGACACAGTTGATGTCAGTAAGTAAAATGTGGTTCAATGAGATGAAAATATTTTTTGGTGAATAGTAACTTTTTTCTTTTATTTACCACGGTTAAAAGTAAATAGGGTAATTAAGGATAAAAATGATATTAATATTACCCTAACACATGTCATAATCCTGTTGGACAAGTTTATCTCGACCAAAAACAACCTTAAGTGTAAAATATTATCATTTAGGCCCACTTGGATTAGATTAGGACATTTATTATTATTTAATTCAAAGAAGAGTTAAAAGAGTTAAAATCAAAGTTTATTTACTAAATGATTTTTAATATGGGGTTATACATAAGATAAATTCGACTATAAATATTAATTAGAATGCTAAAAATCTTTCCTACATAAATGTATTTTATTTGTAATTTTTAGACTTTAAATAATTTAATTTATTTATGACACAACAATGATACAGTAATTACCTTTTTAAGAAAAATTAACATAATTAATGCCAAAATATATGTAATTTGAGACTTTTTATGACTTAAACTAATTTTCTAGGTTAATATGACATGTTATTGTTGATTTAAGTAACTTGGTTCTAACCTATCATTCTGTTATGAATTTCATAAAAATCATGTACCAAATAGTGTCAAAATTGACATAAATTAGTTTTTAAAACAAATATTATATTATCAATTGTTATTTAATTCCTAAAAATCTAATGTTCAGCCAAATGACATAGATAAGGATATATATATTAATAATAAACAACTTGGGGTTCTTTTGGCTTGTTATGGTACGTTTATTAACCATATAGAGTAAGAAAACAAAAAGTCACGGTAAAAGTTAAATTATTTAACTTAGAGTTAAATCTAATTTATAAGGTTAAAATAATAACCTAAACTTGTCTAAATCCTATTTGATGAGAGACTTTAGACCCATCCCCACCTTAGCCTCAAAATAAATCTATTTGGAGCTATTTAAAACCGAATTTGGCTTTATAATATAATAATATTTTTAGTTATTACAAAGGTGCCCCTCTCCTGCCCTATAAAAGGGCACCTCCTCCCTCTCTTTCTCACACAGCATTGAGCCTTCAAGCTCGGCCAACCCCTGACAAAATCACTTATCCACTTCCCTAGTATCATCCTAGAGGTCCTGGTCTTCTTCAAAGACCATCCTTAGTTCATTAAGTGGAGGCCAAGAAAAGGCGCGTCAAAAAGAGGTAATATCCATTACCGATCTTTTTCAATTTCTTTCTTCTTCAACATCTTCTTCTTTAGTTGTTTCATGATAAAGTAATAGCATCAGTATTTCTTATATACTGATATGTTATTATAAAGATGAAACAACTCTAATGAACCTTATATCCATCCTACGGAAAAAGAAAATCACCGCGCGTGCGTACGTACGGAATACCGTCTCCACGCCGTGGTGTAATCTATTTTCCGCCACCACCTTAATTCGTTGGGTATAATAGTGTAATGAGTAACTATATATGATTATTATAAAGTGATATTGATACTGAAATAGTATACATACACTTCAACACAATTCCACGACCATGGGAACATTATCATCGCTCGTGCGTACGTACGGACTACCGTCTCCACGACGCGATGAGATTCATTCTCAATGATTAACCATTCATCAATGATTATAATGTATATATAATAAGTACTAATGAAATATATGACCTAATAATGATACTGGAATTATTTATATTTATATGTATGTCATCTACTTAATTCCATTCAATTCAATAAGGAAACGAAAACAACGTTCATGCGTACGTACGGACTACCGTCTCCATTAACGGTGTATTTCATTCCATTTACTGATTTATTAAATATGTATAATCTGAATATATATTTAAATCATGTTTTATATTCTGTAATTAAGTAATCATGATCTAAGTAATCATATGAATAATTACAAGTTAAAAACACGAACGACAAATGAGACGATTTTACCCAAAACGCTACTTTAACATGAATTTACAAAAGAACGGGCAATATAAAGTCATAACTGGACCATATATGATATAATAACAATGAATATGATTCTGGATTAAGTCAATAACATTATTTAAATCATTATACAGGAGGTTTGGACACTTACAAAGCAAGTCAGACCTAAGGTAAGGGAAATATCACAATCTCTTTTTTATCCGAGATTGTTTATTCGTAAGTATTTACTGGGGTGTATTTTATCATCCACATCCATGTTTCATCAATATGTAATATTATTTCCATCCACCTAAAATTGTTTAAATCCATTTTTACCCTTCAGTGAGTTTTTAGTAAAAGAAATGAAAGGAATCTTTTGTCGTTTTTCGTACGAGGTACTTTTTGACTTTTCTGACAAAAGTATGAAGAATGTTTTTTTTAACTTATACGGCATGAATAGATTTTTAAAACTTTATTTCCAAGAAGCTTACTTTACAAGTTTTCAAGTTTATTTTTAATCAACTTCTTTTAGATTATAATTGTATGACATGTTAAGAAAAGAAAAGTGTTTTTTTTGAAGTTGAAAGGATATTTTCTTCTAGAATGGAGTTAAAGTATTTTATCAAAATTGTTTTCCATCTAAGATAATAAAAGGGTTATGTTTTTATCTCTATTATTATATTGGGTTGATTATGTTGTGGTGGAAATATTTTTATGAATTCCTTTATCTTATATGAATTGTTTTATGATGTCACGTTGTTTAAGAACTCCATTTTTATTACATGGGTTACGCTATGATGTATGGTTTATGATTATGTGGCACACATAAGAAAGGATTCATTATAAGATCGGTGGGACCTATATCTCCCTCCAATGCATTGGGTAAAGATTTCATATCTCATGAGATAGACATGGCTGGAATGGTAGGTTATACCGGTTCAGTGAAACAAGACTGAAACGAGGGTGACTCGATTCAGAAAGGGACTTTGTCCACTAAGATAGTCTTGGCAATGAGTCATGACTAACAAGAAATGAATCTCTATGATTAAGTGTGTATGCCACAAAGTTTCATGTTTTATGTTATGATTATTGGGATTTCATTTCACTACTATGATTTATCCCATGTTATGAAATTATGCTCTCTTTTGCAGGTTAAGATTTCCAAAAGTTATGTTCTTATGAATATCATGTGATTGATTTTTCTTTTGTTTACCCTTACTGAGCATTTGAGCTCACCCTTTTATGTTTTCTTTTCCCCAGGATATAAAGAAAGGTTTTAGGTAAAAAAAGGGAAGATCTTTATGAGAGATATTGAAGATCTTTCACCACGATTAGAAGATTACGTTCCGAGTTTCCAAAGACACTAAACTATTACGATCCTTGTGTGTGTGTTTTTGTTATGTACTAAGTATTCTGCAAAAGTAATGTAATGTCCATGTACGATAAGCTTAGGGTCTCTACAATAATTTTTCAGATAACTCCCTAATGTTATTATCTCTTCCTTAGAGAAAATTATGGCTCTGAATTGATTTAGTGTTGAAGGAAAGGTAATAATGTTACGTGTAAGAAGAGGTGGATGAAAAAAATATTTGTTGTGCACAAAACATAATTGATTCTACAAGAACATGAGAGGTATGTTTAATTCAAAATAGTTTACGACAAGTGGGACTTTTGAGAAAAAGTTTAATGTTGTCTTTGGGTTGGTAAAGTGTTATGCAAGATATAAAAAAGTTATAAAAAATAAAAAGTGTGAACCAAATGGGATTACCTAGTAAATATATTGTAAATTGGTATTTTTCTTGTGTATGAATGTAAAACTTAATGATAAAAGAAATTATTTTTAATACATATTGAATAATGTAATAAATGGAGGACCTACTAAAGAAGTAATGAAAAAACATCATTTGAGAGGGAAGTGAGGATTCATATTATGAATGGTTGTAAACATTTATGGATAGTGAGTCCACTCAAAAATTTGTAATAAAAATGTGATTTAAGGTTTTGGTACATATGAACATTGTGTTTCTATTATCGTGGGATGTATCCTAATGTAGGTGAACAAGGTAAAATTTTATTTTCTCATGTATGCTTTCATTTCTATTTATATATATCTATGGGAAACATATAGAATTGTGTTCTATTTAATGAAAATAAAAAGATCCAGAGGGGATGTTTTTTATCTATTATAACCTGATTCACCCCCTCTTAGGGTATCAAACCTTTTGGGCTGATAACTTTTATTATATGCAATGGTTAGTATTAGTGTTTCTATTGCAAGGGTTTCAATAGAGGTTGTCGATGACAATGGTATTCTGATCATTGATGGAAAACAATTTCAGTTATGGAACAATCAAATGTATCACTAAATTCAATAATTAGGAATAGTTATCTATACATAAGTGATGCATGGGATTTCAACTAGTATTGATAGTGGTGCTTTATCATAATCTGATAAACTGTAAACACCTACTTGCATACTGTATTTGCAGAAATGGTAGACATCCTGGAGAAAGTTGACCCAATTTGATTCATGATGATGATGAGGATGAAGTTTAATTTATCAATAATAATTATATATTATATGTGAAAGGAAGGAAATATTTACAATAAATTTCATTCAAAATAATAATATTATTTCATAAGAAAATGATAGTTCAAACGAATCTATGGTTGATGAGATGTTGAAATATTAATATGGTAGGTAAAATCCTATTGTTGAAGTTGTAGGTGGAACCCAAATAAGGGAAGAAAGAGACCATGATGATTGAGATGTTGAAGTAAGATATGATATTCATGATGAATTATAATATTTTCTAAAATAGATAGGCATATGGAAAGAAAAAGGAAGATATCCAAAAAAAGTGCTTTGTGATGAAAAATTATATCTACAGATGGAGAAAAATAATAGTTACGAGCTTGTGGAAAAAATGGAAAATATTGACTCTTCATTTCTAGAGGTCTCTAAAATGATTAGTGAGTTCAAGATCAAAGTTGAATAATAAAAATTAGTGATTTTTTTTTAAATAATATTGTGAAAGATCAATCATATGTATTGATAAACTTGAATATTAAGTCATCAGCCTATAATTAAGGGTTGAAGAAAAAAAATCATGAATCCTGGTATGACATCTGAAAATCAGATAATCCAGGTGAAAAAAGGATAGACATGGAGCATATAGGTTCATTATAAATGAAGTAATAGTAAAGTTCATATGATAAAGTAGGTATGTGGCTTCACCAATAATAAAAATATGGGGTATTCGATGACAGAACGAATGTAAATGCTCATATATTGAATATTTATTTAGATAAAAATAATAATTAGAAGATTTATAGAAACTAAGGAATAAACATTGGTATAGAAGTGACACACAAGATTTCACCCAACAACATGTTTTATTGCTATAGGAAGATGGGGCAGTCGAAAAATATGGGTTCCATGGCCAAGAGATACCAAACTGTACAATAATAATAGAGGTAGAAAAATCGATCTCAATACTATAGTCTATCATTCAAGGTTAATTTATTGTATGGGGAGGATTTAGAAAAATGGGTAGATATTTTACATCTATCATGTACAAGAATGTGCTGAAGTAAAACAAAATTAATCCTAAGAAGAAACTCAATGAATTATCAAGTGGGATGAAAACAAAAATCTGATGTGTATATCTGCAAAATGATGTTGGTCTATTATAATATGAGGAATATCATGATTACCCATCTATACCAATTATATAGTAAAAACATAGATTTGGAAGGAATGATTTGAGAAGATTCCTAATTTTACTTCAATGAACCATATCATTGTATTGTATGGATCCTTCATAGTCGATATACATCCCATATGATAGGGAATAAGGATCTAATTATAGGTATAAATTATTACAATGATGTTGTTTTCAAATTTGGAAATGATTAAGTTATGAAAATAATTTTCCCATGAAAATCCTTGTTGGGGGGGATAAATGATATTTGATGATGTCTTAGTGGTTAAAGGTCTTAGTCACAACATTCTTAGTGTGAGTAATATATGTGAATTATGACAATATATAATATTTTCAGAGAATATGTATACCCTCAATATATGAAATGGTGCAGTTGTTATATAGTGAAAAATAACAATAGATAATCTATACATTTTTTGTGGATAAGAATAAATGTTCATTAATTAAGATATTAAGAAAAAAATATTTTTTCATAGAAAACATTTCCTTCTATTCCAACCATCCTTATAATATTTTTCAAATTTGATGTAGCTCGAGACCTCACCAATCTATCACATGATCAAAATTATATGTGAAATTCTTGCCAACAAGGCAATATCATCAGACATATATACAAAGAAAATAGAACAAAAGTAAACTATAGTGCTTTAATTAGTGTTTGTAGGAATATTTTGAACACTCACTAAGATATATTGATTTGAAGAGGTATTATTTTCTTTTCATTAATCATTTATTAAGTATGAAATCATCATCTTCCATTACCCCTAAATCGATGTGTTCAATTAGATAAAAAACTATAGCAGGGAATAAGAAAAGTTTCATGGATAAAAAATTATGAAGATTCATACTAATAATGGTTTAAAATATAAAAATGCATAGGTGGAGGATTTTATCAAAAAATAAGGGATGAGTAATCATGTTTCATTTGGGAGAACTCCTTAATAAATTAAGTGGTTGAGGGGAGAAATTGAATTATTAAAACCATGTCTAGATAAATTTTTATTGAAAAATACATACCAAGGAAATTATTTAAAGAAGTAGTCTTGACTTTGGACTACATATTAAACATGGCTCTATTATATCTGAAATATGTAAAGACTTTTTATGAGATAACATACAAAAAGAAGCCAATAATCATATACTTTTGAATTTTTTGACGTAAGTGTTTAATTCTCAATAATTTTATACAAAAGAAAATTTTAGACATGTTGAGATATAGGGATATTCCTAGCATACTCAGAGAAAATAAAAACATATATATTCTTCAATAAGAGTGTGGTAAAATTCGCTGAAATTAATTAAGCAACTATAGGGGAAAATTAACACAATCCTCACCAATGTAGTAAAATGTTCCATGATGAAAGTGATGAGGTATTAAGATTCACTAGTAGAATATAGGTGGAAAATTATTATTTATAAGAATATACTGATAATGATCAAGAATCATTAAAATAATTATTTGCAAAAATGTAAAATATTCGAGCTGATATTGATAGAAACAATAGCATTGATGATCAGGCATCCCCAGGTCAAACTTGGAGAATGGAGTCTTTACAAAAAAATAGTTTCTATATCAGGTAGATCCTAAATCTCATAAGGAAGTAGCTGGTGATGGATACTATGATCAAGCTATGAATTTAGAATCAGATAAAATTGAGGTGAATCACAAATGGGATATTGTTTCGAGATCAATGATGGATTATGTCCTCGAGACTAAATGGGTGTCCTACAAAACATGAATGAATATAGTGGAGTGATTCAAAATAAAGTATATATAGTGTGAAATGTGTACTCCTAGATAGTGGGTATCAATGTTTAGGAAAAATTTGAACCTATTACAAGGCTAGACACAATAAAATTATTCCTAGATATAATTATGAAATGAATTTTGAACTACTTCATTGTGGATGTCATGTTAGAATTTCTGAATGTTGATCTAGAAGAAGTATTTTATATTGACAATCCAAATGGGTTTCCCATTAATTAATATTATAATATTTTTTTATAGAATATAAAGGAACTATATGGGTTGAATCATGCACCAATATCATGGTACACAGGGCTCGATTAGTTTTGAAAGAAGAACAACTTTATGCATGGTGGACTTGATTATGATATATATGTAAGCAATTGTAGAAATAAAGTGATGATGGTGATAGTGTATGTTGATGACATAATATTTGGTTTCAGATGATTCGTTGTGACCAAAGTTCACTAGATTCATGAAATGTCAAATTAAAATGTCTATGATGGATGAAGTTACATTATTACTTTTTAAAGGTGACAAATGTATAGAATTTCACATGTATTTGTTAATATAAATATGTCAAGTGGGCTTTGAGAAGATGTGGTATGAATAATTTGAATTAGTTGAATAATTTGTTGGCTACCCAGATGAAACTGTGACAAGATGATGAAGGAAATGCAGTTAATGTCACAAAATCATAGCTATTTAATGGAATTCTATTGTTTATAACTGTAAAGATGCCTTATATTGTTTCTTCCACATGGCATGAAACAAGATATCAATGAAATAACAATTAAATCCACTTATTTGAAGAAAAAATAATGCCTTGGAATATTAAGGGGATGGGGGATATTGGTTTTTTGTAAAATGAAAAATCTCAACAAGATTTATTGGGACAAAAAGATTCATATTGGGCTAAATTCAAAAATGATTGAAGATATAAATCAGGTGGTCCATTATATCTTGTAGGATTTTTTTACATCTTTCCAAAGATAAAATCGTTATTTCATTTGTTTGAGACCATAGATGTAAAATATAAAGAAACTACTCAATCTTGCATGTAGTTCATCTAGATGAAGCAGCAACTTCATGATATGGGAGATTATGTGAAGTCCCTAATAAAAATCTCTTGATATAATTTGAGTTCTCTAAATCATAGAAATATATCACTCTATAACTGATGTATGACTCACATTCAAATCATGTATAATTTTATCAATGAGAATTTGGCGAGATGTATTGTAATTATTTAGAATGTTCCTATAATACATTAGGTTATTGATATTCTAAAAAAGACCTTAACCAAAAAAATTGAATCATATCGATGGGCCTTGGGAGTTAAGTCGAGTCCACGCACTAAAAAATCATGGATGTGGGTCCCCCTCTCCCAGAGGTATGGTGTGTTTTACCCTACGATGTTGATAAGTGATCTTTTCCCTATTGCATACCACAATGATGTGACCTTTAGTTTCATTAAGAAAGGGGGAGAAATTATTCTTATAAAAGGTGAGAATATGACTTGATCAAGGAAAAGGGATAATCTGATAGGGGGATCTATGACATAAGGGTAGTGTATGTTATTGATAAACCATTTAATTCTTCTATGACACAATTATAGTTAGGTGTATTGTGGAAATATTTCATGGATATCAGAGCTTATCTTGGACCAATTTATGAATTCCAAAAAATTAGAACCCAGGAAGTGAATTAGGGGGAGTCTTTAATTATAATATTATAAATTTTATTGATCAATAGATATATATCATGACATATGTTGTTCATGATGAAAACAGTTGAATTGTTTGAGGAATTCAGTGTTCCATTTATGTGATTTTCATGCCACTCAAGTTTCCCACAATGAGAACAGGTCATGTGGTCTTAGTATGTTTTTTTTAAAAAAAATCATGGCTATCTAAATTAAAATATACGAGTGTTGGTAGAAGATATATGAAGAATTAATGTGGTGTCAAATTTTAATGAATTTTCATGAAAACTAATGTGGGAGATAGTTGGGAAAAAATACCTCAAGGTATCATTGATGAGTTTTTGGGATTATTTTGTTTCATAAAAAAGAAGATTTAAATGGTTAGTTATGGATTTTTAATGATATTTTTGACCAGGTATTCTGAAATAGATCAATGAAAAAGCAATTAATGCTTTGGTGGTGGTACAAAAAGGTTTGTATACAATGTTGTTCCTTTTCCTAATGTTATCCATTTTTTTGTGATTCTCAATATTACAAACAAGTTAATATTTAAGATCATCATATCAAAATATGGATAAGTAATGAATTGCATCAAATATTTGAATGTCTTCAATATACGTGTTTTCACAACAAAAGCAGAGTTGTGTTCGTCCAAAAAAAGGGATGGATTGTGTGTGTGAATGAATTTTACACAACAAATGTCACATAAAATAATGATCCTCTACAGTCAATGAAATCATATCCATGTAGTTAAATATGAGTAAGGATCTTTCATGAACGTTCAGATGGATATATAAATTGATGGAAACGCCCCCCACCCCCATTTCATATTCTCATCCCTTCATGAAAATTGAGGCTCTAAATCATGTAATTGTTAAATTAATGGATGAAAACTTTCATACATGAAGATTTTAATGAAGTAATAAATAAAACTTCTGTTACGTGAAAAAGGGTGCATGAGTCTACATGAATATGGGTGTCGTGGAAAAATCATAAAATTTTTGTGAGAGTGAGATTTCTCTGACAAAGATAAATTCTTCAGTAGAGATGGAAAATTTCTGTAGAAGGCAACCAAATATTTCATTAAAGAAAATGTGTGAACCAAAATTTATTGAAATATAAATCAATAGTAATGTGGTGTTTATCATTTGGATGAATGTTTAATTTAATGATATATTAAATGGGTTGTAAAATATATTAATTCGTGTAATGAAACAATTATCTTTAGAAGAAAAAGTGATCACACATTAGTTGAGAGAGTAGTGAGATTTCATATTCAGTTTGGTTGTAAACCAAAATGGATAGTAACTCCTCCTCGAACACTGTAATATAAGTGTTTTTAGATGATTTTCTTCATAGAAACATTTTATTTTTATTCTATTTGGAAATATCCTAGTGCTTCTAAACCAAGTATAATTGATTTGTATCATGAATTCTTTTTTTTTCATATATTGTTACGAGAAAGGAAGATAAGTGTGTTTGTATAATAATGAAACAGTATCAGAAGGGGTGGTTTTTATATCTGTAAAAATATGATTAACCCCTCCCCCCTCCTTTGAGAGTATATAACCTACATAGGATAATATTTGTCAATAGGAGTTTTTAATCAATATTGATAATTGATTCCAAACTGTAATTATAAGTGGGAGATATAAAGTACTAAATTGAAGTATTTATATGGTGATATTTACGGAACATTTATTTTCTCCTAATAAACAACATGACATGGAATTGAAATTTCCAAACTGATGATAAAATAATGTAGAAAATAGTTGACGAATATGAGGATACCATTATTGGGTTAGAAAAGATTTTTTTATATTATTAACGTTATCTAGAATGAAATATATAACTATTTTATAATGGTATAAAGATAAGGTTTTGAAGGCAAGTAGTCTCTCAATCATTTTAAATGTATTAAGAGATAATGTCATGTTCATTAAATTTGATGAAATATTTAATAAATACTATTATGTTTAGAGAAAATAAAGTGATTAATATAATGGTTGAGAACTATATTTAGAGAAATTTTGAAAAAGAAAATAAATGAAGGGAGGATTTTTAATCATTTAATAATTATGAAAATAATATCTAGTATGAATTATTTAATGGAATGGGATATTTTAGAAAGTATCAAGATAAATGCAATTAAGAACATGAAGAAAACTGAAAAAAAAAAGATATTCTTACAATTAAAAATGATTTATGTCCAAGGAGATAGGGAAATTTTCTAACTAATTTCACTATAATGAAGGTAATTTACCTCATAAGATTTTATGGGGTAAGTATGGGGTTATGAAATTACTATAGTAGAAGTTGAATTCTAAAAATACATAATAGTGGGTACATTGGAAAAAATAATAAAAATATATCTAATACTCAATTTTATTCTAGATATACACACTCATTTATCTCTGACATTTTCACTTAAGAAATTGAATCACCCACAAACACAGAATGAAATGATTTTAAAATAAGAAAACATTATTGAAATATCATTATAATGAGGATGTATTAGGAAGTCTCATTTAATATTCCTAAAGATTTCATTTTCTAAAAAATATTATCTATACCTGTGGTTGAATTTTATGTAATCATTTTCATTGATTGGGAAACCAAAATATTGTAACAAGTTTATTTTCTGATATATAGATTATAAATTTTGAAGGATGAATAAAGGAACTTTTTTAAAGGGGAAACTTAATTATTAATGTTTTATCTGACGACACCTGTTATAGTATTTCATGATGTAATTTTGGAAGAAGAATTAGAATAAAACAAATATTCTGATAAAATGATATATTAATAATATATTATATACCAATTAAATTCGAATACATTATATATATTTTATAGGAAATTACATAGACATCCAACTGAACCGGAAGATGATTTTTCCATTAAACTCACCACCAATTCACATCCTCTATATTATAAAACCTATAGAATGGTCACAGTGGAATGAGTGTAGTTAAAAAATTAAATTTAGGAGTTCTGTGATAAAGGATCCATACACCATATTGTCTCATCTAGGGATACAACATCCTTTTTTTTAAAGGATGGGTGGGTATATAATATTTTACATAAATGAAATAGAAAACAATTCTATTATAATAATAAGTAATTATAATTTATAATTCAGTTATGAATTGTATAATAAACATCAAGATAATCAATAGTTATCACCAATTATTCATTGGCATGGTTATCACCATTTGTGAGTGATGAATGACGACACAAGAAATATTCATTTTATGTTAGTTATGTCCATTGTAATTTTAATATAATTAATTTTGGATTAACTAAATCAACCTTAATGTTTATATATTTGAGGAAATTATTTTTATATTATTACCATGAAAATGTTATGGTGGTATTTATTGATTATATCATAATATACAAAAACTTTTATAAAGATAATTTGAATCATTTGTGAATTATTCTTTTGAATCTTATTGAAAAAATGTTTTGTGTGAAATTTATTAGTGTAAATTTTAGAATAAGATAAATTATTTTCATGACCACATTCTCTCTATTGATTCAATATTATTTGATATTTATGTGTATATAGTTGTAAATGAATGGAAAAAATCGTGAGAAAAAACAAAGATATGTAGTTTCAATGGTGTAAATTATTAAAATCGATGATTTGTTAAAAAAGCTTCCAAAATTTAAGAAAAATTAACTAAGATAACATATAATGGGGTTAAATTCACATGATCAGTGGAATATAAATAAAATTTCTATATAAAATGAGTCTATTTGATTATAAAATATTGTTAACATTACAATCATGTAATGGAGGGATTGTGTTATATATATTTTCACTAAATGATGTACTTGGGGTTTCCTCATGAAAAAGGATATATTTATTTCATATGAATCAAACAAATTGATGATATTGGAATAAAAAAATCCAACTCATGCTCTTGAGATATCACAATTAATGTTTTACTTATATAACTAACTAAACATTATATATGGTGAAATATTTGATATGTCTACATATTATAAAATCTTCAAGCACATATTCAAATAGAATGAGGTCAACATGATACAAATGATAATTTTTACCTACTCATCGAATATTACTTCTCCATATACTACATCTATGGGAAAGAAAAAATAGTTAATTATGGGATTGAGTATAAAGGATCTTGATTTTCTATCATGTTGAATATATTAAATGATTTTATATTCATGGATTTATATATGATGGATATGAAATTTTTTATGGAATTGGAATCATTATTCCACATTCAATTTATTTTTGAACTGTCTTCATAGAACAAGAAACATAAGCCCAAAATTTATGACATGGGTTTAAGAAAATATTAAAACATGAATGATGTCATATTTAATAAATTCATTAATGGATATGGATTTTTTATGATTATAGTGAGACTACATTTTTGATCAGTACCTGATTTAAATTGTATATTTATACAAGAATCACATAATTCAAATTTCTATTAAAAATGCTCCAAAACTGAGATGCATATAGATTTTAGAGAACTTTTTTTTGGGAAAATGTGAATTGATAAATTGAAAAATATTTTTCATGATTCATGGTGTTTTATAATGTTAAAACTAAGTGGAAACATCCCATAGGTATCATCTAATCTCTCCATGTATCAATGTTGATGTGGGATAATATTACAGTGGAATTTTCTATAAAACAAGAAAATACATCTAAGAGTACTGATGATATGTGGGTCATTTTGGATAACCACATAACCTATAAGAATTCGATATTAATAGTGGATGATATACCCCTTGATATTCTTTCATTGATTTATATCAATTAATGGTTTTGACTTCAATTTTAGTCTCTATCAATTATATCGTATCATGACCCTCATTTCACATTAAATTTTTGGTGGATAATAATTAATTCTATCAACCCTATTATATATTTGTTCCTCACCACTCATTATCAATATTATATGTAGTCATAAAAAACATTATATACACTAGAGGGAATGTTCACATGACTTCTAAAGAACTTGGGACTAATGTCCAACAATGATAGGAGTTTCATTCAATAATAACATCCCTATAGGTATTGAAATTTCACCATAATAAGTATTTTATGGGAAATGATATAATACTCCAACATATTTGGATGATGTTAGAGAAAAAAAGAATGAAGGCATATATAACATTGAGGATAAAACTAATGATGCCATATCTAATAAAAACAATATCCACATTGATCAAAGAATATATTATATATAAATATATGATCAGATTATGGACATGTAATTTCTTATTTTGGATTATGTATTCTTGAAATTTACAACATTTATAAGAGTATTACGATTTTCAAATAATTTTATTCTATATTTAGGGTATGTTGGACCATTATAAAATTAAAATATTATTTGTGTTCACCTTACTGCTTAGCAATGCATATACAAGGAAACCCTAACACATGTACTCACCACTGAGGAAATAGAGTTCGATCCAGTAATGTATTATAATTATGATAATTACCATATACCTAATTAGAAATAGAAGGAATTTTATAATCATATAACTCAAATTATGAGAAGACAGTTAAGGATATAAAAGTTAGAGGGGAAATATGGGACATTGAGAAAAAAATATTTAAAAATAAACAACAATTTTTTTTGATTTATGTATAAAATAATATAAGTGATAAAATTATTTAATTTAGAACCATGTAATAACAAATATATTCTATAGTAAATAAAAAATTCATCACACAACTATATAAGAGTTATCTTTCTATTATTTAATTTTACTAATATGTCACAAAATTGAATGATTACTTTCACTATAATAGATATAATTAATACTATATAACAAAAAAATAAAGGGTATAATAATAATCTTGAACTCTAGAAGATAAAAATCCAAAATATAAATATTGTAATAGATAAATATAAATTATTATGAAAATAATAAACAAATGAATTTAAAATGTTGAAACGTAGATAATTAAGTGGGTCAAATTAGATGTAAAAATTATGTGAATTTAATCGAAGAGAAATATGACAATTTGAATATCACCATTTTTGATTTAACCATTATAATATTAAATATGGTCATTTTAATACTAGTGAAATTTTTATATATAGATTCTTATTATAAAATTAAAAAATAATTTCTATTAACATAATTTTTATGTTATATTAATGAATATATAGTAATAAATTAAAATATATAGATATACGGATTCCATAGAATGTTTTCTTATTTCATGGTGTTATGAATTTTTTTTATTCACAGCTTTTGTATTTAATAATTTAACTTATCTCATATATATATGCATTTTAATAATGTGGACATCAAATTTTCGATCAGTATATTGAAATTTTCTATTAATGAATTACCACATAATTTTTTGAGATATTCAATTTTGTTGGAAAAATTTAAAATATGGCATGAATATATGATATTTTTTATTTAATAATAAAAAAATTCAAATTATTTACTGAAACAAATATATCTCAATCAAAAATAAATTTATCCATTAATATACATTATTTTAAATAATGAAATTTATTATAAAAAACTATAAAGATGACTGAATATTGTAACGTATATTTGATTATTTTAAAATTAATTATCAATGAATAAATATTTAATCCTTGTTCGAAATATGATAATTTTTTTATTTAGGTCCTTAATGATATTAAATTCAAAAGTGGCATTAAATGAAAAATACTATGTATTAAAACCATGAAACGAATAATATTTTTCTACTTCTAAAAAAAATAAAATCTAAGGCCTGTTTTTATTAATTAATAACCAATTTTTTATAGAAAACACATGTAATATATATAGTTAATAAATATATTACATATTTATTTCCTATAATAATATTTTAATGATTGATATACTTTATTGGAATCATTAGTAATTTTTCAATAAATATTTAAAAGTCTTTATTTTTAACCGAATTTGGTTTTCAAGAATTATATGGTTATATTTTAATTTATATTTCCAAATTATAGAATTTAATTTTAGAAATTTTATTTCTTTTTTTAATTCGAGATGTCAAATTTACCTTCGGATTTTTTTATAAATACTTTTACCATTCAATGAATAGTTAAAAAACACATTTTTTATTTGAAAATGTATTTCATTTTATTTTATTTATAAATTTAATGTCTATTATAGATTATATGAAATATTTATTTAGTTCATATTGATTAAATACCCTTATAAGAAATATTTATTATGAATTTTAGACATCATTATTTATAAAATCTTTTTAATATTTAAAATAGCATATTTATGAAAATAATTTTTTTGTTATGTTTTTGGAGTTTTTTATTTTAAATTATTCCAATTATGTGAATTAAATTTGATAATGTGGAGTAAATATTTTTAATCATAAATTTTTATGTTATTTAATTAGATAAAATTAATTTTGGGTCATAAATAATTATAAAAAATTGAGAATTTATTAGCACATTAGTGGTTAAAATAGGTTTAAAGTGCTGTTAAAATAAAGTGACAAGGGTTTAAATGACATATAAAACTTTTTAAATTCATTAATATGGACATATTTGGACCCTATATAATCAATCATTTTTAAATGTTCTATTTGAGATCCATTTTAATCAAGTAATACATTAGTAAATTTTAATATTTTTAAAAAATCCACGTGTTTACTCTCCCCCCACATATAAAAGGACACCCCTTCTCAAATACACAATACACATTTTCCATCCAATACCTACCAAAATCCATATCATATATCACACATAATGATACAGAGTCTATTCCGGGATAAAATTTTTTTAAGGCATTTGGATTAAACAAAAGGATATTATCTGAATAAGCAATATAGCTCTAAAATGAGTGCTTTTCATTATTTATTATTATAAGTCACCTAATTTTATTCGATGATGATGGAATAAGAAAAATAATATATTCCATATATTTGTTTTTTTTTTGTTAATTTAATAACATTTATCCATGTATTTTTTCCATTAAATTGGAAATGAAACAATTATTAAGGTCTACGTCGGGCTACCTCCTCATGAATAAATGAATTTGTTTTTCCATTATAACCTATCATATATTTATATAACGATAGAATTAATAAATATATATATTATTAAATAAATATTTTTCATTCTAGATTTATAATATATCATATCTTTATTACCTTTTAATACGTTGAAAGAGGATAATATTGTTAGTATGCACATATCGATTACCAGCTCCATGAAGCGATGTAATTTTAATTTCATGACCACCTAACCTGAAATATATATATGTGTATATTTAATGAAATAATATTATATTAATGAGATAATTAATATTATTTAATGATATAATAATATTTTCTTTCTTTCTGTCACATTTATTGTAAAATTGAAAGGTTACCCATGCGTATGTACGACCACCGATCTCCATGATTGGAAAATCTTTCATTTTTCATTATCATCATTAATTATTTATATTTAAATATATTTTCTATATGAAAATTTTAATTTATCTATGATTATTATTATTTATATTATGGAACATTGATCCCTTTGATCATATTCAACATACCGAAATACTTTTGGTCATATGAGCTAAAAATCATTAAAACATCCAACATGAACATGATTGATTTTGTAGAAATTTATAGCATAAAAAAATAAATAAAAGAAAAATAAAAATAAAATTGAAATTTTTTACTATGAAATTAAATAAATAAAATAATTATATCATTCATTATGATAAATAACATACGTGATAAGTCAGACTCGATGTAAAGTACACTTTTCCATTAAAACCACGTCTTTAATGTTTTATAGATTTATATTATAAATTATTTTGTTCTGTTTTGAAATTATAAAAATTAAATTTTGGATATATTTTAATGGATTTAAATGAATTAAAAATGAAATTTATGTCACTTTTAAATTTATTTTAATGGATATAAAAATAATATTTTTACAAAACATTTTATCATTTTTTTAACATGAAAAATGAATACTCTACATTAACATATACAATGTCAATTAATTTTCCCACTACTGTAACCATTATCTTATTTTTAGGATTTATTTATATGTTTCTATGTTTTTATTCAATGAATATCCCTACCTACCTTGTCTTTGTGTACTATAGGATGGAAAATATGGTTTTAAATTAAATGGATATATTAATATCCCAAAAAAATCCTTATGTATTTAAAATTAGATATTTACAACATTGATGGTGGAAATGAAATATTTTAAGTGATTTAAAATTAATATCATCCATGTCATTTTTTTGATAAATTTTTAGCCTAAAACAAGGTATGATGATTGGAAATAATGATATCACTCATCACTACTTGTGACTATGATATAGTTCTCTAATTCATTGGATAATTATTATCTTCTCTTGAAAATAATATTAGATTTTGACCATATCATCACTTCTATATTTAATGTGTAACACCCTAGGTAAATAAAGAATATGAAATTTTTATATTTATCCCTATTTGTGAATAAAATTTTAATATTAATTTACTGGGAACGCTTTGCTCGATAGTTTACCCAATACGCAACAATGAGTTCCTTTAAAATCATACATTGCACTCTAATAATAAAATAATTTTATATTAAATGGTAGTTAACACCATGATGTTGTAATTATGGGAATGAACAGAACTAACTACAAAATTATTATATATTTTATTCAAATATTTTTACTTTTTACAATAAATGTTAGAGGATTAAAAATATGAATGAATCCAATTTTAAGCGTAAACATTCTAAAATTCTTTAAAAGGTCGATTAATCGCCTTTTGATGGAGAACCTCTTTTAAATCCATTTTTTGACAATTTTATGTGTTATATTTGAAAAAAATAAAATTCTCTTTAGAATCAGGATATCAAAATTTTCTTTGTGTAAATTATTGGTATTTGTACAATAAAGTTCATTTTTAATGAATAATAAAAAGTGTTGTATATTAATTCAAAACCACTTTTTAATCTAATTTATTTATATGATTAGATTGACTTTTAAAATGGTTTTAATGTGAAATTAGAATATATTTATACCATATAATCCAATGGTGGTCATTGGAATTAATATCACTTTGAGATTGGACATAAACAAGTCTCAATCATTTGATAGATATTGTTTCTTAAAAACAGTTTATTTGTTTTGACAGTGGGATATAATTATAAAAATAATTAATGAAACTTCTATGTTATTAATTTGGTAAAATAGACATCATTTTGGAATTCGGAATATCAAATATTGATTAGGGTGAATTTATGGTATTTTTCTGAAAAACATAAATTTTTGATGAATAGTGAAACCACAAAGTTGTAGTTACAGAAACTGATTATTTGTTTAAAAGGAACTTTACCACTTCTGTGATTTGAATTTCAAAAATCCAATATAAATGATTTTCATTATTATGTAAAATGTGGTTTTGTGAGATGAAAATAATTTTTTATTAAAAGTATTTTTTATGTTTTATTAATTGCGATTAAATTTAATTAGTGTGATTTAAGGTAAAAATGATATTATAATAAAATGAAAATATCTTGACACTAGTCATAATCCTATTGTATTAGTCATGGCAGACCAAGAAAACCCATGGGTCGATTTTGGGGACCCCATGGAGCCACATGGGATAGATAATGACATTTATGCCTTTTATTTAAAGTAAAAGTAAAAATGACACAAACATGTATTGTTTTACTAAATCAATTTTAACATGGGGTTATACAAGACATATTTTTGACTATAAATAGTCATTGGAAAGATATAAATATTTCCTACATCATAGTATTTTTTTATAATTTTTAGTCAATAAATATATTAAATTATTTATGACATCATGATGATGCAGTGATTTACTCATTATTTAACAATTCAAATAAAATGAAAAGATAATGAAGAATCTAAGACCTACACAAGTAAAAAACTATTGGATGGGTGGTTTTCGAGCCCTTATCACCTTGTACAAGAAATATATCAATGTGGGACCTTTAAAATCCGAAACTCATTTGAAAATAAGGTAACCTTTCTTGACGTTCCCAGAGTGTCCCTCGTCTCCTCTTATAAAAGGCCCCCACCTCTACCACATTACCCATACCTATCAAGCCATTGGAACGGCCATGCTCTGATCAGTTTGTCTCTCCACATCCCTCTCCTCATCATAGAAGCCTTACCTTATTTAGGAAGCTTTTCAAGAAACCCTTTTGGTTCAAACCAAAGGGAGTTACCCGATTTTAAGGTAATGTCTTCACTTGTGCTCTTTTTTTTAGTTTGATCTCCAACCCCCTAAACTCTTTTTTTTCATTTATATTGTAAAAACACCAGTATATTACATATAATAGTATGTTTTTATAAGAAGTATTCGAGATACACTTACACACACCTACATCTAATGGTTAAATAACATTATGTTTCTGGGGATGGTGAATTTCTGCATCACGAAACGAAGTTTGTTCAATATTATTTTAACACCTTCAAATGTGGACATGAGATGTCACTATATTTATATATGAAATATAATATTTATATGTTTTCCTTAAGATTCTGTATTTTTCATTTATGGAATACCATTACGGTTTCCATTATGGATAAACGCGATATCTTCATTTTAGGATGTGCGGACTACCGCCCCCTCAAAGTAATTTGATTCGTTAATACCATATGTGGTACGTATAAAGGATATATTTAATGATATTATATATGATAAAATACTGTATTTATAATACTATTATGTATCATTATGTTTTAATTCCATTATATATGAAATAGAAATGGAAGTAGCATTCATGCGTACGTATGGCTTACCGTCTCCATGAACGGTGCATTTCATTTCTTACCTCTAAATGTTATGTAATATTATAAATGCATGTATATAATGGATATATGATATAAATTATATCTACTTAGTGAATATAATTATTTATATAATTTATATTTTACCCCACGAACAAACTTGTAATTATAACGAGTTTATTTTTGACTATAGTAGCAATGATCGACAAAACGACCATTATTAACTTAAATAATTACATAGTGTTCATAACATGTTAATAAGTGATATAAAAGGAATAATAAACTTTAAAAATGTTTTTAAGCAAATAAAAATTAACTCATGTTTATTATTCAGGAGGTTAAAGAACGATCGAGTCAAGTCGGACACAAGGTAAGGGATCCTACCCCTCTCTTTCTTTTTAAGTACTCTCCTTTATGTCACTTCTTTTAAGCTCCTATTTGTTATGTTGGGGGATGTTATTTTATATTCCTCTTGATTTAAATTCTATTTTAATATGATTAAAGAACCTATTTGATCTCATAAATCCATTTTTGGATGTTTTAGGTGGCGTCGTTAGGCTGCCGAGTTTTCGTAAGGGATTTTTCATCTCATTTTTATTCTCGTGAGATTTATGCTTCATTTTCCACAATTTCCTTTGAGTGGTGTATTGACTGCCCATTATTATAATATTTGTGTAATTTACTTTCGTTTATGATTATTTAAATCAATGTTTTATACTCCTTCTTTCATGGGGTGTACGTTTAAAAAGTTACCCAGGTCGGTAAGGGAACCTTTCACCCTCCTCTTTTTAAAAGAATTATTTTTGTTATGTCTTTTAATTTACATCTTATTATGTTAGGATATGTTATTATATATAATTATTTATTTAAATATTTTTTCCATGTGATGAGATACCCTTTTTGTCTCATCAAATAATTTTCAGAATTTTAATGTGATGCCGTTAGGCTGTCGAATTTTTACAAGGTAACGTCTTAACCCAATTTTGATTTCATTTGGTTCAACTTGTACTTATTGAACATGTCATACAATGAATATTTGTGAATGACCTATGATTGTTTAAAAATTTATACCCACTTATATTGGGTGTATTTATATTTCTCACACATAATTATGTGATAGGTTTATCCTTAATTTAAAGATACCATCTTTATAATGGATTTCATCTCAATTAAATTTCCATTGAGATTTAATTGTTGTTATGAACCAATTAACTCTTATACGATTTATATATTGTCCTTTGACATATTATATAATGAATTCCTTTATTCTCATGATATTATAATGTTATGATTAAATGTTATTCCCCAATTATTTTATTCAAGAGTCTCTCATTTTGTTAAAAACTCTTTAACAAAAACATCATTTTAAATGTTTTAAAGATTTATTATTCTAAATATTTATCTTCAATGTCCATATTTTCAAAATGGTTTTCAGTATTTATTTATATGGACATTAATTTTTTAAAATTATAATTCCATTAAAAGCTTCAAAGTGGTATGTGACACTTTGATTCAAAAATCTCTTTCGAATGGTTTTTGAAAATGGATTGATTAATTCAATATCCTGGAATTACTTATTATTATTGAAAATGAAATGTTGTTATTGAAATGTTTATATTTTCAATATTATATGTGTAATTATGGTACATGGACATTTTATGGGTGGTTATGTGATAAACCATATGATGGGTGGTTCCATGAATACTAGGATGGGTGGTTACATTATAACCTCCAATGCATCAGGTATGGAAGTCAGTCGTATGGCTATTCCATTAAGTATGTGTGGAAGTCGACCGTATGGTTATTCCATTTAAGTATGTTTATGTCCCAATTTATCTTTATATGTTATGTGTTCTTTATATGTGTTTTATGGTAATCGTTTTGTTACAAAAGGGTAATTAATGGTCTTTTATTCAGTGAAGAGTTTTTACTACTTAATAAAGGTGAAAAGTATTACTTTGGTAAAGTATTCATGGTTTACTAGTTGTTTTGAAAAACTAACCGTTTTCCTTCTTTGTGTATCCCTTACTGATCTTTTGATGCTCATCCCATGTTTTTTAAATGTTTTAACAGGACATAAAGTTGAATAGCGTCAAGGTTGGGATCGAGGAATTGTCAGGCTGGCTAAAACAATGAACTAGACATGACTCTTTTGTTCAATAGTTTTTATTTTGTGGAAGAAAATGGCATCTAAGTAGATTTGTCTAAATTGTAATATTTGAGATGTAATAGCTATGTCCTAATTCTATAAAACTCTAAACCTGAAAAGATACGTAATGTGAATTATTCAATTTAGTTCAATATTAAGTAAGGTTTACGGTCGGGGGTTTATAGTTGGTATCGGAGGTCAGTTTCGATAAATTTAGAGGTTACGGTATTCTCTAAGCATAATTGACATTACCATAATTGTTAGGATTTTAGAAAGAGTCCTAGTTTTAGATAAAGTTAATGAGCAAGTATATCTTAGTGTTTATCATCCTCATTAGTATAGGATGGTTTTGTTGATATACTCACACTGACCTTTTTGGTTTTAGTAAATTGCTCGATCTAGCGTGCACCAAAGTAACAATGGATGTGAAGAAAACTATGACATATTTTTGAGCGAGCAACAAAATGATATTGGTGCTGCAATGAGAACTCATGTGTTTATCCTCAACCAACTATCTGGAGACATGATTGACCACCTAAACCATGGTGATTTCTATAAGGCGTCATATATGCAAGAAACAAATCCCTTCGGAACTATAGGTAATAATCATAAAGGTAAGTGTGTTCAAAAACCGGTGTGTCAATGATGTGGAAATAAACACCTAGGAAAATGTTTCAAAGGGACATAAATATGCTATAGATGTGGAAATAAAGGTCATAAATCATGAACCTGCTATTCAAAAAGGAAGCATCCAGTTGACTCGAGGAAAGGGAAAGAAGTTCTTTATGAGGGATCAATTGAATGTTTTAAATGTGATGTGCATGGTAATTATGAAAACACTAGTCCTATGAAGAAGTTTTGGGAATGGGATCACCAAGATATTAAAAATATTCGTTTACCAATACCTAATTCCATTCTAATTGAGGATGATGAAACTGACAATGACCAATCAATGGTATGGATTATTTCGTAACTTTTGTTTTCCTATTTTGGAATATTAGGATATGATTCATGATATTTTTTGTAGGAAAGAAGTATTTCAGAATATGTTGGAAAGGAATGGTTAATGGATCATGAAGAATGTTCAATGAGTAAGAAGTCAATATATAATGGCTTCAAGAGTTATGGTAAAATTCATAAAATCATTAAGTCTCTTTTGATGATGGGGTTACATTAGAAGAATTTTTATAGTATGTGTAACCCTGATGATTGATATATGAAAATATTATTCAAGGAATAGTTATCTGTTCTTTTTTGGACATAGTTATAAAGAACCAGTTGGGTTTATATGATCCTTACTTTTGTGGTAATTATGGGTTACAATATGTTATGATGGAAAATGAAATGCATGAGATAAAATTGAGGTTAAATTATGTTATGGTTATTTTGGAAGATTTTCTCTCTTTTTGGGGAATGTTTTATGATTTATATAGTTTTGTAAAAAGGACAACATGCAGACCATGTGACAACCTGTCGCGTGGAAATTATTAACATATCATGGAGGATATGTGATTAGGTTAATTACTTTTCAACATGAGACTTTTAGAGCAACTGATGTTATTTGGAGATAAGTGTTAATTTGTACTTTGGAAGACTATGTGACTAAATCCTTCAAATATTTGGGTTTCAATATTAGTTGGGTTTACTTTGAAGAATTTTATGGATAGATTATTATTGAATGGTCTTTGTTGAACTTTGGGTTTTGTTTGACAAATTTTGGAGATTAAGAATAGATTTATTTTTTATAAAGGGTTATCCTTTTCTAGTTTATCTAATCTTGTTCAAACAATTTTGGTTTTGGTAAGTGTCTAAATACATGGGAAATATATAGTTCTCTTTTGTGGATTAGGTGATTCTCATGAAATTAATTATAATACTCTTAATGCGAACAAGACTTCCTAAATACTCGTCTTTTGGAGGAAGTATGAGTTTGTGTTAGAAATCTAGTAAATGTTGAAAGTCAACATTACAAGTAAGTATGTTTCCTTGAGATCAAAAATAAATTCCCCAATGAAAACTATCTTTAAAAAAATGTTTTCTATTAAATTTTCCTACTTGAGAATCGAACATCGTTTAACACATCACAAACTTGCGATTTTCTGGTGGTTAACTTTATCATAGGAATGTTTACTCTCACTCTCCATCAGAACATGGCCCTTTGATTTTTCTTCCATATCGATGTTTTCCTACATGGAATCCTAGTACGGGTTAACTCAGGTGACCTCTGTACTTATCTTTCTTTCATTTAATGTGATTGTTTTACCAACTCTTGTTCTGATGTGGGACATTCAATGATTATTCCAGGACTAATTTTAAAATTGCGAGGACGCAATTCCCAAAAGAGGGGAAGGATGTAACACCCCAGGTAAATAAATAATATGAAATTTTTATATTTATCCCTATTAGTGAATAAAATGTTAATATTAATTTAAAGGGAATGCTATGCTTGATGGCTTACCCAATACGCAACAACGAGTTCTTTTGAAATCTTACGGTGCACTCTAATAATAAAATAATTTTATATTAAATGATAGTTGACACCTAGCCATTATAATGACGAGAATTAAAATAACTAACTAAAAAATTATTATATATGTTGTTCAAATATTTTTACTTTTTACAATAAATTTTAGAGGATTAAAAATGTGAATGAATCTATTTTTAAGCGTAAACATTCTCATATTCTTTAAAAGGTCGATAAATTTCCTTTTGATGGGGAACCTCTTTTAAATCCACTTTTTGGAAATTTAATGTGTTATACTTGACAAAATAAAATTCTTCTTTATAATCGGGTCATCAAAATTTACTTTGTGTAAATTTTTGGTATTTGTCCAATAAAGTTCATTTTTAACGAATAGTGAAAACTGTTGTATTTTAATTCAAAACCACATTTTAATCTAATTTATTTTTATGATTAGATTGTCTTTTGAATTTATTTTAATGTGAAATTAGAATTTATTTTTACTATTTAATCCAATGGTGGTCATTGTAATTAATATCACTTTGAGATTGGACATAAACATGTGTCAGTCTTTTGATAGACATTGTTTCTTAAAAACACAATATTTGTTTTGACAGACCGATTTATTTATAAAATTAATTAAAGAAAAATCTATGTTATGAATTCGGTAAAATAGAAATCATTTTTGAATTCAGAATATCAATTATATCTTAGGGTGAATTTTTGGTATTTTTCTGGAAAACCTATATTTTTTATGAATAGTGAAACCACAAAGTGGTAGTTACAAAAATTGATTTTTCGTTTAAATGGAACATTAACACTTCTGTGATTTGAATTTCAAAAATCCAATATAAATGATTTTCATTATTATATAAAATGTGGTTCAGTTGGATGAAAATAATGTTTGATGAAACGTAACTTTTATGTTTTTTTAATCGCGATTAAAGTTAATTAGTGTGATTTAAGGTAAAAATGATATTATAATAAAATTAAAATAACTTTACACTTGTCCTAACCATATTTTATGAGTCATTTCCTACCAAGACAACACATGGGTCTATTTGTGGGACCCCATGGATCCACTTTTGTAAGATAATGACTTTTATGCCTTTTATTTAAAGTAAAAGTAAAAATGTCACAAACATGTATTTTTTTACTAAAACAATTTTTACATGGTTTTATAAAAGTCAGATTTTTGACTATGAAAATTCATTGGAATGATAAAGATATTTCCTACATCATATTATTTTTTTATAATTTTTATACATTAAATAAATTAAATTATATATGACATCATGATGAGGCAACGATTACCTCATTATTTAGCGATATAAATAATATGAAAAGATAATGTAAAATCTAAGACCTAAACATGTCAAAGACCTATTGTATGGGTGTATTTATAACCCTTATCACATTAAACTCTAAATATATCAATTTGGGACCTTTAAAATCCGAAACTCATTTGAAAATATTTACACCTTTCTTGACTTTCCAAGAGTGCCCCTCTTCTCCTCTTACAAAGGCCCCCACCTCTACCACCTTACCCACAAGTCTCAAGACTTTGGCTCAGCCAAGCTCTGATCATTTTGTCTCTACACATCCCTCTCCTCATCCTAGAAGCCTTAACATAGGATGGAATCTCTTAAAGAAAACCTTTTGGTTCAAACCAAAGGGAGTTACCCGATTTTAAGGTATCGTCTTCACTTGTGCTATTTTGTTTTATTTTGCTTATCCAACCCCCTAAAATATTTTTATTCATTTATTTTGTAATAAAAACAGCATCTTCCATATACGAGTATGTTTTTATAAGAATTATCTGAGATACACTTACACACACCTACATCTAATGGTTAAATAACATATTGTTTCTGTGGATGGTGAATTTCTGCCTCATGAAACGATGTTTTTTCAATATTCTTTTAACAACTTCAAAGGTGGCCATTAAGATGTCAATATTTTTATATATGATATATGATATATTTATGTTTTCCTTAAGCTTATGCATTTTCATTTATGGAATAACATTATGGTTTCCATTATGGGTAAACGCGATATCTTCATTTTAGGAAGTGCGGACTACCGCCCCCTCAAAGTGATTTGATTCATTAATACCATAGGTGGTATGAATAAAGGATAGATTTAATGATATTATATATGATATCATACTAGAATTATAATACTATTATGTATAATTATGTTTTAATTCCATTAAATATGAAATATAAATGGAAGTAGCGTCCATGCGTACGTACGACTTACCGTCTCCATGAACGGTACATTTCATTTCTTACCTCTAAATGTTATGTAATATTATAAATGCATGAATATAATGGATATATATGATATATATGATATCTAATTAATGAATATAATTCTTTATATAATGCATATTTTAACCCACAAACTTGTAATTATAAAAAGTTTATTTTTGGCTCAAGTAGCAATGATCGACAAAATCAGCATTATTAACTTAAATAATTACATATTGTTCCTAACAGGGTAATAAGTGATATAAAAGGAATAATTATATTTAAAAATTTTCTTAAGAAAATATAAATTAACTCATGTTTATTATTCCGGTGGTTAGTGAATGATCGAGTCAAGTCGGACCCGAGGTAAGGGATCCTACCCCTCTCTTTCTTTTTAAGTACTCTTCTTTATGTCACTTCTTTTAAACTCTTCTCTGTTATGTTGGGGGATGTTATTTTATATTCCTCTTGCTATAAATTTTATTCTAATATGATGAGGGACCCTATTTTATCTCAACAACCAATTTTTGGATGTTTTAAGTGGTTTCGTTAGGCTACCGAGTTTTCATAAGGGATTTTTCATCTCACTTTTATTCTCGTGAGATTTATGCTACATTTACCACCATTTCCTTTGAGTGGTGTATGTACTGCCAATTATTCTAATCTTTGTGTAATATAATTTATTTTATGAGTATTTAAATCAATGTTTTATAGTCCTTCTTTCATGAGGTATACGTTTCGAAAGTTACCCATGTCGGAAAGGGAACCTTTCACCCTCCTCTTTTTAAAAGGCTTATTTTCATTATGTCATTCAATTTACATCTTATTATGTTGGGATATGTTCTTATATATCCTTATTTAAGTAAAATTTATTTCCATGTAATGAGATACCCTTTTTGTATCCTCAAATCATTTTTTTAATTATAAAGTGACGTCGTTAGGCGGTGGAATTTTCACAAGGGAACGTCTTAACCCAATTTCGATTTCATCGGGTTTAACTTATACTTCTTGAAAATGTCATCCAATGAATATGTGTGAATGAACTCTGATTGTTTCACACTTGATATACACTTATATTGGGTGAATTTATATTTCTCACTCATAATTATGTGATAGATTTATACATAATTTAAGGATACAATCATTATTATGGGTTTCATCTCAAATTACATTTCCATTGAGAATTCATTGTTGTTATGCACCAATTTACTCTTATATGATATATATAAAGTCTGTTGAAATATTATATCATGAATTATTTTATTCTCAAGATATTATAAATTTCTGATTAAATTTTATTCCGCAATTATTTGTATTCAAGAGTCTCTCATTTTTTTTAAAAAAATCTTTAACAAAAATAACATTTTAAATGTTTTAATGATTTATTATTCTAAATCTTTATCTTAAATGTACTTATTTTCAAAATGGTTTTACGTATTTATTTATATGGAAATTAATGTTTTAAAATTATAATTCCATTAAAATCTTCAAAGTGGTGTGGGACACTTTGATTCAAAAATCACTTTTAAATGGTTTTTGAAAATAGATTGATTAATACAATATCATGGAATTACATAATGTGATTTCAATAGAAATTTTGTTATTGAAATGTTTATATTTTCAATATTTTATGTGTAATGATGGAACTTGGACATTTTACGGTGGTTACGTGATAAACCGTATGATGGGTGGTGCTGTGAATACCAGGACGGGTGGTTACGTTATAACCTCCAATGCATTGGGTATGGAAGTCAGCCGTATGGTTATTCCATTAAGTATGTTTAGAAGTTGATCATATAGTTATTCCATTTAAGTATGTTTATCTCCCAAGTTACCTTTATATGATATGTGTTCTTTATATGGGTTTTGTGGTAATATTTTGGTTACAAAAGGGTATGTAATGGTCTTTTTTTAAGTGAAGTGTTTTTACTACTTCATAAAGGTGAAAAGTATTACATTGGTAAATTATTCATGATTTACATTTTTTTTGAAAAACTAACAGTTTTCCTTCTTTGTGTATCCCTTACTGAGATTTTTATATTCATCCTAGGTTTTTTAAATGTTTTCACAAGACATAATGTTGAATAGGTTCAAGGATGGGATCAAGGAAATGTCAAGCTGTCTAAAACAAGGAACTAGACATGACTCTTTTGTTCAATAGTTTTTATTTTGCGGAAAAAAATGGCAACGATGTAGATTTGTATACTTTGTAATCTATGAGATGTAATAGCTAGGTCATAATTCTCTAAAACTCTAATCTTGAAAATATCCTCAATGTGAATTATTCAATTCAATTCAAGATTAAGTTTGGATTAAGGCCGAGGCCTTATATAAAGTCTATTTTAATGGTTATATATATAATATTTCACAGGAAACCAACATTAATTTTCAATGATTGAAAATATGTGGTTATATAAATCTTTGGATTTCAAATAGTGTGGTACTAATTTTTAATTTTAAAGGAGTATTCCCATTTTGGGTAAAAGGTATGTTTTTATCAAAAAAATTCCCTTGGACTGTCATTTTTTATAATAAACTCTCATAATTATGATTTATTACATATTATTTACTTATAAATTATTATATATAAAACTTGGGGTAGCAATGATTATTTCATGTGTAAGTAAATTATTATTTGAGCTTAGAGGTTATTAAATTAATTGAAAAACACTTTTAGTATATCATGGATTTGAAATAGTCTAAAAATTTTAATTTTTTATGTCCCTTAATGATATTTTAATGATAATCCAACTTTTTGAAAAGTTTTTCATTATTTTTAACAGTGGGTTAAAATAATGAATATTTAATGTTAAAATACATAAAGATTTGTCATGAAATTTGAACAAAATTCATTTTAAAAGTTATTTATTCGGAGAAAAATGGATACAAAGTAAAAATTTCCACATTTTAATAAATGGGTTTTCCATGTAACTGTTATGAAATAGTTCTGTAAAACTGTATTCCTAAATATATTATATGGAATAAATAAAAATCAAAATTAATTTACAAATGAAATTATGTATTGAAAAAGATACATGCTCTCGTAGTTGGTAACTAACGAAAGGTTTATAGAATTATAGAGGTTTGGATCATGGATTTAAATACCCATAATAGATTAAAATTTATGGTTATAATGATATGTTATTTGAATATTACAATGTTTCATTATCTAAAACATGGCTATTAGAAATTTTTTTCCACAGAGGAAATAAAAAAATGATGTAAGAAGGCCCTAAGAATAAAATAACCATCCAAATATGCAACATTGAACGGATATAAATGGAGCATAGTAGTTTTATGCTATGATATCATTTTTACAATATCCTATAATTGTTGGTGGTATTCATTCAAGTGTCAAACCAGGTTCACCCAAGAGGAACATGTCTATAGTGTATCATTTCATAAAACAACAACCTTATATATTTAGTGGATTGTCTAACCCTATGAACATTGTAGGATGCATTAATGAATTGTAAAATATATTCAATGTCATGGGTTATTAACATCATAAAATGTTAACACATTCTACTTATTATTTTGAAGGTGAATCCAGTCAATGGTTGTCAATAATTAAGAATTATTGAGTAATATAATATATTAATGCCATTAAATTGAATATAATTTAATATATTGTCACTAAAAAATATTTTCCGAAGGATCTTTGACATAGGATAGAATATAAATTCATTTAATTGGGATAAAATCAAAGAGATTTAATGTCAATCTAAGAAGAAAAACACACCCGATTGTCAGGGTATGAAAAAAAATATTCTAGGATCATAATAGTAAAATTATTCAATTTAACAAATATTTGAAGCTAATAATTTAATTGTAATTTTATTCATGTGAAAGCCAATGTAATGAGATACATTGTTTAGTTTTTGGAAAGGTAGAAAAATAATATTTAATTGAACATTTATTTTAGGATAATAATAAGAAAAAATATCCTAGAATGAAGGTAATGGGGAAGCATCCATCAACAAAATATTCATATAAGAAAACACATTTTCAATTATATGATAATTGTGGAAAAAATATCCCCAAAGGATGTATTATAAAATATTGGAAGTGATTATAATGTTAATGATTGTAAATATAGACCGTTACTATAATAAAAATGATAAAAAAAATATTGAAAATATGTCAGAATGATTCATTAATTTTAATGAGATGGGTTAGTATGACAGTACTTGTCTAAATAGTCGATTAAAGGATTAAAATCATCATGATCACTGAATTAAACTTTTTAATATATACATTATGATTAATTTAGAAGAATTTGGACCACACAATGTCATTGTGTTAGGAATACTACTTTTTTATTCGGATCATTATAATGTATTGTTTAATTATATGTCTAAAAACATATATTTAGATTAAAATTTATAACAAATTACATATTTCACATCAAGAAATGAATCCAATAAATTGGTAAAGAAACCTATGATAACATTTAATAACACAAATACGTTTTTATAATATTATCATTGTTGTTTATGGAATTTATTTTCCAAAAAATATTCTCACATTTACCTTATGATGTTTTATTTCATTCTAGTATGGACTTGTTTTCTACATAACATGTTATGAAATATTTTTGGAATGAGGATGTTTTTTGAGATGGAATTTTAGTTTTTATACTAGATTTTTTATCTGTAACATTGATAACGTATCCAAAATCTATGAATCCATGAAAATATGTAAATGGAAGTAATCTTATACAAATTATTTGGAATATTAAAATTCTTTTAAATTTTTCACTATAGTGAATGAATATCTAGATATATTTCCTATTAATTTTCATATTATTATACATAGTAATGATGTTCAGATTAATATTAACTTGTTATATGATTCTATATGAATTTGAATACCCCCATTATTTTATAACTAAAATGAATCTTTTGTAATTGAAAAATAATTAATTGTATTTTATAGATAATGGTTTTATTTATCCTATACAATCACCATGGGGTAATATTATTTTATTTCTTTTAAAGGAAATTTATTTCATTATGACACTGAATTTATTTTAGTTCCTGAAATAACATCAAATTTAGTAAAAACTATGTATTTTCTCATAATAATGATTTGTTTGATAAATATAAAGGAGTAAAATAATTATTTAAAATTGATCATAGGATAGAATATCATCATTTAAATGTTGAGGGAGAAGATATTTTGAAGAAAAATTTGTGGACTAGATATTGGTATTATGAGTTTGTAGTTATTCCATCTAAGTTTTCTAATACAGTAGTTGTATTAATGGATCTTATGAATAATGTTTTCAATAAAAATTTAAAAAAACATTAGTTGATTCCAGCAATTATATATTGGTATATAATCTGGAATTCATGCGGATCATGATGGAAAAATATGGATTATTTTTAATACCCAAAACATTTATATGGAATATTTAGTATGTGTAAATGTTTTGTTGAACGAATTTCATTCCAATACAACATTCTTTACAAATATAGAATAAATATTGACCATTATATAACTAATGCTATTTTTCATTTTTGATGAAATATAAATTTAAAAGGAAACAATAGTCTTCTTATATCAATGGGTTACTGTTAGTGGTTCTATGAAAAAATTCCTTATTTTTCAATCACACTGACTATGTTTACTCAAAAATGATTAAAATTAATAGGGACAAATGATTGTGATGATTTTTCTAGAAACTAAAATATAATATTATTGAATACTATAATTTTGTCCATATCCTATAGAAATTGGAAATTTATTATCAATAATGATGATTCTTTTATGGTACATAGTTGTGTTATCATTCATAATTATCATTTAATTTCTTTTTAGTTATATAAATTGAAACCTCGTGAGTTAAATTATCCTACACATGATCTATAATTATCATTATTATTCTTTAAAAAATTTGATGAATCATTTATATGGATTAAATTATAAAATATATATAGAAAAAAATTATACGTTTACAAACATTTAGAATGAGTATAAAATGAGGTATATAAAATGGATGAAAATAATTATGGATTAGGATTGCATGATTCATTAATATCCTGAAAATTAAAATAAAGATTCTAATTATTTGAGATGGAACAATAATTCTAAAATAATCATGCTATATTGGAAAATAAACCACAAGTTATTTATTTTATGAATTGTGGATGAGAAGTTTTTCTTGTTCTAACATCCTCTATTTTATTTAAGGAGTCACTATAAATAACTATTATTGAATGAATTAAAAATGATGAAATAAGGGATCATGTATTTTGTAGAGATTAAAGAATATATAATGAAGGGTATGTTACAAGATAATCATACGGATAAAGAAGGTGTCATATGTTTTGGAAAGTGAGTATGAATTCCATTGATTCATAGTTGAATAGATAATTATTTAGTGATGTTTAAAGTTCTCTATTTCTTGTTCATACTAAAAACACTAGGATGTAAAAATATATTCAGGAGTATTACTAGTGTGATCTATTGAGAATATATATTTTTTAATTTACTATGAGATGACTGAAATTTTGATGAGGTAAATAATAATGATAATTATTGAATGTGTGGTTCAACATTTTTTTGATCCAAAATGGATATTTAAAAATATATTTATCTATCTCATAGTAGGATTTCCAAAGATATATTTTGGTAATAATTTTATTTTTGATATTATTGATCAAATAACTAAATCAACATATTTTTAAACTATTAAAGGTAATATGACTTTATATCATATTTGTTTTTATACCTTAAATATGTAGTTAAGTTACATGTAGTTCATCTTTCTGTTTTATCTAACATTTCTTCCAAATTTACTTCTAATTTTTGGAAAGTCCTTCAAATGTTTTTGGATAATAAATTGAATTTCATTACTCATTTTAAACCTCAATCTGATGAACAATATTAGGAATGAATCAAACCATGAAATAGATGCATTGAAAATGGTAAATGGACATCCAATGATTTTGGGGTCAGCATCGTTCATTATTTGAAATATATTATAATATGTTTTTTCGTTCTAATATACAGACTGAACCTTTGGAGAAATTATATGGAAATTTGTGTTAGAATCTAGTTTCATAAGTTGACTTTATTGGAATAAATATTTTAGGTCTATAATACTCATAAGAAATTGATTAAAAAGTGAATAAGATTCAGTAAAAAGGAGGAAAACTCATGTTGGTAAGAAATTTATATATACGACTGGAGGAAAGAATTTTTATTTGATGTAAGATAACTTTTTCTCTTAAATAATCTCTATGGAAGAATGTTACCAATTTTTGTAAAATAAAGAAATATATGGGCATTGTAAATTGGACCTTATGAAATCATGGAGAGTGTTGGATTAGTTTCTTATTGAGTGGAATTACCACTATTATTGTCTTATGTACATTTTTTATTTAATTTTTCATTATTTTGAAAATATGTACCAAAAGTGTCTCATGTTTTGAGCCTTGACTTTGTATATTTTGAAGAGAAAAATTAATTAAAATAACAACATATTAGATTCTTGACTATAGAGAGAAGTTGTTTTGGAATAAGGTGATTCAAAAGGAATTGATTTTTTGGAAGATACATATGATTGAAGACACAACATGTCCATCATAAAATGTAATTAGGGAATAATATACCCATATAATTATATAATAAAGAAAATTGTTATGATGAAATTTACAAAATGGGGAATAATTTATAATTAAAATTAATGATAATATTTAATCTGTTTTATAACTTTTTAATATGAATTTATCATAATTTATATATTTACAGTCATTATAGTAATGCTGGTTTATTTTTTATTCAAAAGCAAAATAGTGTTACTTCTAACCAAATTGGGGTTTGCTGAATTATATGGTTTTATATAGAATATATATTTCCAAAAAAATATAATTTTAATTTAATAATATTAACTTCATTATTTCATTATTCATGTTTGAATTAGCTTAGAATTTAATTTTTCAATTTTTTGAAAAAATTGATTTTTCAATAGATAATGAAAAGTATTTATTTTTATTGGAATATGTTTTATTTTAATATATTTAAAATGTAATATTATATTTTTGATTTATTTTAATATTGAATTCATTCTTATCGATTAAAAAATTCCAATTATTTTCTTTTTAAATAATTTTACACTTGACATTGTTATCAAAAACATTTTATTCAAAAATAGATTTTTTCTGAAAAAACAAATTTCATAACAAATTTCATTTTAAATTTGAAAATATATTATTCCAATAAAATGAATTTAACAAGATAAAATGGATTAGATATTTTTATTCATAATACTAAATTTTATTTAATAATTTGAAATTATATTTTGGTAATAACAAATAGTAAAATCATTAAAAATTTGTTACCACTGTTAAGGTTAGAACATCTCTACCAATTGGTTAAACTCAGGTGATAAGACATAAAATTTTCCTAAAAACTTGTATAAATCATATTTTTTAACTTATATTGACACTATAAATTCCATGATTTTGAAATGGTCTATATTAGATCCATGTGATGTGAGTATGGAATTTATATATTTTATTCTACTCAATAATTTATAGTGTGTCCTCTCCCACACTAATAAAAGTAAGACCACCCTCTTCTCCACACATCAATAGTATTTTTGTCATCTATTAAATAAACATATCCATTCCTAAAATCCATCGCTATATCCATGTTTCCATGGTATTATTGTATAACTAACATATGAATGCATTAAATAGTAACATAAAGAGACTATTTGAAGATGTGGTATTTAAAATCCTCTTCAAATTTTTTATAATAATAAAACTAGTATCATCCTTACACTGATATTTTTATGCTAATTATATAGGCTACATCCATCTAATTATTCAATCAAATTGGGAATAAATATAAGGCCCTAGCCTTAAACCTTACTTAATCATGAGTTATTACAAGATTACACATTGAGGATATTTTCGGGTTTAGAGTTTTAGAGAATTAGATCATAAAACTTGAATTAAATTCCACATATAAACAATGTGGTTACATAAAGATAGTATCATTCATTCCCATCAATGGAAACATATTTAAAATAAAACATTGATTATTTCTTGACACTTCCTTGACACTATCATCATATCATGTACCTTTCCCTTGACCTGTGAAAAACATTTCAAAAAAAACATGGGATGAGCATAAAAAGCTCAGTAAGGGATATAAAAATGTGGAAAGGAAACATGGGTACATATATACATAAGAATGAGATCATACTTTACGAGTAAAACATAAGCATTTTAACACACCTCATCAAATCATGAATAAATCATAGAAATCATAAGACATAAAGGTAACTTGAGGTATTCATAACATTCTTACGTAGGGAGTAACCCTCTTGGTTATGTTTGGAATACCCATCATTGTATATTTTCTAATTATCTTCGGAGAATCCTTAACTTTTCACTCCTTCACGTTACCTAATTCATTGGAGAGCCATATCGGGCTCACTCGCCCTTAGTTTATCACGGAACCACCCGTCTTCATAATAATGCCCAAGAAGCACAACATAATCGTATCCCATAAAACATGCATAAAGGAAACATAACATTTCCACCTTTCAATCATAAGATATCAATACAAAACATTGATATAAAAACATTATGAAAACCATTTTCAATACCAAAATAAAAGAAATGTAAAACATGGTATTTATTTTTCTTTTTAAAAAATGTATGGCTTGTAAAGGAAGCCGAAAGTCAAATAACGGTCACGGCGGCGGAGAAGTCGTTGTCACCGCATACGTACGATGAAAACATTCCCTTTTGTCGTTTAGTAAAACGATTCGTATAAAAAAATATTCCTTTTGGATAAACTTAAAATTCAAAGGGGTTTATACACTGTATAAAATAAGGTTGTGTATAAAACAAAATATGCCTCAATGAAAAGAGATTGAAACGAAGTCTCATACCTCGGGTCCGACTGACTCAGTCGTTCTTTAATCTCCTGAATAATAAACTTGAGTTAATTTATACTTGTTTAAGAACCTTTTTCAAGTTCATTATTCATTTTATATCACTTATTACCATGTCATAAACACTATGTAATTATTTATGTTAATAATGGACATTTTAACGATCATCGGTACTTGAGTCAAAATTAAACCCTTTATAATTACAATTTGATCATGTATCCATTATATCCAGAATGGTATTAATGATGTAGATATCATATATGTCATATATATCCTGTAAATTCATTCATTTATAATAATACATAATCATTTTAGAGGTAAGAAATGAAATGCACCGTTCATGGAGACAGTAAGCCGTACGTACGCATGAACGATACTTTCATTTCAATTTCGTATTTTATAGAATGGAATCATAATGATATAAAGGTATACTATAATTCCAGTATAATATCATATATAATATCATATTTCCATCCTTTATACGTCCCACGTATGGTATTTAATGAATCAAATCACTTTTAGGGGGCGGTAGTCCGCACTTCCTTAAATAAAGATATCGCATTTACTCATAATTGAAACCATAAAGGTATGCCAAAAATGAAAAATACAGAAGCCTAAGGAAAACATAAACATATTATATATCATATATAAATATAGTGACATCTTAATGGCCACTTTGAAGGTGTTAAAAGAATGTTGAACAATCATCGTTTAGGGAGGCATAAATTCACCATCCACGGAAACAGTTTGTCCTTTAACCATTAGATGTATGTGTGTGTAAGTGTAGCTAGAAAACTTCTTATAAAAACATCCTAGTATACTGAGGATACTGGAGTTGTTACAAAAGAAAATAATAAAAAGAGTTTATGGTGTTGGAGAAGCAAATTCAAACAAAAGGACTCAAAAGAAGACATTACCTTAAAATCGAGTAACTCTCTTAGATTGGAGCTCAAAGGCTTCCTTGGGAAGAATTCTGCCCAAATTGAGGAATCAAGGAGTAAGATATGGATGTGGAGATCCAAAATGGGCAGGGGTTGACCGAGGAAAAGGCTTTGGATGTGTGGGTAAGGAGGTAGAGGTGGGGGCCTTTTATAGGAGGAGAGGAGGGGCACTCTTGGAAAGTAAAGATAAGTTAATTTATTTTAAAATGAGTTTCGATTTAAAAAGGTCCCAAATTGATATAATTAGATGATAAGGTGATAAGGGTTCGAAATCCACTCATCCAATTGGTTTTGTCCATTTGTAGGTTTTAGATTTTACATTAACTTTCCATTTTATTTAAATCGTTAAATAATGAGGTCATCGCTGCATCATCATGATGTCATATATAATTTAATTAATTTAATGTCTAAAAAATATAAAAATAAACTAATATGTGGGAAATCACTTTAAATTTCTAATGAAAAGTTATAGTCAAATATCTGACTTGTATAACTCCATATAAAAATTGTTTTAGTAACATAACTCATGTTTGTGTCATTTTTACATTAACATTAAATAAAAGGTTATTTATGTCATTTCCCAACCAAAGTGGGTCCATGGGGTCCCCAAGTTGACCCATGGCTTTTCTTGGTCGGACATGACACATCCAATGAGGGTAGGACGTGTTTCAAGCTAATCTCATATTATTAAAACATTATTTTTACCTTAAACTACACTAATTACCACTAACCGTGATTAAGAACATAATAAGTTTCTATTCACCAAAAATTTAATTTAATCCCATTGAACCACATTTTACTTCTTAATGACAACCATGTATATCGTATTTTTGAAATTCAAAACACAATGATGGAAAAATTTAATTTAAATAGAAAAATTAGTTTTTATAAGTACCACTTAGTGGTTCCATTATTCATCAAAAATTGAAGTTTTTAAGAAAATTACCAAAAATTCACCCAAAGCTATATTTGATATTCCGAATTCAAAAATGATGTCTATTTTACAAAATTAAAATCATATAACTTACATTAATTAATTTAATAATTAATTCCCGCTGTCGTGACAAATAGCGGTGTTTTTTGAAACAATATCTATGAAAAGTTTGGCATTAGTTTATGACCAATTCCAAAGTGAAAATAATCCTAATGACCACCATTGTATTAAATAGTAAAATTATATTCAGATTTAACTTTAAGACAAATTAAAAATATAATCTAACATTATAATTAAATTAAATGAAAAAGCAGTTTTGATGAAAAATGCAGTATTTTTCACTATTCATTAAAAAATGAACATTGTAAGAAAAATACCAAAAATTTATCCAATGTAAAATTTAACGTCCCAATCATAATGAATATGTTTATTTGAACAAATATAGATTATAAAATTATCAAAATATTGATTTAAAAAGGGTTTTCCATCAAAAGGCAGTAAAACAATTTTATAAGAATATTAGTGTATTCCATACTTAAGATTGATTTATTTTCATTTTAAGCCCCTAAAACACTATATAATTCATTAATAGACACAGATAAAAATATCTATTATTCATTACTTACTTGGGATGTGACATCCTTCCCCCTTTAGAAAATTGTGTCCCCACAATTTATTTACTTTTCAAATAAAAGGGGGTACTTATCCCTCATTACATTTTCAGATTCCCATGTTGCCTATTCCATGATGTGGTTTTTCCACAAAACCTTTACCTGATTAATCACCTTATTCAGTAACACTTTCTCCATGTGGTCAAGAATCTGGACCGATTTTTCCTCATAAGATAGGTTCTCTTCCAGGTGAACTACCTCTAGACTCAAAACATGAGATGGATCAGGCATATAATTTCTCAACATTGAATCATGAAAAACATTGTGTACCTGAGATAAACTTGGAGGTAAATCCACCCAGTATGCAACTGATCCAACTCTATCCAGAATGTCATATGGTCCAATAAACCTTGGACTCATCTTTCATTTCTTACCAAATCTCATCACACTTTTCCAAGGAGAAACCTTTAGAAAAACATGATCACCTACCTCGAAAGATAGATCCTTCCTCCGGTTATCTTCATAACTCTTCTGCCAGCTCTGAGCTATTCTCATGTGCTTCTGAATCAGCAGAACTTTTTCTGCCATCTCTTCTACCAATTCTGGTCCCATCAACTTCCTTTCACCCACTTCATCCTAGAAAGTTGGAGTTTGAAATCGCTTCCCATATAATGCCTGAAATGGTTCCATCTGTATACTGGAATGAAAACTTTTATTATATGAAAATTAAACCAAAGAAAGATGTTGGTCCCAACTTCCCTGGTAATCCATAGAGAAAGAACATAGCATATCCTCCAATGTCTGAATTGTTCGTTCTGACTACCCATCTGATTGAGGATGAAAAGCTGTACTAAAATTTAATTAAGTACCCAACGACTTCTGAAGGCCTTTCCAAAAGTTAGAAGTGAACCTGGGATCACAATCATATAAAATGGAGAGGGGAACTCCATGTAACCTGACTTTCTCTTTAAGATACAAATGGGAAAGTTGATCTATGGAAAAATTATCTCGTATAGAAAGGAAATGAGTATATTTAGTCAAGAAATCAACAATAACCTAGATTTCATTATTACCTCGAGATTTTTTCGGTAATCCCACAACAATGTCCATGGATATATTCTCCCATTTCCACTTTGGCACTGGTAAAGGCTGAAGCATCCTTTTCGGTAACTGCCTCTCTACTTTAACCTGTTGACATGTCAAACACTTCACAGTAAAATCAGAAATATCTCTTTTCATTCCCTCCCACCAGTAATACTCCCACATATCTCTGTACATCATAGTACTGCCAGAATGAACATAAAATGGAGAACTACGAGCTTCACATAACAACTCTCTCTTCAACTGTGAATCACAAGGCACACACAATCACTTCCCAAATCTCAAAACGCAATCATTATCAATGTTGAATTCAGGATAATTACTTTTCTGAACCAGCTCTACCTTTTTCTGCAACTCAATGTCTTGCTTCTATGCTTGATTGATTATATCTGATAGAGATGACCTCACTGATACCTGAAACAAAACAGAAGAACTTCATGAACCAACAACTTCTATGCCAAAGTTCATCAAATCCTTAACCAAAGGATCACATTCCAAACACAACATTCCTAATGAAGCATTACTTTTTCGACTCAAAGCATCATCCACTTTTTTTGCTTTTCCCGGATGGTAATGAATTTTTCAATCATAATCCTTGATTAATTCCAGCCATCTCCTCTGTCTCGTGTTTAACTCATTCTGAGTGAATATATACTTTAAAATTTTGTGACCAGTATATAGTTCACACTTTACTCCATACAAATGATGCCTCAAAATTTTTAAAGCGAAAACAACAACAACTAATTCCAAATCATTTGTAGGATAATTTACCTCATGAGTTTTCAACTGTCGTGAAGAATAAGCAATTACCTGATCATTCTGCATTAGGACTCAACCAAGTCCTTTCAATGAAGCATCACTGTATATAACAAACTCACCATTCCTGGAAGGTAGTGCCAAAACTGGAGCATTCACCAATCTTCTTTTCAATTCCTGAAAACAATCATCATATTCTTTTGTCCAGATAAACTTACCACCCTTCCGAGTTAGCTTAGTCATTGGACTAGATAACCGTGAAAATTCATTAACAAACCATCGGTAATAGCCTGCCAAACCATGGAAGCTATGAATCTCAGTTACATTTTTGGGTCTTGTCCATTCTTCCACAACTTTTGATTTTGTAGGATCAATAGTTATCCCATCTTTAGAAACAATGTGACCAAGGAAAGAAATTTGTTGCAACCAAAACTCACACATGCTGAATTTTCTATATAGTTTTTTTTCTTTTAAGGTTTGCAAGATAACCCTTAAATGCCTTTCATGCTCCTCTTTACTTTTATAAAACACCAAAATATCATCAATGAAAACCATCACAAACTTATCCAAGAACTCATGGAAAATTCTATTAATTATGTCCATGAATACAGTAGGTGTATTGGTTAGCCCAAAAGGCATTACTACAAATTCATAATGGCCATATCTTGTACGGAACGCGGTCATCGGAACAACTGATTCCTTTACCTTCAGCTGATGGTACCTCGATCTCAGTTCAATCTTTGAAAAATACTGAGCTCCCTGGAGCTGATCAAACAAATCATCGATATGAGGCAAAGGATATTTGTTCTTAACAGTGATATTATTCAAGGCTCTATAATCAATGCATAGTCTCATAGAACCATCTTTATTTTTAACAAATAAAATAGGATCATCCCATGGTGATGTGCTAGGTCGAATGAAACCATTCTCTAATAAATCTTGTAATTTCTCCTTCAACTCTAAAAGTTGAATTTGAGACATTCGATAAGGGGGTTTTGAAATTGGCTTAGCATCAGGAACTAAGTAAACAGTAAACTCAACTTCCCGATCTAGTATTATTCTAGGCAACTCATCAGGAAAAACATCAGGATACTCATTTACCACTGGCACATCATTAATCTGAACAGTTCCTTTATTTTCAACGCTGTGTGCAAGGTAACATTCATTTCCATCTTTTACAAGTTTCTCGGCCTCTTGATATGTTATCAAAAGTAAGGGTTCATTATTGTAAACAAACTGAAAGTCTTTCTGAAAAGAAACTTCTTTAGATCTTCATTAAATCTTAGCATGGTAAATAGAGAGCCAATCCATACCCAGGATAACATCAAACTCTACTAGAGGTAGAACAATAAGGTTTGAAAGTAGTTTATTTCCACTTATAAGGATAGGAAGATTCTTATAAATTCTTTTTTCCTCAACATTTCCCCCAGGTGTTTTTACCAAAACATCAGGAGTCATTTCTTGAGATGGTATTCCCATTTTACTAGAAAAGGTTTCAGAGATGAATGAATGTGTAGACCCCGAATCAAACAAACACACTGGCATAATCTGAAAAGAAAAACAAAGTACCTGATACAACTTCATTTGATGGCCCGACATCTGCTGAAGTAGTTGCAAAGGATTTCACCACCCCTTTCTTCTTATAGTCTAACTACTTACCATCACTCAATCTCTTTGTCGGTCACTCGTTTGCATAGTGACCCATCTCATTGCACTTATAACATTTCACTAACTGTAAATCAAATTTGGTCTTACCTTCACCTTGATCCTTTTCAGTGCAATCACGAGCCTTATGTCCCATCTTACCACATCGGTAGCACATTCCAGAATTCAGAAGACATTCCCCAGTATGCCTTTTGCCACATTTATCACAAACTGGATACTTAGTTTTCTTACCATCAGACTTTTTTGAAGAATTCTTACCTTTCTCCTGCCACCTCGGTCTCTTCTTATGTTGGTTGTTATAGAACACTTGATCATTAGAAAACTCAATTTCCACCTACTGAGCACATCTAACAAGCTTTTCATAACTTTTAAACTCACGAGAAGCTAATGCCCTTCTATATTTTGGCTTTAATAATGAGTTAAAACGATTGATTTTACTATCAAGGTCTCGGATAAAATTTGGAGCATACATTGACAATCGAGTGAACCTTTCTTCATAGGTAGCCACTGAGTCTTCCTCTTGCCTCAATTCCAAGAATTGTTTTTCCATACTAAGTCGAACAACCTTAGGAAAATACTTCTCAAGAAACATACCTTTGAATTCATCCCAGTCGAGAGCATCAATCTCATCAGCGTCCCTGATATTTTTAACCATCGACCACCACTGATCTTCTTCACCCTCCAAACGGTAAATAGAAAGACTAACCTTTTGATTGTCTGAACACCCCATGACATCGAAAATATTCTCCAGTGCTTTAATCCACCCTTCAGCTAACACTGGGTCAGATGATCCTCTAAATAATGGGGGATATTGCCTCATGAAATGTTCCACCACTGATATGTTCCTCTGCAGTTGATCTGGCTGATCTGGTGCATGGATACCACCACCATTTATCGCTTAAGTCAATTACGCCATTACTACAACAAACTGTTCAGTTGCAATTCTGACCATCTCAGGATGCTGATTCGAAAGGTTATATCCTTTTGTATGCCTTCCTATCACTGCTTCCCTGTTTCCTCTACGGAAAACCATTCTGAACAAACATGTCTTAGATGAAGCAACATGGTAATCTTCAAATGCTATATCATTTCAATTTGACCATAAAAAAAATATTTTTGGATAATCATTTAATAGAATTCTATCTCCTAAAGTTATCTAAACCGACCTCTGATACCAACTATAAGGCCCCTGCCTTAAACTTTACTTAATCTTGAGTTATTACAAGATTACACATTGAGGATCTTTTCGGGTTTAGAGTTTTAGAGAATTAGATCATAAAACTTTCATTACATTCCACATATAAACAAAGTGGTTACATAAATATATTATTCTTCATTCCCATCAATGGAACCATATTTAAAATAAAACATGGATTATTTCTTGACACTTCCTTGACACTATCATCATATCATGTACCTTTCCCTTGACCTGTGATAAACATTTCAAAAAAAACATGGGATGAGCCTAAAAAGCTCAGTAAGGGATATAAAAATATGGAAAGGAAACATGGGTAAATATATACATAAGAATGAGATCATACTTTACCCATAAAACATAAGAATTTTAACATACCTCATCAAATCATGAATAAATCATAGAAATCATAAGACATAAAGGTAACTTGAGGCATTCATAACATTCTTACGTAGGGAGTAACAGTCTTGGTTACGTTTGAAATACCCATAACAGTATATTCCCTAAATCTCATCAGAGAAACCATAACGTTTCACTCCTTCGCGTTACCCAATGCATTGGAGAGCTATATCGGGCTCACCTGCCCTTAGTTTATCACGGAACCACCCGTCTTCATAATAATGCCCAAGAACCACAAAATAATCATATCACATAAAACATGCATAAAGGAAACATAACATTTCCACCTTTCAATAAAAAGATATAAATACATGACATTGATATAAAAACATTATGAAAACCATTTTCAATACAAAAATAAAATAAATTTAAAATAGGGTATTTATTTTTCTTTTAAAAAAAGTTATGGCTTGTAGAGGAAGCTGAAACTCAAATAACAGTCACGACAGCGGAGAATTCGTTGTCGTCACATACGTACGACAAAAACATTCCCTTTTGTCATTTAGTAAAACGCTTCGTATAAAAAAGATTCTTTTTAGATAAATGTAAAACTAAAAAAGGTTTATACACCGTATAAAAGAAAGTTGTGTATAAAACAAAAAATGCCTCAATGAAAGGAGATTGACACGAAGTCCCATACCATGGGTCCGACATGACTCGGTCGTTCTTTAATCTCCTGAATAATAAACTTGGGTTAATTTCTACTTGTTTAAGAACATTTTTAAAGTTCATTATTCCTTTTATATCACTTATTACCATGTCATGAACACTATGTAATTATTTAAGTTAATAATGGTCATTTCAACGATCAGTGGTACTTGAGTCAAAAATAAACCCTTTATAATTACAAGTTGTTCATGTATCCATTTTATCCAGAATGGAATTCATGATTTAGATATCACATTTGTCATATATATCTAGTACATGCATGCATTTATAATATTACATAATAATTTAGAGGTATGAAATGAAATACACCGTTCATGGAGACGGTAAGTCGTACGTACGCATGAACGCTACTTTCATTTCTATTTCGTATTTTATAGAATGGAATCATAATGATATAATGGTATATTATAATTCCAGTATAATATCATATATAATATCATTGTTCCATCGTTTATACGTCCCACATATGGTATTTAACGAATCAAATCACTTTGAGGGGGCGGTAGTCCGCACTTCCTTAAATGAAGATATCGTGTTTACCAATAATGGAAACCATAAAGGTATGCCCAAAATGAAAAATACATAAGCTTAAGGAAAACATTAAAAAATTATATATCATATAAAAATATAGTGACATCTTAATGGACACCTTTGAAGGAGTTAAATGAATGTTGAACAATCATTGTTTCGGGAGGTATAAATTCACCATCCACGGAAACAGTATGTCCGTTAACCATTATATGTAGGTGTGTGTAAGTGTAGCTCGAATAATTCTTATGAAAACATCCTAGTATATCTAGGATATAGTATTTGTTACAAAAGAAAAGAATAAAAAGATTTTAGGGGGTTGGAGAAGAAAAATCAAACAAAAGGACTCAAAAGAAGACATTACCTTAAAATCGGGTAACTCTCTTAGATTTGAGCTCAAAGGCTTCCTTGGGAAGACTTCTGCCCAAATTGAGGCTTCAAAGAGTAAGATAGGGATGTGGAGAGACAAAATGGAGAGGGTTTGGACGAGACAAAGGCTTTGGAAGTGTGGGTAAGGAGGTAGAGGTGGGGGACTTTTATAAGACGAGAGGAGGGGCACTCTTGGAAAGTAATGATAAGTTACTTTATTTCAAAATTAGTATCAGATTATAAAGGTCCCACATTGATATAATTATATTATAAGGTGATAAGGGTTATAAATCCACTCATCCAAATGGTTTTGTCCATGTTTAGGTTTTAGATTTTACATTAACATTCCATTTTATTTAAATTGTTAAATAATGAGGTCATTGCTGCTTCATCATGATGTCATAAATAATTTAATTTATTTAATGTATAAAAATTTAAAAAAAATACTATGATGTAGGAAATATATTTATCTTTCTAATGAATATTTATAGTCAAATAGTTGTCTTGTATAACCCCATATAAAATTTTTTTTAGTAACATAACTCATTTTTGTGTCATGTTTACTTTAACATTAAATAAAAAGTTATTTATGTCATTTCCCAACCAAAGTGGCTGCATGGGGTCCCCAAGTTGACTCATGAATTTTATTGGTCGGCCAAGACACATCCAATGAGAGTAGGACAAGTTTCAAGATCATCTCATATTATTAAAACATTAATTTTATCTTAAACTACACTAATTACCACTAATCGCGATTAAGAACTTAATAAGTTACTATTCTCCAAAAATTTATTTTAATCCCATTGAACCACATTTTACTTCTTAATGACAACCATGTATGTTGGATTTTTCAAATTCAAAACACAATGATGGCAAAATTTCATTTAAACGGAAAAATCAGTTTTTATAAGTACCACTTAGTGGTTTCACTATTCATCAAAAATTGAAGTCTTTCGGAAAATTACAAAAAATTCACCCTAAGCTATATTTGATATTCAGAATTCAAAACTGATGTCTATTTTGCAAAATTCAAATCATATAAGTTACATTAATTAATTCCCGGTGTCATGACATATAGCGGGTTTTTTTTGAAACAATATCTATGAAATGTTTAGCATTAGTTTATGACCAATTCCAAAGTGAAATTAATCCTAATGACCACCATTGGATTAAATGGTAAAATTATATTCAGATTAAACTTTAAGACCAATTAAAAATATAATCTTACCATATAATTAAATTAACTAAAAAAGCAGTTTTGATGCAAAATGCAGTATTTTTCACTATTCATTAAAAAATAAACATTGTCAGAAAATTACCAAAAATTTATCCAATGTAAAATTCAATGTCCCAATAATAATGAATATGTTTATTTTAACAAATATAGATTATAAAATTGTCAAAATAATGATTTTAAAAGGGTTTGCCATCAAAAGGCAGTAAAACAATCTTTTAAAAATATTAGTGTATTTCATGCTTAAGATTGGATTTATTTTCATTTTAAGCCTGTAAAATACGATATAATTCATTAATAAACACATATAAAAATATCTATTATTCATTACTTACTTGGGATGTTACATCCTTCCCCCCTTTAGAAAATTTCGACCCCGCAATTTATTTACTTATCGAATAAATGGGGGTACTTATCCCTCATTGCATTTTCAGATTCTAATGTTGCCTCCTCCATCATGTGGTTTTTTCACAAAACTTTTACCTGATTAATCACCTTATTCCGTAACACATTATCCCTGTTGATAAGAATCTAGACCGGTTGTTCCTCATAAGATAGGTTCTCTTCCAGCTGAACTACCTCTGGACTCAAAACATGAGATGGATCTGGCATATACTTTCTCAACATCGAAATGTGAAAAACATTGTGTAACTGAGATAAACTCGGAGGTAAAGCCACCCGGTATGAAACTGATCCAACTCTCTCCAGAATGTCATATGGTCCAATAATCCTTGGAGTCATCTTTCCTTTCATACCAAATCTCATCACACTTTTCCAAGGAGAAACCTTTAGAAAAACATGATCACCTACCTCGAATGATAGATCCTTCCTCCGGTTATCCGCATAACTCTTCTTCCTACTATGAGATGTTCTCATGTGCTTCTGAATCAGCTGAACTTTTTCTGCCATCTCTTCTACCAATTCTGGTCCCATCAACTTCCTTTTACCCACTTCATTCCAGAAAGATGGAGTTCGACACCGCTTCCCATATAATGCCTGAAATGGTGCCATCTATATACTGGAATGAAACTGTTATTATATGAAAATTCAACCAAAGAAATATGTTGGTCCCAACTTCCCTGATAATTCATAGAGAAAGAACGTAGCATATCCGCCAATGTCTGAATTGTTCGTTCTGACTGCCCATCTGATTGAGGATGAAAATTTGTACTAAAATTTAATTCAGTACCCAACGACTTCTGAGGGCCATTCCAGAAGATAGAAGTGAACCTAGGATCACGATCAGATACAATGGAGAGGGGAACTCCATGTAACCTGAATATCTCTTTAAGATACAAACGGGAAAGTTGATCTAGGAAAACATTATCTCGTATAGCAAGGAAATGAGCAGATTTAGTCAAGTGATCAACAATAACCCAAATTTCATTATTACCTCGAGATGTCTTCGGTAATCCGACAACAAAACCCATGGATATATTCTCCCATTTCCACTTTGGCACTGGTAAAGGCTGAAGCACTCCTTTCAGTAACTACCATTCTTCTTTAATCTGTTGACTTGTCAAACACTTCATAGTAAAATCTGCAATATCTCTTTTCATTCCATCCCACCAGTAATACTCCCACAGATCTCTGTACATCTTAGTACTGCCAGGATGAACTGAAAACGGAGAACTATGAGCTTCACATAACAACTCTCTCTTCAACTGTGAATCACAAGGCACACACAATCTCTTCCCAAATCTCAAAACACAATCATTATTAATGTTGAATTCAGGCAACTTACCTTTCTGAACCAGCTCTACCTTTTTCTGCAACTCACTGTCTTGCTTCTGTGCTTGATTGATTCTATATGATAGAGATGACCTCACTGATACCTGAAACAAAACAGAAGAACTTCCTGCACCAACAACTTCTATGCCAAAGTTCATCAAATCCTTAACCAGAGGATCAAGTTCCAAACGCAACATTGAAAATGAAGCATTACTTTTTCGACTCAAAGCATCAGCCACTTTATTTTCTTTTCCCGGATGGTAATGAATTGTACAATCATAATCCTTGATTAATTCCAGCCATCTCCTCTGTCTCATGTTTAACACCTTCTGAGTGAATATATACTTTAAACTTTTGTGATTAGTATATATTTCACACTTTACTCCATAAAAATGATGCCTCCAAATTTTTAAAGCGAAAACAACAGTAGCTAATTCCAAATCATGTGTAGGGTAATTTACCTCATGATTTTTGAACTGTCGTGAAGCATAAGAAATTACCTAATTATTCTGCATTATGACACAACCATGTCCTTTCAACGAAGCATCACTGTATATAACAAACTAACCATTCCTGGAAGGTAGTTCCAAAACTTGAGCATTCACCAATCTTCTTTTCAATTCCTTAAAACAATCATCACATTATTTTGTCCAGATAAACTTAACACCCTTCTGAGTTAGCTTAGTCATTGGACTAGATAACCGTGAAAATTTTCTAACAATCCTTCAGTAATAGCCTGCCAAACCATGGAAGCTACGAATCTCAGTTACATTTGTGGGTCTTGGCCAGTTTTCCATAACTTTTTTTGCAGGATCAATAGTTAACCCATCTTTAGAAACAATGTGACCAAGGAAAGAAATTTGTTGCAACCAAAACACACACGTTCTGAATTTTTTATAAAGTTTCATTTCTTTTAAGGTTTGCAATATTTCCCTTAAATGCCTTTCATGCTCCTCTTTACTTTTAGAAAACACCAAAATATCATCAATGAAAACCACCACAAACTTATCCAAGAACTCATGGAAGATTCTATTCATTATGTCCCTGAATACAGTAGGTGCATTGGTTACCCCAAAAGGCATCACCACAAATTCATAATGGCCGTATCTTGTACGGAATGCTGTCTTCAGAACATCTTATTCCTTTACCTTCAGCTGATGGTACCCCGATCTCAGTTCAATCTTTGAAAAATATTGTGCTCCCTAGAGCTGATCAAACAAATCATCGATATGGTGCAAAGGATATTTATTCTTAACAGTGATATTATGCAAGGCTCTATAATCAATTCATAGTCTCATAGAACCATCTTTCTTTTTAACAAATAAAACAGGAGCACCCCCTGGTGATGTGCTAGGTCGAATGAAACCTTTCTCTAATAAATCTTGCAATTGCTCCTTCAACTCTAAAAGTTGAATTTGAGCCATTAGATAAGGGGGTTTTGAAATTTTCTTAGCATTAGGAACTAAGTAAACAGTAAACACAACTTCCAGATCTGGTATTATTTCAGGAAACTCATCAGGGAAAACATCAGGATACTCATTTACCACTGGCACATCATTAATCTAAACAGTTCCTTTATTTTCAATGATGTGTGCAAGGTAACATTCATTTCCATAATTTACAAGTTTCTCAGCCTCTTGATATGTTATCAAAAGTAAGGGTTCATTATTGTAAAAAAACTCAAAAGTATTTCTGAAAAGAAACTTCTTTATCTCTACAGTCAATCTTAGCATGGTAAAGAGAGATCCAATCCATACCCATGATAACATCAAACTCTATTAGAGGTAGAACAATAAGGATTGCAAGTAGGTTCTTTCCACAGATAAGGATAGGAAGATTCTTATAAATTATTTTTGCCTCATCATTTCCCCCATGTGTTTTTACCAAAAGTTCAGGAGTCATTTCTTGAGATGGTATTCCCATTTTACTAGAAAAGGTTTCAGAGATGAAAGAATGTGTGGACCCTGAAACAAACAACACACTGGCATAATCTGAAAAAACAAAAAAAGTACCTGATATAACTTCATTTGATGGCCGGACAACTGCTGAAGTAGTTGCAAAGGATTTCACCACCCCTTTCTTCTTGTAGTCTAATTGTTTCCCATCACTCAAGCTCTTTGTCGGACACTCGTTTGCATAGTGACCCATCTCATTGCACATATAACATTTCACTAACTGTAAATCAAATTTTGTCTTACCTTCACCTTGATCCTTTTCAGTGCAATCACGAGCCTTATGTCCCATCTTACCACATCGGTAGCACATTCCAGAATTCAAAAGACATTCCCAAGCATGCCTTTTGCCACATTTATCACAATCTGGATACTTAGTTTTCTTACCATCAGACTTTTTTGAAGAATTCTTACCTTTCTCCTGCCACCTCAGTCTCTTCTTCTATTGGTTGTTATAGAACACTTGATCATGAGAAAACTCCATTTCCACCTTCTCAGCAAATCTAACAAGCTTTTCATAACTTTTAAACTCACGAGAAGCTAATTCCCTTCGATATTTTGGCTTTAATCTTGAGTAAAAACGATTGATTTTACTATCAAGGTCTCGAATAAAATATGGAGCATACCTTGCCAATCGTGTAAACCTTTCTTCATAGGTAGCCACTGAGTGTTCCTCTTGCCTCAATTCCAAGAATTGTTTTTCTATCCTAAGTCGAACAGCCTTAGGAAAATACCTCTCAAGAAACATATCTTTGAATTCATCCCAGTCGAGAGCATCAATCTCATCAGCATCCCTGATATTTTTAACCATCGACCACCACCGATCTGCTTCACCCTCAAAATGGTAAATAGCAAGACAAACCTTTTGATTGTCTGAACACCCCATAAAATCGGATATCTTCTCCAGTGCTTTAATCCAACCTTCAGCTAACACAAGGTCAGATGATCCTCTGAATGATGGGGGATGTTGCCTCATGAAATGTTCCACCACTGACATGTTCCTCTGCGGTTTATCTGGCTGATCTCGTGCATGGATACAACCACCATTTATTTCTTGATTCAACTACTCCATTACTGCAACAAACAGTTCAGTTGCAATTCCGACCATCTCAGGATGGTTATTCGGATGTTTATTTCCTTCTGTATGCCTTCCTAGCACTGCTTCCCTATTTCCTCTGTAGAAAACCATTCTGAACAAGCATGTCTTAGATGAAGCAAAATGGTAATCTTCAAATGCTATATCATTTCAATTTGACCATAAAAAAAATATTTTTGGATAATCATTTAATAGAATTCTAACTCCTAAAGTTATCTAAACTGACCTCTCATACCAACTATAAGGCCCCAGCCTTAAACCTTACTTAATCTTGAGTTATTAAAAGATTACACATTTAGGATCTTTTCGGGTTTAGAGTTTTAGAGAATTAGATCATAAAACGTGCATTACATTCCACATATAGACAAATTGGTTACATAAAGATAGTATTCTTCATTCCCATCAATGGAACCATATTTAAAATAAAACATGGATTATTTCTTGAAACTTCCTTGACACTATCATCATATCATGTAACTTTCCCTTGACCAGTGACAAACAATTCAAAAAAAACATGGGATGACCATAAGAAGCTCAGTAAGGGATATAAAAATATGGAAAGGAAACATTGGTACATATATACATAAGAATGAGATCATACTTTACCCATAAAACATAATAATTTTAACATACCTCATCAAATCCTGAATAAATCATAAATATCATAAGACATAAAGGTAACTTGAGGCATTCATAACATTCTTACGTAGGGAGTAACCCTCTTGGTTATGTTTGGAATACCCATCCCAATATATTCCTTAAATATCTTCAGAGAAACCTTAACAGTTCACTCCTTCACGTTACCCAAAGCATTAGAGATCTATATCGGGCTCACCCGCCCTTAGTTTATCACGGAACCACCCGTTTTCATAACAATGCCCAATAACCACAACATAATCGTATCACATAAAATATGCATAAAGGAAACATAACATTTCCACATATCAATCACAAGATATCAATACAAAACATTGATATAATAACATTATGAAAACCATTTTCAATACCAAAATAAAAGAAATGTAAAACATGGTGTTTATTTTTCTTTTAAAAAAAGGTATGGCTTGTAGAGGAAGCCGAAACTCAAATAACGGTCACGACGGCGGGGAAGTGGTTGTCGCCGCATACGTACGACAAAAACGTTCCCTTTTGTTGTTTAGTAAAACGATTCTTATAAAAAAGATTCCTTTTGGATAAACATAAAAGTCAAAGGGGTTTATACACCGTATAAAAGAAGGTTGTGTATAAAACAAAATATTCCTCAATGAAAGGATATTGAGACGAAGTCCCATACCTCGGGTCCGACTTGACTCGGTCGTTCTTTAATCTCCTGAATAATAAACATGAGTTAATTTCTACTTTTTAAGAACCTTTTTCAAGTTCATTATTCCTTTTATATCACTTATTACCATGTCATGAACACTGTGTAATTATTTAAGTTAATAATGGTCATTTTAACGATCATTGGTACTTGAGTCAAAAATAAACCCTTTATAATTACAAGTTGTTCATGTATCCATTATATCAAGTATGGTATTCATGATGTAGATATCATATATGTCATATATATCTAGTACATGCATGCATTTATAATATTACATAATCATTTAGAGGTAAGAAATGAAATGCCCCGTTCATGGAGACGGTAAGCCGTACGTACGAATGAACGTTACTTTCATTTCTATTTCATATTTTATAGAATGGAATCATAATGATATAAAGGTATATTATAATTCCAGTATAATATCATATATAATATCATAGTTCCATCCTTTATACGTCCCACATATGGTATTTAACGAATCAAATCACTTTGAGGGGGCGGTAGTCGGCACTTCCTTAAAAGAAGATATCGTGTTTACCCATAATGGAAACCATAAAGGTATGCCCAAAATGAAAAATAAAGAATCCTAAGGAAAACATAAACATATTATATATCATATATAAATAAAGTTACATCTTAATGGCCACCTTTGAAGGTGTTAAAATAATGTTGAACAATCATCGTTTCGGGAGGCATAAATTCACCATTCACGGAAACATAATGTCCTTTAACCATAAGATGTAGGTGTGTGTAAGTGTAGCACGAATCCTTCTTATAAAAATATCCTAGTATATTTATTATACTGTAGTTGTTACAAAAGAAAATAATAAAAAGAGTTTAGGGGGTTGGAGAAGCAAAATCAAACAAAAGGACTCAAAAGAAGACATTATCTTAAAATCGGGTAACTCTCTTAGATTTGATCTCAAAGGCTTCCTTGGGAAGACTTCTGCCCAAAGTGAGGCTTAAAGGAGTAAGAGAGAGATGTGGAGAGCCAAAATGGGCAGGGTTTGGCTAAGCCAAAGGCTTTGGATGTGTGGGTAAGGAGGTAGAGGTGGGGAGCTTTTATAAGAGGAGAGAAGAGACACTATTGGAAAGTAAAGATAAGTTACTTTATTTTAAAATGAGTTTCGGATTCAAAATGTCCCACATTGATATAATTCGATTATAAGGTGATAAGGGTTCTAAATTCACTCATCCAATTGGTTTTGGCCATGTGTAGGTTTTATATATTACATTAACTTTCCATTTTATTTAAATCGTTAAATAATGAGGTCATCGCTGCATCATCATGATGTCATAAATAATTTAATTTATATAATGTATAAAAATTATAAGAAAAATACTATGATGTTGGAAATATTTTTATCATTCTAATGAATATTTATAGTCAAATATATGACTTGTATAACCCCATATAAAAATTGTTTTAGTAACATAACTCATGTTTGTGTCATTTTTACTTTAACATTAAATAAAAAGTTATTTATGTCATTTTCCAACCACAGTGGCTCCATAGGGTCCCCAAGTTGACCCATGGCTTGTCTTGGTCGGAAATGACACATCAAATTAGGGTAGGACATGTTTTAATCTCATCTCATATTATTAAAACATTATTTTTACCATAAACTACACTAATTACCACTAATCGCGATTAAGAACTTATTAAGTTACTATTCACCAAAAATTTATTTTAATCCAATTGAACCAATTTTTACATCTTAATGACAACCATGTATTTCGGATTTTTGAAATTCAAAACACAATGATGGAAAAATTTCATTTAAACGGAAAAATCAGTTTTTATAAGTACCACTTAGTGGTTTCACTATTCATTAAAAATTGATGTTTTTCAGAAAATTACCAAAAATTCACCCTAAGCTATATTTGATATTCTGAATTCAAAAATTATTTCTATTTTACAAAATTCAAATCATATAAGTTACATTAATTAATTTAATAATTAATTCCCGCTGTCATGACAAATAGCGGGTTTTTTTGAAACAATATCTATGAAAAGTTTGGCATTAGTTTATGACCAATTATAAAGTGAAATTAATCCTAATGACCAACATTGGATTAAATGGTCAAATTATATTCAGATTACACTTTAATACCAATTAAAAATATAATCTAACCATATAATTAAATTAAATGAAAAATCAGTTTTGATGCAAAATGCATTATTTTTCACTATTCCTTAAAAAATGAACATTGTCAGAAAAATACCAAAAATTTATCCAAAGTAAAATTCAATGTCACAATAATAATGAATATGTTTATTTTGACAAATATAGATTATAAAATTGTCAAAATATTGATTTAAAAAGGGTTTTCCATCAAAACCCAGTAAAACAATCTTTTAAGAATATTAGTGTATTCCATGCTTAAGATTGGATTTATTTTCATTTTAAGCCTCTAAAACACTATATAATTCATTAATAGACATAGATAAAAATATCTATTATTCATTACTTACTTGGGATGTTACAATAAAACCATTTATTTTGTGTATAGATGACTACTACATCATGGAATTATGTAATCTTCTATCAATCCCAACATCTTATTGATATATATAGTGATATATTTAATGTATTTATATGATATTCATGGAATTTTTATCATTATAGATTGATAATAGTTTATAAAATTTCTCACCATTCATTCTATTGAGAAATTATTTCATTTTTTATGAGTATGTATGGATTGTGACCTCCAAGAATTGATGTGATTCATTTGTTAGGATAAAATAATGTGGAATATATATATATATATATATATATATTTGTTAAATTAAATGAATAATAGAATATTTTTTATATAATAATCCCTATTAAAATTTAATGTAATACATACCTACCTTACATTATATTTATGTGAAATGGTAACGTTACTCAGGTGTACATACAACATACCATCTCCAAGATTGAAAAAAATCATTTCTCATAATCATATTTAATGGTTGTTTCAAAAAGAATAATTGATGTATAAAAATATTCATTATTTCATAATTATTATTCTTTATATAATGGAATAATGAACACATTGACCATATCCATCTTATCCAATATGCTGTACATATGGGTCGAATAAAAACAAGAAATTTGGTGTGAATATAATTGATTTAGTAATTCTATATAACATGATAATTAATAAAAAAAATATTGATAAAAAAGAAAAAGTATTTTATTTATGTAAATAATGAACATATATTTATTATTAATGATTATAAAAAAATGTACATGATGAGTCAGACTCACAGTATGGGACACATAACCTTATAAACCTCATTTTAAATGTTTTGAATATTTATTTTATAAATATTATTCTTTCAGGTACATATTTTTAAAATTATTTTACGTCTGCAAATATATTAAAATAAAAGAATAAAAAATATATTTTTTGTATATTTTTTTACATTCATTCATTTGTTTTCAGAAATATTATTTTTTATAAGGTTATTAATTTCATTAAAAAATAGAAATTAAATGTTCTATCTTATCTTATACAAGATCAATGTATATTCCCACATCCTGAACCATTATATTCTTTTATTGGATTACACTATAAAATTTTATTTCTTTATTCAAATAAACCCCCTCATTACATTTTTTCATGGAATTTTATTTATTCAAATTTGGTTTTAAAGGAAACTGGTATATTAATATCTAAAAATGTTTTCCATATTGGTTAAAATATATATTTTCACATGTTTTTGATGGAAAGTTAATATTTTATGTATTTAGTGATATTTATGGTCTATGTAAATTGTTTATGGTGATGTGAAATTATTATTTAGATAATGATTATGGGTGGTCCCTATATATATCTTATAGAATTGCAAGCCTGAGACATGTCTTCAATGTATCATGTAATGATTAAGTTCTATGTAGAGTTTTTCTAGAAGTCAACCATATTATTTATTAAAATTTTATATTTTTAAATAGTTATCTGATTATGATTTACCAAGGAACCTACATGAATATTATATTATCTATAAAGACATTTGATGATAGTTTTATGATTTCAAAAGTTATATTTATTATATTCTTTTAAAGGAAGGTGTATTCGATTTTATGGTAAAAGTTGCATATTTTAGAATTTTTTTCAAGGTTTATAATGTTTTATAATAAAATTTATTCATTATAATATAAAATTATTTTTTTCTATTATTTTTTTATTAAAAAAAATTGGGCAGTAATATGGACTTAATAAGTAATTAAATGACTATTGAGCTGAAATATGATTATGTTAATTGAAAAAAATCAGCTTTGATAACATGGTTTCAAAATTGTCTAACATGTTTTTTTTATGTCTCATGTTTTTCTTTTTTCTCATACAACATATTCACAAATAATCATACAGTGTAAGGATGGGTGGGAAAAAATCATCCACGTTGAATGTCATGATGATTTTGTATGAAAATAAAACATGTTTCATTATAAATGTTTTATACTGTGACAACAAGTTGTTCTACTTAGAATTCTACATATTATAATATATATGTTTTTAAGGTACTATTTATGACTTAATTCTCTTAAATTTTAAAAGTAAAAAGATCTTAAAAATGTAAGGAAAATGAAATTTTATATAAAATGAAATTAAGGATTGAATAAATGTAGTCTCCTTATACCACCTCATTTAATTCAAATACCTACCCATCATTCTATTCCACTACAATATAAAACCAAAGTTAATGGGTTTTTTTAAAAAATATAACTAATGATTATTTTGTATGAGAAATATCAAGATGTGTGTTAGAAACTCTATATTAGTTTCTCTCACAAATTATTCCTTAAAAATGTTTTCTTAGGATATATGGTTGGGTAAGGATCCAAAACAACTATCAATATTACTTATTCAATATTCTAATGTATATGGTTTTGAGGACTTAATTTAGAATATGTTTTTTAATTTATAATTCATTGTAATTTTTCATGTATTATTATTAATTTATCATTCAAGAGACTATATAATTACTCACAATTCCATGTTCAATGATTTTATGTTTCATTATTTGAAATCTGTATTTATAATGTGAATAGAATATTTTCATTTCCACATATTATTCAACCCTTATAATAAAATCCATTTTAGTATAGAGGAAATTATTCCCTTATATGACAAAATTATACAAACTTATTATAGTATCATTATGTATTCATTACATTTTAATGTTAATATATTATAGCTAGTACTAAATGGATGGATATTCACCAATATCTCCAAGTGATTAAATATAATTAAGGAACATTGAAAATTTATATACCAGTTACTTATATATGGATATGTGTTGATTATTAAGACATGAAGGTGTATGTTGTTCCCTTTGGATCTTTTGGATATGTATTGTTAGACAAAATTTGTTATATGATGAATGCAATGGAGTTACAATGTGGGGGGGGTCCCTTGAAATAAGATTTCCCTTCGATTCATAAATAGATCTCATGAGGAAATATCTCTTATCTATTTTGTGTATAACTAACCCATTTGTGTATAATTATTTGGAACGAGGACTCAAAGACATATTAAGGGTTTTTTTCAATCTGTATTCTTCTATAGTGAAATAATTTTTTATTATCCACCTGGTTATTTATATCTATTATCATGTTAACATTGGATATATTTCGAGGTAATATATCTAATTTTATGGAATAATTTTATTTTTTTATTTACCAATTATTTATGTCTTGTTAATTCCATTATAGATTACTCTATTTGATACCTCGTAGTCTGTTTCTAAGATAACAACTTTATTTTGTTTCTCCTATCTATAGGGAACTAAGAAGAATGAAATAATTGTCCCAGGAAAATAATAGAACTTAGAATAAATATTTTATAGAATTTTTACAATGTTTATTATGTTTTAAAATATAAATTATGTAATATATATATATATCTTCCCTATTAAGACTATTATACACTTTTATATAATGACCAATTATTTTATATATTGATTACAATAGAAATAAATATCCAATGGATTTGGGTTTATATATTCAAGGTGTGATAACACTACGGTTGGTGGATGTGATTTTATGGTGATCGCCTAGAAGGAAGCATTACACACTGATCAGGTTGTTTAAACTTTAACATGACCATGGGAAAGGAGCACTATAATTTTTTGGTTTTGAATAAGAATTTGGAATTGTAGCATGGGTCACTAGGAGACTCCATAATGATTTTCATGTGGGGGGGACAAGGCCCCATCCTTAAACCTTACTTAATCTTGAGTTATTACAAGATTACACATTGAGGATCTTTTCAAGTTTAGAGTTTTAGAGAATTAGATCATAAAACTTGCATTACATTCCACATTTAAACAAAGTGGCTACATAAATATAGTATTCATTTTATTTTCATCAACGGAAACATATTTAAAATAAAACATGGATTCTTTGTTGACAGTTCCTTGACACTATCATCATATCATGTACCATTCCCTTGACCTGTGAAAAACATTTCAAAAAACATGGGATGGGCATAAAAAGCTCAGTAAGGGTTATAAAAAATATGTAAGGGAAATAAGAGATCATATATATATATATATGAATGAAATCATACATTACCCATAAAACGTAGGCACCTTAACATACCTCATAAAATCATGAATAAATCATAGAAATCATAAGACATAAAAGGTAACTTGAGGCATTCATAATATTCTTACGTAGGGAGTAACCCTCTTGGTTACGTTTGGAATACCCATCACAGTATATTCCCTAAATCTCTTGGGATAAACCTTAACGTTTAACCCCTTCACGTTACCCAATGAATTGGAGAGCTATATCGGGCTCACCCGCCCTTAGTTTATAACGGAACCACCCGTCTTCATAATAATGCCCAAGAACCTCAACATAATCGTATCACATAAAACATGCATAAAGGAAACATAACATTTCCACCTTTCAATTACAAGATATCAATACAAAACATTGATATAAAAAAATTATGTGAACCATTTTCAATTCCAAAATAAAAGAAAAGTAAAATATGGTATTTATTTTTCTTTTTAAAAGAAAGTATGGCTTCTAGAGGAAGCCGAAACTCAAATAATGGTCACGGCAGAGGAGAAGTCATTGTCGCCGCATACGTATGAAAAAAACATTCCCTTTTGTCATTTTGTAAAATGATTCGTATAACAAATATTCCTTATGGATAAACGTAAAAGTCAAAGGTGTTTATACACAGTATAAAAGAAAGTTGTGTATAAAACAAAATATGCCTCAATGAAAGAATATTGAGACGAAGACCCTTACAAATATGGTATCCTTGGTTTAAGGAAAATTCAATTACATAATTATGTGTGACAAACGAATACAGGATATATAAGTGGATATTAAGTGTAAAACAATCAGAGGTTATTCACACATATTCATAGAACAACATATTCAAGGATTGCATGTTTATCCCAAAAAATCAAATTTGGGTTAAGAAGTTCCCTTGCAAAAATTTGACAGCCTAACGGCGTCACTACAAAATTCAGAAAATGTGTTGATGAGAGATAAAAAGGGTATCTCATCACATGGACATAAAATTTAAATCAAAATGGATATAGAAGAACATATCCCAAAATAAAAGTATGTTAATTAAAAGACATAACAAAATATGTCTTTTAAATAGAGGAGGGTGAAAGGTTCCCTTACCGACATGGGTATCTTTCAAAACATACGCCCCGTGAAAGAAAGACAATACAACATTTATGTAAATACTAATAAATGAAAGTATATTACACAATGAGTAATATAATGGTCAGTAAATAAACCACTCAAAGGAAATTGTGGAAAATCATGCATAAATCTCACGGGAATAAAAGTGAGATGAAAAATCTCTTACGAAGACTGGGCAGCCTAACGGCGCCACTTAAGACTTCCAAAATGGATTGATGAGAGGAAATAGGGTCACTCATCATATCAACATAAAGTTTAAAGAAAAAGGAATATAAAAGAATATCCCCCAACATAACAAAGAGGAGCTTAAAAGAAGTGACATAAAGGAGAGTACTTAAAAAGAAAGAGAGAGGTTGGATCTCTTGCGAAAATTCTGCAGCCTAACGGCGCCAATCAAAACATCCAAAATGGATTGATGAGATAGAATAGGGTCTCTCATCATATGAACATAAAACTTACAGTAAGAGTAATATAAAATAATATCCCAATAACAAGAAAGATGAACTTTAACAGGAATGACATGAAATAGTGTACTTTAAAAGAAAGAGAGGAGTCAGATCCCTTACCTCAAGTCCAGCATGTCTTGTTCGTTTCTTTATATTCATGAATAATAAACATTGGTCAATTAATAATTTAATAAGGACCATATATAAATATAATTATTCAGTTCATATCACATATTTTAATGTTATAATAATTGGTTAATAATATGAGTTCATATCAGACGTTTTTTCGATGTTTGGTACATGAGTCAAAAATTGAACTTGTTGGAAAAATAATTTTCCATGTAGTTATAGGTACATCATATCCAGAATAGTATTGATGTTTTAAATATCATATATATCCTGTATATATTAATTTTATACTATTCCATAGCATTTGGAGATAAAATTTAAAAGCACCGTTCATGGAGACGGTAGGCCGTACGTACGCATGAACACTACTTTCATTTTTTTTCATATTAATGGAATTAAAACAAAATGAGAGAGAGATATATATTTTTTATAATTCCAGAATGATATCCATCATTTAGATGTAATATATTACATATATATCCATTATAAATATGTACTTATAATAGTACATAACATTTTGAGATAAGAAATGAAATGTACCGTTCATGGAGACGGTAAGCCGTACGTACGCATGAACGCTACTTCTATTTCTATTTCATATTTAATGGAATTAAAACATAATTATATATAATAGTATTTCAATTATAGTATGGTATCATATATAATATCATGAAATATATCCTTTATACGTTCCACATATGGTATTAACGAATCAAATCACTTTGAGGGGGCGGTAGTCCGCACTTCCTTAAATGAAGATATCGCGTTTACCCATAATGGAAACCATAAAGGTATTCCATAAATGAAAAATACAGAAGCTTAAGTAAACATAAACATATTATATATCATATATAAATATAGTGTCATCTTAATGGCCACCATTTAAGGTGTTAGAAGAATGTTGAACAATCATCGTTTCGTGAGGCAGAAATTCGCCATCCATAGAAACAATATGTTCTTTAACCATTAGATGTAGGTGTGTGTAAGTGTAGCTCGAATCCTTCATATAAAAACATACTAGTATATTTAAGATACTGTATTTGTTACAAAATAAATGAATAAAAATATTTTAGGGGGTTGGAGAAGCAAAATAAAAGAAAAGGACACAAGTGAAGACATTACCTTAAAATCGGGTAACTCCCTTTGGTTTGAGCTCAAAGGCTTCCATGGGAAGACTTCTGCCCAATGTGAGGATTCAAGGAGTTAGAGAGGGATGTGGAGAGACAAAATGGGCAGGGTTTGGCCGATCCAAAAGATTTGGAAGTGTGGGTAAGGAGGTAGAGGTTGGGGGATTTTATAAGAGGAGAGGAGGGGCACTCTTGGAAAGTAAAGAAATGTTACTTTATTTGAAAAAGAGTTTCGGATTTAAAAGGTCCCACATTGATATAATTAGAGGATATGGTGATAAGGTTTCTAAATACACTCATACAATAGGTTTTGGACATGTGTAGGTCTTAGATTTTACATTATCTTTCCATTTAATTTAAATCGTTAAATAATGAGGTCATCGCTGCATCATCATGATGTCATAAATAATTTAATTTATTTAATGTCTAAAAATTATAAAAAACTACTATGTTGTAGGAAATATTTTTATATTTCCAATGAATATTTATAGTCAAAATTCTTACTTGTATAAACCCATGTAAAAATTTTTTTAGTAAAACATTTCATGTTTGTCTCATTTTTACATTAACATTAAATAAAAAGGTATTTATGTCATTTTCCAACCAAAGTGGCTTCATGGGGTCCCCAAGTTGACCCATGGATTTTCTTGGTCGGCCATGACACATCCAATGAGGGTAGGACATTTTTTTAGGTCATTTCGCTTTATTAAAACATTATTCTTACCTTAAACTACACTAATTACCTCTAATCGCGATTAAAAACATAATAAGTTACTATTCACCAAAAAATTATTTTAATCCCATTGAACCACATTTTAATTCTTAATGAAAACTATGTATCTCGGATTTTTGAAATTCAAAACACAAAGATGGAATAATTTCATTTAAACGGAAAATCAATTTTTATTATTACCACTTAGTGGTTTCACTATTCATCAAAAATTGATGTTTTTCAGAAAATTACAAAAAATTAACCCTAAGCTATATTTGATATCCCGAATTCAAAAATGATGTCTATTTTACAAAATTCAAAAAATATAAGTTTTATTAATTAATTTAATAATTACTTCCCGCTGTCAGAGCAAATAGCGTGTTTTTATGAAACAACAAGTATCAAAAGATTGACACTCGTTTAAGTCCAATTTCAAAGTGAAATTAATTCCAACGACCACTATTGGATTAAATGGTAAAAATATATTATAATTTCACTTTAAAACCAATTAAAAAGATAATATAATCATATAAATAAATTAGATTAAAAATAGGTTTTGAATTAAAATACAACAGTTAACACTATTCATTAAAAATTGAACTTTTTCGGAAAAATACCAAAAATTTACAAAAAGTATATTTTGATGTCCCGATTCTGAAGAAGAATTTTATTTTGTCAAATATAACAGATAAAATTTTCAAAAAGTGGATTTAAAAGAGGTTTGCCATCAAAAAGCGGTTAATCAACCTTTTGAAGAATATTGGAATGTTTACGCTTAAAATTGAATTCATTCATATTTTTAATCCTATAAAATTTGTTTTAAAAAGTAAAAATATTTGACAAACATATATAATCATTTTTTAGTTAGTTCTTTTCATTCCCTCCATTACAACGGCTAGGCGTTAACTACCATTTAAAATAATATTATTATAGTGCAACGCAAGATTCCCATGAAACTCATTGTTGTGTATTGGGTACGCCATCACGCATAGCGTCCCCTTTAAAGTAATATTAATATTTTATTAACAAATATAGATAAATATGAAAATTTTATATTCTTTATTTACCTTTGGTGTTACATCCTTCCCCCCTTTTGGGAATTGCATCCTCACAATTTTTAAAATTGGGCTTGGAAACTTCATTGAAAATCCCATATCGGATCAAGAGTCAGTAAAACAATCACTTTAAAATAAAGAAATATAAGTACAAAGGTCACCCGAGTTAACCCATACTAGGATTCCAAGTATGAAAATATGGACATGGAGGAAAAAAACAAAGGGTCATGTTCTGATGGAGAGTGATAGAAAACATGTTTAGGAGAAAGTTAACCACAAGAAAATCACAAACTTGTGATGTGTTAAACGGTATTCGATTCCCCAGTAGGAAAAGTTAATGGACAACATTTTTGTTTTATGTTACTTTTTATTGAGGTATTTATTCATAAGGAAACATAATCACTTTTCATGTTGACTTTCAACTTTTATTATATTCCTTACACAAACTCATATTTTCTCCAAAAGACGAGTATTTAGGAAGACTTGTTCACATTAAGAGTACTATAATCAACTTTTAGAGAATCACCTAATCCACAAAAGAGAAATATATATTTCCCATATCTTTAGACAAAATCCAATACAAAAAATTGATAGTATGAGGTCAGATAATCCACAAAAGTATAATACTTTATAAAAAGAAAATCTATTCTTAATCTCCAAAATTTTCCCAAAAAAACCCAAAGTTCAACGAAGACCATTTGATAAACAATTGTCCATAAAATTCTTCAATGTAAACCACACTAAGATGGAAACCCAAATATTTTAAGGATTTAATCACATAGTCTTCCAAGGTTCAAATTAAATTTTATCTCCAAATAACATCAGTTTCTCTAAAATTCTCATATTGAAAAGTAATTAACCTAATCACATATCCTCCATGATTGGTTAATCATTTCCATATATAACCCAAAATAAAATTACTCTAGATTCCTAAAATCATCTAACTAAAAATAATTAGTCAAACTAACCAGGGACTTCACGTAGTCCAGTGGTAGGCGATAAATACCAGTCACACTTTGGTTGTGGTTTCGAATCCCGTTGCTTTGGCTGATGCGACAGGTTGTCACACGGTCTGAGTGTTGTCCTTTTTCCAAACTATATTATTCTGAAATCATTCCCCAAAAAGAGATAAAAGCATCAAAAATAACCATAACATAATTTAACCTCAATTTTATCCCATGCCTTTCACTTCCAATATAACATATAGTAATCAATAATTACCTCAAATGTAAGGATCATATAAACCCTAATGGTTACTTTTATAATTATTACCTGAACTTCCACATCGATTGGTCATCTCTTACATGATGCATTATAGAACATAGCAAGGTTCGAGTGGATGATCATGACTCCTTGATAGTTGGTTTAGATCAACCACTAGTTTCCTCATCGAATACCCCATTTCATCTAGTCTCTTAATCAGAGAACCACCACATTTTCCTTCAAACCTATTGTCACTTTGGTTCCTGCTAGATCCATCTATTCACTAAAATAGAAATGACCGTGTGAGTATATCAACAAAACCATCTTGTACTAATGAGGAATATAACCACTAAGATATACTTCCTTATTCACTTTATCTAAAACTAGGACTCTTTCTGAAAACCTAACCATTATGGTAATGTCACTTATGCTTAGAGGATACCCTAACCTCTAAAGTTATCTAAACCAACCTATGATACCAACTATAAGGCCCCAGCCTTAAAACATACTTAATCATGAGTAATTATAAGATTACACATTGAGGATATTTTCAGGTTTAGAGTTTTAGATAATTAGATCACAAAACTTGTATTACATTCCACATTTAAACCAAGTGGCTACATAAAGATAGTATTCATTTTTTTCCATCAACGGAAACATATTTAATATAAAACATGGATTCTTTCTTGACACTTCCTTGACACTATCATCATATAATGTGCCTTTCCCTTGACCTGTGAAAAACATTTCAAAAAACATGGGATGAGTATAAAAATATCAGTATGGGTTATAAAAAATATGGAAAGGAAATAAGAGATCATATATACATAAGAATGAAATCATACTTTACCGATAAAACAAATGCACTTTAATATACCTCATAAAATCATGAATAAATCATAGAAATCATAAGACATAAAAGGTAAATTGATGCATTCATAATATTCTAACGTAGGGAGTAACCCTCTTGGTTACCTTTGGAATACCCATCACAGTATATTCCCTAAATCTCTTCGGAGAAACCATAACGTTTAACCCCTTTGTGTTACCTATTGCATTGGAGAGCTATATCGGGCTCACCCGCCCTTAGTTTATCACGGAACCACCCGTCTTCATAATAATGCCCAAGAAACTCAACATAATCGTATCACATAAAACATGAATAAAGGAAACATAACATTTCAACCTTTCAATTACAAGATATCAATACAACACATTGATATAAAAACATTATGAAAACCATTTTCAATAGCAAAATAAAATAAAAGTAAAACATGGTATATATTTTTCTTTTTAAAAGATGGTATGGCTTGTAGAGGAATCTGAATCTCAAATAATGGTCACTGCGGCGGAGAAGTCATTGTCACCACATACGTTTGAAAAAAACATTCCCTTTTGTCATTTTGTAAAATGCTTCGTATAACAAAGATTTATTTTGGATAAACGTAAATGTCAACGGAGTTTATACACCGTATTAAAGAAAGTTGTGTATAAAACAAAATATGCCTCAATGAAAGGAGATTGAGACGAAGTCCCTTACAAAGATGGTATCTTTGGTTTAAGGAAAAATCAATTACATAATTATGTGTGACAAAAGAATACACGAAATATAAGTGGATAATAAGTGTAAAAAAATCCGAGGTTAATCACACATATTCATAGAATGACATATTCAAGGAGTACATGTTTATCCCAAAGAATCAAATTTGGGTTAAGAAGATCCCTTGCAAAAATTTGGCAGCCTAACGGCGTCACTACAAAATTCAGAAAAGGAGTTGATGAGAGATAAAAGGGTATCTCATCACATGGTCATAAAATTTAAATAAATAAGGATATAGAATAACATATCCTAACATAATAGTATGTGAATTAAAAGACATAACAAACTAAGTCTTTTAAAAAGAGTAGGGTGAAAGGTTCCCTTACCGACATGGGTATCTTTCGAAACATACGCCCCATGAAAGAAGGACAATTCAAAATTAATGTAAATTATCATAAATGAAATTATATTACACAATGAGTAAAATAATGGGTAGTACATACACCACTCAAAGGAAATTGTGGCAAATGTAGCATAAATCTCATGGGAATAAAAGTGAGATGAAAAATCTCTTACGAAGACTCGGCAGCCTAACGACGCCACATAAGACTTCCCAAATGGATTTATGAGAAAAAATAGGGACTCTCATCATATCAACATAATGTTTAATGAAAGAGGAATATAAAAGAACATCCCCCAACATAACAAATATGAGCTTAAATGAAGTGACATAAAGGAGAGTACTTAAAAAGAAAGAGAGAGGTTGGATCTCTTACCAAAATTCGGCAGCCTAACGGCGCCAATCAAAACTTCCAAAATGGATTGATGAGAGAGAATATGGTCTTTCATCATATGAAGAAAAAAATTACAGTAATATTAATAGAAAATAATATCCAAATAACAAGAAAGATGAGCTTTAACAAGAATGACATAAAAGAGTGTACTTTAAAAGAAAGAGAGGAGTCAGATCCCTTACCTCAAGTCCAACTTGTCTTGTTAGTTTCGATATATTCCTGAATAATAAACATTGGTCAATTTATAATTGCTTAAAAACCTCATATAAAGATTATTATTCAGTTAATATCACATATTTTAATGTTATAATAATTGGTTAATAATATGAGTTCATATCAGACGTTTTTGTCGATGTTTGGTACATGAATCAAAAATTGAACATGTTGGAAAAATAATTTTCCATGTAGTTATAGGTATATCATATCCAGAATAGTATTTATGTTTTAAATATCATATATATCCAGTATATATTCATTTTATACTATTCCATATCATTTGTAGATAATAATTAAAATCACCGTTCATGGAGACGGTAGGCCGTACGTACGCATGAACGCTACTTTCATTTTTTTTTCATATTAATGGAATTAAAACAAAATGAGAGAGAGATATATATATTTTATAATTATAGAATGATATCCATAATTTAGATTTAATATATTACATATATATCCATTATAATTATGTACTTAAAATAGTACATAACATTTTGAGATAAGAAATGAAATGTACCGTTCATGGAGACCGTAAGCCATACGTACGCATGAACGCTTCTTCCGTTTCTATTTCATATTTAATGGAATTAAAACATAATGATATATAATAGTATTTTAATTCCAGTATGTTATCATATATAATATCATGAAATATATCCTTTATACGTTCTACATATGGTATTAACGAATCAAATCACATTAAGGGGCGGTAGTCCGCACTTCCTTAAATTAAGATATCGCGTTTACCCATAATGGAAACCATAAAGGTAAGACATAAATAAAAAATACATAAGCTTATGTAAAACATAAACATATTATATATCATATATAAATATAGTGTCATCTTAATGGCCACCATTGAAGGTGTTAGAAGAATGTTGAACAATCATCATTTCGTGAGGCAGAAATTCGCCATCCACATAAACAATATGTTCGTTAACCATTAGATATAGGTGTGTGTAAGTGTAGCTCGAATACTTCTTATAACAACATACTAGTATATTTAAGATGCTGTATTTGTTACAAAATAAATTAATAAAAAGAATTTAGGGGTTGGAGAAGCAAAATAAAACAAAAGGACACAAGTGAAGACATTACCTTAAAATCGGGTAACTCCCATTGGTGTGGGCTCAAAGGCTTCCTTGTGAAGACTTATGCCCAATGTGAGACATCAAGGAGTTAGAGAGGGATGTGGAAAGACAAAATGGGCAGGGTTTGGCCCATCCAAAGGCTTTTGATGTGTGGGTAAGGAGGTAGAGATGGGGGCCTTTTATAAGAGGAGAGGAGGGGCACTCATGGAACGTAAAGAAATGTTACTTTATTTGAAAATGATTTTCGGATATAAAAGGTCCCACATTGATATAATTCGAGGATAAGGTGATACGTTTTCTAAATACACTCATCCAATATGTTTTGGGCATGTTTAGGTCTTAGATTTGACATTATCTTTCCATTTTATTTAAATCGTTAATTAATGAGGTCATCGCTGGCATCACCATGATGTCATAAATAATTTAATTTATTTAATGTATAAAAATTATAAAACAAAATACTATGATGTAGGAAATCTTTTTATCATTCCAATGAATATTTATAGTCAAAATTATGACTTGTATAAACCAATGTAAAAAATGTTTTAGTAAAACATCTCATGTTTTTCTAATTTTTACTTTAACATTAAATAAAAAGGTATTTATGTCATTTTCCAACCAAAGTGCCTCCATGGGGTCCCAAAGTTGACCAATGGATTTTATTGGTCGGAAATGACACATCCAATGAGGGTAGGACATTTTTCTAGGTCATTTAATTTTATTAAAACATTATTCTTACCTTAAACTACACTAATTACCTCTGATCGCGATTAAAAACTTAATAAGTTACTATTTACCATACAATTATTTTTATCCCATTGAACCGCATTTTACTTCTTAATGACAACCATTTATTTCCAGTTTTTGAAATTCAAAACACAAAGATGGAAAAATTTCATTTAAACGGAAAATCAGTTTTTATAAGTACCACTTAGTGGTTTCACTATTCATCAAAAATTGAAATTTTTCAGAAAATTACTAAAAATTCACCCTAAGCTATATTTGATATTCCGAATTCAAAAATGATGTCTATTTTACAAAATTAAAAACATATAAGTTTTATTAATTAATTTAATAATTAATTCCTGCTGTCAGAGCAAATAGCTTGTTTTTATGAAACAATAAGTATCAAAATATTTACAGTAGTTTAAGTATAATTTCAAAGTGAAATTAATTCCAACGACCAATATTGGATTAAATGGTAAAAATATATTCTAATTTCACTTTAAAACCAATTCAAAAGATAATCTAATCATAAAAATAAATTAGATTAAAAATAGGTTTTGAATTAAAATACAACATTTTCCACTATTCATTAAAAATTGAACTTTTTCGGAAAAAAACCAAAATATTACACAAAGTAAATTTTGATGTCCCGATTATAAAGAAGAATTTTATTTTGTCAAATATAACACATAAAATTGTCAAAAAGTGGATGTAAAAGAGGTTCTCCATCAAAAAGCAGTTAATCGACCTTTTAATGAATATTGGAATGTTTACTCTTAAAATTGAATTCATTCATATTTTTAATCCTATAACATTTATTGTAAAAATTAAAAATATTTGACAAACATATATAATCTTTTTTTATTTATTTCTGTTCATTCCCTCTATTACAAAGTTCTAGGCGTTTACTACCATTTAAAATAATATTATTATAGTGCAACACAAGATTCCCAAGAAACTCATTGTTGCGTATTGGGTACGCCATCGTGCATAGCGTTCCCTTTAAAGTAATATTAATATTTTATTCTCAAATATGGATAAATATGAAAATTTCCTAATCTTTATTTACCTGGGGTGTTACAGGGGGGTTTGGGTTTCCCTATGATACATTGTATTATCATGATGTTATGAAACAATCCACCATTATAAAATACATAGTTCAACATGAGGGAGGAATTATCCCATAATTAGAAAGGCCACACAAATATAATCCCATGTTATATTTTATTTAATGTGTATTTTTATATGGATAACCCCCTTTGGTTTTGGGGTTACATGGGATGAGTGGGAAGGAGATTTCATCCAATTTATTCCTTTATTCCTTATATATTTTCCTTTAATCTATAATTATTTTTGGAATGTGAATTCTCATTGAAATGTGATATATTAATAATTCATATCACCCATCCTACTTCCCTTCATCTATAATGATTTTATAAATCTTAATTTCTTATTTGGGTTTAAATTTCCACATAGTATGATGGGACTATGATAGAGTAAAGAATTTTTTTTTAAGATTTATAAAGAATGCTTTGATTGGATGGACACAAATTGCTAATTGTGTTTTTGTGTAAGGTAGTTTGATTCCATAGATATTCATTTATTTTCCATAAGATTAGAATTTAATTAGTTGAGGAACTAGGGATAAAATATAGGGATTCAGTCAAAGGTGTAATTTAGGGTATTCTAGAAATAAACAACACATTATATCATATGGTATTATCCTTATCACATTATCTAATGAGTTATACCATATTTATGGAAATTTTAAAAAATAAATATTTATTATTAAAATTTATTATGATAATTTTATATTTAATTTGGAATAACTATGGATGATTTAGGAGCACATGCTTGAATATGGTTCTTGGGGAATTTTTATTCAAGGGTTTAGTGAGTGTGATTAATGGCATAACATAAGTCGTGAGATCGGTAGTGCATAATATTATATATTTATATGTCTTTCCCTAAATATGGTGCATTTTATGAATGGGTAAGTGGGTGGAAGTTACTTAAGATGGGGCTATTAGTTAGTTATAAACAAGCTAGTCACAAGGTGAAGAAACTAGATATTTATATTATTTCCCAAACTAACAGAAAATGTCTATTTGAATTTGGGGACAATATTATATAATATATGTGTAGTCCTTGTGTTTATCAATTGTAACAATTATCTATGAGGCAAAATAAGTCATTAAAAATAGAAAAAAAACTTATCCTATCATAGTGATAACAAATTTTTGGATCTATATTTGAATTAATGTATAAGGTATACTCCAATTTCAATAGTGTACTAAGATCATCACCACTCAAATGGATTCTATTCCTGAAAGGTTGATATAGGATTCAATGGATTCCTTGATCCCTTATTCAGAAACTCAAAAAATAACACATGTTAAATCAAATATTTTTTTTAAATAAGTTAAATCAAATACTTAGTTTGGTATGCAATTAAACAATTATTTCTCGACTGACACTGATAAAGGAAAAGGAAAAAATATCCAATTGTAGTTTAATCCAATCATATAGAATGTATTGGTGTTCTTTAACTCTATGATATTGTTCATGTAATATAAATAAATTAATATATGAAGTATTATTAACATAATAATAAAAATAGAAAACTTAAATTGAAAATAAAAATTGATCAAAATCATTTTCAAAACATCATCATTCATCAATCATATAAATCTACTAAATTATATAATAATTCATACAATATTAATCAGAGGATATAAATAATGATATGTCAAAATAGATAATGAAAACCCGTGTTTTAGGTAGATACAATGGTTTTCATTTGGAGATTGATGATCCCTACCAAAATGGAATTTCAATACACATCATATTCATTCCACTAATAACCCTATGGGGAGAGAGATAGGTTTGGAAGCATATATGACAATATTTGATTACCCTATAACATCTCATATATATTCCAGGCTACATACTCCCTAAAAACATGATACAATTAAGAGAAAAGGTTGTTTGTGGGGGATGTAACTAATGAATAGGTATATGGAATAATGTTTAAATAGTGCATTATATATTTAGATTGTTATGCATGTGTTTTTTCATTCCACATAGTTTTATAATAGTTTTCATAAAACATGTGTATTGTTTTACAATCTATTTGACTCATATTTTTCTTCTCTAATTGGGTTTTTGTGTTCCTCACATAGTATCAAAAATTTATATCAAGAAAATGTGGCCAATATTTTATCCAAAATATTGATTCTTCCTTAATAACCTCCATTTTGTAAAAATACACCTTAATGAATCCTTTAAGTGTGGTACCACAAATATTAGATATTAAATAACACATTTTTATATGAAAAGCATTGGAACTATTTTCACACACATTTGGTACAACAAAAAACCCCTAAAATTTTTTCCCTCATGAACATCGATAATTCCATTCCAAAAAGTACAAAAAATAAACAACTATAAATAACACAATTCATATAAAATAAATGAACATTATTTTGTGTGAAATATAATTTAATTTTCAATATTCAAATTTGAGTCATCTCAAATCTATTATAATATTATATTTATGATCATTTTCAACTAGTATTCATAAAAATATTTAAAAATGAAGTCCCCCTTTTTCATTTGAAACAATGAAACCCAATCTATATCATCCTTATAACACCCCTAATTAACATAAAAAAGTGATTTTTTATTTTAAATTTTGGGATACCACATTTATATGTCACACAATATCATTAACATGAAACATTTACACATGATATCAGGTCATTATCATTTTTGTGTTCTTTTGGTATATAATTCTTTTCATTGATATGAGATACTAATATTTAAATCTTGGTGCCCATATTTTTTTGATGACTCATCCTTTATGGTTTTTAAAATAAATTCATGAACTCCTCAAATTTAGACTCTATAATAACTACATTTTTAAAATTACAAAATTCAGAGAACCACATCCAAAAAAATCCTAATTAAGACATCAACAACACCAATTTTCTTTAATTAAAGATACTCTATAAATTTGATAATTAAATAACTTTTTTTTAATAAATTGAAAATATTTTCTTTAATATTACATGACTAATAGAATAAAAATAGTGGGATATAAATACAATTTTATAAAAAAATCCTAATGATTTATCCTAGACCATTTATCCATAAACTCATATTAATGTGTTAAATTTATAATTTTTACTTAAATGGCCTCTATGAAAAACAAGCCAACATTTTTATTGAGATTTGTTTCGTTGAGGATTTTAATCATATATTATGACACTATATTCAATTAAGACACAAAATTCGTAACTTAATAATTTATGAGAAAAATACTCCCCTCAAGATTTCCATTGTTACTTCATATTTATTAGATGAGTTCAAGCCATGATAACCCTTTTATCATCCAATATAGGCCCGAAACAAATCATAGTAGACCATAAAATTTTTAAACCATTATTTCGTAATATTCAAAAATTATTATCTCTTTTTAATTTATAATAAATTAACTAGAGATACCATTTATTAATGAAAACATAGGATCCTATGGATGTAATGTGAGTAAAAGTTGTATGAATGATGTTTTTTTTAGACTAAAATGAAAATGAATCGGAAAGAAAATACACGTTTTTTTATATTTTTTGCGATTCATTTCAATGATCAAATTTTTTATGATAAATGGATCAACTATGTATTAAAAAAACTCATAAATAGTCATATAGGTGATTGGGATTCCTCTCAGTTGACAACAATATGTTATAAATACCATTACACTGTACTTAAAAGTAACATTCCATTATAGGATGGGGTGGTATTTTATAGAAACCATTATCTATTGAAAGAAAGTGTCAATGATGGATCCAAATTTTTCCTTGATCATATGTTCATACACCTATTGAAGAATATATGGGTTAAATAGCATGGATTTATAGGTGGTAGGTACAATATATTGGATCATCCTCTATTTTTTAGTGGCCTATAATTCAATCAAAAACAAAAATCGCAAATCCAAATTTTAGAGAGAGTGAAATTTAAAATGGGTAACCAAAAGTAATAGGTTATTTAAATTCCACACAAGCAAGAAATAATGAATCACCGTTTTAAATTTCAAAATATATTGATATAATATCCATAAAATGAAAATGTCTATGTGTTGGTTCAATATAACTCTATTATACTTCTTTTAATAAAACAATGAAATAATTTATTTTTTCTTTCAATTTATTCCCACCTCCATGTTTAAAATATAAATTTTCCACTATTTCAAAATCAAGGGTATAGAAATTATGTGAACTCTCCGCCTATTAAATTTATATGATGGTAAAATCATTTTCTTTATTTAAAAAATCATCCTCATCACTATCAATAACCAATGTTTTTTCATTTTGTTCACTATCATAGAGGATTGGACAACCCAAACACTCAATCATTGCAACCACTAATAATGGTCAAACTATTATTTACTAAATTCCCCTAGTATTAATTACAAATTTTCTTCAATAAACATAAATCTTATATTAGGCTAATTTTTTGATTGTGTTGGAGATGGAAATTTATTCAATTCAATGAAATCATTCTATAATAAATCATCACACCCTTGTTACAAAAATTTTCATTTACCACAACTGTTGTGAAATGAATCCTAAAATAAAAGTGGTTCATCACTAGGATGTGGGAAAGACTCCTCCCACCATTGGTTATTATTTGTATATAAACTATGAGTTTGATTACCAATAGTGTAGGTTTTTCCACTATAAAACATGTTATCATTAATCAACAAGTCACCAAATGGATAATTTATTATTATTTTTGGAACATTTCGATTTTCCTTTCTTATTTTATTTCAATAATAGAAAAATTAATGTTAAAAAATTAAAATTAACTGGGATAAGAGATATCCATGTATACTCTCTTTTACCCATTAGTAGTTCCATTACATGAAATGATTTTTCCAAGTCATGAAAAATCATAAATTCATGTTGTTCCCTAAAAAAATAATTTATATAGTAAAAATGTGGATAATCACATATACAACAACGGGAGTCATTAGATCAATGAATTTCATGAAGTATCGAAGAGACCAAAAAGTTGGCATGAAAAATAAAAAAATGACCTATCATCTATTTTAGATATGAGTGATATGGTTATTGTTTGGATTGAAATTCAAGATTTAATACAATTATAATAGTTTGATGTGATATAAATCTATTAAATTGATCAAATTCATGATTATATGCTACCAGATTCAACAGAATATAGTGAATACTTGGTGTGCCACTCACACAATAACACAAGTTAAAAAACCATTTTCTCATATTCATTTGAATTAGAATTTAATCAATAAAAATACGTAAATATAAAGGAAAATGAATCTAATATTCATAGTATCTTATTATATAGAGTTTATTGGTGATATCTCAGTCTCAACAATTCGGTCTTGTAATTAAAATAATGAAAATAATGGAATTTGAACCATCCCCCATAATCAAAATAACATTAAAAAAACTCAATAATATGATCAAAATCATGACCAAATCAACATCATCCATTAAATATAAACAACCAAAAAATCCTGGAATAAATCATACTGTATAAATATATATATGATTTTGGTATGTCGAAACATTAGAAAAAATATAATTAAACCCCATATTCGATGGAGATATGCTATTTTTCATTGGTTAGGGATGGTCCTCACCAAAAAAGAAATAAAAAACATATAATCCATCCTATATATATATATATATTCCACTATTACAGATTCTATGGAAATCCCATCTATTCCCTTTTGTGTTACATCTTTCATCCCCTTCTAGTTCTTAGATGAATACCCCCCTCCAAATTTTTACCAATCCATCAACATTTTTTAGGTTCTTCTTGACTATAATTTTGATTATCTTTTTTGTTTGGGCTCGTTTAAGGCCTTTTGAATAATGAAAAAAATCAGTGAAAACAACCTAATGTTCATATATTCATGTTTCTTTGAAATTAATGTAGTCCTTTTATAAATGGATCAGATGTTTTAATGTTTATGTTCCCTAGTGTTTTTTGATTTTTAAATAAATTCAATTTTCAACGGGGATATGAATATTGGTGTAGAGGATATAATGTGGATAGTCCCAACTATGTTGTATACTATAATTTTATGATGATACGAATATAGAGGTTTGAATGTGTAATAGAATAGTTTGTTGGATAATTTTTGGAGCCCTACCGTCTAGTTTACAGTGTCTCTTTCCATTTCATTATAACTATACTATGGTCAAATGGATATTACATAATCATTTTCAAATGGTTTTTCCCTTTGACATGGAGTTATGGAGATGTAGTTGTTTCTTGAATGAGCTATTAGGGGTTCCAAATACTCTTGGGAATGATTGAGGTGTGGTTTATGTGATATTAAATATCATCACATTATGTGAAGAAGATCTCAGTGGGGTGTTTAATATGTATTTGGGAGGATAGTTGTCCAGGTTTGGTCGCATTATGGTCTGTGGAGGCATCATCATGGTCTGGAAGCTATTAATATTTATACACTATGGCCATAAGTATAGTGATGTGATATGATATTTTCTATACATAATCTCCATATGCCTTATTTTATATTCCTTTTTTCCCACATTATTTAATGTCTAATTATTTTCTCTTGATGTCTTCTAATAGGAATTTTTGCATCTATGAAATCCATTATTCAAATATCATGGCTTTGGAGGAAATAATTGATTCCACTCTAGTATGTTATATCCCCTTATTTTGGAATCCTTTATTTTCTTTCCCTCCCTATTTAAGAGTGTTTAATTCTCTTGTTGATGATGAATTTGATCCCTATTTTGATGGATATGGTTTCAAGGGATTCCATCCTTTATTTCCTTCTCATTCAGTTGTCACGGGCATTCCATTTGAGGGTTTTATGTTAGTTTTATCTATGACTATATTTAGGTGGATTCATATGATCATTCCATACAATTGAAAAAATTATGATTTTTGACTGATATGAATTTTTTAAAAAATATTTAAAAACCTAAAATTGGGATATTTCTTTATATGGGAATATAAATTGACAAAACACCTAATTTTAATGAAATTAAAATGGTTCCATGGATTTGGAAAAAAATTAGTGATTGATTAGGAAATTTAATTTATTGTATTATTTGTTGTTTAAGATTGATAGAAATGGATTAAATGAAAATTATTTAAAAATCAATGATATAATTAAATCATATTATTTGGTTTAAAAAGAAAATGCATACTGAAAACATGAAGGTGGAAAATTATAATTTGAAATAATTCAAAATGATTGATTATCTCATGATTGATTCAATGAAGAACATGTGATCCTATGATGTTAGTGGGTAATTAAAATATGATCATTAGGATCTAACCAGCTAAATTTCGATTGATTATGAAAACAAGAGCATAATCCTAATACATCATTTTTGCTAATGGGGATTTGAGTCATGATGGTCTGAGTTGAAGGAAATGTGCACACATTGCGTTGATGTCACTGGTTGAGTATGGTGAGGATCCATTGAAAAGAATATTACATAGTAAATCACTTATTTCAGTGTTATATGATATGTATTATTTGATGGAAACTATATAATTGATTATATAACTATTTCATTAAATCCAATTCCATTAAATAATTTTTTTATATAAAAAATTTACTAAATATTTTTTTATATATCTGCCATATTTTTATTAATAAATAATTTTTTGATGAGAATATGTAAATGAAAATTGATTCCACATTTTTTTATAATTATTATCATTTATATTCTATTGTTAGGGAATTTATTATATAAAACATGGTGATACCCTATTGTGATTTTTACATCACACCCTACCTTTTCCATCAGGTGTATATAGATTATATTATTCTATTTCCAAGTAATGGGAATGTTATACATAGTTGTGGTGGACGTTCCTAATCTATGGGACCTATAGTGATTGAGGTGACAAGAGGAAATGTGATTACCCTGTTACAGAAGATATTTTTGTGATTTTACCATGAATGATGTTGTGTCTTTTGATGATGTATTTTTTGTTTATAATTTTACCTGATATATTTTGTAACATTATCAATTTTTAGTGTTGATAATAATGATTTGTTTTTTTTATATTTATCTGTTTTATGGAAATACAAATTCCATCATCACATCATATGTGATGAACAAGTTCTTGTATCCAACATTTTGGGACTAGAAATTTCATCATGGCCCTATCAAAGCCATCTTGGGTATTATGTTATCCGGTAAAGTTCATGAAAAAATGGCATTGCATAAGGTTACTCAAATATCCTTGATGTTGGAAGGGAGTTTGGTTTGTTATAGTAGATAGTAGGTAATATTTAAGGGACATTAGGTTTAGTTGCGAGTGAGTGCCTTGGCATATATCATCATAATGAACCTTTATCCACCATGGGTGTTTTGGAAAATTCGTATTGAGGAATGTTTTAATATATTTTCAAAAAATTTCAATTCTTATAATATTATTATTTTGAAATACCAATATTAAATTATACTTGATGGAAGTGATGTTACTATGAATATCATCTTAGATGATGATATTTGTATCCTCAGAGAAGAATTATGTGTTTTATATTGATGTTATGTAGAATCAATCCTACAAGAAAAACTTTGAAAATTCCTTGAGGGGAATATATTAGTGAAATGAAATACAAAAATCATCCATTTGACCTGAATTTTATTAGGATAGTGGAGTGTGTTTTCCATTTTTTGTGATAGGTTCCTACACTCATTACAGTTTTGGATCCAGTAGTGTAATAATAAATGGATGAATGTATAGATCATTATCAAAAGATTATTCATAAGAAACTACCATATTTCAATGGATCAAAAGATACATAAATGGGTGAGTATTGGTTGGAAATGACTGATATGCTATATGATTTATTGTAAACATGTGGTTCTATTGTAGTGAAATGTTCTACCTTTATAATTTAAGGTCCAAATTTAGAAGGTGGGAATCAATGATGATTTTAAAGAATCTTAAGTGTTTATAGTGGAATAAAAATAGAGTTATTTTAACTGATTATTTCCATCATAATACGATTTCCTTGGGGAATCTGATGTATTTTCTTAACTTCTAGTAGGTTGAAAGTACAATGATATAGTATCTAACCTTTTTTTTTATTTTTTTTATTTTTCTCTGAAGGATATATCCAACACTAGATAGGGTATTAATAGTTCAAAATGGGTATCCAACCTAAAATCCATTCATATTTTTTCATACTAAGCCTTACTTGTTATTTGGATGTACTAGATAGAGTGTTAATGGATGAGAATTACCTGACAAGCATTTCTTGGTTGAGGGGGCTTTTCATTCCCCCTAATTTCTACATTATGAGTTACTATAAATAAAAAATAAATCCTGATATGTATTTTAGTGGTCCTAGGTATCATGTTTAATATATATATCCTACAGTTCCTAGAAGATTCCCTTGGATTTTAATTTAGTGTGTTAATGTTGGGTTATTTGAAATTGGTCTATACTGATGTGAAAAATATATGTAGTTTTTATGGTCGGTTAAGACACCAATATAAGTTCAGACATAAAATTTCTAAAAAAATCATAAATGATCATTAGCCCAATAAATTGAAACTGTTCCATAATATGCTTTATTTACCTAGGATTTTCAGCCACAAGAATCCAAAACAATGCTTGTTCACAATATTTATCTGTCTCCATAGGATGGTTATGTGTATCCAGTGACAATTAGAGGCACCATCAATATAGATTTGACTTTATTAACTATTTTATTTGATACTCATCATTCTCACTCATTTATATCAAACCATGTTATGAATTCTCATAATATTCCTATGTAGATTTTAATTTTTCTATGTATATTACTTCACCCCTTGAAAGAAAAATAGAGTATGGCCTTCAGTTAGCTTCATGGGTTTTCTATTTATTAAAGATCTAGTATACTTGTAATTTTATGGTTCTCAACATGAGAACTCTTGAATTCATTTTAGGTATGGATCTGATTATTTATCATAAGGACTAGGTTGACTCACGATTGAATTATTATATCTTGAAGGCTCCCATGATCTGTTTTATCTCATATGAACAAAATTTTTCAAAAATCAAATATATAATGAATGCATTTTGTTACTATCTAGTAAGTGATCCCTCCTCCTTCAATAATCCCCTATTTTTCATTCTCTCCCTCATTGAGAGTGTTGAATCCCAAATATGATGATGCATTGGATAAATATTTTGATGTATGTTTTTTCTAGGTATTACATCATTGATCTTCATCACCTTCATTCCTCATTGGCATTATCATTGTCGATATTGAGTTGGTTTGATCATTGATAAAAATTATGTTGTTCCATATAATTATTACCTTCAATTGAAAATATAAATTTTTTTAATTGATTTTAAATGTGATTTTAAATGATATTAAAATATATATTTCAAATGGTTCTATATTCATTTAGAAAATGGAATGTAATCTATAAAAAAGCCCAAATTTCAATGGAATTGAATTTTTTTGCTGGACATGTGAAAAATTAATGTCTTGATTTGAAAATTTATTTGATAAATTTTTTGATGTTTCATCCCATGAAAAATGGATAAAATTGTAATGATTTTAAAAGGAATGTACTGATGAAAACCTATGATTTCATTTTAAATTGATAATGGTATGTTGTAAAATTGAAATAGTGTCATTTTATTTTGAACTGATTTGAAAATAAATATTTTACCATGGTTTGTTGATTTATTGATTAAAGAACATGTGATATTTTGTAGTTATGGGGTAATTAGGATACTCATTTGTGGTTCTAGACCCCTAGAAATAGATTGATGATAATCAAACTGACAAAACATAGTATCTCATGATTTTCGCTGAATGGGATGTTGATTACACATGACCTGAGATGAGGGAAGTGTCACACATTGATCCAGGATTACTAATTTGGTATTTTGGGAATCCTTTTACTAGAAAATGAAATAATATATAGTATATTACATAGTTCAATGATATGATTGATTTGATGACTACATGAAAATTTATTATTTAAATATTTTTCTCATTCCAATGGATTTGTATAAATGTTTTATATATAATTTTCATATATGCCTTTTTTATATATCTACCATCTTGGATTATGAATGATTGTATATTGTAAAATATATAAAATCCAATCCATGCCATGTTTTATTTAAATTAAAATAATTACTGATTCAGTTTAATGAAATTTATTATGAAAATGTTTATCAAGACCGAATTAGATTTTTATCTCACACCCTACCATTTACAATTAATTTTTATATATTATCTAATTCTAGGTACAAGAAAAGGGAATGTTCCACATTGAGGTGGTCAATGTTCTTGATCCTTTGGTCCTACTATGATGGAGGCAAGTAGTAGTTATTTGATCCACCTATTTCATGGGACCTGACAAATCCATAACATTGGTATATTTTTTGCCTTTTAATGATGTAATTTTGGGGTATTATTTTACCTATCTGATTTTGGTACTTTATCTTTTTGAGTGTTCAAAATACTAGCTTGTATATATTATAATGTTTTGTGGAAAAAAAATTCTTCCATTATTGTTATGTAATATTGGGTGCTAGTTTCTATCTAGTGGGGATCGATAATGGCATTATATTCATGTTGTATCTAGTTTGGTTATTAGGGTACCATGGTATATGGGAAGGTTAGTTACAAAATTAATCTAAAATGATAGGAATAGGTGAATGGGAGTGATTATGTTATTCATGAGTAATTGGATTAGTTTTTCAGCCATGTTGGAGATTTGAAGAGAGTAATATAAGTGGTTTTTAGGTCTCACCATTTCTAGATGGTTTTTGTAATATGTGTGGAATGTTTATTTTCATAATTAAAATAATATTTTCTTCATGGTTACATGGGTTCCTCCTATGGTCTTCAGACCAAGAAACCCCAAAAGTGACTTATTTAGTATACACAACACGTCCAAGACAAGAATTCATACTTGATAATTTTCCTGTGGTAAAAATAATATTAAATTAAGCATTTACCAATGAAAAAGAAAAAAATTAGATATTATATTAACAACTTTTACATGAAAAACATTTGAACTATTTGTGCAGACTTCGGTTACATATATTACCATATGACAAGTATGGTTATGATATTGGTTAGTATTTCAATAAGGTGTTTGGGGTTATTAATTTATAATTTATACACTAATTTAAATTTAGAATTTGTGAGAATATTAGGTGGAAGGATATGGAATTGTAAGGTGTACATTATATATGTTATGGATCCCATAACTACAGAGGGTAGTGTATTGTTAATTGGTTCTTAGTAAGGATTGTGGAAAGGGGTGAATCTATTTTATTGTACTAGAATTTACTTAAAATATGAATTATTATGCATGTATGAGGTAATAATCTAGGACTGTGATGACCTAAATTTTATTTAATTTTATTTTTATAATTAATTGGGAATATTTCGAGACTAGGCACTGAGACGATGTGGGATTCTGAGGCCAGGTGTGTCATAGACATTTCGATCAAATATGTTATGATTTTAAGAAACAGTGTTCGTTGTTTTTCTTTAAAATAAAAATAAATTATAAATGTTTTCCCAAATAAAAAATAAAAGGGAACCATTTAATTCATAGAAGAAACTTTATTATAGGTAGGACTAACACCAACCGATGTGGGTCGACTGTGAAAGATAGAATTTGGACATAAACTTCATTAAATTTTATTTATAAAAATATTTTATTAGACCTAGATGATTTTTTAATTTTAATGAAACATTTTTCAATAATTCAGGGTTATCAACATAACCCTGGAATTTTTTCCAAGCGTGGAAGGAAACTCTATCGACGAAGAATGCCATCAGATTGAGAATCGATGGAGACACCTACCTTCATTCTTCATCAACAACTACAAAAAACATGATGTGTGATGTTGATTCTCGTTATGATTTTTGGTCCCCTTATTAGTTACAATTATGAACAGTTACCAACCAATGAATAGGTTGCTCCAATATTCGATTGCTTGCGGGATGGGTGTTATGACAGTGGGGTTTTATTATGAATTAGATCCCTATGTCTATTTCTTCTCTGTGATTTTTCTAACATGAACAGTATAAAGAAAATACGAGGAAAATATCAAATCTTTTGGTATTCAGGTTCTTTCAAAGTAACCCTTTAATCTCTCCCATTCTCCACGTGTTCTTCTACTTCTCCATACCCCTTTGAATCACTTTGAAAAGTATTAATCGAGAAATGATCCCGAGATGGCACAATGTAGGTACGACGACAACACAAATTTGCGATAGCGTAGGGATTGGCAGTACCAGACTAGCCAGATGGTGTGTCGGAAGGTCGAGGTCGTCGGTGTGGCAGCATGTGGTGGTGGTAGAAGCGGTCTGACATGGGAGGCATGTCCAGAAAGAACATGGTAAGACAGGCTACCGGTAGGGTGGTCGGTTGCAATAGTGGGACGCGGTCCAAGAAGGATATCGTCATAGGGATCCTGTGGAAGCGGGGAGGTCGTGGGACCAGGTGGGGGAGGAGGGTTGGCAGTGTTAATTTTTAATTGCTCTATATTTTCTTTAGGGACGCATCTAGGTTGGGCCATTTATGGAAAACACAAACTAGCCCACATGCCATTGGCCAAATTAGATGAGTCAGGCCGTTGTAGTGGCCCAACAGGACCAACACAACAATGGTCCATGTTGAACGAGTTTTTTTGGTTGGGGATAGGCTGAACTAGGTTGGGTCGGGTCTTCCGAACCGGGTCGGGTCGGGTCAGGCAATACAAGTCGGATCAGACCCAATCCGAACCACGGTCATAACTTTTCATAAAAATATATGTATCTTTAAAGATGTGTGTTTGATTCACAGGCCCTTTGAGGTGTTGGGACACATACGACGAGAAGGTCCTTTGGATATACTCCTACTGAGAATTAGAGAATGTTGTAATACGACTTATAGGTTCAAGCAGTAGGTTAATTCATCAAATACGATCTACAAATGGAATCATGTGGATGACTATGACTTGGTGACTACGTGACATGGGGGATGCATAACCCATCAAAACTCTGTTCACCATTGATTCTCTCGGATCCATCGATGCTCTTTCCACCATCGATGATCCATGCACTATCGATACTCAGTGTTCTATTGACTCTCCATTCGACATCGACGCTCTTTGTTCCATTGATGTTTTGTCCACCATCAATGATTTATGCACCCTCAATGCTCTGGGTGCCTTCGATGTTATGGGGAACTTAGTGGAAGATTCTCTTGGTAGGTGATCTTATTTGCTGTAGATGAGTGAGTTATCAGAGTATTTAGTCTCATTACAGAAATCTTTTGTGGATGGATATGTATAAGATTACCTAGTGTTTCTAGTTTTCACCCGTCCCCTATTATAGAGAGTATGGTAGGTACAACACAGATACACTGATTGTAAGAATTTATGTGTTTAGATGTCCATTGGGTATGACCCTGATGGATATCCCAAATGTGGGTACCACATTGTTCTCTGTAAATGATGAAAAATATTACATGTGACGACGTTGGATGTGTTCTAGATGGAGTTATATACATCCCCATTAGTGTTACATCAAAGATTGAAAAAATGTATCAGGACCTTTGACATTTGTTCTGATGTTCAGGGATGAAGAAAGTAGTGGAAGATTTTGTTACTCTATGCCTCGCATAGATGCAAGTGAAGTTTTTTCACTAAGTACTAGTAGGTTTGACTCAACCACTACAGGTTCTAGAGTGGAAGTGGGATGTGACATCGATGGACTCGATGATGGGATTACAACGCACATTAAGGGGGGGTGTAACCATCTTGGTGATCATTCACTAACTCACACAGTCATCCCACATCCTACCAATATGATAGAAAAGATCAGTGGAGAGCCTTGGATTCCACTATGTGTCAGAGATAGTTCTACATCACTGAGTTCAATCAAGAATCATTTTAGATTGTGACGATCAATTAAAATATTGGTTGTGGAAGGGGTTGCATGAGGCATTTGGGACTCAATTTCACATGATCATAGAATTTCATCCCCATGGGGATGTCCAGAGAAGGAGGACCATTTAGGTTCCTAAGGAAATGATATGGGCTTACACACTAGATTTTTTCCATTGTTGGAAGGATCACCTACCAGTAGTAGAGCTTATATACACCAATATTTATCACTCCACCATTGGTATGGAATTGTTTGATGCCTTGTGTGGGTGACTGTATAGGTAAAAAATATGCAGGACTGAACCAGGAGAGTCAGCACTCATGGGTGCAGAGTTGGTGTGGGATACTATTGAGAAGGTGCAGATCATCCTGAAGCTGATGAGGAATGCCCAGAGTTGGCATAATCCATATGATGATAGGAGATGGAGGCCTCTAGAGTTCTATGAGGGAGACCGTGTGTAACTTATAATGTCACCATTATAGGTATTGTAGATATTTGGCTAGGGTGGAAACATATTACTGAGATAAAGCATCCATTTTTTGATTCTATGTAGATTTTTCAAGGTTGCATACCTCATATCTCTACCCCTATAGTTGAATTGGGTGCATGATGTCTTTCATGTGTTGTAGTTGGCAGGGAACATGTTTGATCAATCACCCTTTATCAACTGTGGTGAGATGGACATTGATTATGCAGTGGATTTTGTAGATTACGTGATGGAGATTGATGATGAACATGAGGAGATCCTTCGTTGGTGGTCAATTCCTCTGGTGCGTGTTCGGTGGAAAAACGTGAATATCTAAGAGAGCACATGGTTGCGGGAGGCTCAAAATCGTACCCAGTAACCTCATTTTTTTTGAGTAGCCCCTATTTTGGATTTTGAGGTCATAAAACCCTATAGTGGGGGAATGTAATGAATTGTATTTTCTTCAGTTTTAATTTAAAAAAGTATTTGGGAAAATTATGAGACTAGTTGTTGAGATGATGGGAGATTCTGAGGAACATTGTGATCAAAAAAATTAGATGGAAATTGTTATGTATTTAATAAATCACATAATATTTATTTATTTAAATCAAGATTAAATCTAAACTAGTGCCCCTGTCATAAATCTAATGGAATCATTGCATTCAGAGTAGTTTATTTTACATAGGCATGGATTAACATCGACTAGTGCTGGTCGACTATAAATGACAGAATTAAGAAAAAAATCATCATTAATTTATTTTATTAAATATATTTTATTATATACATTATAGATTTTATTTTAGTGAAACCCAAGTCCTATGTTTTGGGATATCACAAAAAACCAGGAATGCCTTTGTGGTGTGGAAGGAATCTCTCTCGATGAAAAACTCTAGTGGATCAATGATCTATGACGATAATGAACTCTGTTATTCATCATTGATTGATCCAACCTTGAGGTAGGATGTTGAATGTATTTATGATTTCATTTCCACTTCTTAAATAGAATGAAAAACTTGGACCAACCAATAATTAGGTTGATATGCGGTATGATCACTTGCAGGATTGGTGCTATGCTTACAGTGTTTGATTGGGGATTAGATCTATGTGTTGGTTTTTTCATTGTGGTTTTCATAATATGAATAGAAAAAGGATTGCATGAAAGAGGAAAATATACATTCTTTGTGTATTCATGTGCTTTAAATCACCACCCTCAATATTGGGTTTTTTTCACATCTTCTTCACCTTCTCCTTGCCCCATTGAAACCCTATGAGATATAGGAATCATGAACTGATCCTGTTATGGCACTGTGGATGTGCAATGATACTGTAACATGGTAGAAGAATAATGAGGGGTGGAACCATACATGGGATTCAATGTTATTCCAAGTAAATGATACTGGTGTGGCAGATGGTAGCGGAGGAAGTAGCGGACTTGTAAGGGAGGTCTGAGGAGACAGGTCGCGACAGGAAGGGCCTCTAGTAGGATGGGGTCTTGGAATGACCGACATTGTGATGTGGGACATGGATCAGTGCCACGTTGGAGGGAGCCTAAAGTGGCTGTGAGTCCATGTGACCAAGTGGGGGAGAATGTCCGGCCACGTGAAACACATCAGAGTTCCACGTGGACAAGAGGGATGTGGCCAGGGCAAGATACATCCTACACATATAAATCTGTGCGTATGAGGCAGGCTAGATCAAATGAGTCGAGCCTATCCAGTGGGCTATGTTGAGTAGGCCCAGTAGTCTGACCCGAATTTTTTTAGGTCAGATCAGTCTAACCGGGTTGATTCTGGCAGTCAGATGAGACCATGACCAGACCTGGGGCATACCTATTCAAAAAAACAATCTTATCATTCAATCTGTGTGACTATTTGAAACACTTTTTCGTTGTTGGGACCCTTATATTGAGACATTACAATTAAGATACCATAAGAGATTCTGTGTGATATTTGGAATATGAACTATCGGAATGAATAGTTGGTTCTCCTAGTATAATATTCCAATTAGCAGAATCCTACAGATGGATATGACTTCGTGACTAAGTGACATGGGGGCATCTTGATCCATCAATTATCCATGAACCATCGACACTCAATGATCCATCAAATCACTGTGTGTGACCGACAATCCATGTTCCATTTATGTTCCATGGCCCATTGATGCTCTGTTCTCCATCGACACTCTTAACTTCATCAATGCTCTGTGCACCATCGACCCATCGAGTGTTATCGACACTACAGATTCAATCAACGGTCTATGTGCCATCAAATATATGTGCCCCATCGAAACTCCATGTTCCATTAGTGCTTCTTGTGACATCAATGCTCAATGCAGCATCGATGCACCATGCATCATCGACGCTCCATGCATAATCAACACTCTATTTGTCCTAGAAAATTGGAGATCTATAGAGTTAAACTAAAAATCATTCTCTTCATGATTATGGATTATAGATGTGTGGGCATGCTGATGTTTCTATGTTTCCTTTGTGGTGTACTATTAGGTTTCATTTATGGTGTACATTTTTTGATTCCATTTTTTTATAATTCATGTATTTCATAGTGGTATTTCCATTTTTCTAGGGTTTCCTACTAAGTATTCTTTTACCCACCCTTGTAGGGGATTTTAATGCACATTTCATGTCTTGTGAAAACGATCGATGACTTCACAAAGTTTGTGGTGGAACAAGAGTAGTTGGTTCTTATAGGTTTAAGATAGACGTGTTTTGCTCCTACGAATGTAGGCATATTTCCTATAATAACCCTTCAATTTGGTTTTTATGCAGATGAGTTTTAAAAACATGTGCATTCACTCGGGCAGACTCTTTCTTTGGGTGGGCCTATATTATGGCCTGTTTACTTTCCAGTTTTCCTAATATCATACACTATGGTTGGTATCATAGTGTATTCATGAATTATTTTATTAGTGTTTCTTCATTTCATCATTTTTGGTCTTGGAGATGTGTGTGTGCATACAGGTACATAGGCAACTCCCTCCCATTTGTTGGATATGAATACATTGTGCTAGTCACCAGCCATTGGCCTATCATAACTAGGATATGGGTATTAACTATAGGGGCCATTGTAGGATGGGTCATGAAAGTGATGAAACTAAATGCTATTTCTTATCACGTAACTGGTTAGATGAGATACATACATTGTGATAGGTCCCTCTAGAATTTTTCATTTTCCATATGGTCACAGATTTCTATAATTCATTTAATGTAATGGGTTACATATGGAATGGAAAATTTATGGGGTTCTATGTCCTTATATTATTTTATGATCCTTGTAAAAGATTGTTGAGTATTCCTTGGTGATCGAGACTCCTGTGTTAGACCAATGAATTGGTGAGCTATCCATTTTTAGAATACTTTTCTATGACATCTTCCACCATTTCCCAAACCTTATGAGATGGATTGTTATATGTGTTCTAAATTCATGTACTGGGAGTTCAGTATTGATGTTTAAATATTATGGATGTTAATTTATTTTTGTGAGTTTCATAGTGAGAGTTTATTCTAGTTTAAATAATGCCTAACATGATTACTAATTATTTATGGATATACCTTGTGTTGATGTACTTCATCATTATAATTAAAATTTCATTGAAATTATGTTTTTGGTGATTTTTTATTCACTTTTTGTGGGGTATTAGTTTTTTATTTTCCACCATGAGACATGTGAGTTAGTAGTTTACCACTTTCCATAGATATTCTTAGTGATATATCATTCATCTTATATATTTTTTTGAGGTCACACATCATTTACCTAGAAAATATTCATTCACATAATCATTAGGATGGGATGCCTCATTCCCTAGTGATAGAAATTTCTCTATGTTTATCATTTGGTGGTAGATGGTACACCAAGGGTTTTCCTAGATAACATGTTATTCAACAAAGTGATTTCTATGGAGTTAGATCAAACATCTTGGAATTGATTGCATTGTATTTTAAAAATAACCTATTGATATATCATTAAACCAAATTTTATTAATTGTATTTCATTTACTTGGTGATTAATAATTTTCCATAACATTTTTTGTGATATAAAGTTCACCAAAAATTAATTCTCCACTAATTATTAATGGTATGATTGGTGATAAATCATTGGATATACATAATATTTCATATATTGAGTGTATATACACCATTCACATAGTGATATATCTTTATCATCATTATTCTGTGTTGAAAAAATGTTCATTAAGTGAGACTTCATTCACTATTATTTTTTTGTGGGGGTATCATCCACCATTGATGATAGTTGGTGGCATATCATTCACCTTATATATGAGTTAGAAATATGTCATTCTCTTTTACTAGAATGTGGGTGATGTATAATTAAACTTAATATATGATATAGATAAATATATATCTCCCTAACTCATGAGATGAGTGATTATTGATTAGTAACACTCATGATATGTTTAGAATATGGGTACATTCTCACATTTTGATAAGGACCGATGTTTTTATACATATGCCATCTGGTGGATCCATGGATATCCAGAATTTTAATTAGTGTATTTATCTGATGTTATTAAATATTTTCATTAATTTTACTGACCCAAATATATAATCCATTATATTAGAGAAACCATTTATAATTTCTAATAGAGTTTTGTGATAAAAAATACATGCATACATTGGTACATGTGTCGAACATATATTTAACATGCACATTTTGGACATGTTCCTGGTATATATTGATTGGTTGAGGGATCTTAATTTGATTATAGTGGCATGTATGAGGTGATTCTAAGGGAAATGGATCAGTCAGCATTTATTTTATTTTTAGTGGTTTTTATTTTTTTTTATTGTAATCTATTTCCAACCTTAAACATGTTTTATGGATGTGTGATATAAAATATTTCCATTTTCTTATAGTATTTATATATTTTTATTATGGTTTGAATTATATTCAAAATATAGGTTTTTTAAATATTTTTTATAACTAATATTAATATTATTTTATTCGTTTTTATTATTATGACTATTCAAGGGGGTATTGTCTATGCACATGATTCTCCATACCCTTTCTACTATTTGGCTTCCTCTGGAATTAGTATAGGAACACTTAAAGTCCTGTGGTTTCTTCTAGCTTAGATCTATACAGGTTGACAAGACCAAGGATGTTACAAAGTGGTATGAGAGATTAGTTTTAATTGACTTATTATTTAGGATATAGTATAAAGCCTTAAAATTGATTTGTACCTGTGATGAATTATATCTATTTCCCTTTGTACCACCATCATAAGATGAATTATATGCTATAAAGTATTTGATGTTGGTTTTTTTATTTTCACTGCTACATTTGATATGTTTTTTTTAAAAAATGATTTTTTATTTACTGATTTGTGGGTAATATCTTATCATGTGGTGTCAAAAGGTATATATTCCAATATAATATTTATCATGTATGATTCACATTTTTTTTATTTTATGGATTGATAATTTTTTTATGATTTCAGTTCACTGTTATAAAATTAAAAAAAAATGATATTTTTTTCTATATAAGTTATTTATCACATTTTACACAATTTAACCATATAATCTTGCTCATATTTTATATATCATGAATAGTTATGTGGTTATATGTGTATCTAATCTCTTTCCCTGAGATATGGTAGGTTGGGCTAGAGTAATTCCTATGTGATGTTAAACACTTATATCAATTGTATGTCTGTATTAGTGAGTGGTGTTTTATACTGCTAATTTTCTCCTAAAATATAATTATATGAGATGATTATATCCTTAACATGGGTAGTTTAGACTGGATATCGGGATTATTGATATTGAAGAGAGAAATGGATGGGCCATTTTCCATTTATCTCCCATGAGATGATTGGGACTGAATAAGAATAACCTATTCAAGGAAATTCAACTTTGTGTAATTTTTACTAGTGATAAGATGAATGATTATATGGAGGATAAATTAATTATAGTATTGGTAGTTTTATTATTTTTTAGAAATTGTAATTTTATTGCTGATCTAAATGTTATGGTAATTTAATGGTAACCATAAAGATGGAGTGGTCATCCTAGCCTTGTGGGTGACTTTGAGGTGCGTAAAATTGTAGACGCATCGTGGTATCATGGTTCTTCACATGAGTCGTGCGTGAGTAATTTTTATATTCTTGTGAGGGTTGGATTATTTATGTGTAGGAAAAATGTCACAAATGGAGCATCATGTGAAGAATGTTTCTAAAAATAATTACGGGCCTGATCCAAAATTTTATTAGTCACACAACCCTAGGACTATTGAAATACAACTCATGTCAGCATACATTAAATAGTGAGGCTATCTTGCAGTAGGGTGTCTATCTACTTTGATATTCATTGAAATTCAACTGATTTAATTATTCAATTTTGATAGTTTCCCTGGAATACATTATTATTCTAGAATGATTGATCCTTTTTTCGATATATGAGTTTTGTTGGTCAATGTAACCTAAGATCAACCATTGACTAATTAACATAGTTTTGGTTTGAAATGATTTATTTGGATGAAATGTGGGATATTCCTGTCAGTGGATGTCTAGAAAATAATTAAGATCAAGAGATTATTGGCGAAGGGAATGAAAATCATGGGTGTGAGTTCATCATGATTTTATAATGAATTAGTATTTTAGGAAGTTTATTCCAAAATTCTTAGGCTATAACTAGTGAGGGTACATATAATTCCTTGAGATCTTCTAGGAATAGGTCCTTGATTGGTAATTACATATGACAACCCTACATTTTATTAAACACCTAAAAATGATTTTTTCATAAACTCTTCACTTTATACCACATCGAAGATGGTTATTTCTAGTGTCTTTGGGTCTAGGAACATTACATAATGACTTAAAACATGAAACACCACATCTTTATTGAAATCATCCTTTACATGACCTCTATATTCTCTCATACTTAGCATTACATGGGATAACCCGAGGATATGAAAAGTTAAGGGTGAGGTAAAAATCCCATTAAGGGAGTAAACACGGAATTAAATGAAGAATAAAATACATTTTAGGAAATTGGCATATCGATGGAGCATAAATGAAACAAGAACATAATGGAAAGAGATAAAATGATTATCAAAACATAGAAATGTGGCAACAACACTTTACATGTTATTTTCATGATCCAAGGATCATTGAACATGGGTAATGATTAAAACCTCATTGAACATGAATTTTCATGAGTAATCACTCATTTCCCCTGATGTATAAGGATACTAATCTTTACTCAATTCATTTAACCATTCGCAGGGCTCATCCTTCTTAAAAATATTATTTCATGCATAAGTTTTCCAAATGGATCATACAACATGGTTTCATTAAACATAATTATTTATTATACAATAAAAGAATTAAGATTTAATTCATGATAATATATAATCACTATTTAAAGGTTCATAATGTTGAATAACCATTATATAGAAATGGTCATGGTATTCACTACACAATTACTTTGGCTTGAGAACATTCGTGGTGCAATTTCAGCAGCATAATAGTGTGACATAAGAATTCATAAAAATGGTTGATGAGAGGGAAAGTGATGTCTCATTATATGTACATGAATGGTAAATTAATGGGGTCATATAAATAGATGTCCCAATAAATTTAATAGAATTTGTATTTCTAATAAAAAACAATTTCTTGAATGTGATTGAGAAGAGAGAAATTCCGTACGGAATTTCGGCATTGTAATGGGTGTACAATGTAGGCATTAATGCGAGAGAAAGAGGTGTCTAATAATTTCAAAATGGAGAGGATAATATAAGGTAGGTGAGAAATTATACCCCAAAATTTTAATTGAATGAAAAATGGTATTCCAACATAAAGAAACATGGATAAAAATAAGAAAGGTATGAATCCGTTATAAGTAAGTGTTATCCCAAAGTCCTGTGAGAGGACTGAGAAAGAGGATTCTTGGGAGATCAGAAAACCTTGGGAGGATTCTATAGAGAGGACGGTGGGTGTTTTTCATGCTCAAAAGTCTTTGAGTGAAGAGGATGTGGGAGATTAAGTGGGTTTATAGAGGAAAACAGAGGGAAGTATTTATTATTTAGGTTTGGGACACCATAGATTATACTAATCAAAACCACAAATTATCTCTTGGTTTATTCCCATGATTTTTTCTAAATGAGAGTAGAAAATAATATTTTACAAGGAAAATTGTATAAATTCTTAAAATACTAAGCATTTTTATGTGGAGGTGACTCACACTCTCAGGGAAATCAATTTAAAAACCTAAAATGTTGTATAAGTCATGATGGGTCAACTAATGTTTTTTAAAATAAATTAAACAAACCTCAAATCCCATTATATTAATGATAAAACTTATATTTGAAGAAAAAAATTTTCTATTATTTTATTACATCATTATTGGGTCATTATGATGACATAAAACACCTTATATATTTATACGGTATTAAATTTTTACCCAAAAGTTCGACTGTCTAAGAAAATTATAAAAAATTTACTATTGGATAATTTCGACATCCAAATTCCAAAAATAATTTTAATTTTATATAAATAATTTTCTATATATGTAAATGATTACTTTTAAAATAAAAACCAACATTTTTCGAAAATTCATGGGTTTTGACCAAAACAGCTTTCAAACCATAATAAAAATTACAATTGTACTCATAAAAATTAAGCGATACTTTATATTTAATAAATATTAAGAAGTAATAAAAAAAATTAGAATATTATTTAATTCAAAAGTTCATTAATTCATCAAAATAGATTTCTTAATTTAATATTAACTAAAAATAATATTTTTACATTAAAAACTATGAATGTACACCTTTTATTATACACAAAAATAATCCACATAATCATTTTTCTATTGTCTTGTTATATAACCCCTTATAACACCCACTTAAGACTGATGTGTAAGGTGTGTGATGGGTACAACATGTTGGGGTGGCTCGAATAACATCGCCCTGGTGGTAATATCTTCAAACTTCCACTTCTCCAATAGGTTGTTCTATTCATGTTTAAAGTTGTATGAACACAGACTTTATTTTCAGGTATGTTTTTCCTTTTCGGGATGATTTTGTGAAAAACCGGAGAATCTGGAAATTTTCTCAGTACACTTTCTTTTCTTTATGAGTACATGTCATGTACTTTTCTCCCACTTGAGGCCATGTGTTGGCTATGTTTGGGCCACTGACACGGTGTATAGCGGTGATATGGAGGCTACTTAATACGGTGTACCAAAAGGGCGAGTACACGTCGTGTACTCCTGAAGTACACGTTGTGCACTTTTCGTTTTATTTCATTAATCGGACCAGGGTTGCGACGTAACCCTTTTTTCATCTTCACCTCTTCTTAATTCTACCAAGTGCGTCTGAGGAGGCTGAATCTTCTCTGAACTTCCGATCTGTCACCGGCTATACGAATCGGACATCGTCGGTTGCAATAGAATCACAGTGGTGAGTTCTTGGTTCTCCTTTGGCCTAGTTTCTTGATTCTTCCTCTCATGTGAGTTATCTGAGGTTGAGAATTTTGTGTTTTTTTGTAGATCTATGCCGTTCTAAGAAGAATCAAGCATCGTGGTTCAATTATATTGATCTCTTAGGATAGAGGTAGGTGATTTGATTCCCTACGTTGAATGTCTTTGAGTTTTTTGTGAAAAAGTGCCGGATACCCATGTATCAGGTATCTCTTGTTAGGATTTTGATCCTTTTTTGTATGCTTTAGATTTATTTTATGATTTAGGTTATTAGATTATTAGTAATTGCTTGTTAGCATGCTTGATGATCACCCTCTAGGTGATTCCCTTGTTTTGGCTGTTTATCGTCGTTTGGCTTAGGTTGCATGTGAGGCAGACCTAGTTGCATTGCTTTCTTGCCTTGATTTAGTTGATTGCATGTATTGATAGTTGTTTATATTCTTTTGATGCATTTTAGATATTATCCAAGTATTTGTTGAGCTTAATTGGGCTTCTAACAGTCGATTACGCACAACTAAACTGCTCAGGGCTGTGTGATCCTGGTGCGATAGACTAAAGGGGGAATTGACGATTAGGGCTTCCCAATAGAGTCTGTTATATTTTAGTATCATTCACAGGACCTATGCTAATGGGACATTGTGATTCCTTGCAGTTTCTTTAGTTATATATGGAGACTATTGGGGGAATTAGACATAAGTGCTTCCTCAGAGAGTTTATAGCTATCGTTGCAAGACAGTAGGGGAATAGATGGTGAGAGCATCCCAGAGTGTCGGTGCCTTTGTATGTTTACTTGACTAGAGGGGTCTTCCTATGTGAGCCATGAAGAGAGTCACTATGATTATTGTTTGGATGGTTGTGACGAGTCCACCATGCCAAAGAACGGGCTTGAGTTTTGTACTACATTCTTTTTAGGTATACTAATGAGATACCTATTTTGTTACTTTCTATGCCTTGAGAATATAGAGCTGTTTCCCAGATTACTTGGTTGATAATTTAATGAGTGTATTAAATTAATAAATAAATGTGAATGGAGATTGGTAGGATTGTTTAATCTAGTGTACTTCTGTTTCTAAGATGCATTTATTTCCTTTACTTTTTCTATATTGATCACTGACAGTAGGGCATAGATCTTGTGCTGATTTCCTACTGCGATTAGTCTCACACCCTGTTTGGGTCCTACTATTTGGCCCAAATAAGTTATATGGATGCAGGTGTGGATATGGATTATGGCCCTTCTACTTCAGGTACATGATTTCTGGTTGGAGCGGGAGAGCATAGGACCAAGCCTAGGCTTGCGATGCTGCTGGAGTTGTTGTTTACTTTTAGTACATTGTTCTCAGTTGTATTTCATCACATTGTTGTGTTTGCGGTTTTCCTTAGATACTTGTACCTGCTGCATAATTTTTAATCATTATTATATTATACATTGCTTCTTTTGTTTAGTTTCAGTTGTTGTATGTTGTTTATTGTTTATGTTAATGACTATTATTTCCTTTTCATTGTATACCTTACCAAATGAGGGATTAGTTTCCGCAATGATTTACCAAGGCACTCGCAGCTAGTCGATAGCCTCTGGAATTTGGGAAAATGTGCTTGAGGTCATGTGACGAACCGGGTACGGGGCACCAGTTGAGTGGCTCCAGATTCGGGTCATTACAAAGTGGTATCATAGGAGTTTTTTCCATTAATATTGACTTACTATTTAGCAACATTAGGAAAGGATATTACGGAATGGGTAAATGGTAAATAGATGTGCCTTGTCATTCTAGAACCCATGTAGAGAGAAAAATATAGATTTCCTCGAATATTTCAATTTTCAAGTTTTTTCAAAGGTTACAGTTTAATTGATTTCACTGTTAGGTGGCACACTTGTTTTGTGCTATTACTGTTTGTATGATTGTGGTTCTATTTTTTTGCAACTCGATGAGATGAGGGTATGACATCTCATGCCTCATATATGCACTTGTTAAAAAACCACATGTCATTCATTTCTCCATGTCATCTAGACTGCATTAGATTTTTCATACTGTTGTGATAGAATCTGTGATAGAAGATGCATGCTGTTGTGATAGCTACGGTTATTGAATACCTGCTATGTTGATAGGGTATCATTTTTTATAGATTCTTTATCATAGACACCAAAAAATGGTCTTAGAGGTGCTATGTGACCTCGAGGATCATAATTTGGTTGGTCGTGAGTTTGTTATACTGTTTGCTAGTTATATACATTGTTATTATGCCATGATTTGATTCGTATGAAGTATGGGGCCCCACAGATCGGAATTTGGCATCTTAACACTAGTTTTTCTGTGTTTTCTGGGCTCTGGCGTAGTTCTGAGGTTACTGTCCGGAAAAACCTAGAATACACGGCTTGTACTGTATGAATACACACCGTGTAGATTTTAGCTGTGTCATTGATCATGTGGGTATGGACACGGGGTCCTAGAAAAATCTTGTAGGAACACACTGTGCACTAGTTTATCATGCCGTGTAGTATGAAATAGGTACCCAGCCGTGTCATGGACAACACGGGTCGTGTTATATTTTCACAAACACGATGTGTCTTAATCTTACATGTCTTGTAGTTTGAAATAGGTACTCTTCATGTCACTAACAACATGGTTCGGTGTCATCCTTTATCTTACACAGCGTGTTCTTATGAAACATTCCATGTAGTGTGACCCGTGTAGCTAGCCTTGTAGCCAATGGAATGGGTTGGTGTTATCCTTCCGTGAACATGCCGTGTCCGTTTGGAACACGGCCTATAGTTTCCACTGTGTATAAGGTCGTTTCACAAACAACACAGTCCAGGTAAGTCTTTTCAAGTACACGACGTGTCTCCTTTGACACTCTGTGTAGTTGTGGACTGTGTACCAGTCCATGTGACTAATGACACGGACAGGGGAGGTATATTAAGGACACATCGTGTAGTGGACACACACACCGTGTAGTTTCCTACTGGGACAGTCCATGTTCCTAGCCGTGTTGGAGTGAATGGGAAGGGATAAAAGGGTTAGTACAAACCGTGTTGTTTAATAACACGCCGTGTAGCTAGGTGGTTTACACAGCCAGGTATGGCCAAGGTACACTCCTAGGGTAAACTTTTAAGAAACACGTCGTGTAGTAGTACTACATACCGTGTAGTCAAGTTTTCACAAACTTTATATGTTTTTCCCTCCTGTTCCATTTTACTCTCTTATTTTCTAACTGCGTTCATCATTAATGAGGGGGTGATTTTGTTCTTTCAGAGCTATGGAACCAAGACGTCCTCTAGTGGCATGTCAGAGACCAGGTAGTGACCGTACACCTGATATGGCAGATCAGGGACTACTGGTAGTTCCGCCTATCATTCCGGGCATGGCGCCTGTAGTGATTCCATACACTGGTGTCAATGCTTTGTTCAGAGAGGGTTTCATGATATTTATGTAGACCTTCTAGAGAGCTCAGCATCGTTCCCCGACTATGGCAGAGCTGACACAGGTTTTTCAGCAGTAGCATCCAACCACATTATCACGGGATGGAGGACCGTAGGCTATAGAGTCATGGCTAGAAGCCATGATATCCATATTCAAGCATCTGGAGATGACTCTGTAGAGGGGAGTGAATCTGGAAACATATATGTGGTGAGATTCCTCTAAGAGATGGTAGGATGTGGTTTCGCAGACATGGTGCCAACATGATATGGCTTGGGACGAGTTTCACCGTACGTTCTCTGGCTACTTCTACCCGACGATGCTAAGGGCTGACAGAGCCAAGGAGTTCATGATCATGTAGAAGTGTACTCTCACAGTTATGGATTATTCCTCCCGCTTCACTGAGTTACAGCATTTCACTCACGTTATGGGGAATGAAGAACTGTTTTAGCGAGGAAGTTTGAGGAAGGCCCTAGACTGGACATCAGATCGTAGTTTAATGTATTTCAGATGACTTCTATTAATCTCATAGTTAACTGCGAAATCATTATGGAGAGAAACCTATGAGAGGATGGAGATGTGGACCAGAGCGGTTCAGTATCAAGGGATGATTCTTTTCTGGCAGACAGTAATAAGAGCCACCGAGACTCTCCACGAGGTGATCCAAGGAAGTGATGTGTTCCTTTTAGAAGACGAGATCTTCATTCTGGATCCCATGTGGTGTGTTATCAGGGTGGAAGGAGTGGGAATAAAAATCCTCAGTGCCTGAGAGACCTAGTGGACTGTTGATCTTGTGGCAAGATGGGTCATCTGCAGCGCTTCTGCAAGGTTCTTCTTCCAGTGGCTGGTGAAGGAGGATGTGTTTCGACTCCACATACAGGAGAAGGATTACCAGTTTTGTAGCTGACTAGGGGCTGGAGTACGTCAAGTCGTTCTGGACAGGTTAGAGGTTGTGGAGGCAGTGTTCAGGATTAGGGAGGAGTAGTACAGGGATCTCATGCTACAATGTAGGGCCGCGGTAGAATCCAGATTTTTGTTGCAGAGCAGATTCATTAGGAGGAGGATCCCGGACCTTCTACTATTCAAGGAACAATATTAGTAGCCTCAGTTTTATCTTTAACAATTTTTCATACTGGTGCTTCGCATTTCTTTATCTATGTTTCTGTCATGGGGAGCCTTAGGCTCTGTATCTTTTCGTCTACTGTCATGTTGACTCTTGACACGCCCTTGGGAACGAGGACATCTAGCATAAGTCAATGCAATGAATTACCTCTTGAGGTTACATAATGTCACTTCTTATGAGACCTCTAAGTCCTAGATATGACAGGTTATGATTTCATTCATGAGATGGACTGGTTGGTCCCCTTCCAGGCAGTCATCGAATGCTATCGCTGTAGGGTGAGATTCGTATCACCAGACGGTGGGTCTTTTCAACAAAGAGGCGAGTGGGATGTCCAGGCGGGTAGAGCTGGACCCGAGCATCATGGGCTAGGCAGATGTTACATCTCAGATTGCAAGTCAATATCTGGATGACTAGGGGACTTCACAGTTAGACTTTCCTCTAGTGGTGGATCATTTCAGGGATTTCTTGCCAGAGGAATTTTCAGGTTTGCCTCCAGACCGTGAGGTAGAATTATCGATTGAGCTTGTTCCAGGAGAGGAACCGATGTCCATTTCTCCTTATAGGATGGTTACACCTGAGTTTAAGAAGCTCAAGAAGCAGTTGGAGGAGTTGCAAGAAAAGGGTTTCATTCGACCCAGTACTTCTCCTTGGGGTTTGCCTATCCTGTTTGCAAAGAAGGCAGATGACACCGTTCAGATTTGTGTAGATTATTGTAAACTGAACCGGTTGATGGGCAAGAACTGATATCCCTTGTCGAGGATCCATAACCTCTTTGATTTCCATTGAGTAGCCCGGGGGGTTCTCGACGATCGACTTGAGTTCCGGTTGTCATCAATTACATGTAATACCATCAGATATACCTATTATAGCCTTCAAGTACATGTATGTTCTATACGAGTATACAGTCATGTTGTTCGGTTTCACGAACGTGCTAGCAGTCATCATGGTGGTGATGAAAATAGTTTTCCATCCTTACATGGATTCCATCATGGTGGTTTTCATGAAAGACATCATGGTGTACTCTCACACATGACATGACCATGCTACCCATCTTGAGACCGTTTTGAGTACACTGAGGGATCATCAGTTATATGCTATGCTCTCAAAGTGACACTTTTGGTTGGATGAGATTCACTTCCTGGGTCATCTCATCTTAGAGACAGGAGTATCAATAGACCCAGAGAAGGTGGGAGCATTAGTTACCTGGGAGTAGCCGAAGAATGTCTTCGAGGTACAGAGTTTTTTTGGGGCTGGCTGGTTACTACATGCAGTTTATATAGGACTTCTCACACATAGAAGCATCGTTGACGGGCTTGAATAAGAAGGGGTGGTGTTTGTTTGGTCAGAAGCATGTGACTCTGCCTATCAGGAGCTGAAGGAGAGATTGACTTCCGCACCGATTCTAGATTTTCCAGAGCCGGGAAGGAATTACATGGTTTTCCGTGATGCATCTGGTATAGGGATTGGAGTAGTTCTTATACCGGATGATCGTGTTGTTTCATATATATCTTAGAAGTTGAGTCCATGAGAGAAATTATCCTACGCACGACCTGGAGTTGGCTTCAGTTGTTCATGATCTGCTTTGCTGGAGGCATTATCTTCTGGGAGAGCATTTTGTGGCATATACTGACCACAAGAGCCTCAAGTAAATCTTAACGCAGCGTGACTTGAATATAAATTGGTGGAGGTGGGTTGAGTATCTCCAGTCCTTTGATTTCAATCTTGCCTATACGCCTGGGAAAGGAAATGCAGTGGCTGATGCACTGAGTAGGAGGACTCAAATACAGGTAGTTTAGGAGGCCATTAGTGAGTGGAAGCTTATTGATCCATTTTTTAAGATGCATTTAGAGGTGCACGACAGACAACAGAAGAATTTCCTATCATCTATAGCTATTAACTCTATGCTTCTTGAATGAGTTCGAATGAGGAAGCTAGTAGATTACGATGGCCTGTTCTTACGGGAAAGAGTGTTAGGAGAGGACCCTCTTCCCAGATGGACCATTGGCGAGGATGAGATCTTGCATTTCTAGGGATGTGTATGTGTGCCGGAAGATATATGTGAGGAGATGATGTGAGACTTTCATTCCTCAGTTTGGGTAGTTCATCATGGAGTCACCAAGATGTATTGTGATCTACACCTCCAGTACTGGTGGCCTGGTATGAATAGAGATGTGGTTGGTTTTGTTATGAGGTGTTCCACCTGTCATCAGGTGAAGGAGGAACACCAGTGGCCAGCAGGGCTATTACAGCAGTTACCCATTCCCGAGTGGAAGTGGAATTATGTCGCGATGGACTTCATGACAGGTTTACCAAGATCGTCGAGTGAGAATGACACGGTATGGGTTTTCATTTACTGGCTCACGATATTTGCTCACTGTTTTCGGATTAAGGATACTTTTGTTGTGGATGATCTTAGATGGTTGTATGTCCATGAGATTGTACGCTTGCATGGGGTTCTGAGTACTATCGTTTCATATAGAGATGCTCGCTTCACGCCACATTTTGGGCAAGGGCTACAGAGGGATTTGGGTACACAAGTACTTCTGAGTACAACATACCATCCCCAGACAAATGGCTAGTCAGAGCACATGATTCAGGTGCAAGAGGACAAGCTACAAGCATGTGCCCTTGATTTTGTAGGTTCTTTTGAGAGAGATATACCTCTAAAAGAGTTTTCCTATAATAATAGTTTTCAAGCAACTATTTAGATTGAACCTTATGAGGATTTGTATGATAGGTCGTGCCGATCACCCTTGTGTTGGATGGATGCAGGAAAGGCAGCTATGTTGGGACCTCGTCTTGTTCAGGATACCATAGAGTAGGCAGAGTTGATTTGAAAAAGGATGGCTACTATACAGTCTCGGCAGAAATCTTATGTTGATCAGTGCAGATTACCTTTGGAGTTCAAGGTCGGAGATCAGGTTTTCCTACATGTTACCTCGATTTTGGGACACAAGAAGATCAGGAGACATAGTAAGATTTCACCGAGATACGTCGTGTCATTTGAGATTCTGGAGAGAGTCGGGCCGGTTTCTTATAAGTTGCAGTTACCTCTACGATATATGGCTATGCACGACACCTTCCATTTGACTCAGATTCAATGCTATTTCTCAGACCCATCTCAGGTTTTTTGACCCGTGGAGGTTGTGCTGGTGCAGGATGCATCGTTCGAGGAGCATCCCATCAAGATTGTTAATCGTAGTGAAAAGGTACTCCATGGATGGTCTTTTCTTCTAGTACGAGTGCTATGGCAGCATGGCTGTGTACGGGTTGATACTTAGGAGAGGGAGGCCGATATGCGATCATAGTGGCCAGAGTTGTTCGAGGATTCTTCATCGCCACCTTGTTAGGGAAACTCAGGGATGAATTTCTTTAAGGGGGGAATTTTGTGAGAACCCGGGCCTTCTTTTCATGTATGTTTTTCCTTTTCTGGTCGTTTTTTGGGAAAAAGAGTATAATCTAGAAATTTTATAAGTACACACTATGTACATTATGAGTACGCGCCGTGTACTTTTCTCCCACATGGGGTTGTGTGCTGGCTGTGTCTGGGCCACACACACGGTGTGTAGTGGCGATGTGGAGGCTGTATAATTCTATGTATGGAAAGGATGAGTACACGCCATGTACTCATGAAGTACACGCCATGAACTTTTCTTTTTTATTTCATTAATCAGACCGGGGTCACGACTTAACCTTGTTTTCATCTTCTCCTCCGCTTAATTCCTCCTAGAGCGTCCGAAGAGGTCAAATATTCTCCGAGCCACCGATCCTTCAACGACAAACCGAATCGAACACTGTCGGTTGCAATAGAATCACATCGGTGAGTTCTTGGTTCTTCTTTGGCCTCGTTTCTTGATTCATCCTCTCATGTGAGTTATCTGAGGTTGAGTGTTTTTTTCATTTATGTATATGTACTCCATTATAAGGATAATCTCTCTTTTTTTTTCTTGTATATCGATCTCCTAGGATCTTGGTAGGTGTTTTGTTTCCCTATGTTGAATGTCTTTGAGTTTTTGTTGCAAAAGTGCCACATACCCATGTTTCGGGTATATTAGGTTAGGTTTTTGATCTTGTTTTGGTATCTGCCTTAGATTGATTGTATTCTTGAGGTTATTAGATGATTTATAATTTCTTTTTAGCATGTTTGAGGATCACCCATTGGGTATTTCCATTGTTTTGTATGTTTATCACCATTTGGCATAGGTTTCCTGTGAGGCAGACCCGGTTGCATTTCTTGCATTCCTTGATATAGTTGATTGCATGTATTGCCTAATTTTTATATTCTTTTGATTAATTGTAGCTATTATCCAAGTAGTTTTTGAGCTTACTTAGGCTACTAACAGTCGATTATCCATGACTAAACTGCTCAGGGCAGTGTGAACCTGGTGCAGCAGACTAAAGTGGGAATTGAAGATTAAGGATTCCCTAGAGAGTCTATTATATTTTAGTATCATTTGAAGGACCTACAGAAACGAGACATTGTGCTTCCTTATAGTGTCCTTAGTTACGTATTGAGACTATAAGGGGAATTAGACTTAAGTGCTTCCTCGAAAAGTATATAGCTATCGTTGCAAGACCTCCAGGGAATTGACGGTGAGAGCTTCCCAGAGTGTTTGTGCCTTTGAATGATTACTTGACTAGAGGAGTCTGCCTATATGAGCCACCCAGAGAGTCACTATGATTATTTTTTGTTTGGTTTTTTCGAGTTCACCAAGCCAAAGAACAAGGTTGAGTTTTTTACTACTTGATGTTTAGGTAGTCTGCTGAGATAGCTAATGTGTTACTTGCTATTCCTTGATAATATATATCAATTTACTAGATTCCTTGATTTATAATTTAAAGAGTGAATTAAATTAATTAATTAATGTGAATGGAGATTGGTAGGAATGTTTAATGTAGTGTACTTTTGTTTATCTGTTGCATTTATTTCCTTTACTTTTGAAATATTGCTCACAGATAGTAGGGAACATATCTTGTGGTGATTGCCTGCTGGGATTAGTCTCATACCCTATTTGGGTCCTACTTTTTGGCCCAAAAAGGATTTATGGTTGCAGGTGTGGATAGGGATTGTTTCCCTTCTACATCAGGTACATGATTTCTGGTCGAGTGGGAGAGAATAGGACCGAGCCTAGGCTTGCGATGCTGTTGGATTTTCTGTTTACTTTTAGTACTTTTTTCTCAGTGGTATTTCAGAACATTTTTGTGTTTGTTGTTTTCCTTAGATACTTTTACATGCTGCATCATTTTCATCATTATTATATTATACATTTCTTACGCTTTTTAGTATTAGTTGTTTTATGTTGTTTACTATTTCCGCTATTGACTCTTATTTCCATTTCTTTGTATACCTTACCAAATGAGGGAATACTTTCCGCCAATGACTCCCCAAGGCCCTCGTTGCTAGTCGGAAGCCTTAGGAATTTGGGGAAATGCAATTGAGTTCATAGGGAGAACTGGGTATAGGGAACTAGTTGTGTGGCTCTGGATTCGGGACATTATAAAAGAATTGATTCTCGGATTGGGCTTGGTCAAGAGAGATACCCAATGAGGACACCTTCTTTACGAGCTCCGGAAAATGGGCTTCGTATAGATAAATTGTACTATATGAGGACATTACATATTTTGTATGAGTAAATTAGATTTTTTAAATCCTTATATTTACACTAATCATGAGATCACTATTCAGAGACTATATTAGTAAGAGTCACAATTCATAATGGTATTTAGAAAATCCAAAATCCTATAACCAATGAACTGTATATGTTATATAACCATTTCAACTTATAATACATTTAATTGGATCAAGATAAATTTCCATTATTAACAATTTGGTTTGTTACAATCTTCCCCCTTAATAAATTTTATCCTCAAATTTTTTTTCCCACACTAAATAGTTGCAGGTAGCTCTACTACATCACTTCCTCCAATTCCCACATTGCATCATCAAACATGTGGTTGTGCCACAATACCTGGATAGGGGGACTTTTAATATATTGTGGAATGTTTTCAATAGTATCTAAGATCTTTATTGGATCCTTTTTATAGTAGAGGTAATTCTACAATGTTACCACCTCTAGATTGAGAAATTGTGATTGTTCATGTATGTACTTTCGCAATAGTGATACATGGAATACATCATTAACCTATGATAGGTTTAGTGGGATTTCTAGTCGATATGACACCACTCCAATGTGATCAAGGATCTCAAAAGGGCTGATGAACCTTGGAATAAGCTTTCCCTTCATCCCATGTCTCATAAATATCTTCCTCGGTGATATGAATTGGACTTCCATGTCTCCAACATTGAAATCAAGGTCTCATCGATAGTTATTTTTAATACTCTTCTGTTGGCATTGGAATGCCTTGATATTCTGCTGAATGGTTTTGACCTTCTCCACCATTTCGTCGACCATTTCTTGTCCTATCAGCTTATGGTCACTGGCTTCATCCCTACACCCTAGTGTTTTACACCTTTTCCCATAAAGGGTTTCATATGCTTACATTCAGTTGCTCGAGTGGAAACTGTTATTATATGAGAATTTAACTAGTGGAAAATATTGTTCTTATCCTCATTTAATGTCCATAAGAACTTGATATTAAAATATCTTCCAGTGTATGAATAGTTCACTCATATTGGCCATCATTTTTAGAATAATAGGTCGTACTGATGTTCAGTTCAGTGCTTAATACATGTTGCAAACATTTCCAAAACATCGAGGTGAATCTCATGTCACGATAAGATACAATAGATTATAGTACTCCATGAAACCTTACCACATCATTGATGTAAATCCATCCATGTTGATCCCATGGGTAGTCCTCTTGAATTACGATAAAATGATTTTTCATTGTAAGATGATCCACAACGACCCATATAGGATCATTTCCTTTGAATATCCATGGATGTCCAGTGACAAATTCCGTAGTAATCTTGTCGCACTTCTATGTTGGTATGGGTAGTGGTGGCATCATCCCCTTAGTCTTTTTCCTACCAGCGTAAATTTATTGACATACCATGAACATTGATGTATATTCAGAAATCTCTATTTTTGTATTTTCCAACCAAATTTTTTCTTTGATATCTCTATACATCATTGTGCTCCCCGAGTTAATAGAGAAGTTTGAGATATGAGCGTCATTTAGAAGCTCCTTCTTTATCTATGGATCGGATTGTTCACATAAGCATGACCCAAATCTCACAGTTCCATCCTTTTCAACCGTGAACTCTGAGTATTTCTCATTCATGATAACTTCCACCATTTTTATATTTTCCACATCCTTTCATTGAGAATACATTATTTTATCCATGAGGAACACATCAGTAGTAATTTTAGAAATTATTGATGATGTTCCTACATTAATGATTCCCATGTCCATCCCCTGGAAATCTATGAAGATTGGATCATTTTCAATTATCATCATATATAAAGATGTAGGAACCTTTCTACTTAGAGCATCAACCACATTTTAATCCTTATTGGGATGGTAGTTGATTGAGCAGTCATAATCATTGACTAGATCTATACATCATCATTGGAATATATTAAACTCTTTCTGTGTGAATATATAATTGAGGCTTTTGTGGTCGGTATATATTTCACACTTCTTCCCAAATAAGTAGTGCCACCTAAATTTTAATGTGATGATCACCACAACAAACTCTAGATCATGTGTTGGATAATTTTTCTCATGAAAATTCAATTTTTTTGAAGCATATGAAATGACTTTTTCATTCTACATTAACACACAACCCAAGAACCTTCTTAGAAGGATCACTGAATACCAAAACATGTTCTACATTTGTGGGTAATGTGATCACGGGTGTAGTGAGAAGCCTCCTTTTCAAATCCTTGAATCTTTATTCACATTCATTACTTCATTATGACATTACTCTCTTCTGAGTTAGATTAGTAAGAGGGTTTTAAAATTGAAATATATTTCTCACAAATCTGCGATAATATCTTTTTAACCCCTTGAAGTTATGGATATCTGTAATGATGTTGGCCTCGACAATCCCACAATTGCAGCTATTATGGAGAGATCCATAGATATCCCATTTCTTGTAATGATATGACCCATGAATGAGAACTCCTTCAACAATAACTCACGATTGATGTACATTTCATAGATCTTATCCTTTCTAAATGTAGCTAATAGAGTTCTTAGATGATACTCATGATGATCTTTGGTTTTGGAGTACATTAAAATATTATCTATAATGACTACCAAATTGATTTCGAGAAAATCTCTAAAAAAACAGTTCATTATGTCCATGAAGACTGCTGGTGAATTAGTGATTCCGAGAGGAATTACTAGGATTTCATAATGCCTGTATTGTGTACAAAATGTAGTTATGGAGATATCATCCTTATTTACCGTTACATGATAATATACAGACTACATAACTTCCTAGGAAATGTTTTGTGCTCCTTACAGCTGATCAAAAAAGTAATCAATTTGTGGAAGAGGATACTTGTTCTTTATCATGATATTGTTAAGCTCATGATAATCGTTGAAATGGTGCATTTACCTATAATTATTCATTATGAAGAGGACCAGTGCACCCCATGGTGATGCACATGGTCATATGAACCCTTCTTCCATATTCTCTTATAGTTTTTTCTTCATCTCCTCATGTTCCACAACGTCCATTCTATATAGAGTCTTGGATATTGGCAATTCCCCAGGTATAAGGTCAATAGAGAATTAGACATCTCTTCTAAGAGGAAGACTATGAAAATCTTGGGGAAACACTTTTGAAAATTCCCTCACAATAGGAATGTATTAAATGATGGATGCTTAATTAGACTCAATCATCTGAGCCAGATACACTTGCTCATATTGTAGTAATATCAATGCTTGAGATGATGGTTCTAATTAAGATTCATCTTCCTCCTTGTACTTTTATAGAATAGGGGGTCGATTCTCAATATGGAAATTGATTTGCCTCTAATAGAATTTTATGTTGCCTTTATATAAGGAAAGCCAATACATTTCTAGGACTATATCAAATTCCACTAGAGGGAGTATGAGACATTTTTTTGGGAAATTCAATCCACCAATAATGACAGCGGATGAGTTATATTCATTGTATGCAATGATTTCCCCATTTTTTGTACTCATTGTCATCATTACATCCATGATTTTTGGTGGTGTAGCGGTTTTTCTACTAAACATTCAAGATATAAAAGAATGCATTGAACCATAATAATAAAAAATATGTTCTCTATTCTTGAATGAATAACTAGCATACCTATCACCACTTCATTGTCAGGCATCACTTCGACGGTAGTGATGGAAAAATCTCACCCTTGTTGCCATGGAGGTTCTTGGTTCCCTCAAAAAACCCATTGCATAGGGATATGAATTACAAGGTTCCCTGGTTCATTGCAGTTAAATCAATGAACAATGAGTTGATATTTGAACAAAGCATTCCTCTCCTCTATCGCAATCACGTGAATTTCTTGTTGTTAGTTAAAGGCTAGGTGCCCTTTTCTTCCACACCTATAGAATTTCCTCATCCTCTTCAGGCAGTTTATTGGGGGATTCTTTCTGCACATTGGTAAAGGGGGATGCTATATATTCATAGCATTGTTGGATTTATCCATCGAACTCGCAGAATTAAACTCCAAATAATGCTTCTAATCCCCATGATACCATTGAGACTCTATGATCTCCATTTTGATCTTAAAGTGACATCAAACAATTTCCTCATATCTATCAGTGTCACAGATCGCCAGGCCTTTCTATAGGCTATGTTTCAACCCATGGATTATTTAGTCAACCTTGCATTTAGGGGTAATGAAAAATCTAGAGGCATATCATTCAGGCCTTGTGAATTTTTTCTCATATGATCTGGTAGATTCGTTGTCTTTTTTTCTTGAGGGAAGAGAAGTCCCTTTCCACATTAAGTATGAGGGTGTGGGGAAAATATTTATCAAAAAACATTTTCTAGAAATCCATCCATTCCAACTTCTGGATCACCTCTTTAGGCTTCATATTTTTGATCAATTTCCACCATTGATTGGCTTCACGCTCCATATGATAAGCATGCAGAAAAAATATATTTTGTTCTGAACATTTAAGGATGGAGAATATTTTTTCAATGGAGTTGATCCATTTTTCGATGATTGAGGGATTGGATGGTCCATTAAATGTATGATGCCTTTGTCTCATGAAGATCGTGATAGAAAATTATTATTCCATGGGGGGTGGGGGTTTGAATGTTCTATTTGACCCATGATTCATTTAAAATCATGAGTTAATTGAAAGAGTATCGTGATAATGATTTTGATTCCTTATCCCATCAGATTTGGTATCTCATTAGAAGAGTCAACACATTGGTCTTCACATCGGTTGTTAGCCTGATTCCTCCTGTTACCAATGATAGGATGGAATAAAAGTAAAGTTAGGGGTAACACATAAAGGGTAATCCAAGGACAAAATAGGTGACATATAAATAACTTTTATTTTCATATCTTATAAATCTATAGGCGTCAATCTATGTTATCCAGGATCTACTTTATAACATATATTCTTAGGGGAATATCGTTAAATACCCTTAATAATGGTTCATACTATTCTTATTAATTTAAAAAAGCATATCCCCTAAGTGTTTCATAACCAAGAGTGCAGCTTGGTCTGTTGTCATTTACTAGGATACCCTGGGTCAAGCACGAAACTCCTTGTCGGAGTATTCACTCTAGTTTAATTTGTGGCAGAGCCGCCTCTACCTGGTCGTATCCAGAGAGGGATGTATTTTATGGATAAACCACTTTCTAAATACTCATCAAAATATAAGGATGTTTTTATTATAATTAGTATTTTCTATAAGGCTTCACTAGCATTTTTAAATCCTAATCCTAAAAATAACAAAACCTATCCTTTGACACCAACTATAACAACCTAGCTCTTTATTACACACTTAATCATGATTTGTTACATAAAATCATCACTTCATAAAACTTTATAGATCAAGAGGTATAGTGTATTTGGGGATTAGGAACATTACATAATGACTTAAAACATGAAACAAATCATCTTTATTGAAAACATCCTTTATGTGACTACTACATTCCCTCATACTTAGCATTGCATGGGATAACCTGAGGACATCTATAAGAAATGTTTGATCTATAATGCCCATTAATGGAGTAGAAAAGGTATAAGATGACAAATATAATACATGTTCGTAAATAGGCTTATCAATATATCATAAAATCAACATGAACATAAAGGCATGATTTTGCATGATTATCATAACAGGGAAATGTGGAAATGACACAAAACACAATATTAGCGTGAGACAAGGATAATTACACCTGGAGTATGAGTAAACCTAGATTTAACATGAATTATAATGTCTAAAACATCATTGCACTTCATGCATCATAATATTAATCTTTAACCAATGCATTGGAGGACTATCACGACACACCCTTCTTAAACATTTCATTTCTTGCATAAGTGGGCCACATGGATCACACAACATCGTTTGATTAAACATCATCATTTGTTCCAAGATAAAGTAATTTATAATTATCATATGAAAAATTATAACTAATAATAATATTTTCATAAAGTTTAATAGCCTTTATATAAAAATGGTCATGGTGTTCACTACACAATCACTTTGGCTTGAGAAAAATAACGATGCAATTTTGGCAGCATAACAATGTGACATAAGAAATCATAAAAATTTGGATGAGAGAAAAAGGGGTTTCTCTTTAAGTGTAGATGAAATGGATAGTAAGGGGGTCATATAGATACATGTCCCATAAAATTTAATATAATTTATATTTATAATACAAAATAATTTCATGAATGTGAATGGGAAGAGGGAATTTCCTTACGGAATGTTAGCATGGTAACAGGTGTACGCGAAACGCATTAATGAGAGAGAAATAGGACTCTAATCATTTAAAACATATGGAGGGGAATATAAATGAGGTGGGAAATAATACCCCAACATTTATTATTGATCAAAAAATGGTATTACAACATAAGGAATCATGAATGAAAATAATAAATGTATGAATCCCTTACTTGGAAGTGTGATCCCAAATGCTTGGGAGATGCTTGAGAGGGAGGCTTCATGGTATCTTGGGGAATCTTGGGGGATTATAGAGAGAGGAGGGAATATGTATGTCATTATAAAAATGATTTTTGTTAAGAAGAAGTGGGATCATGGGTGTGTTTATATAGGAGAGGAGAGGAAATTCTTTATAATTTAGGTTTGGGACACGACACATTAATGTAATCAATACCACAAACAAGACTATGGGTTTTGCCTGTTTTTTACAAATTGGAGTGTGAAATAATATTTTTTAAAGCAAATGGCCTAATAACTTAAAATATTAAGCATGATTATGTGTTGTAGAGTCACACTCTCAAGGTAATCAATTTAAAAAGATAAAATGTTTTATAAGTCTTGAAGGGTCCACTAAAGCATTGTAAAAGAAGTAAAACAATGATAAAATCACCATATTTTAATGAAAAATATTTATTTTAAGAAATTAATGTGTATTGTATTTTATTGCTTCAATATTCGGTCATTATGATGTCATAAACACATTATATATTTAAATGGTATTTAATTTTTACCCAAAAATTCGACTTTCTCAGAAAATTTACAAAAATTCACCCATGGATAATTATGACGTCCAGATTCGAAAAATAATATACATTTTATATTAATAATTTTATATATATGTGAATTTTTACTTTTAATATAATAACCAACATTTATATAAAATTCTTGTGTTTCTAAAAAAACATCTACCAAGGCTTAGTAAAAATTACAAATGTATTCATAAAAATTATACAATAATTAATATTTAATAAAAAGTAATTTAGTAATTATATTTCATTAAAATAATATTTAATTCAAAAAATCCATTAATTCATGAAACAGGATTTCTAAATTGAATATTAAAAAAATACTTTTTGTTTATTAAAAACTATGAATGTATACTCTTAATTATATATAAAAATAATTCACATAATCACATTGCTAAGGTATTATTACATAAACCCTTATAACAACTACATAATACAAAATGGTAAGGTGTGATATGGTGAAAGAATTTTGGTATGGCTCGGATAACCACGATCGGGTAGTAATCTCTATAAACTTTCACTACTCCCATAGGTGGTTATTTATGAGTTTAATGTTTCAAAGCTCGGCCTAGGAATGGTCATGAGTGATACCCAATGAAACTACCTCATTTCCGAAATACGAAAAATGGTATTTATTTGGAGAAAATATATTGGATGAGTCCATCTCTTCATTTTTATGAGTAAATAGTATTTTTTAAAGCCGTATATTTATACTAATCATGTGATCACTGTTCAACATCTATATTAGCAACGGTCACAATTCTTAACAGTATTTTAAAAATCCAAAATCATAAAACCAAATATGTTCCTTTGTTATATAACCATTTCAAATAATAATACATTTAATTAGACCATGATTAATTTACATTATTAAAATATTGGGCCATTACATTACATTTTTATATAGGGTTATTGAATCATTGTTTTCCACAGCTACATAGATCTACATTGTTGGGTATTTGAAAATTTTAGTGAGTATTGATTATTATGATATGATAAATTACAATTAAATTTTATAATGATTTTAGGATTCATTTCATGGCTATGTAATGGGTATTGGTGTTGGATTTTAACAAAATATATTAAATTAGTTAAAGAATGGTTTTATTTGGGGATAATTAGGCATGATTGACCAGTGAGATCGTATGTATTGTGATATGACTAGAATTATGGATGAAATAATTATAGAGAAATGGTTAAATTTTAATATATTCATATGAATTGTGATCATGCTGGAATAGTAATTTAGTACGAGGGATGAATTATGAAAATATATTGAAGGTGATTTTTTGGATACTATTGATTCTAGTGAGACATGGAGGATATTCATTTATTGTAATAACGTCCAACAAATCATGAATGTACCTTTATTATGGTAATTTGGTAATCAAAGATATGGGGAATAACTAGTAGGGTTAGTTAGAAGTCTTTAGCAAGTGTTATTACAGTATTTATATGATTTGGACTTAGTTGAGACTATATTTGGTGATGGTGGATTATTAATGAAATTAAGTAGGATTGGTGTAGAAAACAATGATTTCCAAGTCGTAGTGTAGGAAGTATGGGATGGGTCAATTCTAATGTAACTAGTGGGGATCATGAATGTAATCATTCAAATGATAGATTATTTTAGGAAGTATTATGATCTCTAAGTATCTAAATGGAATTTTTATTGTGTAGATCACACTATTTAGTTGATTTTTTATTGATGTTTTGGGTGTTATAGGTGGAACATTTGGTGCGATACATTTAAAGTGTTTAAACCAATAATGGAAGTGGTTTTTTGCTGGAACATAGAGGAAATAAGTTGAGTTATATTTATAGATGATAAATACATAAATATAGTTACTAATTTGTTTGGGGAATAAAATGTTAGAATGTGTGTTGTGGGTTCTTAACTAAGTATGATAACTATGCATTTTATTTAATAAATGGATATATAGGTATATTTGGTCATTATAAAGTCATTATGTCTTGGGAAGTATAAAAACTAGTTAAAAGTAGTGAGAATTTATATTTTAGTATATTTTTTAAGGTGATATATAGGATATTGACGATAATTTTTCAGAGTTGGATCTTGTGTTGTTCTATGTAGGTTATTTCCTAGTGTTGGAAAATTAAATATACTTTTCATGTCTGATTTTATCAATCTAGAATTCACAAATATAACTTATATTAGAGAATAATTATTGGTTTGGATGAGTTAGGTGGTAATGTAATTCATGGTTTCATGAGTGTGTGGAGGGATTTGGTGTGGTAGTGTACTCCCTGTTTCCTTTCACATGCACTTGTGTGTATTGATAGAGGGAGGGATCAATATATGTTACATGGTGGATGGATGTTATTTTTAATGGGTTGATGTATGATATGTCTAGTTTTCTGTACTAGTTATCTATATTTGGTGAAATGTAGTCATTTTTATGACATTTAAGATGAAAAAACTAGAGTGTACATCTTGTCATAGAGACCATTATTCATCATATTATATTCATGATGATACAAATATGTAATGATAAATGATATGGTTGGTATGTTTTAATAACCTAAAATTATGATGGTATGTTATTGTAAGATCAATTTTCAAAACCATGCATGTATTGATGGTTTTTAGCTATTGGATGAGTCAGATATGTTTTGGGGTAATTATTTTGATTCGGTGGCCCTTTTTTATGATAAAATTTTACTAATTTAAGAAGTTCATGGTACAAAAAGAGGTGTTATATCTTGATTATGTAATGTGAGAAAGTAAGATTTTGATATAGGTCCCCAGTCATGTCACAACACAGAATATTTCATAAGAAGACCTGCTCTTGGGATGGGGTGAAACCATGAATTGCTCAACCACTCTATGGTGGGAGGAAAATATTTCTTTGTTCCACCATGAAATGATCTTTTTTATAAGGGTTTTCAAACTACAAATGGACCATGCTCATCGTGGAAGTGGTTTTGGGGTTCTTACCTATAATATAGAATCATTATATGAGGATCCTAGACGCATAATAATTATTAGAATGGGGTTTTTATAGGTCTATTTAGCGTGTTTTTTCTTATCAAGATCTATGTGGTCACGTAGTAACCTATCCTTATGTAGTAATCTAGAATCCCTTAGGGGGTTATTTATTAACATGGAGGTTCATGATACAGTGATCCCTTTTTATATTTTTAAAATGAGGGATTTTTAATTGGGAACAAAAATTTCGGAATCCTTAGTCATGATTATAATGTAGGATTACCCACATTTTTCATACATTCCCCCATTTCACCCTGGATACATATAGGGTTTTGGCATTTGGAATCAATTTTAAACATGATATCCTTCTTCTAAAAATAATTCATCCTCATTATATTCCTACATTCATATTTTAGGGATCTAAATATTGGATTTTTGTGTGGATACCACCAGAGAATCATGTTATTAGGAGACATAATGTTGATTTTATTCATTATGGATAGATATAGATATTGGATAATTTATGAAGATAGTGTCATGCTATTTTATATGAGGTAATACACTTTACAAACTACTCAATAATTTATCACTAATTTTGCAATTATTTTTTTATTTAAATGCATTCACGTGTTAAGGATTTTATTGTCATTGTTTCCAAGGATTTAAAAAATTGAATTACATCTCATTGATTGATATATTAATGTTATTAAAACATATAGTGAGTTATCCGCTATTTTTATTGAATTGAATAATTATTGATTAATTAGGTTAATTAACTATTTTTTGTAAATTTAATTTCAAAACCATAACGATATGATTGGGGTTTGAAATTAATGGTTTCCCATGGTGGTTATATGTATGATAATGGAGTTATAATGATTTAGGAAATAAATTCATGATTTAAGTAGTTGGTTCCTAATATTATCACTTTATAAGTGTTTCTTTATATTGGGTTGATGGTATGTGTGGGTAAGAATGTGAGAGTTATTCAAATTGAAGCTATTAGTGGGTTTCCATGTTAAAGGATTGTCCTCTAGTGTTATGAAATTATGATTTAGATATGAAATACTATTTAGGATATATCAGTGGATTCATTATACGTAGATATAACAATGAGGTATTACACCCCATAATATAATAAACATATAATTATGAGATTTATAATATGTGTTTCAAAATCTATTATTTTTCAGATCAATTAGGTTTGGAATTTTAGGGAATTGGGAAAATAATTATATAAAAAATATGAAATTTCCACATTATATATATTTTTTCAGAAATAAATTTTCCTATATTTATACTCTTATTTAATTAAGGATAATTTTTCTTCATTTAATATGTGTTACCATTTACCAAGACATAACACTAAAAAATCCTTAAGCCCTATTAGAATAATATAAAAGTTTTGGGTGAGATATAATTTTTGATTAAGTAATATGAGAAGAGAAAAAAATGAGTGTCCTTTTTGAATGAACATGAAAACTCTTATGAAATGATTTTAAATTTCATATTTCATATTTCATATTAATAAATGTAATTGTAGAAAATTTTACATTGACCTATTACTATTGATCTATTTTAAAATATTCATTTCCATTATTTAATTTTTTTGAATCAATCATTATTGTTATAGATTTCAATCATGTGTTGAATTATTATTATTGCTCGATAATATGTGTCACTCATTCTTTCTCTCCCTCTCTGATAATTATGTATTATGAATTCTTAAAATTAAATTCTCTAACCCCTCTCTTATTTATTTAGTTTATTTTAATTAAATTTTATGTTGGGCCTTTCGGTCGTGTATTGGTAAAGTGATAGACTAGTTGGGTGATGCTTCTTCAATGGGAGATTTTATATTTTAATGAATTATAGTGTGAAGAGTTTTTTGGGTTTTTATTGTTAATTACTCTAAATTAAACCTATATTAATATTTTCTCACTTTTTATGGGTTATTTCTCAGGGAATGAACAAAAAATTATTTGATTTCTTCATATTCCATGACGAGACACTCAAAATGATCAAACATTGAAGTACCTGTACAGTTGTATTATTATTCGTATATCAATTTAATTTTTTGTTTCATAAGTATATTAATCGTCTTCCCATTTATCAAATGATTTCAAATTATCATTATGTTTTTATATAATAATAATTGTCTATATTCTAATTATGACTCCCCTGTTATAAATTTAAAATCATTTGGGCTCTCACTCTCCTAGAATAAATGAATAATTGTATTTGGGTGGTGTATCCTTATAGAAAAGTTAGGTGTATTCCATATTATTGCTATATAAATTTTTTTTACCAGTTTATGATTCTTATTCAAAAAATTTATTACTTTAAAATGTATCTCTTTCCATTTAGAGAGGCATAAGAGTAGAGTACGCCTATATTGGATAAAAATAATATAAATAAATGCTTATGTTGTATTTTTTTATTCCACTACTAATTAACTATTTTATTTGAAATAAAAATTTATTTTATATAATTATTCTTTTTTTTAATTTTTTAATCTACTCTATTCACCCCTATAGAACATATTTCATTACCCTTCAAAAATAACCATTGTAATTAGAGGATGTTCTTTATTTAATTTATCCAATCCTTCTATTGAGTACATTTTTATGATTACCTATTATTAGATATCACAATAATAGAAAAAGGTCATTATAATGGATAGAATGAACAAAAATAATGCATGGATTCCACAGAAACTCCACAATTTGAGGGTAATGATTTTAGTTACTAGCGATCATGGATGGAGGGATACCTCAATGAGCTAAATATATAACACAAGCCAATAATGTAATAATCCTATAATATACCATAAGAAAACCAATATAGTCATATAGAAAATGATTTGAGTGGATTTTGATTAAAATACAATGTTGTAAATATTTTATATCCTCATATTACAGATGTGTGGTTAGTAAGGTGTCTTCAAGTAAGATAAGCCATGTGATCTTAAAGATTCTATAATTTATACATATTTTCACAAAAAATGACTCGAACTAATATTGGAATGATTTGAATTTAATAGCATGACTTCAAGATGATTAAATAAAAAATTGCGAGCCAAATGATCCCTCAATTCTATATGATTGTGAAATGAATGAATTTAAATGTAGAAAATTTATAATATATTGTTTATTTTGATTTATTTCTATGATAATAATAGATGAAATAAAAAACAATGGTATATGTTGATGGATAAAATAACATATAAATGTATAGTCATGATGAATTGATTTGATCACTACTTTAAGATGAACTAGAATTTAATAACATTGCTCAAGAGGATGAAAATAGTGATATAACATTTAAATATGGGAATTCAATTTCTATTCACTATTAAGATTATGATCTATATCATAGTAAATAAAATGATAGGTCATGGATTTTAATTGGACTTTAAAAAAATTAAATTGAAAGGATTCGAGAAAATTTTAAAAAGATAACATAAAAATGAAAAATGTAATGGATATAATAATACCTTATATATTAATATTCTTGTGTGCATAAATAAATGTAATATCTAGTCTTACTATCCAATGATAAATAATAATGTGAAATAAAAAAATAGTGACAAAAATTCCTTAGAAAATAGTTGTAGTTGTACCAAAACATCTGATCCTAGAGAATAATCTAGAAATTAAATTGAATATGATAACCTTTTCTACATATATTATATAAATGTGGATAGTTATTTTTTATTATATTTTTTAATTTTTTTTCTAATAATGAAATTGAAAATATGAATGATTTATTTGTTAAATGATAAAATTGAATGATAGATAAAATATATATTAAATGATTTCATTTTTTATGATACTAAAAAATATATAATTGTGAGACTAGTCTATAAAAATAAAGTGAATTTTTAAGATAATGAAAAAATAATTTATACTTCTTATCCATATCATTCTAATGTTTGTGGTTATTTGAAATCTATTCTGGATTTTAATGTAAAACTAAAAAAGGAAAATGAAAGTGTTAAGTCAATTCTATATAAATTAATTGAGGTTCTTAAAAATATCATAAAATTATTTCATGAAATAAAATAAGTATAAATAAAAATGGTATTTACTATGACACAAGATTACCTCAAATGTGTGGAAGTCATTTTGAAAAAAAAAAGAAAAATGGTTGTGATTTTATAGTCACATGCTTTTAATGAGTCATGAAAGGTAACTATGAATATGATTGTTCCATTATGTTAAAATATTATTTTGTATTTAAGAAAACTTGTATTTATAAATATGTGTTGTCTGGAGTACAATAAAATAATTTTAAAAAATTTATTTGGGTTTTTAAAAAAAAATTTACAAATCTATTGGACCCAAAGATGCATAGGAACCATAAATGTCAATTAATTTATTTCTAAAGGGAATTTTCCATTGATTTATCTTAAATAAATTATGATCAATGAATGTTGTATTTTCTAGGAATATATTTTCAGACCAAACAATTTTTATTAATTAGAAAAAAGTGTGATAATGGACTCTTATATTTTGAGATAATTCTTCATGAAAAGTAAAATGATTTTTTAATGTTGGTATTTCTAATTCCAATAGTATTTATTAATTATTATATATTTAATTTTTTAAAAATAATTTAATTATTATATATCAATTATGTGATGATTTAAAAGAATTTATATTTTAAAATGAAATGTTAACTATTTTTATGGATGATTATCTATTATCTTATTCACCTTTAAAGGAGATTATTTATACTATTATAATTTTCCATCTAATTATTTAACATGTAATGTTTTTGAATGATATGTAGAGTTGTATAATTTTTTAGAATTAAACATTTTTCCATGTTAACCTTAGAATGTTACATAATCTCTCAAAAAATGAGAATTTGATATATTTACCAGCTACAAATAAAGAGATACTTCTTTTTTGGGATGCTTTTGTAAAAGGGAATCAATGTAAATCTTCATTCACAATGATCAATTAGATGAGTTATACTTTATCTATATAGCGTGTGTATATTGGTCTATTTTCTCCTATACAAATTTATAGGATTAGAGGAATTAAATACAATATAGTTATTCTTTATTTTTATAAATATTTTACATGGGTTTATTTTATTTCATATACAAATGGTATTTTACATAGATATTTTTTTAAATTTAGTTCAATATAAAAACGTTTTTATGATTATTAATATTCCTAGTGATAAATGAGATGGTCTTATCATTATTAATTTTAATTTTTTGAAAATTATTGTTCCCTTCCTAATTTTAATGGTATTATAATTCCACTAAAAATTATATTGTAGAATGGTAAAATAAAACATTTATTAGAATTGATAAAAATAAGTTATGTGAATATAATTTTACTTGATATTTATATGGTTATTCCATTTTTTATAATTTTATTATTAACAATATAATACTTATTTTATCTTTATGCTGGAATCTTATTATGAATTTTTTACAGTAAAAACATAATGTTAGTTATTTAAGAGTTCTTGGTTGAAAACTTATTATTCTGAATCAGAATGATTATTTAGAAAAATTAATGCTTTAAGTATTGAAGTTATTTTTCATGGGTGATATAATACTAGTAATTATTATAGAATTTTTAATAAAAGATCTTTGGTTGTTGATGAATCTTTTCATTTTATATGTCTTGAAAAGAATTTGGAAATTAATTTTACTTCTAATGTTTTTATTGATGAGTTTAGAGATTTTAACATTTTTGAATAAAAACATTAGGATAACTGTGAATAAAATTTGGCGATCATACTTCATCTAGACTAGATACAATATCATGTAATATTCATTGAGATCATTTTCATTAAAAGGTAATTGGTAATATTGATTCTTCTATCAATATTAGATGTTAAAAATGATTTTTTTGTGATAATTATTCTTTCATTTATAGTTGTTTTCTAGATAATTTAGATAATTATTTTAGATGATTTTAATTGTATTGTTCATATGCATGTTAAACATAATAAATTTTTATAAAATATGGTTTATACATTAGTTGAATATCACATATACTAGAATTTTATTTCATCTAAATGGTTATTTATAAATAATTCTATTTAATATGGAGATGTTTGTCCAGAATAAATGTATACTTGTTTCTCAAGGTTATTTTCTATAATAATGTATGAATTTTGATGATTCATTTTCACATGTTACTATAATTGAATCTATTTCAATTTTTTATATTTTTATGCTTTTCATGGATTTATGTTATGTCAAATGGATGTTAATATTAAAATTTAAATTTGTTTTAGTCTGATATAAGTTTATGTTTCTTGTCCCATTATTTTTAAAATGAATAATTTCATAATCATGTTTTTAAATTATAAAATGATTTATAAAATCAATGGAAATAAAATTGTGCTTGGTATGACATACATACATTATTTTTGTAGAAAATTTATTTTAAAAATGGTAATTTAGATATTACTTTGTTTATTATAACTATTTCAAATGATATTTTAATTGTTCCAATTTATGTAGACGATATTGATTTTGATATAAAATTGATTCTCATGTCATATTTTTAATATTTTATGATATTTGAGTTTGACATGAGTATTATAGACAATTAAAAATCTTTTTAGAAAATCCAAATTTTAAAATAAATGATGGAATATTTTTTATTCAATCCATATATGGTACACATTTAGCCAAGCATTTTTAATAGGGATATTTTAAAACTTTTTAGACACCTATGTGTGTTATTTTTAAATTATATTTTGAAGTTTATAGAAATTATATTATTAAAATTTTTTAGTGGATAGATTTAATGTTTTTTGTGTTAACTACTTATAAAAATAATATAATTCATAGTTTCTATTTGATATATTCCAACCATAACCTATTGAATCCCACTTAACGGATGTAAAACGTATTCTTCTATATAATAAAGTAATGATTAATTATGGATTTTTTATTCTTTAATAAAAATTAGTTATATTAGTCACATTCACTATAATATTGGAGTGAACATATTTAACAGGAAAAGTACCCTTGGTATTTTTTTAGTTTCTTAAGAATATTTTGGTTTATTTGGGTCCAAGAATTTTTTTTTGTTTATTTGTTTATTAGTAAGAGTGGATGTATTTTTTCATCTAGTTATTCTCAATAAATATTTATTAAATAGTTTTTATTTTATTTTCAATTTAATAAGAAAAAGATAAATATTTTTTATGAAAATTCTACTTATATTTGTTTTTTTAAAAAAACCACATTAAACCTTATTGAACTAAGCACACTGATATGAATTTTCATTTTCTTTTATTTTATGTTAATAAAGGGGTAATAATTTCAAATATATTCTATCTAAAAAAATATAGGGATATTTTTTTTCAAAACCATCTTATTTGAATATATTTTAAGAATCATATTTTGAACATTATTTAAATTTTTTTCATGAAATTAGGGTGTGATTGAGTTTATTTATATGATGAAATTTTCAAATGTACATGAAATAATTGAATTCTTGAATAATTATTTTTCATATTATTTTTAATTAAGTTGTATACATAATTTTTTTTATTATATTACTATTTTAAGACTTCTCGTACAACCAAGATGACGTTAGTGTACTATTTAGTTTAAAGAAAGCTTTATTTTATTAATGGATTATAATTATATTTTTCATATAACAAACTTTTAAAACTCTACTTGTTATATCTTGGATCTTTGATTTTTTTAATATGAATCTTAAATAATGTTATATAAACTAATTCAAAAATGATATTTTCTATTCGAACCTTATTTATTTGAAACATTTAAATAAATGGAAGTTGTTTTTAAATTACACATTGTTTTTAAATTAACCAAAAGGGGAAACATGTTTTTTGCCTCCATAAACCATTTTATGTTTTGATTAATATTTAATTTTAATTTTTTTAATTTCATATAAATTTATTAATGACATGACTTTTTAATTGATTAGATTATTATTTATCATGATCATATTACAATATTCCCACTCTTAAAATATCTTTATATTTCATGTTTGAATGGTCATAACTTTTCCTAATAGTTTTATATTGAGTTTCACAGATGCATAAATCATTTGGGACATTAATATATTATATTACCATATTTTTTCTATTCAAATGTAGAAAATTCCCATAAAAAATTTTCCCACATAGCTTTTTCACATCATCAAATCTCTCAAATAGCCAATTTACTATTCACAACATTGTTAAAATTTTAAAATTACTTTCCTTTATTATTTCAACCATATAATGTGAAAGAATGTAACACCCCAAGCTTCCATGGTACACTTATCTTCGAATAATACAATAGCATCTGTTGTACGCAACTTCGAGTTCTGACACACCACAACCAATCAAACTAACTGTTTTGAATAGTAATACCCACTTTATAAATTTATATAAATTTTATCTTTTAAAATTGAGTTGATTTTTGGATTTGAAATATAGAAATTATCCTAGGTTGAATTTTTGTTATTTTTCTAAGAACATCCAATTTTTTATGAATAATGAAAAATACTAAACTTTAATTAAAAACAATTTTTTTAATCAAAATAATTTATAGTGATAAATTATACTATTGAGTGGTTTTAAATTATAATTAGAATATATTTTTACAATTTAATCCAATTTTGGTCATTGGACGTAATTTCACATTTTATCTAGACATAAAAAAGTGTAAATCTTTTGATTATTATTATTTCTTAAAAACATGATTTTTATTTTAACAACGGGAATTAATTATAAATTATTTTCTACCTCTTCTATGGTTTGAATTTAAAAAAATGGATTTAATATTTAGAGTCATGACTTCCATATTTTTTAAATAGGTATCTTTTATTATTAGGCATTTTGAATAATTACTTTGGTAAATATTTTATTTACCATGGTTAAAAGATAAATCTGGTAAATAAGGGAAAAAATAATATTATTATAATATTAAATTATCCTAACTCATTCCCTAACCCTATTGGATGATGAATTTCTGGAAATGGCCATCCTTGGTTCGATTTTGGGACCCCATGGAGCCACTTTTATGTGATAATGACACTCTATATTAATTATGTCAAAGTAAATACAAAAATGACAAAAACATATATCTTTTACTAAATTTTTTTACATATAGTTATATATGTTCAATCTTAATCTATATATATTCATTATAAAGATAAAAATATTTACTACATAATTATAGTTTATTTATAATTTTTAGACCTTGAATAATTATATTAATTTATGATACAATGATGATACAATATATTCCTTATTAATGAATGAATCAAATAAATGGTATTATGAACATTAAAATAAATATAATTCTAAAGATTTCATTCCATCCACTAATTTTATATGTTACTTAGACATTTTAGGATTCATTAAATGAATTTATTTTTAATTAATAATGTTTTTAGAGGTTAAAAAAACCAATTATTAAATAATGTCAAAAGTGACATAAAATAGTATTTAAGACAAATATTATATTATTAATTGATATTCTATTGCTAAAAAATCTACGGTTGGGATAAATTACTTATATAATTTTATATATATTAATAAAAAAGATCTTGGGGGTTCACTTGGCTTGTTATAGTAATTTTATTAACCGGATAATATAAAAAAACAAAGAGAAACGGTAAATGTCAAACTATTTAACTAAGAGTTAAATGTAAATGATAATATTAATATAGTGACCCAAATAGGCCTAAAACGTATTTATTGATAGTATTTAGACCCATACCCACCTTATCCTCGAAAAAAGTAACATTGGATCCATTATATACCGAATAATAATTTATTATAAAATAATATTTTCGGTTTCTCCTAAGGTGCCCCTCACCCCTCTGAAAAAATGACACTCACCCTTATCTCAAATTCATACCTTCAATGACCGTTGGTTCAGCCAAAACCTGCACAAATATCCTATATGATTCCATCACTTCATCATATAGTACTTACTTTTTTCATAATTCCAACTTATGGAGCCCTTTTGATCAAATCAAAAGGTAGAACCTGAAGAAGATGTAAAAATATCACCACATCATTCAAGTTCCATTCTTCTTCCACATCCATTTTCTTTGTTGTTACCATTATAAAATAATAAATAAAGTATCTTCTATAAACTATGATGTTATTATAATTATGGTACAACCAAATTCATTATTCTATCCATCTCTTGAGTGACATGTCACCAGACGTGCATACGTCAGGCTTACCGTCTCCACGTCGTGGTGTAATTGTTATTAAATACATTATTATTTTGATGGGTATAATAATTATTTTTATTTCATGTAAATAATAAATATATCATGATAATTATTTTCTATATATGATTCATCATCCTATTATATATTATTTTAATATCAAAAGAATGATATTGTCGCCTGTGGGTACGTACGGACTACTGTCTCCATGAACGCGATGAGATTGATTTCTCATCGTATCCAATCAAGACTAATTTTCATTTTATGATTAAAAAATTTATTAAGGAATTTATATCATTCTGGATATGAATAAGATACAACCTATGGATAAAAAACACATCTTCTGTAACAAATCATAAAAAACAAAACGAGTAAGTGAACACCTGAAACAACGATAATACTAAAATATTATTAACAAAAAAATATTAAATGATCATATATGATATCATATTTATGTATATGATTCTTTTATAATTTAATAACAATTAATTAACTATTAAACATTACTATAACATACCCTCATCCATGGAAATGTTCATGGTAAGGGTCAATTTCACAATCTCTTTATTATCTGTGGTTGTTTTTACGTAAGTATCTACTAGGACCTCTTTATCATCCACATCCATGTTTCTTAACAATGGAATTTCAAAACATTATTACTATTTTATAGACTATGGGTTAAATTCATTTATAACCTTGTTTGACTTTTTATACGATTTTTTAAAAGGAATATTTATGTCGTTTTCCAAACAGGGTCCTTTTTAACCTTTTTGACAGAATTAAGGTAAGAGTGTCTTAATTTTACTTATAAGGCAGGTGCATCTATTTTATGTCGTAATAAAATCATCGAAGCATCCATTACAAGATTATAAGGAAATTTTCAATGAAAATGTTTTATTTTTTAATTATGTGACATTTAAATGATTTCGAAAAAGAGATATTTCCCTCAAATAGTTTTGATTTCATCTTTGTCAACATCTATTGATGGATTTTAAACTTATTTGAAGATGATTTATTATGATACAAAACATTCATATTGTATTGAAGGTTTTGTGATATGTTTGAATGTGGATTTGAAATTTTTATACCATTCATGGTTTATGGATAATGTATTGACATGTTCCCTCGTAGTTTTAATAGGGATGTTTATGTTATGTTTAAACCTATTCATATGAGGAATGAATTGGACTTAGTAAGTGACGGGTGGAGCCCATTATAGCAGCTCGATGCATCGGTAGGTCTTATGAGAAAAACTGATTTCTTCACACAAGGCCTTGACAAAATTTTATATGTTGTCTTGGCACAAGACCTTGACTATGTGGTAATGATAGTCTGACATTATGCATTCCAAAATTATGAAATTTGTTATTGATATTGCATGTGATTATTCGACTAGTAGAATATCCATGTGAACAAGTAAATGGAATTATTTCATTTTATATTTTCCATATTATGATGATGTTCATGTTTAAAAGGATTTTGTTTGTTTATACATTACCTTAAATGTTTATGCTTATTTATGAATGTTTCCGCTTTATTTCTATCCTTACTGAGCTTCTGAACTCACCCCTTTCTATGTTTTATTTTTCCTAGGATGTGAAAATGTATTTTATGACTGACCCATGGGGATAGTTTGAGGGGATATTATTGTGGACTATGGAGACTATGTTGTTGTAGTTTTTAACTTTATCATGTAATGTATGAATTATGAATGTATCTAGTTTTTCCAATACTACTAAACAAATTGGTCTTTCGAGACATGATCTTTTGTGATCATTACAATGTTATGTAATAATGCACTGATTCTAGGTAACTGGGGTTGGGGCATTACAGTTATTATTAGAGAAGTTTAGTACAATCCTTGGAATCTATATTTATATAAACTCTTATTAGAGCATATAGCCCTAAGATAGACTTTGAGGATTAATATAGAAGACCTTATAGAATTTTTGGAATCGTAGAGATTTTCTGAGTTTTTTCCAAGAAATACATCAATGTCTGGATACGAGCAGGTAGAGGCGGCTCTGGCACAGATGTACCTAGGGGTAAAACCCAAAAAAAACGTTTTGAGCTAAACTTGAACGGGAACTGGTGCACGAAAACGGGTCGTGCTACACTCTTGGTTACGACACTCTGGGGGGATACGCTTAGGATAATTATCAATTTCGTTACAAACCATTATGAAGGGTTTATGTGTATATAATTCCTCAAAGAAAACATTTTTATGATAATGGATTGTATCTATAAATTATTCAATTTATATTAAGTGTTTTACAAGTTTGGAATTCTGTATTTCGATTCATAAACTAATCTAGATTATGAATTTGTTTAGAAATGGCGCCTAGTGGAAAAAATGGAAACTGTATCAATGCACACACTCCATGTAAGGATTTCCCTCCTAGTAAAGATAATTATAGTGGAGCTGGTGATACAACTGGTACTGATATTCTAATCACCTTACTGGGACAACTCACTCAGGTTTTGAATAATAACATTACCCATATGGAGCACCCTGATCCACAGCATGGAGGATTAATGATAGATCACTTCATGAGGAAACAACCACCTACATTCAATGTCGGGAAAATCCACTAGTAGCTGAGGAATGGATAAATTCCTTAGAGAAAATATTTTATGCCTTAGGGAGTAGTGAAAGGTAAAAAGTTATCATGGCAGTTTACTGCCACACTCAAGATGTTGATCAATGGTGGTTGTTGATTCAAAACCCGATGGAAGATGATGATTTATCAAATATTGAATTGAGGGAGTTTGAAAAAAATTCTTAGAAAAATAATTTCCAAGTGACCATTGAGAATATATGGAAATAGAATTTCTGAGTCTAAGGAAAAAGGAGGATGAAAATATCTCAAAGTATGAGGCAAACTTTAAAAGGTTAGTGAGGCATGCTACAGAATATATACATAACCCAAGAATTATGATTGATCATTTCTTTGATGGTTTAAAACCATTTCTCCATCGAGCATTAGTCTCACAATCCTTCTCGTCATACGAAGATATTGTCTCATGTGCTATCAAGATAGAAAAAGAATTATCTATGTCATACGACATTAAAGCAAAGAAATAGAAGAAGAGATCTGATGGTCACTATGGGAATAGAATTAAGATGATGAAGGGAAAAGTTTAATATCCGTCCTACAGTAAATGTGGGAAGAAACACCTTAGTATATTCTTGAAGATAATGGGAGTCTGTTACAACTGTGGTGAAAAAGTCCACCATGTTCATGATTGAAAGGGGAATAAAGAAGCTACCGATAATCAATTCTACAATTTCATGGAGAAGGGACATTAATAAAATGAATGTCCCAAGCATCAGGGGAACATACCTCAGAAAAGGCCGAGGTATCAAGGCCAAGCTTATGACATCACTACTACTAAGGGAGAATCTCTGAAAGTCGTGGTGGTAGGTAACTTAATGGTTTCCTCAAGTTTTTCAAATTCTTTATTTGATTCTAGAACATCTCATTGTTTCATATCCTCACAGTTTTCATATAAAATTAGATAATTCCAATTTGATTTAACAAGAGAGTTGTCAGTTAAATCTCTTATGGAAAGTATCATTGCTACAATATTCTATGAATCAGTTCCCATTAGAGAATAAAAATGTTCTTTATCTGCTAATCTCATGGTCTTTCCTATGATTGAGTTTGATATAATCATCGGTATGTATAGGCTTTCTTACCATGATGTGAATATTTATTTTATGAAAAAGGAGGTAATTATTTTTTATGATGATGATAAGGAACACATTATCTTTAGAGAAGAATCATCACCACCTAATTCTTATCTAGATCCACCCCCAGTAACTCAACTAAATTCAATTATTGGGGAGGAAGAGAATTAAATAATTGTGGGTGAGGAAATGAATGTTCAAATAGAGGATGTACCGATTGTGAATGCATATTTTGATGTTTTTCTAGAGGATTTACCTGGAGATCCTCCAGAACAAGAAATTGAGTTTTCCATTGATTTAACTCCAAGTTCAAGGACCATATCGAAGACCCCTTATAGAATGGCGACTATGGAACTAGTGGATCTAATAAAACAACCATAGGAATTGAGTAATAACAGATTTATTCACCCTATTGTTTCTCCATGGGGAGCCCCTGTTGTTTTTGTTAAGAAGAATGATAGATCTATGAGTATGTGCATTGACTATATGGAGATCAATGCTATAACAATAATGAACAAGTATCCCTTACCTCGCATTGATGATTTATTCTACCAAATTCTTGGATCTCAATACATTTCAATGACTGACCTTCGATTTGGATATCATCAGTTATGTGTAAAGAAGGATGACATTCCGAAGACATCATTTTGAACCAGGTATGGGCATTACGAGTTTACAGTAATGCCTTTTGGATTGACTGATGCACCCTCTGTATTCATAGATATAATGAATAGAGTTTTCAAGGAATATCTTGATGATTATGGGGTGGTATTTATTGATGATATCTTGGTATACATCAAAATCTACAAAAATCATGAAAATCAGTTGCGCGTTTTCCTAAATACTCTTAGAAGACATGAATTATATGGGATGTTTTGCAAGTGTGAATTCTTACTTCAGGATATTTCTTTTCTTGGTTGTATTTTCTCTAAGGATAGAATCTCTCTTAATCCGTCTATGATGATATCTATCCAAGAATGACCAGCACCAACATGTATAACCGAGGTACACTATTTATTGGTTTATAAGGTTGTTATCGACATTTCGTCCATAATATTTCCTGATTTTCTAACCCATTAACGAAGCTCACACGCAAATGGGTTAAATTTGATTGGAAGAAATATTACGAAGAATGTTTTGATGAAATGAAGAGAAGAATAGTCAATGCTCCTATATTGACTCTCCATCGAGGAATGATGGGTTTGTTATTTATAGTGATCCTTCGAATAAAGGACTTCATTGTGTCCTTATGAATAATTATAGGGTTATTTCCTATGCATCACGATAGCTAAAAATTCATGACCAAAAATATCCTACTCATGATCTTGAGTTATTAGCTGTAATAATTTTTTTAAGATATGGACACATTATCTCTATAGTGAAAATGGTAGATATATACTAATCAAAAGTGGTTGAAGTATATTTTCTCATAGAAATAACTCAACGTGAAGAAAAGAAAATGGCTTAAACTACTCAAGGATTATGATTGCACCATACCCAACCACCCGAGGAAGGAAAATAAGGTGGCAGATGCCTTGAGTAGAAAGGATCATGAAGCTTTAATAAGATGAGAGCTGAAAGGGATCCTATTTTCATGGATCTAGTTAATTTGGATATGTGAATCAACATGGAAGGTGAAACATCAATGATTTTTCAAATAGTTACCAAACCATCATTAAAAAAAGGATAAAGAGTTCTCAGACTAATGATGAAGAGTTTCAAAAGAAGATTAAAGCTATTAATGATGAGAGATTGAGTGAGTTTGTGTATGAAGATGAAATTTTGAAATTTTGGAAGAGGCTTTGTGTTCCCTATATACCTGATCTAAAAAGGGAATTGTTGGAAGATGCTCATAGTTCCAATTTCTCTATACACTCTAGGAGAACAAATATGTAAAGATATTTGAAGGAACATTTTTTTGGGAAAACATGTAGAGGGAGATTCTTGATTTTGTGTCATGATGTATGGTTTCTCAACAAGTGAATTATATAAGGAAACACCCTGGAGGAGTCATGAATCCTCTTCCCATACCTGAGTGGATATGGGATAATATTATGAAGGACTCTGTCATGGGACTACCAAAGACTCCTAGAAGGAATGATGCAATATGGGTCATTGTTGATCATCATACCAAATCACCACATTTTCTGGCTATAAGGGAGGATTTACCACTTGAAAGTATAGAAATACTATATATTAATGTAGTTGTGAGACTTCATGGAGTACCCCTATCTATTGTTTCTGATCATGATCCATGTTTAAATTCAATATTCTGATAAAGTATTCAGAAGGCCTTGGATACTGATCTCCATTTGAGCACTTCCTACAACCCTCAAACAGTTGGAGAATCAGAACGTACTATTAAAACCTCAGAAGATGTGTTGAGATCTTTCTCACTTTACTTTCATGGTATATGGGATCAATATTTAACTGTGGTAGAATTTTCCTATAACAATAGATTCCATTAAAGTATTTAGATGGAACCATATGAAGAGTTATACAGGAATAGTTGGCGCACACCAACCTGTTGGGATGATGTGGGTGAAAGAAAACTCGTAGGCCCAGAACTGGTGGAGGAAACAATGGAAAAGGTTAAGTTAATCCAAAACCACATAAAAGCAGCTCAAAGTAGGCCGAAGAGCTATGCCGATAACCGGCCGAAGTATTTGGATTTTCTGGTAGGAGGACATGTTTTCATGAAGGTATCTCCATGGAAGGGAGTAATACATTTCGGTAAGAAAGGTAAATTGAATCCCATGTACATAGGACCTTTCAAAATTCTAGAATATATTGGGGATGTAGCTTATCGTTTGTCAATGTCGCCAAATCTCCCCAAAGTTCATGATGTGTTCCATATACCATTGTTTAGAAAATACATGCCTAACCCAACGCATGTACTCACCTATGAAGAAGTTGAACGGGAACCCGATATGTCTTATTGCGATGATCTTGTCATGATTCTTGATACAAGAGAACACGTGCTGAGAAACTGAACGACTCATCTTGTAAAAGTTTTATAGAGAAACCATCAGATGGAAGAGGCAACGTGGGATCCCAAGGAACTAATGATGATGAACCACCTGAATCTTTTTATGGAGTAATATTCGAGAAATATCGAGGTTGAAATTATTTGAAGGAGGGGAGAATGTAACTCCCCAAGCTTCCACAGTACGCTTCTCTTTAAATAATACAATAGAGTGTGTTGTACACAACTTCGAGTTTTAACACACCACAACCAATCAAACTAGCCTTTATTAATAGTAATACCGACTTTTTGAAATTATATAAACTTTATATTTTAAAATGGACTTCATTTTTTGAATCAAAATCTCAAAATAAGCCTAGGATGAATTTTTGGAATTTTTTTGAGAACTTCTAATTTTTTATCAATAGTGAAAAATACTAAACATTAATTAAAAACAACTTTTTTAATAAAAATAATTTTTTGTGATAAATTTTACTATTGAGTGGCTTTAAGGTATATTTGGAATATATTTTCACAATTTAATCCAATGTTTGTCATTGGACGTAATTTCATATTTAAACTAGACCTAAACAAGTGTCTATCTTTTGATAGGTATAATTTCTTAAAACCACACTTTTTGTTTTAACGAGAATTAATTTTAAATTAATTTATGCCACATCGGTAGTTTGAATTTATACAGATGGATTTCATATTTAGAATCAGGACATCCAAATTGTGTAAATATATAAATTTTATTTTTATACATTTTGAATAATTACTTCCGAAAATATTTTATTGACCATGGTTAAAGGGTAAATTCGGTAAATAAGGGTAAAAAATAATATTATAATAATATTAAATTACCCTAACACTTTACTTAACCCTATTGGATGATGAATTTCCGACCATGGTCATCTTTGGGTCGGTTTTGGGACCCCATAGAGCCACTTGTATGTGATAATGACATTTTATATTAATTAAGTTAAAGTAAATACAAAAATGACATAAACATATAGATTTTAGTAAAACAATTTTTACATATTACTTTATATGATCTCTTAAACTATAAATATTAATTAAAATTATAAAAATATTTCCTACATAATGATATTTTATTTATAATTTTTAGACATTGAATAATTAATTTTATTTATGATACAATGATGATGCAGTATTTTTCTTATTAATGAAAGAATCAAATAAATGGTATTATAAAAGATAAAATAAATATAATTTTATAGTTTTGATTCCATAAAATAATTTTATAGGTTAATATGACATGTTAAGATTTAATAAATAAATATATTTCGAATTAAATAAGATATTATAACTTTAAAAAAATCAATTATTAAATAGTGTCAAAATTGACATAAAATAGTATTTAAAAAAAATATTTTATTATTAATAGATATTATATTTCTAAAAATCAAGGGTTCATGAAAATGAAATAGATAAGGTTATATATATTAATAATGAACCACTTTGAGTTCTCTTTCATAGTTATATTAAGTTTATTATCCATATAATATAAAAATATAATTAGACATGGAAAATGTCATACTATTTAACTAAGAGATAAATATAAATTATAAGGTTAATATAGTGATACAAACCTATCTAAAACCTATTGGATGGAATTATTTCGACCCATACCTACCTTATCCTCCAAATATGTCACTTTTGATCCATTATAAACTGAATAAAAATTTATTATAAAATAATATTTTATGTTTTTTCTAAGGTTCCCCTCACCCCTCTAATAAAAGGGCACTCCCACTTCTCTCAAATGCATACCCTCAAAGCCCCTTGGTTCAGCCAACCCATGCCCAAAAATCCTCTCAACTTACCTCACTTCATCTTAGTGTCCTTCCTTTAGTCATAAATCCAACTTAAGGAGCCCTTTTGATCAAATCAGAAGGAAGAACCTGAAGAAGAGGTAAAAAAATCACCACCTCTTTCAAGTTCCTTTTTTCTTCCACTTCCTTTTTCTTTTTTGTTTCCATTCTAAAATAATTACTCTAGTATCTCCTATATACTGTGATGTTAATATAAATATGGTACATCAAAATTCATTATTCTATCCATCCCTGGAGTGACATGTCACCATACGTGTGTGCGTACGGCTTACATTGTCCACATCGTGGTGTAATTGTTATTTAATACATTATTATTTGGATGGCTATAATAATGATGTTTAATTCATGTAAATAAAAAATATAACAGGATAATTATTCTTTATATATGATAAACCATCCAATTATATATTATTTTAATATTAAAAGAATGATATTTTCGCTCATGCATACGTTCATACTACCATCTCCACAAACGCGATGAGATTCATTCCCCACCGTATCCATTCAAGACTAATTTTTATTTTATGATTAAAAATAATGTTTATGGACTTCATATAATTATGGATATGAATAATATACAACCTATGGATAATAATCATGGCTTATGTAACAAAACATATAAATGAAAATGAGTAATTGAACACCAAAAACGACGATAATACTAAAATATTATTAACCAATAAATATTTAAAGATCATATATGATATCATATTTATGTATATGATTATTTTAGCATTCAATAAAAATTATTTAACTATTATATGTTAGGTTAACCAAAATTGACCAAGGATAAGTACAATGTAAGGGTTAATTTCACAATCTCTTTATTATCCGAGGTTGTTTTTACATAAGTATCTACTAAGACCTCTTTATCATCCACATCATTGTTTCTTAAAAATTAATTCCAAAACATTATTACTATTTTATAGACTATGGTTTAAAGTCATTAATACCATTTTTTGACTTTTTATAATTTTTTTATAAAGGAATATTTCCGTTGTTTTCCAAACAAGGTCCTTTTTAACCTTTTCGATATAATTAAGGAAACAAAGTCTTATTTTTACTTATAAGGTGGGTGCAGCTATTTTCCACCATTATAAAATCGTTGAAGCTTCCCATTCAATATAATAAGAACATTTTCAAATTAAATTTTATATTTTTTAATTATGGGACTTTTAAATGATTTCAAAAATGAGATATTTCTCTCAAATAGTTTTGATTTCATCTATGTCAACATCCTTTGATTGATTTCAATCTTTTTTGAAGTTGATTTATTATGATACAAAGTATCCATATTGTATTGAAGGTATTGTGATATGTTTGACTATGTATGTGTTATTTTTATAACATTCATGGTTTATGGATAAGGTATTGACATTTCTTATGCTAGTTTTAAGACATATGTTTATGTTATGTTTAAACCTGTTCATATGGGGAATGCATTGGACTTAGTAGGTGACTGCTGGAGCTTGATATAGCTCCTCGATGAATTGGTTGGTCTCATGAGAAAAACTAATGTATTGACACAAGGCATTGACAAAATATTATTTTTAGTCTTGGAAAAAGGCCTTGACTATATGGTTATGATAATCTGGCATTATGCATTCTATAATTATTAAAGTGGTTATTGATTTTTAATGTGATTATTCGACTAGTAAAATATCCATGTGAATAAGTAAATGGCATTATTTCATTTTATTTATGTCATATTATGATAAGGTTCAAGTTTAAAAGTTATAATTTTTTTATAAATTGCCTTAAATTTTTATGCTTATTTATGAATGTTTCTGCTATATTTTTATCCATACTGAGTATCTGAGCTCAGCCCTTCCTATGTTTTATTTTTCCCAGAATGTGAAAAAGGATTTTATGACTGAACTGCATGGATAGTTGGATGGGATATGAGTTTGGACTATGGGGACTATGTTTTTGTTTTTCACTTTATCATGTAATTTTAGACTTATGAATGTAACTAGTGTTTCCAAGGCTACAAAATCAATCGTTCTTACGAGACTAGATCTTCTGTGATCATGCCAGTGTTATTTAATAATTCACCAACTCTGGGTAACTGGGGTCGGGGTGTTACAATGAAAACATTGTATTCAGTGAAAAAAATGTATTTTGGAATTATATTATGACTATATATTTTTCAATGAATAAACATTTGAATCAATATCTATAATATTAAAAAATATGATACAAGTCATTGTGTCTTTTTAGTCTGAATTCTGTTGTTTTCCAGTACTGATATGCAAGTATTTTTAATCAAAACATAAGATATAGAGGTTTAATAAAGGTTGTCTTTTGATTATAGAGGAATTTAATGAGATATTCAAAAAATATAATTTTTATGTTCAGGATCATTATACTGAATTTACCAAGGATTTTCTATTTATTATGTTATATAGGTCATTATATTTATAGTTTTTTAGAATTTTGATACATGAGTTTTCTGTGTGTATCACATATGTTAATTTTGATACATCGATTCACATAAATAAATCCCATATTTCAATTCAAATTTTTGATGTGTTCTTAAGTGATATGTTTTCACCATATAGATAAAAACACATGTGTGAAATTTCAAAATACTTTATGGAAATTCTACAGGTCGTCCTAAAATCAAAAAATAGTCTTTGTTTTATGTAATGTTTCAGATTTAAATATTTTTAATGCTAATTTAATATATTTAATTTTTTAAATGACATTATAAATTCTATATAATTATTTAAAACTAATTATATTTTTTTTAAATTATTTAAAAAATGATTTTATGATTATTAAAGGGTGTTTTATTTCCATTCATATAACTTACTAGTTGAAACACACAAAATAGTTTGAAATATATTATGTTGTTTTTTCTATTATCATGTTTTTAAATAATGATTATTTTACATTAAACTCATTTAGTCTTGGTTTAATATCTTTAACATATTAATATTATTTTTTTGATATTCTCTACATTGAAATGGCTTGTTTTAAATTTAATGATTTTAAATTTAATATATCAAAATAACAAATTAATTTTCATGGGATCTCTTATTGACATATTATAATGGGAATATTTTAAACTATTTAATTTAAATATTTTATTTTGTTTTAAATTTTTATTTACTATTTTATATTTTGTTCATTAGAGGACCTATTATTATGTAAATATAAAATAATTCTCTATCTCTTTGTTACTCTCTTGTAATTCATTATCATTAGTACTATATTTTTAAGATTCAAACCTCTCACAACTAGTTTGGGTTTATTATTTTAGTTAAGAGTTTATGAATTTATCTTTTTTGAGGGTCATATGATATAATACCCATGTGATATAAATTTTATAGGAGATTTAATATATTCAATTGATATAGAGTGAATAGTGTGGAGGATTTTTATTTACATATTATTTTATATTTTGGATGTGATAAAGTTTACTCAATTCTGTTTGATTATCTCTCAAGGGGATGAAAACAAACTTTCAAAACTTCTTCTTCTATGTTTATGATAAAATAAAATAGAACAAACACTCATGATCTGGATCATTTTTTTATTCCAATTCTATCTATTTCACTCTGGATTCGTGATATAGTGACCCATATTCACATCTCTCGTGTCCTATCTCATTCTCTTGTGTTTACATAAAAATGTAATTTCTATCTTCTAGCTAGGAATATAGAATTCTATATTCAGGGAATATTGGGTTTTGACTCTCATAGTCTAAATTTAGGGTCGTAATTGGGTTGTCACTCCCTATATGGAATTCTGGTGTGCTAGTTATTCTTCTATTAGAAAATTTATTTTTCAGCCACATTGTGATTACTATTCAAAAAATATTAATGCATGATTTATATATATACATGGAAAGTGGTATAAGAGGTGGTTATGTCTACATTAGAAAAAAAGAAAATATTAAAACATAAATTTTTACGATAATTAATTTATTTAACATCTAATTAACTCATTAATGTAACATAAAAAATCAATTTAGATAATTTATCTATTTAATGATAATTTATTATATAGTCTATTCACCATCCACCCTCCCCCCCCCCTCTCTAACAAATTCCACTACCCTTATGACCTAACAGAAAACACCTTTCAAAATTTTTTATAAAAATACAAATACATTTTTCAGAACTGATATGTTCATTAAAAAAATGCCATTACCATTTATGAAATAAACATAGTAAAATTAGATACATAAATGTTCATGTCGACCCAACTGGTAACATGTTATGATGAATTAAAGGGTAGGGGAATTAATTATGATATTTTTAATATGAAATATAAATAAGTTAAAATATTTTATAAATATAATATATCCACATTGAATCCATTGTGGAAACCATCAATAATGGAAAGTGATGTAATGTTAAAATCATCATTTATGGAGGTGGTATTCTATATGGACACACGAGTTATGATCACATTTATCAAATAACTGAAAGATGGAATGTTTATGATAGATTGTAATTTTATAGTTGTAATTGTTACATGAAATCAATATAACTCAAAAAATATATACATTTTTTACTTTCCATAAGAGGATTTTATGAAAAAAGTACATCATCATTATATAGAGGTGAATGTTTTCACATACACACAATCAAAGATACATTAATTTTGTAATTTTTGGAAAATAATCAATATTTATTGTCCTATTTATATAAATAAATTTTAAAATACTTGTTATATATATTTCAATATGTTATGTTTTAGAGAATATTTATGTAGTAGAGTAAAACATAAGAGTAAGTTAATTCCATACTCTTGTTCGGAGCATGAGTATTATCCTGGAAAATTCATTCAAAATTAAATAATTGTGAAAAATAATGGTGACTTAATTCTAATATAAGTTGGTTAATAATATATTATGAAAAATTTTGTATATGTTCCATCAAAAATTCAACGTACATGTGAGTCTTGTGGTTGTAGAAGTATTACCGTTTTATATGTCAAGAGAAATGTGGTTTTTATGAAACAATTACATTTTCAATAATTTAAATTCCAAATTTTAGTATCATTGGGAAAATGGAAATAAAAATAGGATAATGTTATTGTGGGTTTAAACTCACCTTACCAACACATTTTGGAGACAATATTTTGTGGTTTAGGGATTTTTTCCATTAACTTATGAAGTTTTACAATTTTTTACCTATAGATCTGTAATTAATTTCTAACCTTATTAGTTAATTTTAATTAAAAGAATTAAACATTAATTTTGTACCAAATTTTATAATTCTAATTATAAAATTAAAAATAATTTTATAAAATATAATTTCCAAATGGTGAAAATGTTATTTTTAAAATAAAAACACATTATCATGTAGAAACTATCTTGAATAATAATCATGTAATCATTAATTTAATATAAATGTAAAATAATCTATGTAAAAAAATTTAGAGATATAAATTAATTTATTAAAAAAATTATAAATTGCATGTTGATCTCATGGATATCCAAAAAAATTCCACCTTTTCATGCGTGATTGAAAGAAGTACCAAAAAATGTTTTACTGTGGTAAAATTTTACATCAGTTTTAAAAATGATTGAAAAAGGATATAGATGTTCAATAAATATATTAAAATTCTGAATTTTATTCCATAAATGATAAATTTATGACTAGAAAATAATTTTTTATATTTTAATTAATTATTTTCTGTAGATAATTACAAATAAAAAATTATTAAAAACTATAATATTTGAATGAAAACATCATTTTCTAGAAAAATCTCAAAAATACATACTCTGTGTTGTTGTATACAACAAAATTAAAAATCAGCATCATTTTTTCAAATAATATATATAAACTTTTAATGATTATCATTTAAAATATAAAATAGAATATAAATAAACCTTGTTTTATAAAAAAATACCACTTTTTAATATTGACTAATATTAATTATTTTCCTACTTATGGTAAAACATTTAATGGTTTAATATGTTATTATTTGTTATAGACATATAAATATTGTTGGTATAATATTTTTTGGTTGATTTACATTGTGTATAACATGTAGTAATAGTTATAAAACAGAATATCTATTTTACAAGGTCTAGAATTTCAGTTCATTACATTTTATACTAATTTAAACAATATTATAACACTCTCATACTGATGAAAATAATTATTCTTATGAAAAAATATGTCATTACTAAAGGTTTGATTTCAAGAGAAAAATTAACCATGTAAAATTAGAGAATATATATTTTCCACATAATTTGATTCCTCGTGATATTTAGGTTTTCCCTAATCATTTGAAATAAATGACATTCATTTTTAGGTATCATTATTAAAATAAGATAATTTTTTCCCAAGAAAGAATATAATCATCCTTGTAGTGATGGATACAAACATTTTAGTTATTTGGTTATTAATATGGTTCTTATGTGATGATTGAAAATTCATTTCTAAAATCACATTAAAGACATCTAATTAAATTATCAAGAGTCTTTCTTGAATTATAATCACACATTTCTTGATGGGGATTCATATTTATTGTATATAATAACTATTAAAAAATAAAATTATCAATATGTTATAGTTTGTGAAAACATTCATAACTTGAGAAATGAAAAAATATAAAAAGATTAATATGTGTACCTAGATCCACTTAATTTTTTTGATACACCTCACCAGTAGTGATATCATACAATATTTTCTAATCACATGGTTTAGGAGGTTTTAAGGGCATATCCACCTTATTAAATATTGTATTAAGGAATTTATTTTCATAAATCTCAATAACCTTTCATTTAAATTTTTGATGTTTGGGTGTTGAATTGAGTGGAACATTTTTTCCATTGTTTAATTTTCAATCCTCTTATTATCCATACAAAAAGAGGTACCCTTTTGGATATTCCTCCAACACATTAAATACATCCCTATTATTCAGAGGGAATTACCCTACATATTTCTCCCCCATTTTTTACTTATAGACAATTTGATTTTATTTTCCCCTTATGAATTATCATTTGATCTTCCGTGATACTCTACATTCTTTTCTCTTTAAAATGAATAATAATAGTCTCCAATTGGAATTTATATATTCATTACACTTTAAATAACCTCTTCATAACATCTATTATCTCTTATGAATAATTACTTTCAAATACATGGATTTATCCAACAATTGAATTGATTTATTTTACTCTCCTATAACGATATAAATCTAGAGCCATTCTTTCTGACCCACTTGAAGTTTAGTTTGTTTGTTTTTATGGCTTCCACCTCCTTTTAACTCCATGAATTTTCAATCCGTCTGTATGTGAAGAGTATGAGGAAACTTCATGTTTAAGAAAACTTCCTTTAATTCATCCAGTCCCATAGAGTCAACTTTATTTTTTATTTTAATATTAAAAATAGTACACCATTCTTTGGCCTCACCTTCCAAATGATAAATAGACAAGTTATCCTTATAATGTTATAAGAATTGTAGAAGGGGTAATATCATTTCAATCAAATTTATACATTACGCTACAATAAGTGAATTACTAGTGAAACTGAAGGATGGTTGATGTTATCTCATGTAATATGCGATTAAAAGATACCATTTCCATACTATTTTTGGAAGTTTAATGAGGTTTATGTCATTTATCATAAAAGTTTATAGAATATTTGGTATGATATTCACTCCATTTTTATCCCATTTGGTTTCATTTTAGGTGAATACTTTCGTTTTCCACTGAATACATTATTAACTTAGTTTCTCTTTTCTATATAGATTTCTAAATCAAAAATAAAATTAATCATCAGTAGTCAATACATAAATTATATGATCATTATAAATAATGAAATCTCGATATATTTTATTATTTGAGAGCATCACATTATATTTAAGTCATCCCAAAATTACTATTGTTCCTATCTAGATATCATTAGTTTGATTTCTCACATTTTCATTATGAAAATTAAAATACAAAATAAATCTATCATAGTAGATTAAGTAGATAATTATATTAACCAATGAATATTCCCCAATAGTGTATTTTCTTGGGATTAGTCTTAGGATAACTCATCATTTAGTAATGTGATGATAATTTCAATTCATATCCAACCCTTTTCGGGAGATTACACCTAGGTGAATCTATTTCATATCCGCATCAACTATCGAATTTATATTCATGTGGGTATTTTTTTGAAAACCACATACTCACTTATTTACCGATATTTTAGTATATAATCACATACTTAGTCACATATCTATGGCTTTCATAGAGTTAATTGAACTATAATACCATAGCTAAATAAAATAATCTACAAAAATAACTATATTAATCCTAAAATATAAATAACATATACTCATATACAAACTATGTTTCCCAAGACCCAAAATCATGAGACTAGATCTAAAAACACTTTTTATAAATAATATATTTGAATAATGTTTTTATGAACCCTCCTTTGTTTTAAAACATTACAATAGGTTAATAATTAAAAATCGTTAAAATATCCAAATATCATTAATATAAGGTTTATTTTAATTTAGGATTAGATATATAATAATCATATTTTATGATATTAGAGAACAATTTACCATATTTGAACCATGATATATCCACATCAATACCTCTCATATGTTGTACTCATATTTATAAAGAGGTATAGTGAACATAAGAAAGTGGTGTTCCCTAATTAATATTAATGGGAGACATATAAACATTTTATCAATAGTCAGATTATAAGAATATAAGGAAACCTGAGTAGGGGATGAATATCTTATTTATATAACATCAAACAATACTATTTATTCAAAAATTCTTGATAAAGGACATTTAATCAAAAATAAACCAAATAGAACATAAAAAGGGTGTGAAATATGGAAATGATAAATATGATCAATGAAGCATAATCATATGCATATAGTTTGGAAATGTAACATTCCATTGAAACCAAACACATCAAATATTATTAAAATATAAATAATAATGGAAAATTATAAAATTATGGTTAAAAATATCCCTGATTCATGTAATGAACATACAAAAGTTTCATGCTTAATGTCATGAATAAAATAAATTCAATTCATTTTTCACTAATATGAAATTTAAGACTCTTTATTCTAAAAAAATTAATGCTTCATGTTTAGTAAAACAATTCCCATTCATTATTTTGTGACCAAAAAAAATTTCATGGTTTATATTTTCAACCAAAAAAATTTCCTGAATCATGTTGTGAAAAAAATCTCCATGATACATGTTGTGAAAAAACAAAATGTTTATGATTCATATAGTGAAATAAATGCACATTCTTGAAGTTGAAAACAAAAAAAACTATTCATGATTAGTGTCCATATATCATGAGATATAAATCATAAAACAATATGTTATAGGGAATTATAGGAACGCACCTATAATTTTCCATTCACATAATTTCTAGTTAAAAGTAATAATTATATGACAATGAATCCACGGGAAAAAGGGTTTCAAAATATTTCTAAGCCTAAGCACGTAGAAAACAGTTCATTAACCAAAAATGTGATCACCATAAAATATAAATTTAAAGAGAGAACATATAAGGGATATATAAACAATTAATCCATTACAGATGAATCTTTTGAAGATTGAAGAGAATTCATTAAAATATTATTTCATTGAATCATTTCTTAATACATTCATTAAAATGACATTATTTTCAAAGAACACTACAAAATAATTTTTTTTAAGATAAAGAATAATCTTATTAAAAAATATATTTAAAAAATATATAATAAAGTGAACTTGATTAGAATAATAAAATAATTCAATATATAATGAAATATAAAAAATGTAATAAAATGGAAATGAAAATCCTTTTAAATATTTAAAAATTCCATTATTAAACCCATATTATAAAATTTATTTCAATAAATTTATTTTAAAATTTCTAAAGATGATAAAAAATATTATTGGATAAAAAATTTATTTTTTCTACTATATAAAATTTGGGAATTTATAGAAAATAAAAAAATAGATCTTGGGGGAAAATAAATTAAAATAAATTTGGAATATTCTTTACTCAATCAAATTTTCAAAATATAATAGAATTATTATAGAAGAATAAATTGTTGGGTTATATTATTTCACTATATAATATTTTTTAAATACAACATAACACCTTTATATATTAGGTAAGATCAAACATCAAAGGTTTCAGACAAATATGAGTGATTATAACCCAAGGAATTGAATTCAATCAAAAATCCATTTTATAATTTGAGGATCATGTATCCCAAAAATAATTAAAAGAGAGATAAAATTAATTGAAAATTAATTACCATGAATAAAGGGTATTTAATAATTTTACATCACAATTAAGTAGCACAAAATCCAAAAAAATAAATAAGGTGAATAATACAAAACTTGTATCAAAGAGTGTAATTTGAGATAACAACCCTTACCTTGTATTCATGCGGACTCAACAATGACATAACCACCTATATAATGAACATATCAATATTGATATATTATTTTATAACTATAATATAAATATAAAAAAATTCATAGACTTTTTTTTACAATATATTTTAAATATATTAATTTTTTATAGTTTATTTTTGTTATAATTTGTTAGATACTTCTGCTTTCTATTTCATACAAAATTCACAATGATGTTATCGATTACCTATAATTTCATTAATGTAAATTAGTCCTTGATAATTTAATTAAAAAATTTCATTTATTAATGATTATATAAATATCACTTTTATTAGGTGAATGACTTGAATACGACTTGTGAAAATTGAAATCACACTGAACTGTTTTTCGATGTCTTTAATGATAGAAAGGTGAAATATTAATAGACTTTTTATATAGTAATAACATAGTTATGGAATAATTATGAAATTTTCAATATATAATTATGAAATGATATTAAAATTATATGAAATACCATAATCATTTATGATATAATCATTAAAACATCATTTATAAAGACTGTTAAATACACCATAATGGGAATTTGTTATAATGATTTAAAGAGTAAGGGATTGTAGTTAGAAAACTAAAATTTGACATTTATAGAATATTAAACACTTCATTAAATTTATTTTTCATTGATAAATATATTTTAAGATCCATCAATGAAGGGTGGTGATGATAAATGAAATTCATAATTTGTGGAGGCGGTTGTCAACACTTATACACGATTAATGAACCCAATTCACAATGAATTTTTTGAAATACGATATATAATAAAATACCATTTCAAATTTAAAAATGTGGAAAATGAAAATGAAAATTAACATAATCCAATATTATTACCAATCACAATATATTGTGATATAAAATAAATAACATCACATTATCATGGTGGTAGTCAACACATATGTACAATAGATGTTCTTTTTTTCACAGGGGATCGAAATGATTGAATAATTTATATCCAAGAAATATAATAAATTTAAATAATAAAAATTATATATGTATCACTCTATTATGAACTATTTATGTGATTTAAGAAGTAATAATGTAAAATTAAAGTGTTTGTTAATGTAATAGTTATCATAGAAGCTTCATTTTTCACATAGAAATATCCATGAATCTGAATTAATTAAGAATATTATCAGTGAGAAAATGATAATTAATGATTGACAGTTTTTAAGGATTAAAAACATAGTATATGTCAAATATTAAATTTAAATGATAGGTGATTCCTAAAGAGGTGAAATGTAAACTTTGTATAAGTGAAGAGATGAGTAGTTTTGGAAGTAACCATTGTATTTTCTGTATTGTATATATAATTTTATATTTTAATGGAAAAAATTGAAAAATGTGTAAGGTAAAGTGTTTTTGAGAAGAAACTCCCCTCAACCAATAATCTTGGAGACATCCATGTGTGTATTAGGTCCTATTATTTTAGTTTTTTTATCTTTTACCCTAAGTTAATTTTACCTTGGTAATTGATTTTTTACCCTATCAATTTATTTTATAGATAAAAATTATAATTAAACCTTCTTAATAAATTAACCCTCTTGATTTAAATATTAAATAAATTTTAGGAAAGAAACTATAAAATATTGTGAAAATGTCATTTTTAAAAAACATAATCATTTTTTAAAATATTGAACAAATCAAATTTTTATTATTTAAAATTATATGTAAGAAACAATTCACACATATACAAATATATGGAAACAATTGATTAAATAAAGAAATGTTTGATACTTTTCGGGAAATACTAATCTAATAATCACATTGAAAGTACTAGAACACTGAAAAAACGTTTATAAAGTTGTATTTTACTTTAGTTCTTAAATTGTTTTACATTTCTTTTATAAGATAAAAGAATATTTTCAAATTTATAATGTTATTCTTTATATTCATATATGATCACATAATTGGTTTTTTAATCTTATGATTAATTATTATATAATTATAATGCCAAAAAAAATACAATTGTTTTTTGTAAATCATGATTTTCATTCATAAACCAATATTTTTAGGAAAATCTCAAAAATTCATGCTAAAGAAATATTCATATAGGGAATTAAAAATGATATATATATTTTCAAAATTAAAATATAAAATTTATAAATTATTATATCGAAATTTAATATATAATATAATGAAAACATATTTTAAATAAATAACCCATTAATAATATTAACTCATAGTAATTACATAATTTATAAATGATAAAAACAGTTAATGGATTTCCATATTAGTGTTTATTAAATATTAAATAATTTTTTTTTTAAAATATTTCTCATTTCATTTAAATTGGGTTTAATTTTTAATATGATTTTTGGAATATAATAGCAATATTCATGGTCAATAATTATAAGTCATTACAAAACATGCTCATAACCAATTGATACTCTGATTATCAAACATTTTCTATTTATGAATCAGGGAAATCTATCCTTAAGAGTTGAAAAAAATCAACAAACAATGGGTTCAAACCCTCTAACAACTAATGGAGGGATCCACATGATATATCTTATTTTTATATTCTTCTAAAGTGGAATCTAAATAGGTATTATTTCCCAGGAACCTTTATCACTCTATATGATCTATACTCAACACTAGATCATAAATACCATTATAATGGGTTATCGTCATGTCGACCATTTCGTAACACTTAAGTATAGAAGAAACATTACTCCCATCTATTAGATTTTTCTTGTTCTATATATTCCTCTAGAATCTATGCCTAAAATACCACAAGATCTTCAAGCATGGGAATACACACAACCACTTATATACATATAATTCATAAGGTATGGAGCTTTCTAGTGTAAACATTATTAATTCATCAACACATATTGGGAGAAAAAATATACACCACTAATAAAATATCTATACTATTTCATGAAATATTCTTATCACATACAAACCAGTATTATATACCAAAACCACTAACCATGCTCATGAGAAGGACCACATTATATAACAAATAGTACCCTTGTAACTCCTCTTAAAAATAGGGTACATATTTTTTTGAAAAATTACAACACAATAATCCTTCGAATCACTGACATATCAATGTATGATCATTTACACTAACTCTCACCATTTCATGGGAATTATGAGTTAATATTAAATCCGTAAAACGTTACCCTAATATCATTTACTTTTATGCTCTTATATATAAATACCACGCCTATGGTATATACAAATTCACAACTAACATGATCTAATCTATGCTCCAATCAAACCACCTCCATTCCATCTAATAATGGGTGCCTTATTTGTAAAATCATGTTTCTAGAAGACCCAATGGTCATGTTCTCTATTATTATGTTCTTATATAACCTGGATAATCACCCATGAATCGAGAATATATCTCTCACCAAATATGGAAAGAACCTATGGTTTCGGAAAATTTCACTTTCAACTAGAGGTATCCAAAACTCCTTGGTATAATAACCCTAACCCCATTCAAATATCACTGTTAGGCATATAACCACCCATAAACCCAAACATCTCTTAAATAAACAAATTCCTTTACCCCAAATAAATCATATATGATTAGCACATTGACTACTTATATGGTTTTGAATCCAAATGACTCTTCTATTATATAATATCCATGAAAAGGGGGGTTAGATCCCTATATAATTAACCAAAACTATGAAAAAAGTATTATCACCAAACATAGACCAATAACATAATCCAAAGTATCTTACTAGACCTCCCCATGTACATTAATTTGTTGAAATAGGAAACCACCAATCATGGGTTACACTCATATGTCCCACATCACTGACTCAATAATCCTATGTTGTTCTCAAGGGTCTATATGCACTCCCACCTAACAAAATGATCTGCACTCATATAGATCGTTCCCTCTAGGAAAAAACCAACTACATCTATTTCACTTAAACTACACATAAAATGACTTTAAAACCACATATATTGTCCATTATTCAATACAACATCACCTTCCAACATATAATCCTACAAGGCCATAATAACGGTAATACTGCATAGTCTATAAGATCAAGCGATAAGGAAAAGTTCCAAGAAAATAGGTTCTAATAATAGGAAAAAAACACAATAATATAATTGAATCAGGTTTACCATTAACTATATAGTATAACACACTCAATGAATTTCTTCACAATCTAGGCCCTCTCACCATATCCATCTTCCATTACCATGGTTTACAATATTCACTACCAAGGTCCACCTCCCCCCACAGGGTATATCTCAAACCCTAACTCAAGAACCCCATAACTTAGGTAATATTACCATCCCCATACACCCATACAAAAATTCAATTCATTTTCATAAGGGTTACAAATGAATATGTTCAATAAGGATTTCATTAATTAACAGTTCATTATCATTATTTGTTTACCAATAAATTTCACAGTTTAATACGATTCACAATATTTTAATTATAGTATTTACAATCATCCATTCCATGGTTTGTCAATAAACACTTAAAAATTATCAATGATAGATTAAATAAGGTTTTAGTCAAACTAACTAACGAAATATTCCTTATTAGCTACCTATTGAATCCTTTATTAATCATGACCATCCTTAATCTATTTGAATCTACCTATATATCAAGGTAACATTCCATTAATTTTTCAAAAAATATGTAACCATTATTTTATATATGAAAATAACAAATAAAATGATGCATACAATTAATATAAAAAACCACCCTTTTACCAATAATAAAAATAAATCATAGGTAGATATATATTACGAAAATAAATCACAGTCTAACATAAAACCCAAAAAAAATTGTATACCAAGGTAGCATATAGATTTTAAATAAATTATATTTTCATAGAATGATGAAATAATTCAAAAACCTTATCCTTCCAAACTTTTCCAAGGGAAAAAATACCATGAATTATTTTTTCATATGTCAATTGTATCATCTACGGAGAAAATAAAATATAATTTTAACAAATAATTCTATGAATAAAAATTCATATCCCTAGAATGGTGTTTTTCTCCCCTATGTGTGGGTTAGTCACTCCCAAGAATGATCTCATGTCAATGTTCATCCATGATCCTAGTCTCATGTCTACCACTCCCAAATAGTTAGAAAATATAACAATTCTATGATAAAATTTTGGAATACCTCTCCCAATATTACAAATAGAAATATCTAGAATGATAGTGCTATATGACCTCAAACATATCCCCCATATGCCAGTGCCTTCCAACTAGTAGTGAGTGTCTATAAAGATATAATGGGGTGATTATACCATATAGTAAGAATATCAAATGAATATAAAATTATAGACAATGTAATACCCATTCCTTATATTCATCAAATATATGATAAGGAATGTGGAAAAATACCTACTGTATTGAAATGTTACATTGGAGAGTAATCCAAACTTTTCATAACTAATCCCTAGTAGGTGGATCATATGTAGTAATACCAAAAATCTAAAATATAACTATAACGACCCATAATATACCGACATTGTTAATAATTTTCAATTGAATCATAATTATTATAACATATAAAAAAACATTGATAGGGCCTTATATGTATAGAGTCTGTAGAAAATGGGAAAGATAAACAACTCATTTATAAAGCATCTACATTGTCCCACATTTATTTAATCATATCTAGAGTCCCTTTTGGCATATCCTATTTAATACCCTACTTCCTGACTATGGGAAAATAAAACATAAAAAAAGTATGAGATCAAATTATCAGTAAGGGTAAACAAAGGAAATATCAATCATATCTTATTCATAAGAACATAACATTTAGAAAATATTAACCGAAAAAAGTGATCATAATATCATAACATGGGATAAATCATAGTTGTGAAAAGTAATCCCAATGGTAATAAAATATAACATTAAACATTTTGTCATACACACATAATCAAATAAAATCAATTCTTATTAGTCAAGACTCATTTCCAAGACTATATTAGTGGACAAAGTCCATTTCTGAACTCTGTTCACTCATCATTTCATTCCTGCATCACTGAACCGGATTAACTTATCGTTCCAGTCATGTCTATATCATGAGATATAAATCTATACCCAATGAATTGGAGGGAGATATAGGTCCCACCAATCTTATAATGAAACCATTCTTATGTGTGCCACAAATTCATAATTCATATATCATAGCATGACCCATGTAATAAAAAAGGAATTCTAAAACATCATGCCAGCATAACATAAAGCATATAAGATAAAAGGACATAATTACATCACAACATAATAAAATCAATGTTAAAATAGGGATAGAAATATAACCCTATATTATCTTATATGGAAAATAATTTTGATAAAACACTTGAACTCCATTCTTGAGGAAAATATCCTTTCTACTTCCAAAACATTATTCCTTTCATAACATGTAATAACATTTTAATCTAAAAGAAGTTAATTAAAAATAAACTTTAAAACTTTTAAATGATGCTTCATGGAAATAATGTTCTATGGATTCATTAACATTCATTCAGGATGTATAAGTTGAAAAACATTCTTCTCATACTTTGGCCGAAAAAGTCAAAAAATATCTCGTACTAAAAACGACAAAAGATTCATTTCATATATTTTACTAAAAATTCACCAATAGGTAAAATTGGATTTAAACAATTGTAATAAGATATAAATAATATTAAAAATTGAGGAAACATGGATGTGGATGATAAATATGCCCCAGTAAATTTTGAAGTACAAACAATCTCTGATAAATTTGAGATTATGAGATTTTCCTTTACCTTAGGTCTGATATGCACCATACGTAACTGAATGTCCTGTATAATGATTTAAATAATGTCATATACTTTTTAAAGAATCATATTCATTGTTATTATATCATACATGGTCATATTATTACCTTCTTATTAGTAATATTTCATTTCTACATGTTATTTGGGTGTTCATTGCTTTATGTTCTTATGCATGTCTTGTCGAATAATTTCTTATTCCTGTTTTTAGGTTATAGATACCTTATATACATAATGTTAGTAGTTTAATATATATCATATTTATTCATTAAATTCATTTATATAATAATTATTCAATGAAGATCATGTAGAACGAGTCGCATCACATAGTGGAGACGGTAGGCCTTACGTACGCACGAGCGATGATATCGTTCCCATAACTATGGAATGGTATTGGAGTGGAAGATGGAATGTCTCAGAATTAGTATCATGTCATAATAATAATATATAGTTATTCTTTATAGCATTATTCTCATCCATGTATGGTGGTGGTGGAAAACAGATTACACCACGACGTGGAGACAATATTTCGTAAGTACACATGCATGGTGATTTCATTTTCCATAGGATGGATAGAAGGTGAAATAGGGTTTGTTTAATATTTATAATAACATATCAGTGTATTAGTGATACTGATGTTATTAATTTATGATGAAACCAATAAATGAGACTAAGTAGAATAAGAAATAAATTTGAAAGAATCGTTAAAGGATATTACCTCTTCTTTGATGCGCCTCTTCTTAACCTACTCTTAGGGCACAAAAGATGGTCTTTGAAGAAGACCAAGACCTCTAGAATGTTTCCAAAAATGTGGAGAAGATAAATTGTCAGGGGTTGGCCGTGATTGAATGCGGAATGTGGAGTGAGGAGGAGAGGGAGGAGGTGCCCATTTATAAGGGAAGTGAGTGGAACTTTTGGAATTATAAGAAATATTAATTTATAAATAATTCCAACCCCACATAAAAACCTCCATAAAAAGACTCAATTCGAAGAACAGATGAGATAGGGTTGTAATCTCATCAACCAATAAAATTTAGACGAGGTGTGAATTTATTTTATACCTTATCAAATTGATTTATCCTTATTTATTCTATTTAATTTATTTGTGGTAATAATATTCTTAACTTTAAATTGATATAAATAATTACTTATGAGATTTTAATTATCCATAATTAGATACTTTAGGACATTATAGACCACATAAATTTAAATTTTTTATTTTTAAATATTTTTATGATTTTTAATCAATTTTATAATATGTTATTTTTATAAAAGAACAATAGTGTGAATTTTGACAGAATTCATTTATTAGAATTTAAATAAAATATAAATAGAGTATATATTCAAAAAAAATTTAAATATATTAATAACATTTCATATATAGCTATAAAATTAGTGGATCACATTAAATAGTTCATTTAATATTTATTTTAAAAATTTAAAAACCATTTATTTGACATTTCAAACAATAAAATGATTTCAACCTCACTATTGTGTCACCATTAATGATAATTATTTAATCCCTAAAAACTGTAAATAAATTCACATGATTTAGATAATTTTATTATCTATCTAGATACTATTCATGTTCAATGTTTCTTGATGTTTATCACTAAATTAAAATTATTATACTTATAAGATTTAAGAGAGTGACATGTTGTCACTTTCTTTGGTTTTAAAAATAATTAAATTATTTTCATGGTCAAAAGTCCATATAGTTAATATATTCTGACCCATAGGTGATATGGGTCGATTCCTACTCATCCAATAGAATTTGGATGGTGTTAGGGTAATTTTTTAATCATAAATTTACACTTAATTACCAAATTTACCTTCAACTGCAGCAAATAAAAATTACCGTAGTAACTATTCATAATATAAAAATGAAAGTAACCTATTAAAATAATTTGGAACTACTGAATTCAAATATAGAATACATTTTTCTAAATTCACAACACATAAGTTTCAGAAATTAATTTAAAATTAATCTCAGTGTTAAGAAAACGATTTTTAAAAGTAAAAACATTGCCAATGATTGAAATGTTTTTACCAATGAATTCAATGTAAAATTAATAGAAATGATATAAATTATATTAAATGGTAAAAATATATTATAGTTTCACTTTAAAACCATTCAATATTATAATTTAACCATATAAACTATTGTGATGAAAAATGTTGTTTTTAATTAAAATATAGTGTGTTTTTACTGTTCATTAAAATATGAAAGTTATCAGAATAATATGAAAAAATTATCCAAAGTAAATTTCTATATCCTGACTCCAAAGAGGAATTTTATTTTGTCAAATTGAACTTATAAACCTGTCAAAAACTAGATTTAAAGTGTGTGCGCAATCAAAAGGTGGGAAAACTGCATTTTTTTAAAAATACATATTTTACCCGAAAAAATAATTTTGTTCACATACCCAGTTTTAGAAAATGTGTAAGATTAATAATAGTGTTACAAATGTAGTTAATACTTTTCATAATGGATAGACTATAATAATATTATAACAATATATCATTGTTTATTGAAACTCGATATTGCGAACTACACAGATTATCGAGGAAGGTCGTGATTGGTTGTAATGCAAGTCCAGGTAGTGTTGTGTGTAGTGAAAGATTTGTTTGGTGTTGAGTATAACATAAGACATAAAAAATTATATATTTCTCATAAAATCTCTAGGTGTTACATTATACCCCCCTTAAAAAGAATTTTTCCCTCGAAATTCATCACTTCTTAACAAACAGATGAAGATACATCTCCCTCATCATATCCTCTAGTTCCCATGTATGTTATTCTAATTGATTGTTCCTACATAAAACATTAACCATGAAAATGGTCTTGTTTCGCAGAACTTTTTTTCTACGGTCCAGAATATCTATCGGCTATTCTTCATATGAATGATCTTTCTCCAGCAGTACAACTTCTGAGTTTAGTACATGTGAAGGATTATGAATGTACTTTCTCAGAAGAGATACATGGAATACATCATGAACATGAGAGAGATTTGGTGGAAGCGCCAATCGGTAAGCTACCCTCCCAAAATGATCCAATATCTCAAAAGGACCAATATAACTAAGGCTCAGCTTGACCTTATTTCCAAATCACATTACTCTCTCCCAAGGAGATATCCGTAAGAACACTTTATCGCCAACTTCAATCTCTAGGTCTTTTCTTCGGTTATCGGCCTAAAATTTTTGTAGACTCTGAGCTTATCTTATGTTTTGTTGAATAGATTGTACCTTTTCTACCATCTCATCAACAAGATCAGGTCCTAATATCTTTCTTTCCCCAACTTCATCCCAGCATGTTAGATTTTGTAATTTCCTTCCATAGAGAGCTTCATAAGGAACCACATGAATACTAGAGTGAAAGAAATTATTATAAGAAAATTCCCCCAAAGTTAGGTATTGATCCCAAGCACCTTTGAAATCCATAGAGCAAGCTCTCAATATGTCTTCTAGAGTTTGAATTTTCTTCTAAGACTGATCTCCTGTCTGAGGATGATATATTGTGCTGAAACTCAACTCTGTATCTAGAGTATACTGAAGAATTCTCCAAAACATTGAGGTAAACCTCAGATCCCGATCAGATATAATAGAAAGTTTTACTCCATGCAATCTTACCACTTCTTTCACATATATCCTGGAATGCTGATCAAGAGAGATAACTTCTCCAATATCAAAGAAGTGTACCAACATCATAAGACGATCATCTATAACCCAGATAACATTATTGTCTTTGGATGTTTCAGGAAGTCCTGTGACAAAGTCCATAGTGATGTTTTCCCATTTCCATTCTGTTATGTGTAATGGTTGTAACATCCCCTTATACTTCTGTCTCTAATCTATAACATGCTGACAAACCCAGCATCAAGAGACATATTCAACAACATCTCTTTTCATGCCATCCCACCAGAAGTACTTATTCAGGTCCCTATACATCTTCCTACATCCAGGGTGAATAGAGAATGAAGAACTATGTGCCTCATCCAATATTTCCATATTTTATTATGGGATTGGAGGAACACAAACCCAATTCCTGAACCTTATTATGTCATCACAATCAATGTTAAATTCAGGAACCTTTCTCACCATCATTAGTAACTCTAAATCTTCATTATGTTCCTCTTTAATCTTCATATGTATATATGGTTGAACATTTATTTGAGAAAGATAATATTTTTCCCCTTCAATTATAATTCCAAGATCCATCCTTTGTAAATACATAAATATTGGATCTTTTGTGATCCACATCCTTGAAAAGCTAGCGTGGTCTTATCGACATAATGTGTCTGCCACCTTGTTTTCATTCACAGGGTGATAATGAATTGAGCAGTCGTAATCATTAATCAGCTCCAACCATCTTCTTTGATGCATATTCATCTCCTTATGTGTGAAAATATACATTAAATGTTAACGATCGGTATAAATATCACACCTTTCACCAAAAATATAATGCCGCCAAATCATTAATGAAATGATTACCGTAGCTAATTCCAAATCATGAGTTGGGTAAGTTTGCTCATGGATTTTCAACTGTCCTTAGTCATAAGCTATCACCATATCATTTTGAATGAGAACACACCTGAATCCCTTCTTGGATGCAACATTGTAGATCAAAAACCGTTCTCTACTACAAGGTAGTGTGAGCACAGGATCACTGGATAACCTTATTTTCATCTCCTTGAAATTATCTTCACACTATTATGTCCACATGAACATAACTACTTTTCCAGTCAACCTGGTCAGTGGATTAGATAATCGTGAAAACAAATTCACAAAACGTTGTTAATATCCAACCAAGCCATGAAAACATCAGATCTTTGTTACTATTGTTGGTCTCTTCCATCTTTTGATAACCTTTGTTTTTTCTAGATCCACAGATATCACCTCTTTTGAAATTATGTGACCAGAAAATGAATCTTTTTGATGCCAAAATTCTCACTTGGTAAATTTGGCATAAATATTCTCCTTTCTCAGGGTCTTTAATACAATTCTCATGTGATCTTCATTTTCATCCTTTCCCTTTGAATAGACAATAATATTATCTATAAAGTCTACCAAAAAACGATCAAGATAGCCTCTAAAGACTCAATTCATCAGATCCATGATGATAGGAGGGGCATTAGTAAGACCAAATGGAATCATTATAAATTCATAGTGTCCATACCTTGTACAGAATGCCATCATTGGTATATCTTCTTTTCTGACCCTTAATTTATGATACCCTAAACGAAGATCAATCATGGAAATGTATTGAGCTCTGCGTAGTTGCTCAAATGACTCATCAACGTGCGGGAGAGGATACTTGTTCTTGATAGTGATCTTTTTAGGTTCTAGATAATCAATGAAATGTCTTATTGATCCATATTTCTTATTCAAAAAGTGAATAGGTGCTCCCCAAGGTGACACACTAGGGCGTATGAATCCCTTATCAATATTCTCTTAGAGTTGCTTCTTCAATTCTTGCAACTCAATTGAGGATATTATATAAGGTGTCTTTGAAATGGGCATAGCACCCGATACGAGTTCTATTGAAAAGTCAACTTCATGATCTGGTGGAAGACCTGGCAATTCCTCTATAAATACATCATCAAACTCCCATACAATGGGAATATTCTTAATCGTGAGTTTCTCTCCAACCATTTGAGATAAATAACCTTCATTTATTGGAATCAAGACCCATAAGATGGTATAAATTTCCACTGGAAGTTTATATTCATCCTTGCATCAATAGATGATCATAGATTGATCAGGAATATAAAATGTGACTTCCCTTCTTTTTCCAGTCGATATGAGCTCCATATAAGGAAATCCAATCTATGCCAAGATTCAAATCAAATTCTACTATAGGAAGGATCAATTGATTTACAGGAAGCACTTTCCCAAAAACATCAATTAGAGAAGAATTATAAACATTTGATACACACATTGTGCCATTAAGAGTTGTCATAGCTACCTCAACATCTAATTATTGAGGTAGTACGACGATACCCTTATAAAATTCTTCAGAAATAAAAGAGTGGGTGGATCCAGAGTCATATAAAAAAATTTCTACTTTAGACTAGATGGTAAGTGTACCTTTCACCACTATATTATCATACTTCATGTCACCAATAGATATTTCATGTGCCTTTCCTTTGTATTTGGCCTTAAGAGTTTCTTGATGTCGATCATCATCAACAACCCATAGATTAGGGAATTGGTTAGCATAATTCCCCTTTTACTTGCACTTGTAACATTGAAGTGTAAGAGGTGCATTCTATGTAGACTTTTCTATGTTCGCATCAATAGACATCTTTTTCCCATCATTCCGGCATTCAAATTCCCGATGACCTTATTTTCCATATTTTAAACATTTAATTGTCCCTTTAAGACAATTCCCTCAATGTTTGTTTTCCACAATTTGAGCATAAGAGAAAACTCATCTTCTTTTCATTGTAGTCTTTAGATTTCCCTGTGAATTACATTTTCCTCTTATTATCAAACCCATATGAGTGATGGGTTACTCCAATATATATCTCAACCTTGAGATCAAATCATAAAATTTCCTCATTTCTATTGAAGTCCCTTATAGCTAACACCCTTTGAAGACTTGGTTTTAAGCCACTAAATAATTGATCGATCTTACTCTCATGTTGGACAATAATTCCAGAAGCATACCTTGCATGTCTTGTAAAGTTTGCTTCATAGGTACCAACCGATTCATCAACCTTTTTCTTCAGTTCAAGAAACTCCTTCTCCATATTTCTTTGAAGAATATGAGGTAATTACTTATTGAATAATAAGTTCTTGAAATCATCCCATTCCATGGACTCAATTTCATCTCTTTGCCTCGTATTCTTGATAAGATTTCACCATTGATCAGCTTCACATTCCAAACAATATACTCATAAGATGCTTTTATCATGTTCACAACATTGCAGGATTGAAAATATATATTCAGTGGTACTAATTCATTGTTCAGAAACTAATGGATCAGAAGACCCGCCGAATGAAGGTGGACGCTTCCTCATGATGGATTTAATATAATTTTTCTCCTTCCTTTGCTCGTTTGGAATTCATGCATGATTCATAGCTTGAGAAAGTTTTGTGAGCATGGTTACAGGATTTTTTATTCCATCTCCTATATCATTTTGTTGCTCATGGGGACAATCATTTCATTTCCCATCGCATTCAGCATTAACATAGCTCCTTCAGGTTCTATCCATTGACTAAAACCAATAAGCATAGTGTGAGAAAAAATAATCATAATAGGAAAACCACATAATCAAGAATAAAATTTTACACATAAGGTCTTATCATATTTTATTCATGTACATTTATAAAACAATAATATTGTGTTCTATTCTTAGACATATCCTTAGGGTTATTACTAAGGCTTTCACATCCTAGTTTCCAAAGGTTGACTATACCTTTCCTCTGATACCAACTATAATGACCCATACTTTACATACGTTGTTATTATTTCAGAATTTAGGAATACTTATTATAATATATAAAAAAACCCTGATTGGACTGTATAGGTATAACGTTTTTAGAAACTGGGAAACATGAACAACTGGTTCATAAAGCATATACATTGTCTCCCATTTATTTAATCATCTCTAGAGTCCCTTTTGGGATATCGTACATAATACACTTATTCATGACCTGGGGAAATGAAAACATACAAAAAGTGTGAGCTAAAATGATCAGTAAGGGTAAACAAAGGAAATTTCAATCATTTCCTATTCATAATAACATTACATTTTAAAAATCATAACCTGCAAAAGTGATTATAATAACATAACATGGGATAAATCATAGTAGTGAAATTTAATCCCAATGATCATAATATATAACATGAAACTTTTTTTCATACCCATATAATCATAGAAAATCATTTCTTATTAGTCAAGACTCATTTCCATGACTATCTTAGTGGACAAAGTCCATTTATGATCCGATTTCACTCCTCATTTCAGTCATGTATCACTGAACTGGATTAACTTTTCATTCCATCCATGTCTATATAATGAGATATTAATCTTTATCCAATGCATTGGAGGGAGGTATAGGACCCACCCATCTTATAATGAAACCATTCTTATGTGTTCCACAAAATCATAAATCATATATCATAGCAAGACACATTTAATAAAAATGGGATTCTTAAGCCTAATGTCATCATAATATTAACCATATAATGTAAAAGGACATAATTCAATCATAAAATAACCAAATAAATGTAAAAATAGGTATAGAAACATAACCCTATATAATTTTATATGTAAAACCATTTTGATAAAACACTTGAACTCCATTATTGATGAAAATATCTTTTCTACTTCAAAAACATTTTCCCTTTCTTAACATGTCATAAAAATTTAAACTAAAATAAGTTAATTAAAAATGAACTCGAAAACTTTTAAAGGATGATTCATATAAATAATGTTCTATGAAATCATAAAAATCCATTCATGCCGTATAAGTTAAAAAAACATTCTTCACGTACTTTGGCCGAAAATGTCAAAAAGTATCTCGTACTGAAAACGACATCATATTCCATTCATATATTTTACTAAAATGTCACCAATAGGGAAAATTGGATTTAAACAACTTTAAGAGGATAGAAATAATATAACATATTGAGGAAACATGGATGTGGATGATAAATATTCCCCGGTAAATTCTGAAGTATAAACAATCTCTGATAAAAAATGAGATTGTGAGATTTTCCCTTACCCTTGGTCCGATATTCTTCGTACGTATACGAACCTCCTATATAATAATTTAAATAAGGTCATTTACTTATTAATGAAACATATTTAATGTTATGATATCATACATGGTAATATTCTGATCTTATTATTAGAAATATTTCATTGATACTTGTTATTCTGGTGTTCAATGCTTTTTGTTCCTATGCATGTCTGGTCAAATAAATTCTTATTCCTATTGTTAGGTTTTAGATACCTTTTTTACATAATTTTATTAGTGTATTATATATAATATTTAATCATTCAATTCATTTATATAATCATTATTCAATGAAGATCATGTAGAACAAGTCTCATCACATCGTGGAGACGATAGGCCGTACGCACGCACGAGCAATGATATCGTTCCCATAACTATTGAATGGTATTGGAGTGAAATATGGAATGTATAAGAATTATTATCATATTATAATAATCATATATGGTTATTTTTTGCACCATTATTCCCATCCAAGTAAGGTGGTGGTGGAAAACAGATTACACCACGACCTAGAGACGGTATTCTGTACTTATGCACGCGCGGTGATTTCATTTTCCATAGGATAGATAGAAGGTGAAATATGGTTTGTTTCATATTTTTAATTACATATCATTATATGATTTATACTTATGTTATTAATTTATGATGAATCAAATAAATAAAAAGAAGAATAAAACGAAATCAATTGGATAGAATCGGTAAAGGATATTACCACTTCTTTGATGCGCCTCTTCTTAACCTCCTATTAGGCACTAAAGTTGGTCTCTGATGAAGACGAGGACCACTATTATGTTTATATGGAAGTGTAGAAGAAAAATTTGCAGTGGTTTGCCTAGAATTAAGGTTCAATGTGGTGTGAGGAGGAGAGGGAGGAGGTTCCCTTTTATAAGGGTGGAGAGGGGCATCTTTGGAATTATAAGAAATATTAATTTATAATAAATTCCAAACCCACATAAATACCTCCAAAAATGACTAAATTGGAAGATGAGATGTGATATGGTTGTATACTCATCAACCAATAAAATTTAGACATGTTATTAATTTATTTTAAAACTTATCAAATTGATGTATCCTAATTTAATATATCTAATTTTATTTGTGGTAATAATATTCTAAATTTCAAATTGATATAAATAATTACATATGTGTCATGAATTATCTATAATTAGATACTTTATGAAATTTTGGATCATATCAATTTAAATTTTTAATTTTTAAATAATCTAATGATTTTTAAACAATATTATAATATGTTATTATTATAAAATAACAATAATGTAAATTTTGACAGTATTAATTTATTTGAATTTAAATAAATTCTCCATAGAGGATATATTAGAAATTAAAGCTTTAATATATTAATAACATGTCATATTTATATATAAAATAATTGGAGAACATTAAATAGTTCATATCATATTTATTTTAATATTTTTAAAACCATTTCTTTGATATTTGAATGAATAAAATAATTTCAACATCACTATTGTGTCACCTTTAATGATAATTATTTAAACCTCTAAAAATTATAAATAAATTCACAAAATTTAGATAATTTTATTGGATTTCTTGAGACTATTCATTTTCGAAGATTCGTGTAGTTTATCACTAAATTAAAATTATTAAACTTATAATATTTAAGAGAGTGACATGTTGTCACTTTGTTTGGTTTTAATAATAATTAAATTATTTTTATGGTAAAAAGTCCATAAAATTAATATATTCCGACCCTTATGTGGTATGGGTATACTTTTAGCCATCCAATAGATTTTTTTAGGTGTTTGGGTAATTTTATAATATTATTTTTACCCTTAATTACTTTATTTACCTTCCACTATAGTAAATAAAAATTACCATTGTTACTATTCATAATATAAAAAAAAGTAACCTATAAACAGAATTTGGACCTACTAAATTCAAATATGGAAACCATTTTTTCAAAATTCAAAACACAGAAGTTGTAGTAATTAATTTAAAATTAATCCCATTGAAAAAAAACGGGTTTTAAATGTTAAAACATTGCCAAAGATTGAAATGTTTTTACCTATGAAATCAATGTAAAATTAATGGTAATGACATAAATTATATTAAATGGTAAAAATATATTATATATTTATTTCAAAACCATTCAGTATTATAATTTAACTATATAAACTATTGAGATGAGAAAAGATGGTTTTAATTAAAATATAGTGTGTTTTTACTATTCATTAAAATATAAAAGTTGTCCAAATAATATGAAAATTTTATCCAAAGTAAATTTATATATCCTGATTCTAAATAAGAATTTTATTTTACCAAGTTGAACTTATAAACGTATCAGAAACTTTATTTAAAGTGGGTGCGCCATCAAAATGAAGGAAAACTGCATTTTTTTTAAAATACATATTTTCCATGAATTTTTTTTTGTTCACATACCATGTTTTAGAAAATGTGTAAGTTAAATAATAATGTTCATAATGTAGTTAATACTATTTATAATGGATATTCCATAATTATATTATAACAATATATCGTTGTTTACTGAAACCTGGTATTGCGTACTACACACGCTATCGAGGAAGGTCATGATTGCGTGTAACAAAAGCCAAGATAGTGCAGTGTGTAGGGAAATATTTGTTTGGTGTTTTGTATAACATAAGACATAAAAATATATACATTTCTCATAAAACCTCACAGTGTTACCAAAACTCAACTTGAGAACATCGAAAATTGTTCGCAAGTCAAGCCTGGTCCCATCATACATATCCACTTGAAGAATGTTACACCAAAAATCAACATGACACTGTTATTAAAATACTATTTCATATGACTTAATAATAATATCATATCGAGTAACCATTTTCCATAGATATGTGACAATTATTTGTGTGAAAAATAAGTTGGGCACCACCAATGATGTCCCTAATATAATGAGCCCATATAACAATTGAAATAGTCATCGATATAATTTTTAAAATAATTATCTAAAAGTAAAAAAAACATCCTAACTCATGAAATGAGGTGACACATATGGTTAGAACTACCCACTCAACATGTGTCACTATATCTATAGTATGTGATGGATCTTAGAATTTAAAGTGGATCAATAGATAATGTCCCTGGAAACAAATAATGAAAACACAAATATATATATGTGGGCTCAACCACGAATTGACATTTCATCATGGAATCAAAAATCATTGAAATTATTCTATAAAAATATCCTCAGTATATACCAAGAATATATAAGGAATAAAAAATTGGAAATCTATAAACTGAATAAATGAAATCAAGATTTTAAGGCATTGATAGTGACAAATTTACCAAAATTATGGCCCACACCCATGGAATTTCATCTTGTATAATCAAGATTAATCTAGGGAGATCATCTCATGACATTCATAAGGGTACTCTAAGGGAATCAGCCTCAGTAATTCATAGAAATCTATACAAATGGAATAAACCAAATTCAAGGAGGAGATTCCTCAAGAGATTCACATTAATGAATCAATGAGGAATCTAATATATCTTATATAATTTCATATCTTTGTATATACATGAATCCAAGGATGCATCACCCCTATGTATTCATGTGATCCTCTTAGTAAAATCATTCATCACTAAAGAAATTCCACAAATTTTATATCCCAAAATAATTCCTGGGGATGAAACCCTTAACAGTATACCCATATCATATCCAAAAATAAATCAAAATATTGGATCCTAATGAATTAAGCACATAAAAATAATTTACAAAATGATAACTCAATTAACAATCCATTATTAAAAAATAGAGGATTTGCATCAAAAAATCCCAAGGTCCACTTAATATTACAATTCTTTGAAGTATAAAAACCTCAACAAGCATAATAATTATATCTAATTTCATAAAATAATATCATTTTTTGTTCTTAAAATCACTCTGATTTTTCAAGGATTAATTAAATAATATTTTAATCACAATATAGAAAGGAAAATATTTAATTCGATGATTGATGGAACTGTATTTAACAAACACAAACATTTATATATTAATGTCAATTCAAATTTTTATTACATACCTTATAACATTTATAACCCATTTTATAATAATGATATATAATTTTAATCAAATTTTTGAAATTTGATAATCACATCCCATTACATAATAACTTCATCATGATTTATCATTAACATATAAATAATTTAATTTGAAATAAAAAAATTATCATTTGAAAAATATCAACACAATTTTTTCATGGGATTTACTATTTCACTTTACTAACCCCATATCAAAATGTGACCTCCTGACTTTGATTTAGGGTTAGAAAAATTTATGTTTTATATATTTTCTATTATATTCTTGTTCATATCTAATGTGGGTTTTTCTGATATTGTTCTTCATGTCTAAAAGTATCATTAATCAATAGTTTAAGAGTTATTTTGATGATTAGTTTAGTGGTGGATGTAAAATTGAATAGCCTAGGTGGGGAATTAATAAAAGATTACATTTTTTTCTAGACCCCATTAGAATATTGGAGGCTAGTCATCATATCACTACTGGTGTCGTCGATTGTCCAGTGAGGCACACTATATTTTTGATGCCCCTAGTCTGAGGGTAAAATTAATGAACCTTGATATATATTAATTCCACATGTTCTAAGTCCCTTTAAAATACAATATAAAACATATCCCCCACCCCCATTTTTAATATTAGGCATGTTCTCTTTCCATGAGACTCTCCCATTTTCCCCCTAAGACTGTTCTGCTCTTGGAGATCAGAAGAATCCATGGAAGGTGATATTTATTTATATTTATGGAAAATAATTATTCTATTATGTAAAATTAGAATGGATCTATGATGTATACAAGGTTCCTTTGATGATATGATAATAAATTATACCATTGTGTGTTGAATAGAGGAAGATATTTCTATTTGAGGACATTTCATGGTGAAATCAATATCTAACTATGAATAATAGAATTCAGTTAGTGATAGTTATTTAATCAACATTAAAAACCTATTTATGATGGATAAATGATAACGTTACATTGATATATTGATGTTTTTAGATTGGTGTAAGAATATATTCTTCATTTAAAACACCAATCAACTAGAGATAAATATTTAAATAATTGTGGTCATTTGTAGGAATTTCATATAGAACAATCATTGTCAGATCTTATTCATCAATATTAAAATATTTTAAACTGATAGATTGATTATGAATTGATGATCATTATCTTGTCATGATACCATCATATATAATTGAAAAAAAATTCATGATCCATTATTTAATGGAATATGTATTATTTAAATTGGAATAGTTTCCTTCGACATACCTCACAATTGAAACCATTGATGGACTTTGTAAAGTATGTGATTATATAATCTCTTTTTTCAAATTATTTCTTATTATCCATTATAAAACTCTTCCTCAAAAAACATTGACCTTATTTATGAATCCTTAATGTGTGATGTTTTTCAAAATGTGTTTATGCATGCTTAAATCATAGATCTACGAAGAACCATGGAGTTCGTCATCTACAAACCCAAGGTAGGAATATCCTTATAATTTGGGTCCCTCATATACATTTATTTACAAGTTAATATTTATTTTTTGTCAATTATTTTTGTTCTTGATTTATGGTGATTTATTGTCGAGGTGTATGTTATTGTGTGTCCCATGTATGATCTTTGTTTCTATGAAAATCACTAGATTAATTTTTAGCCTTCTGGATGTTGATCAAATGTTTTTATATGATTCTAATGTACTTATGACAATGTCATGTTATTCTTGTTATATCACGCTCTACCATTTGTTTGTTATAATTTTGATACACACTTTTATATAATGAAATTTAAACAATTTTTAATGTTTTAAAATCCATTTTAATCAGTATTCCTAGGTACATAATTATTTATTGGAAATGATTTAAATTGAAATGAAATACCTAATATAAAATTAAATTATTTTAAATGATGAAGATAAATTTTTATAATTTAATCATGAAATTATTGATGATATTTTCTAAGAGATGTAAATATTATAAAGTTAAAAAAATTCAAATCTAATATCCCACAATTCAATGGACCCCAAGCCTCATAGCCTTACAAATAAGGGCCTTATATTCAAGCCTCCTAACCTTACAAATAAGGGCCTTATATCCATGCATCCCTTCATAGATATCCTTTCAAGAGATAGGGAGGAGAATGAGCCATGTAGAGATGAGCCTTCATAGTATGTGGCCAAGGCTAGTGTGGGCCAGACGTGTTGGAATGAACCATATATGCATGTGAGGTTTACTAGGAGTCCATCCCCATAGTAGGTGTTCTGAGATGCGTCCAACATTGGATTTATTGTATTCATGTACTCACACATGATAGAATTTTATGTGTAATGAATATACATCGAAACTATTCAATTGTTTACAAAAACCCCATTATTCCATGATTCATACATTCACCCCACCTCATAAATTTCCCTCACCAAACCGTCACTTCTATATGACTCCTTCTTCAAAATATTTCACCATAACACAATCTACTTATAAGGCCCCAGCCTTAAACCTTACTTAATATTGATTTACATCAAGAATACACGTTGAAGATCTTTTCAGGTTTAGAGTTTTAGATAATTAGATCATAAAACATGCATTACATTCTACATTTAAACAAAGTGGTTACATAAAATATAGTACTCATTTTGATCATCAACGGAAACATATTTATTATAAAACATGGATTATTTCTTGACACTATCATCACATCATGTACCATTCCCTTGACCTGTGAAAAACATTTCAAAAACTTGGGATAAGAATAAAATGCTCAGTAAGGGATATAAAAGTACGAAATGAAAACATTAGTCCATGCATGAAATAATACATTACTCATAAAACATAATCACATACCTCATCAAATAATGAATAAATCATAGAAATCATATGACATAAAGGTTACTTGAGGCATTCATAACATTCTTACGTAGGGAGTAACCCTCTTGGTTACGTTTGGAATACCCATCACAGTATATTACCTAAATCTCTTCGGAGAAACCTTAATGTTTAACTCCTTCACGTTTCCCAATGCATTAGAGAGCTATATCGGGCTCACCTGCCCTTAGTTTATCATGTAACCACCCGTCTTCATAACAATTACCAAGAACCATAACATAATTGGATCACATAAAACATGCATAATGGAAACATAACATTTACTCTTTTCAATCACAAGATATAAATACAACACATTGATATAAAAACATTATGAAAACCATTTTCAATACCAAAATAAAAGTAAAATAACATGGTATTTATTTTTCATTCAAAAAAAGTTATGGATTGTAGAGGAATCCTAAACTCATATAATGGTCACAGCGGCGGAGAAGTCATTGTCGCCACATACGTACGACCAAAAAATTCCTTTTGTCATTTAGTAAAACGCTTCATATAAATAAGATTACTTTTGAATAAACATAAATGTCAAAGGGGTTTATACACTTCATAAAATAAATCTCTGTATAAAACAAAATATGCCTCAATTAATGGATATTGAGACGAAGTCCCATTCAAAGACGGTATCCTCAGATTAAGGATAAATCAATTGCGTAATTATGTGTGAAAAATGAATACACCAAATATATGTGGATATTGAGTGTAAAACAATCAGCTATCATTCACACATATTAATAGAACTACATATTAAAGGGGTACAATTTTATCTCAAAGAATCAAAATTGGGTTAAGATGATCCCTTGCAAAAATTCGACAGCCTAACGGCATCACTTCAAACATCAGAAAATGAGTTGATGAGAGATAAAAAGGATATATAATCACTTGGACATAATATTTACATCAAAAAGGATATAGAAGAACATATCCCAACATTACAATATGTAAATTAAAAGACACCACAAAATAAGTCTTTAAAAAGAGGAGGGTGAAAGGTTCCGTTACCGACTTGGGTATCTTTCGAAACATACACCCCATGAAATAAGGACAATACAACATTGATGTAAATACTCATAAACGAAATTATATTACACAAAGAGTAGAATAATGGGCATTATATATACCACTCAAATATAATGGTGGAAAATGTAGCATAAATCTCATGGGAATAAAAGTGAGAGGAAAAATCCCTTACGAAAACTCAGTAGCCTAATGGCGCCACTTAAAACATCCAAAAATGGATTGATGAGATCAAATGGGGTATCTCATATTATTAACATAAAATGTACTGAAATAGTAATATAAATGAACATCCCCCAACATAACAAGGAGGAGCTTAAAAGATGTGACATAATGGAGTGTACATAAAAAGAAAGAGAGAGGTTGTATCTCTTAGGAAAATTCGGCAGCCTAATGGCGCCACTCAAAACATCTGAAATGGATTGATGAGAGAAAATTGGGTCTCTCATAATATGTACATAAATATTACAGTATGATTAATATAAAATAACATCCCAATCATAATAAAGATGAGCATAAAAGGAATGACATAAAAGAGTGTACTTAAAAAGAAAGAGAGGGGAAGGATCCCTTACCTCGTATCTGACTTGAGTCGATCGTTATTTAATCTCCTGAATAATAATATTGATTTAATTTATACTTTCATAAAAACCATTTTCAATTTCATTATTCCTTTTATATCACTTATTACCATGTCATGACCACTATGTAATTATTTATGTTAATAACGGTTGTTTTAACGATCATTGCTACTTGAGTCAAAAATAAACTCTTTATAATTACAAGTTTGTTCATGGGGTAAAATATCCATTATATACAGAATTATTTTCATTATTTAGGTATCATATATATCATATATATCCATTATATACATGCATTTATAATATTACATAACAATTAGACGTAAGAAATGAAATGCACCATTCATGGAGACGGTAAGTCGTACGTACGGATGAACGCTACTTCCATTTCTATATCATATTTAATGGAATTAAAACATAATGATACAAAATATTATTATTATTATAGTATTTTATTATATAATATCATTAAATCTATCCTTTATACGTACCACATATGGTATTAACGAATCAAATCACTTTGAGGGGGCGGTAGTCCGCACTTCCTAAAATGAAGATATCGCATTTACCCATAATGGAAACCATAAAGGTATTCCATAAATGAAAAATAAAGAAGCTTAAGGAAAACATAAACATATTATATATCATATATAAATATAGTTACATCTTAATGTCCACCTTTGAAGGTGTTAAAAGAATATTGAACAATCATTGTTTCGTGAGGCAGAAATTCACCATCCACAGAAAGAGTATGTTCTTTAACCATTAGATGTAGGTGTGTGTAAGTGTAGCTCGAATATTTATTATAAAAACATCCTAGTATATGAAAGATACTTTTTTTGTTACAAAATAAATTAATAAAAAGAGTTTAGGGGGTCCGAGAAGCAAAATAAAACAAAAGAGCACAAGTGAAGACATTACCTTAAAATCGTGTAACTCCCTTTCGTTTGGCCCAAAAGGGTTTCTTGAAGAGCTTACATCCTATGGTAAGGCTTCTAGGATGAGTATAGGGATGTGGAGAGACAATATTATCATATCGTGGTAGATCCAAAGGCTTGAGAGGTGTGGGTAAGGAGTTAGAGGTGGGAACCTTTTATAATAGGAGAGGAGGGTCACTCTTGGAAAAGTATAAAATGTTACATTATTTTCAAATGTGTTTTGGATTATAAAGGTCCTAAATTGATTTATTTCTAGAATAAGGTGATAAGAGTTCTAAATCCACACATAAAATAGGTTTTTTACTTGTATAGGTCTTAGATTTTACATTATCATTTTATTTTATTTAAATCGTTAAATAATGAGGTAGTCGCTGCATCATCATGATGTCAAAGATAATTTAATTTATTTAATGTCTAAAAATTAAAAAAAACTATGATGTAGGAAATGGTTTTATATTTACATTTACTATTTTATTCAAAAATCTGACTTGTATAACCCAATGTAAAAAATTGTTTTAGTAAGACAACACATGTTTGTGTAATTTTTACTTTTAGTTTAAATAAAAGGTAGAAATGTCATTATCTTACCCAAGTGGCTCCATGGGGTCCCAAAAATCGACCCATGGGTTTTATTGGTCGTCCATTACTCATACAATAGGGATAAGACAAGTTTCAAGATATTTTAATTTAATTATAATATCATTTTTACCTTAAGTCACACTAATAACCTTTAATCGCGATTAATAAAACATAAAGGTTACTTTTCATAAAAATTATTTTCATCGCATTGAACCAAATGTTACTTAATAATGAAAATAATTTATATTGGATTTTTTAAATTCAAATCACATAAGTTGAAAAGTTCCATTTAAATGAATAATCAGTTTTTGTAACTACCACTTTGTGGTTTCACTATTCATCAAAAATTAAGGTTTTTTATAAAAATACAAAAAATTCACCCTAAGCTATATTTGATATTCCGAATTCAAAAATTATGTCTTTTGTACCCTATTAATACCATATAAGTTTCATTAATTAATTTTATAATTAATTCCCACTGTCAAATCAAATAGAGTGTTTTTAAGAAACTATATCTATCAAATGATTGACACTCGTTTATGTCCAATATCAAAGTGATATTAATTCCAATGACCGCCATTGGATTAAATGGTAAAAATATATTCTAATTTCACTTTAAAACCAATTAAAAAGATAATATAATATTATAAATAAATGATATTAAAAGGGGGTTTTGAATTAAAATACAACATTTTTCACTATTCATTAAAAAATGAATTTTATTGGACAAATACCAAAAATTTACACAAAGTAAATGTTGATGTCCCGATTCTAAAGAAGAATTTTATTTTTTCAAATATAACACATAAAATTGTCAAAAAGTGGATTTAAAAGAGGTTCTCCATCAAAAGGAGATTAATTGACATTTTAAAGAATATTAGAATGTTTACGCTTAAAATTGGATTCATTCACATTTTTAATCCTCTAACATTTATTGTAAAATGTAAAAATATTTGAAAAAGTTATATAATCATTTTTTAGTTAGTTCTGTTCATTCCCGTCATTACAACGGCAAGCTATTAAATACCATTTAAAATAAAATTATTTTATTATTAGAGTGCAACGTAAGATTTCAAAGGAACATGTTGTTGCGTATTGGGTAAGCCATCGAGCATAGAATACACTTTAAATTAATATTAACATTTTATTCACAAATAGGGATAAATAAAAGATAGAAAGAGAAGTACAGAGGTCACCCGAGTTAACCAATACTAGGATTCCATGTAAGAAGACATTGATATGGATGAAAAATAAAAGGGTCATGTTCTGAGGGAGAGTGATAGAAAACATGTTTAAGAGAAAGTTAACCACATGAAAATAAAAAACTTGTTGTGGGTTAAATGGTATTCGATTCCGTTGTATGAAATGTTAATAGATAACATTTTTGTTCTAAGTTACTTTTAATTAAGGAATTTTTTTTGACCTTAAGGAAACATACTTACTTGTCATGTTGACTTTCAACTTTTACTAGATTTCTTACACAAACTTATACTTTCTCCAAAAGATGAGTATTTATGAAGACTTGTTCGCATTAAGAGTACTATAATAAATTTATTGAGAATCAACTAATCCGTAAAAGTGAACTATATATTTCCCAGTTCTTTAGACCCTTACCAAAACCAAATTTGTTAGAACAAGATCAGATAATCCAGAAAAGGATAACCATTTATAAAAATAAAATCTACTCTTAATCTTCATAATTAGTCCAACAAAACCCAAAGTACAACAAGGACCATTCAATAAACAATTTTCCCATAAAATTATTCAAAGTAAACCAAACTAATATAGAAACCCAAATATTTTAAGGATTTAGTCACATTGTCTTCCAATGTACAAATTAACACGTATCTCCAATTAACATCAGTTCCTCTAAAAGTCTCATATTGAAAAGTAATTAACCTAATCACATATCCTCCATGATAGGTTAATAATTTCCATAGATAACCCAAAAAATAAACTTACTCTTAATTCATAAAATCATCTAACTAAAAAGAATAAGTCATACTAACTATGGACTTCACGTAGTCCAGTGGTAGGTGGTAAATACCAGTCACACTTTGGTTGTGGGATCGATTCCCACAGCTTTGTCCGATGCGACGGGTTGTCACACGGTCTGCGTGTTGTCCTTTTTATAAATCTCCAAAAATAACCCTAACATGTTTTAACATCAATAGTTTCCTTATAACTCTCATTTTCATCCCAATTCATTAAGATCTCAACATCTTAATTCTTGATGTCTTATTTTACCACCATAAAATAAAACGATTCCAAAAATAAATATCTGCATACCTTGATCATGGTGTCAACTCGGTTTCATCTTCATCTTGTTCACATAGGTAGAAGTCCCATGCATTAAAAAATGATTTATAGATCCTGCAAAATCAATTGCTTCCTCCATCCAAATACACCTTGTACAACATGGGTCATATGGGTGTTCACAGAAAAACAGTTTCGGAAAATAATCATGTATGACATATAATTCAAAAAAATCTAATAAAACATGATTTCAATAAAATAGTAGGATGTAATTTGAGTTGAAACATTCTATTATTGGTCCTTTTAAAATACCATAAGTATGTGCTGAGAGACTATATTTTAAAAAGAAAATATAAATAGGTTGCACAAGGGTCTCCTTCTCCAGCACAATTTTTAAAATCATAATATGCTTCAAATTCTTGTGATAAGGTAAAATATTTGAAAATACATTGATAATATTTACCTTTCTTGATAATATGAGCATATTTGGAAAATATTATTTGTCTAAATACAACCGATGATCCATCATGATAACGAGGTATAGTGGAGGTGTTTGATATCTCAAACAACTACTTGCAAGAGAGTTGTATGCAAGAAAAAGTTTCACAATCATCCGAACATGAATTTGCAATAATAATTGCAAGCATGTCATCAGGAAGTGATAGGAATGTTGTTTGAGATCCTACTCCTTCCATTCTTAACTAACTTTACTTGACCTGAAAAAAGTTGTAAAACAATGATTTAACTGAAATAATAGATATAGGGACTAACCATGTGTCTAACAAAAACTCCTAATCCCTAAATTTGTCTAAACCAACCTTTGATACCAACTATAAGGACCGAGACTTAAAACATACATAATCTTGAGTTACTTCAAGAATACACGTTGAGGATCTTTTCAGGGTTAGAGTTTTAGAGAATTAGATCATAAAACATGCTTTACATTCCACATTTAAACAAAGTGGTTACATAAAAGATAGTACTCATTTTTCCCATCAACGGAAACATATTTACAATAAAACATGGATTCTTTCTTGACACTTCCTTGACACTATAATCACATCATGTACCTTTCCCTTGACCTATGAAAAACATTTCAAAAACATGGGATGAGCATAAAAAGCTCAATAAGGGATATAAAAGTACGAAATGAAAACATTAGTCTATGCATGAAATCATACTTTACTCATAAAACATAATCACATTCCTCATAAAATCATGAATAAATCACAGAAATCATAAGACATCAAGGTAACATGAGGCATTCATAACATTCTTACGTAGGGAGTAACCCTCTTGGTTACGTTTGTAATACCCATCACAGTATATTCCCTGAATCCCTTCAGAGTAACCTTAACGTTGAACTCCTTCGCGTTACCCAATTCATTGGAGATATATATCGGGATCACCCACCCTTATTTTATCACGGAACCACCAATCTTCATAACAATTCCCAAGAACCATAACATAATCGTATCACATAAAACATGCATAAAGGAAACATAACATTTCCACTTTTCAATCACAGGATGTCAATACAACACATTGATATAAAAACATTATGAAATCCATTTTCAATACCAAAATAAAAGAAAATAAAAACATTGTATTTATTTTTCATTCAAAAAAAGTTATGGCATGTAGAGGAAGCCGAAACTCAAATAATGGTCATAGCGGCGGAGAAGTCGTTGTCGCCGCATACGTACGACAAAAAAAACATTCCTTTTGTCGTTTAGTAAAATTCTTCATTTAAAAAAGATTACTTTTGAATAAACGTAAATTTCAAAGAGGTTTATACACTGCATAAAATAATGTTGTGTATAAAACAAAATATTCCTCAATGAATGGAGATTGAGACGAAGTCCCATACAAAGGCGATATCCTCAGATTAAGGATAAATAAATTACATAATTATGTGGGACAAAAGAATACACCAAATATATGTGGATATTGAGTGTAAAACAATCAGAGATAATTCACACATATTCATATAAGGACATATTAAAGGGGTACAAGGTTATCCCAAAGAATCAAAATTGGGTTATGAAGTTCCCTTGCGAAAATTCGACAGCCCAACAGCATCACTTCAAACATCAGAAAAAGAGTTCATGAGAGATAAAAAGGGTATCTCATCACTTGTAAATAAAATTTACATCAATAAGGATATATAAGAACATATCCCAACATTACAATATGTAAATTAAAAGACCCAACAAAAGAAGTCTTTAAAAAGAGGAGGGTGAAAGGTTCCCTTACCGACTTGGGTATCTTTCGAAACATACTCCCAATGAAAGAAGGACAATACAACATTGATGTAAATACACATAAATGAAATTATATTACACAAATAGTTGAATAATGGGAAGTACATATACCACTCAAAGGAAATGGTGGGAAATGTAGCATAAATCTCACGGGAATAAAAGTGAGACGAAAAATCCCTTACGAAAACTCGGCAACCTAACGACGCCACTTAAAACATCCAAAAATGGATTGATGAGATCAAATTGGGTCTCTAATAATAATAAAATAAAATGTAATAAATAGGAATATAAAATAAAATCCCCCAACATAACAAAGAGGAGCTTAAAAGAAGTGACATAAAGGAGAGTACTTAAAAAGAAAGAGAGAGGTTGGATCTCTTATGAAAATTCGAGAGCCTAACGGCGCCACTCAAAACATCCAAAATTGATTGATGAGAGAAAATAGTGTCTCTCATCATATGAACATAAAAATTAATGTAATAGTAATATAAAAGAACATTCCAATAATAATAAATATGATCATAAAAGGAATGACATAATAGAGTGTACTTAAAAAGAAAGAGATGGGTAGGATCACATACCTCGTATCCGACTTGAATCGATCGTTCTTTAATATCCTGAATAATAAACTTGAGTAAATTTATACTTGATTAATAAAATTATTCAAGTTCATTATTCCTTTTATATCACTTATTACCATTTCATGAACACTATGTCATTATTTAAGTTAATAACGGTTGTTTTAATGATCATTGCTACTTGAGTCAAAAAATAAACTCTTTATAATTACAAGTTTTTTCATGGGGTAAAATATCCATTATATCCAGAATTATATTCATTATATAGATATAATATATATAATATATATCCATTATATACATGCATTTATAATATTACATAACATTTAGAGGTAAGAAATGAAATGCACCGTTCATGGAGACGGTTAGCCGTGCGTACACATGAACGCTACTTCTATTGCTATTTCATATTTAATGGAATTAAAACAAAATGATACATAATAGTATTATAATTCTAGTATGGTATCATATATAATATCATAAAATGTATCCTTTATACGTAGCACATATGTTATTAACGAAACAAATCACTTTGAGGGGGCGGTAGTCCGCACTTCCTAAAATGAAGATAGCGTGTTTACCCATAATGGAAACCATAATTTTATTCCATAAATGAAAAATACAGACTCTTAAGGAAAACATAAACATATTATATATCATATATTAATATAGTTACATCTTAATGGCCACCTTTGAAGGTGTTAAAAGAATATTGAACAATCATCATTTCGTGAGGCAGAAATTCACCATCCATAGAAACAGTATGTTCTTTAACCATTAGATGTAGGTGTGTGTTAGTGTAGCTCTAATACTTTTTATAAAAACATCCTAGTATATGGAAGATACTTTTTTTGTTACAAAAGAAATGAATAAAATGATTTTAGGGTGTTGAGAAGCAAAATAAAACAAAAGAGAACAAGTGAAGATGTTACCTTAAAATCGGGTAACTCCATTCGGTTTGAACCAAAAGGGTATCTTGAAGATATTCCTACCTAAGGTAAGGCTTCTAGGATGAGTATAGGGATGTGGAGAGACATAATTATCATATCGTTTCGGAGCCAAAGGATTTAGTGGTGTGGGTAAGGAGGTAGAGGTGGGGGCCTTTTATAAGAGTAGAGGAGGGGCACTCTTGGAAAAGAATAAAATGTTACATTATTTTCAAATGTGTTTCAGATTTTAAGGGTCCCACATTGATTTATTTCTATAATAAGGTGATAAAAGTTCTAAATCCACCCATACAATAGGTTTTTGACATGTGTAGGTCATATATTTTACATTATCATTTCATTTTATTTAAATCGTTAAATAATGAGGTATTCGCTCCATCATCATGATGTCATAAATAATTAAATTTATGTAATGTCTAAAAATTTAAAAAAAATACTATGATGTAGGAAATCTTCTTATATTTCAAATGACTATTTATAGTCAAAAATCTGACTTGTATAACCCCATGTAGAAATTTCTTTTAGTAAAACAATACATGTTTGTGTCATTATTATTTTTACTTTAAATAAAAGCCATAAATGTCATTATCTTACCGAAGTGGCTCCATGGGGTCCCAAAAATCGACCCATGGGTTTTCTTGGTCTGCCATGACTCATACAATAGTGTTAGGAGAAGTGTCAAGGTATTTTCATATTATTATAATATCATTTTTACCTTAAGTCACACCAATTACCTTTAATTGCGATTAATAAAACATAAAAGTTACATTTAATGAAAAACTATTTTCATCCCATTGAACAAAATATTACTTAATAATGAAAATAATTTATATTGGATTTTTGAAATTCAAATCACAGAATTGGGAATGTTCCATTTAAACGAAAAATAGGTTTTTGTAACTACCACTTTGTGGTTTCACTATTCATAAAAAATTAAGGTTTTTCAGAAAAATACCAAAAAATCACCCTAAGCTATATTTGATATTCCAAATTCAAAAATGATGTCTTTTTTACTGAATTCATACCATAGAAGTTTCATTAATTAATTTTATAATTAAATCCCGCTGTCAAATCAAATAGCGTGTTTTTAAAAAACAATATTTATCAAATGATTGACAATCGTTTATGTCCAATCTCAATGTGATATTAATTCCAATGACCACCATTGGATTAAATGGTAAAAACATATTATAATTTCACTTTAAAACCAATTAAAAATATAATATAATCATATAAATAAATTAGATTAAAATGTGGTTTTGAATTAAAATACAACATTTTTCAATATTCATTAAAAATGAACTTTATTGGAAAAATACCAAAAATTTACACAAAGTAAATGTTGATGTCCTGATTCTAAAGAAGAATTTCATTTTGTCAAATATAACACATAAAATTTTCAAAAAGTGGATTTAAAAGAGGTTCTCCATCAAAAGGAGTTTAATCGACCTTTTAAAGAATATTAGAATGTTTACGCTTAAAATTGGATTCATTCACTTTTTTAATCTTATAAAATTTATTGTAAAAAGTAAAAATATTTGAAAAAAATATATAATCATTTTTTAGTTTGTTCTGTTAATTACCGTCATTACAATGGCTAGGTGTTAACTACCATTTAAAATACAATTATTTTATTATTAGAGTGTAACGTAAGATTTCAAAGGAACTCATTGTTGCGTATTGGGTAAGCCATCGAGCATAGATTTACCTTTAAAATAATATTATAATTTTATTTAAAAATAGGTATAAATATAAAAATGTCAAATTCTTTATTTTCCTGGGGTGTTACATCCTTCCCCCATTTTGGGAATTGCGTCCTCGCAATTTTAAAATTAGGCTCGAAACATCATTGAAAGTCCCACATCAGAACAAGAGTCAGTAAAACAATCACTTTAAAAGATAGAAAGAGAAGTACAGAGGTCACCAGAGTTAACCCATACTATGATTCCTTGTAGGAAAACATGGATATGGAAGAAAAAGCAAAGGGTCATGATATGACGGAGAGTGATAGAAAACATGTTTAAGAGAATGTTAACCATAAGAAAATATCAAACTTGTGGTGGGTTAAATGGTATTCGATTCCCTAGTATGAAATGTTAATAGACAACATTTTTGTTTTAAGTTACTTTTAATTGAGGAATTTATTTTTGATATTAAGGAAACATACTTACTTTTCATGTTGACTTTCAACTTTTACTATATTTCTTACACAAACTTATACTTTCTCCAAAAGACGAGTATTTAGGAAGACTTGATTGCATTAAGAGTACTATAATCAATTTCTTGAGAATCACCTAATCCAAAAAAGAGAACTATATATTTCCCATGTCCTTAGACCCTTACCAAAACCAAAATTTTTAGAACAAGATCAGATAAACCAGAAAAGGATAACCCTTTATAAAAAGAAAATCTACTCTTAATCTCCAAAATTTGTCCCGCAAAACCCAAAGTTCAATGAGACTATTTGATAAAATATTTTTCCATAAAATTCTTATAAGTAAACCAAACTAAGATAAAAACCCAAATATTTGAAGGATTTAGTCACATAGTCTTCCAAGGTAAAAATTAACACTTATCTCTAATTAACATCAGTTTCCCTAAAAGTCTCATAGTGAAAAGTAATTAACTTAATCACATATCCTCTGTGATAGGTTAATAATTTCAATAGATAACCCAAAAATCAAATTACTCTTAATTCATAAAATCATCTATCTAAAAAGATTAAGTCATACTAACCAGGGAAATCACGTAGTCCATTGGTAGGTGATAAATACCAGTCGCACTTTGGTTGTGGGTTTGATTCCTGCAGCTTTGTCCGACGCAACAGGTTGTCACATGGTCTACGTTTTGTCCTTTTTATAAAACTCCAAAAATAACCATAACATGTTTTAACCTCAATAGTGTCCTTATACCTCTCATTTTCATCCAAATTCATTACGATATCAACATCTTAATTCTTGAAGTCTTATTTCACCACCATAAAATAAAACGATTCCCAAAATAAATAACAACATACCTTGATCATGGCGTCCACTCGGTTTCATCGTCATCTTGTTCACGTATGTATAAGTCACATGCATTAGAAAAATGATTTAGAGGTCATTCAAAATAATTTTCATCCTCCATCCAAATACACCTTGTACAACATGGGTCATATGGGTGTTCACAGAAAAATAGTTTTGGAAAATATTCATGTATGACATATAATTCCAAAACTTCTGATAAAACATGATTTCAATAAAATAGTCAGACAGAATTTGAGTTGAAACATTTTATTATTGGTCCTTTTAAAATACCATAGGTATGTCCTGAGAGACTATATTTTAAAAGAAAATATAAATAGGTTGTGCAAGGGTCTCCTTCCTCAGTATCATTTTTAAAATCATAATATTCTTCAAATACTTGTGATAATGTAAAATATTTGAAAATAACTTGATAATATTTACCATTCTTGAAAATATGAAAATATTATAAAAATTTTATTTGTCTAAATACAACCCATGATCCATGATGATAACGAGGTATAGTGGAGGTGTTTGATATCTCAAACAACTGCTTGCAAGAGAGTTGAATGCTAGAAAAAGTTTCACAATCATCCGAACATGACATTGAAATAATTATTCCAAGCATGTAATCAAGAAGAGATAGGAATGTCATTTGAGATCCTCCTCCTTCTAATTGTAATTGACATTACTTGACCTGAAAAAAGTTATAAAACAAGGATTTAACTGAAATAAAAGATATAGGGACTAATCATGTGTCTAATAAAAACTCTTAATCCCTAAATTTGTCTAAACCGACCATTGATACCAACTATATGGCCCCAGCCTTAAACCATACTTAATCTAGAGTTACTTCAAGAATACACATTGAGGATCTTTTCAGGATTAGAGTTTTAGTGAATTAGATCATAAATCATGCATTACATTCCACATTTAAACAAACTGGTTATATAAAAGATAGTACCAATTTTTCCCAACAACGAAAACATTTTTAAAAGAAAACATGGACTCTTTCGTGAAACTTCTTTGACACTATCATCACATCATGTACCTTTCCCTTGACCTGTGAAAAACATTTCAGAAACTTGGTATGAGCATAAAAAGCTCAGTAAGGGATATAAAAGTACGAAATGAAAACATTAGTCCATGACTGCAATCATAATTTACTCATAAAACATAATCACATACCTCAAAAAATCATGAATAAATCAATGAAATCATAAGACATAAAGGTAACTTGAGTAATTCATAACATTATTACGCAAGGAGTAACCCTCTAGGTTACGTTTGGAATACCCATCACAGTATATTCCCTAAATCGCTTCGGAGAAACCTTAATGTTTAACTCCTTCACATTACCCAATACATTGGAGAGCTATATCGGGCTCACCCTCCATTAGTTTATCACAGAACCACCCATCTTCATAACAATGCCCAAGAACCATAACATAATCGTATCACATAAAACATGCCTAAAGGAAACATAACATTTCCACTTTGCAATAAAAAGATATGAATACAACACATTGATATAAAAATATTATGAAATCCATTTTCAATAACAAAATAAAATAAAATAAAAAAATGGTATTTATTTTTCATTCAGAACAAGTTATGGCTTGTAGAGGAAGCCAAAACTCAAATAATGGTCACAGCGGTAGAGAAGTCGATGTCGCTGCATACGTACGACAAAAAAACATTCCTTTTGTTATTTAGTAAAACGATTTGTATAAAAAAGTTTCATTTTGAATAAACGTAAATGTCAAAGGGGTTTATACACTGCATAAAAGAAATTTGTGTATAAAACAAAATATGTCTCAATGAATAGAGATTGAGACAAAGTCCCATACAAAGACGGTATCCTCGGATTAAGGATAAGTCAATTACGTAATTATGTGTGTCAAATGAATACACCAAATATAAGTGGATATTGATTGTAAAACAATCAAAGATCATTCACACATATTCATTTAACGACATATTAAAGGGGTAAAAGTTTATCCCGAAGAATCAAAATTGGGTTAAGATGTTCCCTTGCAAAAATTTGATTGCCTAATGGCGTCACTTCAAACATCATAAAATGAGTTGATGATAGATAAAAAGGGTATCTCATCACTATTACATAAAATTTACATTAATAAGGATATATAAGAACATATCCCAACATTACAATATGTAAATTAAAAGACCCAACAAAAGAAGTCTTTAAAAAGAGGAGGGTGAAAGGTTCCCTTACCGACTTGGGTATCTTTCGAAACATACACCCTATGAAAGAAGGACACTTAAACATTTATGCAAATAATCATAAAAGAAAATATATTAAACGAAGAGTAGAAAAATTGGCAGTACATATACCACTCAAAGGAAATGGTGGCAAATGTAGCATAAATCTCACGGGAATAAAAGTGACATGAAAAATCCCTTACGAAAACTCGGCAGCCTAACGACGCCACTTAAAACATCCAAAAAAGGATTGATGAGATCAAATAGGGTCTCTCATAATATTTTACATAAAATGTACAGAAAGATTAATATAAATGATCATCCCCCAACATAAAAAATAGTATCATAAAAGAAGTGACATAAAGGAGAGTACTTAAAAAGAAAGAGAGAGGTTGGATCTCTTACGAAAATTCGGCAGCCTAACGACACCACTCAAAACACCCGAAAAGGATTGATGAGAGAAAATAGCGACTCTCATAATATGAACATAAAAATTATAGTAAGAGTAATATAAACGGACATTCCCATCATAATATAGATGATCTTAAAAGGAATGACATAAAAGAGTTTACTTAAAAAGAAAGAGAGGGGTAGGATCCCATACCTCATATCCGACTTGACTTGATCGTTCATTAATCTCTGGAATAACAAACGTGAGTTAATTTATACTTGCATTAGAACCCTTTTCAAGTTCATTATTCCTTTTATATCACTTATAACCATGTCATGAACACTTTTTAATTATTTATGTTAAAAACGGTCATTTTCACGATCATTTCTACTTTAGTCAAAAATAAACTCTTTATAATTACAAGTTTGTTCATGGGGTAAAATATCCATTATATACAGAATTATATTCATTATGTATATATATTATATATCATATATATCCATCATATACATGAATTTATAATATTAAATGACATATTGAGGTAAGAAATGAAATGCACCGTTCATGGAGACGGTAAGTCGTACGTACGCATGAACACTACTTCCACCTCTATTTCATATTTAGTGGAATTAAAACAAAATGATACATAATAGTATTATAATTACAGTATTGTATCATATATAATATCATTAAATATATCCTTTATATGTATCACATATGGTATTAACGAATCAAATCACTTTGAGGGGGCGGTAGTCCGCACTTCCTAAAATGAAGATATCGCGTTTACCCATAATGGAAACCATAATGGTGTTTTATAAATGAAAAATACAGAAGATTAAGGAAAATATAAACATATTATCTATCATATATAAATATAGTGACATATTAATGGCCACATTTGAAGGTGTTAAAAGAATATTGAACAATCATCATTTCGTGAGGCAGAAATTCACCATCCACAGAAACAGTATGTTCTTTAACCATTAGATGTAGGTTTGTGCTAGTGTAGCTCGAATACTTATTATAATAAAAACTAGTATATGTGAGATACTGGTGTTTTTACAAAATAAATGAATAAAAAGATTTTAGGGTGTTGGAGAATAAAAATAAAACAAAAGAGCACAAGTGAAGACGTTACCTTAAAATCGGGTAACTCCCTTTGATTTGAACCAAAAGGGTTTCTTGAAGAGCATCCTGCCTATGTTAAGGCTTCTAGGATGAGTAGAGGGATTTGGAGAGACAAAATTATCATATCTTGGCCGAGCCAAAGTCTTCAGAGGTGTGGGTAAGGAGGTAGAGATGGGGGCCTTTTATAAGAGGAGCGGAGGGGCACTCTTGGAAAACTATAAAATATTAATATATTTTCAAATGTGTTTCGTATTTTAAAGGTCCCACATTGATGTATTTAAAGGATAAGGTGATAATTGTTCTAAATCCACCCATCCAATAGGTTTTTGACATGTTTAGGTCTTAGATTTTACATTATCATTTCATTTTATTTAAATCGTTAAATAATGAGGTATTCGCTGCATCATCACGATGTCATAAATAATTAAATTTTTTTAATGTCTAAAAGTTAAAAAAAATACTATGATGTAGGAAATATTTTTATATTTTAAATTAATATTTATAGTAAAACATATGACTTGTATAACCCCATGTAAAAATTGTTTTAGTAAAACAATACATGTTTGTGTCATTTTTACTTTTACTTTAAATAAATGGAATAAATGTCATTATCTTACCCAAGTGGCTCCATGGGGTCCCAAAAATCGACCCATGGGTTTTAATGGTCGTCCATGACTCATCAAATAGGGTTAGGACAAGTGTCAAGTTATTTTAAATTTATTATAATATCATTTTTACAATAAGTCACACTAATTACCTTTAATCGTGATTAATAAAACCTAAAAGTTACTTAACATCAAAAATTATTTTCATCCCATTGAACCAAATTTTAATTAACAATTAAAATCATATATATTGGATTTTTGAAATTCAAATCCCAGAAGTGTTAAAGTTCCATTTAAACGAAAAATCAGTTTTTTGTAACTACCAATTTCTGGTTTCACTATTCATCAAAAATTAAGATTTTTCAGAAAAATACAAAAAATTCACCCTAAGCTATATTTGATATTCTGAATTCACAAATGATTTATTTTTTAAAAAATTCAAAACATAGAAGTTGAATTAATTAATTTGATAATTACATCCCGCTTTCAAATCAAATAGCGTGTTTTTAAGAAACAATATCTATCAAAATATTGACACTGGTTTATGTCCAATCTCAAAGTGATATTAATTCCAATGACCACAATTGGATTAAATGGAAATAATATATTATAATTTCACTTTTAACCTAATTATAAAATATAATATAATCCTTTAAATAAATTATATTAAAAATCCATTTTGAATTAAAATACAACATTTTCACTATTCATTAAAAAATGAACTTTATTGGACAAATACCAAAAATTTACACAAAGTAAATGTTGATGGCCCGATTGTAAAGAAGAATTTTATTTTTTCAAATATAAAACATAAAATTTTCAAAAAGTGGATTTAATATAGGTTCACCATCAAAAGGCGGTTAATCGACTTTTTAAAGAATATTATAATGTTTACGCTTAAAATTGGATTCATTCACATTTTTAATCCTCTAACATTTATTGTAAAAAGTAAAAATATTTGAAAAACATATATAATCATTTTTTAGTTAGTTATTTTTATTCCCATCATTACAACGGCTAGGTGTTAACTACCATTTAAAATAAAATTATTTTATTATTAGAGTGCAATGTAAGATTTCAAAGGAACTCGTTGTTGCGTATTGGGTAAGCCATCGAGCATAGCGTTCCCTTTAAATCCATATAAACATTTTATTCAAAAATAGGGATAAATATAAAAATGTCATATTCATTATTTACCTGGGGTGTTACACTGCTACTTGTTGTTGAATCCATTGTTGTAACCCAGAAGCTGGAGCTTGAGCTTGAGAAGTATTATAGATGCCCTAAACCAAAATTAATGACTTTAGAACCCATGGGATACCACAGTTATTAATATTTATAGAGGAATGTTTTAATTCATTTATAAGACATCCCATATTAAAATTACAAAAGATTAATGGTATAAGGTCCTTCCAACCCGGTTTCCTTGATGGCTGTTTTTTAGGCTCGATATGGTGTCTTTCACTACATTGTGGTGATTTCACTGATATGTTGATATTCCATTTAAAGTCATATTGGGTTTTTAATGGGAATAAGGGATCTTTGGACTTGGTTTATACACATCATCACAACTATTTATATAAAAAGAGGGATTCAAAATTGATTTTATCAAATGGGAAGAGATTAATATTGAAGCATAAATGTTCAAATCATGCCTAAAACATAGAGGATTATAAAAATTTTGTAAGGTTCCATATGGGATGTGGAAATTGATTGGGTTGTATTTTTTACATGATAATACAACCATGGAATAACTATTTGAAAAATATACATGTATGTACATTCATATTAAGAAGTTGACAAGCGTCAAGTTATAACTCCATGCAGGAAAATGTTTCTATGATAAAAATAATAGAAATCACTATATATGAGTAGATAATTAAAATTTTCTTTATTAAAATAAAAAACTGAAATCATGAAAAACAATATACCAAATATTAAGATTCTGGAATTAGGGGGAATTTCCCCACTTATAAAAAACAGTTGGTTGATGTGACAAGGATTAGAGGATGGACTGAGGGATTGTGCTTATTCTCTTTCTTTATGATACTATATAGTATATTTTAGTTCTCTTTTAATTTTATATGTAATTCATGCATGTTTTAATAACAATTTTCAACTCTTTTTTCATAAACACACACTCTATCTCTCTCTTTCACTTATTATTATAATTTTTACCATGACATATTGAAATATAATGAAATGTGACCTAACTAAGGATTGGATAATTTTTTTTGAGTTCATTAATTAAAATATATTAATGTTCTGATACTTTTTTGGTTGATTTAGTTGATATGTATGTGTGAAGATGTTTTTCCACGATGACATGGATCTAAAATTCATTTTGATAATTTTTTTTAAAAAATGATATCCCATATAATGACGGATATATCATTACATTGTAGAGTTTGTATTTTCAATGGATGAAAAAAAATATGATGGAGAAGAGTCTTGAAATATGTTGCAATCTTGATTGGGGGGTTCCAAAAACCATTATTATTGGAGTATGTATAAATTAGTTTTCTTTGGTATTCAATATTTCAAAAGTGATAACTAAAATATTTGTTTTTCTAGAGTGATAATTAAAAATTGGACTATCATACATAATTTAGATTGATAAAAAGAATAATAAATGAATTGGAAACCAAACCTAAGTCCACGTACATTATTTTATAACATCATTCCATTTTCATTTCATATTATTATGGAATTTTTATTCTTCATATCGTTAAAAAAAATTGTTTTAGAAAATAAATAAAAGAAAAAACAAGTAATCTGGTGGAATTTTAATTAATAAATGAATAAATATAAAGGTTATGAAGTTTGATGATCATGGTCATCAATTTTGCTGCACTAGGAAAATAAAAATAGTCTCTTTTTCCACACCTAGTGATAAGATTCCTTAAAACCATTGAATCATTTTAATATATCCAATAAGTTATTATTTTATTTTTATTCTCACAATATGAATATAGTTTTTCCTATATTTAAAAAAAACCCATCAAAAATTTATTTTACCATGACGTTTTCTAATGATTTTTATTACGCATCGAACAATTACTCTGTGTTTTATAACTAATAGAATGTGGTTCATAATGATAAATATTCCCTCTAGTGAAGGCTTAGTAAACTCATAGTGAATAAAAAAAATACATAATGGATTAGACACACGACTAATTCATAAATAATTGAAAAATATGATCAATTAAATACAAAATGAATTTCAGGGACTGAAGGCCATAAAAAATACCACATGATCATCCCAATTTTACTAAAGTTTTATAAAAGGATAAGGCCTCATTTGAATAATATCCACATCCCAACCATACCAATAATTTTGTTCAAGACTACTAGGAAATTCTAGTGTATGATGATGAAGCCTCACATGTTGATGTGAAATTGAGAGATAAATAATCTCAGGAATGATTTTTGAGTTGTTCAGAAGACAAAGGGATGAAATATGATATCTATATTTCCAATTTATATGATCAATAATTACTGGATACCACTCAAGAATTATATGATGAACAACCCACCCATGAGATAGAATTTGATGAATTTTTGGAGCGGACTGACTACCTACCTATGTCCTATGAAATCCAACTCTAAGATAATCTTAGAAAAGATAGTGATTTAGATGTCGAGCCATGTCCGACTGTTGATCCATTCATAAATGATCATTAACATTTCCTCAATATGAATTTAGGATTAACTACATCATTTTAAAATAATTAGAATATTCCAATTCATTTTTAGTCTAAAATGATGATAAAGAAGAAAAACATACACCTTCTCATGAAAAAATGGTGATACCAATTCCTCTAAAATATTTTTTAAAGGATGATCACAAATATTTCCATGTGGATGGGACTAAGGAAGCCTAGAAAGATATTTTTCTAATTAAAAGAGAGAATTTTTATTTTCATTATATACATATAATTTAATTTTAAGTGAAAATACATTCTTACACTCTTGTTTATCATTCAAAACATGAATCTGACATGGATCATGAGGACAGTGAAGAGGTGGGATTACAAGTAGAAAACAATAAGAACTTTGATCCATACATCATATTACCCCTTCCATACATGTTTTAACATATTTCAAATGTTATGGATATATTGTAATATATTTGTTGACTACTAATTAAAGACAAAGTACCAATGAAATATCCTAAAACACACATGTTGGGGTTCAAATCCCTATATCTCAACCCACAAACAAATTTTTTATATCATATATAAATGACAATCTAGAGGTAGTGAAAATTTATGTGACACTTGGGGGATCATACAATGAAATATTTATTTATATTTTTCCTATGAACATTCAATTTAATTATATTTAATTATTTAATAATGAATCCCCACCCCTTATTCTTTTTTAGTGTAATTGATATGATATTTACTCTTAATTTATTGAAATAATTTTTTAGTACCCTGAAGGAAATAATAATCCCTTAAATATTCCTATAGAAAATAGGACTAAGATTTAAAGAAAAAAGGGAGTACATTCTTACATTATCTATAATTTAATGTATATAAATTATTTATGAAAAAAATTGCATAAAAATTTAAATTATATGACACATATAAGATTTTTGTTTTACTTTACTTATCTACGAAGCGTTATTTCCTATGGAATCGCATGATTACATGATTTGGATTTAATTGATAATGAAAAAATGGGTAATATTGGGTATTGATTTATTATAGGGAAGAATAAATTTCCAATTATTAGCACATAAAACGTTGGAATTGGTTGAATCATATAAATAAAATTTCTATATAATTTTTCAATATGTTGAATTTATGAAATTCTGGTCAATTTTCATTATACTATTAACAATTCCATTATTTATTTTAAAATATATATATTCCCTTACATAGATGATTTCACGACATAATTATTTCTAGTTTATCATCTTCATATTTCTTGAGTTATCTCAGGGCATCTCACATTCAATAATGTTCATTAGAACTTGTCAATGTTATAACTATAAAAATCCAAATTTACTAAGATTGACTAATTTTTTTATAATACCTTACCTAGGATACCAAAATTTTATAATGATAATTTTTTAATGAATATATTCCAGGAATGAAATGGATAGAAATGAACCAAATTTCAAACCATTTATATTTATTCATACCATCTTTATATAATTTTCATGATATTTACAAGTTAAAATGCGGGGGTGAGGGAAATAATGATGGAAGGACGTAGTGTATTGTATGGAAAAAGTGTAGGGTTTCTACATTGGGTATTGGGAAATGTTTTATATTCATCGACATATTTCTTTCTTATTATGAATAAATGAAAAAAGAAGAAAAATTAAAATAATGGGTTTTGACATGGGAAAATAAAAAACCACCAAAACCATAACTATGATTTTTATCATATGTGGTTTCCATAACAGCCTGAGTTTTAATGATAAATATTTATTTAAAAAAATTTAATGTCACTATTTTCTTGAATGACACACAAAGAATACAATATTTCATTACAATAATCCTTTGTTTGTCTTCCATTACAAGTAACACTCTGTTTGCTATCATGACACACAACAAAGAGTTTTAACATAACCATGACATATTATTAATGTACTAATTAAAACTAAAATGTTATAAAATAGCCGTTATAATTTAAAAAATGAATAGTAATAATTATTTATTAAATTTAAATTATAAAGGCTTTACAATAAAGAATAAAATGGATGACATAATACATATTTTGTAGCAGATTCATTATATGATTCAAATACTATTTTCTCATGGAAATGATTTTTATTTCTTTTCTGAACAATAATAATTTTTTTTTGAAATGTTCTGAAAATTAATCTGATAAAATATGATTCATTTTTTAATTTATAATGTCAAATTCATCATAGGGTTAATATTATGTATTCTTCAAAAAAAATTCTCTTGATAAATAGTTAGAAATGTTGAGTTTTAATTGAAAAATACCTTTTCGTTTTAATTATTTATAATGTTAAATTATATTTTATTTTTTTAAATGAATAATTAGTTTAATAATACATCTAATAATAAAATTAATGTCATTGTAATAAATTTCATTTTTAAATAGAATATAAAATCATTGTAATCTTAAGATCATTTCCTCATCAAAAACCTACTTTCTCATCATGTATATGGGATTTATTTTAAATTAATTTTCCACAATTAAGTTATTGTAATATTGAAATATTTATTAAATATTTGAATTAAAATATTTTTTAATTTCTAATAATTTATTTTTACTAAATATATTTTTCAAATCAATTAGAATTTATTAAAGCAATAAATCTATAAAGTAGTTTACTTAGTGGTCAAACATTGAATAGAAGGTGTAAAAATAAAAAAACATGCTGAAAAAAATTTATATCCATATTTAAAACTTATAAATTCTAGGATTGAGAATTTATTTTATTTGTTACTGGATACATGTAAAAAAACATAGATGGAATACAATCTTTAAAATAATTACTACTCCGCCACTCACCTCCCTTATAAAAGAAAACCCCTATCCCCCTCTCTTCACACCCTCAAAACCAATTGGTTCAACCAATACATACCCAAGTCACTTATTAAATAACATAATATCATCCTATAAGCCTTATATTGAGAAAAAATACCACCAATGGAGGAGATTTTTGAAAACCAAAAGAAGATGGATGAAGAATAGGAAACATTCATCAATATGAATTTTTTGATTTCTCCCTCAAACACCTTAAATTATATTCATATAATTAAAATAGAATATAAATATAATATTAAATATAGTTATATGTTTGTTATTTTAAAGTTAAAAAATAAAACCACAAAATAATCCATCAAATGGGTTAGGAAATCATCATCTGTGTATACAACGAACTACCACCTTGTGAACCGATGTCATTGGTTTTTTCCATTAAAATTTATCATGGTTAGTAATAATGATAGAAATAGTATTTATATGTGATATTTATTATTTTATTAATATTATAAAATTATTATACAACATATACCTTAATCTTTTTTATTTTAAAGGAATATGATAAATTCATTCTTGTGTGCGATGAACTACTGCCTCAAGAAGTGATGTGATTTATTGAAGCATTACATGGAATGTATTAAGCATTGGTTTAATTAAAATATGTGATATATAAGACATAAATATTATAATTAAATTATTATCTATATATATCATTTACATTTATTTATTTCATTGTGATATGAAAATGGAAACAGCATTCATACGTACGTACGGTCTACCGTCTCGATGAATGGTGTATTTTATTTCATGTTAAAAATTTGATGAATTAATATAAATAAATATATAAGTAATATATATGATTTTAATATCATGATATAAATTTTTTAGATGATTATATAAAGATCAAATTCATAGGACCATTAATAATAAGTCAAAACCGATACGAAAAACAAAGCAGTTGTTACCCAAAACAAAATTTTAACATTGAATTATCAATAAAAGAATAATAAATATTCCAAATAAAATTATATATTGTATAATATATATAAATATAGTTTTTTTAGATAAATCAGAAAATTTTATTTATTTTTCATTAGGTTATAATTTTTATGAAAGAAGTCAATACTTAAAGTAATAGAATGTGAAGTTTCACATTTATTTTATGAGACTTATTCCATATTCGCCACATGATTATTTTGTCTGGTGTAAATACTTAAATATGATATAATATATCATCAATATTACTCATTTAAATATAATTATTAATTCCATTTATTTAATTATTTTATAGGTAATATGATTCAAATTTTCTCAAGCAGTAAGGGATTGTTTCCCAATTTACCTTCATTTAGACATGTGTTAGGTTATGAACCTATATTATTTCAAAAGATGTATATAAATACCCAATGAAATTGAATATCATGAATTTATTCAACCTCATCATATTTTATGTTTCATTTTATTTTATTCCTCATGGATTTTATAATTAAATGAGACCAAAGTTGTAATGATTCTAGGTTATAATATCATCGTCTATTTGGATTTTTATGATCAATTATCCAGTTTGTAAATATAAATATAAACCATCCCATAATTATCTTAATTTTTTATCTAACGGTCAGTAATGATATCTTCAATACAAGAAAACATTATACCATTCATTGGAAATTAATATAGTTACGAAAATGTTGTTATGAAAAAATGACTTTATTTCTCTCCCTGGCTGGAGATCTATTTTCCTTAAAACCCATGTTTTCTCAAACAAAAAAAATGTATTATGACTCTAAAATTATTGTAAAAATGAATTTTTACACGTGATTAAATTTTTTCTATTTTTTCAAAGATATATTAATGTGATTTTCCAAAACAATTCCCTTATGTATTTTTACAAAAATATGAATGGAACCGTCGTTAAAAAAAATTGCGAAATGAATATAGTTTTCAGACATCATGAAAAATCATTCAATTTCTGCTTATATTGTAATATTTAAATTTTATTTTAAATCAAAAAGGATTTTATAATTTTTATGTATTTTAAAAAATTAATGTGATAGGATATTTTCGTCAATATATGTATAAAATTATCTTTCATAACTATTTTCTATCTAAGATTACATATTTTTGTTGATACATATGCCTTACTGGGAAATGATCGAATTCTAATATTCATATTCTTTCCCTGAATGGTTTATGTTTTTGTTGAATGATGTTTATGTAACCTATTTCACACCCATGGGTTATACAACGTAGAAATTATTCTGAAATCTATTTCTTTACAAGAGTTACTATATGATTAAATTAAAATGAAATATCAGAAACCAACCCTGGTAAACCCTAAACCTGTCACCTAAGCTAGGACATGATAGTGGATAACAGGAATTATTGATCCTCCCAGGATAAAAAATATAGTCAAAAATTAGAAATACTTATCTGGGAATGATTTATCCAATTACAAATAGAAAATTGAAAAAAATCATAACAAATAAAATTGCACCAAATTAAAAAATAAAAAAATTATCATACCTCCATGTGACCCCATAGGTCACCATCAACGACTGAAGTAATATCATTCCATAAACAATGAGTTTAATCTAGAAGAAATATGAGAAGCTAAAAGAAAACTTGAATCTATAAGAGTTAGTATTAATAGTCAGTTGGCATGCATGAATAAATTATTCCACATGACATAAAATTAAAATAAAATAATTTAATACTAGTTTAAAAATAAGAAATTAGAATTTTAGGTCTTCCATTCATTGATAAACCTGTATAAATCTTCTGTTTTCAAGTAGACCATTTTCCATTACATTTATAAAATTGTTCCCAAAACATGCGAAAATTTGTGTGTTTGTTGGGATTCACAATAGTAGTGAAAATTGACCTTCATTTTCTTAATCATCAAAAAAAATTGACAATAGGAAATATAATTTTAAAACATTAACATGACAAATAGAAGAAAATAGTGAATTAACTTTGAAAAATACTTATGTAACTAATGGTATCATGTTCAGAGGATACTTATATTCTTGGTGATCAAATCCTACACAAGATGGTCTGTCTACAAACTAATCCAACCAACGAACTAAAAAATGTCTTGTTAGTTTTGTGGTGTAAGCCTATTAGGGAGACCATGTCGTGACCCTACCGACTTTCAAAACATACATGTCCAAGTTATTCATCTATGATACCTTGAATTACCATGTTTCATGCTCAAATTGAATTTTGTTTTATAAAAAGACCATATGAAACCATATTACAATATTTTCACAAAACCCATCCAATATATTACCTCTAATATCCCCCTTTATGTTCATCCCCATTACAAGTGACTAATAAAAAATGTAGTATCCCATCATCAGGCACATTTTCCTCACAACACATTAGACATAGAAATGATACTTTTTTATTCAAAATGACATTCAATAAGAGGGGTCTAAATTTATACAAAATAATTGAAACTAACATCAATACCTGACCACTTTTCAATAAAATTCAATTAATAAATTTATTGAATATTTAGAATACATTAAATTTTCCCAATAATGGTCAAATTCATAATTTAACATGAAATGACCCAGATTATAAGCTTATGTAAATTATTTAAAACAAATGAATATATAATTTTTTGAAACCTGAAAATGATTTTTCTTCGAATATAAATTCTACATAATATTAAAATAATACATTTAAAACATTCAATAAATTTTGGAAAAAATCTTAATGTCTCATACATAGGTAACCTACCTCAACACACACTCCTTTAATGATGGAAACATAAAGCAACCCAAATAAACTTTGACACGTAAGAAAATTAAAATATATATGTATATATACACCATGAATCCATGTATATATTCATGTATCCATGAGGGAGTATTTATTTGGGGGATTATTTATATATGTTCTTGCCTATGTATACCCATGAATGTATCCTTCAAGGGACTATAGGACCTCCAAAACAACAATGGAGAAACCCACAATAAAGAAAAAACCCCTATTAAAGTTAGATATAAATGGGGAATGGAAAAGACCATCAAATGGATATGGATGAATTAAATGATTTGAATTTATTTTGTTTTGTTTTTGGGTATCATAAAATACATGAATAAAACCCAAAAGACCCTTCAAAGTTCCAAACAACTAATGAGTGATCCAAAAATTATATCAACCCTAATCATAGGGTTCAGCTAAATAAATAGAAGCCAAGGGAAGAAGAAAACTGCCAAGGAGATGAAGAAGGAATAAAGAGGTGATAACACCTTATATAATCATCTATAAAGCCTCATGAAATCAAAAGGAATAACCATGGAGGAATGTAGTTAAGAGCTCAATGGATGCATTTTTGAAGGGAGACGAGGAGTGGGCTCCGGCCGCACGAGGGGTTGAGGTTATCTCACTAGAAAGAGGGGAAGAGGAGACATCGTTTCGGTTTATTATAACATAATAATAATAAAAGAAATAACATGATTAATATAATAATTTAAAGAAAAAAATTCAACATTTTTTATGTCTTATAATCCAAGAACAATTTGGATGCATGGGTGGATAAATTGTTGACCAACCCTACCCCTAAAATGGTGGCCCTAGACATCTAAAATGAGAATGCTGCATGGTTTGGGAAACAGTATTCTAGTCATTCGATTGCCTCTCTTAAAATTTAAAAAAACCCTCACATGGTTTGCACACAATTTCTACTAACAATAAGATAACCATGTTCTCTGGTTAAAAAATATGAATATTATAATTTGAAACCCGAACCATCTTAAAAAGAAAATAAAGGCTAAAAATAATCAATACTATAGAGTTGGGGTGTGACATGAAACCATTCTCTTTTCTATTGATTATGATATGATGAAATTTTTATGATACGTATTTGAATTCATGATTTATAATATGATGAATTTTTATGATCTTGAGGAAAACATAAATATGGTTTTAATTAGGATATTGTTGGTACCTTAATCTCCCTCCAATTCATTGAGTAAATATTTATATATCCCATTAGACGGACTAGATTAGAAGACAGAGTGACCCCAGTATAGTAAGACATTTTTGGAATTGTGGGTGATCCTAGTTTAGTCATACATGGCTGGAGAAAGAAGTAAACATAGTAAAGTAAAGGACTCAATGAACTATGATGGAATTGGTTGTGAGCCTTGACCAACATGTAGATGTTTTTTTATTCTTATGTGTATGCCACAAATTCCATGCCTTATTAAAGTATTATTATATTATTCAACATGTTATGTAATTATCTTATGATTCATGTATTATGAACATGAAATATTTATTCATTGACTCATGTATATTATATTTGGAATAAAATTACAATGAGTTCACATTTCATTATTTTGAGTACATGACCGATTCACCAATACCAATTTGAAAAAAAAATTATGTTAGTCTCTAGTTAGGCTGGTTCCCATCATGTAGTTCATTATACCATGTTTGATGTGTTTCTAGTAATTCCTTCTACTGAAACCCTTATAGATATTCCTCGATCATCTTCCCCCACCCATATTCCTATTTCAGCCCCTATCAAATAATTGAAATATGAACTCTCTGGTACTATCCCACATTCTCTAAAGGCCCTGCTTATGGTCATACCAGTGGTTCCTATTTATTCTCCCATGCTATCGGTGAAGGATGGATGCCTTTACTCTACCTCTTACTGGGAGACATAGATGTTGTGGCTGTCAACCGTTAGTGGACATCAGTTTCTAGGTATGGAGTAGCATGTCTGGAACTTGTTTTATATGAACCTTGTATTTTCATGGGATCTCATTACCCTATTGGTGGCCTCTCCCCCCCAATAGGTTGGAATTATACGTATACTAGTTCTAGAAAGAATATATATTTAAATTCTTAGATTAGGGAAGATCGAATTTTGTGTAACATAAGTATTCTCTTGTTCATACTGTCTAAGGATTTTCACATGGGTAGGGATTCAACATTAGTCATGGTATGTGTGATCATGTATGGGTTCTTGCTATCCTTTCACAATCCTAAGATTCTAAGATATATTTTGAAAATATATATGCGAAACTATATTTTATATCTCATCATCTTCCTTGTTTTGAGATTTGTGCATGTTCTTTATATAAATGGAAAAGATACATCTTTTTCAAATGAGGAAGTGTTTTGTTTTCATATTTTTGTATACAAGCTGTCACCTAGTGTTTTTTAAGATTCTTCTACACATTTTGGCTGACTAGTCTCGGGTAAGACCTCATTCATACTCATATCATGTCCTCTTTGAAGGGAATTCCCTTATGATTGGATATGATGCTCCTAAAAACTCGAGTGTTGTTTATGGTGGTTTTGGTTTTAAGGATCCATCTATTGGGGAAAAGTCGGTGTTACCTAATGGTCTCAACTTAATGATATATCGGGTAACATGCTCATAACATTCATTACCTTTTATAATTATAGTGGTGAATGTGGGGAGCTTAGTTCTCCTTGTTCTCCTATTGGTTCATTGATTTCATCTAAGGATCTGTTACTATGTCGCAAGTTCCACTTAAGGATCGTCCTTCTATAGTTGATCAAGTGCCTATTTTTTCTTTTATTGGTGGAATTTTGGATTTGGTTCCGGATGATCATTCTCTTGTGGTTCATTTGGATTGGTAAAATGTAGATATTCATGTGAATTCTTCTATTTTGTTCATGGGTGTTTTGGGGTTGCAGGTGTTACTAGAGATCTCTTGTTGGTTGGGGAGGGAGAGTTCTCCCTCCCATTGGAAATAGGTGGTACACTTTCTCCTTTTTAAAATTCATTTTTCTTGTTCTCAGAGTATGGTGAATATTATTATGATAATTTTACACATGATAATCAATTTAACTAATCGAATTACCCAATATATTCTCCTACTATAATAGTGACTAGATAATAATCAAGAGCTACTTATTTGGGTAAGATGATATATGAAAAAGAAGAATGTTTATTTGTATGGTCATCCCAGCCCACCTCTTGCTAATGATTTCCATTTTACTATAAAATTCTCATTTTTAGGGCCTCGTGTTGAATGACACATTATCTCTAATGGAATATCTTTAAACTAGTTGTATTTAGATGTAGTGGTGTAGAAATATCAGAATAATTATTCCATCAAAAAATTTTGAAGGTTGATTGGTTGTTCTAATGTGTTACATGATAAACCTAACAACTATCTTATCTGGATTATTTTTAAGAGTCATATGTCTTTTTTTATGGGGAATTATTCAAATGAGAATAATATTATTTAGATTAATGTTAATAATTTGAGATTCTTCATCAGTATTGTTTATTAGTTGTTAGATCCTATTGAGAGGGAGGATCATTGACATCGCCTATCCAAAATTAATTTTGGATATTTTTATTTGTTTTTTGGTTGTTTAATTCATTATCATCATTGAAAATTATGAGAAGAAATGAGGTATGATATGTTACCAACATGTCATTAAGGATTTCCTGGTCCTTTCTGTATGTTTTAATTTAGTTGGTATAGGATTCACCAGTTCAAAATTTACTTGGTGTAACAATTATATATGGAGTCATATGATATGGAGTCTCTTGGACCATTTCTTCACAAATATTCTAGAAATTTCATTTTTTTATTTTATACCTAGTGTCTCACATTCCCTGTTCCCTTTCATACAATGATGTGTCTTATAATAATGTGTTATAATAATTTGTGGAGTGTTTTATTTCATTTTTTGAGAAGATTGAAAAATAAAAGTTTTGTAGAAGGGGTGGAAATATTTAGAACAGTACCATATAGGGAAGCACTTTGGTGATGTTTCATAACAATATCAAAAATTTAAATGAGTATCTCATCACATGGGATATTTTCTCCTAGATTTCTAGACTTTTATTAAATACCTAAAAAAAGAGATTCGTAAGTTGGACCTCAGTTTCTAGGAGCATTATGATGATGATTTTTTTCATCCTTCAAGACCATAAAGAAATTAACCTCAAATAAAATACTTTATGTGGAATGTAAAGCTTGTTATAGGGATTAGTTTTGATGTATAAGTGAAGTATACAACAATAAATTGTTTTCTAGTTCATTTTTAAAATAATGGAAATACTTAATAATTGTAATATAAAGATTGAATATGGTTCTTTTTCTAGTGACTGGGATGTGATTTGTGATTGTGATGTAACACATTTCATTAATATCTTTGTAGTAACTCCTCTAGATCGGTTTAGGGGATATCCAAGGAGTAGTGATAGGGATCCATTTTTCAAAAAATTCTCATATATGTTGATGAATCCACTAATTCATACCTTTTTAATATTCTCATGAATGGGGAAATTGGAAGGGATGTTTTTCATTTGAATCATAGTAGTTTTTATGGACTAGATGGTGTCCCATGTAATTTCTTCACATATACACATGATATTATTAAAATTACATCATATATGTAGTTTATGAATTCATTATAGGGCGTTTATTCACTGAATGTCCAGTTATTCTACCATAGATCTCATTCCAAAGGCGAATGATCTCATTTCCATATGAAAACATAGACCTATATCTCAATTTAATTTTTCATTTAATTTCCTAAAAAAATATAAATAGTAGGATTTTTTGATTCCGAATATTATTTTTGACCAACAACATTGTTTTCTCATGGACATGATCCTTTGAAGGGCTATAAGACATGCCAATGATATGGTTAATTAGATTTATAAAAATAATATAGTCTCTAATATCCTGATCATGGTTGACATGGATAAAGCATCTGATAGAGTTAAATGGAATTTTCTTATTAAGGATATGATTTAAATTGGTTTATCTAAGGATTTGTTTCTTTATTTACATAGTTCTTCACCTCCACATATTTCAAGTGCTATTAATGGAAAAACTAATTTAATAAAGTCTACTTGGGGACTAGGTCAAGGTCATACTATCTACCCCTTTATTTTCATTTTATTACATGATATATTTTGATGAAATTTCAATAAAACATTAAAAGAGGGTAGGATCTAACCTTTTATATGGGAGTTTGTATTTTTGGTTATTTCTCACATCTTTTTTGCTAACGACATGTTAATGTTTCTCAATGGAACTACAAGATTGATCATGGTTTTAAATTTAATCAGGGATGAGTATGATAAATAGAGTGGTTATAAGGTTTAAAAGGTCAATATAAATGAGTAATTTTACACATACCGTCAAGGATAGATGGTGATTCAAATCAATTGAGCTTTGGGAATGATTTGAACGAATTTTCCTCTGGATTATTGGGTGATCCCATAAATCAATGAAGATACAAAAGTCATTAATTTTATTTCATGGTTTATTTGACCATTGATCGGGTTAATTATTTAAAAGATATATTTATTTAGTAGTATGGTCATATTAAACTTGTTAACTGTATTCTTTCTTCAATTATAAAACATGTTATGTACATTCATCAACCACCATGGAACATGTTAGATATATTGGAAGGGTGATGAAAAAATTCAATTGTGATTCTAATGATGTTGGTTGTGTCAATAGGTGATATGGGATACACTGGGAAAACCTTATAGTGAAGGGGTAATAAACATAATTATTACCAAGGAAACATTCTTTTTCTCAATGCTAAGCACTCTTGGGTGATTTTTGAGGTGAGCATACTCTCTTATATAGTATTGTGGGAAAGTACCATTATAGTATAGATTCTTAAAAAATGTCTCATAGGAAATCATAAGATTTCCTGAATTTATTGGTATAATTTTTCTCAATCCTTACATATGATATTGATTGTTGGGAGGGGTGAGATGAGTTTCAAGAAGGATAAGTGGGCCTAAAAGATTATTTATTTTCCAATCTATTTGATTCTTGAATTATATATTCTATAGGCTAGTGTTCAACAATAGTTTTTTCAATAAGTTGACATTATTGAACACAAATCTAACATAGAAGATATTTTCTTCCTTGACAAGGAATACTAGTGCATTTTCAATCCTTCGGAATCTGGCTTCTTTAAGAGGGAGGATCTGTATAGCAGTTTCCACGTAAATAAGCATCCTAATGACGTGTCCAAGAATACATGCTGCAAATTATCTCTATCAAATTTTACTTTCTTATATGGATAATTTATAATAATTATATGCCCAATTATGAATAGGTTTGAAGGATAGGTATTCAATTATCCTCAAAATATAGTTGTTATGTTGAATCACATGATGATTATTTATACCATATTTTTTTATTTGTGAGTGGGATGCCTTCATCTAGATCATGTTGGGTGATTATCATTGCCTTTATTTGCACTCATTTTTTTGGAATTTTTTTCTTTATTAGTGGGTTTTCTGTTTATTTTTTTATGCTAACTCAACTATAAATAGATTTATTAAAATAGTGGGTTGTTAGATTATTTGTGAGGATCATTAGTAAATTTCATTTAATGGCTAGACCATTCTTTTCTTAGTCTAAATTTGAGGGTTTAGTACCATTTTTTGGATCATTGTGATATTTTAAAATGGAAGGATCGTTCCCATTTTCTCATATCTCTCATGAAATAGTATAAGTCTCATCAGAATTTATTATCTAGGTGATCCCATTGGGTATGATAGCTAAATCCATATTTTGAATGTAAAGTAAACACTGATGGGTCTTTTGTTTTAGGTAGCATGAGAGGTTGTCAATTTGTTCTCTATATATAGAGAACTATTCATATTTATTTAAGCGATTTTTATGTTCCTCATTCTTCTCTTCTTAAGAAGGAAAGATCTGTTCTTAGTGGCCTTATCATTTTTAGACTCTATAATATTTCTATTAATGTGATTGATATCGATTATTCCAAGGTGCACATAACTCTCAAAAGATAGAGTTAACCTTGGTGGTCCATTGTATATCAGGTTCATACTTGAAAATATATTATCAATTTCTATGATAGTATGAAATATATATGGAATGAGGGAAAAAAATGCAGAATTTTTTTCCCAATATATGGAAGGGAATAGCCTTATTATCTATTTTAATATTGGGTCACTACATTATGGTTTTATGAACATTATTCGGGAAGACGTTATGGCTCTCCATCATTATAAACCGCCTTGATTTCTTACGGGTGTCTTTTCATTTATAAAATTCATGTACATTATGTGAATATGTTATTTGAGATATATGGAATGGTTTTCAAATGTTATTCACATTTTCTCTTATAATTTTGTACATTTTATGCTCATGTATCTCAACTTTTTATACTTATTAAGAATCTTTGCTCACCCTTTTCATATGATTTCATTCTCTAACTAACGAATATATGTATTATATATGATCATTTCAATAAGGCAGATAATTACACAAATCCTAATGGGAGATGATATTATTTACTTATAGTTAAGTATTTTATGCAAGCATCCAATGGAACTAAACAATTATTGTCCTCCGACATATGTTTATATAATGCATTGAATATTCCTAAAAATTTATGTAATTTCTATGCATGATAATCATGGGTCACTAAATTTTTTATCAAACAATAGTTTTATTTATCGTTTGGTACATAGGACAACAACATCATTGTGATATACCTAAGGAAATTTCTAAGGATAACACTATGGATGAGTCAATATATAGGAAAATGTTTGGAAATTTTGGTAATGTTTTGATTGAGTTCTTTACATGAAATTACATTCCTTCCTAGATACAACTGGTTCTTGTGTCTAGGGAACATTATTACCACACCATATTGATCATGAATGAATTGGGAACTAGTGCATGATAATAGGCCTTCTTGCACACTTGGTTGGGCCCTCCAAGGGTATATGATTTGGAAATTCCCAAACTCATTATGAATAATTGTGACATATTTAAATAGAATATGATTATTAATGACCTAGGATAAACATTAGCTTTCTTATACTGAAGAATGTTTCATTATTTAGAAATCCTATAAGATATTTTTTAATAATATGTGGTTCCCCATCATTAATAATGTTTATAACCCAGTGAATTTTGGTTCTAGTCAATGGATATATGCAGATGGAACCACATTAATGTTGAGTGTGGTGGAAAATTCAACGATTTTCCACTGGATAATCCTAACATACACACAAATATTTATTATTCTATAAATCATGTTTATCATCCAAATTAGAAAATAAGGGAACAATATTATATATCTTCCTTCATGAGGAAAAAACCACCTTCCTTCAGTGTAACCATTGATCCACTAGTTTCTAAATAGTGGATCGGTACCACAAAAATGACATATTATGTTCTTCATTATTTGGGTCATGAAAAAATCATTTTGGTAGTCTATCATTTGGATGGTGAAAAGATTATTTGTGGAATCTTATTAAGAATAAAAGTTAATGGGATGAAATTTAATCCATAGATTAGGAGAAGTTCATGAAGTTATTTTTCATTATGTACTTTTTATATGTTCTTTGAATGAGTATAGATAATTAGTTCCTTGAGTTAATGAAAAATTATGATCATTATTTTGGTACCTATGCGGCTTATTTTACTATATTTTTTAGGTATATTTCTTGAATTGTCATCCAACATGAAAATAATGTTGATCAATTACTCAGTCGATTAAAATCATGTTTTATGGGAAAAGGTTAAGGGAATTTAGCAGCTATGGAAATATTGGTCGATGTGCTATGAAGGTGGAAATATAGTTTGGTTATTTTTATTAATATAATTTTCATAAAATAATGAGGATATAGTGTTCAATAAAAAATATAAAAACCATGCAGTGAATAAGATGATAATTCCTTTATGTTTAATATGTGAGAAGAATCTTGAAAGATGTTTTATTAAGGGGACTGCTAAATGTTTTAGGTGTGTAAGGGAAGGTCATCAAGGAATTGATTTTAGAATTGATATGATATTCTTAGATTAAAATGTTAATAGAGAGAACAATACATATAATACACCTCCCCAACTTTATTGATTCATGTTTATGATGAATTTTAATTATGCTGATTACTTCCAAAACCTAATGGTTAATGAAGATGATTGATATCTGCAACCTATTATAGCGAGGAACATAGAAAAATAAAATTTAATCTTTATTTCTCTGAAATTTTATGATAATGAAATGGTGAAATGTACACTCATCATCCACTATAGAACATATAATGTCTTATATGACTCTAGATCTAACTATTCTTTTATATAACTAAATTTTCTAAGGGTATCACGATTCTACACAAATCATTACCTGTATAATGTTATGTGACATCCCCTAATGGTATGATTATCACATCCCAAGTATATGTGTAACACCCCAGGTAAATAAAGAATACGACATTTTTGTATTTATCCATATTTGTGAATAAAATATTAATATGACTTTAAAGGGGATGCTATGCTCGATGGCGTACCCAACACGCAACAACGAGTTTCTTGGGAATCTTACGTTGCACTCTAATAATAAAATAATATTATTTTAAATGGTAGTTAACATGTAGCCGTTGTAATGGCGGGAGTGGATAGAAATAACTGAAATATGATTATATATGTTTTTAAATGTTTTTACAATTATCCAATAAAGGATAGAGGCTTAAAATACGGAAAGAATTCGATTTTAGGCATATATGCCCTAGTTTTCACTAAAGGTTCACTTATCGCCTTTTGATGGCGAACTGTCATTAAATATAGTTTTGATCACTCTTATACATTCTTTTGGACCTAATAAAACTCTTATTAAGAATCGGGACATCAAATTTTACTTTGTGTAAATTTTTGGTATTTTTCTGATAAAGTTCATTTTTTAATGAATAGTGTAAAATGTTGTGTTTTAATTCAAAACCTCTTTTTAATCTAATTTATTTATATGATTAGATTATCTTTTTAATTGGCTTTAAAGTGAAATTAGAAAATATTTTTACCATTAAAACCAATAGTGGTCGTTGGAATCAATTTCACTTTGAAATCGGACTTAAACTAGTGTCAATCTTTTGATACTTATTGTTTTATAAAAACACGCTATTTGCTCTGACAGCGGGAATTAATTATTAAATTAATTAATGTGACTAATATGTTTTTAATTTTGTAAAACGGACTTCATTTTTGAATTCAGAATATCAAATATAGCTTAGGGTGAATTTTTGGTAATTTTCTGAAAAACTTCAATTTTTGATGAATAGTGAAACCACTAAGTGGTAATCAAGCAAACTGATTTTTCAGTTAAATGAAATTTTACCACTAATGTGTATTGAATTTTGAAAATCTGACATACATGGTTGTCATTAAGAAGTAAAATGTGGTTCAATGAGATTATAATAATTTTTTTGGTGAATAGTAACTCATTAAGTTCTTAATCGCGATTAGTAGTAATTAGGGTAGTTTAAGGTATAAATAATGCTTTAATAATATAAAATGACCTAGACACATGTCCCAACCCTATTGGTTATGTCATGGCCGACCAAGACAAGCCATGGCCTAACTTGGGGACCCCATGGATCCACTTTTGTTGGGAAATAACATAAAATACTTTTTATTTAATGTTAAAGTGAAAATGACACTAACATAGTATGTTTTACTAAAACAATTTTTAAGTGGGGTTATACAAGTCCAAATTTTGATTATAAATAGTCATTGGAAAGATAAAAAGATTTCCTATATCATAGTAGTTTTTTTAGAATTTTTAGACATTAAAGAAATTAAATTATTTATGACATAATACTGATGCAGCGATGACATCATTATTTGACAATTTAATTAAAATGGAAAGATAATGAAAAATCTACAATATACACATGGACAAAACCAATTGGATGAGTGTATTTCGATGCCTTATCACCTTATCCACGAATTCTATCAATGTGGGACCCTTTAGAACCGAAAAGCATTTTCAAATAATGTAATATTTCATTGCTTTCCAAAAGTGCCCCTCCTCTCCTCTTATAAAAGGCCCCCACCTCTACCTCATTCCATACACTTCTCAAGCCTTTGGCTCGGCCAACCCCTGCCCATTTGCTCTCTCCACATCCCTCTCCTCATCCCAGAGGACTCCCTTTGGGCAGAATCCTTTCAAAGGAAGCCTTTAGGCTTAAATCAAAAGGAGTTACACTTTTAAAGGTAATTCATTCTCTCATGTTCATTTGTTTTATTTTGCTTCTCCAACCCCCTAAACTCTTTTTATTTACTTCTTTTGTAACAACACCAGTATCTTCAATATACTAGGATGTTGTTATAATATTTATTTGAGCTACACTCTCACACAACTGCATCAAATGGTTAAAGAACATACGGTTTCCGTGGACGGTGAAATTCTGCCTCCCGAAACGATGATTGTTCAATACTCATTTAACACCTTCAAAGGTGGCCATTATGATGTCACTATTTTTATATATGATATATAATATGTTTATGTTTTATTTATGCTTCTGAATTTTTCATTTTTGTCTTACCTTTGTGGCTTCCATTATGGGTATACGCGATATCTTCATTTAAGGAAGTGCGGACTACCGCCCCCTCAAAGTGATTTGATTCGTTAAATACCATATGTGGGATGTATAAAGGATGGAAATATGATATTATATATGATATTATACTGGAATTATAATATACCTTTATATCATTATTATTCCATTCTATAAAATACGAAATAGAAATGAAAGTAGCGTTCATGCGTACGTACGGCTTACCGTCTCCATGAACGGTGCATTTCATTTCTTACCTCTAAATGATTATGTAATGTTATAAATGCATGCATGTACTGGATATATATGAAATATATGATATCTACATAATGAATGCAATTCTGGATATAATAAACATTTGGCCACACGAACAACATGTAATTGTAAGAAGACCACTTTCGACTTAAGAACCAAATATCGGCAAAACAAATATTATTAACTTAAATGATTACATAATGTTTGTGACATGGTAACAAGTGGTATAAAAGTAATAATGAACTTGAAAAGGGTTCTTAAGGAATTAGAAATTAACTCAAGTTTATTATTCAGGAGATTAAAGAATGATCGAGTCAAGTCGGACCCGAGGTAAGGGATCCTGCAACTCTCTTTCTCTTTAAGTACACTCTTTTATGTCATTTCTTTTAAGCTCATCTTTCTGATGATTGGGATGTTATTTTATATTAATCCTACTGTAATTTTTATGTTCGTGTGATGAGAGACCCTATTCTCTCTCATCAATCCATTTTGGAAGTTTTATGTGGCGCCGTTAGGCTGCCGAGTTCTCGTAAGGGATTTTTCATCTCACTTTTATTCTCGTGAGATTTACGCTACTTTTGCCACAAATTTCATTGAGTGGTGTATGTACTGCCCATTATTCTACACTTTGTGTAAAATACTTTCGTTTATGAGTATTTACATCAATGATCTATTGTCCCTCTTTCATGGGGTGTATTTTTTTGAAAGATACCCAAGTCGGTAAGGGAACCTTTCACCCCCCTCTTTTTAAAAGACTTCTTTTATTGGGTCTTTTAATTTACATATTGTTACATTGGGATATGTTCTCATTTATCCTTAATGATGTAAATTTTGTGTCCAAGTGATGAGATACTCTTTTTATCTCTCATCAACTCATTTTGATGTGACGCCGTTAGGCTGTCAAGGGAACTTCTTAACCCAATTTCGATTTCTTTGGGTTCGACATGTAGTCATTGAATATGTCATCCATTCAATATGTGTGAATGACATTTTATTGTTTTACACTTAATATCCACTTATATTGGGTGTATTTATATTCTTCACACATATTTTTGAGATTGATTTGTCCTTAATTTAAGGATACCTTCTTTATAAGGGATTTCATCACATTTGACATTTCTATTGAGGGTTCATTGTTGTTATGCACCAATTCACTCTTATATGGTGTATATACTGTCCTTTGGAGTATTATATCATGAATCCATTTATTCTCATGATATTATAAAGTTCTGACTAAACGTTATTCCTCAATTATTGTATTCAAGTGTCTCTAATTTTGGTAAAACCCCTTTAACCAAAATATCATTTTAAATGTTTTAATTATTCGTTCTTATTAATATCCATGTTTTCAAAGTGGTTTTAAGGATTTATTTATATGGATATTAATGGTTTAAAATTTTAAAAGCTTCAAGGTGGTATGGGACACTTTGATTCAAAAATATCTTTATTAAATGTTTTAAATGGTTTTGGAAATGGTTTCTTTTTATATGGATTCATTATTTCAAAATACTAAAATGTTATGTTGTGTTTGAAATGTGGAAATGTTTTGTTTCCTTTATGAATATTTTATGTGATACGTGTATGTTATGGTTCTTGGGCATTGTTATGAAGAACGGGTGGTTCCGTGATAAACTAAGGGCGGGTGAGCCCGTTATAGCTCTCCAATGCATTGGGTAACGCGAAGGAGTGAAACGTTAAGGTTTCTCCGAAGAGATTTAGGGAATATACTGTGATGGGTATTCCAAACGTAACCAAGAGGGTTACTCCCTACATAAGAATGTTATGAATGCCTCAAGTTACCTTTATGTCTTATGATTTCTATGATTTATTCATGGTTTGATGAGGTATGTTAAAGTGCCTTTGTTTTATGGGTAAAGTATGATTTCATTCTTATGTATATATATGAACTCATGTTTCCTTTCCATATTTTTATAACTCTTACTGAGCTTTTTATGCTCATCCCAAGTTTTTGAAATATTTTTCACAGGTCAAGGGAAAGGTACATGATGTGATGATAGTGTCAAGGATGTGTCAAGAAAGAATCCGTGTTATATTTTAAATATGTTCCCGTTGATGGGAAGAATGAATGCTGACTTTTATGTAACCACTTTGTTTAAATGTGGAATGTAATGCAAGTTTCATGATCTAATTCTCTAAAACTCTAAACCTGAAAAGATCCTCAATGTGTAATCTTGTAATAACTCAAGATTAAGTAAGGTTTAAGGCTGGGGCCTTATAGTTGGTATCAAAGGTCGGTTTAGATAACTTTAGAGGTTAGGGTATTCTTTAAGCATAAGTGACATTACCATAATGGTTAGGATTTCAGAAAGAGTCCTAGTTTTAGATAAAGTGAATGAGTAAGTGTATCTTAATGTTTACCTTCCTCATTAGTACATGATGTTTTTGTTGATATACTCACACTGACATTTATGTTTTTAGTGAATGGATGGATCTAGCAGGCACCAAAGTGACAATGGGTTTGAAGGAAACTGTGGTGGTTCTCTGATTATGATACTAGATGAGATAGGGGATTCAATGAGGAATCTCATAGTTGTTCTAAACCAACTATCAAGGATCCATGATCAATCACTTCAACCTTCGTGAGTTCTCTAATGCATCATTTACGAGATGGCCAACTCGATGTGGAAATTCAGGTAATAATTATTAAGGTAACCATTAGGGTTTATATGATCCTTACTTTTTAGGTAATTATGGGTTACTCTATGATATGATGGAAAAGGAAAGGAATGAGATAAACTTGAGGTTAAAATATGTTATGAATATTTTTGAAGATTTTATCTCATTTTGGGGAATGTTTTAAGAATTATATAGTTTTGGAAAAAGGACAACACGCAGACCGTGTGACAAACCGTCGCGTCGGACAATGCTGCGGGAATCGAACCCACAACCAAAGTGCGACTGGTATTTATCGCCTACCACTGGACTACGTGAAGTCCCTGGTTAGTTTGACTGATTCTTTTGGTTATATGATTTTATGAATTAAGAGTAAGTTGATTTTGGGTTATTTATTAAAATGATTACCCTATCATGGAGGATATGTGATTGGGATAATTACTTTTCAATGCGTGACTTTAGGAGCAACTGATGTTGTTTGGAGATAAATGTTACGATTTAACTTGGAAGACTATGTGACTAAATCTTTCAAATATTTGGGTTTCGATCTTATATTAGGTTTACTTTGAAGAATTTTATGGACAAATTGTTTATCGGATGGTCCTCGTTGAACTTTGGGTTTTGTTGGACAAATTTTGGAGATTAAGAATAGATTCTCTTTTTATAAGGGGTTATCCTTTTCTGGATTATCTGATCTTGTACTAACCTTTTTGGTTTTGGTTCTGGTTTAAGCCTAAAGACATAGGATGTACATAGTTCTCTTTTGTGGATTAGGTGATCCTCTAGAAGTTGATTATAGTACTCTTAATGTGAACAAGTCTTCCTAAATACTCATCTTTTGGAGAAAATATGAGTTTGTGTAAGGAATATAATAAAAGTTGAAAGTCAATATGATAAGTGATTATGTTTCCTTATGAATAAATTCCTCAATAAAAAGTAACTTAAAACAAAAATGTTGTATATTAACTTTTCCTACTGGGGAATCGAATACCGTTTAACCCATCACAAGTTTGTGATTTTCTCGTGGTTAACTTTCTCCTAAACATGTTTTCTAACACTCTCCATCAGAACATGACCCTTTGTTTTTTCCTCCATGTCCATATTTTCATACTTGGAGTCCTAGTATGGGTTAACTCGGGTGACCTTTGTACTTATCTTTCTTTATTTTAAAGTGATTGTTTTACCAACTCTTGTTCCGATGTGGGACTTCCAAGGATGTTTCCAAGTCCAATTTTAAAATTGCGCGGACGCAATTCCCAAAAAGGGGGGAAGGATGTAACACCCCAGGTAAATAAAGAATACGACATTTTTGTATTTATCCATATTTGTGAATAAAATATTAATATGACTTTAAAGGGGATGCTATGCTCGATGGCGTACCCAACACGCAACAACGAGTTTCTTGGGAATCTTACGTTGCACTCTAATAATAAAATAATATTATTTTAAATGGTAGTTAACATGTAGCCGTTGTAATGGCGGGAGTGGATAGAAATAACTGAAATATGATTATATATGTTTTTAAATGTTTTTACAATTATCCAATAAAGGATAGAGGCTTAAAATACGGAAAGAATTCGATTTTAGGCATATATGCCCTAGTTTTCACTAAAGGTTCACTTATCGCCTTTTGATGGCGAACTGTCATTAAATATAGTTTTGATCACTCTTATACATTCTTTTGGACCTAATAAAACTCTTATTAAGAATCGGGACATCAAATTTTACTTTGTGTAAATTTTTGGTATTTTTCTGATAAAGTTCATTTTTTAATGAATAGTGTAAAATGTTGTGTTTTAATTCAAAACCTCTTTTTAATCTAATTTATTTATATGATTAGATTATCTTTTTAATTGGCTTTAAAGTGAAATTAGAAAATATTTTTACCATTAAAACCAATAGTGGTCGTTGGAATCAATTTCACTTTGAAATCGGACTTAAACTAGTGTCAATCTTTTGATACTTATTGTTTTATAAAAACACGCTATTTGCTCTGACAGCGGGAATTAATTATTAAATTAATTAATGTGACTAATATGTTTTTAATTTTGTAAAACGGACTTCATTTTTGAATTCAGAATATCAAATATAGCTTAGGGTGAATTTTTGGTAATTTTCTGAAAAACTTCAATTTTTGATGAATAGTGAAACCACTAAGTGGTAATCAAGCAAACTGATTTTTCAGTTAAATGAAATTTTACCACTAATGTGTATTGAATTTTGAAAATCCGACATACATGGTTGTCATTAAGAAGTAAAATGTGGTTCAATGAGATTATAATAATTTTTTTGGTGAATAGTAACTCATTAAGTTCTTAATCGCGATTAGTAGTAATTAGGGTAGTTTAAGGTATAAATAATGCTTTAATAATATAAAATGACCTAGACACATGTCCCAACCCTATTGGTTATGTCATGGCCGACCAAGACAAGCCATGGCCTAACTTGGGGACCCCATGGATCCACTTTTGTTGGGAAATAACATAAAATACTTTTTATTTAATGTTAAAGTGAAAATGACACTAACATAGTATGTTTTACTAAAACAATTTTTAAGTGGGGTTATACAAGTCCAAATTTTGATTATAAATAGTCATTGGAAAGATAAAAAGATTTCCTATATCATAGTAGTTTTTTTATAATTTTTAGACATTAAAGAAATTAAATTATTTATGACATAATACTGATGCAGCGATGACATCATTATTTGACAATTTAATTAAAATGGAAAGATAATGAAAAATCTACAATATACACATGGACAAAACCAATTGGATGAGTGGATTTCGATGCCTTATCACCTTATCCACGAATTCTATCAATGTGGGACCCTTTAGAACCGAAAAGCATTTTCAAATAATGTAATATTTCATTGCTTTCCAAAAGTGCCCCTCCTCTCCTCTTATAAAAGGCCCCCACCTCTACCTCATTCCATACACTTCTCAAGCCTTTGGCTCGGCCAACCCCTGCCCATTTGCTCTCTCCACATCCCTCTCCTCATCCCAGAGGACTCCCTTTGGGCAGAATCCTTTCAAAGGAAGCCTTTAGGCTTAAATCAAAAGGAGTTACACTTTTAAAGGTAATTCATTCTCTCATGTTCATTTGTTTTATTTTGCTTCTCCAACCCCCTAAACTCTTTTTATTTACTTCTTTTGTAACAACACCAGTATCTTCAATATACTAGGATGTTGTTATAATATTTATTTGAGCTACACTCTCACACAACTGCATCAAATGGTTAAAGAACATACGGTTTCCGTGGACGGTGAAATTCTGCCTCCCGAAACGATGATTGTTCAATACTCATTTAACACCTTCAAAGGTGGCCATTATGATGTCACTATTTTTATATATGATATATAATATGTTTATGTTTTATTTATGCTTCTGTATTTTTCATTTTTGTCTTACCTTTGTGGCTTCCATTATGGGTATACGCGATATCTTCATTTAAGGAAGTGCGGACTACCGCCCCCTCAAAGTGATTTGATTCGTTAAATACCATATGTGGGATGTATAAAGGATGGAAATATGATATTATATATGATATTATACTGGAATTATAATATACCTTTATATCATTATTATTCCATTCTATAAAATACGAAATAGAAATGAAAGTAGCGTTCATGCGTACGTACGGCTTACCGTCTCCATGAACGGTGCATTTCATTTCTTACCTCTAAATGATTATGTAATGTTATAAATGCATGCATGTACTGGATATATATGAAATATATGATATCTACATAATGAATGAAATTCTGGATATAATAAACATTTGGCCACACGAACAACATGTAATTGTAAGAAGACCACTTTCGACTTAAGAACCAAATATCGGCAAAACAAATATTATTAACTTAAATGATTACATAATGTTTGTGACATGGTAACAAGTGGTATAAAAGTAATAATGAACTTGAAAAGGGTTCTTAAGGAATTAGAAATTAACTCAAGTTTATTATTCAGGAGATTAAAGAATGATCGAGTCAAGTCGGACCCGAGGTAAGGGATCCTGCAACTCTCTTTCTCTTTAAGTACACTCTTTTATGTCATTTCTTTTAAGCTCATCTTTCTGATGATTGGGATGTTATTTTATATTAATCCTACTGTAATTTTTATGTTCGTGTGATGAGAGACCCTATTCTCTCTCATCAATCCATTTTGGAAGTTTTATGTGGCGCCGTTAGGCTGCCGAGTTCTCGTAAGGGATTTTTCATCTCACTTTTATTCTCGTGAGATTTACGCTACTTTTGCCACAAATTTCATTGAGTGGTGTATGTACTGCCCATTATTCTACACTTTGTGTAAAATACTTTCGTTTATGAGTATTTACATCAATGATCTATTGTCCCTCTTTCATGGGGTGTATTTTTTTGAAAGATACCCAAGTCGGTAAGGGAACCTTTCACCCCCCTCTTTTTAAAAGACTTCTTTTATTGGGTCTTTTAATTTACATATTGTTACATTGGGATATGTTCTCATGTATCCTTAATGATGTAAATTTTGTGTCCAAGTGATGAGATACTCTTTTTATCTCTCATCAACTCATTTTGATGTGACGCCGTTAGGCTGTCAAGGGAACTTCTTAACCCAATTTCGATTTCTTTGGGTTCGACATGTAGTCATTGAATATGTCATCCATTCAATATGTGTGAATGACATTTTATTGTTTTACACTTAATATCCACTTATATTGGGTGTATTTATATTCTTCACACATATTTTTGAGATTGATTTTTCCTTAATTTAAGGATACCTTCTTTATAAGGGATTTCATCACATTTGACATTTCTATTGAGGGTTCATTGTTGTTATGCACCAATTCACTCTTATATGGTGTATATACTGTCCTTTGGAGTATTATATCATGAATCCATTTATTCTCATGATATTATAAAGTTCTGACTAAACGTTATTCCTCAATTATTGTATTCAAGTGTCTCTAATTTTGGTAAAACCCCTTTAACCAAAATATCATTTTAAATGTTTTAATTATTCGTTCTTATTAATATCCATGTTTTCAAAGTGGTTTTAAGGATTTATTTATATGGATATTAATGGTTTAAAATTTTAAAAGCTTCAAGGTGGTATGGGACACTTTGATTCAAAAATATCTTTATTAAATGTTTTAAATGGTTTTGGAAATGGTTTCTTTTTATATGGATTCATTATTTCAAAATACTAAAATGTTATGTTGTGTTTGAAATGTGGAAATGTTTTGTTTCCTTTATGAATATTTTATGTGATACGTGTATGTTATGGTTCTTGGGCATTGTTATGAAGAACGGGTGGTTCCGTGATAAACTAAGGGCGGGTGAGCCCGTTATAGCTCTCCAATGCATTGGGTAACGCGAAGGAGTGAAACGTTAAGGTTTCTCCGAAGAGATTTAGGGAATATACTGTGATGGGTATTCCAAACGTAACCAAGAGGGTTACTCCCTACATAAGAATGTTATGAATGCCTCAAGTTACCTTTATGTCTTATGATTTCTATGATTTATTCATGGTTTGATGAGGTATGTTAAAGTGCCTTTGTTTTATGGGTAAAGTATGATTTCATTCTTATGTATATATATGAACTCATGTTTCCTTTCCATATTTTTATAACTCTTACTGAGCTTTTTATGCTCATCCCAAGTTTTTGAAATATTTTTCACAGGTCAAGGGAAAGGTACATGATGTGATGATAGTGTCAAGGATGTGTCAAGAAAGAATCCGTGTTATATTTTAAATATGTTCCCGTTGATGGGAAGAATGAATGCTGACTTTTATGTAACCACTTTGTTTAAATGTGGAATGTAATGCAAGTTTCATGATCTAATTCTCTAAAACTCTAAACCTGAAAAGATCCTCAATGTGTAATCTTGTAATAACTCAAGATTAAGTAAGGTTTAAGGCTGGGGCCTTATAATATGATTCCTCTATGGATAACATTGATGGTTATGTTCTTCTTGGAAATCATGAAATTCTTCATCTTAGTGAATTTCATGTCATCTTAGGCATGTAACGTATTTCTCTATATAAATCCCAAATCTGTTGTGAGGGAACATAAGCCTCATTTGATTTTAAAAACCAGACAATGATCATATATCAATGTTCTGATATGTATTTTCTTTTAAAGAAGATTAAATCCAGTTTATGGTTCCTAAATCTTATTCAGAATGGTTTCTTATCTCAAATTCATGGGGAGAAACTCGATATAGATAATATTCCTATTTTTGATGAGTTTTTTGTGTCTTTCTAGAGGTCATTAATAGTCTTACAGAAATAAATGAAGTTGTGTTTTCAATAAAAATCATACCTAGATCCACAAAAATTTAAAAGTATCCCTATATAGTGGGTATGATTGAGTGGTAGGCATTAAAGATGACACTCCCTGAAAACCATGACAGTGGATTTATTCAGCCACGTATGTCACCTCGCAGGGGACATGTCCTATTTATTAAAAAGAAATATGGATTATGCTACATGGAATTCATTATTAGGAGTTATGCAATATAATGATCAATGACAAGTATCTTATTTCCCATATTGATGACTTTTGTGATCAACTATGCAGAGTGTAATTATTTTCTAAGATTGATCTTCATTCTAGAAAGCATCTATTAGGGTTAAGAAGGACGATATACCATTTAAGCATTCCATACAAGATAAAGAAACAATGATTATATAGTTATTCCTTTCAGTGTTACTAATTCCCCTACCATATTCAGGTATTTAATGAATATATTGTTTAGAGACTACTATGATCAGTATGTGTTGGTCTTTATAAGTTATATTTTTATTTACTCAAAGGTTAAGGAATAGAATGAAGACCACATGATAATTGTAATTAGGACCCTAAGGAATGATAAACCACATAAAAATTTTAAAAATTGTAAATTTTGGATTAAGAAGTGTTCATTTTGGTTCGTATAACCTCCAGAGGTGGTATATTGGTACATCTATTAAAGATGGAGGCTAATGGATATTGGCCCACACAAACCACAATGACTAAGATCTATAGTATTCATAGTTTATCAAGATATTATCTATTGGTTTTTAGGAATTACAAAAAATTACCTATAATGCTAACAAGAAATCATTGAACGGATTAATGTTCATAAGGATAAATGAATGTGTGGAAACTTTTGATTAAATATAGATAATATTAGTCTGTGTAAATATTATTACATTAAATTATAGAGGAAAAGTTTTTTTAATTTATAGTGAAGCATACAATAAGAGTTTTGGATATGTTATAATGCTTAATGATATGGTTATATCTTATGCCTCATGAAAATTAATGATTACTGATAAAAATTACCCATGTCAAGATTTAGAGTTATTTGTAATAATTTTTTCATTAATGATATAGAGAAATTATCATTATTGATAAATGTGTGATATATATTGATTATAAATGCTGGAGGTATATATTCACACATAAGGAGTTTAATATGCACCAAATAATATGGATGAATTTGATTAATGATTTTTAGAGTTCAATATATTACAACCATTGGAAAGAGAACACAATGGTTGATGCTTGGATTCCTAAGGATTATGATAGCTTATCCGTGATGAGGTCTAAATAAGACCAAGTAATTCTTGATTTTAATAAGATGGATATGGAAATATTGAATGCAGGGAAAATCATATCATTTCAAAATATAATGATCAAGTATCTATCAATGTGAATATTAAATACACCCAAAATTAAGCTACAATATTGAAAAATAAGGATATAAATGTTCCATAGTTTAACTCGAATCACAGTTGAATGATAAGGTTCATTAACCATGAATTTATTCCTTCAATAAAATATTTTATGAAATAGTTGATAGGGTATGCTCAATTTTCCTTCATTCTCTATTAATTTGGGAAGTACGATTATGTATACAGATTTGAATATATAGAACATGTTTGATGGAATTAATGGAGATAACATAGAGATTGAATCTCAATTATTTATATGATACTAGTCTAAAGATGAAAGAGAGAATCCTAACGGGTTGTTTCTACCATTATCCATACCATAATGTAAATAAGAAAACATCACCATGTATTTTATATTTGAAGATTAAAAAAAATATAAATGGAATAATTCTATATTGGTTGTAGTCTATAAACATAATATGTCATAACACATCATCACCATCTGAGAATACATCTATCTAGATTATATTTTCATTAAATAAATTAATGAAATTATAATGTTTCATACAGTACCACGTTCTATTGTATAAGATGAGGATATGGGGTTCAAATAAATAATCTAGAGTATCTACAGGAAGAACATGATACAAAATTGAGTTTCTGTACTATTTATCATCCTTAGATAAATGTTCTGTCTGATAGATAAACTGATACACTAAAAGATATTTTGAAATATATTCATTTGTTTTTCAATTGTGGGTGGGATGAACAAAATACTCTATTGGAGTTTTCTTACAAATATATCAAAAACTAATGAATTTTGATGGAACCTAAGGAAGCCGGATGTAGAAATAAATTTATATATCCAAAGTGTTGGAGTTATTTTGGAGAAAGAATATATTTTAGACCTGGGATAACTATTGAAATTGATGACAATGTTAGATCCAATTAGCTACACATAAAAGGAACATCGAATTAGTAGAAAATTTATGATTTTAATCACAATGGGGATTTATTATTTTAATATGGTGAAATTTGTTTTTTAACTTTCTACATGGAATATGGGTATGATATTTTGGAATAATCGTAAACGTATTTCAAGGTATATCTGTCACTTTGAAATTCGTGATCATTTCATAAATGTAGCATATTTCATGGTACTTCTAAAAAACCTTTATCAAGTCCATCTAATGTTAAATGTATCTTTCCTAAGGAAGTTCATACCTTACCCCTCACATGTATTGAATGAAATGGTTATTCCACTAGAGAATGATCATTCTGATGAGTAACAACAAGTGTAGATTTTAGATCATAAATAAAAAGTTATATGGAAAAATTCCACTCACCCAATCAATACCTTGTGGTGAAACCACCATTCTGAATAATATATGTGGGAACGTGGGGATATTATGAGGTATAAGTATATTCATTTTTTGAATCATGTTGACAAAGATTGATGGAGATATTCATTTTAAGGGGGGTAGAATGCTACACCATGTTTTTTTTATGAATATGATTTTTTCAAATATATTAAATTTATTTGATGGCTTTCATTACATGAAAAACCAAGACAATCATACATTATACACACCATTGAGTTATCTTTCACAATATAGAATTCTCTGTTCTCTTAGATGACATAAGGCATATAGTTTTATCAAAACCATGATATATTTTTAATATAGTCTTTGTTAACAAGACCATTATAACCTAGACGTTAGAGTTAGAAAACATAGTTTTAAAAAATATATTTTAAATTATAATTATAATGAGTTTTCATGATGGAAACATATTAATGAAAACATACATAATTTTTTTGAAATATCTTTATTTTATCGAAAATGATATTTTCTCCAAGAAAATATATTTATCTTTTTTTGTTAATAAAATTAATTTTTGACAAATTTCGAAAATAATTATGATAAAATATGCACCATATATTAATTTATATTATCAATGTTTTCAAATGATGAATATTTGGGTAATTTTTTAAAACATTCATTTTTGACAACTGAAAATTGATGATTATTAATTGAAGAATGTCTTTTAGATTAATTTATAATTGTGAATTATATATTAAATTTTTAAATTTTTAATGAATTAAATTGCAAATTAATTAATCTAATTTATTTTATATTAATTAATTTCATTTGGATATTTAATACAAAAACATTGTAAACTTTTTATAATTTTTTCAATGAAAACCTACTACTCGAATTTCCAACATGATTAATTTTATATTAAATATACCTAAAGAAATTTATTGTAAGATTTAAAAATGCATTATATATTTGGAATCATTATAATTTATAATTGTGTATTATTTCAACTTATTATTTGACCAATTAGATTAGTAAGAACAATTAAAATTTATTACTATGATTAAGTTAAAAACAAGTTTACTTAGTGGTAAAAAAATGTAATATTATGTATAAAAATGAAAAAAAAAAGATTCAAAAACCTTTTGGATAAAAAAATTTAGACCATATCATTTCGTGAATCGATAATGGACCATTATTGGGTCCTAGTGACATGAAAAGAAAACATGGGTAAAATTCAACTATTCAAAACAATGTGTGTTCCACTCACCTACCTTATAAAAGGCCATTAACTATCCTCCTCTCATCAAACCATAATAACCCAAATTTTCCAACTAACCCCTATAGAAATTAATTCTAGACTTACCTACTCTCATCCTAGAATCCTTAATTTGTCCATAAGACTAGACATGTAAGGCCTTTGGTGAAATCTAAAAGGAAAAACCCAAAGAACATGTAACAATAATCAACACGAATTTTGTTTTATTTCTTTGTAAAACAAAGTCAATTATTATCTTGTCATGTTTATATAATAAAATAAGTACATTACATATAATGATATGTGTTTTTCCTAATAGTAGAACCTATGAACACACTTGTAACACATATATTTTTTTATGAAATATTTTCATTATATAATTTTTATTCTTCAGTAGCATTCTTTTCATGAAATTGTTAGTTTAAATGAACATCGATCTTCCCTTATAATAAAAATTCTGTTATAACCTAATCATAATGTTATTGAGAATAATTATAACTATATTGTTAAGATACATTATGAAAAATATAAATCAATTAGATATTTTTGTTTTTGAGTGAATTACTCTTGGTAATAAAATTAATAAGATATATGTGTATTATATACTTAATTTAATATTTTTGATATTCATCAAATAAATATTTTAGTCATAGGTTTTGAATAAAACCCTATTTAATATATTGTTTAAAGGTTAGTTTTTCACCTTTTAAGGGCTAACCAATTTTAAATTAATGTTTTGACACGTTAATAAATTATATAGAGAATATAAAAATTTTATTTTCAATCGGGATATAATAATTTATTTTGGATAAAGTTCTAATAAATTTTTGATAACATTCATGTTTTGATGAATATTAAAAATACACTAACATTTATTTAAAAACCACATTTTCATTGAGATAATTAATACGGTTAAATTAATATTTTAAATGATTTTAATGTATAAATAGAATATATTTTTACCATTTAAAATAATTAATGTAATTTTAATTAATTTTACATTGAATTTGTAGGTAAAAACATTTCAATCTTTTCCAATGTTTTAACGTTGAAACCCCATTTTATAAACAATGTGATTATTTTTAAATAAATTACTGAAACATTTGTGTTTTTATTTTTAAAAAATTTATTCCATATTTAGAACAAATTTTCTCAAATTATGATAATATGATTCTATTATTTTTGGAAATTATGAATGGTAACTTTGGTAATTATTTTTATTATGATGGTTAAAGGTAAATCAGGTAATTAAGGGTAAAAATTATATTATAAAAATAACATAACACCTATAAAAATCCAATTGGATTACTGAATTTGACCCTTAACATATATTTTTAGAAATGGAATCACATTATGGACATGTATCAATGAAAATGACATGAATGTAATAAAACCTAATGGAATGGACAAAATGTCATAATGTCATATAATATAAGTATATTAATATTAACATATGGATAAATAGAAGATAAAATCGAAAATATATTTTCTCTGGAAATCTAAACTAATTTCGTGCAACATAGAAATTTATTTTTAATTTTTATAGACTAAATAACAACCATTAATGAATACACAATAGTGTTGGAGAAATTGTTTTATTAATACAAATATCAAATAAATGGATTTAAAAATATTTAAATAAATATAATATAAACTAATTATTATTATCCATGAATTTTATTGGTTAATAATACATTTTATAAGTGTAATAAATATTTTGGATATAATTTATCTTCAATGTTAATTTCATTTAATGTCTAATAAATGAATAGTGTCAAAATTGACACTATTGACATTTTATAAACATAATATTTTAATAAATTATTTAAAAATCATAAAAATATTTAAAAATTATAAAAATATTTTTATAATGTTGAAAATGGGATAAAATATCCATTTATTTTCAATTAAAACCATATAAATAAATATTCCTTACCCTTAAATATTTATAATGATTTTACTAAAATTAAAATTTACTAGAATAACGAAATGTCAATTAAAAGGATAAGGGTTAAATAGACAAAAATAGTTGTCCAAAATTTATTTTTCAGCAGTATTACATCCTTATCGCATCTCATATTCTAAACTGGGATAGTTTGGGGGTTTTTCGGTAGGTTTTGATTTTATTATAAATTAATGTTTTTAAGTGTTTCCTAAAGTGCCCCTCTCCTCTCTTTTAAAAGGGAACCTCCTTCATCTATTATTAACTCCATTTTCAGCCTTAATTCTCGTCCAATTCCTTCAAATTTGACTTCTAAACTTCCCTAGTAACATTATAGAGGTTATGGTTATCTTAATAAACCATCTCCAGTGCCCTAAGAGAAAATTTAAAGGAGGAATGTCGAGGAAGTGGTAATCTCTTCAACCGATTCATTCAAATTTCATTCTTTTTCTACTTCCTCATATTTAGATGTCTAATTTTAAATAAAAAAAATAAGAATTAATTATATAATGATATGTTATTATGAATATTAAAAAACCTTATTTCACATTCTATCCATCCTATGAAAAAGAAAATCACCGTGTGTGCGTACGTACGACTTACCATCACCACGTCGTGGTGTAATATATTTTTCCACATCACCTTACATGGATGGGTATAATGGTGGAAATAATAACTATATAAAATTAATATATAATTATAATAATTCTAAGATAATATAAACCTTCCAATTCAATGCCATTCAGAAATTATGGGAACGATATAGTCGCTGGTGCGTACGTACGACTTACCGCCTCCACAGTGCGATGTGATTCGTTCTAGATAAACATTATTAAACCATGATTATATAATTTAATGGAATGAATAAATATGATATATATATTATACTAATAATGTTTTATAAAGGATATAACTATAACCTAAAAATAGGAATAATAACTTATCTGACAAAAGATACATAAGAACATAAACCGGTTAAGACTCGAATAATGAGTAATAATGAAATGATAATAAAAAACAGATGAAAATATAATAATTAATGTTATAATAAAATTTTTTATGATTTTGTAATAAAACAGTAACATTATTAAATTCATTATACAGGAGGTTCAGATACATGTGAAACATATAAACCCTATGGTAAAAGTTAAATTTTCAAATCTCTTTTTTTTCTGAGATTGTTTATACATAATTAACATTTTTGAAATATTTTTCATCCACATCCATGTTTTCTAATGATATAATATTATTTATATTGTTCTCTAATTTTTATAGTTAATTTTACCATTTGTAATAATAATTACATGGTATGAAAGGACTATTTTTTCGTTATTCGATTTTACGTACTTTTTTACTTTTTCTGCAAAATTACGAGGAGAATGTTTCATTATCTAACATGACATGTAGGGATTTTTACTTTATCATGAACCATTATTTACATGATTCATACAATACATTATTATATGATTCTATTGAACTAAATTATTATCTTTTAAAAATTCATGGGATTTTGAGAAAAGAAAATGTTTCTGAAGAAGAATGGATATTATCCCCAAGAATTAATTTTAAGTGATTTATCAAAATTATTTTCCTCCTAATATGATTCTAATTAAATAAGGATATGTCTATAACCAATTTATTAATATTATTTTATTAATTTAATTATGTAATGATATTTTATGTGGATTATTTTATGATGGAATGATGTTTAAGAAACCCATTTTATTTCATGGGTTATGTTATGGTTAATGTTATTATGTATTATGTCATAAGTAATAACATTTTAATTATGAGATGGGTGGGACCTTTATCTCCCTCCAATGAATTTGGAAAATATTTATATCTCAAAAGATATACATTGTTTAAATTGAATGTAAATCTGGTTCAGTAATATATGGCTGGAATGAGGAGTGAAATCAGTTCATTAATGAAGTTTTTACACTATGATGGTCTTCAATGTGAGATTTGACTAATTTGAAATGTTTTTTATTCTTATGTGTGTATGTAAAAAAACTTCATGTCTTATGTTATGACTATTGGTATTACATTTCAATTCAATTATTTATCCCATGACATTATATTATGATCTTTTATATGCCAGATTAGATTTTCAAATGTTATGTTCTAATGAATATGATAAGATTGATATTTTCTTTTTTACCATTTCTAAGAATTTGATCTCACCCATTCTTTTGTTTATTTTCCCAAGGTCAGGAAGAAGGGTATTAAGTAATATATTCCAAAAATAAATATATTTATAACGAAATAAATGGGAGTCAATGTAGATGTTTTATGATGCATTTTTTTGTTTCCCAGTTTCTAACGACACTATACCTATACGGTCCTATAATGGGTTTGTTATTTGTTGTTATGAATTTACATAAATTATTGAGTAATATCAATTTATATAATTTGTGGGTAGTTATATGTTGTATTATAAGAAATGTATAATTAATGTTTGGAAACTGGGATGATAAATCATTAATTTGTACCCTAAAGATATTTCTAAGTATTTGATACAATCCTAGTGTTTTAGAAATGACAATGAATGACCTAGGATGAAACCTAAAGTGTCCTAAATTGAATTTTTATTCTTTATTATGTGGTTTTTGTTGTTCTGATTAGTGTTTTTCACGAAATGATTCTTGGTTTTAGTAAAGGAATAAAACTCGACGGAACTCCATTAATGCTGAATGAGACTTGAAATGCAATTATTGTCCCCATAAGCAACCAAAAATTATGAGATCTGAATAAAAAATCATGTATCCAAGCACACATAAATTATCAAGCTATAAATCATGTAGGACATCCAAACGAGAAAAGGATGGAGAGACATTCTATTGAGACCTTAATGAGACAACTTCCACCTTCATTAAGCGGTTATTTTGATCTATTAGTGGTGGAACAATGGATCAGTTCCACTAAAAATTTAGTTTCAGTTCTACAATGTTCTGAACATGATAAATACATATAATCAGTATATCTCTTTGAAGGTGAACATGATCATTGGTGGAATCCTATCAATAATATGATACAAAAGAGAATAAATTGAGTCTACAGAATGGGATGAGTTCAAGAACGTAATTTTCAATGAACATTCCTCATATTATTCAAAAAAAGATGGGGAAGGAGTTCCTTGAACTTAGGAAAAATGATGATGAATCCACTGGTACCTACAAAGAAAACATTACATGGCATCCAAGGTATGCTTCAAGAATTATTATCCGACCTGAGAGTATGATTGATTGATTATTAAGTGGCTTAAACCAAGTCTCTGAATGGAATTAGCCATAAGGGACTTTATAATTAGTGGGAAAATTGTTCTATGTGCTCTCATTATTGATATGGATATGGGAGAAACTCAACATTCATATAAGTTTGATAAGAAGAGGAAAATGGAAGTCAAATTAAAATTTAAATGCCACAATGAAAAAAAGATGAGTTTTCCCCCATGCTCAATGTTTGGAATGAAACATCGAGGGAATTGTATTAAAAGGAATAATAAAGTTTTTAAGTGAGTAAAATAAGTTCATCAGGAAATTGAATGGCGAAGTGATGGGAAAAATAAGTCAAATGAAGAAAACAAAGAAAATTCTACACAAAATGCACCTCCTACACTTAAATGTTACAAGTTCAAGGAAATGTGGAATTATGCCAATAAATGACCTAATCCAACGGTTATTGATGATGATCAATGTCAAAAATATCTTAAGGACAATGAAAAAGGAATGACACATTCAATTACAATTAATGACGTTGAGTATCAAAACGAAGTGGTGAAAGGTAAACTTTCATCCACTCTAAATTAAAAAATGTTTTATTTGATTATGGATCCACCAACTATTTTATTTTTGATGAATTTTATAAGGGTATTTCTGTATTAACTCTTCAATTTGATGTTGATTTACTTGTGTTAACTTCTAATTTCACAAAATTCACATAAAATGTTTATAATTCTTCTCGATTTTATGTTTGTTGGATACTTATTCCTTCAAATACTATGATCCCTCTTATAGTGTAATTTGATGGGATTAGTGGAATATATTTTCATTATTTATATGGAGAACATATCAACTTACAAATAACGAAAGTAACATTTAATATTCCTGATCAATATCTGATCATCTATTATTTTAGGGATGAATATAACCTTCCAATGGCAATTTCTTCCATATTATGTGTCTTTATTCAAATAAATGATGGCTGTTTATCTCAAATGTTAGGGGAGAAACACATGTTGAAGAATACTCCAATTGTATTGGATTTTGATGATGTCTCTTCAAAAGAATTTTTAGGTCTTCCACCAAAGTGTGATGTTGAGTTTTCAATAGAACTCATAACATGTTCTATGCCAATTTCAAAGACACCTGAGAGAGTAGACCCAATTGAGTTGAAAGAATTCATGAAGAAACTCCAAGAGAATATTGATAAAGGATTCATAGGCCACAATAAGTCACCTTGGGGAGCACATTTTATATTTATTAAGAATACCTATGAATTAATGAGCCACTTAATTTACTATTGAGAACATAACAAGATCACTTCCCTGATAAAGAATCATATTCCCCACATTGATGAATTATTTGACGAACTACACTGTGTACAAAACTTTTCCAAATTGATCTTAGTTCAGGATATCATCAATTAAGGGTAAAAAAGGATATAGAAAAGACAGAATTAGGTACAAGGTATGGACACTATGAATTTATAGTGATAACATTCGGTATTACTAATTCCCTTGATATATTAATAGATCTAATGAATAGATTCCTTAAGGACTATCTTGATCTGCTTGTGGTTTTCTTTATTAACGATATTCTTGTCTATTCAAAGGGAAATGAAGAACAAGAATATCACTTTTGAATGGTATTGAAGACCTTGATAAAGGATTTTATTTATGAAAAATTTACCAAGAATAAATTTTGGTTTAATAAAGTTTCATTTTTATGTCACATAATCTCAAGAGAGGGGATATCTGTAGATCCATAAAAATTAGTGGTTACAGAAATATGGTTGAGACCAACAACGGTGACTATGATCTGATGTTTTCAAGCTTTTTATTAATATTATTAATATTTTTTGAATTGTTTTTGATTATTATCAAATTAACTCACCCCGTTTACTCCTAAAGGATTTTTTTTAAAGGAGGATTTTGAAGAGAATTTCATTGTTCTAAAAATAAGGCTAGCTAGTCCACCTGTTGTCACACTACCTTGTAGTGGGGATTTTTTTTGATCTACATTGATGCGTCCAAGAATCTTTTGGTGTGTGTTCTCATGAAAAATTATTTAGTGATAGCTTATGCCTTATGACAGTTGAAACCCGATGATCAAAATTACCCAAATCTGGAATTGGTGTTTTCTGTTGTAATATTTTCATTAATGGCATGACGGAATTAGCATTATGGAGAAAGGTGAGATATTTTTAATGGTCATGAAATTTTAAATTATATTTTCACAAAAAATGATTTAAATATGTAACAATGAAGTTGGTTGGAGTTGATAAAAAATTATGACTGGATGATACATTTCCACCATGGGAAAGAAAACAAGTTGTATGACACATTATGTCGACAAGACCATGATAGCATATCTTTGATGAGGATCACGAAGGATCCAATATTTTTGGATTTCCAAAGGATGGATCATGAAATTAAAATGGATGGGAAAAATAATATCTTTCTCAAATGATTTTTCAACAATCTTTTCAAGTGAAGATTAACATGGCACACAAAGAAGATGTGGAGTTACAAAAGAAGGTGAGAAATATTCCTGATTTCAAATTTGATTGTAATAAAATAATAAAGCTCAGGAACTGGAATTGTATTCCTATGATACTATAATTAAATAAGGTTCTATTGGAAGAGTGTCATAGTTGATTATTATTTATCCACCCTGGAAGCACAAATATGTATACGATATTGAAAGAGTACTTCTGGTGGGACGAAATGAAAAGAGTTGTCGCCGAATATGTCTCTCGATGCATTTATTGTCATGAAGTTAAGTATGACATACAGAAGTCTAAGGGGGTGTTACCACCATTAACCATACCAGAATGGAAATGGGAAAAAATCAAAATTTACTTTGTCACCGGAATTCCCAAAACATCAAAAGGAAACAATTATATCATGGTTATAATTGATCGTCTTACACAGTATGCACAATTCATTTTTATAAGGGATTATTTCAATATTGATCAAAATTTTAGGATATATGTAAAGGAAGTGTTAAGATTGCATGGAGTACCACTTTCCATTATATATGACCAGGATCCGAGGTATACCTTGATGTTCTGGTGAAGTCTTCAGCATGCTCTGGATAAATTGTTATGTATTGGCACTACTTATCACCCTCAGATAGATAGTCAGTCTAAGAGGATAATTCAATCTATGGAAGACATTTTGATAGATTACTTGATGGATTCAAAGGTGGTTGGGAAAGACACCCACCATTGGTATAATTTTCTTATAATAATAGCTTTCACACCAATATTCAGATGGCACCTTATCAAGCCCTCTATGGAATGAAGTGTAGAACCCGAACATTTTGGGATGATATTAGGGAATGGAATATATTAGGACTTGATCAAGTTGATTAAATGGAACAAAATTTCATATATATTCAACAACACATAAGATCTGATCAGAGCCGACAAAAGCGTTATATTGACATCTGATGTAGAGACCTCGCGTTTGGAGTGGATGATAAGGTATTCTTAAAAATATCACCCTGGAAGAGAGTAATTAGATTTGGAAATAATGGAAGGGTTTCCCTTAGGTCTATCGGTCCTTTTGAAATTCTGGATCATGATGGAAAGGTAGCCTAACAATTGGTGCTTCCAGTAAATCTCTATCAAGTTCATGATGTGTTCAATGTATCACCCTTGAGAAATTACACACCTGATCCTTCACATGTAAAATGAATAGAAGTCGTACTGATGTTGAAAGATCATTCTTTTGAAGAACAATCAATAGAGATTCTAGATTGTAATAAAAATGTTCATTGAAACAAGACCACTCACGTGGTTAATGTTTTATGGAGGAACATCCCATTTGAATAAGCTCCATGGGAACTTGATGATATAATTAGAGAAATATAACCTCTTATGTTTGTTTCCATGTGATGAATTTCGAAGAAAAAATTCAGTTTATGGATGGTAGAATGTAACACCTGGATGTTTTATGAAATATTTTCTTAAAATGATTATTAATATTCAATAGAATTCTTTTCATGCAATCGTAATTTTAAATGAACTTTGAGATTCCCTTATAATAAAATTACTGTTATAGCATAATAGTTAGGTTATAGAGAATAATTATAACTAACTTAAGAAAATTCATTATGAAAAATATAAATCAATTAGATATTTGTATTTTAGAGTTAATTTCTTTTGGTATATAAATTAATAATATATACATGTTTTTTATTCGTAATAAAATATTTTTTATATTCATCTAATAGATATTGTAGTCATTGGTTATGAATAAAACACTATTTGATGAATTTTTTTCAAGGATAATTTTACACCATTGAATGGTAAACAGATTTTAAATTAAGGCTTTAACACATTAAGAATTTCTATATGGGCACATAAACATGTTATTTTTTGGTGGGATATTAAAATTTATTTTCGATAAATTTCTGATAAATTTCTGATAACATTCATGTTTAGATGAAATGTAATAATACCAAAAATTTTAATTAAAACCAAAAATTTTCACCGATATAATTTATATGGTTAAATTATATTATTTAATTATTTTAAATATAAATAAATATATTTTTACAATTTAATATAATATATTTCTACAGCAATAATTTTACATTGAATTCATAGGTAAAAACATTTCATTCTTTTGCAATGTATTATCTTTTAATAAACATATTATCCATAATGGGATTAATTTTAAATTAATTACTAAAATTTTTGGGTTTTGAACATTGAAAAATTGATTCCATATCTGGAATCAGTATGTCCCAATTATGTTAAGAGGCTACATTTAATTCTGGAAATTATGAATAGTAACTTTGATAATAATTTTTATTACCTTGGTTAAAGGTAAATCAGGTAATTAAAGGAAAAATAATATTAAAAAATTAACTTTATAGCTTTAAAAATCCTATTTGAAGACTAAATTAGACCCTTATATTCTATGTTTTGTAAAGGAATCAAATGATGGCCACTTACATATGAAAATTACATGAATGTAATAAAAACAGATCAATTGGACAAAATGTCACAATCTCATATTATATAAGTATAGTAATTTTAATATATTTATTACTAGGAAATAAAATCATCTATATATATTATCTGGAAATCTAAAAGATAATATTTCTTCATATATATTTATTTATAGTTTTTAGATATTAAATAATTACAATTAATGATTACAAAATTGTGATGTAGAAATTATTTTATTAATAGAAATATCAAATAAATGTTTTTAAAAATAATAAACAAAATATCATATAAACTATTTAATAATAACCACGAATGAACAATGTGACTATGACATTATATGAGTGTAATAAATATTTTGGTTCAAATTTAACTTCTATTTGAATTTTATTTAAAGACTAATAAATGAATACTGTCAAAATTGACACTATTGAAATTTGATAAACATAATAGTTTATAAAAATATTTAAAAATTAAAATGTGATAATTATAAAGATTAAAATAGAATAAAGTATCCATTTATGGTCAATTAACACTGCATAAGTCAATATTCATTACCATTAAATATCTATAATTTTATTACAAAAATTAAAATTTAATAGAATAACTATGTGTAAATTAAAATGATAAGGTTTAAATTGAAAAAAGAAGTTGTCCAAAATTTATTGGTTGATTATATTAAAACTCTATCTCATTTCATCTTCTAATTTGGGACACCTTGGTGGTTTTTTTTAGGGTTTTATTTTATTATCAATTAATATTTTTTTAATGATTACTAAAGGGTCCCTCTCCTCCCTTATAAAAGGAAGCCTCCTCCTTCTCATATTTAATCCATATTAGACATCAAGAACTTCCCAAACCTTACAATTTCACTTTTCATCTTCCTCAATAACATTATATATGTTCTGGTTTATTCAAATTACCAACTCTAGTGCCATAAGTGGAAGCTTTTAAGATGGCACGTCGAGGACGAGGTAATCTCTTCTACAGATTCACTCAAATTTCATTCTTCTTCTACTTCCTCTTCATTAGTTGTTTCAGTAAAATGTAATAACACCCATATGAATTATATATTGATATGTAATTATGATTATGAAAATATTCTATTTCACCTTCTATCCATCCTATGAAAAATGAAATCATCGCGCATGCGTATGTACGGCTTACCGTCTCCATGTCGTGGTGTAATCTTTTTTCACCATCACCATACTTGAGTGGGTATAATGGAATAAATTATAATAATATATGATTAATATAAAATTATTCTATTTCTATGATATTATTAACCATCCAATTCAATACCATATAATAATCATTGGAACGACATCGTCCCTCATGCGTACATACTACTTACTGCCTCCACAATGTGATTTGATTAATTCTACATAATCGTCATTAATCCATGATTATATAATTGAATTTAATAAATTAATATGGTAATATTATACTAATACCATGTTTAATTTTATATAACTATAAACTAAATTAGTAATAAGATCTTATCTTACAAAACAAACATAACAACTTTAACCGGTAAAATACCCAAATAACGAGTAATAATGAAATGTTACTAACAAACTGAATAAAATGTAATCATAAACGTTATCATAAAAATGATTGTGATTATTGAATAAATCCGTAACATTTTTTAAATCATTAAACATGAGGTTTTGATACATACGAAGAATATCATACCTATGGTAAGGGATAAAAGATCGAATTTCATTTTTATCTGAGATTTTTTTATCATAAGAAATTTTTTTGCCTATATTTATCATCCAAATCCATGTTTTATAATTATTTAATATTATTTATATTCATATTAAATCGTTTAATGTTAATTTTAACCATTTGAATAAAAATTAAATGTTATGAAAGGAATTTTTTGGCGTTATTTGATTTGAGGTACTTTTTTACTTTTTCGGAAAAAATACGAGGAGAATGTTTTTTAACTTATACGACATAAATGGATTTTAATTGTTTCATGAATTCTTATTTACATGTATCTTAATCTACACTATTTGATGATTTTATTCAACTAAATTCTTATTTATTAAAATTTCAAGGCATTTTGAGAGCAGAAAATGTTTATGAAGAAGAAAGGATATTTTCCTAAAGAATTAATTTCAGGTGTTTTATCCAAATTAGTTTCCATCTAAGATGATGGTATTTAAAAAGGGTTATGTTTATAACCCTATTTATATATTATTTTATTGTTTTAATTATGTCATGATATTTTATATGGATTAATTTATGACGGAATGATTTTTAAGAAACTGATTTTATTTCATGGGTTATGCTATAGGGAATGTTTTTATATTTTTTGCCACATGTAAGAATGATTTCATTTTGAGATTGGTGGGACATATATCTTCCTCAAATTAATTGGGTAAATATTTATTTATAATTATATATAAATTTCTGGAATGGAATGTCAATCTCATTTAGTAATACATGGCTGGAACGAGGAGTGAACTCGATTCAGTAATAAAGATTGTCCGCTATGATGGTATTGGAAATAAGCCTTGACTAATATGAAATGATTTTCTATGCTTATTTTTTTATGCCAAAAAATTGAATGCCTTATGTTATAAATATTTGGATAATATTTCATATATATGATTTATCCCATGACATGATATTAGGAACATTTATATAAGGGGTGTGATTTTCAAATCTTATGTTCTTATGAATGTGATATGATTGATACTTTCATTTTTTACCCTTACTGATCATTTGAGCTCACCCATTCATATGATTCATTTCCCTTGGCCAAGAAGAAGGATATTAAATATGATATTCCAGAAATTTGTCTAGTTTTGAAGAAAAAAGTGAGAGAATATAGATTCCTTATGATCTAATTGTTTATTTTTTCCAGTTTCTAAAGACACAATACCTATACAGTCCTGTCATGGTTTTTTATTTGTCGTCATGAATTTACATAAATTATAAATTAAAATAAATTTGTGTAAATTATTGTGTTTTATAACACCCAATTCCATCATACGAGTTATGAAATTTGCATTCGTGTGTACGAGAGAATACTGCCTATTGAATAGACGGCATAGGTTTTTCCATTACCACTTCAAAAGGATTGTTATAATTAATGAAATACTGTAAATATATTATATTCAAAATATTTATGATCTTAATATTACTATTTAATTATTATATCATACATATCATTATGCATTACATTTTGTGGGAATATGATAATGTCATCTGTGTGTATGGCGGACTACCTCATCATGAGGTGATGCGCTTTGTTCAGTCATTACATGGAATATATTAATGATGAGTTTAATAAAAATATGTGAAATATATGAAATAAAAATTATATCAAAAAGGTTATATATATTTATATATATTTCAATTATATTTCTTCTAAATGAAAATTAAATGTAATCAACATTCATGCGTACATACAACATTCTCTCTCCCAAAATGATGTATTTTATTTCCATTAACCAAAACTTATGAATTCATATATATAAATATATAATAAAAATATATTATATTTATATCTTGATATTAATACAATATGTGAGTATAAATATTTTATTTATTATATATCATTTTTCGATTATGTATGATCGAAGTCAATACAAAAGGTATAGGGACTTCTAGTCTCACTTTTATTTCTGGGAGGCATATTTCATATTCACCACTCGTTCAATTGTTGAGGTGTATATACAAAACTATTGAAGGATATATAATTAATATAATTAATTTCTTGATAATTATTTTTCTGTTTATGTTATTCATTCAGGTGTATTATGACTGAAAAGTAAATCTTAGTTATTTTATTATCTCAATTTAACATTATTGAGCTGTGTATTTTGTTTTGCACCTATACTTTTTAATGATGTGTATATATTGCATCATTAACCTGGAGTATCATTATTTTTTCATCCTCATGATATTTTATGTTTCAAATAATTGATTAATTTATACAGCTTATGATTCAGTGTTACCAAAGATGAAATTATTCTACGTTACAATTTCATTGTCCATTAGGATTATTAATGATCATGTATCCAATGTTTAAATATCATAATCTATTTCACAATAATTCCATTGAATTATATTATTATATAGTAATTGGTTGTATCATAATGTAATTGTACCATTTCCCAACTCTTAATTTGGAATATAATGATGGATGTTTTAATAAATTCTGACTTTATTTCTCCATTCAGTTAGAAATACATTTTCGTTAAAAACCATGTGTTCTAAATATGTTATTAATGATCTATTATTTCTATATGATGACTTTTTAATGAAATTATTACCCTTGTTTTCATTATTACCAAAATTTTCTAAGTGGAATCATTATACCATCATCCAATGTAATTCCATTTTTTAATTCACTAAATATGATAATTGAATCATTGTATAAACATCATTGTCATTAACGGAATTTCCCAATGTGATGACCAATGTTTTATATAAATTTTAAATTATCCATATTAAAATTTAATTTCAATTAAATTTGAATTAAAAATGTTTTGTGTTTTTAAAATTCATTTTCTAAAGTGGAAAGGATATTGTCCTCATGAATTGTATTAAATGATATTTTAAATTATTTTAATTTTATGATGGAAACCATTGGTGTTACCTATGCCTTACCTGTGATATGATCCAATGATTCCATTCATTTTATTTTTATGAATGGTTACTGTATTTATTGGATGATTTTTATGAAACCCATTTCTCTTCACAGGCTACCCGATGAAAAAATTCTTAGGAGGAGAGCTTCTTTTCATAGGTTATGCTATGGCGAAATTATACGAAACCTGTATATTTTAAAAAAGTAATGATATGATGAAATGTTTATGATACCCATTTTATTTCATGGGTTATGATATGAATAATTTTTCTGATTTTTTAGAAAACTTATTTATTGTTTTCATTATGACAGAGGGTGGACCTATATAACCCTCTAATGTATTGGGTAATGATTTATATATCTCATGAGATAGAAATGCATGTAATGGGGGGTGGGGGTCAACATAGTACAGTAAGGCATGGATGGAATAGAGAGTGAACCTGGTATAGAAATACATGGATAGAATGATGAGTGAACTCATTATAGTAAATAATTTTGTCTTCTATGATTGCTATTGTAGTGATCCTTCACCAATATGGAGATGATTTTCTATGTTTATCTCTACCAAGAAATTTCAAGCCTTATGTTGACATTATGATTTTATGGGTCATGTTCTTTGATTATCATATTATCCATGTCTTATGAGATTCTAATAATTATTCTACAACTCATGTATATGATATTTGATATGAAGTGAATGGTTTTTAAACATTATCCTCATGTTTTCATACCCTTATGTTCATGTTATGATTAAATATATCACATGTTTACCAATACTAAGAATATGGTTACAAAGATGTATATTACATAAAATATGTCTAATAAGGGTTCTAGTTAATAATATTATAGTTAAAGATGATGAAGTTCACTTATGTTCTACTTTTTTTATTTCATGTTTTATAAAGGAACTAAACTATTACAGTCCATATGTGTGTGAAAATGTAATGTAATGAGTATCCAAAAAAATAATGTAATATCTAGGCATGTTAAGATTGGTTCACTACAGTTACATGTTATATTTTAGTTTTTTTTCCAATCAGAACATTTGAAAAATAAAAAAAATCTAAAAAATTAATAAAAGTATAGAAAATTGAAAAGGCATAAATATTCCATTGAGAATTCATGGATCATGACCTTACTCAGCACATGGAAATTGTGTGTTGTTAAAATTTGATGTAGAAAATTCAATTTTGATCTATGTTTTGATATCATGATTATAACTTAGTGATTAAAATCCTCTTCAAGCAATAATTATTTCAACATCAATACCCAGCAACCATAAAACACAATGTTATTATAATTTTCATGAAACGCCCTCATAATTTCACATGACATAATCCTATACAAAGTGAAAAATGAATTTCCATTGTAAACATGTAGAAAATTATAATGTACTCATGATATGAGAAAAACTCTATATTTATTTTAAAAATTAGAGATGATCGAATAGATTTAAAGTAAATAAATCATAACATGGCAAGAATAATAATAATTAATTAAAATCACGAATTTTTTATAGTATAAGTTAACGTATTTTAAAAATTGGGATTGTAAAATAAATTAATTGGCTGATATTTTAAATATAGTAACATTGATATGATATTTTTTTCCAATCATGAGAGTTTTATTTAATATTTAGAATCAATTTTATTTATGTCACGACCCGCCTTCGCCAGGATGAGGGAAGGGAAAGCAGATTGCCGGATCCTTCCTTATTCAAGTTTAAGGATAGATAATGACCCCCGAGACCTGCCTTCAATAGGTCCGGGAGTGGTGACTAGCACCAAGGGTATAAAATCACACACTAGATGAAAGGCATTACCCTTTTTATTTAATAGGATTAAGAGATAAGATAATAAATCCCACAACACCAAAACAAAAAGTACAAGTAAATCCCAAACAAACCATTATAGATGAATGTTTTTAAAGTAAATGATACAAAAGTAAAAGGAAACTACAAAGGTAAAGTACCAAAGAAAAGTAAAACATCAACTGCAATTGTCCCAAAATCCGAGATAGTACGGCCCTGCATGATCCCGGAAGTCCTCCTGGAACCTGAAATTAGTTTTATATACGTATGGTGAGCATACAATTATACTTAGTAGGGAAAGCCAAGGACTCTCGGGAACAAGTGGAGATGAATTCTAATGCCCTATGAGAAAAGAATAACCAAAGAACCTATAAAGGGAAACTAACCACCCATGCCTCACCAAGGCACACTCCCCAAATAACACAAGTCAAGTAATGTATAGTAATAAAACATCGATGTTTGGGTACCCCGAGCCACTTTTCCACTTGTTATTGGAGACATCCTATGCACCGAGACAATCTCTCCATTCTCACAACAATCCCACTTCCACACCCCACCCGCACACCCCTGGGCCACGAACACACATCCCGCCCACAAACACCTTGGCCACAACTACTATCCCGCCAACAGAAACCTAGGCCAGAACAACCATTGTAACCATGCCCGCAACCACCCAGTCCAGAACAACCACTACCACGCCCGAAGACACCTGAGCCAAAAAGCTACTTTCATGCCTGAAGGCACCTGGGACTCATCCCAAAGATACTGGGGAATAAACCTACCAGCAAACACCTGGGCCAACCACTACACTGTCCTGCCCAAAGATTCTTGGGAAAATAATGGACATCAGGCCATCACAGCCTACCAGAATAGTCTTGGGCTATTCGGTAAAGGGATTAGAAAAGGTGCCAGTAACCCGCCACTCAAAGGAGTGTTGGGAAAACACCACCCCCCAAGGAATGGGGGTGTTCGTCACTAAGTGCTCAAATTTGGTGGGGCGCGAATAAGAAATGTATGAAATACAGTAAATATATGTAGGAAAAAAGAAATCATCCTAACCTAGAGTTTCCATGTCCATCCTACGCATAAACACACTCATAACTATTCGTAGAAAGCAAACTACTCAAGGATGGGTCACAACTCCTTCCCAATACCAATTCCCCGTTTAACCCATTCTTGTCTTCTTGTTCAGGTGATCCCATTTAAGTAAATCCCTACACTACTAGGAAACTAACCTGCATAACGACAAGCCAGGAAAAGAGAAACAGTCAAACATCAATTTAAGCATTCACACCCGGTTCTCTTATGAAGTCACAACAACAGTGGGATAAGTGAGATCCCTCAATGTACTGGAACCAAAGCAGGATTCAAGATCTATCCCCACATCCCAAAAAACTATGAACCAACGATATGCCAACAGTAGATGATTTCACCCCAATTCGTATCATAAGCAGAGAAACCACACAGTTTCAGACTCACAACCAAGAGGATCCCATCCTCACCCACATCACCCATATGAATTCAAACAGAACAACCCACCAACTACCAAAACAGAGTAGGGAATCTTCCATGTTCATGAATATCATTCGTTATTTTCTTCTTTCTATTGGTTATCTGAGGTGACCACACAAGGCTTTATGTTTACTGGGTATCCATTTAATCCACCGAGTTTTTTTGATTTACAAATTTTCATGGTACAGTCATTTAATCGTCACCGAAGGCAAGGGTTCATTAGTGCACAAGGAAAGACCACCAATGACCATGATTTTCAGTGACCATAGTGCGACATATCACAACATTAGCATCAAGGAAGATAAGAAAAATAGAATAGCAGCACATTGTTCACACACCTTCCCTTCATTCTTTAGATTTTGTTTGTTATCTTCATTAAAGTTTGGTTTCACCCACTCTCATAGAAATAGCAATGTACCCACCCCGCATGATACACAGAAAGGAGAGACATAGGAAAATACCTACCTGGTTGATCAAGGATTGATGTTTTTCTCCACAAGCCAAGAACATGGGATGTGCGGCTTGCAGGGGAGGAATTATGTGGACTCTAAGAGGTGGAGAATGATCCAGATGTGCACCACAAGCCACAGGAAGAGAGGAAATCCAAGAGCACTAGGAAGAAAAAATAAATCCACCTGAGAAGAAAAAGATGAAACCCTAGCGGGAGATATAAAGAGGAGATCCTACTGTTATGGGATATGAAATTTTGAACGCCTGGAAAGTCGGATCGTGGTTTCCTACACCGGTGGGCAGTTACACATGATAATATTAAGGTGTTATTTAATACCCCCATTGGGGAGGTTTCTTGGGATTTTTAGGAATTAATTATGGGCTTTAAATGACTTTAAAAAGGGTAAATGAATTAATTTATGTAAAAAACGTTGTGGGAGCGGGACTAAAAAAGAAATCTGAGGGCTGGGTGAGGACATGATGCCACCGTCACGGTGTCACCTTTACGGTGCCACCGTCACAGTGCCACTATTTTGGTGGAGCCTTATTTTTGCAAAGTAATGGCCAGGGGGTCTGTGCCATTACATCAGATACCTATCAACTATTCTCTCCCTCATGAATTAAAACCAGACATGAAGAAAGGAGAGGGGTCCGAAAAACCACCTCGAATGATACCTCCCAAGAGTAGGCCTCCTTGTTACCAAGGAATTCCCCCTCCCTCATCTATCTCATGAACAAACATAATCATACCACTCATATCCCCCATGAAACCATGCAAAACAAAATATTAAACCGTCTGGTCATGTGGTGAGGGGTTTCCCTTTCTCCATGTTAAGATACTATCCACTTTGGGTGTCACTAACTCGCCCGCACGGGTTTAGGTGAATCCACTCTAATGCGTCTTAAATAGGGATTAGTTCCTCCCCTCCCCACATTTCAGGACACTTTAAACACATCCAAAGAAAAGGAAAATTGCACTATCCATATTTAACAAAGTAAAGGATTTCATCATCCAAGTATAAATAGAACAGAACAAAACTCAAAATAGCTCTGGGTACTGGGCGCACATCTATGTCTCTCATTCCCAGGTACTTTCCTCAATCCCACCTTGTCTCCACAACACATGAACCAAATTAATCTTTCATCCATAAACCACCTTCTCTTCACGACCTTCGATCACCACTGGTCAGTCCATGAATGTTGTATTGTCTCTTATATCAAGATCTCCCCATTCAAGGACGTGTGAATCATCATGTACATATCGACGAATTTGTGACCCATGGAAGACAACATGCACCCATTGTCGTTGTGGTGGAAATGCCAGTTGATAAGCCACCCCGCTGACCCGATGCAACAGTTTGAATGGTCCGACAAACCAGGGGGAAAGCATACTCCCTCTGATAAACCTCCGCTGCCCATGCATAGGTGAGACCTTCAGGAATACGGGGTCCCTGACCCCGAATTCCAAGGTCCTACTCCTATTATCGGCATGTGACTTCTTCCAGCCTTGGGCCGCCTTCATCCTTTTTCGGGTAAGCTGCACCTTCTCTTTCATGCACTACACCACTTCCGGGCATAGAACACCTACTTCCCCAACCTCGGTCCTGCACACGGGTGAGAGACATGGCCTCCCATAGAAGGCTTCAAATGGAGCCATGCCAATGGAAGAGTGATAGCTATTATTATAGAAAAACTACACCATAGGCAATTGTCGCACCCACAATCCATTGAAGTCCAGGATACATGCACGTAGCATATCCTCCATTGTCTGGATGGTGCGTTCTTTCTGCCCATCTGTCTGGGGGTGGAAAGCAGTGCTAAGACGTAGCTGGGTTCCAAAATCATGTTGCAATCCTCTCCAGACTCATGAGGTGAACCGTTCATCCCTATCCAAGACTATGGACCTTGGAACTCCTTGTAACTTCACCACCTCATACACAAACCAACGTGCTAAGGCATCCACTGCACCCGACTACTTAATATCTAGAAAGTGAGCCAATTTCGTTAACCGGTCCACCACTACCTAGATAGCGTCACAGCCTCCTTGATCCTTGGGTAGCCCTGTGACGAAATACATCAAGATTTCATCCCACTTCTAATTGAGGACATCTAAAGGTTGCAACAATCCTCCTAGAACACGATGTTCAACCTTCATTATGGAAGAGATGAATTTCCCCTGGAACACCTTCTCGAAATCAGTCCACGACACCTCAACCTTCCTCTCCTCCCCTAGGTAAAGCATCCACCACTGACGCGCCACTCCCCACATCTGGAACATAGCCAAAGGAACCCAATATTCCACCGGAGCCTGGATCAAGCCGAAATCTATCACCAGCTCCTCAATCTAGCTCCCTGTATCCACGTCAGAGATGCTTCACTCATATTTTTCGAGGGTCTACCCCTGAATGGCACGAATCATCGTCTTCCACTGATCATCCTCATCTTCTCGGTTCTTCCTCTACTGATCGGCCAAGTCAACCTCTATGGCCTCGATCACCCGTACCACTCATGGTCGTCTCCCCGGAGCCATAGATTCAACGTATACAAGGAATTCCTATGCCTGAGTAGTGTTGAATATTGTTCATAAATTTTTCTTGGACTTCGTTTTACTTTTAAATTATTAAAATACCCAAGAAAAAAAAGAACACAAGTCATTATGAATCATGTACCTTCACTGGGGTCTCTACCATGCAATCAATGCAACCTTACTTGGTCGTTCGGTAGGCCTTATGTCCTTGCATCGGATCATGGGGGGGGGGGGCTAAAATACCGTGTACTATCCGGTCTTACCTGAAAAATTTCACGCACCAAGATCACCCAACACTGTTTCCATACCATCCCATACAATCCTCACTATGAATAACTACAAACTCTATCTTATCTCTCAACCACTTGCCTCTGATTCAATTCTGTCATGACCCGATATCACCAAGATGACACACTAGGATTTTGACAACGAACTCTACCCCTCTCGCTTTACCCCGGGCCACCAGAACTGTCTCCTCAGACCCTGGTATATCTTGGAAACTTCCAGGTGCCCCGCTAGGGGTGAGTTTTGGAACACACCAAGAACCCTCTCACGCATCACCTCTGGAAAAAACAGCTTTCCTCAGAAAAGAACCTGATTCAGACCGTCCTCCATCCACCCTTCCAGAGTGTCACCTTGGTTAACCTGGTAACACATCACTTTTCATTCTAAGTCTCCCCACTGGGACTCCTCTACCTAGAACAATTGAGAATACTACACTGTCATCTGTTACAGGAAACCTCTACCACCTTCCATCCTCGCATCTAGGTGCAGGGCAGCCAAATCTTCCATTGCCTTCCATGTATCTGCCAACTCTCGAACAACATTCTTATACGTCTTATTGCTCAAGTAATCAGCCACCAAATTTACCTATCCTGAGGTATAAGAAATCTCGAAGTTGAAATCCTGAAGGAACTCCATCAACCTCCGCTGCCGTATGTTCAGGTCCCATTGGGACAAGATATACTTCAATCTCTTGTGATCGGTGAAGACCAAGAAGTGCTCCCTAACGAAGTAACGCCACCAAAACTATAGTGTGAAAATGACCACCGTAAGCTCCAGATCATGGGTGGCATAGTTACGCTCATCGGTATGTAACTGTCTATACCCATAGGAGATTAACCCTTGCCGCACCATCAACACACATCTATGGCCTTTCTTTGAAGCATCACAGCACACCTCATACGCCGCCCCTTCTTCTAGAAAGCTCAGCACTACATCCCTTACCAAAATCTCCTTCAGATAACTGAAGGCGGCCTCACACTGCTCATTCCACACAAAATCCTGGTACTTCTTGTTCAAATCCATCAAAGGTGCTGCAACTCGAGAAAAGTTGGGTTCGAACCTCGGGTAGTGACCTGCTAGCCTGAGAAACAATGAACCTCTGCCACATTATTGGGTGAAGCCCAAGAAACAATAGTCTCAACCTTAAATGGGTCCACTGCTATCCACTGCTCGGACACCACGTGCCCAAGTAAGTGTACCTCTCACATCCATAACTTTCACATGGACAAATTCTCAAAGAGCTGGTGTTGTCGGAGGATTTCTAAAACCATCCTCTGGAGCTCACTGTGATCATCCTATGATCTTGAGTAGATCATGATGTCTTCAATGAACACGATGACGAAACGATCCAGGTATTCTCGGAATATGGAGTTCATGAGTCCCAGGAACACATCTGGAGTGTTCGTAACACCGTACGACGTGACTACAAACTCAAAGTGCCTGTATCTACACCTGAAGGAAGTATTAGAGATGTCGCCCTCCTTCACCCTCAACTGGTGATATCCTATCCGTAGGTCTATCTTGGAGACCTTCCCCCTTCAACAGGTCAAATAGATAGTCTATCCTCAGAAGAGGGTTGCGATTATTGGACGTTACCTGATTTAGTCTCATGTAGTCTACGCATAGTCTGATACCATTATGTCACGACACGCCTTCACCATGATGAGGGAAGGGACAATAGATTTCCAAACCCATACTTATTCAAGTTGAAGGAGAGATAATGACCCCTGAGACCCGCCTTTAATAGATCCTGGAGTGGCGACTAGCACCAAGAGTATAAAATCACTCACTAGATGGAAGGCATTACCATTTTTCTTTAATAGGATTTGGAGATAAGATAGTAAATCCCACAACACCCAAACTGAAAGTACAAGTAAATCACAAACAAACCATTCCAGTTGCATGATCCGAAAGTATATGATAGAAAATAACAAGGATACTACAAAGGTAAGGTACCAAAGAAATGAAAAATAGCAACTGCAACTATCCCAACGTATGACCTAGTATGGCCCCGCACGATCCTTGAAGTCCTCCTCGAAACCTGAAAACAATTTTATATACGTATCGTGAGAATACAAGTATACTCAGTAGGGAAAACCAAGGACTCTAGTTCACAAGTGGAGAGGCATTCTAATTCCCTATGAGAGAAGAATAACCAAAGAACCTAGTAAGGGAAACTAACCACCCAATCCTCACCAAGGCACACCACCAAAATAACGCACGTCAAGTAATGTATAGTAATAGAACATCGACGTTTGGGTACCCCGCACAACTTTCCCACTAGTTATTTTAGACATCCTATGCATCAATCCAATCCCACCATTCTCGCTGCAGTCCCACTGCCACACCCCGCCCACACACACCTGGGGAACAACCATGAATACTGCCCGCAAACACCGGGGCCACAACAACTATCCCACCCGCATACACCTAGTCCAGAACAACCATTGTAACCATTCCCACAAAAACCTAGGCCTGAACAAACACTACAACTCCCCGAAGAAAAATGGGACAGAAAGCTACTGTCACACCCAAAGACACCTCGAACTCATCCCGAAGATACTTGGGAAACAACCTACCCACAAACACGTGGTCCAACCACCACACTATCCTGCCTGATAGGTTTCGACCAACAGGGATCAGGCCTCAGCTGTTCCATTTCTGATCTACTAGCCCCTGCCCTTTAATTTCGGGCCCAGGGATAAGATTATTCATCTGTGGAAGCCATGGGAACCTTTGGAATCAGTGCCCAGAAAGAGTGTCGTACGACGGTGGTGGGTAGGCTCAGTGCCCACCTCAGCAGCAGTAGGTTCAGCGAGTTCCCTCTCCACTGAGGGCAGGCGTTGCAAGAGGAGGATGACCTCAGGGCGCTCCTCAGGGACCTTCACCTGGATGTGGTCAGGGAGGTCGCCAATAGCTGAGAGGAAGAAGAGTTGGGCATGGGCAATTTCACTCCGTGAAGGCAGCTGTTCCATCAGGGCTAGAAGTTTTTTGAGGTATGACCAGCTTGTTTAGTGCCCTTGGTTATGACTTTTTAGATAATGGAGCTTCTCCCTCCTTTGTTGCACCTAGTCTGGCATGTGGTCTGGGGTTAGACACTAAGAGACTTCTAGAGCCCCTGGTGCTGAGCACACCAGTCGGAGGTTAGACTGACTTGTTTTATGTTTTCCGAGGGTGTAGACTGATGATAGGGCCACATTAGTCAATTATGGATCTCCTATTATTGCAGATACATCTATACGATTTTATCCTAGGAATTGACTGGTTGTCCTCTGTATGTGCCGTCATTGACTGCTTCTGAGGAAGGGTCGTTTTTTCAGAATTGGGCGGCCGACGTGTAACTTTTGTCGGTGAGCGAGGTGGCCGGAAGAGTAGCAGGCGAGAGGAAACCCTCTATTACTTGTTAGTTGAGCTTTCAGTGGAGTCGGTGGACGTAGAGAAGGTGGGAGTTACAGTGGTCTTCAAGATAGATGATCTCTTTGACCAGTTGAAGGGGGCAGAATGGTTCTCCACGATATAACTACGGTCAAGATATCCCCAGTTGATGGTGAAGGAGGGAGACATCTCTATGAATCCCTTCAGGTGCAGATACGAGCACTTTGATTTTATAGTCATGTCGTTCGGCGTTACGAATGGTCCAGCTATGTTCATGGTACTCGTGAACTCCATCTTCCAGGAATACCTGGAACGGTTTGTAGTCATTTTCATTGAAGACATATTGATCTACTCAAGATCAGAGGAGGATCACATTGAGCACCTGATGATGGTTTTATAAGTCCTCCGACAACACCAGCTCTTTGGGAAGTTGTCCATGTGCAAGTTCTGGACACGAGAGGTGCACTTTCTTGGGCACGTGGTGTATGAGCAGGGAATAGCAGTGGACCCATCGAAGGTCGAGACAGTTGTTTCATGGGAAGAAAGCAAGAATGTGTAAGAGGTTTGTAGTTTCCTCAGTCTGGTTGTTTACTACTGGAGGTTCGTGCCCAATTTCTCTCACGTTGCAGAACCTTTGACGTCTTTGACCAAGAAGGACCCAACTTTTGTATGGAATGGGAAGTGTGAGGCGGCCTTCAGTTATCTGAAGGAGATGTTGGGAAGTTCCCCAGTGCTGAGGATTCCAGATGAAGGGGCAGAATATGAGGTGTTCTGTGATGCTTCAGGGTAAGGCCTCAGATGTCAGTTGATGTAGTAGCAAGGGGTGATCTCTTATGGGTCTAAGATTTTATGTCCCAATGAGAGTAACTATGCCGCCCATGATCTGGAGCATGTGGTGGTCGTGTTCACACTATAGTTGTGGCGAAATTACCTTGTCGAGGAGTGCTTCGTGGTATTCACCGATCACAAGAGCTTAAAGTATATCTTCACCCAGCGGGACCTGAACTTATGGCAGTGGAGGTGGACGAAGTTCCTTTAGGACTACGACATTGATATTTCCTTAACCTCAGGATGGGGAAATGTGGTGGCTAATTCCTTGAGCAGGAAGTCGCAGAAGAATGTGGTTTGAGAGATGGCAGATACTTTAAAGGTAATGGAGGAGTTGGTAGCCCTGTACCTGGATGCATGGATGGAAGGTGGTAGAGGTTTTATGTATCTGATGACAATGAAGTCTTCTCTATTGTGCTAGGTAGAAGAGTCTCAGTGGGGAGACTCAGAAAGCGAAGTGATGCATGACCAGGATAACCAAGGTGATGCTCCGGAAGGGTGGACGAAGGATGGTTAGAATCGGGTTCTTTTCTGGGGAAAGATGTTTGTTCCAGAGGTGATGCACGAGAGGGTTCTTGGTGAGTTCCACAACTCACCCCTAGCTATGCACCCAGGAGTTTCCAAGATGTATCAAGGTCTGAGGAGACAGTTCTTGTGGCCCGGGGTAAAGCAGGCTGTGGCAGAGTTCGTGGCCAAATGCCTAGTGTGTCATCTTGGTGAAGGTGGGTTGTGACAATTTAATTTATATTAATTTTAAATATTTGATACATTGATTCCATCCTTAATTAAATGTTATGATTTAATTCATGAGTAAAATAATAGCTCAATTGTGGGGTTTTTTATATAGCCATTTTTATTCAAATTTGTAAATTATATTTAATAATTATAAATTTATTTTAAACATCAATCACATATAATTAATTGTTTCATTAAAATGTTTGAAATTATTATTAAATAATAAATATTAAAAAATAGATAAAAGAATTCAATTTAGATGTTATGAATTTATTGATAATATCTGAGAAGAATATTTCGAACTATTTTAAATATTTTATAGGTAAATATCATAGGAATTATTATCTAGTTCTAGTACAAAAGTGGAAAAAGCTTCTTGAACATCACAATTTTGGCTACCAATAAAAGTATCCATTTGGGGAGAGCCAGCCAAGTGTCTGGGTAAAGATTATTCCACACATGGAGGATCATGTTCAGTATATAGGGATATGGGCATTCTTGAATGCATGGACCATATGTGTGTGTGAATTTTAGAGGGATTTCATCCTCACAATACGTGATATAATACTCTATCGACATGGTATTCTTTATATTCAATCACATAGACGCACTAAACATTGATGTTGGAAGGATCTCCATAAAATTTTTTCATCAATTAATAGAAATTCCTTTGTTACATGCATCAGTTGGACCCCCACCATCGGCAAACATTTCCCCCACAATACCTCCATCACTCAATACTCTATTAAACCCACGACATCACATGATAACTATCTGAAACTCGTAGGAGATGTAATATTGGCAACATGGAATCAAGGGATGAGCTAGAGAAGCACTTCGGAGGCCTCAATCCACCATGGATAATGTTGTAATCCATGGGAATCCTTGGTGATTATCACATTAAAGATGAATGTTATTTGAATTTTGAATAGTTTCTATATGGAAATTATGAATCTCCGATAGAAGGAGGACCTGCCTACACCTTTGTAATAGTATCGCTAGTATGGACTCCCTATATAATCTTTCACTGCATTGTGGTGAAATCTATGTGACAAAGAAATTCCATTTTAGGCTGTGGTGAGGTTCTGAAGTGAATAAATGAGATACAGTCCTGGATTCATTGATGTTTCGTATCCATGAAGAGAAGACGAGGGATGCAAAATATAGACGATTATGCACAATAGAGATTATCAAATGAAAAGTTGTTATTTTTAATTGAAAACTTCTGAACTCAATTATACACCATTGAGGAATGCATGTGTCTTGAAGGATTACATTTGGATAGTTGTCATTAATTTGATAAAATAGTGATGAAGAGGCTATGTAAATGGAAACATTTTCTGCACTGTAGACATGAATGTCCATGGAAATTAATAAGTCTCTATACTCCACGTTATCACCCTACACTGTAGAATGGGTCTATAATTATATATTATAAAATCTGATATCAAGGGAGATATTCAACACTACTGATAATGAAATATAAAAAAATGTAAACACTATAACACAATTAAATTATATCATATATGAAAATGTGTTAAAAAGGGATTACTCCCTAGATAAAAAAAGGATGATTATTGTTCCATAGATCATATGATCAACTGAGTGATTGTACGTATGGCTTTTTTTAAATATTCTATATTATAGATTTTAGGTCTGGTTTATTTTTCTCTTAAATTATACATGTTATAGCAATTTTTTGGAATATTTTTTACTTCAATGTATCTCCCTCTCATTATTATTTTTATCATTCTCTCCATAATGAATTCCTTAACACTAAAAAAGTGTTACTTCCCTAAGAATATTGTTTAGGGGAGGTTATATGTTATTTTGAAATTTTTTCGTTTAATTCTAAAATGTATTGATCTTATTTGTGATTGATGGGAGTGATATGTATTGGTGTGTTTATTTTCCATCCTATCATGGATCACAACATCACATAAATTATATTATTTACAATATTTACCTCCCATCCAATGAAGGATATATATGTACCTAATGGATTTGTGTAGTTTAGTGGATGAAACAAAATATGATGGAGTTGAGTCATGGAAGATACCACACTCACGATTTAGGCGTGTCATAAAAAATGATTGGATGCACATATAGATTTTATTTTACATTTTAATTAGATATATTACAATTAATAAAGATATAATTTATTTTTTAGGGGTTTGATTTCATAGTTGGACAATCTAATCGAATCTGAACAACATATTTGAATAATGAAGGAACCCAAAAAAACCTAAGGTCAGGTATTTTATTTTTTAATCTCATTCCATTTTCATTTTATGTTATTTTATATTTTTCATATTTTTTATTATTAAAATTTTATTGTGTTATAATATTATTAAAATTACAAATAATAATTAGTCAATGTGAATTAAAATTAACTAGTGAATAACTATGTACCTCTTAAAGTCATATGACCCTATTTTTCCATTTTGCAACATTTTGAAAATAATAGTATATTTTTATAAAACCCATGAATGGGGTATGTTACATTTCCTTATAGGTTTTTTCTTTGGACTATGATTGGTATAAAATCATTTTATGGTTTCCATTGATGGGGAGAATTCATGACGTCTGATGATGTGGATGATAGACCCATGGGTGGTGTGGGATCATGAAATCCTTGTTTACCATATGGAAATCAATTCCTTGAGGATATTGAGTGATGTTATATAACATTATTCATTGAGGATATTGTGTACCACGATCATATTGATTCCTTGAGGATACTATGTTACATAGTTTCATAACTTTTGGTAGTTCTAAATCATTTCACAATCACCCTTGATCATCATTCAATTTTATAGCTATAGCAAGTATGACCTATGGTTTGTGGTGATTTTATGGGCAAGTGATATTTTTTCCTGTGATTGTATGTTTATTATATTTTCATTCACATTTATTTTTTTCACGGATCAAACTTATAAAAAATATATTTTTTGAGGATTCATTGGTGGTGTCCAACTGAGATTTATTACTCACACCAGATTTGATATTTTCTAGTTGTGTGAAATCATTTGGTATTTGGAACATGGAAATGGAAAGGATACCATGGAAGATGGTTTAGATGAGGATAATTGATATGGGAATCATATTAGGACATAATCTAGAGGATACATCTATTTATTTATTTATTTACCTTTATAATAATTTACTCTGGTTTGGATATCCACATTGGGATCATGTTTATATCTTTAACAAGAATTTCATCTTGATTTATTTTTTCCAAAAATTTAATAATATGAGTAGTTATATTTAATTTTTTATAATATTTTAAATGTAATGATTCCAAAGGAATAGTATACACCCTCATGAGTTTAGACCCTCACTGCTAGATAGCAATATCTTGCCTATGAGGACACACACATGAGGTCATGTACCACTCTGTCTCAGATCGGGTGATTCAAGTTAGGGTGTTGGAAATTGATATAAAGTAATAGTTTTATTCAATTCTATTTGACTATTAGGGGACATAATTGAATATAGAATGATTTGTGGGACTCAATTGGGGGAGTTCCTATGTTCTTGTCCATCTCATATCTAACAGACCTCCAAGTTACCATTAATGGTATTATTGTTCCTATTTTATGTGATTTTCTGTGAATCCATTTATCATGACAAGGAACAAAGTGTAAAATTCCATATATATATATATATATGATTTTGCGATGTATAATATCTCTTTAATTTAATTCCTTGATGTGTGTTATATATTCATCGTATAATTTTATTTATTGTTATGTGATATATTTATGTTATAATTAATAACATTTACCTGAGAATGACATCATGTATTATATACATATATATATACATATATGTTACTATGACTAACATGAATGGTTGATTGTTTATTTAGTAAGATAAGTGATATACCTTATGATATAGGAACACTCCTAGGAGAACCATCTGTCATCCATTTGGCTAATTATATTTTATCCAAATGACTCTCGTTCTTTTTCCAAAATGTTTCTTTTGGATTCATGTAAATGATGATATGATGGTGACTCATGGGTCCTTCATTTGACATGGATTAGATTGATCTCACTTAGAAACATTTACCATTTCCACCACATGTTATAAAATATGGTTAATTAAAGTAGCTCTCACACTAGCATCAATGGCGCATGTAGTGGGACCACCTTAGTCAGGAGTCTTGCTTCTTGTTCTTGATTATGATGGAGGGGAACTAAGGATCATGGTCAGCTATTATCGAGAATTTATGCATTATCATCCAAAATATATTTTGGGAACAAGAAATTCATATGATAGGGATAACTTCATAGATATCATAGATGTTGTGTTTTATCTCATCGATACATAGAATGACCAGATGGAGAAATTGTAAGGGTTCATGTTATAGGGATCCATCCGTAGATGGTAAAGTATGATTGTATAGGAATGTTGCTGTGAGGTTCTCCCATAATAGTTTTCTCAGAACATGTCCTTCGGGGATTTCATTTTTAATTCCTTGAAATTTGGACCAAGTGTAGGCATTTGTGGGGAAATAATAGAAATGTTATTAGTATACACTTAAATTACACATTCAACTCATATATATCACATGACTATTATATTAGAAAGTAGTGAGGAATAAAAGTTCAACAATAATGATATTATAACTCCCACAATGTCATATGATTGGTTTAGAGTCTCAATCTATTGATATTCTCATATATTCGATGTAATACATTGACTATCATGAAGGATCTAGTAGATAATGGATTAGTTGGATTTACTCTACTATTCAGCACTCAAGAATGTGGACCTCTTATGGTTGTGATGAGTTTAACATCTATAAATATAATTATGAAGACTCAGGATACACAATCAGGTAGTAGTATATAGGTGGATCGGCATATAGCATCTTTAGATTGATCATGATGATTTCCAAATTGCTTCATCTATGGGAATTTCAGTCATTTTCGAATGTTTTGAAAACACCTCTAAGAACATTTAAATAGTATTAAATGTTGGTCAATCATAGCCAATAATTATACATCTCATTTTGTTTGAGTTTATAATGTTTTTTGGGAGAAACTCAATCTATAACCTATGGATCCATAAATTTTCCTCATCAGTAGACTCAGATGATGATGAGACATAATAGTTATGTGTCATAGGGAAAATGGTGAAATGATGAGGTAGAAAATTTTTATGGGTTAGATATGACTCTAGTAGATTGTGGAAAGGGACCTTAGTCTATCATGATATGTTTTTATAAATTATATTATTTCTGTCACATTTTTTAATACCGGTGGCTCCCACATCATTATATCTACAATGTTTGTTTCTTAACATAACATATTGGTTATGTTTTGTTCAGAGATAATTTACACTAATACATAATTGTATTGGATAGTGGATCATCATCTGTGATATATAGAGAATCCTTTAGTTGTTTCTTGTTGTTGAGATCTATGCGAATTTATGATATTGATGATGATGGCCTTAAATGGTATTTTCAACATCGACTAGGTGATGGGTTTTTTAGTTCACAATGACTTCTACTAGAGACAGGTGTTCTTTAATTATCCAAATTATGAGAATTAAATGGTGATTGATGTATTAGATATTGGAATGGGTACTGTATATCCATACTTGAAGTAGCATTGGATTATCACAATATTGTATCTGAGCATGGTCTTTCTAGTATGATGACTGATATCCCTATCTCCCTTTCATCCATTCATGGATCATTATTAAAATGACCTTCAGGATGACATCACAAGCCCCTTACTAATATAGGAGTTGAACTTGAAATATATCTCATTATAGGTGTGCAACCCATTTTAATTCCCCAATATGGTATGGTGATAACTCAGTTAAAATAGAACAAGGTAATACTTGAGGACATGGAATTGATTAGATATTCATGGATTATTATTTCACCATGGGGTTCACATAATTTTTCCCTAAGATGTAATGAGTTGGAATTAGAATCTACATATATTATCAAAATAGGATGCAGGTGTGGATGAAGAACATTTATCCATTAAAAAATGTCAATGTTCTCTTTAATAAAATATGAGGATCCTAGTTTGTTCTCCATGATTGACCTTCAATTGAGTTATCACAAGCTATGGGTAAGAAAATAGGTGATTCTGAAAATGGTATTTTGTTGTAGTTATTGGATATATGACTATATAGTGATCCTATTTAAAATTAGAATTTCATATAAAAATATTCTTGTATCACATGAACAATATATTAAATCCATATCTAAAATTTTCATCATGGAGTTCATTAAAAATAACATCATCTAACCACCGACCCTATTGATGCCCTCTAAACACCTCGAGATATTCATGAGTATAAATTTGGAGCATCATATTTATTTCATTCTTTCGAAGTGTAGGTTTTGGATTTAGGAATTAAAATTAGTGCAGAATGTGGTGTCTAAAATAGTTATAAAAATATACATAGATATAGTGGAGGTAGTAATATTATGGACACATCCTTGTTGTGAGTTTGAAATAATGATGGTTTCAGGTTTAGTTGGATATTTCTGAAATTTTATCAAGGGAATCCTATATATATTAGAACCCATAACTATATTGATTTTGAAGGGATCATAGTTATGTTTTTTCATCATTGTGATGAATCTTTTCTTGAGAGATGATAAGGTTTGCTAAATCTCTATTATTGATACTTACCAATCCTATGATTGGTTGTATTATTCACTATGATTCATCAAGTGTATGTTTAATAATGGTATCGATATACATAGATAATTTAATAGATTATGGTCCATGATGCTGTTAGGGAAACTATCCTACCCATGACATGGGACATAGTGTGGTGTTATATGCTCTCAATTATTGGATACAATATATATTCATAAAGCTGTTTGTTTTTTTACATATTCCAAAATATCCTTCACTATATTTGAACAAATCACGATTTTAATCTACAGTAGTGTTGTATGCTAGAGTACATATATATATATATTTGACATTGAGATTTTATTTAAACTAGATAATGGTATAATCTCTCTATTTATTATTATCTAAAAGAATTAAGTATTATAGGATCATAGTGAATATAATTTTGATGAGCAATGACACATGATGAGATTGTGGGTTAATTAGAGGCCTGATGCTTCCAAGGATTAGGTATCGATGAAATGTTCCCGATTTTTTATTACATATTCTCATGTGGTTAAGAATTTTTTTTGATACGAATACAAACCATAATGTGATGTGATGTTGGAATAAGTAGCGACTAGTTACACATTAGATGGGTAGTCATTATATGACTATAATGTGATCTCATTGAATAGGATAGTTGTAGTCCCTGATTCTACCAATAAAGAGCGTGTGCGAGAATTTAAAACCTCATTGTGTGTGGTACATACTAGATAGATAAAGATATATCATGGCCCAAGGTGGATGTTCTGGTGGCCAGGACTAATGTGGGACATTTTAGACTAATTTTACACTACCTTACCTACTAGAAGATTCATGATGAGAAAAATAATATAGGTGGTTCTATATATACACTATTTATATAATTGTGGAATTGGGATAATGACATGATGTACTTTTTTATGGGGTTATTGATAAACATGATGCGGTGTGAAACTACTTGGGTGATTTTTTTATGGTTGAATGAGTTTTACATTTTCATAATAACACATCAGAATCTATTATAATGATAGGTATGAATGATATATGTTTGTGAGAGAATATAATTACACGTAAATCGATTGATCATTATTTCTAATAGATAAAGTCATTTTACATCATGGTTTTGGAAAGGATTTGTATAAATTGTTAGGTACTCAGCAGATATTGAGTACAACATACCATCCCTTTTCAAATTGACAGTCTGATTAGATGATTTGTGTACTTGGGGACATTCTTCATCCTAGTTCCCAAGACTTTAGGGGATCCTAGTATTATCACCATGCCTTGGTTGAGTTATCTTGCAACAACATTTACTAGAAATTAATTTATATTGAACCATATGATGCTCCATACTGTATGTAATTTCATTCATCATGCTGTTGGTATGAGATCGGTGAGGAACCAATTATGGGGCTCCACATAGTATATTATACCTATGAAAGAGTGTTTGTTATTAAGAAGAATTTCATCACTACTCAATGATGGTCTAATTCTAATTCCAGCTACATGAGAAGACCTTTTAAGTTCACTATAGGTGACTGTATTTTTTATAGTGACTCCACGAATAGCCATTCGAAATTTAAAGAAATAATGGAAGACAACTCTATACAAGTTTTGACACATTGAGATCACTGATCATGTTGGGATAGTTTCTTAACATTATGTTCCTCATTATCAATACTAATGTATACAGGTAATTTTTCATGTTTCAAATCTATCTATCTATATTCCTACTCCTATGCATGTCATTGACTATGCATATAGTGGGATAAATCCCAACATATCATACACGGAGTGAATTGTGTGAATCATAGACCGAAGAGATATTGTACAACAAGGGACAATGATACCAAATTTTTGAGTTCATTGGATCTATTAATAGATCAAGGAGGATTCATGTTATTTGAAGGATGATGTCTCGTCTTAATAGAACATGTTTTTTGAGAGGATTTATTTAAAGTACTCATTGGGGATAAGAAACCATTAGAGTGGGAGAAATACCACATTCACATTTTTTTAATGTATGAGATTTTAAAATTATAAAATTATCGATGATCTTCCTATTCCACTATAATATAGGTGTTTTGGATTCTTTTTCATCAATTATAATGGGATCAAGAATCATGGGATTAAATGTTATGTAGATTCATGATTGAACTATAGTTGAAAAGAACTAGAATTTTTATAATGGAGTTTCATTATGTCTAAAGGATTATATTTAACAGACCAGCCAGTTAATTTTGATAAGATTACTAATGAGGGTTTTATTATCACACTAACCCATAAGAGTATATTCACCAATATTCTAGTGGTTCCACAAGATAGCTGGTGAGGCCCACTCGCTCACAGGTGTGACAAGTTTGAGGGTTCCATTAATCCATGCCACAAGTTATTAATACCACAAGTTTTAGTTCCCTTTAACACCTATTTCTAAACCTAGAATATAAAATTTTAATTTATGGTATCCCATTTAGAAATTATATCTTCTCATTCATCTCCCCATGACTCTCTGTCAATAAACTGATCCTGTGATTCTGTGATGGTTGAGTTTTATTGTTATCTACAATATGTAATTATTCCTTCTTGTTAGATGAGAATGGATCTATGATTGTTCTGGGGTTTCTATAATTATATAAGGTTGCATAATCCACTTTTCTATATAATGGTTATCGATATATAATTTTTACATCATTAAATTATCATATCTTGATATACTAATGAATATGAACATTCAACATGTAGGAGTTATTGAATAACCTTTTAAAACCTCTTTATTATTTAGGATTGATGATGGAACTATAATCTTATAATTCATACCTGGTATATTTTTGGATGATTAAATGTTTCAATTACAAAAGCCTCCAACCAGAGATCTAATTATAATGATTGGTGGTCATTTTATGGAATGTCACCTTGAACAATTTTCATGAGATCTTCCTCTTCATGATTCTGATTTTCCACTAATGGATTGATAATGGATCAATGATAGTTGGATTAAACTGAATACCTCTTATTTAATTACAATGAATGTAGGATACATTTTCAATTGATGTTGTAATTAGTGAGATTGTATTATTTCCTTTAATGTACATCAAAATAGACTCTATAGATGGATTACAAAATGTATGTTATTCTAGAAACCAATTCTTGATATTTTTTCTTCTTGAGTATCCTTTATTAACCACATTTATAAATACCAATACCTTCGGCTACTCTCCTTAATGTATGAGATCATTCTTAATGGGTGTGAGACATGGTTTGATCTGCAATCCATAATGAACCTTGGAGTTCATCATCAACAACATTGAGTTTGGAAATTCATTACCAGATGGGGACCTCATATTTAATTGTTTACATTGTATGATTTATGTGTCGGAATTCCATGTTGTTATTAGTTTAATGTGATTTATAATTTTTGTGTTCATTACCATTATACCAATTTATGATCATTATTTACATTGAAATTTATAGAATTTTTCATTAGAAAGATTTATGTTTCTCAAATGTTTTTTTAAGATGGTACTATATGTCTTATAATGCATTTATTTTATTGTCTTATCATTCTCCTACGTGTTGACTTTTATCTTTCCTTTTGAAGAAGATTCAAGATATCCATGATAGGTGGACCATAATGGAATGTTTACCATTATTTAAACTAAAAACACTATGTGTGATGATGAAAGTGATGGACCCATATGTGGGCTATGAGTATGATATCCTAGTTGACCAAATGTAATCATATTCTTTTAAGATTCCATGTGGAATCCCCAAACATGATTCCTTTTGGATACCGAGTGAAATTTAGCTACTATTATTGATTGTTCACTTTAATTTTCTAACGACCTATGAAAATTTATCTAGATTAGATCTTGAGCAGGCATGAAAAGTGTTTTATGGTGTCTTAATTACTGCGCGATTTCTCTGTATGTGACTGTATGTTTATTATTATCTTTTTAAAATTAACAGGTATCATCGAATCCACCCATGATACATTTTCACTTTTGTAAAGTATAAATTAGAGGTTTCCAACAAAGCTTTATTACTCACAATATGTATTGTGATTTCAATGAGTTTGAAGACATCATTTATAGGGATTTGGGAATGAAAAAGCATTCCATGGTAGATAGTTGAGTCAAAGATGATGGATATTAGAGTTGTACTGGGAGATACTCTATAAGATTCAAGTGTTTAATTATTTAGTCAGATGCCTCCACATTTAATATATTTTTAATTTCTATATTGGGACCACATTTATTTATTTTAAATGTATGATATATAATAATATTTATCTTCTATAAATATTACTCATATTTATTTTATTTTATTTATTTATTATTTATTCAAGAATATGATACCGAGAGAATAGTATCCCCACTAAATGATTTACTCCCCCACTACTATTTAGTGGTCCTTTAATATAGGGAGGTGAACATAAGGTCACGTGTCACTCTTTTTCTAACAAAATATTCCATGTCATGCATTAAAAAATACATCATACTTCAATTTCAAATTACCACCTCTAATACCATTATATTTATCTCAGAGGTCAAAATAGGTTACAACTATCAATGATTGTGAAATTCCATTTCACTAGCAATGATTCAAAATAAATTCATTTAAATCAATTTATTAAATAAGGGGGATTTTTCTATTAGAAATCCACTATAATGTAAATTATTCCACCATTAATTCCCCCATGGAATTCTCATCCTCCTAATATTATGGGATTCTTAAAACATTATTTCACTTAACCCATAATCAATTAAAAATATTTTATAAAACTGTGTTCATGACATTACATGGCCATATTTACCACATAATTAATATGCATAGAAAATTATGATACTATGGGTTAGGATTCTGGACAACATCTCTTTACCATAGATAATTTAACTAGTTGAGTATTAGTATCTAGTTTTTCCTAAATTACATTAAATCATGAAACCCAAAAAACAACTTGAAATTATGGCACATTACATAAACATATCAATAAAGAATTAAATAGTGAATGAAATAAGTAAGTAGTGTAAAGAGAATATTAAAATTAGATCATCATATTGATCAACCTAAAATATTTCTTAGACATAGTTGGAAAGAAGGATCTCAGTCAATTAAAAATGTAAAATTTTTACTGGACATGGGTGTAGAGGATGTGAAAAAGGAGGGTAAATATAATGTTATGTTAAATGGGTAAAAGGGATGAAAAAACCCTTTTCCCCCATGTAAAAATCATTATTAGATGCCACTAGAAATATATGGGTGTCATACATCTCATTGTATATGGCTCTCTAACAACAAGGCGAGTGCGTCATACATTATAAGATACTTCAATGGCCACTAGTTAGTCGTTGGTGCTGTGACATCATTCTAAAACCTCATATCAATTTCTTAAACCCAATTTTTGTCCCATGGTGGCTCCAACCACCCTTAAAGATTCATTTCAATTGAAAAAAAACATATTTTATGGGTTCAACCAATCAAAACATTATCATGTTTTCTGGTTCAATATATGGCTCCACCACCAATTCATGTTTCATGTTCATTCAATAGAAATTTACATTCACATCTGGAAAAGGGAATTTAACACTTGGATTCAATTCCAAATAATATTTATCTAGTAATATTCTCACTAATATTTTAGGATATTGGAATATCATAGGTCTGTATGGTGCTCTATATTATAATCACTTATCAAGAGCCCCAACAAAATAGTTGTAATGTTTGCCTTCATATTAGTTCAAAATCATCTTCTATAATAGTTTATTATCAAATGGATATTTTTCTATTTGATTCATTGGTTTCACTCATATATAAAATTAGATTCTTCCTTAGATACAAAAATGATCATTATTTTATAAATTAGTATTGAGTTATTAATATTTCAATATCAATATTTCCCTTTCTTCTCTTATTTAATTTACCTACAATAAAATCTCATTGGAATTATTCCTGTATTCAAGTTTCAAAATCAACTTGATTTGTGGGAAAACATGATATTCTCATTCAAAATCATTTAATCATTATAAAATCTCACTAGTTTCTTGGTATATTATTCTCCTTTTGGTGTTTTAAAAATTCAATCCACATCAGCAAAATAAATTTTTAATATTTATATTATTCCTCATTGGAATTCATGTTCACACACAAAAATATCTGTGCTGTGGAACATTATATTATAGAATGAACCACTTCTTAAAGCCATTACACAATAAATAATCATCGACTGATCTCTACATTATGATGTGATTTATTCACAAATTTAATACCATCATTGGTCTCTTTTTTCTTTTCATTTCCCGCAATCCATTAGATAATTATTTTGATTATTTAATGACTATAGGTAAAATAATAAACTAATTTTCACTGAAATTTTATTGAACTCCTGTGAGAAATCGTCCAACAGGAACACTATATAAGACGATTTCCATTGATGGAGTTTTAATTTCTCTTACCATAATATCATATGAATTAAGTGTTGTCAGAAAATTATTACGATTCGTCATTATACATTTCTAAAACTAGAAACCAAACAAGAACATATTATATATCTAAAAAATATTCAACATAATATGATCTTTTCACTCATTCATCATCTTTTGATACATAATATGATTTGTTTTCTAACTTATCAATGATCTCTCCTTCGTATACCATATAAATAATAAAATTTTATCCATGTAGTCAATATTATTATGCATGATATAAAAACATAGTATGCAGCATCAAAAAAAAATATAATGTATCGTCTAATTATTAATTGTCTATCCTCAACATCAAAATGATTCTTAGACATAATAACAATCAATATTATACATATTAAATTGAACCTACATATATTAAATTCTATGATTATGTAATTTTAAAATAAGATTAGAACATAGTGAATCAATATCAATGAATTTAAAAAAACAATAAGGTATCTCAAATTACATTAAATGATTCATGAAGTTTTATGAACATTTCTAGAACTCGTCAATCTAATTCACAATTTCCTTTAACATGTAATTATACAATTTATATTTTTTTAGTGAACAAAATTTTTCTAAAATTTCATCCTCCAAATTTTAATCACTCTATACAATATCCATGAGATTTTAACCATTTAATAGACTATATTTATAGTAAATGGCCCTTTTTTAGTTTCTCTAAATTACAGCCTTCATTTAAAACATTCATTAACGAACTATCAATCTATTTTAATAGATAGATTCTCTAAAATCCTTATGAAATTTTTATATGTTATGTGGTATTCTTAAATTCACCACATATTATATTTAAATACACATAAACACTATAATAATAATATTTTGGGTTTCTAAATAATTATAATATACAATTCCATTAACTATATATATATAATACCTCTAACATCTCTATATGTTGATTTTATTCCTTAAATAAATTTGGGAAATTAATATAACCAATGCTTGATTTCATTATAATCCAGTTGAGATTATCAATATCCTATTTGGAATTGTTATCAATACACGATTTAATTTAATTATTAATATTCTTGTTCCTCTTATTAATGATAAATGTACAATCTTTTTAATTCCTTATTATATTGAGTAAAAGGTAGAATCACATAATTCTTAATAATGACCAAAAAAATTACCACCTCTATGTCTACATGATCTATTCCCCATGTATAAAACAATTGTGATTAACATTGATAACATTGTTGTCCATAAAGAATCCATGTCGTGGCACCACTATCAATTATGACTTTTAAGGGGATGTTTTAAAAAAATTATCATTTGTTTAAACTAGGACACATATTCAATAAATCGATCAAAAATATTCTAGTGAAGGAATATATATCCCAATATTTATATCAATATATTTTCACCCTTTTTATAAACATATATTTCTAAATCAATATAAGGATGGAAAAGTGATATTTTTATATCTAAAATTTCAAATTATCCTAAATTTACAGATCCACATATATTGATATGTTTCAAACATCATTCTTACATTAGTTCACCCTCAAGGTATGTTTTTCATCATCTCTTTATCATGTATGTTATAGTAATCCAAGATGGATACCACTAAAATCTTTACCACTACCAAAATACTCATTAAACTCTCATCCATAATTAACTACCATCAATTCCATATAAAAAAGGAAAAAATATAGGGGATTTAGGAGGAAATTAATATTTCCTTATTTAAAATAACAATGATTGTAGTTATCACTCAATAATTCAATTATTTTCTTTTTAATGTCAACACTTTAACTGATCATAATGCTAAGTTAACTAAATTTTATATCATCTTTATCCATAGGATTCATGGTAATCTTCCCCAATTAAATTATCACCTTGTTAGTATAATCCATGTAATATGGTATAAAAGAACACTTATCTTATCATGAATGTTAATTATTTTATAAATTCTCAACTTGAGAAGAAACAATTTTTAGTAAATATTCATATTGTTTCATGGATACATACACTACTAACACAATATCTTATGATATCCTTGCTAATTAATTGTTGATATTGTTAATTTTTCAAACAATATTTTATCCCCTTAGAAAATGAATAATCATAGTATTTTTTCTTGTAGAAATTTATTTTAAAAAATTGAACAAAATAGTTAGGTATCTATAGTCTTATATAATATATTTTAAATATAGTATCCTAAAAGTCTATCTTGGAAGAATTATATTTCAATATTCATAATTTTTTCCATGTTGGTCACATTTTTAAATTATTATTTCTATTATATCACGTTTTCATTACAAAAAAATGTGAATTTATCAACTTCATAATTTTTTCTTCAAATATTATTCCACCTTATCATAGATATCCTTCATTATTTCTCAAATATCACCCCATTTGTCCAATATAATTACATGGGAATTAAATGTAATACCAACAACTATAGGATTTGTTCCTAAATGTTAAAAAAATTCCAACTATTGTTATTATTTTCATACTTTTATTTTACTATTGCTGATACGATAATTTCTTATGAGGACCTATAAAAACCTTTTACCACATGTCTTGAGTAACATTCTTTCATAAATTAGTCTCCATACCTACTAGATACTAAGTTATTTTTTTCCTGATTTTATTAAGTCTATACATCTATGGATTTCACATTTTATTTTTTTTGTAAAATAAAAAAACAATTATAATCATTGGAATAATCATAAATTATATATAAATTCTTATTTGGACTGGTTTTGTCAGAATCATTGGAGGACTCATTATGAACATTCGTAACTTCTCACAATATTCCATCATTATGTTCAAAATATTTTCATCTTTATGTCACCTAAACTATGTCTTATTCAGTTATACTTTATTCATAGAAATTTTTTATTTATTAACTTCTATAATCTTATTATGTTAAATAATTTTTAACTTTAATGTTTCTATCGACTCAAAAATATCATTACCCTTCACATATTTAGCTCATTTATTTTTTTATTCATCATGATTCTATTCATTATTTGGATGTTATACTTCCGACATTATATAATTTCAAATCTATATATATTTTCATTATAAAATTCTACTTCCTCCACATCAATACTAGAAGAGTTTTAATTATTATATATATATATATATATTCCCTAATACATTTTAGATTTATTGGAGGCTATTAAATTGAACTCAATATTAATTCATGAGTCTTTAGATACATCCCTATTAATCATATTAATAAAAAACATTCTTGGAAAGTTATCCTTCATTCTAATCTCAAACAGTATATTTTATAATTTCATTTCTTAGAAGAGTATTTATCAACATTATCACTCATATATTCATCATATAACTTCATCGGGTGTTCTATTATAAAATTCCAAATTCCATATAAATTAAATCATTTATGTAGAGGTTAACCTTTTTTATATTCCTTTTCACATAATAATGTATTTTTAAATAAGAGAGGTTATATTATTAGTGTCCTCACCTGTTTCTTTACCACTATCATAATATATGATTTTATATACATTCTTTTATTTGATCCTATGTTTTCAAATGATTTGAATTTTGTTTTCACCATAAATTTATTTTTCAAACAAAAGATATTTATGCCTCTCAAAATTGAGGAGTGTGTTATAAAAATCATCATCTTATATCTATTCCATGGATGATATATTTTAGTAAAAAATGTTAAAATTATTATTCATGGAAGATTTGAGTGTGTTATCCCACATCTCATTGGTGATCATGTGTCCCATAAAATTAATATAGATCTTATTTAATATAGATTATAGAATTTAATTTCTATCATTTCCACCTAAATTTATATATCTATAGTCTAAATATATCATGGTAAAATCAATTAAAAATGGGTTAAAACCCACTATTATATTATCACCAACTTCTTTGTTGCGTGATATTAGATATGGGAAACCTTTTCTTTTATTCATGGAAATTATTTCCATCAATGATAGTAGTACATATACTAACGTCTAAACTATGGATTTGCATCTTCATTTTTAGTGAGGTTCTCATATTGAAATGGACAAATTGTTAGATATATTACCATTATAAGTTACTAACATAATTTGTATCAATTAGTGGAGGAGGTGGAATTAGTTATAGTCCATTTATAATGTCATTATTCAAATAAATCCATGTGAATTATTAAATACACTATCCACTCATTGATAATACCTGAGATATTCTCATAGGAACCTAGTTGAAATCATAGAAAACCATGTAAGGATTTAAAGGGGGTTTCCCCATAAAGGTTACATACTCAGTGCTAGGATTGATTATTATCCTGATACCCATAATTACATATGTAAAAACAAGTGATTATAAGAACATGATATATCCCAAAAAAATTGATCACTAGTCTGCATAATGTATAGATATATCTCAAAAATCCTGAGATTAATCTATAGGGATTACTGATACTAGATCCATATAGTTCATGATATCTTCTAAAAAAATATACCATCTCATGGTATGATATTTATATTTCTTCATGATAGTATTTAATCGTACCATCCAATAAACCAATAAGCACGTCTTCAACTACTATTTCCTTGAATTATAGTGTGTATTTCGTCCATGTTCTCAACCTAAATATACTCTAATAATCATATAAATGTATCATATTATTTTAGAGTATCATAGGGATGTATGTTGTTATTAATTATCAACTTCTTTATGGGCCTCAATAATGATATTTTACAGTTAGTCTTATTCAATATTCTCAATTGTAATCAATGATAATCAAGTATTATATAAATAATTTCATATTCTATTCATTCTAGCAGGTTCACTCATAGTTACAATCATATTACTCATTTAATACGTAGTTAATCACTAATTTTAAATCGAATTTCATGATCTACCTAATTCTACATCAATATATTTCTTTCGTGAACTATTAATTTTACTTTCATTGATGTTATGATATTATTATTTTAGTATTCAAATGTAAAAATATTATTGAATTATAGAAGAAATTTATTTTATAATTAAAACTCATTTAATATGAGTCAAATATCCCACGATAACTGAAATATTATTCTATATATGATATTTTAATACTCATGTGATCATAATAACCCCAAATTATAAGGTATTTAAATTCATCCATAATAACCTGAATGTTCATATGCATAGAGATTAATGGAATGGAACATACTTTTGAGAAATATTCCTAACATTTAAAATTTTTCACAATCAAATAACATTGATATGTCTCCTTCTTTTAGCATGTGTACTCCCAAAATCATAAACATCTCTAGGTCCATTTCATTCTATTGTTCAATCATATTTTATTAAACAAATATTATGTCTATTAAATGATGATTAAAACTAATATCATTTAATTTCTTCAAATTCTTGTTTCACTAATATTTTAAAACCATCATAATACTCACTATGTCAGATATTTTCCATAGACACATATTCATTTTTTCATGCAAGAACGTCCTAAATAGTAAATATTCACTGCTTTCTCATACAACACTATATAAAATGTTTTTAATTGAAAACATTCTCAAACCAGAACCTTGAGAATAAAATATTATGTCTTTTAAAACATCTTATTAATCACTTTATCTTCATATAAATCACTACCATTATAGGCATTCACTAAATTGTTATGTGTAATATGATTTTCTTTTCCAAATTATTAGGGGGATCTCCTCAAACACCATAGAGATTTTTAGATGTTTTTATATGATCAATAACTGTATTCATGATCTAGAGACACCACACTCATTTTCCCAAAAAAAAAATTAGTTATCAAATACCTTATTCATTTTCAACATCGCCATAAAAAATCATGCATTGGCTCACAACCAGCATCATATGTATGAATTAAATATAAAATAGATTAAACTCAATCTTATTATAAAAGATGAAAAAACCTCATATCCTACTTCAATATTCGTAATGAATTTATAAACACATAAATGCATCTCAAATGACATTAAATGACTCTTGAAAAAATAGGATTATTTCTAAATCTCTTTAAACTGATCCACATTGTCATTCCACATCTAATTTATTATTTTTAGTATATAAATAAGCCCCACTGATTCTGATATTAAGTCATTATATATCAATCAATCCAAACATAATTTGATTGATTTTCACCGTTTAAGGTAAAAAAAATTCATGCTCAATTATTTGGAGATAATCCCCCAAAATTTCATCTATAATTTAACTATTTATTCAAACCTAAATCAATCTATTTTAATAGATTACATCTCTAACTTCATTGAAAACTATTGTTTCTAGAGAGATCATCCTTTAATAATCACATTCCAAATTTTCATAAAAATCATCATGATTGACAAATGATTATTTTTTTACTATTCTAGAGAGTTATGATTTTACCAAACCCATTCTATTAAATATATGATTTCAGTATGAGAATAACATTACATATATTTCCAAATGAATATATTAGTGACATGAATTTATAAGGATGAGGTTTTTGACATGATTAAATGTTGAATTGGTGAAATTATACAAATTTTAGTATTACAGAAGAAAGATAAATAGGAGTTTGATTTCTTATTAGAGACATAATTGATTTAATTTATAATGTAACACTGAAGAATTTTATTACTCTTGGTTTTGTTGTGGTCATCAATATAGATATAATCGAGAGGTCAAAAGTTAATGTGGCATAGAATTGAGAGAAATAATTTATGTATTATTATTATTATTTTACTATTTTAACCCACTAAAAAATAATTAATTAATTGTCCATAATTATAGTTCTATATTTTTTAATTTTGAATTAAATTTACAAACATATTAAAAATACGACTTTAATTAGTCAATTAATTTTTTGAATATTTTTTATTCACATGATATTTTTTTATGTGACTTTAGTGATCAATTTATGGTATGCTAAAATTAAATAACAATAATTTTTTGGTATAAAGTGGATCAACAAAAAATATGATAATCTATCCACAATAGAAATTGTGTTAAGGTAAAATCAGTCTAAATTAGTTAAATTCTCAAAAAACGAGGATAGATTCCATTTAATAATATGAAAGTACATAGGCTCACATGATGGGTTGGGAACATAAGGATATGTGGGGTGAAAATTCAAGTGAAATTTTGTAAATATTCTAATCCAAGATCAATGTACCTAAGCAAAAATGATAACTAACAAGATATTCACCTAGTTTCTTTTTTTGGTGGAAAAGAATAATATTTTGGAAATTGTGAAATATGTATGGATTCCTAAAACCAGAATATATGGGTATGTAAAAGGAACTATAGGATCATGGTTATGTCTCAGAATGTGGTTCCACATATATGATGACTAGAGAACCCATGAATTTTAATTTTATGACCCAACCCAAAAAATATATTTTATATGGGAAATACATTCACTCAATATTACAAATAAAATACCAAAAATATCATTATCTTCTCTCTAAGTCGACTAATTAGAACATGAACTAGATCCAAACTTGTGGATGCTAAACTACCCAATTTAGATTGATCCATCTTCTAACACATATAAAGTAACAAGTGAATACTTCGAGGTACTCTAGTAACTATCTTATAGTATTCTTAACATTTTCATTCACAAACCAAATCAACATGGTAATGATAAGAAAAACCAATCCAAATGAAACATATTGACCAAAAACCCTAATTATACTAAATTATCTGTTTAAAGATAATGAGCTAATATATGGTATGATATAAGGAACCATGAAGAATAATTTCGATGAGAATATCCATGATAATCTGATAGTCAATCATTTTGGACAAGGAAACTATCTATGAATAGAGTGGAAGGCTCAATATTACATAAAAATTTTATAAATGAAGAGGAGAGTCTTATGATGATAGGTTATGAAGTTTTTCCCTTATATAAGAGTTTAGTATGATAATATATTAGTGTTTATTTATTTTTTCCCTATTGACTCTATTTTTTATATATAGTTTCGTTCCGAATCAAAATTTCATTTCTATCTGGTTTCTCCCCCTTTTTTGATGAAAACAATAATTTCTTTAATTTTATTGTCCACTTGTTGTATGAATATTCCATATCCATTCATGGGTGACTATATAATTTTTTTTAATTGAAGGGAATGATTGAAAATTAATTTAACATATAAAATATATTAAATTATTTAATTTTCCATAAAAAATTTTGGTAGAAACTCAATAGTTTAAGGAATGAGATAATTTATGATGACTCCAAACTCATTGATTAATTAGTCTTCATTATAAGTATTCACATCCATTTATTTTAATATTGTCTAAACAAAACGAATTTTAAAATGTAGATGTTTTATGGAATTTAAACTAGACATTAGAATGTCTCCATGAAACTATTTGAAAAAAACATCGAGACCAAAGATATATTAGTGCTGAGAGGATACCAATATATAAGATGAAGTTGGTTATGTTTTTCAAGGAACCACACAAATTATTGAATCACCATTCAATAGAGGATAATAATTTATTTAATGAATGTCTGAATCTCATCTTATTATGGTTTCCATAAAATAATAATTTATCTTCTTCATTTAATATCATACATTGTATTGAATCCTATTTGTTAATATTTTTTTATTATTTTTTATTATTAAATTCCAAGTGTCACAACTCAAAATTACTATATTTTTTTCAAATTATAATTAAAAATCAATAAAATATAAAATATAAAAAATGAAAATAAAAATAAGACAAAATACAGTTTTGATGGCCCCCAAAGCCTCCCTTAGAGAATGACCACTAATGTTAGTTGATGTCATACACATTGGGTGTCATTTAATTTTTATTGTTAATCGTTTTCTATTTAACATTGTAAATGTGAATCAACATCATTAGATTTTTTTTATTAATTTAATTGAGAAACAAGAAACATCACTAATGTTTGGGTAAATGTTAACTTATAAATAAATTATAACCATATATAATTGTTAGATCAATTATATAAGAAATTCGTAAACTAGAAAGTATTAATAATTCATTAAATGCCTCTCCACATAATTCATTACTGTTCTCTGCATTATGATAATTTTTTTCAATAAATTGACTAGGAAAATATAAACAACCACACATATGAAACATATACCACTAATAGTAAAATCACTAGAACATTATATTTCTATTATTTTATAACATGATAGTTAAAGACCCCATTTAACAAGATTAATAATTTCTTCCTTCAACAAAAAAACACAATTATATTTATTAAATTATTTTACACTAATTTATCTTATTTTAATTAACATTAAAAAGTTTCCTTTGAATCCACATATCTATCATGAATTAGAAATTTATTATCGATACTCATTAGATTATTCTTGATGTCATCCTGATTATCATATTTCAAATTCAATATTATTTTCATGGATAATATAATTATAGTATTAATATCATGTAATTCATTACAATACATCAGATAATGATCTGTATCCACTAATTTTCATACTTAAATACAAGTTCCTCATGAAGTGATGAATCACATAAAAAATTATTTATTGCCAAAATAAATTATCAAATACTTTTACCATTAAAAAGATACTTATATTAAAGTAATTATTTTCAAAGAATAATCTAATTTATTTTCTTAATTATGATACCACAATATAAAAAAATTGTTTTTCAAAATGAATATCATGAATAAATTTATAGAACAAGGGATGTTTTTGAATATGCTACCACTAGATTTTTGAACAACTAGAATCTGAATTATATCTATTTTTGAGTGATGTTTAATATATCACTTCTGATTTAAATATTTTTATTTATTTTAATCATTACTTAGATAATTTCATAAATAATCATTCCAATAAAATCATATATTTTACATTAATAGTTGTGTTGTAAATTCCTTTCAAATATATATTATATAGATTATCCACACACTATTACATTGGTTATAGAATTTAAATAGTTGTCTAGTTACATGATACGTAAATCTCTCTTAAGAAAATGGTTTTAAATATTTATGGTCACATGTAATTCTCTAAAATTATGAAAAATATTTTATGGGAATATAACTATTAGGATCACCCATAGGAAATAATCATGGTTCAGATTTTTTTTATAAAAAAAAATTAAAATTAAATATTTTAAACATTTACATAGTTCCAAATCACATTAAACATTCCATAATTAATCAAATATCAATAAATGAATCAAAAAAATTATAATAGTCTTAATGAATGAATGTTTCTGAATTATCATTGGAAGAGAGGTGCCAACTCCTTATAGAGGGTTATAGAGGATTTGTGGATTTCACAACTAATCCATTTGTTTTAAGGTTCATACACAAGAATGGTATCTTCATGAAAAATATAACTAGTAGTTCCATTAATGCTTAATATATCTTCAAAATTATTAATCCAAAGATGCATCACTTTCTATGATAAATGGGAGGAACCAGACTGAAGAGATTTATCTATTATTGTAGAGTAACATTGAAACCATAAATTGTACCATCATATTATTTGAAACATATAAACTTATTTAGAAAAACTTCTATACTTAAATATATGAGGCTACACCATATAGACTATAAATACATACCATAGTTTTTCCATTATGGTATCAACAGACATCCCCAAACCCTACAGGACAAGGATTTCCTCTTAAATCTCCATTAGTGATGCATTTAATCAATACAATTAGAGGAGAATTAAATATGTATTTATGTTTTCCATTATTTTTACAATATTTTCATACAATATTGAATTTATCAAGGAAAAAATGTCATGAATTAAAGTATTACACTGGTAATTTTGAATCGAGTTGGCCTCACAGACAACCCCCAAAATTTGGGCCATATTAGATTGCATGTTGATTAAAGGGTGCCCATTATTTCTATTATTTCTAATTTCTCAGACAATATAAATTTCCTCATAATAGGAAATTATGAAGATATTTTATATTTCCAAAGATATATGACGTTACAAAAAGCCTCAAAAATGTTTCGAATGGAAATAGCATGCGACAGATAGATTTGAAAATAATAAAAGATCATCGACCAAAGTTCCAAGGTAGTATTACAACTAAGAAAAATATATATATCATCCTATTTATTATGATTAAATACATTAAATCTATAACATAAATAAATTAAAACTTCTTGAAATTAAGAATTAAATATATGTTTAAGGAATGAAATATTCCATATTAGAGTGATTTTTTAGGTGTTGTCCATTTCTTGTTAAAAATGATGAGCCACATAAGAATCTATATATGACTAAAAATTTTCTAATAATTTGTGGAGTTTTAAATTCTATTCATTAAAGGTTCTAAAATAATTATATCCACTTGGATTACAAAAATTTGGTTCATTATAATTTTTCAATCATCCTCATAGAAGTTTTTCTAAAAGGTAATTTGATCATTAATATAGATTTTTAGATTGAATTCTTCAATCGAAAAATATAATAAAATCCTAAATTGGCATAATTTTTTAGTTATCAGTAAAAAATTAATAAAATAATTTTCTTTAACATGTCAATGAGAGTTTAAATCAATGTTGTAAAAAATATTTAAAAATTATATCGACAATGAAGATTCAAAATAAGTCATGTTACCAAATTTAAACATCCATAAGAATATAGATCTCATAAAATATAGTGATTAAAAATTATCATTTATCAATATAAAAAAACATTATTGAAATTATTGATTCAATTAATGATATTCATGATTCTGATCCCACTAAGTGAAATTCTCTTACTATAACGATTCCATGAAACCATAATGATTTTAATTTATATGATGGCTCCATACCCAAAAACAATTCAAGGAGGTGGTGATACACTTATGTAGTGATACAAGATAGTTATAAACCATATATGTGTTTTAATTTTTAATGATAATAATATGATTCAAATGAAAAACTATTCCTACAATTGAAATAAAGTTCCCTTTCCACGAACCCAATAGTCGTCGAATCTCTCTCACAATATGGTTGAAATAATTGGCACACAGACTCCCCAAAACCATGGAAAACCATGATAATTAAAACTAATCCCCCCGTCTTCAATATTAAATAGATTAATCATTTCCATTTTTCTTCGTACTTATTTTATTCAATGAAAATGAATGACATGTTCTAGCAGATCTCCTACCTGGAGACATTTTCCTTATGGATGATATAATTTTTATTAATTTTTATAATTTTTTATCCCCTTTTATGAACAATATAATTTCATTTTCATATAACATTTATGAGGGAGAAATAAAAACACTATATGTTCTAATGACCTTCAATTGTTAACATCTCACTATATTGAGAAAATATCTTCTAAGGTAATCATCTGCAACAGAAAAAATTATTTCTCATATCAGAACACCTTGTATCACACCTCTTATGAAAATAAAGTAATACATCTGAGATAAATTATTAAATTGAAATATGTGTTGAGGAGAGAAAATCAATTACCAAATATTGATTATATCATTGAATCCAAAACTTTAAATAACATTGAAAATAAACACTCAATCCATTTTGTCAAAATCATTTGTAATGTTAAGATTCAATACAATGATCCAACCCCTACAAGAATTCCATAAACATTAACAAATTATGAATATGTTATCATTTATTCAAATATAATCCTTATTTAACAAAACCAAACTACTTCCAATATATAATTTTTTTTGAAATTTTTTCTATTTTATTTCAATATTTTTATCAAGGATTTTATAAATGTTTTTCATAAGAGTAACGGGACAAAAATAGGGAATGCTACTAAAAATATCCATCTTTTCATAGATTACCATAAATTGAGAATATGTTCTAATATAGTGTGATCCCCCATTGAAAAAATGACTAAATAAATTTAATACATCTTGTTTTCCCAGTGTGATCCGATGAGGGCCACTACCAGTGTTCATCTCAAACACTGTATCTATAATATCTTAATCGAAAAGATATGATGTAAGAATATAATTATATTCATAATTCCCCCCATTTTATATGATTTACTCCATAAAATTAACATTACAAGTAATCCCATTAACGATATTTTTGAATAAGGGTGTAACATGTTCAATAAAAGATATTATATCATTTAAAGTATGTTCCCCCCCCCCCACATAAATTAATGAATGAGGAGTGTTAAATTGTATATCCTTCTAAAGGGAGTTGAAAAAAAATGTTGTTCATATCACCATTCTTCATCCACATTTTTTTGAAATTATATTTTAAGTCATTTCTATTATATTTAAAAAGGAAAACATCTTGGAAGAACCCTCAATCCCATTATATCGTTTATTATGAAATTCATTACCAAAATTCCACTCAAGAATGTGGTGAATATTATATTAGAGAGAATAAATAATCATGTTCCAATCATTATAAATTTTTTTGATCCACTCATATAAACCCATCATAATTTTTTTAAGCATGAATAGTCCCACCATCAAGTAATTCCAATCAACATTAGATAAACATATTTCATGGAAAATATTTTTGCATTCGAGATAAAATAACCATGGAATTATTAAACCGAAATGGATTAGGGGGATTATCATCACATCTAATGAGGATCGTGATGATGGAATAATGAATTGATTTTTTACTATTTAAGTTAGAACAAGAAATGGAAATCCATAAATTTAGAGAATATTCATTAAAATATTATCTATCAATCTTATTAGACACTATTTTGTTGAGAACATTAATATATCATTACAAATTTCCTATAATTATATTAATTTCAATGAATATATCACTCTACATGAATTTTCAAAATTATCTTAATGATATCACTTTATTAATTGGCCAAATTTTCTAATCTGGATAATTAATTACATTAAAGTCACAAATTAATATCCACAGTTCACTAGGGAATTTTGATAAGAATTACTGGAATAGCTATAAGTATATGCAGTTTCAGTACCTATTAAAATGAGGGACAAAGTATAAAACATGAAAATTTTCATCCCATTTAAATCTAATGTAATCAATTTATCACTGATACATTAATAAATAGGGTATTCAATACTAGATTAATCCAGCACCCACCATATATTATTTTCCAAGATTTAATGATTAATTCCAAAAATGTGGTATCCCAAACTCCCCATACAAGAAAATATGAAGGAGAAATAGAGTTTTGGTTCATCCAAGCTAATAAAATTTGTATTGGGATTATTAATAAAAATTCATAGGTAATTGAATGTATCATATATGGATAGAACCAGAATACTCCAAAATAAAATCTTTATTTTGTGAAATGTATAGGGGTGTCACCCATTGTATTTTTCTCATTCATTTTTTAAAACATGGAAGAAATTATTAATTCATCCTCCTTTCAAAAATCAGTATCATAATTCTGGTGATCCAATCATTGAAACATAGCATTTGAATTCATGGATTATATCATGAGTTTGGTAGGTTATAAAAAAGTGTTTATTATGTCATAGTGTCCAATATCCCCTTCCATTAAATGAAAAAAATTCTATGGAATTGAGATATCCCTATTTATAGGGGAATCAGTATGTTATCTACTTATAGTATATAATTACTCATCCCCCCTATGAGGGTCTGATTTATTTTTCCTTAATATTTAGATTTAGGTAAACCTATTTTCCATATATATAATGGAGATTGATAAATAAAATCTTGATTTCATCATTAAAAAAATCACACAAATCAAAATCACCCAAATCAAAAACACTAACAAAAATGTGATTTAGGTCTAAATTCTTTAATAATAAATTAGGGTGTATTTTCTATATCCATATGATGTAGAGAGATCACAAAGTCAATAATAGCTTTAGCGACATCTATAGCATGGCTAGGATAAAAAACCACAGTAATAGGTATGAATTATTTGTAATTTGAATTCCCCATAACTATACTATCATATGAATTAGGGATACAATCAATATTTTTTTACTTCTCTTACTCTGAAACTAGTGAGTCCTAAGAACATCTAGAATCAATACCCTTGTTTGGGGAGTTTACCCATACAATTAAATCCTTCTCCTTGATGTGATATTCCATACTCGTGAGAGGTGACTCGTTTTTTAGGTTTTTGTTGACTTCCGACTACTATGTGAAATAATAAATTACTTTATTTTCTTTTTTACAATTTTACAGTTCATAATAAACCTTACAACCATCTTGAATACATCAAAAAAATTCGTTAATTCACATTCCACATGAATATCAATCTTACGATCATTGAAAATAATATTAATGGTTGTTGCAAGATTAGTATCAAAGTTAAAATCATGTAAGATTGTATCATATGTACAAATATTCCCATTAACATAAAATTTATTAATTAGAAAAAAAATCTAATACATGATGCCAAATAATTGTTGATTTATGGATTCTAGATATCTAATGGTATTCCATGAATCATGATACATAAATGATCAGAATAATTCTTGTTGTTAATGGGATTAAAATTGATGCCCCAATATAAAATTCTTATAACTGTTTGGGTTTAATATTAGATTTCCAGTGACCCTTTTGTTTGGTAGATAATCCATTGAATAAAAAATAAATTGAAAATATCATTTCTTAATTGTAATCAACCAACATTTGAAAACACACAATAAGTGTGAGATTTGGGATTTTTTTCTTTAGAAGGACAATATTTTTCACCATTAAGATATATAATATGACAAAGAATAGAGTATTTAAATTTTTCAGTCATTTTATATCAATCCACGAGATAATCTTCAACTATAATGGGGTCATTTTTTATTTAATGGTTTTTAGTTGTTTGAGGTCATCTTCACATGGCATTCCTGGTTTTGAGATTACTTCTATGAAAAAAACTCATTTTCTCATCACCAAAGAGTTTAGATGGTTAGCTTCCACCTGCATTGAATTTAAGACCTTCAAAACCAATATTTACATAATTAATTAATTATTATAATAATTTTGTTTCATATATTGTACATTAACATTAATTACTGTAATAAATGATATTAATGTACAAAACATTATAAACTAAATGATTTGTCTTCCTTACCAATTAATTAAAGGTAATTAATTTTTCCAAAATCTAAAAAAAATAAAAAAAAATAGTATATTAAAATTACCAGAAGTAAATTTATAGAATCCAATGAAACCAAAATCTACTCAAGAGGATTTATAGTGCCCTATTTATCTACTTTTTCACATTTATAGAAATAATATATTCCTCGTGCTAGTAAACCTCAACACAAATATAAACTATCCCTATATAAATACACAGTATTGATCTTAGTTTAACTAAAACTCAAATATATAATATTTATAAATAATAATCCTTATATTCATTCACTTAATAACAAAAAATCATAACATTTTACCTATTAAATGAAATAAAATATTTTATCCTAACTTCAGTGATTCCTATTTTATACATGGTTTGAAATTTTTAATTAGAAATGTAAATAATATAAATTGAAACAAACAATAATTCTAATTATAATATTTTTTAAATTTAGAATTATAAAAAATTAGTGACTAAATAAATAAATAAATAATTCAATTATTAAGGGATGATATAATAATGTATGAACATGTCATTAAAAATGTAATAGTAAACATCTTATAACATGTTAATTCTATTATAAATTTTAAAATATACAAATAGAAAATTTTCACAATTTTATCTTAATATCGAATTTTCATGTATAATTATGTAAATGAAAAATATATAAAAACATTAAAATTAAAATATATAAATACCAATGAAATTTAAATCATTTAAAATCTATAATATATAAAAATAATTTTAAAAATATGTTAATTTTATATCATTTAAATATAAAATATTTACGATTTATTTTATCCATTTATATAAATTATGAAAAAATTAAGGGTTTAAATAAATTTATAAACTGAATAATTTCATCTTAATAGTCATATAAATATCTTATACAATTTAGAAAATTAAATAAACACTTTTATATTTTGTCTATTTTATATAATTTATAAGTATATTATAAATAAATACATAATATTGTAATAAAAATTAAAATTATGATAAAAAATATAAACCATATAAATTAATATGAATCCAAAATCTCATTCAATAATTTTTTTCAATGTCCAATATAACACATTTGATTTTATATTTACATTTACTTTCTATATTAGGAAGGTTTATGGGTTTAATTGTTTTTATATGTCCTAAAACAATTACATATTTCTATTTAAAATTATAGTTCCTCTCATGTTAGAAAAAAATTTAATTAAAGACAACAATATTTTTCCTTAACATAGTCCATTATTTGGTAGCGTTTTCAATGAGAAAACCATTGATAAATTATAGAGTTTTGATAATACATAGCTTAATTTTAAGTATGAAAATATTGTTTCAAAATAAAATATGACATATATTTTCCAAATTCCTCATATTGGATAAATAATGTTATGATGCTCTATTTTCTGTAAATATTTTCAATTACAATATTATTATAATATTTTAGGTGATCTTAGTAAAATCATTGTAATAGATAATATTTTTCATAATCTATAGTATTGTTTGATGTGTTTTCATAATCCTTGATGTTTCTATATACACATTGTTATAGTTACAATTAATGTTTTTTATATAATAAATAATATATTTCTAACCCAATTGTTGTTTCTCTGTTACTATTTTACAGTTTTATTTGTGATAACATGCTTTAAAATATAGTTTACATAAATTTAGAAAATTATCATAACTTCTAAGAATTTATTTTTTAAATAGAATTTAATATATATGAACCTTTATACCTCTTCTGAATATTGTAAATCAAACCTCTATCAAGAATATTTTTTAATGACATGGTATTCTATATGGGATTTAAGGAGATATTGTAACAATGAAATTAAATAAAGAATAAGACATATTTAATATTTATTAATATTTGTAAATTAAATATGAATTTTACTTTAAAGGATTTTCTATGTTCGATATAGTACCCGATACACAACAACACATTTCATTTAAATCATACGTTGCACACAAATAAAATAATATAATTATTTTAAATGGAAGTTAACTCCTTGCACTTGTATTGGTGGGAATGAACAAAAATAACTACAATATGATTATACATTATTTTTAAATGTATTTACATTTATCCAATAAAATTTAGAGGCTTCAATTGTGAATAAATATAATTTTATGCATAATTTACATTAAAAGGTCAATTTACCGCCTTTAAATGGAGAACCCACTTTAAATCTAGTTTTGTTCATTTTTATATGTTTTAATTGACCAAATAAAATCCTTATTTAGAATGGGGATATCAAAATTTACATTGTGTAAATATTTGGAATTTTGCCGATAAAGTTCATTTTTTAATAAATAGTGAAAATATTGTATTTTAATTCAAAACTACATTTTAATCTAACTTATTTATATGGTTATATTATCTTTTTAATTTTTTTAAAGTGTAATTATAATATATTATTACCATTTAATCCAATTTAGCTCATTTTAATTAATTTCACTTTGAAATTGGACATAAACAAGTATCAATCATTAGATAGTTATTGTTTCTTAAAAACATGATATTTTTTTTGATAACGGGAATTGATTTTAAAATTAATTAATGTCACTTATATGTTTTGAATTTTGTAAAATAGAAATTATTTTTTATTTCAGAATATCAAATAAATCTTAGGCTGAATTGTTTGTATTTTTCTGAAAAACTTCAATTTTTGGTGAATAGTTAATCCACTTAGTGGTAGTTAAAAAAACTAAATTTTTCATTTAAATGACATTTTACCACTTATGTGAATTGAATATGGAAAATTGGACATAAATGGTTGTTATAAGGAAGTAAAATGTGGTTCAATAAGATTAAAATAATTTTTATTAATAGTACCTTTTGACTTTTATTTACCAAGGTTAAAGGTAAATACGGTCATTCAAGGTTAAAATAATATTATAATAATTTAAAATTACCTTAACAGTTGTCCAACCCTTATTGGTTGAGTCATTTACGACCATGGGCATCTTCTGGTCGATTTTGGGACCCCATTGAGCCACAAGGTAGTGATAATGACAATTTAGATTAATTAACATAAAGTAAAGGCAAAAATGACAAAAGAAAATATCTTTTAGTAAATTAATTTATACAAGGGGTAATGTAAATTATCATTTCGACTATAGATATTCATTGTAAAGATAAAAAAATGTGGTACATATTTATATTTTTGTAATAATTTTTAATGATCAAATAAATTAAATTATTTATGACATAATAATGATGCAGTATTTACCACATTAATAAATGATTTAAATAAATAAGATTATAATGATTAAAATATTATCCAAAACATCTCCAATTGAAATTGGATGATTTTATTTCGACCATGAGTCTTCTTATCTTAGACTATAATTATTTTTGGTCCTTTAAAAACTGAATATAATTATATAAAAAATAATATTTTCACACTTTCCTAAAGAGCCCCTCCTCCCCCTTATAAAAGGAGACCACTTATAACCAATTCCACACACCACTGAAGCCATTTTTCACATCCAAACTCTTCCCAATTAATCTCATTATATTCCTATCCTCTTACTAGAAGCCTTAACTTAGGTAAAAGGCACTTCAAGAAGTCCTTTTGTTCAAACCAAAGGGAGTTACCCAAATTAAAGGTAACTGTTTTTCTTAAAAAAAATCTTTTATTTTACTTCTCCAACCCCTAAACACGTTTATTCCTTCTTTTGTAACAAAACATGTATCTTCAATATACTAGGATGTTTTTATGATAAGGATTAAAACTACACTTACACACACCTCCATCTAATGGATGAAGAACATAATGTTTCTGTGGATGGAAAACTAACGCCTCACGAAACGATGATTGTTCAAATATCTCCAACCGCCTCTCATGGTGGCCATTATGATGGAACGGTATTTATATATGATATATCTTATGTTTATGTTTTCTTTATTATTCTGTATTTTCCATTTATTTCATTCCATTATGGTTTCCATAGTGGGTAAATACGATAATCTCATTTGTGGAAGCGCGGACTACCAACCCCTCAATGTGATGTGACTCGTTAATGCCTTATGTGGGATGTATAAAGGATAGATTTAATGATATTATATATGATATCCTACTCAAATTATAATATTCATATTTATCATTATGTTTTAATTACATTAATATAATAAATAGAAATGATAGTACTGTTTATGCGTACGTGCGGCTTACCGTCTCCATGAACGGTGCATTTCATTTCTAACATCTAAAAGATATGTAATATTATAAATACACTTATATATTGGATATATATGATATATATTATATCTAAATCATGAATATCGTTCTAGATATAATTATCCTTTGACCACATGAACCACATGTAATTATATGAAGTCCATTTTTTGACTCAAGTACCAAATATCGACAAAACGAACTTTATTAACATAAATGATTATTTAATGTTTATAACATAGTAATAAGTTATATAAAATGAATAATAAACTTGAAAAAGGTTCTTAAGAAAGTATAAATTAACTATAGTTTCTTATTCATTAAATTAAAGAATGATCGAGTCATGTCGGGCACGAGGTAAGGGATTTTCTTATCTCACATTTAATTCTGTGATATTTCCATTATTCGCCACTTATTAATTGCATGTGGTGAATTGTGTACTTAAATTTGATATATATTATCAATATTTACATTATATTCATTGTATTCTGTGATTCAATTAGTGGATATTAACTTTTTGTCATACGACTCAGTTGATTACAATGTGGGAAAGGGTTTCATCTCACTTTTTATTCCCATGAGATTCCTAATATATTTGGAACTATTTTCCTTTTGTGTGGTGTATTTAATTCCTATGATTGTACACTTGGTGTAATATAATTTCATTTCTTAGTATGTACATATTCATTGTATGATCATTTCTTTCATGTGCCATATGTTTTGTAAGTTACCAAATCGTTAAGGGAACCTTTCACCATCCTCTTTATTAAAAGATTTCTTTTTGTTATTTCTTTTAATTTACATTTTATTATGTTGGTATATATTCTTCTATATCCTTATTTATGTAAATTTTATGTCTAAGTGATTATATTAACTTTTTCTATCATCAAATAATTTTATAAATTTTAAAGAGACGTCGTTATGCTGTCGAATTTTTATAGGGGAACTTCTTAAGCCAATTTTGATTCTTTAGGTTCATCTTGTACTTATTGAATATGTCATCCTATGAATATGTTTGAATGACCTCTGATTGTTTTACACATAATATCCACTTGTATTTGGTGTATTTATATTTTTCACACATAATTATGAGATTTATTTATCCTTAATTCAAGCACCCCATTTTTATAATGGATTTCATCTCAATTTACATTTCCATTGAGAATTCATTTTTATGCACCAATTCCCTCTTATATGGTGTATATACTATCCTTTGACATATAATATCATGAATCCATTTATTCAAATGATATTATCATGTTCTGAATAAATGATATTCCTCAATTATTTATATTCATGAGTCTCTCATTTTATTAAAAACTCTTTAACTAAAATATCATTTTAAATGTTTTAAAATTTATTATTCTAAATATTTATCATTAATGTACAAGTTTTAAAAAAATCAGACTTTATTTATATGGACATTAATGTTTTCAAAAGATAATTCATTTAAAAGAATCAAAGTGGTATGAGACACTTTGATTCAAAAATCTATTTTTAAATGGTTTATGAAAATGGAATGATTATTTCAATATCATTAAATTACATATTGTGATTGAAAATGAAATGTTATTTGTGAAATGTTTATATTTGAAATATTTTATGTGTTATAATGGTACGTGTACATTTTACGGGTGGTTACATGATAAACCATATGACGGGTGGGGCCTTGAAAACCAGGATGGGTGGTTACGTTATAACCACCAATGTATTGGGTATGGAAGCCGGTTGTATGGCTATTAAATTTAGTGATATGTGTGGATGTCCATATTATGGTTATTCTATTTAAGTATGTTATTGTCCCAAGTTACCTTTATATGTAATGTGTTCTTGATTTGGTTTTTATGGTAATCATTTGGTTACAAAAGGGTAAGAGATGATATTTTATTCAGTGATGAGTATTTACTACTTCATAAAGGTTAAAAGTAATAATTATGATTAATTATTCATGGTTTACTTGTTGTTTTGAAAAAAATAATATTTTCCTTGTTTGTGTATCCCTTACCAAGCTTTTTATGCTCATCCCATGATTTGAAATGTTTTTCACTGGCCATAAAGTGGAATAGGGTCAAGCATGGCATCAAGGAAAAGGCATGCCGTCTATAACATGGAACTAGACATGACTCTATATTTTCAAAGAGTTTTTATTTTATGAAAAAAATTGAAACTGAGTAGAAGTGTCTACTTTGTAATATTTTTCAATGTAATAGTTATGGCCTAACTCTATAAAACTCTAAACCTGAAAAGATCCTCAATGTTAATTATTCATTTAATTCAAGATCATGTAATGTTTCAAGGAAGGGTCCTTATAGTTGGTATCATAGGCCGGTTTAGATAACTTTAGAGGTTAGGGATTTCTTTAAGCATAAGTGTCATTACCATAATGGTTTGGATTTTAGAAAGAGTTATAGTATTTTTAGATAATGTGAATGAGTTTAAGATAACATGAATAATTATATATTAGTGTTTACCCTCCTCATATATATTATATGATGATTTTACTGATATACTCACACTGACCTTTCTGGTTTTAGTAAATGGATGGATCTAGCAGGCCCCAAAGAAGAAGTGGATGTGAACAAAACTGTGATGGTTTTCTGAACGAGCAAATGAATGATATGGGAGCTGCAATGAGAACATTTGTGGTCATTCCCAACCAAATATCTGGAGTCATGATTGACCACCATAACATTAGTGATATTTATAAGGAATCATATATGAGAGAAACAAATAACTATGGATGTTCAAGTAATAATCATAAAGGTAAGTGTGTTCAAAAAACTATGTTTCAAATATGTGGAAATAAACACCAGGGAAAATTTTTCAAAGGGACAAAAATATTCTACAGATGTGGAAATGAAGGTCTTAAAGCAAGAACCTGCCATGGAAAAAGGATGCATCTAGTTAACTCTAGGAAAGGGAAAGAAGTCCATTCCATGGGATCAATTGAATGTTTTAAATGTATTTTGCATGTTCATTATGCAATGACATATCCTAAAAAGAATTTTTGGTAATGGGATCACTAGGATCAAACAAATATTCATTTACAAATACCTAATTCCATTCCGATTGAGTCTAAAGAAACTAACAATGTCCAATGAATGGTATGGATTATTTCATAACATATGTTTTCCTATTTTTGAAATATTAGGAAATTATTCATGATTTTTTTTGTAGGATAGAAGTATTTCAGAATAAGTTCGAAGGAATGGTTAATAGATCATGAAGAATTCTGAATGAGTAAGAAGTCAACATATAAGGGATTCAAGAGTTATGGTAGAATTTAGGATGGTGAAATGCTTAAAAGTAGTAATTCTCTCTCGATGATGGGATTACATTTGAAGACTTTTTATAGTATGTGTTACCCTGAGGATTGATATATGAAAAATTAATTCAAGGAATAATTATCTTCTCTTATTTGGATATAGTTATAAAGAACCATTTGGGTTTTTATTATCCGTGAATTTAAGGGAATTACTTGTTAATACATTTTGGGTTGCAAAACGAAAGTTATTAAAAATCATTTGTGGTTAAAATATGTTAGGGTTATTTTTGATGACTTTATCTATTTTTTATAATGTTATAAAATTATGTAGTTTTTGAAAAGGGACAACATGCACACCATGTGACAACCCTTCGCGTCGGACGAAGCTGTGGGAATCGAACCCACAACCAATGTGCGACTGGTATTTATTGACTGCCACTAGACAACATGATGTCCCGGGTTAGTAAGAAAATTTATTTTTAGTTAGATGATCTTATGAATCAGGAATAAGTTTATTTTGGGTTATATATGGAAATAATTAACCTATCATGGAGGATATGTGATTAGGTTAATTAATTTTCAGTATGAGACTTTAAGAGTAACTGATGTTATTTGGAGATAAATGTTAAGATTTCCTTGGAAGACTATGTAATTAAATCTTTCAGAGATTTGGGTTTCAATCTTAGTTTGGATCACTTTGACGAATTTTAGGGATAACTGTTTATTTAATGGTCTTTCTTGAACCTTGGGTTATTTTTTGTTTAATTTCGGAGATTAAGAGTAGTATTTCTTTTTATAAAGGATCATCCTTTTAGTGATTATCTAATCTTGTGCGAACAATTATGGTTTTAGTTGATGTCTAAATACAATGAAAATATATTGTTCTCTTTTTTCGGATTATGTGATTATCTAGAAGATGATTCTTGTGATTCTTCTGTGACCAAGTCTTTTTGAATGCTCATCGTTTAGAGAAATGACAAGTTTTGGCAGAAACTTATTAAAATATGAAACTCCACTTGAAGGTAAGTATATTTCCTTACGTTTTTATCCAATGTATAATATGAATTCCTAAAAATTATGAAAAGGAATTTAAAACAAAAACGTTGTTGGTTTACGTTTCCTACTTGGTAATCAAAGAACGTTTACACACCTCATAAGTTTGTGATTTTCTGGTGGTTATCTTTCTCCTAATCATGTTTTATGTCACTCACCATCAGAACATGACCATTTTTTCTCTCTTCCATATCCATTTTTTCTACATGTAATCCTAGTATGGGTTATCTAGGGTGACCATTATACTTTTCTTTCTTTCTTTTAAAGTGATTGTTTTGCTGACTCTTTCCTGATGTGGGACTTTTAATGATGTTTCCAAGCCCAGTTTTAAAATTGCGAGGATGCAATTTCCAGAAGGGGGAAGGATGTAACACCCCAATTAAATAAAGAATAATACATGTTTAATATTTATAAATATTTTATAATTAAATATGAATTTTACTTTAAAGGGGTTTCTATGTTCGATAGCGTACCCAATACAAAACAACATGTTTCTTTAAAATCTTATGTTGCACACTAATAATATAATATTATTATTTTAAATGGTAGTTAACTCCTAGTTGTTGTATTGGAGGATTTGAAAAAAACTATCTACAATATGATTATACATGTTTGTTAAATGTATTTACATTTATCAAATAAAATATAGAGGGTCAAATTGTGAATGAATCTAGTTTTAAGCATAATTTACATTAAAATATCGATTTACCGCCTTTTAATGGAGAACCCTCTTTAAATATATTTTATTAATTTTCATATGTTATAATTGACCAAATAAAATCCTTCTTTATAATGGGGATATCAAAATTTACTTTGTGTAAATTTTATTTAATTTTTCCAATAATGTTCATTTTTTTAATGAATAGTGAAAATGTTGTATTTTAATTCAAAAATATGTTTTAATCTAATTTATTTATATGGTTAGATTATATTTTTAAATTGTTTTAATGTGTAATTAGAATATAAGTTTACCATTTAATCCAATATTATTCATTGGAATTAATTTAACTATAAAATTGGACATAAACAAGTATCATTATTTTTGTTGTTATTGTTTCTTAAAAACACACTATTTGTTTTGATAATGGGAATTAATTTTAAAATTAATTAATTTCACTTCTATTTTTTGAATTTGGTAACATATACATCATTTTTGAATTCATAATATCAAATAAATCTTAGGTTGAATTTTTTGTATTTCTTGAAAAACATCAATTTTTGGTGAATAGTGAAACCACTTAGTGGTAGTTAAAAAAACTGACTTTTTCATTTAAATGAAATTTTACCACTTTTGTGAATTTAATTTTGAAAATATGACATACATGGATGTTATCCAAAAGTAAAATGTGGTTCAATAAGATTCAAATAATATTCGTTGAACAGTAACTTTTGACTTTTATTTTCCGTGGTTAAATGTAAATAGGGTAGGTAAATCAAGGTTGGAAAATATTATAAGAATTTACAATTACCTTAACACTTGTCCAAACCTTTTTTTTTTGAATAATTTACGAAAGTGGGCATATTTTGGGAGATTTTTGGACCCCATTGAACCACTTGGTTGTGATAATGTCAATTTAGATTAATTAACTTAAAGTAAAGGAAAAAACGACAAAAGCAAATATCTTTTAGTAAATTATTTTTATTCAGGGAGTTATTTAAATTATAATTTAGACTATAGATATTAATTGGAAAGATAAAAGGATTTCCCACATCATGATATTTGTTTTATAATTTTTAGACATCAAATAAATTAAATTATTTATGACACAATTATGATGTAGTATTTACCTCATTAATAAATGATTTAAATAAATAAGATTGTAATGATTAAAATATTATCCAAAACATGTCCAATTATGATACGATGATTTTATTTTTACCATGAGTCATCTTTTATGCGACTATAAGGATTTTTGGACCTTTATAAAACGAATATCCTTATATAATAAAATAATATTTTCACACTTTCCTAAAGAGTCCCTCCTCCCCCTTATAAAAGAAGACTACCTCTAAACAATTCCACACACCACTCAAGCGAATTGGATTGTCACAAATCTGCCCAATTAATCTACCTACATTCCTATCCTCCTCATAGAAGCCTTAACTTAGGCATAAGTCACTTCAAGAAATCATTTGGTTCAAACCAAAGGGAGTTACCCAAATTAAAGATAATAATTTCTCTTAATTTGATTTCCTTTATTTTACTTCTCCAACCCCTAAAATCTTTTATTAATTTCTTTTGTAACCAATCCAGTATCATAAATATACTTTTATGTTGTTATGAGAAGGATCATAACTATAAATACACACACCTCTATCTAATGGATGAAGAAAATAATGTTTCTGTGGATGACAATCTTACACCTCACAAAACGATGATTGTTCAAATATCTCCACCTGCCTCTCATGGTGGCCATTATGATGGAACTGTATTTATATATGATATATATTATGTTTAGGTTTTCTTTATGCTTCTGTATTTTCCATTTATAGCAAGCCTTTATGGTTTATATAGTGGTTAAATACGATAATCTTATTTGAGGAAACACGGACTACCGCCCCCTCAAAGTGATGTGACCCGTTAATGCCTTACGTGAGATATATAAAGGATAGAGTTAATGATATTATATATTATATTATACTGAAATTATCATATACAAATTTATAATTATGTTTTATGTCCATTAAAATAATAAATAGAAATGAATGTAGCGTTCATGTGTACGTACGACTTACCGTCTCCATGAACGGTACATTTCATTTCTTACCTCTAAATGTTATGTACTATAAAAAATACATGTATATATTAGATATAAATATGATATATATTATATCTAAATCATGAATATCAGTCTGGATATAATTGACCTTTGACGACATGAACAACATGTAATTATACGAAGTCCATTTTTGACTGAAGTAAGAAATATCGACAAAACGAACATTATTAACATAAATGATTACATAATTATAATAACGTAGTAATAAGTGATATAAAAGGAATAATAAACGTCTAAATGGTTCTTAAGAATGTATAAATTAACTTTAGCTTATTATTCAGGAGATTAATCAATGATCGAATCAAGTGGGACACGAGGTAAGGGATTTTCTTATCTCACTTTTATTTTCATGAGATTTCCATTGTTCGCCACTTATTAATTACATGTGGTGAATTGTGTAATTCCATTGGATATAATTATTATCATGATTCTCATTATATTAATGGTATTCTGTGATTAATTTGGTGGATATTAACTTTTGTTCATACGACTCAGTTGATTACAATGTGGTAACGGGTTTCATCTCACTTTTTATTCTCATGAGATTCATGCTATATTTTCAACTGTTTTCCTTTTGTGTGGTGTATGTACTACTCATTATTGTACACATTGTGTAATATACATTCCTTTATGAGTATTTATGTCTTCATTGTATGATCTTTTCTTTCATGTGGCATATTTTTCGTAGGTCACCAAATCGTTAAGGGAACCATTCACCATCCTCTTTTTTAAAAGACTTCTTTTTGTTATGTCCTTTAATTTACATATTATTATGTTCAGATAGGTTCTTCCATATACTTATTGATTTAAATTTTATTTAAAAGTGATGTGATACCATTTTTATCTCATCAACTCATTTTCTGAATTTTAATGAGACGTCGTTAGGCTGTCAAATTTTTATAGGGGAACTTCTTAACCCAAATTCTATTCATTGGGTTCAACTTGTACTTATTGAATATGACATCCTATGAATACATGTGAATTACAAGTTATTTTTTTACAATTAATACCCACATATATTGGGTGTATTTATATTATTCACACTTAATTATGAGATTTATTTATCCTTAATTTAAAGATACCATCTTTATAAGGGATTTCATCTCAATTTACAATTCTATTGAGAATTCATTTTTTTTTATGCACCAATTCCCTATTATATGGTGTATATACTGTCCTTAGACATATTATATCATGAATATCTTTATTCTCATGATATTATAACGCCCTTATTAAATGTTATTTCTCAATTACTTGTATCCAAGAGTCTCTCATTTTGTAAAAAACTATTTAACTAAAATATCAATTTACATGTTTTAAAAATTTTTTATTCTAAATATTTATCATTAATTTCAACGTTTTTAAAATGTTTTTATGTATTTATTTATATGAACATTAATGTTATTAAATGATAATTCATTTAAAAGCTTCAATGTGGTATGGGACACTTCGATTCAAAAATCTCTTTTTAAATGGGTTATGAAAATGGATTGATAATTTCAATATCTTGAAATTACTTCTTGTGATTGAAAATTAAATGTTATTAGGGAAATGTTTATATTTGAAATATTTTTTGTGTTATAATGGTACTTGAAACTTTTATGGGTGGTTACATGATAAACCATATGACAGGTGGTTCTTTGAAAACCAGGATGGGTGGTTACGTTATAACCCTTAATGTATTGGGTATGGAAGTCGGTCGTATGGCTATTCCATTTATTGATATGTGTGTAAGTCGACCTTATGGTTATTCCATTTAAGTATATTTATGTCCAAAGTTTCCTTTATATGTTATGTGTTCTTGATTTTGGTTTTATGATAATCTTTTGGTTACAAAATGTTGATGAATGATCTTTTATTCAGTGAAGAGTATTTACTACTTCAAAAAGGTTAAAACTGATACTTCTGATTAACTATTCATGGTTAACTTGTTGTTCATGAAAAATAACAGTTTCCTTCTTTGTGTATCTCTTACCGAGTTTTTTATGCTCATCCCTAGTTTTGAAATGTTTTTCACAGGACAGAAAGTGGAATACAGTCAAGGATGGGATCAAGGAAAATTCATGCCGTCTAAATCATGGAACTAGACATGAATAATTTTTTCAATGAGTTTTTATTTTATGAATGAAATGGAAACAGAGTAGAAGTGTCTACTTTGTAATATTTTTCAATGTAATAGTTATGGCTTACCTCTCTAAAACTCTAAACATTAAAAGATCATCAATGTGAATTATTCATTTCATTCACGATTATGTTATGTTTTAAGGTAGGGTCCTTATAGTTGGTATCATAGTTCAGTTTAGGTAACATTAGAGGTTAGGTAATTCTTTAATCATTAGTGACATTACCATAATGGTTAGGATTTCAGAAAGAGTCATAGTTTTTTTAGATTAAGTGAATGATTTTAAGATAACATGAATAAGTATATCTTAGTGTTTACTCTCCTCAAAAGATATTATATGATGATTTTATTGATACACTCCCACTGCACTTTTTGGTTTTAGTAAATGGCTAGATCTCGCTGGCAACAAGGTAACATTGGATGTGAAGAAAACTGTGACGGTTTTTTGAATGAGCAACTGAATGATATGGGAGCTGCAATGAGAACACTTGTGGTCATCTCAACCAACTATCTAGATTCATGATTGTCCACATGAACCTTGGTGATCTTTATAAGGAATCATATATCAGAGAAAAAAAATCCATACAGAAGTTCATGTAATAATAATAATGTTATGTGTGTTCAAAAACCTATGTGTCAATGATGTGGAATGAAACACCTAGGAAAATTATTCAAAGGGACAGAAAGATGTTATATATGTGGAAATGAAGGTCATAAATATTGAACCTACCATGGAAAAAGGAAGCATATAGTTAACTCTATGAAAGGAAAATAAGTCCTTTCCAAAGTATCATTTGAATGTTTTAAATGTGGTCTGCATGGTCATTATTAAAACACATGACCTACGAAGAAGTTTTGGGAATGGGATCACCAAGATCATACAAATATTAATTTACCAATACCTAATGCCATTCCGATTGAGGATGAAGAAACTAACAATGACTAATGAAAGGTATGGATTATTTCATAACATATGTTTTCCTATTATTGAAATCTTAGGATATGATTCATGATTTTGATTGTAGGAAAGAAGTAATTCTGAATAAGTTGGAAAGGAATGCTTAATTGATCCTGATGAATGTTGACTGAGTAAGAAGTAAACATATAAGGGATGGAAGAGTTATGGTAGAATTTAGTATGGTGAAATGATTAAAAGTATTAAGGCTCTTCTAATGATGAGATTACATTAGAAGACTTTTTATAGTATGTGTAACACTGATGTTTGATATATCAATATTTTATTCATGGAATAATTATCTTCTCTTTTGTGGATATAGTTATAAATAACCATTTGGGTTTTTATTATCCCTGTATTATAGGCAATTACCAGTTAATACATTTTTGGATGAAAAACAAAAGTTATTCATAACCTTTGTGGTTAAAATATGTTATTGTTAATTTTGATGAATGTATCTCATTTTGGGAATGTTATTAAATTATGTAGATTTTGAAAAGGGACAACACACAAACTGTGTGACAACCTGTCGCGTCAGACGAAGCTGTGGGAATCGAACCCACAACCAAATTGTGACTGGTATTTATCACCTACCACTGGACTTCACGATGTCCCTGGTTATTATGAATAATTATTTTTAGTTAGATGATCTTATGAATCAAGAATTTGTTGATTTTTTTGTTATCTATTGAAATAATTAACCTATCATGGATGATATGTGATTAGGTTAATTACTTTTCAGTATTAGACTTTAAGAGTAACTGATGTTATTTGGAGATAAATGTTAAGATTTACCTTGGAAGACTATGTGATTAAATCCTTCCGAGATTTAGGTTTCAATCTTTGTTTGAATTACTTTGAAGAAATTTAAGGATAACTGTTTATTTAATGGTCTTTCTTGATCCTTGGTTAATTTTTTGTGGAATTTTGGAGATTAAGAGTAGTATTTATTTTTTATAAAGGATTATCCATTTGGTGATTCTCTGATCCTGTAATAACAATTTCGGTATTAGTTGATATCTAAATACAAGGGAAATAGATAATTCTCATTTTGTGTATTATGTGATTCTCTAGAAGATGATTCTTGTGCTACTTATGTGACCAAGACTTTTAGAATGATCATCGTTTAGAGAAATGACTAGTTTTGGCAAAAACATATTAAAAGATGAATCTCTGCTTATAGGTAAGTATATTTCCTTATGTTTTTATTCTATGTAGAAAATGAATTCCTCAATATTATGAAAATAAACTTAAAACAAAAACGTTGTTGGTTTACGTTTCTTACTGGGTAATCAAATACCGTTTACACACATCATAAGTTTGTGATTTTGTGGTGGTTAACTTTCTCCTAGTCATGTTTTCTATCACTCTCCATCAGAACTTGACCATTTTTTCTCTCTTCTATATCCATGTTTTTCTACATGTAATCCTAGTACGGTTTATCTCAGGTGACTATTGTAAATTTCTTTCTTTCTTTTAATGTGATATTTTTACTGGTACTTTTCCGATGTGGGACTTTTAATGATGTTTCCAAGCCCAGTTTTAAAATTGCGAGGATGAAATTCCCAAAAGGGGGGTAGGATGTAACATACCAAGTAAATTAATAATAAGACATAATTCATATTTATTAATATTTGGGAATTAAATATGTATTTTACTTTAACGGTTTTTCAATGTTTGATAGCGTACCTGATACACAACAACGGGTTTCTTTGAAATCTTACGTTGCTCACGAATAATATAATATTATTATTTTAAATAGAATTTAACTCCTAGGCATTGTATTGGTGGGATTGAACAAAACTATCTACAATATTATTATACGTGCAAGTTATATGTATTTACAATAATCCAATAAAAGTTAGAGGCTTAAATTGTGAATGAATCTAATTTTAAGCATAATTTACATTAAAAGGTTGATTTAACGCCTTTTAATGGTGGACCCAATTTAAATATAGTGTTGGTCATTTTAATATGTTATAATTTACCAAATAAAATCCTTTTTTAGAATGGGGATATCAAAATTTACTTTGTGTAATTTTTCTGATTTTTTATGATAAAGTTCATTTTTTAATGAATTGTGAAAATATTCTATTTTAATTCAAAACTACATTTTAATCTAATTTATTTATATGGTTATATTATATTTTTAATTTGTTTTAATGTTTTATTAGAATATATTTTAACCATTTAATCCAATGTTGGCCATTGGAATTAATTTCACATTGAAATTGGACATAAATAATTATTAATCTTTTGATAGTTATTGTTTCTTAAAAACACGCTATATGTTTTGATAACGTGAATTAATTTTAAAATTAATCGATTCCACTTATATGTTTATAATTTGGTAAAATAGACATCATTTTTGAATTCAGAATATCAAATAAATCTTAGGCTGAATTTTTGGTGAATAGTGAAACCACTTAGTGGTGGTTAAAAAACTGAGTTTTTCAATTAAATCAAATTTTACCACTTATGAGAATTGAATTTCGAAAATCCAACATATATTTTGTTATCAAGAAGCTAAATTTGGTGTAATATGATGAAAATAATTTGAGGAGAATAGTAACTTTTGACTTTTATTTACCGCAGTTAATGGTAAATAGAGTAATTCAATGTTAAACGAATATTATAATAATATAAAATTACCTTAAAACTTGTCCAAACATTGTTGGTTAAGTCATTTATGACCGTGGGAATCTTTGGGTATATTTTGGGACCCCATTTAGACACTTGGTAGTGATAATGATAATTTAAATTCATTAACTTAAAGTAAAGGCAAAAATGACAAAACCGAATATCTTTTAGTAAATTAATTTTTACAAGGGCTTATGTAAATTATCATTTCAACTAAAGATATTAATTGAAAAGATAAAAATATTTCCTACATAGTGATATTTATTTATAATTTTTAGACATCAAATAAATTAAATTATTTATGACACAATAATGATGCTTTATTTACCACATTAATAAATGATTTAAATAAATAAGATTATAATGATTACAATATTATCTAAAACATGTCCAATTCTGATTGGAATATGTTATTTTGACCGTGAGTCAACATATCTTCGACTATAATGATTATTGGTCCTTTGGAAACCAAATATCATTATATAATAAAATAATATTTTCACACATTCATAAAGAGCCCCTCCACCCCCTTATAAAAGGATACCACATATAACCAATTCCACAAACCACTAAAGCCATTTTTCTCGTCCAAAATCTGCCCAATTAAGCTCCCAAAATTCCTATCCTCCTCCTAGAATCCTTAATTTTGGAATAAGGCACATTAAAAAGTCCTTTGGTTCAAACCAAAGGGAGTTACCCAAATTAAAGCTAACAGTTTCTCTTAATTTGTTTTCTTTTATTTTACTTCTCCAACCCCTAAACTATTTTATTCATTTCTTTTTTAACAAAACCAGTATCCTTAATATACTACAATGTTTTTATGAGATGTATTCAGACTAAACATACATACACCTCCATCTAATGGATGAAGAATGTAATGTTTCTGTGGATAGAAAACTAACGCCTCACGAAACGATGATAGTTCATATATCTATAACCACCTTTCATGGTTTCCATTATGATGGAACTGTATTTATATATGATATATATCATGTTTATGTTTTATTTATGATTCTTTATTTTCCATTTATATCCCACTTTTATGGTTTCCATAGTGGGTAAATACGATAATCTCATTTGAGGAAGAGCGGACTACCACCACCTCATAGAGATGTGACTCGTTAATGCCTTATATGGGCTTTATAAAGGATATAGTTGATGATATTATATATGATATTATATTGGAATTATAATATATTAATGTATCACTATGTTTTAATTCCAATAAAATAATAAATAGATATGAAAGTGGCGTTCATACGTACGTAAGGCTTACCTTCTCCATGAACGGTGAATTTAATTTCTTACCTCTAAATGTTACGTACTATTATAAATACATGTATATCGTGGATATATATTATATATATGAGATATAAATCATGAATATAATTCTGGATATAATTAACCATTGACCACATGAACAACATGTAATTATAATAAGTCCATTTTTGACTCAAGTACCAAATATTGACAAAACGAACATTATTAACATAAATGATTACATAATGTTTATAACATGGTAATAAGTGATATAAAATGAATAATAAAATTTAAAAAGATTCTTAGTAAGGTAGAAATTAATATTAGTTTATTATTTAGGTGATTAATGAAGGATCGAGTCAAGTCGGACACGAGGTAAGGGATTTTCTTATATAACTTTTAATTCCGTGAGATTTCCATTGTTCGCAACTTATTAATTGCATGTGGTGAATTGTGTACTACCATTTGATATATATATTATCTTGATTATCATTATATTCATGGTATTCTGTGATTCATTTGGTGGATATTAGCTTTTGGTCATACGACTCAGTTGATTACAATGTGGTAAAGGGTTTCATCTCACTTTTTATTCCCGTGAGATTCATGCTATATTTGCCACTATTTTACTTCTGTGTGGCGTATGTACTGACCATGATTGTAAACTTTGTGTAATATAAATTCATTTATGAGAATTTAAATCTTCATTGTATGATCCATTCTTTCATGAGGAATATGTTTTGTATGTTACCAAATCGGCAAGGGATCCTTTCACCCTCCTCTTTTTTAAAAGTCTTATTTTTTATTATGTCATTTAATTTACATATTATTAAGTTGGGATATGTTCTTATATATCCTTATTGATGTAATTTTTATGTCCAATTGGTGAGATACCTTTTTTATCTCATCAACTCATTTTCTGAATTTTAAAGAGACATCGTTAGGCTGTCATATTTTTATAGGGGAACTTCTTAACCCAATTTCGATTCTTTGGGTTCAACTTGTACTTATTTAATATGTCATCCTATGAATATGTGTGAATGAACTATTATTGATTTGCACATAATATCCACTTATATTGGGTGTATTTATATTTTTCAATCATAATTATGTGATTGATTTATCCTTAATTTAAGGATACCATCTTTATAAGGGGTTTCATCTCAATTTGCATTTACATTGAGACTTCATTTTTGGTTATACACCAATTCCCTCTTATATAGGATATATAATATCCTTTGAAATATTATATCATGAATCCCTTTATTCTCATGATATTATAATGTTCTGATTAAATGTTATTCCTTAATAATTTTTATTCAAGAGTCTCTCATTTTGTTAAACACTCTTTAACTAAAATATAGTTTTAAATGTTTTAAATTTATTATTCTAAATCATTATCTTTAATGTCAATGTTTTAAAAATTGTTTTTAGTATTTATACAAATGGGCATTAATGTTTTCAAATTATAATTCATTTAAAAGCTTCAATGTGGTGTGGGACACTTTGATTCAAAAATCTATTTTTAAATTGTTTATGAAAATTGAATGATTATTTCAATATCTTGAAATTACTTCCTATGACTTAAAATGAAATGTTATTAGTGAAATGTTTATATTTCAAATATTTTATGTATATAAATGGTACTTGGAAATTTTATGGTTGGTTAGGTGATAAACCATATGATAGGTGGTGCCGTGAAATCAAGGATGGTTGGTTGTGTTATAACCTCCAATGTATTAGGTATAGAAGTCAGCTGTATGGTTATTCTATTTAGTGATATGTGTGGAAGTAGAAATAATGGTTGTTCAATTTAAGTATTTTTATGTCCTAAGTTACCTTTATAGGTTATTTGTTCTTGATTTGGGTTTTATGGTAATCGTTTGGTTACAAAATGGTAATCAATGTTATTTTATTAGGTGGAGAGTATTTACTACTTCATAAAGGTTAAAAGTGATAATTATGATTAATTATTCATGGTTTACTTATTGTTTTTAAAAACTAATAGTTTTATTTCTTTTTTATCCCATACTGGGCTTTTTATGCTCATCCCAGGTTTTGAAATGTTTTTCACAGGACATAAAGTTGAATAGGGTCAAGGATGAGATCACAGAAAAGTCATGTCGTCTAAAACATGGAACTAGACATGACTCTTTTTTTCAAAGAGTTTTTATTTTATGGAAAAATGGAAACTGAGTAGAAGTGTCTACTTTATAATATTTTTCAATGTAATAGTTATGTCCTAACTCTCTAAAACTCTAAACCTGAAAATATCATCAATGTAAATCATTCATTTAATTCATGATTATGTGATGTTTTAAGGTTGGGTCCTTATAGATATATTTATATAATACAAAGTATTTAAACCTCAAATTTATTACATGTGTTATATAAAACCTTTATAAAACATTTAGATAGGTTTTCTTTTCCACTCCATGACAAAAATATTTATTTAATTAATGAATCAATAGGAAAAATTGAGAGCTTATAGTCAGTTTTTTCGGGGATTGAGAGAGTAACATAGTTTTCATGGTATAAAATTATATTTATATTATATTAAACAATAAATTTTCATACATAAATATTAAAACATTAAAGATGAATATTAATTTCGTTACACAAAAACATGCTTCAGGACCATTAAGGTATAAGGTCTTTTAAAAATTGGATACGTAAACAATAAGTTGAAAAGTGAACTTCATTGTCCTAAACAATCTTTTACATAATGAGAACTTTTATTAGATATATCATATATAATACCATTGTTTACCACATGATGAAATGAATCAAAATAATGGGTGGTCTCAAATGATTAGTAAAGGGTAATAAGGGAGATATTAATATAACATAAGCATTTGGGAATGTGAACATGATAATAATCTTTATAAACCCTACCATCAATTTCCTATGTCATAAACATGAGTTGTGGAATAAATCATGGTAGTTCATAAGATAAAAATCATAAATGAGTCAAATAACATTATCCTTGAGATCCTAGAATTTTTATAAGACATCGAACTATAAAATAATTGTAAAAATAGAATTGTTTCGAATGTATTCAGGGATCGTTGTCAATTATATCATAATTTAATGTGGTAACTCCCCAAACCATCATTGTATTCCTAGTTGACTCATGAGACTGTCATAATGGACAGAGCTCCTTAATAAACAGTGATAGCACCCAATTATAATCTTTTTTATATCATGAACTATCAATAATTATATAATAATTTTTTGGGAAATATTTTTCTGATCCCACACTTAATATAATTAAATTAATACATAAGTGTTCCATAAGATCATAAAATATTCATCATTTCTGAATCCATGAAATTAAATGGGTTTTATAAAGACTTCTTTATAGAAAACCATGTGGAAAAGAAATGGGTATTAAAAACATATATTTATTCATTATCATAAACCATCAATAGAAAAAATAATGATGGTATTATTGAATCATATTCCATGTAAATAATAATTTACAACAAAATATTTCATCTTATAAGGAATATTATTTTGAAATATTTCATTGATTTTTATTAAGAAAATTTACTTTCCACATTAAAATAACATATTTAAAATATAAACATTTCCTAAATATTAAATAATATATTTTTATTAGAAATAAAAAAATAAAATTTTTAAATAAATATTAAAATAATTGATCAGTCATTATTGTGGGAAATACTATTCATATCGTGCAAGTTAAAACAAAGATTCCATTAACATTTTCTCACAAAAGTAAAAAGTAGCACATTTTTCAAGGTGACTAGAAGAATCATTTTAAAAAAATTTATAAAATTAAAAAATTGATAAAAATTAAATTTAAAAATAATAATGTAATATTAATTTCTTGAATCCTATTTTGTAAAAATGCACATGGAAGGAAAATGCATTTTGACAAAAAAGAGAAAAAAAGTTGATTTTCTTTAAAAACATTCCTTTGGTCCGTTTTTTATTAAATAGAGGAAAATGAATGGAAAAATGTTTTTATTCATAAATAAATAGGGGATAACAATATTAATGATATTATTTATAGGTAGAACATAAGATTTCATCATTGTATTAATAATTATAAAAAATATTGATAAACAATGAGATTGTAACGTAAAATTCCTACCACATTGGTAACTTTTGAATTATATACCCCATGAAATAAAAAATCTTATATGGAAAATTATATCCAATAATTTATATAAGATTTATAATAAAGGGAACTAATGGAAATTATATAAACATGAAAATTTAAAAAAGAGGGGAATATTCCATATGTCCTATAGAAATAAAGTGAGATGAAAATATCTTACCTCAAGTCTCTATTTCTTATTAAATGTTAAAAAATAATATATAGTAAATAAAGGATTTTAATAAATATATTAATGAAACATAATAATAAATATTACAACATATATATTCTTTTTTTACCTTTTATAACTATATTTTTAACAAATCCTTGTTAACATCAATATTGTACGTAAAAATCACATCGTTTTTCAAGAATATATCGGTTCGGTTGTTTTTGGAATATTTTATTTATTATGTTTATACATTATATATAATTTTAATACTAATATAAAAACCGTATATAGTTATTATTTATATACTTGTAGTTTTCCATTAATGTTATAGATTTAAAGATGAATTACGACGTTCATGGAGATGTTATACCATAAGTAGGCATGAATAATGTTCCTTTTCCCGGATAAATGGAATGAAAGAAAGTTAAATATGAATTCACCAAATAATAACCATTAATAATTAATATATATCATATATATTCAATAAATATATTCTTATAATTATCTAAGTCAATATAAAATGGCAAGAGTTTCTCACCGCATTGTGGTGGCAGTAGTCCATAGGTATGAACTTGGGATGATATAATTTTACAACGGATTGTAAGGTAATTAATTGTATGTGATATATTAATTAAATAACTATTATTATATATTAAATTTAATATAAATATTTTAAATTAATTATTAAATCCATCAATGGGATGTGGTTATGGAGAACTAATTATATTGGTTCGTGAGGTGATAGTCTGCAGCACATGCGATCGATGATTTTATTTCCCATTTACTAGAAGAGGAGATGGATTTGTGTTATTAAATTAACATATTAAAATTAAATTATATCATATATAATGATGTTATTATATCATCATTTTTGAATTATATCAGAAGGATGTGGAAGAAGAAATAAAATGAAAAGGTATGCTTAATATTTATATCACTTCATTAGATATGCTCTCAAGGTTTATTCATGAAGCATTGATAAGATTATTTATGATCAATCCAAGTGATCTAGTTAATAGATAAGGATTTGATGTTGTTTTTATGTATATTCTTTCTAAACCATAATGATATTTGATTGTGGATGTGAGATAATTGGAGGTGACATTTTATAACAGTGGGAGAGGACCCATGTAGAAACAAGTTGAAAATTTCCAAAAAAAATCGTGAATGAAAAAAACATTTCAACCTCAATTATTCTAGTTGTCATTTTATTATAATTTTCGATATTATACTAATATGACCATATAATTGGTTCTACACATGTGTATACAATTATATTTCCCATATCATTTGATTAACCAATTAGAAAACCCGTTATAACCTTAACCGTGGTAGAATTTTTTTTATTTTTTTACTATTAAAAATGAAAAAATAAAAATTTGAAATTTTTTCTCAATATTACTTTTGATTATTCCTAATATTAGTCATTTTTAACAAACTAAATTCATATAAGTGGAATAATTTGAGTTAAAATTACACATGTATGTGTGACGAAAATGCAGTTCTCTAATGAAAACGTTTTTGTAAGTATAAAATAATTATATAAAAAATTAATCAAAACAAATATTCACATGAAACACATGGGATACATAATAATGTAATTGATCTAATTTTGTTTTTTTCCGAATTTAAAAATATATATAATAGTTTAAAAGCTTTAAATTAAAGGAGAGTTTTCAGTATAAATCCTAATTTTTAATTATTCCTCAAAAAATTACTATTTTAATAAAATTCTCAAAAATTTATTGAAATATTATTTTAAAATTTAAAATTAAAATATTCAGTTTATATTTTAAAATATATTGTATATAATTTTTGAAAAATTATTTTTAATGTAACTGCGCAAAACGTGACGAAATCAATATTGTAAAAATATATAATTTATGCATAAAACATGTTTTATTCATATCCCAAGGATAAAAAATATTAAATGAATGTTACTTTTTTATAAATTAACAATATATTAATTTGATTAGAATAATTTACTAAAAGTTATTAATTTAGTTCATTATGATAATGAACACATTATTTACCAAAATATATAGTTTATGAACATACTTTTCTTTATTTTAAATGATTTTAATTTACACTTATAATTGAATGAGTTTATTTTATTCCTATTTAACCCATAAAATTATCCTAATTTTCATATTCCTATTAATACATACCAATTTAAAGGCTATTTTATATCCTTATATTATACTATGGTTTATTAAGAAAAGGTGATTCAGGTACCACAAGCTATAGTCGAAATTGTAATTCTTGGCAAAATAAATTCAAAAACTCTAATGATGAAACATTAAACCCCCTAAAAAATAATTTCTCTTATGAAATTATATTACTATAATATAAAAAATATAGGATATTTATTCAACATCTTATCCATAGGTTCCAATGTAGCTTCTTCATGTTATTGGTTTCACATTGAATCATTGAACAAGTGAGTGGTCTTGGTTCATAGTGCTTTCTCTTTATGATCATGTTTATCCACCAGTAGTTAAAAATAATATAAATCATACTCTTATGTAATGAACAATGAGTTCAATAAATTTTGAGGGTCTAGTATGTACTTCTTATAAAGATAAAACATAGAATAGATTTTGAACTTGAGATAGGTTTGGTGGTAGTGTCAAGCACTGTGCTACCGTACTTAATCAATCAGGAGTATCAAAAGGGCCAATATACCTAGGTCTCATATGTCATTTATTTTTGAATAACATAACAATATAATGTTGGAAAATTCATATGAAAAACTTTTCAGTAACTTTATATTATAGATCAAATGCATTATTTTCATTAAAACATTTCTATCAACTCTTAGATGCCTTTATTATTTATTGAATGATTCTAACTATATCCTACATTTATTTAGGTATCTCAGGACCCAATATCTTTTATTCACCAAAATCACCCCAACATGTTTCAAACACTCACTTATTTCCATATAGGTCTTCATGAGGATCAATCTAAATGATCTATTGAAGCTATTATTGTATAAAAACGTGACTATAAGAAGGGGTTGATACAATCCAAATAGGAAATCTATAGAATAAGATATTACTATATCCTATTTGATTTGAATGGTACTATTAGACAGATCATCTTTCTAATGATAATACATAGTGCTGAAATTCAACTATATATCCATTTCTTACTAAAGGCTTTCCTAGAAAATGAGGTAACCCTCAGATCCTATTCATATATAATTTAATGTTGTACTACATTAAAAATTATCTATTTAATGTAATATATCATTGAATAATGATCTACAGATAAATATTCTCTAATAAAAATGACTTCTGATGAATTATTATTATTATTAATGTCTACAAGAAAAATAGCATTATGCCCTTTAGATTTTTTTGGGAGTTTGATGAAAAAAACCATTGGGTGTTTTACCATTTTGATTCTGGTATTGGTAACGATGGTAACATATCCATATAAAATTTTTTATCAATATTTTTCTTCTAATATTCCAAGAATTTAAATACAGATTTAGAAATATCCCACTTCATTTCATCAAACTGTATATACTCTTTTAGTTTCGAATATATAATTTTACCTCTTTGATGAATAATGGGATAAGAACCATAGGCTTCCACTAACAAATCCTTTATTAAATCAGGTATGTATAGAAAACATACATGGTTCCCAAACATTATCATTTCATTATAATCAAGATCAAACATAGAGAAATTTTATCCATATTTTCTATCTACATATCTTCTTTATGTCTCTATTAAATTTCAACTTGGATAGATGGTGCTAAATTCATTTTCGAAATACATGATTTATCCCCTTACTTTTTTATATCCTAATACATCCTTTAAAAATCCCTAAATATTGGATATTTTATAATACTCATCGTAGATAATATATCATGATCCTTTAAACTCATTGCATCAGACACAGGGTTCTCCATCCAGGGATGGTAATGTATTGAGAATTCAGGGATGTTTAATCACTTCCTACCATCCTCACTAGCACATATTCAACTATATTTTTGTGAAAATATATTTTGAAATAAAATGGTTGGTATATATATCACATATTTCTCCACAATTAAAACACCTCTATATCGTTAATGTAGCAATTTCCATACTTATGTCAAAATCATGAGTTGGGTAATTCTTGTCATGCACCTTTAATTATTTTGGGGCATAAAAATCACCATATCAATCAATATGAAGACTTACCCAGTTCTCTTATTTGATACATCACTATAGATTAAAAACCCTTATCCACTGAATGGTAATGTATTCATGGGTTCACTAACTAAACTTATCATAATTTCCAGGAAATATTACTCACATTTATCTATCCAATGAATCATTTCTCAATTAAATGACGGCTTTTGGATTTGATTTGGAAACCCTGATATATTCTCCACAAACTGTTGATAATAACATTAAAACTATATAAAATTATTGTTCATATTAAAATTTGTTTTTATAAAACATAATTCAAAAATATTAGTCTCTGGTGGATCAAAAAATATACCCTATATTGAGATTGTATGGCCTAATAATTAAATATCAAGTAACCAAAATTCACAATTTATAAAAATTTCTAACATATTCTCCATTATTATTGTCTTAAACAAAATTCTCAAGTGATATTAATGATCTTCCTTTCCATTTAAATATATAATAATATATTCTTTAAAGAGATCCACAAACTAATCAAGGAATAGGTATCGACATTATTCATTAAATCCATTATAATAGTAGGGGAATTAGTAAGATGACATGTAATCAATATACATTCATATTTTCCATTAATTTTATGGAATGATATAATGGGTATGTCTTCCTTGTTGACAATTAATTGGTGATATCTCAAATAATGGTCAAATTTGGGAGAAATTATTGAGTTCCATGAAGTTATTGAACTAATACATTAATATGAGGTAGTGTAAACATAATCTTGATTGTGATCTTGTTTAGTTTCTAATAATCAATTTAGAGTGGCATAAATCCTCCTTCATCATAACAAAATGAATAATTACACCAAAAGATGACACACAACTATGAAAAAATACATTGTCAAGATAATTACAGAGTTTCCTCATCATATCATGAAACTCAATCAATTAAATTCTCTATAGAGTCTTTGGAATAGGTGTAGAACAGGGTTTGAGATATATTGAAAACTAAAATTTATGATTTGGTAGGATATTGGGAAATTATTTTAGATATTCATAAAAAAACTAACACATAAATGAATATCATCGATATTGAGTCTCTCCCAACCCATCTAAGATAAACGACCCATTTTGAAAATGAATCAATCCACATATAATAGATTTGATTTCAATATAAAATTAAGATTTATCATATCACTGATAGAATACCGTTGGTAGGCTTGGAATATTAATCATTATTTCACTTTCTCTGAAAATTGATGTGAAATTTTTGTAGTTCAATCTTATCAATGGTTAATATAACATCAAATTCATCCAAACGTAGAATAGAATATTTATAAGAAGAAAATATTGACAAACATCAATCAATGAAAAATTATATACAAGATATGAAATCATCCTTACAAAAGCGGTTATCATTAATAATTCAACATCGAATCATTGAGATGGTATTGTGATACCCGTATAAAATTATTTTGAATCAAAACATTGGGTAGATCTAGAGTCAAATAAAACATTATAAATTCTAGAGTATATGGTATGTGACCATTCAAAACTTCATTTTCATATCCGTCATTAGAAATAGTCATCGTATGAGATTTACTTCTATGTCTAAGATTAAGATAATGTTGATTTCGATCATCATTATTTACTTTTTTATTTGATCACTACATAACATAATCCACATATTATTTTAATTTTAATCACTACTGTGTGGGTGGTGATTTTTATAATGATTTATCTCTATTTATATCATTAACTAAATTCCTCTGATACCTTAGACATTCAATCAATTGATTACCTTTCAATCCACACATAAAAAATTTCCTAGTACCGTTATGATAATTTATACTTATACACATCAAGAATAATGAAAATATTATCTTCTTATCTCTACAATTTTTAGACTTTCGAAATAATTACAACTTTTTTTATTATCAAAACCATGATAATCATGGATAACTAAATTTTCCATTTCTACCTTGATAGAGCATCCAATGAGTTTTGGGTAGTTAATGAAGTCCCTTATGAATAACACCCTTTGGATAAATTTTCCGACACATTGAATAATTGACCAACTTTATATTTAGGTTGGCAGATAAATACATACCCATACCTCCCATGGTTTGTAAAATTTTCCTTATTTGTATCAATAGATTCATTATCCTTCTTCAATAACTCATGTAATTCTTTCTTCAGTTTCATAAGATGAATGTGAGGAATCAAATTATTAAAAAAATATCATAAATTTACTCCAATCCAAGAATTCAATTTCTTACTCTTGCCTCATATTCATGAAAATATTACTCCATTTATCCACTTAACTATTCATATAATATAACTCCAAAATGAATTATTCAAACTATAAACATTCAGGAAAAGAAAATATATCATCAATGGTACTAAAAAATTAATCAAAAAATAGTGTAATAGTGGAATAACTAAAATAAGTTGGATGCTTCCTCATGAAGGAGTGAAGAAAATATTTTTCCCGTCATTACTCATTTGGATGTTCAGTATAAATAATAGGTTGAGAAAGTTGTGTCAAGATAACTATTATATTGTTCATTCCATGTCTGAAAAATATAATTTATCATGAGTATAATCATTTAATTTCACATGACATTCAATGTTAATATGATTCCTTCAGTTTCCATCCATTTAATAAAACACAAAATGATAGTATGGTAAAAAGTAATAATATTGGAAAACAGTTAATATTGAAAAATATTTTATACAATATATCAATCATAAAAACTTATTTTCACTCTATGGAACCATAGGTTTAACCCAGGGCATTCATAGTCAATATTTATTCAAATCATTACCGATGGAATGTATAGTTTTTGTGAATTTCCAAAACAAATCTCTCAGGAGTGTAAAACAAAGTGCGTATTATATCTCATTTTCATGCACCTGGTGATGATCATGTTAATTCCCAATGATTCCTTTTTGAGGTTATTACCCTTAATATAACTGTGATAGAGACACATCTATTTTCAATGCCAATATAGTAATTTATTTTTTTGGAAACCACTCACTCTACCCTTCCCCAAAATTCTCGGATATTTTCCTATGCTTAGAATAATCCTTAGTCATATCCCATGGATAATCAATAATTATATTTCTCACTCCAATGGATAACTAATACAATATTCTAATACAAACATTAGTGAACCAATATATTCAGAAATAAATATTACATCTTAAAGGATAAATATTACCTTCATTATACAATAAAAATTATGGAAAAATTATTGTTTTTATGTGTTTGGAAACATGGAAACATAAACAATTGGTTCATAGTTTAATTACATAATCTCCCACTATGTTATTAAAAAATATGACACTTCCAAGACATATCATAAATTATAAATTTTTTCATAGCCACAGGGAAGGAAATAAAATAATGGGTGATATAAGATTATTATTATGGAAAAAACATATATATATATATAATATGATTACAAGGGTATATGATAATGAAGGTAACATTTTAAAAATATATCTAGAATTTCATATGTGGTAAACATGATACATATCACAAATATTGGCGTCTAATAAAACACTAATGATTTATTAATATAAGAAAATGGTCTATGAGAAACTATATTTAGAATAAGTCTTCAATTATGGGAATATACATAATTATAGACAATCATTAACATTATAGTAAAGGGTCACTTATATTGATATCATATTGGAATGAGTTCACTCCCCAAACCATTTAGTAATTAGGGTAGACTCCGAACACTATTATAGCGGAAAGAGACCCTTATTAAACTAAGTTTAGTCCACATTCTGGTCATATTTATCTCCTGTCATATCAATCATTACCAAATTAATTAGAGGTCTATAGTATTCCTATCAAACTCATCAAATAATGAAAATAAAATACATGTTTTTTATAATATCATAAGCATTCATCATATCATTGCCAATGAAAAGAAATGGTTTTTATTATCAATTCATCATATTATATCCCATTGAAAATAATGTAATTTCATAAACATATTTTCATTATAAATATAAACCATAAAAAGAAAAAATAAGGATGATACCATGGGGTCATATCCCCAGTAATGATTAGGTTACATCATAGGATGTCATCTTAGATGAAATATATTTTTGAATGTTCACATATAAACATTTATAAATAAAAATATAATTTTTCACTTAAAAATAACTTATTCAAAATACCATTAAATTTATAAATATTATAATAGTATGTTTACATGAAAATAATATTAAAAAATTTTAATTGAATCTATTAACCATTGAGTGGTCATTAAATCAAGAAATATAACTCATGTTGTTGACCTCAAAACCAAGATTCCTTTCACATTTTTAGAATAAAGTCAAAAGTACCATGATTTAGAAAGAGATGATATGATAAAATTTTAAAAAATCATGAAATGTAAAAAATTATGAATATGGATTTTAAAAATAATAGGATATCATTTTTTGAAAAGATCATTATAATACACAAACATGGAAGCGAAAAAAATTTCAACCAAAGAAAAAAGTATTTTTGATTTACCTTAAAAATATTATTTCAGTCTATTTTATTCATAAAGAGTTGAAAATGAAAGGAATCATGTCTTCTCAAAAAATAACAGTACTATACAAAAAATCTAGAAATTGTTTAGATGTTATAAAGCACTTATTGCATTGTTAACTTTTGAATCATAATTGATATTAAAGATAAAAAATATTTGGATATTTATATACCAACATGATCATAATATTAATACTTAAATAAATTGGTGGGTAGTATATACACCACTCAAATGAAGCATGTGGTGAATATTTCATGTGTCACACATATATAACTGTTAGGCTAAGATTCCTTGAAGACTCGAATTTATTTACACACACTAAAAATTACATTATAAAAAATAATTTTTTTTACAAATATATCAATGAACCCAAATTATGTATAAAATACCATATAAGATTTTATTATAACATTTTTTCACTCATTCATTATCAATTCATTAATAGAATCACTATTTTAATTAATAATTACTTTGTTTTTCATATATATTTCTTTTCAGTAGTTTTGGTCCTTGAAAATTTATTATGGTTAAATAATAATTAATTATTTAATCATGAAATATAAATCATATATTTTCTATTTTATACATATTTATTTACATCCATATAATATTTATACCGATAAATGAATTACATCATATGCGGAGACAGTAAGTCATATGTACGCATAAACATTGTTTCTATTTTCTTGATTGATGCATCAAATTAAAGGTAAATATTATTTCACATTTATAGAAGAAACATTATATAATATATATAATATATATTCATTTAATATATCCTTATTACCATACCTATAGAAATAAAAATAAAAACATATCACATCATTTTATAGAGGACGTATTCCACACATAAGCATGGTCGATGATATAATCCTCTAACAGATTAGAAGGTAAGAAGGTGGAAGATATATTATATTAAAATTAGTATAATTATTTATTAATAATAATATATATATGTTAAATATATCATTATATCCATATGTGGGATTTGGTGATGGAAATTTAATTACATCGGTTCGCAAGGCGGTAATTTGACGTACACTAGATCGACAATTATTTTCCAATTTTCTAGAATAGGAAGTGGATGTTGGATATGAAATTAATATAATAAAATATATTAATATTGGAGATTATTATTTTATAATATGAGAATTATTGATAATATTTTATAGAGGTGGAAAAATAAAAAAATGCTTGTTTAAGAATTATGTCGCTTCTTCGGATAAATTCTTTATGTTTACACCTAAAGCTTTTATAAGATGTTATTATGATAATAAAATGGGATTGTGGTCATGGGTAGATAATTTAGGATGTTTTTAGGTATTTAATGAACTATACATATAGAAATGTCTGAGGTGGAGAGCAGAAGAGTGTACTTTTATAAGTGGGGTAAAGGAACCATTTGAAAACCACTTGTCAATTTCCTCAAAGAATACAAAGTCATAAATTATTTCCTGAGATATATTCTTCAAAATGACCCTATATAATAATTATGGATAGTATCAGGTTTAAATATTTCTATAAAATATTATTTATACTAGTTCGATTAGAAAGAGTACACATATAATTTGGTTTAACCCCATGGTAAATAAGTTTTAACCTTATCCTTGGAAAATAATTTCTTCTATATTTCTATTAATTATGTTAAATAATTAGTTGATGATATTAAAAATTATTAATTATTATTTTATGAAATATTTAATCCATTTTACCGATATAAATTCACATAATGAGATGAATGTAATTTAATGGTAAAGTCGCATGCAGGATAAAAATGTTGTTTTCCAGTGAAAAATATTACATAATTTTAAAACTTTTTTAAAATTAAATCATTATATAATTGGAAAAAAATATTTTGATATATAATAATATAATTTATTTAGTTTTTCTTTTAAAATTTTTTTAAAACGAAATGGATCTTTTTATATGACATAAATGAGAATGAAATTTTCAACAAAAATAAGTTTTTTAACTATTCATCAACAAATTTTTATTTTCATAAAATTATAAAAAAATTAATTTTAATATAATATATACATGATAATTTAAAACAGATTGTTCTTTTTCTCAAATAAACTTTTATTTATGTGTTAAAAAATTATATTAAGTGTGAAAAAATAAAAGAAAATGATTTTTATATGAAGAATATATTCTTTATTAATAAAACTTATTTTATTCTTATCACAAGAGAAGATAAAATATTAAATTAATGAATAATTTTTTATAAAAATATAATATAAAAATTTAATTGAGATCATTCAGCAAATGTGAAAATTTTTAATTTATTACTTTAAAAACCACATTGATCCAATGAATGACGTTTTTTAGGAAAAAAATTAGTTCACTTTCAAATCGTATTTATTTTCACTTATAATCAATTAAATTTATCTAATTCATCTATAAAACATGAAAATTTAATAATTTAGTTATTATTATTGAATCCCACTAATATAATGCCTAGGTTATAATTATATACTCAATTAATTTATGTTAAAACGTAGTGCTTCAAGTAATATAATTTGTCAATAGAATTACATTTTTTGTCAAAAATTTCATAAAATCATGATGTGTTACATATAACCTTGTGATACACTTTATAAAAATCCCAAAAATAATCAAGGTTGTATTTATTTTTAAATTGTTATATTTTTATGATTCCAAACACATAAATAAATTCATACTATCAATAAGGGTGTAATATTTTTTATGACATTCTCTTGATACTATATAAAAGAATAATGAATTTAAGAATATATGGAATATATAAAAATTTATTAATAAAATTATGTATTAAAGATAAAAAATTTATGAAATCAGTAAATGAGTGTATCTACTAAAATACATTATCAAATAATTCCCCCACTACCTTGAACATGACCATGATATTATTACATTCACCACATCATGATTTTATTTAGAAAAGAGCATGGTATGGTAAATCTATCTACCTTGTGGGTTTTATATAACAAAAAAACATGTACAAAATAATTTATTACCTACTATAGTTTTTTTAATGTTGTTATTTTTTAACTAATATGATATTTTATTTTCTTTTATCAAGATTTTTCTTATAGGTAAAAAAAAGAGATATGGACAATATATTATAATTTTATGAATTAAGAAATTTTTTTAAAATAAAATTATTAATTATCATATACTCCCATACATAACATAATATGAAAACTATCATAACGATGAAAGTATTAATACTTTGATAAGATTAAAGGATGAATATAATTTGATATATTTATTTTGGTTTTTTGTCTTATTTATTATATCATTGTTATAGTCCTATAATGATCTCAATATAGCTTCCTAAATAATTCCTCTAATTTTTGTTCATTAGATTATTTTTTAAAAATTATATATAAAATAAGTAAGGTATTTTAATTGGTTTTAAAATATTTTATTTCATCAAATATTATAATTAAGATATATATTATCAACTAACTAATTTCTAGTAGAATTAAACACCATGTATTTCATATCAAAAAAATATTAATGAAAAGGGAATATTCATTAATATGACATATAATTGATCAATTAAAAATTTAATTGGTATTTTTAATGATTATTCTAGGAACACGCGTTATATTTATGATATCATATAAAATAGTGTCACTTTTCACGATTTATATTCATGCTTTCTACTGAAATATTTGATCTAAATGTAGGGTTGTATTTGAATATAACAAAAATGATATCATGAAAATCTCAAAGATGTTTTTTATAGATCACAATTTATATTAAAACAAATCATTGAATGTTATGATAATTTTTTAAATTTTTACATCAAATATTTAAAATAATTTTTATATATTATGGTTTTAAATATATCTAAATAAATTTCATAAAAGATATACCCATTAATATGTTTAAGGGGATATTCAATGTATTTATTCCAAAGTATTCTTGACAATGTAACATTATTTACAAATTGTTGTTAGTGTAATATATTTATATATCATCTTCATAAAATACTACAAAAATCATCGAAACTAATGGACATTTGTATCACTTATGTAAAAATATATAACACTACTATTAATATTAATATATTTTTTCTACGTCTTCCAAAGTAATTCATATTCTTGAAGGAATTGATAAATATAAATGTATTAATTTACAAAAAATTTACACTATTTTTGATTTATGATTCATTTCTGAATTATTCATTTTTTTATATGAGGCATGAATGGAAATTAATATTTTATAGTTAAATCTAAGGATTACCCATAAAAATAGTTTTTGAATAAATTACATTGGTTCTGTTAATATGTTATGATTATATTGAGTAAATGTTTTTATGAAGATATATACGCAACTCATGAATAATAAGTGTGACACTTTTTCTACACTTGATCATATTATTATACCTCTAGAAGTTTCATAAATGATTCCAAAAATATTCATGGGATACATGTTTCACAAAAATCCTCATTAATTTTACATAAAAATTTACAAAAAATTCGATCATTTTTACTGTTATACATTTCCCAGACTAGCCATAATAATACACAAATTAAGATGTTGTTTTTTATGTTCTTTATAATGTTAATTTTATTCCATAACTAATATTTTATACTTCATCCAATATAATTAAAATAAAGTTGGGGAACTTTTATATATTTGTGATGATAATGTATAGGGTAATACCTAGAAGAGTTAAATAGGATTTTATCATTTTTTCCATGAATTGTATGTGATGAATTAATTCATTGAATACAGTAATTTATTAGAGGATAATGATTATATGATTTCAATTATGTGAAATTGCAATGTACAATAAATCATATTTTTTAATCATTAAATTTAAAATAACGATTCAATTTTTTTTTTGTTTTTTGGGGATACACAAGGGTGATTTATGCAATCTGATAAATGTGTTTGATTTAAATAATGCGACATCCAATTATAGATTGTCTAGAACTGATTTTTTAGAGGATTGTCTTAGTTTATGGATATGAAATGAGAATTTATATTATTTTGGGGAGAAAATACCATCCATCGTAGTAATGAGTATAAATAAATGAATGAATGATAAAAAACCAATTATAGTACATGTAGAAAATAAATAATAGAATACATCTAAAAATTGATTCCACATTGGTAAGAATATCTAGAAGGTAAGAATCAAAAAAATGAAAAACAATAATAATCACTTCCATGGTACTCTAATTTCCTCCTTTGTTAACATATATTATATTTTATACTGGCCAATAATCTAACAAGAATATATTTCTCTTTGTCAGATACCGAGTCATGATATATATAAGAACATTTAAATACCTATGAATGGTAGTAGTAAAACATATAGTAAGACACCACTAATATTACATCAAAATCAGTTCAAAATATAAATAACAGTTTATATTATTTCATAAGGAAATTCTCAATAAACATACAACCTATCATGATTCGAGTCATTGGGCACTGACCAGTCATCCCAGAACCTCAGCCCAACCGGTTTCGGCTCATTACGGATAATAATCTCAAATAAGAAAATAATAAAATCATTATGGTAACACATTACACCCCATCATTATGGTTATTTTTATTATAAAGGAAAATGTTCTTCTATTTTAAGCAGCTCAACCCATCTAGTCTGTGGTTGTCACTAGAAACGCAACATGTTCAACCATGTCAATCTGTGGTCAATATTGTATTTTAACCACCCATAGTCCATGTATTTCAGAAGATGATATCTATATACTCCAGTCATCTAGTTATGCTCATCCCTCTATAGGGATATCCATTACCACCATTAAGGAGGATTGGGTAGTGTTAATTTGTGTAACCTACCCCAAATGGTCATCTATCTACATATATAATCACACCAACCTTTAATTAATTTAGGACCACATCACTCCCAACCTCCAGGAATTACCAGATAATCTAAAAACCAAAAAATATTTCCATAGGATATCCATAACTAAAAAAACACTTTTCATATAATGGAACATAAGGATATTTTAAAACAACATCGGGATCCACACATAATAATACAGGCCCCCACAACCCCTCACACACATACATGGGTCCCATATCAAGCACAATTTAGACCAACATAAACATCATATTGTAACATCCTGGGTAAATAAATAATAAAACATTTTCATATTTATTAATATTTACGAATTAAATATTAATTTTACATTAAAGGGGTTTCTATGTTTGATAGCTTACCAGATACGCAACAAAGAGTTTCTTTGAAATCTTACGATGCACACTAGTAATAAAATAATCTTATTTTAAATGGTAGTTAACACGTAGCCGTTATATTGGAGGGAATGAATAGAAATAACTAAAATATGATTATATATGTTTGTTAAATGTTTTTACATTTATCCAATAAAGTATAAAGGCTTAAAATACGAAACGAATTTAATTTTAGGCATATATACTATAATTTTCACTAAAGGTCCACTTATCTCCTTTTGATGGAGAACCATCATTAAATATAGTTTTGGTCACTCTTATACATTCTATTGTACCAAATAAAATTATTCTTTATAATCGGGACATCAAAATTTACTTTGTGTAAATTTTTGGAATTTTTCTGATAAAGATTATTTTTTAATGAATAGTGAAAATTGTTGTATTTTCATTCCAAACTGCTTTTTAATATAATTTATTAATATGAATATATTATCTTTTGAATTGTTTTTAAAGTGAAATTAAAATATATTTTTACCATTTAATCCAATAGTGGTCATTTGAATAAATTTCACTTTGAAATCGGACTTAAACTAATGTCAATATTTTGATACATTTTGTTTCATAAAAACACTCGATTTGTTTTGACAGTGGGAATTAATTATTAAATTAATTAATGCCATTTATATGTTTTGAATTTTGTAAAATAGACATAATTTTTTAATTTGGAATATCAAATATATCTTAGGGTGAGTTTTTGGTATTTTTCTGAAAAACATCTATTTTTGATGAATAGTGAAACAACTAAGTGGTACTTAAAAAACTGTTTATTTCGCTTAAATAAAATTTTACCACCTCTGTGTTTTGAATTTCAAAAATCCGACATAAATTGTTTTCATAAATAAGTAAAATGTCAGTCAATGGGATTAAAATAATTTGTTAGAGAATAGTAAATTTTAAGTTTTCAATCACAATTAGAGGTAATTAGTGTAATTTAAGGTAAAAATAATGTTTTAATAATATGAAATGAACATGACACATATCCCACCCTTATTGGATGTGTCATGGACGACCAATAAAATCCATGGGTCAACTTGGGGACCCCATGGATCCACTTTGGTAGGAAAATGACAATAATATCTTTATATTTAATGTTAAAATTAAAATGTCACAAACATGTGTTATTTTACTAAAAAAAATTTAAATTGGGTTGTACATGTTTTATTTTTTAATATAAATAATCATTATAATTATAAAAAGATTTCATACATCATGATATTTTTTTTATAATTTTTAGAAATTATTTAAATTAAATTCTTTATGACCCCATGATGATGCAGCGATTACCTCATTATTTTACGATTTAAATAAAATGAAATGATAATGTAAAATATAAGACCTACACTTGTCAAAAATCTTTTGGATTTGTGGATTTCGAACTCTTATCACCTTATCCTCGAAATATATAATTTTGTGACCTTTAAAATCAGAAAAATCATTTTATAATAAAGTAAAATTTTAAAACTTTCCAAGAGTGCCCCTCCTCTCCTCTTATAAAAGGCCCCCACCTCTACCACCATACCAACACCTCTCAAGCCTTTGGATCAGCCAAAACCTGCCCATTTTTTCTCTCCACATCCCTGTCTTACTCCTAGAAGCATCACTTTGTCCAGAAGCCTTTCCAAGGTAGCCTTTGAGCTCAAATCAAAAAGAGTTACCTGATTTAAAGGTTGTGTCTTCTCTTGTGTTCTTCTGTTTTATTTTGCTTGTACAACCCCCTTAACTCTTTTTATTCCTTTATTTTGTAACAAAAACAATATCTTCAATATACTATGATGTTTTAATGAGAATTATTAGAGCTACACCTACACACACTTTCGTCTAATGGTTATAGAACATACTGTTTCTGTTGTTGGCGATTTTCTGCCTCACGAAACGATGATTGTTCAATCTTATTTTAACACCTTTCATGGTGGCCATTAAGATGTCAATATATTTATATATGATTTATATTATGTTTATGTTTTCCTTATGCTTTTTTATTTTTCATTTATGGAATTCCATTATGGTTTCCATTATGGGTAAACACGATAATTTCATTTTAGGAAGTGCGGACTACCGCCCCCTCAAAGTGATTTGATTCGTTAATTCCATACGTGGGACGTATAAAGGATGGAGTTAATGTTATTATATATTATGATATACTAGAATTATAATATACCCTTATATAATTATGATTTCACTCCATTGAATATGAAATATAAATGAAAGTAGCGTTCATGCATACGTACGGCTTACCGTCTCCATGAACGATGCATTTCATTTCTTACCTCTACATGTTTTGTACTGTAATAAATAAATGTATATTCTAGATATATATGATATATATGATATCCAAATAATGAATATCATTCTAGATCTAATGAACCTTTGACCACGTAAACAACATGTAATTGTAAGAAGTCCATTTTTGACTTATGAACCAGATATCGACAAAACGAACATTATTAACATAAATGATTACATAATTCTTATAAGATGGAAATAATTGATATAAAACGAATAGTAAGCTTGAAAAAGTTTCTTAATAAAGTATAAATTAACACTAGTTTATTATTCATGAGATTAAAGATCAATCGAGTCACATCGGACACGAGGTAAGGGACTTCGTCTCAATATCCTTTCATTGAAGTATCTTTTGTTATAATACAAGGATTTCTTTTATACGGTGTATAGTCCCCTTTGACAATTAATTTTATACAAAAGTAATATATTTCTACGAAGCATTTTACAAAATGGCATAATGGAATGTTTCTTTTAACGTACGCGGTGACAACGACCTTTTCCGCCGCCACGAGTATTATTTCGTCTTTGGCTTCCTCACCAAGCAGTAATGTTTTTAAAATGAAATAAATACCATATACTCTTTTATGTATTTTGTTATTGAAAATGGTTTTTATAATGGATTTGTTATTTCAATATATTTATGTCATATATTGTGATCAAAGTGTGGAAATGTTTTCTTTCCATTATATTTGTTTCATGACTTATGATTTTATAATGTTACTTGGACATTTGGTAGGTGGTTACGTGATAAACCATATGACGGGTTGTGTCGTGAATACCTGGATGGGTGGTTACGTTTTAACCTCCAATGCATTTGGTATGGAAGTCGGCCGTTTGACTATTCCATTATGTGATATGTGTGGTAGTAGATCGTATGGTTATTCCATTTAAGTATGTTTATGTCCCATGTTACCTTTATATGTTATGGGTTCTTTATATGGGGTTTATGGTAATATTTTGGTTACAAAAGTGTAAGTAATGATCTTTTATTCCGTGAAGATTTTTTACTACTTCAAAATGGTGAACGTTATTACTTTGATAAAGTATAAATGATTTAATTGTTGTTTTGAAAAACTAACAGTTTTCATTTTTTGTGTATCCCTTACTGATTTTTTTATGCTCACCCCAATTTTTTGAAATGTTTCTCATAGGACATAATGTGTAATAGGGTCATGGATGGGATCAAGGAAAATTCATGTTATCTAGAACATGGAACTGTACATGTTTCTTTTTAAGAGTTTTTATTTTATGGAAACAGAGTAGAAGTGTGTACTTTGTAATCTTTTGAGATGTAATAGTTATGTCCTAATTCTCTACAACTCTAAACCTGAAGAGATCCTCAATGTGAATTATTCATTTAATTCAATATTAAGTAAGGTTTAAGGCAGGGGCCTTATAGTTTGTATCAAAGGACGGTTTAGACAAATTTAGAAGTTATAAAATTGTTAAATTTATAAATTAATTTATGGTATGATTGAAATGATATAGAATTTAAAGATTACCATGTTTCTTCGCCTAAGATGTTTCTGTGTTGAGAATGGGTTTCTATAGAGGAAACAAGGTAGTTATGCTGGGATGACATCAGGAGGAAGACAACCATCCAAATCAGCAACCTGATATGGTCATAATTGGAACTGAACAGTTTGTTCCAGTGATGGCACAGTTGACTCAAGCTAAAAATGGTGGTGGTATCCCTGCATGAGATCTGCTAGATCAACCACAGAGGAACATGTCTGTGGTGGAACATTTCATGAGGCAACATCCCCCATCATTGAAAGGATCATCTAACACTGTGCTAACTGAAGGGTGGATTAAAGCACAGGAGAAGATTTTTGATGTCATGGGGTGTTTAGAACATCAAAAGGTTAGACTTTCTATTTACCGTTTTGAAGGTGAAGCATATCAATGGTAGTCGATGATGAAAAATATCAGGGATAGTGATGAGATTGATGATCTTCAATGCGATGAATTCAATGGTACGTTTCATGAGAAATATTTTCCTATGGTGGTTCATCTTAGGATGGAAAAACAATTTCTAGAATTGAGGCAGCAAGATGACTCGGTGGTGGCTTATGAAGCAAAGATCACTCGACTGGTAAGGTATGCTCCAATATTCATATGAGATCTTTATAGTAAAATCAACCATTTATTACTCAGGGTTAAAGACAAAGTATCAAAGGTCTTTAGCTTCTCGTGAGTTCAAAAGTTATGATAAACTTGGTCGATGTGCGGAGAAGGTGGAAATAGAGTTTGCTGATGATCAGGTGTTCTTTGACAAACAACAGAATAAGAGGTCCAGTTGGCAGGAAAAGGGGAATAATTCATCAAAGAAGCAAGGAGGTAAGAAAATAAAATATCCAACCTGTGAGATGTGTGGTAAAATGCATCCTGGAGAATGTTTATCCAAGTATGGAAAGTTCTTTCGGTGTGGTAAGTCTGGTCATATTTCTCGTAACTATAAGGAAGATGATCAAGCATGCAATAAAAAGTCTGCGGTAAGATGTTTTAATTGTAATGAAATGGGTCATTATGAAAATGAGTGTCTAACGAAGAACTCAACTGGGGGAAAGCTGCTAGACTACAAGCAGAAAGGGGTGGTGAAATCCTTTGCAACTACTTCAGCAGATGTTGGGCCATCGAATGAAGTAGTATCAGTTACATTGTTTGTTTGTTCGGATTATTCAAATGTCTTGATTGATTCAGGGACTGCACATTCATTCATTTTTGAGAATTTTTCTAGAAAATTGTAAATTCCATCTCAAGTTATGAATCCTGAACTTATGGTAAAAACACCCAGAGGAAACGTTGAGACAATAAGAAATTATAAGAACCTTCCTGTCCTTGTGTGAGGAAAGAATCTACCTGAAAACCTTATTATTTTGCCTCTAGTAGTGTTTGATGATATTTTGGGCATGGATTTTCTTTATGTTTATCATGCTAAGATTGACTATAGAGCTAAAATAGTTTCTTTTCATAAAGATTTTCAGTTTGTGTACAAGAATGTTCCCTTAATTTTGATAACATATCAGGAATTTGAGAAACTAGTAAAAGATGGAAATGAATTTTATCTTCCACATATCGTTAAAAACAAGGGAACTTTTCAGATTAATGATGTGCCAGTGGTAAATGAGTATCTGGATGTTTTTCCTGATGAGTTGACTAGTATAATTCATGATCGGGAAGTTGATTTTACTATTGACTTAGTTCCTGATTCTAAGCCAATTTCAAAACCTCTTTATCGAATGGCTCAAGTTGAACTTTTAGAGTTAATGAAACAATTGTAGGAGTTATGAGATAAAGGTTCCATTCAACCAAGAACATCAAAGTGGGGTGCTCCGGTCCTGTTTTTTAAAAATAAAGATGGTTCAATGAGACTTCGTATTCATTATAGAGCCTTGAATAATATCACTGTTAAGAAAAAGTATCTTTTTCCTCATATCAATGATTTTTTTGATCAGCTCCATGGAGTTCAGTATTTTTCGAAGATTGACTTGAGGTCGGGGTACCATCAGTCGAAAGTAAAAGAAGCAGACATTCCAAAGTCTGCATTCCATACTACATATGGCCATTATGAATTTGTAGTTACGCCTTTTGGGTTAACCTATTCACCTTCTATATTCATTGACCTTATGAATAGAATTTTCCATGAGTTCTTGGATAAGTTTGTGCTTGTTTTCATCGATGATATTTTGGTGTTTTCTAAAAGTAAAGAGGAGCATGAAATTCATTTAAGGGTTATCTTTCAAACCTTAAAAGAAAAGAAACTATAAGGAAAATTTAGAAAGTGTGAGTTTTGGTTACAAAAAATATCTTTCCTTGGTCACATTGTTTCAAAATATCGCGTAACTGTTGATCCAGCTAAAACAAAAGTTGTTGAAGAATGGCCAAGACCCACAAATGTAACTGAGATCTGTAGTTTTCTTGGTATGGCAGGTTACTACAGAAGGGTTGTTGAAAATTTTTCCCACTTATCTAGTCCAATAACTATGCTAACTCGAAAGGGTGTTATGTTTATCTGGACAAAATAATGTGGTGATTGTTTTCATGAGTTGAAAAAAATATTGGTGAATTCTCCAATTTTGTCACTTCCTTCCAGGAATGGTGATTTTGTTATCTACATTAATGATTCATTGAAAGGACATGGTTGCATCCAAATGCAGAATGATCAGGTAATTGCTTATGCTTCACATCAGTAGAAAATTCATGAGGTAAATTACCCTACACATGATTTGGAATTAGCTGCTGTTGTTTTTTCTCTAAAAATTTGGAGGCATAATTTGTATGATGTAAAAGTGTGAAATATATACTGATCACAAAAGTTTAAATTATATATTTACTCAGAAATAATTGAACATGTGATAGAGGAGATGGCTAGAATTAATCAAGGATTATGATTGTACAATTCATTACCATCCGGGAAAAGAAAATAAAGTGGTTGATGCTTTGAGTCCAAAAAGTAATGATTCATTAACCATGCGATGTTTGGAATGTGATACTTTGGTTTTTGATTTGATGAGATTTGGAATAGAAGTTGTTGGTGCAGGAAGTTATTCTGTTTTGTTTCAGGTATCTACGAGATCATCCCTATCAGACAGAATTAAGCAGGCACAGAACAAAGATAGTGGGTTGTAGAAAAATGTAGTGCTGGTTCAGAAGGGTAAGTTTCCTGAATTTATCATTGATAATTGTTGTGTTTTAAGGTTTGGGAAGAGATTATGAGTGCTTGGTAATTCACATTTGAAGAATGAGTTGTTATGTGAGGCTCATAGTTCTCCGTTTTCAGTACATCCTGGCAGCACTAAGATGTACAGAGATCTACGGGAGTATTACTGGTGGTATGGAATGATAGGAGATATTGTTGATTTTACTGTGAAGTGTTTGACTTGTCAGCAGGTTAAAGCAGAGTGGCAGTTACCAAAAGGGATGCTTCAGCCTTTACCAGGGCCAAAGTGGAAATGGGAAAATATATCCATGTACTTTATTTTGGGATTACCGAAGACATCTAGAGGTAATAATGCAATCTGGGTTATCATAGATCGATTGACTAAATCTGCTCATTTCCTTCATATTCGATATACTTTGTCTCTAGATCAACTTGCTCAGTTGTATCTTAAAGAGATAGTCAGGTTTCATGGAGTTCCCCTCTCCATTGTATCTGTTCGTGATCCCAGGTTTACTTTTAACTTTTGGAAATGCCTTCAAAAGTCGTTGGGTACTGAATTAAATTTTAGTACATCTTTTCATCCGCAATCAGATGGGCAGTCAGAACGAATAATTTAGACCATGGAGGAAATACTAAGTGCTTTTTCTATGGATTATCAGGGAAGTTGGGACCAACATCTTTCTTTGGTTGAATTTTCATATAATAACAGTTTTCATTCCAGTATACAGATGGCTCCGTTTGAGTCATTATAAGGGAAGCGATATCGAACACCAGTTTTTTTTTGATGAAGTGGGTGAAAGGAAGCTGATAAACCAGAATTGGTAGAAGAGATTTTAGAAAAAGTTCAGTTGATTCAGAAACACATGAAAATAGCTCAGATCAGATAGAAACGTTATGCAGATAACCGGAGGAAGGATCTATCTTTCGAGGTAGGTGATCATGTTTTTCTCAATGTTTCACCATGGAAAAGTGTGATGCGATTTTGTAATAAAGGAAAGTTGAGTCCAAGGTTCATTGGACCATATGAAATTCTGGAGAAAGTTGGATCAGTTTCTTATCGAGTGGCTTTACCTCCGAGTTTATCTAAGTTACACAATGTTTTTCATGTTTTAATGTTGAGAAAGTATATGCCAGATCCTTCTCATGTTTTCCGCCCAGAGATAGTTCAATTGGAAGAGAATCTCTCTTATGAAGAACAACCAATCCAGATTCTTGACTGAATAGAGAAAGAGTTGCGAAATAAGGTAATTCACTAGGTAATGGTTTTGTGGAAAAATCATATGGTTGAAGAGGCAACATCGGAATCTGAAAATTATATAAGGGATAAATACTCCCACTTATTTTGATAAGTGAATAAAATTGCGAGGACACAATTCCCAAAAGGGGGGAAGGATGTAACATTCTAGGTAAATAAAAAATAAAACATTTTAATATTTATTAATATTTAAAAATTAAATATTAATTTTACTTTAAAGGGGTTTCTATGTTCGATAGCGTGCCTGATATGCAACAAAGAGTATCTTTGAAATCTTACGTTGCACACTAGTAATAAAATAATATTATTTTAAATGGTAGTTAACATGTAGCCGTTATATTGGCTGGAATGAATAGAAAAAACTAAAATATGATTATATATGTTTGTTAAATGTTTTTACATTTATCCAATAATGGATAAAGGCTGAAAATAAAAAAAAATACAATTTTAGGCATATATACTCTAATTTTCACTAAAGGTCCACTTATTGCCTTTTGATGACAACCCGTCATTAAATATAGTTTTTTTCACTCTTATAAATTCAATTGGACCAAATAAAATTCTTCTTTACAATCAGGACATCAAAATTTACTTTGTGTAAATTTTTGGTATTTTTCCGATAAAGATCATTTTTTAATGAATAGTGAAAAATGTTGTATTTTAATTCAAAACATCTTTTTAATCTAATTTATTAATATGATTAGATTATATTTTAAATTGTTTTTAAAGTGAAATTAGAATATTTTTTCATCATTTAATCCAATAGTGGTCGTTGGAATAAATTTCACGTTGAAATCGGACTTAAACTAGTGCCAATCTTTTGATACGTTTTGTTTCATTAAAACACGCTATTTGTTTTGACAGTGGGAATTAATTATTAAATTACATAATTAAAATTATATGTTTTGAATTTTTTAAAATAGACATCATTTTTGAATTCATAATATCATATATAGATTAGGGTGATTTTTTGGTATTTATCTGAAAAACATCAATTTTTGATGAATAGTGGAACCACTAAGTGGTACCTAAAAACTGATTTTTTCGTTTAAATGAAATTTTACCACCTCTGTTTTTTGAATTTCAAAAATCCGACATACTTGGTTGTCATTAATATGTAAAATGTGGTTCAATGCTATTAAAATAATTATTTGGTGAATAGTAACTTTTAAGTTTTTAATCGTGATTAGAGGTAATTATGGTAATTTAAGGTAAAAATAATGTTTTAATAATATAAAATGAACTTGACACATGTACTACCCTCATTAGATGTTTCATGGTCGACCAATACAATCAATGGGTCAACTTGGGGACCCCATTGAGCCACTTTGGTAGAAAAATGACATTAATATCTTTTTATTTAATGTTAAAATAAAAATGTCACAAACATGTGTTGTTTTAATAAAACAATTTTCAAATGGGGATATACAAGTCATATTTTTTACTATAAATATTCATTAGAAATATAACAAGATTTCCTACATCATTATAGTTTTTTATAATTTTTATAAATTAAATAAATTAAATTATTTATGACACCATGATGATGCATCGATTACCTCATTATTTAACAATTTAAATAAAATGAAAGGATAATGTAAAATATAAGACCTACACTTGTCAAAATCCTACTGGATGGGTGGATTTAGAACTCTTATAACCATATCCTCTAAATATATAATTTTGGGACCTTTAATATCCGTAAAATCATTTTATAATAAAGTAAACTTTTATAACATTCCATGAGTGCCCTTCCTCTCCTCTTATAAAAGGCCACCACCTCTACCACCTTACCCACGCCTCTAAAGCCTTTGGATCGGCCAAACCCTGCCCATTTTGTCTCTCCAAATTCCTCTCTTACTCTTAGAAGCCTCACTTTGGGCAGATGTCTTTCCATGTAAGCCTTTGAGCTCAAATCAAAAAGAGTTACCAGATTTAAAGGTAGTGTCTTCTCTTATGTTCTTATGTTTTATTTGGCTTCTCCAACCCCCTAAACTCTTTTTATTCCATTTTTTTTAACAACACCAGTATATTCAATATACTAGGATGTTGTTATGAGATGGATTAGATTTACACCTACACACACCTTCATCTAATGGTTAAAGAACATACTCTTTCTGTGGTTGGCGATTTTCTACCTCACGAAACGATGATTGTTCAATCTTCTTTTAACACCATTCATGGTGGCCATTAAGATGACACAATATTTATATATGATTTATATTATGTTTATGTTTTTTTATGCTTCTGTATTTTTTATTTATGGAAAACCTTTATGGTTTCCATTATAGGTAAACATGATAATTTCATTTTTGGAAGTGCCGACTACCGCCCACTCAAAGTGATTTGATTCGTTAATGCCATATGTGGGACGTATAAAGGATGGAGTTAATGTTATTATATATGATGTTATACTGGAATTATAATATACCCTTATATCATTATGATTTCACTACATTAAATATGAAATAGAAATGAAAGTAGCATTCATGCGTACGTACGGCTTACCATCACCATGAACGGTGCATTTCATTTCTTACCTCTAAATGTTATGTACTATTATAAATATATATATATTCCGGATATAGATGATATATATGATAACCATGTCATGAATATCAATCTGTATATAATGAACCTTTGACCACATAAATAACATGTAATTGTAAGAATTCCATTTTTGACTTATGAACCAGATATCGACAAACTGGTCATTATTAACTTAAATGATTACATAATGCATACAACATGGAAATAATAGATATAAAAGGAATAGTAAGCTTGAAAAAGTTTCTTAAGAAATTATAAATTAACACTAGTTTATTATTCAGGATATTAAAGAGCAATAGAGTCATGTCGGACACGAGGTAAGGGACTTCGTCTCAATATCCTTTCATTGAGGCATATTTTGTTCAAATACAAGGCTTTCTTTTATACGGTGTATAAACCCATTTGAATTTTAATTTTATACAAAAGGAATATTTTTCTATGAAGAGTTTTACAAAATGAAAAAAAAGGAGTGTTTCTTTTAATGTATTCGGTGACAATGACCTTTTCCACCGCCGTGAGTATTGTTTGGTCTTTGGCTTCCTCAACAAGCCGTAATGTTTTTAAAATGAAATAAATACCATATACTCTTTTATGTATTTTGGTATTGAAAATGGTTTTTATAATGTATTTTTTATTTCAATATATTTAAGTGATATATTGTGATCAATGTGTGGAAATTGTTTCTTTCCATTATGTTTGTTTTATGTCTTATGTTTTATAATGGTACTTGGACATTTGATGGGTGGTTACATGATAAACCATATGACAGGTGGTGTCGTGAATACGAAGACGGGTGGTTATGTAACAACCTCCAATGCATTGGTTATGGAAGTCGGCCGTATGGCTATTCCATTATGTGATATGTGTGAAAGTAGACCGTATGGTTATTCCATTTAAGTATGTTTATGTCCCAAGTTACCTTTATATGTTATGTGTTCTTTATATGGGTTTTATGGTAATATTTTGGTTACAAAATGATAAGTAATGATCTTTTATCCAGTGAAGAGTTTTTACTACTTCATAAAGGTGAAAGGTATTACTTTGATAAAGTATACATGGTTTACTTGTTGTTTTGAAAAACTAACAATTTTCATTCTTTTTGTATACCTTACTGAGATTTTTATGCTCACACCATGTTTTTGAAATGTTTCTCATAGGACTTAATGTGGAATACGGTCAAGGATTGGATCAAGGAAAAGTCATTCTATCTAAAACATGGAACTAGAAATGTTTATTTTTAAGAGTTTTTATTTTATGTAAACTTAGTAGAAGTGTCTACTTTGTAATATTTTGAGATGTAATAGTTATGTCCTAATTCTCTAAAACTCTAAACCTGAAAAGATCCTCAATGTGAATTATTCATTTAATACTATATTATGTAAGTTTTAAGGTTGGGGCCTTATATATATAATGAAATATCTTATAAATGGAAAAATATTTTAACAAATTTCATACATGAGGTGAAATGATGATAAAATGGTATCTTACCAATTACAATTACACCTCTATGATATTTCCCTTAATGAAGTAATATTTTGTTAAAATTATCATTATCTTCAATATTTAAAATGTGAAATATTTTATTAAATTTAATTCAAAGAAAATAAATCCCCATATTCAAAGAAATTATAATTTAACTTATTCTCATCAAGATGAACCCAATGACACTGATGATGAATCAATCTAATTATTATCAGTGAAGATATCAAAGAGATAAGTTTTGAAAATTAATAAAAATAAAATAAAATTAATAATAAAGCGAGGAGATTTAGAGGAATATGAGGAATAGATAAAGATGGGTGATGGGATTAATTTTCTTAGATAGGGGTGAAATAAACATTATATTTTTATAATTTTCATAAAATTGTTTTATTACTATTATTTTATCCATTAATTCATTTTCTATTTCCTCCATACATAATGAAAAATCCATCTTCCCGTATTAGATCCCCCATGTCACCTTCAATTATTAATTATATATTTTCATTTTCTTATCTCTCCCATATTAATTCCATTCCCCTCCAATTGGTTTCATCATGGGCTTCTTAAATCCACTCTCCATGGCCTACTTCATGGGTTTTTTTCTAAATTCCTCTTTTAAAAATATAAAATATATCATTAAATATACAAATAAATTAATCCACCCACATATACATTTATGTGAAATATATATGTACACGCACTCGCATTTAAATATATACACCAAATACGATCCATTTTTAGACACATTAATAGTTTCCATACACACCCACATATAGAAATATACATATGTATATACACATATATATACACATTTACATTTTTATATATATAACCAGAATATATAAATATTAAAATTTAACTTCCAAAAATGTTTTATACAAAATTAATATTAATAATATTATTATTATTACTATTATTATTATTGTTATTTAATTATTATAAGATGTCCTCCATTATTACAACCATAATCATTTCATCAATAATTTAACATAAAACATATGAATAACTTTTTAAAAAACCTTCCAAATTTTCATTTACTTTTCACTGGTAGAAATATCATTATTACTACCAATACATTAAATAGATAATAACCCTTATTGAAACACTGCTCAACAATTAGATGAAATAAAAAATTATTTAATTTCACTGGTTAATTCCATTATTTATCAATAATAATAATAATAATACAATTACCATTATTATTTATAAATTTGCAACAAAGATTTGGTTGTTGATTAGTTATATAAGTAAAATTTATCTAATAATTTTTTAAATTTGACATCAAATATAAATTTTTACCGTTTTTATAAAATTCTTACAATAAGGTAAAAAATTTACCTTACATGTTATTTATCCAAACACCTACCGTACATAATTGTTCTTTCATTCCAGAGTTAAAACCAACATTTCTGAATTAATTGTAGTATTTTATTTTCCATATAAGACACCATTGGGGAGATATTCAATTATTTCAGGAAAAATTTGTTCCCTTGATAAAATATACTCAATGTTTTCATTATATAAATACTGAGGTTCTACGAGACCTAAAATCCCACACTAAAGTAGCGCTTCTCTCTAAACATATTCCATGTAATATTCAATAGTTTTAACAATAATTTTAGCATCATATAAAGTATTTAAAATGTTTATATCATTTACAAAATGAATTTTATTGTAAAATTGAATTTTCACATAAAATTAATCATAAATGAAAACAGGAATAGGGTATATTATCATTAAAAATGAGGATATTCAAATTCCTCCCTCTGTAAACTTCTCATCCCAAGAAGTAACTCTATCGGTCATTCTCGAACTACTTAAGAAATTGAGCTCAAATACAAGACTCTCAATCCAGTTACTCTTTAGGATTATTAAATGCTTCCATTGAACCCAAAAAAGTGTTACCATTATCCCTAGATTGAATGTATCACTCCTACATAAAATCCACTACACATGTTTCTCATCTGATTCACCTAGCTCGAACTCAACATCCTCTCATTTTATAAAATTCATAGGATCAGTCATGTACCATTAAATCTCTGAAACATGAAACACATCATTCATTCCTCAGTAACATTTAGAATGGTACAGACGGTACTCCATTCTTCCAAGTCATTCAGTGGTATCAAAGGGTCCAACATAACACGAGGCTAGTATTCCATTCTTCTTTATACATCAATGGTATAACCAATAACCACTCCTAAGATAACATGACCAGCCTCAGTGAACTACAAAGGTCTCCTCATATGGTAATCATATGATTTCAATCGATTCCATAATACCTTTTATAATCCCTACCAAATCCATCATGTAACACCTTTTTCAATGAATAAAATAATTCTCAAGGGAATTCCATGTAAGTGTATGACATCGTGAAATTTTTTCCCATCTCAAAAACTGAGTGTGTCCCTAGGATTGGGAAAAATCTTGTATCATTCATCAGCTGATCAAAAATCACTCAAACAACATAAAAAATCCTTAATATCTTTAGTAAACTTATTAAAAATTCAATCATTTCATCCTCCCAATAATTGGTATAGAAGTACCTCTTCATTTCTTCACCTATTATTGTAGGGAGTACTTGTAATGACCCAAAATATTATATATGAAATTTATCCCATCTTGTAGTAATATCATAATCATATTAAATCACATCCGGAAACACAATTCTATATCATGCTTAATTAAACTACTATGTGGCCTTTAAACATAATATTTCCACTTCTGTGTTTTGAATTTCGATAGATTAACCTACACAGTTACGATCGTTAAGATGTTTGTATCTAGATAGGGAAAACATAATTTTTTATGAATAGTAACCTACACTTATGAATAGTAATATGACCCTTTTGAATATTAAATCTTCCAAATGAATAGTAACCAAACCCATGAATGGATAAATTAAATTATTGAATATTATAAGTGGAAATATGACCATAGTAAAAGTATTAGTATTTTTTTAATTCATAAATAATTAATTAATTAATTTAAAATAAAATATATTTTCCAAAAATGTGTTCATAAAATTAAAATTTTATGTCATCTGGTTTTAATATAATTTTTTAAGACATTATGTAATTTTGAAAAGCAATATAAAACTAGTTTTAATTTTAAAATTTTTATTTTTCATATATATTGTGATTTTAATTAAATGTAAAATAAATAAAATATAGAAAATTACATTCATAATATGGAGTTTCTTTTTGAATTCTGCACATTGAAAAATGTTTAAGTTTATTTTATGAGTTTTTTATAAGTTACTTTCAATTTTTTAATAGTTACGTACATTAATTTATCGTATAAATATATTTAAATTTAAATCTACTATTCCTTACATCATGAGTGATGTAATCACTCGTATATTGAGCACAATTCCATTTATTACTATTCATGGTCATGGAATCATCACTATTTTCATGTCTTATGGGATAATAATTAATTAATGATTAAAATTTTATGAAAACCCTCCTTCCATATACTATAAATAACACCCCTTACTCACTAATTTCATCACACCACTAACGAAAATTCCTTGTGCAAATTCTACCCAAAGAACTCCCCTAGACCCTCCCCCATGTCTAGTATCCCTTGGTCTGATAGAAATACCAACACCTCTTCCTTAAAGAGGTCCTTAAAAAAGGAATATTCAAGAGGCAATTTCTCTGAATTTTCATCCAATTTCGTTTCAAATTTCAATACATTTATTATATTATCCACAACTTCTATTTAAAAAAGGTCGTGATAACTCCCATATGATTTATATACTAGAATGATATCATTTTAGTGGTATTAATCCTCCCATATGATTTATATACTGGAATGATATCGTCATGGTATTCATCGTCAGAAGTCACCAAATCCAATGGATGAATGGAAGGCTTATGACATCACTAATTTGGAAGTTGAGCAATAAAAATTAATCGTTAAAGGTACACTTCTTATTCACTCAAGAATGGTATAATTCTAATTTGATTTTGATTCTACACATTCCATTATATGTTGAATATTTTTTAGAACTATAAAATTGAATCCCCAAAACCTTGAAGTAGTGATATCTATAAAAACACCATTTGGTTAAATTGTTGCAACCTAAGTGTTGGACTCATCTCATGTTGGTGTATGTGGGATGATTATTCCAGATAATCTCATAATACTTACCATGGTGGAATTTTATGCTATAACGGTAATGGATTGTATCTACTTATATAGAGCACATATCAATTATCAGGAAAAGGAAATATATTTTTATATTATGAACCATATCATGATCCACTAAAAATGCATGGAAGATCAAGAATCTCCTTTTAAAATTACTTCAATGGTGTGGGTGTTTATTCCCTATAAAGAGGCATACATCACATAAATGGATGAGTTAAAGGATAGTGTCATCCTAGTTGAAATTCCCATTGTTATGGTATATGGTGACATATTTCCTATAGAGTTACCCAGACTTCCCCCAGATCTTGAGGAGTAGTTCTTAATAGAACACATACTCAAAGCTACTCCTATCCCAATGGGTCCATATATGATGGAACCTATCGAACTAGAGGTGTTAAAGAAGAAGTTTTAATATCATTTGGAAAAAGGGTTCATATGTCCCAGTGCATCACCTTGGGGTGTGTCAGTGCTCTTTCTGAAGAAGTATGTATCAGTGCGGCTTTGTATCGATTATCAAGAACTCAACAATATCAAAATAATGAAAAAGTATCATCTTCCATTGATAGATAACTTGTTAGATTGTCAATGAAGAGTTAGTACTTCTCAAAGGTGGAGATTTTTTTGGATATCATCATTTAAAGGTGAATAACAAAGATATTCCGAAGACTACCATCCGTACAAGGTATGAGAAATATGAGTTTTTTGTGATACCCTTTGAACATACTAATACCCCTATAGTCTTCATGGATTTGATGAATAGATCCATTAGAAATTACCTAAAAAATGGTAGTGTTTATTGATGATATTCTCATATACTTCAAGGGAAAATAAGAACATAAAGAACAACTATGACTTCTGATGGCTACATTAAGAAAAATAAGTGGTACACCAAGTTTACAAAGTGTGAATTTTAGATGAAGTGAGTTATGTTCAAGGAATGTTTTATCTCAATTGACAAAATTTCTATGGACCCTTCTAAAAAAAATCTGATTGATGAATCTTCCAGACCTTCTAATGTCATAGAAATTCATTGTTTTCTAGGATATGATGGTACTATTGATGTTTTTCGAAGAATTTCTCATGATTTTCAAGCCTGCCAATATTGTTACAAGGAAAGGGTTAATGTTTTTATGGATGGGAGAATGTGAGGAATACTTTAAGGAGATAATGTGCAGGCTGATAATTGCACCTATACTAACATTACCGAAAAGCGGTGAACAATTTTTAATATAGAATAAAGCTTCCACGATATTATTGGGTTGTGTACTCTTGAAAAATGATAATGTTATAGCCTTTGCCTAATGACAGTTGAAAATACATGAGAATAACATCTGAACGAATGATTTGGATATAGCTGCTAGGATTTTTTCCATGAAAATATAGCGGCACTAACTATATGGTGAGAATTATGACATATATACCGATCACAAGATCCTAAAGTATATATTCACGCAAAAGGAGCTCAATAATCATCAAAGGAAAAGGTTAGTGATAATAAAATATTACAATTTCTCTATTCATTATCATTTAAGAAAGGAAAAGTAGGTTCCTGATACTCTTATAAGAAAAGAACATGCTACTCTATCAATGATACAGTTTCAGAAAGACCATATCTTCATGGATATGAAAATGATGGATTTGGAAATTGTAATGGTAGGGAATAAATACTACCTTTCCCAAATTATTTTCCAACCGTACATCCAAGGGAATATTAAGAAGGGAAAAAGGGATGATCTGGTGCTATAAATGAAGTTGAATGAAGTAAAGGAACTAATGGTGCAATATTTTTATATCGACGATGATGGTGTAATTGGATTTGGAAAACGACTTTGTCTGCATTAATCACATAGGATAATGAAAGAGCTATTGAACAACGCACAAAGCTCAACATTCTCTATCCATCCTGGTAGAACCAATATGTACCCAAATCTCTGAGAACACTTTTAGTGGTATAACATGAAGAAGAATATTGCGAAATATATCTCAAGGTTCTTGGTGTGTCAGTAAGTTAATCAAGAGTGAAATATGTCCTAAGGGATAATGAAACCATTTACCTATAACCATTTGAAAATGGTGTAATGTAACTATTCATATTTTCACGAGTCTCCCAAAGTCGTCCAAGGGAAATAATGCGATATTGGTTGTGGTTGACTGCCTCCCCAAGACATCCTACATTGTCACAATTCGGGAATATTTCTCACTTGAACAACATGCAATGATATGTGTGAAAGATGTGGTGAGATAGAATGGGGTCACACATTTTATTTTCTATGATAATGATCTCAGGTTTATATCTTAATTCTAGAAGAGTCTCTAATATTATTTGTGTACTGAATTAAATTTCTGTACTGCCTATCCACAAAAACTAATTGCCAATATGAAATAACATTTATGACGCTCAATGATATTATAAGAGCATTATATTTAATATTCAAAGGTTGATGGGATCAGTATCTCAAATTGGTTGAGTTCTCATACAACAATAGCTTCCAATTGAGTATTCAGATGGCTTCATATGAATCCTTATATGGAAAGAGATATAAGACTTTAACCTATTTCCATGATGTTAGAGAATAAAAGCTACATGGACCTAATCTTATGCAAGATATGTCATAGATGGATCAATTCCTCCAAAAAACATATCAAATCTGCTCAGTTTCTACAAAGGAGATATGCTAAGAACTATATATGGGACTTTGAGTTTGATGTTGGAGATAGATTCTTCCTTTCAATATCATAATGGAAGAGATTCATGTTTTTTGGAAATAAAGTGATGATAAAACCGAGGTACATTAGCCCATTTGAGATCATTGACCGCATAAGAGTTGTGTCTTACAGGCTTTCCCTTCCACTGAATATGGATCAAATTCATGATGTTTTTCATGTATCACTCCGGAGGAAGTACATACCAGATCCCTCACATGAACTGAACTCAATGGTGGTATAGCTAGAAGATGATCACTCTTATGAGGAGAAACAAGAATATATTTTGTGATGGAGAGATTTTGTTCTATGAAATAAGACAACCAATCATCTCAAATTGTTGTAGAGGAACCATAAGTATGAAAAATAAACATAAGAACTAGAGTATGCGATGATGGATAAATACCCTCACAATTTTATGTAAAATACAATTTTGAGGTGGAAATTTCCAAAGGGGGGAAGAATGTAACAACCCAAACTTTAATCAATTCAATTTCCATGTTCTTATAGAATGTAATAATCCTATAAAATTTCATCATGGAACACAATGCCACACCATGCTAAAATGAACTACTATATGGCCTTAAAATATAAATTTACCACTTTTGTGTTTAGAATTTTTAAAATATGACATATATGATTTTTATCAGTAAGATGTTTTCAGCCCGATAGGACAAACATGATTTTGGGTGAATAGTAACCTACCTTTATGAATAGTCATCTACCCTTATGAGTAGTAATATGACCCTTATGAATAGTAAATTATGAAAAAAAATTATTAGCCTCACCCATGAATGCATAAATAATATTTAGCCATCTTATAAGTGACAATATGATCATAGTGAATGTATTGGTATTTTTTAATTCATTAATTATTAATTATATATAATTAACTATTTTAAGTGAATTTTTTTTTCATAAAATGTGTAAATAAATGACCAATTTTCTGTCATTGGAATTTAATGGAATTTTATAAGGCCTTATATATTTTTTAAAAGCATTGTAAATCAATTTTAATTTTAAAATTTTTATTTTTCATGTAAATTTTTATTTTAATTAATTACTAATATATTTTATTTCAAAAATTATGTTCATAAAATGGAATTCATTTTTGGATTATTCTTATCAAAAAATGGTCTGGTGAATTTTTTATTTTATTTTTGAAATACATGAGTAACCGTAATTTTTTTATCTAGATCTTGTATTCAAATATAAAATTTCTTTCGTAATGTTACCCCCCATCAGCACAATCACTCAGGATGGAAGATACTACTATGGATAATGGTTATAAAATACATATATGAGGGACTAAATTATAGTATACCAAGTATAATGTGATATTATAATTGTGGCCTACACATTGTATTACTTTATAAATCAATTATAGTGTGTCTAGAGTAATGTTGTTACACTATTGACTGTCCTTATAATCAAGATGAACCTGATGGTGGAGTGATAGTTTTCAGGAATAGTGGACAAGGATAACATTCTTACTAATATCAAAATTCCTTCATCATAAGAATTCATCAGATTGATTCTTGGGTATGTTTGATTTTGGATTTCACATTATCCAAATGGGATACTATTGACTTATTTTCCATGGTTTTTAGTATCCATGGATATCGAATGAGGGTAAAGGGCCTCCTTGAATCACATAAAAAATAGACAACTATTTAAGAGTTTATTCCTCTCCATTAACCTCAAATTAATTCTCCTCCACATCCCAAGATCTATTATCCAACACATCATGAAGCCAATATAAGATATTCATTTCGTCAATAATTAAGGAGTTCTCCAATCGATGTTGACATTTACGGGAAAAAAATTAAAAGGATCAAGCATATTATTTCTGTCCTAGAGGTTTTTGATATCTTTTTCATGATATTATAGATATCCAAATGTATCCAAATTTTTGTTGAGGTAGACAATGGATGTATACATGGTGTGTTTATAAGCCACCCTGAAAAACATAGCCTAAAATACACAAATTGGAATCATGGTGGCCCATAAAGTCTATTAATTTATTGATTTATATTATATAATTTTTACTGTATGAGATTGAAATATTTCAAAATGATAATTTCTAATGGAAATTGGGTCATTTATACTAGTTACATGAATGATATGGCATATAGAGCTAGCACTGAAGCAGTTATTAATTGGCCTATTGACGAAGAGGGGAAAAATATCATGAACATTGAATATGTATGGTGAAGATCCAACTCAGTAATGTTATGATAAACCATCAAACAACTCCTGATAAACTCTAATTTAACATTTCTATAGAGAACTGTAGGTTACTATTAAACCTATGTTTTCCCTCGAGTACACCGTGACGGACACCCTAATTGTTGTTTTATTATTTCTCAATGCAGAAGAAGGGTATATTGATTTATGTGAGAAAAATATCATAAAATATTAGGTAATTATAGAATATTTATTTTAAATATTTATTAATATATTTCATTTTTATAATTATTTAATGTCAAACTGTATTCTAAAATGCACCTGATACACTACATCGAGCCTAAATGAACAACTAAATATTATAGTTATTTAAAATGGAATTTATTAAAAATATGTTAGAATAGAAGGTATGAATAGTATTAACTAATTTATAAAAATGTGTTTTACACATGTATATATATATAATTAATTGAGCAATTAATTATAAATTAATTTTATTTTTCAAAATAAATGTAAATATTTTTCTGAAAACAATTTTATTTTTCACAAGTGTGTTTTATTATAATAAAAAATAACACTTTTATTATTATATTAATTAATTAAATATATATATATTGTCACGACCCGTCCTCGGGGCCCATGTCGTGACTACCCCAAGCCCGCCTTCCATAGGCCAGGGGCTGGTGACTAGCACCAAAGGCATAAATCCTGATAACCGGGAAGGCATTGCCTTTATAAAAGTAAAAAAACACCACAGAGTACAAGCGGATATAAAACACTAAGTACAAAAAGGAAGTGCTGAAAAGTAAATGGGCTATAATACAGACCCAATCGAAAGTACATCTACAACAGAAAGAAAGTACAACAGAAAAAACAACAGTTGGAAGAACGGAAGCAACTCCTAGGCCGTCCTCCTCGGATCCTACCTGAAGTGTAGGTACAGGTAGCACAGCTCCTGGATCGTCCACCACAGATCCTACCTGAAGGGTAGGTAAAGATAGCATCCACAACGCTCTCGCCCACCAACCTCTTCTGAGTGTCATCTTATTGTAAAGTACACCTCCGAATACTAACTCGTCGTATAGTCCACCTCTGGCTACCATCCAATCCTTGAACACTCGGCCTCTGTCAGCACTGCCCGTCATCTGCAATAAACACAACGAGGTGCGGGCATAGCCCGTGCAGGGGTGACTATAACGATACTCAGTAGGGACCCCGAGACCCTCAAGGTCTCACTAAATCCGACAAGGATAACCACAATATGATCTCAATAGATAACATCTACTTAGGTATATGCCCATACATATACCTCAGTTATCAAGTAACCCCTCTCAATCTTGAGGAAACACAAAGATTATGAAATCAACGGATATCCACTACCCATGTATATTCCCATACATATACCTATGTTATCAAGTGACCCATCTAAATCATGTGGAAACAAAAAGATTATAGACTCAGCTCAACCAGGATTTTATTCGTGACGTCGAATCCACGGTTACTGGATAACTCCTCCTCCGTCGAGTATAGAGGGCCTAACGCTACAACCAAGCGCGCCAAAATCCTCCTCTGTCGAGTTCAGAGGGCATTCCGCAACAACCAAGCATGTTGAACTCCTCCTATGTCGAGTTCATAGGGCCTACCGCTACATCCAAGCACGTTAAACTCCTCCTCTGTCGAGATCAGAGGGCATGCCGCTATAACCAAGCTCGTCGAACTCTTCCTCTGTCGAGTTTAGAGGGCCTGCCACTATAACCAGGAGCGTCAGACTCCTTGGCCTGTTGTAGTACACCACATGTCGAGTATTGTGGGCCTGCTACTGTAACCATGCACTTCCCATCATGGGTCTGCTGCTACAACCAAGCGCTCCCCCTCATATGATCCATAGGTACTCCTTCTGTTGAGTACCACGGGTCTGCCTCTATAAACAAGCACTCCTCCACCGTGGGTCTGTAGCTACAATCAAGCGCTCCCCCTCATAGCCTCCAGAGGTACTTATTCTGTTGAGTACTTTGGGTCTGCTGCTACTAAAAAGTGCTCCTCCGCCGTGGGTCTTCTGCTACAACCAAGCGCTCCCCACTGGGCTATCCGAAACACACCGAGTCGATGAATCAGCAGTCGTCAAGTCTCAGCCAGCTACTGGGTCTCTGCACTCTGCTAGCTCGTCATCGAGAGGGTCCGCTCCATGAGCTACTAGTTGATACTCCATGTATCACAATGTTCCATGAAGAAGTATCTCAATGTTCCACCTCGTCATAGGGGTCTCAACGCAATAGGTGGCGCGTCAGTCGGATGCCTGCTCTGTGAGTTACTAGCCTTTTCGTCCCAGGGGCCCGGTTGGTTTCGTGTGCGACCCAACCCGGCTGTATATCGACTATACCCCAAACTCTCATAGGGTATGATCATAGGGATCGTTTCTCAATGTGATCACCAACGCCGCTGACGGTTTGACAAACAGTCGTCCGGTCTGAAAGTTATCAGCCTTTTCGTTCAAGGGGCCCGGTTGGATTTCGGGTACAATCCAACCCGGCCATTATCCAACTGCATCCAAAACTCAGGAAATGCATTCCAAAAGATCTGTCTAATCAAGAGGAAACAAACAAAGTTGACGACACATCAATCAGACGTCCGGAGCTCTAGATATAAGCGTTTCCGCTCCGAGGGCCCGGTTGGTTTCGTATCCGAACGAACCTGGCCATACTCAGAGTACTCCAAGACCTTGAGTGTAGTATAAAGAAACGACTGTCTCGATCCCAGAATCGCTACGCAACTGATGGTGTGTCGATCGGGGGTCTGCATCTCATGTTATTGGCGATGGACCGAAAGCGGTTCGGTATTAAGGGGTTCGGGCCCGGTCCGACCCAGCCCGACACCCCCAGGGCAGCCCGAACCGGGTCGAACCGAACCTGATCCGAGTCCAGCCCACTTGGGCGCGGCCCGGCCCGACTGGTGCGGCCCGGCCCATCCTGGGTGGCTCGGCCGTTACGGCCGAGCGAAGAGGGCGGGGGGCGTGCTGCCCCCGCGTGGAGAAACCACGGCCCCATTATGGGGATTCCCAGCTTGCCTGCCGGGGGTTTGTAACCCCTGTCTTTTCCCTTGTCCGGACGGATATTGCCGCCACGGTACCGGCAATGCCGGTCCCCCCTGTTCCGACACTGACGGCCCAGTACCAGCCGCTGATTCCCCTGATCTACCGCGGCCTGGAACCGGCCGCGGACTTGGTTCGTCCGGTGCGGCGCGACGGCGCCCCGCCCCTCTGCCGCGACCCCACTCTGGCCGCGGTTCTTTTTTAGTTCATCGGTGCGGTGCGTCGGCGCCGCATGTTTTGTTTTCTTTCAACGGCGTGGCGCGATGGCGATGTGCTTCTTTCCTTTCATTAATATTTTCTGCGCGGTGCATCGGCACCGCGTTGTCTTCCTCATTCCTCAATCAATGTTAAACCAACAAGGGAAAGGAGGGTCGCCCGTGGTCGTGCAGTCCGTCCTCCTCCCATTATTGTGATATCAGGTAGCTAAAAAAGAAATGTAGATGGTGATAGATGTAATCACAAAATAAACCCATACCTCATTGAATTTGATGAGCGAGGATTCGTCGTGGAAAAAACTGTCGCGGAAGAAGGTGTCGCGGAGGGAGGATCGTCGCATCACGGAGAAGCGTCGAGGAAGAAGTGTTGCTGGCGACTCAGTACACGGCATCGCGTAGTCGATCTCCGAGGATTTGGAATTCTTCATCAGAGGTTGGTGCATTCTTCGTGTTCTTCGCGTTCTTCGTGTTCTTCGCGTTCTTCGTCGAAGAAGAAAGATTTTCTCCAAATCCTCTCCATGCAACAAGTTCCCACCGAAATAAAATAAGAGTTGTCTTATTTTATTAACCCACAAGACATCATTTGAATTTCAAAAGAAAAGAAACGAACAATTAATTCAATGAATTAATTGTAATGATTTAACCACCCAAATTAATGAGGCGTTTCTTAACCAGAATAAACGCATGGTTTGACTTCATTAAAAAGGGGTGTGGGAGCGTTACTTGAGAAGAAAAGAAAAGGTGGGGCTCATGTGGGCTCCACCTCAAAAATATCCTACCAAGTGGGTAGGATATTGTGGGTCCCACATCATCCACATAACTTATGTTAAGAAAAATAAAATAAAAACTGGTTGCACCACTTTTATTTTATTTCTTACCTTAACCCCAAAAATTAAAAACCACACCCGAGCAAACGCAACTCCGGAAAAAGTGTTTCTAAGAAAATATCGGGGATGCGATTCCATCGGTGCCCTCGGAATTCGATTCCAAGCACTGGTTTATAAGTTAGAAAAACCCTACTCATTCGTTCACCGAACGTACCCGAGCTAAACTTCTGAAAGTGATTCTAGGAACACCGGGCCTCAGAATTAGGTGCTGTCAGAAACTGCGTTCATGTAAAATATAAAAGAAAATTAAAAAATTTCCCTTGAATTTTACGGGTCTTTACATTACTCCCACCTCAGGGATTTACGTCCCTATAAAGCTATAACACAAACTATGGAAACAAAAGCGGTACTGAGCACGCATCTGAGCCTTCCACTCTAATGTGCTCACCTGGAGGTTCCCGTACTACCAGTGAAAGCGCACCCGAGGAATCGACCCGTCCTCATAGGACCCGCTCCTGTCGTTCCTCGATCCCCACTAGAACCTCAATGAGGGTCACCCCATCGCACATGTCCAGCTCCTCATGGTCGATGAAAAGCGAAGGGTCGAGCTCGTATCTCCTCAGTTGAGATACCTGGAAGTTGTCGTGCACCTGATGAAAATAAGGTGGGTGGGTCAAGTGGTAAACCACCTCGCCTACCCTGCTGAGGACCTAGGATGTTCCGTTGAACCTTGGAGATAACTTTTTTCCTCGGCCACATCTCCGTAACTCACGTCGCGGTGAGACCCGTAGGGAAACGTGGTCGCCAACCTCGAACTCTAGTGGTCTCCGCCCCCCATCAGCACAAGACATTTGCCGGCTCTGAGCTTTCCTCATCCGCTCTTGGATGACTTGGACCTTTCTGGTCTTACAAGTGCTGTTGAAAACATTTCTCTGCCGATAAGAGAAATCCAGTCTCATCCCCTAGATGAACCACGTTTTTCGCCTAATATAGTCAATCCTGACATGGATGTTACTAAACCATACCAAAGATGACGTCATAAGGCCTCGACGCTACTACCATGAGATCCAGCCGTTACTCTCGTCTCAAAGGGTTGATCCACACTGTCGGCATCAATGTGTGGTCATAGGGTCTCCTCCAGTAGGTATCTCAAACTGAGGGTCAAGTCAATGGTTTTTTAAACCAGAACCTCTTAGTAACAACATAGAGAGAGGGCAGGAAGGTAAACGACACATGAAAGGTGTCTTTTATTACTACAACTCAATGTACAAAGACACAAGCATCAACAAACAAACATCAATAGAGCTAGAAGAAACATGAACACAAGTATCTAGGTCTGGAGCTAGTATCGCTCCTGTCCATCTGCTCCCGGAGCTCCATGATCGTAGGCCTCAGCTGCCTGCAGATGAGCTCTCCCACGTCCACCCATTCCCTGCGGTCGGGGTGGACCTCCTGGTGGTGGTGGTGGTAACAACTCGAAGCATCGTCCACCTCAAGCTGCAGGGCCAGCTACCCTGCCACGGTCTCCTGCTCTATGCGGCCGGCCTCGATCGAACCTCTGGCTCTGCCCAAGAGGTCCTTTATTCATCTTCTGGTCATTTGTATGGCGGGTCGAAAAGTCCCGAGCCATGTGACCAACCCCGCCGTAGGAGTAACACTGTCCGCGCATGGTAAGTCGTTCTCCACCCCGGGTGCCTCGCACAAATGATCATGTGTCATGCGGTCGACCACCTATAGGTCTAGTCCTCTTGGACCTCTGTGTCATTTGTCTACTGCCTGCTACAGAAGACTCTGCCGCATGCCGACTAGTGGTGGGTCCTGCTGCTGGATACTTCTCAGCAAGGAAATTCTCTACTAAGAGGGCTCGCTCCAACACCCCTCTCTGTGTCGGAATGATGTGAGAAACAACTGAAGCATTTATCTCTTGCCTGAGCCCCTACTCGAAGGTTCGGGCCCTGAAGAATGGGTCCCGTACCATGTCCGTGGAGTAGCGCGAGAGATTGGTAAACCTCGCCACGTACTGGGATACTGTAATGCTGCCCTGCCGCAACTGTAGCAGCTCCTGGATGCGCACAGCTCGGAGGGTGGCTGGGACGAACTCTGAGTGAAAAAGGCTATCAAATTCTATCCAAAGGAGATATACCTCATCATGAACCTGGAGTATCATGATCCACCATCTGCCTCCTACCGCGTGCAGGAGGCTCGCTGGAAGAACAACCATAAGGTTAGCTGGTGTCCGTACCAAATATAAAACTCGTAAAACAGCCTCTAGCCAATCCTCGGCTGCCTGAGGGTTCATCTCCCCATGGAACCTGGGCAGTCTCTGACGCTGAAACTCGTGCAGTGCACTAGGGTGACGTGCACCGTTAGCGGCTGGGGCTGGTAGCATCAGTGGCTCGGTGCGTAGAGGTACTGCCGACGCCTCTGCTGTTAAAGTGCCATGTACCGAGGCCTCGTCGCTCGGTGGACAGTCGTCACGTACAACACTCGGAACCCTAGTTGGCTGCCATCGTGGGGCCATCCTGAAAGGAGACAGGTGCGCCACGGTCAGAATAGTATACCTGGTGAGCTGACACAAGTAATCACAAAGAAAACATGAAACACACATGCAATCAATGTTTTCGTGCATTATGTTGGAAATCTGAAGTAACGGTCCTGTTGTACGGATACGTCGGCCGCTGCACCAACACTGGACTCCCTGGACTGATAACCACACTCAATACTCTCAACACTATTGCTTCACAAAGAAAAAGATCAGAGTCCTGAGTTCTGCGGTAGAACCGAACTCCTCTGATACCAATTTTTCACAACCCATCCTCGGGGCCCGTGTCGTGACTACCCCAAGCCCAAATTCCATAGGCCATGGGATGGAGACTAGCACCAATGGCATAAATCTCGATAACTGGGAAGGCATTGCCTTTATAAAAGTAACAAAACACCACAGAGTACAAGTGGAAGTAAAAACACTAAGTACAAAAAGGAAGTGCTCAAAAGTAAATGGTCCAAAATACAAACCCAATCGAAAGTACATCTACAACTAAAAGAAAGTACAATAGAAAAGACAACAGCTGGAAGAACGGAAGCAAATCCTGGGTCATCCTCCTCAGATCCTACCTGTAGGGTAGGTACGGATAGTGCACCTCCTTGATCGTCCACCGCGAATCCTACCTGAAGGGTAGGTATAGATAGCCACCACAACGATCTCACCCACCAACCTCCTCTGAGTGTCGTCTCATCATGAAGTCCGCCTCCAAATGCTGACTCGTCGTATGGTCCACCTCCGGGTACCATCCAGTCCTCGAACATTCGTCCTCTGTCAGCATTGCCCGTCGTCTGCAACAAACACAATGACGTGCGGGCATAGCCCGTGCAGGGGTGAGTATAATGATACTCAGTAGGGACCCTGAGACCGTCAAGCTATCACTAAATTCGACAAGGATAACCACAAAAATATCTCAACAGATAACATCCACTTAGGTATATTCTCATACATATACCTAAGTTATCAAGTAACCCATCTCAATCTTGAGTAAACACAAAGATTATGAAATCAACGGATATCCACTACCCAGGTATATGCCCATACATATACCTAAGTTATCAAGTGACCAATCTCAATCATGAGGAAACACAAAGATTATAGACTCAGCTCAACTAGGATTTTATTCCTGGCGTCAAAACCACGACGGCTAGAGAACTCCTCCTCCATCGAGTACAGAGGGCCTGCCGCTACAACCAAGTGCGCCAAACTCCTCCTCTGTCGAGTTCAGAGGGCCTGCCGCTACAACCAAGGGCGTCGAACTCCTCCTATGTCGAGTTCAGGGGGCCTGCTGCTACAACCAAGTGCATGGAACTCCTCCTCTGTCCAGTTCAGAGGGCATGCCGCTACAACCAAGTGCTTCGAACTCCTCCTCTGTCGAGTTCAGAGGGCCTTCCGCAACAACCATGCGCATCAGACTCCTTGGACTACTGTAGTACTCCACCTGTCGAGTACTGTGGGACTGCTGCTGCAACCATGTGTTTCCCACCATGGGTCTTCCGCTACAACCAAGCGCTCCCCCTCATAGGTTCCAGAGGTACTCCTTCTGTTGAGTACTGCGGGTATGCCGCTAAACCAAGCGCTCCTCTTCCATGGGTCTGCCGCTACAACCAAGCGCTCCCCCTCATAGCCTCCATAGGTACTCCTTCTGTTGAGTAATGTGGGTCTGCTACTACTACCAAGCGCTCTTCCATCGTGGGTCTGCTGCTACAACCATGTTCTCCCCACTGGGCTATCTGAAACACACTGAGTCGATGAATCAGTAGTCGTTAAGTCTCAGCCAGCTACTAGGTCTCTGCACTCTTCTAGCTCATCACCGGGAGGGTCCGCTACACGTGCTATTGGTCGATACTCCAAGTATCACAATGTTCCACGAAGAAGTATCTCAAATTACCTCCTCGTCATAGGGGTCTCAACGCAACAGACGGCGCGTCAGTCGGACGCCCGATCTGTGAGTTACTTGCCTTTTCACAGGGGCCCTGTTGGTTTCGTGTGAGACCAAACCCTGATGTATCTCAACTGTACCCTAAACTGTCATAGGTTATTCTCATAGGGACCATTTTTTTAATGTGATCACCAACGCCGCTGACGGTTCGTCAAATGGTCATCTGGTCTGAATGTTATCAGCCTTTCTGTTCTAGGGGCCCGGTTGGATTTCGGGTACAATCCAACCCGGCCATTATCCAAATGCATCCAAAACTCAAGATAAGAATGCCAAAAGTTCTGTCTCATCAAGTGGAAACCAAAAAAGTCGATGGCACATCAAACGGACGTCCAGAGCTCGATATATAAGTTTTCCCGCTCCGACGGCCCGATTGGTTTTGTATTTGAAACAACCTGACTGAACTCAATGTACTCCGAAACTTTGAGTGCAGTATACCGAAATGACCGCCTCTATCCAAGGATCTCTATACCACTGATGGTGCATCGATCGGAGTTTTGCAGCTCATGTTATGGGCGATGGACCGAAAGAGGTTCGTTATTAAGGGGTTCAGGCCCGGTCCGACCCGCCCCAACAACCCCAGGGTCGGCCCGACCGGGTCCGGGTCCGGCCTTCTTGGGCGCGGCCCAGCCCGGCTAGTGCGGATCGGCCCGGCCTGGCTGCTGGCTCGGCCGTTATGGACGAGGGAAGGGGGAGGGAGGCGCGCTGCCCCCGCGTGGAGAAACTGCGGCCCCATTATGGGGCCGCTCAGCTAGCCAGCCGGGGGTTTGTAACTCTCGGCTTTTCCGTTGTCCAGCCGTCCCACCCCGGCTGGCCGGCTCTTTCCGCCACGGGACCGGCAAGGCCGGTCCCCCCTGCTCCAACGCCGGAGGCCCGGTACCGTCCGCTGGTTCCCCTGCTCTGCTGCGGCCTGGAACCGGCCGCACCCTTGGTTCGTCTGGCACAACCTGACGTCGCCGTGCCCCTCCGCTGCATCCCCGCTCCGGCCGTGGTGCTTTTTTAGTTCTTCGGTGCGGCGCAACAACGCCGCATCTTTGGTTCGCATTCAATGCCACGACACGATGGCGTTGCACTTCTTCCCTTTCATTAATATTTTCCGCGCGGTGCTTCGGCACCGCGTTGTCTTGCTCGTGCCGCAATCAATGTCAAACCAACAAGGGGGAGGAGGGTCGTCCGTGTTCATGTGGTCCATCCTCCTCCAGTTATTGTGATATCAGGTGGCTCAAAAAGTAAGGAAGATGGAGACAGAAGTAATCACAAAATAAACCCCGACCTCGTCGAATTTGATGAGCGAGAATTCGTCGCAGAAACAACTGTTGCGGAAGAAGGCGTCACAGAGGGAGGATCGTCATGTCACAAAGAAGCATCGCGGAAGAAGAGTTGTTAGTGTCGCGGTACATGGCGTCGCGTAGTCGATCTCCAATGATTTGGAGTTCTTCATCGGAGGTCGTTGCGTTCTTCGCGTTCTTCATCGAAGAAGAAGAATTTTCTCCAAATCCTCTCCACGCAACTAATTCCCACCGAAATAAAATTAGATTTGTCTTATTTTATTAACGCTCAAGACAATGTTTGAATTTCAAAAGAAAAGAAATGAAAAATTAATTCAATGAATTAATTATAACAATTTAACAGCCCAAATTAATGAGGCATTTCTAAACCAGAATAAACGCACGGTTTGACATCATTAAAAAGGGTTGTGGTGCGTTACTTAAGAATAAAAGAAACGGTGGGGCTTCTGTGGGACCCACATCACAAATATCATACCAAATGGGTAGGATATTGTGGGTCCCACATCATCCAATAAACTAATGTTAAGAAATATAAAATAAAAACTAGTTTTACCACTTTAATTTTATTTCTTAACTTAATCCCAAAAATTAAATACCACACCCGAGCAAACGCAACTCCCTAAAAGGTGTTTCTAAGAAAATACCAGTGCTGCGATTCCATCAGTGCCCTCGGAATTTGATTCCGAGCACAATTTCAAAATTTAGAAATAAACCCGCTCGTACGTTCACTGAACATACCCGATCTAAACTTCGGAAAAAGATTCCGGGCACACCAGGCCACGGAATTAGGTGCTGTCAAAAACTGCATTCTTGTAAAATCCAAAAGAAAATTAAAAAATTTCCCATGAATTTTATGGGTCATTACATATATTATATTACATTTTACATTCATATTATGTGATTTCATGATTTTTTATGATAATATAATAAAAATTTAAAAATAAATGATGTCTTTTTAAAAAAAGCCATTTTTTCACCTTTTGATTGGACACTTATTTTAAATATAATTATTCTCACATTTTTAAACAATAATGTATAAAATAAACTTATTATGTGGAAGAGTTATATCAAAATTTACAATGGGTCCTTTTTTTATATTTTCTCGATAAGTTTCTTTTTCTGATAAATAGTGAAAAAATATTACATTTTTAATTAAATACTACCTTTTCATCAACATATCAATAGTGGTAAATTATATATCTGAATGATTTTAAAGTATAATTAGATATGTTTTTATCATTTTAATCAAATTTAGAAATATTAATCAATTTAAAATTTTAATTGGATATAAAAACATTGTGAACTATTGAATGATTTTAAATTAAAAACATGATTTCACTTTCCTTCAACAAGATTTACTTTTAACTAATTTCTCGATTATTTTGTATTAAATTTTAAAAAATGGTTTCCATATTTTAAATTTAAATTTCCAAAAATATTAAAAAAGGATCCATTTATTTTTTAACTGCACAAACAGTAAATGAAGAAATTCTTTATTAAAATGGTTAATTGTAAATATGGTAATTGAGGGTAATAATATTATTATAGATGTTATAAAATTACCCAAACACTTCTACTAATTTCATTAGATGACTGTATTTTTACCTAAATCATTATACAGTATAAATTATAACCTATTAATGCCACTTTTATGAGAGTAAGACATTTATAATATTAAATTTAAAATAAAACCCAATTTTGTCACACATTTGTTTTTAAAAAGGTAAATATTTTTAATATGAAGTTATATAAGGGACATATTTTTCTATAAATAAACTTTTAAATACTATATTTTTTATATTTATCATGATTTTTTATTTTTATTTATTTTTTATGAAATAAATAATTAAATTTAATGTTTATACAATGATAATGAAGTAATTTTTCAATTAAAGTATATATCAACTAAATGATAATAAAAATACCGAAATAAATATATTTTGAGAAGTATAATTTCATCCACTAATATTTTAGAATACATTTTCTTGTTATTAATTTTTTTTAAGTATAGGTTCGAATGTTTATTTTTTTTAAATATTTAATAAGTCAGTTAATGAATAATGTCAAAATTGATATTATTTATATTCTAAAATAAATAATATATTATTATATGTTATAAAATTAATAAAAATCACATATTTTACAAAATTATTTTGATATGTCATAAAATTTAATTATTGAATCACTTATTATTTTTTTAATTTTTAAAAAATTATATTAACCATCAAGTTGTAAATTATATTTTATATTGGAAAGTGTTAAAATGGTTAAAAAAATATTAGTATTAAGAAAATATTCAATACGTGTAAAAATTTCATTATATGATTTTATTTTTACCAAAAATCATCTTATATTATAAATAAATTACTTGAGAAACATTTTTAATAGAATCTAACTTTATATTATTTTAATATTTGGAAAACTTTTATGGGTTCCCCTCCCTGCTCCTATAAAAGGGCACCCATTATTCTCCATTGAAAACAAAAAAATATATATATTTTATCAGCCAAAATATTCCCATATCCCTTATTTGTATCTCTTCTCATAATATAGGTGACTCATTTTTGGTATAAGACCCTATTTAGTGGTGTTAAGGTGTTAATTAAAGGAGATTGTCTGAAAAAGAGGTATCATTTTAAATTAAATGTTTTTATTTTATTTCATATTCCAATTATTTAGAATATTAAATAGCCATTGTGAAATAATAAATATAGTATAATAATTATAATTTTATTTTATTATTTTATTATCATCACCTAAATACATCTCCACATTAAAATTTGAATAATATTATCGTTCGTGTGTGTGGTGAACTACTACCCCACGAACCAATATAATTCATTTTCTAACACCTCATCTCAAAACATATTATAATTATGGAATTAATTTTTATATATGTTATTAAATGAAATATTTAATGTTATGAGAATAAAATAAATTCTTTATGTTCTTACCTATCCATGCAAATAAAAATCGTAACACCCATCGTGCGCATGTGTGAACTGTCACATCCAGAAAGCGACGTGATTCTTTATTCATCACCGTATCACATGTATAATATATATAATAATATTTTAAGCAATAAAATTATATATTTAATGTTATTATAATTATATATATTTAATAATCTTTTAACCTTCTTTCCGAAATGATCATTGAAAAGTAAGAAACGTTACTCATGCGTACGTATGACATACCTTCTCCGTGATTATAACCCATTTCTTTCTTTAGAGTCATACTTAATGGTTTTATTTAAATATATAATTATTTTATAAAAATTATAATCATGTTTGGAATATTATTCAAGATATTATTTATTAATAACAACTTTAAATATTTACATTATACCAAAGAGATTCTGGACACAAATTCCGAATATTAATAAAACGTCTGACATGTGGTCAAAAAATTATGTAATGGTTATAACATGAAAATACATTATATAAAATGATTTATAGACATTTAAAGGATTCCTAGTAAAATAAATAATTATCCTATAATTATTATTTAGGATTAAAAATATTGTACCTGATGATTTGACTAAAGGTAAGGGTCGTCCTTTTACAACCCCTCATTTTAATATCATCTTCTAGCCTTTTTATATAATTAAACGGGGATTTTTTTGAATTATATGGATGAATGTATTTTCCCAATTTTATTCTATTTTAATATATATATTCATCCAATACACGTTTACTATTTTATTTTCATTTGATGTATATTTATTTATGATTATGTTTCGCTGTAAAAATGAAATGTTATTTGAAAGTGGAAAAGTTATTTTTTTCGTCACTCTTGTTTTTGGTGTTATCATTATGTTATAGATCCTTGAAATTAATTATATTTATTTTTGGTTTCATGATAAAATATGGTCTAGTGATCCAATGATATCCCTTCAATGGATTGGGTAATGAGATAATGTTAATCAGTAGGGTTTCTCCTAATAGATTAAGGGAATATATTATTGTGGGTATTCCAAATGTAACCATAAAGGTTAGTACCTATTTATCCATGATAGCTACTATAATTTTAGAGTGATATGGAATTTATGCCACATGTTAAATTTTTTATTTTTATTTCTATATAGTTTTAGAAGAATCATATTATTAAATGAGGTAAGCTAAATAGCTTATATTTCTAGATGAAATGTATAAATTTCTAAAAATATTTTCATACCTTTAATGTATTAATGAAGTAATGGATTATTTCATATATATATCATGTTCCATAATATGGTTTTTTACTCATCACATGTTTATAAAATGTTTTTCATAAGGTTAAATTATTGGAATTAGAAAGGGGGTAGTCAAGTTGAATGTTATGAATATTTCTCATAAAATAAATTCATGTTTTATTTTAAATGATTTATATTTTGGAAGAAATGGATACTATTTTAGTATTATCCATTTTTTAGGAATTTGAGATGTTATTTAAGAATTATTTCATAATTATTTAAAACTATAAACCTGAAAATATCCTCAAGGAGAAATATTGTAAAATATTGAAAAAAATAAATGTGTATGAAATGATTCAATTGAGGTCCTTATAGTTGGTATCAATGGTTTTTTTAGATAACTTTTGGTGTTAGAATATTTTGTAAAAAAATATCCATAAATTATTTTTTACATTATGATTAAGTTGAAATGTTATTTATTTTTTTTATTTACATATTTTTTCATCTATTACATGCCTATTTTCAATGGTATTCCTTAAAGGAAACATGGAAGCTATGCAGGGAAGGAATACTGAGGAAAACTTCATTCCAAATTAGTATCATGGGATGGTTAGAATCAGAACTGAATAATATGTTATTGTGATGGATATTTAGACACATGATGTATATGGTTGTGGAATCCATGCAAGGGATCAACCAAAAAAACCATAGAGGAATATGTCGGTAGTGGAGAATTTTATGAGGAAACATCCTCCATATTTTAGTGGATATTATAAACCATTGCTACAAAAAGGGTGGATCAAATACCTTGAAATTATTTTAAATGTCATGTTATGTGTTGAAATTTTAAAGGTTAGGGTTTTTGTTTACCATTTTGAAGTTGAAGTTAATCAGTGGTGGTCGATAGTTAAGAATATTATGGATAATGGGGATATTCATGTATATATTGGGGTTAAATAAATAATATTTTCACGGAGTAGTACTTTCCTATGGTGGATTGAATTAGGATGGAAAAAATTCATTCAATTGAGTTAGCTAGAGGATTCATTGGTTGCATATAATGAAAATTTATCTTAACTAACAAGGAATTCTCATAATATCATCCAGGGTCTTAGTAGTAAAATGAATCATTTTTACTCTGAATTGAAACCAAAATATAGAACGTAATTTTATTCCCATTAATTACCAAGTTACAAAAAAAAATTCTTGATGTTTGTAGAAGGTTTAATTGGAGTTTTTAGATGATCATGTGTCATTTAAAAACTAGTATAAAAAGTTGTCAATATACATTGAAAAAGTAATGAATTTATCCATGAAGATTGATGGTAGGAATATTAAGTTTATAGTTTGTGAGATTTGTGGTAAAAAAACAATGGGGAATGACTTTTGAATTCTAGTATGTAATATTGATGTGAAAAAATGGGTATTATGTCTCATAACTACTATATAAAATATCATGGTAGTGGTAATACAAATTCTGACTTACAGTCAGAGAAAAATTTAAATACAAGGAGAGGGATCATTACGCAAATGAGTCTCTGGAGAGGAACATAATTAATGGGAAACAACCAATCTATAAGTAAATATGTGTTGTGAAATCCTTTATGACAACTTCATCAGATGTTGGGAAATCAAATGTTGTGCTATTAGGTACATTATTTATTCATATTATGCCAATGAGTTGATTGATTCCGGGTCTACATATTTTTTCATTTCTGAGAAATATTAGAAATTTTACCTTTATAAGTGAATCCTAAAAATATGGTGAAACACCTAGGGGAAATATTACCAAATAAAAAATTATATGATTCTTCTTATCATTCTCTATTGAAATAATTTACCTTGAAAATATTTTATTTTTCCTCTAGTGAAGTTTTATGTTATCTTGGGTATAGGTTGGATTTCAGTTTTCCATGCTACAATAGTCTATATAGCTAAAAAAAATCCGAATGAGTTTTAATCTATGTACATGAATGAATCCATACCATTGATACCATATTAGAAATCTGATAAAGTATTAAAATAGGGAAATTAATGTTATCAAGAACACATTATTGAAAACATTAGAACTCTTCCTATTAAAGATGTTTTAGTGGTAAATGATTATCTTAACATTTTAACTGATGAGTATAATCGTATTATATCTGATCACGAATTTTAATTTAATATTGACATAGTTCCTAATGCTAAACCAATTTCAAAACACCTTACCAAATGTCTCGAACATCAATAATTAAAAAATCAGTTGCATGAGTTATTAAATATTGTCTTATCTCAACCAAACACTTCCCCATGGAGTGATCACGACTTGTTTGTTAAAAATAAAGATGACTCAATTATAATTTTCATTGATTATAGATCCATGAATAACCTTACCATTAAAAACAAATAATCATTTTCCTCATTTCAATGATCTTTTTTATTATCTATAAGGAGAAAAATATTTTTTGTAGGTTGAATTGAAATTGAAGTACCATCAGTTGAATGTCAAAGAACAATACATTCTAAATAATGTATTCCAGTGTATGAATTAAAATTATGAATTTGTAGTTATGATTATTGGGATAACTAATGCACATTTTGTATTAATGGATCTAATGAAAAAAAATATTTCATGAGATATTGGATAAGTGTGTTGTGTTTATTGACGGAATTTTGATATATTCTTAAATTTAATTTGAGCATGAAAACCATAAAATATTTTTTAGAAAACCATAAAGGAATAAAAAATGTATAGTTTGTTTTGAAAGTGTGAATTTTGTTTGCAACAAATTCCATTATAGATTTACTTTGTTTCTAAATATGGCATAATAGTTGATCGTGCCAAAATAAAAATTGTTGAAGAATGACCAAGAACCACACATATAAGTGATATTTGTAGTTTTTGTTTATTACTAGGCTATTATTGAAGGTTTATTGTAATTTTTTCATGGTAATATATACCACTAACTATGTTAAATATAAATGGATTTACTTTCATCTTGACAAAATAATGTGAGGATTATTTTCATGAATTTAAAAGATTATTGATGAAAACAAGTATTCTAACCATACCTTCTAGAAATTTGGAATTTCACTTCAATAGTGATGCTTCATTGAAAGGATATGGTTTTATCCCAATGTAGTATGATAAGGTAGTTTTTTATTCTTAATTTCAATTGAAACCTCATTAGAAAAATTACCATAAACATGATTTGAAATTAACTGCTATTTTTTCATTAAAAAAATTATGGAAAATTCGGATGACTAAAATTTGATATATATATATATATATATATATTGATCATGAATTTTTTGAAGAATATATTCACTCATAAATAATTGAAAATGATATAAAGAATATGGATAGAAAAAATTGAGGATTATGATTGCATGATTCATTACCATCCTGGAAAAGAAAATAATGTGTCTAATTATTTGGGTTTCAACTATAATTCAAAATTTAACATATTATATTACGAATCATACAGATTGGTAAATCTATTGATGAATTTTAGATTGGAAGTTTATAGCATAGAAAATTCCTAAGTATTGTGTCAAGTGTCAGTGTAGTCATCTCCATACAAAAGTATTAATCAAGTATAGAAGGAATACCATGAGTTACTGAAAAAGATATAATTGGTATATAATGGTAATTTTCTTAAATTAAACATTGATAATGAATGTGATTTGTTATTTGGGAAGAGATTATGTTTTCTTTTAGACCAAATGTTGATGAATGAGTGGTTATATAAGGCATTGAGTTCTCTATTTTCAGTCCATCGTTGTAGCATTATCATATAAGAATACCTTCACGATTATTGTTACTGGATTGGAAAGAAAATAGATATTTATGACTTTACCACGATGTTTTTGAGTTTTATACATTTTAATGTAGAGGGAATGTTACCAAAGGGGATGTTTCATCCTTTTTCCGGTGCTAGAGTGGAAATGGGAAAATATATCTATGGATCTCATAGTGGGATTACCAAATAAGTATCAAGGTAACAATGTGATTGGGTTATTGTTGATCAACTAACCAAATATTCTAATTTTCTTCTTATTCAAGACACTATATCTCCAGATCAACTTTTATGGTTGGATCCTAAAGTGATAGTTAAGTTACGTGGACTACCTCTCCACATTGTATCTAATTATGATCACAATTTGAATTATATCTTTTGGAAATTATTTTAGAATCCATTTGGAACTGAATTAAGTTTAATAACAACCATTCATCATGAGTCTCATGGATAGTCATAGTGGACATTTTATACCATAGAGGATATGGAATGTGGTTGTCCAACAGATTACCAGGGATGTTTAGATCATTATCATTCTTTGATTTAGTTTTTATATAATAACAATCTTCATTCAAGTATACATACGAATCCATTTGAGGTGTTATATGTAATTTGGTGTCGAACTCCATCATTTTGGGATTATTTTGTGGAAAGGAAGTTATTGAGACCAGGATTGGTAGATGAAATAGATGAGAAAGTTCATTTGATTTAGCGACACCTAAGTAAATCTCAAAGATAGAAAAAATGGAAACGTTGATGAAAAGAGGATGTATTTTTCATTCGAGGTAGGAAATCATTTATTTTTCAAAGATTCTCTATGGAAACTTGTGGTGAATTTTGGTTAAAAAGGGGTGTTGGGACAATAGATCATTGGACAAATCATATAGTTTAAGATGCAATATGGGAATTTGATAATTCTATGAGTGAAAAATGTCCCCACTTATTTAATAACAAAATATAATTGCAAGGAAACAACTTCCAAAAGAGGTAAAAATGTAACAACCATGATAATGATCGAATAATTATTTTTCATATTTCTTAGTATTTATGAATTATATAATTATTAGAAGAGACTATATGTTCGATAGCGTACATGATACACCACCTCGAGCATAAATGAACACCTAAATATTATTATTATTTAATATGGTATTTTTCACCGACCAATTATAATGTTAGGTATGAGCATTATAAACTAAATTAATCAAATATTTTCTATACTAGTTTATACAATTCAGTTAACAATTTATTATTAATTAATGTAAAACCCTTTTTCAAATTAAGGTATTTTTCAAAAAAAAGTCCACAAGTGTGTTCTATAACAATAAAAAATCACACATTTTGGATTATATTAATTTTAATTATATATAATATATTCAAAATATTATTTCACATCAATCTTATTTATTTTCAAGACATTACATGAGAACAAATCAAAATTTAAATAATAAAAGAATTTTTCTAAAATGGTAATTTCGCTACCATTTGATGGAACATTTATTTTAAATCTAGTTTTAGCCACATTTATAACTTCTTTTTGAAAAAAAAATAAAATTCTTATTTAGTTCTGGGATATCTAAATATATTTTGGGTTATTTATTGATATTTTTCTTATAAGATTCCTATTTTGATGAATATTAATGAAAAAAATCATTTATAAGTGAAAACTAATTTTTCATAAATTTTTTTATAATGATTGATTTTATATTTAAATTAGTTAAGAGTATAATTAGTTCATGATTTTATCACTTTGTCAAATTTATATATTTTGACTCATTTTCACATTAAAATCGGATATAAAAACATTTTTCACTATTGAAAATGTTTTACATTAAAAACATGTTTTCTCATACCTTCAACAAGATTAATTTTTTAATAATATCAAAATTTTATCTTTTTTGAAATAATAAAAAATTTATTACATATTTTTAAACAATATTCCCAAATTATTTTTCTATATAATTTTTATTTTTGGAAATTAGAATAGTATATTTTGTAATTATTTATTAACATGGGTAAAGGTAAATCATGTAATTAAATGTAAAAAAAATATTATAAATATTATCCAATTAACATAATAATTGTCAAAATATCATTGTATGATTGTTAATAGACTAATATAATCATAATTATGAAATTATAACCATCTTAAGACACATGGACGAGAGTAATGAATTTATAATATTATATTTAAATGAAAATTCAATTTTGTCTAAATTTTGTTATTAACAAGTGAAATATTTTTAGATTGTGGTTGCATAGGAGAAATAGTAGACTATAAATATTATTTTGAAAAAAATGATTATATTCAACATCATAATTTAGTATTCATTTTTTGGAAATAAATAAATTAATTAAAGGCTTGTACAATAATGATTGTGTAATTGCTCGGTTAATGAAAATATCAAATAAATTATATTAAAAATAATAAAATAAATTTAATTATAGAAGATTAATGTATTAAAATAATTATTTATATTCATTTATAATTTATGTGAAGTTAAATAGGTATTGGTTCTAATTTTAATTATTATATGATATTTTAAAAAATTCAATCAATGACTTGTGTCAAACATGACATTATTGATATTTTGTTTTAAATAATATGTTATTACATGATATAAAATTTATTAAAATAAAAAATTAGGCTGAATAATTCAGATAACTCATTTTATTTCATAAATTAATGATTTATTGGTAATTTGGAATTTAATAGTAATTATGCCATCCCTCAAAATGTAAATTACATGATACCCTCGTAAGAGATAAAAGGGTTTAAACAAAAATATACAGATAAAAAAATAATCAAAACATGTCTACTTTTTTTTAAAATCCAACATCATCTAATATTTAAAATAATTTATTTTTCCCCATTTTTTAATGAAAATATTTTATATTAATTTAATATTTTGAAAAATTCCATGGGTACATGTCCCCTATCATATAAAAGGGAAGCCATTCATCTCATTAAAATAATCATAAAACCCATTTTTTAGCCAATATCTACCCATAACAATTCCTATAATATATTTCCAAAATCTAGAGGCCTTATTATATGAGTAACACAATCCTTAGAGGTTTTAATGTGTTAATCAAAGGATATTGTCAGAAAAAAAGATGTATCATTTTTAATTAAGTGTTTTTTATTTTGTTTCATCGTCAATATCCTCAAATTATTCTTCATGGAGAATAAAATAATAAATATAGTTTCCTAACTATAAATATATGTTATTATGTAATTATTATGACCTATATAAATCTCAACTTCAAAAAAATAGGGAAATAATTGTCATTTGTGTGTGTGACGAAGTACCTCCTCACAAACTGATATAATTTGTTTTCCATTACCATATCTAATAACTAGTTATAATTATGGAATCGATGTTTATATATGAAATAAATTAAATATATATCATTAGGAAAATATAATATATCTTTTAAATTCATATGTTTCTATGCATTGAAAAATTATAATGTCGTTCATGCGTACGTGTCAACTATCACCTCCATGAAGCGATTTGATATAATATTTATCACCAAATAACTTGTGTAATATAAATAATAATATTTAATGAAATAATATTATATATATGATATTATTATCATTCATTAATGTAAAAATTACATCAAAATTCTTTCTATAATGATCATTGAAAAATGGGAAACGTTACTCATGCGTACATACGACCTATCATCACCATGATTGTAACAAAGATAATTATTTTTAACCATCGTTAATGGTTTCATTTAAAAAAATAATTTATGAATAAAAATGATAATCATGTCATGAATACTATTCTAGAGATGATGGACTAATGAATACTTTGACCGTTGAGATCATACCAAAGGTATTTTGGAAACATGTACCAAATATTGACAATATGTCAGACATGAACATAAATAATTAAGTAATTGTTATAACATGATAATAGGTTATATAAAATAAATAATATATTTTTAAAAGGTTCAACAAAATTTATATAATTAAAATATTTTATTATTTAGGAAAGAATAATTTTACATGATGTGTCAGACTCAAGGTAAGGGACTTCCTTTTAAGAACCATCGTTTTCAATCATTTTCCTAATCTATTTTTCAAAAAAGTGTTAGAGAGTGTTTTTTAAAAATTATATGGAATGAATTGATTTTACCTTATTTTATTTAATATTATCCATATTCTTTTACATATTTATAATTTTATTTTGAAATATTTTGTTTTCATTTATGAGTGTACTTTGTAAAAATGAAATGTTATTCCAAAGATGAAATGTTATTTTTTTATTGATATTTATTTTAGGTCTTATGATTATTTGTAATCATTTCGGAGTGTGGTTTGTTCCATGATAAAATAATGGGCGATGATCCTATGATATCTCTCGGATTCATTGGATAATGAGATGTAGTTAATCAGTAGGGTTTCTCCATAGATATTACTGGAATATACTACCAAGGGTATTCGAAAAATAACCATAAATATTACTCCCCATGTAGCTATGAAATGTAAAACAAATGTAGAGTGTTTTGGAATTGATTCTCTAAGTTAACATTATAATTAATTTTTTATATAGTGTTTTATAATTACCTTTTAATTTCATGTGTTATGGTAAATAGATTACATTTTATGGGTGAAAACTATAAATTATTTAAAATATTTTCACAGGTTTAAAGTATTCATGAATTAATGGGTTCTTAATTCCTTTTTATATACCATAATGAGATTTCTGTGCACATACCATGTTTTAAAAAAATCCATAGGTTAAATATATTTGTAAGAAAATGTAGCATGTCATTTTGGTAGTAATGAATATTTTTCATGAAACAAAATAAATATTTTTAAAAGGTTTTATATTTTATATGAAATAGATAACATTTTATTAGTATCCACAATGTATGAATATGGGATGATATGTATGAATTATGACCAAAATATAAAAACCTATATACCTTAAAATATATTCAATGTTAATGAAATAAGATTCTTGAATAAAAAAAATAATATGAATTCTTTAAGGCTTGGTCTTTAGTCGGATAGAGGAAGAAGCGGGGATAAATCCACATTACCTCTTCCTACCTCTATGAAATAAATAATATATAAACAATCATACATGACCTCTATATCTAGTCATAATGTTGTGAAATATCTATATAGTGGCTATCCAAATTATTATTGGTGAAAGAAGTCAATTCTTAATCTCATCATCATTCATCCAAATACATGTCCAATATCAAGATTCTTTAGTTATAGGAACCTACTTCAATAAAGGGTATCCTTATGAGACTGTGTCATATAATGATGTAGGGAATGATCAAGATGAAATCCCATATTATTATGTATAATTAAGTACACTTGTGGTTACGGGAACATTGATAGCCACACCCCATCTTCCAAAGGTGATGGCTCAGGTATATCCATTGAGATAAAAATAAAATTTTTTATCACTATATATATATTATTTTCCCTTTTACAGATTATTTTTCTCACTAAAATATATAATATGAGGGAATTTATCTCCTCAACATTATAATACCACCCATACTTGGTAAATTATTGACACATTATCAAATAGTTGGATTGATGTACATCATCCACATTTTAAAAGAAATGTTTCCCCATATTTCATGTTAAGTTGAACCTCTGGCCTATAAAACTCTATATTTAGGATATTTTTCCATATTTATCTCATAATGGGATATTTGAGACAACTCTCCTCTCAATTTGAAGAATCGATGACTAAAGAACTAGTGGTGGAGAATCCTTATGGCATGCCAGAAGCTAGTAGTGGATTTCCATAGGTCGGTTTATCTCATCAAAATATCCCTACCACAATAATCAATAAAGTCATAATTTTTGGAGAATATCAAGACATGTCCCCTGTTTAGGTCATGATATATGTCGAATATGATCCATAAAAACTAAATATTGAGAAAAAATTGTGGATTACATCATTTTCATGAAAGGGGCCATCCACTATTGGGGATTCTCATATTGAACCAGTAGTGGATGTATCCCCAATTAAAGTTTCTAGAAATCCAATAGAAACAAGTGGGTGTCCACTTAATCATCCTTTAACCTCAACATCCCATATCTAATATATGTGTCACATATATAACCTATAGTATTTTTATCACAATTTTATGTAATAAATGAATTTAATATAATCCCCATGATATATAATTCCACATAATAATTTTATTATGTTGAATCGATAAAATAATAATATCCAATATATTGATTCAACTATGTAGGAAGAATCAATCAATCATCCATAAGAAAATGCACCCTAGAATAAATTTATAATGTCCTTATTTGGAAGCATATATAAAAACAAAGTATCTTGGAGAAAATCTATGAGGTAAAGGATGATGGAACATGGTATCCTCCTAAGTACCTACACATAGAAAGATACCTGATGACTAGATATAAAGACATATGTAACATAATCATAATCTAAGGTTATCTCACTAAAATATAAGACATGGGTTCATCCATGACGTGTTCACATGGATGAGAATAAATTGGTTGGATAACATGGCATATTACCAACATTGTAAAATTATTTTATTAAATTATAATATAGGAGATAAGTGAATAACGAAAAAGGAAATAAAAAATTATTACTTTGGAATGAATATCAGATTGTTCTGCATGGATTGAGAACCGTAAGATTAGCACTTTTTATATTATTCACAGAGCATATGAACAAATTTATTGTATGAACTTATGTTTCATTAATTTTTACCCATATCAAGTTACCTTTTAAGTATGGATTAAATTTTGATAGGTTCATATGGTGTATATTACTTTTATTGAGTCGTTTCTATGTCCAAACAATTTAAAAATCCTTGAATGTGGTAGACATAACTCAACAGACCATTACTTTTGCTAAGTCCTCACATTACTGGTTTTCACCTGGATAACTCTTATGAATTTTTCTCTTCAAACGCATAATAGTATTACAAATAGTTAAATTAATAAGTTTAGATATAGGTGTATATACTTTTAACTAGGGATCCCTTTGAGGGGCTTCAACATAGAGGGTACAATACCTCTTTGATGGTAAGATTACTATTATTCATTTTAGAATAATTTAGGTAGAATTTATGCACAAAATTCATTGATATCAAGATTTGGATTTCTATTTAGTAATAATGCTAAGATAAACTGATGTTAACGATTTGGCCAAAACCACGAACATGGATAGCCTTATGTATATGTGCATAGTATTTAGGTTAATGACACATAAACCACTGTGTCATTTTGAATAGGGTCAGTAGATAAAGGAAAAGTCTATGATCAATAATAAGATTTCAAATTCTTAATTTAAAATAGGTTATGATGTATTAACCTCCAATATTTAAGGATGTATACTCCATATGAATACATATGATAAGAAATTGTTAAATCCTAATTTTCAAAATTTGAATAGTAAATTTTGGGATGGATCTTGTTTGTGGGGTAAAAACATTATCCAAATTTGAGTGATGGGTTCTTCTGGGATGATTTCTATAGTGTATAGTCTTATTGTACATTAACCAGAAGATAACAAAATTTATATGTTATTCATTCCCAAATATAGAAGGAAAATTTCTACACAAGAAGGGTTTAAGAACACAATTTGATGATAAAATTATACTGGTGAATGGATATAACAAACAATTTTTTAAACATTATTTTCAGTGAGAAGGAAGAACATTTTCTGTATTCTCTTTCAAGACAAGTAGGTCCAACAAGTATAAAATATCATTTTATAGGTCCATATCTTTTTTAGCTGTTGTTAACATTCATCATCAGCTTATATTTTCTTCCTCTAACAAGAATATGAATTTTGTTTCCACTTCTATCTGTATGTTTTATTTTTTATGATATTTATTATATGTCTATTATTATTCTATAATTGATTAAAATTATGACTAGTGTCACCACGGACATAACCAAGGCCCTCACTACAAGTCGGTAGCATCTTGAATTTTGGGGAGGTGCATTGGATGTCTTCTGACCAACCTTCTCGGAGTACCGTTGAGTAGAATCTTGGTAGGGATGAAACAAAGTTGTACTAGAGAGATCTTTGCTTTTAGTAATTACTATTGTAATGACTCGTGTTTTGAACTGGACTTAAACCCAAAGAATTTCAAATTTTTAGATTACTGAAAGGGTTGTTTTTAAGACAGAGCTTTGAAACGGAATTCCGAGAGTTGGAACGCTTTGTTGTTTGGGTTTTGGGATTGGGATAAGGACCATGTAGTTTCCCTAGTGTCTCAACAGGTCTTATGAGCTTCGTTCACGAGAGAGAGATAGGTTTTTAAAATGCAAAGGAAGGCACATGGGCTACGCACGGTTTAACCAAATCATGAAGCCCTTTGGAGGAAAACTGTGAAAAATTATATAAAGACGTAGTGTCTTGCGCACGGGCTGCGCATGGTTTCCCAAACTACGCGCCTAGCCCAAGTGAGGGTTTCCCTTTGGGAATAGGGTTACCGCATGGTCATCACATGGTATGGCTAACCCTGCGGCCCAAGTCATGTGGTGCTCTATTTTAAATAATTTATTTAATTTTTAAATAAAAATGAAATTAAAGAAAAAACTAAAAATAAAATACTCACTCCCTCACTCCTCTCAGCCAGAACCCATGCGACGCACCCCCCTATTCTCCCATGTGATCCATGAGACACCCTCCATCCAGTCTCCTCTCGTTTGCAGATTTTCACCGGATTTCTACCGGTTTTTGGTACGAATCGTCATTGTAGGATTCTCTCTTATTTCTCCTCCTTTCTTCCAGCCATATTTTGGCCTATCCGTCGACACCTGGGATTCGACCGAACCCTAGGTACTAGGTTATTCTTGATTCTTGCTTTTCCATCATGCTAGGGTTGTGCCAGGGTTGTCTTGGAACCCTAGGGTTCGAGTTTAGGAATCTGCCACCGAAGGCGAGGCGGATACGAGCGGTTTTGGTTTCCGACATGGGTTCGAGGTAAGGGTTTGATATTCTGGTTGGTTCTGCATATCCCAAATTAGAATCTTTATGTGTTTTAAGGTTCGTTGGATTAATCTTGTAGTTCATTTATGTTTTGGAGTGGTTTCGAGTATCCAATGTCTAGGAGACTCGCCTGAGTGGGCATAGAGGTGTCCTTGCGTGTGTGTGAAGGTGCATATGCTCAGTGGGGGAGTAGCAGTAGTTCTTAGTTAGAAAGCGCCAATATCCTGGGTGGACGGATGGATCCACCTGTAGGTAGGGTCCCTCTTATTGCCCTTTAATTTAATGTAAAGTAGTAAAGAGTTATTTCTGCATGGTCTTAGTATTTGAATTCTGCAATTTTGTCTTGAATAAATGCTTTTGTGAAAACAGTGTGAATTGCAGGAATAAGATAAAAAGGGTTTCCTGCTAACTAAACTCATGATTTAATAATAAAACCCCTCAAAAAATGGTGCGATGTCTTCAAGATAGAAATTAGTGATCGACTATTTACGCTTTCCATCAAGATTTTTGTGGTGCCTTTTTGGTGCTTTGTATGTGAACATGCCTTGTTAAGACAAAGGGAATGAAATGGCTATGATACTCTTGTGTTAGGGTGAATATTCCATGTTTTGGAAAATTGAGTATGATGATAACTATAGTGGGATGACTTAAGACTAAATGACTTGTTACCTCTAGAAGGTATCAAAGGGTTATAGAATGATAAATGTATCCTTTATGATGAAATGGTGAAACTATAAAGGATCATACTTGGGTTGTACGACCATGCATTGGGTTAACATAATGAGCCCAGCTTATGTTAGTAAAATGAATATGTGAATATCTTGATTTAGATACTTAAGATGTGTTGCCATAAGTATGAACATGAATGTATTCTCTTTTGTGTATGTGGTATGATTCATTGAATTCTTATGAGGTAATACCATAAGCAGTAAACTATAGACATGTTTTTATTGTGAGTGCACACATGCTGATGCCACATAATGAATGATAATAAAGGTGAGTGCATGATGAGGCCACCTAGTGACAGATGCGTGGTTGCATGGGATGAATTTATACCTCATGCCATTGTGAAAATACATGTCTATAAGGGAGGAATCATTACCCCTTTATAGTTGACATCTGTTGATGATTATATGTCTAGAAGGGAGGCATTCTTACCCATTTCCAGTTGACTTCTGTTGATGATTACATGTCTGGATGGGAGGCAGTTATACCCCATGCCAATATTATGAATGTGACTTATGGGAAGCATTTATACCCCATACTGATAGAATGAATGTGATGGAAGGGAGGCATTCTTACCCCTTGACAGTTGACTTATAGGGGCGAGAGGCATTCTTACCTCATGCTCGTTAATCTCGATTGATGGAAGGGTGACATTATTTCCCCTTTCCAGTTGACTCATATGGACAAGAGGCATTCGTTCCTCGTGACCTCTAATCATGATTAATGGGTGGGAGGCATTCTTACCCCACCCCGTCTGTGATCTAAATGTATTTATGTATGTACGTGGTGACATGATCATGTTACCTTACCAAAAACGAGTTGAAGCTGGTATAGCCGTTAGGAGTCCCTTGGGAACCTGTACAAGTGTCTTTTAATTATGTAATCCTGCTTACTTGTTTCTCCATACCTTCTCACTATTTAATTATTATACACTATGTGGATTGGGTTAGATACCGGTGGTGCCGACCTACTGAGATTTATATCTCTCACCGTACTCAGGCCGCCATTGCACTGGGGTACCCGTATAGACCTTCTTTCTTGCAGAACCTTGGTTGTGTGTTGTGATGTTTGTACCTGAGGAGTTAGGAGAAAATTACCAAGCGAGAGCTTAGGATTCTCAGGAGGTTCGTCTTCGGGCATTGAAACCTTTTCTTTTTGTATTTTTTGTAAAGCATGTTGTAATGTTTCCTGCTTTCATAAATATATCGTCATATGTACATGCATGCATGGTAAAATGGTGTTTGCCACTTTTTATAAAAGGGTCATTACCTCTCTTTTTCTTCTAACATTAAATTGTTTACAACTTCCTCTATTGAATGGTATTTACTCTGATAATACTGATGTGTTACTCTGATATAAGGGTATAGTCTCCCTAATATCACCTCCTGATGCCCTCGCTACTAGTCGGTAGCCTCTAGCGTACAGGGAGACACGCTTGAGGCCATGTGTCCTACCGGTATGGCCACTGGTTTGATGGTAAGTTGGGCAAGGACGTTACAAAGTGGTATCAGAGGTGTTTCTTTTCTTTTTCCTTACTGTTCTGGGTTAGTAGACATAAGATTATTAATGTTTCAGTGCTTGGCTAATAGCCATGCTTGGGATTGATCACCCCTCGTATGGGAAATGACCAAGTGGCCAGGGCTAGGAACTGTTGTTCATGTTTTTTTCTATTACAGTTGATATGATTTCACCTTGAGTGACTGTTGTATTTTCTTCTGCTTATGGTTTATGAAATTCCTTGAATTTTACCCTTGGCCTGATATGTAATGAAAGCTGCATTCCATGCATCATATTAGGCACATAAGAATTAACATGTCATGCATGTGCCATGCCATAAAGTTGCAACTTAGCTTTCCATTATAATATGCTTATGTGATTATATGCCATGCTTATGTGTTATAACATTCTTCTATGATATAACATGTTTTGTGTTTATGGCTTATGATGGCATATATTTCTTTGGTTCTACCTAGCTGGTGAATGAACGGGAAGCAATTTTCGATCGTATGGTGTTTGGGCGCCATACAATTGGGAAGGTGTAACTTGTATATTAAAACCATTATGAGCATGAGATAAATTCATTTGTAGGTCTATTGATGAAAAATTTAAGGTGTGGAAATTATAATGCTAAAGTAAATTTGTTTCGATTAAAAAGGTGATACAAATTCCAATTATTAAAGTGTATGGGTGCTTTATAGGTTTGTAGATCACCACCCATATACTTGGTATGTTTCATGTGAGCATGTTAAACTCTAGGTTGTAATCTGGTTTTGATAAAAAGGGCAGTCAATTTTCAATCCATGAAGTGTATGAGCACTTCATGAATCGGGAAATTTCAACCCATATTCGATGTAAAGGATTGTTGTATTGTGAAATGATTTAATGGAAAATTTTTCCAAATTTCGAAATTGAAAGGTTTTGGAAAACAGTTAAATGTGCAACTGGACCCAAGTAGGTCAGTTGAAAAGTGTTTTATGAGATAACCCAGTTTTGGGTGTTGGAGAAAAAATTGACCAATTGCTTTGCGGTTGCTTTTTGAAGAACCCATAATGGATAAAATGGGACCCCTATAGGTCACCCTTTTGTTTAAATGGTGTTGTTTTTCTGAATTGATAGATAAAGAGAGGATTTCTGTGAATGTTTGATGTTCTTAAAAGGATGTTTTTGGGAAACTTGCATGTTTTCTTGATGCATGTATCGAGTTTTTAAATGGTTAGAGTTTAAATGGGGTAAAATGTTAAGGGCTTTGTAATGGAAATCGTGGTGGTGCGTTGAAACCCTGGTGTGTGTGGTAGTTTTGAGTTTCTCTTTGAGTTGCCTTGGAATGGGACCATAGGTGTTTCACGTGGTCATTTTTTCCCTAGCGGTGTTTTGAAAATTGGAATTTGAGCAAACCGACTTATTTGGCATGACCCATCATTAGGTTTGACGTTTGATCTTCGTAAGGGGCTAGCATGTGGCTGGTAGAACCTTTAGCGTTTTAATGACTTCCTTGTATTGTGAGTTTTTTGATGTGGCGTGTCATTTGGCTTCCATTGTCCCTTGTTGGACTCTTTTTTTTCAAATTACACCCTTGTTCAGATGGGTGGTCATTGGGTTTTGACTTTTGTTGTGTCTTTGGGTCATCTCCTGAGTAGAGTGGCCCGACGTTAAATTATTGTTTCATCCCAATGTTCGGGATGGATTTCCAATGAATCATGTGTTTTTACAAGCTGTTTTCCTTTTTTCGGATCTTATTTGTTTGTTTGGTGATGTGATTGTGGCGGAGGAGCGTCACACGATCATTTTCGGTGTTTGTGTACTAGCGCTCTTGTGCTCTTCTGTGTTATAACCTTTCCCTTCGGTGACTAGAACACTCCTAAGGATGGTAGTGTGTCGCGTTGAATCTGGTAAAATTTTTCATTTCAGATTGAATGGATGCTTTGTGGAATTCCTTTGTAAATGGGTTGTTCATGTCCGAATGCCTTGAGGCATGTGAGTTTAAAATGTGTGGATGTGTCGGCAGGTGCAGCTGAGTTCTATCCATGAAGTCGTCCATTTGAGGTTTGACTGTTCTTCCTTCCAGTAGTTTGGTATTGTTAACTGGAATCCATTCAAACCTCTTAGTGTATTCTGCTTAGTGATGAACATGTCCTCTATCTTTTCCAAAGCCAAAATGCACTATGATAGCATCGTCCTTATCCGCGCTAATGATTTTAAGCTGTTGGGCTTGATCAGATGGTTCTCTTTCGGCGTTTCAAGCGAGATGCGTGGTTTCATTTATGGTTTGATTTTGGAAACGTCAATGGATGTCGGGTGTAGGCTTTGGTGAACATTTTTGTGCAAAACATAGGTTTCTTGGAGAAAGTCATTTTCGTTCTGTTTGAAATATGTCAGCCATTTAGGCCGAGTGTTCTTGTAAATAGTTAGCCAGAGATGTCTTGACTCGGGGTTCTTGTTTAATGCCTGATATCGGTGACATACCATTCTCTGGCACGTCGTCAGGTAGAGGAGAGTGTGGTTTGTGTCGGCCAGTGCCTAATTTGAGAAACCAGCTCGACATAGGCCTTGAGGTCGATGGGGAATCGACTGTTTGATCTGTTTCAAATCACGATAGAAGCGACGTGGGAACACTGGGGCATGCTTTGAAAGTTAATTCCAACTGTGGTCTGATCCGTAGTTTGGAGTTTGTTGTTGAACTTCAAAAATCTAAGGTGGGAAGTACCTATGGATGGATGTTTGGAAATATGATGACGAGATCATGTCTCTGGGTAGATGGGCTCAGGAAGAGCCTTCTTGGTGTTTCGTTTGGGAAACGAGTGTCGGCTCGAGTTTTGTTAGCTTAAGAGCCGTAGGGATTAATTAATGCTTAAGGGTGTGCTGGACGTTTTTGAACGCAACAGGATCGTTTTAATGGGGATTCACGACCATTGTAGGTTGGTTGATGTGTACGTTGTTCCCGAAGGCTTCTCGGGGATGAGAAGTTCTAAGGTGGGAAGGTTATAATGAACCGCGTTTTGAACCAGACTAAAACCTGAAGGAATTTCAACTTTTTCAATTACTTAACGTGTCGTTTTTAAGACTGAGCTTTAGAACAAAATTATGAGAGTTGGAACACTTTGTGTGTTGGTTTTGGGCTTGGGAGAAGGACCTAAAAATTTCCCTAGTGTCTCGACAGGACTCAGGAGCTTCGATCCTGAGAGAGAGGCTGGTTTTTAAAAGGTAGAGGAAGGCGCATGGGCTAAGAAACGTTTGACCAAACAGTGCGGCCCATTGCAGGCACACCGTGCGGCCTTATTTAAAGAGGCAGTGGCTTGCGCACGAGTAGCACACAACTTTCCAACCTGTGCGCCTTTCCCATGAGAGGGTTTCCCTTTGGGAAGAGGGGTATCGCACGGTCTGCACATGGATTGGCTAACAATGCGGCCCAAACCATGCAATGCTTTGTTTTAAATAATTTCATTAATTTAAAAATAAAAGTGAAATAAAAGAAAAACCAAAAAATAAAATACTCACTCCCTCACTCCTCTCGGTAAGAACCCATGTGATGCACCCCCCTCTTCACCCATGTGAGACACGCGACACCCTCCATCCGGCCTCCTCTTGTTTGCTGATTTTCACCATATTTCTACCGTTTTTTGGTTCGAATTATCATGGTAAGCTTCTCTCTCGTTTCTCCTCCTTCCAGCCATATTTCCACGTATCCATCGACCCGTGCAATTTTTCCGAACCCAAGGTATTGGGGGTTTCTTGATTATTGTTTTCCCTTCATGCTAGGGTTGTTCCAAGGTTGTCTTAGGATCCTTGGGTTTGATTTTGGTCATTCTTCACCAAAGACGAGGCGGATACGGGTGGTTTTGGTTTCTAGTTTGGCTTCACGGTAATGGTTTGTTATTCCGGTTGGTTTCGCATATCCCAAATTAGTATCTTTATGTGTTTTAAGGTTCTTTGGATTAATCATGTAGTGAGTTGATGTTTTAGTGTGGTTTCGAGTCGCCAAAGTCGAGTTGACTCCCCAGCATGGGCATAGAGGTTTCCTTTCATGTGTGTGAAGGTGAAAATGCTCAGTGGGGGAGTAGGAGTGACTTTTAGTTAGAAAGCACCAAGAGCCTGAGTGGATGGATGGATCCACCTGGGGGTAGGGTCCCTCTCCTTTCCCTTTAATTTAATTTATATTAATGATTTGTTTCTACATGGTATTAGTATTTAATTTTGTAGGTTATTCTTGAATAAATGCTTCTATGAAAAAAGTGTGAATTATCGGAATAAGATAAAAATGGTTTCCAACTAACTAAACTTATGATTTAAAAATAAAACCACTCAAACAATGGTGTGCTATCTTCAAGATAAAATGTAGTGATAGACATTTTATGCTTTCCTGATAGATTGTTGTGGTTCCTCTTTAGTGCTTTGTATGTGAACTTTCTTTGTTGAGACAAAGGGAATTAAATAGTTGTGACACTTTTGTGTTTTGGTCAATTTTTCATGTTTAAAAAAATTGGGTATGATGATAACCATAGTGGGACGACTTAAGAATAATTGACTTGTTACCTCTAGAAGGTATCAAAGGGTTAAAGAATGATAAATTTAACCTTTAAGATGAAATGTTGAAACTAGGATGGAGCATACGTGGGTGGTATGACCACGCCTTGGGATAACGTTATGAGCACGATATATGTTAGTAAAATGAATATGTGAATATCTTGATTTAGATACTTAATATGGGTTTCCTTAAGTATGATCATGAATGTGTTTGCTTATGTTTATGTGGTATGATTATTTGAATGCTTATGAGGTAATGCCAAAAGAAGTGTACTATAGACATGTTTCTATTGTGAGTGCGCACATGTCGATGCCACATAATGAATGATAATAATGGTGAGTGTATGTTGAGGCCACCTAGTGACAGATACGTGATTGGATGGGGGCACTTATACCCCATGCCAGTCTGACAATACAAGTCTGGAAGGGAGGCATTCTTACCCCTTGCCAGCTAACTTCTGTTGATGATTACATGTCTGTAAGAGAGGCATTCTTACCCCTTGCCAGTTGACTTCTGTTCATGATTACATGTCTGGATGGGAGGAAGTTATACCCCATCCCAGTGTTATGAATGTGACAGATGGGAAGCAGTTATAACCCATACTGGTTGAATGAATGTAACGGAAGGGAGGCATTCTTACCCCTTTCCGGTTGACTTATAGGGACAAGAGGCATTCTTACCTCGTGCCCGCTAATATCAATTTATGGAAGGGATGCTTTCATACCCCATTCCATTTGACTCATAGGGATGAGATTCATTTTTCTACATGCATTGAATTTAGTGCTTGTGGTTGTTATTTTTTTATGGTTTTCTTAGTGGTGTTATGATAATAAAAATGATCAAATTATTAGTTTAATTGAAAAATAATTCCATATTAGTTGGTTTGATTATTGAACGTCACAATAGCTCATCTGATCAAACTACGTCCCTGGGATATTACACCCATTGTCTGTTTTGAATGACATGGTGTTGTTAGTTGATGTACCAAGTTGAATTTATTATATGTATGGGACCTTGTGAATTGGAATTGGTGATGAAATAAATTGGTTCATGATTACAATAACAAATTAAATGAGACTAAATTTATGTTGATTAAAATGAACATGATCAATAAAAATCTAATGGTATTATATATGTGCGACCTTAGCCTAACCTGGAATAGTAGTGGTTAGTAGGCAGTGCCTCATAGGTTTTATTCTATGACTTTTTCTTATCACCTGAACCAGGTTCCTGAAGTTGGAAGAGGAGTGTGCATTTATATTGGGATAGCTTAGTGATTTTACAGTCTTTTTCATTCCCTGTTTGTTATAATTCATATATGAGGCATGAGATTGTAATTTGAAGACCAATGAGACCATTAAAACCTCATCCAATATTCCAGGAAAGTGTTGATGATCATACTCATGAGGTGGTGGGCCATAAAACACCCATGATACTTATTATAGATCCACTGGTGGAATATTCTCCTTCAAGCCTTCCACTAGGCATTGATGAAAAATTATAGGTCAACATCCATCACATTACGCAATGAGTTCAGGGTGCACCTAGTCATGATCCTTCTATGGAAGAGATGGTTTAAGGAATATTGATAGTTTCGTCCTGATACCTTCTCAGGGTATGGAAGACGTTGGGCTGCAGAATGATGGTTGGAGGTTATGGATTTAATATTTATTCAAATCTAGATGCCTCTGGAGAGGAGGGTTAGGCTTGTGACTTACATGATATGTGATTTCATGATGCATTGGTGGGACCTTCTTACTCAAGTTGTTTGGAACCAGGGTTTAGTCTCAGTTTACTTCCTAAATCCTTATCGTAAATCTTCTTTCCTCTGAACCTCAAAATTGATCATGGTTGGGAATTCATTCACCCTGATCTAGGTGACATGTTTGGGATGTAACACACATCTCTATTCACTGAATTCGAGTGTTTTTCACTTACCCTAACTACTGATGACCTGACTACTATGATGTTCTTTGAGTATGGGATTGCTTATTCCATACACTCAGAGTTGAAGTTCCATTAGATGACCACCATTACAGATATTCTAAATTAGGCCCTCATCACTGATTATAACCCGATGGGGTTTAGTGACGTCCATCATAGGTGTTAGGGTTCTAGGATGACTATTAATTGATTATATAGTGGAAATAAGCAATGATCTTGAGGTAAATTATTTTGTAGTTCCATCCATGTGGAACACACCTATGGACTTGTGGTTTGTCATTAATGTGGTAGTACAGGTCACAAAATTCCCCAGTGTATGAGGAACCCAATCGAGTTCTGGGATTAAATAAGAATAGTTCACCTCTAGTGTTTTTGATGATATTTTCCACCATTTCTATTTGAATAGGGTTATTCACTAGGACCAATTTCAGGTGTAGGGTCATTTAATCCTCATCAAGAAGAAAGATATTGTTCTATAGGCATTTTTAGTTGTGATGATGGTTGAGGCTGAGCCTGTTAGGATTCAGAGTTCCACCATCACCAGAGTGGGATTGCATAACCTAATCATGTTGCCTATTAGGGACATAGTTCCGGACATATGTAAGGAGTGCAGGCTATGCTATATAAGATGATTCCATAGACCTATATAGTTAGACGTACTATTATAGTATCCTCTACTATAATATCACCCTTATCTGATATAGTTTAATCCGAATAATTTCTATCTGATGCAACTATTGGAAGACTTGTCTTGGTGATAGAGTACTCAAGTTGTGTTATTACCCTCTAAGAGTCATTAAGAGATCAAGAAGGGGGCATAAACCAGTGAAATCAGTTCCTCTTAAGATAGGTAGGTACCAATTTTTGTGGAGTTTCATCATCCTTAAGATGACAGGTTTCAACATCATTCTCAGTATAGAATTGATTATGCCTTCTCAATTCCCGGTAGATTTCTATCACCACCATGTATATTTTACACCCTTAGAGGGAAAAACATATATCCATAAGGGTGAAAGGGATCCTCAGTATTATTGATCTAGACTCATGGGTATTATGCTAGGTTTGATGAGAGCTCATATGGCCAGAATCATTATGAATGATCATGGGATGCAGTTAGTAGAATTACAACCTTTTGTAAAATGTTTCAGTGATGTATTCCTTGAGAATTTATCCATGTTACCTCTTAAGAGCGAGAAAAAGTTCACTATAGAGATAGTTACAGGTATGTCACCAGTGTCCATTAACCTTTATAATATGTCTCATAAAAAGCTTCAGGATCTCAAAAGGAATCTTTAAGACATATTGGTTAAGGTTTTTATCTTACTCGGTGCATCACCTAGGTTTTTACCAATTAGATTCTTAAAGAATCTAGATGTACCCCTATATTGTGTGTGTATTACTTTCGACTAAACTATCTTGAGGTGAATAATCTGTAACTATCTCCTCAGATAAGTGACATCTTCAAAAATATTTTAAGAGTGACTATTTTCTCCAACATTGATTTGAGGTTTGGCTATGTAAGGTTTTCGTGAGGCCATCAGATTTACCATGTATATAATTATGACATATTTACATCTTGTATGATTATCTGGTTATTTCATTATGTATAATAAATGAACGGAAAGTATTTATATTTCTATTGAATTGTGGTTTCCTCCAATATTTGGATTCTGTTGTTGTAGTATTCACAAACAATATCATAGTGTATTCATGTAGTTTAAAACCCCATTCAAATAATATTTAGATCGTTCTATATACACAAAGAATGAAACAGTTATTTGAAAATATTAGTAAATAGGACTTTTGAATCAACAATTTTTATTTAATGTGGAATATCATATCTGAAGCAAGCATGTCGGTTGACCTAGAGAAGGTGAGCTCCATGGTTTTATAAGAGAATCACAAAAAAAAATTAATATATGAATCTTTTTAAGGATAAATATCTAATACCATAAATTCATCATGGAATTCCCAAGACAGTAGTGCTACTTATAGGATGAATCATGATGGTTGTAAAAATTTACTGTATAGAAGCATGTGATACATCTGTTCTGGTGGAAACGAGAATACTCACTTCATCTCTAATACTATTTATTCCATTGCTGGGAAGGAGATAAAATATTTTTTTTATGCATTATCAATTGGACTTGGTGCATTTATGATGTACGATGATAAATTTTTTTCATATGTATCCCACCACTAAAGGCCCCATGAGTGGAGCTATCCTACACACAACAACATGAAATAATTATTGTTTCATTATATTCACTATTGGAGGAACTACATTATTGGTGTGAGTTTTTTTACATGGATAAAAAGTTTCATAAATACATCTCCAATAACCCATACATGAATATGATGCATTGCAAGTGGGTGGAATACCTGCAATATTTTTACATTGATCATTCTTACACAATCAGAAAGGGAAATGTCATAGGGGATTACTTATGATGAAAGACAAATACAAAGGCCATCAAAGAGGCCAGTTGTAGGTGGAAGTTGATGGATATGTTTTTGATGATACATATATATGTTCATGAGAAACATTAGAAAAAAGTCGTAGGAACCCTATCAGTGACATCCTCTCTACATTAATGGGTTTGGATGAGGTTGTTATCCAATTCAGACTACCTTTTTTAGGGATACCCATCAAGATAGAACCCACTTCCTCGTGGGGTTGTGGATGGTAGTGATACTTTTCATAATGTGGGTGGGTATGGGTGGGATTAAATATATAAGAAGAGATGATATGAGAATATCATTCCTTTTCATGGGCGGTTCATCAATGGTTTACGAAGAATTATATAGATATTCATCTTCAGTATTGGTGGCCAGTTATGAAGAGGTAAATAAAAAAATTCCCCACTCCGTGCTCCACCTGTCAGTAGGTGAAGGTTGATCTCTAGTGACCATATTTACACTTTTAGAATATATCTATTCCTATATTGAAATTTAATGACCACACCATGGATTTCAGTGTTGGATTTTCAAGATCCCGTAAATGTAGCGATTCTGTATGGGTGTTCATTGATAGTTCGACCAAGGTCATACATGTTATATCGATCTAGGATAGCATCTAAATTGATGAGTTGGGAAGTCTTTAAATCTAGGAGATAGTGTAACATCTTTGGATTATCCATTTTATCATATTGGACTATGATAAAATCGTTACATCACAGTTATAGAAAGGGTTGAAAAAGGAAATCGGTTAAAAAGTGTACTTGGGTAATGATTTTTACCCTCAGACCGAAGGTCAGTCCAAGTGGATGATTTAGATGATAGTGGATATTCTATGGTCATGTATCCTTGATTTTTGAGGTTTGTGTGAATATAATATCCCTCTATTTGATTTTTCCTTAAACAATTGTTTTCTGGAAATGATTAAGATTGATCTTCATGAGTACCTCAATGGTAGACCATTCTTCTCACCTCTATCTTGGTTAGAGATAAGTGAGGAATCCCTAGTGGGTCCTTGTCTCATTATGGGTATTTTAGAGAAATTATAGTTGGTCAAGAAGTATATGGCTAAAACTAATTCTAGGATGAAGTCATAAACCAATCGTTACTTCAGACCTCTAGAGATCAAGTTGGGGAATCATTTTTATGTGTATATAGCCCTCTATTGGGTTAGAAAGTAATCAAGAGATAGGGAAAGTTATCAATGATATATTTCGGGTAATTTGAGATACAGAACCAAGTTAGGGAGTTAACCGATTGGTTATTGTTACCTCAAAGGTACCATGCTATGTAAAACGTTTTCCACATATCTCATCTTCAATAGTATAATGTTGACCCATCTTATTTGTTCAAACCTGGTGATATTGTGCTAGAAAAATATGTTTCCTTCCAGGATAATCTGATACGCAACGTTGATCAACATAGTAAGGTTCTTTGGGGTAGGTTTTTTCCACTTTCCCCAATGATATTATAGCATAGATGCGTACATAATGAGACCCCTGAGTGGGAATCTAATGTACATGCATACTGACCAGAGTATTTCTTAGAAGACGTTCTCTGGGGATTGTTGTCTTATGGGGAGGAGGTTTTAATGTAATATCTTTTCTCTAATTTGAGTAAGAATATATCTTTGAACAAATTCTATTAAATGACCATAAAAACAATTCTGATTCATGAAAAGGGGAGATCAAGTGTGTCTTAGGCTTGTTCAGTTACTATTTCCCTAAAATGTGATGATGTATAGTGAGTAGAAATGTTAGTGAAAATCATGTAGCCAATCCCACGTGATTTCTCTAAAAAAATTTGAGGTTGTCAGTGTTCACATGGGGGCCACATGGTTTTTATAAAATATTGAATCCGAGGGCACACGAATATAAAATATTTCATAGATTCAGAAAAACATATTTCACATGGTTTTCACATGGTTAGTCAAATCATGAGCCTAGCCATGTAATGATCCCCATAGTAGTAGTGGATGGCTCATGGTTGGTGCACCATTCGGTGAATCCATCCAGAAAATATATGTGTAGTGTTATAAATGAATGAAATTACAAAAAACCCCTCTTAAATGATTTAAAACTAACTATATTCTACACCTCTCATTTCTAGAAGACTCTCCTCCCTCCAATCACATAGATATCCTTCATTCTTCAACCTATGAATCCATGTAGCTCTTCCATATGACGTTCATTTAATTCACTGTCAAAATAATAGGATTTTAAATCGTAAACTCTTTTATTTTGTCTAATATATTTCCTGGTTCTTCCTCCATCTATTTCATTATTTGGTTGAATGATCATTTTCCCAATTTCTGAGGCATTTAATGGTTTCATCTATCTTTTAAATCCTATATCAATTAAAATTTTTATTCTAGATGTGGGAAGCTTTAAGAGGTTAATGTAGGTGGGAAAAATATTTCCCCATCATTTTTTCCATTTCACATGTTTTTTCCTTGTTTCATGAGATGATATTTTTCCAGTTTTTTCAACTAATTATCCAATTAAATTAAAATGAATGTCACACCTTGATTTTGGTGACTCATGTACAATGTGAATATGTCCATTTTATTGATGTCGTTGAGTTGTTCCATCCATTTGGATTTTATTTTATTTGGAGTCCAAATTGTCTCTTTGTTCTAAATTTGAATAACTCCCTCGTGGTGTGTCTTCACATAACTTGTAAATTAATAATCTTATCATATAGAATTCAATGTTGAACCATAATTTATACCCTTTACTCCATTCCTTAATTATATGGTAGAATTAAATCAATTGGAAAATTAGTATAAACCATATGACACATGGCATAAATAGAGGTTCCTAATGAAAAAACTTGACTAATGATCCTAAGGATATCTAATTTCTAAAATTAAATTAAATGGTAATTCTTGATTTGTATATTTTAAATTATTTTCTTGTTTAAATTCCTCAACATACTAATGATGTTGATATAAGGGGTTCTGAGTTATGTACCCCATAGAAGGACTCTCATGCCTTACTGTTATAATAGTTGGGACCTTGTAAACACACCAGGGGTGAGATTAGCTATGTCGAATATTGGAATTATGGGCATTGACTAACTTTTACCTCCATATGAGTGACACCATTTTTCTATGGGTGACACTTGGATGGGATCGAGGGCACAATTGGTTTTACCATGGCTTTAGAGAGACTATGGACCCTACGTGCAATACTAAGTATATACTTGGAGGTTACCACAGGTATTTTTACACTATCCTTTGAGTGACCTATTTGAAAAAACTCCTACATCACCATGGATAGACTCCATAACATTGGTCATGAACTGTTCCCCTTGGGTAGTACATGGTATGTCCTAGCATATTTCCCTTGAATGGTTCATCACATCTTGTTTCATTTTATAAAGGGGATTTTATATTACTTTAAAAACTATTAATAAAATATTTTAAAATTAGAATGGTTATTTTCGTGGAATGAAATGTATGGAAGTGTCCTCAAAGACTATGAACATTATTGGTAATATTCCACCACTTATGAATTTACCCATATCACATTACTATTATTAGTTCTTCGGTTTAGACACACCAGGTTCGGCCGATATAGGTTGACTGGTTGAGAACCCAACTAGATCCCAATCCAATGAATTTATGTAATGATGTTTTATTTGTAACGACCCAAAGTTTCATTAATGGAAAATCCCTCTTGATCCAGTTAAATGTTTCTTTATGAAAAATGTTTTTATAAGATGTCAACTTCTTTAAGTTTTACGTTAAGATTTGTGACCATTACTTTTATAGCCGTTGAACAGTGATCATCTGGGTAGTTTAAATATAAGGCTTTAACGAACCAATTTTCTACTCAGACAAAGGAAGCGATGGCCTCATCCAGTAGAATTGCCCCTTACGAAGCCCATTTGTCGGAGCTCGGAAAGGAGGTGGCGTCTTTGGGCTTTTCCCTTGACCAAGCCCAAGCTGAGCTTCATCAAGTCAAGCTCGAACGTGATCGTCTACGGGAAAAATGGAAGTTGATAGAGATCACCACTCGAGCGATGTTATCCGAGCAACCCCAAGAGTCTGTCACCATCGCACACCTTACCCTTAGGTCTTATGCGGCTATTTTAAGGGGTTATGTAACAAATAAGTAGCACCATGTTCATGTACATTATTTTTGTATATAATAATGAATATAATTTCTAGTCATTTTTGATGCATTGTAATTAGTTTTTAAAGTACAAATGATGTTTTTAGTTATTATTTAATTAAGAATTATATTTTATTAAATTAAAGGATTTTTGAATTAAATAATATTTTAATAAAATATTATTATTAATATTAAATTAATTTTTATTAAATATAAATGATCTTATAATTTTATGAATGCAATTAAAATTTTTATTAAGGTTTGAAAGCCATTTCTGTCAAAACCCGTGAATTTTTTATAAATGTCGGTTTTTATTTTAAAAGTGAAAATTCACATATTTAGAAAATTATTTAGATAAAATAAATATTATTTTTGGAATCAGGACGTCGAAATTATCCAACGGTGAATTTTTCATAATTTTCTGAGACAGTCAAATTTTTGGGTAAAAATTAAATACCATTTAAATATATAATGTGTTTTATGACATCATAATGACCCAATGGTGATGTAATAAAATACCATAATCCCTATGTTCGGCCAATATATGATTTATCATTAAAATAATGAGGTTTTGGGTTGGTTTTACTCACTTTTCAAAGCATTAATGGAGCCCTCAAGACTTATTCAACACTTTGCCTTTTTAAATTAATTTCCATGGGAGTGTGACTCACCTCCACATAAGCAACCCTAATTTTTTAATAAGTTCGGACCATGGCCTTGTAAAATATTTTTTTCCTCTTTCATTTTCCAGAAACCATGGGAAAATACCATGGGATGGTTTGTGGTTTGGATTATTTTAATATAAGGGGTCCCAAACCTAAATAATAAAGAATTCTCTCATCTTTCCTATATAAACCCACCCAAGCTCCCACTTCCTCCTCACTCAAAGACCTTGAAGTTCGTCCAACCTCTGCCCTACTCTCTCTAGAATCCTCCCAAGGTGCCCCAAGCTCCCAAGAAGCCTCTCACAAGCCTCTCTCTAGGCTTTGGAAGCACACTTCCAAGTAAGGGTTTTTCTTCCTTTCTCATTTTTGTCAATTTTCTTTAAGTTGTATTTCCCTTTTAATTTCATTTATGAATGTTGGGGTTTGGTTTCTCACCTCTCCCATACTGCCCTATTATTTTTTGAATGATGGGAGACCCCTTTCTCTCTCATTAAATGCCTCCCATGTACACCCGTTACTATGCCGAAATTCCGAAAGGAACCTTTTTCTCCTCTTCTATATTCAAGAAATACTTTTGTATCATGAATCTAAATTCTTTTTCAATTGTTGGGACATGTATCTATATGACCTTCTTACTGTCCATTACATGTAAATATGATGAGGAACCCCTTTCTCTCTCATCAGCCTTTTTTATGAATTCTTATGTCACGCCGTTACGCTGCCGAAATCACACCGATTTTCTAAGCCAATATCATTGTGTAGTGAATACCATGCCCATTTCTCCATCAAGGGTATTCACCTTTATGCACAGTTTCATGTATGAATTCCACATTCCTTTATCGTGGAATAAAATATTATGTTTTATGAATCCATGTTTTATGATCCATGTGGCACACTTATGCATGAAATGAAATGTTTAAGAAGGGTGCGCCCTGATAGCGCTCCAATGCATTGGGTAAAGTATAATATCATGATACATCATGTGCAATGAGTGTTGACTCATGCTAATTCAAGTGCAACGAGGGTTTAATCGTGCTTCAAGTGCAATGAGGGTTTACTCATGCTTCATGTGCAATGATCCTTGGCTCATGCTAATTCAATGTTAAGTGTTGTTGCCACATTTCCATGTTATGATTATCATGCTTTATCATGCCTTTATGTTCATCTCTCTCTTATGCTCTATTGATATGCCTATTGCCTAACATGTTTTGTACTCCTCATGTTATTCATTGTGTACTCCCTTACTGGGCTTTATAGCTCACCCTTTTCTTATGCATGTCCTCAGGTTATCCCATGCAATGCTAAGTACGAAGGAGTGTAGTGGTCATGTAAAGGAAGTTTTCAATAAGGATGTTGTATTGCAAGTTTAAAGTTTTTATGTAATGATCCTAAGCCCCAAAGACACTAAACCTCTCGATCTTCTTTGTTGTATCAAGTGATGTTTTATGTAATAAAGCATGTTTAAGTTGTAATAAAAAGCAGGGTTGTCATAGTTGGTATCAGAGGATAGGTTTAGTTATTTTTGGGATTAGGAAACCCTAGTAAAGCCTTAGATACAAGACTAAGCATAATAAAAACATCCCTATGTTTTGGTAAATACTAAGTAAGTGTTTTATTAAACAAATACATCCATGTCTGGATACGAGCAGGTAGAGGCGGCTCTGGCACAGATGTATCCTAGGGGTAAAACCCGAAAACACCGCTTTGAGCTAGACTCGAACGGGAACTGGTGCACGACAACGGGCCTTGCTGCACTCTTGCTTACGAAACTCCCGGGGGATATGTTTTGATAAATTCACAATCTTAGTATGAACCCTTATTAAGGGAAAAATGCCCCTAAGAATATATGTTAGAAGGAAGATCATGAAAAGCCTGGATTGAATCTTATAGACTCATGAGTTAAAGAGATTAACGTTTATTTATAAGTCATCAACTTTTGTTTTTGGATTACCCTTTATGTGTTACCCCTAACTTTCCTTTTATTCCAGCCAATGGCCGGTAATAGGAGAACTCGGGCTAACAACCGTTGTGAAGATCAGTGTGATGACTGTACTTATGAGATGCCCAATCTAATGGGAGTGGGAATCGCGAACTTTGTCACGCTTCTCTCTCAGCTAACTCAAGTTTTGAATAGAAACACTGGTCAAGAGGAACGTTCAACCCCCCCTAAGAAAGAACAAGTCGCTATTGAAAGCTTCATGAGACAAAGGCCTCCTACTTTTAGTGGATCATCCGATCCCATGATTGCTGAACAATGGATCAACTCCATTGAAAAGATATTCTCCATCCTCCAATGCTCTAAAAAAGAGAAGGTTCTCCTGGCGGCTTATCGTATGGAGGGTGAAGCTGATCAATGGTGGACGTTGATCAAAAATACGAAGCCTGAGGAGGAGATCGAGGCTTTGGAATGGAAGGCATTACGGAAGCTGTTTTTCGATAAATATTTTCCACGCACCCTCCGTCTTAAGATGGAAAGGGACTTCCTTTCCCTCAAGCAGAAAGATGAGGAATCTGTGGGAGCGTACGAGGAAAACTTCACAAGGCTTGCACGATACGCTTCCGTCTTTGTCGTTACCCCCGAATGCAAGGTTGACCGCTTCTTTGGTGGGCTGAAGCCTAGCTTGCGGAAAGCATTAGCGATCCGTGACTTCAACAGCTATGAGGAAATTGTCTGATGTGCCCTCAAGGTTGAAATGGAGATCGGAGAATCACAGGGGTATCATGGGGACAAGAAGCGGAAGGTGGACTTCAATGCTGGTGGTCCGATGGATAAATCCAACGGCGCTATGAAATTCCATCACCCCACTTTCCAAAAGTGTGGGAAAAAGCACCCTGGAAATTGCCTTAGGGGGACAAGAAAATGCATCAAGTGTGGAAGAGAAGGGCACCTAGCTGTTAACTGTCAGCAAGAAGGACCCGCGGCTGCGACGGAGGGGAGGAACGCTCTGTTCGAACCTCAACGCGTTGTTCAATGCTTCAAATACAAAGAACCGGGTCATTTTGCGAATTAGTGCCCTAATCCAAGGGTTATCGGAGGCAATCAACAACCTCCAAGACAGCAAGGAAGAGCTTTTGCCATCACTTCTGCCGAAGTGAACCCCGACAACGAAGTGGTGACAGGTACGATAGTTATTCATTCAAGAATAGCGAACGTACTTTTTGATTCAGGTTCTACGCATTCTTTTATATCTCAAAAGTTTAGTAGAACAATCCCTGCACCACCACAAATCATGGAAGTAAAGATGTCGGTGAGTACGGAAAATGGGGAAATCATTGAATCCCATGAGTATAAGTCCTCCCCTGTTATAATCTGTGGATTGAATTTCCCGGCGGACCTCGTCATACTCCCTTTGGTGGAATTTGATGCAATTCATGGCATGGATTGGCTTTCCTTATATAGAGCCAACATAAATTGTCGGGAGAGGGAAATCACACTCCATATGGAGAATCGACCCCTGATTCTTTACATGTGTCAGGAGGAAGATGAATCTCCTTTAGCTCCATCATCTCAATCATGGATATTACTGCCTTATGAGCACGCATATCTGGCTCAGATGATTGAGTCCAAGGAAGAAACCACCCTTGAAGAAATGCCTATTGTGAGGGAATTCGCTGAAGTATTTCCCGAGGAACTTCCTGGCCTTCCTCCAAGAAGAGATGTTGAGTTCTCAATTGAACTTATACCTGGGGCGCTACCAATATCCAAGACTCCATATAGAATGGTTGTGGTTGAGCTTGAAGAACTGAAGAAACAACTACAGGAGAATCTGGATAAAGGGTTTATACGCCCAAGTGCATCACCATGGGGTGCACCAGTCCTCTTCGTCAAGAAGAAGGACGGGTCAATGCGGCTTTGCATCGATTATCGTGAACTTAACAAAATCACGATAAAGAACAAGTATCCTCTCCCAAGAATCGATGACTTGTTTGATCAGCTACGTGGAGCACAATACTTCTCCAAGGTCGACTTGCGGTCGGGATATTATCAAGTAAGGGTGAAGAAGGAAGATATCCCCAAGACTGCTTTTCGTACAAGGTACGGGCACTATGAATTCATAGTAATGCCTTTTGGACTCACCAATGCTCCAGCAATATTCATGGACTTGATGAATAGAGTCTTTAGAGATTACCTAGATAAATTTGTGGTAGTCTTTATAGATGATATTCTAATATACTCCAAAACCAAGGAGGACCATGAGGAGCATTTAAGAACTGTATTGGAGACTTTGCGCAAGGAGAAGCTCTATGACAAGTACAGAAAGTGTGAGTTCTGGTTGAAGGAGGTCTCATTCTTGGGCCATATCATCACAAGCAATGGGATATCTGTGGACCCCTCCAAAACAGATGCAATTGAGGGATGGCTGAGGCCAACATCGGTAACTGATATCCGTAGCTTCTTGGGGTTAGCTGGATATTATCGACGATTTGTGAGAAACTTCTCACGATTGTCCAACCCTCTTACCAAGCTAACTCGAAAGGGAGTAAAGTTTTCTTGGAGTGATGAATGCGAAGAAAGCTTCAAGGAGTTGAAAAGGAGGCTTATCACTGCACTTGTGCTCACTTTACCCACAAGTGGGGACCTTTTTGTGGTATTCAGTGATGCTTCGAAGAAGGGCTTAGGATGTGTGCTGATGCAGAATGATAAAGTGATTACCTATGCCTCAAGGCAGTTGAAAATCCATGATCGAAACTATCCAACGCATGATCTGGAGTTGGCGGCGGTGATCTTTGCCTTGAAAATCTGGCGGCATTATCTCTATGGAGAGAAATGTGAGATATATACTGACCACAAGAGTCTTAAATAAATATTCACACAGAAAGAGCTTAATATGCACCAGAGAAGATGGATAGAGCTCATAAAGGATTATGACTGTTCAATACATTACCACCCTGGGAAGGCGAACAAGGTAGCGGATGCCCTAAGTAGAAAGGATCCAGCAATTCTATCAATGATGAGAATTGAGAAGGATCCAATCTTCTTAGACTTGATGAAGATGGACGTGGGAATCATAAAGGAGGGAACATCATCAATCCTTTCACAAATGATTGCTCAACCATCTCTTTTGGAAAGGTTAAAGGATGCTCAAAAGGATGATGCGAGAATCCAAGAAAAAGAGGAAGCTATCAAAAAGGGAAAATCCTCAGAGATTAATGTTAATGAAGAAGGAATTGTGCGGTTTGGGAAAAGACTATGTGTCCCATCAAGTTCGGAGCTGAAGAAAGAACTTTTGGATGATGCACATAGTTCAAATTTCTCTATTCACCCAGGGAGCACAAAGATGTATCGAGATCTCCGAGAAAACTTTTTGTGGGATAATATGAAGAAGGAGATCGCCGAATATACATCAAAGTGCCTTGTGTGCCAGCAAGTGAAGGCAGAGAGGCAGAAGTCTATGGGGATGATGCAACCATTGCCCATACCAGAATGCAAATGGGAGAACATCACCATGGACTTCGTCACTGGACTTCCAAGGACATCCAAAAGCAACAATGCAATCTGGGTTATTGTGGATCGTCTTACAAAGACTGCACATTTCATTGCTATTCGAGAGGATTTCTCTTTGGATCAACTGGCACGGATATATATCAGGGAAGTGGTACGGTTGCATGGAGTACCACTATCTATTGTGTCTGACCGAGATCCAAGATTTACCTCTAAGTTTTGGAAGAGTCTTCAACATGCTCTGAATACTGAACTGAACTTCAGTACGGCCTATCATCCTCAAACTGATGGCCAATCCGAGCGGACTATCCAAACACTTGAGGATATGTTGAGAGCGTGCTCAATGGACTTTAAAGGAGGATGGGATCAACATCTTCCTCTAGTTGAGTTCTCTTATAATAATAGTTTCCACTCGAGCATCCAAATGGCACCATATGAATCCCTGTATGGGAAAAGGTGTAGAACACCGGCATGTTGGGATGAGGTCGGTGAACGTAAGCTGCTTGGACCAGAAATGGTCGTAGAAATGGTGGAGAAGGTGAAAACCATTCAGCAGCATATCAAGGCAGTCCAAAGTCGACATAAGAGTTATGCAGATAATCGTCGACAAGACCTTGAGTTTAAAGTCGGAGACATGGTGTTTTTACGCATATCTCCGTGGAAGAAGGTCATGAGGTTTGGAAAGAAAGGAAAGTTAAGTCCAAGGTACATCGGCCCATTCGAGATTCTTGATCGTGTTGGGGCTGTGGCCTATCGACTAGCACTTCCACCTACTATGGCCAAGGTGCATGATGTCTTCCATGTATCCCTCTTAAGGAAGTACATACCAGACCCTTCACATGTACTCTATTCCGAGGTGGTACAATTAGAAGACGATCTTTCTTATGAGGAGCAACCAGTGAAGATCTTAGATCGTAGGGAAAAAGTTCTACGAAATAAGACAATGCCCCTCGTCAAGGTGTTGTGGAGAAACCACAAGTTTGAAGAAGCAACTTGGGAGTCGGAGGATATGATGAAGCTAAGTTACCCACATTTGTTTTAGTGTGGGAAAAGGAAAATTTCGAGGGCGAAATTTCTTAAGGGGGGAATGTTGTAACGAGCCAAAGTTTCATTAATGGAAAATACCTCTTGATCCAGTTAAATGTTTCTTTATGAAAAATGTTTTTATAAGATGTCAACTTCTTTAAGTTTTACGTTAAGATTTGTGACCGTTACTTTTATAGCCGTTGAACAGTGATCATCTGGGTAGTTTAAATATAAGGCTTTAACGAACCAATTTTCTACTCAGACAAAGGAAGCGATGGCCTCATCCAGTAGAATTGCCCCTTACAAAGCCCATTTGTCGGATCTCGGAAAGGAGGTGGCGTCTTTGGGATTTGCCCTTGACCAAACCCAAGCTGAGCTTCATCAAGTCAAGCTCGAACGTGATCGTCTACGGGAAAAATGGAAGTTGATAGAGATCACCACTCGAGCGATGTTATCCGAGCAACCCCAAGAGTCTGTCACCATCGCACACCTTACCCTTAGGTCTTATGCGGCTATTTTAAGGGTTTATGTAACAAATAAGTAGCACCATGTTCATGTACATTATTTTTGTATATAATAATGAATATAATTTCTAGTCATTTTTGATGCATTGTAATTAGTTTTTAAAGTACAAATGATGTTTTTAGTTATTATTTAATTAAGAATTATATTTTATTAAATTAAAGGATTTTTTAATTAAATATTATTTTAATAAAATATTATTATTAATATTAAATTAATTTTTATTAAATATAAATGATCTTATAATTTTATGAATTCAATTAAAATTTTTATTAAGGTTTGAAAGCCATTTCTGTCAAAACCCGTGAATTTTTTATAAATGTCAGTTTTTATTTTAAAAGTGAAAATTCACATATATAGAAAATTATTTAGATAAAATAAATATTATTTTTGGAATCAGGACATCGAAATTATCCAACGGTGAATTTTTCATAATTTTCTGAGACAGTCAAATTTTTGGGTAAAAATTAAATACCATTTAAATATATAATGTGTTTTATGACATCATAATGACCCAATGGTGATGTAATAAAATACCATAATCCCTATGTTAGGCCAATATATGTTTTATCATTAAAATAATGAGGTTTTGGGTTGGTTTGACTAACTTTTCAACGCATTAATGGAGCCCTCAAGACTTATTCAACACTTTTCCTTTTTAAATTAATTTCCATGGGAGTGTGACTCACCTCCACATAAGCAACCCTAATTTTTTAATATGTTCGGACCTTGGCCTTGTGAAATATTGTTTTCCTCTTTCCTTTTTCAAAAACCATGGGCAAATACCATGGGATGGTTTGTGGTTTGGATTATTTTAATATAAGGGGTCCCAAACCTAAATAATAAAGAATTCTCTCACCTTTCCTATATAAACTCACCCAAGCTCCCACTTCCTCCTCACTCAAAGCCCTTTAAGTTCGTCCAACCTCTGCCATACTCTCTCTAGAATCCTCCCAAGGTGCCCCAAGCTCCCAAGAAGCCTCTCACAAGCCTCTCTCTAGGCTTTGGAAGCACACTTCCAAGTAAGAGTTTTTCTTCCTTTCTCATTTTTGTCAATTTTCTTTAAGTTGTATTGCCCTTTTAATTTCATTTATGAATGTTGGGGTATGGTTTCGCACCTCTCCCATACTTCCCTCTTATTGTTTGAATGATGGGAGACCCCTTTCTCTCTCATTAAATGCCTCCCATGTACACCCGTTACTATGCCGAAATTCCGAAAGGAACCTTTTTCTCCTCTTCTATATTCAAGCAATACTTTTGTATCATGAATCTAAATTCTTTTTCAATTGTTGGGAAATGTATCTATATGACCTTCTTACTGTCCATTACATGTAAATATGATGAGGAACCCCTTTCTCTCTCATCAGCCTTTTTTATGAATTCTTATGTCACGCCGTTACGCTGCCGAAATCACACCGATTTTCTAAGCCAATATCATTGTGTAGTGAATACCATGCCCATTTCTCCATCAAGGGTATTCACCTTTTTGCACAGTTTCATGTATGAATTCCACATTCCTTTATCGTGGAATAAATGATTTTGTTTTATGAATCCATGTTTTATGATCCATGTGGCACACTTATGCATGAAATGAAATGTTTAAGAAGGGTGCGCCCTGATAGCGCTCCAATGCATTGGGTAAAGTATAGTATCATGATACATCATGTGCAATGAGTGTTGACTCATGCTAATTCAAGTGCCACGAGGGTTTACTCGTTCTTCAAGTGCAATGAGGGTTTACTCATGCTTCATGTGCAATGAGCCTTGGCTCATGCTAATTCAATGTTAAGTGTTGTTGCCACATTTCCATGTTATGATTATCATGCTTTATCATGCCTTTATGTTCATCTCTCTCTTATACTCTATTGATATGCCTATTGCCTAACATGTTTTGTGCTCCTCATGTTATTCATTGTGTACTCCCTTACTGGGCTTTATAGCTCACCCTTTTCTTATGCATGTCCTCAGGTTATCCCATGCAATGATAAGTACGAAGGAATGTAGTGGTCATGTAAAGGAAGTTTTCAATAAGGATGTTGTATTGCAAGTTTAAAGTTTTTATGTAATGATCCTAAGCCCCAAAGACACTAAACCTCTCGATCTTCTTTGTTGTATCAAGTGAAGTTTTATGTAATAAAGCATGTTTAAGTTGTAATAAAAAGCAGGGTTGTCATATTATTGTATTTAAATAATCTATGGAACACTAATTATTTAATATTTCATGAAATGGAATGTCCTAGAAATCATGGGTGAGGGATTACTGGGAATGTATGTCACACCCTACGTAGGAACCTTTAGCACCTGAGTAGACATTATGGTTATAGATATATACAAAGGGAAGTATCTATCTTCTAATACTTGATTGGGGTGCTATAGTAGGATGTAGTTTTGATAGTAGAGGATCGAGCCTATGTTCAATATTATAGTTAGAGAATTTTTTTTTTAATATTTTCTTAACGTGTTTTATATTCTTATATTCCTCTCCCCCTTCCATAGTTGTTTTTATCAAATATGACATACCTTAAACAGTTGTACCTATTGTTATCATTCATCTTCTGCTTATCATTTATTGTTCATGCATGATTATGTATTTGGATTCCATAGCTATCAGGATGTTCTCTTTGTTTATGCTATTTTTAATATGTCTATTTCTATAATATTCTCTAATCAATGAGGTAATAGTCACCCCATGGACTTTTTAAAGACCCGTAAATTTCAAGGAAATTTTTTTTCTTAATTTTCTATGGAATTTTACAAGAGCGCAGTTTCTGACGGCACCTGATTCCGAGGTCGGGTGTGCCCGGAATCATTTTCTGAAGATTGGCTCGGGTACGTTGAGTGAACGGGCGAGCGAGTTTTTCTAACTTTTGAACCGGTTCCCTGAATCGAATTCTGAGGGCACCAATGAAATCGCAGCGCCGGTTTTCTCTTAGAAACGCCTCTTCCGGAGTTGCGTTTTCTCGGGTGTGGTTTTTAATTTTCGGGCTTAAAGTTAAGAGATAAAATAATTTTGCGACAACTTTATTTTATTTTACTTCAGCCACGTGGAAGCCACTTTAAGCCACTTAAAGGCGGCTTGAACTGAGTTGAACTGGATAGGATGCTATCCAGAAATATCCTACCCCCTTGGTAGGATATTTGTGAGGTGGGGCCCGCACGAGCCCCGCCGTTTCTTTCCGCTAAGAAACGCACCCATGAAAACCCGTCTTAATGAAAGTCAACTGACGCGTTTTCTAAATTCTTAACAGACCATTTAATTGGGCGGTTTATTTCGTGAATTAAATGGCCTGTTTCTTTCGTTGAATTAATTCAACGAATTAATTCAATAGTTTCTTAACCTGTTTTCGTGTGTTGGCATATTAATAAAATAAGACCAACCCAAAATCTTTGGAGAAGATTTGAGGGGATCCTTGTTTCTTCTTCTCCCCCGCGATGAACGCGAAGAACGCGAAGAACACCGAACCCGGAAATCAACGACGCTTCTGTCCGAGACGTCCTTCTCCGCCCCGATCTCCGATCACCGACCGTTGAGGTGAGTGATTTCGGGTTTTCTCACAAGGTTCCTTCCTTTTTGGTTTTAAACACAGATTTAATTATTTATAATTTAAATCTGTTGTTCTTGGTCCGTTGAGCTCGCCGACTCAACGCCGGATTCCGCGACGATGCGACGCCTCCCCGCGACGACGCGACGATCCCTCTCTTCCGCGACGAGCTTTTCCGCGAAGAACGCCCGCGCGCGACGATCAACGAGGTAGGGATTTTATAATTTTGGAATACCCCTCTTATATTTCCGTGAACGTTCTTTAAATATTAAAGAGCCGGTTTCATATGAACAATTTTATTTTATTAAAATTGTCGGTTCATGTGTTGAACAATTTCTCCCATTGTTTTATTTTTTTTATCTAACGCGGAGGGTGCGGGTCAAACGAAAACGGCCCGACAACCCTCCGTCATTCTTCGTGTTTTGCGGATTTGGCGGGCGACGACGGAACGTGCCGCAACAGGTGTTTGATGATCCCACAGTAAAGAACGGAACCCAGGAGGAACAACGGCGCAGACGGGAAGGAAAACGGGCCACCGGAGCGACTCTGGCGGCCCGCGGAAGCCGGTGGTGGCGCGGGTCGCCGGCGCGGCGGCGCCGGCGGCCGGAGGCAGCGGCACCCCGCGGGTGCCGCGGGGTTGTCACGCGACACCCCTCGGGTGTCTGGCCGACACCCCGTGGGTGCCGCGGGAGTGTCACGCGGGGCGACGGCTTTCCCCCGCGCCGGCCGCCCGGCCGCTCGGCCGAGCCGAGCCAGGCCGGGCCGGGACAACCGGGTCGGACCCGACCCGGTTCGGGCCAACCAGGGGGGTCGGCCCGGGCCCGGACCCCCCGTCTTCGGACAGACTTCGTTCAAATGGCCGTATCGTGAACTACGTGCCTCCAAACGACCCGCCGTCAGCGGCAACGCGATCCTTGGATTGAGACGGTCGTTTCGGTATATCGCACTCAAGGTTTCGGAATACTTTGAGTTCGGCCGGGTTGGTTCGTACACGAAACCAACCGGGCCCTCGGAGCGGAAACGCTCATATCTTGAGCCACAGACGTCTGATTGACGTGCCATCAGCTTTGTTGAGTTCCTCTTTGTGAGACGGATCTTTTGGCACCCTCCGCCCGAGGTTTGGACGCATGTGGAGTACGGTTGGGTTCGTTTGTCCTTAAAAACCAACCGGGCCCCTAGGACGAAAAAGCCAATAACTCTCAGACCGGGCGTCCGATCGACACGCCGTCTGTTGCGTTGAGTTCCTGTTGACGATGCGGAACTTTTGGATACATCAACTCTGTAATTCGTGACAGTTGATGTGTCAGCCTCTCGGCTCGTGGAGCGGACCCTCCCGAACGAGTTTGCTGTGTGCGGGAACCCTAGTGCTGGCTGCGACTGCTTCCTCGACGGCGACGACTGTGCAGAGATCCTCCGTGGACTCCGACGATGACCGTGCAGAGATCCTCAGTGGACTACGGCGACGACTGTGCAGAGATCCTCAGCGGACTGCGACGACTACTGCACTCAGCGATCCTACGTGGATCAGTGCTACAGGTCCTGCATGGGCCCGGTCCTGTGTGGGCCCTATCCTGTACGGATCCGATCCTGTGTGGGTCAACACTCAGCGGTTCTGTGTGAGCCAACTCCTACAGGTCCTGCGTGGGCCCGATCCTGTGTGGGTCCGATCCTGTGTGGGTCACTGCAGAGATTAGTTACCTATCGATCCTTCGTGGGTCTGACGACTTATATGGATCAGAGATCATCTTTTCGTCATCCAAAGAAGTATACCTGTGTGAGCTGAATCTTGTGTTTCTGTCCTTTGTGGATTGTGTTGAGCTATCATATGTGGATTTACTGTTTACTCTCCTTTGTGGATTGTGTTGTTCTATCCTGCGTGGGTATGCGTTTTTCATTCCTGTGTGGACTGGGTTGTGCTAGGGCTCGGACGTTGGAGCCGATCGGGGAATTGATGACTTAGGTATATGTATGGGCATATACCTAAGCCGTGTCAGATGTTACTTCGTGATTGTATCTCTCCTTCGTGGCTTATCCTTTGTGGATTTCGGGAGACCTTCGGGGGTCTCGGGGTCCCTACTGAGTAGCTTATACTCACCCCTGCACGGCCTATGCCTGCACTTCGTGGTGTTGGTTGCAGACGACGGACAATGCTGATCGTGGAGGAGGCGTGTGGAGCAGGACAGTACCTGGAGGTGGACCACTGGGCGGGACATACTCGGAGCGGTTAGGTGGACCCGATGAGCAGTGGAGGCTATCTGTACCCACCCTTCAGGTGGGACTTCCATAGGACGGCTCGACGCTGCAGTTTTTCCTTTCAGTTTCTGTTTTTCTTTTCAGTTGTACTTTATAGTTGGGCTTGTATTTCCGGCCCCTTTTACTTTCAGCACATCTTGTACAGTTTTTCCTTAGTGTTTACTTTTCCTCTTTCTTACTCTGTGTTTCTTGTTTACTTTTCAAAGGCAATGCCTTCCCTTTTTGTTGGGATTTACGCCTTGGTGCTAGTCGCCAGCCCCTGGCCTATGGAAGGCGGGCTTGGGTAGTCACAGCACGGGCCCCGAGGACAGGTCGTGACAAATAGGTATCAAAGGTGGTCGGTTCTACCGCAGACTCTGATCTTTCTTCTATGTGAAGCAATAGTGTTTAGCGTATTAAGTGTGGTTATCAGTCCACGGAGTCCAGTGTTGGTGCGGCGGCCGACGTATCCATACACCAGGACACTGGCTTCTGATTTCCCACTTAATGCACGAAAACATTGATTGCATGTGTGTTTCATGTTTTCTTTGTGATTACTTGTGTCAGCTCACCAGGTATACTGTTCTGACCATGGTGCACTTATTTCCTTTTCGGGGTGGCACGACTACAGAATCCAGCTAGGGTTCCTAGAGTAGTGTGCGACGACAGCCCGCCGAGCGACGAGGCCTCGGTACAGGGCCCGTTGACAGCAGAGGCACCGGCGGTACCTTTACCTGCCGAGCCCCCGATACTTCCAGCACTGGCAGCTGACGACGTACGACACCTCGGAGCTCTGCACGAGTTCCAGTGCCAGTGACCACCCAGGTTCCGTGGGGAGGTGGACCCCCAGGCAGCCGAGGACTGGCTGGAGGCGGTCGTCCGAGTTTTCAGGCTAGTGAGGACACCAGCAGACCTCATGGTGATCCTCGCGGCGAGCCTACTGCACGCAGCAGCAGGACAATGGTGGAGCCTGATGCTCCCGGTAAACGATAAGTCCACCCTCATCTGGACGGACTTCTAGAGCCTCTTCCACTCAGAGTTCGTCCCAGCCACCCTCTGTGCGGTGCGCATCCAGGAGCTTCTTTAGCTGCGGCAGGGCAGCTTGTTGGTCCCTCAGTACGCGGCGAGGTTCACCGACCTTTCTCGGTACTCGAAAGACATGGTACGGGACCCCTTCTTCCAGGCCTGGACCTTCGAGCATGGTTTGAGACACGAGATCAGGGCATCGCTGATCTCCCTCAGCATCCCGACCCAGGCAGGAGTACTGGAGCGAGCCCTCCTGGTCGAGAGCTTCCTGGCTGAGTCCACAGCGAGACCTACCGCAGGGTGGCAGATAGCGGAGTCTTCGGCAGCTGGTAGCCGGCGGATGACTCAGGGTTCTAGGCAGACCAGACCTTCCGGCAGGCGACCTCAGGACACTGGCTCAGCAGTGCAGGGCACCCAGCACGGAGCCAGTCTTCCGAGAGACAGGTAGTGCTACGAGTGCGGCGGGCGGGGCCACATGGCTTGTGACTGCCCGATCCGTCGTACCGAGAGTCAGCAGACAGTGGAGGGACCACCCAGGCAGGGGCAGATGGTCGACCGTGGCTGTCCGTAGGGAGGAGGCGGACGAGGTAGAGGAGCTGGCCGAGCAGCAGGTGGTGGGCGACGCTTTGAGGATCTGCCACCACCACCGCCAGGAGGCCCGCCCAGACCACAGGGAGCTGTCGGGGAGAGACAGGCTCAGCTCCAGGCAGCGGAGGCCTACGACCACGGTGTGCCAGAGATGATTCGAGGTACGATCTGTGTCTATTCCACCCTTGTTGCAGTTCTGATAGACACAGGAGCGAGTCACTCTTTCATAGCCACTGCCCTTGTTCGGAGATCGGAGATTCCGACAGAGTCGTTGGCTCGATCCTTACAACTAGAGACTCTTACGGGAGCAGAATCGACGATTACGCACTGGTGCCGGCAGTGTGAGCTTACTCTAGGAGGCGAGAGCTTCGGCTGGGATCTTCTTGTAGCGGCGTCGAGGCCTTACGACGTCATCTTGGGCATGGATTGGTTATCTACGGTCCATGCTCAGATTGACTGCATTAGGCGCAAGGTGCGATGTGTGCGCACCGACGGGAGCAGGTTCACCATCACCGGCGAGAAGGGAGCCTTAGCAGCACAGGATGGACTCACGCAGAGGAGAGGTCAGCCCATCACTCATCAGTTGGCTAGCCTCATCCTGGGAGCAGTTGACGTGTGGAGTCCCAGTTTTCCTGCAGTGGTGGATCAGTACGCGGACGTCTTTCCCGACGACGTTCCAGGACTACCTCCTCGCAGAGAGGTAGACTTTTATATTGACATGTACCCCGGGACAGCCCCAATATCCACTCCAGCATATCGGATGGCCCCCACTGAGCTTCGAGATCTACGGGTACAGTTGGAGGACTTTCAGGGCAAGGGGTTCATCCGACCCAGTGTTTCGCCCTGGGCTTCCACTATTTTGTTCGCCAAGAAGGCGAACGGGAGCTTGCGACTGTGTGTCGATTATCGTCGCCTGAATCAGGTGACAGTGATGAACAAGTATCCTCTAACTAGGATTTATGACCTCCTCGACCAGCTCAAGGGAGCACGGTGGTTCTCGAAGATATACCTCAGGTCAGGCTATCATCAGCTTAGAGTTCGAGACGAGGATGTGCAGAAGACGGCCTTCAGGTGTCGGTATGGCCACTATGAGTTCTTGGTTATGCCTTTTGGCGTGACCAACGCTCTAGCAGTGTTCATGAGCCTCATGAACAGGATCTTCCAGCCATACCTCGATCGATTTTTCGTGGTCTTCATCGACGACATTTTGGGGTACTCGACGACGGAGGAGGAGCACGCCTACCACCTGCGTGTTGTACTATACACACTCCGAGAGCACCAGCTTTATGGAAAGCTCTCAAAGTGTCATTTCTGGTTACGTGAGTTCCACTTCTTGGGGCACATCATTTCTGAGGCGGGAGTTGTAGTGGATCCCGCGAAGATCGAGGCAGTGCTAGCTTGGGAGCCACCCAAGAGCGTGACAGAGGTGCGGAGTTTCTTGGGCCTAGCCGGATACTATCGGAGATTTGTGCCGGACTTCTCCAGAGTTGCGGCCCCACTCTCAGCGTTGACGAAGAAGGGGAAACCCTTCGTGTGGTCATACAGATGTCAGCAGAGCTTCCAGGAGCTGAGGCAGAGGTTGACCGGCGCACCTATCTTGAGGTTTCCTGAGGAGGGAGTTGGATACGTAGTCTACTGCGATGCATCAGGAACCGGAATCGGGTGTGTCCTGATGCAGGAGCGGGCCGTGATTGCCTACGGATGGTCAGACGGAGAGGACTATTCAGACTCTCGAGGACATGCTCTGCGGATGTGTCCTCGACTTTGGTCGCAGATGGGAGGACCACCTAACCTTGGTAGAGTTTGCGTACAACAACATCTACCACTCCACCATCAGGATGGCACCCTACGAGGAGTTGTACGATAGGCCTTGAAGATTCCCTTTGTGCTGGACAGACCCTGGGGAGTCAGCACTTGTGGGACCAGAGATGGTCCGGGCCACGACAGAGAAGGTCCAGGTCATCCAGGAGCGGATGAGGACAGCACAGAGCCGACAGAAGTCATATGCTGACAGGAGGCGGAGGCCACTAGAGTTCGAGGATGGCGACCACGTCTTCTTGCGGGTCTCACCTTGACGTGGCTTGAGGAGATTTGGTCGAGGCGGCAAGTTGTCTCCACGCTTCATCGGACCCTTCCAGGTCCTTAGCAGGGTTGGCGAGGTGGCTTATCGTCTGGCTCTGCCACCTCAGTTGCACCGAGTGCACGAAGTCTTCCACGTATCCCAGCTGAGGAGATATGTGCACGACCCGACACACATCATTGACTATGGGGAGCTAGACATGGATGATGGAGCGACTTTGCGGAGGTCCCAGTGGAGATAGAGGATTGATAGGAGAGGGTCCTACGTGGGCGATCGATTCCTCTTGTGCGCATCAGATGGCAGCACGGGAACCTCCAGGAGAGCACTTGGGAGTGGGAGGCTCAGATGCGTGCTCAGTACCCACATTTGTTTCCCTAGTTTTTGATGTATCTTTACGGGGACGTAAAGTCCTGAGGTGGGAGTAATGTAAAGACCCATAAATTTCAAGGAAATTTTTTTTCTTAATTTTCTTTGGAATTTTACAAGAGCGCAGTTTCTGACGGCACCTGATTCCGAGGCCCGGTGTGCCCGGAATCATTTTCCGAAGATTGGCTCGGGTACGTTCAGTGAACGGGCAAGCGAGTTTTTCTAACTTTTGAACCGGTGCCCGGAATCAAATTCTGAGGGCACCAATGAAATCGCAGCGCCGATTTTCGCTTAGAAACGCCTCTTCCGGAGTTGCGTTTGCTCGGGTGTGGTTTTTAATTTTCGGGCTTAAAGTTAAGAGATAAAATAATTTTGCGACAACTTTATTTTATTTCACTTAAGCCACTTGGAAGACACTTGAATCCACTTAAAGGCGGCTTGAACTGAGTTGAACTGGATAAGATACTATCCATAAATATCCTACCCCCTTGGTAGGATATTTGTGAGGTGGGGCCCGCACGAGCCCCGCCGTTTCTTTCCGCTAAGAAACGCACCCGTGAAAACCCGTCTTAATGAAAGTCAACTGACGCGTTTTCTAAATTCTTAACAGACCATTTAATTGGGCGGTTTATTTCATGAATTAAATGGCCTGTTTCTTTCGTTGAATTAATTCAACGAATTAATTCAATCATTTCTTAACCTGTTTTCGTGTGTTGGCATATTAATAAAATAAGACCATCCCAAAATCTTTGGAGAAGATTTGAGAGGATCCTTGTTTCAACTTCTCCCTCGCGAAGAACGTGAAGAACGCGAAGAACGCGAAGAACGCCGAACCCGGAAATCGACGACGCTTCCGTCCGAGACGTCCTTCTCTGCCCCGATCTCCGATCACCGACCGTTGAGGTGAGTGATTTCGGGTTTCCTCACAAGGTTCCTTCCTTTTTGGTTTTAAACACAGATTTAATTATTTATAATTTAAATCTGTTGTTCTTGGTCCGTTGAGCTCGCCGACTCAACGCCGGATTCCGCGATGACGCGACGCCTCCCCGCGACGACGCGACGATCCCTCTCTTCCGTGGCGAGCTTTTCCACGAAGAACGCTCGCGCGCGAAGATCAACGAGTTGGGATTTTATAATTTTGTAATACCCCTCTTATATTCCCGTGAACGTTCTTTAAAAATTAAAGAGCCGGCTTCAAATGAACAATTTTATTATATTAAAATTGTCGGTTCATGTGTTGAACAATTTCTCCCGTTGTTTTATTTTTTTATCTAACGCGGAGGGTGCGGGTCAAACGAACACGGCCCGGCAACCCTCCATCGTTCTTCGTGTTTTGCGGATTTGGCGGGTGACGATGGAACGTGCCGCAACGGGTGTTTGATGATCCCGCAGTAAAGAACGGAACCCGGGAGGAACAACGGCGCAGACGGGAAGGAAAACGGGCCACTGGAGCGACTCCGGCGGCCCGCGTAAGCCGGTGGTGGCGCAGGTCGCCGGCGCGGCGGCGCCAGCGGCCAGAGGCGGTGGCACCCCGCGGGTGTCTAGCACGACACCCCGCGGGTGCCGCGGGTGCCGCAGGGTTTTCACGCGGCACCCCGCGCGTGTCCAGCGTGACACCCCGCTGGTGCCGCGGGGTTGTCACGCGGCACCCCGCGGGTGTCCAGCGCAACACCCCACGGGTGCCGCGGGGTTGTCACGCGGCACCCCCCGGGTGTCCAGGGCGACACCCCGCGGGTGCCGCGGGGTTGTCCCGCGCCACCCCACGGGTGTCTGGCCGACACCCCGCGGGTGCCGCGGGAGTGTCACGTGGGGCGGCGGCTTTCCCCCGCGCCGGCTGCTCGGCCGCTCGGCCGAGCCGAGCCCGACCGGCCCTGGCCGAGCCGGGCCGGGCCAACCGGGTTGGACCCGACCCGGTTCGGGCCAACCAGGGGGGTCGGGCCGAGTTGGCCCGGGCCCGGACCCCCCGTCTTCGGACAGACTTCGTTCAAATGGACTTATCTTGAACTAAGGGCCTCCAAACGACCCGCTGTCAGCGGCAACGTGATCCTTGGATCGAGACGGTCGTTTCGGTATATCGCACTCAAGGTTTCGGAATACTTTGAGTTTGGCCGGGTTGGTTCGTACACGAAACCAACCGGGCCCTCGGAGCGGAAACACTCATATCTTGAGCCACGGACGTCCGATTGACGCGCCGTCAGCTTTGTTGAGTTCCTCTTTGTGAGACGGATCATTTGGCACCCTCTGCCCGAGGTTTGGACGCAGGTGGAGTAAGGTTGGGTTGGTTTGTCCTTAAAAACCAATCGGGCCCCTGGGACGAAAAAGTCAATAACTCTCAGACCGGGCATCCGATCGACGCGCCGTCTGTTGCGTTGAGTTCCTGTTGACGATGCGGAACTTTTCGATACATCAACTCTAGACTTCGTGACAGTTGATGTATCAGCCTCTCGGCTCGTGGAGCGGACCCTCCCGAACGAGCTTGCTGTGTGCGGGAACCCTAGTGCTGGCTGCGACTACTTCCTCGACGGCGACGACTGTGCAGAGATCCTCCGTGGACTCCGACGACGACCGTGCAGAGATCCTCAGTGGACTGCGGCGACGACTATGTAGAGATCCTTAGCGGACTGCGACGACTACTGCACTCAGCGATCCTACATGGATCAGTGCTACAGGTCCTGCATGGGCCCGGTTCTGTGTGGGCCTGATCCTGTACGGATCTGATCCTGTGTGGGTCAACACTCAACGGTTATGTGTAAGCCAACTCATACAGGTCCTACGTGGGCCCGATCCTGTGTGGGTCCGATCCTGTGTGGGTCACTGCAGAGATTAGTTACCTATTGATCCTTCGTGGGTCCAACGACTTATATGGATCAGAGATCATCTTTTCATCATCTGAAGAAGTATACCTGTATGAGATGAATCTTGTGTTTCTCTCCTTTGTGGATTGTGTTGAGCTATCCTATGTGGATTTACTGTTTACTCTCCTTTGTGGATTGTGTTGTTCTATCCTGCGTGGGTATGCGTTTTTCTTTCCTTTGTGGACTGGGTTGTGCTAGGGCTCGGACGTTGGAGCCGATCGGGGAATTGATGACTTAGGTATATGTATGGGCATATACCTAAGCTGTGTCAGATGCCACTTCGTGATTGTATCTCTCCTTCGTGGCTTATCCTTTGTGGATTTTGGGAGACCTTCGGGGGTCTCGGGGTCCCAACTGAGTAGCTTATACTCACCCCTGCACGGGCTATGCCCGCACTTCGTGGTGTTGGGTGCAGACGACGGACAGCGCTGATCATGGAGGAGGCGTGCGGAGTAGGACAGTACCTGGAGGTGGACCACTGGGCGGGACGTACTCGGAGTGGTTAGGTGGACCCGAGGAGTAGTGGAGGCTATCTGTACCCACCCTTCAGGTGGGACTTCCAGAGGACGGCTCGACGCTGCAGTTTTTCCTTTCAGTTGCTGTTTTTCCTTTCAGTTGTACTTTACAGTTGGGCTTGTATTTCCGGCCCCTTTTACTTTCAGCACAGCTTGTACAGTTTTTGCTTAGTGTTTACTTTTCCGCTTGCTTACTCTGTGGTGCTTGTTTACTTTTCAAAGTCAATGCCTTCCCTTTTTGTTGGGATTTACGCCTTGGTGCTAGTCGCCAGCCCCTGACCTATGGAAGGCAGGCTTGGGGTAGTCACGGCACGGCCCCCGAGGACGGGTCATGACAGACATACCCATGTACCTTGATGCTAGTAAGCATCCTTTATCATTTGGGGATTCATGATTGGGGCCTTGTGGACAACCATCATTGATCACTGTTGGGTGGAATCCAGGGCCAGAAATTAAAATAATTCTACCTTTTCAACTAAAAACAGTAGAAAATGGTGCTCTTATTTGGAAATATTTTGAGAGGTAAACAAAATATTGTAATGATGTCTAGATTTATAAAATTGAAAAAAAATTACATCCTTGAGGGATAGATTTTCAATCTATATGGAGAAAAAAACTAGTAGTATTAAGGATGTACTTGAACTATCCGGATATTTCTGGGGGATATATACTAATTACATCTATTAGAAACACTAAAAATATCCAAAACCACCTGTCTTTGGTTTCAATTATAGGTTCTTATGGATGATGTTCACAAATATATGAAATTTATCAAACGTATTCTTGAACTCAATACATACTTAAATATTCGATGGATAAAGGAATCTTTATCTTCTAATTTTACGGAAGATCTTTGATACTAAATGCTTTTCATCGTAGGAACCATCATGATCATCATAAATGATGTTGAGGTTCCCCCTTAAAATCACTCAAGGAACACTCTATTAATTATATATTTTATAGAAATTTATAAGAATTTGGGTCATCGTAAAGGACGATGTATGATTCATGATACTAAATCACATCCTTTTTTTGAACTAGTGGATGACTAATCCATTTTACATAGTTACTTGCGGGATACACCCATCCAATTGTACAATCATTTGGAATAATTTGGTCCCTCCTTGATTAGGTGTATTAGTTTTTTCATTGATGTCCCCAAAATAAATGGGAATGAATGGTGAGACCACCATATAATGAATGATAAAAATATCTTTTTTATAATGGTTGGGATCCACCGTAGATGTGGCTAGGATAACCCAAGCAGTAGAATATATACTCTATGAACATAGGATGTCCGATAGAATTTTCTATAAGGTTAATTAGGCAGTCAACCCACATAAATAGTTAAGAAATGGGATGAGACCATCATTTATGATTGAATATTAACTATTAGGAATATTAATTAACATCTCTATGTCTCCCTTTTTGTTCATGTATGCCCCATATATCAAAATATCTAACTCTTAAACTATAATGAGGGCCTGATATTATTCATCATTATAGGTGTGACCTTCTAAAAAGAGAATATAACATGGATGGACTGCCCTCTATGAGGAGAAGAGTAGAATCCCCAAACCATCCAAATTGATATTAGTATTTTTAATTATATATCCTTCATATATAATAAAGTAAAAATTAATGTAATTATTCCATATTTAATTAGTTTAATGGATAAAGAAATCCTTTTTTCAATGATACCAATATTAAAAAGTGATTTTTATAGGTTAGGGTGTTCTATAATGAAATCTATCCTAGAATACTCAATTAATTCCTTCCGAGACAATATCTAGATGTCAAACTGTATTATAATGACCGCCCACCATATGAGATATCTAGTTCAAATAAAATTATAAAGGATAATTTTGAATAGATAAACATGCGAAAAATAGAAGATCTTGTGATGATGCCCATAATGCTGCAATTTTATCGCAATAAATATCAAGGAAATTTCATTCCTTTCGATGTATGAATACGAATTATTTTCATAAAAATCATCTTAATGTTACATTTGCGAATAATTGACTTTCATACATAATTCTTATGAATGATAAGTGTCACAATTTATCACTCCATTGTTGAAACATATAATAGTATAGACATTGTATTGATAGATGAAATCAAGACTTGTGCTCATTGAAGATCTAGTTTGAGACTATTAAAATCTTTATATGAATCTTAATACCATTGGTAGGTTACTATAAATTTCATCATCCATATAAAAGGTATAAATTTACAGGAGAGGTTCACAATGAATCATATGATATAGGAAAACCCTAATTGGTGTACTCTCATATCTATTTGAATTTAAGGAGGATGTATATAATCTATTTTCATTAAATTTATTGGATTATATTTTAATCCCGAATGGTGTACCATGAAGTAATGAAATTTATAATATGTAACCATAAAATTACATTTCTTGTGGTTCATTAATAAGATTGGTTGAAAACATTTTTGGAATACTTTTATCATATTGGTAAGATAATCACATCAATGTTGTGATTTTACCACCAAATAAACATCATATTATTCTATGATCAATCCTAGAAAGTTAATGAATGTATATATCCTAGAACTCTAGTATGTGGAAGAATAATACTTTATTATGAATAGACTTAATTCTAGTAGTATACCCATTTGGGATCCCAGGAGGTGAAGGCCACAATATCATTGAAGTCCATGTAGATTTGGTTATAAAAAGTGTATCATCACATAATATAGATCCCAAAAAACATACAATTTCATCATAAATTTACTATATGTTATGGATAATGAAATCATATTTAGGATTTTTCTAGTTATGATTCCTAAAATCATTAAAAAAATTGTAATTTTTGCTGTTTTTCTTAATAGGATGATATTTTCAAACCACATTAGGTATTGGAATTCCCAAATGAATTTGTATTGGATGATTGATCAAATTTGGATTCTACTTTGGATTAATTGGTTGGATTCATTCTCTATGCCTCCAATATGTATCCATGGAAGTCACCTAGAAAACCCAATTATTGGGTAGCTGTGTCAATATCAACCCAAGAGTTTTTTATATTTTTCAATGGGAATAAATATCAATTCTATATGAAAATGAGACAAATGATAAATATTCCTTCGATCACATAGAGTTTATAATGAAAATCATTGATAGATCTTACATTCAACCCATATTCCCCTTCTGGATTTCATCAATATTGATAGTGGTACATTCCTTAAATATTATAGGGGAATCATCAAGGCCTTATTCTTTCTCTTATTTGGCATCTTTAATGTTGAATGTGGTAGATGATGGAAATTTTTATTTATATAAGTTGATATATGGGAATCTTAAAACAATTATGGTAATATAAGTGGAACAAGATAAATATATAAATAATATATTGATGCATGGTTTAAATATTACAACCACAATTAGTAACAAAACCCAAAAAACCAATTCCTTAGTTGTCTTCAAAAAATTAATTTTTAATATGAAATTTTATTACCCAAGGAAAGAAGTTCCAGTTACCAATTCCCTTACATTTACCCTTTAATTACAAAGATGTTATTTAGCCTCCTATAACATAAAGGTTGACATCTAAAATAGAAACATTAAAAAATTATTCATATAGATTTGAATTTTCTGTATTCTTTATTAATAATTCACATAAATTATGAAATTTTCATAATCTCATTTCAATATTTTGTGATAATAATCATTACCATTTTGAACAATATTCGTAAATGTGGTGTGCAGCTCCATTTTTCTCCCAAATATCATCATTTAAAAAGTAGTAATGTTATTAGAGTTGATTTTATATGAAGAAAAATAACATTATATAACCATTAAATGGGAGTTTTAGTCAAGATTCATGAAAACAAAAATGGTAATGATTTATTTCTGGGTTATTTACTGATATTAAAAGAGACCCTTATAAGTCCATAATTAATTTATTATCTCGTAAAGAGACATATTTATTGTATATATTAAATATATATATTATATATAGTTATCCACTATGAACTAAAACCATCCATTTATAGATGTGAATAGAAATGAAGCATTTTTAATCCGAAGGGTGGTAGTCCACACAACACTCGATTTGTGTTTATATTATCCAATTAATGAGAATATTGAAGGTGTATATTTAGTGATTATTTACTTATCATAAATAAATTATAGAAATAGTTTTATTATTCAAAACCATAATTATGTACATCCATGATCGGTGGTGATAAAAAATTCTAAATCATAACTTTGTGGAGTTGGTAATCTATGCACACACACTAACAGAGATACTTATTGTTCACAATAGATAAAAGATATGAAATAATTTTCAATAATTTATAATAATAACTTCTCAAAAAAATTAATCTTATGTTGTTGTTAATATTTGATTATGATTGTTTTAGATAATAAAGAATAATAATGAAATATTAATAAATATGTGATACATATGTTTTGAGCATGCAAATCCTCGTGATGAAAGCCTTAGATTTGCGGGAATTGAGAAAATAATGGGTGATCAGGGGATGTAGGTAATTAAAAATACATTAAAGATAAGAAATTTAGGTAAGTATCAAGAAAATTTTAAAATAAGGGTGTATTATTGAAATCATGGAAGAGATCCACCATTTATAGGTGAAGAAGAGGGACTTTTCTAGGGAAAAATGTTACATAACTGGTAAGAGTTAAATGACCTGAATTTTTGTTGATTTAGGAGAGGAATGGAAATTAAGGAATTTATGTGAGACTTTATAACATAATAATTTTTTTATAAGGTCTGAAGTTCTTTTATGTTTAGGATAATCTGTCCCACCATGATTAGACATTTATATAATTATAACTCTAAATTTAATATTAATATTTTCAATTATTTTATTTCTAAAACATTTTGAAGACCATTTAATAAAATTTCAAAAATATTATTCTTAAATTTGGAAACATATAACTTAATTAAATTTGTAAATATTATGAAATTATATTTTAAATCAAAAGGATATAATGTGTTTATTAACATTTCCAGAATTTTTTTTATCATTTTGTGATCTTAATATTATATAACATTAATTACACATTAAATTATTGTTAAATCATTTTTTTGGATTTTTATGTATTATATGATATTTAGAAATTAAAATATATTAATTTAAATTTTTTAAATGCACTATATTTTTATATGAATAGTTTTTTAAAAATTATTGTTTTACAAGGGAAAATAACATTTTCCCATGAAAAGTAAATATTTATACAAAAAATAAACGGTCACATTTTAGAGAATTTCGACAAAATAATTTTAATTTAAAAATAAATTTCTTTGACTCAACTAATACAAACTAATTTAAAAATATTGACATAATTATAACTATTTTTTATGAAAATAATACTTATGTATTAAATAAGAAAATATATGTTTTTAATTTAAACAGGATAATTTTATATATATTATTTTACATTAAAGTAGTATATTTGGCCATGAAAATGGTTTCACATGTCTTAGGGTATTCTTATATATTAAGTGAGACAATATTTTTGAGAAAGGTGTTTTTACTATTCACTAAATAATAAAATATTTTACGAAAATTATAATATTCATAATATGTTATTATGACCATGTTAAATCAAAAAATTATATTTATTTTATAATACATTACTTCTAAAACTGAAAAAATTTATTTTTAATTATTCATAAAAAAAATAATTTTGATAAACTCACATGTATATGTGTAAAATGACCATTGTTATTTTAATGTTTTATATATTATTTATAATGTCATTAATTTTATTAATACCTACAAATTTAATTACTATAATGGTACTAGGTTTTTTTCTACTATTTATTTCAAATCAAGCGAATCTCATGGTATATTATTAAGGAAAATTAATTACAGAAATCCTACGTTGCTACATTCTACCCCATTTAAAATAATTTCAAACATATGCTTTCATTATAAGGAAGGAAACAATATATGGTACTTCTCTCTCATCATAACCTTAGTTTCCCACATTGACCTCTCAAAGAAATGATTTCTATATTAAAATATTATCAAATGTGTGACCTTTTTTGAAAAATCAAAAGTCATTGATAAAATTTATCCATGGGTTGTTCTTTATAGAAGATATCATGTTCCAGTGCACAAATTCTGAGATTAGTAATCTAGTCAGTACGTACTAAATAAAATAAATGGAAATATCTTGAACTCCATAATGTTTTTGATGGAGTTCTATAAAATATTTTATTACTCCAACTTGTTCATGGATCAAAAAAAGAATGATTTTTCTAGGTCCCAACGTCCCTTTCTTCCAAAATTTCATCAACTATGTCCATTGATATTTTCATAGAAATAACATCTCATCATATTCAATCTCTTGGTATCATTGATGATTATATACATAAATATTCTATCAATTTTTTATACTTTTATATTTTTTTGAATGTTTTGATACTTATCTATCATTTAGTTGAATGTGATAGGCATGTGTTGAATTCCTCTATCAAAATTCATCCAAACATTATGGAGTCTAACATCTTTTCCCACAATGATCCTCATATAGTTACATATGAATTAAAGAATGAATTTATTTTATATATGATAACTCTACCAGGGTATGGGGTTGATCATAATTTTATTTAAAATCCATAAAACACGATCTTAGAAGATTCTCTAGTGTTTATACTTTCCTGTTTGACTAATCATTTTTCTACGGATGATATATTGTGATAATGCACATCTATATTTTCCAATTCTTTTTAAAGACATCGAAAAAAATCACAATGAAATCCTTTGATCAAGAATAGATAAAATTGATAGGGGAACACCATCAATCCTTACCACTTCCCTTATATATATTGTGGTTAGTTTTTCATGGTAGAAACTATCATTGATGTTAATAAAATATGGTAAAGATGAAAGGTGATAAACTATAACCCATATAAAATTGTGATATTTAGAGGTCTTTAAGAGTCCTGTAATGAAATCGATAGTTTTTTAACCATTTTTATTCATTTATAAGTAATGATTTTACCCTCTCTTTAAAATATTCTTTCTCTACCTGAACATAATATCCTAACTAGAAATCATATATATCCTCTATGATTTATCACTTGATGTTATCCGACGGGAACTTTTTCTTTATATCTCATAAAACTATTATTCCTTGGGAATGGATATAGAAGAATGAAATTGTTCATAATCCAAATTCTTCTTACATAATTAATGAATATATAGTACACATATAATGTTTCAAAATATTATAACTCCATGTTTATCAATGATAAACTCTAAAATATTATCTACCATTTTATATATATATATCATCTATTTGGGATTATTTGATCTTAATGTGAATGCATTATTGATCGTTCACTTTTATAAAATTGGATTTATCTCCTCCCATTACGAATTAACGATTAATTCTAAAAAAATCAGTAAATATTTGGTATTTTTCAATCCTATTCCTGGATTGGGTAGCGTGGTGTTTTCTAAATAGATCAAAATTCATATTTTTTCCTTTCCACAATGATAATTTATTTACATTCCAAAATAATTTATTATATCTAATCATCAATTTTGGTTCATATTTAACTCTTTCTATGTGAAAATGTATAACAAGATCTTCTGATCAGTGTATATTTCACACTTCTCACAATAAAGGTAATGTTGTAAACATTCAAATCATATATCACATCCACTAATTCCATATCATGCATAAAAAAATTTCTCATGATTTTGTAATTGGTTAGAGTAATAACCAATAAAATTTTCTTATTTCATGAGAACTCATCCCAATACTATTAATGATGTTTTACTATAACATACAATCCTTTCAACACTATAGGGAAATGTAAGAACATGTTCATTGAGTAGCCTTTCCTGGATCACTGTGAATATTTCTCACATTATTTCATCCAAATGGACTCGAATTAATTCTATTTTAAAATTTTTAATGGGTTCGACATCCATGATAAACATTTAACAAATCATTTGTATTTCATAGTTAAACCATGAAATCCAAATATTTCAATAAAATTAGTTTAACTAGTAAATTGATCAAAAACCATATCCATTGACTAAAAATTGATTTTTATTGGATAATCAAAATCTTCTTTAAGGTTGAGTGGGAACCGGAAAAAAAGTAACCCATTACATATTTCAAAATTAAAAACCTCCTCAATACCTGATGAAAACATTTAACAAATCAAAAGACATTAAAAACTTGACGATATACAATCATCATGAGTACCATTGTTTCTTACTAGTAAACATCATCACGAGTATCGCTTTTTCATCTCCATTCATCAACATGTCTTCATCGTCGTTCTACTACAACACCATACACCAGAGACTGCCAGAGACTAGGACCGCCGGTGCCACCAACATACTCAACATCCACACCATCTTCTACAAACTCATTATCACCATCCAAGCCTACATCGAACACCACAACAGTAATGAATAACACTGAAATTAGATGCCAAAATGAATTTTCAACCAAGTTAACATTAGTCAAAAAATAATTAGTATGAAATCACTAAAAACCATTACGGTAATCATTGCGGATGAATGAGAAAATATATAGAAAAATCCAGGAACTGTATTCACTGGAGGACTTCGACTCATCCCGTGCATCGAGCCCAAAAGGCTGCCAACACACACATCCCAATAATTCATAGAAACCCCCGCAAAAAATTCCACATGAGTGGCATAGAGGAACCCAATGTTCGAGCAGTTCTTGTAAAACTATAGGGTTTTGTACACCAGCGATGTCGAAGAGACAGAAAACCAGAAGCGGACCAAGTGAAATAAAACCGACTCTGGTAGAGCCTAAAAAGTCTTTGTCCACCAAACCAAAACCCAAAACCTCTTTGAAACCTCCACTCCATCACTGAACAAGAGAGGTTCAAAGGATTTTAAAGCTAGTGTAGGACTAGGGTGGCATATGGCATCAACAACACACCACCATCAACGAGGATGACAAACCACCGAAGTGAGCACCTGATGAAATAAACTTGAAACGAAGTAAGAAATCACCACCAAATGAAAAGAAGTAGAAAAGAATAATGAAGAAAGGCTAAAGAAGAGATAGTAATGTGGATGATCCATCATGCTAAGAGGGCCACAGAAACCCTAGGGGGAGAGCTAAGAGTGAGAGAGGCAAGACAAATGGGGTGTCATCTCTAAAAACATTATTCACTGATTGATCTATAGATATACCATAACATATATAAAATTACAAAATAATTATTCAATTTAAAGAGATAATTCAAATTTTTTAATTTTGGAATAAATTTCTACCTTCCTTGTGGCCTTAAACATTATCCTTATGTGATATTTATAATCATTATTTATTTTTTAGTATATAAGGATATAATCTATAAATTCTTCAAAAAATTAATCGAGATGATATTAGAAAAATATATTGGTATGATCCATGAATATAGGTTGGATTAGTTATGTAAAAATAAAACCACTATAAACACATTATGCCCATACCATTCTGGAATTCCTTCTTCGAAAGATCATATATTTTTACCCTTAGTTGATGACACCCTTACTTGAGGTTATTCATAGAAAATATTATTTATCCAACTAGTTGATTGAATAGGTCGTTGAAATGATGTAGACAATACTTGTTTTTTATGTTGATTTTTTATCTCATGATAATTAATAAAAAGGCGCATTGATCCATTCTTATTCATTACAAGGAGAATAGCTGAACCCCACAATTAAAAACTAGGGGGAAAACCATTATTTATATTATCTTAAATTTTATACATATATTCCTATAATTCAACAAAATATATTCATTAAAGATACATTTAGATATACAATTATCTACGGATGAGTTAGATTGATAAAAAATATTATCTAGAAAAAAATTCATTTTTTTATCATGAAACATATTATACATTTTACTTTTATAGAGGTTGGAGTATAATCATTATATTAATACATTATAACCAGTTGATTATAGATATGGAATTAGATTTCCTTTTCTGAAAAATAGATATGATATTTGTATATGGAAATGATGACCATAAAAAATTATGTCAAACATAACTACAGGTATAATAAATATATTTTCTATAAGTATCTCAACATAAATTATTATTATAGAAGCAATTTCATCATAGTTTCATTTATTGTACCAACAAGTGTTTTCACTAATTGATCGATATTCGATGTTTCATGTGCTGAATCAACATTGGATGAAAAATTATAATATAAAAAGGAATAAAAATAAGATGAATAAAATAAAAAAATAATGATTCTATAGTATGGAATGATTTTACCATTCACCATAATATTATTATTCTATACCACTATAATAGTGACTTCTTATGACCTCCCATTATACCTTTTTTGAGGTGGTCGATACATCCAATTTCCATAAATAACTATTATGTTATGAATTTTATTCAAATAATTATTATAATCCTAGAATTTAAATCCCTAAAGAGTTGGTGGAACATCAAACAGTGCATCTTTATCCTTTGTGGTGATATTCATCTTATTCCATTGCTTTGGTAGTCACGGGCTACACAACCTTATTTACAACACTTATAAAACTTCTGAATTCCATTAATATATTTACATATGTGTTTGCTCTCACATTTTATAAATGGGGGTAATATAACATTATCACCAATATGAGACTATTCATTAGGGGTTTCATGATACTCTATATTTCTTTTCCTTTATTTAGGATCATGTGGATCACCAGCTTCCATTTCAACTAAAATAACACATTAATATACTTACATATAGATTTGAAAACCTCTTATAAATAATTAAATTTTATGATTGGGTTTTATGAAACTAAATAATCAGTTAATATTATTTTTAGGTCTAGATATATTTTTTTTTGGTGAACCTTTCAAGTTTCATTATGATTTACTCATAAGATCTACTCGACTCATCTTATTTTAGTTTAAACATACTGAATATTCATTACAAATTAATATGAATGGTCTGAGTGAATTATTTTTTGAATAAATATAACATAAATTCCCCCACTTCGTAGATTCTATTTTTTCTCTTATCATTGTATACCTAGAATGATTCAACCATTACACCATCCTACATTTTTGACGATATATAGTTCAATGGGATTTCTCATCCTCTGATCATTAACAGATAGAAATTATTATTTTCATTTTATTAATAAATTCCATAGAAATAAATGGTTTTGAAGGCCCAATAATAGATTATGTGAGTTGAAGTATAATGTATTAAATTGATAGCTTCTCTCATCTTCGTGAATTTCAGATATTCACATTATTCATGTTATTACCTATAACATGAGAGACTATAGTTATAGATTCCATTATATTTTGAACTATTGTTCCCATCAAATAGGGAAAATCCCCATATTTTCCATTTTTTACATAATTACATCAGTTTGATATTATTTTATCTATATACTTTAAAGATAAAAGTTCATGTTGTGGATACATAAACTAATAAACATATTAAAAAAATAAAATGATCATAGAAGGAATAACTCAAACATAATATGAATATTCATCCTTTTAAAATAATTAGGTTTAAAAATATATTATCCATTATTATTCCCCTTCTATAAGTCCCCTAAACACCCTAGTATTCATGTAATCAAAATCCATAATAACAGTTTATAATGACAATGTGAATTACCATTATAATACCCCATAAGATGGTTCCAAACCCACATCCACTTATAATATATAGAAAGGGAATTATTTCTAAGAAAAACGTATTACTCCATTTACCATAAAATAGGATGGTATCCTATATATAGTCTTATCTAAACATTTCTTAATAAATTTTTCTCATCATGTTAAATAATGGTTAAATGCCTTTGAATAATGATGATCGAATATAAAATTTTATAACTCAACAAAAGATGTTTGAGTTTACCAGACCATTACATTTACACTTCATTTTAATTGAAGTAATTTTACTTCCAATATCATAATGATGAACATATTAAGTAGTCATTTTAGTTCATTATTCATATTAATTTCCATTTAAACTATTCATAAGCAACAATTAACTTTTTATATTATATTTTCGTCCTCTCATTTCAATATCAGGTGGGAATAATCTTTTCCATTTTGAACTAAGTTCATAAAATGAATGTATAAAATCATTTTTCTCTAAAATTATTCAATTGAAAAATATTAAAATTATTGGAATTATTTTTTTATAAAAAAAATTAATGTTATAATTCCATTACATGGGAGATTCAATCTTTTTTGATGTACAAGAAAATGTTAAGTTTGGGTTACTTACAAATATTGAATGATTACCTAACAATGATCATGATATATTTGGTTATCCATAAAAGAATAATAATAATGATATATGTATATATATTATAATCATAAACTATAAAATAAAACCATAATTTTTTTTGTGAAGCAAAAATTAATCATGCTTATTCCTGGAGATAGTAGCCCACATAATAAAAATTATTGTTTCCATTACCCAATTAATGATAGGGCTGAACATGGAGAGTAAGAGATAATTTCATAACCATAAATAAATTATATAACTCTAATTTATTCTTGAGTAACATCATTTTTATAATAAATGAGGGGTTCAGATAAATAACTAAAGGCATCACTTCATTGAGGTGGTAATCCACACACATGAATTAATGATGATTATTTATTTTCATTATAGATTGAAGAGAATAAATAATTGCTTTATCATTATTATTATAACATAACCAAATAATAATAATATTATGGTATTATTATACAATGGTTATAGTAGGTTTAGAATGTAAATAATATGAATGAATTGTTACGAAAAATTTGATAATGACATTGATACCTTGGACATCATCTTGATAAGGGCCTTAGATTTGAGGGTCTTAGGATAATTTTTAGGGATTATGGGAACTAAATTGAGTAATGGAATTAATGGAAAGGAAATATGGTCATGGGATCAAGGTGTTGTTGATATAGTATTTTAGTATTCAATAGGTAGAAGAAATATTCTTTTTATTGTGGAAGAAGTGGGAAATTTCCATGAAAAATAATGTTATGTACGGGTTGTAAAATGAATGGAATAAGAGATATATTTTTTAGGTGAGGTGAGGTTGTTTATAGACTTAGTTAATACATTAAAATCTAAATGTTTTTTAATAGTTATATATTTCATGATAATTTATTTAAAATATATCCACCTAGGATTAGTCATTTATATACTGATTACTCTTAATTCAATATTAATAATTTTATTAATTTTATTACTAAAACCCAAAGTATACACTTATTACCAAATTAAAATATGATAAAACTAAAAATATCCTCCATTAATCTTAATTTTATATCTAAATAAGATAAAACAAAATTTTAAATCCAAAAATATATTTTTTTGATGGGAAATTATCTATAAAAATATTGTTTAAATTATTAATTATTCTTAATCATGTATAACATATATTAAAAATGTAATGATTTTTATTTATAATTTACTTATTTTTAAAAATAATAATATATATTTATTTAAAATTTACTTATTTAATTTTTTTAAAACATATATTATGTAGAATAGTATTATTATTTGAAAATTAATATTCTATTACGATAACTATTATATATCCATGTTAAATTAATCATTATGGAAAAAAATAAATTTTCCAATTTTAAAAAATTTGAACCAATTTATTTTAAATATAGAATAAATTTCATTTGAATTACTAGATGAAAAATAATTTGAAAATAATAATGTACCTAAGTGTTTTTTAGAAAATTATATATCTATTCTAAAATATCAAATATAGGCTTTTAATTGAAATGTGACATTTTAAAATATATAATTATACCTAAAATACATATATTTCATTATGAAAATGGGTTCCTTGGTATTTTTTTATTCATATAAAATTAAAATACATGATATTTTTAAAAACATTATATTGAACTATTAACATTAAATTTATCAATTAAGAAAACTAAAAAATAATCTCATGATAATATAAGAAAAATAAATATAAAAATGCTATTAATTTTTATAAAATACACTTTTAAAAGTGGTAAAATTAATTTGGATATAATAGTAAAAAATATATTTTTTGATAAACATATATTTATTTTTATAAAATAAAATTCTTCATTCTACAGTTTTATATAGTTTATATAAACTGAGTGATTTTGGTGACACCCCCAATTTAATATATATAGTATAAATATAATTATTCATTTTTTTCTAGAGATTCATGGTATTCTAAATAATCAAACTATAATTAATAAAGTAAATTTAATTATTAAAATCAAGTATTTTTATAATAATGAGAGGGAATTTTTATCTACATTTAAATTAAAAAAAATCTATAGAAATATCGGATTATCAGATACAACCAATACTATGAGGGAATAAGTGAACATGCCTAAACAATGTTTTTTTATAATTGGATATATATAAAATTAGTTAAATATTGTCATTTTTATATACGTTTATTTAATATCAATCAATCATTCATGTCATTAAAGACATTCTGGGATAGGATAATTCACATTAACTAAACTGTGGTATTTTATTTTCTAATTTTTGGTTTTTATATGGGGACATTTTATTTTATAATATTGTAATCTGATTAATCTTTTTAGATTTCTATCCAATTGAACTTGGATGACACAATAAACACCCAGATAAAGACCAGATTCCTCAATTTAGTTGATGGGATATACAATTCCTTCTCCCTATAGATTTATAATTCCACATCAATACCATTTGGTAATTTTTTTGGATGTATATATCTACCCTATGTTGATACTCATCCCTTTGACCGAAACCTTCATATATCTATTAACAATATTAGGACTAAATGTGTGAAATTAAACTTTGTAGTACCCTGATATTCCTTTTCACAGAGTACATAAGAATTTATTTCTTGAAGAGAGAAATGTCGCATGGATATGTATCCACAGCCTCCCCTTTAAAATGTTGAAGGCTATATATCGGTGATCACTTAGTAATTTTTCGGGATAAATTATATTTCCATAATTTTTTAATATTGATTCTTTTAATAGGATTTATCTAAATATTATCATACATTTGGATGGTCACATTATAAGGAGTCATGTTATCTTTAATATGGCCCACAAAACTAATGGAATGGATATGGATGAGTTTGATCATAGAACTAATATCAGTTACGGACCATTGGATATTGATATCATCATCATTCTTCGATATATAAAAGGGTATGATATGCCTTTATATGGTGTCTTCCTTGTCTTATTCCATGAATTAAATGATTGTGTCACATTCAATGAAACTATCATCTATATTATTTTCTCTCATCTATAAAAACGATATCCTCTAACTCATTAAGGCTTAAAAGTTCCTTAATAAGGGATTCTTAATTTTATCTTGGGGTGGTGGAAGGAATATAAAATAAGATGGTTATTTAGAAAAATGGAAAGAAAATTCCTTAAGTCATACCTTATATGTAGAAGCTTAAATTTCGGGTCACGTAATTAATCTCTTAATAGAGGTCTTGGTATTTAATTTGACTCTATTGGATGATCCTTTCCCTTTTCAAAATATGGACTATTTTTTATAATTTTTGGTGTAGCAAAAACAATCCTTTCCATATTCCAATGTTTACAAGAAAATTTCATGTCTACTTGTTAGTACTATAGTATTAAAGGGTCTTAATGGTGTCCATGAGATTTATGATTACATTGTTCTTCTTATGAGGATTATTAGAGTGATTGCCTGCAAATTTTGGATATACATATAGATTTAATAGAAACGGTTCCTAAAATGGGGTTCCCATAATAAACTCATCTCCCTCAACCTCCATTAATTCTATAACCAATTCCCTTTTTATGTATGGGGATCTATGTTTTATATTTATCATCTCCATCGAAGCAATGTTATGTGACGTGGGGTCTAATACCCCCATATTTTAAAAGAAGAAAATTATGTTTGATATTATATATAACTGACAACTCCAAGATTAAGAAAAACATAACACCCTATGACATTATGATATATATATTTTAAAATAAATTTAATCTCTTTGTTAACTTTTGATACATGTAATGTAGATTTTTTTGTTCGATAGCGTATACGAAATACAACACTATTCATCATGGTCCCATAGAATATGTATCCATCGTAAACTAGATATTAAATTGGCAAGAATTAATTTTATTAAAAAATTTATTAAATGTATATATATATATAAATATAACACACAATATATCTTATTTATCTATTTTCAGTAAATAATCTATCAATTTTATGTGATGTAATTTTATTATTCAAAAATATGTTTTTTAAATGTTTTTTAATATTTTTAAAATATAATATTATAATAATTATTTGGGACCAATAGAAAATTTATTTGATAAAATAAACATAATTTTTTGAATCATAATTTGAACATTTATATTTATTGAAATTTTTTTTTCATGAATTTTTTTTCATTAAATACTAAAAAATAATAATTTTTCTAAGAAAGGCATATATATTCAATAAACTAATAAATTAAAATGTCCCATTATGTTTTGAATATTATTTTATATAAAATAATAACTAAATATTTATATTTAAACATAATCATTTTTTAATAATCATCATATTGGATTTTAGTATATATATGTGTTTCGGTTTTAAATTATGATTTTTTTGAAAACTATTTTGAATTGAATAGTGGTTATTCATTTTAATAAATCATAAAAACACCTAATGATGAATTATTAAATGGTATTGAAATATTATATATCTATTTATATTAATTATTATTATTAAAATTATTATTTTTAGGAATATTGTTAATTTAAAACTATCTTTTTCTTGAATATACACTTCTAGAGAACCCTCTTTCACATCGCCTCAGCGAGTTTAAATTTAAATTAAATGTTCCCACTTTTATGAATTGAATATGGTAAATTATATTCCATATATTTATACAGAATAAATTATATTATATATTAATTTAAACATAATTCATTACCATTATGAATATTAATAATAGTAAAAATAGATTACCATGGTTAAGGTGAAAATGGGTTTCCCGAGAGGGTTAAACGAAAATCTCAATGAAAAAAATAACCTAAAATGTTCTATAAAATATAGTATATGTAATTATTAATACCTTAAGGTTTATTATTCCCTATAATTAGCAATTTCAGATCCTTTTTAATGATAAAAAAATCAATACACCTATTTCTTTTTAAAAATTTCCAATGTACCACTCACCTCACATATTAAAGGCCACCCCCTATTTTTTTCTTTTCAAAACATAAAATCCACTTAAATTTGAAAATAAATACCAAATTTTATTCCTTACATTAAAAAACACATAATAGATCCATTATGTTGAACATAAATAAATCCTAGTATGTCGTTTGGTGCTTACCTATGGATGTTTCCATAAGAAGAGTTATCTTGCTTAATAGATCGTCATTATTTTATTTCTACTGGGACATTGATAAGATAATATTAAAAAATATTATGTTATTCAAAACTATATAACATATAATTATACATTATTATGTTAATTTAATAACCAGAATCCCTATAATTTTCTATCTAATGGGATATGAGTTCATCATTTGTGTGTTTGGTGGACTACCACCTCGCAAACTAATGGAATTTAGATCCATCATCACCTCTCACAATTTGATATAATGATCGATTAAAATTATATATATATATAATATTTTTCAAATATTTATAAACATTGAAATATGATATCACATATACCTTTTTACTTTCCATTACATGTGGGGTACCATAACATCGCCAGTGTGTATGAAATATTACCACCTTGTGATGCGATATGAATTTTTTTTCACCAATGCTTAACATAGAAGGTAATATGGAAAAATTTAACTAATATATGAAATATATAAGAAATAATTATGAAATAATTATTAAATTAATTAAATATTTATCATTATTAAAAAATAATATATAATTTATTCTCTTGAAATGAAAAAAGATAACATCGTTCGCGCACACATGGGAAGTACCGCCGCCACGAAGTGATGTGATTAATTTTTCAACCCCAATTCATATGAATTATATATATAATTATATTAAAGGAAATAATTTAGTAGTAATTATAATTTAATAGTTATTTTATGATAAATATTACTTACCTTCTTTCAATAATGATAGTTGAAAATGGTAATGTTACTAATGCAGGCGTACGACATACCCTCACCATGATTATAAAATAGTTCATTTTTCATAAAGATATTTCATTATTTGTTAAAAGAGAATAATTGATGTATAAATATAAAAAAATTAGATTATTATTAATTTTAATATGTATAAATAATGAACCTATTGGCCATGATCAACACACCAATGTCATTTTCAAACAATGAAGTGAATGTCCTCAAAACACTCAACATAGACTAAACTAAATAGGTATATAAATATATCATTAGAAAGAAATAAAATAAATTGTTTAATTATAATGTATTTTTTCTAGAAACGTTTCTTAAGAATTATTATAATTCATAAAATTTAATTGTATAGGAGGTTCGAACACATATGAAGAAAGTGTTTTCTCTTATAACATTTTAATTTTGAGAGACATTTGATATATTCAAATATTAGTTATATGGTGTTATATATATAATATGAATTTTAAATTTAATATCATTAATAATTCTTAAATATTTTTATTTTAGGTTTAATTAAAATTATTTATTCCAAGGGTAATTGAATTAAAAGTTAGCAAGTAGTAACGAATTTTCTAAATAAATTTACATTTGTTGAGTTATATTGCATCATAAATTTATTAGATATTCGTGGATTATGTATATATGGAATTTAAAATACCATATAATGTATTTACACCTTTTTATTTGGGTTAAAATTTTATACACATAATAGATTCATTGATTAATTCTCAAATAAAATCATATTATATTTATAAATGTTATTTGTCAAAAAATCTCATTCTTTGATATATTAATTTCTAATATGCATACTTTTTATTGTGTGATGTGAATATATTTCAATTTTAAATATTATATAATTAAAATAATTATTCTTATTATATTTAATGTGTCATTTTATTTTATTCATTGATGGGGATTATGATTAAACTGAAACCAAAGTGGAAGATGAATTATGATTCAATGTCATAAAATATTACTCATGTTCAATGTTCCATTAAAAGAAATAACATGATGTTATTTTATTGAACCACATATCATTATCTTCCACTATTTATTAATGTTTTTAAAAAGTTTTCTTCCTATTTATTATCTTAATCATTGATGAAATTACCATAATTTCATTTATATGTCCTACTGACCTTGTATTTTCTTCTAGCTCAGGTATCATTCTCTTCTATATCCATGTTTTTCTAGAATTTTTTCAAAAATAGTCTATTATAAAAAGATATGATATTTTAAATCAATTTAACATGGTCTCAAACCATCTCAAAAAACATTTTAAGTGTAAAAATCTTAACGTTTTTCAAATGGGTCACTCTTGACACCATTTTACGTTTTTTGAAGGAATGATTATTTTTTAAATTTATTAAATAAATGGATTCTCCTATCATTATTTCTCTTAATTTTATTTATTTTACCATTAATATGGTTCAATTATTTTTTTTAAATAAAATGATTGTCATAATTTTTTGTGTTTTTTTATTTTTAAAAGTAATTTAGAAAAAAAAGGTTGTTTTCCTATAAAATCATTTCAATAATATTTTAATGAAATTTTCAATAATAAACATCAAAAAAACCTATTTTTAATTATACTCTGTTGAATATATTATAAATTTATAGATTCATTTTTATTTATTTATAAATATTAATATTGTTTCTGGGAGGAAAAAATATTGGATTCCATCTAATCCAACACTCAATCCAGCATGAAAAAGAGAACGAGGGGCATTCCCGATCCACACTGGTTGAAAACTAGTGCCTGGATATCAGCAATACAAATTGGGAATGATTTCAACCATGTATATTATTTTATTAACCAACAATAATAACATCACATTACTAAAAAATGAGGTAGAATAATCTTTCAGATTTGATGGTCAACAAATTTGACCAAAAATAAATTTAAAACAATGGGTTGGGAATAGAAAAACAATCCTAAAAGTCTCCATGTAATATGATGGTCAGCACCCTCAAGCCACAACCACGAAAACCTACATGATGTTTAGCCCTAGAAATTGGATCCCCCATCACCACATTGGAACATATTTCTTTTACCATGTTCATCCCTAACGATGTCTACATACTCCTAAAGGTGTATCTAGGGTTTCTTCCATAGACGAGTAGGATTAATCTCAAACTAATGATTACATGCTATTACAAATGAAGAAAATTAATCATTAACATTTCAAAAAAAAATTGAAACATTTATAATAAATCATTTTATGTAAAACATTTTTGAGAAAAGTTTTTTATGGAAATAACTTTTCACAAATTGGCTTGGTTGAAAAGAAAAATGTACAAAAGGTCTACTAAATACCAATGAATAACACCACATGAAATGAGAATAATTTCACAAGATAACAACATGGAAAATCCCTATAGTTAACTAGCACTTGTGGTACCATGTGAACACTATACCCTGGTGATCAAAATCCTCCACCTAATATACAAATATTGTGCCCATCCATGAGCCATTAGAGTGGATCCCATCAAAACTTCTAATGGTATTCATATAATAATCCAAAAAATAAACAATTTTCTAGTTCACGATAAAATTAATGGGAACACAACCTAAGGTCTAGTGGTCTATTATAATATCACATTCCTATTTAGTGTAGTAGAATAAATCATTATCGATGAATCTGGGCCTCAGTAACATCTAAATCAATAAACATTGTAGTTCACCTCTTCTCACCTTTATACATGGGATTTCCTTTATGCTCCAATTATATTTCACATACTAAATAAACAATAACATTCACATACACATTCCATTAATCCTGAAAACACAAGAAAAACACCACTTTTAAATTTTCATATTCATCGAAAAATCTAAATCCACATAGGAACCACCATTTTCTATAAAAATATCCATTATACATTTCACACACAAACCTATACAATTTGGAAATACATTTCCCACCACATGAATGATTTATGATTTTTTTTAATTCAAACAATAATAACACATATTGAATCCAACCATTTCCATAGGAAAATCCCATTTGAAATTAATACTCACATAAAATCCCTTTTATAACATGATACACACCACTCTCACAATTCCCATAATCATTTATGGTTAACAAAAATGAATCCAACATGAATCAAAACCCATTTATCATAGAAAATATTCTATCAAAACATTCAAACTATTGAATATATTTGAGAACACATTTCATACCTTTCATAGAGGGTATAAATTATATTTAATAAAAACCTAAAATTAAATACACATGAAAGATAACTGATTCCCTTTAGATAACTCATATTACTCACTTTTTCATCTCAAAAACGCTCCATAACACGTTCATCCCCACAAAAATAAATTATAGAACAAATTGTAAGATTCAAAAAAAATAATAAAATAATTTAAAATCAGGGATCCACCTACCTCACAGTTGAAATCATTCAAATACCAGTGAAAACCCACAATTGAACAACCACAAGACCTTATAAATGTAATATATAAATATAACAATCATGATTTCACCCAACATATAATTACCCATAAATCAATAAATTAAATAACCTGCTAGAAAAGATGAAACAAATTAGGAAAGTGAAAACTTAGAATAAATGAGAAATCATGGTAATAGAGATTTAAATATTTTTTCTATGATGTTTCAATGATATAATCACAACAATATTGATGTTATATGTCTCTAATAAGTCTTATAGGAAGCTTCCATTACGGATAATCCCATATGGGGGTGGATGAGAGGTGATTTATGGTAACAAAAAAAATTGGAACAAGAGTAATTTATAGTGTTTTAATTACCTAGATAGGTCACACAATTTTATCACATAGTTTTCCAAAAAATATTATAGTCGTGAATCCCTCACAATCAAAGAAGAACAATCCCCACTGTTATCCCCCATAGTTTTCCAAACGGTGCTCCAACTGTGAAGTATCCATTATGAAAAATGAACATTTTCCATATAGTTTCCCATGATAGGGTACTCGATTTCCCAAAACAATGTGCCACCTTCAATAAAGCCAAAAATATCCATTTTTTATAGAAACAAAATGGGAAAATGAAAGATAAATGAATAAAAAAAAATAAACAAAAGAATACCTCAAAAAATATCATGGATTTGACAATTCTCCCCATGATGAAAACATTCCACCCTTGAAAAGTCAACTCAAAGATAGATAATAGAATAAAAAAAATACTACTCCTCAACCCAAGACAACCACTAGCAAGTCACATTCTCATCAATACCAATCTCCCAATGAAATCGTACCAATGGAAAATACATCCCACAAATCACTTTCTCCTAAGAATCTACTATTTGCACCGGCCATTCAAAACACAGAAAAATCAAGTTCCAATTTCAAATCATCCAAATTTTATACATGAGAAGGATATGGTTAAAACTATATTTACTAATTGAGATAGAACACATCATTAAATGACATAAACTAAAAGGGAAAAGATAACATTTATTCCACCTTACTAGTCAAGTCAGTGATCTTAAAAGGTGTCACATAACATAGTGGTATCTTCCCTTGTTTACCCAAATGACAGTGTCCTAAGTGAGGTTCTATTTTTAGTAACACCCATTGACCCACATAATACTATATATCTGGGAACTATTAATCCAAATAATAATTATAGAGACTCTGCACAATCCAAAATCACTGCGAGATCAATGTTACTTTATTAGAAATTTACTGGACAAATGTTCGGTCCCCACAATAAGGTCTTTCCCTCCTCATTATAACACAATGTTTACTGACATGGCCAACCATAATTCACCTCATAAAGATAAAATTGAATAAATTATTGGTATATATTGTTAAAATGAAACTTAATCAATCCTAAATTGGTTATCCCAAAAACCTAAAATATCCAACACATTTTCCCGAGGCATATATTCCATGATATGATATACCCTCCCTGTCATACCATCCATTTATGGGTGGTATTACATAACCAACTTTACCTAAACCCCCTTCACCATCGAATGGAATTCCCAATTCCATGACATCGAATTGAGATCTCATTTGTACAATAACTTTCAATTGAACACCATCAATCATCCCTATACATTAAACAATGATCCCACCGAACTCATCCAAATTGTTTGAATCCCTGATTAGAATGAAATTGGATGATTCTATTAGATAATAATTTACTGCCAAAAATTAATTCCACCCTTGGGCTTTACAAGTTAATCCCAAAACAATCTTTGTAGCGATCTCATCCCACTTTCAAGTAGGAATAAGTAGTGGATGAAAAAAACATGATGGCTTTTGGTGATCTATTGTAACCAACTAGAATATTAACACCCTGATATGAATTCAAATATGTCTCGCCTCATACATACCTACCATTAGAGTCTACACACATCTAAAAACATCTTTGTGGAACCAGGGTGAACGGTCCACTTGGACTGGTGGCTATCCTTCATCACTACGTTCCTCATTTTCAACAGCCCCACAAAGAGACCCTAGAAGCACAAGAATCCCTTAGAAGACAATGACCAATCACAAGGAATCTCACCACACTTTAGAAACTTCATAGAACTATATTAGTTCTCAAATCATGGATTCTATTTTTGAATCAACTATAAAAGGGGGTTTTTCAATAAGCAACTATCAAATAACACACCTATATTCGTCTCCTTGGTCTCTTGGTGTATCTGATAAAAAATCCTCTTCAAATTCCACCCATCATTAGACTACTTAAATGCCTATAGTGGAACTTTCTAACTCAAATAATCTACCACATTATTACTCTTACCTAGGGTATAGACTATATAAAAATCAAACCCATCATGGTATTCAATCCAATAGCACTACATCAAACTCATATCATTCTAGCTAAAAATGATGTTCAATAACTAATGATTATAAAATAAAATAAATATACAAAAAAAATAATGACTCTATGTATTCAAGGAATATATAACTTTTTCCATCTTCAAGTAATGGGTTCTCTAATTATTTTCATGTGGTCAGAGTTGGCGTGAACCATAATTCATTTCATGTCCATATTATCTCAACAGAGAGCAAATATCCATAGTAGAAACATCACAATATAACAGATATCTCTTTCCAAACACCGAAAATATCAAAATAGGTGGTACGGTCAACAACTGAATTAATTCCTCAAATTAAGCCTGACACTCTAGGAACTATTCAAACATTACCGCTTTCTGGGTAAGCATAGTCATGGAAAAAAACATTCGAGAGAAATATTAATTGAATCACCTATAATAAAATTCTAGGACCCAAAAACTTTTGATCATAGAAACATTCATCATTTTCCATATGAAATAACATCAATAATATTCTGAGGGTCTTTCGAGACCCCTAATTCCAAGATCACATGACCCAAAATCATCACATCCTTAGTCAAATATTCTCCCACAGACATCATTTCATAGAGATGGTGATACAAAAGAGTACCAAAAATAATTCTCAAATACCAATCATAGTCCTCCTTAATCCTAGAAAATACATTGATGTCATATATGAATACAAAGATAATGGAATATAGGTACTGGTGAAACAAAAACTTCATGAGTTACATAAATAACTCCAGAGAATTTGGAAACCCTAATATAATGATTATTTACTCCAAATGGACACACCGACATTAGAAGTCTATTTTCAAAACATCCGCCTCTTCGAATCTGACCTAGTGATACCCAGAATGCATGTCAATCATAGAAAACCACCTTTCCACCTTAAACAGGTTGAAAAGACTGTCCATAAGGGAAAATATTAATTTTTCTTGGTCATTACCTTATTCAAAATTCAGTAATCAATTCAAAACCAAGGATATCCATTGAACTTTTTTAATAATGCACTAGGGAGGCCCTAGGTGAGACACTCGGGAAAATGAATCATTTGGAATCCAAATAATTTAACTCATGGAAGATAAATATGTTCCATAAGAACCATTACATAAAAAATAAACAATAAAATAAAGAATATGAATTTAATATTTGGATCATATCCTATAAGGGAGTGGGTAATATAAAAATATTTTTTCTTGTATGGAAAGTAACCTGGAATGATATTTTTAAAATATTTTTTGAGGAAAATATCCATTATTCATTAAATATTGGACCTTTATAACATAAAAAATATTTCAGGACCATTTTCATGGAAATAAAGTTGAAATGTTATAAATAAAGATTTAAAAAACATTTGGAATCATTTTTCATTGAATATATATAAAGAGAGATTTAGGAAATTTCCAAAACAATTATCCTCAAAAACATATAAAAGGTCCTTGAAAACATTTTGAAAATCATTTCATTGAAAATACTCTACAATCATATAAATAAGGCTTGAAATCATTTTGAAAAAAGTTTTCCTAAAAAACATATAAAATATTCCTGAAAATATTTTGAAATAAATTTTCCTCGAAAATATATAATGGAATCTTGAAAACATTTTTTAAACATTTTATATTGAAAACATATTATGGACTCCTGAATACATATTGAAAAAAAAATTACCAAATACATATACAAGTTTATTATATCCCTATTCAAAAAAACATTTCTTACAAAATTAATTGAAAACTTTTAATGAAATAAAAAAAATTGATTTTAAAAAAATTTCTTTCAAAATTATTTATAGAATTATTTTATTTAAAATTACCCATTAAAACATTCAAAGGATGCTTCACCGAAATCAATGTAGGTAAATTTGTATATGTTGCATGATGTTAGAAGTACATTCTATTTTTAAGGTAAAAGGTTGAAAATGACTTGTTCAGAAAGAAAAATGAATATTAAATTAAAAAATTAGTAAAACAAAAAAAGTTAAAATTGAAGTTTTAATATTATATTAGAATAATATAATATTCTGGGAAAAAATTTTAGAAAGCATCATTTTAATGGAACACATATTTCTAACCAAATAGTGGGTAAAATCGGGCATTCTTAAAATAATATTTAATTATTTTATATAACCAATATTAAAATAATTATACACGTATATGAATATATAAGTAATATATAGAGTAGAAGAAAATTCATGAATATTCTTGATATATGTATTATAATATTTCAACAAAGTTTTCATAATCATAAACAGCCTCTTAATGCGATGAGATTGTTTTAATAAATTATAATCAGATAGATACTTTAAACTAAAATCCCCATGTAATAAAGTGGAATAAAAATTATCTTAAAATATCCTAAATGGAATGATATTTTTGATATAACATTTCAAATTCATTATGTACACACCATATAAAAATATTGGTGCATAACATGGCTTGTGTCTTAAAGAAGATAAATTGAGACAAAACTATGTAACCGATTTTGTAACTATTGAAACATAATCCCCATGAATGAAATATCATAGAATGGATATGTAAATATCCAATATTTTTAGTATGAGAATCATATAATAAATCCTTCGGTAGTCTAAAAGATATACAAAATTAATGGGAGGTGATTATAGAATATATCTCAAGAAAATATTAACTGTGATGAAATCCCCTTACCTCGTCTCTTGACTCTCATCATACACATTCAAATCTCATATATAATGAATATAAATTTATTTTAAATAGAGAAAATTAATATATTCTTATATATAATAAAATATATTATTTTATTATGACTTTATATTACCCTCTTGTTATCAATTCCAAGTTAAGGATTGGCTTTATTTAATACTCTCTTTGTTTTTCGAATGTGTCTTAATTTTTTTATGTATATGGTACGTATACATATTACATGCCTTCTAGAATGTAAACCAAGATATAAATAACCATTATTCTTAGTATATATATATTATAATAATCTATAGATTATATAATTATGAAATTGAATAAAACATTCATATAGAAAATTTGTTATATGAATGCATTAATGTTGTTACTGTTTAATTGTTGTATTAAAAGATGGAACATAAATTAAATCATTATATATATATATATATATATTATTTTCACTATATAATTAATATACAAATATATCATAAATTTTCTCAATACCCATAATTAATATATTCCATGTAGTGTGTGAATGAATCAAATCACATTGAGGGGGTTGTAGTCCAACCTTCCTTGAACAAATTTATCAAATTTACACCAATTTAAAAGTAAAAAGATATGTGTAGTAAAATTATTATAGAATCATAATGGAATAATAAATATAATATATTACATATATAACTATAGTTTCTATCGTACTTCTTACCATGATAGGTGCTAAAGGAAAAAATGAACAATTATCTTTTCATGAGGTGGTAGTTTGTTGTGCATGTAAACATTATATTCATTACCCATTAGATGGATGTGTGTTTAAGTTTTGGTATAACCCATAAGAAAAAATAATACTAGTATATTGATTATACAATGGTTTTTATAAGAACATGGAATAAGGATATTTGAGGCTGTGTAGAACTAAATTAATGACATGTGATCATTCAGATATGTAACCATTTAAATCGGGAAAATCCACTTAGTTTTCCACAAAAGAATTCCTTGAAAGGATGTATTCCCTAAGGTATGATTCTAGTTCAAAGGGAGGAATTTTAGGGAGCTATTTGGGAAGATATTTTTTAGTAAAATATTCTAGATAGGTGTGAGGAAGTGGGTGGAAAGGTTCCCTATTTATAGTGGATGAGGAGTGGAACTCGTCTAAATAATTGAAGAGATAATTCCAACAATATTTTTAATGTTGACAGTGTATCTAATAAGGGACCAAAGTCATTAAAAGGGATGATATGGGAGAAATATGGCCATAAAATGGCTCTTAGAAAACAATATTTGTCTTTTTGGGATTTAAAATTAATGCGTAGCCATTTGTTATGTTATTTTTTCTCTTAATCATTGTAATGAATTTTAATCTCATTTACTAATAGTTTTTGTCAAAAACTAATTTCCCATTATTAGGAATTATAAATTATCATGATTCCAAAAAACTGCATAAATATTTACAAATTCTAATAACAAATGTGGATATAATTAATTTAAATATAATCCCGCAGTAGGGTCGAAAATTCTTTTTTTTATGTAAAATCATTCAAATGATTTCAATGTTTTTATATTAAATTTCAAATTTATATTTACTACAATGAATCAAATTGGATTAATTGATAAAAATATTATATGATTAAACATTTAGAGAAATTTATAATATAATTTATCCTTATAAATAAAATATATTAAAAATAAGTTTTCAATTAAAATTCCATATTTACATTGTTCATCAAAAAATGATGTTTGTTTGAAGAAAACTAAAAATTCACCCTAATATATTTTAGAAATTAAAAATTAAATATAAATTTTATTTTATAAAATTTAATTTCTATATTTTTCTAATATTAATTTTATTGTTTTGCATAGGAGTACATGAAAAAGATTCCATTTGATATTACAGTTTTATTAAACATATAAATACTTTTCCAAAAATATATTTTTAATTATCAATCTGATTTATTTATATAAAACCATAATATATAATATTTTATGATTAGTGACTAATTTTTTTATTAAAAATTTTAATAGATAGGTAACAATTATCTCATTAAAAAGAACTATAACAATAAAATTATTCTTCATAGGAAATCAGGGTTGCATGTAACTTACACCTAGTCAGTGTTGTGTGTTGCATATGGAATGTTGGTACTATGTGAATGGAATGTTTGAAATTGTTATTTAATATAAAAGGCTATTTTTATTTTTTGTGAATTAATAAATTTCTAAATATAAAATTAATTCAAAAATATATTTTAAAAAATAGGTTTGTTCTACCATACCCCCTTAAAACGAAAGTCTACCTCAAAATTATTTTGGGTAATCAATGATTTAATACTTGAAAGTCCTTTTCATTGAATCCCTCTTCGTAAAAATGAATACAATAACATTAGTTAAAGAGGAAATCTTGGAACCAAAATAGTTACCAAATATAAAATATACTTATGATTCTACATTTGGGAACATAGTTTGGGAGTGAAGACTATACATTGAAGAAAAGAATAAATAATTATATGTAGGGATTGAGGTCATAAACAACAAAAAAATGATTTTTCAAGATAATTTTTGTGCCATAATTTCATAAATATATTATTATTTAAAAATCCATTAGGTCATAAAAAATTAATGGATTATGAAAACGCATTTTTTATCATTATCCTAGATTGTGTATTTAATTTATTAGCAATTAATATAAAGTAATATAGTTACGCCATATATTTATATGAATAAAATTTCATTTTTTAGTTGTGATATTATTTATTTTAGATTTATTCATTATATCATGAAATGGATTTCCATAAATTAACTTATATACCTGAAGTGGTAAAATTAATATTTTGATGATATTAATTCCCATAAATTAGGGTAAAATATAACTATTTGTCTCTAAATTTTATTAATAATCATTATAGTCTATACATTAATCTATAAAAAAAATAAGTAACTCTACTAGTAAATCATTAATAATTATTTAACAAAAATAAGTACATATTCACATGGACATCATGTAGCTCATTGGTAGGTCTAAAACCCTTATCAACCACCAGTTATATGTTTAAGACCCACGTACTTGTCAGACATGATTGTTTGTCACCCAATATACCCGATTTACTTTTCTAAATCAACAATAATACGATTTACAAAATAGATATTATAGACTTCCTTGAAATCAGGTAAATCACTAAATAACATTTTAAATAAGGACATAAATATAATCTCAGTACAAAAATACTTCATCTGATGTTTAACATAAACATTTCATAAATGTATATCATTATAACCATTCTGATAGATGAAAATACAAAAAAAATTATAAATAATGTCACAAAATAATTTCATAATTGATCCCCCATATATATGAAAGTATACCATGGTTTTCACATTCCAAACATGTGAATACCTCATGGTAATTTCTCAAAGAACATAGTAAAAACCTAAATTACCATTACTTCTTTTGGAAAATTTGAATTTCTCATTTTTCACTAGATTACTAGATATATTCCATAAATCTTGGAATATGTAAAATTCATCCATTATAGCATGACCTACTTGTCAACATGTCCTTCATTCGCTACAAGGTAATCAGTACCATATAATTTACTTATTCATATCACATATATCATTATCCAAATACAATTTCATAATGTAAGAAACATATTAGGGGTTATCTTCCCTTATTAAAAATATCATCTTGTGATTAAGTCACTTTTCTCGTCCATAAGAAATATTCAACACAATATTTTAAATCCTTAGTGACAAACATAAACATAAAAAATTCATGTTAATTTGAACATTCATATAACATAATTAATTAATCCCAAATACATAAAAACTCCAATTATTCAACTTCAACCATCAGACATAATAAATCTACCTCATCCTATTATATAATAACTCATTCCTTTCATATTTTATATGCAGACTAATTATCATAAGCAATATATGAATTACTCACACCACCTTGATGATTCTATTCTTGAACATTCCTATTGGGACATTGAGTTTCATAATTATTGTTTATTCCACACATAAAACATGTTACCATTAATGATTACTTCTAGTAGAAAATATTATCATCATTTTCATTAACCAAACTCTTCATTTGTCCATTTATTCAGTTTATTTTTTCTTCTTTTCCACAGTCAAAACATATTATAGTATTTATAATACATCTACAGAGGTGATTCATTCCTCATTTAAGAAATAAAGGAAATTGATTCTTCTTTCCTACATTTTCTCTATTACCTGAACTCTCTCTGAAATTCTTTCTTATTTTCCTTAGGGAGCTCGTGATTTGGTTCAGGTACATGTTGTTAGTCATGTTATATTAATACTTATCATGAATGATCGCAACATTTTTCACTACAATGATCGTCCCACTTGACTGTTCATCAAAAAATCATTTATCACATTCAATGTTAACATATTTCATTCTGGTTCCCTTAATTTCCTAAAAACAGATGCTAAGTGTGAGAATTACTTATCATATATTAAAATAGTATATTCATTAAGAGAATTCATTATAGGATTTCTAAATTATGATAATTTCTTTAATATATTAAACATTATGTTCATACTATGTTATTTGTAGTCATATTCAAATAAAATCCATCATATTGGTTAATAATGAGTTTGTTAATTTCCATGGAATATCCCTTGAGAGTGTCAAACCATGGGTAATGCAAGACTCATTGGCATGTACCATATTACTCTAAGTCAATACCTTAACATCTTGTCCGGGTTATTACCCCTAGGTACACCAATGTTAGAGAAACACCCACTTGTAGTATCCATAATGGGATGCATTGATAGGAAAACACTCAATCTATACATTACAAAAATTTTAGGACATTTTCATATACATTTTATAATCCTTATACTTAAACTTATACAAGTTATTAGGGTTATCACTAAGGCTTTCTCATCCTAGTTTCCAAAGGATTACTAAAACCGTACTCTGAAACCATCTATAATGACCCCATAATTCCATATATTAACATTACAAAACTTCTATAATGAAAATTAAACAATATATAAAAAGACAGCCAAAAACTATACTAGACTACTAGATTTGGAAAAATAGAAACATAAACACTGATAGATAAATGAGATTAATTATCTCCCACCATGTTCTTCTTGACCACCACCTTCTTAGAAACAAAAAACATAATACCTATCTTTATAACCTAGGGAAGGAAACATTAAAGGGGGTGAGATCAGATGATCATTAAGGGTAAATAAATGATATATATGACAATAATCATGATCATAAGTGTATGATAATATCATCATGAAAATATTATATACTACCCTATATATGAAATATTATAAACATGAATCATGTCATAAATATTGAAAATTAATAACTCATAAAACATAACTAAATAAAAAACATAAGATATGGAACCATAACATGGGATTAAAAAATGGAATTCTGGAAGACACATAAGAATAAATAATGATTTCTATCATTGTCAAGGAATCGCTGAAAAGTCAATTTTATTGGAAAATTATATTACTAACCTAGGTTCATATCCCATTCCAAATATGTACTTCTAAACCGAGTTCACTCCTCATTCCAGGCATATAATACTGAGACATGTTCACTTCTAATTTAAGCCATGTAATACTAAATAAAGTTAATCTCTCATTACATACATATAATACTGAAATGATCTCATTTCACATTCCATCTAATATAATCTCAAGAGATTAAAATCATTACAAAATGCACTAGAGAGACATATAGGTCCCAAACATATCATAATTTAATACTACAAACTTCCTCCAAAAACTAATAAAGCATCATACCATAACACATGAAATTAAATGGGTTTAATAAAAATTAAATCATATCATTGCCTATGGGAAAATGGAGGGTTTCATAATCCTTAATCAAAGAATAAAATATAAAAGGAATCTAGTTTAAATAGTTAATAACACAATTAACATAAATAGTTTTCATTAGAATCATTCACAAAAATAAAATCCATTAAAGAAAGAATATGAATTGAACCTTTGGATTATTTTATATAAACGCATGATCAACATCCACATATTGAATTTTATATGGGAAATGACATAGAAATATATTTTTAAAACAATTCAGGAGGACGATATCTATAATTGAGGAAAAACTATCTTTAAAACATAAAAACCCTTTGAAAACAATTTTCAAAAAAATAAACATGAAATATTTTAAATTAAACATTAAAAAACATTTTGAAAACTTTTTATTTGAAAAAACAAGTTATCTTGAAAATGTTTTCAAAACCATTTTCTAAGAATAATTTAATGAGGAGCATCAAAACATTTTGAAAAACATTACATTGAAAATAAATTATAAACTTATAAATAAGGCTTGAAATCATTTTGAAACACATTTTAATTGAAAACATATAAAATAATCTTCAAAATAATTTTAAATAAATTTTAATTGAATATTTATAAAATAATCTTGAAAACATTTTTTTAAAAAGTTTCCTTGAAAATTAAAAAATATGATTGAAAATCTTTTCAATACATTTTTCCCTAAAAACTGTGAATTTCATAAAAACAATATATAAACAATTCCGTGATAAAATACCATTAAAAAATATAAATAAATCATAAAAATATTTTGAACACCATTTATATGAAACGTAATTAGAAAAATATTCCTCAAAATTATCCGTTGAAACAAGAAGAGGAAGCATCATAGAAACAGGGGTGGGTAAATTTGTATATGTAGTACAAGGCAAGAAGAACATTTCATTTTCATAGTAAATGGTTATAAAAATTCCGTGTTCATAAAGATAAAATAATATCCCTTTTGAAAACATTAGAAAGAGAAAAAAATTTAAAATTAATTTTAATTATTTTTGGTAGAATATTATAATATTCACTAAATCCCTTTCTAGAAACATGGTTTTGAAGGAACACAGATTTCCGACCAGAGAGTGTAATGTAGAGATTTTTCAGAAACACATTATTAACAATATTATGCACCAATGAAAAGAAAAATGGATCCAATACATGAATATATCATGAATTTCTAGAATTCATGAATGTTCATGATTAATGGATTATAAGATTTAAACAAAGGAAGCATAATAATAAAAAATCTCGAAAAGAGACGAGATTGTTTCAATAAACTATTATCAATTAGAAACAATGTTCTTTAATAAAAATGTAAGAAAGTGAATTTAAATTAATCATAAAATATCATAAATTTAATGAGATTAATGTTATAACATTTCAAAGGTAGTATGTAAAACTCATATAAAAATATTGGTGCATAACACACCATGTGTACCAAATAATGTAAATTAACACAAAACAACTTACTTATTTGGTATATTTTGACACATGAACTCCATGAATGAAAGATAATATAATTGATATGTAAATACCTATAATATTAAGTATATTATTCATAAATTACATATATAGTCAGTATACACACCACATAAAATGATTGGGTGGTGAATAAAGCATGTATCTCAATAAAATAAATAGTCATATGAAATCAACTCACCTTGTGTCTAGACTCTCATTGTACTCATTAAAACCTCATTTATAATAAAAATAAATTTATTAATAATATATCATATAACTATATTCTTATAGTAATACCATATTTGGCTTCATTGTGTCCTTATATTAACCACTTGTTAACCATTCAATGATAAGGCTATGCTTCGGGTAATATTCTAATTGTTTTTGGCATGTGTTTTAATTTGATATATATATGGTCCTTATATATATATAATGATTTATAGAATATAATCCATGATATAAATATAATTTATATTCATTATCTTTGTATTATAATATTATATTTAATATATATGTATAAAATGGAATAAGTGTTCATGAAGATGTTATGTCATATGTACGCATAAATGTTGTTTCTATTTTATTGTTCTAGTTAAAGAAAGATAATAAATGAAATATATATATATATATAATTATTATTGTATAATTATTATATTAAATATTTCATATAATTTCTGTAAACATATCCTTAATACATTCCATCTAGTGTGTGAATGAATCACATCGCATTGAGGGGTAGTAGTCCACACATCCTCAAATAGGATTATCGCATTTATCCCAAATGGAAATTATAAATATATGTGGGGTAATACAGTTAAAGAATATTTAAAAAATTATAAATATAATATATAACATATATTAAAATATTTTCCATTATAATTTACACTATGAGACGCGGTTAGAGAAAAAATAACAATCATTGTTTCGTGATGTGGTAGTTCACCGTACACATAAATAGTATGTTAATTACCCATTGGATGGAAGTGTGTTTAATTATTGTAGAACCCATAATAAAATAACATTTAAGTATATTTAGATTATTTTTTATTATATAATCTTGTAATAGGAAATTTTAGGTATTTTATAAGTCAATGAATGTAATGTGATCATTGAAAAGAGTCACCAATTAAATTGGGTAACTCCATTTAGATTAATCCAAAGGGATTCCATGGGAAGAATTATTCCCATTAGTGTATTATAGGTATGAGAGATGAATGTTGGGGAGATATTTGGTAATATATTTGTTCATTCAAATGGATTTATAGGTGTGAGAAAGTAGGATTAAAGGAGTCCTTTTTATAGTGTAGGAGGAGTATTACTTCACTAAATATTTGAAGAGATAATTCCACCTGAAATTTCTATATTCCAAGTGTATCCAGTAATAAACCAGAATTTTGAAAAGGAAATATATAATTGAAATATGGATAGAAAATAGATTTTAGAAAATTTTCTAGGCAATTTTGGGTCTAAATTTATGGTTTACTCTTATGTTAAGTTAATATTTCTCTTAACCATCTTAATTAATATTAATCACATTCACTAGAATCTTTGGGCCAAATATTTGTTGAACATATTATAAATTATAAATTATTATTATTACAAATAGGGAATCAATTTTTAAAAAATAAAATGACATAAAAGTTTGAAATTAATATAAATTCAATCTCATAGTCAGGTCAACAATGATGGTTTTTAATAAAAAAATGTACAATTATTTTCTGTGTTTTTTATATTCAATTTCAATTTAAAATGGATTCTAATTACCCATATTGGAATAATAGATAAAACATATTACATAATTAATATTTGAAAAAAATTTAAATTATAATTTTAACTTATAAATAAAATAGATGAAAATGGAGTTTCAAATTTAAATTCTGTATTTTTAACTATTCATCCTAAAAATTGACGTTTCTCACAAAAAATACAAAAGATTCACCCTATAATAATTTTGTCATCATAAATTGAAAAATTATTTTTATATTATCCAGTCAAATATCAAAATATGTCTTCAAATAATTTTATTTTATTTTTCACAGAAATAGGTGAAAAGAAGTTCATTTCACATTATAATATTTTTAAACATATAAAGAATTTGGAAAAAATGATATGATTCATTATCAAAATGTATTATTTATATAAAATATTTCTATGTAATATTTTTAAATTAGTTATTACTATTCAAATTTTTATGTAAAACAGTTGTGTTACAATTATGTCATTTAAATAATTATACAAATAAAATGACCCTTTCTAGAAACTCATTGTTTCATGTAATGTATGCTTAGTCTGTGTAGAATATAGAACAAGACATGATGTTTTCATGAGAAATGAATGTTTGAATTAGTGATTTAACAACAATTCTATTTTTAGTCTTATCCAAAATGAACAATATCAAAACATCATATTAATATCAAAATGAAATATTTCACAAAATATCATGGTGTTACACTATTCACATTGAAAAACATGTGGACTTATATAAAGTTCCAAAAAACTCAATTGCATACTAAAACAGTTGAGGTATATATGAAAATTCACCATAAAATCCATACAAAGGATCATGTAAATGAGTTACATTTCCAAACCCATAAAATCACATTCCAACTCAACCCTTAACAACGTGATCACAAAAGACAGACACATGAAACCCTTCTCTAGCTTCTTACTAATATATTTTTAAAGCTCTGTCACATATGGAAGAAATATCAGTTGGGAAACGTAAAACATCCAAAAGGCTATCATAAAAAACGAAAACTAAAGCACCAATATGAAATAAGAAAATTTCTAAATAAGATGAAATAATAATTGTACCTCGAACTCTCGCAGGCCTTGCATTTGATTCCACTAGTGTTCGTTCCAAAATATGATGTTTCCTTATCTCAACATAACCCTAATATCTACCACTAACATAAGGGATCACCCACAACTAACTCTACCGGTAGGAATATCCAACCATTCCACCTTGAATGCTGAGCTAAGAACCAAATTTCCTCAATAGTTCGGACCATTTTAAATACCTTTGAAATTTACAATTCCTATTTCACTATGATATGGGTATACAACCATGAAAATTTGATGTAGTTACCCATAGATCTGCATCAATGTCATTGTCTGGTTTGAGATGAACATGATGATCATAAGTTTCTATCCTTCCCTTAGCAAGGGAACACATCTGTCTCAAAATCAGAAGCCACAACTAATGATTCTCGGGAAGGATATACTGAACTACCACCTCTATTCTTAACACACTCAACCTTTATCTTTTCCATCATAGATGAAATTACCATACCTAATGAAGACACTGAAGCCAAGAATCCATATATTCCCCAATGATAAATTTTTACCATTATGGAATGATCATGAACCTCATCAAATTTTTTTTGGTTGAACAAAAAGACATGAGATCAGATCAATGGGCATTACTGCATCTCAAACATTTTACCCATCAGTATCTCATTAGAAACATTCTCAGGTTCATACCATACTAACTTTGAAATGTGGTTATTATAATCTATCGTGGTTTTCTATCCCTTTTTGACCTACAAAATATTTCATGACCTTGAGAAGTAAGTAGTCTCAAGAAAATACTTCTCATTGAAGAAAGTCTTGAAATCCTTCCAACTCATTTTCTTGTGCTTTCTGTCTTTCACAGCCGAGCCCCACCACTTCTGAATGGGAAATACCAAAATGAATTAATCACCATTCAATCTAACTCTATCCAATTTGTAAAAATACATGAATATCATTTAACTCTTATCAATCAAATCTTCCTATTTCTAACATTCTATGCCACCACAGAAAGAAGGTGTGTTGTTTTTGAGTAACACCTAATAATTATCTTTTCTAGGTCCTAGTTATGCTTCAATAAACTTAGTTGGACCCAATACTACTCATCGACCCAAATTGCAGACATCCTAAATTAATACCTCTAGTAACCTCTGATAAATTAGTGAGGACGAACTCCCTCTGGCCAATCCTAAGGTTTCATTAGAAGAAACTTGAGAGGAATATTGCTAAACAATCAATAAAAACAATGAAACCCATCAATATAACCATTCTCAAAATTTACAACAAAATAAAAAATACCAAAACTTCCATAAATTGAAGAAAAAACTAGTCCATCACAATTAAAAGACATAACTAACAACTCCACATAGTGTCCATATATAGTCTTCATCCTATACATCTCAACCGGAGTTGATGTCACACAAATTTCCAACATTACATTGTGACTTGAGTCCATTCATGAGGATTATTGGCCAGAAAACCCACTCACGACTAGAACCTCACGCCCCAAAATCCTATACCAAGTCTATCCAGAATCATTTCAAATAGCATGACCAAAAAAGAGAATAAATTCTTTTGATATCATATTTTCATGAACCTAGCTAGGATTCCATCTAATATTACATCAAACATTTATTGAAACATTACCCAAATGTATTTCACAATCGCCATGGGTTGGAAACAAGTTAATGTGTTTCAAAAATACACTTTCAGAACAATTTCACCCATGTATATAATGATAAAAATACAACAATAATTACATCAAAAAAATGATAAACATATCCACATGATGTACACTAAATTTTCATATTCAATGTTCTATAAATATAACCAAAGAAAAAGTAAAAAATGGGATGAGAACAAAAAAACCATCCAAAATGTCTTGGTGTAAAAATATAGGCATCACCCACAATCCACCACTGCCAATACCTAAAAATATTGGAATACAAGAAACTGGATCCACTATCCCCACCACAGAACATATTTCTTTTACCCTGGTCAAGAATAACAACGTCTATATACACCCAAAGGTGTACATAGGGTGTCACTTAAATCCTAGTTGGATGTAACTCAAAATAATGATTCCATGATATAAAATTAGAATACAAATAAGCATTCAAATTTCCATGAGATTATTTGAAACATTTATAAGAAAATATTTTCAAGAAAACATTATCAAGAAACACATTTATGGAAACCAATTTTCAAAAATAGGAATTAATGAAATAAAATGCACACAAGGTCTATCTTATGTTGATAGCTAGAAATCCCTGACATGTGAATAATGTCATAGGATAGCACCATAAGAAATACCTTTAAGTAAATAGACCAAATGGGACCTTACGAACCATATACCTCAGTGATCAAAATCTTCCAACTAATATACCAACAGTGTTCTCATGAATTATCTTTTAGAGGCGATCTTATCCCATTTTCTAATGGTCTCCATATCATAAGACAAAATCAACAATGTTCTTCATGAATGATCCACTAGAGGGGAATGAATCCCATGTTCTATTGGTATAAAGTAATATAACATGTTTTGTTTGTGTTGTAGAATCAATCCACCTAGATGAATCTGGTACTAGGATACTTCCATATAAACTAGTGTAATAGTTCTAGTCTGCCAACCAAGATACTATAGATTCCCTTCATTCTGAAATTCCATTCCACATACCACAAAAATCAAAGCATTATAATACACAATTCAATAACCATAAACAAACAAGGAAATTAATAATTTCACATTTTCATATTGATCCAATGATCAAAATCCTTAAAGAACCCACAATTTTCTATTAACTAAACCATATTCCCTTTCAATCGCATGAAAAAACAATTTTTAAATAAATTATGCACCACATTCAAAATTTATGACACCCATTAGGAAACTCAAAAATATGAATACATGTTGAATCCCACCATTTCTATTGGAATGTACCATTTCAAATTCATAATCACATCAAATAAATTTTATAACATTCTTCACATTTCTTTTTCAATTCAAAGTCACATTTAATGGGAAAAACAAAGAATCTGGCCTGGAATAATATCACATTTCTCTTGGAAATCCCTATTTCAACTCATTTACACATTTAAGTCACATTGAAAATCATTTTCACACAATTTACTTAAGGCATAAGAATTATTTAATAAGAACCACGATGAAGTACACATGAAACAAAACAATATTCATTTATAATAATCATTTCCATCACATGTTCATCTCAAAACCATTCTAAAACGTATTTTACACCACAAAAATAATCAATTGATCACATTTAAACATTAAATAAAGCAATATAATCCTATCGAACAATGAAAAATCATGCAACAACCAACCTCACAGTTTGAAATATTGTAAAACCGGTGGAAAACCGCAACTGCACCACCACAAGATCCTATAAATGAATGATTGAATAATAACTATTATGATTTCAATAAATATATCAAGATCAGATGCTCAATAGGTCAAATAACCTACCGGAAAAGAATAATGGAGGGAATATATACCCTACAAGAAAATATAAATCATGAGAAAAGAGAATTAAAGGATTATTTCATGACATTACAAAGCTAAAACCACCCAAAAATTGATGCTCAAAGGCTCTAATAAGGCAAGGAGGATGTCACCTTGGTGAGTACCCCATATGGGGTAGATTGAAGCTAATTTAGCGTTAAAATCAAAGAGGGAAAAGGAGTAATTTGTTACATTTTAATGACCTAGATAGGTAAAAATATTTTCCTACTATGTTTTCAACACTGTTTGGCCAGAGTAAATCTCTCTCTACATAAGGGAAACAATATGAACAATTGTCTGTTATGGGTTTTTAAACCTTATGCCCACCATGTAGTCTCCATTGTCTAAAATGAATATTTTCCATGTGGTTTGTGGGGTGGGGATGCATGGTTTCCTTGAACTGTGTGCCAACCATGTTTTTCATGTAGTCAATCCCAAAATCAACATTTTTCATTAAGAAGAGAAGGTGAAAACTAATGATAAATTAATGAACAATGATAAATAAATTAATACCTAAAAAATCATTTTTCTGATAGTTTCATAGAGATTATTATAGAACCCTTTTCATTTCCGTTGGTTAATCATATTTCTATGAGATTTTTATGGTACTCATTTACTAACACCTGGGTAACCTTGTTTAAAAGATATTTTCATTGATCATGTTTTTTTTTCATGGGCTAATCATGTTCAAAAGAGAATAAATGTTGTTTCTTTTTGTTTATTATAGAATGGATACTGTAATAATGAATATTAAATCAGCATTTTTTATGATCATGGGTGTTCCCAAATTACAAAAAGTGAACCAATTAAATCATATATGATGGGTGCACATAGATTGCACAGGGCGATCCAAATATATATTTTATGATGGGAGTGAACATAAAGCAGACTAATAAATTGGGTCATGATTATGTTATCCATATAATTATATTGGAAATTGTCTGTATATTTTTTCCTATTGAAAGGGCTCTATAATGGTTCTATAATGATGATGTCCCATGATAGGAGTATGTTTTATCTATTCATTCTATGGGTGATATATTTTTTCTTTGAGGATGTTTGATATCACATTGATCATGATTATTACTTTTGATAATTATTTCCTTTTTAAAATACATACTAAATGTGTTCATGTTTGATAATATAGGTATATATGGGTATGAGTTCTCTTATGTTATTCTCATTCACTTTGATTATGTTATCGTACCCTTATTCTCATCATATTCTCATTGATTTCATTTTTTTTAATGCGTAGTTTTACCCTTACTAATCATTTGACCTCACCCATATTTTTATTCCTTTTTTCCTCTGTTATCAAGAATGATGTTAGTTGAATAATGCCTATAAGGGATTTAAATAAGTGATGATTATTACCTAATGTGAAATATTGAAAAACCGTGGTATGTAAGGATAAATAAAAGTTTGGACTTTTAAAAATACATTTCTAGTAAACCCTTATCATAAATATTTTTAATAAAAAATTCTTTTAAAAATAGAGGTTTTGAAATAATAAGTCCACCAAATAAATAGAATTCCTTATAGGAGAACATTGGTAGAAGGTGGTGATATGTTCATTGATGAAACACCTAAATAGTAAAAGAGAGTTGTAGTGATCACTGATAATATGATTTTGTATCAATATAAGTGTATAGAAATAATAACAATAAAATTATTTATGAGTAAAAAAGCCATCAATTCATCAGAAATAATTGTACTAGAGTAATTTATTTTTTTCTCAAGATCCATTTTATAGAGTTGTGGAATTACATTACCGTATAGGCTATAGAAATAGGTAAATATAGTTACATTATAAATTTAAGTCCATTCATTTAATAAATTCCCACCATAATATAAAATTTTACTCTATGTTATGTATATTCAAAATGAATTTTTCATGTATTAATCACTAAAGTAATATTTTAATTAACCATATAACAATAAAATGGATAATAATTCTATTTCATCTATATTTAGACACAAAACAGAAATAAAATTGTTAGAACATGCTATGAAATTTACAAAAATTAATAAAACATCATATTATGAAATATTACCATAATCTGAAAAATTAAAAAGTAATAAAAAAGTTAAAACAAATCATCCATATATAAATGAACCCATATCTGAAATAACTTTAATAACATCCAAATTAAAGAGTTATTTAACGTCAAATGTTACATTATAAATTTTTCTTCACAATACCATAATTACATCGACACTCTTCTAAATATGATGTTAATTTTATCAAACAGAGTAATTAAATGTTCCAAAAATTAATGAAAATATTCCCCTTGAATGGAACTGAAAATGATTTTTGAAGAATATTTATTTTTTCATTCAAAAGTATGAAATGCCCATTTTTTTCTAAAAATGTCATTTCATTTCAACAAATAAAAAACATTAAAAGACCCATTATGTTATTAATATTATTTAATGAAACAAAATTATTATATATTTCTATTTAATTAATATAATTTTTTAAAATCAATATTACATTGGATTTCAGTATAGCGTTGTTTTTGGGTTTCAAAACCTGATTTTTCATAAAAAGTATTTAAAAGTTTAAGTTGTTCTTCCATTTTAATTAACTAAAAAAACCTAATGAAGAATGATTTTAATTTTATTTATATATTATATTTCAGTAAATATAAATTTATATTCATTCAATGATTATAATAAAAATCAGAGTTAATACAAAATCTTCTTTATCTTGAAAAATACACTTCTTGAAAACCACATTTTCATCAAGTCTGGGGGATTGATATTAAATTAAATTTAAACATGTATATAATTTAAATATTTTTAAAATGGAATTATGGTTTATAATCTGAATTATATATATTATATTATAATTTAAATTCATCTTTTTACCTTAATTAATATTAAAAATAGTACAAATTAATTATCATGGTTAAGTTACAAACGTGTTTACTAGTGGTTAAACAAAATAATTAAGGGTAAAAAGACCCAAAAACATGGGTAAAATATATTTTATGGCCATATCTAGAACTTATATTATATAAGGCTCAATAATACTTTATATGTCACCCTTTTGGATTCTAAAAAACAAGGGTTCACTCTTTTCTTTTTAAAAATTACAATTGTGCCACTCACCACACTTATAAAAGTCCAAAACATATCATATCATATTCATAACTTAAAACCCATTTTTGATAATCAAATATTTTCCCCCAATATCTTCATAACTTCGGTAAAGACATCATAGTGAGCTTATTTTGATCATAATGTCATTCTATGAATCCTGTTGGTGCTTACCTAAGAAGGTTGTCCGAAGAATATGTATCATGCATAATCGAGAATCTTTATTTTATTTCCTCTTCCCCCAATGTCAAATACTATTAAATTATTTTTATATAATATAAATAGTATCTAATATATATATATATATATATATTATTTTGTTAAATTAATAACTTTAATCCATATCCTCTTTCATGAAATGGTATATGAAATCATCATTCTTGTGTATAGCGGAATACCACCTCGTGAATTTCTCTCATTCGTTTTCAATCATCGTCACTCACTACTTGATATAATGATGGATTTAAAATCCATTTTTTATATTTTTAGAATATTTACTATTATTTAAATATAATATCACATATACCTTTTTACATTCCATTCTGAGGGTGATACTATGACATCACTCATGTGTATGGAAGACTACCACCTCATGATGTGATGTGAATCGTTTTTCAAAAACACATTACAATGGAAGAAATAAGGATAATTTATAAATATATATATGATATAAATTAATTAATTATGATATTACTGAAATATTTATCAATATTAAAATATAATATATCATTTTTCTTCTTACACTGATAAATTATAACAATGTTCGTGTGCAGGTGTTGACAACCGCCTCTACAAGGCGATGTGATTCTTTTTACATCACCACAACAGTTGGATGATATATATATGTGTGTATTTAATGAAATTATATATTATATTTTTATCATTTAGGAAGGATAATATATTGCATACCATATTTCCATAATATTAGTTAAAAAAATTTAATGTTACTCGTGAATATGTGCAATTTATCGTCTCTATAATTGTAATGAAGTTAATTTTTCACAACCATATTTCATGATTAGTTTTAAAATTATAAAATTATATACATATAATAAATACTTCATGACTATTATAATATATATGTTGAAATAAATACCACTTTGAAAATGTTAAAGAAAACAAAGCTGTTTTAAAATAATGAACTGAATGTCCTCAAAATCTAGACATCGACATTACTGAATAAGTATATAATTATATCACTAGAAATATATAAAATAAATCATTAATTTAATTGATATTAAACCTATAAAATTTTATTATAAAATAAAATACATTATATATGTTTATTATACAGGATGATTGAACATAAACGAATAATCTTTGATGAGTTGTAAGGGTCTTCACGGCTCACTTTTTATTTCTATGAGACATATTCTATATTCAACAGTAATTTATATTCGGTGGTGCATATACATCCCATGTTACATGGAATATCACAAAACATTCTTAAATCATGTTATTTAATTTCTTAACTCAAATTCTCTCATTCAAGGGGAATTGACATGAATGTTACCATGTGGTAACAAATTTCACAACTCGAGTTCATTTAATTATGTTATATTAAATGATCAATATATTTTATTCTATATGATTATTTGTATTATGATATATAATTATATTATGATTTAATTTAAAAAAAGTCATTTACTTTTCATAGGGCTACTTCATTAATTGATTAATTTTCAATTCCATATGTATGATTTTCGTATGAGTTAATCATTACAAAATCGCATTTTTAGGACATTCATTTATTATATTCACCTACCTTAGTTGTAAATATATATATATTTAATTTTTTATTTTTATGAAATGAAACCCAATATTATATTTATAATTAATTAATAATTTTATGTTAATCTTTCATTGGGTTTTTTAATGAAGAGTTACCATTGTTAAAATTTCATTACGATACAATTTCCTCCCTTATCAAGTTGTTTATGATGAAGGTTAATATAAATGAAAACACATGATATTATTTTCATGAACCAAATAATTTTCTCCTAAAATGGTTCTGAATGGGATTTACATTTTTTTTCTATTTCTTCTTATATTAGATTGATGAAATAATAAGAAATTCGTTTCTAATTGATACTGATATTGGTTTTTCTTTTAGATCAGTTATATTTCTATTATATATATCATTTTTTTTATAAAATTTATTAGATTTTATTTTTCAAAAAATACGTTATTTACTGAAATCATTTTTCATGATCTTATACTTTCCATTAAAATGTTATATAATGAAATTTCTAATATATTTTCAAATGGATCGCTTTTGAGTCATTTTTACAAAATCCTTTCAAAATAATGTTTATTTTTAACTTTTCTGAAATAAACTAATTTTCCTACCATCATTTCTATTATTTCACTTCAATAATCTTTTATATGTTTCCAGGGTTCTTCACAATGAAAAGAAATTTCTAAATTTTTTATAAATTTTTAGTTTTTAAATGTATTTATTAAAATGATAAGGTTATATTCCTTAATAAAGTTTTTAATTAATGTTCAAGGGTATTTTCATTCGTAAAACTAAAAAACATATATTTAATAATTCTCTAATGGGGATATTCAGTTTTTTCCCCATTCTCATTCATTATTTTTATGCATTAATTTTTTTAATGATCTATTTATGGAACAAATTTCTTTTTTATAGTTTAATTATTTTTTAAATAGATTGTTATCGAACTCGTTTATCTCCATGGGTTAATCATGTTTCAATGATATATAGTTGATCATGATTCATATTCATGGGTTAAAAATGTTTTGAATATACTATTATAGAACTCATTTCATTCCCATGTGATATTCTTGTTCTGAGAATATTTACATCTATGATTTTATAATGACATGAATGTTGTATTCATAATCAGTACATGGGAATTACTAATAATCATCAGTGTTCCATGATATTTCTAGGTGTTCCTATTATAAATTAAATTATGGGTGCTCCTATATAGAATTGGGTGAACCTGATATATCATATATGATTATTTCACCATGATAATACTTGTTAGGTGAGATATACCTTTTATGATGGGTGCTTAGAGATATCACTCAACTACATCAGGTAATGATTATTTTTGCATAGATTTATATTTGTTATTGGCCATATGGTTATTCAAATTTTAAGGGTTATGTAAAATTTATAAGATGATCATGATTTCCCAAGATACCAATAAGTTTTATCTATGATTTCTATGAGCTACAAACAGTTACATTGATCAAAAATTGATATCGCATGGATCATTACTATTAATTTTAATGACTCTTTATTTAATTAATGACTAATTCCAATTTTCTGATGATTTACACTATCAAGGAACAAATCTTCATTATGAATCAGACTTATTTCCATGTGTTCCTCATTTCTAATGTATGGTGGCCTCCTCCACCATTGATGGAGATGTTGGATAATGGATCAAACATGGATGATGGGATGTTAGTTCACTTTCCATGGATTCCTCCTTCGAACTCTTCACCTAATCTAGGTCTCCCTCATAGATTAGATAAATTATTTTTAATCTCATTCTTCGGGCCATATCATTTTTTATGACGATTAATTACACAACTTATGTATGGATAGGGTAGAAACCATTCATTAGAGTATATGATAACATCAAGCATTATTGGGAATCACATGACACATAGTGTATTGGGAACCTTTATTCATCCTCTTGGGAGGCCATCTCATGAAGGAATATCAAGAATATCTTCTGAGGAATCTCGTATCGGTCATAGGTTGTCATATGCCAAAAGAATATCTTTCGTGGTTTTCCTCTAGAATCCCATGTTTGACATGAGGTTAGTCATGATTTTAACATCATGTGGAGTTATTGGGATATGACCGCCCAAACTATACATATATATTTTACATCAACATTGAATAAGATTTATTACATAACATAACAAAACTCATGCCAAGACTATATCAGTTTAGTGTATTTTGAAACGGGGAAACATAAACAAATGGTTTATAAAACATCTACATTGTATACCAATTATTTCATCATAACTGGACTCATTTTTGGAATATCTTACTTGATACCCTTATTTGTGACCTGGGAAAAATATACATATGAAATGGTGTGCTCAAATTCTTATTAAGGGTAAATGAGGTAAATATCAATCATATCATATTCATAAGAACATAACATTTGAAAATCTTATCCTTCATATGAAATATCATAATATCATGTCATGGGTTAAATCATAAAAGTGAAATTTAATCCCAATAGTCATAACATAATACATGAAATTTTGTTGCATACTCACATATGTATATAAAATAATTTCATATTAGTGAAGGCTCATTATAGATACCAGCATAGCGGACAAAGTCCATTACTGAACGGAGTTCACTTCTCGTTCCAGACTGTATTACTGAACTTGATATACTTACCATTCTAATAATGTCTATCTATTAAGATATAATTCATTGTCCAAATAATTGGAGGGAGATATAGGTACCACCCATCCCATAATGAAATCATTCACACGTGTTCCACAAAAACATAAAAACATTCACCATTGTATAACCCATGAATTAAAATGGGTTTGTTAAACATCATTCCATCATAAATGTTATAAATAATGGATTTCCTCATTAACATTCCTTAAAAAACTTATAAAATCATATTAATAATGGGGAAATAAATATTACCCTATTTTAGGGGATTCATCTTTTATGGAAAATAATTTTGCAAAAACACTTGAAATTAATTCATGAGGAAAATATATTTTCTACTTCAAAAATGTTTTACTTCCTCAAAATTCCACATAATTTTAGAAGAAATAATTTTATGTGAAAATAACCACTTAATAATGTATTCTATGATTCAAGGTTGTAAGGAATTATAAAAGAATAAAAATCTGTTCATGCCATAGAAATTGAAAAAACATTATTCTTGTACATTTTCCTCTAATGTCAAAAATTACCTCATACCGAAAAATAATAAAGATTCAATTCAAACCATTTAATAAAAAATAACAAAATGGTATAAATGAAATTATAAAAATATATAATAATATAAAGAATATTTTTAAATACATATTTAAGAATCATACACGTGGATGATAATGATACCCTAGGAAAATACTTATAAATAATTAATCTCGGATAAAAACATGATTTGAAATTTTATCCTTTACCTTATGTATGATATGATTAGTATGTATACAATACTCATGTATAATTATTTTAATAATGTTATTTATTTATTCTAGAATCATAATCATTTTTATAATAAAATTTATGATCATATTTTCACTCGTTTGTTGGTAACATTTCATTGTTACTTATTATTAGGGTATTAACTACTTTATTTCTTATTCATGTTTTGTCCAATATATTCTTATTATTATTTCAAGGTTATAGTTATATAATTTACATATTGTTATTAGTATAATATATATCATATTTATTCATTAAATTAAAATATATAATCATGTTTTAATTAATATTATTTAGAACGAATCACATCGCACTATAGAGACGATAAGTCGTACGTACTCATGAGCAATGATATCGTTCACATAATTGTTGAATTCTATTTAATTGAATAGTGTATAGTATATCATAATAAATATCATTTCAAATTAATCATATGTATATTTAATACTTCTATAATTTACCACACCCATGTAAGGTAGTGGTGAAAAATGTATTACACCACGGTGTGGAGACGTAAGCCGTACGTACACACACCTCGTGATTTCATTTTTCATAGGATAGGTAAAAGGAGTTATAAGGTTGGTTCATAATAATAATAACATATAAAAAATTAATTACTTTAGGATATATTACTATATAATGAAAAAACTCATGATGTGTAAGTATAAGAAGAATGAAGTTTGAATGAATCGGTAAATGATATTAACTCCTCTTTGACGTGCCTCATCTAAATCACCTCTTAGAGCACTAGAGAATGTCATTGAAGAAGAAAAATATATATAGATGTTTTCTTTGGATTTTGAGATGGAAAATTTCCAGGGAATGGTTGAATTTTAAGGCTCAAAATGAAGTGAATAGTTTAGGTAGGAGGTGCCCTTTTCTTATTGAGTTGAGGGGAACTTTTTGGAATCCAAAAGAAATTTTAAATTATAATAAACGTAAAACCCAAATAAAGACCACAAATATGTCTCATATAAAAATATGAGATTATATAGGGTTGTAATTTCATCAAAAAATAAATTTTAGAGATGTTTTATGTCACTTTTTTCATTATAATTTTAATTAACATGTCTTTATTCAATTTAATTTTTAACTAGGGTAATGAAAAATACAATATTTAACGGGTGAAATATTAACATAATTGCTGTCAATTAGACACAAAATTTATATTTTAGAACAATGTTTTACCATATTATAGTTATTATATATTTTTTAAATTGTTTTGTGATCTTTAGGTAATTTATGAAAACCACATTTTGATAAAATATCAATAAAGTCAATTTTGACACTGTTTATTCATGATATTTTTAAAAATATAAAAATAATAATTGAAACTCAATAAAAATATTTTATTATATCATGATGTGGTCAAATTAATCTAGAAATTCCATTTAACAAAATAATTATCCCAAATTTTATTTATTAAAATACTTTTATTAACATATATTTGATCGCTTCGTTAATAAAATAATTACCACCTAAATCTTTTGTAATTAATTAATATACCTATTTGTTGAATAAATTTTTAAAATAATATATTATGATTAAGATAAAATAATTATAGTTGAGAAGAATACTTTTAGTTTAATTTATCATTTGAAAACCCCAACATTAAAAATAAAACACTTTTTTAAAACATCAATGCAAAAAAATTATCTTCCCATTAAATAAAATAATATAACTATTATGATATCCTATATAAGCCTCCAAGTGATCAATAAGTTGACCCTTGGATTCTTATGGTTGAGATATATGCGACCAATAATTTTTGCTAATGTTTTTGTGCATTTAGATGGTTATTAATATTTTAAGAAAATTTGTTTTATGGATTTCTCATCAATTAATAATTTATTTCATCATCAAAGTATAAGCCTTTAAGATAATTATTTATATCCTTAAAAACAAATAAATTTTATTGAAAATTTAATAAATAATATGTAAAATTATTATTTTAAATCAAAATTATCTTCTATATGACTTTATATTAAAAATAATTTATTTATTAATGTTTGTGCGAGACATATTTCACTTTTCATTAAATAAAATAAATTAAATCTCCTAATCATATCCAAGTGGGTTACAATGGATATTATTTGACATATGTATGTTTTAGTAAAATTATAGTCATAATGTTATATTATGAAATTGTTTTAGAGTAATTTAATAATATTATTTTCACTCTTAATTAACTTATTTTCCATTTTACCATGTAAATAAAATTTAGTGAAGTTATTATTCATATTTCAAAAAAATATAATAAAGATATTTACATAATTTGGACCTACTGATTCCTAAAATGGAATCCATTTTTCAATAATCAAAACATAAAAGTTATTGAAACTATTTTAAAATTAATCCTATTATTGAAAAGATAAAATGGGTTATAAAAATTAAAATACTGAAAAAGATTGAAATTTTTTTACATATGAATTTAATGTAAATTTAATTCTAAGGACATAAACCATATTAAATGTAAAAAAATACATTCTATTTATACTTTTAAACCATTAAATTAGATAGTTTAACCACATAAATTATTTTACTGAAAAATGTTATTTTCAATTTAAATTTAGAATATTTTTACTATTAAACAAAACATGAATGTTATTAGAAAAAAATCTGTAATACATCCAAAGTAAATTTTTAAACCCCTCTTAAAATATCATTTTTATTGTTTATATAAAAATTATTAATGTTTAAAAATAATAATTTAAAAGGGTTTTTTCATTCAAAGGTCCAAACTAAACCTTTTAAAAAATAGGTTTTTATACATCAAATGGGAATTTATTCATACCTTGTAAGAAAAGTATCCATAAGATGAATATAAAAATATTTTATTAGGTATATGACACTAATATATCTCATAAATTTTATTACCAAAATCAATTCACTCAAAAATAAAAATACTGAAATTATTTATATATTTCATAAATAATTGATAAACAATGAATTCAAAATACATTTTTATAAGTTAGTTATAATTAATACTATTAACCTAATGGCTACGAAATAATTGTTATTTTATAATAATGGTGTCTCCTAGTTCTTTTAAACTCATGATTTCATGAAAATAAGGCTATTGAAGAATTAGAATTAATTAACGATAATATTTCATTAAAAATCATGGTGTTACATTCTTCCCCCCTTAAATAGAATTATTCCATTGAAATTCATCACTGGGAATCAAACAGAGGAGGATACCTCTCCCTCCTAATATTCTAATGTTCCCATGTTACTTCTTAAAATTTACAGTTCATCCATAATACTTTATCCTAGGGATTGTTCTTGTTTTGAAGAACTTTTTCTCTAATATCCATAATTTCTATTGGTTGTTATTCATAAGAATGATATTTCTCCAGCATTACGACTTCTAAGCTTAGTTCATGTGAACAGTTGGGTATGTACATTCTCAGGAGAGATACATGGAACACAACATGGACATGGTAGAGATTCGGTAGAAGTGCCAATCGGTAACATACCTTCCCAACACAATCTAGAATTTCAATTGGATTGATATCCCTAGTGCTCAGGTTGCCCTTATTTCCAAATCTCATTACTATATTCCAAAGATATATTAGTAGAAATCACTTATTTACTACTTTAAACTATATGTATTTTATTCGGTTGTCAGAATAACCATTTTTTCGACTAAGATCTGCTTTAATAGGTCGTTAAATAGATCTAACATTTTCTGTCATTTCATCAACATGATTAGGTCCTAAAATAATTCTTTCCCCAACATCATGCCAGAAAGTTAGAGTTTTGCACATTTTTTCATAGAGGGCATCATAATAATTCATCTGAAAACTAGAATGAAATCTATTTTTAAGAAAATTTCATCAAAGGTAACTGTTTATCCCAACCACCATTGAAATACAAAGATAAAGCTCTCAACATTTCTTCCAGATTTTGAATTATCCTCTCAAACTGATCATTTGTCAGATGATGATAAGTAGTGATGAAACATAACTTTGTATCCACATCATGCTGAATAATTCTCCAAAACAACGAGGTTAACATCATATTCAAATCAGATATAAAATAATGTGGTACTTCATGCAATATTTTAACATCATTTAAATATATTCTAGTAATATGATCATGAGTGAAATCTTATCTAATAGAAGTGATGTTTGTCGGCTTCATAATGTGATCAACTGTAACCGTTATTGAATTATGTCCTTTAGATATATTGGGATGTCTGACAACAAAGTCAATAATGATTTTTTCCCACTTCCATTCTGGTATGGGTAATGGTTGTTACATCCCCTTAGACTTCTGTCTCTAATCATTAACTTTCTAAAAAACCAATCATCTAGAGATATATTTAGTAACATCACTTTTCATTCCATCCCACTAGAAATTCTGTTTCAATTATGTGTACATTTTGAAACTTATATGGTTAATATATAATGAAGAATTATGAGCCTCATCCAATAGGTCCATTAGTTTTGGTATGGGATGAATACAAACCATGTTCCAGAACCTTATTATTTCAAAAAAAATCAAGGATCACTTCAAGAAAATCTCTCACCAACATTTTTATCTCTTCATCATTCTTCTACACCTCCTTAATCTTTACTTGTATTTTAGATTGAGCATTACATTGAAGAAGATAAGAATTCTTCCCTTACTTTAAAATTTCATCATACATCCTTTTAAAATCCATAAATATTGGATCTTTTGAGATCCTCGTCATGTATAATATAGCATGGTCTTGTTGACCCAATGTATCTGCCACATTTTTTTCTTTCCAATGGTGCAAATATATTGGGTGGTCATATTCATTAATCAACTCGAACAATCTTCTTTGGTGTGTATTCATATACTTTTGTTTGAAAATACCCATTAAACTTTTAGGATTTTTATAATGATCACAGCATTCACCATAGAGATAACACCTCAATATCATTAATGTAATGATTACTCCAGCTAACTCCAAATCATGAGTTGGTTAATTCATCCCATTTATATTCAAATATCATGAGGCATAATCTATCATCATATAGTCATTCAAGATAACACATCCCAAACAATTCATGGTTGTATCACTGTAGATCACAATCGTTTATACACTACAATTTAGTGTGAGTACAGGTGCACATGCTACCGTTCCTTTTTAGCTCTTTAAAATGGTATTCACATTCCAATGTCCAAATAATCCTAACTCTGTTCTGAACTGAACATGGGGTGTGGAATATATAAGCCTGAAAAATATTTCACAATACTTCGATAATAACCAGCCAAAGCAAGAAAAATTTGGATCTTAGTTACCATTCTTTATTTTAAAAACTATCAACACCATTTTTTATGGAACCACATATATCCCTTATCTTGATATTATTTGACCCAAAAATGAGAATTTCTGAAACCAAAATTAAAACTAGGTAAATTTCTCATAAATATTCTTCTTTCTCTAGGTCTTTAGAATAGTTCTCAAGTAGTCATCATGTTCTTCATTTCTCGTTGAATAAGGAATAATATCATCAATAAAGAGTTCCAAAAATTGATCATGACATTCTCTAAATAATTAATTCATTAGATAGCTGAAGATAAATGGGGAATTTGTAAGAAAAAAGGTATCTCTATAAATTCTTAGTATCTAAACCTTATAAGGAATGTCCTCTTTGGTATATCCTCCTTTTTGTCCATTAATTGATGATATCTAGAATGAAGATCAATCTTAAAATATTATTGAGCACTACATAGTTGGTCAAATAAGTAATCAATGCGGGGAAGAGGATATTTTTTCTTGATTGTGATCGTTTTATGTTATCAATAATCAATGCATAGCCTCATTGATCTGTCATTATTCTTAACAAATTGAAGAGGTTATCTACAAGGTGACGCACAAGGGAATATTAAAAAATTAACTTCAAGATTTGGTGGAGGACCTAGAAATTATTCTAGAAAGAGATAATGAAAATCCCGTATATTAGGGGTATTCTTAATCATGAGTTTCTTCCAAACCATTTTAGAAAATAACATTCATTTATTGAAATAAAGACCAATAAGATGGATGAAATTTCTACCTTATGGTTACATTAATCCTTGCATCAATATATGATCATATATTGATATGGAAAATGAACTATGACTTCCCTTCCTTGGAAATTGATATATGCTCCATATAGAGAAATCTTATCCCTTCCAATAAACACAAAAAATCACACTATATGAAGGATTATATGATTTTTATGAAGCACCTTCCCAAAAACTTCAACTGAATAATATTTATAAACTTTTGATGTAGTCGTTGTGCTATTAGTTGTTGTCATTGATAACTCAACATCTAATAGATGAGGTAATACAACTATACCCTTAGAAAATTCGTTAAAAATAAAAAGTGGGTGGATATAAAAGAAAATAAAATATTTTTCACATTATAGTGGATGGTAAATGTACCTTTGACTACTTCATTATCGTACTACACATTGCCAATTGTGATTTCATGTGACCTTCCATTATCTTCGGCCTAAAGAGTTTTTTGACATCGATCATCATCAATAACCCATGGATTATGAAATCGATTGGCATAATTCCCCATTTCCTTGCACTTGTTTCAATAAAGTGTGTGAGGTGAATTATGTGTAGACCAATATATTTTCAAATCATTAGACATATTTTTACCATTACATTGGAATTAGACTACCACATTTCCTTCTTTTCCACACATAAAACATTTACTAGTCACTTTATGAATATTCCCTCAATGTTTCGTTCCAAATATTGAGCATTCGGGAAAACTCATCTTCTTTTAGTGTGGTCTATATATTTTCCTTTGAATTCCATTTTCTTCTTCTTTTCAAACTGATAAGATGGATGAGATACTAAAATCTTCATCTCAATCCTGAGAGAACATCAAACCATTTATTGGTAACTATTGAAGTCTCGTATGACTAATACCCATTGGAAAATTGGTTTTAAGCCACTAAAAAGTCATTAAATTTTACTCTTAGGTTGGACAATAATTCTTGATGTATAACATTCAATTATTGTAAAATTTAATTTTTATGTACCAACAGATTCATCATCCTTTTTAATATGATCAAGGAACTCCTTCCCCATCATGGTTCGATGAATACATGGTAAGAACTTAATAAAAAATATGTTTCGGAACTCATCCCATGAAATGTACCAAATTTCATCTCTTTTCATCATATTATTGATTAGATTCCATCATTGATTAGATTCACATTCTAAATGATATTCTTCTACGATGACTTTATTATGTTCAGAGCATTAAAGAACTGAAAATATCTTTTCAGTGGTATTGATCCATTGTCCACCATCTAATTGATCATAAGACCCACTAAATGAAGGTTGAAGCTGCCTTATAAAGGATTAAATATATTATTAATCCCTTTATTTCTTGTTTGGATGTCCGTAATGACTCATAGTAGTGAAATTTTTGTGATTATGGGTAATATATTTCTCATTCTAGATCCCAAAACATTTGGTTTCTCAAGGGGGACAATCATGGAATTTCCCATCGCCTATACCATTAACGTAGTTCCTTTGGGTTCCATCCATTCACTAAAACCAAGAATCATAGTGTGAGAAACACTATTCATGATGGGAAAATGACATAACTCAAGAATAAAATTTCAATTTAGGAAACTTCAAGTTTTATCCAAGGATATTCAGGAATATCTCTAAAAAACTAACTGGTGATTTTAACCAATACATAGAAATATCCCTAGGGTTCTTATTTTGGTTCTCTGATCCTATTTTCCAAAGATTAGATATACCTTTTGATATGATAACAACTGTAATGGATCATAATTTATGTATCGATTTAACATCAACATTGAAGAATATTTATTACATAACATAACAAAAACCAAGTCATGACCATATATGTGTATTGTCTTTAGAAACTGAGAAACATAAAAAACTATTTCAGGAAACATCTCCATTGTATACTTCTTATTTCTCATAACTAGACTCAATTTGAAAATATCATACTTAATACACTTCATTATGACCTTGGGAAAAGATATATTGGACTGTGAGAGCTCAAATTCTCGGTATGGATAATTAAGGTAAATATCAATCATATCATAATCATAAGAACATAACAGTTGAAATCATATCCTGCATATAAAAGATCATAATATCATTTCATTGGATAAATCATAAAAGTACAATGTAATCCCAATAGTCATAAAAGATGAAATGAAATATTTTTTCATACACACATAAGAAAATAAAATCATTTCTTATTAGTGAAGGCTCATTTCAAAGACCATCACAGTGGACACAGTCCACTACTGAACCAAGTTCACTCTTCATTCCAGCCCTGTATTACTGAACCAGATTTAATTGTCATTCCATTCATGTTAATCTCATGAGTCTGAAATCTTTTCCCAATGAATTTGCAGGATATATAGGTCCCACCAATTTCATAATGAAATAATTTTTACATGTTCCACAAAAACGTAGAAACATTCTTCATTGAATAACCTTTGAAATAAAATATGTTTCTTAAACATCATTCCATCCTAATTGATATAAAACATATTGATTTCTTTAATAATATTACATCATAAATACTATTAAATCATAGTAACAACATGGATATAAATATAACCCTATTTGAAAAGTGTCAACTTATATGGAAATAATTTTGAAAAAACACATGAAATTATTTCATGAGAAAAATATCCATTCTTACTCAAAAACGTTTTCCATCCCTAAAATGCCACATAATTTTAGAAGAATTAATTTATGTGGAAAAAAAATGTAAGAATTTAGGGGAATATTCAACAAAGTAATGAATTATGAAATAAATAATATTTTTTCATGTCGTAGAAGTTTAAAAAAACACTATTCTCGTTCTTTTCCAAGTAAAGTCCAAAAGTACCTCGTACTGAAAATGATAAATGATTAAATTCATATTGTTTAGTAAAAATTCACCATTGGGGAAAATAGAACATAAAATAATATATATCGATATAATAAATATTTTTAAATTCATACCTAAGTAACATGTATGTGGAAGATAAATATACCCCAGTAAATACATAAACATAAACAATCTCGAATGAAAATGATATTTGAGATGTTATCCCTTAACTTAGGCCTGATATGTTTTATATGTATCCAAGACTTTTTTATATTGATTTAAATAATATTACTGATTTATTCCAGAATAATAATCCTTTTTATAATAAAATTTACGATCATATTTTCATCCTTTTGATAGTAACATTTCATTGTTACTCGTTATTCAGGTATTAACTGATTTATGTTCTTATGCATGTTTTGTCAGATAAGTTGTTATTACAATTTTTAGTTTATAGTTATATCATTTACATCATGTTATTTTTATTAAATATATAATATTTATTCCTTAAATTAATTTATATAATTATTCTTTAATTTCGATTATGTAGAATTAATCACATCGCGTCATTGAAATGGTAAGTCGTATGTACGCACGAGCAATGATATTATTCACATAATTATTTAATGGTATTGATTTGGATGGTGTATCATATCTCATAATAAAAATAATTTTTTAGTAATCATATATATATATATATATATATATATTAATTCCATCATTATCACCATCCATGTAAGGTGGTGTTGAAAAACGGATTACACCATGCTGTGGAGACTGTAAGTCATGCCTACACAAGGGTGGTGATTTCATTTTTCATAGTATGGGTATATTGTAGAATATGGTAGTTTCATAATCATAATAACCTCTCTGTATATAATTAATACTGTATTTATTACCTTATAGTGAAACAACTCCTGAGGTGGAATTAGAAGAAGAAATAAATTAGAAATAATCGGTAAATGATATTACCTATTCTTCGACGTGCCTCCACTAAATCTCCACATAGAGCACTAGATAATGTATTTGAAGAATAGAAGGACCTATATAATGTTTCTAGGGGAGTTATACGGTAAAATTTTATGTTATTTTTGACCTTGAAGGATCAAAATGATGTGGAGTGTTGAGGGAGGAAGTACCCTTTTATAATTGGTGTGATGGGTACTTTGGGAAACCTCAAAAATATTAATTTATAATAAAATCAAACCCTGCTAAAAACACTAAAAAAATATCACAATTTCCAATATTAGCTGATATAGGTTTTTAATCTCATAAAACAATAAATATTATAAATGATTTTTTTTCTATTTATGCATTATCATTTTAATTAACACTTAGTTATTTTATTTAATTTTTAACTCTGGTAATGAATATTTCAATATTAAATGAGAGAAATATTAATTTATTTTGAGTAAATATGACCATATATTAATAATATAGAATTATTTAGAGCATATTATAATTATTCTATATTTTTTAAATTGATTTATGATTTTTAAATAATATATTAATCTTTATTTTGAAAAAATATAAATATGTTCAATTTTGACACTATTTATTATATGGATTTTTAAAAATATAGAAATAATAATTGAACCTCGATCCATAAATTTTATTATATTACTATGAGGGTCAATTTAATCTGTAAAATTCATTTTACATTATAATTTCAAAAAATTAGATTTTTTAATATATTTTTTACAACAATTTTTTGATCTCTTCATTAATAAAAAAATTTCCACCTGAATTTTGTTTAATTATTTAATATAAATATTTTTTGAATAAAAATAATAAGTAAAATAATATTATGAATATATATACTTATATTTTGGAATAATACTTTTAGTAGAATTTATCTTCTCAAAAAACTGACATTTAAAATGTTACACTCTTTTAAAACATGACTATGAAAAATTAATCTTCACTTAAAATAAAATAATATATGTATCCCAATTTCTTATATAAGAATAAAAATAGTTAATAAGTATACCCTTAGATTATTATGGTTGATATATACTCAAAAAATATGGTTTGGTAATGTTTTCCAACTTTTGGTAGTTATTAATATTTTACTAAAATTTGTTTTATTGATTTCATGCTAATTAATTAGTTTTTTCTTCATCTAGGTATAATTACTTAAGGTTATTTTGTATTTCCTAACAATCAAAAATAAAATTTCATGATAAAGAAAAAAAATTAGATTTCAAATGAGTGAATATAATTTAATTTATCTTCTTGTATAACCTTATATTAAATATAATTTAATTATTAATGTTTGAGTGAGAGATGTTTCACTTTAATTTAAATAAAATAAATTAAATGTCCTAATATTATCTAAATGGGTACTAATGGATACCATTTTTACCCAATTATGTTTTAGGAAAATTATAATCATCCAATTTTATTATTAAAAGTGTTAGGTTAATTTTATTATATTATATTTACCCTTAGTTACCCGACTAATATTTTCACTATGTTAAAAAAATTACAGAAGTTACTATTCATATTGCAAAAAAATAAAATAATTCTATTTAAATAATTTGGACCTAATGATTCGAATAATATAATCCATTTTTCAATATTCAAAACATAGAAGATAAATTAATTATTCAAAAATTAATCACTTTTTTTAAATTAGAAAATGTGTTTTAAAAGATAAAATATTGCAAAAGATTGAATTGTTTTTACATCTAAATTTAACGTAAAATTAATACTATTGACCAAAATTATATTAAATGGTAAAAATATATTCTATTTTTAATTCAAAAACATTCAATAATATAATTTAACCATATAAATTATTTCATTGGAAAAAATTGTTTTCAATTAAAATTTTGCATATTTTTACAATTCATGAAAACATGAATAGTTTCCGAAAAATATCATAAATTCATCCAAAGTAAATTTTTGTTTCCTGATTCAAAATAACATGTTTAGACTTTCATTTAAAAATTATTAATGTGTTAAAAGATTATTTTAAAACGGGTTCACCATTCAATGGTGTAAAATTATCATTTTTAAAAATAGGTTTTTATCATCAAATATGGTTTTATTCATACACTATGAATTAAATACCCATTGTATGAATATATGAAATATTTTATTAAATATATAAAACATATATATCTATTTAATTTCATTAAAAAAATTAATTCACTCAAAAATTAAAATATCTAATTGGTTTATATGTTGCACAAATAATTTATTACCAATGATTTCACAATGAATTTTCATAAGATAGTTAAAATTATTATCTCATACCGAACGACTAGGATATAATGATATTTTTATAATAAGTATATTTAATGGTTCTTTTAGACTCATAATTGCATTAAAATAAAGGTAATGAATAATAAAAATTGTTTTAATAAATTATTTCATAAAAAATATGGTGTTATAAGAGAGTTTGATCGTAATGTCCTCTAGAGGATGATCAGAGATGGTGCATCCCTAAGAAGGAGTTTTAAGAAGGTTTACCAGTTTGATGGATTAAAATGCCTAATGAGGGGTAAACTGATTTTGTGTGTCCCATAAATGGAAGATCTCAAACTGTGAAGGTTGATATAGAATCACTTGAGGGTGGATCAGTGAGGTACAACCCAAGGAGGGGGAAACGTGGTTTACCATTGGTTGTGATCAGAAATACATATGGAGTTAGATAAAGGAGGTGAGTCCTAAAAAGAGAAGATTCAGAGCATGTTGGATTATCTGGACACCCTTGGGGTTTGATAAAGGAGGTTTTTCCCTTATTAGGGGGAACAAAAGATTACAATTTATTGGAATTTATCCTCAAAGAGTTGCCCTATGTACCCTTTTTAGATGGTAAGGATAAAAACCCATGTAGTTTGATGGATGGGGTTGGGGTTATGCAATCAACATTACCTTTTCAATTGGATTATTGTCAGGTGGATTTTATTGGATTGTGATGGGATTACACTTGGATGATTCATGGGAGTTTCTAGGAATAACGATGACGTTTATGGGGATTGTGTATAGGAATGACCAAGTTTGATGGAATTATCTCACAGGGATGTGTTGTCTCGGGTAAGAATCTAGATGTATTATGGACATATTGGGTGAAATTGATCAGCTTCACATTCTAAATGATATTCTACTAAGATAACTTTATCATGATGAGATCATTAAATAACTGAAAATATCTTTTCAGTTGTATTGATCCATTGTCCAACAACTAATTGATCAGAAGACCCACTAAATGAAGGTAGAACCTGCCTTAAAAGGATTAAATAGATTATTCCTCCCTTTATTTGTCATTTGGATGTCCGGAATGACCCATAGAAGAGACATTTGTGTGATTATGGGTAAAATATTTCTCATTATAGATCCCAAAACATTTGGTTTCTCAACGGGGACAATCATGGCATTGCCCATCACATATACCATTAACGTGGTTCCATTGGGTTACATCCATTGACTAAAACCAATAATCATAGTGTGATAAACACTAATAATGATGGGAAAACTACATAATTCAAGAATAAAATTTCAATTTAGGACACTTTATGTTTTATACTAGGATATTCAGGAATATCTCTAGAAAACTAGGAGAGGAGTTTAACCTATACTTAGACATATCTTTGGGGTTCTTATTTAGGTTATCTAATCCTAATTTCCAAAGTTTAACTATACGTTTTGATATGATAACAACTATAGTGGCTCATAATTTACGTATCTATTTAACATCAACATTGAAGAATATTCGTTACATAACATAAAAAAATCCAAGTCATGGCCATATATGTGTCTTGTCATTAGAAACAGAGAAAAAAAAACAACTATTTCATGAAACATCTACATTGTATCTTTTTTATTTCATCATAACTAGACACCATTTGAAAATATCTTACTTAATACAATTCATCATGACCTTGGGAAAAGATATATTGGAATAGGAGAGCTCAAATTCTCAGTATGGATTAGGATGGGAAATATCAATAATATCATTATTATAAGAACATAACATTTGAAAATCATATCCTGTATATAAAAGATCATAATATCATTTTACTGGATAAATCATAATATTAAAATGTAATCCCAATAGTCATAAAATAAGAAATGAAACATTTTTTCCTACAAACATAAGAAAATAAAATCATTTCTTATGAGTTAAGGCTCATTTTGAAGACCATCATAGCGAACACAGTCCACTGTTTAACCATGTTCACTCTTCATTCCAGCCCTGTATTACTGAACAAGATTTAATTGTTGTTCCATTCATGTTAATCTCATGAGGAAAAAATCATTTCCAAATGAATTTTCGTGATATATAGGTCCCACCAATTTCATAATGAAATCATTCTTACATGATCCACAAAAACATAATAACATTCATCATTGAAAAACCTATGAAATAAAATAGGTTTCTTAAACATCATTCCATCCTGATTGATATAAAACATATTGATTTCCTAAATAATATTACATCATAAATACTATAAAATAATATTAATAACATGGATATAAATATAACCCTATTTAAAAAGATTCAACTTATATGGAAATAATTTTGAAAAACACTTGAAATTAATTCTTGAGAAAAATATCCTCTCTTACTCAAAAACGTTTTCCATCCCTAAAATGACACTGAATTTTAGAAATATTATTTTATGTGGAAAAACAATGTAATAATTTATGGTAAGATTCAACTAAGTATGGAATTATGAAATAATTAATATTTTTTCATGTTATAGAGGTTTAAAAAAACACTCTTCTGGTTCTTTTCCTAGTAAAGTCTAAAAGTACCTCGTACTGAAAATGATAAATGATTTAATTCATACCATTTAGTAAAAATTCACCATTGGGGAAAATTGAACATAAAATACTATATATGGGTATAATAAATATTTTTAAATACATATCTATGTAACATGTATGTGGATGATAAATATACCCCAATAAATAGATAAAAATAACAAATCTCGAATAAAAATGGGATTTGAAATGTTATCCATTAACTTAGGCCCGATATGATTTCTATGTGTCCAAAACTCTTGTATATTGATTTAAATTATATTACTTATTTATTCTAGAATCATAATAATTTTTATAATACAATTTATGTTCATATTTTCATCCTTTTGTTAGTAACATTTCATTCTTACTCGTTATTCAGGTATTAACTGATTTATGTTCTTATGCATGCTTTATCGGATAAGTTATTATTACAATTAATAGTTTATAGTTATATCATTTACATCATGTTCTTTCTATTAAGTATATAATATATATTCCATAATTAATTTATATAATCATTCTTTAATTACGATTTTGTATAATGTATCATATCGCATTATTGAAATGGTATGTCGTATGTATGCACGGACAATGATATTGTTCCGATAATTGTTTAATGGTATTGATGTGGATGGTGTATCATATCTCAGAATAAAAAAAATTATTAATCATACACACACACACACACACAAACATATATATATATATATATATATATATATTACTTCCATCATTATAACCATCCATGTAAGGTGGTGTTGAAAAATGGATTACACCATGGCGTGGAGACTCTAAGTCGTACCTATACATGGGTGGTGATTTCATTTTTCTATAGATGGGTATATTGTAGAATATGGTAGTTTCATAATCATAATAACCTCTCAGTATATAATTAATACTGTATTTATTTCTTTATAGTGAAACAACTCTTGAGGTGGAATTAGAATAAGAAATAAATTAGAAATAACCGGTAAATGATATTACCTCTTCTTCGACGTTCCTCCTCTAAATATCCACATAGAGCACTAGAGAATGTATTTGATGAATACCAGGACATATATAATGATTCTAGGTATGTTTATATGGTAAATTGTTGGGTTATTGTTTACCGTAATGGATCAAAATAAAGTGGAGTGTTGAGGGAGAAAGTTCCCTTTTATAATTGGTGTGAGGGGTACTTTGGGAAACCTCAAAAATATTAATTTATAATAAAATAAAACCATGCTAAAAAAACTAAAAAATATCACAATTTCTAATATTAGATGATATAGGTTTTTAATCTCATAACCCAATAATTTTTATAAAAGTGTTTATTTCAATTTATTCATTATCATTTTAATTAACACTTAGTTATTCTATTTAATTTTTAACTCGGGTAATGAATATTTCAATATTAAATGGGTGAAATTTTAATTTATTTTGAGTAAATTATGCCATATATTAATACTATAAAACACTATAGACCATATCATAATTATATTATATTTTTTAAAATGATTTATGATTTTTAAATAATTTAAGAAACATTATTTTGAAAAAATATAAATAGTGTAAATTTTGACACAATTTATTTCATGGATTTTTAAAAATAAACAAATAAGAAGTGAATTTCGATCAATAAATTTTATTATTTTACAACGAGGGTCAATATAATCTGTAAAATACATTTTAAATTATAATTTTAAAAAATTAGATTTATTAATATATTTTTAACAATAATTTTTTGATCTCTTCATTAATAAAATAATTTCCACCTCAATTTTGTTTAATTATTTAATATACAGATTTTTAGAATAAAAATTATAAATAAAATAATATCATGAATATATATATCCTTATATTTTGGAATAATACTTTTGGTAGAATTTATATTCTCAAAAATCCGACATTAAAAATTTTACACTCTTTTAAAATATGAATATGAAAAATTAATCTTCACTTAAAATAAAATAATATATGTATCCCAATCTCTTATATAAGACTCAAAATAGTTAATAAGTATACTCTTAGATTATTATGGTTGATATATACTAAAAAAATACGGTTTGGTAATGTTTTTGATCTTTTTGGAGTTATTAATATTTTAATAAAAATTGTTTTATTGATTTCTTTCTAATTAATTAGTTTTTTCTTCATCCAAGATTAAGTACATAAGGTTATTTTTTATTTCCTAACAATTAAAATTAAATTTTCATGATAAATAAAAAAATAGATTTAAAATGAGTAAATTTAATTTAATTTATCTTCTATATAACCTTATATTAAATATAATTTAATTTTTAATGTCTGAGTGAGAGATGTTTCACTTTAATTTAAATAAAATAAAATAAATGTCCTAATATTATCCAAATAGGTTCTAATGGATACCATTTCGTCCCAATTATTCTTTAGTAAAATTATAATCATCCAATAATATTAATAAAATTGTTAGGTTAATTTTATTATATTATATTTACCCTTAATTACCCGACTTATATTTTGACGTTGTTAAAAATATTTTCTGAAGTTACTATTCATATTGCCAAAAAATAAAATAATTCCATTTAAATAATTTGGACCTAATGATTCCAAATATAGAATCCATTGTTCATTCTTCAAAACACAGAAGATAAAATAATTATTTTAAAATTTATCTCTTTTTTTAAATTAGAAAATTTGTTTTAAAAGATAAAATATTGCAAAAAGAATGAATTCTTTTTACATCTAAATTTAATGTAAAAGTAATTCTAATGACCAAAATTATATTAAATGGTAAAAATATATTCTAGTTTTACTTTTAAAAAATTCAATAATATAATTTATCCATATAAATTATTTCATTGGAAAAAATTGTTTTCAAATAAAATTTTGCGTAATTTTACAACTCATGAAAACATGAATGCTTTCTGAAAAATATGATAAATTAATCCAATGTAAATTTTTATTTCCTGATTCAAAATAACATGTTTAAGATTTCATTTAAAAATTATTAATGTGTCAAAAGCTTATTTTAATATGGGTTCACCATTTAAAGGTGTAAAATTATCATTTTAAAAAATCGGTTTGTATTCATCAAATAAGGTTTTATTCATACACTATGAATTAAATATCCATTGTATGAATAAATAAAATATTTTATTAAATATATAAAACATATATATCTAATTATTTTAACTAAAAAAATTAATTCACTCAAAAAAAAATATCTAATTGGTTTATATGTTTCATAAATAATTTATTGCGAATGATTTCACAATGAATTTTCATAAGATAGTTATAATTATTCCCTCAAACCAAATGACTAGGCTATAATGATATTTTTATAATAAGTTAATTTAATGATTCTTTTAGACTCATAATTGCATTAAAATCAAGGTAATGAATAGTAACAATTATTTAAATAAAATATTTCATAACACAAATATGGTGTTATAAGAGAGGTTGATCGTAATGTCATGTAGAGGATGATTAGATATGGTGAATCCCTAAGAAAGAGTGTCAAGAAGGTTTACCAGTTTGATGGATTAAAATTCCTAATGAGGGAAAAACATATTTGGTGTGTCCTCGTAAATGTAAGATGTCAAACTGTGAAGTTTGATCTAGAATCACTTGATGGTGGATCAGTGAGGTATAGCCCAAGGAGGGGGAAACATGGTTTACCGTTGGTTGTGATAAGAAATACCTATGGAGTTAGATCTAGGAGGAGTGTCCTAAAAAGAGAAAATTTCATATCATGTTGGTTTATCTAGACACCCTTGGGGTTGGATAAAGGAGGTTTTTCCAATGAGGTGGAACTAAGGATTACCATTTATTGGAATTTATCCTCAAAGAGTTGTCCTATGTACCCTTTTTAGTTGCTAAGGATAAAAACCATGTAGTATGATGGATGGGGTTGGGATTATGCAATGGAAGTTCCCTTTGCAATAGGATTATTTTCAGGTGGATTGTATTGGATTGTGATGGGATTACACTAGGATAATGCATTGGAATGTCTAAAAATAACGATGATGTGAATGGGGATTGTTTGTAGGAATGACCAAGTTTGATGGAATTATCTCATAGGGATGTGCTGTCTGGGTTAAGAATCAAGATGTATTATGGACATATTGGATGAAATTGATGAAATTGATTGGTTGTTGAGGGTGTTTTTACTGAATATCATGGAGGTTTCTTACATACCCAAATCGGTTTGGAATCAAAGTCCACATATTTCTGGAAGGGGTGTTGGGGAATAGACCTAAGATGTAGTTTTATGTATGTGGATCATGTGGTTGGGGCCTAGGCATGGAAGCTACCCATATTATGGGACATGATGGGGATTAAAACTAAGGTGGATTCTCAGGTACTGCTATGGAGCCGCAATGATGATAATGGGGCATACATGTAGATTAAACCAGGGTGTCTCTATGGAGTGGCATTGGTGTGAATGGAACTTACATGTAGAAGCGTCACATGTTCTAATATGCAGTGGAAATGGTGGTAATGTGGACTATATATGGATGTTGGTCATCTTCCACTATATAGTGTCAATGGAGTAAATGAGGCTAATGTGTGGAAGCTACCTGGGTGCCACTACAGAGCGAAAATGATGTTGATAGGACTTACACATGGAAGTTTCTTGTTATTCATTCCCCATGTTAGGACATGAGGGAATTCCATGTCAATTAAAATGGATAAGGATTCAATTTAATGTAATGATAATGGATGAGTTTTGCAAGGATTACGAATTGGTCTTCTCGTACAGGGTTCACTGTGTTAGGTCTTGAAGGAGTCCCAACTCGTTAGTGGGTTAAGGTATATGATTGGGTCTTACACCTATGATGGAGCCCCATGAATTTTTTCAAGTGCTCTTATCATGATCACGAAATGAGGAATATTATTCTTCGAACATAATGAACCTATTATTTGTCACATGAGTCATCCAATTATTGAATGATATGGTTTGCTACAATTTAAAGTCATGCAGCGAGGAGTGATGGAATCATATTTGTGGCATGTAAGGAATAACATACTTAGAGAAAAAAGAATCATATGTTTTCTATATAGGTTCTAATACAATTTAAACACATGTAGAGAGTACCATTAAGAATAATATGTCTAGAAATGGATGGTGTGGGACTTATAAAATAGATACCCTTTCTTGTCAAACCTGGAATTGGATCCCACTAATTATTTTTCACAAGATTTTCGAGGAATGGATCGACTCTATGTGAATGGATAATTCAAAATGAGAATCATAAATCATGATAAGTTAAGTATTCCAAGAGGTGTAGGTCGACTAAGATTGTTTGAAGGAGTGAATAGGAGTATCTCGAATCACAATATTATAGGGGTGGAAGGTGGGGATACCCAAGGGAACAAACCAAAATGTATTTGACACAACATGGAAATTTTGCAATGTGACTATTGATTTCTCATGGGGGTTAGTGAAATTACTTAAGTGATCGATCTAGAGGCTCAACACCACAACCCAACATTGATTCCCTATAGGGATTGGGAATGTATCCAATAAAATATTGACCAGAAGGAACATGAATGGACACTATTTCCTATATGGTGTGGCTTTTTGACACTGGTGTGAGAAATATTGTAGGTTTCTACTTATTGTTCACAAAATTTATATCTCGACACTAATGTGAACAAGATTGGGATTGTGTGAAAAAACAATGTTGTCTGTTTGAGGATGCCTTGCATACACCTAAAATAGGCTAAAAAGACGATATGTGAGGATTAAAAAATTATGGAACCACTCAAAGGAGGACTCTTAGGTGACATTTCATGAATGATCTCATACCTCAAGTTTTCCAATCATTCATGATGTCATGGAAGATTGGTCAAATGTGAAAAGCAGCAGCATCCGACCTTCGGAGCATAACTCTAGAAATAGAGGGGGGTCAACCTTCATTATATAAATGAGACCATTAGCAAAATCCCATAATATTTTTATCTTGGAAGTCATATTTTAAACATATGATCATTGGTTCATGGAGTAAACATGCAAAAATGGGATATTTGACATCACATTGGGTGTGTAAGAGCCATGCACGTGGATTGAGATTCTTATGCACCATGTGAAAATCGTGCATGCACCTTCTTTATCTATTTGGGTTAGTTTCATGGAAGGGGATAGATTGACATTGCTTTTGGAATGTATGAATCATTCACACACATTATGGAATCTTTGGGTAACATCTATAATTTTCCATGAAATTTATTTGGCTATCCATTTTCAGTAACCTTATTTCAAATGCCTATAACTTATGACCTATAACTCTGCCGAGCCTATACAACTTTTCAATTAAAAACCATAGGAATGTGATATTATTTTGGATCAGGATTGAATTTTTTTTATTCTTTGGATTTTTTCCCATTTCCAATAGCCATGTTTTCAGGTTTTATAATCTATGTATTGATGGGTATGTGTTATCTTATCTTATGATGCTTCAATTTGATAATTTTATCAAACGCTTACAGTCATCTTATTCTCCCTGATTAAATTCAACTTTTAATTCTTATGCTTACACATACAGATCATTTTTCCCACCCTTATTATGTTTTCTTTTTTACCTAGGTTGTGAAGAATTATTTAAAAATAATTTTTTCTATAAGGGTCTCATATGGATTATGATGATGACCTAATGTGAAATATGGAAAACATGGGTCAAGAAGGATAAAATGTCATTTAATGACATTTTTATTATTTATGTAAGAGTTTTGACTATTTCTATAAAACTCTAAACCTAAAAGGTCATTTAAAACATAAGGGTTATAATATTTAATATTAATACTTTATGTTTTTCAGATAAAAAATTTGGTCACAATTATTGGTATCAAATCTGTAAATGAATAGATACTGTTTTAGCACAATATCTGATAGTGTGGGTTTAGGGAAGTTATATACATGACATCAATGGAACTATATTGTGACTCTTTATCTTATGGGAATATTGTTTTGTTTTGTGATGTCTATTTTTACATTTGGTTGGAGAATTCCCATCCTCGTATTGATTTATGTAGTAAATACTAGAAGATTTGTACAATTCTAGTAAAAATAAGGGGTTTTCCTCCAACATTTTTTTCTACAAATATTTCTTTCATCATGTCTTATAATATTGTAATGAAAAATATGGAATCATATAATTTAAAAGGATAAATGGGGACACAAATGGATGGTTTAGTTTATCGCTAAACATAGAAGGTTCTCAATTGACATAATTCCTAGCCATCCAATAATCAAATTCATACACACTCCTATCAAAGACATTATATAATAATATTTTCCTCCTATGTTGTATTAGATAAATCATAGAATAATTGTTAATGTGGATTTACTAATTATAAAAATATTTATTAAACCGTCATCTAGAGTATATCATTGAATGAATATAATTCTTGGTTATTGTTTTCCATCATCTATTAGAAGGGGATATAATAAGGGTGTATATTAAGATCATGTTCATTATGATCCGTATATTTATAATTGTATGATTATGTTTTTATATATGAAATTTATTATATTATATTATACCATACCCATTTATAAATAATATTCTTATACATATAATTCATGAGAATCCATTGATTCTTATCCTTTCTTCCCTTCTAATGAGGTCACTTTTTTGTATGTTATTTACGGGGAGGCATATATGATTTTTTAAGAGATTAGGATATTAATTTGTTGTTGGTTTTTAATTTATTTTAATGATTCAAGTACCCAAAATATCAATATTATTCAATTGAGTTTCGAGTGTGAGATTAGAATTATCCCTAGAGTGGTAGATTCGATCATCTAACCAATATGCAACTGCTGAAAATTATCATAAACATTCTAGGTATTTAAATAGTTTTACTAGTATTTTTAATTCATAAAATTTATTTTATATGAAAATATAAAATAGATACTCTTATGGAATTTTTATATTTATAGATATGTGAGTCACGCCGTCCTGGTGTTGTAATCTTGTAAAAATTCATTTTCAGGACATTTAAAGTTGTAGAGATCAAAGACTCTCATATTCATTACTATCAAACAGAATTGTTCAAGGATTTATCATAGAGACCCAAAGATTTATGTACATAGACATTACATTACTTTTGTAGAATAATTATTAGATGTCAAAAACAGATTCCCAAAGACCGTATTAGTTTAGTGTCTTTGGAAACTCAGAACAAAATATTCTAATCATTGTGAAAGAGCTTCAACATCTCCCATAATTTTATTCACCCTTTTTTTATATCTAAAACCATAATTTATATCTTGGGGGAAAGAAAACAAAAAAAGGGTGACCTCAAATTCTCAGTAAGGGTAAACATGTATAACATAAAACAATCCATACACATTTTAATGTAAAAACATGGGCATAAAATCTAAACATCGAAATCTTGAGTAATGACATAAAACATGGAAGTACATAAGGTATAGATAATAAAGAAAAATTAATCCTGAAAATTATAATGGGAATAAAACATGTAATTGTGGCATCAATTAATCACATTTTATGATTTACATAGTAGGCATGGCATTGCTGCCAAGACCATCATAGTGGACAATGTCCATTACTGAACCGAGTTTACTTATCGTTCCAACCCGGTTTTACTGAACCAGATTTTAAATATCATTCCCACCATGTTTATATCATGAGATATAAATCATTACCCAATGCATTGGATGGAGATATAGGCCCCACCGATCTCAAAATGAAATCATTCATACATGTACCACAACATAATCATAAATCATTCATCATAACCCAAAGAATTAAATGGGTTTCATAAACATCATACCCTCAAAACATAATCCATATAAAACAAATGGATATCATTTAATCATAAGAAAACTAAAACCATGTAAATCATAGAGACATTATACTTGAAATATAAACATATTAAATAATGTCATCTTATATGGAAAATGGTTTTGAAAAAACACTTGAAATGAATTCTTGAGGAAGATATCATTTCTTCTTCAAAAACATTTTCTTTTTACAAAATGCAATTAAATTTTGAAAGAAAATGATTTTGTTGAAAATAGTCATGAAATTTTATAGAGTAAGATTCATGAAAATAATTCAATATTAAATGGTAAAAAACCGTTCATGCCATATAAGTTAAAAAACATTCTCCTCGTACTTTTAAGGGAAAAGTCAAAAAGTACCATGTATGGTAAACAAAATAAATATTCCTTCCATAACACAAAGTAAAAGTCAAAGAGGGGTAAAAAAGACTTTAAAAATACATGCATGAATATTAAAATCTTTATTAAAAACATTTTTATGGACATGGATGAGAAATATAACCCCAGTAAATACTTACGTATAATCAATCCACAATAAAATTGAGATTGCAAAATTAGCCCTTCTCTTATGACAAATTTCTCTTGTATGTGTCCGAGACTCTTTTATAGTGGGTATAAACATATTATTAACATGTAAATGAACCATAATAATATTTATTATATCATATATGATTCACTTATGACTATATATTACCCATTCATTTGTCAATTCCATGTTAAATCAGCGTTTTGGGTAAAATCATTTCATTTATTATTCATTTTTAGATTTGTAATTATTCATATGAATACATAGATCATGATTACATACACACAGAATGTAAAAAATGATTTATATATAATATATATTCATAATTTACATATATATAATAGATCTATAAATGGAACAAAACACACAGTTCATGGAGACGGTAGGTCGTACGTACTCATGAACGTTGTTTTCATTTCCTTATTAAATCGTATTGAAGTAAGTAAATAACATATACATAAATCCAGTTTCATTTATATGTCATATATTTGTGGATTATTTATTATATATACTTTATAATCATTCTTGATTAGTTAACATGGAGAATGAAACTCATCGCGTCTTGGAGACGGTAATCCGTACGTACGCACGAGCGATGATATCATTCCATTATTTATCGAATGGAATTAGAGTGGAAGTTATAACATCTCAGAATTAGTATAATGTTATAATAACCATATATAGTTATTCTTTACTCCATTATACACATCCATGTAAGGTGGTTGTGGAAAAACACATTACACCACGGCGTGGAGACGGTATTCCATTCGTACCCACACGCGGTGATTTCGTTTTCCGTAGGATGGATAAAAGGTGCAATGGGGTAGTTTCATATTTTTAATAACATATCAGTATATTATCTATACTGATTTTATTACATTATAATGAAACAAATAAAGAAGATGAAGAATAAGAATAAAGAAACATGAAAGAATCGGTAAAAGAGATTACCTCTTCTTCGACACGCCTCCTCTTAACCTCCTCTTAGGGCCCTAAAGTTGGTATTTGAAAAAAAACCAGGACCACTAGTAGGTTTCTATGGAATTGGAGAAGTGAAATGGGTAGATGTTGTCTGAGCATTAAGGATCAAATTTTGTTTGAAGAGGAAAGGGAGGAGGTGCCATTTTCTAAGGGAGGAGAGGAGAACTTTTGGAAACCTCAAAAATATTAATTTAATATAAATTCAAACCCCACATAAATACTTCCAAAATGAATCAAATCCGAATCATAGATGAGATACATGTTGTAAATTTATTTTAAACCTTATCAACATGATTTATCCTTATTTAATTTATTTAATTTTATTTGTGGTAATAATATTCTAAATTTTAAATTGTTATAAATAATTACTTATGTGTTGTGAATTTTCCATAATTGGGTACTTTATGACATTTTAGACCATATAAATTTTAATTTATAATTTCAAAAAAAATTCATTTTTAAACAATTTTATAATATCATATTTTTATAAAATAACAATTTTGTAATTTTTGACACTATTCATTTATTTTAATTTAAATAAAATCCAAACTGAGGATATATTCAGAAAAAAAATATTTAATAGATTTATAACATGTCATATGAATCTAGAAAATTCTTAGATAACATTAAATAGTACATATAAAATTTATTTTAATTTTTTTAAAACCATTTATTTGATATTTCAATCAATAAAATAATTTCCACATCAATATTGTGTCATTATTAATAATTATTATCTAATACCTAAAAATAAAAAATTAATTCACATGATGTAGAGAATTTTATTATCTTTCGGTATACTATTCATTTTTATGTTTTATGAATTTTATCACTAAATTAAAATAATTACACTTATAAGATATAAGACAGTGACATGTTGTCACTTTCTTTGGTTTTAATTATAGTTATGTCATTTAATTGTCAATAATCCCTGAAATGAATCAATTCAGACACTTAGGTGATATGGGTCATCTTTTAGTCATCCAATATAGTTTTTGATGGTGCCAGGGTAATTTTATAATCTTATTTTTACCCTTAATTACTAGATTTACCTTTAACTGTGGTAAATAAAAATTAATGTAGTTACTACTGATAATATCAAAAAATTAAAGTAATATATTAACATAATTTGGACCCACTGAAGACAAATATTGAATCCATTTTCAAAATTTCAAAAAACATATTTGAAGTAATTAATTTAAAATTAATCCCATTATTAAGATAACAGTTTTTAAAAGTTAAAACAGTGTCAAAGATTGAAATGTTTTTACCTATGAATTCAATGTAAAATTAATGCAAATTACATAAATTATATTAAATTGTAAAAAAATATTCTAATTATACTTTAAAAAAATTTACTATTATAATTTAAACATATGTATTATCTTGATGAAAAAAAAAATTTAATTAAAATTTAGTGTATTTTTACTATTAATCAAAATGTGAATGTTATCAGAAAAGTATCTTAAATCTATCCAATGTAAATTTTTATATCCTGATTAAAACTAAGAAGTTTATTTTATAAAATTGAACTTATAAACTTGTCCAAAATTATATTTAAAATGGGTGTGCCATCAAAAGGCCGTAAAACTACATTTTTTGAAAAATACATCTTTTATCGAAAAAGAGATTTTGTTCTCATATCTTATTCTAGAAAATGTGTAAAATGAATTATAATGTTATGAAATTCAAAATTTAGTTAATACTATTCATAACATCTAGTTCATAATATTATAATAATATATCATGGTTTAGTGAAACTCGGTATTGCATACAACACTCGCTATCGAGGAAGGTCGCTCTTGCGTGCAACACAAGACAAGAATAGTGTTTTCATATACCAAAAGATAATATGGTATTCTATATTATGCAAGCTAATCCTGGTGTAGCATAAAACAAAAGACATCAATGAAATTAAAAATAATATTTCTCATAAAATCTAGGGGTGTTGCATTCTACCCCCTTAAAATTTATTTCGCCATCGAAATTTATAGGGGTTATAAATGGTTTTATACTGGAAAGTTTCTATCATAGAAACCCACATCATAAAAGGGAATACTAAAAAATCATTTTAAGAAGGAACGTTAGAAACATAATGGATACCCAGAGTAACTCATCACTGGGTTTCCACATAGGATAATTTAGGCCAAAATATGGATTTGGAATAGAAATCTAACCATCATATTTGGATGAAGAGTTGTAGAGAACATGGCTATGAAAAATCCAATAATCACAATGCCATTAATTTGGGATGATCTAAGGTACCATCTGATTCATCGGATATGAGAGTACTAGGAAAATGTTTTTGGTTATCAACATCATTTCCCTATAGTTGATGAATTTTTTCATAAGGATAAATACTTACTTGAATTCAATGTATTTTCATCATTGTTCATTCCATGAACAATTTATAATTCATCTCTTATTCAAAGAAAAGAAGTTGAATTTTTCATTTGTTAAGTGTGAACAAATCATGTGATAGAATAATAGGTCATCCCATGTGTCTCAAACATAAGGTTAGCATAATTAGTATACATAAGTCCATTTTATGGTGAGAATAATCGTTTATGGTTTCAAAAATTGACTTATACTTTATCTATCATACCATTTAATAAAATAAAACTAGTTTCAACTAAAACAAGACTTCATATAGGCTAGTGGTAGGTGATAAAGGCATGTCTCACTTCGGTTGTGTGTTCAAATCTCGAAACCATGTCCGATACGACGGGTTGTCGCTCGTCCTACAGGTTGTCCTATTTCTAAAACTACACTATTATGAAATTATAGAAATAATATCAAAAAAAGGTTCAATCCTTACACAATATTATATTATGTCTAACATAATACATGTATTCTCTTGAAACATGGACATATCATGTTGGTCACATTTCAAACATGTGAATTCCTTAATAATGTTTTCTCTTGAAACATGAGTTACTATAGAACCGTTGTGAAAACATGAACACTATAAAAGGTTAACTCTTTCCACATACCAAAATGCCAAAAACAAATATTCGTAAACCATGATATCACTTTGTCCTTATATCAGTCATGAGCACATTAATATTATCAAACATCTCATTATCTCCTAATCCCTTCGTTATGTGCATATCATCAATATTCATAAAATATCTCAATAAAGATTCAAGGTTCCCGGTACCATTCAACATATACTTTATAATACTTTAGGAAAAACCATAGTGTAACAATCCTTGGATGTGTGTTTAATCCATAGTACCATTACCTATACAACATAACTCTTGTTAAACATAAATCATTCCACTACCTTCTTAAACCATTGACCAAGCTTCAACAATTCGTTCATCTCACATATCATTTGTAGTCTCTTCATCATAAACAACATAAATACTACCCATATGACCACGATGATTATCTTCATGAGAATTTACCTTAGGTAATTGTTTTTCATAATGCCTGTACATTCCACATATAAAACATATAACCGTTGTTGATGTATTGCAATACCATTATCCTTGTCCATGGTGTTAACTGAACCTTTTCCTTTGCAATTACTGGCTTTGTGTCCTTTTTTCCACACCCAAAGCATCTTCCAGTTCATTTGGAACATTCTCCCTGATTCCTCTTACCACATGATTTACATGGGGAAAATTGAACATTCATTCCTCTATGATCATCATGAAACTCCATCTTTCACTTATTAGCAGAGTCGGGAAACTTACCAAAGTTGATATTGTGGATCCTATTATGAGAATTATGATTGGGAATAATAACAATGTTTGAACATCCAATCCACGTTTCATTTGGTTGCTCAGGAAGAATATCATATTATTGTCCATCATATCCATCATTATCGTGAATCTCTTTATTTCCAGACATTTTCAAAAATTCAAAATGAATAGTGTGAGAGGCTAAAATCATACATAGAAAACAACATAATAAAGTTTGATTACCTTTAATATCTAAAATGTTAGTTTTAATTCTAATATCGTTATGGTAATTCTAGTACTATAACCTATACTTATACTTATCCTTAGGGAAATCCCTAGATATACCTTAGAAATATCTCTAGGGAACTCACTAATGTTTTCGCATCCTAGTTTCCAAAGGTTATATAAACCTTTGCTCTCATACCAACTGTAGTGACCCAAAGCGTGACATACATAGACATTACATTACTTTTGCATAATACTTAATACAAGACAAAAACAGACACCCAAAGATCATATTAGTTTAATGTCTTTGGAAACTCGGAACACAATCTTCTAATCATGGTGAAAGATCTTCAACGTCTCACATAATGTTCTTCCCCCTTTTTTATACCTAAAACCTGTATTTATATCCTGGGGAAAGGAAATCTTAAAAATTGTGAGCTCAAATGCTCAGTAAGTTTAAACATGGATACCATAAAACAACTCATAAACATTTGAATGTAAAAACATGAGCATAAAATGTAAATATCAAAATCTTGAGCAATGACATAAAACATGGCAGTACATAAGGAATAGATCATAAAAGAACATTAATCATGATAACTAGAATGGAAATAAAACATGTAATTGTGGCATCCATTAAGCACATGTTATGATTTCTATAGTAGCCACGACATTTAATCCAAGACCATCATAGTGGACAATGTCCATTACTGAACTGGGTTTACATGTCGTTCCAGCCCTGTATTACTGAACCAGATTTTATGTGTCATTCTTGCCATGTTTATCTAATGAGTTATAAATCCTGACCCCATCCATTTTAGGGAGATATAGGTCCCACCCATCTTATAATGAAATCATTCTTACGTGTTCCACAACATAATCATAAATCATTCATCATAACTCAAAGAATAAAATGGTTTTCATAAACATCATCCCATCATAATGTAATCCATATAAAACAAATGGATATCATTTCATCATAAGAAAAGTTAAAACTTGTAAATAATAGAGACATTATACTTGAAACATTCACATATGAAATAATGTCATTATAGATGGAAAATGGTTTTGATAAAACACTTTAAATGAATTCTTGAGGGAAATATCATTTATTCTTCAAAATCATTTTATTTTCACAAAATACCGTGAAATTTTAAAGGAAAAGGATTTTGTTTAAAATAGCCATGAAATCTTGTAGAGTAAGCTTCATGAAAATATGGCGTTACGAAATCATAAAAATTCGTTCATCCATTATAAGTTAAAAAACATTCTCCTCGTACTTTTAATGGAAAAGTCAAAAAGTACCACGCATGGTAAACAAAAATTCCTTCCATAACACAAAGTAAAAGTAAAATAGGGGTAAAAATGAATTTAAACATACATGGAAGAATATTAAACACTTTATGAAAAAAAATTTATGGAGATAGAAGAAAAATATAACCCCAGTAAATACTTACGTATAAGAAATCTCGGATAAAATTTAGATTGCAAAATTAGCCATTACCATATGTCCATTTTCTTCCCTATGTGTTTGAGACTCATGTATAGTGGGTTTAAACATATTATTAACTTGTAACATAAGCATAATAATATTTATGATATCATAGATGATTCACTTATGAATATATATTACTCGTTCATTTTTCAATTCCATGTTCAAGCAGCGTTTTTGGTAAAATCGTTTCTTTTATCGTCCGTGTTTTGACTTGTAATTATACATATGTTTACATAGATCATGATTACATACTTCTAGAATGTAAAACATGATTTATATATAATATATATTCCAAATATACATATATATAATAGATCAATAAATGGAATTAAATACACCGTTCATGGTGAAGGTATGTCGTACGTACACATGAATGCTATTTTTGTTTCCTTATTAAATTGAATGGAAGTAAGTAAATAACATATAAATAAATTCACTATCATTAATATGTCATATATTTCAGGACTATTTATTATATATACCTTATAACCATTCTTTAATGGTTAAATTGGAGAAATGATCTCATCGCGTCGTGGAGACGGTAATCCGTACGTACGCACGAGCGATGATATCATTCCCATAATTATCGAATGGAATATGAGTGGTTGATTTCTTAGAATTAGTATCATGTTATAATAAACCATATATAGTAATTCTTTTCACAATTATACCCATCCAAGTAATGTGGTGGTGGAAAAACATAGTACACCACGGCGTGGAGACGATATTCCGTACGCACACACACACAGTGCTTTTGTTTTCTGTATGATGGATAAAAGGTGAAATGGGGTTGTTTCATATATATAATAACATATCAGTATATTATTTTTACTGATTTTATTAATTTATAATGAAACAAATAAATAATATGGAGTTGAAAAATAAATAAACTTTAAAGAATCGGTAGAAGAGATTACCTCTTCTTCGACACGCCTCCTCTTAACCTTCTCTTAGGGCACTAAAAATGGACTTTAAAGAAGACCAGGACTTTTATTAGGATTCTATGGAAGATTAGATGTAAAATGGGTATGGGTCATCTTATCTTGAAGTCTCAATTTTTTTGTGAAGTGGAGAGGGAGGACGTGCCCTTTTATAAGTGATGAGAGGGGCACTTTTGGAATCCTCAAAAATATTAACTTAATATAAATTCAAACCCAAAATAAAAACTTCCAAAATGACTCAAATAAAAATCGTAGATGTGATAGGGTTGTAATATCATCAAAAAATAAAATTTAGACATTTTGGGTTTTTATTTTAAAACTTATCAACATGATTTATCCTTATTTAATCTATTTAATTTTATTTGTGGTAATAATATTAAAAAATTTAAATTGTTATAAATAATTACCTATGTGAGGGGAATAATCCATTATTGGGTACTTTATAAAATTTTAGAAAAAATAAATTTCAATTGATAATTTTTAAATATATTTTGTGATTTTTAAACAATTTAATAATATGTTATTTTTATAAAATAACAATAGTGTCAATTTTAACAATTTTCCTTTATTTGAATTTAACTAAAATCCACACCAAGGATATATTCGACAGAAAATATATAATAGATTTCTAACATGACATATTAATCTAAAAAATTCGTAGATCACATTAAATAGTTCATATAATATTTATTTTAATATTTTTGAAACAATTTATTTCATATTTCAATCAATAAAATAATTTAAACATCAATATAGTATCATCATTAATGATAATTATTTAATCCCTAAAAAATATAAATAAATTCACATGATGTAGATAATTTTATTATATTTCTTAAGACTATTTATGTTTGAAGTTTTAAGTTGTTTATCACTAAATTAAAATTATTACACTTATAAGATATAAGAGAGTGACATGTTGTCACTCTCTTTGGTTTTAATTATAATTATATCATTTTCATGGTAAATAATCCATGAATCGAATCTATTCTGACCCCTAGGTGATATGGGTCGACATTTATTCATCCAATAGAATTTTGGCAGGTGATAGGGTAATTTTATAATCTTATTTTTACCCTTAGTTACCAGATATAACTTTAACTGCAGTAAAAAAACTACCATAGTTACTATTCATAAAATAAAAAAAATAAATGAAACCTATTAACATAATTTGGACCCACTGAATCCAAATATAGAATCAATTTTTAAAAATTAAAAACACATAATTTGTAGTAGATTATTTAAAATTAATCTCTTTCTTAAGATAACGGGTTTTAAAAGTTAAAACATTGTCAAAGATTGAAATGTTTTTACCTATGAATTAAATGTAAAGTTAATGCTAATGACAAACATTATATTAAATGGTAAAAATAAATAATATTTATAATTTAAAACAATTTACTTGTATAATTTAACCATATATATTATCTTGATGAAAAAAGTTGTTTTTAATTAAAATTTAGCGTATTTTTACTACTCATCCAAATATCTATGTTATCAAAAAAGTATCAAAAATCTATCAAATGTAAATTTTTATATAATGATTCAAAATAAGAAGTTTATTTTGTAAAATTGAACTTATAATCTTGTAAAAAATTATATTTAAAATGGGTGTGCCATCAAAAGGCTGTAAAACTGATTTTTTTTTTTAAATACTTCCTTTATTGAATAACTGATTTTGTTTTCATATCTCATTCTAGAAATTGCGAAAGATGAATTATAACGTTATAAAATTAAAACATCAATTAATACTATTCATAATGGATAATTCATAATATTATAATAATATATAATGTGTAACACCCCAAGATTTCATAGTGTGTTATTTCTTCAAAATAATTCAATAACTTGCACTACACGCAACACCGAGTTCAATCACACCATGACTTACAAAAAATAAGCCATTCAAAAGAGGTTATGAATAGTATTATCTAAATTTTAAACTTTATATAATCCTTATAATTTTAGAATCCATATTATGAGTTTCTTTGATATAATGCAAGAACAAATTCATTTTCAGTATTGCACTTTTATCAACTATTAATAAGTGAACCCTTTTTAAATACAATATTTTAAACATTTTGACTAAATGGGGACATCAAAAAATTTAAAATGAAACATCTCATGCTTTCCACGGTACGCTTTCCTTTGAATAATACAGTAGCGTGTGTTATACGCAACTTCGAGTTTTAACACACACCACAACCGATCAAACTAGCCGTTTTGAATAGTAATACCTACTTTTTGAAATTATATTTCAAAATGTACTTCATTTTTGGATTCGGAATATCGAATTTATCCTAAGGTGAAATTTTGGTACATTTCGGATAACTTTCATATTTTGATGAATAGTGAAAATTTCTAAATTTTAATTAAAAACAACTTTTTTAATCAAAATAATTAATAGTGATAAATTATGAATTTGAGTGGTTTAAAAGTATATTTATAATATATTTTTACCATTCAATTTAATGTTTATCATTGGACATAATTTTACAATTAAACCGAACATAAACAAGTGTCACTCTTTTGATAGTTATTATCTCTTAAAAACACGCTTTTTGTTTTGACAGCGGGAATTAATTTTAAATTAATTTATGCCACTTATGTGTTTTGAATTTAGGAAAATGGATTCCATATTTGGAATCAGGATGTTCAAATTGTGTAAATAGGTAACTTTTATTTTTAGACATTTTGAATAATTACTGCGGTAAATATTTTATTTACCATGGTTAAGGGTAAATCTGGTAAATAAGGGTTAAAAAATAATATTATAATAATACAAAATTACCCTAAAACGTGTCTTAACCCTATTTGTTGATACATGGTCGACCATGGGCATATTTGGGTCTATTTTGGGACCCCATGGATCCACTTGTAAGTGATAATGACACATTATATTAATAAAGCTAAAATAAAAATAAAAATGGCATAAGCTTACATCTTTTAGAAGAACAATTTTTACATAGGGTTATACATGTTGGATTTTCAATTATAAATATTCATTAGAAATTTAAAACGATTTCCTACATAATGATATTTTATTTATAATTTTTAGACATTAAATAATTTATTTTATTTATGACAAAATGATGATGCAGTAATTACTATAATAGTGAAAAATTAAAATAATTGATATTATAAATACCCAAATAAATATAATATGAAACTTTTATTGAATTAAACTAATTTTCTAGGATAATATGATATATTAGTATTGATTTAATTGACTTTTTTCGAAGTAATCAATCTGTTATGAGTTTCACAAAAATCAACTAATGAATAGTGTCAAAATTGACATAAAAGAGTTCTTAAAACAAATATTATATTATTAATTGATATTAAATTCCTAAAAATCTAAGGTTCGGCCAAGAGACTTATATCATGATATTTTAATCATTAATGGACCACTTGGGGGTCGCTTGGATGTATATAGTAAGTTTATTAACCATATTATATAAAAATACAAAGAGACATTGTAAAAGTGAAACTAATTAACTTAGAGTTAATACTTAAAGATAAGGTTAATATAAGTACCCAAACCTGTCTAAATTCCATTGGATAAGTTTTTTTCGACCCATCCCCACCTTAACCTATGAATAATAAACTTTGGAGCCATTAGAAACCGAATATGAATTTATTATAAATTAATATTTCTAGCTTTTCCAAAGGTGCCCCTCACCCCTCTTATAAAAGGGCACTCCTCCTTCTCATTCCTCACACCTCTCAAGCCACTTGGCTCGTCCAAACCCTGCCCAAATAACCTCCCCACATCCCTCTCCTCCTCCTTGAAACTTACACTTAGGCAGAAAGCATTTCAAGAAGTCCTTTGGTTCCAACCAAAGTGAGTTACCTAAATTAAAGGTAACGATTTCTCTTAAATTATTTTCATTTATTTTGCATCTTCAACCCCCAAAATCTTTTTATTTCCCTTCTTTTGTAACAACACCAGTATCCTCAATATACTAGTATGTTGTTATAAGAAGTATTCAAACTACACATACACACAACTCCATCTAATGGATGATGAACATAATGTTTCTGTGGATGGGAAACTAACGCCTCACGAAACGATGATTGTTCAAATACATCTTACCACCTCTCATGGTGGCCATTATGATGTCAATGTAATTAAATATGATATTAAGGATATATATTTTATATATAAGCTTCTGAAATTCCATTTTATTTCATACCATTATTCGTTTCGTGTTGTATATACATACGATAATTTCATTTGAGGAAGTGCGGACTACCGCCCCCTTAAAATGATATGACTCGTTCATACCACACATGGAACGAATAAAGGATGGTGTTAATGAACTTAAGTAACATATATAAAATATTATATTATACTGGAATAGTAATATACCTATGTATCATTTGGATTCGATTCTTTTAAAATAAAAATTAAATGGAAGTAGCGTTCGTGCGTACGTACGGACTACCGTCTCCACGAACGCGATGAGATTCATTCTCCATCGTATCCATTCAAGTATAATTATCATTTTATGATTTAAAAATGATGTTTAAGGACTTTATATCATTCTGGATATGAATAATATACAACCTATCCTTTACAAACATGTCTTACGTAACAAAACATACAAAAGAAAACAAGAAAGTTCACAACCGAAACAACGATAATACTAAGATATTATTATCAAATCAATATTAAAAGATCATATATGATATCATATTGATGTATATGATTATTGTATAATTTAATAACAATGTTTTAATTATTATACAGGAGGTTAACATACCATCGACTAAGGGAAAGTTCAAGGTAAGGGTTATTTCACAATCTCTTCATTATTCGAGGTTGTTTATACGTAATAATCTACTGGGATCTCTTTATCATCCACATTCATGTTTCTTCAAAATGTATTTCAAAACATATTTATTATTTACAAGAATATGGGTTAAAGTAATTTATACCCTTATTTGACTTTTTATAAGAGGTTTATAAAGGAATCTTTCCGTCGTTTTCAAAACAAGGTCCTTTTTAACCTTTTCGACAAAATTAAGGTAAAAATGTTTTTTTTAACTTATACGGCTGGTGCGGTTATTTTTCGCCGTTATAAAATATTCAAAGCTTTCCTTACAAGATTATAATAATATTTTCATGAAAATGTTTTATTTTATATGGCTCTTAAATGATTTCAAAAGTAAAAGAAGATATTTCTTTAAAAATTTTGATTTCATCTATGTCAACATCCTTCATTATTCTTGATTGAGGTCAATGTGATACAATACAATCTTCCATATTGTATCGAATGAGTTATGTTTGATTGTGGATGTGCTATTTTTATATCACTCATGGTTTATGTTTAAAGTGTTTACATTTCAGAAGTTATTTTTAATCCGAATGTTTATGTTATATTTCAAACTTTTCTCAAGATGAATGTGCTGAACAAGTATGTTCCGGGTTGGGGACCGGTAAAAGTAAGCCCTCCAGGTTGGGGACTGGTTAAAGTAAGCCCTCCAGGTTAGGGACTGGTAAAAGTAAGCCCTCCGGTTTGGTCTCCGGTTATTAGAGGTACTCCGGGTTGGTGTCCGGTTATTAGAGGCACTCTGGGTTGGTGTCCGGTTATTAGAGGCACTCCGGGTTGGGTTCCGGTTAGAAGTAACCCCTAGGTCTTGGGATGAGGCCTTGACAATGAAATTAACGTTTGACATTATGCATTCCATAATTATGAAAGTGGTTATTGGTTTTTCATGTGATTATTCGATTAGTAGAATATCCATGTGAATAAGTAAATGGCATTATTTCATTTTACTTTTGCCATACTATGTTGAAGTTCAAGTTTAAAAGGCTTTTGTTTTAGTAATGCATTGCCTTAAATGTTTATGCTTATTTTGACTGTTCCGCTATATTGTTATCCTTACTGGGCATTTGAGCTCACCCCTTTTCTATGTTTTACTTTTCCCAGGATGTGAAGAAGTAAGATATGATTGACCTGCAGGGATATTATGAGGGGATATTAGTGTGGACTATGGAGACACTATGTTGTTTTTCATTTTATGATGTAATGTAAAACTTATGAATATATCTAGTGTTTCCAAGGCTACTAAACCAATCGGTCTTTCGAGATTTGATCTTTCTTGTGATCATGCCAATGTTATGTAATAATGCACCAACTCTGGATAGCTGGGGTCGGGGCGTTACAGTTGGTATCAGAGGAAGTTTAGTACAAACCTTGGAAGCTAGATTTAGATAAACTCTGATTAGATCACGTAGTCCTAAGATGAACTTTGAGGATTAGTATAGAAGAAATTCCTAGAATTATGGTATTGTAGAGATTTTGTCAGTTTTCCGAGCAATACATCCATGTCTGGATACGAGCAGGTAGAGGCGGCTCTGGCACAGATGTACCTAGGGGTAAAACCCGAAAACACCGCTTTGAGCTAGACTCGAACGGGAACTGGTGCACGACAACGGGCCTTGCTGCACTCTTGGTTACGACACTCCCGGGGGATATGCTTAGGATAACTCTCATTTTCTTTACAAATCATTATGAAGGGTTTATGAGTATATATTTCCTCAAAGAAAACATTTTTATGATTATGGATTATATCTATAAATAGTTCAATTTATGTTAAATGTTTTATAAGTATGGGATTATGTATTTCGATTCATAAACTGATCTAGTTTATGCAATTGTTTAGAAATGGCGCCCAGTAGAAGGAATGAGAACTCCAGAAATGCACATGATCCAAAGAGAAGGAAGGATCATATCTTTCATGGACTTAAGCTAGAATTTATAAGAGAAATAGTCTCCCATGTATTATCATCATATGAAGAAATAATATCATGTATTGATAAGATAAGTAAAGAGTTTACTGAGTCCTATGGCTTTGAAGGGAAGCAAGAGAAGAAAAGGATAGAAGAGAGAAAGATGGATAAAGGGAAGAGGGAAAAGAATAATTTTCCCATATGTGGTAACTGTGGAAAGAAACACCCTGGAACTTGCCTGAAAGGAATGGGAGTTTGTTATAAGTGTGGAGGAAAAGGGCACAAAGTACGTGACTGCAAGGGTAAGAAAATGGTTTCAAATGTACAATGCTTCATTTTCAAGGAGTTTGGACACTACGCAAACCTATGTACCAGTCATCAGACTATGCCGCAAATGATTCTATTGGATAATAATCAAGTTATGATACTACCACAGATGAAGACGAATGATTAGAGTTCTTATGTTGATTATGTCAATTGAGTGTTGTATCAACAATGTACTTATTATAATAATTATGGAGTATATAAGGATTGTACTGCAGTACTATTTCATTAAGGACTTGAGATTGTGTGGAACAAAGAAAAGTGAATCAATAGCAGGATATATATTTGGAAAATATATGGTTGAATGATAAACCATAATATAGTTCTGATACCGAGGTAGTGATTTTGGAATAATACATGATTTTTCTGGATAAAGTATATTGGATATTCTTGACTACATTGGAACTGATTAATGATTTGTATATTCCATCATTGTTGGGGTTTAAAACATTTTTGGATTAATGAATTATATCCAGCATTCTATATGGAATAAGGGAGCATGAATGTAATCAATAAAGAATACGGTAATTCAGGATGTTTCAGTGTATTAAAGGAATACATGATGAAGGTATTCATATGCTATTACGGGGTAAAAAGGATCTACATTATGTTTACCTTCCTTATAAATGTTCGACTGTGATTTTGGACAGAAGTATTTTGGATAGTTCTAGTTTGGATTATTTTGGATTGCCATAAAAAAAACAACCCGGAGGTCGGGCGGCAACCCGTCGCGTCCGGCAAAGGCTGCGAGACTTGAACTCGAAACCGAAGGGCGAAAAGGGTGTATCACCTACCACTGGCCCATGAGATGTCCTGGATTAAATAATGTAGTTTTTTTTAAGATCTGGTAGATGAATTATAAATTCATTTATTTTGGAACCCTGTACGAATAGTATAAATAGAATTTTTTTTAATGTTCTATTATCTTTTAGAGTGAAAGATGAGTTTGTGGTAGAAATTTATTAATGGATAAAACTCTAATTATAAATTAAGTATATCTCCTTATGATCTTAGCCAATCTCATAAATAAATTCCTCATCATTAAGAAAAGGAACTTAGAACAAAAATGTTGTCCTCGATGGTACCTTAAATCATCACTAATTTATGGCTTTGGGATTGTTGGCCTTTTCATAGCCATGTTCTCTACCATTCTTCATCAGATAATTGATTGTTATATTTCTCCTCCATATCCATATTTTCCTACATGGAACCCTAGTATGTGTTATCTTCGGTAATCTTCATACTTTCCACTCTTTATTTTAAATAGAGGCCTCATTAATTCATTCTTCGATGTGGGATTTCAACTAAGATATTTTGAAACGTCAAAAATGTGTTATCCCAATATCCTATATTTTGTTGAACCGATGGTACTTCAAATCATCATGGATTGATGAGTTTAAGGACATCAATTTTATACTTGTTTGTGATTGATGACTTCAATCACTACCTATAAATATTTACGTTTTTCCTCCAATTATATGTCTCTAATTGCCACCAATGTTCTCCTAATCGAGATCATAATTTGGTGGTGACCCTTTCATTTCTCTGTTCCTCATATTAAGACTAAATTTTAGTAACCCAATTTCCGATGTGGGTTTTCCCACAACGATATTTTCTATTTTCAACCTTTTATTTTTGAAGAATAATTTCAAATTGCGAGGACGCAATTTATTGAAGGAGGGGAGAATGTAACACCCCAAGATTTCATAGTGTGTTATTTCTTCAATATAATTCAATAACTTGCACTACACGCAACACCGAGTTCAATCACACCATGACTTACAAAAAATAAGCCATTCAAAAGAGGTTATGAATAGTATTATCTAAATTTTAAACTTTATATAATCCTTATAATTTTAGAATCCATATTATGAGTTTCTTTGATATAATGCAAGAACAAATTCATTTTCGGTATTCCACTTTTATCAACTTTTAATAAGTGAACCCTTTTTAAATACAATATTTTAAACATTTTGACTAAATGGGGACATCAAAAAATTTAAAATGAAACATCTCATGCTTCCACGGTATGCTTTCCTTTGAATAATACAGTAGCGTGTGTTATACGCAACTTCGAGTTTTAACACACACCACAACCGATCAAACTAGCCGTTTTGAATAGTAATACCTACTTTTTTAAATTATATTTCAAAATGGACTTCATTTTTGGATTCGGAATATCGAATTTAGCCTAAGGTGAAATTTTGGTACATTTCGGATAACTTTCATATTTTGATGAATAGTGAAAATTTCTAAATTTTAATTAAAAACAACTTTTTTAATCAAAATAATTAATTGTGATAAATTATGAATTTGAGTGGTTTTAAAGTATATTTAGAATATATTTTTACCATTCAATTTAATGTTTATCATTGGACATAATTTTACAATTAAACCGAACATAAACAAGTGTCAATCTTTTGATAGTTATTATCTCTTAAAAACACGCTTTTTGTTTTGACAGCGGGAATTAATTTTAAATTAATTTCTGCCACTTCTGTGTTTTGAATTTAGGAAAATGGATTCCATATTTGGAATCAGGATGTTCAAATTGTGTAAATAGGTAACTTTTATTTTTAGACATTTTGAATAATTACTGCGGTAAATATTTTATTTACCATGGTTAAGGGTAAATCTGGTAAATAAGGGTTAAAAAATAATATTATAATAATACAAAATTACCCTAAAACGTGTCTTAACCCTATTGGTTGATACATGGTCGACCATGGGAATCTTTGGGTCTATTTTGGGACCCCATGGATCCACTTGTAAGTGATAATGACACATTATATTAATAAAGCTAAAATAAAAATAAAAATGGCATAAGCTTACATCTTTTAGAAGAACAATTTTTACATAGGGTTATACATGTTGGATTTTCAATTATAAATATTCATTAGAAATCTAAAACGATTTCCTACATAATGATATTTTATTTATAATTTTTTGACATTAAATAATTTATTTTATTTATGACAAAATGATGATGCAGTAATTACTATAATAGTGAAAAATTAAAATAATTGATATTATAAATACCCAAATAAATATAATATGAACCTTTTAATGAATTAAAATAATTTTCTAGGATAATATGATATATTAGGATTGATTTAATTGACTTTTTTCGAAGTAATCAATCTGTTATGAGTTTCACAAAAATCAACTAATGAATAGTGTCAAAATTGACATAAAAGAGTTCTTAAAACAAATATTATATTATTAATTGATATTAAATTCCTAAAAATCTAAGGTTCGGCCAAGAGACTTATATCATGATAGTTTAATCATTAATGGACCACTTGGGGGTCTCTTGGATGTATATAGTATGTTTATTAACCATATTATATAAAAATACAAAGAGACATTGTAAAAGTGAAACTAATTAACTTAGAGTTAATACTTAAAGATAATGTTAATATAAGTACCCAAACCTGTCTAAATTCTATTGGATAAGTTGTTTTCGACCCATCCCCACCTTAACCTTTGAATAATCAACTTTGGAGCCATTAGAAACCGAATATGAATTTATTATAAATTAATATTTCTAGCTTTTCCAAAGGTGCCCCTCACCCCTCTTATAAAAGGGCACTCCTCCTTCTCATTCCTCACACCTCTCAAGCCACTTGGCTCGTCCAAACCCTGACCAAATAACCTCCCCACATCCCTATCCTCCTCCTTGAATCTTCCCCTTAGGAAGAAAGCATTTCAAGAAGTCCTTTGGTTCCAACCAAAGTGAGTTACCTAAATTAAAGGTAACGATTTCCCTTAAATTATTTTCATTTATTTTGCCTCTTCAACCCCCAAAATCTTTTTATTTCCCTTCTTTTGTAACAACACCAGTATCCTCAATATACTAGGATGTTGTTATAAGAAGGATTAAAACTACACATACACACAACTTCATCTAATGGATGATGAACATAATGTTTCTGTGGATGGCAAACTAACGCCTCACGAAACGATGATTGTTCAAATACTTCTTACCACCTCTCATGGTGGCCATTATGATGTCACTGTAATTAAATATGATATTAAGGATATATATTTTATATATAAACTTCTTAAATTCCATTTTATTTCATACCATTATTCGTTTCATGTTGTATATACATACGATAATTTCATTTGAGGAAGTGCGGACTACCGCCCCCTTAAAATGATATGACTCGTTCATACCACACATGGAACGTATAAAGGATGGTGTTAATGAACTTAAGTAACATATATAAAATATTATATTATACTGGAATAGTAATATACCTATGTATCATTTGGATTCGATTCTTTTAAAATAAAAATTAAATGGAAGTAGCGTTCGTGCGTACGTACGGACTACCGTCTCCACGAACGCGATGAGATTCATTCTCCATCGTATCCATTCAAGTATAATTATCATTTTATGATTTAAAAATTTTGTTTAAGGACTTTATATCATTCTGGATATGAATAATATACAACCTATCCTTTACAAACATGTCTTACGTAACAAAACATACAAAAGAAAACAAGAAAGTTCACACCCGAAACAACGATAATACTAAGATATTATTATCAAATCAATATTAAAAGATCATATATGATATCATATTGATGTATATGATTATTTTATAATTTAATAACAATGTTTTAATTATTATACAGGAGGTTAACATACCATCGACTAAGGGAAAGTTCAAGGTAAGGGTTATTTCACAATCTCTTCATTATTCGAGGTTGTTTATACGTAATAATCTACTGGGATCTCTTTATCATCCACATTCATGTTTCTTCAAAATGTATTTCAAAACATATTTATTATTTACAAGAATATGGGTTAAAGTCATTTATACCCTTATTTGACTTTTTATAAGAGGTTTATAAAGTAATCTTTCCGTCGTTTTCAAAACAAGGTCCTTTTTAACCTTTTCGACAAAATTAAGGTAAAAATGTTTTTTTTAACTTATACGGCTGGTGCGGTTATTTTTCGCCGTTATAAAATATTCAAAGCTTTCCTTACAAGCTTATACGAATATTTTCAAGAAAATGTTTTATTTTATATGGCTCTTAAATGATTTCAAAAGTAAAAGGAGATATTTCTTTAAAAATTTTGATTTCATCTATGTCAACATCCTTCATTATTCTTGATTGAGGTCAATGTGATACAATACAATCTTCCATATTGTATCGAATGAGTTATGTTTGATTGTGGATGTGCTATTTTTATATCACTCATGGTTTATGTTTAAAGTGTTTACATTTCAGAAGTTATTTTTAATCCGAATGTTTATGTTATATTTCAAACTTTTCTCAAGATGAATGTGCTGAACAAGTATGTTCCGGGTTGGGGACCGGTAAAAGTAAGCCCTCCAGGTTGGGGACTGGTTAAAGTAAGCCCTCCAGGTTAGGGACTTGTAAAAGTAAGCCCTCCGGTTTGGTCTCCGGTTATTAGAGGTACTCCGGGTTGGTGTCCGGTTATTAGAGGCACTCCGGGTTGGTGTCCGGTTATTAGAGGCACTCCGGGTTGGGTTCTGGTTAGAAGTAACCCCTAGGTCTTGGGATGAGGCCTAGACAATGAAATTAACGTTTGACATTATGCATTCCATAATTATCTAAGTGGTTATTGGTTTTTCATGTGATTATTCGATTAGTAGAATATCCATGTGAATAAGTAAATGGCATTATTTCATTTTACTTTTGCCATACTATGTTGAAGTTCAAGTTTAAAAGGCTTTTGTTTTAGTAATTCATTGCCTTAAATGTTTATGCTTATTTTCAATGTTCCGCTATATTGTTATCCTTACTGGGCATTTGAGCTCACCCCTTTTCTATGATTTACTTTTCCCAGGATGTGAAGAAGTAAGTTATGATTGACCTGCAGGGATATTATGAGGGGATATTAGTGTGGACTATGGAGACACTATGTTGTTTTTCATTTTATGATGTAATGTAAAACTTATGAATATATATAGTGTTTCCAAGGCTACTAAACCAATCAGTCTTTCGAGATTTGATCTTTCTTGTGATCATGCCAATGTTATGTAATAATGCACCGACTCTGGATAGCTGGGGTCGGGGTGTTACATAATGGTTTAGTGAAACTCGATATTGTGTACAACACATACTATCGAGGAAGGACGCTCTTGCATGCAACACTAGCCATGAATAGTGTTTGCGTATACTAAAAGCTAATACGGTGTTGCGTATAGCGCAAGATAATATTTTTGTAGTTCACAACATAAGACATTAATGAAATTAAAATTAATATTTCTCATAAAATCTCGGAGTGTTACATTTATAATTTAATAGACTCCCATTTAAACGTATATATAAAGGGATAATTTTTTTAAAATATAAATTAAAACACCCTGAGTTTTAATTTACTATTTTTTTGAAGGAATTAAAATTCATTGATGGAATTCATTCCATGATACACTAAGTTAAGCTTTCACTACACGAAATGAGGAGTTTACTGCTTGATAAGTGTAACAATGCGTTTTTCTTCTATTAAACTTGACACCAATTTCATATTTTATTACACAAATAACCGATCTTTGATTGTGTTACCCATAATACCAAGTCCCTTAGATATATTTTGTTACATAAAAGACAATGTTTTAATAAACTAAAATATACTACTAATATTTTCCTTAAAATATTTTTATATTTATCACCTATGTAATTCCAAGACAGCAGTTACCTAGAGTCGGTGCATTATTACATAAAATCAGCATGATCACAAAATATGAAATCTCGAAAGACCGATTAGTTTAGTATCATTGGAATCACTAGATACATTCATAAAGTTTATATTACATAGTAAAGTGAAAACTATAATAACATATTTTCTCCACACTCATATCCCCTTATACTATCCCTGCAGGTCATTCATAAAATACTTCTTCACATCCTAGGAAAATAAAACATAGAAAGGGGTGTGCTCAAATTCCTAGTAAGGATAACAATATAGTGGAATCTTTCATAAATAAGAATAAAAATTTAAGGAAATGTATAATTAAAACAAAAAACTTTTAAAATGGAACTTTAGCATAATATCATAGAAATAAAATGTAATAATTCCATTTACTTATTCACATGGATATTCTACAAGTCAAATAATAAAAGGAAAGATAAATAAACACTTTCATAATGATGGAATTCATAATACCATACTATAATAACCACATAGTCAAGGCCTTATGCCTAGAATTCAAATAAGATTTTGTCAAGGCCTTGTTTCGAGCCACTAGTATGTCTCATGAGACCAACCGATGCATCGAGGAGCTATAGCGGGCTCCACCCGTCACTTGTTAAGTCCAATGCATTCCTCATATGTACAGGTTTAAACATAACATAAACATTCATATTAAAACTAGCATAAAAATTGTAAATACATTCTCCATAAACCATGAATGGTATAAAAATAACACATCCATAGTCAAACAAATCACAAAACCTTCAATAAAATATGGAAGTTTTGTATCATAATAAATCATCTTCAAATAAGCTTAAAATCCATCAATGGATGTTGACATAGATGAAATCAAAACAATTTAAGAGAAATATCTCCTTTTTTTAAATAATTTAAAAGTAACATAATTATAAAATAAAACATTTACTTTGAAAATATTATTATAATCATTTAAGGGAAGCATTTCAGATTTTATAATGGTGTAAAATAGTCGCACGAAATGTATAAAATAAAAAATTCATTCTTACCTTCATTTTGTCGAAAAGGATAAAAAGGACATTGTTTTGAAAATGATCGAAAGATTAATTTATAAACATATTATAGAACGTTAAAAAAGGGAATAAATATCATTAACCAATATTTTTTAAAATAGTAAGAATATTTTGCAATACATTTTTATGAAACATGGATGTGGATGATAAAGAGGTCCCAGTAGATAATTACATATAAACAACTTCGAATAATGGAGAGATTGTGAAATAAACCAATACCTAATACTTTTCCTTGGTCAATGGTAGGTTAAAATCCTTTATAATAGTTAAATAATTCTTATTAAATTATAAAATAATCATATACAAAAATATGATATCATATATGATCATTTAATAAGGCTTCGTTAATACTATTTTAGTATTATCGTCATTTCGGGTGGTAACTGATTCATTTTCCTTTATATGATTTGTTATGTATGTCATGTTTGATATGGATAGGTTGTATATTATTCATATCCAGAATTATATCAAGTCCTTAAACATTACTTTTAATCATCAAATGAGAATTATTCTTGAATGGATACGATGGGGAATAAATCTCACCGCGTTCGTGGAGACGGTACATCGTACGTACGCATGAGCGATAATATCATTCTTTTGAAATTAAAATAATATATAATTGGATGGTGAATTATATATACAGATTCATTATCATGTTATATTTATTATTTACATAAATTAAACATCATTTTTATACACATCCAAATAATAATTTATTTAATAAAAATAACATCACTATGTGGAGACGGTAAGCCGTACGTATGCATGTATGGTGACATGTCATTCTAGGGATGTATAGAATACTGAATATGGTTGTACCATATTTATAATAACATAAAATTATATAGAATATATTGGAGTTATTATTTTAGAATTTAAATAACAAAGAAAGAAGAAGTGGATGAAGAAAGGAACTCGAAAGAAGGTGGTGAAAACATTACCTCTTCTTCGGGTTCTTCCTTTTGATTTGATCAAAAGGGCTTCATAAGATGGATTTATTATCAAACTAAGGACTCTAGGTTTAATTGAGGGATGTTGGGAGGATATTTGGGTGGGTTTTGTCCAATCCAAAAGGATTTTATGGTGTTAATTATAGGGATGGGAAGATCCCTTTTATAAGAGGGGTGAGGGGCCCCTTAAGGAAAACTAGAAATATTATATTATAATAAATTCATATTCGGTTTCTAATGAATATAAAGTGAATTATTTAACTTTTAAGGTGAATATAGGTCGAAAACAACTCAACCAATAGGTTTTACATAGGTTTGGGTCACTATATTAACCTTATCATTTCGTTTTAACTCTTAGTTAATTAGTTTGATATTTACCATGTCTCTTTGTATTTTTATATTATATGGTCAATAAACATACTATAAACATCCAAGAGACCTCCAAGTGGTCCATTAATAATACACATATCATTATATAAGTCCTTTTTCCCAACCTTAGATTTTTAGAAATAGAATATCAATTAATAATATAATATTTTTTTAAAAACACATTTATGTCGATTTTGAGACTATTTGGTATTTAGTTTTTCTAAATTCATAACAGCATTATTACTTCGATCCTAATTCATTTAATCAACCCTAACATGTTATATTAACCAATGAAATTAGTTTAATTTATTAAAAGTCTCCAATTATATTTATTTGGATATTCATAATATCAAATATTTTAATATTTCACGAATAATGTAATTACTACATCATCATTGTTTCATAAATAAATTAAATTACATAATGTCTAAAAATTATAAATATAATATAGTTATTTAGGAAATATTTTTAGCTTTCCCATTAATATTTATAATCAAATTTATCTTAGGTATAACGCTATATTAAAAAAAATTAGTTATTAAACTTTTATTTTATCTTTTTTAACTCTTCATTGAATTAAATAATAATAAATGTCCTAATCTAATCCATGTTGACCAAAAAGGTTCATATTTTATTCCTAAGGTTGTTTTTGGTCGAATTATACTTATCCAATAGAATTATTACATGTGTTAGGGTAATAATAATATCATTTTTACCCTTAATTACCTTATTTACTTTTAACCCTGGTAAATAAAAGTAAAAAGTTACTATTCACAAAAAATTATTTTTATCTTATTGAACCAAATTTTACTCCTTGATATTAACCATGTCTCTTGGATTTTCGAAATTCCACTCACAGAAGTGGTGCAATTATGTTTTATGTGAAATTTTCAAATTCTCCTAGGTGGTGTGTAAAAGACGGTGAAAGATTCCACAAAATTTTTATATATCTAAATTCATTATAAACCGACTCCAATGAATTAAATTGAAGTTATTTAGGTATTTTGTATCTATTTTTACCTAACATAAATTTAAATAAAAAAATAATTATTTAAATAAATAGCCGGTTTTAAACTATAACTCAGTGTTTTTCACTTTTCATCAAAAAATTGAACATTTTCAGAAAAATATCAAAATTTCACCCTCGGCTAATTTCGATATTTCGAATCCAAAAATGAAGTCAATTTTGTAATTTAAAATTTATAAAGTTTCAATATGTGGGTATTACTATTCATAACGGCTAGTTTTATTGGTTGTGGTGTGTGTTAGAACTCGAAGTTGCGTACAACACACGCTGCTGTATTATTCAAAGAGAAGCGTATCGTGGAAGTTTGGGGTGAAACCATCTCCCCTCTTTCAAATAATTTCGTCCTTGAAATTTCTAGAATTTTACTGCATGAAATGACTCAGGTAGTTCTCCATCATAAGTTCCTCAGGGTCCCATGTTGCCTCTTCCATCTTATGGATTCTCTATATAACTTTTACCAGATGAGTCGTCCGGTTTCTCAACACTTGTTCTCTGGTTTCAAGAATCTTGATGGGCTCTTCGCAAAAAGACAGATCGGGTTCCATGTCACGACCCATCCTCGGGGCCCATGCCGTGACTACCCCAAGCCTGCCTTCCATAGGCCAGGGGCTGGTGACTAGGACCAAAGGCGTAAATCCCAATAAAAAGATAAGGCATTTCCTTTATAAAATTAAACAACACAATAGAGTACAAGCGGAAGCTAACACTAAGTAAAGCAGTAAACAATTGTGCTGGAAATACAAAGGGGTCGGAAATACAAGCCCAATAGAAAGGTCCAGCTACAACTGAATGTAATGTACAACTCAAAGGACAACAGATGAAAGGTGAAAAGAAGCTGCTTGATCGTCCACCATGGATCATACCTGAAGTGTAGGTACAGATGTCCTCAACAGCACTCCACATTCGACCGTCCATCCGTCCATCTTCTACGGGTACCGACTCGTTGTGAGATCCACCTCTGGGTACCGTCCAGCTCAACAAGCCTCAACTACGATCAGTGCTATCCGTCATCTACAACCAACACAACGAGGTGCGGGCGTAGCCCGTGTAGGGGTGAGTATAACGATACTCAGTAGGGACCCCGATACACTCAAGGTCTCACTAAAATTCAACAATGATAAACCACAAATAATGATCTCCACAGATAACCTTTACATAGGTGTATTCCCTTACACACACCTAAGTTATCAAATAACACATCTCAATCATGAAAAAACACAAAGGTTAGGAAATCAACGGATTACCACTACTTAGGTATATGCCCATACATATACCTGAGTTTTCAAGTGACCCATCTCAATCATGAGGTAAAAACAAAAATCATTGACTCGTCTCAAACTAGGATTTTAACATGATGTAGAAACCAAAACTACGGGAGAACTCCTCCTCTATCGTGCACAGTAGTCATGTCACGACTCCGAGGTGCAACTCACTAACCTTAGACTATTGATGTACTCCTCCTGTCAAGTACTGAATGTCTGCCACCTCACAAAGTAGTGTTCTCCGCCATGGGTCTGCCACCTCAAACAGTAGTGCTCCCCCTTATAGCCTACAGAGGTACTCCTACTGTTGAGTACCACATGTCTTCCACCCCTCAATGTAGTGCTCTTCCGCCATGGGTCTGCCACCTCATAATGTATTGCTCCCTACTAGGCTATACAAGTCACTCTGAATCGAATCGGAAAAGCAGTCATCAGGTCCACAGCTACTAGGTCTCCGCAATCTATATGCTTGTCTCCAAGAGGATCCATTCCACAAGCTACTGGTCGATAATCCAAGTATCACAAAGGACCGCCGTGTCATAACGGTCTCAACGCAACAGACGGCGCGTCAATCAGACGCCCGGTCTGTGAGTTATTAGCCTTTTCTTCCCTGGGGCCCGGTTGGTTTCGGGTATGAACCAACCCGATGGTATCTGAAATGTACCCCGAAATCACATAGGGTATACTAATAGGGACCGTTTCTCAACGTGATCACCAACGCCACTGACGGTTTGTCAAACGGTCATCCGGTCTGAATGTTATAGGCTTTTCCGTTCCAGGGGCCCGGTTGGATTTCGGGTACAATCCAACCTGGCCATATTCTAACTGCATCCAAACCTCAGGTGAAGTATGCCAGAAGAACTTTCTCATCAAGGGGAATCCAACGATGTTGACAGCACGTCAATCAGACGTCCGGTCCTTATGTTATAAGCATTTCTGCTCCGATGACCCGGTTGGTTTCGGGTTTGAACCAACCTGGTCGTACATCAAATGACACCGGTTAACCAAACCGGTCACACCATTGCGATCCATATGGAAAAACACACGAGATGGACTACCCATTGGTCCAAAAAGGATAGCCGATGAAAAAGTTGCATTCCACCGCAACACACGCGAACCGGGTCTTGTGGGGCCCACGCCTCGACCACGACATAAATATACAAATTTGGTCTTGAAACATCTATTTTAATTCTAGGGTCGCAACCTCGCAAACGGTTCGACATTTCGACATCTTATGAGATAGATATGTCCTATACAAGATCCCGTAATAATAATAATATTATTATTATTATTCGGTGTTTCATGGGCCCGAGCCATGAACCAGAATTTAGTATTCAACATTAGACTTGAATTGACCATATTGATGTCCGGATTACCTCGCCACTGATGGCAAGCCAATCGGACGTCACACGCATGAGTTATGGCGGGTCAAAGATTTATTAATAATATTAAATCTATTATTTTCCGAGCGCTTCGGGTACCCGATCCAAAAACCCGAAAAGACATCCAATATTGGACTCATAAATTCCATCTCGAAGTCAGGGTCACACTACCACAGACGGTTCATGAAACTGAGGTCGCACGAAAAAGTTACAGTCAAAATAGTGTTTTATCAACAAAATTAATAATAACAGTATTTTATTATTATTATTAATTATTTACATATTTATCTTTGTAACCCCAAAATCAAACACGATTTTGGAATCCTTGCGCGCTGGAATTCATCCCCAAAACTCCCATTTATCATTTATTTATCTTTTGATTTTATCCCCACTATTATCTTATAAATCATCTGTCTCTCCAATCACATTTACTCTTCCATGATTATGTTCTCCCAATTAGTGCCCCAATCACCCGGCCTCCTTCCACACATCCAGAACCGCCACCACATTCACCTGCCCGCCGCGCCGCCGCACCACCCCTGGCTACCCGCGCCGGTTCGCCTCAAACCAGCCGCATTGCCTGCCCCCCCCCCCCCCCCCGTCCGCTAGCCGTGCCACCTCTCGTTACCACGCACCCGACCCCATACCGCCGCACATAAAGAACTAGTTGGCAGTGGGTCCAGACATGTTCGTAGTCCGTACCTACCACATTACTAGATTGAATAAATACTAAACAGAATATTCTTCTATTCTTGAAGGAAATAATCATGTAAACTTAAATAAACAAAAACCCCCTATCTTGATATTGACGCCGCACGTCGTCGAGTCGCGGAAGACGAACGTCACAGTAGTCAGGCATTGTGGAAGAACGATGTCGTCCCATCAACATTGGAGGAAGAGTTATTGATGTAACCGACGTTTTCTCATGGCGGTGTCTCCTCTCTTAGCGTGGAGGAAGAAGAAGTTTGGAGAAATAAATGCTTCCGGTTCTTCGAGTCATGGAGCGTTCATCACGTTTTTCGTGGAAGAACCCTCCATTTAAATATCTCCAACGTGCTCCCAACACCGCAAGTTACTAAACTAAATAATAGCCTAAGATATTATTTTATTCTCCCATGATATAACATTTCTATCAAATTCAAATTAACTCAAAGAGACTAATGAATAAATTATGGAATTTCAGTTGGCAACTTTAATGGAAGGGAGATGGAATGGCTCCACATAATTAATGGGAGGTGTTGTCAAAATAAATAAAGGGAGTGTTAAAGGGGTGTTTAAGGTAGGTGAAGGGTTAGGCCTCATGTGGGTCCCACCTCACAAACATCCTACCATGGGAGGTTATGTGCGGTGTGGGCCCCACCCCTAACTTCCTCTTAGAGTATATAACCACCAAAATAAATATAATGGTGCACAACCATTTTATTTATTTTTTTACAAATCCCCAAAAATTATCTTTCAACCTGCATAAAAAGAAACTGCGGTAATAGTCCCCTTTTGTTAATACCGGTGCTACGAGTTCATCACTGTCCTCAGATTTCAATTTCGAGCACCGGTTCAAAAGTTATAAAATTCCAAACGTACGTTTACTGAACGTAACTGGAAAAAAGTTTGGAAAATTAATATCAGTCACCCACGACCCACTGCAGTCATATTTAGGCTCTCCCTAGGTGAAACACGCCCCAACCAACCCAACGGTACTCTCGGATTTTCAATCCGAGTTACCGTTTAGATGTTATGAATTTTACAATAAAATAATTGTCATTTAATTATTTTTTTTACGGCCAAAAACTAAATTTTTCTGGTGGCTCGTGCCGGCCAAAGTCAGTTTCTACATTAATAAAGCATGCCATCACTAGTTCAGCGGTGGTCTCAGAATTTTAATCTGAGCTACCGCTGGTGAGTTATAAGCATTTTAAAAATAAAATAATTTAATTAATTATTTTATTTATAGTTAATCCATTTTTTGGATTTCTCATAGGAGACCCGTGTCGACTAAACATAAGCCGCACCTAGGGTAATCCCGCCATCCTAAGAGGAACGGTGCCCTAGGATTTCTGATCTGAGCAACCGTTCAAGAGTTATTCCACTTTTTTAGGAAAACTGCTTACGCGCATTAATTTAATCTTAACAAAAATTTAACGGATCATTCCGGGCACTTCGGCCTCAGAATCAGGCACCATCAGAAACCATAGACTCATAAAATTCCAATGTATTTAAGAAAAAAATTTCCTTGAAATTTCTGGGATTTTACATTACTCCCACCTCAGGGATTTACGACCCCGTAAATCTTCAACACACACTAGGGAAAAAAAGTGGTACTGAGCACGCATCTAAGCCTTCCGCTCCCATGTGCTCTACTAGAGGTTCCTGTGCTTCCTGGGGTTTCCTTTTCGCCGACCAAGGAAAACCAAACCCATCACTGTAAGTAAACCACAACCTTTTTTACTAATACCGTCGATCTGTGTATTAACAATGGTTGCCCAGTCCATACCCAAACTAACGTCGTAAGGCTTCGACGTTGCAACCAAGAGGTTCTAACCGAAACTCTCGCCTCAAGGGTCCGATCACACCTGTCAGCGTATGTGTGTTTATCGAGTCTCCTATCAAAGGAATCTCCATATGTGAGGGTCAATTCAACAGTTTTAACCGGAAATTATAGGTCTGGGACAAGATTCGTGGAAGGAATGATTTGTACCCATGTCTACTGATATGGAAGCTCGTAGTAGACATGAACCATACCTCAAATCAGTCTTACAGCCCTTGGGTCACACTCTCTGACCGCATGTAGCTATTCTCTTCCCATTCCCTTCAGTTACCTGAGCCTGGCGGGGACTACAAAGGTGGGTTGTTGTAGCATGTCGAAATGTACACCACCTCATGCCACTCTCCAAGCTCTGATTCCATGTATGATGCTCTATAGATTTATCTGTCCTTAACACTTCCTCTTCTTGAAACATTTTACATGGCCAAGTCTCTGAGACTGGCGCCAGTTCGTATCTTCCCACTACAAACACTTACTGGCTAAAACTGATCATCCAAAGAACATTCAACCACAAAGGTTCTCTCTTTCACCCTAACATAAGTAGGAATGCATAGAGGAAAGAGTGCTTACTCGGATATCCTTAAACAGACCTATCTCAGAGGTCCGAGCTCTAAAGCACTAATCATATCGTATTCATCAAGTACCAAGAACGATCGGTACAGCTCGATGAATAATCAGCTACTGACATGTCATCCTACCGAAGCTGTATAAGCTCTAGAAAACTCTCAGCCACCTCCTGAAGCCAGTCCTCAGCCGCCTGTGAGTCATGCTCTCCTTGGAACCTGAGGGGTATCTGATTCTGAAACATTTTTAAGGCACTAAGCCTACATGTGTCCTCTACCGGTACTGCATGTTGTAATTGCTGACCAACAGGTAGTGATATAGCTCGCACACTACCCGAAGGTACTATCTCAAGCATCAGTCCACGTACCGAAGCCTCATCACTATACGGACAAACCTCAGGGTCACTCACTGGGAAACAACAGTTGTTAAGATCACCATCTGCTCTACTAGATCTAAAATAGGTGTAGAACTATAGAAATCTCCTACATCTAGTCCACTACTTCTTTTAAATCTGTCTCACCTCGCAACCTCGGTGGCCTCTACTGTTGGAACTCGTGCAATGCACTCTTCCAGCGTGCACTGTCCACTAGTATAGCTGGTGGCATCTGCTGCCTAACAGGTGGTGGTGCTGCGGGTACACCACCTGAAGGAGCCAACATAGATAGAGGGCCCTACACCGGAGCCTAATTGCTCGGTGATCCATCATCAAGTACTCTCTCAGAAACGCCAACTAACTATCTGCGTGGAGACATCCTGAATAGATGCGACATGGTCAAACGATATAATCATGGTGATCTGACCTGATTTGAGCTGACTTAAAGAAAACTTTTGAAACACACACGCAATCAGTGTTTTCATACACTAAGTTTGAAATTAGTAGTTAGGGTCTTGGTGTACGGATACGTCGGCCGCCGCACCAACACTGGACTCCCTGAACTGAAAAACACACTTAGTACCCTTAACATTGTTGCTTCACAGAAAAAAATATCAGAGTTTTATGTTTTGCGGTAGAACCGACTCCTCTGATACCAATTTATCACAACTCGTCCTCTAGGCCCATGCCGTGACTACCCCAGGCCCGCCTCCCATAGGCCAGCGGCTGGAGACTAGCACCAAAGGCATCAATCCCAATAAAAAGGGAAGGAATTGCCTTTATAAAAGTAAACAACACAATAGAGTACATGTGGAAGCTAACACTAAGTAAAGCAGTAAACAAGTGTGCTGGAAATACAAATGGGCCGGAAATACAAGCCCAACAGAAATGTACAGCTACAACTAAAAGTAAAGTACAACTCAAAGGACAATAGCTGAATGGTGACAAGAATCTCTTGGATCATCCACCACGAATCCAACCTAAATGATAGGTACAAATGTCCTCCACAACACTCCGCGTTCGACCGTCCATCCGTCTGTCTCCTCCGGGTACCGACTCGTCGTGAGATCCACCTCCCAGTACCATCCAGCTCAACAAGCCTCAACTACGATCAGTGATGTCCGTCGTCTTCAACTGACACAATGAGGTGCAGGCGTAGCCCGTGCAATGGTGAGTATAACGATACTTAGTAGGGACCCTGAGACCCTCATGGTCTCACTAAAATCCAACAAGGATAAACTACAAATAATGATCTCAATAGATATCCTTTACTTAGGTGTATTCCCTTACACACACCTAAGTTATCAAGTAACCCATATCAATCATGAGGAAACACAAAGGTTATGAAATCAACGGATAATCACTACATAGGTATATGCACATACATATACCTTTGTTATCAGGTGACCCATCTCAATCATGAGGTAAACACAAAATCCATTGACTCAACTCAAAACAGGATTCAAACATGATGTCGAAACCACAACTGCTAGAGAAATCCTCCTCTGTCGAGCACAGTAGTACTATCATGACTCCGACGTGAGACTCACTAACCTTAGACTGCTTAAGTACTCCTCCTGTCGAGTACTGTGAGTCTACCACCTCAAAAGTAGTGCTTCCCGCCATGGGTTTGCCACCTCACACAGTAGTGCTCCCCCTCGTAGCCTACAGAGGTACTCCTCCTGTTGAGTATCGTGGGTCTGCCACCTCAAAATGTAGTTCTCTTCTGCCATGGGTCTTCCACCTCACAAAGTAGTGCTCCCCACTGGGCAATACAAGTCACTCCGAATTGAATCGGACAAGCAGTTATCAGGTCCACAACCACTGGGTCTCCGCACTCCATACGCTCGTCTCCGGGAGGATCCGTTCCATGAGCTACTGGCCGATACTCCAAGTATCACAAAGGACCACCTCATCATAGGGGTCTCAATGCAATAGACGACGTGCCAATCAGACACCTAGTCTGTGAGTTATTAGCCTTTTCGTCCCTGGGGCCCAGTTGGTTTCGTGTACGAACCAACCCGACCGTATCTCAACTATACCCCGAACTCACATAGGTTATACTCATAGGGACAATTTCTCAACGTGATCACCAATGTCACTGACAGTTCATCAAACGGTCGTCTGGTCTGAAAGTTATCGGTTTTCCATTCCAGGGGCCTGGTTGGATTTCGGGTACAATTCAACCTGACTATATTCCAACTACATCCAAACCTCAGGTGAAGTATTCCATAAGAACCATCTCATCAAGAGGAATCTGACAAAGTCGACGGAACGTCAATCGGACATCCAGTCTATATGTTATAATATTTTCCGTTCTAAGGGCCCGGTTGGTTTCGAGTTCGAACCAACCTTGTCGTACTTCAAATGACACTGGTTAACCAAACTGGTCACACCGTTGCGATCCATACAGAAAGACACACGGGAAGGAGTACCCATTGGTCCAAAATGGATAGCATGTGAGAAGGTTTCATTTCACCGCAACAAGCACGAACCGGGCCTCGTGGGGCCCGTGCCTTGACCTCAACATTAATATCTAAAATTGGTCTTGAAACATCCGTCTTAATTCCAGGGTCGCAACCTCGCAGATGGTTCGACATTCTGAAAATGTATGAGAGAGAAATGTCAGATAAAAGATCCCGAAATAATAATAATATTTTTATTATTTGGTTTTTTGTGGGCCGAGCCATGAAACAGAATTTAGTATTAAACATTAGACTTGAATCGACTGTATTGATGTCATGATTACATCTCCACTGACAACAATCAAATAGGACATCGCACGCTTGAGTTATGGCGGGTCAAAGATTTAACAATATTATTAAAACTATTATTTTGTGAGCGCTTCGGGTACCCAATCCAAAAACCCGAAAAAAAATCCAATATTGGACTCATAAATTCCATCTCGAAGTCAGGGTCACACTGCCACAGACGGTTTGTGAAACAGAGGTCACACGATGAAGATACAGTCAAAACAGTGTTTTATCAACAAAATTAATAATAACAATATTTTATTATTATTATTAATTATTTGCTTATTTATCTTTCTACACCCAAAATCAATCACGATTTTGGACTCCTTGCGCGCTAGAATTCATCCCCAAACCCCCATTTATCATTTATTTCTCTTTTGATTTTATCCCCACTATTATCTCTCTCTCCAATCTCATTTACTCTTCCACGACTATGTTCTCCCAATTAGTGCCCCATTCACCTGGCCTCCTTCCACACGGCCAGAACCGCCACCACCTTCGCCTGCCCTCCGCGTCGCCGCACCACACCTGGCTACCCGTGCCTGCGCGCCTCAAACCAGCCGCATTGCCTGGCCCCTCCCCATCCGCTCGTCGTGCCACCTCCTGTTACCACGCACCCGACCCCATACCGCCGCACAACAAGAACTAGTTGGCGGTGGGTCCGGACTTGTTCGTAGTTCGTACCCACCACGTTAGTAGTTCGAATAATCACCCAAAAGAATATTATTCTATGCTTGATGGAATGATTCACGTGAACTTAAATAAAAAAAACCCTACCTCGAAATTGACATCGCACGTCTTCGAGTCACAGAAGATGGATGTCACGGTAGTCGGGCGTCACGGAAGAGCGGTGTCATCCCGTCAATATTGGAGTAAGAGTTATTGACGTAACCGACGCTTTCCCGCTGTGGTGTCTCCTCTCTTAACTTGGAGGAAGAAGATGGTTGGAGAAAGATATGCTTTCAGTTCTTCGAGTCATGGAGTTTTCCTCACGTTCGTCCTGGAAGAACTCTCCCTTTCAATATCTCCAATGTGTTCCCAACACCGCAAGTTCCAAAACAAAATAATAGCCTAAGCTATTATTTTATTCTCCCATGATATAACAATGCTATCAAATTCAAATTAATTCAAAAATACTATTGAATTAATTATGGCATTTAAGTTGGAAACTTTAATGGAAGGGAGATGGAAAGGGACCACATAATTAATGGGAGGTGTTGTCAAAATAAATAAATGGAGTGTTAAAGGGGGGTTTTAAGGGAGGTGAAGGGTTAGGCCTCGTGTGGGTCCCACCTCACAAATATCCTCCCGTGGGAGGTTATGTGGGGTGTGGGCCCCACCCCTTACTTCCTCTTAGAGGATATAATAACCCAAATAAATAAAATGGTGCACAACCATTTTATTTAATTTTTTTACAAATCCCCAAAAATTATCTTTCAACCCTCATAAAACAGAACTGTGGTAAAGGTCCCCTTATGTTAATATCGGCCCTGTGAGTTCATCAGTGTCCTCCAATTTCAATTTTGAGCATCGGTTCAAAATCTATAAAATTCTGAACGTACGTTTACTGAACGTACCTGAAAAATAGGTTGGAAAATTAATATCAGTCACCCTCGACCCACTGCGTTCAAGGTTAGGCCTTTACTAGGTGAAACACGCCCCAACGAACCCAACGGTAATATCATATTTTCAATCTATGTTACCGTTTAGATGTTATGAATTTTACAATAAAATAATTGTCATTTAATTATTTTTTTTTGCGGCAAAAAACTAACATTTTCTGGTGGCTCGCACTGACCAAAGTAAGAATCTACTTAAATAAAGAATTCCCTCACAAGTTTAGCGGTGGTATCAGATTTTTAATCCGAGCTACCGTATGTGAGTTATAAGAATTTGAAAAATAAAATAATTTATTTAATTATTTTATTTACAGTTACTCCATTTTTTGGATTTCTCATAAGAGGTATGTGCCGACTAAACATAAGTCGCACCTAGGGTAATCCCGCCATCCTGAGCGCAACGGTGCCCTCAGATTTCTGATCCGACCAATCGTTCAAGAGTCATTCAAATTTTTTGGAAAACTGCTTACACGCATTAATTTAATCATAACAAAACTTCGACGGATCATTCCGGGAACTCCGGGCCTTGTAATTAGGCACCGTAAGAAACTATAGACTCATAAAATTCCAAAATATTTATCAAAAAAAATTCCTTGAAATTTATGCGCTTTTACATTCCATTTCAAATTCCTCATAGGTGAGTACACGCGTTGGGTCAGGCATGCATTTTCTCAACAGTGATACGTGGAACACATCGTGAACGTTGGAGTTATTTTGCATAATTTCCAAATGGTAAGATACAAACCCAATTCGTTCTAGAATTTCAAAAGGTCTGATGTACCTGGGACTCAATTTACCTTTCTTACCGAAACGTATAACTCCCTTTCATGGAGATACTTTCAAGAAAACACAATCTCCTACCTGAAATTCCAAATCCTTCCTTCAGTTATCAGCATATCTCTTATGCCTACTTTGAACTGCTTTGATGTGGTTTTGGATTTACTTTACCTTTTCATCGTTTCCTCTACCATTTCTTGGCCTAGGAGTTTTCTTTCACTAATGTCATCCCAACAGGTTGGTGTGAGACATCTCTTTCTGTATAATGCTTCAGATGGTGCCATCTGAATACTTGAATGGAATCTATTGTTATAGGAAAATTCAAAAATTGGTAAATATTGATCCCACATACCCTAAAATTTAGGTGAGAATGATTTCAACATGTCTTCTAACGTTTAATATTCTGTTCTGATTGTCCATCTGTTTGAGGGTGGAAGGCAGTGCTCAAATGATGTTCAGTATCCAAGGCCTTCTAAAGACTCTTCCTGAACCATGAATTAAAATGGGTATCATGATTAGAAACAATCGATAGGGGTACTCCATGAAGCCTCACATCTTCATTAATATATAGTCTTTCTAGAAGATCAAGTTGAAAATAATCCTTTATAGCAATAAAATTTGCTGACTTGGTAAGACGATAAACAATGACCAATATTGCATCATTCTTTATAGGAGTCTTTGGTAGTCCCATGACAATGTCCATTGTGATATTATCCCATTTCCAATCAGGTATGGGATGAGGTTTACTGACTCCTCCAGGCTGTTGCCTTCCAGCTTTAACATATTGAAAAACCATACATCTTGACACAAAATCAGCAATCTCCCTCTTCAATTTGTCCCACCAAAAATGATCCTTGAAATCTCTATACATCTTAGTGCTCCCATGGTGTATAGAGAAATTGGAACTATCAGCATCGTCCAACAATTCCCTTTTTAGATCAGGTATATCAGGAACACAAAGCCTCCTCCCAAATTTCAAAATTCCATCTTCATACACAATGTCACTCAATCTCTCATCAATCACAGCTTTAATCTTCTTTTGAAATTCTTCATCATCAGTCTTAGAACTCATAATCCTTTCTAGTAAATATGTTTCAAAAACCATTTGAAAAAGTATTTATGTTTCACCTTTCATGGTGATTCCCATTACATCTTTACTAGATCCATGAAAATAGGATACCTTTCAATTATCATCTTGTTAAAAACTCCATGATCATTTCTGCTCAAAGCATCTGCCACCTTATCTGTCTTCCCTGGGTTGTAGTTTATCGTGCAATCATAATCCTTGAGTAGTTCAATCCATCTCCTTTTCCTCATGTTGAGTTCTTTCTGTGAGAAAATATACTTCAAACTCTTGTGATCGGTATATATCTCACATTTTTCACCACGGAGATAATGTCTCCATATCTTCATAGCAAATATTATAGTAGCTAACTCAAGATCATGAGTATGATAGTTTTTCTCATGAATTTTCATCTGTCGTGATGCATATGCAATAACTCTATCATTACACATAAAGAAACAACCATGTCCTTTCTTTGATGCATCACTATAAATAATGAACCCATCATTTCCCGATGGTAGAGTAAAAATAGGAGCATTGACTAATATTCTATTCAGTTCTTCAAAACATTCTTCACACTCGTTTTGTATATCAAATTTAACCCCTTAACGTGTGAGCTTTGTTAATGGGTTAGACAACTGGGCAAAATTCTGGACGAAACGTCGATAATAACCTGCTAAACCAATAAAACAATGTACCTCAGTTATACTCGTCAGTGCTGGCCATTCATGGATTACTCTTGTCTTAGAAGGATCAACAAAGATTACATATTTAGAGACAATATGTCCAAGAAAAGAAATCTCCTGATGCAAGAATTCACACTTGCTAAACTTACCATATAATTCATGTCTTCTTGGAGTCTTCATGATAATGCGCAAGTGATTTTAATGTTCTCTGTATCTTTTGGAGTATACCAAGATATCATAAATAAATTCCACTACAAATTCATCGAGGTATTCCTTGAAAATTATGTTCATTAGATCCATGAATATAGAGGGTCCATTAGTCAATCCAAAAGGCATTACTGTAAACTCATTATGCCCGTACCTGGTTCGAAATGTTGTCTTCAGAATGTCTTCCTTCTCCACACACAACTAATGGTATCCAGATCGAATTTCAATCATTAAAAATTATTCAGCTCCAAGTAGTTGGTCAAATAAATCATCAATGCGAGGTAGGGGATACTTGGTCTTTATTGTTATGGAATTTATTTCCATTAGTCGATACATAACCTCATAGATCCATCTTTCTTCTTAACAAAACGGACAGGGGATCCCCGTGGAGAAACACTAGGGCGAATAAATCGATTATTACTCAATTCCACTAGTTTTTTATTTAGTTCAACTAATTCCATAGTGGCCATTTTATAAGGGGTCTTTGATATAGTCTTTGAACCCGGAATTAAATCAAAGGAAAACTCAATTTCTCGTTCTGGAGGATGTCTAGGTAAATCTTCTGGAAAAAACATCTACATATTCTCTCAAAATAGGTACATCCTATATTTGAACATTCCTTTTCTCACACATAGTTATTTCCTTCTCTCCCCCCCCCCCTGATAGTTGAATTTAGTTGAGCTACTAGGGGTGGATCTAGATAAGAATCGGGTGGTGATGATTCTGCTCTAAGGATAAGGTGTTCATTATCATCATCATCAAAAATCATAACCTCCTTCTTCTTACAATAAATTTTAGCATCCTGGTCTAAAATCCAATTCATACCGAGGATTATATCAAATTCAGTCATGATTATGACGATGGGATCAGAAGATAAATAACATTTATATTCCCTAATGGGAACAAATCCATAGAACTCTATAGCAATGATACTTTCCTTAAGAGTTTTAACTGAGAACTCCTTTGTTAAGTAAAATTGTAAATATCTAATGTTCTTAGAAAATTGGGAATATTTGAAACAATACAATGATCTAGAATCAAATAAAGAATATTCTAAACTTGAGGAAACCATTAAATTACCTGCAAACATGTCTTTCGGAGCTTCTACCTCAGCAGTAGTGATAGCATAGGCTTGGACTTGATCCCTTGTCCTTTTTGAGGTATGTTTACCTGATGCTTAGGACATTCATTTGCATAATGTTCCATCTCCTTGTAATTGTATCATTGAACATCAGTATCTTCTTTCTTCCACTTGAAATCATGAGATTGGTTGCGTTTTTCACTACACTTGTAACAGACTCCAATTCCCTTCATGCAAGTACCAGAGTGTTTCATCCCACATTTACTATAGGATGTATATTCAACATTTCCCTTCTTCCCCTTATTTCCATTTCTAGAGTGATCAACATATCTCTTCTTCTCTTTCTTTTCTTAAAAGTTATACGACTTAGAGATTTCTTTTTCTATCTTGATGGCACATGAGACAATATCTTCGTACAATGAGAAGGTTTGTGAGACTACTGCTTGATGGAGAAATGGTTTTAAGCCATAAAAGAAATGATCAATCTTACCTCTTTGGTTACATATATAATCATCATCATGCCTTGCTAACCTTGTAATGTTAGCCTCATACTTTGCGACATTCTTATCCTACTTTTTCCTTAGACTCAGAAATTTACTTTCCATCTCCGCTCAATGGTCACAAGGAATGTATTTTTCTAAGAAAATCTATTTGAACTCCCTCCATTCTATATTTGATACTTCATCATCTTCCATTGTGTTTTAAATCAATGACCACCATTGATCAGCATCCCCAGTGAGGTGGTAAACTTCCATGATAAATTTTTCCCTTTCACTACTCCCCAAGGTATGGAATATTTTATCTAATAATTTTATCCATTTCTCAGCTACAAATGGATTTCTACTCCCATTGAATGTCGGTGGTTGTTTCCTCATGAAGTGATCTAACATTGATCCTCCACACTGTGGATGGGTTCTCCATACGGGTATGGTTATTATTCATAACATGATTGAGTTGTCCCAGTATAGTGATTAGCTGATCAGCACCAGTTGCATCACCAACTGCACGATAATTATCTTGAGTAAGAGGCAAATCCTTACATGGAGTGTGTGCATTGATACGGTTTCCATTCCTTCCACTAGGCGCCATTTCTAAACAATATCATAAACTAGATTAGTTTATGAATCAAAATACAAAATTCCATACTTTCGAAACACATAACATAAATTGAACTATTTATGGATATAATCTATAATCATAAAAAAAGTTTTCATTAAGTAAGTATATACTCATAAACGCTTCATAATGGTTTGTAATGAAAATGAGAGTTATCCTAAACATATCCCTCGGGAGTGTCGTAACCAATAGTGCAGTAAGGCCCGTTGTCGTGCACCTGTTCTCATTCGAGTCTAGCTCAAAATGGTGTTTTCGGTTTTTACTTCTAGGTACATCTGTGCCAGAGATGCCTCTACCTGCTTGTATCCATACAGAGATGTATTGCTTGGAAAACTCACAAAATCTATACAATACTGAAATTCTAGGAATTTCTTCTATACTAATCCTCAAAGTCTATCTTAGGGCTATGTTCTCTAATCAGATTTTATCAAAATCAAGTTTCCAAGGATTGTATTAAACATCCTCTGATACCATCTGTAACGCCGAGACCCTAGTTACCCAGATTCGGTGCATTATTACATAACATTGGCAGGATCACAAAATATCATTTCTAAAAATATCGATTAGTTTAGTAGCCTTGGAAACACTAGATACATTTATAAAGATTACATTACTTCATAAAGTGAAAACTACAACAACATCTTGTCTCCACACTCATATCCCCTTATACTATCCATGCAGGTCATTCATAAAATACTTCGTCACATCCTGGGAAAAATAAAACATAGAAAGTGGTGAGCTCAAATGCCCAGTAAGGATAAAAATATAGATGAAAATTTCATCAATAAGTATAAACATTTAAGGAAATGTATAACTAAAAAAAATCCTTTTAAATTTTAACTTCAGCATAATTTTCCAGAAATAAAATGAAATAATTCCATTTACTTATTCACAAGGATTTTATACTAGTTGAATAATCACATGAAATATCAATAACCACTTTCATAATGATGGAATGCATAATTCTAGACTATCATAACCACATAGTCAAGGACTTGTTCCAAGACTAAAAATAATATTTTGTTAAGGCCTTGTGCCAAGACACCGGTTTGTCTCATGAGACCTACTGATGCATCGAGAAGCTATAGCGGGCTCCACTTGTCCCTTATTAAGTCCAATTAATTCCTCATATGTACAGGATTTAACATAACATAAATATTCATTTTAAATCAAGCATACGAAATGTCAAAAATTTCTCCATAATCCATGAATGGTATAAAAATAACACATACACAGTCAAATATATCACAAAACCTTCAATACAATATGGATGTTTTGTATCATAATAAATCAACTTCAAATAAGCTTAAAATCAATCAAAGGATGTTGACATAGATGAAATAAAAACTATTTGAGAGAAATGTCTCCCTTTTTGAAGTCATTTAATAGTCACATAATTATAAAATAAAACATTTACTTTGAAAATATTCATATAAGCTTGTATGGGAAGCTTTGACGATTTTATAACGGCGTAAAATAGCCGCACCCGCCGTATAAATTAAAAAGAATACATTCTTACCTTAATTTTGTCGAAAAGGTTAAAAAGTAATTTTTTTGGAAAACAACAGAAAGATTCCTTTATAAACTTCTTATAAAAAGTCAAACAATATTATAAATGACTTTAACCCATATTCTGTAAAATAGTAATAATGTTTTGAAATATATTTTTATGAAACATGGATGTGGATGATAAAGAGATCCCAGTAGATAATTACTTATAAACAACCTCAGATAATAAAGATATTGTGAAATAAACCCTTACCTTTTACTTTTCCTTGGTTGATGGTAGGTTAACCTCCTGTATAATAGTTAATTCATATTTTTTAAATTATAAAAGAATCATATACATAAATATGATATCATATATGATCTTTTAAAATCGATTTGTTAATAATATTTTAGTATTATCGTCGTTTCGGGTGTTAACTGATTTGTTTTACTTTATATGCTTTGTTACATAAGAGGTTTTTGTTATGGATAGTTCTTATCTTATTCATATATAGAATGATATCAAGTACATAAACATTACTTTTAATCATCAAATGATAATTAGTCTTGAATGGATACGATCGGGAAAGAATCTCATCGCGTTCATGGAAACGGTAGTCCGTACGTACGCACGAGCGACAATATCATTCATTTGATATTAAAATAATATATAATTGGGTGTTGTATCATATATAAAGAATAATTATCTTGTTATATTTATTATTTAAATGAATTAAACATCATTATTATACCCATCCAAATAATAATGTATTAAATTAAAATTACACCATGACGTGGATACGGTAAGCCGTACGTACGCACGTATGGTGACATGTCATTAAAGGGATGGATAAAAATACTGAATATGGTTGTACCATATTTATAATAACATCACAGTATATAGAAGACACTGGAGTTATTATTTTATAATGGAAATAACCAAAAAAAAGAAAATGATGAAGAAGAAAGGAACATGAATGTGGGTGGTGAAAACATTACCTCTTCTTCGAGTTCTTCCTTTTTATTTGATCAAAAGGGATCCTTAGATTGGCTTTATGATCAAACTAAGGCCTCTAGGTTGATGTGAGGGAATTTGGGAGGATATTTGTGTAGGGTTTGGAAGATCCAAAAGGCATTGATGGTGTGAATTCGCGGGAAGGGGAAGTGCCTTTTTATAAGTGGGGTGAGGGGAACCTTAGAAAAAGCTAGAAATATTATTTTATTATAAATTCATTATCTATTTTTAATGTCTCCAAAGAGGATTATTTAAATTTTAAGGTGTGGATAAGTCTATAATCACTCAACCAATAGGTTTTAGACAGGTTTGGTTCAATATATTAACCTTATCATTTATTTTTAACTCTTAGTTAATTAGTTAGACATTTACCGTGTCTCTTTGTATTTTTATATTATAAAGTCAATTAACATACTATAAACTTCCAAGAAACCCTTAAGTGGTCAATTAATAATACACATATAATTATATAAGTCCTTTTACCTAACCATATATTTTTAGGAATATAATATGAATTAATAATGTAGTATTTGTTTTAAAAACTCCTTTATGTCAATTTTTACACTATTTAGTATTTTGTTTTTTCTAAATTAAAAATAGCATTATTAAATCGAACCTAATTTATTTTATCAACACTAAAATGTCATATTATTCTATGAAATTCTTGGAATTTGTTAAAAGTCTCAAATTAAATTTATTTGTCTATTTATAATATAAATTATTTTAATATTTCAGTAATAATGTAATTACTACATCATCATTGTGTCATAAATAAATTAAATTATTTAATGTCAAAAAAATATAAATAAAATATATTTATGAAGGAAATATTTTTATCTTTATAATGAATATTTATAATTGAATTTATCGTAAGTATAACCCTATATTAAAACTGTTTTATTTATTAAACATTGATTTTAACTCATTTAACTCTTCTTTGAATTAAATAATAATAAATGTCCTATTCTAATCCAAGTGGACCCAAGAGGTTCATATATTATTCCTAAAGTTTTTTTCGGTCGAATTAAACTTATCCTATATGATTAGGGCATGTGTTAGGGTAATAATAATATCATTTTAACACTTAATAACCCTATTTTCTTTTAACCGTGGTAAATAAAAGTAAAACGTTACAATTCACCAAAAATTATTTTTTTCTTATTGAACCACATTTTACTCCTTGATATTAACCATGTCTCTCGGATTTTCAAAATTCCACTCACAGAAGCGGTAAAATTATGTTTTATGTGAATTTGAAAATTTTCCTAGGAGGTGGGTAAAGGGCGGTGAAAAGTTCAATAAAATTTTTATATATCTATAATTGTTATAAACTGACTCCAATGAATTAAATTTACCATATATAGGTATTATGTATCTATTTTGAACAAAAATAAATTTAAATAAAATAAATAATTATTTAAATAAAATTTCGGTTTTAAACTATAACTTATTGTTTTTCACTATTCATCAAAAATTGAATGTTTTTAGAAAAATACCAAAATTTCACACTAGGCAAATTTTGATATTCCGAATCCAAAAATCAATTCCATTTTTTAAGATAAAATTTATAAAATTCCAAAACGTGGGTATTACTATTCATAATGGCTAGTTTGATAGGTCGTTGTGTGTGTTAGAACTCGAAGTTGCGTACAACACACGCTACTGTATTATTCAAAGAGAAGTGTATCGTGGAAGCTTGGGTTGTAACAACCTATATGTTGTAATGATGATATGATTGTTATTAAATAAATTATTAAAAAAAAAATTTTTTAAAATGAACTCTTTGGTTACCAATTAATTAAATATGAGTGTATGAACTATTTGAAAATAAAGTAATTCCTTTTCTGAAAAACAATTTTTCTATGCACAAACATGTTTTATCCCATTAAATTAAATTGACCAATTTTATTGAATGATTTTAATGAAATATATATTATATACTCATTCACCTATTTTATATTCCTCTTATGTGTTTTCTAGAAAATAGATAATAATTAATCTAATTTAAGGAACATAAATATGTGTATTTATAAAATCAATTGTTATTGCATTTTAATAGTGGAATTATATTAAAACCAAAATTTGAAATTTTAATATTTTTTATGAAAAAATAATCTTTATTTATTTTAATTTGGAACTTCAACATTTTCATTGGTTGAATTTCAGGTATTTTTTTTGAGAAGTTTCATTTGATTATGAACATTTAAAATACAATATTTTAATTAAAACTGACTTTCAATTTAAGTAATTAGTAGTGTTAAATTATTTTTTATTTGGGTTTTAAATTATAATTATTTAATTTATATTACTAATAATCAAATTTAGGTCATTATAATTAATTTCAAACATGAAATTGGATATAAAATCATTTCAAACTTTTCAATAATTTTATATTATAAAACTTGTTTTATTGTTCGGTCTGAAGGATTAGTTTTAAATTAATTTAACCATATAATTGGTTTCAAATATATAAAATTCATTACATATTTTGAATCATCGTAAATTAAAATTTATAATATTTCTAACATAATATTTGGACATAATTAGTGGATTAAAATGTTAAAATTAATCCTAGTAATTAAGAGAAAATGAGTTTACTAAGGGGATAAATATTAAACATAAGGGGAAAATGACCTATAAATTCTTATAAAACTCATTGGATATCCATATTGATAAAATAATCCCATAATTATGAAAAAATCATTATTGTAGGATTATTATGTAAGGGAGACCTCCAAATAGTATTTACTGTTTTGTATTTATAACAATGCCCTCATTTTCCACTATAAAAATGAACTCACCCCCACCCCCTCACTTATTCAAAACTCTCATAAAATTTTTCTTATACAAAAACAACACAAATAAACTAACAAATCCCCTCCCAAATTCATGTAATCCTTATATTTGGATGATATACAACCAAATAATTTTTTTGATTTAAATCAAAAATAGATACCTGAAAAGTATGTAGCATTCATCAATGAATTATTTATTTAATTTTTTCCTCAACCCCCATTATTTTTTATTATATAATTCTAATATAATAACATCATTAACAATGATAAACTAATATATTATTATTTTATTTTTTGGACCTACAAAATCACACAGTATCATAAAAATGGATACACAATCATCCTTCATATGTACGAAAGACTACCACCTCACGAACCAATGTCATTTTTTTCCATTTCCATCGTTAAAGTATGGGAATAAAGATGAATTTATATTTTATAAATATTTTTTATGATTAATTTATAATGAATTTATTCTTCTATAATTATAATATAAATTTTACTTTAATTAATTACATTTTTATAATACAATGACAACATTCATGTGTTTGATGGACTTCCTCATTGCGATGAGATGTGATTCTTTCACACATTACATGACATGTATTACAGATCAGATTAATATTAATATATTATACATATGAACTAATAATTATTCTAGAGTTATAACATATATATATAATGCACTTTTCTTTCTTTCAATATTAAATTAAAATGGAAGTAACCTATATTCATACGTACGACCTTCCCTCTCTAGGAATAGTGTATTTCATTTACTAATTATATTATTTATAGATTATTAAAAATAAATATATAATGAATAAATATTATAATTTTAAAGTGGTTTAAATTATAGAAATTTTTATATCTTGATGAATTAAATATGACCAAGAAAAATGAATCACATATGAAAAACAAAGCAGTTTTTATCCTAAATGTAACCTTAAAACATAATTTTTAATATATTTGTAAAATAAACTGACAATAGAATCATATAAGGTATGATATATATGAATATGGTTATGTAGTAGATGTATAATAAACCTTTATTTATTATATAAGAGCATTTAACATTTATGAAGGATGTTAAGACATAAGGGAAATGGATTTATACTCACACATTTATTTATTTCAGACATATGTGGTATTCGTCTCTAATTTATTTTGAGTGGTGAATATACTTCCCTAGGAAATTTTATATCAGGAATTCCATATATTTCATTATATTCAATATTTCAATTGTTATTATTATTTCACATATATCATGATTCGAAAGGTATTGAAGTAGTAATGGATTTGCATTACACTTTAGACTTTTGTGAGAAAAATTCAATATTCACAACATATATCTTATATGTAGATTATATAATTCACATCAATGTAATTTGTAATTATTATATGTATAATTATTGTTTTTTTAACATCTATTTTATAATATCTCTTTCATGGTATTACTGTTTCAAAGTTTCCAAAGTTGTAAAAAAATTGACTTAATTTTTCTTATTTGAGACACATGTTATGTTATGAACCATTATTCTTTAATGAGGTGTATAGAATACCCATTCAAAATGTTATATCATGAATCTCATTATTTTATTGATAACCTTAGATTCATGCAATTACGTTACTTCATCGGGATTTTTAATTCATTGTTACTAAATGTGTATGATATTATTTCTCCCATCTTACCGTTTATTGGGATTGTTTAAGATTATTATTATATTTGGGAAATGTTATGATACATATCTCAATAATTATTTTGATTTTTTCTAATGTGGTAACTAATGATATATTCATTTAATGGTTCCATTTCCCCCAACTTTTATAATTAATATAATTTAAAAAGTTGTTTTAAGAAAATGTGACCATATTTATCTCTTCAATTGGAAATATAATTTATTCAAGAACACATGTTTTATAAAAAAATTAAAATATATCTATAAAGGATATTTTAAGATATGTTTTAAGGAAATTTATTTTCAATTTTTTTATATATTTTAAAATTGTTAAAAATTATTTTCAAATATTACATTATATGTTTCAAAGATATTTACAAAGAAAAAAGGTTTCAAAAAAGAATATTTTCTTAAAAAATGTTTTTCTATGAGAAATGGATATTTTCAACATTAAATGTTTTAAAATATTTTTTAAATATTCATTTATCATCAAAAGTTATTTTGAATGAAATGGATTTTCAAAAATTATTTATGTTTTTGAAAATAGTTTCCACAACATGTTATTTTCCTCAAAGAAATTTTCTAAATTATTGATAAAAATTATTTTCCAAATAAGATGAGATCCTTTGATAAAATTTATGCATTACTAGTGACGTGATCCAAGGATACCATTAATATTTCTTATCTAAAAGGTTTGGGTTTTTAAATTCCAAATGATATTGAAACCCATTTTTATTTCATGTGGTATACCATTTATGAAACCTATCTCTTCATGGTAGGTTATGATATGAAACATTATAATGATAACCATTTAATATCATGGGTTAAGATATCATGATTGATTATGATCTTCTGTCACACATGTGTATTATTTTCATTATGTGATGGGTGATTAATATTTCAAACTCTAATTCATTGGGTAACTATGGATATCTCAAGAGTATAAATGTTATTATTGAACAAGATTACATGTTAAATTTTTTATTCCTGATCTTAATTATATGTTTTCAATGTTATGCGTGAACCTGATTACATGTTCACAATGTTATGTGTGAACCTTATTACATGTTTTCATTGATATGAGTGAACATGATTTCATTTTCACAATGTGATGCATGAACCGGATTACATGATCTCAATATTATGCATGAACCCGATTACATGTTCGTAATGTTATGTGTCAGCCTAATTAATTGTTCTAGATGTTATGTGTGGACCCATAATTCAATTATATAATTATTTGTGTGTACCTTTTTTCTTGTCCATATGTTTATAAAAGGGACTCATTTCATGTCCAAAAATTAATGAGTGAAGATGTTTCTATTTATATATATTAACAATGTTATAAGATGATTTGAATGACACAAATCCGAGAATTATGTCAATGTTATGCTCTTAGACTAATGTTCATTAATTTACTTATGAGTTATGAATTCTGAAATTCCAATATTTATCAATTGACTCATGATTATTGTATTATATATGCAAGATACGATATTCAAATGTAATTCAAATGTTATAATACACCTATATTCGTTTGATGCTTACATGTATCCTTTATTTACACATACTAATCATTTAATCTCACCCTCCCTTATGTTTTACTTCCTTATGTTATGAATAAAGGTTTTAAGTAGGAGTACTAAATGGGAATATATTTGTGGGAATCATTGAAGATATTTCTCCAACTTTTAATATTTATGTCCAAGTTTCCAAATACACTAAAATATTATGGTCAATGAGTATGTGTCCATGTAATGTAATAAATATTCAAAATAATTATTTTTTATCCATATTTGCAAATCCTGGGTAGAAAAAGATTTTATAAAAAGAATATATTAGTCAAACTTTTGAAACGGGACTGGGAAAAATTATTGAGATCTATAGGGATATTATTAAAGATATGTATAGGTATGTCAGTAAGGATAAGTATTATAATTAGATATTTTTTGGGAAAATGTATATAAATTTGGTAATGGATTTATTGAGTGGTTTCCAAGTAATTTCATCCATGTATGTATACTACATGTGGATGTGGCTTTGGCATAGATGTTCCAAGGTCTGAAAAACCTAAAAACATCGTATGGAACGAGACATGATGGTGAATTTTTGAATGAAAACATGCATTATTCACACTTGGTTTGACACACTTGGGGGACACTATTTTGAAATTCACAAAATCATTAAGATTCATCATATAGGATGATGATTATGAATAACCTAGTATGATCCTACGGTTTCATACATTAAAAAAGATATGTTATTATTTAGAAATGCTCTAAGTGATTTCTCATTATTATGTGGATATACACTATGGGTATTGTTACTCATACAACTTTTATTGTTTTATTAAATGTTTAGAACTAAAAGGAATCATTTTAGCATTTAATATAATGGAAACTTCAATGACTATGAGCAACCATGTTAGATGAAGACTTGAGAGAATGTTATTATTATTATTCCTAATCATATATCACAATATATGAATCATGAAATGAACTCCAATGATCATCATGAATCATCATATAAATGGAATATTGAATTTCATGGATGTTCTTATGGTAATGGACATAGATGAAACAAGACTTGAATTCCAACATATCATGAATGTGTGAATAAAAACCTTAAAGAATATCTCAAATGGAGGAGAGGATTTTAACTTTGTGGGAAAAGGGGCCATATGCCGACAAATTTTAATGAATTCAATGTGTTATCTATAAAGAAAATAGGAATTTCCCATCTCAATGCCATGAAAAAGTAATTTACTTCTATGTGAAAAAGGAACCTATTCCATGGAAATCATTTAAATTGAACGATGGGATTATTTTTGTATTTTTATTCATGAATTATGAATTGTAAAAAATATAAGGATTTTATGTGAAGTATTTTTCGTTATTGACTTGAATTGATATGTTGAATGATGTTGATGAACTAGAAAACTGATTTAATTACAAGTTGATATGTTGATTAATGGAGGTTAACCATTATCATTTTCTTGTGGATGAAAAAATATTGTTCAATTTGGAAATGAGATGATTGATATTGATAATGTAAATTCGATAGTATTTAGAACCTCATAAATGATAACATATTTTTAGAAAAAGTTGTTTATACTATGGTGGATTGAGTTTATATAATTTTTGGATTGAAGGAATATATCAAATAAACATTGGAATAATAAATCTTGAATTTTTTGAATAATGATTTTCGGTAATTCATGTTATTAAGATTATTTAAGAGAATACATGATGATGGTTTTGACATGTTCAGTATGTGATAATAAAGAGATAATTTATGATAAGGGGGGTCAATGTTAAGATGATTTTGATAAATTTAATAACCATATTTTTAATGTTGTATATTTTTCATCATTCAGAAAGGTCAAAATATTTATTTATTTGTCAAATGATTTTTGATGAAAATTGAATGATGTTTTAGATTTTAATGTATTCCATTTCTATATCAATACCTATAAATATTGGATAACCTATGAAAATCATTTTTTATTATATCTGAAGATAGATATAATTGCATATTGTTATATATATGAATATTATGATATATAACTACTTCAGGGATAACAAATTCACATTTATTTTCTAGATTAAGAGATGAAGTATAAATTTATCAAAGAACAACAAAAAGAAGAGATTCTGAATTTGAAATGGAATGAAATAATGTATATCTCTATGTGAAAATTCATCAAATTTTATAAAATGATATTGAAACAAAATATTTCCTTTTATTAATAATTTTGATGACATAAATGGACTTTTCACACCTATTTTGGTTATGGTTCTATGTTTTCTAACTTTTTATAGACCACTAACATTATTATGATCAATAATCTTTATCATTATATATTATTTTTTTATAATTTTATTTTATTTAATGATATTCAATTTCAACCTATTGTTTCCCTAGTGGAACCCCAATTTTGATTCTCTTTGTGGGTAACAATAATATTTCCAGTTATCTGTCTATAAATGATGTTTTCAATACATTTTTATGATGATGATTTCTTTGAATAGAACATTAAAGAATTAAAACGGTAATAACATAGAATAATTAGGAGTAAAAAATTCAATACAAGGGGGGAATGAAACACCCGGAGTTTTTATGAACGTTTTTAGAATAAATTAATATTATTTGAAGGGTTTCATGTCACACTACAAAAATTTACTTACAATACATGAAAAATTCAGTTTAGCTATCAGTAGAAAAAATTAATTTTGGATTGTGTTATATGAGATAACATGTTTAGATTTAATTAAATTAAACAGAAATATTAGTTATGATCATAAATAATACATTTTCCCCTCGATAGCTTTTGTTACATGAAAGAAAATGTTTGGATGAACTAGAATATGCTTTTAATAGTGACATTAAAATATTGTTATAGTCATTACCTATCCATTGGAATAGATTTTATGAATAATATTAACTAAATTATTAAAATATGGGTTGAAAATAAATTTAAAAATAATTATTTGGTTACGAGTTTATTTGAAATGAGTGTAAGAACTATTTGCAAATAAATAAATTATTTTTATGGAAAACTATTTTTCTCGGCACAAATGGATTTTATATAAAAAATTAGAGAATCCATTTTTAGTGAATGATTTTATTAAAATATATATTTTATAAATTATATACAATATTTAATAATCAAATTGTTAGTTATTTATATAACAGATAAGAATAAATCCAATTTTGAGTATAAAATGATATATTTTATCCAAAAGGCAGTCTTACTAATATTTTATGGTGCACATATTTTAAAAATACATTTTATAACTTTTATAAATTATATTTGAAAAAATGAATTTCTTTTAAATATTAATTTGAAAATTATCATAGAGTTAATTATGTGTATTTTAGCGAGAAGTCTCGTTTTTTAATTAATAATGATTGATTATGAATTTTAATTGAATGCATACATATCATCTATATAATTTATAATGTTAAATTATATTTTGAATTGGTTTTGAAGTATAATTTAATAATTAATACATATATTAATTCAATTTCTGTCATTTAAATAAATATCACATGTGAAATCAGATATTAAAACATTTCAAATTTTTGAATATTTTCACATTAAAACTCATCATGTATGTGGGTTTAATATTTTATTAATTTCTACGACTTCTCGGGTTGGAATTTGTACAAATTGATTGCATAATTTGAATAATTACAATTTAAATTGTATAATAAGAACAACATATTTTTTTACAATAATTAGTATTCAAAATAGTATGAATTAATCAAAATGAATAAGATAAAAATGAGTTTACTAAGGGACTAAACATTTAACATATATGGGGAATGACCTATAAAATTATACAACCCCAATTTTTAGGACATATGTCAACCATATCCAAACTTGGGTTTAAAATTTATTATTATGAGAGGAAAATTATTAAAGGTAGACCTCCCAATAGTGTTTTCTTTTTTGTATTACACATATTCCACTCCTTCTCCACTATAAAAGGGATATCACCCCCCCCCCCCACCCCCAAACTTATTCACACCCTTAAATACATTGGTCTCATCCAAAACATTAAAATATAATATAAAAACTTCCATCAATTCATTATATAATACTTACATTTGGAAAATCTCCATCCAAATAATTCCTTTGATGCAAACCAAAAACGGATACCAGAAGAAGAGGTAACATTAATAAAAAAATGTTTTTATTTTATTTATTCCTAAAGCACCATAAATTATTTGTATATCTTTATTATATAAGTACCATTTTATCTTCAATATACTTATTTCTTTTTATGTTAATTTTAATACCAAACAATTCACACACATCTATTAAACGAGATATGCAATCATCGTTCATCTGTACGGCGGACTATCACCATATGAACCAATGTCATTTGTTCTTCCATTACCAAAATGAAAGGATTGAAATAATGATATATTTTTAATTTATAGATATGATATATTTTATATTTATGGTTTCATGTGCTTATGTTTTCATTATATAACACATAACTTCATCGTTTCCAATTTCTGAGAATATGATATTTTCATTCGTGTTTATAGAGGACTATCGCCTCGCGAAGCGATATGATTCATCCATTTAATACATGAAACATATTATGTATTTGATAAATAGAAATAATTTATATATATATATATATTATAATTTTAATGTAATTATAATATATATTATCTAATTTTCTTTCATTCAATACAATAATAAAAAGATAATAGTGTTTATGCGTACGTACAATATACAGTCTCCATGAATGGGGTATTTCATTAAATATTTCTATATTTTCTTGATTATTATAAATACATATATACTTAATATATATATATATAGGATATTTATATAATTTTCTACATTATGGGAAAGTGGATCTTATGATCAAATTTGGAGGACCAACAATAAAAAATCAAAACATATATGAAAAAAAGGATATTACAAAAAATGTAACTTGAACATGGAATTGATAATAAATATGTAATATAAAGTCATAATAGAATCATATATGGTTTTTATATATAATATTAGGGTTATAGGGAATATTTTTCATAAGATTATAATTATTATTCATGATGTTTGAATATGTACGAAGGGAGTTAAGACCTAAGGTTTGGGGATTTCATGTCTTAGTAGGATTTCATGGAGAATTATATCAATTCACCAATATTATCTTTTTTGTATTGTATATAATTCCCTATGACATGTTATATAATGAATTTTATTTATTTCATGATAATAAAATCATAAATTGGTGTATTTATTTAATGGATCTAAAGATTCAATAGCTACTCAATTAGTTAGGGATTTACATCCCCCAGTATAGTTTTGTGAGACACATGTTATATTAACGACCTATTTATTCTATGTGGTTTATATAAATCCAATGTCTATAATTTATGATTATAATTTGAAATTTTTTTTCGTATTTACAAATCCATTTAAATATTTATCATTCATTGGGTTATGATTTCAAAGTTACTAAACAGGTTAGAAAACAATGTCTCAATTTTCCATCACTGAGAAACATGTTGTTTTATACCCCAATATTATCATAAAGTTGTATATAGTACCCCTTTGACATGTTATATCATTAATATACTTATTTAAATGTTATTTGATTTTTTATTAAACGTTATTCATTCATGAGGATCTTGATTCAAAGTTAACAAATTGGTAAGAGTTTATTACTACATTATCGTTGTATATCAGGATTTTCTAATTACTTTCAATGGTTCCTTATCCAAGGAGGTAATGGAGAAGTTGTTTAAAAAAGAAAATAACTACATAAGTTATATGGATGTGATTATAAAAAAAATATATCATAAAAATATATCATATCAGGAGGAAGTATATCCATCCAAAATAAATTAATACCAATGCCTTTATTGGGATGACTATCAACTAAACAATTATCATCTTGTTATGTGTGTCATTAGATGCAATTTAAACCCATGATTGATCATTAATTACATCCAAAGATCCATGATTCTCTAAGAGATATTTATAATTCCATTTCTAAGACCCTTAACAATAGTAGTGGAGTAATTTTTCACCCATAATTATTTTAGTCCTTTATATTAAGCATTAGATATAGCTTTCATCATGTCATAAATATCAACTTCAAGAGACATAATAATGCCACATAAACCAAAAAAACGGCCATGAATTTTACCATTATGATCCAAATAAAATACACCATATTATTAGGAACTACGATTACTTTTTAAAGAACTATCATAATTAATTTTAATTGAGTTTTGAAATAGAGATTGTCATATAACCTCAAAGGTACCAACTGGTGGTTTGAAGATCCCTACAATTCCAAGTCATCGCAAATCATAAAAATTGTGAATTAGATAATCACAAAAACTAATTTGTAATGATATAAAATTGTTTATTAAAAAATTAATATTCCATTGGACAATTTGGTAGATAAATTTAGTGTTATAGTTAACCACTAAATTTTAAAGATCCCAAATAAGATTAATCAGTTATACCTCTCCAACATGGATAAGGTGAGTGAGTTGGGATCAGAGATAGACCATAAAATAATAATGTAAAGAGACAATCTAGACTCCAGTCGGCATTGGAAATAAAAATAGATCAAACCCCACATTCTATTATTTCAAATTAGTTGTGCAACTGAGAAATTGATGGCTCGAATCTTCCTAATGCTAGTTTCATAGTCTACACCTCAAATTGATAGAAACACAAACATCATGTAAGACACATATATAAGAATATGATTATGTGGAAGTCTCAAATTCAGATTTAGGTATGGGAGACTAAACGAAGCCTTATTAAAATGATTAATCTTATTTAAATACATTTTGGCATTTAATGAAATGCACTAATAGAATAGAAGGCTATTTAAAATTTCATTTTCACTGGTTCCTAGATAAGAACATCCTCCATATGTGTAAAGGTGTAATAATTGATTATTTACTTAACATAATTATGTAAAATCAATAGAGAATCATCAAGTAAATCATGTATGTTAATATAAGAATTTTAAAAGGAATCATGGGGATGTCATTCATTTGACAGAGGATTTCTAGTACAATTATCTATCAAGAACTTAATAGACGAATTCATACATGAAATCCTTATAGAGTAAGGAAATTGTATATGATTTTGTTTCTATTGATGAAATATTATGATTCATATCTCATAAATTAACATTAATCTTCTTATTCTCTGATTACTAATGATATCTCAATATAATGTAATAATTTGTACACTTTCTTAACTGAGAAAATTAAAAATATTTTCTTTAATAAAATCTAAACATATTTCCTTCTTCATTCAATAATAATTTTTATTAAAGAAACTTATTTTCTAAAAATAAATTTAAATTTGTTTTAAAAGTATATTTTAAGATCATATTTATAGAAAAAGATTTTGAATTTTTTTAATAAATTTTAATGTTTCTAAAATGGTTTTCAATGCTTCCTCTCTGATTTTTCACATCCACATTCAAATAAAATGGAATTAAAAATGTTTTATGTCATAAAAAGTGATTTTCAATGAGGAGAGGTTATTTTCCTAAATAAATTTTATAAAATTGTTTTTAAATATTCCATTATCATAAAGGGTTATTTTATATGAAATGATTTTTCAAAAAGTATTAATGTTATAAAAATATTTTCCATGTAATTTTAATTTCCTTGAGAAATGTTTTAAATAAATGATCGAAATTATAATCCAATTAGGTTTACTTACTTTGATATAATTTAATCCTTAATGACAATATGATATAAGGATACCATTCATATTTTTTCTCCGAATGGTTTATGTTTGTGGCATGATATTTATGAAAGCCTTTTTTCTTCCACAGACATTACCATGATAAAATTATTATGAAAACATATTTGATTCATGGGTTATAATATGATGAAATGATTATAAAAAAAATCCACATATTCACTTATTATGATATGAAAAAATGATTATGATAACCATTTTACTTAATGGGTTGTGATAGGATAAATGATCAAGATCTTGTTGAACACATGTTTATTATTTTCATTATGTTATGGGTGGGACCTATATCATCATATAATTCATTTGTTAATTGTGGATAAATCAATATTATATATGTTATGTGTGAAAACGATTAAATATTAACTATGTTATGTGTGGACTAGATTACATGTTCCCTATATTAAGTGTGACTCTGATTACATGTTCACAATTTTATGTGTTAATCTTATTACATGTTCAAAATATTATGCATTATCCTAATTATATATTCAAAATTTTATGTATGAACCTAATTACATGATCACAAAGTTATTTTTGAACCCGATTATGTGTTCATAATTTTATGTGTGACCTAATTTCATCTTCATAGTGTTATGAATGGACCTTTATTTCATGTCCATAATGATATTTGTGTTAGGCGGAGAAAAACGGGAAGGATGGCAAGAGGGGGGGTGAATTGCCTTTAAAAAAAATTATTAACAAATTAAAATCAAAGTGAAAACAAAGTATGTGCAGCGGAAAATAAAATAGGCAATCACACAAGAAATGAAAACGGAGTTCGGCCAAAACCCGGCCAACGTCTCCGCTCCCAACTCAACCGTTGAGAGATTCCCACCTCTTGTTTTCAATGGTTTTAGCAAGAAACCCACTAGGCTTTGAGGTAGCACTAGGACCTATTACAGCTTGCTTTTGGTGGTTAAGCAAGAACCCACTTGCTTTTGATGGTTGAGCAAGAACCCACTATCCTTCTTACAGGTGAAGGATAGCTCACCTATGTCTCAAGCAATTTAAAGGAAAGCTTGACAACCTCTTCACACCTTAATGGTGATGTGAAACCCAAAAGAAAGAGGGGATGAGAAAAGTTTGGGGATTGTAGGCACAAACCCAAATTTAAAGCTCAAAATAAATAAAACGGTAAAAACCGTAATTGGGAGAAGCCTTGGGCGCCTTTGATTGATTGGAGATGTTGAAGGCCGCTTCCAAGCTTCTTTGATGGAGCTCCTTGGATGTGGAAGTTGTTGGATCAAAGAGGGTTCCTTTGAGGAAGTCCGTCGGAGGTACGCCAAAGATGGAAAATGTGTACGGTGGCTTTGTATATGATCCGGTTGGTGTCCGGGGCTTCCTTGGCCTTTTTTTATAGGCATAGAACCCTTGGGGAGTCTTCGGAGCCGTTGTAAAGGGCCTCGGAGCCGTTGGAGGCCAAAAGAGGGTTGACTGGTCAAAGCCAACGGCTAGTTTGACTGGGCTACCGGCTGGCCGGTGCAGGGCCACCGGCTGGCCGGTGCCTTGGATGTTGAGAAGGCCTTTGGTCCAGGCTCCACCGGCTGACCGGTGGAGGAGCCACCGGCTGGCCGGTGGGGAGACAGTAGCTGGCCCATTGGTCTGGGTGCCACCGGCTGGCCGGTGACAGAGCCACCGGCTGACCGGTGGAACCTGGCAGTGGGCAATGCCTCTGCCAGGTCCACCGGCGGGCCGGTGCTATCACACCGGTTGGCCGGTGGACTGAATTTCAGTCCACTTGATGTGCTTCATGGCCCATTTCCTTGGCAATCTTTTGCCTATAAAACAAAAACACTTAAAACAATGTTAAACACATATGAAAGTGATTGTGATCATGAAAATCAAAGAGTGTGGGGTACAACAATCTCCCCCTATTTTGATGATCACAATCACTTATCTAAGCAATGTAAAAACTTAAATGAAAGGCCTGCTTTAAATGATAAATTGAAAATAAATACTAAGAATGAGAGAAAATATTCTCCCCCAATCAATCAAGAAATTTCTCACCCTTTGTGATTATCAAAATAGAATGGGGCATAAAACTTGATTGAGGGAAAAGATATTTGAAAAACAAGATTTGATATTTGAAAATCAATTGAAATTTTGGAAATTGAAAGAAAAAAATTCGATACCAAGAGTTGAAAATTTTGAAATGAAAATTTAAATAACAGTTTGAATTGAAATTTTTTGAATCAAAAACCAATTGAGATTTGAAATTTGAAACCAAATGAAATTTTTGAAATTGAGAGTTTTGAATCAAAAATGAATTGAAAATTTAAATTGAAAAATGAATCGAAAGAGATTTTTAAATTTAAGAAAATTTCTCCCCCTAAATAAAACAAAAGATCATCGGGGAAACGAAACTATTTTTGGCCCGGAGAGACTCGCCAAAAGGGATTTTTCAATCCAAATTTGTTTCATGGCGGGTCTTCTCCTATAAAACTCGTCCGAAAAGTAAATAGATTTGGGTTGACCGTACCGGTCATTTTTTCAATCACACTCATAAATGAGGTGCCCGGATTTTTTTGCAATAGTTACAAAATTTAAAACTAGAGCTCCCCCTTACAAAAATAGTTGGATCATGGGAGGAGGAAGCTTGGTTGGTGTAGCCAAGTCCATGTGTGGTTCTAGAAACACGTTGAGAACCAAGCAATTTTGAAAGATTTTGTTCCCCTTGGGTGAATTTGGCTAGGGATTCTCTAAGGTCCTTGATGGTTGATTCCAAAGAATCAACATTTGGGAAATTTTGGATTTTTAGGGAGAGTTCCTCCTTCTCTTTGAGAAGTTGTTCTTTTTCGGAGGAAAGCTTTTTGAAATTCTTTTTTAAAGCAACAAATTTTGAAGAGAGTTCATGAAAACCATTTTCTAGTTGGTCTCTAGCGTGTGAGAGTTCTTCATAAGATAGATTATTAAATGAATTAGAAGAACTAGAGTAGGAAGAGGAGGAAGAGGAGGAAGATAACTCATGTTTTGCCATTAGGGAATTATTACCATTGTCGCTCGAGGAGAAAGAAGAGAAGGAGGAGCTATCACTCCAAGTTTTCTTTAAAGCCTTCTTCTTCTTCTTCTTGGCCCTTTTCTTGTGAGGTGGGAAAACGGGCTTGATATTTTCGTCGGGTTCTTGCTTTTGATCGGATTCTTGCTTTGGAGCCTCGCTAGTCCCTTCATAGGTTAGTTCTAAATATTTCCAAATATCATAAGAGGTAGTGCAAGAAGAAATACAATTAAATATATTACGGTCAAGACCACAATGAAGAGCATTCATGGCTTTTCCATCAAGCTCAAAATAAGCAATGTCATTGGGGGTCCATTTAGACTCATCGGGAGAGGAGAGGGAAAATCCTTGCATAACAATTTTATAAATTGGATAGCCAATACTTTTAAGAAAAGTTGACATGCGGGTTTTCCAAAAAGAATAGTCGGTTCCATCAAACAATGGAGCACAACCCAATGAATGACCTTCGAGGGTTGGAGAAGAAGAAGCGGTAGAAGCCATCAAAAAGGATCTTAAATTTGAAACCGGTTAGGGAATTATTCAAAAACCTCGCTCTGATACCAAGAGATTTTCTACCATTGCAAACGTCAGTGAAGCGTGTAAACATTTCAGAAATAGACTCATTTGGATGCATTGAAAAAGATTCAAAGTCTTGTCTATACATGTCTAATCTAGTATCTTTGACTTTATTAGTGCCTTCATGGGTCACTTCTAAAAGCTTCCAGATTTCATGTGAATATGAGCAAGTAGAAACACGATTAAATTCATTTCTATCTAACCCGCAATCAAGTTTTATGCCCCATTCTATTTTGATAATCACAAAGGGGGAGAAATTTCTTGATTGATTGGGGGAGAATCTTTTCTCTCATGCTTAGTATTTATTTTCAATTTATCATTTAAATCATGCCTTTCATTTAAGTTTTACATTTCTTAGATAAGTGATTGTGATCATCAAAATAGGGGGAGATTGTTGGGTACAACAATTTGTGGACCTCCTTTAATGTCCATAAGATTAAGTGGGGGCCTAATTTCATGTCCTTAACTTAATTAGTTAACATGCTTCTATTTATACATATTCACAATGGTATATGATGATTTTTATGCCAAAAAAATATATTTATTATTGAATTGTTATTTTCTCATGACTCATGATCATTGATTTCCTAATGATTCTGGTCTTATGAACTGCTAATATTTAAGCAATGACACATGATTATGATATTTCATATTAATGGTATGATAATAAAATGTTATAATCAGGTTCTCATAAACTTATTTTTATGTTACTCATACATATATGATCCATTTTACAAAACTAATCATTTATGCACACCATTTCATATGATTCCTTTCCCCAGGTTCTGAATAGGGGGTTTATGTTGGAGTATTAAATGCAAAGATCGTTATTATAAAAAATAAATATATTTCCCAAATCATGTATATTTTGGTCCATGTTTCCAAAGAGACTATGCTATTATGTTTCTTGAGCTTGTGTTCATATAATGTAGATAATATTCATCAACAATTATGTAATATCCTTATTTAAGAAGATTGGATCTCTATATAAAACATTGTTTCTTTCAGGGTCTGGATAAAGAATATAACCACCTCTACTACTTGTTTCTACAATTTTCCAATCATTAGGATGCCCCAATACATGATGGGTGTGCGATTATACTCTAGGTGAACAATTTCAGAGAAATTTTGTATGGTGGGATTCATAAAATAGTGAGGATAAGTCATATCCACCAACTTAATATAACATTTCACACCAACCTAAATTGGTTCCCATTTCTATTCTATAGCTACATTTTAAGTGGGAAGGGACTCGATGGAGTTAAGGAGATCTATTGGGGTTATTTTTTGGTGTGATTCTCAATAATAGGCTTGAAGTAGAGCCTAAAATGTTCAAATCACGATTTTTCTACTGATACCAAGTTTGAGTTGGTCTAGGGTAGGTTAATTATAATTTTGGTAAGTGTTTCAATAATTGAGCTATATTTATGATCATTCGACATAGGTTTTAGATAAACCAATTTCATATAATTGAAGATGATTATAGTGATGAAATATATTCTTATTGTATGATATCATCATTTTTAAGGGTATTTCTGAATGGATATGTATTAGTGTCAATATATGAATTTCATAGAGTATCAATATTTCCTCATATTAATTTTATGTTGAGTTACATAAATCTATCACTCTCAACATTTTGTCAGGAAAACCTATTCTTGGAAGAATATAGTATAGTTCCATTGGTGTTGGGTGGGACATTTACTTTAATTTTTATATATATTTAGCTGAATCATGATGAGTAGGATTCATCTGAATACTTAGATGAGATCCCTAATATTGGGCCTACATCTATGGTTAGGTACTGACACATTTTTATATTATTTATATAGAGATTATGCTTCAAGATGATGACTCATAATAATGTTCTTTTAATCCAAATTCATGAACTAGGTTATCTATAATACAGATAATAATGAAAATTGATGATCTGAATCACACAATTAGAATTATGTCATCATCATAATTATATTGGTATTTATCAATGAATGAATATCTGTTGGGAGAAAAATTTGAACCCTCCTTGATTTTTTCCAATTTACTAGACCAGTTTGGTTTATTTACCATAAAAAATCTACCTTACATCCTTGAGTGATTGTGATCTTAAGGAAGTCTATAGTCTCTATCTTGAAATTCTCCCCTAATAAAGAGAATGAATCGTGCAAGTGAGGAAACTATGTGGATGATTCCTATAGATAAATACAAATCTAGAAAAACTAATTTTCATAGAGTGTGAAGGGGTAAAAATTCTCTTATATATTTATAAAATTGTTTACTTCTATCTACTACCATTGCATCTTGGTTCCATATTATATTATATTATCATTAGGGTGGTGGTGGTGTTAAAAATGACTTTATCCCCAAGGGATGATATTTCTCTTTTTATGCTAATTATGAAACTACTATCTTGGATTTCATGTCTATTAAGGCCTCTATTTAGTCATGAGATATATGCATCATTTTTTCAGGATGAAAATTTCTCACCAATGATGTTTTCTCTATAATTACTTAATTTAATTTCCTTGGAAGAGAGGTATGTTTGACCTTAATAGTATCATTATGTAGTAAGACTTCAATTTCACATTGACTAGATGAAATTTTATAGAATAATATTCTTCCCACCATTTTATTTTTACATTGGGTGAATTGTTTATAATCATCTGGTAGAGAACAGTTATGGTACTAATAAAATCATATTAGAGGAAATCACAACACTTGACACCATACATATTTCATTCAATAAGAAGGAATACAAATTTAAATTATGAGAGAGATTTATCATTGACTTGATATTTATATCATTCCCCATTTATGAAATGTATTGTTACATGTGATGATAGAGATTCAACCATGTGTTCTAGTATAAATAAGGTATTAATTACTCCTTTAATGGTTATTTAATATTATAACATGGAGTGGCCATGGCACACTACATGAGTGATATTTTATCCTCAACCAGATCATTCCAGTGACCAATAAATTTCCCCATATTTTTATTTAGATAACTACACATCTTCTAACTTTAGTGCTCATTTACCTTTTTTATTTCAAAGGGATGTGAAGTTGTTTGGAATATCCTGAATTGAATTATACATCCATCAATATAGGGGGATACAGATGATAACCATCGCCTATGACATTCCTTCTTCTAGGATGAGACTGTATTGTTTATTAATGAGGTACATGTTTTAGTCCACCATGAATTATTGAGTGACCCTAAATATGAGGGTAACCATTGAGTTGTTTTAATGAGGGTGATATCTTTTCATGGATATTAAATGTCATTATATTGAGGAACTATATAATGTGAAATATAGTGATGACCCCCATATTTTTTCGTCTTAAATTCCATAAATAGGACCTGCATGGTAACCAAATATTAAGGGGTTAGTTAGGGGATGGACTACTTTCCTATAGTTATTCATAATAACATGAGGATGACATTCATGGAAACTACATTATAAAAGGAAATTCATAGATACTCATTAGGGAATAATTGGGACAACCTCAGTGATTATAGTTTCATTCTCTTATTAGTGATGATTTGGTAGATACTTTAGTGTGTTTTGAAATATATTGATGGGATTCAGTAATATTAGCATTTATTGTGGTGGAAATATGTGTCCAATATGGGGTTATATTTTAACCTTGATAAGGATTAATATATATTTTTTGTTAGGCAATCAGGGTCAGAACATTGATCATGTTTTGATTCAGATAAGGGGAATTGTTTATGAACCAATAACCAATAAATTCTTATTTACCTTGTAATATAGTAAAACTATCACCCAAGGTCAATCTCTCTCACATAACACTAATTAAACACATAATTTCATTTCTCATCCAATATTATATAAAAATATACTATAAAATAGACATAGGAATATAATGGGGGTTGAGAAATTCATATGATATATAGGTTTTTAAATTACAATGATTAAAAAAATAATGTTATTAAAAGAATAAAAGTTTCCATTAAATTTCATTTTAATGAAATCATTGTTCCTAAAAATGTAATTAATAGAATTTTATTGAATAATGTACTAAAAAACATTCAATCAATACCATCTTGATTGAATATGACAACCCAACACTGAGACCCCTGCATATTTGAAAAAATCCTCATGACTATGGCTAGGATACCTATTTTTTCACATCACCCACATAATACAACTCAACTATATATATTATAGAATAAAAAAAAGATATTAGAATTGATTAAAAAGATGAAGATGTTGGTACTAAATAAGGAAGTGATACCATACACCAAAATGATTTTAATGGCTACTAAAATCGTAAATGAAAATAATACAAATCATTAAATCCTATGAAACTCAAGAATAACTATATCCATCCTTTGGTCATAGGGATGTAACTTCTCCATTTTTTTAGAGATAAGAATCAGACATAGTGTGAAAACAAAAGATAAAATTAATGATAAAAGAATGAGAAAGTGGAAATAATATATATTTGAAATGTATATGATTAAAAAATTAAAATAATCCCATCCTTATTTACAAAAATTTATAACTCCTATGATGGATAGGGATGAAAAAATTTCAAAAAAAATTGGGTTTTCTAATTTACTCTCCAAATAAGAATTATGAATGTAGGATAATTTTAAACCCATTAAATTGTTAAATATTAGAATGTGTTCTTCTACAACGAACATCCTGTTTTACTTTTACATACACCCTATAAATTTATTATCCATTGGCCGCAATTAATATATTTTATGATTCTATTAATAGAGAAAAAATCCATGTCCTTCTAAACTCTTTGAATTCCACTCATCCAGTTTTCCATTAATATATAGACTTGATTATGACTAAATAGATAGTTTACTTGGTTAATTAAATTATTCCTAAATCTATTCTGGAAATTATTTATTATTTACATCCAATTTTCATCATCACATTAGGAGATATTGTCTAATAATTAATATTGATATAAAATAAAAATAGATTTTGAGGTCCAAATTGCATTCTTATTTTCAGCCTCTTATTATTGGATTCATCACTATCTTTATTTACATGAAATTTTGAAGAAAAAAAAACTATAATCCATATAAAACTAATTTAATTAGTTGTATAATTTTATAAAATGTTATCTTTTAAATACTAAAATGAAATAAAATCCATAAAATCTATAATTAAGTCATTTTCAATATTAAATTATTATTTTCTAAAAACCTAAATCTTTATTAATTTCATCCAAAATAAAAAATACTCAGATAAAAATATTGAAAATAATATAACATGTAATAAAATATGATATTCTTTAATACCCCACACATATCCATTAAATTCTAAAGAAATTTTCAATTAATCGAATAAGAATCCGCAAAAAAATTAATAGTTATTAAAAACTCTATGATATTTTATAAAAAATTGATTCCATCATTTCACCATTTATGATAAATAATTATTTTTCATTTTATACTATAACATATACATTTATAGGGCCTAAAAATTACATCCATGGACCAATTATTGTATACTCACATAAAAATTCTTGTCAACCTTAACTCAATATTTGTTCAATATGGTGTTATGCTCATACATTGAAAATTCCAGTGCAAACACAGGCTTGTGAATACTCTAATCTCTCCAAAATTTTACATATGAATAAAATTAAACTATGAGGTCCTTTCTAGGTTATTTTTTTGACTAATTTTGCGTGTGTAAAAAACATAAAATTTTATGGTTGGATTGATGAGGTTGAACTCATAAATATAATTCATAAATAATAATGTGATAACACATTAAATAAATCTCTAAATTATTATTCAAATATTTAAACCGAACACTAATTTTGACATCGACCATGTGTAAAATATAAAACAAATGAATAATTTATTCATAATTATCATATATTTCATTTTTTATTCTCTCCATTTTTTTCTTATTTTCATTATTTTGATTGTGGATGAGATGAAAATTGAATATAGATAATTAATGAAAGCTCATTCCCAATATTCTTAAAGGGTATATGTGTTTGAAATTAGTTTACAAATAATAATTTAATATCATTCCCATATTTGTTTTATTTGTTTTATTTTTTTATGTTATTAGATGATACTAATGTGGTGAAATGAATAATGAATCATCTAAATTCATAAAATTCCAAAAATATTGCAAAAAACCAAAAACACCCCATAATGAGCCTCATTCCATGGGACACACACAAAAGGCCTGACCCCAATAATAAAACAGGAAACATCCGTGAAGTAATATAAATATTGAAGTTAGAGGAGGAAAAATTGAATAATATAGTGGAATAAAGAAATTAAGAAATCCATGTCATATAAGGGCCAAAATTGGATTGTTGTAAAATTTTGTATAATATATAAAACATGTCAATCCCATAAAATGGAAAAATCATGTCGATAAAAGGTCCAAAAATTCATTGTATTGAAATAAAAAATCATATGTTATGGATCATACACACATATGAGTTTTTCTTGAGAAGGTGAGGGTATTATGATGAATATATAAAAAAAATTTATAATACCTAACATGTTAGGAAAACATTTGAGATATAATTTTAGGTTCATGGATTTCAAAAATTGGTCAGACTAAAAAAATACTACAAACAAAAATTAGAAAAAATAAACACATTAAAAATAATTAAAACCATTTTTTTAATAACTAAGAAATCAAACCTAATTTATTATCATGAGTGGAAAATGATAATGAATTATCATTGAAACTTAATTTTTTAAAAAATTGAATATAAAAAAATAAAAATTACAAAGACACAAAAGTAGGTTTAAAATCCCCCCATAATAAAATTTAACCACCATTCATTTTAACTCAATTGATTAATATTAATGGGGCAGAAAATCCATAGAGATAGATAAATACATCTTGGATTTATTTAAAAATTCAGACTTGACACAAATTTCCTATAAGCTTCAGCATTGAACTGAATATAATCTATGAAAAAATTAAATCCAATGAATTTTTTTGAAATAAAAATCAATAAAAATAAACATAAAGCGGAAGAAGGGGGAGATGACTTTTTTTACACCCCCAAGTGGGTACTATATTTTTACAGCTCTTATTTTTGCAGTTGTTTTGGTTTATCCATAATATAATGGATAAAGTTAACATTAACGAATGTACATCCCCATGTTATTTTTTCCAATATCCATAAGTTTATTCTAATAGTTGGAACCCCATAAGAAATCTATAAAATACACAACACCCATTTAATAAGAAGGAGATAACTTTCTTGAATTACGACCTCTTATTTAGTTATTAATTCTAAATCCAATGTTATTTTCTCCGTGATGGTTTAATATTTATCAATTTCTTTACTCTCTATGGATATAATGGTTATGATTATTCATAAATAAAATTGTTGTGGGGATATGTTTTTTATTTAGAATCAATAAAAATTTAATAAAAATAATAATAAAAAAGGAATCCCCACTATAAATTTCAGCTTCATGCTCATTCTCATCGATTAGAGTAACAAGTGAGATATATGATGTGGAGGGAAGCGGAATGTCACATAATTATTTATTGAACTCTATAGGATCTTCTACATATAATGTTTCTGGAAAAAAATTTATTTATTCTTAAAATAGTTTTTTATTATTAAAAAAATATATATTTGATTTCCATGACTATAATTTCAAAAAAAAACACTTTTCTACTGAATTCTTAAATAAATATTAAATTATATTAACCATTATTACTTCTCAATTCCTATAAAAATTATTAAATTATTGATTAACTTTCAAAGCATAAGAAAAAACACCATGAAAATTTACGTTGATAAAATCGTCAAAACAGAAATGATATGTAATGATCTTATATATATTAGTTATTTAAATTTATGATTTGATTTATGAAGACAGTGCGTAATTGTTTTTGGATTCCATGGATATTAATCCACATTGATATGTGGGATTTTTCAAGAATTATTCATAAATGTTTAATTTAACAAGTTATGAATTAGAGGGAATACACACTGTCAATCATACTATATGGATACTTAAACCCACTTTTTCTATATTTTCAATATAATATTAAATGTTAATATTCTAATGAATGACCTTATAAAATTCATGTGATATACAAATTTATAAATATAAATGAAAAATATCAAACACAAATAAAGACATAGATAATTCAGTGATAATAATATGACATTATTAGAAGTTCAAAGTGATGTAATATTTGTTCATTAAAAATATATATCTCATATTAATACTCTATTCATTGATAATGAACTATCATAATAAAAATTTATATTCAAATTACGATTACCCCTTATTAATACCTTTAAATACTATAATATACTATAAAAATTCATATCCTTTTAAATTAATTTAATAATCTTCTACATTAATATACATATAACATAATCCCAAAAGATACTGAGGATATTTGTATTTGGGTTATCAGATAAATTTCACAGTAAATTTAAGCAAGGATACAATTAAAAACTCTTTAACATGCCATTAAATTTGAGTGATATTTTATTACTATTTATGATAAACTAAGGATGTACATAATAAATGGGTGGTTAATAAATAATATTAATGGAATAATCAACACAGAAAATGTTGTAAAGTAGTACATGTGAGTCAAGGGAAATAATATGTTTACATAAAAAGTCGAGACTCATAATCATGAACATTGAATAAGGACATATGATGATAAAATAAATGAATTATAATAATTTGGAAACAATATAAAACATGAAAACAATATCATAATTCAATGATTACTAATTATACATCATAACATAGTGTGATTAGGAAAAATTCAAGTGAATTATAAAAGTTATATCAGGAGATAAAAACATTATCCATTTTTTAGAGGGATATATAATTTTTGGCCCTCCCATCACATTCATGTCATGTACATTGATTTTTGTTTCTCATTGATCAAAAAACATAAGAACATTTTTTTCACTTTTAATAACTTGATTATAGAGTGTGTGTTACATGTCGGTATTTACAAAATCAATGAGGGGTAGTTAAAACATGGTGAAAACTTTTGATTGGAAATGGGGTAAGTTATTCACAACATAATCGTTTTTTATAGAAAATCAAAAAATGATGCCCCCAATATAATGGGTGTACTTAAGGGATAATATAAGTGATTAATGAGACTGAATTGTGGATTCCCATTACATAGGAATAATAAATAAATAAAAAAGAATATAAAAAATTAATTGAATATGAGACAAGAAAAATTAATCATTAAAAATTTTACTTCAAAAGGAATAATACAAATAATATACTTGAGTAAAGAGGAGGAGAAAAATAATATATATCCTTGAGTGGGATATATTTATTGACTGGGTGAATCATTATGAGTTATTTGGATCAAATTATATGGACTATAAAGATATAGGGGGAGATAAAATTCTTCCTTCAATGATTAGTAGTGAATGTGGAAGTGTGGATGGGTGGGTATTTATGGGAAAATGGAATGGAATTCATTATTAATTTGTAACCATTGGTTTTTTACTCTATGTAATAAAATAATCAAAACCAAAAACCAACCCAGGTTTTTTTTGTCGTTTCTAATACTGGAGGGGTGTGAAATATTTAATAAGGTTAAACTAAAATAAATAAAATAATATCATTCATGATTTATATTCAATTCATGTTGATAAATAATTGATTTTAATACAGTAAAATATAATATATGTTTTAGATGATTATTTTTTTGATTCAAAATTTAATCAAATGACATTAAAAACCAATTTTTAATGTAAAAAATGTGGTATTCATAAATTAATGTTATAGAATTTATTATACAACATTTTGGAAATCATGATGTCAAAATATATATTTTATATGTATACTATATTATTGTTTTGCGAGAAAAATTCTCGTTTTATAGAATTTTTAAAAATCATCAATTATAAAATTTTGAATAATTTTTGTAAAAAATATATTTATTTCACCAAAATAACTTCCTAAATATATTAATTTACACTTTAAAATTAAAAAAATCTGTTTGTTAAAAAATAATAGTTTATAAGACACAAAAAACCTACACTTATAAAAAATTTAATCAAGACATCATTAAATCAAATAATTATTTTTATTGGATGTTACTCTGAATGTGAGGACCACTAAGAAGTGGGATGAATCAATAATGATATTTTATGATTTTGGTTCTCATGAAATAAAACCATGTAACGTTGTAGTGATTTTATCTATAAGAGTTTATATAATGACCTCATACTCATATATTGATAATAATGTAATTTAAGTAACAACTGATTTATAGGATTCTCTTCCAGTGTTGGTGACTACATCCATACCATGGAATCTCCCATTGGTCCATCAAAATACACTTTGAAAAAAGTGAATACTACTATGAGAACTCCAATAAATATCCATTTATTTCCCAATAGTAAATTATATTGAGTCTTGTAAGTTATTATTTTTATTATTTTTTAGATCCAAAAATTCATAATGAATAAATTTTCAAACAAAACACAGTTTGAATTTTTTTTCATCTGGTAGGACTCCATCAAGTGCACTCTAACTTCATCCAAAATATTTCCATCATATATTCCTTTTGATACTTGACACATAATTAGTTCAATTTGAAAATAAAATTATGACCCTTTGTGGAACTTTTTTAGATGCCTCTGGTCGATAGATGTCTATCCATTGTAAATGGAAGAAATATTTTGGAATGATCTAATTAAAACATCTATCTAGTTAATCTAAATAGAAACTATGTCGGGTGCATCATCTTTAAAATGAATAATACCTTTGTTGGAAACTCAATTTGTTCAAAAATAATCATCAATTTACCCCTCTTTCTCATGTATTAACATTTTACGTTTGTACAATGGATTCATCCATTTTATATAGGTGTGCCTAAAAGATAAAATTTGGGTACTAAAATGTGTTTTTATAGACAATAAAGAATTAATTTCATTCATCCTACTCAAAAAACAATGGGTGAATCTCAATTCATCTAGAATTTTCATATATCATCATGAAAACTCTAAAGATAACTAATTTATTCAAAAATTAAAAAAAAATATTTTAATAAAATTCATTAAACATTCATAATCATAATGTGTTCTAAAAGATAGAAATGTAGTCCTATTATCGATATTGTTAAGTGCATTAGAAAGGATACGTACTGTTTATGGAACCCCATGTATTAAATGATTATCTAGTTATCATTAGATCATTCATTTATATGATAGAAATTATTAAAAATCCTCTAGAGAACATTGTATTATTCTCCCCATCTACTAAAACATAATTTCATTGACGAAATATTATATCCTTTCACAATATGATTCTCTTATCTTGAACATTCATACCATTTCCATCACATATATTACACTAATGACCTTCACAGTACTCAATATTTAGTAATACTTGATATGGGGATTTGTAAAATACCAATCAATAACATCATAACCCTCTTGCTGGTGACATAGAGTGACTCATACAAGTATATTTATTAATATATCATATTATCCATTTGATGAAATTACTTATTCTATATATGGTAGGAATTTCCATACTATATTGTAAAAATTATACATCTTTGTACCATAAACCAATTTTTCTATATATTTAATGAACATTATTTATACTTACCTAAAAAATCATAGACAAATAAATCTCAATGTGATAGAACATTAGGTGGTGGATTTGTGCTGATTAACATTGTAAAATAGACTCCTCCATTATTTTACAACTTTTATCCTCTTATGTATTTATACATCAATTATTTATATTCGAAACTTTTTATTACATGAATCATTAATATTGTCATGTATTATTTGTACAATATTATCTATAAAAAACATCATCAGCATCTTCCCGGTATACTTTAGAAAATGGCCTTCAAATCTATCTGTTTGATCATTGTTGAAAACATTACCATATCATATGTTTAACTATTTACAGTAACAACACAAGAATTTTTTATCAAACCTTAAATTCTTCCTTTTTCTTCTTAATTCTCATTCACATTCTCCCCCTTTGTACAAATGTGTATAAAAATCATCACCATAGTTGTCATTCATATCTATATCTGGTAACATTCTATATTTCCCTTGGGGTAACATAATACATCTTCAAAAATTGTTTAAGTCTTACAAAATAAACTAGGTTCATGAGTATCATCATTATTTTATGAAATTAAATATCATCAATGAATCATTTGACTTATGTAATGTTTCCTATTCTTGGTAAGAAAACAATATTAAGGTTCTTTATTAACATGTTTTCTTTTGAAAAAAACAAACAAGATATCAAAAAATAACATATTAAAAAACATCCAGTTAGAAAATTAATATACCCTATTTGGATATTTCTTAAGCATTATTTATAAGTTAATATTTTTTTAACTCTCGCCAAACCACATAATTTAACTCACCCAATGTACTAACAACACACTACTAATTTTGGAAACCGTTTTTAAGGAATTTTATCCCTCAATGACATGTTTTTTTTTCAGGATAAGATAAATTCTCCATAAATATTTTCCTCCCACTATTAGGATAATAACATCTTCAAATTAATATTAGAAAAGTGTATAAAGTTTTATGTATTCCTCTCATTTTTCAACATAGTCAAAATAAAAATAGGGGAAAATTATTTTTTATCTTTAAAAATTTGTTAGTTAAGGATAAACATGTATTTTATACATAGTTAAACATGTTATTCCCTCATAATAGATTTATTGAAAACAAAAACCATAACACAATTTGTGGAAATATATTAAAGAATAATATCTCCACCAATAAAAGTATTCTTAATGAAATTATATCTAATACTAAAATAAATTAAAATGGAAGGATGTAAAATATTTTCTGGCAGATCATTGACACTATGATTTTCATAATGGATATTCAATGGTTTCATAAATTTCAAGCTCAAATAATCTAGTTGAACATTTATCCCCAAAAATTTCATACAATAATGGGTGGAAAAGTATATTCTACTTCCTCTTATATATAATGTATCGAAACATTATTTCATTCATTGATATCTTACAAAAAAAAATTATCTGATGAAGAAGGATCCATGAGGTCATGAATCTATATCATTAAAATCTCTAGAACAATCATTATATATTAACCAACAAAATATCATCTCATTACTTATTTTATAGGAAAGACCATAATATTATGTTCTTTTAATATACCTAAGTATTCTCTTGATTTCTAGTATGTTTGAATAATTTATATATATCTAACATGTTTCAAACAATATAACAATACAATAAATATATTTAGTGTATGTACTATGATAATGTGAACATCATATATAATTTTATTAGCTTTTTTGAAAAACTTATTTTATAACATTAACTTTAATAATAATTTGGCCAAAATATATAGTAGTAGAAACAACCTTGTATTTGGGCATGAAAAAATATTATGATAACTCCTTGGAATAATTTTTATTATTAAATATGATGCATATAACATTTTTTGAACTGGTATTTCTAGGGTGAAACTGATCTCTTCAAGCATAGAAATTTCAATGTTCTTATTATTGTCATAGAAAACACTTCGCATTTTGTCCCTATCAACTAAAATACTATATCATCGATTTAAATAGTGAAAATTAAGGAACCAATTATAATATCCTTAACATGAACGTTTTTATAAAATTTGTATTTATAAAATTTAAATTTAATCAGGTTATAGTCATGGTTAGAGTAACACACATTTGGGGAATGTTTCAAAGCATGTGGAGATTTCATTATTTTACACTCCATAGTTCAGTTATTGTCATTTAAGAACCCACTAGGCTTCTCAACATAAAAACCATTATTATATTCTACATCTAACAATGTTTTCCTAACATCTATATGATATAAATTTCATTTATGATAAGTAGCAACTACAAAGAGAATTTGGATATTTTTAATTCTCACAATTGGGGAAAATTTAAAATTCATCACCCTCCACATATAAGTAAGATTTGGAAAAAATTAATTATATTTTTTTAGGTATTTATATATATTTATTGATTATTTTTCAAATAAATTTTTTTTCCAATTACATTATTTAATACTAATCATGGAAGAAAATCTAATTTTGTATTCATCTCAATATAATCCATCTCTTTATTCAACACATTTACTCACTCATTTTGATCAACATCCATTAGAGAATATTGTTCTTCTACATATGAGATAAGTTATTTCTGGCTCTCAAATATGAATTCCGTCAATTTTGAATCTGAGCTTCTTGAGTTTCAATGATGTTTCTACAATCAAACTATTTTTTCATTTTATGTAACTATAGTCATTTTCATCAAACTTTTTTTCCTCATTGAACGACTAATAAGTGTAACATTTTACATAAATTATTACACCAATTTCATCTTTTTAAAGTTTTTATTTTAATTTCATCACAACAAAATTAAAAACATCATATGGTCTTATTCAATATATTTTTTATGGATGCATTATTTTTATAATATTTTACATCAAAGGAGTAATGAAAATTTTATAGATGTTTATTCAAACACTTGTAACTTATTATATTGGATGAACATTCCATAAAAATTCATTATCCTTCCATTTCATAAAATATTATAATATATATATTTTTATCTATATTAACAATGTACTCTCAAAAACCATAATGTATATCACTCTTTGAGTTTTTATCCCACATGTCACAGGGAGTAGTATTTTATTCCACCCACAAAAATCATATCTTTTGAATATTCATATACTTAATAATTTATTCTCTATATTGGAATACATATATTTTTAAATCATCACGAATTCAAATTCCAATTTCTACTAAATGTCTATTTTATCTTTCTTTAAATTCTTTTTTTGGCCAGTGTAGTATTAGAACCCATATCTTTGTTACACATTATTGTATGAATTATTAGAAAAAATTAAACATATTAAAATCTTATAAGATTTCTAATCCTAGTTTATTTCTGATGTTATGTAGATAGAATTAAAAAATCAATAAAAAACAAAATAAAATTATTTAAAACTTCTTTAACATGTCCAAAAATTCAATTGTTCTTATGAAATGTCTTGGAAAAACATGATGATATCCATAATTAAGTTGTTAGATTAAAATCACTGTAAGGGAATTAAATAATAATATCATATTGTAAATTAGTACCTATGATCCAGGATACTTATCAAGGTATGATAAGTTGGAAGAGAATAATAATATTTAATAATGTGGTATGGTTTATCATGATATCATAATAGCAATGTGTTAATGTGGAAACACCATAAAGAGTGTCATCATACACATATATCATGGATAACATACAAGATATCCAAAAATAGTGTTCTTAGGATAACCTCTCATTAACCATACATGTAATCTAATTAGATAAATAAATTTCAAAAGGCATTGGGTGGTTACAAAATTATGATCCCATAAACCACTTTTATATCATGTATATCCGTAACTATGCTACATATATCAAAAAAACATAAGAATATCTATCATTAATTTACCTGAAATATTGAAGTGTTTGGTTTACATATGTTTAAATCCCTAGAAAAAATATATATTAAAATCTATTTGGTTACCCTTGAATTGAAATGGGGATTTTCTATTCACTACAAAAATGTTTGGCATTGAATGTACAAGATAATTTTTGCAGCATAACGGGGGTACTGAATGATTTCTTGGTGGGATTAATGAAAGTGAAATAGGATTATTATTAATTTCAAATCATAATTAAAATAATTTTTATGTTTAAAAACATATCCCAACATAAATAAGCAGAATAAAAAAGGCACAATATAATGACGACGCCTGAATAAATTTGAGAAGGACAATATCCCTTACCTTGAAAGGATGCTTCTAAAAGCATGGGATGATATTATTAAGATATTGGTGGAACATTTGGATGGATAAAGAGATATAAGGGTATATTAAATTCATTTTACAATGATTTTGAGTGAGAGGAATGGTATTTTGTATGGGGTTATTTTGAAAAAAATAAGGGATAATTATTTATTAATTTCCAATCATAGGTTTTGGACTCTATATGATATTTTAATAAAAACCATAGGCCTTACCATAGTTTTTACCCTAATTTATTCCAACGTGCAGGGGTTTAAAAAAATTTATATTTTTACAAAACTAAATCATTAAAATAATATCCTTGGTGATGTTGAAGTGAGTCATGTTTATAAGGAATTGATTTTAAAACCATTAAATATAATATAGGTTTTAAACGATTCATTAGGGACTTGTAAAATATATCATATAACCTAAAAATACATTATTTAAATGTGTAAAAATTTATTTTTTCTTAGATAACTCTTATGGGACATATTACATAACATTTCGGTCATTGTGACATCATAGTACATATTGTATATTTACACCGTATATATTTTTAATCCCTAAATTTGACTGTCTTGAATTGTTTTAAAAAAATCTCCATTTTATAATTTGGACATAATAATATCAATAATAATATTTTTTATCAAAAATAATAATTAAATATGATAATTTATACTTTTAATTAAAAAAATCTTTTTTTTGAAATATGGGGGTTTTAAACCAAATTCTTATAACTATCATTAAAATTATATTTCAACTTCATAAATTATATAATAATTTAAATTTAAATAATAACTATTTATTAGGAAAATTTAATTAAAATAACATTTTTTCTAAGAAAATCGTGAATTTATAAAAAATAGTGTCTTGATAGAAACTATATATTTACCAAAAATAAAATGTGTGCTTTATCACATCAAAAATATAAATTTTTTCAAACTCATTTTTAATCATTTAAAACATAATAATAAAAAATAATACATATAAAAATTATTTTATTAAATTAAAATATAAAATTACATACAAATATGGTGAAGATACATGGTCCCTAATTACACTAGCATATGATCTATGGGTAAAGTATGTGAGGGTGTGATTTTATTGGGTTTATTCGACCAACATGGTTTTGGATGTAAACTCAACAAGAATAAACTTATCTCGTAAATAGTTTCACTCATTCTATAGTATTTGAATCTCGAATTCTTTTTGGTCATGGGAAAATTACAATGATTATATCTCCCTCAGAAGCTCTAATATATGCGATTCATAGGATATGATCCCACTGGTTGAAGACGTCACTTATTCCGTCTATGTCGATCAGACATTATCATTACCCATTATATATAATTCTCATTTGATCATTATTCAACACCTATAATTTCATTGGTTATGATTCTTTAAAATTGTTTAAATATGGAATGATATAACAAATGATATTCCATAATAACCAAAGTAGTGTATTTGTTTTCAATATGTACATTACTAAATAATGAATTTATTCATTCAAGGAAGGAATCATAGTTATAAAATTTTGGTTTATTGCATTTATCCCCTATATAAATAACTCTATTTATATTTTGTTTCATAAAATAGAATAGATGACAGTACATTTGTTACATAATCTCTTCTGATTCCCATGTTTCTTCTTTAATATTCATGTTCCATCATTACACTTTGACCATTAATTATTCATATTTTGTTTAAATTTTCCACTATGATCTATGATTTTCAGTGGATTCTTCTCATTTGGAAGATAATTATCCAATTGTGATTCCTTTGGATTGATTTTATGTGAGGGATATTATATGTACATGTTCAAGAGGGAAATTTGGAACATATAATGATCTTCGGATATGTTTAAAAGGAGTTCTAGTTGATAAGATACAGATCTAATGTGTTGATGGATCATAAAGGGGATTATATAACATGTAATAATCTCCCCCATCATCCCAAAACTCATGAATATCATCCATGGTGATATATGAAGGAAAAATTTATCTCTGATCACAAAATCATGGTCCCATTTATAAATCAACGTAATTATTTTCTATATACTTCCTATGGATTTTGTATTTTGTGGAATGTTTTGAACATTCTTTTTCATATCTTAGATAAGACCAGGTCTCATAGTATTCCCCTCTCTAACATCATCACATCATGTTAGAGTTCGATAACTCATCCCATATAAAGCCTCATAAGGTTTCTTCTGAATTCTAGAATGGAAATTGTTTTCATATGAAAAATCTACTATGGGAAGGTGATGATCCAAACATCCTAGGAATTCCACAAAACATGATCCCATAATATCCTCTTGATTTTGAATGGTTCTATAGAACAAACCAATCGTATAAGGGTGATATGAAATGTGGAATCTAATATTTGTATCCAAAACTAATTCTAGGATTTTTTAGAACCACAAGGTTAACCTCATATCTCAATCAAATGCAATAATGATTACATATCCATATAGTCTTACCACTTCCCTTTTGTATATATTATAGAGTTGGTTGAGAGATAAATCATCCATTATAATAATTAAATGTTCAATATTACTTATAAGGTCTAATATCACATAGATAGAATTATTTCCATTTTGTGTATTGGGAATTCCGATACTGAAATAGAAAGTAATGTTTTCGTATTCCCATAATGGTATGGAAAATGGTTGCCTCCTAACCTAAGACAATTGTTTTTCTTCCTTGACATTTTGGCATCCCAAGATTCATGAAACAAACTCTATAATATTATTCTTTATGTTATATCTATATAAATATTACATCAAATATCTTCATGTCATTGTGCTACCAATTTGTAATGAGAATGATGATCTATTCACATTATCCAAGATTTTCATCCTCATTTAAAAATTCAATGGTACACATATCTAGGTTCCAATCCTTATAAATCGAAATTGAATAAAGTTGAACTCAAGAGTTATTTATACCTTCTTTTGTACTAACACATTATCTTTATAAGACTCCCCATTAATATCTATATTAAAAGGTTGAGGAGTTATTTGAGAAAGGTAAGAATAAAATTATTTTATTATTCTAATTTTCATCATTTTGTCTAATAACATTGTATCCCTCATAATCTGCATCATATATATAGTTTTATGACCCTTTCTACATAGAGAATATTTCACATTGTTTACTTTCCTATGATTATAATAGATTAAATAATCATAATTATTCAGCAGCACTAACCAAATTCATTGGTTCATATTGAAATCATTTTTTATGAATATATAATTGAGGAACTCATGGTTTGTATATATGTCACACTTCTCCACTTATAGATAATTTCTCCATATCATCAATGTTATGATCACTAAAACAAATTTAATAAAATGAATTGGATGGATTTACTCATGGATTTTTAATTTTTTGGTGGTATTAGCTATCACATTTTCATATTTCATTAGTTCACATTATAAAAGCTTTTGAGATGCATCATTGTAGGTCAAAAATACTTATCTATTGGTTGTTAATGGGAGAATACGTATAGTGATAATCCTCTTCTTATACACTTCCAAAATTTCTTCATTGTCATCAATATATACTAATTTTAATCCCTTTATTAACTAGGTTAGTTAGTTAGATCGAAAATCATGAGATTTTTTGAAAACAATGATGACAGTACACATATAATCATTATAAACTATGAATTTTCATCAAATATATTTTTCTAAGATGTTGGTTGATTTACCCTATTTTTAGGGATCCACATATATCACTTTTTTAGAGATAAAATTCCTAAAATAATGTTACATTATCCTACCACAACTCACATTTAATTTACTTTTCATTTCATTTTTCCTTCTCCATGGTCTATAGTAATGTATTTAAGTGGCCCTCATGATCCTCCTTTATTTTTAACTTTATAATAATATCATCTATCAAGACTATCATAATTTTTTGAGGTAATAAAAAGAAATCTATTTAATAATTTAATGAATATTTATGGAATATTTTCTAGACCAAATGGAATCACTTTGAACATGAAGTTCTCATAGCTTATATGAAATGAAATTTTGGGTATATAATACTATATCTCCTTTACATGATAATATCTAAAAACAATATACACTTTATGGAAGTACTGTGATGCAAAAGACTAATCGAAAAATCATAAATCTAGGTAAGAGGAAGATTTTTCATTACCAAGATCTTATTAAGGTCGTGATAATTAAGCCAGAGGAAACCAACTACATCTCAAATAGGATCAGTGCAACCCATTTAAACGCATTTGGGAATATGAATATTTTTTTCATTCTACTATAGTCTCTTCTTTAGATCCTCATTTTCAACAGTGGAAATTCTATATAGAGTCTTTCACATTGGAAATTATCTAGGTATGGTCTCATTTTAGGTCCAATATACTCCTTGGGAAATACATTAGGGAATTGCCTTATAGTGGGACTTTCATAGTGGATGAATTTTTTATTAGCCTTAATAAATTTATCAAGATATGCTTTCTAATAGAGAAATAATATATATGATTATGATAAGGGTACCAAAGAAGATTTATCCACCTCATCAAAAATGTATATAACAAAATGGTGGTTTGTGATTTGGAGATTGATTTTCTTCTCTAAGTTATTTTTGTTTCCTCTATAAACGTACTTCCAATAAATTTCTAGAATAACATTGAACCCTATTAAAGGGATTATCACACGGGTTTGTATAAAATTATTCCAACAAAAATGTTTTGGGGATGATTTATAATCTTTGGATGAAGTAATTGATCCATTTTTTTCATCACATATAACTCATATTCAATGTGTTGATGTGGTTTTTAAATAGTTTAACTAAACATATGTGATATGAAAGCAAGTGTAAAACTACAATAATATAGTATAATCATTATCCATGAATGAATAACTTGAATACCGAAAACTATTTCATCGGTAACCACTAATGGTGGGATGTAATATGATCATCCTTTATCTTGATGGCATGAATGTAATTTCCATAATTTATTTTCGGTATATCTTCACTTTTGGAATTCATTCACAAAGTTTCCATTTTCCTTGTAGTTAAAAAATTAGATGACAAGCGGAGGGTTGAATTGATAATTCCTTTCATCCCGCATGTTGGTGGGTTTCTGACATTGGTAATCACTATATAAGGTACCCTTCTTACCATGAGTAAAGAATTTTCTGGTGTCCTTATTCAATTATAGATATTATTCTTCCCACACTTTTGACTGGATATGTGATGGAATTTTATTCCACCATGATTTTTATCCATCATACCACCATGAATAAAATCAATTCTCTACTTCATATCTCTAGAACTGTGAGACCATTAAGATTCACTGATATAAATTTTTTACTTTACGGCACATCATACAATTTCTAAAAAGCTATCAAAGTCACAGAGGGGTAATTCAATTCATATAAACTAATTTACCTTGTTGAAAAAGTGATTAACATTAATTTTTGGAATAATAAAAAATAATAAGGTATATCATGTACGTCTAATGATGTATTACACATACTCCATGAGGCATTATTCATCATTTTGAATGATTCTAATTAATTCTCTCTCTATATTCAATCATAGAGTTTGAGAAAAATATTTTAAAAATACATTTTATGGAACTCCTTCAACTCCATCACTTTATCATCCTTCTATGGAATTTTAGTTATAAATAACATGCACTATGGATTAGTTTTTCATCCAATAAGATAAATAAAAATCATGAAATATTATTTTTTAGAGCATTGAAGGATAGAGAGGATAATTTTAGTAGAGATAATCTATTGTTCCAGGAATAAAGGATTAGAAGATCCATTAGATGTTAGAAGAATTTTTCACATAAGGGTATCAATCAAAAATATATATATTTTTGGGGGATTCATATATGCCTTATGGTTCTTGTTTCTATTCAAAACAAGGTTATTTGATAAATTATTATCATTTTGTTTTTCATTTATTCTCCTATCAGTCTGGGAATATCATTTGGGAAGTCATAACATCACCCATCACATTCTTTTCGGATTAAGTTCTTTATATTTCGAGTTTTTGACTAAAATTAAGTAATACTATGGATGATTATTTTTAAACAATTAAACACATAAATCCAAAAAAAATGATCATTAAAGTTATCCATCATAAATTTCATATATTCTTAAACCTGAGAAATTAATTTTTTTTCAGTCTATGATTTTCTATGATATATTTTGATAATAAAATTTTGTGGACATATTTTTCCCCTAATAATTGTAAAAGTAGTGATTGGGAATCTACCTAATAATATCACCCATGTTTGTTAAACCTAATGTGTACAAAGGCCAATTATTTAGTACTAGGTGATGATCGATTCTAGCTCTATATGACCATTTTATGGTTATTACCCCTAGGTATAAATGTTCCAGAACCACATCCACTAATAGTATATATACATTGTTATATTTTCATGAAACCACTCACTCTATACTTTACCAAAGTTAGGTATGATATACCATTTTTTGTACTATCCCAAAATTTTTAACAATGTTTTATAATATCGATCCCAAAAAATAAATATACTTTCCTCTGATACCAACTTTGAAAATGTATATCATTAATAAATATTATTTCGTCATTTATGACATAAAGGTATAGATATTAAAATCAAAGAAGATCATGAATCCTAGTTTGTTTAGTAAATTTATTTTTACAATAACAACGTTCAAAAAAATATACAACAAAATTATTAGAAACATCCTTAACATGGTCCTAAAATTCCCTAATTCATCTAAAAATTCATATAATAACATTGGGGCATATATAAGAAATGGGTGAGATATAAATCCCAGAAATTAATAAAAAATAATAGAATTAGGTAAAGAAATAAACGTGATACAAGGTTCACGTAAAGGTATCATAAAAGGGTTTAGAATATTAATCCTAAACCATGAGTCATGGTATATCATGAAAGCATAAAGGAAACATGGGAATGATGAAACAACATAAAACATGAAATTAAAAACATGAGTCAATGATAACCACCACAAAATAAAAAAATAGTTTTCTTATGATTTCCTCTATTTCACTAAACATGGAATATCATGAGATAAAAATATTACCCAATTCATTAAAGGGATTTATAATCTTACACCCACTCATCACATTCATATCATGTATAACCATAAGTACTCTACATTAATTGTAAAGCATAAAAATTTATTTAATCAATTTTAATCCCATTTTTAGGGATTCAATGTTTCATTCCATTAAATATCTAATATATTAATGATATGTAAAAGTAATTGGATACACCATAGAATATATGTAGATGAATTTTTTAAACTCAAATGTTTGGCATCATAGATTTCATGAATGTTTTGGCATCATAACGATAAAAATTAATGATTCGTGGGAGGGATTAATGAGAAAGAATTTGGTATCTCATCACTTGAAAATAATCGAGGTATTTATATGGATGTGTGAAAATATATCCCAACATGAATATTTTGAGGAAAAAAATTCATAATATAATGGGGGTGATTGAATAAAGGGAAGGAGAGTCTCCCTTACCTTGGAATGTTACATCTAAAACCATGGTAGGATCCTCTTATGAACCAAGGGGATACTGGGTAGGAATAATGATATGTAAGTTTCTATTAAATTCCTGATACAAGTGTTTTGAGTGAGGAGTAATGGGAGTTTCGGTGGATTTATACCGTGAAAGAGAGGTGAATTATTTTTTTAATTTTGAAACATTGGTTTCATAATGTATATGATAATGTAATAAATACCAGAATTTATCCCAAGTTTTTTCCACAATTACTTGCAACGTATAGTGGTTTTAATTATTTTATAATTTTAATATCTTAACTCATTAAAATAATACCCTTTATAATGCATGTGTGAGTCTTATTTAATATGAATTTATTTTAAAACCTTAAAATATAACATAAGATTTAGGGGATTAATTAAAGGTTTATAATATTAATAAAATAAACTCAAAAGAACATTTTTATATTTTATATATGTATTTGGTCTTGAATACCTTTGATGAAATATATTACAACACATTTTTGTAATTTTGATTCCATTATACCTATAATATTTCATTTTTACCAAAGAATTATACTATAATAGAAAAATATTTCATACCCAACATTGTAGAATTTTGATGTAATAATTTAAAAAAATAATATTTATTGTCACAATAATTCTCTAAATATGACAATTTATACATTATAATCATTAATATAGATTTTGTGATAAATTTAGGTTTATTTATAATAATAGTTTTCTCACCCTTATACAAATTATATTTTACCTTTTTAACAAAATATTATCATTTATATTTAAATGAATTTTATTTAATAATATTATTTTGTTATAATTATAATTATTTAAAATATTCATGAATTCATCATAAATTACTAACTTTATCAACACTATATAATTATCAAAAATAATATTTATGTTCCATCATATCAATATTTTTTTTTCTCAAAATCATTATTTAATCATTTATGAAGTACTAATAAAACTAAATAAATGTAATAATTATTTAATTGAAATAAAATATAAAAATTAATATTGTTATGGTCTAGATACATAGCCCCTTATTACACTAGTTGATACCCTAAGGGTAAGGTGTTTGAGTGTGATATTTTCTGTGGGTGGTTCATCAAACATGGTTTGGGACATTGTCTCGGTGAGCTTGTACATCTCTAAAATATGGATTTTATTATTCATTATGAATTGGATATAGGGTTAGTATTGGTCTAGGGAAAATGCCAAGGATTATATCTCCCTAAACATCTCTCATAGATGGGCCTCAAAGTGTATGATCCTACTAGTCGAGGCCATCGCTTCATTCATCTATGTCAATTAGAATATATCATAACCATTTATATATAATACTCATAATATCACTATTCAACAACTATATGATCAAAAATTTAAATTGCCTCATTTTTTAAACTAATTGGATATACTATATAATAATCCAAAATGACCAAATTAGTTCATGTTTTTTCTATATCTAGATTACTTAATAATTCATTATTTATTCAATGAAATAATTTTATTTATAAAATCTAAATTATATATATATATATATGGATCATAGAAATTGGTTTTGATTTCATTTTCCTTAGATAAGACACAAAATAGTTTCATTTTTAATCCATTCTATTTTTAGTTATCATATTCCCTATATAAACACTTATCTTTCTCTCAACATCCCTTAAAAATCACATAAACCACGCAATAGGCAATAACTTATGTTACATTAAAATTATTCATTTTCATCCAAGTGATGTTATGAATTAAATTATTAACTCTAAAAATCCCCATTTTTTGATTGATGTCTCATTGTCCCACAAAGGTCAAAGTGTAAGAGTTCAATGATTTTATATATCATATGTCTTCCACTAACCAACCTTCCATTAAAGAATGTTTTATAAAAAATTTCATCATTCCTTTTGTAGTTTCTTTATTTTTCTTATTGAATCTACCATATAATATTTTATGATAGATTTTTGGAAAAGATTCCCTTGTCATCACCACAATAGATTATTTTCATTCATATAAATTATGTAACAAGAGATTCAATGGTATTCAATATGGAATAGATTACCAAAATTGTACTCTCCATTAGAAAAAAAATTCTCCATATCTCAATCAATAGATGATTCATGAATAATTTTTAAATTAAATACATTACCAATATCAAAAAATAGATAACATCTATTATGTTAGGTTTCAGTCCATCAACATTTTGAATTACTAGGACTCCTGTTTCGGAACTTCAATATCAGCAGTTTTTAATCCTTTAATTTTCAAACATCAATAATTTTATAAAGTAATTTCTCCATTATTATTTTCTTAAAAAATATTCAATATATTTAATTCACCCATAATTTTTGAGGAACCACCACTATCCCGAATCCATGGTATATTTTTTCTATCTTTTAGATAATTCCAAACATCAAATGTTTTATTTTGAATATTATTCTTTCCAAATTCTTTTTTTTATTACATAAGAAACATGTCCTATATGTTTTTTAGGAAAACTATGGCATAATGAACTACTTGGTCAAACCATCCAACAACATTCTCTAAGTAAAAAAATTTGATTCTATTTTGAAAACTCTCTACCCACTTATGACTTGTCATTTATTTCTTCCTAAAACATCACAATGTTACTTTCATTTCATCCACTATTTCTATCACTTGATTCATTCCTACCAACATGTAGTGAAATTTTTTGTCAATAATTCTAATACTATTACCAATATATATATCACAAAATAAATAATATCTATAAGAACTCAATCTTTGATAGGAAATGTTTTCACTGGTGATGATTTTTTTAGGATTAATGTATCATTCATTATCAAATTATCCATGACATGGGAAATCCTTCTTATATAAGATATTTTAAAATTTTGTTATTGGGATTTTATAATCAAATATTTTCTCAACTACATATTATAATTGTTTTTAATTAATAATGAATGGATGGAAAAATCATTTTAAAATTTTATATTTCTTTGGTGAAGATATAACTTGATTATTGTGATGAGTTCATTTATTTTCTTGAGATGTTTCCGATTTATCTCTAAATATTTTTTTTAAATATCAATCATCTTAAATTTTGTATTTTAAACCTCTTGGAATGTAGAATTAGTTTAAAAAAATACTAACATCTTTAGTAGTGAGTTTTTTCTAATATATTCAATCATAATTCATTATTCAAAAACATTCAACTTATGGTTCTTAATTAATTCAATGTAAAAAAATTTACTTTTTAAGAAATTCTTCCTTTCCATCATTAGTCTTCTCACATACTTTCTTCATCATTCGAATATCTTTAAATAATGTTATGTTTTTATAATTATATTCAACAAGTTCAAATATCTACATATATGTTGTATAGGTTACTTCACAATATTCTTCTTCATTGTTATATGTATCTTTCACTATTCAATATTATCAAATATTTTTATATTCTTATCCATATGTTCCTCTTAAAATAAAATATATTTAGTAGATTCATAATAAAATTTCATATTGTACCTAATTATTTTTATTATACTGAACTTTTTAGTTTTGTGGACTCGTTATCCTTCATTGAAGTTTTCTACAACTTCTTCCATCGTTTTTTTCTTCAGATTCAACATCATATTCTATAAATTTATTCATTGAAACATTCTTGAAGAAATTTCCTATTTTTTCTGACTCAAAAAAAATTATTTAGTGTTTTCCATTTTAATTTACTATTCCTTGTAGGTAATTTTTAAATATAATATAAATAATTTTCATATTAATTTTAAATTAATTTTCCATACCTTCTGAATCACTAATTTCTGATATCTCACTGTCATATTTTTTTCATCTCGTGTTTCTTCATAGCCTTAAAGTCTATATCTTTCTTAAAACATCTTTCTGAATGCCAGATCCTTTCTCATCTAATAAGAAACCAAAAAGTTATTGAATTCATTTGTAGAAAAATATTCATTATCCTTAAAGATGAATATTTTATGTTCAAACCTATCTTGATATTTTCTCATTGGGTTCTCAACATTGTTAGAATATTCTAAGACATATCTACAATCACATATATTGATGAAAATTTAATTAAATTATGTAAGGATATCATTAATATACTCTTATTCTATCATTATTATATCTTTGAACTCGATTATCCATATTTGAGGTCATTATTCCTTTAGTTTTGTGTTTCTTAGGATAATGTTTTTGATTTTATCTCATCTTTCCTTTCCTTTATTAAGACCCGATCACATTTATAAAATAATTTTATAAAAATAATTTAATAATTTAATTAATATATTTCCATTTACATAAATATTTACTTTGTTAGTAAAATTCATAGGAGTATTATTCTGATTGGGTGCGAAAAAAATTTAGATGCATCAATTACATCTAAGACAAGATATAGAAAATAGGAAAATATTTTATTTTTATATTCAGGAAAATTAGATCAATCAATGTTAACAATACATATTCTATTCACTGAGATGAGAAAATAAATGATAAGTATATTTGAGGAGGGATATTTTTCTCTATTACTAATTGTATTTCTGAGGAATGTGGTAACCATTGTGAATGGGGTTTAATAATTGGTGATATTTAATGATATATTTTCTCTTGAAATCAATCCCTATATGTTTTAGGAGTTACTATCCTTATCATTTTAATATAACATCTTCAAATGTATGCAATTATTGGAATCAAAAAAGGCCCCATAAATTTATAAGGTTCACCCCCATTTTAGAGACTATATCATCTCCATAGATACTCTCATCCATCCATGAAATTAGACAATGATAGAATTTTAATACAACTGATAAAACAATTTTCAATTGCCTTATATATAACAATAATAAATTATAATGAATATTATAAATTATAAAATTTTCTTATGTTTCAGAGATAACCTACGACAAAAAATAAATATTCTTACAAAATGTGGTATGGAAAATTCTCTATCTTGTAAATTATATCATGTAAAAATATATCCATATTTATCAACCTTTCTCCAAGAAAACATAAATTGGTTCGCCTCAAGATAATTTGATATTGGCTGTTTTTCTATCTTATGAGTAACATACAATACCTAATTCTGATTCACATTATGATACCTAAAATGTATAGAACACTTTTTATTTTATCTATGATAGATAAATATCCAATGGATATAATCAAAACCTCTTTCAGATGAGTCTTACAATAAACTTATTTGGGTGAATCTTCATAAAACTAAAATGTACTTTAGTTGGAAATTAAATCTATTTAAAAATCATAATAACATCAACTCTCTCTTGGGTAAAAATGAAAAATTACAGTTTTTATTGTTGAAGGACCAATTTATATTGGGGCATTTCCCATTAAAATGAGATAACTAAAATTTGTTTTCCACTCAATAAAAACTAAAATTTTAGTATTCCTACTCGAACAAACATAACTAGATTATTCTCAATCCTTATTTAATAATATATATTCTCAATGAAAACTACAATGACAACCACATTAATTTAACTTTCAAAACACAGCATTAAGATACATATTCAAACATCCATAATATTGGCGGGATAGATAATATTGAATATCCATATTAATACCATCATTTTCATGGGATTTAAACAATTTATATAAATATGAATATAAATATGTATGTTAAATATTTATATGATGGTCTTCAGAACATTCCCACTTCTTATATACATTACAATGAATCATCTACTATGAATTATACTATAATCCATATATGATGAAACTCATATTGACCATGGGATCTCCAGGTCTTTTATCTATTCGATACACATTATATAAACTCTATGACTTATAGCTAGACCAATCCGTTACTAATGGAATTACTAACACTCTATATTGACTAATTTATCATCTTGTGATATGTTACATTTTTTCTGATATCATCATAACCCACTAGCGGGAAAATTAGTGAGACTCATCCTAGAGACATATTTGACCATTTTCTATATGTATTTGATGACCCTCCTTCTTCTATGACAGGTAAAACATTGTACGATATCTGGTAAACATTAAAAATACATATTTGATCTAAAAATCCATCATCCCATCTGATGAAATTTCCTTATATGGCCATGAAAAAAACACTAAAAATGAATCTTGATATGGTGGAATTCATCTAATGGATGCATAATGATATACTTCATACAACAACATGCTCCATTATTTTAATACTAGAATATTCATACATCTTGAAACATTAAAAATAAATCAATCAAAGTTTCTATTATTTTAATCATTACATTTGTAACATAAACTCTATATAATAGTTAATGTATGTAAACTTTATCTTCCCCAGTCTGGTAAACATGATCTGTTTTCTTTAACACCTCTCTATCTAAATACTATTGAACAATTCACCACATCATATGTTTATATTTATATAGTTCACATAAAAACATTTTATATAAAATTGTGGCTTATTTCTCTTTATACTTTTTTCACAATGTAATTATCCACCTTTTTAAAAATGTTTTCAAATTCAGTATCACAGAATTCTTATTACTATTTTTAGATTAATAATTATTTAATTCATATGAACTAATCTAGGATCCTGAGTATCGTTATATTGTTATAAAAATAAATATCAAAAAATCATCATCAGAATTGATAAAACATCATTATTCAAGGTTTGAAAAAAATTCTTAAACATATTCAGTAACTCAGTTTTAACAAAACATAAAACACTCACAAATAAGATGTTCATAAAAAAAATTAAAAATTCTCATTACATTACAAAAGATATTAAATATTTAAATAAATATAATTTAATAATATTATTTTTTGAAAATAAAAATGATTTATAAAAATATTAATTTCTCAAAAAGCGTATTTTAATTCAATTTATATATATTTATGAGATACATTTTTTTCCTTTGTATGAAAATAAGATTTTTATCAAAATCATTATATAACATTATATAAATATAAAGTAATAATTAAAAAGAGTCTAAATAATAAATATTTTATAAAAAAACAAATGTAAATAATTTATACTAATCAATTCTGTTTATATACCCCCAATTTTACTTGTCCATTCTCTAAGTGTATGGCATGTGATGATTATATATTCATATCGTGGTTTGGAAAACTTGGTTTGGGTGGTTATCTATATAATTTTCAAATTCTCCTTTTATTAGTTTATCATTACTCTACGTTGTTGAATATTTTTTTGGGCTTACTCATGGTAAAATCCTGGTGATACAGACTCCCACTAATGCACTATAACGGGATTTGTTAGTTACAATCCAACATGTCAACACCATTACTTATTTCATTTAGTTTAAGCTAGATTTTATCTTAACCGTTAATATATATTTTTCTTTATCGTTCCCCTTAGAGAGAATATATTAACAATATATATAATTTTTAATTTTATTTTATGAAAAACAAGAAAATTATAGATATATTTTATAAATATTAGAAAAAATATATATGAAATATAGTTCATGTGTTTTCTATAACCATTTTACTTAATATAGATTTTATTCATGCATTACTGATTTTAGTTTATAAAATTTAAGGGTAATTATTAATTCCCGTAATTATAAATTTCAATCTCACAATTTTATTTCATAAAATAAAATAGATTGGGGTATATCTATTTGAACACCTCGTCTCGTCCCCATGTTTCCTCATCAATATTCATGTTCTATGAAAATACATTGGTGGGTTTTCTTATTTCATATAAATTTTTATATATAATTAAATATTTTCACTAGTTTATCCTCATATGAATGATCATTCTATAAAGGTACACCCTCAAGATTTAGTACATTTGGGGGTTCTTGTAAGGATACATGAAACATGTCATGTAATTGGGGTAGGAATGATGAGAGTAATAGTTAATTGGAAAAATATATAATGTAATGAAGGATCCTAAATGAGTCAATGTATCTAGAAATAATTACTCCCCTCTTCCCAGGCTTAATTAATTTGATCAACAGTGGTATATAAATTAACACCATGTCTCCAACAAAAAAACTATGTCTCATTACTGATTTTAGGAATATATTTTCAATATTATTTGAAATAATTTTATATGATTTAAAGCAGTTTAAACATTTTATGTTATCTATTATATATTATTAGTGCTCATTATTTTTCATTAACCATATTAATTCATGTATGTTGGAATCTGACACCTATTCCCATAAATATTCTTATATGGAGTCATTTGAATGCCATAATGGAAACAATTTCTATATGACACAACCTGTAAGGGATGTTATTGATTCCAATATACTTGGAAATACATTAAACATAATCTTGATGTATCCTCTATAGTATAAATAGTTCTCCTTGACAGGCCATATTCATGAGGGTGATATGATGTGTTAAAACACTGCCCAATATCATACACATGCTAAAGGATTCTATAAAAATATTGTGGTTAACCTCAGATATAGGTCAGTCACAATAGAGATTTGTACTACAAGAATTATTACAACTTATTTTATTCATATGATGATGCATTGTTAAATAGGGGGATATTTATTTATTGAATGAACTGATCTTACATTTCATGTTTGTTAACAACCACACAAATGGTAAAACTACCTTAGTTTTTCTAGGATTCTTATGATGAAATACATGGTTATGTTTTCCAATTTCAATTATTGTTTGGTAAATGGTAGAATTATTCATTTATAATTATTTTTATCATCCTTTAGTTTCTGGAATACCATGAATCAAGATAATAATTTTGTAATCTTCTTCTTCGTGTTATCACTTGAGAATTTTTTATTCACATCACTTTAAATATTAATATTTCCTTGACAAGTAGAGATATATAAGAAACGTGTATCATCAAGAATTACTCTCCTTAGTTATGGTTTTTATGGAAAATATATATAGGTTAAAAATTATATAAATTCATCATTATCAAAGATCAACTTTGGGATATTCACTATATTTCTTTATTGATTGATATACTATAGTTGGGCCTCCTTGATCATCTCAATGATGGATTCTAAACATATTATTCATTAAATTTATGATAAAATTAATTTATTTGTTTCTATTTCTATCCATTTCAAGCCTAGTAATATAGAATCCATTTAAATCATCATCATAGATTTGGTTTGGGATCTATTAATCTCAAACCATATTACACTTTATTGATGTTCCCAATATTGTAATGGATTTAACAGTCATAATCCTTTTCTCGGATATAACCACCTTTGTCACACAAATTGATCTACATTTGTGTGAATATATGGGAGGATTTTACAATACATATATATGTCACACTTATCAACTTATAAATAAATTCATCAAATATTCGATGTGAAGGTCATTATATCCTGTTCTACGCCATGAATCCAGTAGTTCTATTAATTGTTCATTAATTGGTGGGAGGAATAGGAAATATAATTTCCATTTTTCTAGCATACAAAATTGAAGAACTTTTTTGATGTATTATTGTACATCAAAAAATCATTCCCCAATATTAGGTAATTAATGAAAATATGGAGGGATTAACACCTTATTTACAACATCAAATATCTCTTCACACTAATTATTACATACACACTATCCTACCATTTGATTTACCTTGGTAAGGGTGTTTGATAATCCTGAGACATTTCTACAAAAATAATGTTGGTACACAACTATTAAATGGAAACAATGGATATCCATCCTAAATGTAATTCTATGTTATCCTTCAATTACATATTTATTTAAATGGTCAATAGATATATATCTTCATGATGCTAATATTCCCTTGGATTGTTACTTTATCTATAAAAAACATGAATTTACTATATTTATCATATTAATTTTTCTTCCACACGATCTTTAGTACAACATTCATATACGAATAATGTACCTCCTTTCTTTTAGGGTAGATAAGAATATCATATACATAAATAATTCCAAAAAAAATTAGTTAATCCATATATCCTTTATTCAATAAGTCTACAAAGATGGATAGAGAATTAGTTTGTCCTGATGGAACCACTATGATTACTTGGTTCATATACCTTGTAAGAAAATTTGACCTACTGATACCCTCCTTATTAACCATTACATGATAATATCCTGAACAAAGATTCTCCATAGAGAAGTACTAGGAACTAAGTTGTGGATTAAATGATTCAAATATATTTGGTAATGGTTACTTTTTCTATATTGAGATACTTTTTTCATGAGATAATTAATGTAGTGTCATATTTAACAATCCTTACACTTGATGAAATGGACCAATAAACCCCATACTAAATCGATTTAATTTATATTCAATTTATCTATATTATTTTCTTGTTACATCATAATCTCTTCATGTATAAGAATGTAAATTCATTATAGTATCTCATATATTAGAAAATCACCAAATGTATGTTTTATTGAGAACTAAACAACTTCGATAGGTGGAACAATATGAAATTCTATTTGGAACATATCAAAAAATTATCCTATAATGGTAATTGCATCAAGTATGATATTTTTCATAGTCTAAAATATTTGATCTATATATTATTTATCATATTTACATAATATCCATTCTTGTGGAAAATATTCAAATAGAGATCAATACAATTCTTCAAACATGTATAGAATCTCAGGGTGATTCGTGATATAGAGGTTGATTAAATTCACATGATATTAATGATGGATTCATATAAGGAAAGAAAATACCGACATAGATTATTGTTTGATTATACCAAATGTTGTTTCATATGGATTTATGTTACATTAATCCTGAAAAATTTATTTGGAGAAGCTATATAATTTGAATTCAATAATTTCCCCAATGGATGTTTTCACGGAAAACTCTAGTTCAATTTTTTGAGGTGGGTTTGGAAAGTTATAATAATATTGTGTGATTTGAAAGAATGTGAAGAAATAGAAATAAAAATTTTAGTTTTCATGAATGAATAAGTAGAATACCAATCAAAACATTGTTCTCAAGATCAATCTCAACAATTTTGATGGAATATTCTAATGCACACTCTCAAGGCCTTAGAAGTTGTTTTTTCCTATTATCTTTATAAACCATTGTTTTAGTGCATTGGTTTCTGTTATTTCCATATTCATTGTTATTGAATCATTAGGGAATATGTTGGTAGATTAATTGATAATTCCATTCATCCATCATATTTTTCGGTTTCTCCCATCAACATTTTTCTCATTTTCCCCTACTTATGACAGAAATATCATTTTATAGCCCCCTTTAAGATATTTCAAGGATAGTTCTTCATAAAATTTTTACATGCAGGATGTTATAATTTCCTTCAACCATTATATTTTTATATCACCCACGTTTGATTTATCTTAATTATATATTTATTATATGTAGTATTTTGATACCCTTTGTATTCACTAATCACTATTTCGACATTGAGGGAAGGAAAAAAACTTTCTTCATACTTGTAAATATATATAATCACCATGTATGTTCATTGATTCAACTTTATCACACTAAATTAGGAGTAGAATTTACAATTAGGGTTAATGAAAATGATAGAGGTGTATTAGGAATTTTTTGTGATGAATACCTAATACAACGGGATGGATTTATCCTCATTTTTATCGAGGTAAAGGAACTCCCACTCCATTTTTAGTCAGAGAGTGGGGAAATAATATAATTAAAAATAATTTACATAATTAATTCCACTTAATCTCATAGATTGCTTCCATGGAAATTATATTATATAAAAATCACTCTGTATTAGCTTCTAACTCTATGTGTTAAATAGATCGAATGACCTTCCATTTCACAGAGAATTCAAGGACAATGAATGTGTTTTCAATGGAAATGATCAATTTTTATGTGATTAAGGGATCAAAAGATTCAAACAATACAAAGGAATTTATCATATAAAGGACTAAATTGCAACTTGTTCTTTCATTGGTGGATGAAGTTGATCCCCATGATATCAGTTTATGTTCAAAACATGGTTTAATTTCATAACTATTTTCATGATGTACTTTACATTTTCTCTTAGTAGGTTGGGAATCTCATTTGGGAAGTCAACACATTGTCCATTGAACAATTTTTTTTACAAAATATGTCATATTTATACACTACGGGAAAATCACAATTTTTGATGGGTTATTTGTGACGGGTTATTTGCGATTGAATTTCGTCCATCACAAATAACCCGTCCAAGAAGCTATTTGCGACGGGAAAATTTCACCGTCGCAAATAACCAATTATTTGTGACGGGTTTTCATCTCCCGTCGCAAATATTTTGGCGTGACTTGAGCTCCAAACCATGCGGCTTGCGCGCCAAACATCGCAGGGGTATTTGAAATGGGATCCCGTCGCAAATACCCTGCGGCGGTTAATAACTTTTTGAGACGAGATGTCATCCGGTCGCAAAAAGACTGTCGGCAGGAAGTATTTGTGACGGGTCTCGTCGCAAATAACCTTTTAACCGCTGACTGTAATTAATGCAGGCGAAGGTTTTTGCGACCGGCCTCATCCCAAATACCACCATTTGCGACCGGAAAGCCGTCACTAATAACCTCGTCGAAACTAATCTAAAATATATATACCCCCATCTGTTTCTCCCAAATCATTCAGATCTTGCTCTCTCCCTCTTTTCATTCGTCGGTTTGAAAGAAAAATTATCTTTTAGTTTAAATTTTTTATACGAGAGCAATTGGAGGGCGTCAATATCTTCAGAATATCAATGTTTAATTTATTTATATTTTATTTCTTTTTATTTTTTTTATTTTTTATGTAAATTTTAAATGTTTTTTATTAGTTTTAATTTAATTAGATTTCAATTGATTTTTATTTATATTTATTTTTACTAAGAAATTGATATTGTTTGTGATAATTATAAATAATTAGTCATAATTAATATTAATTAGATATAATTAGATATAATTAAGAATAAATAGATATAATTAGGAATAAATACATATAATTATCAATAAATATATATAATTAGCAATAAATAGATATAATTAGCAATAAATAGATATAATTAGCAATAAATATATATAATTAGCAATAAATAGATATAATTAGGAATAAATAGATATAATTAGCAATAAATAAATATAATTAGTAACAAATAGATATAATTAGTAATAAATAGATATAAATAGATATAATTAGTAATAAATAGATATAGTTAGTAATAATTAGATATAATTAGTAATAATTAGATATAATTAGTAATAATTAGATATAATTACTAATAATTAGATATAATTAGTAATAATTAGATATAATTAGTGATAATTAGATAAAATTAGTAATAATTATAAATAATTTGTAATAATTAGATATAATTAGTAATAATTAAATATAATTAGTCATAATTAGATAAAATTTGTAATATTTAGATAGAATTAGTAATTATTAGATATAATTAGTAATAGTTAGATATAATTAGTAATATTTAGATATAATTAGTAATAGTTAGATATAATTAGTAATAGTTAGACATAATTAGTAATAGTTCGATATAATTAGTAATAAATAGATATAAGTAGTAATAGTTAGCAATAATTAGTAATAATTAGTAATAATTAGAAATAATTTGTAATAATTTGTAATAATTAGTAATAATTAGTAATAAATAGATATAATTAGTAATAAATAGATATAATTAGTAATAAAAAGATATAATTAGTAATAAACAAATATAATTAGTATTAAATAGATATAATTAGTAATAATATGTAATAATTAGTAAAAATTAGTAATAATTAGTAATAATTATTAATATAGTAATAATTAGAAATAATTAGTAATAATTAATAATAATTTGTACTAATTTGTACTAATTTGTAATAATTAGTAGTAATTAGTAATAATTAGTAATAATTAGTAATAATGAATAATAATTAGTTAGAATTAGAAATAATTTGATATAATTAGATATAATTAGAAATAATTAGATATAATTAGTAATAATTAGATATAATTAGTAATAATTAGTAATAATTGGTAATAAATAGTAATAAATAGTAATAAATAGTAATAAATAGATATAATTAGTAATTAGTAGATATAATTAGTAATAAATAGATATAATTAGTAATAATTAGTAATAATTATTAATAATTAGTAATAATTATTAATAATTAGTAATAATTATTAATAATTAGTTATAATTAGTTATAATTAGTAATAATAAGTATTAATTTTTATTAATTAGTAAGAATTATTAATAATTAGTAATAATTAGTAATAATTAGTAATAATTAGTAATATTTAGTAATACTTAGTAAAAATTAATAATAATTAGATATAGTTAGTAATAAATAGATATAATTAGTAATAAATAGATATAATTAGTAATAAATAGATATAATTAATATTAATTAGTAATAATTAGTAACAATTAGTAATAATTAGAAATAATTTGAAATAATTAGTAATAATTAGAAATAATTAGCAATAATTTGCAATAATTTGCAATAAATAGATATATTTAGCTATAAATATATATAAATAACAATAATTAGCAATAATTAGCTATAATTATTAATAATTAGCAATAATTAGTATTATTTAGCAATAAATAGTAATAATTAGTAAAAAATTTATATAATTAGTAATAAATAGATATAATTTGTAATAATTCGTAATAATTAGTAATAATTAGAAATAATTAATAATAATTAGTAATAATTAGTAATAATTAGGAATAATTAGTAATAATTAGTAAAAATTAGTAAAAATTAGAAATAATTAGTAATAATTAGTAATTTTTAGTAATTTTTAGTAATAATTAGTAATAGTTAGTAATAATTAGTAATAAGTAGATATAAATAGTAATAAATAGATATAATTAGTAATAAATAGATATAATTAGTATTAAATAGATATAATTAGTAGTAAATATATATAATTAGTAATAAATAGATAAAATTAGTAATAATTAGTAATAATTAGTAATAATTAGTAATTAATAGTAATAATTAGTAATAATTAGTAATAATTAGTAATAATTAGTATTAATTAGTATTAATTAGAAGTAATTAGTAATAAAGAGTGAAATAATTAGAAATAAATAGTAATAATGAGTAATAATTAGTAATAATTAGTAATAATTAGATAGAATTAGTAATAAATAGTAATAAATAAGAATAATTAGTAATAATTAGTAATAATTTGTAATAATTAGTAATAAATAGATATAATTAGAAATAATTAGAAATAATTAGAATAATTAGCAATAATAAGAAATAATTAAAAATAATTAGAAATAATTAGCAATAATTAGCAATAATTAGCAGTAAAAACTATATTATCAATATTTACGATTTTTTTTTAATATTATTAAAATAATAAAAAAATTTATAAAAAATTAAAATTATCAATATTCACGACTGGATTTGCTTTATTTTTAACATGTTCAAATCTCAAAGGATCGCCAATTGTCAGGTCGTACGCAAGAAAAGGTTTGTTTCAGCCACGTCCAATGTAAACTCTATAATTATCCTTGAATGGTTGATCACCTCACAAATAGTGTTGCAATAGGACAACCCAAGGCACACCCTTCTAATCTATAAGAATTATCTCACCTGAACCTTTACATAGACAACTCTTCCTTGAAAATTTAAGGGAAAGATTCTGATATCCCCTCAAATTTTAAGGAAGAATGATCTATGTAAAGAGTAATGTGAGATGATTCTTAGAGACGAGAACGTCATTACTTTGGTTGTCCTATTGCAACACTACTTGCGATGTGATCAACCATGCAAGTACAATTATAGAGTTTACATTGGAAATGAATGACATAATCTTTTTATTGTGCATGACTTGAACATTAACGACCCTTTGAGATTTGAAATGTTATGAATAGATCAAGGTTTTTTGTGAATATTGATTATTTTAATATTTTTTATATTTTTTATTATTTTTATAATGTTAATATTGTTTTTTCTTAAATATTGACAATATAATTTTTTTATTAGTAATAATTAGTAAAAGAAATCTACTTGGATAACGAATGGAAAATTTTTAATCCTCTCCACCAAGATGATTATCACATTTCCTTTAATTATTCAAGCAGTTTTCATTTTGCTAAGTATTGATAAGTATTTTTAAATTTGTAATAAATAGTAATAATTAGTAATAATTAGTAATAAATTGTAATAATTAGTAATAAATTGTAATAATTAGTACTCATTAGTAACAATTAGTAATAATTTGTAATAATTAGTAACAATTTGTAATAATTAGCAAGAATTAGGAATAATTAGCAATAATTAGCAATAATAAGTGTGAGAGAGATGCAATTAAATGAGCCATAGGACAAAATAGTAGCTGTTAATCCACTGGAAATTGTGTCTCCTTTAATTAATTGTAATTATTAAGTAGTTGTAATTATTTATCTTCTTTTTTCAGATAGTGTTTTTATAATTTCAGTTTATTCAAAAACAGTGATGTTGTTATATTTTATGTAGAAAAATATGGAACAAGGAAGTCGACATTAGTCATTATTAGATGATCGAGCTTGGATAAATCAGTGCGTGAATCCAAATGGTTCTAATTTAAATCCTGTATATATTGAGGGTGTTCAATCTTTCTTAGCATTTACATCATCAAAACCAGAATATGTTTTAGAAGGCACAATTAAGTGTCCTTTTAAATAATGTGCTCTGAGAACATTTGACACATTTAACAAGGTTAAGGGACATCTCTTACTATTTTGTTTTCAACCAGAATATGTTTTTTGTTATCTACATGGTTAACACAGTTCTAGAGAAGATCCAAATAACATGATTCTGGATCCATCACAGTTTCAAAATTTAGCACATGATGTTGCAGGTCCATCTGTGCAACAAAATCCAACTAACGATGATATTGATTTAACTCTTGAGTTGGCACCATCTGAATTTTATGGGTTGATGAGGTCTGCTGAGGATGCTTTATATCTTGGTTGCAAGATAAGAAAATTAGAAGCGGTTGAAGAATTTATGGCTACTAAATCAGATAATGCAAATTCAAACAACTATTTTGATCAGATATTTTCTTTGGTTAAAACAATGTTACCTAAATGAAATGGGTTGCCTACAAATTACTATGAGATCAAGAGGCTGATCGGTAATCTGGGCCTTAGTTATCGGAAGATTCATACATTTCTAAATGATTGCATCTTATATTCTGGCGAAAACGAGTCATTGGATTGTTGTCCCACATGTGGACAATCGAGGTATAAAGAAGCTCAACCAGGGATGTCTGGATCGATTCTAGTAAAACAGTTGAGATATTTTTCCCTTACACCCAGGTTACTGAGATTATTTTTTTCTTGGAACACAACGTCAATGATGCCCTGGCACAAAACCAAGATTTCAACTGATAAAAGATTGAATCATCCTTCTGACGGGGATTCATGGAAACATTTTGATTGTCTACATCCATCTTTTTCTATGATGCCCGAAATGTGTGATTGGGTCTTTCTACTGACAGTTTCTGTCCGTTTGGTTCTTATGGTAGCCGGTATTCATGTGGGCCTGTCTTTATAACTCCGTACAATTTTCATCCATTGATGTTGATGAAGGAGCCTTATATATGTTTTACTCTATTAATACCAGGACATCCGAAAAAGAATATTGATGTTTATTTGAAACCAATGATTGTTGAGTTAAATGAATTCTTGAGTGATGGTGTTAAAACATATGATGTTACTGCGAAACAAAATTTCATATTAAAAGCTGCATTGATATGGAAGATTAGTGACTTTCCGGCATATGGAATGTTATCTGGTTGGAGTAATAATGGTCCGAAATCATGTCCTTACATTATGAAGTAAAACAAATCCTTTATTCTTGTCAATGGAAAAAAAACCTTGCCATTTTGATTGTCACTGTAGATTTCTTCCAATAAGTCACCCTTTTCGAAGGAACAAATCTCATTTCAGAAAAGGTACAATTGAGATGGATGAACCTCCAAAGATGATCTAATGTACAGAGATAAAATCAGTTATATTTTCATTACCCCCCGTCACATTTAAACAAATAGTAAACCAACAGAAAATTCATGGCTTTGGGAATAAACATAATTGGATAAAACAGATCATTTTTTGGGATCTTCTGTATTGGTGTGATCTTTTGGTCCACCACATATTGGATGTTGTGCATATTAAGAAGAAATATTTTGATAATTTATTTCATAATGTTTTGGATACACCAGGCAAGACCAAATATACTATAAAGGCACAATTAGATCTTGCCCAAATTTGTGGGAAACCAGAACTAAAACTATTTGAAAATGCCAGATCACAGAGGTTATTGAAGCCAAAAGAAGCTTATAAACAATCAAAAGAGAGTCGCTTATTATTTTGTCAGTGGATTATAGATTTGAGACTTCCAGATGGCTATGCTTCCAATTTGGGTAGATGTGTTAAGAATGGTTATATTACTAGATTAAAAAGTCATGATTGTCATGTTATAATGGAAAGAATTATGCTGATTAGATTCAGAGGTTTGTTGAATTCTATGATTTGGTATTAGATAACTGAAATATCATTTTTTTGACGCATTTGTGTATCGACAGCAGACTATGATTCGCTATGAAAACTGGAAGAAGATGTTTCTGTAATTAAATGTAAACTGGAAAAACACATTTCGCCGGCACTCATTGACTCAATGGAACTTGTGATATTACATTTTCCACATGAAGCTAAATGTGGAGGTCCAGTACAGTTTCGATGGATGTACCCATTCGGTAGAAGAATGCAAAAATTGATGAAAAAAATAAGTAACCAAGCATTAGTTGAAGGCTCTATTGCTGAAACTTATTTTCAAGAGGAAATTGATTTTTTCTGCTCTCATTATTTTGAATCTCAATATCCCTCAAAACACAATCGCATGGGATTAAATGAGGAAAATGTTAATGACAAAATGGAAAATCAAGTAACAGTTTTTAATCAGCAAAATATTGGTTTTAGTGGAGTTCATGAACGATGGCTGTCAGATGATGAACATCACAGAGCTCATACGTATGTTCTGCTCAATTGTGAAGAAATGACATCAATTGTCCTGTGAGTGATTCTATCACTTATTTTATAATTTAGGTTACAGTATTTAAACTTATTTTATTTTTAGGTTATATGTTAATCATATAAAGAAACAACTTCCACAAATTACAGCAGCTGCTCTTGAAGAACGCAGACAAAAAAATTTCTCAATGGTTTCAAAAACTGGTAACATAAATTAATAATGGTTTAATATCAATTCTGTTTTTTATTTATTATATTGATAATTGTTTTACAAATTTTCTGGTGTCTCAATATTCTGATAAAATGGATAAGAGACTGTGTATATTGAGTAACCCACCATCCAAAATGGTTAAATCTTATAATTCATATGTGGTGAATGGTTTTAATTTTCATACACATGCATACGAGGAATCAAAAAAAACAATGAACATTGGAGTTTTCTTGAGAGGATCACATCACAGAAAAATTGAAGTTGACTTTTATGGAATTTTGAATGAAATTATTCATTTCTATTATCTATGACAGAATTACATAACAATGTTTAAATGTCAGTGGTTGGATACTAAGAGAGGCTGGCATGTTCATCCAAGTCATGGAACCATCGATATTAAATATAAAAGTCTGCTTGTAGATAATGAACCATTTTTACTAGCTCAACTGGCACATCAAATTTATTATGCACTGTACTATACTACTTCAAAATACGTGAGAGATTGGTGGAGCATAATAAAAATGAAATCTTGGGAAAATCAGTTTACTCAAAATGAATGTGGTTCTGCTGAAGTGGAAGGAATTGAAATTTTTCAAGTCACTACTCAAAATCCATCTGATTCACAAAGAGACGAGAATATCGATTATGACACCCCCACAATTAAGGATCAATGGTGATGAAGATGTTAATGATGTGACAAATGAATTTGAAATTACCAGAGATGCTGAAACTAAAACACATATGGATATTGACAATGTTGAGGAGGAAGATGAATACATTGACATTAACGGCTATGGAGAAGAGGATGAAGGTGAACATTCACACAGCTAAATACTGATTATAATCATAACTAATATATATCTATATATAATAGTTATTTTCAATAATCTGCTAACAACAATGATTTTGTGTTTCAGATGGACGCTGAGATATTTCTTGAGTTGCAGGAGGATGAGCTACCATGGATGAGGGGGATTTTGGATCATCTGACCCTCAGCCTACTGGCGGTTTAGGGGGTACGCAGAGGGGGTGCGGTCTTGCATGACTAATGATTCCTGACCCTATCCCCGAGCGACGTCCACATCATAGTTTCGATCTACGAACATGGAGGTATGGTAACCTGTATATTTTAGTTAGATTTCATTTATTTATTTATATATATATATAAATTGTTTGATTATTTATTCATTTTATGCAGTTTTGTGCGTGTACCTATTGGACAAGGGAGTGCTATCTTGCGCAATCATTTTTCTCAGCCATGGATCACATGTGAATAGATTCCCATTGATGTGCGACACGACATGTTCCATCTTTGGCTAGTACGTAAATAAATAATATTTATTTTGAAATTAATTTTATGAACAACTTGATATTATATATTATTTTTAGGGTTTATGGTATCTTATCGATGATTTCAACTGCGACACTATCCAGCCAGCATGGAATTTTTCTATTTGTGACTGTTTCTGTTATTTTTTGCACAATTTGAGAAGGACATCCCTTAAAAATCATAGGTGATAGAATTTGAGGAGTCAGGTAGAGCCCACTGAACAGATTACATTTCATATGATGTTTGGGATAGATTATGTTTACACTGGTTGGGTGGTGGATTTCAGAGGAGAACTTCCGTGGGACATCAGAAATGGGGGAGACAAGAGGTGACACATCGAGCCGGTAGCCGTACATTCAGTTTTCATAGAGAGCATCTGGTAAGTATATTTTTTAAATATTTTATATAACATTAAATATATATAGTTTATTTTATATTTCTGTAGTCCGTCGAGCATCCCAATTTTATAGAGTTCGACGTTTATCGGAGGATGTACAGTGATCCATCCACTATAGATATTAGAGGTGATCACCAGCGTCATATTATGGATAGTATTATTTCTTCAGTTTGATAATTAACTGCAAATAATATTTTCACAATTTTAATTTTAAATAGTAATTGAAGGAGTTATGTGAGGCTCCGACCTCTCAGACACAGGTTGAGGGTCAAGACGAGAGGACTGAGCAGACCGGTGCTCACTATTTCTATGTGGCGACATGGATGAAGGAGACTCAGTATGGATTTGAGAAGGACAGAATAGTTGGTATCAGCTCTCATTTGACTCCTGGTACTTATTATGGTACTGCTTCAATATCAGCGTCCAACTCGAGAGGAGATCATTGAGATGCATCATGTTCTGGGTCACAGTATCAAGAGCAGTTGCGAGCTTAGGATGAGCTTATAGAGACTTTTTAGAAGAAGCAATATGATATGTGTTGGCAGCAGCAGCAGCAGGAGAAGCATTACGAGGAGCAGATGTGTCGATGGTAGTAGAAGCATTAGCAGCAACAGCATCAGCAGCAGCAGCATGAAGAGAAGATGCATCGATGGAAGCAGCATCATCATGAGCAATGGATTACATGCGCCGTCTGAGTCTTAGTTTAGAGATGGAGTTTCCTCCACCAACTCCTTCAGCACATCCACATCCTTCAGAATACGACCCCCCAGTGATTTTTTTTATGTTACAAACATTTGAATTTAACATTGTAATATGAATTATTAACATTTTCTTGTATTTTATATCGGTGAAAATATTAAATAATTTAATTTTTAATATTTTTTTATTTTTTTATATTTTTTTCTGAATATTGAGAATTTTAATATTTTTTATTTTTTAACTGTTTTAATAATAGTAATATTATTTATTCAATAATTGTAATTTTATTAAATTTTATTTTCTGAGAAATTAATTTATTATTTGCGACGAGACCATTGGGGACGGGGTCCCGTCGCAAATCGTCTAACTAAATATTTTTAAAAACATATTTGCGATGAGACTACTTTCCCGTCGCAAATACTTTGTTGCGACGGGCTTTATGAGAAAACGTTTATGTATATATAATAAATATAACCAGAGGCTTATTTGCGATGGCGATGTTTCCCGCCGCAAATAAATTTTTTAGTGATGGGCCCATCACACATAATTGTATTTGCAACCGAAATTTCTACAACGGGCTATTTGAGACGAGGCCCCGTCACTAAATCCTATTTTCGACGGGATCTTGTTGCAAATAGTCCATCGCAATTACAAAGAATTCCAGTAGTGATATCCATTGATTCAAATAAAGGAAAATTAGGGATCATAATTTTGGAACTATTAAACATAAAAAGGGAAACATTGAAAATTGAATTAATAACACCTAAATTACATTTATTCTTTAACATAATAATTTATAAGTTTCAATATAAGATATCCATGACATATTTCCTAACATTAAATTCGAAATGAATATTTTTTACCTTAAAAATGTTTCAAATTGTTCTTTTTAATCATCCAAATCAAATCCCTTTGGGAGAATAGAACTATATATTCTTCATGGTCTCTTAGTTATGCACTAGGTATTATTCAAGTTAATACCAAACAATCAATTTTTTTGTTGTTATCCCTAGGTACATCTGTTCCAATGTCACAAACAAATTTATTATCTAGAAAGGTAATAATTTTTTTATGATACTAACTTAATAAAATAATAAAATTTAGGATGTTATCCTAAACATAGAAAACATTTCAAGAGATTATACTAATGCATTTTTTTCGTAACCCCAAAAATAACTAGACACTATTTTGATGCCAACTATGACAACCTATATCATTTACACTATATTTTCGGATATATTGCATTTAGATACACATAATACAATTCAAAAATATAAATAAACAGAGTTTTTTGGATATTTAGGCACACATCACAATGACATTAAATTGGGATTCAATGATATTATTAAAAAAATCCATAAAAAGCTGTAAAAGTCCCTTATTCTTCTAATAATTCATAAAATATATGGTAAATGTATATATGAAAGGGGGAGATATAAAACCTAGTTAGGGAATAATAAAATAATAACACGATATAAAGATGTAAATGTGAGTCAACATATGTGACAAGGTTAAATAAAATGGTGAGAATCATAATCATGAATATAAAAAGAATGACATAAGATAATAGCGTCAAGGCATCCTTGGAATGTGGAGATTTCAAAAAACATGAAATAATTATCATTAGTCAAGGATAACGATCGATACATCATAACATAGTCTTCTAGGGTTAAATTATATTGAACTGTAGAGTTTAATTTATGAGATAAAAAAATTTCCAATGCCTTGGAGGGCTATATAATATCATACCCACCCACCGCATTCATATCATGTACCTGAATTTGTGTTCAATAGAGATCATATAAAATAATAATTTATATCATCACTTTTATTCCCAAAATTAATTTTTTTTGGTTATATATATAAAAAATCACAAATCAATGAATTATATATACAATAAGGTGAACACCCATCAATGGAAATGGTGATGAGTATTCACAGCACAAATTTTTGGCATGGAAAATCATAGAATAATTTTGAAAGAATAACAGGTGTATATAAAGGTTCATAAAATTTATTAATGGGATTGAAATGTGTTCTCACATTACATCATAATTTTAACTCCATTAGATTTTTTGAAACATTTTTTTGATAGATCATTTTATGCACAAAAATGAGTTTAAAAGAACCATACTATTAATATTTTTATTTAAATGTAACTACTGTAACATATCTATTTGAGTTTGTATAATGAATCAAAATTACATAATTTGGATATAAATATGTATAAATGTTATAGATAATGAAATAATATTGATAAATAAGTAATATTTTATAATTAATGTAATTATATACTTTAAAAAAAGATATTCTAAAAAATTGGTTATTATTACTTTTTGTGACAAAATAATAAAATTAATTTCTAAAATATTTACAAAATATTTTTTACAAAAATTAAATTAATTGTTTAAGATACTTTTTCAAGATTATCATAGAGTTTTATTTTCAAGTTTCTGAAAAGAATGATTTTACAATGAATATTTAAAATATATTTTTTTAATACATTCTTTTGAATTAAAATAATAGAAATGTTTTGTTTGCATTAAAATGGTCTTAGAAGATTATTTAGCTCAATTTTATTATAAATAGTCTAATTTAGTTCATTTGAATTATTTTTTGATTAATTTTTATTTAAATTTATTTTATAATTATGAAATAAATTTTTTTGAAAATCTACTTTTCATCAGTATTTATAGAGTTACTTGAAATTTAAATTCTCATATTAGAAGGATTTATTTAAAAAAATGTATTCCATATGTTTAATTATCATTATTCATATTATCTATTAAGAAATAAAATTTTTATATAATAAAGTGAAAAAATATTGAAATAATTCACCAGAGTGAAAGGGTATATCTTATCAATTTAGGTTAATCCTAAGTGATAAGACCCCCAGTTTACATTGCTAATATTATTGCAAGAATATTGTTTTATACATATAACCTTAGGGTTGATATTTTTTTATGGGACACTTTTCCATGAAGTGACTTTTATAATATCTTATGCAGAGAAAAAGACCCAAATGTCACTCTCTTTCTTTAATATTTCAATTATGTATTGTAATAGTTACAAAAGCATGTTTCGAATGAATATTATTGGGGTTTTTATATAAGTATTCTCAATTTCAAATTATTAACTTATTTTTAGTTTTTAGTAATTATATATGTGACACCATGAACCTGGTCCACTCTTGAGTAATTGAACACAGTCAGCCTCATGGGCTCAAGCGTGCTTCCCTATATGACTGAGGCTACTTACTAGTAGTGGGGGAATATGGTGTGTCGTTAGGCAGACTATTACCTTTGATATCAGTAGATTACATTGGAGATAATAACACTAAATATAGTGGAACTATAACATTAATGATTATAATATGGAAGAAAATAGGGACATCTTTCAATAAAAGAATAAACTCATGACATGAAAACTGTAACATATAAAAATTGAAAATAGAATGTCTTGACATAATAATGTAAATCATGCATGGAATTATGAATTAATTAAAATTCATGCTATACCAAAGAATCAAAAATACCAAAAACTATCCAAGCAACCTGAGAACTAGCCCATTAATCTTCTACCAAGATAGCATCATAAATCATGCATGTTAGGTGTCCAAAGTAGGATTCTTCCTCTTGTTCATGCTAATGATCATATAGTATTATTGGCTTCCAGTGGTGGACCAGATGTAGTTTGAGATAACTAACAATAGGACACCACAAAGACAAAGATACAAATCTAGTATGTGAATATCATATTTAGAGTGTTTGGGTTTATAAAAGTCAATTATTACAACGAAAGCCTCATAACTACATCAACCTTATCTTATATCAAAATAATTTAACATTAAATTACTTTAATTAAGTTTATTTTATAATAATTATATCATATATAAAAGGTACTAGAAGTACTATAACATTATGTAACAATAATAGATGATCAAAGGTGTAATCGAGGAATCATTGAAAATATGGGTAAATAAACTCATTTTGGTAACTCTTGCAGTCAAGATGCAATGTGTATGAGTGAAATACATGGGCACACACAATAAATTACACTATAAAAGACTCTAGCAGAATCAATGGATCTCATCCATAGTAATCATTATATTAGAATAACTGAGCCCAATGGTGTGAATACATGGTGATACATATTGGAAGACATCAAGTATTGTGTTGGTATTATATCCTAGGAATCATAATATCCATAAAAGATTAAAGGTAATCATCAGTACAATTATAACAAAATAAAAATTATAATACAGGAACAACATTCCCTTGTGGGTATCTCCCATGGTAATCTTCATACTGATTCGGACTGGAATCCATTAATTTCTCAATATGTTCCCACTATAATACAAGGTTTAGTCAATTATTTACACTCCTATAAATATGAGTATGTTCCAGTGAAATTGGGACCTTATACATATTCCATTTATCCCATATTTAATCATTTATCATGAAATATTCACACCATTTAATAATGTAATTTGATTATCCTGTTACCTTTCATTAAATATGAGAAGATAAAAAAAAGTATGTTCAATCAATATAATTTAAATATATAATCATTTAATATGTTTTTTGATATCTAAAAATATATTTTTTACTTTACAATCAAAATATTTATTTAAGTATGAGGGAACATTTACCATATCAAGGCCATGTAAATCACTCATGAATAGAGTCTCCATTAATATCAAAATAGTTCATCACATTAATAAATATATAATATACCCAAATGGGTGGTTCATGTTTATTTATAAACCCCTAGTAGTGTGAGGTGATATTATTGTGTCCATGGAATACAATTTCAAAAATATAAATCACTGTAAATAATATTTTTAGAGCAATACTTAGTGAAACTTGTGTGTGGAACACCATATAAAATTATTATATGATGATATTTGCAGGGATAATAATGAGAACAAATATATTATTCTTTTAGTGTATCCCATATCCAGTTTCATAAATTATATTACACTGTATCATATGAAAATATAAGAATGGTAGAATTCCCTAAAATTGGTGCATGTGATCGAACAACAAAATAGGGTCATCTGTAGGAAGAATCACAACGAAAAGATCATATTTTGTCAAGAACATACCTATGAATACCAAATGATATGATTGAAAGTAGATTCAAAGTCCACATGGAGTAATGACTTCAAATCCAAGTTTAGGATTCAGATGATCCCCCCCCCCCCCGGGAGGAAAATGAAGGATGGTCTTCACTGAAATGAACCATGGAAGATTTGGGTAAATATTATAATTACTTAAATGAAAAAATCGAATTTCATAGTTTTTTATTTGGTTTTAGGTTTTGGACACATATTTGGGAAATCCATGCACCAACCATTCTTGGAACACTATCAGAGGAGTGGAATTTCATAGTTCATACACATAGTTTGGTAAACCATGTGCAAACTGGGTGTTTTTTCTCTGCTAAAAAATAGGGGTGCTTCTTAATGGGAGTGAAGCCTCGATCGCATAGTTAGGTAAAATTATGTACCCACATATTCTCACAAAAAATCCTCACATGGTTAGGGGAAACCATTAACAATTGGTTCCTTGGTTTCTACTAAACATGCAGCCTAGTTTTTTCTTCCACTATATTGGGTTTTGTGCTCTGAACATTCCCATGACACACTTGTTTCCACCATTGCCTCACTAGGCATTAATATTTGGATAAGACCAAGGAATTAAACTAAAAATAAAAGGATATGTACCACATGTAACACCCATATTCTTACATTCTTTGACCAATAATGGAACCTTTCCTTGAGATTCTCTTCCAATCATAATATATCATCATCTAAGAACAAATCCAACAACTGAGCACATACATTGGCCTCACACTACGATGTCTCATCTTATACACAGTTGTATTTAAATAGAAAACATACTAGTGGGAGAGAGAATCATCATATAGAATTAAATCTCTAACAAAAATTTTACATAATTTACTCCTTAAAAGAAGCACCATCATCCAATTCTACAATAATGGTATAGAAAGTATTAGACATGTCGGAAAGGTAATGGATAAGATGTGAATAAATTGGAGACTTGGTAATGGAATAGTACCTGGGAGGTAACAACAACCAATAGGCTACATGATCAACTCTATCCAAGTTCTCGAAAGGCCTTAAAAATTAGGTTAAATCTTTCATTTCATATATATTTGTCAATGTCCATATCTTGGTGATACAAATAGAAAAACACGATCCCTGACCTCAAACTCCAGAGGATTTCTATGGATATAGACATAAGTTTTCATTCTAAAATGAGAAGTATCCATTCCTTTATAGATTAACTATGCCTAATTTGATCCCTCATATATGAGACAAGGGCCTAGTTGAAATTCACCCCCATTATCTAAGTATAATAGAGGTGAACGACATATACTACCATACATGGCCTCATAGGAAGAAATCTGAATTGTTTCCTGAAATATATTATTGTTGGAAAACACAAATGGAGGGATTTGTTTCTCCTATGAGTCATTGAAATATCTTAAACGTTCTCATATCATTCTCACCAATACATTTATATCCCGTTCTGACTGGCCTTCAATCTGAGGGTAAAAATATTTTTTTAGAAACCCCTATATACACATATATTTCTATAAAGCCTTCATGAAAATCAATGGGAAATGGTTGTTCCTATCTTAAATGTTATTATGAAAGGCCCCAAATATCCATATTATCTCATGGAAATATATTCTACACATTTAATCAACTAAGAAATTATATAGAATTAGAAGGAATTTGGAAACCTTTTTCATTTGATCCACAACTCCCCAAACCATGTTGCTACTTCTGAGCAACATATGTAATTGAAAAAAAATAAATTATTATTTCATTTCATTTCCATTCTAGTATAGGTAATGGATATTACTATTTAGTTGGTCTGTATTTCTCTTTCTTCACTTGTTTTTAGGTGGAACACATAGTTATAAATGCTGATATTTGATATTTCATCATCGGCCCCCAATATAGGTGACACAAATCATGATTCATAATAGGGATACTCAGATGCACATCCCTTTGAGAGGCTTGTGATTATCACGTAAAATATTCTACCATTCTCAATTGAACCATGATACAACCATGTATATATAGGATGTCGAATCAATGAACAGAATAATCTGTAGGAAATTATTCCCTAGAAATGCATTCCTGTAGGACTAAACCATCATGTCCATAGAAATATATTCTCATTATCCTATAAATAGGTAATGACGTAATAGCTACAGCTACATGAAAATGCTTCTTTTGGCTCCCATGGACCTATTGATACAACTCAGAAAACATATCCATCAATTTCAATTCATCTCTAGCCTCTAGAATAAAATGAACCTGAGTTCTCTAACTTAGTGAATCATATACCTCATTTCCCCTCCCATGAATATAGTAAAACACAATTTAGAAAATATTAATGGTACTCAAAATATAATTTTTTCTATGACTCAATTCTTGTTGTGAAAATAAATTTTTAGGCTCTTATGATCTATATACACAATGAATCACTCACCCATTAGATAGTGTTTTTAGCAGAGTTAGGAATGAACGAATTGCAAGCTAGTGGTCATGTGTCAGGTAATTACACTTATTAGACCACAACCATCAAGAAACGTACATAAAAAATCTATCCTCCTACATCATAACCAAACCTTGAATGATTAATAACACATTAAACGATACAATAAAACCAATTTGAGGATCTAGATAAATAATAATCAATACCAAAGTAAGACATCCTTTTATCCCTTGGTGGGCCTTCTCACATGTTTTTGACAATAATTACATCACACCCATCTTAGTTATACTAGTAATAGGTTGAAAATGAATGATAAATCACATATTAAATTCATGTAATAACTGGAAAACCATTAGAAAATACATATATCAAAAAAATTATTAGGATGATACTAGGGAAAAAAACACTCACCTTCTCTAGGTCAATATATATTCGTAATTATGAGATAATATGACTTAAAAACTGATATTTTTTTATCCAAATGTGGAAATTGGTGAGAATAGAATATAAAAAATTCCATATAATTTCATGAAAAATTATCTAGAGATTTTTTTAATGTTTTCTATGAGTAATAGAATACACAAAAATGTATTCAATAAAAACCAATATAAAATATTTGTGGTAGGAGTAGAAAACCCTATTCCAAAAAGAAATGAAAATATAGGGATTCTTGGAAAGCAAAAAGGTATAAACATAAACTCATATGAATCGTTCAAACTTCATAAATCCATATGTAGAATAATTTAAGGACTAACTCTCACTTAATGATAGCTAGATCTCAGTTCAATCATTGAGAACATCCTTGGTCCATGGACCTAGTCGAAGAGGTTATCAATATATAGAAATATTGATCAATTTATTACTATAATCAGGTTCAATCATAAGTAATCCTTTTATAACCTAAGGGTCCCATACACCTTCTATGAAGAAAAATGGTTGAACCCCAAGATGAAGTACTAGGTGAAAAAAATATTATATTATGAATCCTACAACTATTTCTTAATATTTTGGAGCTCAATATGTGACATTTTTTATAGAGGAATAGATACTAGGGATTCTTCGAGAACAAGATAAATTGTAAACTCTACCTCATTATCAAGAGTCAACATAGGATAATAGCAAGGAAAAACATAAAAAAATGCATCTACCATGGGACAAAAATATTGTCCACACATCTTCAAATCATCCATGAAAAGTCTGGAAACCTATATGGCCACTCCTTCTATCCCATGATGATTTTTCTCATCACTACATTCCTGAACCTTCCACTCGCCCTTCTGAATATAAGTATCTCCCTATAAAGATGTAAATGTTACCCTATGGTGATCGAAGTCGACATATGCATGATATGGTACCAACCTTTCCATCATTATAATGACATCAAATATCATCATCTTGAAGAAAAGGAGGTCCCATAAGATATGATAACTACTTACCAAAGGGGGTTGTAATTTGATTGGTGTATAACCTATGATTGTAGAACCAACAGTGTGTAAAATTTCATCACCCAACCAATGTACTAAATTTCAAACCCATGACATTCTGTGTTCGATACATAGATAAAGGACTGATAATTACTTTTATCATAAAAAGACGTTTGAATAGTATATTCTACTAGAATAGTACCTCATATAGTTGATTGTCATGTATTATGATCCCCATGTATTGGCTATACTTCATGTAACATTCCCAATATCTTGACTAAAGATATATATGGACTACCCTAAATTGGTCCACACTACTGGAAATGATTACCAGAAGACTAACTACCCCATCTATGACCTCTTCCTCATCTACATCAGCTAGTGCTACTCCAACATCCTCTTGGATGTGGATTAACTGATCCTACCCTAGAAATTGCAACTAGCGTGGAACATATTCCCATAAGAAACCTGTGAAATGGTCTATAAAAACCATTTAATATTACCTATATGACTTAAATAATGAAACTCAAGAGTGTCCCAATCACACTATGGTTTTACATGCCCATTTTTTCAACATTGATGGCATATAATAGAATTCCATTTCAAATACTTTATCCTCCACTACTATAATAAGAATGCCAAAGGATATGATTCATGCAAATGGAAGAACTATTTCCATGTAATTGTACATGTCCTCTATGACTAGTATTATCATCTTCCCTCATGTTTTGATCGGTGATAAGAGTCATGTTCATGAGATCTAAAAAATTAGATATGTAAAAAACATTCCCCTATGATTAGATGGGATACATGATCCCATCATTGACGTCTCTTTCTTGAGATAACTCATCAAACCCAGAACCATTGTACAGTGATGATGCTTGATGAAACATGCTAAATAGACCATGAAAGAAATAGAACCCCACTCCATGTGTATATAATCTCTAGCTCAATCCTCAATTAGTGCCTTAGGGAAAAATTAATCATAGAATGTAGTGTATAAATCCACCCAGAGCATAACCTGATTATAACTAGCCTAGTTAATAACATCCCATTAGTTCATAAATTAATCACACATTGTGTAAGTGGAAATATTGAACCTTGTCATTTTAGGTGTGTCCATATTCTCTTATACAGAAAAAAATTTATTCTAGTCCTGAATAAGTATCATAGGGGACTCCAACCCCCAAGAAATATAGAGGATGTTTGCACCAGAACACACAAGTTAGATCATACATCCTAGGTGTGAGTCATAGAGCACCCTACATATACCTCATCAATTGTACGAAACCCTATATAAGATGAGTTTCAATGCCCAATTTAGGAATTGAATGTGGATCCTTAGGTTTAACTACTAGAGGTATCACATGTCGCTCAGTATCCACACCCCCCTGAGCATTATCGCTACCACCATCCTGGAACATAACTCGAGTATGTCATGGTGGAATAACTCAATAAATTCAAAGAATACACATTAACACAAAATTTTAAAAAATATAGGATCTATACGAATGGTGAATATATGTAAGGGGTTCAACACCAAAGGTATAAAATCCAAACCACTAGTTAATAAGTCCATGTTTCTAGTAATTGTTCAAGATTTTATTTATAGGGGATCTGGTATATAGAGTATCAATTTCTATTCAATGTTGAAAAACTCTTTAACATCTCTTAAAATCTTATTTTACTAGAAACCAATTCATTTATTATCCAAAATTTAGTTTTTATGTTCATATTCAAGTATAAAAAAATAAAATTTTCAGTTAAATGGATTTCCCTTCCCAATTAATAAATGTCGATACACTTTATAATGGAAATTGACAACATTGTAATTGTGACCAATGCCATTTACATATGTTCATATAATTTAATGAGTAAAATATTATATATCAATTCTGATGTATTTCCCTTTCCAATTATAATGGACTATACACCCTATAAAGTGAAATTTGTATTCATGAAATCACAGTCTATGAACAAGTCATGTGATCGTGGATTCATAGATTACATGGGTAGAAATTTTCCATTTTAGATGTCACTATAAATCTATACAGAAAAAAAATATTTATATTGATTATCACATTTTGAACAACCAATTATTTCCCCTTTGCAGAATATCTTTGTTGTGCAGGAATATATATTATGCATTACTTGCTAAATAATCACAACAAAAAAAGGAAATATAATCTATAAATTATCCTATACATAATAGAATATTCATGGAATGTGAATCATAAGTTCCTATAAATATTTATGAAAAATTTATCTTTGTCATTCCATGACACGGTAGAATATAGATAAAAATGAACAGTTACCATAATTCATATGCATCACCCAATGTTGGATGTTTATCGACTATAATAATTGAAATACAGAATAACATTTTTAGATTCCCTCGAAATATGGTATTATTCTCGAACATGTTTTAGCAACTCCCAAGAACAGATTATGAAGAAGTTATAAAATGTTCCAAATGTACTTTATTACATCCCAAAAATAGTAAGGAGTAAAAATAATTCCCACATAAAAAAATGTGGTGTCTCAGACCCTATTCACTCCCATGTAACCGAAATCAGTTGGCCACAAGGCCTAAAGAGTGCCTCCCCATATGCCTAATTCTTCTATCTAGTATATAAGTCCTAGGATTTGATAATGGGAATAATTTCCCTATGGATATTGTGGAAAACAATAGAGGTAATAAAAGTGAATAAATAGAGGAATCATAATAGGAATGAATAAGAACGCATAAGAAAACATTAAAATCAATAAAATAAATAATGAACTCAATAAATCTAAATTGTGTCATATACAAAACATATAATGTAATGTATCTATACAAGAAAATAAGGTATACATGGCTGCATAAAAGTTTTACAATACACATTATAATAAATAATTAAAAACACCAAAATCTATCCATGTATCCGACGAATTGGCTTGATCGTATACAACCAAGATCATATCCTAAACCTAGCATGTCAGGTATCGAAAGATGTATTATTCCCCTTATCCACAATTGTGATCACATAATGTTCTCAGGTATCTATGGTGCCCAGGATAGTTTTTATGATAAATATTTTTACTCCACCACCAAATAAATCTATAAAAATATGGATCATGAATATATACATATTAGCTTGTAGGTATATAAAAGTAAATGATTATAATAACAAAATCTTATCTGCTTCATCCACAACTAGTGACTCAACATATAACCATTGAATTATTTTTTTTGAATTTAGTTGATAATAAGGTGATCATATATAAAATGTATTACAATTACTGTAACATGATATAATAATAATTGAGGATCTAAGGTGTATCAAAGGAATTATTAACCTCGTGGGTCAAGTGAACTCATAGTGGTAACTGATAGAGTCTTGTTATAAGGGATCTCATAATAATCTATGTGGAATATTTAAGGAATTACACTGAAAATTATTTTAACCATGTCATTGGATAATTTCCATATCAATATCAGGCTATGCCTGACTAGAATTAATGGGGTGAATCCAAGGTGCACCATTTCTAAATACATTGTGCTAAATTCAAGTAGTGTATCCCAGGTATTATAATATCCATATAAGTTTCAGGTGATTTTTTTTTGAAACACTAAGTCATTCGCATAATATGAAGATGACTAATTTTAGTTGTGGGTATCCCCCATGATAATCCTCTAAATGAATCATAACGGAATCATTTGAGAGATTAAGGCATTCCCTCATGAATCCAAGGAAGGATCGTGTATTACCACTCCTATAATTATAAAAACAATTAAAGAAATGGGAACCTTATATTGAATCCATTTATATCATAAATAATCATGGTCTATGTAATAATCATTCAAATTAATTATTTAATAATTTCATTCCATTATCTTTCATTACACATTACATGTTAAAACAAGGACATACAACCAATACCAATTCAATTTATAATCACATAAATGAAAAAATGTAATATAAAAATAAAAATTCAATTTAATAGTATAAATAGTCATTTAATAATGATTGAATACTGACCATATCTAGGCTATGTAAAAAAAACCTGAATGGTGCCTCATTTAAACTCAAAAATTGGCCTTCAATGGAATAAAATCTGATCAAATCCAAAAAGGGATTACATATTATGTTTTCAACCAAAAATGGTTTCATGTGATATTATTAGGTCCATGGAATACAATATATACAATTTAAATAATGGTAGATGATTTTTTTGGAGAAACACCCTATGAAACCAATGTGTGACCCAATGACTACAATTATATTAATGATGAGACATTGATAGAAGTACCAACCTACCTTATTCCACTAGTAGATTCGTCATCCAATATTATCCCTCAGTTTGGACAATGATAGATGAAAACAAATGACTGCATAAATGTCCTGAAAGTGGGGCATGTGAGCCTACACAAAAATAGCATCGTTAATAATAATATGAATTAATAAATAAGTCTAAGGTGTAAAGAACTAACCAATGAATATCCAAACATTTGATCAGAATATAAATGAAAATCTAGAAGTTTGAATAACTTCAATTCATTTGTTATGATTGGGAAGGGATCCTAAAAATGAAAATGAATTTTATTTTCTACCGGAATAAATAATGGATGATGAGGGTTACAATTATAAATCCTTAATGGAATGATTGACGTTTCCCCAATTTTAGATAGGTCTCATAGTTTAGCTATACATTTGAAAAAATTGTCCACCAATCATTTTTTTACTACTATCCAGGAAGATGACTTGCATAGTTCATGCGCAATGTTTGGGAAACCAAACATAAACCATCCATTTTCCCTCTTCTAAAAAATATAGATCATGAAAATATGTTTTTAGCCTAAGACACATGGATAGGAAAAACATTACATCACACATATTCTCACTGAAACATCCCCCACATTTTTTTGAGAAATCATGTAGCCTAGGCTTTATGGCTTCAACTAAATATGCGACCTAGATGTTTCTTCCATCTTTCGGGGATCTGGGCTCCGAAAAAGCCCATGACACCATTGTTTCCTCCATTGACTCATTGGGAATTTGTATTTGGATCAATACAAGGAATTAAAATAAAATATAATGGATTTATAACTCAATATAAAACCATTTTTATAAATTATAAATACTTTAAATTCTTACTCAACACTAAAAGATTATTTCCTTAATTAACATAAAAACAAAATGGATGATTTTTAAAATATTAAAAATATTATAATTTTATTGATTTATCGGGTTATATTAATTGTATATATTAAATTTACACAATAATATTTTTTAAATTATTTTATTCTAATTCCATATTTTCTAGGGGTTTTTCAATGGAAAATTAACATAATAGTATAAAAAATTAAATTAATGGTATTTTACAAAAAACAACTATTCTATTAAAATATTTATAAATAAAAAAATGAAAGAGGTAAAGGATTAAAATGTATGGTAAAAATTCATATTTTGGACATTTAACGGCCAAATGATAGAATATATGTAAAATTTTAACTCTTTATGAGTGAAAAATAAATTACTATGGCTCGTGATATAGTAGGATAGCTAAGGGATTGTACTGAATGATAAAGTTTGAATCATTACAAAAATTGTAAAATTTTTATTGTATGATGGTATTTAAATAACATAAAAATCATTATTACAATTTATAATCATTTCGATGCATTATTCTAAAAAATTAACATTTTAAATTTTAATACTTTTTGAAATTCCAAAAGTGACCCTCCACTCGGTTATAAAATTGATCCTCGTATCCTATTTTCCACACACATAAAAACATTTTTTTAAGAATTACTTACCAAAATAACATCCATACTTCCTTTAAAATTTATTATAGGCCTTTTTATTATAAAACCCTCCCAGGAATACATTATTAGCAAACCTAAACAGTTTTTTTGACGAATTGGTATTATTCTTCAACATTCTTTTTTGTATTATTTTTTATTTTACATCAATCAAATATTTTTCTACCATGATGAAAAAATGACAAAAAAATATTTAATATACATATATGTTATTATGATAATGTAATAACATATATCAATGTCATCTTATATCACATGGTAAGTGAATTTATCGATCACATGTATGGCATATAACTGCAGCGTGAACCAATGCAATTCATTTTCCATCACCGCATATCATAGCATCACATAATGATGTTTCTATTAAATATATATATATATATATAATTTATGAAATAATTATTCTTCTATATTTATAACTCCACATTTTCCTTCTATCCTTCAAATCTGTTGGGCAACGATAACATCAGGTTATGTACATGAGGACAACCGCCTCGGTGAAGTAATATGAGAGTATTTTTATTTTATGATGAAATGGATTGTAATAATAAATATTAAATGAATTTATATGAAAAATAATATATAACAATTATTCAAGAAATTAAAATTATTATTTTTCTTTCATTCATTTCATTTTATGAAATTAATAGAATCAATGTTTGTGCTTATGTACGTAATACCATTTAAATAAATTATTGAATTTAATTTTTAAACCTTATTTTATAGATAAATTCATATATATATATAATGGAAATATTTTATATTTAAATAATTATTAAAATTTGGGAGATAAAGGAACCATGACAGAATTTCAAGGACTGAAACTACCGAATCAAAACATACAAAAAAATAATGTAGTTATCATCTGAAATAGTCATTTTAATGAAAAATTGATAATAGACGATTGACAAAACATTATAAGAAAAATAATATATGGAATTTTTTATAATTTGATAGTTATTTAACATATTTATAATAATTATATATTTATTATAGTGGTGGATTTAACATGTACGAATTATATAAGACTTGAGGAAATGGATTTTCATCTAACTTTTATTTTTGTGAGACACATTCCATATTCAAAACATATATCATTTATGTTTTTTATATCTGTTGAAAACCATTTTTTTCATTTTTAAAGCTGGTTTATGGTTTAACGGTTCCCAAAAAACAACTAGAAACACAATCATGTGAAACATAAACATCATAGTAGCCAGACTCATCACCGCACCCCATGTAGGATCTATGATCTTCAGTGGATGATTTCCAGTCTGGAGACCTCCAGAAGATCGCACATTGAACCCGAATCCTCAGCTGCTCCAGGGCGGGTTTCTCTGGTGATTCCTTTTCAACAATGCTACCCTTTTTAAAGGAAACAGTAACCAAACTATTCCATTTAGAATCCAATCTGGTCTGCAACGGCCGCGGGAGGTAATAGTAATCATTTCGTGGCCTTCTTCTTGGAGTAGTAGATAAAGGTCCTTCCATTGTAACCATCTATTGATTCCCACTTAGAACCACATCACTGAAAGACCGGCCAAAGGGACCGATCTCCTTTCCCTTCCCTCCCCCTGAACTCTAAGTTCCAAACTCATCTCTCACCTCCCAACCTGTACCAGGAGACTTAGAAAAGGTCCCCCTCCTCTGTTCTGGGGTAATACTTTCCAGCAAAGAAGGCCTTCTCTTCTCAACAGTGGTTGCCTCCACATCTGAAGTGGAGGTCTCCTTCCCCATTCCAGGAAGACCCTATATTGTTTTATCACCATTATCCATCAGAACATCAACATACTCCACCATTCCATCCTCCAACATGCAAGGTGAGATATCATTAAACCGGTTGTCATGGGTGAGGAAAGGCCTTGCTAAGGGATCCAGTCCCTGAGAATTTTTAGCACAGGCAGGAAAGATCACCTTCAAAGGTCTGTTACATCTCTCCTCTTCATTCTGAAAAGAGTCCCTTCCCCCAGAGGAGCAATTAAGGATCTCCAAACTGAGTCTCAGCCTGCTGACAACATTAGAAACCCGCGGGATCAACTACAGCTTCAACCCTCCAGTCGCCTCTACACCATGGACATCACCACAGGTCACCTTCTTGGATAAAGAAGACTTGTCCTCCCCCACATATTTATGCATTAGAGAAAAATTCCTTCCATACCTCAAGCCCAGAACATTCTGACCATGTTCATCAAATTCTGGTTTCTTGTTTCTTGGAATCTCCTCTAACCTTTCAGAGACTAGATGTACACCACACGGGTTCTTTCCAGTCACTGATTTCACAGAAGACACCACATCCTTATGTGTCTCAGAAATATGAGAGATTATCGAAAGATCCATCCCCATATCTCCCTGGACCATGTTCTTCATCATATCATCTCTCACCCTCTTATCCTTAGATCTCAGCCTTCCTGGAGGAGCTCTTCTTCGGCGGACCTTTGAAGGATGTCCCAGCTGCTTAAAAAAAGTAGTAGAAATCTATCAAATTCACGTATACCACCTTCTGCTTGCACCTGTAATCCTCACCTATGGTGATCCAAAAATAATAGAATGGCAGAACAGAGTCATCTACTTCTACACAGATCCGGGGATTAACCGGATGACAGAAAGTTGTGGTGCAGTTGTCAGCACAAAGAAACCTTCCAACCATATTACCAATCATCTGAAGAATAGCGGGATTCTGAAATGGAAGTTGAAGTTTAGGTAAATTAACCTTGATTTCCATTGATGGAAAATCATGCTTCATGTGATGGTCAAAATACCATCGATGGAGGATGAAACTCATCCCGTTGCAACTTCGCGGAGCCCTAGACCATGCCTGAATTAGATATGCCTCCGATTCGAAACGGATCATGATCTGGAGACTGTCAAGAAAAACAACCACCGCCTATTCTTGAAGATCCCATAAGCTAAACACCATCCTATAAAAATCATCAACTAAGGTCTTCCTATGCGATAAAAGGGAAACCAGAGTGAGATTCAGGAGCGCCGAAAACTCTAAGAAAGTAGTGAGGTATTTCTGTTACTATATATTGATTTTTTGGTATTGTTTATCATTTGAATTCTAATAATGAAATATTTGATCTTACTATCATTAATCAAATAAATATTATTGTCAAATATATATATATGTAATGAATAACAATTTTTTACATTCTTATTCCCCTCTTTAAAATAAAAATAGGCCATATTTTATAGGAAAACTATCATTAGTTCTCCCTTCTCTAGAAAATATGTTCTATTATATGTACATGTTTTCTAAACGAAATTAATAATATTTTTACAAATCTCCAATAACTTATTAATGAAATTATATCCCATTTTATACTATTTAATAAATTGTTTAAAAGGAATGATTTTATATTTTACCAAATGAGTAACTTTTTTCCTTTTATCGAAAGTGTGAAAGGAATATTTGTTTTAACATATACAGTATAAATTAAATTTAATGTTGTCTTTAATGATTAATTTATTGAATATTTATTTATAGTTTTCAAATGATTTTTAAAAATAAAATGTATTTCCACAATATTTTCTGACAATTTAGTCATAAAAATATTTTTTTAAAGGTGTAATGGTTCTTTTCTTCAGTAAAATTTTAATTTTATTTTTTTTGTAAATTCAATTCATCAACAAACACAACCAATGGTGTTACTTCTATTTTACTAATGATATGATTCAATGGTATAAAATATATTCATTATCTAGATGATTTAAAATTGATGAAGAGGATATGATGATGAGACATTTTTATTTTCTTTGTTTCATGATATGATGGACCTATGATATGTTTATAAAACCCATTTAATTTTCACGAGTTATGATATAACAATATGATTAATTCATAAGGGTCTTATTGGACACATATGTATTGTTTTCATTATGTGATGGGTGGGTGAAAAATTATATTTTCTAACAATAAATTCATTGAAACATTATATATCATTATTTGATTAGGGGAAAAAATTAAATATGAATGATCCTCAATAAAAGAGAAAGTGCATGCCTTCAATATGATATGGGAAACAAGTTGATGAACTTGATATACTATTGGAAAAAAGTCGATGTGCTAAACCCACAAAGGGAATCAGGTTTAGATTCATAATTTGTTATGAATTGATGATCTTTATATATAACCATGACATTATAAATATTTTCTATACTTTTCATTGTTACACAATGGAATGAAATAAATATAGGTTTCATGATTGATTTATGATTATTTCACATTTTTATGATTAATTTCATTTCAAATGATCTATATTTCTTCTAGTAATTGTGTTTACAATATTTAAAATATGGGATGTAATCTTCTTAAGATATATTTATGATTATATACCCATGTTATATTCTAATTCATTTATATGATCACCAATTTATACCTCCCCTATTTAACCTTACTGGGCTTTAGGGATGACCCCTTCTTATGTTTCCTTTCCTAAGGTTATTAAGAAATGATTTAATTAGGTTATGTCTTTGAATATTTCTAAATTATAAGATATTTGTAGGATATATTTAATATATATTGTGAAATAATAAGTTTTTTATATTGTACCCAAAGAAACTATACCTCTATATTCTATTATTGAGTCTTTGTAATATTTATTGAATGTTCATATAAATATATGTAATATTTTTTTATAATAATCTAGTGTTTATATAGTTGTTATCATAGGGTATGTTTAGTATAACCATAGAAACTAGGATTATAAAAGATTAGTGAGAACCCATAGGATAATCCTATGTGTAGGATAATTCCATAATTTATGGTAAAAGTGAGTGGTTTTACTAGAAAAGAATCCCTTTTAGGATATGATAGGTGGACATGTTTTTTGAATATATGCTTCTTGTGATAATAACGCAAATAATAGTTGGTATATTATATATTTTACATCATTCTATAGAACAGTGACTGTCCCTTACTGTGCACCTAGTTTAAAACTCTTAGGGAATATGCATGGGTCAATTCACATTTTCTTTGTGAACCATTGAGAAATATTTGATAATATAATTTTAATTAAACAACTTCATTAAACCTAAGTTGTAATAGACAAAAGATTTGGTATGATGATTTATACCTCATATGAATGATTATTCAAGATTATTCTCTCTGATTAAAGATGCCTAATGGTCATTCTAACCAATTTTTGTTTTACTAATGGATTCAAGATATAATTATAGTGATCTAGGATTATCATACATGGATATTCCCTATTTTTAAATTAATATTCCTTACATTTCACATACACATGACTATGGAACATAATTGTTTTCTGAATTTGGAATCATATAACATAATATTTTTAATTCATGGTGATTTTAAATGTATCCTATAATGATCATATCTTTTTTAATCCTACTTAAAAAAATACAATATAACCTAGGTAAATGAAAAATAAGAAAGGTAGAGTTAAAATTCTATGCATGTGTAAAATGGGATATACGTAAGTATAATATGATCATAATGGTGTGAGAACATAATAATAACATTTGAAGACAATAACCATAATATTAAAGATCATAATCATGATTAGTGGAATAAATTTAAATAGTTCATAAGACATGAATAAAAGATGATAAAAAACATGATACATGATATAATAACATTGGTATAATACAAGGATTTTTTTGATAAAAAATAATAGAAAATCTGATGTCAAGGATACCAACCAAGACATTCATAACATGTTAGGATGGGGTTAATCGCTCATGTACCTAAATCAGGAATTGAATGAAATCATGTATACCCTCTTTCAGGATTGTGATATCCTTTCATGAACATTTAAATATCATATAACATTACTTTTTACCCAATAAATTTGGTGGTAGATATATGTCCCACTCATTTTATAATTTATATCATATATATGTGTTCAAAAAGATCATAACATTCATCATATCATTAACTAAGGAATGTGAATAGTATAGAAATTTCATCATAAGGTAACCTAAAAAAAATATTCATGTTTCCTAATCATTTCCTTATGGTATTACATGTGAAAAATTAATAGATTTCATAACCGCTCTATCATGGTATCACCCATACAAAAGGAAATGGTTTCATAATTATAATTACATCAAAAAATAAACCATTTAGAGAGTGAATATTAATAGTATCTAGGGACCATATCCTCGACAAATAATATGTAACATTGAAAGATTTCATCTTCGATGGAAATTAATTTTTAATGAGCATAAAACATTTTATTGGGGAAAATATACTTTCTTCTTAAAAAACAATTTTTAAAATGTAAAAAATTTTGTAATAATATTTCCATTAAAATAGAATGGGAATGTTATAAAGGATTATTTCATAAAATGATGGCTCATGATATAAAATAATTTTTTTCATGTAGTACATGTTAAAATGTAAATTACATCCATATATTTCAGAAAAACTAAATGGGGATTATTTATAAAATTACTTGATAATTCCTTTCAAAACATTTTTTAAAAATTCATACATAAATACAATATCATTTGAAAATAATAATAGAGTAGAAAAAGTTTTTTAAAATAGATTAATAAAACGTGGTTTTTGGATGAAAATACATTTCTTACCGAAATTAGATATAACGTTATATTTTCATGAAAACATTTTATTAAAAATTTAAATTATAAATGATGTGAAAAAATGGTACAATTACATGAATATAACATGAATAATAATAGGATATATAAATTAATTATAATTATTTTGAGGTAGATAATTATATTTAAACATTATGGAATTAATGATAAACTATCCTGATTAATGAGGATATTATAACCAAAAATCATTACCACTTTGGTAACATTTAATCATAAGACCCACAAATAATGAAAACAAAATTGAACTTAATATATCATGAGATTATATGTATATATATATATATATTATATGTAAATTGGGATTTATTTACACCTTATTAGTTAATATAGGAGTATAAAATAATGTACATCTCAATGAAGGAAAATTGAGATAAAAGTTCCTTACAGCTTTGGTAACATTTTAACTATAAACCCCAAGAAAGTTAGATCCCCATATGGATATTAAAATAAAATTAATTCATATATAATAATAAAAAAATTAATTTATGGTTATTATACACATCACATAATATGAATATGTGTTGATCATGGCATTTTTGGGATGGAAGTAAAAACTGAGAAGAAAATTTCTTACCTTAAGTCTTGACACTCATTGTACATATTCTGAATGGCTAAATAACAAATATAAGATTATTTTTATAGAATATTAAAGAATAATCATATATTTAATGCCACATATGATTCTATTATGTACTTTTATCACCCATTTAATAATAATTCAATGTTCACATTGTGTTTCATGTAATTATATATATTTTTTTATTATTGTTTTTTATTATATCCATACTCATATTACTTTGTCCATTATTTTGTAATAAAACGAATAATAAAAATGATAGAAATATCATATATATTAATTATATAGATATATATATATATTAATTCATAAAATTTAGTGAGATCAAATGAAATACGCCGCTCATGGAGATAATAGGACGTACGTACCATGAAAGTTGTTTTTCATTTTATATTTGGGTTGAAAGAATGAAAATTAAGTGACAAATATTATCATTAAAAAATATTTTTTATGTAATATAAATAATTTTTTTATTAAACTCATCATTAATATATTTCATGTAAAGCATGAATGACTAACATCATTTCACGAGGCGGTAGTCCACCGTACACACAAACGATGTTATCATATTCCCAAAAAATTGAAATCGTGATGGTATATGTGATATTTCAATTATATATTAATGAAAAAACATAATTATCTTGTTTATAATCTATATAAAGTAAGTCCATCATTTTGACCTCCCATTATTGGTGGTAATGTAAAAACAAATCACATCAGTTCATGAGTTGCCAGTCCACCTTCATGATGAATGATGATTTTGCAACACATTTTATGGAATTGGAGATATTTTTAGGACTTTAAATTAAAATAAATAAATATAAATATATATAATATATTTATTTTTTAAATATAATAATTATATAATTATAACATAATAAGGATGATAATGAAATAAAATAAATATTCTCGTTGAAGAAAATTACTTGTTCTTCAAGTATTCTAAATATTTTTCCCTAATTACATCCCAGGATAGATTCATGAAAAATATAATGCATCATGTATGATATTAGGAATGTTGTTATATTATTTGGGAAGGTTCCATCCAAACTAATTTTTTATGCTTTTAATATGGGAGTAGAGTTGGTGCCCATTTATAGTTGAGGTGGAGTGACATTTTTGTAAATGAATACAAGTATACACTATTGGGCGGAAAATCTAACCTCGGGTGGATAAAAAATTGATTATTAATGGATTATGGGGATTATGTATTCAAGCCACACCTACACTAATAAAATAAATATACATGTTTTAATCATGTTTTTCCTTAACTTCTATGATTTTTTATTTATACAATTTTTGTTTTTCACTAAGTTAACTAGTCTTCTTAACCAATGTAATTTATTCATTAAGAATAAATTAAAAATAGAGTTATAAAATATTCTGGACCCAATTATTATCAAAATTAAATACAATTAATCAAAAATAATTACCCTATGGGTGATTAAATAGATAATAAAACAAAGGCATTTAAGTTGAAAACACTCCACATTAAAATTAACTACACAAAAAGAGCTTTTATTATTTAGGGAAGTATATATTAATTATTGAATAAGAATTGTTTGATTAATAAGAAATTGTTGATATCTCTTTACATTTAAAAATATATTATAATAATAAAGGGTTCTAATAACTTTTAATCATTTAATAAAATATAATTTATCGTAAAATATTACTAATGTCAAGTTTGAAATTATTCATTTAAACATAATTTAAAAATATAAAGAATATTATTGAATTTAAATATATTATTTTAAACCCTATGTAACAATATATATTTGACTAAAAAATAGAACATGATAATTTATTCAATTTACTTCACTTTTAATATTTTTTATCATTTTTTATTTTATTTTATTGTTAACTAAATAATTTTTGTGTTTGTGTTTCATAAGAATTTGATGTAATTATTTCTTCTCAGAAAAATAATAAATTCAAGAATGAAAACGATTTTTTATTTCTAAAAGATATAAATGAGTTAAGAGATATTTTTGTGTCCCAATCCTGATACTTTATAGGTAATAAAAGTGACAAATTTATCTTTTTTTCTTCATTACTAATCTTATTATATTGGTCATATTCAAAGGAATGTGGAAAAAAATTTACATATCATAAAAAATTTAATATAAGAGTTATAAATAATCAAATTAAATAAAATTAATATAATTTTTATGTTAATATTATTTAACACCCTATTAAATATGTATTTACATTAATGGTGGTAATTATTTATTTATTAAATTCACTATTTATTTTTGTAGAAAATTAAGTTGAACTTATTATATATTAAAATGAAGCTGACTCAAAATAAGGAACACATTTTTACAAATTCAATTCATATAAGTGGGAAATTTAAATTTATAATTAATCACATAGACATAATAGGAAAGTTAGATTTTAATAAAAAAATGTTCAAATGTATAAAACATTTTTTATACAATTTCAATATTAATTTTATTAAAATATATTAAATTGTAATAATATATTAATAATTTAACGAATTAAACTGTATAATAAATTTAATATATATCTATATTTATATATAATTTAGGAAAACATACAGTTTTCAATTAAAATTTATTATTTTTCATTATTTGTCAACAAATGAAACTTTTTAGAAATATCTCAAAAATTTACCCTAAGATAATTCTAACATGATGATTTTAAAAATGAAGTTATTTTTCGTCTAATTAATGTTATAAATGTATAAAAAAATTATTTTATTAATACTCACAAAAAATAAATTAAAATATTTGTTGAAAAATAATATTTTTTAAACATATGTTGATTTGACTGAAAATTAAGAATTTCATATTAAACATTATTTCATTATATAAAACCAGAATACTTAATATTTAAAAATTACTTATAACTATTTATATCACTAAATTTAATGTATTTGTTTTAATGGTCATGTTAATAAAATTTTGTGGTTATTTTAACTCAATATAGTGTGTAATGGAAGTTAAGCCATTATTGTATGTAGCGCATGATTAACTTGGTGTAGCATGTACTGAATACCATTAGAGAAATTTAATTTGTTGAAAAATATTATTTCATTGAATACCATGGTTTTATAATTATGAGAATGTTTTAATGCTATGATCTTTGATCAAAAATTGATGTTCCCTATTTGGGAATAGTTTTATAAATTTCCATATGTTAAGTAAAATACTTACGAAATATAATTATTAACCTCAATGATTAGATTTTAAATAATTATTTAAAACACATAATGGAATGAATATTTCATATCCTATATATTATTCTTCAACGATTGATGTTTTTTCGAATTTTCTTCTTGGAAATATTGTTATTCTGGTTCTGGTCAAATATGATGTTATATTATGTATGGATTGGATTTCACTTGATAAATCCCACGTTAATTTTAGATAATGAAATATGATGTTTAATTTTATAAACCAACCTATAACAAATATTATGTGCATTGTAAAATATGAAATTCTACTGATAAACATATCTATTATATGGGTCATGATTCTTATTCGTAATGTGTCATGACCCGACCCTACCCGGGCTCGAGCCGCAACTACCCCAAGCCCACATCCATAGGCTAGGGGCTAGTGATAAGCACCGAAGGCTAAACAACTCGGGGAGGCCTTTTCCTGAGTACCTATACACACACACATGCAACACACTCAATGAAAAATTGCAGAGTAAAAGAAAAGACAAGTAAAATAAAGGGCAACTCCTATATATAAACCACAATAGTGCATCGACCTCTAAACAGTAAAAAGAAAGTGCTGAAAGTAAACTGAAAAGAAAAGGGGAAAAACATGTGCCCAACAAGAAAAGTGCCACAACCCGGCAACAAGTGAATAAAAGAAAAACAGCTGGAAGGTTTCCCCACCTGGAACCTGACTAGGACAACCGCACGCGGTCCAAGCTCCCGAACTCTTATGCTCGGATGAAGTCACAACCAACATGTTCGTCTTCCGTAAGGGAAAACCATGTTTGGGCAAAGCCCAAGCACGGGTGAGTATAAAAGTACTCCGTAGGATACCCCGAAGGCTTGAAGAAAAAACAAAGGTGGTACCGAAGGGTGAGTAGTAGATCGAACGGGGAATAGAACAGAACTACAATAGAGAGTGCAGTAAAGAATACAAATCAAATGAACAAGAGAAAGGTAGAAGACTCGTCCTAACACAAGGATCTAGGAACAGTGAGAAGATGAACATCTCGTCGAGCTTTCGCTACCTATAGCAGGAGAGTATACTCGTCCAACCATGTGAAGCTAGACGCGGAATGCACGTGGAATACCCCGCGCGTCTTCGTCTCTCCTTGAAGGAGAGACGCCAAACCCAAGAAGTGGGTACCGGAACAAGGTATATACAAAACCATATGTTCTATCAAGAAGCTCAAACTAGACTGTAAGGGGATCTCCATCCCGTAGCTCAGCCCAAGAATAGTAAGTCGCCAACAGTCCGAGAAGTATCACCATCGATGCCCAACATCCCGCACGTCCGCCCCGAACTACAAGCCAAGGGGCTCAAATCACTGCACCTCGACAATAGCCACTTTGGGCGGAACTGACTCACCCAAATTGTTTTAGTTCACGTCACAAGGACACGTCTCGGTGGGAAAGTTCCCCTCGTACTTGAGAGTTCAAGGGGAAAGTCAAACCACACCTCAACACTGTCACCCAGTCGAGAGAACACCTCAAAGTCAAAGTTGTCACATCACTAACCCGTACAAACAAGGGTCCCACTCCGGTAGTCAGGGAGTAAAGCCACAAACTATCCTAGGAGAAAGGAATGAGTCTGGAATGTCAATGGGTGTCCCACTGCCCAACCCTGCTGGAGGGTAATTCATAATGTGATATCGGGTGACCTACTACCCAGCCATGCTAGAAGGTAAACATAAATACATCACCAGGTGACCCACTTCCCAGCCTTCCTAGAGGGTAAATCTAAATACATCATCAGTTGACCCACTTCCCAGCCTTGTTGGAGGTTAGACCTAGAATAAGTTGACGGGTGACCCACTACCTAGCCCTGAAGGTGGGTAAACCCGGAACAAGTCAACAGGAGACCCACTGCCCAGCCCTACTGGAGGGTAGACCTGAATCAAGATGACGAGTGACCCACTGCCCAGCCCTGCATGAGGGATGACCCTAGAGAGTTGTCGAGTGACCCACTCCCCAGTCTCTGCTGGGAGTAAACCCAAGATGTCAGTGGGAAACCCACTACCCAATCTCTACTGGAGGGTAAACCCGAAAAAAGTCGATGAGCGACCCACTGCCCTGACTCTACTAGAGGGTAAATCCTGAACTTCTCTGGCCATCTCTACTAGATGGTACAACACTGGCCAACCGAACAAAGAGTGGGTATCATGCAACCACCCGACTCTGGAACAAAACCAGGGGAAACCACTCAACCATGATGATCTAAACTATCGAGCATGGAGCCAGGGGAAAAACGCAACCCCAATGGTCATCAATCGGGAACCGAGGGACCCTCTACGTCACGAGAGGTCAAAAGTACGCAAATCAAGACATGGCACACAAATGGGGCCCACATGACGTGTGGCCCCACGTCAACCCCAACCGAACGCTCAAACTTTCTCAGATACAAACAACCACATCAACCTCCAAGTGTTCTCGCATACTCCCAGAGTATGCCACGTTCCATCCCAAAGGTTATCGTGCACATGGCACCCAACGTCAACACGAAGGCATAACGTAACAACTCCAACTTGCCATCTCAACGGCTGAGGCACCGCCAACCACATCTCTTTAATCATTTACATCACTCACCAGGGAGTGCATGCGATCACACGCCAAGGGTCTGCTACAAACATTGTAGAAGAACCGCCACCGAGGCACCTTCATATTTCCACATTTAATAAGATCACGCAAGATGCTCCACACAACCAAACGGATCATACCGTTGTAATACTCATGAAAAAACACGCGAGATAGACTACTTACTCGCCCGAAATGGTCAACCAGTGAAAACCATACTATTCATTGTACCAACACGTGTGGGGCCCACCCCAAGATCCCGAAACTGAACAAACGGATCACACCACTACGATCTATACGAAAAAACACAAGGGCTTCACTACACAATCGCCCGAAATGGACACCTAGTGAAAAAGGTACTATTCACCATAGCTAGGTCGGGTGGGACCCACATCACGTCCCCAAAAAAGGTCGGGCGAACTATGCCATCTCAATGCTCTCAGAAAAACACGTCAAAATCACTACTCACTTGAGTGGAATAGATATCCGGAGAAAAGGATACATTCCGGCTTACCGCGCATGAGTGGTGCTACGTGGGACCCACATCCCGGTCCAGAAACACAACAAACGGATCACACCATTGCGATCCTCTCGAAAAAGTACACATGATGGACTATTCACTTGTCCAAAACGCTCGTCTGGTGATAGAGTTGGAACGCCTCTGTCAACGCCCAAAGGACCCTCATTGGGCCCGCGCCATAATGCAGAATTATAGTGGGCGGATTTCACCATTGCAATCCCCTCAGAAAAACATTCAGAATCTACTGCTCGCACGGCCCGAATGAACGCCCAATGAGAAAGTCTCTAAATGCTGATCGTAGCTCAAAAGACGGGCCGTGAGGCACATGCCTCAACTCCGGCATCAACGCCTGAAACCACCCTGGAAAGCTTCTCCCCGCCGCCAGGGTCCCAACGCCACTTACAGCGTTCAAAACAGACGTCGGACGCATCTGCACCTTCCAAAACAAGATCTCCCAGAAAAATGTCAAACCACTTAAAGACGCGTCTCACCTCCGAGGCCCCTCTTTTTGGGAAATAAAAATTCTCAAAACCATCTCAAAACGTTCCCTTCGATCCACGGAACGTGTCACCGTAGACAGCACGCAAAATGGACTCCTATAGCAGAAAATACGGGCATCCGAAAACTAAGGGGGCAAGGCCCCTTGGGCTGGACCGGCCTGGGCCGGCCGGTCTGCCCGGTCTGGGCCGGCCTGGCTCACCACTCCTGGCCCGCGGCTTGGCCGCGCAGGCCGGCGGGGGACCCGGTCCGCTGCATGGGAACCCGACTAAGGCCGGTCGTCGTGTGACGACCCGCACGACGTGGGTCATGTTCCCCTCCGGGGTCACATGTCGTGACCCCGGTCCACCCCCGTGCCGCGAGCGACCGCCGCCTGCCGCATGAAGCGCGGCCGCCACGCCACCTGAAGGCCGGGCCTCCGCTATAAGGCCCCAGCCTTAAACCTTACTTAATCTTGAGTTACTTCGAGAATACTCGTTGAGGATCTTTTCAGGTTTAGTGTTTTAGAGATTTAGATCATAAAACATGAATTAAATTCCACATTTAAATAAAGTGGTTACATAAAATATAGTACTCATTTCCCCATCTACGGAAACATATTTAAAATAAAACATGGTTTCTTTCTTGACACTTCCTTGACACTATCATCACATCATGTACCTATCCCTTAACCTGTGAAAAATATTTCAAAAACTTGGGATGAGCCTAAAAATCTCAGTAAGGGATATAAAAGTATGAAATGAAAACATTATTTCATGCATTAAATCATACATTACTCATAAAACATAATCACATACCTCATCAAATCATAAATAAATCATAGAAATTATATGAAATAAAGGTAACTTGAGGTATTCATAACATTCTTACATAGGGAGTAACCCTCTTGGTTACGTTTGTAATACCCATCAAAGTATATTCCCTAAATCTCTTCGGAGAAACCTTAACATTTATCTACTTCGTGTTACCCAATTCATTATAGAGCTATATTGGGCTCACCCGCCCTTAGTTTATCACGGAACCACCCTTCTTCATAACAATTCCCAAGAATCATAACATAATCGTATCACATAAAACATGCATAAAGGAAACATAATATTTCCACTTTTCAGTCACAAGATATCAATACAACACATTGATATAAAAACATTATGACAACCATTTTCCGTACCAAAATTAAAGAAAATAAAAACATGGTATTTTTTTCATTCAAAAGATGTTATGGTTTGTAGAAGAAGATGAAACTCAAATAATGGTCTCGGCGGCGGAGAATTCGTTGTCGCCACATACGTACGACAAAAAAAACATTCCTTTTGTCATTTAGTAAAACTCTTCATATAAAAAAGATTCCTTTTGAATAAATGTAAATGTCAAAGGGGTTTATACACTGTATAAAATAATTTTGCGTATAAAACAAAATATGCCTCAATGAATGGAGATCGAGATGAAGTCCCATACAAAGACGGTATCCTCGGATTAAGGATAAATCAATTACGTAATTATGTGTGACAAACGAATAAACCAAATATAAGTGGATATTGAGTGTAAAAAAATCATATATCATTCATACATATTCATATAACTACATATTCAAGGGGTACAAGTTTATCCCAAAGAATCAAAATTGGGTTAAGAAGTTCCCTTGCAAAAATTCAACAGCCTAATGGCGTCACTTCAAACATCATAAAATGAGTTTATGAAAGATAAAATGGGTATCTCATCACTTGGACATAAAATTTACATCAATAAGGATATATAAGAACATATCCCAACATTACAATACTTAAACTAAAAATACCCAACAAAATAAGTCACCAAAAAGAGGAGGGTGAAAGGTTCCCTTACCGAAGGGGGTATCTTTCGAAACATACACCCCATGAAAGAAGGAAAATACAACATTGATATAAATACTCATAAATGAAATTATATTACACAAAGAATAGAATAATTGGCAGTACATATACCACTCAAAGGAAATGGTAGAAAATGTAGCATAAATCTCACAGGAATAAAAGTGCGACGAAAAATCCCTTACGAAAACTCGGCAGCCTAACGACGCCACTTAAAACATCCAAAAATGGATTGATGATATCAAATAGGGTATCACATCATATTAACATAAAATTGACATCAAGAGGGATATAAAATAACATCCCCCAACATAACAAATGGGAGCTTAAAAGAAGTGACAAAAATGAGAGTACTTAAAAAGAAAGTGATAGGTTGGATCTCTTACGAAAATTTGGCAGCCTAACGACGCCACTCAAAACATCCGAAATAGATTGATGAGAGAAAATAGGGTATCTAATCATATGAACATAAAAAGTACAGTAATATTAATATAATATAAAATCCCCATCATAATAAATATGATCTTAAAAGGAATGACATAAAAGTGTGTACTTAAAAAGAAAGAGAGGGGTAGGATCCCTTACCTCGTATCCGACTTGACTCGATCGTTATTTAATCTTCTGAATAATAAACATGAGTTAATTTATACATTCCTAAGAACCTTTTTCAATTTCATTATTCCTTTTATATCACTTATTACCATGTCATGAACACTATGTAATTATTTAAGTTAATAACGGTCGTTTTAACAATCATTGCTACTTGAGTCAAAAATAAACTCTTTATAATTAAAGGTTTGTTCATGGGGTAAAATATCCATTATATCCAGAATTAAATTCATTATTTAGATATAATATATATCATATATATCCATTATATACATTCATTTATAATATTTCATGACATTTAGAGGTATGAAATGAAATGCAACGTTCATGGAGATGGTAAGCCGTATGTACGCATGAACGCTACTTCCATTTCTATTTCATATTTAATGGAATTAAAACATAAATATACATAATAGTATTATAATTATACTATGGTATCATATATAATATCATTAAATATATCCTTTATATGTACCACATATGGTATTAACGAATCAAATCACTTTGAGGGGGCGGTAGTCCACACTTCCTAAAATGAAGATATCGCGTTTACTCATAATGGAAACCATAAAGTTAAGACATAAATGAAAAATAAATAAGATTAAGGAAATGAATAAAAATATTATATATCATATATAAATATAGTGACATCTTAATGTCCACCTTTGAAGGTGTAAAAAGAATATTGAACAATCATCGTTTCGTGAGGTAGAAATTCACCATCCACATAAACACTATGTTCTTTAACCATTTTATGTAGGTGTGTGTAAGTGTAGCTCTAATACATATTATAAAAACATCCTAGTATATGTAAGATACTGGTGTTGATACAAAATAAATGAATAAAAAGATTTTAGGGGGTTGGAGAAACAAAATAAAAGAAAAGAGCACAATTGAAGACGTTGCCTTAAAATCGGGTTACTCCCTTTGGTTTGATCAAAAATGGTTTCTTGAAGAGCTTACTGCCTAAGTTAAGGCTTCTAGGATGAGTAGAGGGATGTGGAGAGACAAAAGTATCATATCTTGGCCGAGCCAAAGGCTTGAGATGTGTGGGTAAGGAGGTAGAGGTGGGGGCCTTTTATAAAAGGAGAGGAGGGGCACTCTTGGGAATGTATAAAATGTTACTTTATTTTCAAATGTGTTTCGGATTTTAAAGGTCCCACATTGATGTATTTCTAGGATAAGGTGATAAGAGTTCGAAATCCACCCATCCAATAGGTTTTTTCCATGTGCAGGTCTTAGAGTTTACATTATCATTTCATTTTATTTAAATTGTTAAATAATGAGGTATTCGCTACATCATCATGATGTCTTAAATAATTTAATTTATTTAATGTCTAAAAATTATAAAAACAATACTATGATGTAGTAAGTCTTTTTATCTTTTCAATGAATATTTATAGTCAAAAATATGAATTTTATAACCCCATGTAAAATTTTTTTTAGTGAAACAATACATGTTTGTGTCATTTTTACTTTTGCTTTAAATAAAAGGCATAAATGTCATTATCTTACCCAAGTGGCTCCATGGGGTCCCAAAAATTGACCCATGGGTTTTCTTGGTTGGCCACGACTCATCCAATAGGGTTAGGACGAGTGTCAAGATATTTTAATTTTATTATAATATCATTTTTACCATAAGTCACACTAATTACCTTTAATCGCAATTAATAAAACTGAAAAGTTACTTTTCATAAAAAATTATTTTCATCCCATTGAACCACATTTTACTTAATAATGAAAATTATTTATATTGGATTTTAGAAATTCAAATCACAGAAGTGGTAAAGTTCCATTTAAATGAAAAATTAGTTTTTGTAACTACCACTTTGTGGTTTCACTATTCATAAAAAATTATGGTTTTTCAGAAAAATACAAAAAAATCACCCTAAGCTATATTTGATATTCTGAATTCAAAAATAATGTCATTTTTACCAAATTCATAACATAGAAGTTACATTAATTAATTTTATAATTAAATCCCACTGCCAAATCAAATAGTGTGTTTTTAAGAAACAATATCTATTAAAAGATTGACACTCGTTTATGTCCAATCACAAAGTGATATTAATTAAAATTACCACCATTGGATTAAATGGTAAAAATATATTCTACTTTAACTTTAAAACCAATTAAAAAGATAATCTATTCATATAAATAAATTATATTAAAAAGGGGTTATGAATTAAAATAAAACATTTTTCACTATTCATTAAAAATGAACATTATTGGACAAAGACAAAAAATTTACACAAAGTTAATGTTGATGTCCCGATTCTAAAAAATAATTTTATTTTGTCAAATATAACACATAATACTTTCAAAATTTGGATTGAGAAGAGGTTCGCCAACAAAATGCGGTTAATCGGCCTTTTGAAGAATATTAGAATGTTTACGATTAAAATTGGATTCATTCACATTTTTAATCCTCTAACATTTATTGAAAAAAAAGTATTATTATTTGAAAAACATATATAATCATTTTGTAGTTATTTCTGTTCATTCCCGTCATTACAACGGCTAGGTGTTATCTACCATTTAAAATAAAATTATTTTATTATTAGAGTGCAACGTAAGATTTCAAAGGAACTCGTTGTTGCGTATTGGGTAAGCCATCGAGCATAGAGTTCCCTTTAAATTAATATAAAAATTTTATTCACAAATATGGATAAATATAAAAATGTCATATTCTTTATTTACCTGGGGTGTTACATCCTTCCCCATTTTGGGAATTGCATCCTCACAATTTTAAAATTGGGCTCAGAAACATCATTGAAAGTCCCACATCAGAACAAGAGTCGGTAAAACAATCACTTCAAAAGATAGAAAGAGAAGTACAGAGGTCACCCGAGTTAACCCATACTAGTATTCCATGTAGGAAAACATGGATATGGAAGAAAAATCAAAGGTTCATGTTCTGAGGGAGAGTGATATAAAACATTTTTAGGAGAAAGTTATCCATAAGAAAATCACAAACTTGTGGTGGGTTAAACGGAAATCGATTCCCCAGTATGAAAAGTTAATAGAAAAAAATTTTGTTTGAAGTAACTTTTAATTGGGGAATTTATTTTTGATTTTAAGGAAACATACTTACTTGTCATGTTGACTTTCAACTTTTAATAGATTTCTTACACAAACTCATAGTTTCTCCAAAAGAAGAGTATTTAGGAAGACTTGTTCACATTAAGAGTACTATAATCAATTTCTTGAGAATCACCGAATCCACAAAAGAGAAATATATATTTCCCATGTCTTCAGACCATTACCAAAAACAAAATTATCAGAAGAAGATCAGATAAACTAGAAAATAAAAACCATTTATAAAAAGAAAATCTACTCTTAATCTCCAAAATTTGTCAAACAAACCCCAAAGTTCAACGAGGACTATTCGATAAACAATTTTTCCATAAAATTATTGAAAGTAAACCAAAATAAGATCAAAACCCAAATATTTGAAGGATTTAGTCACATAGTCTTCCAAGGTACAAATTGACACTTATCTCCAATTAACATAATTTGCTCTAAAATTCTCATAATGAAAAGTAATTAACCTAATCACATATCCTCCAAGATAGGTTAATAATTTCTATAGATAACCCAAAAATCAACATACTCTTAATTCATAAAATCATCTAACTAAAAAGAATAAGTCATATTAACCAGGGACTTCACGTAGTCCAGTGGTAGGTGATAAATACCAGTCTCACTATGGTTGTGGGTTCGATTCCCGCACCATTGTCCGATGTGACGGGATTTCACACGGTCTGCGTGTTGTAATTTTTATAAAACTCCAAAAATAACCCAAACATGTTTTAACCTCAATAGTTTCCTTATACCTCTCATTTTCATCCAAATTCATTACGATCTCAACATCATAATTCTTGAAGTCTTATTTCACCACCATAAAATAAAACGATTCCCAAAATGAATAATAGCATACCTTGATCATGGCGTCCACTCGGTTTCATCATCATCTTGTTCACGTAGGTAGAAGTCCCATGCATTACAAAAATTATTTAGAGATCCTTCAAAATCATTTTATTCCTCCATACAAATACACCTTGTACAACATGGGTCATATGGGTGTTCACAGAAAAATAGTTTTGGAAAATAATCATGTATGACATATAATTCCAAAACATTTGATAAAACATGATTTCTATAAAATAGTCGGACAGAATTTGAGTTGAAACTTTATATTATTAGTCCTTTTAAAATACCAAAAGTATGTGCTGAGAGAAAATATTTTAAAATCAAATATAAATAGGTTGTGCACGGGTCTCCTTCCTCAGCACCATTTTTAAAATCACAATACGCTTCAAATTCTTGTGATAAGGTAAAATATTTGAAAATACCTTGATAATATTTACCTTTCATGAAAATATGATAATATTGTTAAAATATTATTTTTCTAAACAAAAACCATGATCCATGATGATAACGAGGTATAGTGGTGGTGTTTGATATCTCAAACAACTACTTGCAAGAGAGTTGTATGCTAGAAAGTGTTTCACAATCATCCAAACATGACATTGCAATAATTATTGCAAGCATCTCATCAGTAAAAGATAGAAATATCATTTGAGATCCTCCTCCTTCCATTCGTAACTGACTTTAAATGACTGGAAAAAAGTTATAAAACCGGGATTTAACTGAAATAATAGATATAGGGACTAACCATGTGCCTAACAAAAACATCGAATCGCTAAAGTTGTCTAAACCGACCATTGATACCAACTATAAGGCCCCAGACTTAAACATTACTTAATATTTAGTTAAATCAGGAATACACGTTGAGGATCTTTTCAGGTTTATAGTTTTATAGAATTAGATCATAAAACATGCATTACATTCCACATTTAAACAAAGTGTTTACATAAAAGATAATACACATTTTTCCCATCAACAAAATCATATTTAAAATAAAACATGGATTCGTTCGTGACACTTCCTTGACACTATCATCATGTCATGTACCTTTCCCTTGACCTGTGAGAAACATTTCAAAAACATGGGATTATCATAACAAGCGCAGTAAGGGATATAAAAGTACGAAATGAAAACATTAGTCGATGCATGAAATCATACATTACTCATAAAACATAATCACATACCTCATCAAATCATGAATAAATAATAGAAATCATAAGACATAAAGGTAACTTGAGGCATTCATAACATTTTTACGTAGATATTAACCCTCTTGGTTACGTTTAAAATACACATCATAGTATATTCCCTAAATCTATTCAGAGAAACCTTAATGTTTAACTCTATCGCATTACCCAATACATTGGAGAGCTATATCGGGCTCACCCACCCTTAGTTTATCACGGAACCACCCATCTTCATAACAATTTCCAAGAACCATAACATAATCTCATCACATAAAACATGTATAAAGGAAACATAACATTTCCACTTTTCAATCACAAGATCTCAATACAACACATTTATATAAAAAATTATGAAAACCATTTTCAATACCAAAATAAAAGAAACGAAAAACATGGTATTTATTTTTCTTTCAAAAAAATTTATGGCTTGTAGAGGAAGCCGAAACTCATATAATGGTCATGATGGCGGAGAATTCGTTGTCGCCACATACGTACGAAAAAAAACATTCCTTTCGTCGTTTAGTGAAATGATTCGTATAAAAAATATTCTTTTGGAATAAACATAACTGTAAAAGTGGTTTATACAATGCATAAAAGAATGTTGTGTTTAAAACAAAATGTGCCTCAATGAATGGAGATTGAGGCGAAGTCCCATACAAAGACGGTATCCTCAGATTAAGGATAAATCAATTACCTAATTATGTGTGACAAATGAATACACCAAATATAAGTGGATATTGAGTGTAATAAAATCAGATATCATTCAAACATATTCATATAATGACATATTAAAGGGGTACAAGTTTATCCCAAATAATCAAAATTGGGTTAACATGTTCCCTTGCAAAAATTCGACAGCCTAACGGTGTCACGTCAAACATCAGAAAATGAGTTAATGAGAGATAAAAAGGGAATCTCATCAGTTGGACATAAAATTTACATCAACAAAGATATAGAAGAACATATCCCAAAATTACAATATGTAAATTAAAAGACCCAACAAATGAAGTCTTTAAAAAGAGGAAGGTGAAAGGTTCTATTGCCGACATTGGTATCTTTCGAAACATACACCCCATGAAAGAAGGACAATACAACATTGATGTAAATACTCATAAAAGAAATTATATTACACAAAGAGTAGAATAATGGGATGTAAATATACCACTCAATGGAAATGGTGGAAAATGTAGCATAAATCTCACGGGAATAAAAGTGAGACGAAAAATCCCTTACGAAAACTTGGCAGCCTAATGTCTCCACTTAAAAAAACAAAAAATTGATTGATGATATAAAATAGGGACTCTCATCATAATAACATAAAATTTAAATCAAGTGGAATATAAAAGAACATCCCCCTACATAACAAATAGGAGTTTAAAAGAAGTGACATAAAGGAGAGTACTTAAAAAGAAAGAGAGAGGTTGGATCTCTTATGAAAATTCGGCAGCCTAACGACGCCACTCAAAACATCCGAAATGGATTGATGAGAGAAAATAGGGTCTCTAATCATATGAACAGAAAATTTACAGTAAGAGTAATATAAAAGAACATCCCAATAATAATAATTATGAGCTTAAAAGGAATGACATAAAAGAGTGTACTTAAAAAGAAAGAGAGGGGTAGGATCCCTTACCTCGTATCCGACTTGACTCTATCATTCATTAATCTACGGAATAATAAACTTGAGTAAATTTATACTTTCTTAAGAACCTTTTTCATGTTCATTATTACTTTTATATCACTTATTAACATGTCATGAACACTATGTAATTATTTATGTTAATAACGGTCGTTTTAACGATCATTGCTACTTGAGTCAAAAATAAACTCTTTATAATTACATGTTTGTTCACGGGGTAAAATATCCAATATATACAGAATTATATTAATTATTTAGATATCATATATATCATATATATCCATTATATACATGAATTTATAATACTACATAACATTTAGAGGTATGAAATGAAATGCACCGTTCATGGAGACGGTAAGGCGTACGTACGCATGAACGGTACTTCCATTTCTATTTCATATTTAATGGAATTTAAACATAATGATACATAATAGTATTATAATTACAGTATTTTATCATATATAATATCATTAAATCTATCCTTTATACATACCACATATAGTATTAACGAATCAAATCACTTTGACGGGGCGGTAGTCCGCATTTCCTAAAATGAAGATATCGCATTTACCAATAATGGAAACCATAAAGGTATACCATAAATGAAAAATACAAGAAGCATAAGGAAAACATAAACTTATTATATATCATATATAAATATAGTGACATCTTAATGGACACCTTTTAAGGTGTTAAATGAATATTGAACAATCATCATTTCGTTAGGCATAAATTCACCATCCACAGAAATAGTATGTTATTTAACCATTAGATGTAGGTGTGTGTAATTGTAGCTTGAATACATATTATAAAAGCATCCTATTATATGTAAGATACTGGTGTTGTTACAAAATAAATGAATAAAAAGAGTTTAGGGGGTTGGAGAAGCAAAATAAAACAAAAGAGCACAAGTGAAGACGTTACCTTAAAATCGGGTAACTCCCTTTGTTTTGAAACAAATGAGTTTATTGAAGAGCTTCCTGACTAAGGTAAGGATTCTAGGATGAGTATAGGTATTTGGAGAGACAAAGTTATCATATCTTGGCCGAGAAAAAGTCTTGAGAGGTGTGGGTGAGGAGGTAGAGGTGGGGGCCTTTTATAAGAGGAGAGGAGGGGAACTCTTGGAAAAGTATAAAATGATACTTTATTTTCAAATGTGTTTCAGATTTTAAAGGTCCCACATTGATTTATTTTGAGGATAAGGTGATAAGAGTTCTAAATACACCCATCCAATAGGTTTTTGACATGTTTAGGTCTTAGATTTTACATTATCATTTCATTTTATTTAAATCGTTAAATAATGAGGTATTCATTGCATCATCATGATGTCATAAATAATTTAATTTATTTAGTGTCTAGAAATTATAAAAAAAATACTAAGATATTGGAAATCCTTATAGATTTCCAATGACTATTTACAGAAAAAAATATGACTTGTATAACCCCATGTAAAAAATGTTTTAGTAAAATAATACATGTTTGTGTCATTTTTACTTTTACTTTAAATAAAAGGCATAAATGTCCTTATATTACCCAAGTGGCTCCATGGGGTCCCAAAAATATACCCATGGGTTTTCATTGACAGCCATGACTCATCCAATAGGTTTAGGACAAGTGTAAATATATTTTCTTTTTATTATAATATCATTTTTACCTTAAGTCACACTAATTAACTTTAATCGCGATTAATAAAACTTAAAAGTTAGTTTTCATAAAAAATTGTTTTCATCCAATTGAACCACATTTTACATAATAATGAAAATAAATTATATTGGATTTTTGAAATTCAAATCACAGAAGTGGTAAAGTTCCATTTAAACAAAAAATCAGTTTTTGTAACTACCACTTTGTGGTTACACTATTCATCAAATATTAAGGTTTTTCAGAAAAATACCAAAAATTCACCCTAAGCTATATTTGATATTCCGAATTCAAAAATGATGTCTTTTTTACCAAATTCATAACATATAAGTTGCATTAATTAATTTTATAATTAAATTCCGCTGTCAAATCATATAGCATGTTTTTAAGAAATAATATCTATCAAAAGATTGACACTCGTTTATGTCCAATCTCAAAGTGATATTAATTCCAATGAGCACAATTGGATTAAATGGTAAAAATATATTCTAATTTCACTTTAAAACCAATTAAAAAGATAATCTAATCATATAAATAAATTATATTAAAAAGGCGTTTTGAATTAAAATACAACATTTTTCACTATTCATTAAAAAATGAACTTTATTGGAAAAATACCAAAAATTTACACAAAGTAAATGTTGATGACCCAATTCTAAAGAAAAATTTTATTTTGTCAAATATAACACATAAAATTGTCAAAATTTTGATTTAAAAGAGGTTCCCCATCAAAAGTTGGTTGATCAACCATTTAAAAAAATATTAGAATGTTTACACTTAAAATTTGATTCATTCACATTTTTAATCCTCTAACATTTATTGTAACAAGTAAAAATATTTGAAAAACATATATAATCATTTTGTAGTTATTTCTGTTCATTCTCGTCATTACAATGACTAGGTGTTAACTACCATTTAAAATAAAATTATTTTATTATTAGTGTGCTACATAAGATTTCAAAGGAACACGTTGTTGCGTATTGGGTAAGAAATCGAGCATAGCGTTCCCTTTAAATTAATATTAACATTTTATTCACAAATAGGGATAAATTTAAAAATGTCATATTCTTTATTTACCTGTGGTGTTACATCCGCGCCGCCTGAAGGTCGGGCCACCATGCCACCTACACCCTGGACCGCCGCGTCGCCTGCCCCCAGGAACGCCGCTCTGCTAGCACCCTGGAACCGAGCCGCCTCCGCGCCAGAGCTCGCTGGACCGCCGGAACCCGCCGGGAAACACCTCCAAAACCCAAATTTTTTGTCGGATGATTGCGGACACCTCTGAACTCAGAATTTCGATCTGGAAGGATTGTTGTAAAGATAATTTCATGAAATACACAACCAGGTGCTTCGTTTGATAATCAAACAACAATTCGACGCATGCTTATGGGTTCAAATGATGTGTGGTAATTAAAACGAAATACGCATGATCCTACCATGTTGGGCTTCGCCCGACGCTTCACTGAGACTCTACCGCCGCGCCGCGCCTCGCCGGAGTGGAGGAGGAGGGGGAGGGTTGCTGCCTACTACTGTCCAGGTTAATAAGAAGAAGAGGGAGGGGGTGGGTTAAGTGTTTGAATAGAAAACACTTAACCACCCACCCGTCGGCCCGAACCCGAACTCCGGACAGGGTCGGGATTAAGCCTCCCCTAGGCTAAAAACCACGCTCTGAACGCAACGGCAGTTTCAGAATTTTAATCTGAGCCCCCCTTCAAATGTTATAAAACAAATAGCCCCAAGCCACCAAATTACGAAAACGCCCCAGGGGCCATTTTTCCTAGATGGACCACGCCCGCGAAACATACACCCCTCCTAGGGTAAACAGCATGCTCCGAACTCAATAGTTCCCTTAGTTTTCCAATCCGAGCCACCATTTATGGGATACATGAGTTTCACCATTAAACAAATTAATTAATTAATTAATTTACCCATTTAACGTTCCGGAAGCGAGCGAGGTGTCCAAACGTCCCGCGTCGACAGGCTTTATGTTGTTCCTAGGGTAAAAACCCCATTCCGGACCATTCCGTACACTCAGATCTCTGATACGAAGCCTCGTTTAGGAGTTATCTCATTTATTTGGAATTCCTAGTGTGAACGCACTAAAACGTTAATTCCAGCCACACTGGGGCTCGAAATTGCACGCCATCTGAAGGAGATTCTCTGGAATAACATCAAGAATATTCAAAAGTCTTTTATATCCAAAACTGGGTTCTTACATCATTCCATCCTTCATTGTTTTCATCGAAGAAAATAAAAATCGAGGAACAACCTAGGGTACTAAGCCCACACCTGGCTCTCCCGTACCTAGAAGAACTCTTGCACTGTTCTGCACCATCGCACACAGACCAAAGGATTTGATCTGTTCACATGAGGTCTACTCTCACCGATGACATGCATAGGAGCACACACAAGTCTCCTCAGGTGAGTCATGCAGGAGAATATATGCACCAAAACCGGCCTTTGGGATTAGGGTAAGGTGGTAGACAACCTCGTCATCCCTTCACACGTTCTCAAACAGCCCAAAGGCCCTAGGGGGTAGCTCACCTCCCCAGTCGAACCTCTACGTCGCGCGTCGGGACTGGAATCACCGCCCGCACCTTGAACAAGGCCCGATGATTCCCTCCTTCAGAATATCCATATGGTGAAATACCCAGGGATATCTGGGCACGCAAGATTTCACAATCGATGTCCCACGAGAAAGACCCTCTTACACGCTCGAAAGGCGAAGGATTCGCTACCATAGACTAAAGAGGAAGGTTCCATGCCTTTTACTCTATCAACATAGTGTTACACCTGACGCCCTGAATCACCCTGGTAACACCTCAATCAAGGAGTAGGGAGAATATAATTTCACACACAGAGTCTAACAATTCTACTACAAAAAGTAGAAGTGTTGTAGAGTGTACCTCTTATCACTTCATGCTCTGTAGGATCGCAGACATTCAAAGCTCGTGGCTGTCCGCGGTCCCAATTGTCAGCTCCCAGAGCCCGACGTGGACCACCTAGTGGTGATGGGAAGTCCTTGTAAAGTCATTCCCCACTACCATCTCCTCCCAATCCTCTGATAGAACCACCTCTCTGGGTGATACTCCAATCACGGTGCTGCCTCTATCGTGGTGGTGCACCTACTGCCTGCCCAAAGCTCTCTGCATGCCTGGTCGGGCAGTCCCGTTCCAGGTGACCTCGCCCATCAGAAGCATATCACTAACTCTCTTTGGAATGCACTGGTGCCCTCAGGCGCCACTGTGGTGTACAACCATGCCCCTGAGTCCGATTGTCAGAAAGCCTCCTGCGTCGAGGATCTGCTTGCCAACGCCAGCTAGCAGCGACAGACGTCTCGGCTCCAACGTGCCTGCTTCCACCACCAACTCTATAATGTGACATGAAGATCTCTATCACCAGTGCCTGCTCTAGCACCCCTGTATATGTGGAAATGCCCAAGGGTACTATGACAGCACAGATCTCTCGGTAGAGACCCTGCTCAAACATCCATGCTCAGATGTTTTCGTCATGGACTATGTCCGGGTAAAAGCGTGCACGGTCTGTGAAACTAGCCGCATACTCGGCCACTGTCATCCATCCCTAAAGACACTGCAGGATCTCTTGAATCCGAACGGAGTTTAAGAAGGAGGGGAAAACTCCTCAAGAAACAACAACAAAAACTCACCTCATGAAGGCGACGACTCGTCAAGAAACTGAGTCATCAGACTCCACCAATGCCTAGCTACTCTGCAGAAAAGGTTGGCTGCCAAAGCCACTCTCTGACCTACCGGCGTCTACACAAGCCTGAAAGGTGAACAACAGTCTCTAGCCAAACCTCTGCTGCCTGAGGGTCTGGCTCACCACTGAACCTCAGCGGTCTCTGCCGCTGGAACTCACAGAGCGTGCTCAACCGATGCTCAAGCTCAGCCTTCTCTACTGAAGCTCTCTACTTTTCAATAGGTGGGGGTGCTGCTACCAGCCCACCCGGAGAAAGGGGCTCGCATGATGGGTCATGGACTGAGGCCTCGTTGCTCATAGGTTTGTCGTCACGAACCAATGATGGTATCCTGGCTGGCTATCTTCGTGGAGACATCCTGAATATTATCTAGGAGTTCCGTGGTCAGATGAGAATATATGTATTTAACCGTAACAACAATGGGGAGCTGACTCAAGAAGTACAGTCAAATACTCAATCCAATGTGATTCACAAACCAATTCTACCTGCAACAAGTGTCTCGGCAGGCCGAGTCGATAAGCAGGTTATCAAGGTCCCAGTGAATGGATACGTCAGCTGTCGCACCATCACTGGACTCTCTGGCCTGAGAGCCGCTCTCGAGACACATCAACACTATTGCCCTATATCCCCAACCAATTCCTCTTTTAGAGATGTCCACACAACATCCCAAGGATCAAACCACCCCGGATACAACATTGTCATAACCCGACCATACCCGGGCTCGAGCCGCAACAACCTCAAGCCCGCATCCATCGGCCAGGGGCTGGCGACAAGCGCTGAAGGCTAAACAACTCGGGTAGGCCTTTGTCTGAGTACCTATACACACAGACATGGAGCACACTCATTCCAAAAGTGCAGAGTAAAAGAAAAGACAAGTAAAATAAAGGGAAACTACTATATATAAACCACAATAGTGCATCAACCTCTAAACAGTAAAAAGCAAGTGCTGAAAGTAAACTGAAAAAGGGAAAAAACACGCACCCAACCAGAAAAGTGCCACAACCTGGAAACAAGTGAACAAAAGAAAAATAGCTGGAAGGGTTCCCCACCTGGAACCCGACTACGACCACCGCACACGGTCAAAGCTCCCGAACTCTTATGCTCTACTGAAGTCACGACCAACTTGTCTGTCATCTTCAAGGGAACACCCAGTGCGGGCAAAGCCCAAGTAGGGGTGAGTATAAAAATACTCAGTAGGATACCCTGAAGGCTTGAGGGAGACACAAAGGAGGTACCGAATGGTGAGCAGTAGATCGAACGGGGAATAGAACAGAAGTACAACAGAGAGTGTAGTGAAGAGTACAACTCAACCCAATAAGAGAAAGGTAGAAGAATCGTCCTAACACAAGGAGCGAGGAACGGTGAGAAGTTTAACTTCTCATCGAGATTTCACTACCTATAGCAGGAGAGTAGACTCATCTAAACATGAGAATCTAGACGTGGAAAGCACGTGGCATACCTCGCACGTCTTCGTCTCTCCTGGAAGGAGAGCAACCAAACCCAAGAAGTGGGTACCAGAACAAGGTATATAAAAAACCATATACTCTATCATGACCCTCATACAAGGCCATATGGGTATCTCCATCTCGTAGCTCATCCCAAGAAGAGTGAGTCACCAAGAGTCCCAGAAGATTCACCATCGATGCCCATCATCCCGCACGTCTGCCCCGATCTGCAAGCCAAGGGGATCAAATAACCGCACCTCGAAACTATCCGCATTGGGTGGCACTGACTCGCCCGCACAGTTTTAGTTCACATCACAAGGATTCATCTGGGTGGGAATGTGCCCCTCGTACTTGAGAGTTACATGGTAAATTCAAACCACACCTCGACTCTATCACCCAGTCGAGAGAACAACTCAAAGTCAAAGCTGTCACATCACTGACCCGTACAAACAAGGGTCATGCTCTGGTAGTCACGGAGTAAAGCCACAGAAGAGACTAGTAGAAAGGACTGAGTCTGGAATGTCAATGGATGTTGTAGAGACCTGTAGCCTGACGTACATTGACATTACATTACTTTTGCGGAATAATTTGTACATAACAAAAACACACACACAAGGACCGTAATAGTTTAGTGTTTTTTGAAACTCGGAATATAATCTTCTAATCCTGGTGAAAGATCTTCAACATCTCCCATAGAGATCTTCCCTTTTTTTACCTAAAACCTTTATTTATATCCTGGGGAAAAGAAAACATAAAAGGGTGAGCTCAAATTCTCAGTATGGTTAAACAAAAGAAATATCAATCACATCATATTCATAAGAACATAACATTTTGGAAATCTTAACCTGCAAAAGAGATCATAATTTCATAACATGAAAGAAATCATGGCAGTGAAATGTAATCACAATAATCATAACATAAAACATGAAACTTTGTGGCATACACACATAATCATAGAGAATCATTTCTTGTTAGTCAAGACTCATTTCCAAGACTATCTTAGTGGACAAAGTCCCTTTATGAACCGAGTCACCCTCGTTTCAGTCCTGTTTCACTGAACCGGTATACCCTACCATTCCAGCCATGTCTATCTCATGAGATATAAAATCTTTACACAATTCATTGGAGGGAGATATAGGTCCCTCCCATCTCATAATGATACCATTCTTATGTGTGCCACAAAATCATAAATCATACATCTTTGCATAACCCATGTAATACAAATGAGAATCTTAAACATCATGATATCATAAAAAAATTCATATAAGATAAAGGAATTCATAAAAATAATTCCATCACAACATAATCAAATCAATGTAATAATAGATAGAAAAATAGAGCCCTTTATTATCTTAGATGGAAAATAATTTTGATAAAACACTTGAACTCCATTCTTGAGGAAAATATCCTTCCTTCTTCAAAAACATTTTTCCTTTCTTAACATTTCATACAACTTTAAACTAAAAGAAGTTGATTAAAAATAAACTTGATAACTTGTAAAAGAAGATTCTTGGAAATAATTTTTTAAAAATCCATTCATGCCATATAAGTTTAAAAAATCATTCTTCATACTTTTGTCGGAAAAGTCAAAAAGTACCTTGTACGAAAAACGACCAAAGATTCCTTTCTTATCTTTTACTAAAAATTCACCGAAGGGTAAAATTGGATTTAAACAATTGTAGGTGGATGGAAATAATATTACATATTGAGGAAACATGGATGTGGATGATAAAATACACCACAGTAAATGCCAAACTAAAAACAATCTCGGATAAAAATGAGATTGTAATATTTTCCTTACCTTAGGTCTGATTTGCTTCGTAAGTGTCTGAACCTCCTGTATAATGATTTAAATAATGTAATTGACTTATTAAAGAATAATATTCATTGTTATGATATCATCTATGGTCCACTTATGACTTTATATTGCCCGTTATTTTGTAAATTCATGTTAAAGTAGCGTTTTGGGTAAAATCGTCTCATTTGTCGTTCGTGTTTTTAACTTGTAATTATTAATATGATTACTTGGATCATTATTACTTATATCCAGAATGTAAAACATGATTTATATATAATATATATTCAATATATATATATATATAATATATCGATAAATGGAATGAAATACACTGTTCATGGAGACGGTAGTCCGTACGTACGCATGAACGCTGTTTTCGTTTCCTTATTGAATTGAATGAAATTAAGTAGATGACATACATAAAAATATAAAAAAATCAATTATCATTATTATGTCATATATTTCATTAGTACTTGTTATATATACTTTATAATCATTCATTAATGGTTAATCATTGAGAATGAATCTCATCGCGTCGTGGAGACGGTAGTCCGTACGTACGCACGAGCGATGATATCGTTCCCATGGTCGTGGAATTGTGTTGAAGTGTATGTATACTATTTCAGTATCAATATCACTTTATAATAATCATATATAGTTACTCATTACACCATTATACCCATCCAATTAATGTGGTGGCGGAAAATAGATTACACCACGGCGTGGAGACGGTATTCCGTACGTACGCACGCGCGATGATTTCCTTTTTCCGTAGGATAGATAGAAGGTTAATTAGAGTTGTTTCATATTTATAACAACATATCAGTATATAAGAAATAATTATGTTATTACTTTATCATGGAACAACTAAGGAAGAAGAAGTTGAAGAAGAAAGAAATTGAAAAAGATCGGTAATGGATATTACCTCTCTTTGACGAGCCTTCACTTAACCTCCACATAATGAACAATGGATGGTCTTTGAAGACGAACAGTACCTCTAGGATGATACTAGGGAAGTGTAGAAGAGATTTTAGCAGGGTTTGGACGAGCTTGAATGCTCAAATTGGTGTGAGGTGGAGAGGGAGGAGGTTCCCTTTTATAAGGGAGGAGAGGGGCATCTTAGGAAAATCTCAAAATATTATTTTATATTAACGTCAAATTCGGTTTATAATGGTTCCAAATGGTCTTATTTAGAAGCTAAAGTGTGTATGGGTCGAAATCCCCTCATACAATAGGATTTAGACAAGTTTAGGTTATTATTTTAACCTTATCAATTAGATTTAACTCTAAGTTAAATGATTTAACTTTTACCGTGTCTTTTTTTGTTTTCTTACACTATATGGTTAATAAACCTACTATATGAAGCCAAAAGAACCCCAAGTTGTTTATTATTAATATATATATCCTTATCTAAGTCATTTTTCCGAAGATTAGATTTTTAGGAATTAAATAACATTTAATAATATAATATTTGTTTTAAAAACTAATTTATGTCAATTTTGACACTATTTGGTACATGATTTTTATGAAATTTCTAAAAGAATGATATGTTCGAAAAAAGTTACTTACATCAACAATAACATGTCATATTAACCTATAAAATTAGTGTAAGTCATAAAAAGTCTCAAATTACATTTATTTGGGCATTTATAACATCAATTATGTTAATAGTTTCTTAAAAAGGTAATTACTACATCATCGTTGTGTCATAAATAAATTAAAATATTTAAATTATAAAAATTACAAATAAAATACCATTATGTAGGAAATCTTTTTATCTTTATAATTAATATTTATAGTCGAAATTATATTATGTATAACCCTATATTAAAAATGTTTTAGTAAATAAACGTTGATTTTAACTCTTTTAACTCTTCTTTGAATTAAATAATAATAAATGTCCTAATCTAATACAAGTGGGTCTAAATGATAATATTTTACACTTAAGGTTGTTTTTGGTCGAGATACACTTGTCCAATAGGATTAGGACATGTGTTAGGATAATATTAATATCATTTTTACCCTTAATTCCCTATTTACTTTTAACCGTGGTAAATAAAAGTAAAAAGTTACTATTCACCAAAAATTATTTTCATCTCATTGAACCACATTTTACTTACTGACATCAACTGTGTCTCTTGTATTTTTGAAATTCCATTCACAGAAGTGGTAAAATTAAGATTTATGGAAAAAAATAATTTTTTTAACTACCACTTATTAGTTTCACTATTCATCAAAAAATGAAGTTTTTCAGAAAAATTCCAAAAATTCACCCTAAGCTATAATTGATATTCCGAATTAAAAAATGATTTCTATTTTACAAAATTCCCAACATATAAGTTTCATTAATTAATTTTATAATTAATTTTCGCTGTCACAACAAATAGCGTGTTTTTAAGAGATAATAACTATCAAAAGATTAACACTTGTTTATGTCTGGCGTAAATGTGAAATTACATCCAATGACAACATTTTATTGAATTTTAAAAATATATTCTAAATATACTTTAAAAAACTCAAATTAATAATTTATCACTATTAATTATTTCGATTAAAAAAGTTGTTTTTAATTATAATTTAGTAATTTTCACTATTCATCAAAATATGAAAGTTATCTGAAAAGTACCAAAATTTTACCTTATGCTAAATTTGATACTCCAAATCCAAAAATAAAGTCCATTTTGAGAGCTAAAATTTCTAAAATTTTAAAAGGTGGTTATTACTATTCATAACGGCAAGTTTTAATAATATTTTAATAGCATATCGTTGTTTAGTGAAACTCGGTATTGCGTACTACACACGCTATCGAGGAAGGTCGCGATTGCGTGCAATACAAGGCAAGTCAAGGATGTGTGTTGTGCAAGCTCCTTTTGGTGTAGCGTACAACACAAGACATTAGTGAAATTAAAAAGAATATTTTTCATAAAAATTCGTGGTGTTACATTCTACCCCCCTTAAAATGAATTTCGCCCTCGAAATTCGTCGGGGTTATAAATGGTTTACTATTCGAAAGTTTCATTAATAGAAACCCACATCGTAAAAAGGAAAACCAAAACAAATATTTAAAAACAAAGGTGTGAAACGTAACGATTACCCAAATAAACTAATCACTGGGTTTCCACATAGGTGAAAATATGGATATGGAAGAGAAATCTAACCATCATGTTCTGGTGGAGAGTGGTAGAGAACATGGCTATGGAAAATCCAGTAATCACAAATCCATAGATTTGTGATGATATAAGGTACCATCTGATTCATCAGGTATAAGATCACTAGGATAACATTTTTTGTTTTCAAGATCATTTCCCTAAAGTTGAAAATTTGAATTAGAATAAATACTTACTTTATTTTGGTACAATCTCACTGTTGTTCGTGCCTTGAACAATTTCCACTTCATCTCTTAAATAAATGAAGTTGAATTTGTTATTCGTGAAGTGTTAATAGATCATGTGATAGAATGATGGGTCATTCAATCTGTCTCAAACAAAAGGTTAGAAAAGTAATCAAAAAATACATATGTCCATCAATAGTGAGATCAATCATATATGGTTCCTAAAATGGACGCATACTTCATATATCATACTACTTAATATAATAAAACTAGTTTCTACTAAACAGGGACTTCATGTAGTCCAGTGGTAGGCAATAAAGGCCAGTCGCACTTCGATTGTGGGTTCGATTTCCACAGCCTTGTTCGACGCGATGGGCTGTCACCCGTCCTGCAGGTTTTCCTTTTTCTAAAACTATATTACTATAACATCCCATTAATAATATCGAAAAAACTTCCATCCTTAAACAATACTAACTTATGTCCAACATAATCCATTCCAATATTTAGGCTTATCCATAATACTGCAGTCCACTCTCAGAGATTTAATACCATCGTTTATCCCCATATATCATAAGATATATCTTGTTGGTCACATTCCAAACATTCAAATTCCTTAATCATGTATTCTCTTGAATACCATAGTGAAAACATGAATGCAGTTAAAAGTTAACACCTTCCACATACCAAAATCCTAAAAATTTTATATACTCAAACCATGATATCGCTTTGTCCTTATATCAATCATGAGCTCATGAATACTGTCAAACATTTCATTTTCTCATTTTCTTTTCATTATACGCATATCATCTTATTTCCAAAAAAATATCTCAATCACTTTGAATACCACATTAGACCAACACATAAATATTCCAATACTTTATGATACCACATTATTTTGGAATCCCATTACACAAACACTTAATCATTCCACCACATCGTTGTCATATTCAACATCGCCCATAGTGATCGCATGTGACTTCCCTTTGTCCTTGGCCTTAAGCGGTTGCTCATTTCGATCATCACTAACCCTTGGATTAGGGCATTTATTAGCATAATGCCCCATTTCCATGCACTTGAAGCATTGAAGTGTTGGTGGTGCGTTTTCTGCAGTGTTTGCTTTATTCACATCATTAGAAACCCTTTTTCCATTACTTCGATACTCAGCTGCTCGATGACCTTCTTTTCAACACTTAAAACATTTTCTAGTCCCTTTAAGACAATCTCCACCATGCTTCTTTCCACACATTGTGCATAAGGAAACATTCATCTGCTTTTCACCATTATTCTGAGATTTCTCCTTGAACTTCATCTTTCGTTTCTTGTCAAAACCATGAGATGGATATGTAACACCAACTTCCATTTCTACCTTGATAGCACAACGCACAATTTCTTCATAGCTACTGAAGTCTCTTATAGATAATTCCCTTCAAAGACTTGGTTTTAAGCCACTGAAAAATTGATCAACCTTACTTTTAGGTTGGATGATAATGCCAGATGCATACCTTTCAAGTCTTGTAAAATTTGCTTCGTATATACCAACAGATTCATCATCCTTCTGCTTCAGCTCAAGAAACTCCTTTTCCGTCTTTGTTCGAAGAATACAAGGAAAGTACTTACTGAAAAACAAGTTCTTGAACTCGTCCCATTCCATGGACTCAATTTCATCTCTTGGCCTCGTATTCTTGATTAGATTCCACCATTGATCAGCTTCACCTTCCAAACGATATACTGCTAAGATGACTTTATCTTGTTCAAAAAATTGAAGAACTGAAAATATCTTTTCAGTGGTACTGATCCATTGTTCAGCAACAAGTGGATCAGAAGTCCCACTGAAAGAAGGTGGACGTTGCCTCATGAAGGACTCAATAGAATATTGTTCCCTTCTCTGCTCATTTGGAAGTCCAGAATGATTCATAGCTTGTGTAAGTATAGCAATAAGATTTTTCACTCCATCTCCCATAACATTTTTTTGTTAAGGAGGAAAATCATTGCATTGTCCATTGCATTGATCAACACCGTTCCTTCGGGTTCCAGCCATCGTCTAAAACCCAAAAACAATAGTGTGAGTGGAAATAATCATTCTTGGGAAAACAAAATAATAAAGGGGGAGTACCTTTAATATCTAACATCTTAGGTTTAATTCTATGATCGTTAGCGTAATTCTAGTACTATAACCTATACGTATACTTAACCTTAGGTACATCCCTATACATACCTTAGAAATATCTCTAGGGATCTCACTAACGTTTTCGCATCCTAGTTTCCAAAGGTTGACTTAGTCTTTCCTCTGATACCAACTGTAGAGACCCGTATCCTGATGAACATTGACATTACATTACTTTTGCGGAATACTTTGTACATAACAAAAACACACACACAAGGACCGTAATAGTTTAGTGTCTTTGGAAACTCAGAATATAATCTTCTAATCCTTGTGAAAGATCGTCAACATCTCCGATAAAGATCATCTTTTTTTACCAAAAACCTTTCTTTATATCCTGGGGAAAAGAAAACATAAAAGGGTGAGCTCAAATGCTCAGTAAGGGTAAACAAAAGAAATATCAATCACATCATATTCATAAGAACATAACATTTTGGAAATCTTAACCTGCAAAAGAGATCATAATTTCATAACATGGAAGAAATCATGGTAGTGAAATGTAATCACAATAATCATAACTTAAAACAAGATACTTTGTGGAATACACACATAATCATAGAGAATCATTTCTTGTTAGTCAAGACTCATTGCCAAGACTATCTTAGTAGACAAAGTCCCATTATGAACCGAGTCACCCTCGTTTCAGTCCTGTTTCACTAAACCGGTATAACCTACCATTCCAGCCAGGTCTATCTCATGAGATATAAAATCTTTACACAATGCATTGGAGGGAGATATAGGTCCCACCCATCTCATAATTATACCATTCTTATGTGTGCCACAAAATCATAAATCATACATCTTTGCATAACCCATGTAATAAAAATGGGAATCTTAAACATCATGACATCATAAACCAATTCATATAAGATAAAGGAATTCATAAAAATAATTCCATCACAACATAATCAAATCAATGTAATAATAGGGAGAAAAACAGAACCCTTTATTATCTTAGATGGAAAATAATTTTGATAAAACACTTGAACTCCATTCTTGAGGAAAATATCATTTCTTCTTCAAAAAACATTTTTCCTTTCTTAACATTTCATAAAACTTTAAACTAAAAGAAGTTGATTAAAAATAAACTTGAAAACTTGTAAATGAAGCTTCTTGGAAATAATTTTTTAAAAATCCATTCATGTCGTATAAGTTTAAAAAAACATTCTTCATACTTTTTTCAGAAAAGTCAAAAAGTACCTCGTACGAAAAATGACAAAGGATTCCTTTCTTATCTATTACTAAAAATTCATCGAATGGTAAAATTGGATATAAAAAATTGTAGGTGGATCGAAATAATATTACATATTGAGGAAACATGGATGTGGATAATAAAATACACCCCAGTAAATGCCGAAGTAAAAACAATCTCGGATAAAAATGAGATTGTGATATTTTCCTTACCTTAGGTCCGATTTGCTTCGTAAGTTTCCGAACCTCCTGTATAATGATTTAAATAATGTCACTGACTTATTACAGAATCATATTCATTGTTATGATATCATATATGGTCCACTTATTACTTTATATTACCCTTTCTTTTGTAAATTCATGTTAAAGTAGCGTTTTGGGTAAAATCGTCTCATTTGTCGTTTGAGTTTTTAACTTGTAATTATTAATATGATTACTTGGATCATGATTACTTATATCCAGAATGTAAAACATGATTTATATATAATATATATTCTGAATATATATATATATATATAATATATCGATAAATGGAATGAAATACACCGTTCATGGAGACGGTAGTCCGTACGTACGCATGAACGCTGTTTTCGTTTCCTTATTGAATTGAATGGAATTAACTAGATGACATACATATAAATATACATAAATCCAGTATCATTATTATGTCATATATTTCATTAGTACTTGTTATATATACTTTATAATCATTCATGAATGGATAATCATTGAGAATGAATCTCATCGCGTCGTGGAGACGGTATTCCGTACGTACGCACGCGCGGTGATTTCCTTTTTCCGTAGGATGGATAGAAGGTTAATTAGAGTTGTTTCATATTTATAATAACATATCAGTATATAAAGAATACTTATGTTATTAATTTATCATGAAACAACTAAATAAGAAGAAGTTGAAGAAGAAAGAAATTGAAAAAGATCGGTAATGGATATTACCTCTTTTTGACGCGCCTTCACTTAACCTCCACTTAAAGAACTATGGATGGTCTTTGAAGAAGAAAAGGACCTCTATGATGATACTAGGGAAGTGGAGAAGATAGTTTTGCAGGGTTTGGCCAAGCTTGAATGCTCAAATTGGTGTGAGGAGGAGAGGGAGGAGGTGCCCTTTTATAAGGGAGGAGAGGGGAATCTTAGGAAAATCTCAAAATATTATTTTATATTAAGGTCAAATTCGGTTTATAATGGTTCCAAATGGTCTTATTTAGAAGATAAAGTGGGGATGGGTCGAAATTATATCATCCAATAGGATTTACACAAGTTTAGGTTATTATTTTAACCTTATCAATTATATTTAACTCTAAGTTAAATAATTTAACTTTTATCGTGTCTTTTTTTGTTTTCTTACACTATATGGTTAATAAACTTACTATATGAAGCCAAACGAACCCCAAGTTGTTTATTATTAATATATTTATACTTATCTAAGTCATTTGGACGAAAATTAGATTTTTAGGAATTAAATAACAATTAATAATATAATATTTGTTTTAAAAACTAATTTATGTCAATTTTGACACTATTTGGTACATGATTTTTATGAAATTTCTAACAGAATGATAAGTTCGAACCAAGTTACTTAAATCAACAATAACATGTCATATTAACCTAGAAAATTAGTTTAAGTCATAAAAAGTCTCAAATTACATTTATTTGGGCATTTATAACATAAATTATGTTCATATTTTCTTAAAAAGGTAATTACTGCATCATCGTTGTGTCATAAATAAATTAAATTATTTAAAGTATAAAAATTAAAAATAAAATACCATTATGTAGGAAATCGTTTTATATTTATAATTAATATTTATAGTTGAAATTATATTATGTATAACCCTATATTAAAAATGTTTTACTAAATAAACTTCGATTTTAACTCTTTTAACTCTTCTTTGAATTAAATAATAATAAATGTCCTAATCTAATCCATGTGGGACTAAATGATAATATTTTACACTTAAGGTTGTTTTTGGTCGAGATAAACTTGTCCAATAGGATTAAGACATGTGTTAGGGTAATATTAATATCATTTTTACCCTTAATTACATTATTTACTTTTAATCGTGGTAAATAAAAGTAAGAAGTTACTATTCACCAAAAATTAATTTTTATCTCATTGAACCACATTTTACTTACTGACATCAACCGTGTCTCTCGGATTTTTTAAATTCCATTCACAGAAGCAGTAAAATTATGATTTATGAAAAAAAATAATTTTTTAACTACCACTTAGTAGTTTCACTATTCATCAAAAATTGATGTTTTTCAGAAAAATTCCAAAATTTCACCCTAAGCTATAATAGATATTCCGAATTCAAAAATGATTTCTATATTAAAAAATTCCCAACATATAAGTTTCATTAATTAATTTTATAATTAATTTTCGTTGTCACAACAAATAGCGTGTTTTTAAGAGATAATAACTATCAAAAGATTAACACTTTATATGTCTGGTGTAAATGTGAAATTACATCCAATGACCAAAATTGTGTTAAATTGTAAAAATATATTCTAAATATACTTTAAAACCACTCAAATTAATATTTTATCACTATTAATTATTTCGATTAAAAATGTAGTTTTTAATTATAATTTAGTAATTTTCACTATTCATCAAAATATGAAAGTTATCCGAAAAGTACCAAAATTTCACCTTAGGCTAAATTTGATACTCCGAATCCAAAAATGAAGTCCATTTTGAGAGCTAAAATTTCTAAAATTTTAAAATGTGGTTATTACTATTCATAACGGCTAGTTTTAATAATATTTTAATAGCATATCGTTATTTAGTGAAACTCGGTATTGCGCACTACACATGCTATCGAGGAAGGTCGCGATTGAGTGTAATACAAGGCAAGTCAGGGATGTGTGTTGTGCAAGTGAATTTTGGTGTAGCATACAACACAAGACATTAGTGAAATTAAAAGGAATATTTTTCATAAAATTTCGGGGTGTTACAGCTGTCCTGCTGCCCAGCCCTGCTGGAGGGTAATTCATAATGTGATATCGGGTGACACACTACCCAAGCCTGCTGGAGGGTAAACCTAAAGACAACATCAGGTGACCCACTGCCCAGCCCTGATGGAGGGTAAACCTTAACACATCATCAGGTGACCCACTACCCAGCCCTGATGGTGGGTAGACCTGGAATAAGTGGATGGGTGACCCACTGCCCAGCCCTGCTAGAGGGTAAACCCGGAACAAGTCGACAGGCGACCCACTGCCCACCCCTACAGAGGGTAGACCCGAATCAAGATGACGAGCGACCCACTGCCCAGCCCTGCTGGAGGGTAGACCCTCAAGAGTCGTCGGGTGACCCACTACACAGTCTATGCTGGAGGGTAAACCCTAAGAGTGTTGGGTGACCCACTGCCTAGTCTCTACTGGAGGGTAAACCCTAGAAGTCAGTGGGCAACACACAGCCCAGTCTCTACTAGAGGGTAATCCCGAAGAAGTCGATGAGCGACCCACTACCCAGTCTCTACTGGAGGGTAAACCTAGAACTGTTCTGGCCATCTCTACTGGATGGTACAATACTGGCCAACCAAACACGGAGTAGGTATCATGCAACCACCAACTCCGGAACAAAACTAGGGGAAACCACTCAACCCGGCTGATCTAAACCATCGAGCACAGAGCCAGGGGAAAAACTCAACCCTGTTGGGAAACAATCGGGAACTGAGGGACCCTCTACATCGCGAGAGGTCAAAAGTACGCAAAACAGAACACGACACGCATATGGGGCCCACACGCCGTGTGGCCTCAAGACAACCCCAAACGAACGCACAAATTTTCTCAGGTAAAAACAACCACATGAACCTCCACGCATTTTTGCAAACTCCCAGAGTATGCCACATTCCAGCCCAAAGGCTATCGTACACATGGCACCCAACTTCAACGTGAAGTCGTAACGTAACAACTCCAACTTGCCATCTCAATGGCTGAGGCACGACCAACCACATCTCTTCAAGAATTTACATCACTCACATGGGAGTGCACACGATCAAAGGCTAAGGGTCCACTACAAACACGGTAGAAGAACTGCCACCGAGGCACCTTCATATTTCCACATTTATTAAGATCACACAAGAGGCTCCACACAACCAAATGGATCATACCATTGTAATCCTTGCGGAAAACACACGAGATAGACTACTTACTCGCCTGAAATGGTCAACCAGTGAAAAAGGTACTATCCACCGTACCAACCCCATACGGGGCCCACGCATAGATCATGAAACTGAACAAACGGATCACACCACTGTGATCCCCTCAGAATGACACATGAGATTCACCACTCAATCGCCCGAAATGGACACCTAGTGAAAAAGGTACTATTCGTCGTAGCCAGGTCAGGTGGGAACCACACCACATCCCCTGGTTGCGGCCAAATTTACCCTACTGGTAAAAGAGGTCGTTGAAGTACAAGTAGGAATCGAATCCACGGGGAACGAATAAGAAACCTTGAGACTCTATGATTTGTTAATGGATTGGCAATGAAGTGCCCAACTTTGAGGTAGATTTTTATTGGGGAACTAAAAATATAATTTAAATAACATATAATAAAAAATGATGTGAACTAAAAAATTATTTATGATGGGTTGATCATAGGGTTTTTCTTGGGGTGGATTGGATGAATTTCTTTTCATAGAAAATTTCATGTCATTAATTGAAGACATATCCAAACAATGAGATAATTCTTCCAAATCATTCACCAATTTAATCCCTACACAATTCCAAGGCCAATCACCAATTCACTTTGAGGATCAGTTTAATGAGCACTCAATGGAAATAGATCGTACTAGCACTCAAAATGTGTCATCGCTAAGGTTGGAAAAGATGAGAAAGAATGTAACTCATCAAATGGAAATCCTAAAATAACGAATAGATTTAAATATTAAGTACATGAAATAACATTCAATCCCATACCTTGAAATTCCCTTGGATCAACCCTTAAGAGGTTAGCCCTCCATTTATTCTATTCTACCAATGGAAGCAGGATATAGACTTATGGGGGTGTAATTGACGAAAAAGAAAATTATTAGAAGAACGAACACTCCACCGTTGTGTGATTGAAATCACAAGTGTTGGTGTGAATGATTTCACACCATGAATCAATGGTATCAACGTGTGAATAAAAGGAAAAAAATGAGGAAAAATAAATTTTATTAAAATACTGAATGTGAATGAAAAACATACATTAGATAAATTGACGATGCTATTACAAAACGAAAGCGGGAAATTAAAATTGAAAGAAAAAAACATGGATTCAAAGAAAAATGTTAGATGATTATTCCCATCACCACCAGCTCCTTATATAGGCATATTAGGAGCCTTAGGTCCACCCCCAACAATAAATTCACCCCCCAACAATTAAGAGTGTCAAAAAGAGGGTGAAGAATCAAAAGGAAATTAACGTTACAAAGTTGACCACAAAACCATCCAGATTTATCCTCCATTTTGACGTGTGCGTTTGAAACTTCATACTACCGAACCTGAAGGTGTTATAAATAGGATATATCTTCTTACATGTGTCTTATTTATGCTCTAAAAATTTCAGGTTATTTGGTTTATCCGTTTTGTTGTTACGGTCAAAATTGTGGGACGACTTTACTTGCATTAATGTCGGGTCCACCATTTAAATCTCAGCTTCAGATCCCATTATCATCATGAAAACTTCCGAATTAGCTCCGGCCAAAGTTTAATAAAATTATCCTCATATTTCTATATTTCTACTGTATAAATTTTAGTTTCATTGGGATTGGTTTATGGGCCCCACATTTGTTTGATGGGCCTTAGGCTCATTATGCTTTTTCTAGCAAGTTTCTGCCTTCAGGTGAAAAAATCTCCATCTTCACTTGTGATTCATCCATAAGACCTAAAAGAAAAAATCTTCCAAATAAAGTGATGAATCATATACCAAAATATAAATTTAAAATGATGAATATTTTAATTTCCAAAAGCAAATTATTGAGTTGGCCAAAATTGACACTTTAAGCATGAATTGCACAATGATGGGAAATGATGTTCAATTTCTGAATTGGACTAAAATTTATGTTTATGAACTTTTAAACACATTAATATTATGTTCTTAAAAATGAATATTAGCCACTTTTAGTGACTAATCACACCCCCAACTTGATTTTTTCATGTCCCGAGCAAAATATATTCCAAATAAGAAATTCAAATCCCCTTTTCCAAAAACATTTAAATACACACCGCTCACCCAAAGACCTCATACCAAAAAAATTATGGAACCCATCAAAATAATTTAAAACAATCTTGGTATATAATCATATCCCAAGCCCAAGCCCATTATTTTGTTCAAATTCATCGCCACATTTCATCCAATTTCTATTAAGCATGCTAAGGTGTTGTGCATCACAAAAGATATGGGGCCCATATTATTGTTCAAGGGGGAAAATGGAAGTGCTAGGTGGGAATCAAATTAAACCTTAATATGAGTATCCATTTTTTTTGATTTTTTTGATGATTTTTTTATCCACAATAGATATGAAAAGACTATCTCTGGGCAAGAAAACTATGGAGTCATGATCCCCAAGTGCCGGACGCCACACATATTGTCAATTTAATGCTCTATAATAGAGATATAAAGCCTAACTCTGGGCAAGACAACAATGGAGTCACGATCCCCAATGTCAGATGCCATGCATTTAGACAAAACATTGCTCTATGTGGTCATAATTTTTTTTGTTTTTTTGGATACTCAAATTAAAGTAAAAGTGGCCCCAGGATCCTATGCTATAATGAAAGGGACCCAAGAACTCAAATTTACACCCACGATCTAGTATACGTGAATTGTGGAATTTTTATTGAGAGGATGAAAATGTAAACTTTGAAAAATCACATCAGACAACCACACTTTCCACAAACTATGCTCATGAACATAAACATGCATTAAAATCAGAATCAAGGCATGAAAAGTTTATTTGATATCGAATTTTAGAGTTTTCAATGTGTGTTATCATGTTTAAGGTTAATGAAAATTTTCTTTTCATGTATGTTTTTATTCAAAAATTAAAAAAAATATCATTTTTTATCCCCCCCAACTTAGAATAACACTGTCCCCAGTGTTTAAAGAAAAGAAAAGTTAGAAGGGGGTAGGAGAGGAGTTCAATGAAAAAATTTAAAATGAAAATCATGGAATGAAGTCACCTGGGGATTGATGATGATAGTGAATGCCATAGTCTACCTTCAATCCTAGATTTGAGTCTCCGTGGCTTGGATGGTGGTGAATGGATTTTACTTATGGCTTAAGACATGTACTTTTAATTTTTTTAACCTATAAAAACATAAAAATAAAACAAAACAAAATAAACTGATGATACATTGACTTCTTTATATTTTCTAGGTAAGGTATTACTCAGAGATCACACCACATGACACGGATGAATATGGCGCTCCCCTTTCATACCCATCCTTACTCATAAAAGAAGAACATGTCAACAACTTATGGTAATTTGTTATATGAAAAATAAAATTATTCAAAATGATTGGAAACATGAAAACCATGGGTTTCCTCCCATGCAGCGCTTTTGATTAATGATGTTGGCTCGACTTGTACCCCCCAACTAATCCAATTCCAACTTTCAACATTTTTAGGACCCCATTTTTGTCCACTTCAACTTGATTAAGATTGATTTTTTAATAATTTTATTCTTGTTAAATCCCATGGTCAATAATGAGTGTGTAAGTCCATGGAAATTTGGTAATGGTTTATTTAGTTGAATTTCTAGTCTTTCCTAAGAGATCAATGACCATTCCAAAATTTTTTGTTTCTTGAGAAGAATGAACTAAAATACAAGTTTTTTTTTATATCCTATAGTGGGATTCATGAGTTTGGATGAAAGATAAATAATTTTGAGCTCAGGTTCATTGAAATTTCCTAAAGGAGGTTGACAAATTATATAAAAATCAGTTTCTTCTCCAAGAAAATTAGAATGAATTGGTTCATTTTGAAAATAAGATTCATCCTGAAAATTGTCCAGTTGAATATCAGAAGTGAGTATCGGATCAATGTTTGGTATTTTTCTCAATTTTTCAGTAATTGGGGGTCCTAAAAATTCACTAATGGAGTCATGTTTAGGAAACTCAATCCATGATGTCATGTTATTATCTTTTGAATTCAAAAAATCAATTTCCTCCTGATTTAAACACTCTTCAGCTTGACTTTCAACATTTCCTGACCAATTCAATTCATTATCTAACTCTGAATTCCCAAATTCTAATGTGAGTTCTTCACATGTTTTAAAGTTTTGTAGTTCAAACCTCAAAGATGAAACCTCAGAATTCATTATCTCCATTTGATTAGACAATCGTTCAAGAATTTTTCCAGGAATAGAGTTGATAGATGTTTGTACATCATGGAAATCCGCATTATTTATATTTTCAATCATTCTTGATAGGTATGGAAATTGATCTTTTAAATATTCATCATCCCATTGATTTTACATCTCATCTGGTGTGGTGTATTCAATTAAGGTTTGGTCAATGAAATTACCTATGTGAGGTGATTACCAATATTGATTTCCGGCTTGATTATAGAATTGGTCTATGAAAGGGTATTTTGGAGGATAATACATTGGAGTTTATTGAAAATTGGTTTTGGGATTTTTCAGACACACAGAAATAGAAAGGGGAAAAGAGAAGAGAAATTAGGGTGAGAATAGAGAATTTGGGGTGTGAAAAGAAGATGAGGGTTTAAGGTACTTACTTGGGTCCCCACAACATCGCCAAAATTTGGTTGCGCACAAATTTACCCTAATGGAAAAAGCGGTCGTTGAAGTACAAGTAGGGATCAAATCCATAGGGACTGAAGAAGAAACCTTGAGACACTATAATTTGTTGATGGATTGGCTATGAAGTGGCCAACATTGAGGTAGATTTTAATTGGGGAACTAAAGATATAATTTAAATAACATAAAATAAAATATGATGTGAAATAAACAATTATTTATGGTGGGTTTATCTTAGGGTTTTCTTGGGGTGGATTGGATGAATTTCTTTTCTTATAAAATTTCATGTCATTAATTCAAGACATATCCAAACAATGAGATAATTCTTCCAAATCATTAAGCAATTTAATCCCTACCCAATTCCAAGGCCAATAACCAATTCAATTTTAGGATCACTTTAATGAGAAATCAAAGGAAATAGATCATACTTTCACTCAAAATGTGTCATCGTTAAAGTTGGAAAAGATGAGAAACAATGTATCTCATCAAATGGAAATCCTAAAATAACGAATAGATTTAAATATTAAGTAAATGAAATAATGTTCAATACATGACCTTTCTAATCCCTTGTATCAACCCTTAAGAGGTTAGCCCTCCATTGATGCTATTCTACCAATGGAAGCAGGATGTAGACTTATGGGGGTGGAATTGAAGAAAAAGAATATTATTAAAAGAACGAACACTCCACTGTTGTGTGATTGAAATCACAAGTGTTGGTGTGAATAATTTCACACCTTGATTCAACGGTATAAACAAGTGAAGAAAAGGAAAATAAAAAATGAAGAAGAATAAATTTTATTAAAATACTGAACGTGAATGAAAAACTTACATTAGATAAATTGATGATGCCATTACAAAACAAAAGTGGGAAATTACAATTGAATGAAAAAAAACATGGATTCAAAGAAAAATGATAGATGATTATTACCTTAACCACCAACTCCTTATATAAGCATATTATGATCCTTAGGTCCACCCCAACAATTAATTCACCCACCAACAATTAAGAGAGTCAAATGGAGGGTGAAGAATCCAAAGGAAATTAACGTTACAAAGTTGACCACAAAACCATCTAGATTCATCCTCCATTTTGACGTGTGCTTTTTACACTTCATACTGCCGAACCTGAAGGTGTAATAAGTAGAAAATATCTTCTTCCATGTTTCTTCTAGATTCTCTCAAAATTTCAGGTGATTTGGTTTATCCGTTTTAGAGTTATGGTCAAAATTGTGGGATGGCTTTATGTGCATTAATGTCGGGTCCACCATTTAAATTTCGGCTTCAGATCCCTTTATCATCAAGAAAACTGCTGAATTATCTCCGGTCATAGTTGAATAAAATTATCCTTATAATTTTATCTTTCTACTTCATAAATTTTAACTTCATTGGGATTGTTTTGTGGGACCCACATTTGTTTGATGGGCCTTAGACCCATTATGCTTTTTTCCATCAAGTTTCTGCTTTCAGGTGCAAAAATCTCCATCTTCACTTGTGATTAATCCATAATACCTAAAAGAAAAAATGTTCCAAATAAAGAGATAAATCATATACCAAAATATCAAATTAAAATTATGAATATGGTAATTTCCACAAGCAAATTATTGAGTGGGCCCAAATTGACACTTTAAGCATGAATTGCATAATGATGGGAAATGAACATCAATTTCTGAATTGGACTAAAATTGATGTTTATGAACTATTAAGAACATTAATATTAATATCTTAACAATGAATATTAGCCACTTTTAGTGACTAATCATCTCTGAAAATGGTCGGGCAATCTGCGCGATCGCAATACGCTCGAAAAAAACACGTCAAAAGCACTACTCACTTGAGTGGAATGGATATCCGGGGAAAAAGATACATTCCGGCTTAACGTGCGCAAGATGTGCTACGTGGGACCCGCATCCCGGTCCCAAAACACAACTAACGGATCACACCATTGTGATCCTCTCGTAAAAGTACACAAGATGGACTATTCACTTGTCCAAAACGGTCGCCCTGTGATAGAGATGGAAAACCACCGTCAACGTCCAAACGGCCCTCGTGGGGCCCACGCCATCATGAGGAATTAGAGCGGGCTGATTGCACCATTTCAATACCCTCGGAAAAACATTCAGAATTGACTGCTCACACGCCCCGAACAGACGCCGGATGAGAAAGTCGATAAACGCTACTTGTTGCTCAAAAGACGGGTCGTGGGGCCCACGCCTCAACTCCGGCTTCAAAGCCCAAAACCACTTTGGAAAGCATCACCCTGGCTCCAGGGTCCCAACTCCACTGACGGTGTTCAGAATGGACGTCATATGCCTCCGCGCCGTCCGAAACAAGATCCCCAGGAAAAACGTCAAAGCACCTAAAGACGCATCGCGCCTCCGAGGCCCCTCATTTTGGGAATTAAAAATTCCCGAAACCATCCCTAAATGTTCCATTAGATCCATGGAACGCGTCGCCACAGATGGAACGCAAAACGAAGGCCTGTATCAGAAAATACGGGCGTCCGAAAACTGAGGGGGCAAGGCCCCTTGGGCTGGACCGGCCTGGGCCGGCCGGTCCGCCCGGACTGGGCTGGCCCGGCTCACCCCTCCTGGCCCACGGCAGGGCTGTGCGAGCCGGCGGTGGACCGGGTCCACCGCTTGGCTGACCGGCTGAGGTCGATCGCCGCGTGATGACTCGCGCGACGCGGGTCGTGTTCCCCCGTGGGGTCGCAAGCCGCGACCCCGGTCCACCCCCGTGCCGCGGGCGACCACCGCCTGCCGCCTAAAGCGCGGCCGCCGCGCTTCCTGAAGGTCGGGCCCATGTGCCACCTGCACTCTTGACCACCGTGCCACCTTCACCATGGACCGCCATGCCGCCTTCACCCTTGCACCGAGCCGCCGCCGCGCCAGAGCTCTCCAGACCGCCGGAACCCGCTGGGAAACACCTCCAAAACCCGCATTTTTCGTCGGATGATTCTGGATGCCTCGGAGCTCAGAATTTTGATCCGGAAGGATAGTTGGAAAGATAATTTCACGAACTACACAACAAGAGGCTTCGTCCAAAAATCAAACAACAATTTGACACAAGATTATGGGTTCAAAGGATGTGCGAGAATTAAAACGAAATATGAACAAAATCTACCTTGTTGGGCTTCGTCCGACGCTTCACAGAGAGTCCACCTCCGCGCCGCGCCTCACTGGAGCCGCCTCTCCGGAGTGGAGGAGGAGAGGGAGGGATGCCACCTGCTCCTATCCAGGCGAAGAAGAAGAAGAGGGAGGGTTGGGTTAAGTGTTTAAATAGAAAACACTTAACCACCCGCCCGTTGGCCCGAACCCGAACTCCCGACGGTGTTGGGATTAAGCCTCCCCTAGGATAAAAACCGCGCTCTGAATGCAACAGTGGTCACGGAATTTTAATCCGAGTCTCCATTCAAATGTTATAGAACTCAACGCCCAATGCCTCCAAATTACGAAAATGCCCCTATGGCCATTTTTCACAGACAGGCCGCTCCCGCGAAACTTACACCACTTCTTGGGTAAACGGCACGCTCCGAACTCAAAGTTTCCCTCAAGTTTCCAATCTGAGCCACCGTTTAAGGGATACTTGAGTTTCACTATTAAAAAAATAAATTAATTAATAAATTTAACCTTTTAACGTTCCAGAAGAGAGTGAGGGGTCCAAACGTCCCGCCCTGACATGCTTTATGTCGTTCCTAGGGTAAACACCCCATTCCGGACACATCCGTGCACTCTGATCCCTGATATGAAGCACCGTTCAGGAGTTATCATATTTATTTGGCGTTCCCAGTGTGAACACACTGAAAATTTAATTACGACCACATTGGGGCTCGGAATTGCATGCCGCCTGAAGGCGCTGCTCTGGAATAACATCAAGAATATTCCAAAGTCCTTTATAGCCAAAAAATGGGTTCTTACAATATGGGTCTATATCCAAGATGGTTGGGGAGAAACTCAATCTCGATGGTATGCCTATTTTGTGGGACAATTATGATGTCTCTCATGAAGAGTGTCCAAGTATTCCACCAAATCAAGATGTTTAGTTCTTAATTGAAATCATACTTGGTTCTACACCAATTTCAGATACTCTGTATAGAGTGGTCCTAACAATGTTGTAGTAATTGAAGAAGAAACTCCTAGAGAATCATGACTAGGGGTTCATTTGAAAAATATCAACACCTTGGTGTGAACATGTTATTTTTTTAATAAGAAAAATTTATCAATGATATAATGCATTGATCATTAGAAACATTAAAACATCTCTATCATGAATAATTATCCTTTTCCAAATATTGATGATTATTTTGTTCCACTGTGTGTTGCTCAGCTTTTTTCGATGATTGACCTTTATTATAGATATCTAGAATTTATGGTTTATAAGGGGGATATACCGAAGAAAACGTTTCATACATGTTATGGAATATATGGATACACAGTGACACCATTTGGTCTTAATAATGACCCTAATATATTCTTATATATAATGAATATTATTTATATATTACCTTTTCCATTTTGTGGTTGACTATATTGACGATATTATTATATATTCAAATACAAAATATTTGTATGAATATCACATATGATTTATATTTTTAACCCTTATAAAGTATTATTTATAGAAAAACATTTCAAGTGTGAAATATATATTTATAAATATTAATCTAAGGGTTATATAAAATCATGTAAGTGTATTTTTGTGGATCCTTCAAAAGATTTACTTATTGGGAAATGGATCAAACCACCCATGGTTACTAAGATCCATAGTTTTTATGATTTTAAATGACATTATTAGTGATTATATATATATTATCATGGATTAATAATACCCTCATCATATAAACAATGAAGTGGTCCATGTTTATTTAGATAGATGAATATGATCAAAATTTCAAAGAACATAATAGAGACTTATTTAGCACAGCAATGCTTACATTACCCAACAGTCTATAAGGGTTTGTTATCTATTGTTATGCATCATATAATTTAATTATATGTGTTTTCATTTTTAATGTCATTTTTATAGATTACACCTCATGAAAATTGATGTTTCCTAAAAAAATTTACCAAGATCTTGATTTTATATTTTCTATGGTAATTTTTTTATTAACGATATTTTGGTGTTACCATTATAGAGAATGATGAAATATATTTACTGATCATAAAATCTAATAGTATACCTTTCCTAAAATAGGTTTATATTATTTATAAAGAATATGGTTGGAGCTGATTAAATATTATGGTTTTTAATAAATTAACACCTTGGGAAAGCGAAAAAGGTGGATGATATATTGTTCCAAAATGATCATTCTATCCCATTTATAATGAAGTTAAAAAAGGTAAAATATTTCAATATTTTCAAAGGATGGATATATAAATATTAGAGGAAGAGGATTAATATTATCCTGCTCAAATGAATGTTAAAATATTTATCCATGCATTGATTAAATAGGAACAAAACGGAATATGTGGAGCTACAGAAGGAAGTGTGAAATGTTCTTTAGTTTAACATTGATTGTGATGGAAGGATAAGGATTAAAAACCATGTCTATTTTCTAGCCATAAAATATTTTAACAATGGACTATTGGAGGATGTTTATAGATTATCATTATCTATTCATCCATGAAGTACAAGGATATACGAAGATCAAAATGAATATTTTTGGTGGGACAAAAAATAAATTGGTATTGATGAAAATTTATCTCATGGTTGGTATTTCTGTAATATAAGGTTGACAGAAAAATATCAATTGGGATGTTGCAACCATTACCCATTCTATAATGGAAATGGGAAAATGTCACTCTGTATTTCATCATTGATATCTTCATAACATCTAAATACTATAGTGTTATGTGGGTAATAGCAGATCGCCTTATAAAGTCATCACACTTCATTTATATCAGAAAAAATTCCCTCTGGTTTAGCATACTTGATCATTAATTAATTATATGGAATAATTTCATGGAGTGAAATAATATATTATATCCAATAATGATCCATATTTTACCGTGATGTTCTAGATAAGTCTCTAGGAGTCTCTAGATATTGAGTTACCTTTTATCCCTACTTTTCATCCTCATATATATAGATAGTCTGAGAGAACCATCAATAACTATGATGAAATGGTAATATATTTTTAGCGGTAATAATGATGGATAAATAAAGCTATTGGAAAATAATTCTATAACCCAAATTTATCCGAATCAAGATATAAAATGAATGATATTTGGACCTGGTGTAACTGAATAAATGGTTAATATGTTTAGAGACATTCAAAAACCCATAAGGTCAAACCAAAGTCGACAAAACAGTTATGATGAAAATCATCTATGAGATGTAGAGTTTAAAGTTGGTGAAAAGGAGTTCTTAATAATTTCATTATTGAATAATGTTATATGATTTGATAATAAAAGGAATCTGAACTCTTAATGTATTGGCCCCATCAATATTACTTATCGAGTAGGGATGGTACCTTGTAATTTTTCAATTCAACTAGACCATTCTAAAGTTCACAATGTGTTCAATATATATCTCCCCAGGAAATACATTCCTGGTCATTCACATGTACTGAACTCAAACTTCATACCAATGGAGTATGATTTCTCTTATAAGGAACAACGAGTAGATATTTTGGATCATTGAGATAAATTTCAAAAAAATTAGACCACTCCCTTGGTCAATGATTTGAGGTGAAACAATCTATTTAGGGAAGCTACATGGGTACCAATGAATGTAATAAAGTTGATATATATTGTGTTGTTTGTATCATAGTGATTTAATTTTGACTATGAAATTCATTTAATGGGATAGAATTTAACACCTTCTTATTTTATGGAATATTATTCTTATATATTTCATTAAATGCAACACTGAGTTTAAACAAACCAAAATATAAATTTTTTTATTTAAATGTAACAACTATTAAATAAACATTATAAATATGATAATTAATTTATATATTTTTTTTGAAAAATTATGTATAAACGTTTATGATAAAGAAAATATTTTCAAAAAATTACTCGTTTGTATTATATTCATTATATGGTTTCAAAACCAGTTCATCAAAAATGGTATTTATTATATTTTTTAGAAAATAAAATGATTAATTTCAAAAAATATATAATATTTATTTGAAAAAATTAACTTCATTTTTAAAATCAATATTTAAAAATTATCATAGAGGTAAATTATAATAATTTTTTAAATGATTGATTTTTCAATGATTAGTGAAAATACTGGTTTCGATTGAAAATTAATGTTTTGATTAAAGAATTTAAAAAGATCTATATTAATTTATAATTCATTTAAAAGTTTAATTAGTTATATTATATTATTAATAATTTAATTCCCTTCATTTAAAACAATTTTATGATGAATTTTAATATAAAAACACTATATACTTATGAAAACGTTTTTATTGAAAACTGTTTTTCTTCATGCTTTTCCAGATTTCTATAAAATAAATTTATATGAAATATAGTCATTTAATAGGTTAAAATATATTATATATTTTTAATTGTATAATCTATTCTATATAATATGGAAAAATTAATTTTTGGTCAAAATGAATAGTAAAAAAAGTGAAAAAAAGTAACCATTGTAAAAGGGTAAATCAAGTAGACCAAGGTTAAAACTAATTGATAAGGAAAAAAATATTAATCATCAAACAAATTGATGATGTATATTTTTTAACCTTTCACTTAAATATTTATATTTAGTCATTTCTGGGACAATTTTATATGAAATTGACTTATATAATATTTTAGGTAATGAAAATTACAAAAATGTCATCCTCTTGCTATTAAATTATACTTCTCTGTTAACATAGGGAAAGAAACAATTATTAACGAAGATTAATGGTTATATTGAGTAAAATAGAATTATTTTCAATATTTTAATTAATTTTTAATTTTAAAGAATTACATAATTACCATAAATTCTTACACACCACCAACTTATTATTTCTTCAATTAATAGAAAAATAAAATTGATTATTTTAAGAATATTTAAATTAATATAATTTTCTTCTTTTATACTATTCCATGTATTTTTTTGATTAATATATCAAATTAGTTTTGATATAAAGGATAATGTTTGAAATAAATACTTTTCTTGGTGTCTCAAATGTAAAATATAATGAACACTATCAAAAGAACAGAAAATATATTTTATTAAAATAATGTTTCATTAAATTTTTTAAATACCATAAAAATATTGAAATAGATTAATGTGGAATATATATGGAAGAAACTATACTATGATATTTCTCATGAAAATTTCACCTTATATGTAAAATTATAGCACTTAAATGTGATAAATTTTTACTATGATTATTATAAAAATAGGTTATCTTTGGGGTGTAACCAAAAGATATTGTTTAAAATACAAGATTATACTTCAAACATATTATTGGTTGATGGAATTTCAGACATATAATACATTATATTTTAATATTTTTCCATTTTTAATCATTTTTCTTTAGAATTGCCATTTTAAATTGTAATACATTAATAAATTCTTAACGTGACATTCTCCTCACTTATGAAAAGGAAGCTCTCCTACTCTATTATTCCCATAAAAAACATTTTAGTTAACATATTCCTACCAAAATATGTTTCTTAATTAACTTACCAAAATTGGATTATTTTTATTGATTATAAAACCATCATAAGAACATTTTTGGCTGAAACCTAAATTGCTTTTTTGAAGAAGGGGTATATTTCTTAATATGGTTTTTTTGTGTAATTCCATCTTCTAAAAAATTAAAATCATATAAAAATATGCAAAAATTATAACAAAAAATCTATCATATACTGATATTTTATTATGATATGGAAATAAAATATATCCATCTCATATTCCATAAAATGGGATATGAAACTATCGAATGTGCATATGACGAACTACCACCTCATGAATCAATGTAATTTTTATTACATCACTTCTCTCATGGATGGATATAATGATTGATTTAATATATATATATATTTATGATATTTATTATAATTCCACAAAACCAGAAACCTAATATTTTGTGCATTATTTTATTACATTGACATAAATACAATGAATCCAATCCCGAAGGACTTTTCAGTATAGCTACCTTGGAAGGCTATCTTAAATGCACGATATCTATAATACATTTGGAAATATGAAATAAAAACATGATAAAAAATAAAACAGAAAAAAATTAATCCTTGAATGCTTATGAAATTATTTTTTCTTTATAATCTTTGGAACAGAAACATTCTAAGGGTAAGATCAAATTCATAGTAAGGGTATGTAAAGAGGCTGAAATAAAAAATCAATGAGAATAAATCAACATGTAAAGGTAAATAAAAGATAAATATTTCCTTTAAAACATCTAAATAAAGAAAAAATAAATATTTAATGTTATGATATTGAAACAGATTATTTTTGATCAATGAAATACGAACAAATTCCCTAAAAATATATTCCGATGAAAAATGTCATGGATAAAAATGATTGCTAAAATGAATGAAATAATTTAATAATAGACATCATATATCTCGTACTTGAACCACTATTCCATCAATATTGTCACGACCTATCCTCGGGGCCCGTGTCGTGACTACCCAAAGCCCACCATCCATAGGCCAAGGGCAGGCGACTAGCACCAAAGGCGTAAATCCCTAAGCTGGGAAGGCATTGCCTTTATGAAAGTAAACCAACACAACAGAGTATGCAACCGAATGTAAACACTAAGTAAAACTGAATACAAAAGAGTGTGCTGGAAAGTAAATGAGCCAGTATACAAACCCAACTGAACAACAAGTACATGTAAAGGGACTAACAACTGAAAGTAAAGAGAAGCTCCTGGATCGTCCACTGGGGAATCCTACCTGAATGGTAGGTACAAATGGCATCATCAGCACTCAGTGTTTGTCCATCCGCTCCGTGTACCATCTGGCCGAGTGGTCCACCTCTCTGTACCGTCCAGTACTGGCTCGCTCGTGGCCTCTATCATTGATGTCTGTCATCTACATCCAACACAACAATGTGCGGGAATAGCCCATGCAGAGGTGAGTATACGATACTCAGTAGGGACCCTGAGACACTCATGGTCTCACAAAATCCAACAAGGATAAAACAAAAAGTATGAAATCAACAGTTAAACATTAAATAAGTAGATGCCCATACATATAACTAAGTTATCAGTAACCCATCACAATCATGAGGAAAACACAAAGGTCATTGACTCAGCTCAAACCAAGATTTTCATTCACGTTGTCTAAACCATGGCTACAGGAGAACTCTTCCTCTGTCAAGTATAGTGGGCCTGCCGCTACAACCAATCGCTTCCCACTAACCTTGAACTGCTGAAGTTCTCCACCTGTCGAGTACCATGGGCCTGCTGCTACAACCATGTGCTTCCCACCATGGGTCTGCCGCTACAACCAAGCGCTCCCCCTCATAGCCTACAGAAGTACTCCTTCTGTAGAGTACTGTGGGTATTCCGGTACAACCAAGAACTCCTCTACTGTTGGTATACTGCTACAACTATGCGCTTCCCACTGGGCCATCTGAATTACACCTAGTTGATCGATCAATAGTCGTTAAGTCTCAGCCAGCTACTAGGTCTCTGCAAACTACTCGCTCATCACCGGGAGGGTCCGCTCCACGAACTACTAGTAGATATTTCCATTTTTTAGGAAAACTCATGTGTAATTATATCAAATGAACCACCACATCATAGTGGTATCAATGCAATAGATGGCCCATCAATCAGATGCCCGATCTGAGAATTATTGGCATTTCTGTTCTAGGTGCCCGATTGGGTTTAATTTCAAAGCAACCCTACCATACTCAAAAAATGTTCTAATCTCAAGTGGAGTATTCAAAAAGAACCATATCATCAATAGGAAACCAATATAGTCGACGACACGTCAATCGGACATCTGGTCCTTAAGATATAAGTGTTTTCGCTCCAAGGTCCCGGTTGGATTCGGTTTTGAACCAACCCAACCATTTTTACAAAGTCATCCAAAACTCAAAAAGAGTATTTCAAAAGGAACACCTCATTGTGAAAATCCCAGGGCCACAGACAGCAGGCCAATCGAATGTGCGGTTTTGATGTTAATCCCGTTTACGTGAAACAGGCTCGGCCCGACCCGGTTCGGCAGGTCCGACCCGGCTGAGGGTCGGCCCAGCCCGGTGAATCACGGCCTAGCCTGGTGGGGCAAGGCATGGCCCGGCCCAGCGGGGCATGGCCTGGCCCGGTGTGCTGAGGCCTGGCCCGTGGCTGGTCGCGGTTCGGCCTAGTTGGATGAGCGGTGCGGGGGGCACGGCCACCCAGTTTCCCAAACCGGCGGCACCGAGTAGAGCCACCCCTCCTGTCCGGACGGCTGAAGCCGGCCGGTCTTCCCGGCGTGAGTGGCCCGCATGGGCGGGCCGCGGTTCTCTCGCGCGGCAACTGCGGGTGCCACAACCACCTTCAACTCGGTTGGCTGACGAGCTGGTCTTTCACCACCGACGTGGCCCACAGAGCACGGGCTGTGGTTGTCCATAGCGCGACACCTTAGAGGCGCCCCAGTCCTCCAGCCAAGCTAGCTTCGAGGGGCTGGTTCTTCTTCGACCGAGAAGCCTGTGGATGCGGGCCACGGTTCCTCTCCATGCTACCGACATATGACCGCCTCTTCCTCCAGTTGTCTCCACCTCTTCCATCACCGCCTCCATCAAAATAAAACATGGATCAACAGAGGGTCATCGGGATGTGTTCATTTAGCCCACTCCCTCCACGTTAGGCGACAACAGTTGGCCGAATACATTTAAGATAATTCAACACAAAAGAGATAATTTATTCACTTATAAATTATACAAAACATCTACCTCGATTTCAAGAGCAGTGCACATCAATGAGCCATAGAAGACAAGCATCACGGAGATCGGGCATCGCAGAATACGGACTTCGATTCCGTTGACGTCGGGGTGCATCCAAAGGGAAGCGTCATTGGAGAAGTCCTTCGCATTCTTCGTTGATGAAAGATGTTCTTCATCGAGAGAGGATCACCTTCAAATTCTCGAGATTTTTACCCCACCGAAATATTTTCCAAGGAAAATCATATAATAAGGCTTCCCATTAATTTAGAATTGCCATGAAATTCAAAAAAATTCCAAAAGAATTGCTGACACCCAAGTTAATTAATGTAGGCATGAATTATTTGGGTCGGTACAATTTATGAGAGAAGAGGTGGCCTCATTAATTCATGGGAATTCCAAGAGTTTCAAAATGGGGGGTGAAGAGTTAAAAATTCAAAATAGAGGAGGTGGAGTTTTCACATTAAATGAAGGGGAGTTAATGGAGTGTTTAAGGGAAGTTGAAAGGATAGGGCTCATGCGGGCCCCACATCACATTATCCTCTCATGGGAGGTTATTTGGGTGTGGGACCCTCTTATAACATCCCCTTTTTTGAAATAACCACCAATTATAAATAAAATTGTGTACATAAATTTTATTTAAATTATTATAAACCCCAAAAAATTTACTTTCAACCTGCATAAAACTCAAATGCGGTAAATGTCCTCTTAACTGAATACTGGGGTTGTGAGTTCATTAGTGCCCTCAGATTTCAATTCCGAGCACCGGTTCAAAAGAAAGAATAACCCGCATGTACGATTACTGAACGTAACCAAAAAAAACTTCAGAAATTGATTCAGGGCACACCGGGCCTCGGAATCAAGTGACGTTAGAAACCACAGACTCATAAAATTCCAAAGTATTTAAAAAAAAGTTCATTGAAATTTCCGCAACTTTACATTACCACCACCTCCAGGCTTTATGTCCTCGTAAAGCTACAACACACACTAGCAAAATAAATGGGGGTACTGAGCATGCATGTGAGCCTCTCGCTCCCATGTGCCCTCCTAGAGGTTCCCGTGTCGCCAGTGAATGCACACCAGAGGAATCGATTGTCCACATAGGACCCGCTCCCAACGATCCAAAATTTCTACTAGGACCTCAATGAATTTCACCCCATCATCGATGTCCATCTCCCCATGGTTGATGATGTGGGACGGGTCGTGCACGTATCTCCTCAGCTGAGATACATGAAATACGTCGTGCACCCGGTGCAACTGAGGTAGAAAGTACAGGCAAGAAGCCACCTCACCTACTATGTAGAGGACCTAGAAAGGTCCAATGAATCATTGAGATAACTTGTCACCCCGGCCATATCTCTGTAGACCTCGTCGAGGTGAGACCCGTAGGAAAACATGGTCTCCATCCTCAAAATCTGGTGGTCTCCACCTCCTATCAGCATAAGACTTCTATCTGCTCTGGGCAGTCTTCATCCTCTCCTAGATGATCTGCACCATCTCTGTCACCTCTCCCTTCAACTGAATTCCTGGTCTCTTGCTAAGATCATGTTCTACAATGTTCCCCTTCCTAAGAGTATAGAATTTCTCGAAGTCATAGTCCTAGAGGAACTCGATCCATCGTTGTTGTCTCAGCTGCCATGAACCGTACGCGATCACTGCTCACTCCTACATCAGGAAACACCCGAGTCTGTTCCCTGATGCATCGCAGTAAACTACGTACCCTACACCCTCCCCTGGTATCCTCAATATGGGCGCACTAGTCATCCAATACCTTAGCTCCTGAATTCTCTACTAGAATCTCTCTAACCACACGAAGGTTTTCCCGTTCATCATCAATGCTGAAAGAGGTGTAGCAACTCTGGAGAAGTTTGGCACAAATCTAAGTCTGGACGAATCATGAGTGATCGATTACCCACAATTATGCATGATTCCATCCTGTGATGCCTGCGGTTTCCTTTTCACTGACCAAGGAAAACCCATCCCAAAGTTGTATGTAAACCACAACCTTTTTTCCTAATACAGTCAATCTGTGTATGAACTGTGGTTGCCCAGTCCATACCAAAAATAGCATCGTAAGGCCTCAATGAGTCACCAAGAGGTTCCAACCAAAACTCTGTCCTCAAGGGTTAGATCACAACATCGGCGTAAGCGTGATTATCGAGTATCCTCCCAAATGTATCTCCAGAAATGAGGGTCAAGTCAATGGTTTAACTGGAAACTCTAGGTCTAGGCCATGATTCATGGAAGGAATGAAAGATTCCTATCAATGTCTCTTGATACGGAAGCTAGTAGTAGACACATGCCATACCTTGAATCATTCCTAGAGACCTTGGGTCACACTCTTCGACTGCATGAAACTATTCTATTCCCCTTCCCTCTAGCTCCCTGAACCTAGCGGGGACTACAAAGGTGGGTGGTTGTAACATGTCGAATTGTTCACCACATCATGATACTCTCTTAGCATGGATTCCATGTCTAATTCCCTTCAGATTCATCTGTCCTCAACACCTCCTCTTCTTGAAACATTCAACATACTCAAGCCTCTGAGACTGGCGCCAGTTTCCTGCTTCTCACTGTTAACATTCTCTGGCTATATCCGCTGAGCCAAATATAGTCCATCCACAAAGGTTCTCTCTAGCACCCTAACATAAGTAGGAATGCTTTAGAGGAAAGAGAGATGGCTCTGATATCCTTAAACACACCTCACTCAGAGGTACAATATCTAAAGAACTGATCGTATCATATTCATCGTGTACCAGGAAAGACCGGTATGCCTCGATGAATACTCAACTATTGTCACGTCGTCATGCCGAAGCTATATAAGCTCTAGAAAACTCACAGCCACCTCCTCAAGCTAGTCCCCAGCCGCCTGTGGATCAGGATCGCCTCATAGCTTGAGGGATATCTGGTGCTGAAACAAATGTAATGAAATAAGACTACTAGTGTCCTCTACCGGTACCGCTGGTAGTATCTGCTGACCAATGGGCAGTTATATAGATGGCACACTGCCCGAAGGTACCATATCAGAAAACGGTCCATGTACCGAATCCTCATCACTATGTGGACCATCCTCTTGGACAATCACTGAAAAATATTAGTAGATAAGATCAACATCTGCTCTAATAGTGCCTCAACTAGGTGGAAAACTCCCGTAATCACCTCCATCCAGTCCTCTACTTCCAGTGAATCTTTCTCACCTCGAAACCTCGGAGGCCTCTGCCGCTGGAACTCGTGTGAAGCGCTCAGTCAGCATACCCCATCCTCCAATGCGGCTGGTGGAATCTGCAGCCCAATGGGTCATGGTGATGCTGGTACACCACCCAAAGGTGCCAACATAGTAAGAGGGTCCTACATTGAAGCCTCGTCGCTCGGTGGGCCGTCATCGTGTACTCTCTCAGGAACCCTAGCTGATTGTTTTCGTAGTGTCATCCTAATAAAGAATAGGTTCACCACGATCAACAAGTTATACCTGGTGATCTGACTCAAAGAGACCACAAAGGAAACTCTTAAAACACACACGAAATCACTGTTTTCATGCACTGAGTCGGAAATCAGAGTTCAGGTTCCTGGTGTATGGATATGTCGGCTGCCACACCAACACTGGACTCCCTAGATTGAAAACCACACTCAATACTCTTAACACTATCGCTTCACAGTAAGACAAACCAGAGTCCCGAGTTATGTGCTAGAACAGACTCCTTTGATACCAATTTGTCACGACCCGTCCTCAGGGCCCGTGTTGTGACTATCCCAAGCCCACCTTCCATAGGCCAGGGGCTGGTGACTAGAACCAAAGGCATAAATCCCTATGCTGGGAAGGAATTTCCTTTTTGAAAGTAAACAAACAAAACCGAGTACGCAATAGAAAGTAAACACTAAGTAAAACTGAATACAAAAGAGTGTACTGGAAAGTAAATGGGACAGTATACAAACCCAACTGAACAAAAAGTTCAAGTAAAGGGACTATCATCTGATAGTATAGAGAAGCTCCTGGATTGTCCTCTAGGGAATCCTAACAGAAGGGTAGGTACATATGGAATCCTTAGCAATCCACGTTCGTCTGTCCGCTCCGTGTACCGTAAAGCTGAGTGGTCCACCTCTGGGTACTATTCAGTCTTGGCTCGCTCTCGGCCTCTATCAGCTCTTTCTGTCGTCTTCATCCAACACAACAATGTGCGGGCATATCCTATGTAGCGGTGAGTATACGATACTCAGTAGGGACCCCAAGACCCTTAAGTTCTCACAAAATCCAACAAGGATAAACCACAAAGTATGAAATCAACGGTTAACCATTACTTAGGTATATGACCATACATATACCTACGTTATCAAGTAACCCATCTCAATCATGATGAAAACACAAAAGTCATTGGCTCAGCTCAAACCAGGATTTTCATTTATGATGTCTAAACCACGAATTCTGTAGAACTCCTCCTCTTTCGAGTACAATGGGCCTTCCGCTAAAACCAAGGGCTTCCCACTAACCTTGGACTGCTGAAGTACTCATCCTGTCGAGTACTGTGGGCCTGCTGTAAAAACCAAGAGCTTCCCATCATGGGTCTGCCACTATAACCAAGCACTCCCCCTCATAGCCTACAGTGGTACTCCTTCTGTTGAGTACCATGGGTCTACTGCTACAACCATGCACTCCTCCACCGTGGGTCTGCTGCTACAACCAAGAGCTCCCCACTAGGCCATCCAAATCACTCCAAGTCGATCGATCAGTAGTGGTCAAGTCACAGCCAGCTGCTAGGTCTCTGCAATCTGGTTGCTCGTCCCCAGGAGGGTCCTCTCCATGAGCTACTGGTCGATACTTACAAGTTTCACGAAAACTCAAGTGGATGTATCTCAAAATAACTGCCACATCATAGTTTTCTCAATGCAACATAGGGTGCGTCTATCGGACGACCATTCTAAGAATTATTGGAATTTTAGTTCTGGGGGCCCGATTGGTTTTTAGGATCTAACCATCCCAAACGTACTCCAATAATGGTCAAACCCTAGGTGGAGTATTCCAAAAGAACTGTCTCATCAAAATGAATCCAATTTAGTTGACCGTACGTCAATTGGACATTTGGTTCTTATGTTATAAGCATTTCTGCTCCGAAGGAACAGTTGGTTTCAGTTTCGAACCAACCCAGCCGTTTTTCCAAAGTAATCCAAAACTAACTAAGAGAATTGCAAAAAGATCTCCTCATTGAGATAATCCATGTGCCGCAAAAAGTGCGTTGATCAGACGGGCGGTATTGAAGTTATTCACGTTTAAGTGAAACGGGCCCGGCCCGACCCGGTTTGGCGGGTCCGACCCGGCTGAGGGTCGGCACGGCCCAACCCGGCATGGTGCAACCCAGACTGGCATGACACATCCTAGCCCGGAGTGGAGGGGATCAGGTCAGAGGGGCATGGCCTGGCCCGCGGCTGGCCGTGGCTCGACCCGGTTGGCCGAGCGATGCGGGAGGCGCGGCCCCCCGGTTTCCCGAACCGGCGGCGCCGAGCGGCACTGCCCCTCCTGTCCGGCTAGACAAAGCTAGCCGATCTCCCGGGCATGGGGCATCCCTTGTGGGTGGGCCGCGGTTTTCTTACATGGAACATGTGGGTCTTGCGGCCACCTTCAACCCGACCGGCTGACGAGCCGGCCGGTTTGCCGCCGAAGCGTCCCGCGGAGCACGGGTCATGGTTCTCCGTAGTGTGGCACATTGGAGGCGCCACTGTCCTCTAGCCCAGCCGGCTTCAGCTTTCCATTTCTTCTTTGACCGAGGGGCCCGCATATGCGGGCCGGGATTCCTCTCCATGCAGCCAGTATACAGTCACCGCTTCCTCCGATCACCACCACCTCTTCTGTCACCACCTCAATCGAAATAAAACAAGGTTCAATGGAGGGTCATCGGGCCGTGTTCATTCGTCCCGCATCCTCCATGTTAGTTGATAGAATTTGACCAAATACATTCCAGAGAATTCAACACAAAAGAGATAATTTAATCACTTATAAATTTTACGAAACCCCTACATCGATTTCAAGAGCGGAGCACATCAACGAGCCGCAGAAGACGAGCGTCACGGAGGTCGGGCGTCGTGGAATATGGATGTCGATTCCGTTGATGTCGGGGTGCATCTGAAGGGAAGAGTAGTTGGAGAAGTACTTCATGTTCATCGTTGAAGAATGTTGTTCTTCGTTTAGAGAGTAACACCTTCTTCTAATTCTCCAGAGGTTTCCCCCACTGAAATATTTGCCAAGGAAAATATTATAATAAGGCTTCCCATTATATTATAGTTTCCATGCTATTCAAAAAAATTCAAAAAGAATTGTTGACACCCAAGTTATTTAATGTAGGCATTATTTATTTGGGTTGGCACAATTTATGAGAGAATAGAAGGCCTCATTAATTCATTGGAATTCCAAGAGTTTCAAAAAGGGGGGTGAAGAGTTCAAAATTCAAAAGAGAGGAGGTAGAGAGTTCACATTAAATGAAAAGGAGTTAATGGAGAGTTTAATAGAAGATGAAAGGTTAGGTGCTAGTGTGGGCCCCACCTCACATTATCCACTCATGGGAGGTTATGTGGGTGTGGGACCCACCTATAACTTCCCCTTGTAGGAAATAACCACCAGTTATAAATAAAATTGTGTACAACAATTTTGTTTAATTTAGTATAAACCCCAAAAATTTAACATTCAACCTACATAAAACGCAACTGTGGTAAAGTTTCACTTATGAAAATATCTATGTTGCAAGTTCATCTGTTCCCTCAGATTTCATTTATGGGAACCGGTTCAAAAGATAGAAAAACCTGCACGCACATTTACTAAACGTACCCGAACAAAACATCAGAAATAGATTTCAGGCACACCGGGCCTCAGAATCAAGTGTTGTTAGAAACCGAAGACTCGTAAAATTCCAAAGTATTTATGAAAAAAAGTTCATGAAATTTCCGAGTCTTTACTAATATCTATCCTCAAGATAGTTTAATCAATTCTGATTTTTCAACTGCTTTGTCTTGGGATACTACAAATGCATCGATGGGATATCTATAAATTGTCCCCGCCTATATCTTCCTATACATATCATTCCTCATATATCAAATAAGTTATTTAAATAATAAAAAAATCTCCATATCAAAAAATAAAAATATTTAATAATGGATATAGATTAATCAATAATTTCCCTACTGAAGGATAGGTGACAAAAAGGGATGTCGATGTTAATGAATATAAATACCATTGAAATATCATAAAAAAATTCTTGAGAAAAATAATCTTTATCCATTGTAATGTATCCCATACCACTTTGAAACAATTAAATCATAATTCACATGAAGGGATAACATTAAAGGAATATTATAATATATTAAAAATAAGGACATTCATGATATATCATGCCAATGAGTAGTATACATAGAATATAAAAATGAATTGGTTCATACTAACAAATAATTCTCAATGGAATATAAATTAACATGAAATCCATTACCTTGAGTCTGATTTATCAAGTGTGAATTTATATTCCTAAATAAAAAAACATATGTTAATTAATTGCTTTATTAAGAACTTTTTTATATTTCTTTATTAATTTTACTTCACCTATTACAATTTTTTAAACAACTACATAAAAACCTAGTTTACAGTAGTTGTTTTTACCATATTTGGTTTATGTGTGAAAATTGACTTTTGTTGATCGACTATGGTTGTTGGGGTCATTATATATAAATATCCATAATAATAATAATGATATAATTATCAAATTTATACATCAATAATACATTTAAAACAAATCATTATATATGTTTAGGAAAAATTAACCAATGTTACATTCCTTGAAATGGTAGGCCATATGTATATATGAGTAACGATCTAATATTTAAATTATCATTATGGAAAGAAGTTAAGTAAATTAATTATTTCCAAAATTATAATTTTATCATTAAAATTAAAAAAACATATAATCTAATGTATATAATTCTAGTTATGTAAAATGAATCACATGTTGTTGAGGAGGAGGTAGTACACGCGTTAACAAACGACGTTTTCACTTTTTATATGCGTCAAAGGTAATAAGGAAAATGATATTTATTATATTTAATGGAAGGTAATTATTTAATTAATATAATATATATTTCATTTATGTTACATATTTTAAATCAAAACCATCCTTTATATGTTCCATTTACAATATTAATGAATCACATCGCTTTGAGAAGGCGGTACTCCACACTTCCACAAAAGATGTTATCATATTTTAAAAAAATATGGAAAATTTAATGGTATGTGTTATTAAATAATATTTTAATAATAATAACATAATAAATATCATATATAGCATATATGAATATAGTTTACATCTTAAATCCCAACCATGAATGGTGGTAAAGGAAAAAAATAAACAATCGTCGCCTAATGAGGCAATAGTTCTCTGTACACATAAATAGTTTATTTGTTGCCCAATAGATGGATGAGTGTGTGAGTTTAGGTATAAAATTTATTATAAAAAATAATAGTATATTATTGATACATTTTTTTTATATAATCATCTAATAAGAAGCATTATGGGGGTGGATAATGGAAATACACTAATGATCTGAATGAAATTTGTTACCACTAATTTTGGTAACTCCTTTTGGTTAGCACTAGAGGGATTCCATTGAGGGATTTATAAAAAATGGGAGACTTCTAGGATGTATATATGGATTTTTTGGAGCTATAATGGTAGATCATGGTCAAGCCAATGATGATTGAGAGTTATGAGGAAGTGGGGGGAGAGGGGGTCTTTTATAGTAGAGGAGGAGTGGTCTTCTTATAAATTTTGGAAAAGGTATTCCATCCTCATTTTTACCATTAAATGTTGATAAAATAATGTTCCAAATTCTATCTAAAAAATTATGGGGTCTAAATTGGTCCATAAAATAGATTTTTGACAAGTTTCTAGGTTATTTAGCCACCTAATACTAAGGTTTATCCCATTATTAAGCTTAATTTCATCCTAATCATTGTAATTAATTTTAATGAATTTCATCAATATTATTGATAAAAAACTACGTTGACCATACTATAAATTATTAATTATTATGATTCTAAATATGGAATCCAATTTTCAAAATTCCAATCCATGAAGTGGTATAAATTAATTTAAATTGAATCCCTTAGATTGGATGAGAATGCATGCTATTAATGTAAAAAACACAAAAGTTTACTATGTTTTCATATTCAATTTTCAAGTGAAATTTATTTCAATGACTAAAATTTAATTAATTGAAAAACATTAAATATTATTTATCTTTGAAATAATATGACAATATATTTTAATCATATGAATAAATTAGATAAAAAAGTAATTTTTCATTAAAATTCATTTTTTTCAACTATTCATTAAAAAGTGAATCTCCAAAAAAAATAAAAATAATTCACACTAAGTTAATTTTTACTTTTCAAGTAAAAATATATCTTTTATTATAACTTATATAGTTTATAATAGTTTCAAAAAAATTGATTTATAATGGGTTCGTAGTTAAAATCTTGTAAAATAGCCTTTAGACAAATATTTGTTATTAAACATAATATTGGGTTTTTCTTATCTTATACCTGTCTATTATATTAGATTAATATAAAAATATATTTTATTTAAATTAATCTATATATATATATATATCTAAAATCATCTAATAATAGTATTTAATTTTATTTATTAACGTAAAACATATTTGGGTTCATAAAAAGGGTTTTTAAGATAAACCTTTCCTTTATAATAAATTTGATCTTATATTGATTTATAAAAAATAACTATTGAATTAAATTTAAATTATATTAAACCATATATATTTGTAATTTAGTTCATAATATCTGTAACTTGTAGTTTAACATTTAGTTATGTCTTATTATATTAAATAATACTATGTTGATAATATATTGTAGTTCGGTTAAAACTCGGTTTTGTGTGTAATGAAATATATAAAAAAGGTCTTTATTTCATTTATCGAAACCTATCTTAGTGTTTGTGTGCATTTCATTCTATAGAATATATAAAATTTATTTCAAATTTTTTTATATTGTAATGTCTCTGGATATTACATTTCCTCGTGAGCTGGGTATTGCGTGTGTTACACACTATCAAATACAATGTGAATAATTTAAAATTTTTGGGTGTCAAATTTAGGAAACAATTATAATTTCATAATTATAATAACATATCGTTCTTATTTTGTTAAATTATGATATAAAATGATAGTGTTTCTTGTGAGTAAGTATGGATTACCGCCTCGATAAAGCAATGTGTTACATTTTCAATTTTATTTTGAAATGAAAGGTAATGAGTGTATATTTAATTAATATATATAGTATATATGGTATAAAAATGATTCTATAATGGTGAATTATTATTTAACTTTCTATCATTCCATCCATTGAAAATTGGAAATATTGTTCATGCGTGTGTATGGCCTAACGTATCTACGAATGGTGTAACACATTTTTTATCTATTATTTTATGGTTTAGTAATGATATGTATATAATAAATATATGTGGTATTTTATGATTAAAAAAATTATATTATGAAACCTTGATCAAAATAAATGTAGAAAAAATATTGAACCAAAACATGCATGAAAAACGAAGCAGTTATCACCAAGAATAATGAATTTAATAAATAATTTTTATTAAACAATGGATAAAAGGTTTTTTGAAAATATTTAATTCTACAATGTATATGAATTTGGTTTTGTAATAGATTTTTAAAAAGTATATATTTATTAAACTTGAAATTAGAACATGGATGGAGGATGTCAAACCTGAGTTAAGTGATTTTCAACTAACTTTAATTTTGGTGTGTTTTATGCCATTTTCACCAATTATATCTTATATGTGGTGTATATATTTCCCATTAATTTTTTTATTACTAGTTTAAGTAATATTATGGGTTATAATCAATAATCTATTATTATTTATTTCATAATAATTATGATTCATAATTTTCCAAAATGGTAATGTATTTATGATACAATCCCAAGGTTTAGTTGGATTGTTTTTTATTATTCTCTCAATGGTGAAATTTATTAATCTACTTATCAATAATCGGATGTTTTTCATTATCCATTGTTTATTTGTTTTGAATATACATTTTCTTTTTTTTCCTCTCCGTAATAACAAATGAGACCCAAAGTAATTAGAAAATTCCACATTAATTCTATCTTTAGTTGATAATATGTTCTCTTTCATAACCATGTTTTCAAAAAAAATGTTTTTCAAAAATGTTTTCAATAATATATTATTATATATTTAATTAAATTTTACATATGTTTTATTTTATTATAAAAATAATAATTTGAATATTATTTTCATTTTTCGGACTCATGTAATTTGGGCCATTTTCGAAAATTTTAATAAAACATTTGTTTTAACTTATAAAAAATGATTGAAATTTCTATCCATCCTAATCAAAAAATTCATTGTAGAATCCATTATATGTTTCCATGGTGTTTTTAAATGAATAATTATTTCCACATTTTTTTTAATTTTTAAAAAAATGGTTATTTTCAAATTAGAAAGGTTATTTTCCACAATAATGACTTACTGATCTTTTAATGAAATTTTTATTTAGAAAAACCTTCTATTTTGCTTATGTTTCAATGGGGATGTGATTGAGTATTCTCACCCTTATTATCTATATGTATTGTTTATGATTGTTGATTATGAGACGTTTAAGAAACACATTTATGTTTTGATTGGTTGTGCAATGATGGATTGATGAGATTTTTATGAAACATATTTTTTATTAGTTATGATATGATTATATGATGAATATTTAATGATTTTATTTCTCACATATGTATGGTTTTAATTATGTGAAGGTTGGGCCAATAAATATTCAGACCTCTAATAAACATGGTTATATTTTATATCTCGTTTGATAATTATGAGAAATATGTTGATTTGATTTATCCGATGTGGTAAAAAAGTCAATGTGCTTGATCTGTAAAGGAAAAAAAGTCTATGTTCATGATCCACTATGGGAAATAATTCATCGGGATTGATCATTTAATGAAAATTAGTTTTGATTTCTGATCCATTATGATTCGATGGTCTAAATGGTTAAATTTGACATATGAAATTGTATTGATACCTATTATGGTGAGACAATTTTATAACATGATCTTATGGTTCATGATTGACTTTTGATGGTTTCTCTCCCTTATTATTCATGTCTTTTAAAATGATAAATCATTATTTTATTAAACATGATTATGAAATTCAATATATGGGTATGAATTTTTTATATTATGGTCCTGATATCATACCTGTATGCTTATATTTTTGTTTCATATGATCATTGATTGATAACTCACATGTTTACCCTTACCAAGAATCTGGGATCAAATTTTATTATGTAAAATTTACACATGTTTTGATGAATGGTTTTTAGTTTGGTATTTATAGGATGTTTTCTATATACGAATATCGTTTTGGGATATATTGATTATCATTCATTATATAATTAAATTATTTATATCATCTCCAAAGACAACATTTCTTTATGATCCTGATATGTGTAATTGTAAAATGTATTAAATAATCACCTAAAAAGATTTAATATTTGTGTATGAACAAATGGGGTCACTATATGAATCGTTTCTAAAATAAAAGGATTCTTAAAAAATAGATTTCAATATTAAAAATTATAATATAAAAGATCAATACTATAAATGTAATAGAATAAGGTGTATGAAGAGAATCCCTTACCTTTAGGGGGTGATTCTAAAATATTACAAGGAACCTATTAAGAGTATAGAAAAAATAGTCATGTCCTTAGATAGTTAGAGTGAGATTAGATTCATGCTTCAAGTATTTATATTAAAGAGTAAAGGGATTTTGAGTGGGTATTTATAACAATAGATAGGGGAATTCTGTATTAATTTCTCAACAAATATTTTGGACTCTATGTAAATAAATTAATCAAGACCATAATCCTTGAAAGAGAATTTACTATGGTATCTCACAAAGAGTAGTAATTTTAGATATTTAATTGGATTATATATAGAACTCATTATAATAAAACCAATCATGATGTGGAAGTGAGTTATTTTGAAAAATTATTTTTAAAAAAACATAAAAATATATCATATTTTTTTTACAAAAAATATTAAAGTTATTTAAAATTAATAAAATAAATTTAAAAAATCATAATATTAATGGTAAAAATATTAATATTCATATATTCATTTTCTATTATTTATTACAACACTTATGATCTATTAGTATATCATAATAAATGTTTTATATTTATATAGTATATAATTTTAATAATAAAATTTTACTATCTTAGAAAATTTTGAAAAAATCATTATTGGGTATTTTAAAAATTAAAATTAAAATAAATAGCTATAGATTTTATAAAAGTCAATATTATAAATACATGAATTTTCCCTATTAAATAAGAATCATTATTTAGTGAAAAAAAACTAATATTTATAACACGTATAAATTTCTACCCCATATAAAAAATAACATGGTACATCATTAAATCATATTATCATTTATATTTAAATAAATATCATTTAATAAGATAATTTAATTAAAATTAGATTCATTTTAAAACACTATGATTTAGAAGGTGATTTAATTGAAACAATATATATATATATGTAAAAAAATACCATTTTTGTTTCTATGTATCAAAATATAATATTTATTAAACTCATTATATAACCATATATATATATACTAATAATGTGATGGGATAAATGATATCCTTATTTTATTAAAAATAAGATATAAAAATGCATACTAAAATCTTTTATATAAATAACTCCTTATTTCACATGTGTGTGAGTAATGGTTTGGGTTTGCGTATGTAGTAATTTCATGGGGTGGTTCGGCAACCATGTTTGGGTAGTGACATATACAAGATTAAACATATCCCATAAGCAGTTACACATGGTTTTTTGGTCTTTAAACTCAATTATGAATATATCATGGGATAATTCTAGTGATTCCATCAACCTCATATGATCTGATCAATAAGCCTCATAATGTATGATCCTACTGGTTAAGGCGATCTCATCTTTATTCAATGTCAATTAGATTTCTTCATAAAAAATAATATTTTTTAAAATTAAATGTCACTATAGTAAAATTATATGAACTAAACTTATGATTTTAATTGGTATTTTTTTCTCAATAAAAAAATTATGATTATATTTTATTATGGTTTGAAAAGGAAAATGGATTATGGAACTTGTGTTTTCTATAACAACATCAGAGTGGAATTTTTTTTCTAAAGTTTTGGGTCATTAAAAATACCCTGACAAATTATATCTGGAAAATATATTCATTACACATCACCATCACAATTCCACTTTATTATATGCAACATTACAATGATGGAGGAGAGGAATATTTATGAACATGAAGTTGAATTAAATGGGAAGGAAAATTGGGAAAAATCACCCTAAATTATTTACTCAAAATTTAATTCTTAGAATAAAATTATTAGAATGCATATAAGTATTAGATTAACCAATATCCTCACTTCACCCATTGTAAAACCAAGAGGGTTAATTCTAGAAAACAATGGATATGGTAAATGAAAATTGGTAGAAACACATAAGATAAATTAAAGATTACAGAGGAATAAAAATTACACACACATATTTATAAACTATTAAAAAACCCATGAATTACATTATTAAACTTTTCATACATTTAAAGGATGTAGAAGTAAAGCATTAATAACGTGAAAATTTTGGATGCATTCATTGGTTCAGTTTCTGAGTTTAATATTACTAATATTTTTTCCTTAAATATTATTCTGATGAAATAATAAAATATAATATATATTTGAGAAATTTTCAAGAATATATGAATTAATTATTAATTAAAACTTTTCTGTCAATCCAAACACTAAAAATTACACTCATCTAGATTCCCATGAATTTATGGAATTATATATAGATGATCATTGTGGAGACATAGTTAATGAAAATTTTATCCAATATTTTCTTGATATTTCTTTATTATTTTATCTCATATTTAGTAATTTTTGAGTTATGGTTCCATCATTATAATTATTCTATACTGTGAATATTTTTCAAGGACCCACTATCAATATTATTTTCGAGATCATATTTCCATATTTATCCTTAGATACAGTTTCATGAAATGTAGAACACTGAATATTTCAACCAAAAACAAACAATTTCATAATTTTTATTAGCGTGAGAAATATTGTAGATGAAATTTAATATTTTTAAAAGTCACATAAAAACAATAAATTATTCCATTTTCATGATTTAGATTAATGTTTTTTTAAAACCTCAAATTTCTAAAATTACCAGTAAAATAAAAAAATAGGATTAAAATATTAGTATAATATATTGAAATATTAGATTCATCAATCCCACACACATAATAATTTAACACGAAAAAATTCCTCAAATATTTGAATCAGAATCACTACCACAAAAAAGTAAGGAAATTTCCATGATTTTTTTTCTAAAAAACAACCTCATGATTTTTCATCTATGATAAAAAAATCTGTGTCATTTTAATCTCTCACATATAATTGTTTTTTACATAAAAAAATCACCCTTACCCCAATCAAAATATACCTCAAAGATAAAATCAGGTCACTCTTCACATAAGTGAATTATTATATTCAATTATGCTCATACTCGGAAAATGAATGCATATCTGTAGACATTTTAAATTTTGTATCTATCAACACCACAATAAAGAAAAAACTATTTAATAATGAAATATTTTTTAGGTAATTTGGGTGGATAAATGTTGTTGGTTGAGAACATTAAAATATTTAAAGATGGAGATGTTGCAGTTCAAGTCTTATAAACAATGCATGAATATTCATCTGAAAAACCAATAAATGCATCACTCTATTTCCTATATATTATTTAAACAAAAATCAACTTTTATAACATAGAACGCGAGTCAAATAATAAATATAATGAATGGTTCCATCATAATTATCCTTTTGTTCTTTTTCTATTTTTTTATTTTTCAATGTTTTTATATTGGATTAAATGAAAATAAAATTCAATGAATGAATAGAAATTCATTCCCCAATTTTTTGAGAGGTACATGAGTAAGAACATTTATAAAATTAAATAATGCAATATTATCTGAATTTATTTTTATTCTCCAATTTTTTGGGAGAAATAGATGATATTATTGTATAGAAATTAATAATTATTCATGAACATTCATTAAATGTACAATATTTTGGCACACATCTCAAATATCCCATAATAATCATAATTCCCTAGAATACATTTTTAAATCATTTAACCCATACTCAATCTTGAGATATCAATTCAATAATATTAAGAGTGGTGGTCAAAATAGGAAAATCATTTTTTAATATGGCTTTAACATTTACACATTTTCTTGGATCATATGGGTAGAAAAGTGTCAATGTAGAGGTAGGTCTCAGTTATAAAATGTGTCCTTATAAAAAAATTACTTAATCATATGAAAAAAATTTAAGGACATCCAAATAACTGAATGAGAAAAATCAAATGATTGGGTTCACACAAATATTCAATGTTTGTCTCAGGAGACAAAGTATATTAAAGAAGAATATTAAAAAATAATTTTAAATAACTAATAGGATGATAAAAATTATTTTCGAGTCATTTTTTTCATTTAAATAGTCCTCAAAAAATATTAATACTTAAAAAATTTCTTGATAATAAAATTCTAGATAAATTATTACATTAACAGTCATTAAAAACTAGTTTACTAAACAAAAGAATGAAATGTATCCCAAAATTAATTCTTAAGATAAAATGAAAAATATTACTCATAGAATACAAAATACCCCGAAAATTAAAAAGAAAAAGAAAAACAAAAAAATACTCATAATAAGGATTATACACCCCGAAATTAAAATTTAACTACCCATAATTTTTCCATAACTGAGTAAAAATATATTGGCCACAAAAGGAAGAACTATAATATATTAAATATAAAATTTGACTATAATGGAATATTTGACTAATTATCCTAGATCCGGATAATATATACATAATAGAACGTAAGAATAAAACAAAATTATATTTACTTTTATTGAAATACAAAATAAATTAAAACATTGATAAATTAGGAAAGGGGTATATTAATTGGTTTGTACCCCTCCCCCCAGAGGGCACTAGATTTTTTTACCCCTAGTTATGTTGTTATAGATCATTATCCTAAATCCAAAGGATGATTTGGTTTTCATGTAATAAAAAAATGTTTTAATTATCCTCATATATATAAGTTGATTCCAAGAGTGGGAACTCCCAAATAAAATAGATAAATTCTTATCCCAAGTTAATAAAAGAGATATATGGAAGTGAACAGAGAGAAGTAAGAAAAGTTATTAGTTCACTCTACCGACAAATATGGTATCCTTTTTCATGTAATATTATTTTAGGAATTGAGGTGGTAGTTACTCCATCATGGACCCTCATATGTCTTATATTTCTTGAATTACCACCACTTTTGTGGTTCCTTCTTAAATCTCCATCACCGTATTTTCACACATATTTTGTGATTTATCTTTTTTATCACTCTCTAGGAATAGTATAGGTACTGATGATGAGAAAATAACAAATTTGGGAGTGAGGATAACAATTTTTAAATCAATAAGCATTGAATAAAAATACTGATCAAAAAAGGAATCCCCATTTTAAATTTTATATTTGAGCTATTTCACATCAATAAAAACCATTGGGAAGTAATTTTTTAGGAAGGAAGTTTATCTTTAAATAATTATTTATTATAATCCTTATGTTTTTCGTCTATATATATCAGTGGAACAAACTTTAATTATTATTCATCTTGTTTTAGGTGTGGTGCCAAAAATAGTGATTTTATTTTATTAAAATTATGAGATAATGATACCATTTGTTCTATATATTCTTCATGAACACTAAAATTATATAGAAATTTATTCCTTAATTATTTTATCCAGGAAAATTCAATTATTTTCTGATTTATAAAAAATGAAAATTCATAATGACTTTGACAATGCATATTAAAATAGTCAACACAAAAAAATTAAATTCAATGATATTATATTTTCGAGTTTCTAAAATTCATGATTTTTTTTTCAAAAGATGTTTTGATGTTTTCATTCGTTCACAAAAATAATTCCATATTGATAAGGTTTATTTTTCAATATTTCAAATTGAATTGTTTTATTTATGTATGGTTGCATTCTAGTGCTCGTAAATGGTTGATCCTATAAGGAGGCCACTAACAAACACTCTTTCACTATTATAACAATTATATTAAACTCAAATATACTAAAATGGAGGGTTTTATTAAATCCATGTCATATATAAATATATATATTTAAATTAAATAGATTAAATCTCAAATAATGGTACAATGAAGTTAGTGAGCATAAGATGTTATTCTTTGGTATTTACAGTGACGAAAACATTGTTTTTTAAAAATATATTTCTCATCCACCCACTCAATGCAGTGATCAAGACCTATCACAATACACCATAACATTCTAATTATGATTAAACCAGACCTTGAACACTACAAATGGGATTAAACTCTATCAAACTATGTTCTTTAAGTATCTTCTCCACATATTACCAATTTTATAATACTCCATATTTTGTAATATTGTAATCATGAAGACAATGAATATATATTATCAATATGGGGAAGTCAGTGGTAGGTAAAATTTGGAAAAACTCACCCTAATGAATTTTAACACCACATAAATCTAATAATAAAATGATGATAAAACATTTATTAATAAGAAACTAAATCAGTATTGCTTCATCACTTGCACTATTTTGATGGTTAATTCTCCACACCCATGGATATGTAAGAAGAATGGTGGGAGAAAAAAATGATAAATTAAAGAGAATATTAAAAAAGATATAATAGAGATATATATATATGTGTGTGTATAATTCTTCTTCAATATTGAAGCACCACACATATATTATGGAGTGTCTTACTACTTTGAAAGATGTTCAAGTATAAATTTATATGGATGAGTGTTGGCTCATTTTCAATCAAATTTTGACCTCCAATGTATGTAATTTTTTTAATAATAAAATGGATGAATCCATGAATGTGTTCTTCTAAATTCTTATATTATATATAATTTTCATACATATTCCAAATTTTAGTTTCACTTTTAATGATTGTAAAAAATTATTACCATATTATTAAATCAAACTATTTCAATAATATAGACACTTAAAATTACACTCCATTGATTTCTTAGGAATTTATTTTTAGGATGATGGATGAATATTGAGTATGCGTGGTTAATGAAAATGATTGAATGAATGTTATCGAACTTTATTTAATATTTTTCACATTTTTCAATACTTTGCGAGATATATTCATATCTATAATATTCATCAGGACAATGAAAATATTTAAAGGCCCAATTTGAATGGTTCTTGTATGCTTCCAATTTGTGGATTCATCTTTAGGTCCAGTTATATGAACTATATCCCCATAAATATTTAATTCTACAAAAATAGATTTTTATGGATAGTGTGTAAAAAAATTAAATATTTTAAAATGATAAAAATATTTTAAAATTAATAAATTATGATATATTAACAATTGAGATCAAATATTCCAATTAAAATAAAATGTACAAATTAACCATGAAATAAAAAATTAGTTTTGTTGAAAATTTTATATTTTAGCATAATTTGTTTAAATATGAGCTTAATGATATTCTCATAGAGTAAGAAATAACCCTCATGCATTGGAACCCTCCTAAGAAACCCTCACCTTCCATCGGAATATAATGATTCCTTCCATGGATATATTTTGGAGTATTAGATCATTATTGGTAAGTACTATAAGGATTTAGGATATGTTCCCACTTATTTCCTTCATTTACAATTAGAATATATCAATAGGATTTCTAGGTTAGGATAATAATATGGGCCTTCCCCTCATCAACATTTGACATTAGGATATTCCATTATGATTCATAGACATTGGATTGGATATTATCATGGTCCAATATTATTTCCAATAAAAATTATCAATATTATTTTCTTGGGAAAATGATATGATCCTATCATGTGGTGACTATCAAGATATATCAGTGATCTCTAGATGTAATGGTTAGCTAATGAGCCTACCACAATGTAAATTTTCGAATGTTCCAAGAAACATTAGTAGGAATATTTATATTATCCCACTCATGGTGTTTATTATTAATTGGGATATTAAAATGATCCTACTAAATGGTCGTTGGTATATTAGACCACTCTTGAGTAGCCATATGGATTTGTTGACATATTCCGTGAATGTTTAGAGGATCGAAAATATAATCACACCCCATGGTGGTCTTTTGAATATAAAAATTTGATTCTTCAATGGAAATGGGGATATAATCCAAATCATATTCATCATATCTTCATTGGTTATAATGATAGGATTTAAATGTGTGAGTTAGAATTTGGTATTTATTCATCATTTCCCCTAGAATATCTTGGAGGACTGCACTGTTTAGAATGTGAATATATGTTATTTCTATGGATTTAGTAAACTTCAATCCATGGAGAAACCTAATTCTAGGTGCCCTGGTCTGTACGACCATGTTCAAGTTCTATTGGGTAGCCTCCTCACCGTGTTTATAAAGGTTGGGGTCATATGAAATTGGTGTTGGGGAATTATTGAAGGGAACTTCCTAGTAAACTCATGGACATGAATAATTACATAGCTTACATTATCTTACATCTCTCTATAATAATGGTGTAAGACATTATTATGTACCCCGTTAAATTTTCTAATGTAGTTTTATGTTCTGATATGAACCACTAAAATTACCACATTCCACCGTTTTTTGGAATGATTCATGAGTATTAATCACCTAAAGTAATTCCCATGCAACCTCCATGTGGTATATCATCTGTTTTAATGGAACACCTATACCCGGATGGTCACTATTATTTTCTCGAGACATCGAGTTCGAAAAAACAACCTCATGGATTTCAGGGCCACATCTTTCATCATAATAATGTATACATTTGTATAGGGAATCATATGTTTATTGGTTCACGATTCAATTCCCCTATTTGGATTGAAAGATGATATGATGGGATTCCTATGATTCCTAAAAGGATTAAATACCAAAATAAAAAATTATTCAATACAACATTATAAAACATATATCATGGATAATATGTTAACTTAATCAGTAAAGTATTCATAATTAGATAACCAGTATAATTCATATATTACCTTACTAATAGTGTATTTTTGGTTGATTTTGTTCTTCTATCCAAAGGATGGTAGTTTCGGTGATTTGAGAATAATTTTATTAGTTTCCTATAGGAATAGGGGATGGGGGTCAGCCTCATTTCACCCTTTTGTGAGGAATTATTCTCTACTCAATGACCCTCTTAATGATATAATATATATTCATTAATCTTTTCAAATTATAATGTATATATAGTCACCAAAATACATTTTATTGATCAAACCCATGCATTAATGTGAAAATATATGTGTATCAAATATTTTACATTTCTTATTTACGTGGTTATTATGTTGGGGTTACAATCTACACACCATCACGATCAGGATTTTATCACCATATAGGATGGACATAGGTATTCTAATTTTTGGATCAATCCTATAATAGCATATTACTATATATATGTTTGGAGGTAATTATAACTTATGTAGTTTGGATCAACGTAACACTGCATTTTGTACCTTTAAAATTCATTTGACAATGATGATTTGGGTGTTGTTTAAGATTGTGTAGCCAGGAAAAAATTATGTACCATTCATATACATTCATCTAGGACCAATGATGTATTGAAATTGAAAGAAAAAGAGGTATCCTACCAATTCTATTTAACAATAATCAAATTGAATTTTTTTTGTGTCACATAGTTTATAGTAATGTAATAAGACATATCCATCCATTTTAACATTTTTTGGTAAGTAGGTTATAAAATATAATTAAACGACATGGAATTTTGAATTATAACTGATATATTTCTAGAAAAATATCATGGGACACATAGATGGATGTACCATTCTTGTTTATACTATTCATTGGTAATCAAGTAGGAGAGGGTGTGGTTTTATAATGGGGAACAAATCCCTTGATGAATGATGGATCATAGATAATATGTACCTTTTTGAAATAAAGGCTCTTGGGAATCTGTCCCTTATAAGAATTATGGATCACATAGAAAATGACACGTTGATGAGTTGGTTTGGTGGTACACATGGGTATCCCCTTTAGGAGAAGTTACACATAGGGAATATGTATTGTTGACATAGACTTGGATTCATATGAAATATATCCCAATGACGATTTTTTGGTACATACACATCTTCAAATAGAGGTATAGACACCAACCCCCTTCCCATAGGTAAAATTACTAGGAAGTATTAATAGACTCAAGGGGAAAATGGCCCAATGAGGAGGGCATTGGGGATTCAGAATAGGTGTACCAAACCTTGTTTGGTAGTATAAATGAAATGTGTAGGGGTAATTCACATATGGACAAAAGAAACATGGCCTTATAGGTATCACAAGTGAAAATTGAAATAAGTTGTTCATAAACCTAATAATAGTCCCATTAAAAGTCAATGGCTGAATGATTATAAGGAAAAGTTCCACTAGGTTTATAGGTTAATCAAATACAAGATAAGTGGAAACCGTGTTGAGTAACACAATCTTGGTGAGGTTTCACATGTATTTTGACAATAAGAATATGTATTAGCAAAGAAATAAATCATCATTATTATCATGAAGATTCTCAAATCGATGGAGTAAGACAAAAGAGAGACAATTTATTAAGGAAATTCTTGATTGATGGGGTTCACACATGTGTTTAAGACCTAGTCATATATTTCAGTAGACCATAACTATGACCTATAGGTATGGTTTCTTAGGTAGGGTACCAATTTATGAGTGGTTCCTAGGTAATAGTATTGGAAAACGTAATGATAATCCCTTGAGAATAATGGGAATACCACAACCTAGAGTAAGTAATAGAGTTAATAGGAACATTAATGGTTGACTCAGATGAAGTCTCGACCCTGTTGGTGTATTGGAAGAATGGTATCCCTTGTGGGGGGGTATGTTGAATTCTCACTTTAGTATGGGGTAGGTTGAGGTGTCAATATTTTTGGTCCAACTACGGTGAATTTGTTGTGTGGTTCCTTAATGTTTCACTCACAGGGTGATATGGGTGAGTGGTGCCCTAGTGTGGATCGCTTGAGAAGGTTCCTTTTCCCTAGTCCTTAAGGATCATAGGGTAGATTTATTTCATTAATATTTATGTATTATACTTTTTTGATGACATAGTTATTGATAATTTCTATTAATTTCTATATTTGTTTACTTAATTTGTATCCTGAAGGGATACGAAAGACCCGAGAATTATAATATGGATGACTCAAACCTGCTGATCTCATGAAGTGTTTTCTCTATAAAAATTTATCAATTTTATTAGAATATGTGTTGATTTATTAACATAGGGATCCCTTAACATTATGCATTGTGAAATTAATCCCTCTGAAATTCTATGTGTGTGCATGTGACTCGCACATAGTAGGGTTGAACACTAGACCTGGATGCACAATCATTTTCATGATAGAGGGTTATTTGCTTGTTCATAGCCCAAAATTATTAAATGAATGGTTTATGGGTGTTCTACGCCATGAATAGAAGCTCAATATTATAGGGAATGCAGGAATAAAAATACATTAGGCTCTAGGAATGCGTCATATGTGTCACTGATGGTTCGTTTCACCAATAATTTCCTCTTTCAAACAAAGTCTTCACCCTTTATAAAAGGAAGCCCCAACATATACTCATAATGATATTAACTATTGTTATCAAATTAAATCTAAATATTACATACCATTTGGTTGATATTATGTATCACTTTCATATTATTTGAATTTTCATACATTTCAAATTGAATCCATGAATTATCCATATCTCAATATTAACTTTAGAATATTCCATTTGTATGCACTAAGATATATCATGTATTAGAAAAAATAACTAACATACCATCTAAAAGATGTAATGTGTCATAGTGTTCCTCCAAATACATTCCAAAATTAGGATATTAAATTTCATTCAATTTTACTTTTATAATTATTATAATACTATAATATTACTTATACACATAGAAACACTTAAAATCATTACAATACCATCTCATCTATTTTTTTGGAAATATAACCCACCTTAATAACCTAAAAACGATTAAAACATATAAAAATAATTATTAAAAAAATCTAATGATCTTCATTCATGTGTTTTAAAATATAGAAAACCATTTCAATAATTTCATTGATTCTGGAATCATCAATTTTGAATTTTTTATCAACTCCAACAACTAACACAAAATTTCATCAATTCATTGAATTTCTCAAATCGAGATGTCATAACAACATACTACATGATAAAACAATGTTTTTGGGAGAATTAAATAAAAAGGTGAAAATAAATATAATTCTTATGAATTTGATGCCCATCCACTATACAAACATACTAAAATCACCCATTTATCAATAGTTATGCAATTATATACGATTTTGATTCAATTAATGGAGTAATTATAGAGACCCTAATATTTCATACATTTATACTACATCTAAGTATATGAATATTATTTTCATAACAAAAATATTTATCCTAGAATAATATATGTTTTGTATCATTGGAAACTATGAAATTTAATATCATAATAATTATACATCATCTCCCAATTATATCTTTATAAATATCAACCTTCGTAGAAATATCATACATACACACTTTTCCTCTGAACTTGGGAAAGGAAACATAAGAAAATATGTTCCCTAATGCTTATTAAGGGTGAAAAAGATAGATAAAAATTATCATATAATTATAATATGAGAAAAAAATGTATTATAATTTGATATTGACATTTGATAACAAATTACTTCATATAATAGATCATAATCTTGAGCCACGTAAAAACCCAAGGAAATTAATAGGACATGAATCATAAAGAAATCACAGAACATGATCTATGATATAAAAATATTGAAATAAGTCATGGTATTGTGTCGTAAAAATAATCATATATAATAATTTTCATACAAATAAAATATATTTTCTAAGAATATCATAGTACAATCGATTCACTTCCCAAAAAATCATAGTAGTCAAGGATAACTACGAAGATTATCATAGTGGACAAAGTCCCCTACTGAATGGGGTTTAGTGTCCATTTTTATTATGTTTATCTCAGGGGATATCAATATATACCAAATTCATTAGAGAGTGATATAGGTCACTCCCATTATTTAATGAAAATAATACATGTGTGCCATAATATCATAAACCATTAATCATATCAGTACCCATGAATAGAAATTGATTTCATAAACATTTCATCGCTGCATAACATGTAGAGAAGGAACAAGTTTTGTAAAAATAATTCCATCATAAAAATAAATGATCAAGAGAAAGAAAGTATAAGGATAGTATCATTGGATCACTTTTTCCTGAGAATCATAATAAATATTGAGGATTTTTTTCATTGACCAATCAAATGACCAAAAAATATATTTTTAGGAAAATTAATCATTCCATTTAAAATCGCTTCTTCAATATCTAAAAAACTTCAAAATAATTTGGAAATTTTTTAAATGAAAATAACCAGAGTAACTTGTAATGAAATATTCAAAACATTGATGGTCCATGATGGTAGTAAATTCTATTAATGTTATATATGATAAAATAAACCTTACTTTCACATTTTTGTCGAAAAATCCAAAATTTACATAGTTTAGCAATTGACTAGAAGATTCATTTCAAGAGGTTTTTGTAAAAATTAATCCTTGGATAAAAATGAATTTAAAATATAATACTCTAAAAACAAAACAATTATATAAATATTTTTCTAAAACATGTATATGGAATAAAATGGATTTTTTATCGAACCGATAATTAGAGTCGATTTTACTTAAGAATTCATTTTTAGTTTCATGATTATATACGGTGATGAAAAATTAAATGAAAAAAAGTATTTTAGGTAAATACTAAGAGGATAAAGAAATTAATGAGTATACTTATAAAGACCAAACAATATTACGTTAAATAATATTGAATTTATTCAAGAAATCAATTCTGTTTACATTGAGGATATTTTCATGTTTAGAGATTTAGAGAATTGGGACATAATATATTCTTAACATTACAAATTAATACAGATTGTATACCATAAGAATGGTATTCGTTTCATCCAAAAAATATATATAACTTTTCAAATAAAACATGATTTCACAGACAATTATTAAAACATTTTACATGGATTCATTCTTTGTTTTACACATTCTGATAACCTATGAAAATCAATTAAAAACATGGGATGAGCATTAAAATACCAGTAAGGGATACAAAATGAAGGAAAGAACACAATAGTCAATAAACACTTGTAATGTATGAAATCATATCCAAAAGAAATACTTTTCATCCATATATACTAACATTGTGGAACATGATAATTCCACAAGATCGACAAAAAAATTAAGAACAAAATAGAACCATAATGGTATAGTGTGTCATTACATACATAATATTGTAACCCTCTCGTCTACCATAGAATTTGTAACCCTCACAACAACCTTACAATTTGTGTAACCATCATAGGTACACATGTAGTAACAATATGTACACCTAAAACTTATACATACCCAATGAATTTGAGATAAATATTGTTCTCATCCTTCATCAAAATAAATTTCCATGAACCAGAACATAATCATACACCACGAAAAATTGTGTTATATCATTACATTTGGATTTTGTAAAATAGAATTTTAAAAGATGATTTTAAAAGGAAAGTAAATTATAAATATAAAGTAATTTACCTGAGACTTAATAAAGTGGATGAAATATGTATAAAAAATAAAAATAAAAATTAATAAACATAATATAAACAAAATTCATCTATGAAAAAAAATTTAATACATCAAAAATAATCAACGATAATGTTCACCCAAAGAATTGAAATTGGGTTAAGAATTCCATTACATTAGGTTTTTATTAATTAAAACTCATTTAAACCTATAGTATAATGGTTAAAATATTATTATTAATATATTAAATAAACATAATGATGTTTATAATAGCATATATGATCATTTAATTACATTATTTCACCCTTTAATTGTCTGTATTTTGTTTCTTGCATTGTTTTGGGTGTGTTCTTTACATGGTTCCCATGATCAATTCATGATAGATATTCATGTTGATTGGAATTAAAACACTTAAATTGTAATGGAATAGTATTTACATATTTACATAACCATAAATTATACCATTTATTATTTTGAATTATGAAATGAGGATGTTTCATAAGTTAAAACTTTATTTCCTTTTTAGGTCATTTTGGTGATTCTTTGATCACAGTGAACTCATTTATTTTATAAATTAATAACATGTGTGTAAAATGATTCCAGAACATTATATAATATATAATAAATAAATTTCAATCTGGTTCAACCATAGAAATTAATTCATGGAATGTTTTGAAAAAGTAAATGAAATTGAAATAACATCATCCACGATGTCGGTAATTCGACACATCACGGAAGATGTTTTAATTTCATCAATGAGTGGGAGATGAGAAGAATATTGATGAGGAATTTTCAATGAAAATGAAAAAATATATAATATAATAGATTACAGATCTTCCATTCCCATTGTATAATAGGATGGGATGAGATTATAAGAAATTAAAAATAAATGGAAGGAAAACACATGAAAATGAAAGGAGATTCTTACCCCTTGATCTCTCCTCCTTGAGGTCCTCCATAAGGCCTTTGGTTTTGGACTTTTGATTAGAGCAGAATCTCTAGGACGTGGAGAAGATCTTGGGGAGGATTATTGGGTATAACATTGGTAAGGATCAAGGCCTAAGAGGTGTGGAAGGAAGAGGGGAATAAGGGTGTTATTTATTGTGGAGGAGAGGAGGTATTATTCATTATTTAAATCATTATTATGATATTTTTTCTCAAGTCTATTTATAATATTAATTCATGTGACACCAAATAATAATAATGGATTGTGAGTTAGAACCATGTGGTATTAAATAACTTAAGATGACATAAATAGTGTATTTAACTGGTAATTTGAATATATGGTATTTTACCATATATCAGTATTCGACAAAAATTCATGAACTTCAGAAAAATCCCAAAAAATAACCCAAACCAATTTTGGATGGGTATAATTAAAAAATGAAATCCATTATTTGAAAATATTTTTCTAAATATTATTAATTTATTTATTAAATAAAATCATTCATTCTTCAAAAATTAAAATTTTTAATACTATAAGAGCTTTTATATCAGATAGAAAAATTAACAAAGACTACATTATCTAAAATCCTTAAGAAAATAAAATAATAATACAAATTAATATTCATTAGGGCCATATTACTATTCATAAGGGTCTGTTACTATTCAAAATAAATAAATTTGGTTCCATCAGACTACAAAAAACTTACTGATCATAATTTTAGATGACCATTTTTTATAATTCAAAACAAAGATGTTGTAAAATTATGATTAAAGGATAGTTAAAAATATCTACACAAAACAATATTTTATGTATTTGAATTTTTATTTTTAAAATGTGTGGTGTTACATTATCCCCACCTTTCGTAAATTGGGACTTTGTAATATTATTTACATATAAAACATGTGAGGGTAACATTACCTCATATCATTTTCAAACTCCGATGTTTCTTATTCAAACATATGGACTCTCCACAATACCTTTAACTTGAGGATTGCCTTATTCTGGAATACATGTTCCCTTCGATCAAGAATCTAAAAGAATTTATCTTCATAAGAATGGTTCTCTACCAGCTAAACTACTTTTGGGCTCAAAACATGAGTTGAATATGGCACATAATTCCTCAACATTTAAACATGAAAAACATAATGTACGTAAGATAAACACGATGTCAAAGCTACTCGGTATTCAACTATTCCAACATTCTAAAGGATTTCAAAATAACGGGTGAACTACAGACTTAGCATATCATTTTACCAAAATGCATCACACTTTTACATAGAGATATTTTAAGGAATACATGGTCACCTACCTCGAATGGGTATTCTTTCCTTCTATTATCTACATATCTTTTCTGCCTATTTTGAGCTATCCTCATGTGATGCTGGATCATCTTCACATTCTCAGCCACTTCCTATACTAATTATGGCCCCATCAACATTCTTTCACTAACTTCAACCCAAAGTTATGAGGTTCGGCACCGCTTCCCATAAAATTCCTCATAAGGATCCATTTGTATACAAGAATGAAAAATTTTATTATAAGAAAAATAAACTAAATAAAGATGATGATCCCAACTTCCCTGGTTTTCCATTGAACAAGATCGAAGCATATTCTCCAATGTCTGAATCCTTCGTTCTCACCACTCTTTCGATTGCGGTTGAAAAGCTGTACGGAAATTCAATTCCTTGTCTAACGACTTCTGATGGTCCTCTGAAAAATTAGAAATGAACCTGGGATCCTGATAAAAAACAATGGGAAAAAAGAACTCTATGTAACATGAAAATATCATTGAGGTACAGTTGAGAAATATGATCCAAAGACATTGTTTCTATAATAGAAATAAAATGTGAAAATTTATTCATCTGGTCAACAACAACCCAAATAGAGTTTTTACCTTGAAAAGTATTAGGTAGTCCCTTCACAATGTCCATGGTTATATTCTCTTATTTCCACTTTATAACTGGAAAAGGATGAACCATCCCCTTCGGTTATTTCTTCTTTACTTTAACCTATTGACATGTCAATCATTTCATGGTAAATTCAGAAATATATCTTTTCATTCCCCCTACCAATAATACTCCTGAAGGTCTTTGTACATCTTAGTAATTCTAGGAAGAACTGGAAACGGAGAACTATGAGCTTCAAAGATCAAATCATTATTCAACTGGGAATCACAAGGCACATACAACCTTTTACCAAATCATAAAACACAATATTTATTTAGGTTAAATTATTGAAACATACCCATTTCAACCAATTATATCTTTTTCTATAGATCACGGTCCACATTTTGTGCTTGATTATTTCTGGCTGACAACTATGACTGTACTGAAACCTGAAACAAAACAAAGTTATTTCTTTCCCTAGAAACTTCTAAACCCAAATTCATCAATTCATTGATCAAGGGATCATGTTAGAAATGTAACATGATTAAGGATTCATGATGTTTCCAACTCATGGCATGTTCCTCTTTGTTTCCATTTCTTTGATGGTAATTGATCATGAAACCATAATCCTTTATCAGTACAACCCATCTTCTCATCCTTATGAGTAATTAATTCTGAGTGAATATATACAATAGTCTTTTATGGTCAGAATATATTGGAAATCTGGGTACGTATAAATTATTCCCCAAAATTTTAAATGAAAAAACCACAGCTTCGAATTCTAAATCATGTGTGGGATAATTTAACTCCTGAGGTTTTAGTTGTATTGAAGCATAAGAAATGACCTGATCATTCCACATCAGAACATAGACATGTCCCTTTAATGAAGTATCATTATAGATGAAAAACTCACCGTTTCAGGAAGGAAAATCCAAAAATGGAGCATTCACCATTCTCTTCTACAGTTCCTAAAAAGAGACAACACATTCTTCTATAAAAATAAATTTAACCAATTATCGTGTTTACTTGGTTATCAGTCTAGATAACTGTGCGCTCTTTTTAACAAACCCTTGGTAATAACCTACTAATCCAAAAAAACTACAAATCTCAGTAACATTTTTGTGTGTTTTTCAATCATCAACCACTCTTGTTTGGGAAGAATCTTATATTATTCAATTATTATTTACAATGTGACCACGAAAATAAATCTATTATAAACAAAAATAACACTTTCTTAATTTTCCATAAAGATTATTTTCCTTTAAGGATTGTAAAACAACCCTTATATGTTTCTCATGAACTTATTTACTCTTAGAAAATACAAGAATGTCATCAATAAAAACAACAAAAACTTATCCAAGAACTCATTTAATATTCTATTCATAAGATTCATGAATACATCAGGAAAATTAGTTAACACAAATGACATAACAAAAAATTAATAATGCTCATATTTATTATGAAAGAATATTTTTGAGAAGTCATCCTTCTAGACCTTCAGCTAATTGTATCCGAATCTCATGTTAATATTGGAAATGTACTGAGCTCCCTAGAGCTAATCAATCAAGTAATCGATTTGAGGAAATGGATACTTTTTTTAACATTGTTGTTATTCAATGCTCTATAATCAATGCAAGGTCTCATAGAACCATATTTCTTTTTAACAAACAAAATAGGATCACCCCATGGTGATATACTAGGATGAATGAAACAATTATCAAGAAAATCCTAAAATTGATTTTCAATTCAAGAAGTTTCATTTTAGCCATATGATATGGGGGTTTTTAAATTGGCATATCATCAAGAACGATTTCAATTTTGAATTTGAATTCTCGATCAGGTATGAAACCAGGTAACTCATCAGGAAAATATCATGTTAATCATTTACCATCAGAACATCATTAATATAAATAGTTCCATTGTTTTAAATAATATGATCATGATAACTTTCACTTCCATCACTCAAAAGTTTCTTAGCTTCCTGATAATTTATCAATTGTATTGGTTGATGCATATATACAAATAGAAAATCTTTCTGAAAAACAACTTATCTAGATCTAAATTCAATCATTGCATGATAAACAGAAAACCAATCCATTTCCAGAATAACATTAAACTCAACTAAGACAAAAACAACATGTTTTATAGGTAAAGTCATTCAATAGTCCAAAATAGATATATTCTTTTTATTCACCTTTTCTATAATATTTACCCCATGTGTTTTCAAAATATGTCCCGGTCTCATTTTATGTGGTGAGATTCCCATTTTATAAAGAAATTTCTTAGAAATAATGGAATGTGTAGAACTTGTACTGAAAAAAACATTACCAAAATCCATGTAAACCAAAAAAGTTCCTGATACAACATCATTGGATGGCCCGACCTCTATAGACCTAGTTGAAAAAGGTATGAATACACCTTTCTAATTGTCGTCGGGATTCATTGCATCATTTGGATCTCTCTTTATATAGGAATTTTCATAATGACCCATCTCAAAAAAATTAAATCAATTAACAGTTTTCATAACAGAATTATTCTTAGGATCATTTTCATTACAATCTTGTGCCATATGTCCAAACATACCACATCAAAAACACATCCTAGTTTTATTAAGACATTCACCATGATGCTTCTAGCCACACTTTTCAGAAACTGAAAGCTGGATTTTCTTACCATCAGATATCTTTGGTTTATTCTTACCCATTTCTTTCCTTCTAAACCACTTCTTATCATTGTTTCCAAAATGAATTTGATCATCAGAAAACTCATTCTCTACCCTCTCAGCACATTGAATGAGATTCTCATAACTTTTTATTTCACCAGAGGGCAATGCCCATTGATACCTCAGCTTCAATCCTGAGTAAAAGTGGATGATTTTTCTACCAAGATCCCAAATATGATTTGGAGAATACATTGCAAGTTGGGTGAAGTTCGATTCATACAAATCCACTGAATATTTTTTCTTTTTCTTCAATTCAATGAATTTCTTCTCCATGTTAAGTTTCACATTCTTAGGAAAATATTTTTCAAGGAAATTACTTTTAAATTCATCCCACTCAAAGGAAACAATATCTTCCCTATCTAAGATATCCTTTATCATTGACCACCACAGATCAACATCAACTTCAAAATGATAAATGTAAAGACTTACCTTTTGATTATTTGAACATACCATAACATCAAATAACATTTCAAGGGCTTTAATCAATCATTTTGTCGTTACTAGGTTAGGAGATCTATTAAACACATGATGGTGTTGTCTCACAAAATGTTCAAATATTATCATATTCCATTGTAGTACCTCTGGTTTTTGTCATGAATGGATTCCACCACCATTTATTTCCAATGTTAGAAGATCTATTACTGTCACAAACTACTCAGTTCCAATCCCTACCATTAAGGGCTGTAGATTCAGAAGTATATCGTTCTCTCAGTGCCTCTCCTATTTAGCTTCCTTATTCCTTCTGCAGACAACCATTCTAAATAAATAACTTAGTCGAAAAAACATGATAATATTTAAATTCTATCATATTTCAAATTAATCAATGAGTAAAAAATAATTTATGGTATTATATTAACATCATCTTATCTCCAAAAGTTATCTAAACCATTCTCTTCTACCAACTATATGGACCCAACATTATTACCTTACATAATCCAGAATTTAGTCAAGAAATAACATCATTTTACATTGAGGATATTTTTGAGTTTATATCATTATATATTTTGTACATAATACATTCCTAACAATACACATTAATACAGAGTGGGTAACATAAAAACAAGATTCATTACATCCAAAAAAATATAAAACATTTCAAATAAAAAATGACTTCTTTGAAAATTATTCAAAAATTTAATAAGGATTCTTTCTTTGTATTACAAATCATTATAACCTGTGAAAACATTTAAAACCATGGGATGATCATAAAAAACTCAGTAATGGATATAAAAAGAAGGAAAGAATGCATTAATCCAAGAACACTTATTACGTATGAAATCATTTCCAAAAGACATACGTGTCACCCATATATACATACATTGTAAAACATGAGAATTAAAAAAGATCCACACAAATCATAAGAACATAAATAGATCCATAATGGTATCATGGAGAATTACATACGTAATATTGTAACCGTCTCGGGTACCTTATAATTTGTAACCCTTACAAGTACTTTAGAATTTCTATAACCATTGTAGTTACACTTGGAGTAACCATACGGTCGACCTCCATAATACACATACCAAATGAATTAGAGAGAAATATAGGTCCCACCCTTAATAATAACCAATTCCCATGAACTATAACATAATCATACAATAGAGAAAATTGTATAAATTCATTACATTAATATTTTGTAAAACAAAATTATAAAAGAGGATTTTATAAGAACAACCCCTTATAAATATCATATAATTGAAGTGAAACGTAGTTGAGAGGATGGAATATGTATAAACACTGTAAATAAATATAATTAAACAATATATAAACAAAATTAATCTCAAAATTAATTTTAATTCTATATAAAGAATGAAGTAGAATGTTATCCCAAAGAATGGAAATTAGGTTAAGAATTACCTTACCTCGGGTTTGTCTTACATAAAACTAATTTAAAAATTCTGTATAATGGTTAATAGACTGCTATTAATATCCAAGAGAAACATAATTATGTTTAAAATACCTTGAATGATCATATCATTACATCATTTCACGAGTTAATTGTTTTTATTTTGTTCCTTGAATTGTTTTGGGCACGTTTTTTACATGGTTCCCATGACCGGATCATGATGTATATTCTTGTCGATTGGAAGAGAAACTACAGAATTTGAATTGAATTGTATTTAAATTTTTCCATAATCATATATTATACCATTTATCATTTTTAATTCTGACATGAGGATGATTCATAAGTTAAAACATTATAGATTGTTTGTTCAGGTTATTTTGGCGATCCATTGATCGTAAAGAAATAATTAGTTTCATAAAATAATAACATGTGTATAATTTAATGCCCCAGAAATCCCGTGGAAATTTTTTTAATACATGGGATTTTTAAAAGTCCACGAAAACTAATGGGGTATGATTCTGAGGCATGGTGTGCCTGAAATTTTTTTGAGTTTTTGTTCGGGAATGTTCTATAAACGAATGACCATGATTTTATAACTCTTGAACTGATGCTCGGAACTGAAATCTGAGGGCACCGTTGAACTCACAATGCCAATATTCTTTTAAGAAGACTTTCACCTCGATGGTATTTTATCGAGAATGAAATATTGATTTTGGTTTTTATGAATAAACTAAATAAAAATAAAGTTGTAGCTTTATTTTTATTATTAGTTTGCTAAAACCGCCAAGAGGATGTTGGAGGTGGGTGCCACCCCAATATAACCTCCCACGATAGTTTTTGGTGGTGGGGCCACCCGAGGTCTAAAACCCCTCTTCATGTGGGGTTAATGTGGTGGGGACTGCCCGAGACCACTTAAACTCTTGAACTCCCCATTAAGTGGGGAGAAACCTCTTGAGCTCCCCACATAATGGTCCCACCATCCTCCACATTGATTACGTGGGGATAGCCCAATTAATTATTTAATTTGAATCTTTTTGAAATGTGTGCCAACAACTAAATAATAATATAAATATATTATTTTTTTGATGGACTCGTTTTCATTTTGGTGGAGCATGGGAAGAGTGGAGAATTTGGGAGAAACCTGTTCTCTCCAACGAAGAACGCTCCTCCCAACTAAGGACTTCTTCTACCAATGACGAAAAACTTATCCTTTGATCTCCAATCGGAACAAGGGAGGAAGCTCCATCCTTGTAGAACACTGAAGACTTCATCCTCAACTTCTTTGTCTTCTTTCCCGATGTCAACAAATCATAGGTAGAGGTTTTTTGCGTGTTCTTCATTTTACATTGTGGTTATTCGAACCAGTTTGATATCACCCTAACGCAGAGGGCGCGAGGTGAACAAACATGGCCCAAAACCTCCACATTATTTGTGTATTTTGATGCTAATCACGGCATGAGGCTAGAATCTGTGACTCTCGTCAACGATGACTGAGGATCGAAGGGAACGACCCGAGAAGAGAGCAACTTCTTCCAGAACTATAATTGGACCACCAGAGCTCGACTAGGGACCTGCAGGAAGCTCACCAGTAGATGGAACCGATGTGTGTCAACGTGTGGTGGAGGAGGTGCAACAGCGCCTCCATATGATAGGTCACAGCCCCTGGATGTGAACGAAAATGGCGGCTCAAGCCGCTATGTCGACCAGGAAGGTGCGGCACAACTGGTGCTACGTGGTGGATTGAAGTAGGGTCGTGACACCTGGTCGTGGTGGTGCAGCAGCCGTCGGCTTGATCCCGACCGCGAAGAGGTCTGGTGGCCTGGGCCACCAGGACGCCACAGGAGGCATGACGCATCCAGTGCAGTGAGGGAGTAGTCTCTCCGCAACGCCAATCTGAAGGATCGGGCCCCACCGCTGGTCCCGGGTGACGCGGACCAGCACCACCGGGTGCCGGTTTTACTCCCACCCAAATGACTATTTCGTTCGTGTTACCAGGGTGGCGCATGGCTGCCCCCTAGGCATGGCGATGGTGGAACCCACGGGCCGCCGAGCCACTATTCACATGGGCCGCTAGCCCGGAATCAACGTCGGCCACTGGGCTGGACCCAACGCAGGCCAGGCCGCCCCCGAGGGTCGGGCTACCCCCATGGACCGGGTCGGACCCACGGACCAGATCGAACCTGCAGACCGGGTCGGACCCATGGACCGGGTCAGACCCCAGTCCGGATCGGGGTTGGGTCAGGTCGCTCCGATCGGGCCGGACATGATCTGGACCCGTTTTGGCCTCTTTTCACCTTTCCACCCATAACATGGGCTATGAGTGTCTGATTTAAAAACAGTCTACGATGATGGAAATCATAGAGAGGGATGGTTCTTTTGGGAAACCCCACTTGAGGTTTAGACGCAGTTGGGGTATGGACAGGTTGGATTAAACCTAAATCCAACCAGGCCCTTGGAACAGAAATGCCAATAACTTTCAGACTGGGTGTCTGATGGACGCACAGTCTGTTGCGTTGTGTTTCTTTTGACAAGATGGAACTTCGGGATACATCAACATGGGTCTAAAAGGATGTTAAAGTATCAAATATTAGCTTGAAGAGTATACCCTCTTGGAATAAATCATGCTTGTTGAAACCCTGTGGCTGGCTACGCTCTGACTGTTGTTCCTAGATCCTGTGTGGGTCCAAAAGGTCTAACTGTGGGTCCTGGATCCTGTGTGGGTCTGAAAGAACATACATATAATAATGGATATTTTCTAGGATCGATAGAATGGCTGGTGGTGGATCCTGTGTTTGTCCGACAGCTTAGCTTTTCCTGGATCATGTGTGCGTTTGACACCTCCGACTACTCTTTATTGATTCTGTGTGGGTCTGATAGTTCCAACTGCTTGTCATAAATCCTCTGTGGGTCTGACAACATAAATGATTCAGTTAATACATCTGATCATCTCTATCACACTACAATAGTTTTATACCAGCGTGAGTTGAGCCATTAAGTTGTGTTTTCCTCATGAACAATATGGATTACTTGATAACACAAATATATGTATAGGAATATACCAATGTGGGTTTATCTATTGTTTTTATAATGTTGTGGTTTATCCGTGTATCATTTTTTGAGACCTCGAGGGTCTCAGGGTCCCTACTGAGTATCTTTAAACTCACCCCTGCATGGTCTATGCCCTCACCTTGTTGACTTGGTTGCAGACAATAGACAACACTGACTGGGGATCAGAGTAGAAAGACTGGACGGTTCCCAGAGGTGGACCTTACGAAAAATCAGTACATAGAGGAGATTGACGGATGTGGAGTGCTGATTAAGCCATTTTTACCAACCCTTCAGGTAGGAACCCCATAGGATGACCCAACAACTGCTTTTCTTATCATCATTTGTATTTACTTTTTAGTTTTACTTTTACATTCCTATTGGGATTGCATTTCCGGCCCCTTTTACTATTCAGTACTCTTTTGTATAAAGTTTTTCTTAGTGTTTTACTTGCATATAGTACTATATTGTGTGCGTTTAAACATTATAAAGCAAATGCCTTCCCAGATTAGTGATTTACGCCTTTGGTACTAGTCTCCAGCCCATTGCCTATGGAAGTCGGGCTTTGGGTAGTCGTGGAATGGGTCCCGAGGACAGGTCGTGACAAATTGGAATCATAGAAGTCGGTTCTACCACAGATCATAGGACTATGATCTTTATTTTTGTGAAGTAATAGTTTTAAGGGTACTATGCGTGGTTTTCAGTTCAGGGAGTCAATTGCTGGGGTGGTGGCTGACATATCCACACACTAGGACCTTGACTTCGGATTTATGACTCAGTGCGTGAAAACATTGATTACATGTGTGTTTTAAGAGTTTTATTTGTGATCTCTTTGAGTCAGCTCACTAGTTATAAATTTTTGACTGTACCGCACCTATATCCTTTTAGGATTCCTCAATGCAGACAGCCATCCAGGGTTCCGAGAGTTGTACGATATGATAGCCTACCGAGTGATGAGGCCTCAGTGCAGGGCCCTATCAAAGTGGAGGCACCAGCAGTACTGATCCAGTTGGGCCACAGATACCACCAGCCCCAGCAGCAGAGAGTTCATGCCGCATGAGTGCATTTCACGAGTTCCAGTGCCATAGGCCATCCAGGTTCACGGGGGAGATGGACCTGTAGGTTACATAGGATTGGCTGGAGGCTATGGTGAGAGTATTCAGACTAGTAGGGACACAATCCAGACTTATGGTGATCCTTGTCACAAGTCTTCTTCAGGAAGCAACAAGCAGATGGCAGAACCTGATTCTCCAGGCTCATGACGAGGCGACACTTCTCTAGGTAGACATCGAGATCCTATTTAGGGCGGAGTTTTTTCCTGCAACCCTGTGTGCGATGCAGATACAGTATCTTCTTCATCTACAACATGATTGTATGACTGTATCTCAGTACTCCGCGAGGTTCACTGACCTCTCGCGCTACTCCCCATATATGGTGTGTGACCCATTCTTCAAAGCCAGGACCATCAAGCAGGGGATTAGGCGAGAGATCAGAGCTTCTATGATCTCTCTCAGCATCCTAATGTAGGTGGGGGGGGGGGTTAAAGAGATCCCTCCTAGTAGATAGTTTCCTTACTGAGTAGTCCCCAGCAGCGAGACCCATCACCAGTCAACATGCAGCGGAGTCTTCTGCAGCTGGCAGTAGACAGATGTTGAAGAGGTAAAAGTGGACCAGGCCATCCGGTAGACGACCTAAGGATACAGGTTCAGTTGTGCGGGGCACACAAGACAAAGGCAGTCATGCCAGGAGCGGGCAATGCTACTCTTGCAGTGGGCAGGGTCACATGACTCGTGACAGTCCGACCTGCCGTACTGACGATCAACAAGAGGTCGAAGGACCGTCCATGCCGAGACATAAATTAGATCGAGGCGGTCCTCATGGAATAGGAGAATGTGGCAGAGGATATGGTCGAGCCACTGGTGGTGGTCAACGTTTCGAGTTGTTACCTTCACCACCACAAAGATATCCACCCCGACCGCAGGGTGTAGGTGGACAGGTGAGAGCTCATCTCCAGGCAGCCGAGGCTTATGATCACTGTGATCCTGATATGATTCAAGATACGATCTGTGTCACTCCACTTTATCTTCAGTTCTTATAGACACATGTGCATGTCACTCTTTCATTACCACTACCCTCATTCGGAGCTCAGAGATTCTGACAGAGTTTTTGGCTCGATCCTTATTGCTAGAGACTCTTACGGGAGAAGTCTCGACGATTACACACTGGTGTCGGTAGTGTGAGCTTAATCTAGGAGGCATGATCTTCGGCTGAGATCTCCTCATAGAAGCATCAAAGCCTTACGATGCCATTTTAGGTATGGACAGGTTTTCTACAGTCCATGCTCAGATCGACTATATTAGGTGCAAAGTGTGGTGAGTCCGAACGGATGGGACAAGGTTCACCTTCACCAGTGAGAGAAGAGCCTTTGCAGCACAGGACAGACTTACTCAGAGGAGGGTACATCCAATCACTAATTGGATGGCTTGCTTTATTCTCGGAGCTGTTGATGTGGAGCGTCCGAGCTATCCTGTGGTGGTGGACCAGTATGTCGGTGTTTTCTCAGACGATGTTCTAGGACTACCTCCTCATAAAGAGGTCGACTTCTACATTTTCCTATACCCTGATATGGAACCGATATCTACTCCATCATATCAGATGACTCTCACTGAGCTTCGTAAGCTATGGGTACAGCTGGAGGAATTGTAGGGGAAGGGATTCATCTAGGCAGTGTTTCTCCCTTGGCATCCCTGATTCTGTCAGCCAAGAAGGCAGACCGGAACTTGAGGCTCTGTTTTGACTACAGTTGCCTAAACCAGGTGACCGTGAAGAACAAGTAACCACTCTCGAGGATTAAAAACATCTTTGAAAATCTGACAGAAGCACAATGGTTCTCAAAGATAGACCGCAGATCAAGCTATCACCGGCTCAGATTTCGAGATGAGGATGTGTAGAAAACGGACATCAGATGTCGGTACGACCACTAAAATTTCTTCGTTATGCCTTTCGGTGTAACCAATGCCTCAGCAGTGTTCATGGGGCTCATGAACATTATTTTTCCAGCCTTACCTCGATCGCTTTGTCATAGTCTTCATCGATGATATACTGATCTACTCGACTACTGAAGAGGATCATGCCTACCATTTACGGGTAGTACTGGACACACTCCGAGAGCACCAGCTTTCTGGTAATCTCTCGATGTGCTAGATTTGTATTCGAGAGGTTCACTTCTTGGGACACGTCAACTCAGAGGCTGGAGTTGCAAATGGATCCAGTGAATATTAAATCGGTACTTGCTTGGGAGCCACCTAGGAGTGTGACGGAGGTACGAAGTTTCCTGGGTTTGTCTTGATATAACCGAAGGATCGTTCCAGACTTCTCCAGAGTTGCAGCACCACTATCATCCTTGAAAAATAAGGGGAAACCCTTCGTATGGTGGAGAGATGCAAGAAAATCTTTCAGAAGATGAGGAAAAGGCTGACTAGTGCCCCCATATTGAGGCTTCCAAAGGAAGACATATGGTACATAGTCTACTACGACACATAAGCGACTAGACTCAGGTGTGTCATTCTTCAGGAGAGATCAGTGATTGCATATGGCTCTCAGCAGCTGAGACAACATGAGTAGAACTACACTACCCATGACCTAGAGTTAGCAGCAGTTGTCTTTGCCTTGAATATTTGGAGGCACTATCTGATTGGAGAACATTTTACGATGTACCCTAATAACAAGAGTCTCAGAGATATATTCTCCTAGAAGAACCAAAACCTGAGACAAAAATGATGATTTGAGTTCCTTCGTGACTATGACTTCGAGATAGTCAATACTCTTGGAAAGGGGAACATTGTAGAAAATGCACTCAGCAGGAGATCTGGTATACATCTTCTAGGAGAGGTGACATAGTAGCATGATGCCTTACAGATATCCTTTGTGGATAGAGATGGAGTATCCTTTCTATAGTCTCTTACAGTAAATCCCCCACTCCATCATCATGTCATGGAAGAACAACATGGGGATGCTGACTGTGAGACATGACATGCTCAGATATTCACTTGGAAGGCACCTGATAGGTTTTTTGACGGTGAGGAGAACATCATCCTCATCAGAGGACGTACTATGGTATAAGTGTCACTTCAGGAGGAACTGTTGAGGGAGTTCCACACATCCCTTTAGAGGTACATCCAGGAGTGGTGAATATGTATAAGGACCTCAGAGGACATCATTGGTGGCTAGGTATGAAGAAGGTTGTAGCAGAGTTTTTCTCTCGATGCCTTAATTTTTAGAAATTGAAGGTGGAGCACCAGGTACCAGCAGGCGTGGTTCAGCCTTTAGAGGTCCCAGAGTGGAAGTGGGATGGGATATTCATGGACATCGTGATAGGTCTTCCACGTACTACTAGGGGTCACAACTCGATTTGGGAGATCGTTGACCAACTCACCAAGTCATCCCACTTCCTACAGATCAAAGAGAAGGGTTCAATAGAGAGCTTTAGAGGCCTCTACGCGCAAGATATTGTGCAGATACATGGAGTACCTACTTCAATTGTCTCTGATAGTGATGCATGGTTTACTTCCCAGATATGTAAGGGGTTGTTAGAGGCCTTTTGGACACAGCTACGTCTAAGCACCACCTTCCATCCTCAGACGGATGGCCAGACTGAGAGGAAAATTCATACCTACGAGGGCATGATATGTGCTTGTGTCCTCGACATCGGTCGCTGCTAGGAGGATCACTTTCTATTGGTGTATTTTTCATAAATCAATATCTATCACTCAACCATATGGATGGAACCCTTCTAGGTGTTACACGGGAGACCTTGCACACCACCTTTGTGCTGGACAAACCCTGGGGAGTCAATACTTGTGGGACCAGAGATGGTGCGAGCTATAATGAAAAAGGTGCAGATCATCCAGCAGTAGATAAAACTACACATAGTAGGTAGAAGTCATATGCTGATAGAAGATAGAGACCTCTGAGTTCGAGGATGGAAACCACGTATTTCTATGGTTCTCACCCCGACGAGTTATACAGAGATTTGGATGAGGTGGAAAGTTATCTATGAGATTCATTGGACCTTTTCAGGTCCTCAACAGAGTTGGTGTGGTGGCTTTTCGCTTAGCGCTTCCACATCAGTTGCAACGGGTGAAAGATTTCATACACATATCCTAGCATAGGAAATACATGCACAACCCTTCTAGCATCATTGACCATGGAGAGCTGGACATCGATGATGGGTCGACATTCATGAAGGTTCCAGGGTAAATTGAGGATTGAAAGGAGAGGGTCCTATGTGGACGGTCGATACCTATAGTGCACGTTCATTGGCAGCACGTGAACTTCCAAGAGAACCCATGGGAGCAGGAGGCTCAGATTCATGCTCAGTACCCCCATTTGATCCTTTAGTTCAAGTGGTAAATTATAGGGAAGCAAATCCTTAATATGGGGAGAATGTAAAGCCCTAGGAATCTCGTGGAATTTTTTTTAATACGTGGGATTTTTACGAGTCTGCAAAAACTGATGGTGTATGATTCCAAGGCCTGGTGTGCCTGTAAACAATTAATGAAGTTTTGTTCAGATACATTAAGTAAACATAAGATCGGGATTTTATAACATTTGAACTGGTGCCCGGAACTGAAATCTGAGGGCACTGTTGAACTTGCAACGCAAGTATTGTCTTAAGAAAACTTTCACCTCGACGGCAGTTGATCAAGAATGAATGATAGTTTTTGGTTTATTATGAATAAATTAAATAAAAATAATGTTCTAGCTTTATTTTTAATATTAGTTGGTTAAAACCTCCAAGAGGAGGTTTGAGGTGGGGGCCACCTCACCTTATCCTCCGATGAGAGGTTATGGTGATGGGGGCCACCCATTGTCTAAAACCCCTCTTCATGTGGGGTTAATGTGGCGGGGACCACCTGAGACCACATAAACACTTGAACTCCCCATTAAGTGGGGAGAAAACTCTTATGGTCCCCATATAATGGTGCCACCATCCTCCACAATTATTAATTGGGGATAGCCTAATTAATTCTTTAATTTGAATCATTTTGATATGTGTGCCAACAACTAAATAATAAGATAAATCTATTATTTTGTTGAGGGAATCCTTTTTCTTTTTGGTGGAGCTTGGGAAGTGGGTAGAATTTGGGAGAAACTTGTTCTCTCCAATGAAGAAGGATCCTCCCAACAAATGACATCATCTGCCAATGACGAAAAAATTTTCCTTTGATCTCCAACTCGAACAAGGGAGGAAGCGCTGTCATTGTAGAATGTTGCCGATGTCGTCCTGGACCTCCTCATATTCATTCCCGGTGTTAACAAATATGAATTAGGGGTTCAAGCTTGTTAATTGTTGCATGTTATTCTTTTTTCCATTGTGGTTTAGAATTCGAAGCCGCTTGATATCACCCTAACATGGAGGGCGTGGGCTGAACAAACACGGACCGACCTCTCGACATTATTCATAGATTTTGAAAATAATTGTAGCATTAGACCAGAATGAGAGACTCTAGTCAACGATGACTGCGGATCTAAGACAACGACCTGAGGAGTGTGAGACTTCTTCCAGAACGCGAATCAGACCACCGGAGCTCATCCAGTGACCCGTAGAAAGATCACATACAGATGGAACCGACGTGCGTCAACGTGTGGTGGTGGCGGCACAACAACGCCGCTGTAGGAGAAGTCACAGCGGTGCTGCACCGACCGCCGCAATGCCACCATGAATGAAACAGGTGGATCAAGCCGCTGGGTCGACTGGGAAGGCATGACACAATCAGCACCATGTGGTGGATCAATGGATGGTCACGGTGGTGCAGAAGCAGCTGGCTCGAGCCTGACCACGAAGAGGTTTGGCGGCCAGAGCCGCTGGGTCGCCGGAGGTGGTGCGACGCATCCGGCGCCGTGCGGGGGTCGGCACACCGCTCGACCAGTCGGGAGGAGCGGGACACATCGCGGGTCCCATGTGATGCGAACTAGTGCCACCTAGCATCTTATTTCCTCCCACACGAATGACTATACCATTCGGGTTACTAGGGGTGTGCAGCCTCCCCCCTGGATGCGGCCAAGGCAGAACCCACGGGCCGCCGGGCCGCCAACCGCGTGGGCCGCCTGGCCGGACCAAGCGCGGGATATCTGGTCGGACCCAGCGTGGGCCGCCGGTCCGGACTGAGCGTGGGTCGGGCCGCCCCTACGGGTCGGTCCGACTAGGTTGGACCGGTCTCGGACCCGTTTTTGCCTGTTTTCACCTTTTATCCCATAACTTGCGATACATGTGTCTCATTGACGAACCGTCTGCGGCGATGGAATGCTTAGAGCGAGACAGATCTTTTGGCATACCACACATGATGTTTATACCTAATTGGGGTACATATGGTTTGTATTGAACCTAAATCCAACCGGGCCCTCAGAATGGAAATGCCAATAATTATCAAAATGGGAGTCCGATTAATGGATCATCTATCGCGTTATGTTACTTTTGACGAGGTGAATGTTTGGGGTACACCAAATTGGGTTTATGAGGTAGTTTATGTAATGACTCTTAGAATGAGGAGAAGACCCTCCCAAAATCAAGAATTCTTATGGAAACCCTATGGATAGCTGCATTCTGACTACTATTCCTAGATCATGTGTGGGTCTGACAGTTCTAACTACTGGTTCTGGATCCTGTGTGGGTTTGACAGTACTGACTTCTATTAATGGATCCTAGGAGGGTTCAACAGAATGGATGGTGCTGGATCATGTGTGGGTCCGACATATTAGCTGATTCAGTGACTACATCTGATCATCTCCATCACTCTAATGTTTTATACCAAAATGATCTGAGTTAGTAACTTGTGTTTTCCTTAGGAACGATATGGATTACTTGATAACATAGGTACATGTGTGGGAATATACCTAAGTGGGTTTATCTATTTATTTCCTTACTTTTTGGTTTATACTTGTTGGTTTTTGTGAGACCTAGAGGGTCTCGGGTCCCTACTGAGTATCTTTATACTCACCCCTACATGGGCTATTCCCACACCGTGTTTTGTTGGTTGTAGACGAGTAACAATGCTGACTGAGGATCAGAGTAGCAAGACTGGAAAGTTCCCTGAGGTGGACCTTAAAACGAGTTAGAACACGGAGGAGACTTATGGGCGTGGAGTGTTGAGCAAGACATTTGTACCTACCCTTGAGGTAGGAACCCCGGAGGACGACCCAATATGTTCTTTTCTTATCTTTAGTTGTATTTACTTTTTAGTTGTACTTGTACATTCCTATTGGGATTGTATTTCCGGCCCCTTTTACTATTCAACACTCTTTTGTATACAGTTTTTCATAGTGTTCTACTTCCAGCTCATACTTTGTAGTGTGTGTTTACACATTAGAACGGAAAGTCCTTCCCAGCTTAGGGATTTACGCCTTTTGTGCTAGTCTCCAGCCCCTGGCAGATGAAAGGCGGGCTTGGGTTAGTCACGACACGGGTCCCAAGGATGGGTGGTGGAAAATAAAATCAGTAAAAAAATTTATATAATATATAATACATAAATACTAATCTATTTAAACCATATAAATGGTTTCATGACCAATCTTGAACACTGTAACTGAAATTGAAATCACATCATCCACCATGTCGGTAAATCGACACATAACGAATGGTGTTTTAATTTGTTGAATGAGTGGGAGAGGAGAATAAGATTGATGAGTAATTTTCCTAGAACATGTTAACATCCACAATATAAAAGATTCTAGAGAATTAATTAATATTGGATTAGAGGAGGAGAAATATTATAATAAAATAAAATAAATGAAAGAAAAACACATGAAAATGAAAGGAGATTCTTACTATTTGATCTCTTCTCCTTGAGATCCTCCTTAAGGCCTTTGGTTTTGTACTTTTAATGAGACCATATGATCTAGGATGTGTGGAAGATACATAGGGGTAGTATTTGGTAGAACATTGGTAACTCTCAAGGCTTGAGAGGCGTGGGAGGAAGAGGGGAATGAGGGTGGTATTTTTAGTGTAGGAGAGGTGGTACTTTTCATTATTTTAATCATTATTATAATATTTTTGCTCAATACGGTGAATAATTTTAGCTCATGTAACCCATAATAGAAATAATGGCATTTGGTTTCAAACCATGTGGTATTAAATCATTTAAAATGTCATAATTAGTGTATTTAACTAATAATTTGAATATACTGTATTTTAAAGTATTTCACTATTCATCAAAAATATAAGAATTCTAGAAAAATCCCAAAAATTCACCCTAACCAATTAATTATGGGTAAAATACAACAATGAACTCCATTTTTTGATAATAATTTTTTAAATATTATTAATTTAATTTTTAAATAAAATCATCCTTTATTCAAAAATTAAAAAAAATTATTCTATAACTACATTAATATCACATTGAAAAATTAACCAGGATTTAATTATCTTAAAGCCTTAATACAATAAAATATTAATATAATTTACTATTAATTAGGTTCATACTACTATTCATATTACTATTTATAAGGGTATGTTACTATTCACCCAAAATCAAGTTAGTTCCATCAGACTCAAAATAACTTGCAGATCATAATTAAAAATGACCATTTTTTGAAATTCAAAATATATAATTAGTAAATTTATGATTAAAGGATAGTTATAAATTTTCAAATAAAACAAAAAAAATTCATTTAAATTTATTTTTTAAAACCTTGGGGTGTTGCATTATCCCCACCTTCAGGAAAATCCGTCCTTGCAATTTTATTTTCAAATTAAACAAGTGAGCGTATCTTCCTCTCATAGCATTTTCAAATTCCTTGTTGCTTTTTCAGACATGTGGTTTCTTCACCAAACCATTACCTGGTGGATAGCCTTATTCCTTAATATGTGACTGCTTCGAACAAGAATCTGAACAGATTTCTCTTCATATGAAAGGTTTTATTCTAGCAGAGCAGCTTCTTGGCTGAAAACAAGAGTACAATTTGGCATATACATCCTCAACATTGTTAGATGAAAAAAATTATATTCCTAAGATAAACATGTAGGAATAGCTACTCGGTATGAAAATGTTCCAACATTATGCATGATTTCAAAAGGACCGATGAACTACGGACATACCATTTCTTTCTTGCCAAAACGTATCACACTTTTCCAAGGAGTGATTTTAAGGAAAACAAGGTCACCTACCTCGAAAGAAAATTATTTCCATATACTATCTACTTAACTTTTCTTCCTTCTCTGAGTTGTCCTCATGTTCTTTTGGATCATATTCACAATATTAGCCACATCCCCTACTAATTCTATCCCCATAAACATTCTTTCACTAACTTCATCCCAAAAAGCTGGAGATCGACACCACTTCCCATGAAATAACTCAAAAGGATTCATCTGTATAGTGGAATTAATATTTTTATTATAAGAAAACTCCACTAAAGAATGATGAAGATATAAAATTCCTTGGTATTCTATTGAATAAGCTCAAATTTTATCCTCCAAAGACCGAATCATTCATTCTGACTGCCCATCCGATTGAGGATGAAAAGGTGTACTGAAATTTAATTTTGTGCCTAACAACTTCTGAAAGCCCTTTCAATAGTCAGAAGTGTACCTAGGATCTTGATTGGATATAATGGAAATAGTAACTCCATGTAACGTGAACATATTTTTTTATGTATAGTGATGAAAGCTAATCCAAAGACATTATATCTAGAATAGAAAGCAAATGTGTAGATTTTGTCAGCCGATCAACAAAAACACAAATCATGTTGTTACCTTGAGAAGTCATTGGTAGTCCCATAAAAAATTCCATGGATAAATTCTCCCATTTCCACTCTATAACCAATATAGGCTGAAGCATCCCCATTAGTAACTTCCACTCAACATTAACCTGTTGGCATGTCAAACATTTGATGGAAAAATCTGCAACATCTCTTTTCATTCCAACCCACCAATAATACATCTGAAGGCCTCTTTACATCTTAGAACTATCATGATGAACTGAAAATGGAGAACTATGAGCTTCGCACATCAAATCATTCTCTAACTAGGAATAAAAAGGCTAACACAACCTTTTACAATATCTTAAAACAAAATATTTATCAAGGTCAAATTCTAGAAAGTGACTCAGTTTAACAAATTCTACCATTTTTTGTAGCTCACGGTATTCCTTATACACTTGCTTAATTCAGTCTAACGATGATGACTGCACTGAAACCTAAAACAAATCAGAGGTATTTCCTGCACCAACTACGTCTAAGATAAAAATTAAACTATTCATTAATCAAAGGATCATGTTCCAATTTTAACATTGTTAATGATGCATGGTGTGTCCGACTCAAGGAATTCATCACATTCTTTTATTTTCCTGGATGGTAATTGATCAGTAAATAATTATCCTTTATCAGTTCAAGCCATCTCCTCTGCCTCATGATTCATTCCTTTTATGTTAATATATACTTCAAGATTTTATTTTTAATTTATATTTAAAATTTTTTTATATATAAATGATGCCTCTAACTATTCAACGAAAAAATTGATAGCTTCAAATTCTAAATCATGTGTGGGATAATTTAACTCATGAGGTTTTTGTTGTCTTGGATCAAAAGAAATTACCTGATAATTCTGCATCAGAAGAAAACCAATTCCCTTCGATTAATCATCACTATAGATGAAAAGTCACCATTTTTAGAAGGCATGGAAAAAACAAGAAAATTCACCAATTTTTTCTCCAGTTCCTAAAAAAACACATTCTTCTATCTAATAAATTTAAGCCCTTTTGTGTTCACTTGGTTAAAAGTCTAGATAAATGTGAAATGTTTTTAACAATTTGTCAGTGATAACCTGCTAATCCAATAAAACTATGAATCTCTGTAACATTTGTGGGTCTTGGAAAATCATAAACCACTCTTGTTTTGGAAGGATCAACTATTACTCCATTCTTATTTATAATGTTCCTAAGAAAAATAATCCATATTAACCAAATATCACATTATTTGAATTTTACATACCGTTTCTTTTTATTTTAAGGTATATAAAACACCCTTATTTTTTTCATTATAATCATTAATCGTGAAAATACCATAATTTCATCAATAAAAAAAACATCAAACTTATCCATGAACTCATGAAATATTCTATTCATAAGATTCATCAATACCGCAGGTTCATTAGTGGACCCAAATGGAATAAAAATTTCAAAATACATTAATCTAGTTTGAATCTATTTTTTCAGGATTTCATCCCCTTTTACCTTTAATTGATGGTATTCGGATCACAAGCAAATCATGGAAAAGTAATGATCTCCTTCGAGATGATCAAACAAGTCATCGACATGAGGCAAATGATACTTTTTTTAACTGTGATGTTATTCAAAGCACTATAATCAAGGAAAATTCACATGGAACCATATTTATTTTTAACTAAAAGAATAGGGGCACCCCATGGTGGAGTTTTAGTATTAATGTAGCATTTATCAATAAAAATATGCAACTAATTTTTTAAATCAAAATATTGCATTTGATCCATTAAATATAGGGGTTTTGAAATTGGTTAATCATTATGAACTAATTCAATTATGAATTATACTTCTCGATCATGTATGACACTAGGTAACTCCTCAGGAAAAACATCATGGCATTCATTTACCACTGGGAAATAATTAATCTGAATAGTACCCTTATTTTCACCAAAATGAACAAGATAAATTTCATTTCCATCTTTCAATACTTTCTCAACTTCTTGATATGTGATCAATTTTATGGGTTCATTATTATATAAATCTAGTACTCTTTCTGAAGAGAAACATCTTAATATCTACTGTCAATCTTAACATGGTAAACAGAAAGCCAATCCATTCTAAGAATAACATAAAAACCTCAAGGTTAGTAGGTACCATCTTTCCGCATACCATAATAGGAATATTCTTATAATTCTACTTTTCTATAATATTTCCCCCATGTGTTTTAATAATATGTTCTGGTCACATTTTTTGAATGGATAATTCCCATTTACCTGAAAATTTATCAAAATTTAAGGAATGTGTAGGCCTAATATCAAACAAAACTTTAGAAATATTTGAGTAAACAAACAATGTATCTACAACAACTTTGTTGCATGGCCAAAAATATGTTGACGTGGTCGCAAAATATCTCACTACACCTATCTTCTTATAGTATGGATTCTTTGCATCCGTTGGATATCTCATTGTGTAGGGATTTTCATAATGACCCATCTCACCACATTTATAACACAAAACAGTTTTCTATAAGGAGGATGTTTTTATTGAAATCATGGGCCATATCTAAAAACATACCACATAAAAAACACTTACTAGTTTTGTTAGGACAATCCCCAGGCCTCTTCTTTCCACACTGTTCAAAACCTAGTAATTGGATTTCGTTACCATTATATTTCATTGGTTGATTCTTAACCATCTCATGCCATCTATACCTCTTCTTCTCCTTGTATCCAAAATAAATGTGATCATCAGGAAACTTCATATCTACCCTCTTAGTATATCAGAAAAGTTTCTCGTAACTTTTGAATTCGTGGGAGGCCAACGCCCTTCGATACATTGGATTCAATCTAGAGTAAAAGTGGTTGAATTTTCCATCAAGATCCAAAATAAGATTTGGAGAATACCTCACCAGTCAGGTGAAGTTTTCTTCATACACAAACACTAAATCTTCTTCCAATTTCTTCAATTCAATGAATTTATTCTCCTTCCTAAGACACCCAACCCTAGTTATGTGTTTTTAACGGAATATGATTTTAAATTCATCCCACTGTAAGGCATAAAATTCCTCTATATCACTGATATTCATTACAATTTCCATCCTCTAATCAGCTTCATGTTGAAAATTGGTAAATGGGAAGAAATTCCTTTTGATTATTTGAACATCCCATAACAACCAATTTCTTCTCAAGGACATTAATTTATCCTTATTCCTCTACTGGGTCAGAAGATCCATTAAAAGTATGAGGGTATTTTCTCATAAAATGTTCCACTACTGTCCTGATCCATTGTTGTAACTCTATTTTTTCTCGTTCATGGATGATACCACTATTTATTTCCTATGATAGCTGAGCCATTACTATCTCAAACTACTAAGTTGCAATCCCTATCATTCCTGGCTAGAGATTTGGTAGGATATCGTTTTATTGGTGCCTCTACTATATAGCTTCCTTGTTCCATCTGCAGACAACCATTATATACAAACATATCATATTCAAAGAAACATGGTAATATTTAAATGATATAACATTTCAAATTAACCATCATGTAAAAATCAATTATGGTATTATATTCACAAATTTATAACCACTAAATTTATCTAAATCGTCCTCTAAAACCAACAATAATGACACAACTTTATATCATTACATAATCATGAATTTTTTCAATAAATCTCTTATTTTTAAATTCCGGATCGTTATAAGTTTATAGATATAGATAATTTTGAAATAATATATTCATAATAATAACAATTAATACAGACTGCATAGCATAAAAATATTATTTATTTCATCCAAAAAAATATAAAACATTTCAAATAGAGGATAATTTCTTTGAAAACACATAAAAAATTTATCATGGATTCCTTATTTGTCTTAAACATCTTTATAACTAGTTAAAAGAATTTTATAATGGGGGATGAGAATAAAAATATTAGTAAGTGATATAAAAATATTGAAGGAATGCATTAGTCCATGAACACTTGTAATGTATGAAATCATTTCCAAAAGACATATCTGTCACCTATATATAGTTAAATTCTGAAACATGAGAATTACCCAAGATCCACACAAAACATAAGAACATAAATATAACAATAACGGCATTATAGGAAATTGCATACATAATATTTTAACCCTCTCTCTACCTTATAATTTGTAACCCTCACAGCTTCCATACAAGTTGTGTAACAAATGCAGTTACACTTGGAGTAACCATATATCCAACCACCAAATTACAGATACCAAATTAATTAGAGGGAAATATAGGTCCCAACATTCATCATAAACAATTCCCACGAAGCAGAAAATAATCATACAACATGAAAAATTTCATAAAAGCATTATTTTAGGATTTTGTAATACTTAATTTCAAAAAAGAAATTTAAAAGGAATGTCCCTTATAAATAACATATAATTGAAGTGTGACTTAATAGAGATGATTGAATATGTATAAAAACTGTATATAAACATAATTAAACATAATATAATCAAATATCATATCATAAACAATTTTAATACCACATAAATAATGAAGTACAATGTCAACCCAATGAATGGAAATTGGTTTAAGAATTCCTTTACCTTCGGATATTATAACATAAAACAACATTAAACATCCTCTATAATGGTTAAAATAATTTTATTAATATCATGAAGAAACATATTTATGTTTATAGTACCTTACATGATCACTTAATAACATTATTTCACACATTAATTGTATTTATTTTGTTCCTTACATTATTTTGGAGCGTTCTTTACATGGTTCCCATGATATTTTCATGATGGATATTTTTGTAGATTGGAAGTGAAACTCCATAATTTGAATGGAATCATATTTACATATTTTAAAGAAAAAAATTATTCCATTTATCATTTTTAATTATTAAATTATGATGATTCATAAGTAAAATCATTATTGATTTGTGTTCAGGTCATTTTAGTGATTCTTCGATCGTAATAAACTCATTTGTTTGATAAATTATTAACATGATTATAAAATGATTCCAGAACCTTATATAAAATATAATATATAAATTTAAATATGGTTCATACATATAAATGGTTTTATAATTAGTCTTGAACAATGTATACAAAATTGAAATCACATCATCCATGATGTCGGTAAATCAACACATCACCGACGGTGTTTTAATTTCTTGATTGAGTGGGACATGATAATAAAATTTATGAGGAATTTAACTTTAATAGGATAAAATAAAAATATAAAAGATTATGAAGCTTATATTACTATTTTATAATGGGATGAGAATAGATTATAAGAAAAGAAATTGAAATGAATGGAAAACACATGAAAGTGAAAGAAGATTCATACCCCTTGATCTCTTCTCCTTGAGATCCTCTTATGGCCTTTGGTTTTGGACTTTTTATGAGACCAAAATCTCTAGGATGTAGAGAAGTGCCTTGGTAGGATAATTGGGAAAAACATAGGTAATTCTCAATGCTTTAGAGGTGTGGTAGGAAGAAGGGAATATGGGTGGTATTTATAGTGGAGGACATGAGATATTTTTCATTATTTTAATCATGATTATAATATATCTTCTCAAGACTATGAATAATTTTAATTAATATAACCCAAAATATTAATAATTTCATGTGAGTTCTACCCATGTGGTCTTACATCACTTATCATGTCATAAATAGTGTATTTAACTTATAATTTGAATATACATTATTTTACCGTATTTCATTATTCCTAAAAAAATCATGAATTTCGGAAAAACCTGAAATATACACCCCAAACATTTTTCAACGTGTAAAATTTAAAAATGAACCCGATTTTTTAAAATAATTTTCTAAATATTATTAATTTAATTTTTAAATAAATACATAGATTATTCAAAAATTAATAACTTTAATTCTATAACCACTTCTATATAACATTGAAAAATTAACCAAAAGTTCATTATCTTAATGCTTTACGAAAATAAAATTTTCATAAAATTTACTATTAATTAGGTTCATACTACTACTCATATTAATATGCATAAGGTTTTTTTGCTATTAAAGAAATCATGTTGGTTCCATCAGACTCCAAATAACATACTGATCATAATTGTAGATGACCATTTTTCAATATTGAAAACATAGAAGTGGTAAAATTATGTTTAGAGGATAGTTATAAATATCTATATAAAGAAATGTTTTATTCATTTCAATTTATTTTTTAAAACCTTGGGGTGTTAAATTTTCCCCACCTTCTGGAAATTGCATCCTCGAAATTTCATTTACTTATTAAACAAGTAAGGTTACCTTTCACTCATAGCATTTTCAGACACCCATGATGCTTCTTCAACCATGTGGTTTTTGTACAAAACATTTACCTAGTGGATTACCTTATTCTGTAACACCTTTTCCATTCTGTCAATTATTTGAACTAATTTTTCTTTATAAGAAATGATCTCTTCTAGTTGAACTGCTTCTTGGATCATAACATGAGATGAATCTTGCACATACTTCCACAACATTGAAACATGAAAAACATTATGTACTTGAGATAAACCCGTAGTCAAAGCTACTCGATACGCAACTAGTATAAGTTTATACAAGATTTCAAATGGACCGATAAACAATAGACTTATCATCCCTTACATACTAAAATAAATCACTCATTTTGAAAGGGGAATTTTAATGAAAACATTGTCACCTACCTCGAAGTAGATGTATTTCCTTCTATTATCTGTGTAATTTTTCTTCAAACTCTTATCTATCCTCATGTGATACTAAACCATCTTCACTTTCATTGTCACTTCCTCTAATAATTTTGGACCAATCAACTTCCATTCATCGACTTCATCCCAAAAATCTAGTGTTCATCACTGCTTTCCATATAATTCCTCAAAAGGTGTCATATGTATATTGGAATGAAAACTCTTATGAAAAGAAAATTAAACGTCGAAATATGTTGATCCCAAATTCCCTGGTAGTCCACTGAATAATCTCAAAGAATATCCTCAAATGTTTGAATCATTCATTCTGACTACTCATCCAATTGAGGATGAAAAGCTATACTAAAAGTTATTTCTATGTTTAACAACTTCTGATGGCCCTTCCAAAAATTAAAAGTGAGCCTGTGATCCTGATCAGATACAATTTAATGAGGAACTCCAGGTAACCTGAAAATATCTATGAGAATCAGTCGAGAAATCTGGTCCTAAGGCATTGTATCCTGAATAGAAACAAAATGTGTAGGTTTTTTCAGCCAATAAAAAACAACCCAAATCTCATTATTATCTTTAGAAGTCATAGGTAAAACAAAAAAAATCCATTGATAAATTATCCTATTTCTACTATGGAACTGGAAAAGTATGAATCATACCCTATAGTAATTTCCCCTCTACTTTAACCTGTTGACATGTCAAACATTTCATGTAAAAATCAGTAATATCTCTTTTCATTCCATCCCAGCAATAATACTCCCCAATGCCTATGTAGATCTTAGTACTGTCAGGATGAACAGAAAATGTGAACTATTAGCTCCACACAAAAAAATATTGTTTCCACTGGGAATCACAAGGAACACGAAACAACTTACCAATTCATGAAACACAATATTTATCATGGTTAAATTCTAGAAACATACACATATAACCAATTATACCTTTTTTGTATCTCACGGTCTTCCATCTTCACTTGCTTAATTCTAACTGACAACTATGACTACACTGAAACCTGAAAAAAATAGAGGTATTTCTTGTACCAACAACTTATAATCCAAAATTAATAAACTCATCAATCAAGGGATCATGTTCCAAACATAACATGGTTATTGATGAATGATTTTTCTGACTAAAGGCATATTCCTATTTGTTTGATTTTCATGGATGGTAATTGATCGATCAATAATAATAATTTATTAGTTAAATACATATTATCTACCTTATGTTTTATTCTTTATGAGTGAATATATATTTTGTCCTTTTATGGTAAGTATATATTTCATATTTGGCTCTGTATAAATGATGCCTCCTAATTTGAAATGAAAAAACCATAGCTACAAATTTGAAATTATATGTAGGATAATTTAACTCCTCAGTTTTTAGTTGTCTTAAAACATAAGCAATTACATGATCTTTCTACATCAGAACAGAACTAAGTCCCTTCAATGAAGAATCATCGTAGATGACAAAATAACCACTTTAATAAAGAAAGTCCAAAACTAGAGCATTCACTAATATCTAATTAAGTTCTTGAAATCAAACATCACAATACTAATAGGATTATCATAATATTTCATAATTAAAACTTAATTACAAATAATCTTGATAAATAATGACATTGTAATATGAAACCCATTACCTCTTGTTTTGAACTCCTTCATATGTTTTCTAAATTCTTTTTTATAAATATATGTTTCTTATAAATATAAATTTAAGAAATAAAAATATATATATATATATAATACAATATTTTATTTACATCATACCTTTTTCACCATTTTATTAATAATTCATTATTAAAATAACTATTCTGAGTGATAATTTCCTCATTTTTCATGTAAGTTTCGGTTCGTTAATACTTGTAATTGTACACTGATAATAGTTCCATTATATTTAGAAATTTAATCATTGTATAACTATCATAATTATTTATTTAATATATATTTATAGTAATCCATAAAATTTTGTGATATAAAAATTAATTACTCAATACCTGGATAAGGAAATCCTTGCGTACTTTTGAACGTTGTTTTCATTTTTTGACAGATATAATAACATAATGTTAAATATTATATCACCCATAAAATATAATTTTTATAAAATATATATCATATAAATACATATATTTCTTCCTCATTCCCATCCTAGTAAAATATTAATTATTAATTAATCACACCACTTTATGGATATGGTTGTACACACTTACACACAAGCGATGTTATCATTTCCCAAAGGACTGAATGGAAAGAACGTAGATATGATATTATCATTAGAAAACTATAATTGTGTCATTAATATCTTAAATAAATACTAGATCCCTCATAATACCCTTCCATAATTTAAGGTGATGACAAATGGATTGTATCTCTACCTGGAGATGGTAACTCGAACATACACACAAGTGATAGTTCAACATTCAATTTTATGTGTTAGAGGGTGTATAATGGTCTTTGCATAATAATAATAAAAATATATAATATTTATGGAATTTTATTAATTTTCTTATGAAGAATATAACTTTTTTGAGGATCTAATAAAATAATTTAAATGAAATTTATTTTTAAAAGCAATTAACTCTTTTTTGAAACGAATCCTTTAGATTTCTTCTGGATGGATTTTTGGTTCATCTTTTTAGAAAATGGAAACAACTATTATGTGTCTAGGGAATTTAATGAGGTACATTTTTATATTTTTTATTCTATAAGGAAAAATGTGGTTTAATGAATATAAAGGAGGTTCCCATTTATAATTTAGAAGGTGAACACTCTTATAATTTTTTAAAATATCAAATTAGTATAAATTAATATTATATGAAAAATGATAAAAATTTAAAATATTATAATCTAAAATGAGATTAAGTCAAAAAAATATTATCAAATTTTTTTTTTACAATTTTGGATCACATTTTAATGATTATATTTATTTTTAACCCACATTAACCATTTTGAAAAATATAATAACATTAATGATTTTTACAAATTAATTATTAATACTATCAATAAAAAATTAAAACCAATCCAAAAATAGATCATGGATGATTTTTAAAAAATATCATATTCCTTTGGAAAAATATAAGATCTTAATTAATTTTATATCAATTAACAGTATATTATTATTTTATAAAATATCTTTAATGTCATAATTAAATCAATTCTATTTATTGTAGTTTAAATACATCCTCAAAAGTTGAATCTGGATATAATACATTCAAACCACCTCAATATTTCATAAATTTATAGAAACTTTGTGGGACACATTAGCTCATTCAAATTATATCACTTATAATATTTTCTATTTATTTTTTATTTTTGTTATTAAATAGATAAATATTTCATCAGTGTTTCATAAGTAAATATGATATTTATGTAATTAAAAAAATAATAAAATAAAATTTGTGAAAATAATATTATTAATCTAAATATTGACGTTTATATTCATTTAAAACAATATTTTATCTCATTTGTGAACACATAATTGATTTTAAAAACATAGATTGTGTTTTTTGTAACATTCATTGATATGAATATTATATTGTTCAATTTAAGGGAAAAATGTTCGTTAAAACTATATTTATGATTATCCATTTCATAATAAAAATATATTGGGTGACTTTTATTAAATATATAATATAAAACAGTCATTAAAATAATTCCGTAATATTAATAATTTTAATTTATTAAGGTAAAATTACATTACACACATAAATACAATTTCGAGAAAAACTTGTCTGTTATATTCAAATGATTTCTATTTTCATTTATAATTAATAGAAAAATAATAAATTAACTTTATAAACATGTAAAAAATAAATTCCTATAATTTATTTTTTCTTATTTATACCCTCACATATAATGGCTTTATGATAATAATATTATAATAGTATAATATGATTCTTCTAAATTCAATATTTCAAGTAATTCAAGCAATGGAAGCATAAAATTTATTATAGAAAAAATATTTATTAAAATATATGGGTGTTACATTATTCCCCCTTCAAATAATTTGACAATAATTTTTTTTACTACGATACAAAAAACTAAGGATAATTCTACATCATCGTATCCCCAGTATCAACATAACTCCCACAAAATGGTGATTTCACCACAACAAATTGACCAAGAGAGCATTCTTGTTTCATAGAAAATTCTCTATATGATCAGTAATCTCCACTTGTTATTACTCATAAGAAATATTTTTCTCATTTGTTACAACCTCTAATTTTAGTACTTGTGAAGGGTCATGTATGTACTTCCTCATGAGAGATAAATAGACACCATCCATAACATGAGAGTGATTTTTCAGAAGAGACATTCGATATGTTATCACCTCGATATGATCATGAATTTCAAAATGACTGATTTACCTAGGTCATAGATTTCCCATATTCCAAAATCTCATCCCCCTTTTTCACATATATATTCATAGGAATTCCTTATCAAAAACATCAAACTCTATATATTTCAAATGATTTTCAATATAAAAATTTTGCTGAATATGATATATTCTTATGTGTTGTTGTTTGGATATGAAATTTTCTTACATTTCCTCATCCATATTAGATCCAAATATCTTTCATTTTCTATCTTTACTCCAACACATTGTAGTTCCACAATTTCTAAAATATAGGGATCATTAGGATCCACATCAATGGTAGAATGATAGTATATTTTATAATAACATTTCGCCAAAGGAAGGTATTCGTCCCAACAACCTTATAAATTCATAGAGAAATATCTCAACATGTCCTCAAGATTTTTAATTATTCTCTCAAAATAATAATATATCTAAGTACAATAAGTTGTTCTGAAACATAACAATGTGCCCATATCCTACTGAAGACTTCTCGATAACATTGAGGAAAACCACAAATCCTAATCAGATACAATTGATAGTGGTATACGATGCAATATTAACAATTCCATAATATATAACCTAGTAATTTGATTAATATTTAAATCTTCTCTACTGTCAATAATATTTTTTGAATTCATAAGGTGGTCAACTAAAAACCATAAAAAATTATTACCTATAGAGGTTTTGGGGATCTGATGAAAAAAAATCATTTTGATGTTTTCCTTTTTTAATTATAGTAAGGGTAGTGGATGTAACATCCACTAAGACATTAGTCACTAATCCATAACATGATGACATACCAATATTTTATAGATATACTCTAAAATACCTCTCTTCAATCCATCCAACACAAAATACTCATTCAATGATCTATACATATTCTCATATCAAGAATTAAGTGATATTAGGGAACTATGATTTTCATCCAACAAATACATCTGCATATATGGTACCAAATAGACACATAAATAGTTCATAAACATTATTATTCTATCAAAATAAAGGATATACTCCTGAACATTTCTGAAATTCTATTTCAGCTCTATGTGTTCTCTATACAACTCTTTATGTTTAATTTAGATATATGGTTGAGTACTAATTTGTGAAAGATAATATTTGTCCCCTTCCATCAAATTTTCATGATCCATACATTTTTATTCTGGAAATATTGGATCTTTTTTATCCTTATCATGGATATGATAGCATGATAATTATCACTCAAAGAATCATCCACCTAGTTCACATTACAAGGGTGGTAATCTAGGGACCAATCATAATCATTAATAAATTTCAACCATAATACTTAGTGAATGATTATCACTTTTTGGGTGAAAATATACATTATAATGATTTAGTATATATCCGAGACCATTCCCAATATTGAAAATTACACTTTATCATTAATTATAAAAATACCATAGAAAACTAAATATCATGATTTGGTTAATTTTTCTCATGATCCATCAATTATTTCTTGTCATAATCTATAACATACTTATTTTCATGAAAATGAATTATAGTCCCTTCATTGATGCATCACTATATATTATAAACCATTATCCATTGTACTATAATATATTTATAGCTTCACTGACTAGACATCCCTTTAGATCTTTGAAACATCCTTCACATCCATATATCCAATGGAATATGGCTCCCTTCTAAATTAACTTAGGGATTGAATTTGATAGAGATGAAAAATTCCCCAAATAACGTAGATAATATCCAACCAAGAGATGAAGTTTATGGATCTCAATCATAGTTGATGGTCTGGGATAATGTTCAATAACTTTTTTCCTTTGACGTATCTACTGATATACCATCACATGAGATTATATGACCTTGGAATTAAACTTTATGAATACAAAATTCATACATAGAAATATTTTTAAGAATTATGTCTATCCTCATTATCTTGATCACAAACCTTATGTGATATTCAGGATCATACTTTCAATTTGAATATATTTTGATTTCATATATAAAAGACCCAAAAACTGATCAATTTATTCTCTAAAGAATTTATCGATTAAATCCATAATGATAGGAGGGGAATTTGTAATACCAAATGGAATCACTATAAATTCATAGTGAATGTAAATTATAGGGATTTTTATTTTAGGTATATATTCCTTTTGGAACCTCAATTAGCGATATCTAGAAAATATATCAATATAGTAAATGTATTGATCACTAATTTTTTAAATAAAATTCATCATTTGAGATAGTGGATAATTTTTCTTCATAATGATCTTGTAATGTTCTTGATAATAAATTTGGATCCTAATTGATTCATATTTATTTATATATAAAAATAGATTCACCCAAAGGAGACATTATTGGATTAATGAATCCATTTCCTAGACTCACCTAGAGTTACTTCTTCAATTCTGGCAACTCAATTGGGGTAGCTATATATGGAACCTTGGAAATAGGTGTAGGGTCAGTTAAGAGTTCTATTGAAAACTCAACATTCATATCTGATTAATCCCATGAATAAAATAAATAAATACATCAACAAACAACCACACGACATGAATACATTTGAAGTTCATTTTCTCCCCCACAATTTGAGATAAAAATACATTTTGATTAGAAATCATGACCAATGCAATGTATGTAATTATCCTGAGAAGTCTGTTTTTGTAATCACATGGATAGATGATCATAGGATGGTTCAAAATATCAAGTGTAACTTTCATACCTTGGATATTGTTTTGGATTTATTTATATAAACCCAATCCATTCCCAAAATAACATTGAACTCAAATATGGAAATAGTGAAAATATTTTCATGAAAAAGTTTCGCAAAAACATCAACCATATAAGAAATATAGACATAGGGTTTAATAAAAATACCATTTAGCATTTTTATTCCTAAATAAACATATAATTTTTTAGGTGGTACTATTATACCACTAGAAAATTATTTATATACAAAAGAGTGGGTAAATCTAGAATCAATTAAGACATTAATAGTTCTTGAGTGGATGGAATGTGTACCTTTCTCCACATTATTATCATACCCCTCCTCAAAAATTGTGATCACATGATATTTTACTTTTCCACTAGGATTAAGATATTTTATGTCGATCAAAATAATTATCCTATGGATTTGGGAACTATATATAATAGTTCATATAATCCTTTCATTTAAAACACTAGAGTGTGGGTGATCCATTATTTGGTTCTTTATCTCTATTCTCATAATTAGCAAACATCTTCACATTCCTTCCGAATTTGATACCTCGATGACCTTCACTTACACACATGAAACATTTACCAAATCCATTTGTACAATTTCCCCCATGTTTACTTCTTCATTTTTAGAATAAGTTAATGATCATCTTCTTTTATCTATGGTTCATATAATTTCTTTTGAATTAAGATTTTCTTCTCTTATCAAAATATCAAGATTTATAGGTAACTCCAATATCCATATCCAACATGATATCATATCAAATGATTTATTCAAATCTAATATATTCTATTTTGGGAAAATCAGATCATAGAATTTTTTAAGACAATGAATAATTGATCAACATTAATTTCATCGTGAATGATAATAATTGAAGTATAACTTGAAATTAATGTAATATTTTTCTCATAGGTTCCAATGAATTCATCATCCTTATATTTCAAATCATGGAAATCATTATAAATTTTAGTATGAATAATATAAGAAAAATATATTATGAGAAATAATGACTTAATCATATCCCACTCCATAGACTAAATATTATCTTTTTTTCTTTGTGTGATTGATAAGAATACAACAATGATCTATTTCACCTTATAAATGAGAAATATCTTTAATAACATTTTCATGTACCAAACACTAGAAAATGGAAGATATCGTTCTGTATAACTGATCCATTACACTATGACTGTTGGATGATAGAAACCCCTAAAATATGGTGGTAACTCTCTCATAAAGGATTCAAAATATCTTTGTTCCCTCATTATATTTTTTGTGATATCATATTTATTTATATATTGGGAATGTTTTGTGATCATAAAAATGATATTTATCATTCTAAATCTCACAAAATTAATTTTCTCTAAAAGAAAATAATTTCATTTTTCATCACATTCATCATTAAAATGATTCCTTTGGGTTCAACCCCCTAAATAAGACCAAAATAATATTTTTTTCAACAATAATAGAAGTATTAAACAATATTATCAAGAAAAATAATTTATAGTATTTATAAATAATGACATCTTAATACAATGAAATTTTTTTTTTAACATAGGTAATTCATAATCATAAAAAAAAATTGAATTTTATCATATAAATATACTTATCTATAGTGTTATGACTAAATTTTTATCATATTTTTTTTCCAAAGGATTCCAAAACCATTATATAATACCATATATAGAGTCCCTAAATATTTATACATATATATTACAACTAATTAGATTAATATTATTTTCATAAGATAATAGACCATGAAATAATTATATAGTTATAATATCTTTTGAATCACGGAAACATGAAAAACTGGCCCTTCAAAGTTATAAATAATCTCCCACATAGATCTTTATAACCATCACCCTTCTTATAAATATCATACATAAATCCATTCTTCATATTCTGGGAATGGAAAAATTAGAAAATGATGGATTTTATTATTAATATGGAAAATCATGGTAGATAAAAATTATCATATAAGCATAACATGAGAAAATGGGTATGAGAACAAGATCCAAACTATTGAGAACCATAACCTATATATAATAGTAACTAATAATTATTGAAGGCATAAATATTTCATGTTTATAAGACATGCATCATTAAGGAATCAAAGAACATGGTCCATTGGATCAAGATATTGGCATAAGTCATGGAATTGTGCCATACACATGATCATAGAAAATAATTCCCTTCGTAGTCTAAGATCTCTTCCAATAACATAATAGTGAAATTTTTTTACTATCTAAACAATATTAATAACAATGTTAACTCCTAGTACCAAAAAAGTGTGAAAAATCAGTTATTGAACTGGGTTCCCCAACCATTTCGGTTCTGTTTATCTGATTATATATTAATATTTACCCAATTTATTGTGCGGAGATTTAATTTCCACCCATTCCATAATGAAAATCATAAATATATGTTTCAAATGTTCATAAACCATTCATCATATCAGATACCATGAATAGAAATGGGATTAAAAAACATCTCAATTTTAGGAAAAACCATCGAAAATTAAAAGGGTTTGTAAACATCATTCCATCGTAACCAAAGCCATCAATAGAAAAAATAAATATGGTATCCCTTGATTATAATCACATTAAATCATAAGAAAAATTGAATATTGTTTTCATTTGAAAATAAAAATATCATTATGTAATTATTGATGAAATTAACCATTCAATCTAAAACAACTAATTCATTATCAAGAAAATTGAAAAATGTTATCGGAAAAAAATTTCATTTAACATAACCATGGGAAATTTTAATGGAATATTAAAATCATTGGGTGGACATGATGGTAGTAAATTCCATTCCAGTAATATATGTTTAGAAAACATTCCATCCATTCTTTTATTAGAAAACTCAAAATGTAACTCATTTGTAAAATGATACAAAGAATCCTTTCAAATTGAATTTTAAAACTAATAAATTTATTAGGATGAATTTAAAAATAATTTTATAAAAATAAAAATAATTGAAAATATTTTTTTTATAATTGAAATGTTAGAAATTTTTTATTTGACAAAAGAGAGAAATGAATTCGATTTTCCTTGAATACATGTTTTCAGTTCTTTTAGTAACTAAAGTGAGGAAAATGAATGAAAACCATTTATTTTTTTGAAATAAAAAGAGTATAATAAAAATGATTTCTGTATTTATAGTTTTATCATAATAATTCTTCATCATAAATAAATCATAACCAATCCAGTTAAATTACATATTTATAACATGAAACCCCTTACCTTTGGTCTGACATCCTTTTACTTATTCATATCACATGTGTAATTGGTATAATTTTGTGATACATATTATTATATGACCATAAACATATATATATATAACAATATAATATATAATTTTATCTTTTATCAACAATTTATTCACAATTCATTATTGAAATCACTATTTCAGTTGACAATTTCTTCTTTTTCCAAGTATGATTTTGATTAGTGGTTTTGGCCCTTATAATTTGATCATTACTCAAAAATATCAAAATTGATAACATTCGTATAATTATCACATATATTTCTTATGTATATATATTTTTAAAAAGTCACCAATTATATTTACAGATAGGAAAATGAATTACACCATAAAAAGAGACAGTATATTGAACTTATACAAAAATGTTGCTTTTTTAATCAACAAATGGAATAATAGCAACGTAAATATTAATTTACCTTACCAAAATCATTAATATATCATATATTTCATACATATTTATTTAATTTATCCTCATTACCATCCATGTAAAATATAAATGAATAATTTATCATATCACTTTATGGAGGTGATACTTCACACATATACAAGAGTGATGTTATCCTTTCCTAATGGATTGGATGGTAAGAAGGATGAGCTGATATTATAATTATAGAAATATAATTGTTTCAGAAATATATTATATGAATATTAAACCCATCATAATACACATACATAAATTATGGTGATGAAAAATTAATTGTATCGCTATGTGAAGATGGTATGTTGTATGAATGACCATGTGATGCTTTCGCTTATCATTTGATTTGAATGAGGGTTTATAATGGTGTTTTCATAACCATGATAAATTCAGTTAATTTATATATAAATAAATTATTATTTTATGAATAATATGATAGAATTAGATGAGGTAAAATGAAAATTTAAGAGAAATTTATTGGTTAAGGCGATTTCCTCTTCTTTGAAACGGCTCATTCAGATCTCTTCTAAAGGGCTCTAGGGTCACACTTTGGGGAATAAAAGACAACTAGGACGTGGATATGTAATTATGGTGAAAAAATTGGTATATTTTGGTTGATATAGATGGAACGATGTGTTTTAATAAGAGAAACGAGGGTTACCATTTAATATTGGGAGAGGGTACTTTTGGGGTTTTTTAAAAATAAATTATGATAAATTAATTTTTTTCTCAAAATTTATAAAAATATATAATATTATAGTATAATTTGAGTATCATTATAAATTCTCTCAGTTAATAAAATTTTTACACGTTTTTATCTCATTTGAAACATATTATTAGTTTTATCCCCAACAAACCTTTTTGACAATTATTAGTATATTATAATTTTATAAAGCTTATGTTTTATTAATGTTAGTATAAAATTTAAAAACCATTTATTGTACAATGTTTTATTTTAAAATTTATATCCAATTCATTTTGATAAAAAAATTATGAAATGTAAATCATTAAGTAAATTATTATTTTTTATAAAATATCATAAATTTAATTTTTAAAACTATTCATTTAATTTAACATTAAATAAATCCAAAAAAGCAGGAATTAGAATATAATTATTTTAGAACCCCATAATATGGAACATATATCTATAAAATTTATTACAAATTAATGCATTCAAATTATATCAGTGTTAATTTTTTTTATTAAATAGAGAGATACATCGTCTATGTTTCATTTGAAATTAAGATCATTATATATTTTTTTAAAAATAAATTTATATATATATTCATTAATATCAAAATTTATACTTAAATTCATTCATGACTTTCTTTGGTCCCTATGTTGACACATAATATATATTAAAACCAAAGAGGGTTACATTTTGTAACTTTTTTGGATTAAAATATTCTATACTTCCATTTCAAGGAAATGTTTCCATTAAATTAAAAATTTACAGAAAAATGTTAGTACAATATAATTAATTTTAATAAATAATAATTTGGATGAAATGTTATAGACTTAAAAATTAATTTTAACCTATATTAACCTGATTAACTCTTTACCAAGGTGTTAAATTTTAACATGTATACAACACATATTGACAAAAAAAATTATAAATTAGATAATCATAATTATAAATATTGAATTATGTTTTACCAATTCAAAATTAATAAATCACAGAAATTAATTATAAATTATTTTTGAAAATGTGACAAAAACTGCTTTAAAGAAATATACATGTTTAAGAATTACAATTGTTTTCTTTTTTATCCAATGAATAATAAAAAATAGTTGATGAATTTTGAAACATTAGATTGAATATATAATTTATAAATTCCATTAAAATAACATAACAAATGTTTTTAATTTAATTTAATATGATAAAAATAAATTTTTCACAAGAAAATAGTTTCCCAGAAAAAATACTACTTTATTTTACAATGTATTTTAATTTCATTTATAATTAACATATAATTAATGATTACATTTATAAACTGGTTTAAACCATATATTTTTATAATTTTGTTGGTACTATCCATACCCAACAATCTAATGGATATGTGATAATAATTTTTTTATAGCGTATCCTGGATCTTCTAAAGTCTCTATTTATGTGTAATGAAAGATAACGAAGATATTTAGTTTATTTGAAAAAACATATTTTCTAAAATATTGTGGTGTTAAAATAAGTTTTCTACACTTTTATCCCAAATAGAAAATATAATCCAATTTATTTTTAGGCATGACCAAATTCCTCAAGTAAGTGTGGCAGACTGAACATACATATTCTTTATCATGTCTTAAAATTTGTCCCTTGAAATGGAGTTTTAAAAATATCAGTAAAAGGATCCATTAAGATAATATATTCCATTCCCAAATATCTATTTTAAATAGTTATTTGATAAAATTAAATTTTATTTCAATTTTTCATCTAGACAATTCTATTAGATTATTGGATTAGTCAATTTCACATTGACTACCATATAGAATTATCAATAGCTTCTCAATCCTCACATAAAATCATTTTAATATTTGTTTTATCTAAATCATATTTGTACATAAATTTTTCGGATCCACATACTCATCTCTATAGTGATCAGTGTTGTTCATTTTTATAATACAAATATTTTTATCAAATGAATTTCTCTTAAAAAAATATACCACCTCCTGTTGAATTTAAATTATCAATATTTCTAACAAAATCAGCATCAGTGTAGAAAAATAAGTTTTTTTTCTCCCATATCTTATATGTAATAACATATTTTAATGTTCCTTTGATGGATTTTAGAACTCTCTTATTGTCAAAAAATTGTGATACTTTTGGATCTGTTTTATACCAAACACAAAATTCTACAGAATAAAAAACATCCAACCATAGATGCAATGAGATAAAGAACACTTACAATAAACATTATGAATATTATTGATTCAATATTTTTCTTGCATCATTCTTACATAGATTTAAACCAACTCTTATGTGTGTGAAAATTGATTTAGAATCTAATATGAAACTGTCAAACCCTATTTTAGAAAAATTATTCTACATGGTGATTTCATAGAATTGAAAACTAATCCTCTAGGACTTCCTATATATAAAGGTATAACAAACCATACATTACATACATTGTTATTAATTCATAATTTAAGCCTACTTATTACAACATAAAACAAAACCCTGATAGGACCGTATATGTATAGTGTCTTTACAAACTAGGAAACATAAAAACCTGGTTCATAAAGAATCTACATTGTATCCCTTTTATTTCATCATATCTAAAGTCCCTTTTGACATATCCTACTTAATACCCTTCTTCTTGAACTGGGGAAAATAAAACATACAAAAAGGGTGAGCTCAAATGCTCAGTAAGTGTAAACAAAAGAAATATCGATCATATCCTATTCATAAGAACATAACCTTTTGAAAATCTTAACCTGAGAAAGAGATCATAATATCATAACATGTGATAAATCATAGTAATGAAATGTAATCCCAATGATCATAACATATAACATGAAAGTTTTTGTCATACACACATAATCATATAAAATCATTTATTATTAGTAAAGACACATTGCCAAGACTATATTAGTGGACAAAGTCCATTTATGAACCAAGTTTACTACTCGTTTCATTCTTGTATCGCTGAACCACATTAACATGTCGTTCCATCCATGTCTATCTCATGAGATATAAATCTTTACCCAATGCATTGGAGGGAGATATAGGTCCCACCCATCTTATAATGAAACCATTCTTATGTGTGCCACGAAATCATGAATCATACATCATAACATGACCAGTGTAATAAAAATGGGATTCTTAAACATAATGCCACCATAACATAAACCATATAAGATAAAAGGACATAATTCCATCATAACATTATCAAATCAATGTAAAAATAGGGATAGAAACAGAACCCTGTATTATCTTAGATGGAAAATAATTTTGATAAAAACACTTGAACTCCATTCATGAGGAAAATATCCTTTGTACTTCAGAAACATTTTTCCTTTCTTATCATGTCGTAAAATTTTAAACTAAAAGAAGTTAATTAAAAATAAACATTAAAACTTGTAAATGGGTCTTTATTGAAATAATGTTCTATGGAATCAAAGAAACCCATTCATGCCGTATAATTTAAAAAATCATTCTCCTCGTACTTTGGCCTAAGAAGTAAAAAAGTATCTCGTACTGAAAACAACAAAATATTCCTTTCATATCTTTTACTAAAAAAACACAAATAGGTAAAATTAGATTTAAACAATTTTAGGAGGATATAAATAGTATTACATATTTATTAAACATGTATGTGGATGATAAATATGCCCCAGTAAATTCTGAAGTATAAACAATCTCTGATAAAAATTAAATTGTATGATTTTCCCTTACCTAAGGTCTGATATTCTTCGTATGTAACCGAACCACCTGTATGATGATTTAAATATTTTCATTGACTTATTACATAATCATATTAATTGTTATGATATCATACATGGTCATATTCTTATCTTCTAATTAGTAATATTTCATTGTTACTTGTTATTCGGGTGTTCATTGGTTTATGTTCTTATGCATGTCTTGTCGAATAAATTCTTATTCCTATATTTAGGTTATAGATACCTTATTTACATAATGGTATTAGTGTAATATATATCATATTTATTCATTATATTAATTTATATAATCATTATTCAATGAAGATCATGTAGAACGAGTCGTATCACATCGTGGAGATGGTAGGCCGTACATACGCACGAGCGATGATATCTTTCCCATAATAATTGAATGGTATTGGAGTGGAAGATGGAATGTCTCAGAATTAGTATCATGTTATAATAATCATATATAGTTATTTTTTACACCATTATATCCATCCAATTAAGGTGGTGGTGGAAAACATATTACACCACGGCATGGAGACGATATTCTGTAAGTACTCACGCGCGATTATTTCATTTTCCGTATGATGGATAGAAGGTGAAATAGAGTTTGTTTCATTTTATAATAACATATCAGTATATGAGGGATACTAATGTTATTAATTTATTATTAAACAAATAAATAAGAAGAAGTAGAAGAAGAAATAAATTGGAATGAATCAGTAAAGAATATTACATCTTCTTTGACTTGCCTCTTCTTAACCTCCTCTAAGGGAACTAAAGATGGTATTTGAAGAACACCAGGACCTATAGAATGTTTCTAGAGAAGTGTGGAAGAGAAATTAGTAGGGGTTGTCTGAGAATTAAGGCTCAAAGTGGTGTGAGGAGTAGAAGTAGTAGGTTCCCTTTTATAAGGGAGGAGAGGGGCACCTCTGGAATTATAAGAAATATTAAATTATATTAAATTTCAACCCCACATAAAAACCTCCAAAAATGACTCAATTAAAATATGAGATGAGATAGGGTTGTAATATCATCAAAAAATAATAATTAGACATGTTGTGAATTTATTTTAAACATTATCAAATTGATTTATCATTATTTAATCTATTTAATTTTATTTGACATAATAAAATTCTAAATTTTAAATTGATATAAATAATTACTTATATTATTTTAATTATCCATAATTAGATAATTTATGAAATTTTAGACAATATAAATTTAAAATTCTAATATTTAAATATTATTATTATTTGTAAACAATTTTATAATATGTTATTTTTATAAAATAACAATAGTGTCAATTTTGACACTATTCATTTATTTGAATTTAAATAAAATCTAAATAGAGGATATATTTTTAATAAAAGCTTTAATAGATTAATAAAATTTAATATTTTTCTTGAAAATTATTGGAGCACACTAAATTATTCATATAATATTTATTTTAATATTTTTAAAACCCTTTATTTGATATTTCAATCAATAAAATAATTTCAACATCACTATTGTGTCACCTATAATGATAATTATTTAATACCGAAAAATACTAAATAAATACACATGATGTAGATAATTATATTTTATTTCTGGATACTATTCATGTTCAAAGTTTCATGTAGTTTATCACTAAATTAAAATTATTATACTTATAATATTTAAGAGAGTGACAAGTTTTCACTTTCTTTTGTTTTAGTAATAATTAAATTACATTCAAGGTCATAAGTCCATAAAATTAATCTATTCCCACCCTTTTGTGATATGGGTCTACTTTTAGTCTTCCAATATAATTTTTTCATGTGTTAGGGTAATTTTATAATCTTATTTTTCCCCTTAATTACCTTATTTACCATTAACTCCAGTAAATAAAAATTACCATAGTTACTATTCATAATATCAATAAATATAAAAGTAACCAATTAACATAATTTGGACCTACTTAATTCAAATAAGGAATCCATTTCTAAAAATTCCAAACACAGAAGTTACAGTAATTAATTTAATATTAATTCTGTTGTTAGGGAAATGGGTTTTAAAAGTTAAATCATTGTCAATGTTGAAATTTTTTTACCTATGAATTCAATGTAAAATTAATGGTAATGAAATAAATTATATTAAATGGAAAAAATATATTCTATTTATACATTAAATCCATTCAATATTAAAATTTATCCATATGAACTATTGCGATGAAAATTTTGTTTTTAATTAAAATATAGCGTGTTTTTACTATACATTAAAATATGTAAGTTATCAGAATAATATGAAAAATTTATCCAAAGTAAATTTTTATATCCTGATTCCAAATAAGAATTTTATTTTTTCAAATAGAAATTATAAACCTCTCAAAAACCATATTTAAATTGGGTGCTCCATCAAAAGGCAGCAAAACTGTTTTTTTAATACTTATTTTACCCGAAAAATTTATTTTGTTCCCATACCATGTTTTAGAAAATGTGTAAAATGAATAATAATGATCAAAATTTAGTTAATAATATTCATAACGGCTATTACATAATAATATTATAACAATATATCGTTGTTTAGTGAAACCCGGAATTGCGTACTACACACGCTATCGAGGATGGTCACGATTGTGTGTAACGCAAGCCAAGACAGGGTGGTTTGTAGTGAATGATTCGTTTGGTGTTGCATATAACATAAGACATAAAAAATATATATATTTCTCATAAAACCTCGGGGTGTTACATTCTACACCCCTTTAAATAAAATCCACCCTCGAAATTCGTAACTCCGTAACAAACAGATGAGGATACCTCTCCCTCATCATATCCTCAAGTTCCCATGTAGCTTATTCTAATTGGTCGTTCCTCCATAAAACATTAACCATATGAGTGGTCTTGTTTCACAGAAAATTGTCAATATGATCTAGAATCTCTATCTTCTGTTATTCACAAGAAAGATCTTTCTCAAGCGGTACAACATCTGAGATTAGTACATGTGAAGGATCAGGTATGTACTTTCTCATGAGAGATATATGGAATACATCATGAACTTGAGAGAGATTTGGTGGCAGTGCCAATCGGTTAGCTACCCTCCCAACACGATCCAGTATCTCAAAGGGACCAATATACCTAGGCCTCAACTTTCTCTTCATTCCAAATCTCATTACTCTCTTCCAAGGAGATATTCGTAAGAACACTTTATCACCAACTTCAAACTCTAGGTCTTTTCTTCGGTTATCATCATAACTTTTTTGTCGAATCTGAGCTGCTCTTATGTGTTGTTGAATAGATTGGGACTTTTCTTCCATATCATCAACAAGATCAGGTCATAATATCTTTCTTTCCCCAAATTCATCCCTGCTAGTTGGAGTTCATCATTTCTTTCCATATAGAGCTTCATAAGGAGCCAAAAAGTATCTCGTACTAAAAACAACAAAAGATTCCTTTCATATATTTTACTAAAAATTCACCAATAGTTAAAATTAGATTTAAAAAATTAGGGGAGGATATAAATAATATTACATATTGAGGAAACATGGACGTGGATGATAAATATGACACAGTAAATTCTGAAGTATAAACAATCTCTGATAGAAATGTGATTGTGATATTTTCCATTACCTTAGGTCTGATATGCTTGGTACGTATCTGAACCTCCTTTATAATGATTTATATAATTTCATTGACTTATTAATGAATCATATTCATTGTTATGATATCATATATGGTCATATATTTATCTTCTTATTAGTAATATTTCATTGCTACTTGTTATTCGGGTGTTCATTGCTTTATGTTCATATGCAAGTCTTGTCGAGTAAATTCTTATTCCTATTTTTAGGTTATAGATATATTATTTAAATAATGGTATTAGTGTATTATAAATCATATTTATTCATTCAATTCATTTTTATAATCATTATTCAATGAAGATCATGTAGAACGAGTTGCATCACATCGTGGAGACGGTAGGCCGTACGCACGCACGAGCGATGATATCGTTTCTATAACTATTGAATGGTGTTGGAGTGTAAGATGGAATGTCTAAGAATTTGTATCATGTTATCATAATAATATATAGTTATTATTTACACCATTATACCCATCCAAGTAAGGTTGTGGTGGAAAAAAGATTACACCATGGTGTGGAGATGGTATTCCATACGTACGCACGCGAGCTTGATTTTAATTTCCGTAGGATGGATAGAAGGTGAAATAGGGTTTGTTTCATTTTTATAATAAAATATCAGTATATGAGTGATACTTATGTTATTAATTTATGATAAAAAAAATAAATAATAAGAAGTAGAAGAATAAATAAATTGTAAATAATCGGTAAAGGATATTACCTCTTCTTTGACACGCCTCTTCTTAACCTCCTCTTAGGACACTAAAGTTGGTCTTTTAGGAATACCACGACCACTATAATTTTTCTAGGGATTTGGATAAGATAAATATTCAGTGTTTGGAAGAGCATGAAGGGTCAATGTGGTGTGAGTAGGAGAGGGAGGAGGTGCCCTTTTATAAGGGAGGAGACAGGCGCCTTTGGAATTATAAGAAATATTAATTTATAATAAATTCCATCCAAACTTAAAAACCACCAAAAATGACTTAATTAAAATATTAGATGATATAGGGTTGTAATCTCCTCAACCAATAAAATTTATACATGTTGTGAATTTATTTTAAACCTTATCAAATTGATTTATCCTTATTTAATCTTTATAAATTTATTTGTGGTCATAATATTCTAAATTTAAAAATGATATAAATAATTACTTGTGTGCTATGAATTGTCCATAAATAGATACTTTATGACATTTTAGACCATATAAATTTAAATTTATAATTTTTAAATAATTTTATGATATTTTAAAAAAATTATAATTTGTTATTTTTATAAAATAACAATAGTGTCAATTTTGACACTCTTCATTTATTTGAATTTAAATAAAATCTACATATATTATATATTCGAAATAAAAGCTTTAATTGATTAAAAAAATGTCATATTTATCTTGAAAATTAGTGTAGCACATTAAATAGTTCATATAATATTTATTTTAATATTTTTAAAACCATTTATTTGATATTACAATCAATAACATAATTTCAATATCACTATTGTGTCACCTTTAATGAATATTATTTAATCCCTAAAAATTATAAATAAATTTACATGATGTAGATAATTTTATTAGATTTTTGGAGACTATTCATGTTTGACGTTTCATGAATTTTATTACTATATTAAAATTATTATACTTATATGATTTTAGAGAGTGACAAGATGTCACTTTCGTTGGTTTTAATAATAATTAAATTATGTTCATGGTCAAAAGTCCATAAAATTAATCGATTGTGACCCTTAGGTGATATGGGTCTACTTTTAGCCATCCAATAGAATTTTGGCTGGAGTTAGGATAATTTTATAATCTTATTTTACCCTTAATTACCCTATTTACCTTTAACTACAGTAAATAAAAATTATCATAGTTACTATTCATAATATCAAAAAAATTAAAGTAACCTATTAACATAATTTGTACCTAATTAATTAAAATATCAAATCAATTTTTCAAAATTCAAAACACAGATGTTTCAGTAATTAATTTAAAATTAATCATGTTGTTAAGAAAACAGGTTTTAAAAGTTAAAGCATTGCCAAAGATTGAAATGTTTTTTCCTATGAATTCAATGTAAAATTAATGGTAATGACATACATTATATAAAATGGTAAAAATATATTCTATTTATACTTTTAAACAATTAAAAATTATAATTTAACCATATAAAATATTGTGATGAAAATGTTTTTTTAAATTAAATTATAGCGTGTTTTTACTATTCATTAAAATATGAAAGTTATCAAAATAAAATGAAAAATTTATATAAAGTAATTTTTTATATCCTGATTCCAAATAAGAATTTTATTTTTTTCAAATTGATCTTATAAACCTGTAAAAAACTAGATTTAATGTGGGTGCGCCATCAAAAGGCGGAAAAACTGCATTTCTTGAAAAATACAACTTTTTCCTGAAAATTTTATTTTGTTCACATACCATGTTTTATAAAATGTGTAAGATGAATAATAATGTTCAAAATGAAGTTAATAATATTTATAAAGACTAGTCCATAATAATATTATAAAAATATATCGTTGTTTAGTGAAACTCGGTATTGCGTACTACACACGCAAGCGAGGAAGGTTGTGAATGCGTGTAACGCAGTCCAAGCCAGTTTTCTGTGTAGTGGACGATTCTCTTGGTGTTTTGTTTAACATAAGACATAAAAAAATATTTCTCATAAAATCTCAGGGTGTTACAGAAGGGCTTCTTCAATCTTGGTGTATCTGAATAAAGTAAGAGAACACACCCTATATCAACCACATTTACATCCTCGCACACACTCAAGAAAGAATTAGGTCTAGGACAATAATGAAGAAATAGGAAAGAAAACAAAATATGAAAAATGAAAATTTTGTTTTACATGGTTTGAATATCTATCATATTTCAATGGGAGAATAGTGCTACCAATTCCATTATAATTATATGTTTAAAGGGTTTATAATCATATTTTTTAATTATTAATATTATACATACTATGTCTTATAACTCAATGTACTATATATATATATATGTCTGTGAAAGTGTTCACACCAAACCTATTTTATTTTGTCATGATCAGTTATCTAGTTTCACTGAATCCCAATCTTTGTGGAAGTCCCACCATTGGGACATGGTGACCTCTAATTTTCTATAGCATCTTCATAATTTCCCTATAACTTCTAGTTAATAGATAAATGTTACCCATCCTTGATCACCATACTATTTAAAACATCAATATATTTTTACATCACTGAGTGGAAAAATACATACCATCATAAGATAGTGACTTTCGACAAACATTCCCCCTCTATTGGAGACTTTGGCTACAACCACACTAGAGAAAAGGTTGATCCATCTATATAAGCACCACTTTCAAATCATTGAAAATTTTAATTGAATGGGGCATAAAAACTCCAACAAAATCTACCACTTCTAGTCTTCTATAACGAAATTATAAAAATACACCAATATATATATATATATATATAAATATTTCAATCCTTATTATTTTTATCATAAAAATCATCTCCTTATATTCAACCAAGTCTCTATAAGGAATATAATCACCTCATAATTTATCCTACTAACACCATGTTTAATATCTATACTGGATGATACATTTTATCTAGTTTTGAAAACTCAATTACTCTTTCCTATAATTTATTTTTAATTAAATAGTATTTAAAATTTACAAGTGTAATCCACAAGTTAAACTACAGATTTAGATCCAAGTAGATTGAACTCCAATTATCACTGCCAAGAAAAAAACATCCTAAATAATTTCAATATCCTTTATATATTATATCATTTATACCAATACCTTCCACTATTTTCCATCATTAATATACTCAACTATAATTAGATACAAAGTATCAACCATTAGCAGAGAATACATCTAGGTTACTATTGTTACTCTATAAGATGACACAAACCATATTTTATTCATTTATGCATCTAATGTCCAGAAAATAGTGAATCATTGTACCCATATAATGGATCCTCTAGTCAAAGGGATTATGTTTTAGAATTTGTTTCATTTATGTACTAGGTTACCCACTTGATAGTTTATTAGTGTTCCTTCCCCAAATTTAACATGAAATTTCATACAACTCTCATTGAAACAACAATGTCTATTTTATTAAATATCAATGTGTATATCATATAAATGACTACATATTCAAATGATATGATCACCATGTAATAGTCTTCGTCATCCATTTTAGGAACCTTCATCTATGAAAATTCGATGTTTCTAACCAATGTAGTTGAGAATAACTTATATCTAGATAAATATGATATCTTGGTGATCTTTTAGATGTATTTCCTTTGATATAATTTTAAAATACCTGATATCTCATTTTTAGTAGAAATTATTCCATATAGTTTCTTGGTCCAACTGATAACAGTAATCTCCAATCTTCTATAAAATCATAATTGAACATCTAAAAATTAATTATTTCTAGATTAGTAAACATTATGTCATCTATATATAGAATATGTATAATCAAAATTACCTCATTGATGGAATTATACTATAAATAGTTTTCTATATTACTACGAGTGGAAACATTCTCAACCATGAAATAAATGAATTTATGATTCCACTAGAATGCCTCCTATATTAAAACACAGAGACTCCCCTATACATTACACACAAATTATTTATCATGATTGTCCTATAAACCCTCTATTTTCTCATGTAAATGTTTTCTTATAAGTAACCATGAATAAAAGTTTTCATTAAATTTATCTGGACTAATTATATATGATGGGTAATTAAAATTCATAGAATTGTCTAGAATTTTGTATTATAAAAAATAAATGAGAATATTTGAGGCATTTCGATACATTCCTTTTGTTGAAATACAATTATCATCAGTCATGCATTGTACCCCCTTCAACCATCATCTCCATACATAAAATGGAACCCATACTTGTTCTCATGTTCTCACTTTTCCTTATGGTAGAAAATGAATCTTCCATTATACATTGGAGTCTAAAAAAGAAACTACTTCATTTGTCACTATATCCCACAATCAAAAGTCACTTAGAGTTGTCACTTATTTTTTGATTTTATGTTCTCCATAATCTATTAAATCTAATAAGTTCATGTCATCTTCAAACCATTGAATCATTTTTTTGAACCAGGTAGATCTCTAAAAATTAATTTTGGTTCATGTCCTTCTAGTACAACAAAAACTTGTGGTCTATCTTCCAAAGGCCCAACATATAGAGCTTTACTTTGTGCAACTATTTTAATGGAAAATAATTTCTATCCAGTTATATTGTGTGAATTATGATAGTGGAGGTGGCTAAGGTAATCCTAATGAGTTGAAGAGTGTATTAAAGGATGTATCTAGGAAATTAATTTTTGATGATTCATGTTATTTGGATACTTAGGTTTCATTGTTGGGGAGGATTATATGATATGGAGGATTATGTTTCACCTTAGTCATACTAGAGAGGTGTTTTTATTTTAACTAGTAATTTGCGGGAAGATAGGTCATGATTATTTTTTTATGTATCCATTCCCCGAATATGATGGTTTTAGCAAGGAGACCCCGACTATGGAATAGTGGCACCGAGGTGATTTTATAAGTTCTCCCAATATCATCATCGTCTCACCGTGAGGTGTATTTTCACTGTATCCCCCTCTTCACCTCTCGAGGGTCTACGGTGTATTGTTTTTTGGATTTTTCATGGTCTTCGACCCCTATTTATAGAATCTTCATTGTGGATAAAGCCACAGATACTAGGTTTAGATTGACCATCATGTTAAAAGCATAGTGAAGGGTCATACACCATTGTCCCTTTAGTTTTTTAATATGTTGTGGCATATTATAGGTGGTTGTGATGGGGTCCTATGTTTTTATTGTTGGTTATAAATTCTCTGAGACCATCATACTTGGTGACTTTTCTACTGTTTCACTCATTTCTATTTTGATCCATGTTCATCCCAAGGATATATTTAATCCCTTATTTATTTCCATTAATCCTCATCCTTGTAAAATTAATATATGGTTATTTAGGGGAGTTCCTATCTTTATTTTCTCCCAGATTCATAATGTTCATTCATATAGGAAGGGATTCTGTCGGCAAACCAATTGTTTGATTAGGTATTGGGAAAGTGGATAATGTATTTGATTTGTTCAAGTCTATTATGGATGTTCTTTTTCATTTTCGTCATCATTAGTGGCAATTTCCTCAATCCAACAATGTTCATTGGGTTATAAAAAAACCATTTGGGGTATGTGATCCATCATTTCTCATCTTTTCTATCATGTGGGGTGGATTTTTATTGTTGTTTATCTAGGTTAATATATTTTTCACCACCATAATAAGGATTATGAAAATTTTAATTAAATTTTAATGTAAAGGTTAATGTTTCAAATTTCATTAAATCTTTTCATATTATTATTGTTGTTGTGATTATAGAGGCTAAATTCCCTACTAAAAATTATTTTCATTTTGTCATTTATTTGTGCACATTGGACATTTTCTATACAACCATGTTTGGTGGGTTTTTTTACATTAATTTAAATGTTTTTTACTAATAACTTATATTATTTTAATGAAATGTTTTCTCTAAGGGATGAATAGTTTTTTGAGAATGTACCTTAAATAATAACGTATAATTGATGCAATTCCATTTTAATCTAAAAAAATAGGTTTTGTGATATGAATGAGGTTGTGATGTGTGGTTTATTTTTATGGGGCTTATGTATTGTGGTCATCCATGTTGTGGGGTTATAATGTGAATTTGTGATGTGGGGTGGTTATGTGATGACTTCTCAGGCCATGTTATAGGATGTTTAGAATGGAAAAATAGTAGTTATGTGGCCATGGTAAGGAGGAAGTGTATGTTTTTGTGAATAATAGTGAGGTGGGGACGGATTTCATGATGAGGTTGATGGGATATTTTTTGTAGTTTTGTGATTTTTTAGTTTCTCAGCTAGAAATGGAATAAATTAATAATGTTTTGAAATGACATGGGATTTCATGGTTAATGGGATGGAAATGAGTAACAGATAAATCAAAATATATTCTTTTTTATCCATTGGTTATTTCGTAATGTGAAATAAAATGGGGATGGGAAATTTAGGGGTCATATGGATGTAATTGGATTTTATTATGAGAATTGTATAAAGGATTAATTCCATAAATATGAGGAAATGTGAAATATGGATAGTGGATCATTGTGTGGGGTTTTTAATTTATTCATGGTTGTAAAATTTAAAGTGTTGTGTGGTTGGGTAATGGTGTTATGAATTAGTTAAAGATTTTATGAACCCAGAGGATGAAATTCTATGCATATTTATTTATATTTACACACCATGTATGTTCATTGTGATTTTCTATACATACCCCCACCCACACCGAGAAGCATGCGTTGACACTAATATATTTTTGGGATTTTTATTTTCAATATCCTGGTGATGAAGATGGGCAGTTCATTACCATTTATTTAACACTCTATATTACAAGTGAAGATCATGGATATCAGGAATCCAAAAGTGAAATGTCGTTATGTTTGATGATGTGTTAGTATATCTTTTGGTGGGGGCCTTTCATGTTAATAGGAGGGAACACCGTTTTTGTCCTTAATTTTAAGAATTACATACTACTTTGGTTACATTTGTAGATGATTTATTATGTGATGTACTAAGTTCCTTTAGAGGAGATGTAATGTTATAGCATAGAAATCATCAGGCGAGATTTGATGTGATCGACCTGGTTTCTTTGGATGAGATGAGATGTGGTGGCTAGTTCCACATGGGGTTCTTGGCATGATATGATGTCCATAATATATGGGACCACCAAAAAATATGACATTGGGATTTAAGAGAAGAAAATTAGTGAGTATAAGTGGTTTAGGGTTCCCTTTATCGACATTCTTCTTGTTATGCTACTATACTTGGATGTGTAGTCTGGTGAACATTCCAAGGTGATGATGGTTTTGGTTAGTTGACCATTACAGGTGTTTTTTGTTTTTTTATCACTAGTTCATTATTATTATCTTTCAAAATTTCCATGATATAATTTTCTTAACCTACTAAGAGTACTATTCTTCTCAAACTATATATATAAAAACTAATTGTAGGTATCCAAAAAGATTTTGTGGAACTTGTTTTACATTTCATGATCTGGATTTGGTGATATTTTTTCTGTTAGAATAAATTTTATTCAGGTATTAATTTTGAAACATTTATTTTTGTCATTTTTACTTGAAAATGAATTGTGGAATGGTTTCGGTTTCCCTTATCATATGTTATTTCATGTATTTGGTTGTTTATTTATATCATGTATCCATATCCAATATTAGAGAGGTAATTCCAAATATTTGTGATATTTTTATAAACTTGGTTCTAGTCACCAACACGGAGCCTAAAATATGTGGGACTCATAAAGATTCATTTTAAGGGAGGGCATCGTGATAGAGTGGTCCCAATGGGTATGGTTAATGGAGAGTAATCAGTTTGGAGTTTGGCATAGTCAGGATTGTATGCATTGGTTAGGCGATTGTGTTAGTGGATAAGGGTTCCTGACATATTCTTCGGATATCCTTCTAGGACACGGGATTTTATCCCCCAACCGAACCTCCAATGATCAAACATAAGGTACTTGATCATATAGAATTTCCATGTGATGTGGTTCTACATGAAAGTTAGAGACCTGGGAGAGGTACATGCATTATGATTGACCAAATTTTTTTATTTGAATTTAGGTGGTTTGGGTGTTATTCAAATTAATCAAATCAACCTTAATTAAAAACCATAATAATGGGATTATGAAATCATATATTAGTTTTCATGATGGATCCATGATTTCATTTATATTTTGATCAATTATTAGAGTTTAAAAAAGAATATCTGGTTGATTTTTAGAGGGTTAACTCATTGTAAAGGATGACCAGTTTTATCAAATGTTTAATTATTTTTAGAAGCCTGATTTTGATATGTACAACTATATTTTTTCCAATTTAGATATAGATATCTAGTTGTACGGTACCTATATCACCATAAATTTTTTTGGGCCCTAGTGGAGTGTTGGATCTCATTGGAAGACACTCAAATGAAGAGTGTTTCATGTTAGTGGGGGATAATATATTTTGAAGAGTTTAAATAGGATGATATTTAGGGGGATATCATTTATAATGATTTATTAGTAGAGTTTCATTTAATGAATACAACTGGATTGAAGAGGTTGGAGATGGTATCACTTTAGTTGGGGAGAATTAATGTGTGGGATCTTATGATCATGTTCAGGGAACTATTGTTTATTTCCCAGAACTTTTTAAAAAATGTTGATTCCTATGTATGGTATCATAAGGTGGAACTCCACCATTATATCTAGTTAAAATTACTCCCTTTACATTGCACACATATCTGGAGTTAAGGAAGAAGGTTAGGATGAATGAGTTTATTCACTCATGTGTAGGTTTAGCATTAGAGGGGAAACAAAAAGGTTCCTCTATGAGTATAGTTGTAAATTTATGGTCTTAGGAGCCAATGACTTTGATGATTCAACTAGTGGAGAGTCGAACTCATCACCATCATTTTCATTCATCTTAGATAAGTGGTTTCCATTCTCTTCTTAGTATATTTGGGATTTATTTTTAATCTATGGTGTCTATGTTCATCATCAAAATTAGTTCGCAGGGGTTCTTTGACCACATTTTTGTAGATGTTGATAGGTTGAGTAATATCCTTAGCAGTAATATCTAGTGAGATCATTTTTTCAATAAAGAAAATAGATTTATGATCCCCTATGTGGATATGGATCAGGAACAGGTCGACCTCATAATGTCCCTTGAGTTCAGGTACATCGACTTGGTGAGGTTGTAGAGATGTCTATCAGTAGATAGGTAGAGAATTTGGGCAAGGTCAGTTGCATATAGTAGTGGAGGAAGTGTAATAGGGGATAAATATCATTCAAGATATGTAAACTTTTTCTCATACCCTTGTTTTTTCTTTATTTCATTGAGGAGATTCACAAAAACATGATACAATGACTTTATTCCATACTCTAGGACTAGCTATAGAGAGGATTCTTAGTAACGTAGTGTTTTTTACACCACTTTGAGGCCATAAATTATTGTTTTATTTGTGCTAGGGGTGTAGACTAGTGATGGGGCCATATCAATATTGTGGGAAACTTTCCATACTATTTATGCATCTATTTAATGAAATTCTCAACATCAACTATTCTTATTCTCTATGTGTTGGTGTTGACTACTTATGGAGGAGATATGTGTTCTTTGATGTGTATATTCAATGAGTGGTTTATTTGGTGAATGGAGTTTTTAGGTGGTATGTATATATACGGAGACCCTTTATGATTTTATTGGTGTTTTTTATTTGGAATTATTATAATCGAGGAAAATAGAGATTCCTATAGTATTCTGGGAATTTTTTGGATGTTTTCCTAGATGAGTTTATAACAATACTCACTCAACCTAATGATGAGAAAAAGAGAGAATTGATTTCTGGTGATTATACAATCTTGATGGATCCTTTAATATAGAACATTTCTAGTTGAGTGAGATGAGGATTTAGATAAATTATCTAATGAAAATGGGTTTCATCTGGCCGAGTGGGTAATAGTGGGGTGCTTTAGTGTTATTCATTGAGAGGGTATAAGGTTGTTTGAATTTGTGTATAGAAAATGGATGGTTGAATCAGACCATGATCTTGAATCTTTACCATATTATGATTATTGAGGATCATTTTTATCATTATATTGGGGAATGTTGGTTTTCTGTTATCGATTTGTGGTCTGGGTATCACCATTTTGGGGTGGACGAGGGACATATCTAGAACATTTCCTCTAGATGGAGATATGGGATCATAGTGTTCATGGTCATTCCATTATATGTGATTAATTCACTATATGTATTCATATGGATCAATATCATCTTATTCTATGAGTTCTTAGATCAGTTCATAGTAATTTTCAGGGACAAAAAAATGATCTACTCGAAGTCAATGATTGAGCATGTCAATCAAATCAAATTCATCTTGTGGCTTCCTCAATGAAAAAAACTATACTAAATGTTCCATAAGTGTAATTTTATTTACATAATAGGTTCATTTCCATGGGAATTATTTTCAAAGTAATGATTATTAATATACACATTAATATTTTTTGGTAGTCGTTCGTTGTTTACTATAGAATAATGTGGAGGAGGTTCATAGATTCATTTGTCTTTATAGATATTACTAGAGGTGTGTGGATGATTTCTCATAGACTGTACCTATTTTGAGAGATGTGACTATGAAATACCATGATTTTATCTTAACATATTATAATCATGATGGGTTTTACTACCTTAAGGGGAAAATGATCGGTGATCTAGTTCTCTAGTTTCAAGAGGAAGGGGTGATGCTTCCTATATGGGGTTGGGATGCGTCTCAATGTGGTAGATAATGATGATAAATTATAGTTCTATGTTGTTATGTCTCTATGATAGTAAAAATGCATCCATTGATCTATAGTTTGCGGTAGTTGGGTTTGTGAAGATGTCACTGAGGTATTACTTGATTGGGGAGTGTTTATATTCATCACATATCACAATATTTTAAAGTATATCATTTATTAGTGTGATATAAATATTTTATAGCGGTGGTAGATGGAGCTTCATTAGGATTATATTTTTAGGATATCCTATATCTTTTTAAAGGGGAATTTGTTATATGAAACATTGATTATGATGTCGTGGATCAATGTCATTCATAATTACCGAGATTATCAGAGGGTGATGGAGGAGTTGGAATCCTGGTTATTATATTTAGAGGTTGTTGATGGATGAGGATTAATATTTATGATTTTTGTGAAATATTATCTAATGGAACAAGTGCAGGAGTTTCAGTGGGTAGAATTAAAGTATGAGATGATACAAGATTTCGTTGTATATGGTCATGCTTTAAGAGATGGTCAAATGATGGTTAAAACTCGATATAATTTCTGGGGAGGCTGTTTGTTCTAGTGGTGATGCATGAGGGATTCCTTCATGAGTTTCAATTAAAACTTTTGGAGGTATACCCTTTAGTTTCTATAAGGTACCATGGATTGATGATAAAATTTTGGTGTCTCAAGATGAGATGGGTGGTTGCAGAGTTTGTGATTAAATGTCTATTTTTCCTTCATGTAATGGCTAGGAATCAACTTCCTAGTAGTTTATTACAACCATTAGATGTTCTTGAGTAAAAATTGGAGGAAATCTCAATTGAATTTTGTATAGGGTTTCCCCAGGCATAGGGGGTTGGAATTCTAACAAGTTAATCATGGTTCAACTGATGAAATCAGATAACATACTAATGATAATAGAGTCTATCATCATGGATGTTTTTGGAATGAGGAATATGGATAAGATGAGTAGTTTTTTGGAGTCATGAGGTAAAATATCTCAGATCAAGATGCTCATTTTTACCCATGACTCTATATGGGATTTCATTATTCCTTTGGAACTCAAATTGTTCCTTATCACTGCTTTCCACCCACATATGGATGGGGTGAAATAGCATATTATCCCATTGATATGGTATATGTAAAAGGTTTTCACCACAGACATCATTGGTTCAGGATGATGCAACATTCAATTGGATGATATTTTTTATAATGATAGTCATCACTCATCCATCAGTATGGAACCATTAGAGTATTTTTATGGGAATCTGGGTATTTATCTATTATGATGGGTTGAGGCTAGATTGTTGTTTTTTTCTCATATTCGATGGGTTGTAGAGAATGATATAGAATGTTTAGGTTGTTTATAATAGTATTAAATAAGTACATGAATAGAAAAAGTTATATTACGGTCATAGGGGGATTCGTTTAGAGTTCTAGGTCGGAGACCATGTGTTCTTGAAGTTTTCCCCTGAACATGGTTAGTAGAGGATTGGAAGAAGGATTAATCTCTCACCCCATTTTTTTGTTCTTTTGAGTTTTTTGGGGTATTGATGAGATGGATTATCATTTGGAACTTCAACCAGGACTATACTAGATTCATAATTTCTATCATGTCTTTCCACTCTGTATGTATCTTTACAGTGAATCATATGTAATTCATTAAAGGAAATTAGATAGAAAGGATTATGTGACATTTTTTGAGTGTCCAATGGAGATATAGAATCATCATGATAATTATCTATAAGAATAGACCATTCCTTTGTTTGGTTTGTTCTATAGGTAGGGTGGTCCAGAGGAGTGTACATTGGAATATAAAATGCATATGCATCCCCAGTACCCAGATTCATTTTTAGTTTTTTCTTTCACTATTTTACATAGATGATGAGAAGTTTAGGTTTTGAAATTTTTTGATATGCTCTTTTTCTTATTGATGGGGTGTGTGTTTTAATGATTCATGAACACAAGTAAGTGAATCCCTGATTCCTAATCAAGAATTAATTTTCTTTGACATGATTAAATCCATTTGGTCAAGTCAATACCACCCCAATAAGATAATATTTTGACATAGAAGATATAATTCATAAAATTATGTGTGAAGGCCTTTATTTTGTGGTAGAGTGGTGTTGTTCCTTGTTGTCTAGATCATAATGTTGTGTGGTGTTGTTTTTATGTAAAATATATAGTGGGTGATTTCACATTGTTAGTGGGATTTCATAGTTGTTGGGTTCTATTATAATAAGATCCCTTGAGTTCTCTCGAGAGACGATTGAATGGACCTTTTCCCCTATTTCAATCATTATTGGTACCGATTTTCTAGGTTGAGAATAGTTTGATATGTTTCTAATGTAATGGCTCAGACATTTGGACCCATTACATTGTGGAAATTATTCTGGTGGATTTGTATGGGGATTCACATGGAATTTAAGAATAGAGGATATGATGCAACTGAAAAATACAACCAAGATGATTCCTACAACATGGATCCTTAGTTTTCACCATAGAGCTCGCCGCTACTATAAGGAATAACTGGCTGAAACATAGAGAGACTGAGAAGTTTTTTTCTACTATTTTTAATTTGTGATTAGTTATACTATAGATCCTAGTCTATGGTGTGAACCATCTCAGTTGATGGTGGCTAAAATGTGGAGACACCAACTGTGGTATGGTGTCGTGCAGTGGATATTTCAATGGATCAACCAATATGAAATTGATTCACCATTGAGAGTGGTTTAGCCATATCCCACTCTTCAATTTTCGAGGGTCTATGATATAGTGGATTTGACTTTTTTGTTGTCTAATAAACCCTTTTATTGGATCCACATCATGTATATAGCAATGGATCTTGTTTCCAATTTTATTATATGGTCTGATAATAGTGAGGGGTCAAACACCGTAGTCCCTTTTTTTAAATAGGGTGTGGTGTGTTCTGGGTTGTTGGGTCATGGTTTTGTATTTTTTGTCCATATAAATTTCCATATCCCCTTGGACCCGATCAATTTTACATTTTTTCTATTGTTTATTGGATGAACTCATTTCAGAAAAATGATTTATTTTATGCCCATTCAATGTATTTTCACTTTGACCTAATAATATTGATATGTGGTTGTTTAGGTGAGTTCTCATTCATTTTCTCCCAGTTTCATTGTGTTTCTTAAACTAAGAATATATTATATTGAGAAACTCATGTTTTATTAGATTTTAATGATTTGGATGATCTTTTAAAGGTTTTAATGGTGTTATGTGTAACACCCCAAGATTCGATGGTATGCTTCTCTTTAAATAATACAGTAGCGTGTGATGTACGTAACTTCGAGTTCTAACACACTCCACAAACAATCAAACTAGCCGTTATGAATAGTAATACCCACTTTATGAAATTTTATATATTTTATCTTTCAAAATGTGCTTCATATTTGGATTCTAAATATCGAAATTAAATTAGGGTTAATTTTTGATACTTTTCGGATAACTTTCATATTTTGATGAATAGTGAAAATTACTAAATTTAATTAAAAACAACTTTTTAATCGAAATAATTAATAGTGATAAATTATGAATTTGAATGATTTTAGAGTATAATTAGATTATATATTTCCAATTTAATCAAATTTTGGTCACTGGACATAATTTAACATTTAAACTGGATATAAACAAGTACCAATATTTTGATAGTTATTATTTCTTAAAAACACGCTGTTAGTTTTGACAACATGGATTAATTTTAAATTAATTTCTACCACTTCTGTGTTTTGAATTTATAAAAATGGATTCCATATTTATAATTAGCATTTAAATTTTTTTTAAATAGGTAACTTTTATTTTTATACATTTTGAATAATTACTTCGGTAAATATTTTATATACCATGGTTAAAGGGTAAATCCGATAAATAAGGGTAAAACAATAATACTAAAATAATAATAAATTACCCTAAAATGTGTCCTAATCCTATTGGTTGATACCAATCAGACCATGGTCATATTTGGGTTGATTTAGGGACCTCATGTATCCACTTGTAAGTGATAATGACACTTTATATTAATTATGTCAAAGTAAATACAAAAATGACATAAGCATATATCTTTTTGAAAAACAATTTTTACAGGGGGGTTATATATTTAATATTTTAGACTATAAATATTAATTAGAAAGATAAAAATATTTTCTACATAATTGTTTTCTATTTATAATTTTTAGACAATGAATAATTAAATTTATTTATGACACAATAATGATGCAGTATTTTCATTATTTTTGAAAGATTCAAATAATTGGTATTATAAAAGATAAAATAAATATAATATGAGAGTTTTGATGACATAAAATAATTTAATTGGTTAATATTACATGTTAGGATTTATTTAATGAATTTTTATCTAATTAATAATGTTTTTATGACTTTAACAAAAATCAATTATTAAATATTGTAAAAATTGAGATTTATGAGTTTTTTAAGAAAATATTACATTATTAATTCATATTCTATTCCTATAAATCTAAGGGTCGGCCAAAGAACTTATATAATGATAGTTTTATTATTATTGGACAACTTAGGGTGTTTATTGGAAGTTTATAGTATGTCTATTGACTATATAATATAAAAATACAAAGAGACATGGTAAATGTCAAACTATTTAACTAAGTGTTAAATCAAAAAGATAAAGTTAATATAGTGACAAAAACCTATCTAAAACCTATTGGTTGAGTGGTTTTAAACCTATCCCCACCTTAACCTCTAAATAATCTACTTTGGAGACATTAGAAACCTAATATTAATTTATTATAATATAATATTTCTAGCTTTTCCTAAGGTGCCCCTCACCCCTCTTATTAAAGGTCACTTCCCCATCCCTCCAATTCACACCTTAAAAGCCTTTTGGATCAGCTCAAACCTTCCCAAATATTCTCTAAACTTCCATAAATTAATCCTAGAGTCATTATTTTGATCATGAATCCAACCTAAGGAGCCTTTTTGATCAAATAAAAAGGAAGAACTCGAAGAAGAGGTAATGTTTTCACCACCCTCTTTCAAGTTCCTTTCTTCTTAAACTTCTTATTTCTTTGTTATTTTCATTCTAAAGTAATAACTCCAGTATCTTCTATATATTGTGATATTATTATAAATATGGTACAAACATATTCAGTATTATACTCATCTATTGAATGAAATGTCACCAATCGTGCGTACGTACGGTTTACCGTCTCCACATCGTGGCGTAATTGTTATTCAAAACATTATTATTTGGATGGGTATGATAATTATGTGTAATTTAAGTAAATAATAAATATAACATTATAATTATTCTGTATATATAATATGACTTCCAATTATATATTATTTTAATATCAAAATAATGATTATGTCACTCGTGCGTACGTACGGACTACCGTCTCCACGAACGCGATGAGATTAATTCCCCATCATATACATTGAAGTATAATTCTAATTTGATGATTAAAAATAATTTTTATGGACTTGATATCATTCTGTATATTAATAATATACAACCTATCACTAACAAACACGGCTTACGTAACAAAACATATAAAAAAATGAGTAACCTAACACCCGAAACGATGATAATACTAAGATATTATTAACAAAGCAATGTTAAAAGATCATATATGATATCATATTAATGTATATGAATCTTGTATACTTTAATAACAATTATTTCACAATTATACAGGAGGTTAACCTACCTTAAACCAAGGAAAATTACAAGGTAAGGGTTTATTTCACAATCTTTTCATTACCCGAGGTTGTTTATATGTAATTATCTACTAGGACCTGTTTATCATCCACCTACATGTTTCTTAAAAATGTATTTCAAATAATTCATAATATTTTATAGACTATGGTTTAAAGTAATTTATACCCTTTTTGACTATTTATAAGATGTTTATAAAGGAATCTTTCTATCATTTTCCAAACAAGGTCCTTTTTAACCTTTTCGACAAAATTAAGGTAAGAATGTCTTTTTTAAATTATACGGTGTGTGTGACTATTTTCTGCCATTATAAAATCGTCAAAGCTTCCATTACAAGTTTATAAGAATATTTTCAAAGTAAATGTTTTATTTTATAATTATCTGACATGTAAATGATTTCAAAAAAGGAGATATTTAACTCAAATAGTTTGGATTTCATCTATGTCAACATTGTTTGATGGATTTTAAGCTTATTCGAAGTTGATTTATTATGATAAAAAACATCCACATTGTATTTAAGGTTTTGTGATATGTTTTACTATGGATGTGTTATTTTTATACCATTCATGGTTTATAGATAAAGTATTGACATTTCGTATGCTAGTTTTAATACGAATTTTTATGTTATGTTTAAACCAGTTCATATGAGGAATGAATTGGACATAGTAAGTGACAGGTTGAGCCCGCTATAGATCTCCGATGCATCGGTAGGTCTCATGAGAAAAACTAGTGTCTTTGCACAAGGCCTTAACAAAATCTTATTTGTAGTCTTCACACAAGGCCTTGAATATGTGGTTATGATTGTATGCCATTATGCATTCCATCATTATGAAAGTGGTTATTGATATTGCATGTGATTATTTGACTAGTAGAATATCCATGTGAATAAGTAAATGGAATTATATCATTTCATTTCTTCCATATTATGCTGAATTTCATGTTTAAAAGGCTTTTTTAGTTATACATTTCAGTAAATGATTATCCGTATTTATGAATGTTTCTACTATATTGTTATTCTTACAGGGCATCTGAGATCACCACTTTCTATGTTTATTTTTTTCCAGGATGTAAAGAGGTATTTTATGAATGACCTACAGGAATAGTATAAGGGGATATGAGTGTGGTCTATGGAGACAAGATGTTGTTGTAGTTTTAACTTTATGATGTAATGTAAACTTTTTGAATGTATCTAGTGATTCCAAGGCTACTAAACTAATCGGTCTTTCAAGACTTGATCTTTTGTGATCATGAAAATGTTATGTAATAATGCACCGACTCTGGGTAACTGGGGTCAGGGCATTACAGTTGGTATCAGAGGATGTTTTTGACAACCCATGGAAACTAGATTTAGATAAACTCTGATTAGAGAACATAGCCATAAGAGAGACTTTGAGGATTAATATAGAAGAACTTCCTAGAATTTTGGTATTATAGTGATTTTTTCAGTTTTCTGAGAAATAAATCCATATCTGGATACAATCAGGTAGATGCGGATCTGGAACAGATGTACCTAGGGGTAAAACCCAAAAACACCACTTTGATCTAGACTCGAACGGGAACTGGTGCACGACAACAGGCATTGTTGCACTCTTGGTTACGACGCTCCCGAGGGATATGCTTAGGAAAATCATCATTTTCGTTACAAACCCTTATGAAGGGTTTATGAGTATATACTTACTCAAAGAAAACATTTTTATGATTATGGATTATATCCATAAACTGTTGAATTCATGTTATGTGTTTTACAAGTTTGGATTTATGTATTTCAATTTATAAACAAATCTAGTGTATGCCATTGTTTAGAAATGTAGCCTAGTTGATGAAATGGAAACTGTATAAATGCACGCACTCCATGTAGGGATTTCCCTCCTGCTTGATATAATTATAGAGGACCTGGTGATGCAACTGGTTCTAATTAGCTAATCACCATACTGGGAAAACTCACTCAGGTTATGAATAATAACCTTACCCGTTGGGAGCACCGTGATCCGTAGCGTGGAGGATCAATATTAGATAGCTTCATGAGGAAACAACCACCAACAATAAATGGGAGTAAAAATACCTTAGTAAATGATCAATGTATAAATTCCTTAGAGAAAATATACCAAGCCTTGGGGAGTAGTGAAAAGAAAAAAGTTATCATGGCACTTTACCGCCTCACTGGAGATGCTGATCAACGGTTGTCATTGATTCAAAACACGAAGGAAGATGATGAGGTGACAGATATGGAATTGAAGGAGTTCAAAGAGGTTTTTGTAGAAAAATATTTTCCTCATGACCATCCAGTAGACATGGAATGGGAATTTCTAAGTCTGAGACAAATGGAGGATGAGAATGTCACAAAGTATGAGGGTAACTTTATAAGGTTAGCAAGGTATGCTACATATTATATATGTAACCCAAGAAGTAAGATTAATCGTTTATTTTATGGTTTGAAACCATTTCTTCATCAAACATTAGTGTCACAATCCTTCTAGTCGTACAAAGATATTGTCTCATGTGATATCAAGATAGAAAAATAATTCTAAAAGTCTTACGACTTTAAAGAAAAGCAAGAAAAGAAGAGATCTGTGGTCACTATAGAAATGGAAATAAATAGAATAAGGGAAATTTTGAATATCCATCCTACAGTAAATGTTGGAAGAAACAACCCAGTACCGACTTAAAAGAAATGGGAGTCTATCACAAGTGTGGTGAAAAATGCCACCATGCTCGTGATTGAAGGGGAAGAAAGAAGCTACCAATATTCAATTCTACAATTGCAGGGAGATGGGACATTATGGAAATGAATTTCCTAAGCGTCACGGGAACTTACCTTAGAAAAGGCCAATGGGTCAAGGCCAATATTATGATATCACTACTGCTGAGGTAGAAGCTCCGAAAGACGTGGTGACAGGTAATTTAATGGTTTCCTCATGTCCAGAAAATGCATTATTTGATTCTGGATCATCACTTTATTTCATAACTTCCCAGTTTTCTAAGAAATGTAGATATTTCCAGTTTGATCTAAAAAGGGATTTGTCTGTTAAAACTCCTAAAGGAAGTATCATTGAAACAGTGTTTTGTGAATCAGTCCCCATTAGAGCACATAATTTTTATTTATCTGTTTATCTCATTGTCATACCTATTATTGAATTTGATATAATCCTCAGTATGGATTGGTCTTCAGACCATGATGCGAAGATTTATTGTAAGTAGAAGTAGGTTACAATTTTTGATGATGATGATAAGGAACACCTTATCTTTAGAGAAGAATCATCACCACCTAATTCTTATCTAGATCCACCCCTAGTAGCTCAACTAAATTCAATTATTGGAGAGGAAGAGAATGAAATAACTGTGGTTGAGGAAATGAATGTTCAAATATATAATGTACCTATTGTGAAAGAATATGTAGATGTGTTTCTAGAGAATTTACCTAGACATCCTCCAAAATGAGAAATTGAGTTTTCCATTGATTTAATTTCGTGTTCGAGTCACATATCGAAGACACCTTAGAGAATGTCCACTATGGAATTAGTTGAACTAAAGAAACAACTAAAGGAATTGAGTAATAAGGGATTTATTCGGCCTAGTGTTTCTCAATGGGGATCCCCTTCCCTTTTTGTTAAGAAGAATGATAGATATATGAGGTAATGTATCAACTACAGGGAAATCAATGTTATAACAATAAAAACAAGTATCCCCTACCTCGCATTTATGATTTATTTGACCAACTGCATGGAGCTCAATAATTTTTAATGATTGAAATTCGATCTGGATACCATCAGTTGTGTGTGAATAAGGAAGACATTCTGAAGACATCATTTCGAACCAGGTACGGGCATTACGAGTTTACTGGAATGCCTTTTGGGATGACTAATGCACCCTCTGTTTTAATGGATCTAATGAACAGAGTTTTCAAGAAATATCTTGATGATATTATAGTGGAATTTAGTGATGATATCATGGTATATTCCAAATGCTATGAAGATCATGAAAAATCACTTGCACATTATCCTGAAGTCTTTTAGAAGACATTAATTATATGGGAAGTTTAGAAAATCTGAATTCTGGCTTCAGAAGATCTCTTTTCTTGGCCATATTTTATCAGAGGATAGAATCTCTGTTGATCCTTCTACGACCAAGGAAATCCATTAATGGCCAACAATGATGAGTATAACTGAGGTACGCAGTTTTATTCGAGCAGCAGTTTATTATCAGCGTTTCATCCAAAATTTTTCCCAGTTGGATAACACATTAACGAAGCTCACACGTAAAGGGGTTAATTATTTTGGAAAAAAGAGTGTGAATAATGTTTTGAAAAACATAAAAAAAAATATTATACAATTCTCCAATATTGACTCTACCATCTGGGAATGATGGGTTCATTATTTATACTGATGCATCAAAGAAAGGACTTTGTTGTGGCCTTATGCAGAATGATAGAGTTTTTTCCAATGCATCACGACAGCTGAAAATTCATGAGAAAAACTATCGTACTAATGAACCTGAGTTAGTAGCTATAATATTTTCTTTGAAGATTTGGACACTACCTCTATAGTGAAAAATGTGAGATATATACTGATCACAAGAGTGTGAAGTATATTTTCTCACAGAAAGAACTCAATATGAGGAAAAGGTGATGTCTTGTACTATAAGGCCCCAGTTTTAAACACTACTTAATCTTGAGTAACTTCAAGAATACAGGTTGAGGATATTTTAAGGTTTAGAGTTTTAGAGAATTAGATCATAAAACATGCATTACATTCCACATTTAAACAAAGTGGTTACATAAAAGACAGTAATCATTTTTCCCATCAACGAAATATTATTTAAAATAAAACATGGATTCATTAATGACACTATCATCACATCATGTACCTTTCCCTTGACCTATGAGAAACATTTATAAAATTTGGGATGAGCATAAAAATCTCAGTAAGGGATATAAAAGTACGAAATGAAAACATTAGTCTATGAATGGAATCATACTTTACTCATAAAACATAATTACATACCTCATCAAATCATGAATAAATCATATAAATCATAAGATATAAAGGTAACTTGAGGCATTCATAACATTCTTACGTATGGAGTAACACTCATGGTTACGTTTGGAATACCTATCAAAGTTTATTCCCTAAATCTCTTCGGAGAAACCATAACGTTTAACTCCTTCACATTACCCAATGCATTAGAGAGCTATATTAGGCTCACCGGTCCTTAGTTTATCACGGAACCACCCATCTTTATAACAATGCCCAAAAACCATAATATAATTGTATCACATAAAACATGCATAAAAGAAACATAACATTTCAACTTTTCAATCACAAGATATCAATACAACACATTAATATAAAAACATTATGAAAACCATTTTCAATACCAAAATAAATGAAAAGTAAAACATGGTATTTATTTTTCATTCAAAAAAATTTATGGCTTGTAGAGGAAGCCAAAACTCAAATAATGGTCATGGCGGCGAAGAAGTCGTTGTCGCCGCATACGTATGACAAAAATACATTCCCTTTTATCATTTAGTAAATGCTTCGAATAAAATGATTCCTTTTGAATAAATGTAAAAGTCAAAGAGGTTTATACACTGTATAAAATAATGTTGTGTATAAAACAAAATATGCCCCAATGAAAGGAGAGTGAGACGATATCCCTTACCTTATGTCTGACGTGACTCGATTGCTCTTTAATCTCCTAAATAATAAACTAAAGTTAATTTCTACTTTATTAAGAACCTTTTTCAAGTTTATTATTCCTTTTATATAACTTATTTCCATGTTATAAACATTATGTAATCATTTAATTTAATAAAGTTCGTTTTGTCGATATTTGTTACATAAGTCAAAAATGGACTTCTTACAATTACATGTTGTTTATGTGGTCAAAGGTTCATTATATCCAGAATGATATTAATGATTTGGATATCATATATTTCGTATATATCCAGCACATACATGAATTTATAATAGTACATAACATTTTGAGGTAAGAAATGAAATGCACCGTTCATGGAGACGGTAAGCCGTAAGTACGCATGACCGATAATTTCATTTATATTTCATATTTAATGGAGTGAAATCATAATGATATAAGGTTATATAAAAATTAAAGTATAACATCATATATAATAACATTAACTCAATCCTTTATATGTCCCACATATGGCCTTAACGAATCAAATCATTTTGAGGGGGCGGTAGTCTGCACTTCCTAAAATGAAATTATCAAGTTTAGCCACAATGGAAACCATAAAGTTATGTCACAAATAAAAAATATAAAAGTATAAGGAAAACATAAACATAATATATATCATATATAAATATAGTGACATCTTAATGTTCACTATGAAAGGTGTTAAAATAATATTGAACAATCATCGATTCGTGAGGCAGAAATTCTCCATCCACAGAAACATTATGTTCTTTAACCATTTGACGAATGTGTGTGTAAGTGTAGCTAGAATCCTTCACATAACAACATCCTAGTATATTTAAGATACTGGTGTTGTTACAAAAGAAAGTAATAGAAATAGTTTAGGGGGTTGGAGAAGCAAAATAAAACATAAGAACACAAGAGAAGACACTACCTTTAAATCGCGTAACTCTTTTTGATTTGTGCTCAAAGGCATCCTTGGAAAGACTTCTGCCCAAATTGAGGCTTCTAGGAGTAAGATATGGATGTGGAGAGACAAAATGGTCAGGGTTTGGCCGAGCCAAAGGCTTGAGAGGTGTGGGTAAGGTGGTAGAGGTGTGGGCCTTTTATAAGAGGAGATGAGGGGCACACTTGGAATGTTATAAAATGTTACCTTATTATAAAATGATTTTCGGATTTTAAATGTCCCTATATTATATATTTCGTGGATAAGGTGATAAGAGTTATAAATCCACCCATCCAATATGTTTTTGACAAGTGTAGGTCTTATATTTTACAATATCTTTTTTTATTTAAATCGTTAAATAATGAGGTAATTGTTGCATCATCATGATGTCATAAATAATTTAATTTATTTAATGTCTAAAATTTATAAAAAAATATATCATGATGTAGGAATTATTTTTATATTTCTAATGGATATTTATAGTAAAAAATATGACTTTTATAACCCCATGTAAAAAATGTTTTAGTAAAACAACACATGTTTGTGACATTTTCATTTTAACATTAAATAAAAAGTTATTAATGACATTTTCCTACCAAAGTGGCTCCATGGGGTCCCCAGGTTCACCCATGGATTTTCTTGGTCGGCCATGACACATCCAATAAGGGGTGGACATGTTTCAAGGTCATTTCATATTATTAAAACATTATTTTTACCTTAAATAACACTAATTACCCCTAATCGCGATAAAAAACTTAAAAGTTACTATTCACCAAAAAATTATTTTAATCCCATTGAATCATATTTTAAATATTAATGACAACCATGTATGTCTGATTTTTGAAATTCAAATCATAGAGGTGGTAAAATTTCATTTAAACGAAAAATCTGTTTTTTAAGTACCACTTAGTGGTTGCACTATTCATTAAAAATTGATGTTTTTCAGAAAAAAAACCAAAACATTACCCTAAGCTATATTTGATATTCCAAATTCAAAAAATGATGTCTATTAAACAAAATTCAAATCATATAAGTTACATTAATTAATTTAATAATTAATTCTTGCTGTCAGAAAAAATAGTGTGTTTTTATGAAATAATATATATCAAAAGATTGACACTAGTTTATGTCCAATTTCAAAGTGAAATTAATTCCAACGACCACTATTGGATAAAATGGTAAAAATATATTCTATTTTCACTTTAAAACCAATTAAAAAGATAATCTATTCATATAAAAAATTATATTAAAAATAGGTTTTGAATAAAAATACATCATTTTTCACTATTCATTAAAAAAATGAACTTTATCGGAAAAATACCAAAAATTTAGACAATGTAAATTTGGATGTCCCAATTCTCAAAAAAAATATTATTTGGTCCAATAGAATGTATAAGAGTGACAAAAAATATATTTAATGAGGGTTCTCTATCAAAGGGCGATAGTTCGACCTTTTAGTGAATATTAGTGTATCTATGCCTAAAATTGAATTCTTTTCGTATTTTAAGACTTTATCATTTATTGCATAAATGTAAAAACATTTAACAAACATATATAATCATATTTTAGTTATTTATATTCATTCCCACCAATACAACGGCTACGTGTTAACTACCATTTAAAATAATATTATTTTATTACTAGGGTGCAACGTAATATTTCAAAGAAACTCTTTGTTGCGTATCGGGTACGCTATCGAACATAGAATCCCCTTTAAAGTAAAATTAATATTTAATTCGTAAATATTAATAAATATGAAAATGTTTTATTCATAATTTACCTAGGATGTTACATCCTTCGCCCCCTTTGGGAATTGCGTCCTCCCAATTTTATTCACTTATCAAAATAAGTGGGGGTATTTATCCCTCATAGCATTTTCAGATTCCCATATTGCCTCTTCAGCCATATGGTTTTTCAACAAAACCTTTACCTGGTGAATTACCTTATTTTGCAACACTTGCTCTCTTCGGTCAAGAATCTGGACTGCTTGTTCTTCATAAAAGAGATTCCCTTCCAATTGAACTACCTTTGGTCTCAAAAAATGAGATGGATCTGGCATATACATTCTCAACATCAAAATATGAAAAACATTGTGTACCTGAGATAAACTCGGTGGTAAAGCCACTTGGAATGTAACTGATTCAACTTTCTCCTGTATTTCATGTGGTCCAATGAACCTTGGACTCAGCTTTCCTTTCTTACCGAATCACATCAATCTATTCCATGGTGAATCTTTGAGAAAAACATGATCACCTACCCCGAAAGATAGATCCTTCCTCTGGTTATGCGCATAACTCTTTTGCATGCTTTATACCGTTCTCATGTGTTTCTGAATCAACTGAACTTTTCTTTCCATCTCTTCTACCAATTCTGGTCCCATCATCTTCCTTTCACACACTTCATCCCAAAAAGCTGGAGTTCGACACCATTTACCATATAATGCCTCAAATGGAGCCATCTGTATACTGGAAGGAATACTGTTATTATAAGAAAACTTAACCAAAGAAAGATGTTGGTCCCAACTTCCCTAACAATATATCAAACAAGCACGTAGCATATCCTCTAACGTCTGAATCGTTATTTCTGACTGCCCATCTGATTGAGGATGAAAAGCAGTACTAAAATTTAATTCAGTACCCAACGACTTCTGAAGGCCATTCCAAAAGTTATAAGTAAACCTGGGATCACGATCAGATACAATGGAGAGAGGAACTCCATGTAACCTGACTATCTCTTTAAGATACAAACAGGAAAGTAGATCTTGGTAAAAAGTATCTTGTATAGAAAGGAAATGAGTAGATTTAGTCAAGCGATCAACAATAACCCAGATTGAATTATTACCTCGAGGTGTCTTCGGAAATCCCACAATAAAGTCCATGGATATATTTTCCCATTTCCAATCTGGTACTCGTAATGGCTGAAGCATCCCTTTCAGTAACTGCCGCTCTGCTTTTACCTATTGACAAGTCAAACACTTCACAGTAAAATCTGCAATATCCCTTTTCATCCCATCCCACCAGTAATACTCTTGAAGATCTCAATACATATTAGTACTGCCTGGATGAACTGAAAACGGAGAACAATGAGCTTCACATAACAACTCTCTCTTCAACTATAAATCAAAAGGCACACACAATCTCTTCCCAAATATCAATACACAATCATTATCAATGTTGAATTCAGGAAACTACCCTTCTGAACCAGCTCTACAGTTTTCTACAACTCGATGTCTTGCTTCTGTGCCTGCTTAATTCTATCTGATAGAGACGATCTCACTGATACCTGAAACAAAACAGAAGAACTTCCTGCACCAACAACTTCTATGCCAAAGCTATTCAAATCCTTAACCCAAGGATCATGTTCCAACCATAACATTGTTAATGAAGCATTACTTTTTCGACTCAAAGCATCAGCCACTTTATTTTCTTTTCCCGGATGGTAATGAATTATACAATCATAATCCTTGATTAATTCTAGCCATCTCCTCTATCTCATGTTCAATTCTTTCTAAGTGAATTTATACATTAAAATTTTGTGATCAGTATATATTTCACACTTTACTCCATTCAAATGATGCCTCCAAATTTTTAATGTTAAAACAACATCAGCTAATTCCAAATCATGTGTAGGGTAATTTACATCATGAGTTTTCAACTGTCGTGATGCATAAGAAATTACCTGATCATTCTGCATTAGGAAGCAACCAAGTCCTTTCAATGAAGCATCACTGTAGAAAACAAACTCACCATTCCTGGAAGGTAGTTCCAAAACTGGAGCATTCACTAATATTTTTTTCAGTTCCTGAAAACAATCATCACATTCCTCGGTAATAGCCTGCCAAACTAAGGAAGCTACGAATCTTAGTTACATTTGTGGGTCTTGGACATTCTTCAACAACCTTTGTTTTTACAGGATCAACAGTTATCCCATCATTATAAACAATGTGACCATGGAAAGAAATTTGTTGCAACCAAAACTCACACTTTCTGAATTTCCCATACAATTTATTTTCTTTTAAGGTTTGAAAAATAACCCTTAAATATATTTCATGCTCTTTTTACTATTAGAAAACACCAAAATATCATCATTGAAAACTACCACAAACTTATCCAAGAACTCATGGAAAATTATATTCATAAGGTCTATGAATACATCAGGTGCATTGGTTAGCCCAAAAGGCATTACTACAAATTCATAATGGCCATATCTTGTTCGAAAAGTGGTCTTCGGAATATCTTCTTCTTTTACCTTCAACTGATGGTACCACGATCATAGGTCAATCTTTGAAAAAAAATGAGCTCCCTGGAGATGATCAAACAGATCATCGATATGAGGAAAAGGATACTTGTTCTTAACAGTGATATTTTTCAAGGCACTATAATCAATGCAATGTATCATAGAACCATATTTCTTTTTAACAAATAAATCAGGAGCACCCCATGGTGATGTGCTAGGTCGAATGAAACCTTTATCTAATAAATAATGAAATTGCTCCTTCAACTCTTAAAGATCAGTTTGAGCCTTTCGATATGGGGGTTTTCAAATGGTCATAGCATCAGGTACTAAGTCAACAGAAAATTCAAATTCCCGATGTGGTATTATTCTAGGAAACTCATCAGGAAAAACATCAGAATACTCATTTTCCACTGGCACATTATTAATCTGAACAGTTCCCTTATTTTCAACGATATGTGAAAGGTAACATTCATTTCCATATTTTACAAAGTTTTTCGGCCTTTTGATATGTTGTAAAAAGTAAGGGTACATTCTTGTACACAAACTGAAATTCATTCTGAAAAGAAACTTTTTTAGCTCTACAGTCAATCTTAGCATGGTAAATAGAGAGCCAATCCATAACCATGATAACATCAAACTCTACTAGAGGTAAAACAATAAGGATTACAAGTAGGTTCATTCCACTGATAAGGATAGGAAGATTCTTATAAATTCTTTTTGCCCCAACATTTCCCCCGGGTGTTTTTTTCCACAAGTTCAGGAGTCATTTCTTAAGATTGTATTCCAATTTTACAAGTAAAGTTTTCAGAGATTAAAGAATGTGTAGACCCTGAATCAAACAACAGATTTGCATAATCTGAAAAAACAAACAATTTACCTAATAAAACTTCATTTGATGGCCCGACATCTGCTGAAGTAGTTTCCAAGGATTTCAACACCCCTTTCTGCTTGTAGTCTAATTGCTTACCATCACTCGAGCTCTTTGTCAAACACTCGTTTTCATAGTGACCCATCTCATTGCACTAAAAACATCTCACTAACTGTAAATCAAATTTGGTCTTACCATCACCCTGATATTTTTCAGTGCAATCACAAGCCTTATGTCCCATATTACCGCATTGGTAGCACTTTCCAGAATTCAGAATACATTCCCCATCATGCCTTTTACAACATTTATCGCAAACTGGAAACATAGTTTCCTTACAGTCAGACCTTTTTGAAGAATTCGTTCCTTTCTCCTGCCACCTCAGTCTCTTCTTCTCTTCTGGTTGTTATAGAACACTTGATCGTCGACAAACATCATTTCCACCTTCTCAGCACATCAGACAAGCTTTTCATAACTCTTGAACTCACGAGAAGCTAAATCCCTTCTATATTTTGGATTTAATCCTGAGTAAAAATGATTGATTTTACTATCAAGGTTTCGGATAAATTTTGGAGTGTACCTGGAAAAACGAGTGAACCTTTCTTCATAGGCAGCCACTGAGTCTTCCTATTTCCTCAATTCCAAGAATTGTTTTTCCATCTTAAGGAGAACAGCCTTAGGAAAATAATTCTCAAGAAACATACCTTTGAATTTATCCTAATCGAGAGCATCAATCTCATCAGCGTCCCTGATATTTTTTACCATTGACCATCACGGATCTGCTTCACCCTCCAAATGGTAAATAGTAAGACTAACCTTTTGATTGTCTGAACACCCCATGACATCTAAAATCTTCTCCAGTGCTTTAATCCACCCTTCATCTATCACATGGTCAGATGATCCTTTGAATGATGGGGGATGTTGTCTCATGAAATGTTCCACCACTGAAATGTTCCTCTATGGTTGATATGGATGATCTTGTGCATGGATACCACCTCCATTTATCGCTTGACTCAACTGCGCCATTACTGCAACAAATTGTTCAGTTCCAATTCTGACCATCTCAGGATGCTGATTTGGAAGTTCATTTCCTTCTGTATGCCTTCTTAGCACTGCTTCCCTGTTTCCTCTTCGGAAAACCATTTTGAACAAACATGTCTTAGATGAAGCAACATGGTAATCTTCAAATGCTATATCATTTAAATTTGACCATAAAAAAAGATTTTTGGATAATAATTTAATAGAATTCTAACTCCTAAATTTATCTAAACCGACCTCTGATACCAACTATAAGGTGTCAGCCCTAAACATTACTTAATCTTGAGTTACTTCTATAAAACACGTTGAGGAACTTTTCAGGTTTAGAGTTTTAGAGAATTAGATCATAAAAAATTCATTACATTCCACATTTAAACAAAGTGGTTAGATAAAATATAGTACTCATTTTTCCTATCAACGGAATCTTATTTAAAATAAAACATGGATTATTTCATGACACTTCATTGACACTATCATCATATCATGTAACTTTCCCTTGACAAGTGAGAAACATTTCAAAAATGTGGGATGAGCATAAAAAGCTCAGTAAGGGATATAAAAGTACAAAATGAAAACATTAGTCCATGAATGGAATCATAATTTACTCATAAAACATAATCACATACCTCATCAAATCATCAATAAATTATAGAAATCATAATACATAATGGTAACTTGAGTCATTCATAACATTCTTACGTAGGGAGTAACCCTCATGGTTACGTTTGGAATACCCATCACAATATATTCCCTAAATCTCTTCGGAGAAACCTTAACATTTAACTCCATCGCATTACCCAATGCATTGGAGAGCTATATCTGGCTCACCCACCCATATTTTATCACGGAACCAACTGTTTTCATAACAATGCCCAAGAACAATAACATAATCGTATCACATAAAACTTGCATAAAGGAAACATAACATTTCAACTTTTCAATCAAAAGATATCAATAAAAAATATTGATATAAAAACTTTATGAAAACCATTTTCAATTCCAAAATAAAAGAAAAGTAAAACATGGTATTTATTTTTCATTCAAAATGTTATGGCTTGTAGAGGAAGTCGAAATTCAAATAATGGTCACGGCGGCGGAGAAGTCGTTGTCACCGCATACGTACAACAAAAAAACATTCCCTTTTGTCGTTTAGTAAATGCTTAATATAAAAATATTCCTTTTGAATAAATGTAAAAGTCAAAGGGGTTTATACACCGTATAAAAGAATGTTTTGTATAAAACAAAATATGCCTCAATGAAAGGGGATTGAGACGATGTCCCTTACCTCGTGTCTGACGTGACTCGATCGCTCTTTAATCTCCGGAATAATAAACTAAAGTTAATTTATACTTGCTTAAGAAACTTTTTAAAGTTTATTATTCCTTTTATATAACTTATTTCTATGTTATAAATGTTATGTAATCATTTAATTTAATAAAGTTCGTTTTGTCGATATTTGGTACTTAAGTCAAAAATGGACTTCTTACAATTACATGTTGTTTATGTGGTCAAAGCTTCATTATATCTAGATTGATATTCATGATTTTTATATCATATATTTCATATATATCCAGCATATACATGTATTTATAATAGTACGTTACATTTAGAGCTATGAAATTAAATGCACCGTTCATGGAGACGGTAAGCCGTACGTACGCATGAGCGCTACATTAATTTCTATTCTGTATTTAATGGAGTGAAATCATAATGATATAAAGGTATATTATAAATAAATTATAACATCATATATAATAACATTAACTCTATACTTTATACATCCCACATATGGCATTAACGAATCAAATCACTTTGAGGGGGCGGTAGTCCGTACTTCTTAAAATGAAATTATCGTGTTTACCCACAATGGAAACCATAAAGGTATTCCACAAATGAAAATTACAGAAGCATAAGGAAAACAAAAACATAATATATATCATATATAAATATACTGACATCTTAATGGCCACCATGAAAGGTGTTAAAATAATATTGAACAATCATCGTTTCGTGAGGCAGAAATGTTCCATCCACATAAACATTAGGTTCATTAACCATTAGATGAAGGTGTGTGTAATTTTGGCTCAAATAATTCACAGAAAAACATCTTAGTATATTTAAGATACTGGTGTTGTTAAAAAAGAAAGGAATATAAAGAGTTTAGGGGGTTTGAGAAGCAAAATAACACATAAGAACACAAGAGATGACACTACCTTTAAATCAGGTAACTCTTTTTGATTTGAGCTCAAAGGATTCCTTGGAAAGACTTCTTCCCAATGTGAGGATTATAGGAGTAAAATAGTAATGTGGAGAGACAAAATGGGTAGGGGTTGGCCGAGCCAAAGTCTTGAGAGGTGTGGTTAAGGTGGTAGAGGTGGGGGCCTTTTATAAGAGGAGAGTAGGGGCACTCTTGGAAAGTTATAAAAGGTTACTTTATTATAAAATTATTTTTGGATTTTAAAGGTCCCAAAATTATATATTTGTAGGATAAGGTGATAAGATCTTGAAATAAACCCATCCAATAGGTTTTTTATGAGTGTAGGTCCTATAGTTTACATTATCTTTTCATTTTATTTAAATAGTTAAATAATGAGGTAATCACTGAATCATCATGGTGTCATAAATAATTTAATTTACTTAGTGTCTAAATATTATAAAAAAAATATCATGACGTATGAAATTATTTTATCTTTCTAATGAATATTTATAGTAAAAACTATGACTTTTATAACCCCATGTAAAAATAGTTTTTGTAAAACAACACATGTTTGTGACATTTTCATTTTAACATTAAATAAAAATTTATTAATGTCATTTTCCTACCAAAGTGGCTCCATGAGGTCCCCAAGTTTACCCATGGATTTTCTTGGTCAGACATGACACATCCAATAAGTGTAGGACCTGTGTCAAGGTCATTTCATATTATTGAAACATTATTTTTCCCTTAAATTACACTAATTACCTCTAATCGCGATTAAAAACCTAAAAGTTAGTATTCACCAAAAAATTATTTTAATCCCATTGAACCAAATTTTACTTCTTAATGACAACTGTGTATATCGGTTTTTTGAAATTCAAAACACAGAGGTGGTAAAATTTCATTTAAACGAAAAATCAGTTTTTTAGTACCACTTAGTGGTTTCACAATTCATTAAAAATTGAAGTTTTTCAGAAAAAAAACCAAAAATTCACCCTAAGATATATTTGATATTCCGAATTCAAAAAATGATGTCTATTTAACAAAATTAAAATCATATAAGTTACATTAATTAATTTAATAATTAATTCTTGCTGTCAGAACAAATAGCGTGTTTTTATGAAATAATATATATCAAATTATTAACACTAGTTTATGTCCAATTTCAATGTGAAGTTAATTCCAATTACCACTATTGGATAAAATGGTAAAAATATATTCTAATTTCACTTTAAAAACAATTAAAAAGATAATCTAATCATATAAAAAAATTAGATTAAAAAGAGGTTTTGAATTAAAATACATCATTTTTCACTATTCATTAAAAAATGAACTTTATCGGAAAAATACCAAAAATTTACACAAAGTAAATTTTGACTTACCGATTCTAAAGAAGAATTTTATTTGGTCAATAGAATGTATAAGAGTGACCAAAACAATACTAAAAGAGGGTTCTCCATCAAAAGGCTATAGTTCGACCTTTTAGTGAATATTAGAGTATCTATGCCTAAAATTGAATTCTTTTCGTATTTTAAGCCTTTATCCTTTATTTGATATATGTAAAAACATTTAACAAACATATATAATCATATTTTAGTTATTTATATTCATTCCCTCCAATACAATGGCTACGTGTTAACTACTATTTAAAATAATATTATTTTATTACTAGTGTGCAATGTAAGATTTCAAAGAAACTCTTTATTGTGTATCAGGTACGGTATCGAACATAGAAACCCCTTTAAAATAAAATTAAAATTTAATTCCTAAATATTAATAAATATGAAAATTTTTTATTCTTTATTTACCTGGGATGTTACATGAACTACTCAAGGATTATGATTGCACGATACACTACCATGCGGGGAAGGCAAATAAGGTGGAAGATGCTTTGAGAAGAAAGGGTCATGGAGTTTTGAATAAAATAAGAGTTGAAAGGGATCCAATTTTCATGGATCTAGTAATGTTGGATATGGGAATAACCATGGAATGTGAAACATTGATACTTTTTCAAATGATAGGAAAACCATCATTACTAGAAAGGATAAAGAGTTCCCAGACCGATGATGAAGAGTTTAAAAAGAAAATTAAAGCTCTAATTGATGGGAGATTGAGTGACGCTTTGTATGAAGATGGAATTTTGAAATTTATAATAAGACTTTGTTTTTCCGATATACCTGATCGAAAAAGGGAATCGTTGGATTATGCTCATAGTTCCAATTTTTCTATACACCATGGGAGCACCAAAATGTATAGAGATTTGAAGCAAAATTTTTGGTGGGACAAAATGAAGAGGGAGATTGCTGATTTTTTCTCAAGATTTACAGTTTTTCAACAAGTGAATGCAGGAAGGAAAAATCCTGGTGTAGTATTGAAACCTCTTACAATACATAAGTGTAAATGGGATAATATCATGATGGACGTTGTCATGGGACTACCAAAGACTCCTAGAAGGAATGATGCAATATGGTTCATTGTTGATCATCTTACCAAGTCATCACATTTTCCTGCTATAAGGGAAGATTTTCCACTTGAACGTTTAGAAAGAAAATATATTAATGAAATTTTGAGACTTCATGGAGTACCCATATCAATTTTTTCGGATCGTTATTCCTATTTTACATCAAGATTCTGGAAAAGTATTTAGAAATATTTGGATACTAAACTTCGTTTGAGCCATGCTTACCACCCCCAAACTGAAGGACAATCAGAACGAACTATTCTAACCTTTGAAGACATGTTGAGATCAATATCACTTGACTTTTAGGATTTGTAGGATCAATATTTACCTCTGGTGTAATTTTCCTATAACAATATCTTCCAATCAAGTATTCAGATGGATTCATATGAAGCGTTATACGGAATGAGATGTCGCACACCAACCTGTTGGGATGATCATGGTGAAATAAAACTGGTAGGCCTAGATCTTTTTGAGGAAACAAAGTAAAAGGTGAAGGTAATCCAAACCATATCAAAGCAGCTCAAAGTAGGCAAAAGGACTATACTGAAAACTGAGGGAAGGATTCGGAATTTCAGGTGGGAGATCATGTTTTCTTGAAGGTATCTCGATGGAAGGGGGTTATAAGATTCGGTAAGAAGGGAAAATTGAGTCCCAGGTACATCATAAAATTCAAAATTCATGAACGAATTGGGACTGTAGTTTACCGTTTGGCAATGCCGCCAAGTCTCTCTAATGTTAACGATGTGTTCCACGTATAACTGTTGAGAGAATACATGCCTAACCAAACACATGTACTAACATATGAAGAATTAGAACTGGATCACGATCTGTCTTATTGTGAAGAGCCTGTCAAGATTCTTGATATGAGAGAACAAGTGCTGAGAAACCGGACGACTCGTCTAGTAAAAGTTCTATGGAGAAACCATAATATGGAAGAGGCAACATGGGAACCCGAGAAATATATAATGAAGAACCACCCAATTACTTTCATGCAGTAGTATTCTAGAAATTTCAAGGATGAAATTTTTTGAAGGAGGGGAGAATGTAACACCCCAAGAATCCACGTTATGCTTCTCTTTGAATAATATAGTGGAGTGTGTTGTACGCAACTTCGAGTTCTAACAGACACCACAACCAATCAAACTAGCTGTTATGAAGAGTAATACCCACTTTTTAAAATTTATACATTTTATATTTCCAAATATACTTCATTTTTGTATTTGGAATATCAATGTTATTTTAGGGTGAATTTTTGATACTTTTCAGAAAACTTTCATATTTTGAAGAATAGTGAAAATTACTAAATTTTAACTAAAAACAACTATTGTAATAAAAATAATTAATTGTGATAAATTATGAATCTAAGTGATGTTAAATTATACATATATTATATTTTTACCATTTAATCCAATGTTGGTCATTAGACATAATTTCACATTTAAATTGGACATAAGCAAGTGTCAATCTTTTGATAGTTATTATTTCTTAAAAACATGCTTTTTGTTTTAACAACAAGAATTAAATTTAAATTAATTTCTGCCACTTATGTGTTTTCAATTTATAAAAATGGATTCCATATTTATAATCAGGAGTTCCAAATTGTGTAAATAGGTAACTTTTATTTTTAGACATTTGGAATAATTACTTCGGTAAATATTTTATTTTCCATGGTTAATGGGTAAATCCAGTAAATAAGGGTAAAAAAATTATATTATAATAATACTAAATTACCCTAAAACGTGTCCTAACCCTATTTTTTTATACATGTAAAACCATGGGAATCTTTGTGTCAATTTTTGGACCCCATGGATCCACTTGTAAGTGATAATGACACTCTATATTAACTAAGTTAAAGTAAATACAAAAATGACATAATCATATATCTTTAAGAAAAAAAATTTTACATAGGGTTATATAAGTTATATTTTCGAATATAAATATTAATTATAAATATAAAATTATTTCCTACATAATGGTATTTTATTTATAACTTTTAGACATTGAATAATTAAATTTATTTATGACACAATAATGATGTAGTATTTTCTTTATTAATGAAAGAATCAAATAATTCGTATTATAAAAGTTAAAATAAATATAATTTGATTTTTTTTATGAAATCCAAAAATAGTTTTGGTTACTATTACATGTTAGTATTTCTGAAATGAATTTGTTTCGAATTAATAATGTTGTTATGATTTTATCAAAAATCAATTATAAAATATTATCAAAATTGACATTTATGAGTTTATAAAACAAATATTATATTATTAATTGATATTCAATTCATAAAAATATAATGTTCAGCAAAAGGACTTATATAATGATAGGTGTATTATTAATGACCCAATTGGGGTTCTCTTTGAAGTTTATAGTATATTTATTTACTATATAATATAAAAATACAAAGAGACATGGTAAATGTCAAACTATTTAACTATGAGTTAAATCAAAAGGATAAAGTTAATATAGTTACCCAAACCTATCTAAAACCTAATGGATGAGTGGTTTTAGACCTATAACCACCTTAACCTTTAAATAGTCTACTTTTGAGCCATTATAAACCAAATATGAATATATTATAAAATAATATTTCCAACTTTTCCTAAGGTGCCCCTCACCCCTCTTATAAAAGGGCACTTACCCTTCCCACTAATTTACACCTTCAATGCATTTTGGATCGGCCAACCCCTGCCCAAATATTCTATCAACATCCCTAAATTCAACCTAGAGGCCTTAGTTTTATCATAAATCCATCCTACGGAGCCCTTTTTATCAAATCAAAAGGAAGAACTCGAAGAAGAGGTAATGTTTTCACCACACTCTTTCAAGTTCATTTCTTCATCAACATATTTTTTTAGTTATTTCCATTATAAAATAATAACTCAAGTATATTATATATATTTTGATGTTATTATAAATATTGTACAACCATATTCAGTATTCTATCCATCCATTGAATGACATGTCACCATATGTGCGTACGTATGGATTATAGTCTCCACGTCGTGGTGTAATTGTTATTCAATACATTATTATTTGGATGGGTATTATAATGATGTGTAATTGAAGTAAATGATAAATATTACATTATAATTATTATTTATGTATGATATATACCATCCGATTATATTTTATTTTAATATCAAATGAATGATATTGTCGCTCGTGCGTACGTACGGACTACATTCTCCTCGAACGTGATGAGATTCATTCCCCATCATATCCATTCAATTCCAATTATCATTTGATGATTAAAAATAATGTTTAAGGACTTGATATCATTCTGGATATTAATAAGACACAAACTATCCATAACAAACATGGCTTATGTAACAAAACATATAAAAGAAAACGAGTAAGTTAACACTTCAAACGACTATAATACTAAGATATTATTAACAATGCAATGTTAAAACATCATATATGATATCTTATTAATGTAAATGATTATTTTATGATTTAATAACAATTATTTAACCATTATAAAGGAGGTTAACCTACCCTAAACCAATGAAAAATTACAAGGTAAGGGATTATTTCACAATCTCTTTAGTACCTGAGGTTGTTTATACGTAATTATCCACTGGGACCTCTTTATCAACAACATCCATGTTTCGTAAAAATGTATTTCAAATCATTCTTACTATTTTATATACTATAATTCAAAGTCATTTTTATGATTTTTTACTTTTTATAAGATGTTTATAAAGTAATCTTTCTATCGTTTTCCAAACAAGGTCCTTTTTAACCATTTCAACAAAATTAAGGTAAGAATGTCTTTGTTAACTTATACGGTGGGTGCGACAATTTTCCTCTGTTATAAAATTGTCGAAGCTTCCTTTCCAATATTATAAGACTATTTTCAAATTAAATGTTTTATTTTATAATTATGTTACTTGTAAATGATTTCAAAAACTGAGATATTTCTCTCAAATAGTGTTGATTTCATCTATGTCAACATCCTTTGATGGATTTTATGCTTATATGAAGTTGATTTGTTATGATAAAAACATCCGCATTGTATTTAAGCTTTTGTGATATGTTTGACTATGGATGTGTTATTTTTATACCATTCCTGGTTTATGGAGAATGTATTGACATTTCGTATGCTAGTTTTAACACGAGTGTTTATGTTATATTTAAACCTATTCATATGAGGAATGCATTGGACATAGTAAGTGATAGGTGGAGACTTCTATAGCTCCTCTATGCATTAGTAGGACTCATGAGACAAACTAGTGTCTTGGCACAAGGCCTTGAAAAAATATTATTTGGTGTCCTTGAACAAGGCCTTGACTATGTGGTAATGATAGTATGGCATTATGCATTCCATCATTATGAAAGTGATTATTGATATTTCATGTTATTATTCGACTTGTATAATATCTATGTGAATAATTAAATAGCATTATTTAATTTTATTTCTCCCATAATATGCTGAATTTCATGTTTAAAAGGATTTTGTTTTAGTTATACATTTCCTTAAATGTTTCTTCTAATTTATGAATGTTTCATCTATATTGTTATCCTTACAGGGAATATGAGCTCAACCCTTTCTATGTTTTATTTTTTCCAGGATGTGAAGAGGTATTTTACGAATGACCTGTAGGGATAGTATAAGGGGATATGAGTGTGGTCAATTGAGAAAAGATGTTGTTGTAGTTTTCACTTTATGATGTAATGTAAACTATATGAATGTATCTAATTATTCCAAGGCTACTAAAATAATCCATATTTCGAGACTTGATCTTTTGTGATCATGACAATGTTATGTAATAATGCACGACTTTGGGAAATTGGGGCTGAGGAGTTAAATTATGATTCATTTTTTTAATGGTGGTGGATTTTTCCTCAATCAATCCTTATGCAGTTGATCAAAAACCTTCATTTGAGGAAGGGGTCACAACCCACTCATATTGTGTATCATGTAGAGTATTTTTTACTCATTTTTATATAGGGGAAGATTTTTTTCACTGGACTAATAAAGATAATGATATGGTACATCAAAATTTATGGTTATGGGGAACGATTTCATTCCATTACATATTTTAATATAATTACTATTATTGTACTTTTACGGGCTAAATGGGTGGATGAAAATTGTGGATGTTGCTGGATTTTTTTGTGTTAATTTCACATGTGTTATGTATTTTATTCAGTATATTATTGAAATAAAATTAAATATAATTTGGTAAGAACATATATCTTGTTAGTTAAATAGTTTCCCAGGAGATTGATTATTTTATGACATTGTCACTAAAATAAAAAATTGGAATTGATGAGAAATCCAATAAAATATTAAAAAAATAATCTATTATGTGATATGAATGATGTTATGATGTGAGTTTTTTTTTGTGTAGGGGTAATGTTTTTAGGTGTGGTCATGTTATGGATAAATAATGTGTTGTTATGATATGGTATGATTATGTGATGGGTTTTGTGGTCATGTTATTGGATAATTGTAATGGAAAATAGGTTGTTATGTTATTGTGGTATGGAGGAATGAGATGTAACTTTTAATAGTGGTTATGAGGGTTTGGTTGCCTTGATGATGTTTATAGGTTGTTTTTTGTGTTTTTTTGTGATATTATAGATTCCTAGGGTGTAATGTCATGGATTTATAATTATTTGAGATGACATGGTATGGTTTAGTTAGTGGGATGGAAATGGATAATAAATAAATTAATATAGGAAGTGTGGATTAAATGGTTCTTGATAAATGTGAAATTAAATGGGATGAAAAAGGAAAGTATCAAATGAATTTAATTTTTTTGTAATATGAAGTTTTTAAAATGGATTTATTTGGGAATGAGGATGAAATTTTAAATGTGTCTTGTTGTGTGAGTTTTTTCATTTAGTAGTGACAGTGAAAGTGGTGGTGTTGTGAGGTTGGGTGGTAGTGTTGTGAGTTGATTTTTACTTTATTTTGAAGCCGTAGTTTATCATTGGGAGAACACACACACACTCACGAGGATATATATATATATATATCATGTTCATTCCTTGTTATTTTCTCTTTTTCGGTACCCACGTCAAGCACCATGTGTCAAAACCCATATATTTTGGGGGTGTTTTTTTCAAAAAATCCCTTTAACGGTGATAGATGATGAGCTACATGTTCTTTCATTTTCTCATTTCTAGGCAATAATTATATGAATGGGAAGTGATTTTATGATTTCAAAATGTACATTGTAGTGATGTTTCATTAGCTGATGAGATGGAATATAATGGGGTTCATTCATGGTAGGTGGAGAGAACAAATTATGTGTACTTGATGTTCTTGATACCCATCTGCACTAGTAGTGGTTTTTGATTATATGCGATGTGATGGAACAGGTTTTTATAGATGGTGTCCAAGGACCAATTTATTGTACTTTGATTACATGTATATTTAATCTATTGACTATTAAATTAATGACTTTCTACATATTTCACATGTTTTCTACATGGCCTTAATGTAATAATGTTCTAGAGTATTTTTTCATTGACAAGGTCAAAGCACTCCCCACATTGATTAGAACCGTGAAGTAATATAGAAATACTATTAATATAGTCAGATTGTTTGATAACGTAATATGATGAGATACATAGTATATGGACCGTTTGGTATGAGTACTCGTAAAAAATGAGGCTTCTTCTCATGAAGGTCACACATGGTAATCTCTAGTATAGGAGATTAGGAAAACATAACCACCCGTAGAATTCCTCATATTTTGGTGTTACAGGATATTTCTTTTTTGAACTACATTAATGGTCCTTAGATGTTAATATTATCATTAATATATTTCATGACTCACAAACATAGAGTTACTGAGAAAAATCACTAAACCATATATTTGAGGGATGTAGGGTAGGATTAGAGAGTCACTATTGAAATGTGCTTAATGGGTAAGTCAAAAAATTATTATTCACTTCTATCTTTATGAATGATTATATCATAGAACTTGGATTGGAATATAACTCTATCATTACAATTCTATGTTAATTTTTTAACTACGTGTTTATTTCAGATGATTAATGAAGGACATGTCGAGCATATAGGTTGGCTATATGGATGAGAAACCTTCTAAATGATATATTTTAATAAATTGATTATATTACACAATGAGAATTCATATGTTGTTTTCTAAGTCAATACCTTAAGGCCTTTTCAATGGGTGCCTCGACCTGTTGCTAGATAATAATCTTGGACTTTAGGAAAACCCTCTTAATTTCAAAGGGAAAAAATCCTATAGGGTCGCACATTAATTTTTACCATTATATTACTTATATTCAATTTGATATTATTTTATGGAATAAATATTTTTCTCAATTACAAGGAATAATTTTATTCTATTAATATTTATTCCATAAAGGAAATAAATACTTATTTTTAATCTTGTGAATAAAAATATATTTATTTATTTTATTAAAATTTAATAAATATTTATTCAGTAGTATGTGAATGAAATATTTTTTATGAAACAAGATTATTCAGGTTGTCAATAAATGTCATAGGAGTTTAAACAGATCAAGACCGTCTTTGGTAAAAAATATTAATTAACGTAATGATTAAATAATATTTGTTATTGTGAATTTCAATGTTTACTTGAAAATAATATTAATATTAATAAAATTTTGTAGCTTGGGAATTATTAAATTTAATAAACGTTATTAATTATTGGAATGAAATTTAAAAAATACTATAAAGCCCAACTATATAAATTGTCATTTATGTCTACATTGTGGAGAATCCAAAATTGATAATAGGGAATTGTTGCACAAAATGATTAATATCTCAAATCCCCATTATATATCTCTCCAAATAATGAAAAACATAAGATATATTACTTCAAGACTAAAGAATGTGTGATCATGAACGAACGACACAATAAATTTGAATTTCCATGCAAGCACCTTGAGATCGAATGTTGTTTCTTAGATATCATAGGGGAACATGTGGGTCATCAAATGAGGTATTCTAAGCGTGGATACTCATAAAAAATATGATGGTAACCCAGAAGGTACTTTTTGGATAATCAACATTCACCAATTAATAATGTTCTTATAACAAAATATTTATTGCTTAAAATAATATATAAATTAATAAAAATAATGATTTGAATTATTTTCGATAATTGATTAAGGGAATGATTACTATAAGGGATTTTAATCTATCAACAAACACCTCATTATTTTTTTGTTCCTAGAACAAGCAAGTGGTATCAGAGTAAGGTAAATTTTAAATTTATAATTATTTATTATAATGATTATCTATGTGAAATTGGGGTCTGATATTCAGTTCATATAATTGATTCTTTAATAAAAATTCAATTAACATTTTATCACCATAATAATCATGTTCGTTCAGTGTTTATTTTTTAAAGTTTTAGGAATAGATGAAGAATGACTGGAGATGACATTTTGAAGTTCTAAATCATTGGTTAGTAAAACGGGGTTACAGAGCATAAAGTTGGAGCACACATTGTGCACCCATGAAAAATGTACAAGGATTAGCCAAGAAGATATTTACAGATGATGAATTTAATGCACATCGCATGTGGAATAGGACCACATGGAACACATCAAATAGAAATATGGCATGTAGATGGCCTATACAGGCCATGTAGTACATCCATGTCATCACATTGATCCCTTAGACAGGTATCATAGATATATGGAAATTAAAGTAAATGGTGTTTAGCTGGAAAGTACACACCATGTTTTCTCCCATTAAATGATAAAATTATAAATTGCATTAAATTGAAAATTAAAACATTGTAACCTTATTTTATTTATTTTCACAGCAGTGTGTTTTTGAAAATTCACTAATGGTTTTTATGAATATAAAATGATAAATTAAATTATTCTAATTAATATTTCCATATTGGTTCTAACGTTAACTTCTCAATAAGGAAATAAATTAACGGTATATCTAAATTTGTCAAAGTGTTCATTAGGAAGAAATTGAATTAATAATTAATTAATTAATGCCCATTCATTTCAAATAATAAATAATGAATACTAAAATGAATTTTATCAAGTTACATTTGGATATTTGTTTCATGTATGATTGTTAATAATCTTGACCAAGATATGTGTATTAGTTGGATGTTTTAATTAAAATTAATTCATTGGTTTTATATTATTTAATATTAAAACTAAATGATTCTTTATGATCCATCAATCCGTTAATTATTATGTAGGACCTGTGTGTACACAGATATTTAATCAATCCCTTATAAAACAATCCTTTGATTCCCCTCACTTGGGTGTGAGTAATAAATATTTTTAATTAATAAAGCATCCCACGGCATGTAGAGGGCATTCAAGATAGAAAAGAGATAATGGAAACATAGGTGACACACAGGTGGATAGGGGGAATGCTCTAACTCATTCCATGACCAAAAAAAGGAGTTATTTCACCTAGGTCATAGTTTGATTTAATTTTTCATCATTGAATTATCAATTTGATAAATGTTATTAATGAATTTTTTAATTAAATATTTTTTTTTAAATTATTTATTATGGATGCAAGGATGTGGTCACATAAAATAATGAGTTAATTTGAAAATATGTAATTTAAATAAATATATAATAGATAATTATTTTATTTGGAATGTATAATTAATTAAGAAACATCCAGTTGACATAAACAAGGCATGAAAGGGATAAAACAAGGTATAATTTATGCATAATAAATTAGATAAATAATTTTGTGTAAATGTTTTATCAAAAATAGTTAAATAATTAAGAAACATCCACTTAATATTAACAATAAATTTAAAGGATAGAGCATGATAAAATTTATTCATAGTTATTTAAAATCCCCCAACCTAATAATTTGTCTGACTAAGCCTTCTATAACTTTATTTGGAAAAAAACTCAATAGAACTAAGTGTTTGAAAAATCTTGATTCTAGAACTTACATTTATAAAGGGAGTCCATATGATGGTTTTTGGTTGACTTAACCATTTTACATCAATATAAGTGTCCCTTGAAATAAATTTTTTAATTTTGAGGTAGGCATTGAGGAAATCAATGTCAGAATTTATAGATTGGGGAATCCACTCAAAAGATCAAGGAGATGTAAGAATATTGTTGGAAAAGACTCATCTACCTAAATAGATATATATATATATATATATTGACCCACCATTATTGGCCTTATAAAATGAGTAATACAGATGCTTTCCACTAGAATATTAAATAAACAAGACATTCCAAGTTCAATGGTGATAGCTACTAAGACATTATCAAATAGTGGGAGATTTAATAAAAAAAATAATTAATTATTTCGAAAATTATTTGTAATCAATAAAAATTAAAAATAATTTCAATTTTTAATTATAGACTAAAATGGAAATATCTTCATCTACATTATCCATAGGATCAATATTAGATATGTAAAACATCATTACTGGAAGAAACTTCCAGGAAGGGTATATATTCCTTCAATTTGTTCTACTCCATGAACAAAAATTTAACTTTCTATAATCCTCAATGCCTAATATACCAACATAGTAGAAGAGTGTTGAAGAGTTCCTTTTCTACAAAGAACATTTCACTGATGAATTAACTGTTCAATGTTTGAATATTCCATCAATGTCTAGTGAACTCGTGAAGTCTCATGAAAATATGGATTTGTATATCATGCTTAAGAACCTCATGGTTATTTAATATGAGATACATAGGGAGAAAAAAAAAATATTTCCAATGTTCTATTTTTTATCCACTTTAGTTAGGGTTCACCATCTATGAATTATGTTTTCAAACTCATTGGATACATTGAGAACCTAGAGGTTTTAGGGGTCAAACTCCACAAATATATAGAAACTCATCACATTTAGGAATAACTCCCTCATAGATTTGCCGTAATTGTAATGAAATTTAACATGAATAACATTGAGAAGTATTTTAAAGATCTTCTATCCCTAATTATCCATGTAGATAATGATTCAATGTGTGAATATCATTCTGACCATATGGTGGCCAAACATAAAGGGAATGAAAAATTACTTAAGACCAAAGAAACTTTACGCATATCCAAGAAGAAGAAGATTAAAGTTAAATAATGGGAACATGATGATGTATGTTTCACATGTGGAAATAAGATCAACTAGAAGAGAAATCACACACATCCAACGAAGCAAGGGGAAGCTTCATGTGTTTTTTTATCGGGTACAATTTGTTTATTTCTAAAAATTTGGATTTAGATATAGATCGTGGTTCTCATATATGTATTAAAATACATGAACCATGTAGATTTAGAAATAATGATTTAGGAGAGGTAAATATATGAGTTTCCAAAAGAGATAAAATCACTAATATATCTATCAGGGACTACAACATCACACTCATGACTAGTATAATCATAGATTTGAAAGGTTTTAATTATGCTCCATTTATTACCAATGTAATTATATCTTGGTCCAGACACGATAATGATGGATTTGTTTTCAGATTTGGAAATAAATATTGATTATTTTCTAAATATTTAACTTTTATGGTAGGACACATTCAAGTAATGTACTTTAAATGTTTCATTACATAAACAAAGTAATAGAAATCAATAATGATGTCAATTCACATGACTCAAATAACACCGAAATCCAGAATCACTGCCTATGTAACATAAACAAAATATTCATGAAAAAATTACATTAAGATGGATATTTAAATTATTTCAAACTAAAACCACTTGGTTTTTTTCCCACATGTTTACAAGGAAAAATTAACAAAGCCCCATTTAGTGGGAAAGGTGGAAGGGATAAATATATTCTTTAATTAGTTTATACTGATGTTCGTAGACCATTTCCTATTGATGAAATGTGTGGGTACTCATACTATAGAGACCTGAGATTAACGTACTTGGATATTACATCATTTTAGATGAATATTCTGAACATTAAAAAATTACATTCCCAAGCACTATAATATTTTACTCTCTTTTGAAACATGGAACCCCATCTCCTAATTTGGTTAAAGATCTTCAAAATCACATTAAAAGATGTCCCCCTTTAGTACTCCTATTTGAAATCATTCTCCATTACCTGGGGGAAGGAAACATATGAATGGTCTGAGCTTAGATACCCAGTAAGGGTAAATGAAGGAGATATATAAGTATAGAATTAGTATAATAGAAAGTGAACATAATAATAACATTTTATGATCATACCATATATATCAAGGATCATATACTTGAGTCATGGAATATAGATTGGAAATTATTTAAACATGAATCATAAGGGTGATAAATCATCATAATTAAATCATGAACGATAAGATCATGTCATATAAGGGTTCCACATCTATAAATATATAAAACTATTACATGTGTTAATGTTATCTTATAATACCATTAAAATAGTGGATCAATACACAAATGTTTCCCATAGTGGATCATGACACACAAAGTTCCCATTGTGGATTAAGAAATAATTGGATCCCATTTGTTTCAGGACACACCTATTTCCTATTATGGATCTGGAATAACCTGTTTCCCATTGCATATTAGGACACACCTCCTTCCCATTGTGGATCATGACACACCAATTCTCCATTTTTCATTAATCTCATAAAAATTTTTCCATCTTTACCTTGTGTGATATAAATCATTACACAATTCATTTTAGGGAGATATATGTCCCACCGGTTTAATAATGAATTCCTATACACATGTTCCACAATTTAGTAAAATATTCATCATATCATGGCCCATATAGGTCCCACTAGTTTTCTATTTCCTAATGCATAAATATTTCTAGTATTTAAATAGACTAATATGGAAAAATCACAGGCTTAGCACCATAACTGTGAAGCCTTTATAAAGCCGTTGGAGAGAGATTCCAAGGATTTATCTCAGGATAATGGTTTTTTTAAAGGTTGGGGCCGAAGCCTCATTTTATTATTAAATAAAATCAATGACATCTTTTAACTGGGTAGAGGGAGACCAATTACATAGCCCGAAGGCCCAGTGGGATTTTAGCTCCTTACATACCCATTGGCCCAATTTTTTGGCCAAATTTCCATTCTGTGAATAGTAACCCAGCAGCTACAGTACGCGCACAGTACCACCGCTGCTACAGTGCCCTTCTTCCGCTATAGTACCCACCGATCTACAGTACCGTCGCTGCTACATTACCGCTATAGTACTGCTACAGTAACTGCGCCCAATGGGTTTTGAACCCTCATTTTTCAGGATAATGGTGACCAGATTGTGGATCGATGAACTCTGAGTAATATAATTGATGGATCCCACCAATGAAAATGGTGCCACATTTTTCTTTAATGAAAATCGATCCATCTTGAGTTTGGGTGATTGTTTAATTAGAATATCCTCCCATTATTTATTCATATGATGAACACATACCAATTGGCAAACAGATTGATTATGGATCATGTATATTTATGAGATGGGTTTTTTATTGGTTGATTCTTGGGATATTTAAATTAAATTTTTTATTCTTCATTATTATTATCACATAAACCTATCAAGATAGACATGAACATTGATCTAGGATCGTTCCCCTCATTTGTTCTTATTCTTTTCTACCTCGGTTCTTCATTCTACATGGGAATTATTTATTTTCTTAGGGGTTCGACCTATCTATATCAATTGATCGTTGTGAACTTTTTTTCGTGGAACAATGCCCCATTATTGTAGATATGTGATCCAAATGACATGATGGTGGTGCAATGATGGTGAAAACAATGAATTAGAAGACGTAGGTACCCGATTAACATGTTCCATAGTAGACAATGAATAATGAAGACGATCCCATTTTATAGGTCGATCTAAGTCCGAAATCATATTGATTCGGTGATGGCATGACTCGATGACGCTCGATATAAATTTTTTTAAAAGAAATTTCTGGATTGAAGTCCAGCACAATTTCCAGGACACATAGAGATGGATTATGATTTTTGGAAAAATCTATGTTACACGACATGTAATCTAGATCTACATATCCGGGTGGCCTCATTTTTATAAGATAGTGTTTTGGATGAACTTAGGTATCACATGGAGTGTTACCATATCACATGGTGTGTATTCTCTCCCCGACGACTCGACATGTATCTCAGATGGTACATAGACAGTGGTTGGAGTACAGGGGTTGGATCATATTGTTTACTCCCCCACACAGACATGGTTTGGACCAAGTATTGTGGATTATCCCTGCAATGGTACATGAGCACGTGTGAAAATGAAAGAGCTATGTACTGACATACAAGAATAATTCATTGGCAGCATACATGTCATGTTCTTTTACACGGACATAGGAAAGAGACATGTGCCTTTTATAATACCATAACTAGGAACTAATGAACATTTCATGTAACCCTTAAACATGACACAAAATGTTTTCTTCATGTGTTATATACATTGTCCTTATAATCATGGAAATGTTTAATTAGGTTGTATTCCCCCTTATCATTTACCTAATGTTTGGTATGGAATCATCTCCTGCTCCTAGGACTACGATCAGTTTTGTTGGACAACAGGGATAACGTCATTAGAATCCTTTTGGGTAGCCTAAATTGAGATCCTCTATTCATATTCAATCCCTAGGTGGAGTTCTTCATATAATCATGACCAACACTACACATGAGTTGATCCAATACATAAAAGGTTAATCCAAATTGAGTTTTTGGTATCACCCCATGACCATGGCTGTGATCATCCTCTGTGTATAATATTCTCTTTGGACTATGAGTGTGTACTTCCTGTGAAGAGACCTGAAAATAACTACATATTGGACATACATAATCATTACTATCATACTCATAAGTACATTCTCATAGATGTGTGCTTCTTGGAATCTAAAAACTAGAATTCTAGTACGAGATACTACAGTTTTTACTTAACTTTAGAAAGTGTATTGGTTGATTATATCTGGATAAACCTATTATATGTGTTGTATACATATTCCATTATATAGATAAATATATTTTCTTATGTTGTATGTAGTGTGGCTTCAGGGTTTGCTACTAAGTATTATTATACTCACCCTTGCATGGGATTTTCCCCAATGTTTCGTGTCTTGTGCTGATGAGGGAACATTGGATAGAGACCATGATTTACAATGGACAAATGGTTCTTAGTGTGAGTAGAAACATTGAGGTATTTTCCAGAAGCATTTTGATACCACTCCAAGTTTTACATTCAGTTTGGAATTGTGTTTTAGACTCTATTTGGTGGGATTGTATTTGGACCTGATTACTTTCCATTACATCATGGAGTACTCTGGTTGTGGGATTAATATTTATTCATGCATGGTTGTTTTTTTATATTTCATATGTTTATATTCTTATAGATGTGCACCTATATAAAGGTACATAGGATAAGTTATCCCATGTTAGTGATATTCCTACGTGGCACTAGTCACCAACCCCTGGACTATTAAACGTAGGATTAGGGAGTCTCAGTTGGGGACCCATTTGGATGGGTCGTGAAGGAGTAGTATTATAGGACTTCAGTTCTACCATAGGATTGGTGTTTTTGAGTTTTGTTTGGGATATAGTGATATGTGTTTCGAGTTCATGTTTCAATATAGGGAATCCAGTGTCGTTGTAGTGGCTGACGTATCTATAGACCAGAACTTTGATGAACATATTTTTCACATGGTACATGAGAACACTAGTTGCAGGGAAACCAATGTAACATTCATCATATAAGAATGGTCATTCATATCAATGTCCTTCTTGAGTTAGCTCTTCATATATACTCATTGACCGTGGTGTATCTTGTCCACTTTTAAAATGCCTCCATGATGTATGTAAACTATGATTCATCATGATCATGAAAATGACCCCCTTAGTGTTGAGGAATAAATATAATGAAAAGTTCCATATATGTTACATCCAGGTGGTTCTCTAGATATACCACCACCCATAGAGAAGCATGTGGTACACGAAGTACCAGCAGATTAGGTGATCATGCTAAGCACACTTCATGATATTCAATAATAGAGAGCCCTCAGGTTCAAAGGTGATCCTGACACAAATTCATGTGAGGACATTCTTGAGGCGGCGAACTGGGTTTTCTAACTGGTCAGCATAAAAACAGATAAGATGGTGGTCAATAATGTGATCCTTATTTCGGTCTTAGTAGGGATTAGGTGTAAGTTAGTGACCCATTCTTAAGATGTGGTGACTCTAGCATGGTCATATATTGAACATCCTTTGAGAGAGGATTTCTATCTATCTACGCCAAGGGATAGGTGTATCTAGTATCTTCTATACATCCAATAGGGAAAAAAGATAGTAAATAAGTATTTATTGAGGTTTACCAACCTCTACAAGTAATATATGGAAATGGTTCGTCACTACTTCTTCAAGGCTCAAAATTTTTTGTATGGTATGTGTAGAGAAATCCAAACCATTGTTAACCCTTCATGAATTCCTAACTATTTTTTGATTCTAGAGAGATCCTTGATAGTATAATGTTTCTTAACTAAAAAAATTCTAACAATGGTTGTTGGAACTAGTAAATAAAGAGAATATAACTTTGGAATATGGGAGCCAACATTAGTATTAGGGAGTTGGACATGCGAGAAGTTATATTAGTAGGTTATAGGACATGGTTTCTTTTGTTCTCGTCTCCTTGGTTGGGTCTATTCATCCCATAGAGAGGTGGTGTTACTCATGTGATTGTAGGAGACATATTGCTCATGATTTTTTGACAGGCTGTATAGATAATAGAGAGACCATAGATGGGATACAGAAGAAGAGGTTGTAGTATGAGAAGACATGTTTTTAGGGTGACATACATGGCTGACGAGCATGGAGAGCAGTTGGTGGAGGTCAATTATTTGACCGGTTACTACCACCACCCCAAGGTGGTATATTATATAAATATGAAGATAGAGGACATGGGTGGGGATAGCTATAGGAGGTCAAATATTAATACCTATAGGCTCTATGAATGATTCAATGTATGAACTATGTCTTTTCTACCTTAGTTTTTGTACAGATATACACTAGTTCTAATCATCCCATTCATTGATGATGCCTTTTAGGAGATGTATAGATTCTATTTTAACCCATGGCTTAACCCTTACACTTGGATACTCCTACCGAAGAAGAATCAATGCTCTCACACTTGTGATGGTAGTGTGACCCAACTATTGGAGTTGAGAATTTCTATTGGAATATCTTGGTAGAAGTGTTGAGGCCTTATGACATCATTCTCAATATAAAATGGTTATCTATATTTCATTCTTAAATTGGTGATTTTAGGGGAAGGATGTGGTGTGTTAGTAGTAAAGGAAACATTTTTTCCCATATCACTGAAAAGTAAACCAAGGAATAACATGATGGACTCGTTCATTGGAGGGTACAAGTGATTACTCATTAGTTGGCTATACTAAACCTTGTTGAATTTAATATTTTGATTTCCCAATTTTCTAATATGGTGGAGGATTATAATGATGTCTTCCAAGAGGATGTTCCAGACTTACCTCCTCACCCATAGATACACTTATACAATGATATAAACACTTGGATGTAATTGATATATCTAATAGAATATTGGATGGCTCCTTTAGAGATTCATGATCTGTGGACGTATTTAAAGAAATTTTTAGGGAAGGGCTTTGTAAGACCTAGTGTTTCAACCTAGGAATAACCTTTTAACATGATGGAAGATAAAATATTGAGATTGTATGTGGAATACCAACACTTGAATCACGTGATTGTGAAGAAAATTATCCACTACTATGGATTGATGACCAGTTTGATCAGTTGAAAGGGGTATGACGGTTCACAGAGGTTCACCATTGGTCAGGCTATCACCAGTTATGAGTACAGGATAATGATATGCTTATGATGACATTCAGATTTCAACTTAGGACTCATCGATAATCCAGGAAGGTTGGTAGTAAGAATATTATCAAATGATACTCACTAACTATTCGGTATCTTGAACATAGTTTTCGGTGGACCACCAGCTAGCTAGTTGACCCATAGTAGCTAGTTGATGGGCCATGCTAGGAATCCTTTAGTAAAGGTATGTTTTTATTCTTTGGTACTTAGTCACTATTGCATTTATGAGGCTTGGATAGGTTTCTGGATATCTATTTTTTATTTTACTACACTTTTAAACCATACATGAGATCTTATTAATCTAGGGAGGATCTAGATTCAAACTTACTGAAAATTTAGCAGAGGCCCTCCATTTTTCTTTGATTATAGACACCATTCATTTTATTTTTTGGATTTTTGATTAATTTTTCACAGAATATCCTCTAAATATTTTTAATCCCATTTTATCATTTTATATATGAATTTTCATATAATAATGTTCTCCTCAATCATCTTGATCTTCAATTGATTATTGTCTTTGTTTTAATTAGGGAATCAGATGAAAATTCCATTAGATCATGATTGAATTTCTAGATAATAATGGGGATATGGATCAGCATTACTAGAGGGTATTCTAAAATGATGAAAATATTCTATTATGTGGATTTTTGAGTTTGTTATTTTCTTTTATGGACTCATATAGGTATTTTAGAACATTTTTGTTGTGTCAACCACTGAACCATTTAATTAATTTGGAGATTTATTCATCTTAGAATAAAGATCATGTCAGGGTGGTTGAAAACCATTAGATAATGTTTTGTTTACGGTATGTAGATTTTTTTTTCATCGAAGGTTTTAAATTTAATTATATTAAATTATCCATTTTATCATTTTCTTATGATATGTATTTTTCCCAGAATCAAGTTAGAAGCATGTTTTTGACATTCCTTTGGTTATTGGTCTTGGTTACATATATGTGGTGATCCCAGGTAAGTCCTAGGGAAATTATTAATTTTACCATTTTTTCTAAGTAATTTTATTCAGTAAATTATTTCTAATTTATATATAATTAATTATTTTGGAATTTTGGGGCACTAATAGAACGTCATGGGGATTGATGGAGGTTGAATAGACATACACAACTTTGTTAATGTAGTGGGAATTTTTGTGCATGGAATTTGGGTCCATTTGAGGTTGGTGGTCTAATATTCCTTACCCTATTGTATTATATATGGTTTATTGTTATGAGATATGATTTTTTACACATTTTACCACTGACCCTATAATCATATTTTTGTTACGAATGTGTAATGATTAATTATTTAATTATCATCATGTATTAACTAATTAATGAAAAAATTCCTAACAGTTACATAAATAATGATATTAATTAATTAATTAATTAATGGAACGTTTCATAATGAAAATGGGAAAACTTATATGAGCCACGATGGACCCTTTTATACTGTCTTAATGTCATCCTCTGGTGGTTTAGGTTTCATCACTAATGAGTACAATTAATTGTATGGAAACCATGTGGTATGTTGTTAAGATTCTTGGGGCCTAGATCTCGTGAGGCCATATTTGATTCCGTGATCAAATGTGGATTCACGTGTAGCTGTGAGACAATTATATCATTCTTGATAAAATGATATTTATGTTTTTGGTTTACACTATTATTGTTGTATGTGATTTCAACCATGAGTGTTGCACATGGATTTTGAGGTTCATGATTTAATATAGATTGAATCATGGAAATATAAAAAATAGGTTTCATGTGTTTTATATTCAAAACAATGGTTTTTCATGAAATATATAAATCTTGTTAATTATTGTTTTGGTAATGGAGGATTCAACAATTTAGTGTCAACAGTATGTTCTATGTTGCACAAATGTGTTCCAAGTGACATTCTAATTAGATGTAACCAAATGCAAACCTATTTATCACAATAGGACATGTTAGACTATATATTAGTGCACCTAGACAAGATGATGATGAAAATAGGGAAAATGGAATTGACTATGTTGTTGTCCATATATGAACTGATGGTGTACTGTTTCATGTTAGGTCATTTTTGTGATAAATTCCCTTGAAACGAACCTTGTATGAATACCCATGGGATTGGTTTGGTTAATTAAAGTGATGACTATAGCTATGTGGAGTATTCAATGTAGTATATAATTTAAATATATTTTAATGAACATGTAATATTCAACATTGATGTGATTATTTTATGGATAAATTCATCATGACATATCTATAGATTTGTTCCCAGATGACTTTCGATCAATTATTACCCTTAGTGAATCTGTTTTGGGGGTTATGTGTTTCACCATATTTCCATTGTATTAAGAATCCTGATACTAGTGATTTGGTGCTAATTACACTTTATTATAACCCAAGTGAGGATATTTCTTTGGAAGGTATAATCAAATAAAATGCCTTAGAATTAGTTTTATTTGAAAAAATTAATTTTCATTTAACTAACCTTTCTAATAATTAAAGGAAGGTAATTGATTTTCTCATTATAACCCTTGAGTATATAGAACCCTGAGTTCTTGTTATCATGAAAAGTGGTCAACTTTCTATGTTCTTGAATGCTTGTGGCATCGAGGGGTGTATCAGGGGTTACATTTCTTTATTAGTTTAAAAATATACTTTTTTTTATTTTGAGTAAATTGTCCAAGGTGGTTGGAGATAATAATTTTAGAAAATGGTTATATTCTAAACTCATTAAATTAATTCCCATGTGTTGACTGGGGAATGGTGAATCTTGGTTGGAAGGAGATTCTTATTTAAAAAAGGATCAGTGGGAATGTATAGGTTTGTCAGAGATTGAACCATGTGATGCCTAGATAGTTGAAAAGGTGTAAACGTTCAGTTCAGAAGTATGAAACTCATGGGAAATAACTCTTCATTAGGTGATGAGTTGAATTTTCAAAACATTTAGTGGAAGACATAATGTGTGATCTCTAGTGTTTTTTTTTACACATGGGTTCTATTAAATCAGTTTATTCGATGGTGAGATGAGTAATGACAATGACACTTATTCTATTGATGAACCCATATGAGATAGCAATAAGAAGTCATTAACCTATTTAGTTCAAGGTATCCCTTTTAGTTAGAAAATGGAAATTTTTTCATGTATATCATATGTCATTACATCCTTGAATTTTTGAGTGAATATTTCTACATGGTGAAATATGATATCAATAATGGATCAGGGTACCATTGTGTGGTAAACCATAGTTTTTTCATTCTTAGAGATGTATGGGTTTAGAAATAGCATATTTCATGAGGGGATGATACATGACCAGTTTGGATGTCATAACCAATTCCAATGATTCTTTTTAACTCTATGCATATTGATGATGGATTATTTAATATAGTGAACTAAGTTATGAGTAATCCATTTATGTGCAATGAATGGTGTCTGATGATAGTCTGTTATAAATGGATGGTCATGTTTATCCATTGTGTTGATGATGTACTAGTCGGGGTAAGGTAAATAGATTTAAAAATTGTGATACGAGAGATAAAGATACTCATGTGGTGTGGAGTATTTATATCTCATTAGTGAATGAATCTATTTTGATATGGTTTGTGTTCTAGTGTAAGGATGAATGTTAGACTATCATGGTGGCTCAAGAAGAATGATGTGTGTGGAATTTAGAGTTTCTGGTTTCATGATGAATACCAAATGTTTGATTCATATGTGTTGTGTATGGAGGAAATATATTGAATTGTTCTATAGATAAATATTAATGATCCAAGAGGGATTCATATAATTTTTGTGTTGACACAATGTTGATTTCCATGTGTTTGGTTTTGGTGGTTGGTGAACCAACTAGAGAAATTTCATTGAAGAATATTTAGATATTTTTTATGATGTCTAATCATTTAAATTATTCCTATATATATATAGATATAATAAATTGTTTTTATGGAGTATATATTGTTGTGTCCAGAAAACATTCTAGGTATTTGACTGGTATTATACTAATTATTCTATGTAAATGAACCTAAATGAAGTAATTAGAACAACATCAAGCTCATTATCTCTTTTGTGACTATGGTTTTCATGAATAATTGGATTACCTTATATAATGTAAATTTTTGTAGGTTTTATTTATATTTAGATACTCCTTGGTTCATCTCAAATCCAAGGATGAGGTGTTGGTAGTGAATTTAGCATCTTTATTGCATTTGATCGAGCACAATTGAATGGAAGTGCATTGGGGGTCTCAGTGGACTTCTGGAAACCTTTTTTGTATATATATTCATAATGTGGTTCGAACTGTTTTGATTCATTATGAATTGGTTGAAGTCACTAAAGTGTGTTGTGTTCAATAGTTTAAAAGATCACCATCTAAATATTAGAGGATAGTGATCTTTTGGAGTTGGTTATGATGTTTTTTCTTGGAGTTTCATTGAATAATAAAATGGGAATGTATGAATGAGAATGACCATATGGTTTCCATTCATAATTTAGTGATTCTATATGGATAACACCTAGTTAAAAATATCAACATTGATCAGGAGGAATTTTTCCTATGCTACCACAAATCCTCAAGGACGTGAAGCATTATGGGAAGGAGATTATAAGGTCTCATGTCATTACATGTTATAAAAATTATAGGTAGTTTTAACATCCCATCTAGTTGAAGTATAATTTGGATAAATGGGTTTCAAAATGGAATGATTCCTTATTTAACATATTGAATGTTTATTTTTAAAGAATGTTTGAAACTCGATGTTTAACCTAGGGTTCGATTTTTCATCAAAGGAGTTGAAAATTAGTTGAGGTTATTATTGTAGCCACTGACTATTCAGTATGTCCCATAGGCTATCTGATGAGTTAAGAAGAATCCATTCTACACAAAAATGTCTCAACAATCATCCAGTGATCTTATGTTATCAGGATGATGTGGTTGGCAGTAATCCTTCTACCTAGTATCACTCACTGTCAAGGTGGAAGGACTTTATGGACAACCTTTAATGAGGAGATATTTTTTTATTATTTTTCACTAATGCCACATCACTTTTATATGTGATTGTATATTTCTTTGGTGATCCATCTGTTCATGTAATCTTTATCCCTCCCTCTATGAGATCTGATTGATCTTGGGTGGATCTAGATGCATATGGATTGATAATCCATTTTAGATCCTTCTTTCTTATTCATCATTGGCCTCCTTCTTCCTCATGAAATGGTGGATCCTTATTTTATTCATCATGGATAATCCTATCTGTATTTCTAATCCATTTTGAATCATTTATTTAATAAATCCCATTATATATTCCTCTCCTTGGTCATATTGATCATCGATTGATCACTTTTCATGTTTGAAATATAGAATTAGATGAAAAATCTGTCATATTTTGATGGAATTTTATAATAATGATGGTTTTGTGTGTAGGCATGGTCGGAGGATTTTTAGTGACGATAAAAAAATATCCTTGATTGAAAATTTATTTTTGTCATGTACCTTGGTGGTAAATTTTATTGATTTTGGTCAATTTGAGTTGAATATTTCATTGGACCATGTAATTAATTTGGATATTTTTCTCAACTCATAATTATGAGAATGATAGTATTGGATAAACTTCTTTGGATAGACTTGTAGATATTAGATATAACTTGTTTATTTTATTTGAGTTATTCCAATATTATTATAACAAATTTCCTTTTTTCTTATTCTCTCATGGTAGGTCTTTTTCTCATAATGATGTTATAATCATACTGTAAAGCATCCTTAGGTGGTTGTATGTGGTTGTTGATAAGTGGTGATAGTCAGTGTATCCTTTTTCATGTAATGAATTCTCCTTTGGTTACAAGTTTATTCGATTTTTTAAAATAATTACAATTTACTTTTAATTAAATATTTTGGAATTCATGGAAACGAGTAGAACCTTATGGTGATATATAGAGGATGATTGTACATGGAAGCCTCTAACAAATAAGTTGGGATTTTATTGGATGGAAGATCCTCCATTGGAGCTAGGTGGCCTCTTAGACCTTACCCTATCGTATTATGATTTATTTATTGAAATGTGATATGAGGTTTACAATATTATGGTAACTGAATGAAATTTATATTTATGTTATCAATGTGTAATTATTAATTAGTTAACAATTGTAATGTCTTTAGTAATTAAAGGAAACATCCCTAATTTCCAATTAATTAATGATCCTTATGTCTTAATTAATTGAAGAAATCTCACCTGATGTAATTAGGAAAAACATTCAAGGGACACAAAATAACATTCTAAATAGGATTTATGTCAGTCACTAATGGTCGACTATTGATCACTAATTAGTGCCTTTGATTATGTGGACTACAAGGGTATGACATTGTGTAACAGGATACCTAAATCCCATGATACCATGTTTAATGCCATGATAACATGTGGGTGTCTGTGTATCAATGAGACTCTTAAATGAGACTTGATTCCATGAGTGTCCTTATATAGGTTGTTATAATGTGATTGATGATGATCACATGTATTTGTATATTTTTACTATTTTCTCATGAGGATATGTTATGTTCTACTTGTATTTTTGATCTACCCTTTTGTGGTATAATAGATTTCCCATATAGATTTTATGTTGGTATTTTACAAAAAATGGACCATCGTGCTATGGTTATCCTTTAGAGGGAGATTATGCAATAGTTATGATGATGAAAATGATAGACCAAGATGACAGTGGGGTCTGAAGTGACTATGGGAAAACCATGAAAATAGGATTTGTGGGCAAGATGACCATCTGAATTAGAACAAACATCCTTACATGATTCTTGGTGGATGTTTGAGAAACTTGTAAACTCTATTAAAAGTGAATTCCTAGTAACATATTTACCTAAGTCCGAGGAGATTTCCAGTAACATGTACTCTTGATGTCAATGGAAATCCTTGTATCAAGTTCACCCAATGACTTGTTCCTGTCAGGCGACATGTCTACTCAATTCCTTAATGATACTAAAGGACATGATATATTGAAACCTTGTATACTAGAAGTATATGTTTCTCATAATTATTCATGAGATAATTTGTGACTATCCTCCAGGATGGTGTCATAGTATGTATGGTTGGGGGTTATACCAGCCTGTAAAGTGCTTGACCACTCTAAACATAGTTCTTATTGATTGTGTCTTCATAGTGATTATATGTTATCCTTGAATTTTTTATGAGTTTCTTGTTTATTTTTGTCTAATTTCATCCAAATATTATATATTTAATTTCATATCTGAGTAACCCATTATGTTTTTGGTGTCTTAATGAGTTGTACTAGCACCCTAATCAACAGATCATGGAACATGAGTATTTGTGTGAGCCTCATTTCTTACAGGTATAGGATGTGATGATTCCCAATATTATTCATTGTGTGGTATATCTCTCCATGATCCTAGAGAACGAAATGATGTGGGGCTAGGAGTTGTAGAGGATATTGTACTCTTACACATACTTATATACTAGTCAACCCAGTGTGTGGTCAATGAAATGTTTTTTATGTTTTTTTGTTGGTTATTTTGTTTTCAAATTAAATTAATATTTATGAAATGTTGTTGGTATCAATGATCTCTAGTTGTATATTATTATATGTTTTCATATTTATTTGTAATGTTGAACTCGGATGGGGGTATAGTATCCCCATGTTTCCACTTTATAACCAAAATACATGTCGGTAGCCTCTAGAATATGTGGAGGGGCTTCAAAGGTTATGTGGAATTCCATATAAAATACAAATATTAAGTTTTATATGTAACGATCAAAGTGTGGTAACACTATCTTCACTGATGCTAGAGTTAATTTTGGGGTTCATTTGAGATTAATGTATTCTAGCTTTAATGGATGTGGAACTGTTTCATGTTTTTTTTTCTTAAAGAAGTTTTGAAACTACCCCCTTGATGTAGTATTATGTTTGAGATACAGTTATCATCATGTGCCTCTCTAATTTCACTATCTCTATTTAGGAATGATCCTTATGACTTTCAAAATATGGTGATCGGTATTGATGATGTCACGAACCAAATCTGGACGCCATCAAACCGGCACCAAACCCGGCTCATGGCAAGACCCGAAGGGAGTTTCCTATACCCAAAGGCTGGAACAAGTGCTCAAGAATCATAAAAATTCATTTGGGAACGATTTACCCGAGTTTGGGTTCATAAAATAAACAAAAAACAGCCAACAAAACAAATCTGAAAAAATTATGCCAAGCAGGACTTGATAAAAATTTAGAACTGATTATATGGGTTTAAACAAGACACAAGAGGTCCAAAGGTACAAAAAACTATCAGCAAAAATCCCATGAGACTCTACACGACAAGGGGTCATCACCCACAAGTCGTCTCCACAACACCGCACCATCGAGAGAAACTAGCAACCTGAACCGCCATCGCCCAAGGCCTTGCCTTTGCGTATGTCAAACATGATCAAGTCTAATTACACCCAAAGCTGTAAGTAGGGTGTGAGACTAATCCCAATCATATATCACCCACGGATTTCATGTGATAGGCATTATAAAATAAAAGGCTTGCAAGAGTTATAAATAGATAATGGTAGCATTTATTTCTAAAAGTGAAACTTTGAATAGAAAATAACTTTCAATGGGGATAACATTAAAGAATGAGTGAATTTGAATAAAAAATTCAAGCTACTGGTTTTCAAATTACAAAATACCATAAATAAAGTATAAATTCCAAAAAGGCCACGAGCACCAAGCATAGGAACACCCTAGGTACTAGTTTGTTGTGAGCCCCAAGTAACTCGTACCTTGGTGAAAGTAACCATGATGAAATTTGTTTTCGTGCACGAGCCACTAGTAAGGAGAATACCCAAAACCTATTGGTCTCCAATCATCTCCATTATAGTTTTGTTAGTGTTATCCATGTTAGACTTGCTAAGTGAACCATTGTCAAAACCCCTCTGTTCACTAGAGTACTAATACACGTTAGCCCACCTAGATACCCGAGTTTCCCGTATTGTGCTCAAATAGTCACCACATGCTACCAAAATCAAATTTTACATATAAATATCAGTTCTGGTCACACACATTCAAAACAGTAGCTACACCTTCTTTGCACCTTTCGTATAACTCAATAAACCACTTATAATTTCCATAAAACGATTTCAAGAAAAGTATTCAAATTTTGCACATTAAATTCATCTAAAATTCCACATTTAAAACCAAATGGAGACCAATATTATACCAAAACAGAAATTTCCGCATAAAAACATTTTTATAAATCTAATCCTTGAATTATAAAACAACACCAAGAGGCACAACGTGGGTTGCACATGAAAAACACCCATTTTCACACAAAATTGGCACTTAAAAATCAACTGCTTTTAAAATGCTACCCAAATAAATTTTTTCAATGAAAATACTGAATGAGGAACATAATAGAAACAGAAATACAGAATTCCAACTCATTCTACAATACCTACATATGAAATCACCTACCAAAAAGTCAAAACCCCCAAATCCTTGTGCGTCACTTCAACCACACCTTTGCCGCACCATAAAGGAGTATGATTGAACCTAAAACCAGAGGATTGGACCATGAAACTCAAAACTAAAACCCTAGGTAAAAAACCTCATCTTCTGGACATTTGGGGATTCAATAAAAAAGGACTAAACCCTAAGAATAAGGGAGGAATAAAGAAGAGAACCAACTTATTTGAGAAATCTGGATGTTTTTTGGAGATTCAGAAGTTCGGCCCTAACTCGAGATGCATCTGAGCTCCAAAGAGTCAAAAACTAATATGGGGGTGCGTCTGGGTTCGGTGGGAATGTGTGAGAGGTGGAATCACCAAAAAAGGATAAAAAATAAATATTTTATGAAAGAATTACAAAACAATTTTAAAACTGGAAATGGGCTTTCGGGTTGGCCCAATACCTAATTTGATCACCGAAATCCAAGATGCTAATGACTTTTTAAGGGGCCCAAAATTCTTTTGTGGTTTTAATATTTAAATGAAGGTAATTTTGGAAGTTTAATGAGTGAAAAATGTTGAAAAACTAAGGAGTTATTAAAGAAACAAAATTTACTTTCAAAACTGGAAACGGGCTCTCAGGTTGGCCCAAATTTTGGAAACCCACTATTTCCTTCAAAAATGCATGAAAACCCACCAAAACCCAGCAAGGATGTAAATTAAATGAAAAATACCTTTAAAATATGTCATGTATGTGACCATTCTCCCCCCCCCCCATGAAGGACTTTCCGCCCCAACAAGAATGGGTACTCTTCCTCGACCCATGACTTTCGCTCCCATGTCTCATGTGTATCATTTCCATGCTACCATAGAACCCGGACTAATGGAATAGACTTCCCTCTAAGTATCTTGTCTTGGGAGTCCACTATTTTCACTAGCCTCTCAACAATAGACAAGTCAGGCTCTATCTCCAGTTCTTCCCAACTCAACCCATGGGACAGATCCGGGTAGTATTTCTTCAACTGAGAAACATGGAAGACATCATGGATGGACGTCAAATGAGAAGGTAAGGCCATCCTGTATTCCACATTTCCAGTATGCTCGATGATCTCAAATGGCCCGTCATACCGTGGAGTAAGCTTACCTTGCTTCCCCAATCGACGATTTCCCAGACGAGGGGCCACCTTCAAGAATACTCAATCACCCACAGAAAACTCTAGGTCTCGACGCCTCCGATCAGCATATGATTTATGACGACTCTGATCTGTCAATAAACGTTTCCTAATTAATTTTACCTTCTCAGATGTCTCCTATACCATACTCGGCCCCAATAGTGAGGTCTCGCCTACCTCAGCCCAACACAGGGGGGACCGACAAGGCCGACCATAGAGCGCCTAAAAAGGAGCCATTCGAATCGAGTATTGTTAAATGTTATTATAAGAAAACTCAACCAATCCCAAATGGGTATCCCAAGAACCTCCAAAGTCTAGGACACATGCACGAAGCATGTCCTCCAAAATCTTATTCGCCCGCTATGTCTGACCATCCGTCTACGGATGGTATGCTATGCTCATCTTAATCTGGGACCCCAAGGCCTTCTAAAGGCCTTCCCAGAACCGAGATGTGAAACGAGGGTCTCTATCTGAGACAACTGCTGATGGCACCCCATAGAGTCTCACCACCTCCTGAAGATACAAACAGCCCAACTCATCCACTTTAGATATAGCTCTGATTGGAATGAAGTGGGCTGATTTGGTTATATGATCAATCACCACCCAAATGGCATTCTTACCTCGAGGTGTACGAGGTAATCAAACAATGAAGTCCATGGAAACCTCGTCCCACTTCCATGTAGGAATGGGTAGTGGTAGGAGGAAACCGGAGGGCCTTTGGTGCTCTGCTTCCACCTGTTGGCATGTGTGGCATCTCAACACATGGTCCGCTATGTCCCATCTCATACCAGGCCACTAAAACTGCCAACGGACAACATAATACATCTTAGTGTCACCTAGATGGACAGCCCACTGAGACTGGTGGCTATCCTGCATCACCACCTTCCGTAGAGATAACGGCACTACTGAACGTCCTTTAAAGAACAAGATGCCCTCGGGAGACGATGACCAATCAAAGGATGTATCCCCACCATGAAGAAACTTCTTCGACCGCTGACAAAGCTCATCACTGGGTTGTTCCCGCTGAATCAACTCCAATAGAGAAGGAGTCAACTAGACGCTCGCCAAGAATGCCCCTCCACCGTGTTCCTTGGTCTCCACATTCATCTGAGAAAAGATCCCCATCAATGTCCACTCATCACTGGACTTCCTCAAAGCCTGCACTGGAACCCTTCTGCTCAATGCGTCGGCCACTACAGTACCCTTACCTGGGGTATAGACAATGTCAAAGTCAAACCCATACAAGTACTCGATCCAGCGATGTTGCCTAAAGTTGAGGTCCTTCTGTGAGAATATATAAGCCAAGCTTTTGTGATCAGAATAGACCACAAACTTCTCCCTAGAGAGGTAGTGACGCCACATATTCAAAGCATGAATCATTGTTGCCAACTCCAAGTCATGGGTTGGGTAGTTATTTTCGTGTGGCCAGAGTTGGCGAGAGCCATACGCCACCACGTGATCATCCTGCATAATCACGCACCCAAGACCCATACTTAAAGCATCACAATAGACCACATATCCCTTTACAGCCTCAGGAAAAATCAGCACGGGGGTGGTAGTCAGCCGCCTTTTCAGCTCCTTGAATGACGCCTGATATTCTGGACCCCATACATCCTTCACCCCTTTCCGGGTGAGGGAAGTCATCGGTGAAGCAAGCCGAGAGAAATCCCGAATGAATCGCCTGTAATAACTATCCAAGCCAAGAAAAATCGTGATCTTGAACACATTCTTCGGTTTCTCCCATGACATGACTGCACTACTTTTCTCAGGGTCCACTGAAACTCTATTCTCTGGGACCACATGCCCTAGAAATCTCACCTCTCTGATCCAGAATGTGCACTTTGACAACTTTTCATAGAGGCGGTGATCTTGTAATGTACCCAAAATGATCCCCAAGTGATGCTCGTGTTCCTCCTCAGAGAAAGAGTATACCAGAATGTCATCCACGAACACCACAACAAAGGAATCGAGATACTGATGGAAAACCCTATTCATAAGTGCCATAAATACTGATGGATAATTGATCAATCCGAAGGGCAATACCAAATACTCAAAGTGGCCATACCTACTTTGGAAGGCTGTCTTAGGGATATCTGACTCCTTCACCCTAAGTTGATGATACCGTGAACGTAGGTATTTCTTTGAGAACAACTTTTCCCCCTTCAACTGATCAAACAAATCATCTATTCTGGGAAAAGTGTATTTGTTTTTAATTGTTATTTTATTCAGCTTTCGGTAGTCAATGCACAACCGGAGGGATCCATTAGCCTTTTTTGCAAACAAAACAGGAGTGGCCCAAGGAGATATGCTCAGGCGAATGAATCATTTGGATTATAAGTCATATAGTTGTATCTTTAATTCCATTAACTCAGTGGGGGCCATGCGATAAGAGGGAAGAGATATCGGCTGTGTTCCCGGCGCCAGATCAATAGAAAACTCCACATCCCGCTCCGGGGGAAAGCCTGAAAAATCATCTGGGAATACCTCCGGAAACTCATTCACTACATGAGGTAGTGAACCTTCAAGGGAAAGACCACCCTCTAGTATGAGAGAAGATAACTGGAAGATAACACTTCCCAACTCTGGGAGTGGAGGCCCTGTGTGACCTGACCGAGGATCCCATTCTCCATGAAAAACCTGACGACTCCCATCAGGTGCCGTGAAACTCACACAACGTATTTAGCAATCGATGTGTTCCTGGAAGTGTACTAGCCAATCCATCCCGATTATGTCATAAAAAAGGTTAATATCTAAGACCAAGAGTTCCCACTCCATCTCGACCCCTGACACAGAAAGCACACATGATGGGCACCTGAGACCCTGCTCCTTCTTCTTTCCCAGCGGTGTCACCAACTCCATTGCAAATGACATCAAATCAGTTGGCAAATTAAGAATGTCCACAAAATGGGAAAAAATGATTGAAATAGAGGCACCAATATCAAAAAGAGAAGAATCTATAGAATATGAAATCAAAACGGTACCTCGAACAGTCGACGGTCCTGCCTCTGATCCTGCTGGTGCCTGATCCACTACATGGAGATGACCAGTCTCTGTATGAAGAAGACTGCTAGTATGTGGTTGTTCCCTAAACTGGATATGCCCAGAACATGACCCAGCCCTACCACCACGGCTGCCAAATCGAGATCCCCCAGTCCTCGACGGCTCAGACTGTGCTGGAACTCCTCTGGGAGCCATGGATCCTTCCCCACTTTGATGTGGATGAGCTATCCCGCAAAAGCGTTGCACGTGTCCCATACCTCCACACTAGAAACATGTCTTTGAAGGATGAGGTAATGCTGGACGGATTTGCCCAGGCTTCCCACACTAGTGGCACATGACCGATCTCACATCAGAAACCACTGATGCAAACTGCCTGTAAGAGTTCCCTGAACTGCCTCCTCCTTTCTTCACATGATCCTCCCGGTTCCTTTTCTTTTCTGAGGAGCTTCCACTTCCCACTATTGATAAAGAACCATAGAAACCAGCCCTGAATTTTCTATCAATATCCACCATGCACGCCCGATCAACGACATCAGCATAGGTCCTCATCTTAAACAAGAACACCAAGGAGTATATCTCTGGTCTCAAGCCTTTCTCAAACTCGCTTGTTCTTTATAGAAAATTTCTAGAGCATACCGAACAAACTCAGGGAAATGGTTGGCATACTACATCACAGATATATTTCCCTGAACAAGTTCCATGAACTCTCTAGACCAGGCATAAGCCAACACCTTAGGGCAGTACTGTTCATTGAAGACATCCTTGAAATCTCCCCAGTGCATCTGCTCATTTTTCCCAGCCTGAAGCACTGACTGCCACCATTTACGGCTAGGACCCTCCAACGGAAAGGAGGCACACATCACCCTGAGCTCCTCGTGTGTTTCCAGGAACTCAAACATACGTTCGATCTTCTTGAGCCATTCCTCTGCTTCTTGGGGTTCTGAGCTGCCTCGGAAGGTTAGAGGATTATTTTTCAGGAACTCCTGTGCCTTGTCCTTTCTAGGACCAGTCTCATCCTCTCTAATAGGATCTAGAACTGAAGCTGGTCCATATCCTATAGCATGGACAGCCCAGACCACGACTTCGACTAGCCTCTAATCAATTGGTGTGGGAGAACTCTCTCCGGCTTCCTCCCGTGGGTGCGTGAGAGCTTTCCGGGGAGGCATGTTGCTACAAAATGTAACAGTCACAAAACAATAATCAATACCACAATTCTGAAAATTTTAATCAAATAAATCAAATATAAATAAACTAAACACATTTTAGTAATAAAATAAACAACTAAAATACATCTGCATGATGTCCACATGTGGTCTGCAGCCCACACGTCTCACCTGGAAGTGAAGTCAATCTTTAAATTCCAACATCCCCTGGTGACTTAGGGTCTTCCATGAGAGGTGCGGGACAGACACCCTAATCATAACCAAAACCCCGAGCCCCAACAGTCCTAGCTCCTGTCTATCCCGACTCATCCCAAAATAACAACATAACCCAAAAACATTAACCTGCTCTGATACCATTTTGTCACGAAACAAATCTGGATGCCATCAAACCAGCACCAAACCCGGCTCATGGAAAGACCCGAAGGGCATTCCCTGTCCCCACGGGCTGGAACAAGTGCCAGGGTATCATAAAAATTCATTTGAGAATGATTTACCCGAGTTTGGGTTCATAAAATAACCAAAAACAGCCAACAAACCAAATCTGAAAAAATTATGCCAAGGAAGACATAATAAAAATTCAGAACTGATTATATGGGTTTAAAGAAGACACATGAGGTCCAAATTTACATAAAAGTAGCAGCAAACATCCCATGAGACTCCACACGACAAGGGGTCATCACCCACAAGCCATCTCCACAACTCCGCACCATCGAGAGAAACTAGCAACCCAAACTGCCATCGCCCAAGGCCTTGCCTTTTCCTATATCAAAATGTTCAAGTCTACTTACACCCAACAGTGTAAGTAGGTTGTGATACTAATCCCAATAGGATATCACCCAATTATTTCAAGTGATAGGAATTATAAATTAAAAGTCTTGTAAGAGTTATAAATAGATAATGGTAGCATTTATTTCTAAAAGTGAAACTTTGAAAAGAAAATAAATTTCAATGGGGATAAAATTAAAGAATGAGTGAATTTGAATAAAAAATTCAAGATACTGGTTTTCACATTACAAAACACCATAAAGAATGTATAAATGCCCAAAATTCCACGAGCACCATGCATAGGAACACCCCTAGGTACTAGTTTGTTGTGAGCCCCAAGTACCTCGTACCTCGATGAAAGTAACCACGATGAAATTCATTCTCGTGCATGAGCCACTAGTAGGGAGCATACCCATAACCTATTGGTCTCCAATCATCTTCATAATAGTTTTGTTAGTGTTATCCATGTTAGATTTTCTAAGTGAACCATGGTCAAAACCCCTCCGTTCACTAGCATACAAGTACACGTTAACCCACCTATATACCTGAGTTTCCCGTATTGTGCTCAAATAGTCACCACATGCTACCAAAATCAATTTTTACATATAAATATCAGTTCTGGTCACACACATTCAAAACAGTAGCTTCAACTTCTTTGCACCTTTCGTATAACTCAATAAACCACTTATAATTTCCCTAAAACAATTTCAAGAAAAGTAATCAAATTGTGCACATTAAATTCATCTAAAATCCCACATTTAAAACCAAATGGTGACCAATATTATACCAAAACATAAATTTCATCATAAAAACATTTTTATAAATCTAATCCATGATTTATAAAACATCACCAAGAGGCACAACATGGGTTGCACATGAAAAACACCCATTTTCACACAAAATTGGCACTAAAAAATCAACCGCTTTTAAAATGCTACCCAAATCAATTTTTTCAATCAAAATACTGAATTAGTAACATAATAGAAACAGAAATACAGAAATCCAACTCATTCTACAATACCTACATATGAAATCACCTACCAAAGGAGTCAAAAACCCCAAATCCGTGTGCGTCACTTCAACCGCACCTCCGCCGCACCACAAAGGATTAATATTGGATCTAAAACTAGAGTATTGGACCAATAAACTCAAAAATAAAACCCTAGGTACGAAACTCCATCTTCTAGACATTTGTGGATTCAATAAAAAATGAAGAAACCCTATGAAGAAGGGAGGAATAAGGAAGAGAACCAACTTACTTGAGAAATCTGGATGTTTTTTGGAATTTCAGAAGTTCGGCCCTAAATCGTGATTACTATGAGCTCCAAAGAGGAAAAAACGAATATGGGGGTGCGGCTAGGTTCAGTGGGAACGTTTTAGAGGTGGAATAACCGAAAACGGATAACAAATAAATATTTTATGAAAGAATTACAAAACAATTTTAAAACTGGAAATGGGCTTTCGGGTTGGCCCAATACCTAATTTGTTCACCCAAATCCCAGATGCTAATGACTTTTTAAGGGGGCTAAAATTCTTTTGTGGTTTTACTATTTAAATTAAGGTCATTTTGGAAGTTGAATTGGTGAAAACAGTTGAAAAACGAAGGAGTTATTAAAGAAACAAAATTTACTTTCTAAACTGGAAACGGGCTCTTAGGTTGGCCCAAATTTTGGAAACCCACTATTTCCATCAAAAATGCATGAAAACCCACCAAACCAAGCAAGGATGTAAATTAAATGAAAAATACCTTTAAAATATGTCATGTATGTGACATATGATCTTTCACATAATACTTTTATTCATCCATGTGTGTCACCATAGGGTTATCCATTATTATTTTTCAATAAGGAAGATAGTAGTGTGTGACTATGTATCAATTACCATCATTATAATTGGGTTGTGGGTAATAAATCTTATCAACTACTAAGGATTGAGTTAATATTTTATCAGTTCAAGGGTTCATATTTTTCTATAAGAATAATTTATAATTTGGGTGTAATTAGATTAGGGTGAAGGATAATGATATTACAATGACAAAATTCTTTTGTAACTCTATGAAATTTTAGTTTTTGGATATGCTATTTGGAATTAAAAATGTTCCAGATATATTCATGGAGTATTTTAAATCAATTTTTCTTCAATTTGTATATCGATTTGTGGTATTATTCATTAATTAAAACATTATATATTTTAGGTGAAATTAGGAAAATGAAGATAATTTGAGAGATGTTTTCAAGGTTCTTTGGTTCCAATGGATAATTTTTAATTTATCTATGTTTATCTTTTTGGAGATAGAGATAAATTTCTATGGTTATGTTTCATCTTATCAGGATGTATCTGTTGATCCTTTAACGATTAAAGGGTATGTTTCATTGATATCCCACATGAATGTTATAGAATGTTTGAGTTTCCTTTGTCATGTGTGCTATTACTGGATATTTGTGCATCATTTATCTCAGGTTAGATCTCCATTAATAACATATACTAGAAATTAGTATTCCATTTTATGGACAAACTGGTGTTTAGTTTATATCTCATGAAAATTAATTTTTTCAATGAATTTGTAATTATAAATTTGAGTAAGGGGATATGTTTGACGTTAGTGTCAATGTTTGATGTCATATCATTCTATTTATTCTAATGAAATATAGATAATTTATATCCTATGGTTATTGGTAGTTATGATCATAGAAACATAACTATGAAAAATTATATCTCATGATTTTTTTACTTGTGTGTGAATTGGAGTTATTAAATAATTATCTTATCAATTATCTCCTTGTATTCTTCGTTGATAAAATTAATTTCAAGTATATATTATCTTAAAGTAATTTAATATAGATTTAGTGATGGTTGATGGATTTACTGTGGTATTATTACAATGAGATCTTCTATGCATCATATAAACTGAATGGTGTTGCTAATGAAATGAGTATAAAGTCTCATAGAGATGTTATTTATGAGTTTTCGGATGACTATGTTGTAATCATGGATATTTAATAAATTAATATTTATTTGGATTATATTGATGAAAGAGATTATTATTGTAAAATAAATGGAAAATCATACATGGGGTAGAAGGTAAAATAATTTTAGTTTTCATTTTATGAGTTTAATTAATATCTAGCTAATTTCTTTTATAGAGAATCCTATTTTGGGACAGTCTGGATATAATTGGTATCGAGTTTTGTTGTTTTTACAAAGATAGTACATGCGGTTTTTATCCACAACATTCCCATCTCGACATTGGAAGACAATTATGGGGTAAATAAGTTGTATAATTCATAGAAGATTATTTTTAAGGGTCTACAATTAAGTAGTTAGTTATATATTTTGATTCTCAATGATCTTTTATGGAAGCTCAAGGTTGAACATTTTTTCCCTAGTGTTTCACTTAATTCATTTGATAATACAAAATGGATTTTTTTGGACATATAGATGGATTTTTTTATCAGGTAACCTTAATATTGGAGTCAATATTTTTTATCTAGGTTATTTTTTCTTAGTTAATGAAATAAACTCACTTCATAGAAGTTTAGGAGATGAGTGCAGTGGATGTTTTATCATGGTATTTTAGGGAATATATTTTTTAATTTTAGTGTATAAAAAGGTAAATCATCTAATATTAAGATTCTAATTTTATGTAGAATGTATAGAGGGGTATTTAGTGTGCTTTTGTATCTCAATTATGCCTTATCACTTCATTTCTATCCCAGATGGGCTATCAAATAGAGTGATCTATTAAAAATGTAGTGGATATGATTCAAACAAAATATTTATACTTTGGTGGCTTGGGGTTGAATAACATACCCTTGGATGTGTTTACTTATAACAAAATATATCAATCATCAATTAGGATGAATCATGATGAATATTTCTTTGGATAACTATGTGGATCTCAGTTTTCCTATACAAAGGAATACAGAGTTATATATTCTAGAACTAGAATAGGTTTATATGAAAATAAATAATGATCATGTTATTAATCTGTATATTAAAGAAGAATTTTTTCTGTATAAATGATATCAAAGGGGGAATCCATTTGAGTATTTAATTAGATATCATGTGTTTTTGAATGTTTCTTCTCGCTCTAGATAGTGAATGTAGAGTCATGGGATTAATATTTCAAACAAATTTGTTATATATTTTGAGTGATGGAGTGAATTGATGATGTTTTTTATTTTCTTATGCAAAAAAGATACATTTATTGTCAATGAGTCAATATGTGAGTGAATATTAAGTGGCGATGAATGTGTATTTTTTATGGAATTTTATGAAAAAAAATTAATTATATATTGGGTATCACACTTGGACATTTGTCCTTATTATTTTACTATGGAGATTTTTGAAGCTTATATATAACTTTCTAAGACATGTTATTAGGATATAAAATTCCATATAATAAGTTAAATTCCCTAAAAATTAGTATATTCAGAAAGTGAGGAATATAAATTAAGTTTTCCATGAAAAAAATTATAATTTCAGTAGGAAAAAAGTGAAGGCCTGGTAAAATATATTTATATTTTACATGAGGAAGGGTTGAAGTGGAATTTTGAGTTTCATGGATTGTTTGGATAACTATTTTAAAGTGGATTATATGAAAAATATGAAAAAAAAAATTGATCTACTCAGGCTAGTCCTCAAGCACCAATAGGGGACCTCTGGATATACCATGTGGGAGTGCCTACCAAAAGTTTCCCCCATGGTGGAAATAGGGGAGGGCATGTATATAATGCTCTGAGGATAGATAAACCATGTATTTGGAGTTCATGGGACATGTATTGGCCTACATAGAATGGGTTTATAGTGTGACCACATGTTCCAATATGGTGAAACCTATAGTGTTTTATAATGGAGTGTACAGGTGTTGATCGCTCATCACCATCACAAACAAGTGATAGTGGAATCTGAGAAATAAGGATGCAAAAAACCAAGATTCAGTTGGATGCGGGGTAGTGGATAGTAATTCATTGTTTATACGCTTACAAACAATATAGACATAATGATAATCTCTTGATTATATCGATATGGACCCTTCCAAAAACTCATTGATTTTTTTCCACCTCCCACATTAGATGGTGTTTTCTAGAATGGCTCCTTCTCCATTGATGAGCCCTAAAAATAATTACTGAGAATATTCAGATCAAAACAAGGCCTCTAATGCATTAATAAGGCTTTGCCGAACACATGTGGTCATGTTGGGTTCCATTCAAGTGTTATAATCATATTTTATTCATTTGATATTCATGAAAAAATGTACTAGAGATTCCTAATGAAACAGAGTCTCCAAAAAATTGAAAGCACTCTAATCACCTAAGTTGCATTCATGATTAATGTGTATTACTGTAGTTGTAGCTTCATGCATGTATACCAAATTAAAATCAAGAGATAGTTCCTTTGAATCCACATAATGGGTTTATCAATGAAAATATTTCCGGAAATTTTATATAATGTTACGTTATTTGATGAGATGTTATTCCTTGGATATTCAAAAAAATGAATATTTCACAACATAAATGAAGACACAAAACTTCTGTGTGTTTAAAAGTGAAATCACATTTTTCCAAATCATGAATAAACAGGTTGAATGATTCTTCAAGTAGTTAAATGAGGCATAAAATTCATAATGTGATACTCCATTTAAAATGAAAAATGATTTTCATGCATTCATGCTTGAATTCAAACTTAGTGAGACATGGTAGAACACTTATCCATGTGATAAGATGAAGATAATACCGGAACCCCTTTAGAATTTTTGATGTGATACACGAAGTTGAAAAATACCCACATAAAAATACGGTGTATTTGATATGAGAAATATAATACCCAAAAATAACGGGGTATTAAAAATGGGAAATATAAGACCTAATAACCATTGTTTATTTGTATTACAATTAACAATAAATATATTTAATCATAAACAAATTTAAATAAGGATTTTAATGGAGAATTTAAAATCATGAAATCCCAAGCACAACTCTTTTGTATAAATATGTGCAGGTAATTGATTCTTAATTGTGTGAGAGATATTAATAATCCTTCTATCTATTTGTAATGAAGAATTTTGAGTGTAATCCAAATATAGTTATTTCTCTAAATATGTTATTACATGTACCTGAGAATTTTAAAAAGATAATTCATATCATTATTAATCTAAAATGAGTATTGGGACCAGAATTGATGAAGTTTTTGATGAAGTAAACATAGAAGGTACGTCTATAATTATTATGGGAGAAGACTATCTATGAAGAAGAGCTTTCTAGCACTAGATCAACACTAAAAATAAAGACTTTAGTAGGGAGTCTAAACAGATACTAGAGGCTTGTGATTGAGGTTTCTAACCAACCATAAATGAATATTAATTAGGGATGTCTAATGAACTGTGGAGAGATTGAAATTAGGGTGTCTAATCAATTATTTATAAATTTTAACTGGGGTGTCAAACCAGTTTCATTCACTTAATGAGATAGTGAATGGAGTCCACATTGGTGTGTCTAACCAACATAGAAAGGGGTTGATCATTCATTGATGAACCTTTCAGATATTATGTGTTTCGCTATATTATTTTACTAATATACATTAGGTGCTATTGAGAGAATTGATTGAGTGGTTAGAGAATGTTAAACAATTCAAGGTGTTGAATTTAAAAAGGTATAATATTCAAAAAATGATGGTACCATTAAATCACCCTCAGTGGAACCTAACTAGTCCATGGTATCTATAAGTGTTATTAGAGGGGTGATCACCTCTAAATATATTATTATTTTTTATGATGGAATCTCATGAGGAATTATATGAGATTAAAACCATTATTGTAAGAACATTCAATGAAAAAATGATTAAGGAAATAAATATTACCAAAAATGTTGATCAATATTTTTCATCCCAATTCAAAGATGAAATAAATATCATTTTATTTCGAAATATAAGATGAATGCATCCAATAATTTTTTCTCTCTAATTGAGGTAAAATATAAACCTAATTTTTTTTTCTGATTTTGTCCCACATGTGGAGAAAAGATGTAAAATTAAAGATACACACATGGATTTGAAAACGAATTATGATTTTGGTGATTATGAGGAGACAAAATTATATTTTTATTTTAAGAATTTATCATTAAATTTCAAAGATAAAAAATGGATAATCGTGTATGATGTTCTTTATTCAATAGTGAAATATTTATCCTTGTAAAATGAAAATTTTAGGATATAATAAGTTGCCCTGATTCACAAATAATTGAAAATTTGAAACAATATAATTTAATATTGTGATATGAAATAAGATATTTCAAAGTATATTTTATAGGAAATGTTCATGGAAAAGGACCTAATGGTTAGCATCATATCTATCAAAACCAATCCTGAATAAAGGTGATAATAAGGTATGGATCATAATTCACATATTAATGTAATGTTTTAGTATTTTAAAATAGAAAAACATTAAAATTTTATACCTTGAATAGAATTTGAGCTTCTATAGAGATAAAATAAAGAATTTTCCCAAATATGCCTCAATATGTTTATCAAAAAAGTGGAATCCAGATATGAAATCTAATATTAATGTGTTGTCACGTGAAAAATATAGAATAGTGGTTCAATAAAAACTAAAATCATTTAGGTGTTTTTATTATGGTATATTTGGGAATATCATGAGTATATGTTTTGAATCCAACAAACCTATAAAAGTTAGAAAAACATTATTAGTTCCGACTTCTAAATAATTAATAAAAAAATTGACGTAGTAATTTTCTGGTAAATATTTCATTATTTTCTAACCTCAGTAATATGGAAAATAATTTAACTTGGTGGAATGAATGTAATGGTAAAGAATAAATATGGATATACTATACTCTTATGACTTACAGTGAGAAAATGTATCCTATAAATTTTCCTATTAAGATGGAAAATAGGTTAGGTGTTTTGGAGAATAAAAATGAACTTCATCAAAGGGGGTTTCAAAGACATAAATCCAAGCACTCACAAATACACTCTTAGAAGTGAACAATAAAAAAAAATTAGAAAAAAATATGAGTTTTTGTGAGCTATGAAGGAGGTGGAAATAGTATTCCACAAAAAGAGGAAATTCAAGGGAAACAAATATGTGAAAAAAAAATGAATAATATGAACAAGATTGAAGGAACATCCCATAATGGGATTTAAAATAAGATTAAATAAATGATGAGAGAAAATCCTCACCTTGAATATTTTAATTAAATAAATTATAGGTCCCTCGTAATTCCATAATTGTTAATGTGTTATGAGCTATCACGTATGGAATTGAAGGAGATGTTTTTTTCATTATGTATTTCATTAATTTACTTGGCAATGAATATGATTTCATCTCATGAGGGGTACATTTTATTAATCATGATCTATTCCAATTATATTTCAATCATTTTTACCTTAGTTATATTTATTAAGGGGGTGCATTGATGTTGGGAAATTATAAAAAATAAGAATTTATTAATTTTAAACATAAATTTATGATATGTTTGTTAATGTGTGTGGAGGATTTTTCATTTCATTGAAAAATTTCACCCATATTTTCCATATTGAGAAACTATAATCTTGATATCACATGTGAGTATGTGTTATGGATAGATTACACAACCATTGTTATTTCACTATTGTCTTCTACACCATTTTAGAGCACTTATACTTATAGTTCATTAGATAATGGATCTTTTCATTGGATCATGTGATATCATACATTTATTTTAAAATATGGGAAGTTTTTTTTGAGATGATTGATGAGATAAGAAGGAACTCAAATTATACATTTAATTTTATTGTAAATAACGGTGAGAAAAACCGATGTTTCCATATATTAACTTTTATGATGTTAGAGTATATTGACAGAAAATATAAAGTGGAATATTTTTGTTCCAACATGATTCATTTTTCTCAATGATTCTATATGTGAGTGAAGATAAAGTGTCCATTATTTTGGAATTATTATAGATTCATATTATGGAATTGACTATCATGATTGGAAAATTCTCTTTATTGTTTAACTGTATTGTTTTATAAAGATTATCTTAAAATTTAAAATACATGTTCTTAGAAGAAAAAATTTCATAAAACAAGTGGAATTCAATGAAAATGATTATTTTGATAAAGGGAAGAAGAGTAATTAAGGTTTACTTAAAAAATAAAATATATATTCCATTTGGAATGAAGTGAAATACATGTAATGTTTATATACATTATTAATGAGGAATGGTTGAAGAGTAATCTTGAGTTGTATGGTTTTGATTGATAACTATTTTTATATAGATTATATAAAAAATATGGAAAACCTTATGAGCACCAAGGATATCCATCAACCTCTCTTAAGGGACCCAAGGGTCTACCACATTGAATAGCCTTTTAGCAGTAGCTCATATAAGGGTAGAGGGTTTGTCATGTGTATAACCATCATTAGAATGTGTGGCCATGTATAAGGAATGAATGGGAATTTTATTCTACCATTGAAAATGGGATCAAAGCATTCTCAAATATCAGCATACATAATCCCATAGTGTGTTTGCAGATAGTGTATAGGTACTGATCCACTATCACCCCCTCAAGCATGTAGGATTTCCATTTGAGTAGTAAGGAAGAATCAAATCAATCCACAGATAAATGTGGGATAACATATAGTGTAACACTATTTCACCACATAAAAACGTATATACATAACTGTGGCCACTCCATCATATCGATATAGACCATTTGATTGAATGAGAACCTTTTTTATCCTCCTCCTGCTTTCGAGGTTGTTTCCATCTAGGATATTTCTCTATTGATGATTCTTGAAAGTCATATCAGAGTATCCACATCTCAAAAAAAGGACTATTGGGAATTAATAAGGTCGGGTTGAACATATGTGTCCAATTGAGATCCATTCATGTGTTGTGAACTTGTTTCATGCCTCCATTATGCATGAATAAGAGGATCCTTATAAACCTGGTAAGATAGAGTCTCTTTCAAATTATAATGTGTGATAATCACATGAGGTAAATCTAAGAATAGTGGATATTCATTCTGATGCAATTTCATATATGTTTTCCAAATTAAAAATAGTTTATATCAAAAAAGAATCTATGAACATGGTTAATCCAAGAAACATGTTCATGCGACATAATTTCAGGATGATTGAGTTGATGATATTTTATTACAATGATACTCAAATAGAAAATATGTTGGGTGAAGAATGAAATCCTGAAAAGTTTATTTGTTTGAAAGAGATATAGGTTTTTCATACCACATGAATAAATTGGAATCCCAAGTAATTGGGCATTTAATTGAGGATTCATATAAAGTATTAAATACTGCCTTTAATTGGTTAATTCAGTTTTATCGACGATAAGACATGGATGATCACTTATCAACCAGTGAAGAAGAATATATTGTCCAAGAACCTCGGGTATATGAGATTCACTACATGAAGATGAAAAATATCAATATAATTTTATGGGATTTTTAATATGAGAAATATAATACCCACAAATTAAGGAGAAACCAAAATTGGTGATATAGTACATCTGATACAATGGGTATTTTTCAATGAGTATTAAATTTTTATATTCATAAAAATAATAAAATAAGGATTTTAATGAGAGATTTTAAATCATGAGATCACATGCATAAATTTTTAGTATAAATATGTTCCTGTAGGTGATGAATTATTACGTTAAAAATATTGGAAATCCTTGCATCCATAGTGGAACAAGAATTTTGAGAGTGGTCTAATGTAAGGTAATTTTTGATAAAGGTGATTAAATATCCCCGAGAATTTTAATATGATAACTCATGTCCTTCTGGATCTGAAATGAGTATTGAGACTAACATTTCTGATGTTCTTGAGGAAGTACACAAGGATTGGACATCAATATTTCTCATGGGGAAGTCTATATATAAATTAGATCTTTCTAGAACTAGTTCAAAACATAAGTAGAAACATAAAGATGGGGTGTCTAACCATCTATTAGATTCTTTTAATTGTTGTGTCTAACCAATAATAGAAGAAGAGCAGTTCAAGTGTCTAACCAAATGTGGAAAGATTCCAATTGGGGTTTGTAATCAATTTTTTATAAACTGTAACTGGGATGTCTAACAAGTTGTATTAATTGGTGGATACAATGAAGAGAATAAATTATGCCTTGTCTACTCAACATGAAAAGAAGTAGGCATTTCATTGTTAAACCATATAAATACCATATAATTCCCTCTATTATTTTAAGGGTACAAAGGAGGCGAGGTTGAGATATTCTATTTAGTGGATCAATAAAATTAAATAATTAAAGTGGTTGAATTTAAAAGGTGATAATATTCATAAAATGAGGGTACCACTAAATCACCCCCTTTAAGTAGAACCTAACTGGTCCTAAAGATCTATATATTTATTTGTTCTTCATATGGAAATGAATTATATCCATGGTGTTTTCATTATATTTAATAGTTTTCAATATCTCCTTAGAGACTCATGAAATCTATTAGAGAAATTTGGATGTTATAGATGATTTAATTTTTCTAGACTAATATGTCAAGATTAAATACCATTATGAGAGGGTATTTCATCGGTGTGTTATTCCATTTATTCATTTCTTATGGAGACATAGTTGTTATTATTTGTTTCTAGGGAACATGACTAATAAATTCATGATAAATATCCTATGTTTCTTGATTCATAACTCATATTATTTATTGATATGTCAGGATTTATTTTTACTAATGTGATTTCAGTTATTTCTCCTTAGGTTTTGAAATAGTTTAGGTTCTTTATTACTAGTGAGGTTCCTATTTGGGAAGTTTCTCCTAGGGTGTTTGTTTTAAGGATATCATTATTATCTTAGTGTTGGTTTTGAATATCCAGGATTATAATAATTTTAAATGTATTTAATGTAATGGGATTGAATTTTTTCTAACATTAATTTCTCAATATATGGGTGTTGAATGGGTCTAGAGGTGTTTACTAGTGGCTTTTCTAGAGAAGTAATAATTTCATGATTAGATTTAGAGTTTATATAATTAATCTTATAATTAACTGATGTGTTGTTTCACTAAGGCTTTTATTTTGGTTCTTTTATAGGGATTATTATGTGAATTTTCTTATATAGTAATTGGTTTAACCTTATATAGTGATCGTAGTTTTATTTAGTCACACATGTGTTATTATTTTAATATTACATAGGAGATTTTTACATCGTTTTTATACCATTATTACCTTGATACCTATCTATAAAATTCCTTGGTCCGATTATTGTAGGTATCATAAAACTAGGATTCGTAGAAAATTCATATAGGTTGGTATATGGTTAATAATTATTTCGGGTTAAGACTGGGGACTTCAACTTGATTCGTATGGTTTTAGGAACTTTTTAGCGATTCCTTGTATTATTACCTTATTCAATTTTATATAATAAACTAATATAGTATTTTTTTTCCTTTAGAAAGGGGGGAAACATGGATGAATATAGTTTCCTAGATCTTGAATCTGGTATGAATTAAATCGTGATTCTATACATCATACTAGAGAGAACTAAATTAATTTTATATTTATAAATTCAAGTATCCACTCAAATGTATCTATTTCCACCAACTCCTCTCAAACCAAAAGTGGTTGTGAGATAAATATTTTTTATTATAAGAAATCATAATTGATCCCATGACTATTAATTCATCAATAAATCTTTTATCTATAAAAGTTATATTCTTTCCTCTTTTAGTTAATCATTCATGTACACTTCCCACTCTACATGTGTAGTCTATTTACCTTAATATTTAGGTTTTCATGGTTATAGTTTGAGATATTTTTTCATGATGGGGTTACGTTCTTAGAGGATTTTGGATCATTGTAAGGATTACATTAGGCATGTCCAATATTACATCCTTTGTTCATGATTTACAAACATTGATGCTTTTTTCAATGTATGGTATTCGAAAAATACACTTTTTTATAAAATTCATAAATGTGATCTTATCATTATGTATTTTTCAATAGAATAATATTTTTATTTTACCCAATAAGAAAATTACCCGTAATAAATGACATCTAAATGGGTGGAGATATTAATACACTTGTTATTTTTCTATTATTCATGTTATTTTCTACTGACATTTTCAAAAATTGTGTGGTCGGTAAAGAATGTAATTATAATTTTTGGTATTTGATTATAAAAACGAAATATTTTAGAGACACATTAAATATAATATGATAATATAGATATTTAATATGGAATTAATAATAATTGGAATTCATGAAGGAATGTTTTAATATAGTTAAGGGTTGAATTGATCTTACTAAATTAAATAGTTCCATATCAAGTGGTTACTAAAATATTCTGTTTTAATGTCTACTTAAACATGCTCATAATTTATAAATTAAAAAATTTTGTAACAGACTATGTTGAATGCTAGAATTAATGGTTGGGGTTGATAAGGCACATTAATTCATTCCCCAAGAATGTTTTGTAGCGTTAAATCCATGGGTGATATTTTATAAATTTTATTATTTATAGAATTATTATATATTTAGTAATATTATAGTATATAGTTCCTTTGATTTTATTTATATATTAACATGGAATTGTTGGATTATATGTTGAGGATTGTGCAATTTTTTATACATTTGGTGTGGTTGTTCAGTTTGGTTGATGATTGGATTGTGTGGTCAGTATGAAAATGTAACACCCGAGATTTTTATGAGTAATATTTTGTTCAAAGGAATATTTCACTACACACTTGCTTGGATTACTTTACACGCAATCGCGACCTTCCTCGATAGCTTGCGTCGTACGCAATACCAAGTATCACTAAACAACGATATGCTATTAAAATATTATTAAAACTAGCCGTTATGAATAGTAATAACCCCTTTTTGAAATTTGATAAATTTTATTTTTCAAAATGGACTTCATTTTTGGATTCGGAATACCGAAATTATCCTAGGGTGAAATTTTGGTATTTTTTTGAAAACTTTCAATTTTTGATGAATAGTGAAACCACTAAGTGGTAGCTTAAAAACTGAATTTTGAATAAAACTTAATTTTACCGCTTCTGTGAATGTAATTTCGAAAATCTGACAGACACGGTTGATATCAGTAAGTAAAATGTGGTTCAATGAGATAAAAATAATTTTTTGGTGAATAGTAAGTTTTTACTTTTTTTTACCGCGGTTAATAGTAAATAGGGTAACTAAGGGTAAATATGATATTACTATTACCCTAACACATGTCCTAATTCTATTGGATAAGTTTAATTCGACCAAAAACAACCTTATGAATAAAATATGACCATTTAGGCCCACTTGAGTTAGATTAGGACATTTATTATTAATTTATTGAAAGAAGGGTTAAAATAGTTAAAATCAATGTTTAATAAGTGAATAATTTTTAATATGGGGTCATACATAAGATAAATTCGACTATAAATATTCATTAGAAATCTAAATAGATTTCCTACATAATGGTATTTTATTTATAATTTTTAGACATTATATAATTTAATTTAATTATGACACAACGATGATGCAGTAATTATCTTATTTATGAAATATTGACATAATTGATGTTATAAACACCAAAATAAATGTAATTTGAGACTTTTTATGAATTACAATAATTTTATAGGTTACTATGATATATTAGGGTTGATTTAATCAACTTGGTTCTAACATATAATTTTGTTATGACTTTCACAGAAATCATATATCAAATAGTGTCAAAATTGACACAAAATAGTTTTTAAATCAAATATTATATTATTAATTGTTATTTTATTCCTAAAAATCTAAGGTTCGGCCAAATGACTTAGATAAGGATATATATATTAATAATGAACAATTTGGGGTTATTTTGACATGTTATAGTAAGTGTATTAACCATATAGTGAAAGAAAACAAAAAGACATGGTAAAAGTAAAATTATTTAACATAGAGTTAAATCTAATTGATAAGGTTAAAATAATACCCTAAACATGTCTAAATCCTATTGGTTGATAGGATTCAGACCCATCCCCACATTAGCTTCGAAATAAGACCCTTTGGAACCATTATAAACTGATTTTGACTTTAATATAAAATAATATTTTGAGATATTCCTAAGGTGCCCCTCTCCTCCCTTATAAAAGGGCACCTCCTCCCCCTCCTCCTCACACCAATTTGAGCACTCAAGCTCGGCCAACCCCTTCCATTTTCTCCTCTCCACTTCACTAGAATAATCTTAGAGGTCCTGGTATTCTTCAAAGACCAATATTAGTTCCCTATGTGGAGGATTCAAAGAGGCGTTCCAAAGAAGAGGTAATATCCATTACCGATCTTTTCAATTTCTTTCTTCTTCAACTTCTTCTTCTTTAGTTGTTTCATGATAAAGTAATAACATCAGTATTACTTACATACTTATATCTTATTATAAATATGAAACAACCCTAATTCACCTTCTATCCATCCTATGGAAAAATGAAATCACCGCGCTTGCGTACGTACGGAATACCGTCTCCACGCCGTGGTGTAATCTATTTTCCACCACCACCTTACAAGGATGGGTATAATGGTGTAATGAGTAACTATTTTTGATTATTATAAAGTAATATTGATACTGAAATAATATATATATACTCCAATACAATTCCACGATCATAGGAACGATATCATCACTCGTGCGTACGTACGGAATACCGTCTCCACGATGTGATGCGACTCGTTCTACATGATCATCATTACATAGTAATTATATAAATGAATTGAATGAATAAATATGATATATGTTACACTAATACCATTCTGGATATAAGGTATCTATAACCTTAAAAGAAGATTAAGAATTTGTTTGGCAAAACACGCATAAGAACAAAAGGCAATAAAGACACGAGTAACAAGTAACAATAAAATATTACTAACAAGAAGCTAAGAATATGACCAAATATGATATCATATCAATATGTATGATTCTGGAATAAGTCAATAACATTATTTAAACCATTATACAGGATCTTCGGACACGTACAAAGCAAATCGGACCTACGGTAAGGGAAATATCACAATCTCATTTTTATCCGAGATTGTTTATTTGTAAGTATTTACTGTGGTGTATTTTATCATCCACATCCATGTTTCATAAATATGTAATATTATTTCCATCCACCTACAATTGTTTAAATCCATTTTTACCCTTCGGTGAGTTTTTAGTAAAATAAATGAAAAGAATCTTTTGTCGTTTTTCGTACGAGGTACTTTTTGACTTTTCCGAAAAAAGTACGAAGAATGTTTTTTTAACATATACGGCATGAATGGATTTCTAAAACATTATTTCCAAGAAGTATCCTTTACAAGTATTCAAGTTTATTTTTAATCAACTTCTTTTAGTTTAAAATTGTATGACATGTTAAGAAAGGAAAAGTGTTTTTTGAAGTAGAAAGGATATTTTCCTCAAGAATGGAGTTCAAGTATTTTATCAAAATTATTTTCCATCTAAGATAATAAAAGGGTTCTGTTTTTATCCCTATTATTACGTGGATTTGATTATGTTGTGATGGAAATTTTTTTTTCTTTATCTTATATGAATTGTTTTATGATGTCATGCTGTTTAAGAATCCCATTTTTATTACATGGGTTACGCTATGATGTATGGTTTATGATTATGTGGCACACATAAGAAAAGATTCATTATAAGATGGGTGGGACCTATATCTCCCTCCAATGCATTGGGTAAAGATTTTATATCTCATGAGATAGACATGGCTGGAATGGTAGGTTATACCGGTTCAGTGAAACAGGACTGGAACGGGGGTGACTCGGTTCAGAAAGGGACTTTGTCCACTAAGATAGTATTGGCAATGAGTCATGACTAACAAGAAATGATTTTCCATGATTATGTGTGCATGCCACAAAGTTTCAAGTTTCATGTTATGATTATGGGGATCTCATTTTCACTTCTATGATTTGTTCCATGTTAAGATATTATGATCTCTTTTGCAGGTTATGATTTTCAAAAAGATATGATATGATTTTTATTTCCTTTATTTGCCCTTGCTGAGCATTTGAGCTCACCCTTTTATGTTTTCTTTACCCCATGTTAGGAGGATAGATATTAAGTAGAATATGCTAAAAGGGACCCTAGATATGATGAAATAAATGGGAGACACTGTAGAAGATTTATGAACCAGTTGTTTATGTTTCCCAGTTTCTAAAGACACTATACCTATACGGTCCTTTGTGGATTTGTCATATGTTGTAATAAGTGTGCTTCAATTTTGAAGTATTAAAAATGTATGTAATGTATGGGTCGTTATAGTTGGTATCAGAGGAAAAGGAGGTAGTAATGTATCTGATCCTTGGGAACTGTCACATGTGAGCGTTGGACGAAGCATGGCTCTCCGCCCAAGGGCTTCATGAGGAAATGGCTGCCACTGGGGATGGTGGTGTGTCCCGCCCAGGGGGTGTAGCTGCCCATGGAGTGCCCTGATAGGTATCAATTATAGTCCACTGGAAGTAATTCCAGACCGTTATAGTTAGTATTAGAGGAAAGGTATAGTCAACCATTGGAAACTAGGATGTGAAAGCCTTAGTAAGAACCCTAAGGATAAGTCTAAGCATAGAACACAATCTTAGTGTTTTAGAAACGGACATGAATACCCTAGGATAAGAACTTAAGTGTGGAATTTTATCCTTGATTATGTGGTTTTCCTATTATAATTAGTGTTTCTCAAACTATTCTTCTTGGTTTTAGTCAGTGGCTGGAACCCGAAGGAACCGTGTTAATGCGGAATGTGATGGGCAATGCAATGATTGTCCCCCTAAGCAACCAAACGATATGGGAGATGGAATGCAAAATCTTGTAGCCATGCTCACACAACTTTCTCAAGCTATGAATCATGTAGGACTTCCAAACGAGCAATGGAAGGAGCAAAATTCTGTTGAATCCTTCATGAGGCAGCGTCCACCTTCTTTCAGTGGGTCTACTGATCCATTAGTTGCTGAACAATGGATTAGTACTACCGAAAAGATATTTTCAGTTCTTCAATGTTCTGAACATGATAAATTCATCCTAGCAGTGTATCGTTTGGAAGGAGATGTTGATCAATGGTGGAATCTTATTAAGAATACGAGGCAAAGGGATGAAATTGAGTCTATGGAATGGGACGAGTTCAAGAACTTATTTTTTAATAAGTACTTCCCTCGTATTCTCCGAACAAAGATGGAGAAAGAGTTTCTTGAACTGAAGCAAAGATATGATGAATCTGTTGGTACCTATGAAGCAAATTTTACAAGACTTGCAAGGTACGCTTCTGGTATTATTATCCAACCTGAGAGTAAGATCGATCGATTCTTTAGTGGCTTAAAACCAAGTCTTCGAAGGGCGTTAGACATAAGGGACTTCAATAGCTACGAGGAAATCGTTCGATGTGCTCTCAAAGTTGAGATGGAGATTGGAGTAACCCATCAGTCACATGGGTTTGATAAGAAGAAGAAGATGGAATTCAAAGGAAAATCTAAAGAGAACACTGAAAAGAAGATGAGCTTTCCCTTATGCTCAAAGTGTGGAATGAAACATGGAGGGAGTTGTCTTAAAGGGACAAGTAAATGTTTCAAATGTGGAAAGGAAGGTCATCGTGCATTTGAATGCCGCGATAATGGGAAGAAGATGTCTAATGATGCAAACAAAGGAAGGGATACATAGAATGAACCTACTACACTTCAATGTTTCAAGTGAAAGGAGATGGGGAATTATGCCAATCAATGCCCAAATCCAAGGGTTGATGATGATGGTCGACGTCAACAAAATCTTAAGGCTAAAGTCAAAGGAAAGTCACATGCAATTTCTATCAGCAATGTGGAGTACGATAACAAAGTGGTGAAAGGTACACTTACCATCCACTCTAATGTAGCAAATGTTTTATTTGATTCTGGATCCACCCACTCTTTTATTTCTAAATAATTTTATAAGGGTATCACCATATTACCTCAACAATTAGATGTTGAGTTAGTTGTGACAACACCTAATGGCACAACAGTCGCATCAAAAGATTATAATTCTTCTCCGATTGAAGTTTGTGGGAAAGTGCTTCCTGCAAATCTTGTGATCCTTCCTTTAGTAGAATTTGATGTGATTCATGGCATGGATTGGCTTTCTCTACATGGATCTCATATCAATTGCCAAAGAAGGGAAGTCACATTTCATATTCCAGATCAATCTACGATCGTCTATCGATGCAAGGATGAATATAACCTTCCAGTGGAAATTCCTTCCATCTTATGGGTCTTGATTCCACTAAATGAAGGTTATTTATCTCAAATGGTTGGTGAGAAACTTATGATTAAGAATATGCCCATCGTACGGGATTTTGATGATGTCTTTCCGAAGGAATTACCGGGTCTTCCACCAAATCGTGAAGTTGAGTTTTCAATAGAACTCGTACCGGGTGCTTTTCCTATTTCAAAGACACCTTATAGATGGCCCCAATTGAGTTGCAGAAATTGATGAAGCAACTCCAAGAGAATCTTGATAAGGGATTCATATTCCCTAGTGCATCACCTTGGGGAGCACATGTTCTATTTGTTAAGAAGAAAGATGGATCAATGAGACTCTGCATTGATTATTGTGAACTTAACAAGATCACTATCAAGAACAAATATCCTCTCCCACGCATTGATGACTTATTTGACCAACTACGCGGAGCTCAATACTTTTCCAAGATTGATCTTCGTTCAAGGTATCATCAATTAAGGGTCAAAAGGGAGGATATACCAAAGATGGCTTTCCGTACAAGGTATGGACACTATGAATTTATAGTGATTCCATTTGGTCTTACTAATGCCCCTGCTATCTTCATGGATCTAATGAATAGAGTCTTTAGAGACTATCTTGATCAATTTGTGGTAGTCTTTATAGACGATATTGTTGTCAATTCAAAGATCAAGGAAGAGCATGAAGATCACTTGAGAATTATGTTTAAGACCCTGAGAAAGGAGAAGCTTTATTCCAAATTTACCAAGTGTGAATTTTGGCTTCAAAAAGTTGCATTTTTGGGTCACATAATCTCAGAAGAGGGGATATATGTGGATCCAGCAAAAACAGAGGTTATCGAAAGATGGTCATGACCAACAACAATAACTGGGATCCGATGTTTTCTTGGTTTGGCTGGATATTATCGACGTTTTGTAAAGGATTTTTCACGATTATCTAATCCACTCACCAAGTTGACTCGGAAAGGAGTTAGGTATGTTTGGACAGAGGAATCTGAAGAGAATTTCAAGGAGTTTAAATGAAGGTTATCCAGTGCACCTGTGCTCACACTGCCTTGTAGTGGATAAATGTTTTTGATCTACAGTGATGCATCCAAGAAGGGATTGGGGTGTGTTCTTATGCAAAATGATATGGTGATAGCTTATGCCTCACGACAGTTGAAAATCCATGAGCAAAATTACCCAACACTTGATTTGGAGTTGGCTGCGGTAATCTTTGCATTAAAGATTTGGAGGCATTACCTTTATGGTGAAAGGTGTGATATTTATACTGATCATAAAAGTTTAAAGTATATTTTCACACAGAAGGAGTTGAATATGCGTCAAAGAAGATGTTTTGAGCTGATTAAGGATTATGACTGCTCAATCCATTACCACCCTGGGAAAGAAAACAAGGTGGCAGATGCATTAAGTCGACAAGACCATGCTAGTTTATCCATGATGAGGATCACAAAAGATCCAATATTTATGGATTTACAAAGGATGGATCTTGGAATTATAATGGAAGGGGAAAAATCATATCTTTCTCAAATGAATGTTCAACCATCTATACATGTGAATATTAAAGAGGCACAGAAAGAAGATTTAGAGTTACAAAAGAAGGTGAGAAATGTTCCTGAATTCAACCTTGATTGTGATGGGATAATAAAGTTCAGGAATCGGGTTTGTGTTCCTCCCATCCCCGAATTAAAGAAGGAGCTGCTGTATGAGGCTCATAGTTCATCATTCTCTATTCATCCTGGAAGCACGAAGATGTATAGGGACCTGAAAGAGTACTTCTGGTGGGATGGCATGAAAAGAGATGTTGCTGAATATGTCTCTCGATGCTTGGTTTGTCAACAAGTTAAAGCTGAGAGACAGAAGTCTAAGGGGATGTTACAACCATTACTCATACCCGAATGGAAATGGGAAAACATCACTATGGAATTTGTCACAAGACTTCCTAAAACATCCAAAGGCAATAATGCTATTTGGGTCATAGTTGATCGTCTTACAAAGTCTGCAAACTTCATTGCTATTAGAGCGGATTTATCTCTAGATCAGCTTGCCAGGATATATGTAAAGGAAGTGGTAAGATTGCATTGAGTACCACTTTCTATTATATCTGGTTGGGATCTGAGATTTACCTCGAAGTTCTGGCGAAGTCTTCAGCATACTCTGGATACAGAGTTGAGTTTCAGCACTGCTTATCATCCTCAGACAGACGGTCAGTCTCAGAGAACAATTCAAACCCTAGAAGATATGTTGAGAGCTTTCTCTATGGATTCCAAAGGAGATTGGGATCAACACCTACCTTTGGTGGAATTTTCTTATAATAATAGCTTTCACTCCAGTATTCAGATGGCTCCTTATGAAGCTCTCTATGGAAAGAAATGCAGGACTCCAACTTGCTGGGATGAAGTTGGTGAAAGAAATCTATTAGGACCTGATCTCATTGATGATATGGCAGAAAAGGTCAGATCTATTCAACAACACATAAGAGCAACTCCGAGTCGACAGAAAAGTTATGCCGACAACCGAAGAAAATACCTAGAGTTTGAAGTGGGTGATAAAGTGTTCTTACGAATATCTCCCTGGAAGAGGGTTATGAGATTTGAAAAGAAGGGGAAGTTGAGCCCTAGATATATCGGTCCTTTCGAAATACTGGATCGTGTTGGAAAGGTAGCTTACCGATTGGCGCTTCCACTGAATCTCTCTCAAATTCACGATGTGTTCCATGTATCTCTCCTGAGAAAGTACATAACTGATCCTTCACATGTACTCAGCTCAGAAGTTGTACCGCTGGAGCAAGATCTTTCTTATGAAGAACAGCCGATAGAGATTCTGGATCGTAGTGAAAAAGTCCTACGAAACAAGACCACTCGATTGGTGAAAGTTTTATGGAGGAACCACCAATTAAAAGAAGCTACATGAGAGCTTGAGGATATGATGAGGGAGAAGTATCCTCATCTGTTTGTTACAAAGTGACGATTTTCGAGGGCGAAATTATTTTTAAGGGGGGTAGAATGTAACACCCGAGATTTTTATGAGTAATATTTTGTTCAAAGAAATATTTCACTACACACTTGCTTGGCTTACTTTACACGCAATCGCGACCTTCCTCGATAGCTTGCGTCGTATGCAATACCGAGTTTCACTAAACAACGATATGCTATTAAAATATTATTAAAACTAGCCGTTATGAATATTAATAACCACTTTTTGAAATTTTATAAATTTTATTTTTCAAAATGGACTTCATTTTTTGATTCGGAATACCGAGATTAGCCTAGGGTGAAATTTTGGTATTTTTCTAAAAACTTTCCATTTTTTGATGAATAGTGAAACCACTAAGTGGTAGGTTAAAAACTGAATTTTGCATAAAACGTAATTTTACCGCTTCTGTGAATGGAATTTCAAAAATCCGACAGACACGGTTGATATCAGTAAGTAAAATGTGGTTCAATGAGATAAAAATAATTTTTTGGTGAATAATAACTTTTTACTTTTTTTTACCACGGTTAATAGTAAATAGGGTAACTAAGGGTAAATATGATATTACTATTACCGTAACACATGTCCTAATTCTATTGGATAAGTGTAATTCGACCAAAAACAACCTTATTAATAAAATATGACCATTTAGGCCCACTTGAGTTAGATTAGGACATTTATTATTAATTTATTTAAAGAAGGGTTAAAATAGTTAAAATCAACGTTTAATAAGTAAATCATTTTTAATATAGAGTTATACATAAGATAAATTCATCTATAAATATTCATTAGAAATTTAAAAAGATTTAATACATAATGGTATTTTATTTATAATTTTTAGACATTAAATAATTTAATTTAATTATGACACAACGATGATGCAGTAATTATCTTATTTATGAAATATTCACATAATTGATGTTATAAACACAAAAATAAATGTAATTTCAGACTTTTTATGAATTACACTAATTTTCTAGGTTACTATGATATATTAGTGTTGCTTTAATCAACTTGGTTTGAACATATAATTCTGTTATGACTTTCACAAAAATCATATATCAAATAGTGTCAAAATTGACACAAAATAGTTTTTAAATAAAATATTATATTATTAATTGTTATTTTATTCCTAAAAATCTAAGGTTCGGCCAAATGACTTAGATAAGGATATATATATTAATAATAAACAATTTGGGGTTCGTTTGGCATGTTATAGTAAGTGTATTAACCATATAGTGAAAGAAAACAAAAAGACATGGTAAAAGTTAAATTATTTAACTTAGAGTTAAATCTAATTGATAAGGTTAAAATAATACCCTAAACTTGTCTAAATCCTATTGGTTGATAGGATTTCGAACCATCCCCACTTTAGCTTCGAAATAAGACCCTTTTGAACCATTATAAACCGATTTTTACTTTAATGTAAAATAATATTTTGAGATATTCCTAAGGTGCCCCTCTCCTCCCTTGTAAAAGGGCACCTCCTCCCCCTCCTCCTAACACGAATTTGAGCACTCAAGCTCTGAAAACCCCTTCCATTTTCTCCTCTCCACTTTCCTAGAATAATCCTAGAGTTCCTGGTCTTCTTCAAAGACCAATCCTAGTTCCCTAAGTGGAGGATTCAAAGAGGCGTTCCAAAGAAGAGGTAATATCCATTACCGATCTTTTCAATTTCTTTCTTCTTCAACTTCTTATTCTTTAGTTGTTTCGTGATAAAGTAATAACATCAGTATTACATACATACTTATATGTTATTATAAATATGAACCAACTCTAATTCTCCTTCTATCCATCCTACGGAAAAATGAAATCACCGCGCTTGCGTACGTACAGAATACCGTCTCCACGCCGTGGTGTAATCTATTTTCCACCACCACCTTACAAGGATGGGTATAATGGTGTAATGAGTAACTATTTATGATTATTATAAAATAATATTGATACTGAAATAATATATATATACTCCAATACAATTCCACGATCATATGAACGATATCATCACTCGTGTGTACGTACGGAATACCGTCTCCACGATGTGATGCGACTCGTTCTACATGATCATCATTACATAGTAATTCTATAAATGAATTGAATGAATAAATATGATATATGTTACACTAATACCATTCTGGATATAAGGTATCTATAACCTTAAAAGAAGAATAATAATTTGTTCGGCAAAACACGCATAAGAACAAAAGGCAATAAAGACCCGAGTAACAAGTAACAATGAAATATTACTAACAAGAAGCTAAGAATATGACCATATATGATATCATATTAATATGTATGATTCTTGAATAAGTCAATAACATTATTTAAACAATTATATAGGAGCTTCGGACATGTACAAAGCAAATCGGACCTAAGGTAAGGGAAATATCACAATCTCATTTTTATCCGAGATTGTTTATTCGTAAGTATTTACTGGGGTGTATTTTATCATCCACATCCATGTTTCATAAATATGTAATATTATTTCCATACACCTACAATTTTTTAAATCCATTTTTACCCTTAGGTGAGTTTTTAGTAAAAGAAATGAAAGGAATCTTTTGTCGTTTTTCGTACGAGGTACTTTTTGACTTTTCGGACAAAAGTACGAAGAATGTTTTTTTTAACTTATACGGCATGAATGGATTTCTAAAACATTATTTCCAAGAAGTTTTTTTATAAGTATTCAAGTTTATTTTTAATCAACATCTTTTAGTTTAAAATTGTATGACATGTTAAGAAAGGAAATGTGTTTTTTGAAGTAGAAAGGATATTTTCTTCAATAATGGAGTTCAAGTATTTTATCAAAATTATTTTCCATCTAAGATAATAAAATGCTTCTATTTTTATCCCTATTATTACATGGATTTGATTATTTTGTGATGGAAATTTTTTTTCTTTATCTTATATGAATTGTTTTATGATGTCATGCTGTTTAAGAATCCCATTTTTATTACATGGGTTACGCTATGATGTATGGTTTATGATTATGTGGCACACATAAGAAAGGATTCATTATAAGATGGGTGGGACCTATATCTCCCTCCAATTCATTGGGTAAAGATTTTATATCTCATGAGATAGACATGGCTGGAACGGTAGGTTATACCGGTTCAGTGAAACAGCACTGGAACGAGGGTGAATCGGTTCAGAAAGGGACTTTGTCCACTAAGATAGTCTTGGCAATGAGTCATGACTAACAAGAAATGATTTTCCATGATTATGTGTGCATGCCACAAAGATTCAAGTTTCATGTTATGATTATGGGGATCTCATTTTCACTTCTATGATTTGTTCCATGTTAAGATATTATGATCTTTTTTGCAGGTTATGATTTTCAAAAATATAAGATATGATTTTTATTTCCTTTATTTGCCCTTGCTGAGCATTTGAGCTCACCCTTTTATGTTTTATTTACCCCAGGTCAGGAGGATGGATATTAAGTATAATATGATAAAAGGGACCCTATATATGATGAAATAAATGGGAGACACTGTATAAGATTTATGAACCAGTTGTTTATGTTTCCCAGTTTCTAAAGACACTATACATATACGGTCCTTTGGGGTTTTGTCATATGTTGTAATAAGTGTGCTTCAATTTTGAAGTATTAACAATGTATGTAAAGTATGGGTCGTTATAGAAAAGGTGTTGTGGATGATGTTGTAGTGGTTGTATTGGGTTTGAAGTGTTTATTTTTTATTTTTTATTATTTCATTTGTGGTATTATCTTAAATGAAGTAAACATAGTTTTTTCTTAGTTCCCTAGTGTTATGTAATGTAAAAAATTTATGAATTAAAAAATTGGTGCAATTTATATGGATGTAATGATGATTAAATGGATTAAATGATGTGATAGTCAGATTTTAAGTGTTGATAATTATGATTAAATTATTGAAAATGGATAATGGTAACAAAAATTATGATGTCTAAAAAATCTAGCATCATATTTAAATTGATTCTTTGATCATTATATTCAAAATTTGTTAGAAATATTATGGTGATTATTAATTAGTTTTTGAAAATATTTATGATATGAGATAGTAATGAATCTTGATTCTTATTATGAAAGAAGTATAATTATCTCCCTAGTTGATAGATTTAAACGTATAGTTTCCTTATTGGGTGTTATTTATAAATAGTATCTTAGATTTAGTTAGATCTATATAATGGTTTTTATGCGATTAATTATTCATTAATATTTTCTTATTTATTACACCCCACCACCGAAGCCTGATAACATCACTGATCTATAAATTAGGTCTTCAGTTTATGACGTTTTCTTAATAGCTAGGTTTTTTAGGATATTAATGGATGACTACCCATACTCTTCCCTCTTCACGATATATGACATCATTTGTATACTATTCTATCTATAATGGATTATTATTATATGATAGTTACTCATACAGGCTTTACCATTTAGAGTTGCTAAAATTTTTATATATGGGCCATGATAACATGGAATATAGAATGTACACTTATTTATAGGTCATAACATACTAATGAATAGTGTTTCATTATGTGGGTAGTAATTTCTTAGGGTTGTATTATGTGATTATGGGTGTTTGATGGGGATGTGGTTGTGTTATGTGATTTTGGATGTGATTATGATTATTTTTATATGGATATGTGGTATGACTTGTAGATTGGATGGGATCACTATGACATGTGATGCTAGAGTTAATGTGACTAGTTTAGTGTGATAGAAGATATGATATTATTTTCTTCTATATAATACATTTTTCTTATATTACCTTCTTTGATATGATATTTGGTTAATGATCATATGTGAGGTTGGGTACATGATTGTCATGGAACATGAAAAAAGTTATATTCTATATTATTTCAATGGGTCTTTTACATTGTTCTCCAACATTTTATTGAGAGGTTTTGGGTTTGATGTTACTAAATATATATGTATTTTCTCCCCTATAAATATATATAAACCATAGGTATGTAGGTGTGAGTTGGGGAATAATTTTTGACACCGAAAAAATGAGAATTAATAATTCTATAATCGAAGAAATACATAATGAATGGGTATTGTATTCTCATTGAGGAAAAGGAATGAGTGGCATGAAAACATGGATACCAACTAGCTAGGTTATAAGGTTCGTGTGACCCCAGGAATACATGTGTTCATATGACCCTGATAATGTCAGGAGAATTGGTCTTTTTCTTTTCATGATCTATTCATGACCACACAATGCCCCTCTGAAAAGAAATCATGTTATTGGGATGGAATTTTACAAGACATAATGATCATGAAAATCCCATTTGTTGATTCCCTCTGATCATAAAAATCCCCTCCAAAAGACCCCATATTCTTTTAAATGTGTGCAAAAAAGTTCTGGTGATCATGTCAAGTATACTCGACCAACTCCTCCAATCGTGTAACATGTCACATGAAGGATGCCTGAAAATCACTCGAATAACTATTAAAAAAAATTAATTAAAGATAAAAAAGGTAGAGGCCTCATCTGATTGATGATACAGTAATTTTCACGTGAAGGGATAATATGAATCATGTGATTGGATAAATTAGCATTTAAGATCCTTAGAGTCAATTTAGTAATTCCATGTGGGAGCCTTTATCTACGTTACCTTTCGTATGTGAAGGACATCAGAAATGTCCACATGATCATGTGATGCTCCTTCAGATCTGTATAATATTTGGGTGAAATTCCATAGGAATTCCCACAAGTTGTCTCATTATCCATTACTAATTATGGGAAGCACCATAGATAAGTGGGGTGACTATCCAGGATAATTCTCACATGACATTAATAGATATGTGATTAATCATGGGATACACTATTGAGAAGTAGAGAAATTCTTCATGACAATTCACACATGTTGTCATGCAATCCATATTCAGCACATGATTCCCTGATGAAAACCCAATGGAAAATTCTTGGATATACTATAAAATAAAGGATAAATGTTGGAAAAGGAGGAAAAATCATGTGAGGAAAAGTTACAATTTTTTTCATTCCAAGGGGTGATACACATCATGTGATTAGACCATTGATGAAGTGAAGATAATTTGATAAGCTATCTTTCTCCCACAAAAAGTCTTTTACAAGCTTCCTTGATCCAATGAAGACCCTTTGGCGTGCCATCATGATCTCTCCAATGGACACTAAAAAACCAACATGATCTCATTAAAGGCCCCATACAAGTCTCTCTATATCGTGTGAAATCCACTTCGATATGCACTGTGGTGTAAAAATCCTATGAATATCATCCTAATCTTTTGAAATATATTTAACATGTCGACGTGATCATGCGAACGCTCTTTTACAAGCCATTGGTCCAATAAATATACTAATGATGGACTATTCTCATGATCACTATTTATTATTCAACATAGAGATAATGCTATGGATGGCCCATGAAAGATCATTCACTGTGTTTCATGTGATACTACTTCCATAGACTCGATATCATATTTTTGATATATGCACCGCGGAAGGAGGTTTAAATATTGGGTGGAGAGGACTATAAATTCCTCCACCACAACATTAAAAAACACATGACAATAGATGGACACCAACAAGAGAACAAAAAAATATGTAGAATTATTATATTATAAATCAATTCTATCTCAAGGGTCTTAAACTATGTAAAACCAGAGTAATGACTTATGTGATTACGAGGTATGTATATGTGCTTCGTGTGATCAGTTTATTGATCACGTGTAGTACTTATGACTTGCATTCCATATTATGAAAAAACATTTATGCATGTGGAATTGGTCACACAAATCATCAAATGGATAATTCATGACAAATATTGATGAATATATTCAATAATGGTTGAGAAATATGGGATCTTGACATGAATATGGATACATTAATTATCACCTGAAGGCATCATGTACATCTCGTGGCATATCTTGTTCACATGGAAGCACACTGACACGTTAGTCCAGATCATAGGAAACCCTTGGATGTGTCTTCATCGATCATGATATATACTTTTTACATGTTATCCAAGTCATTCAAAGGCACTTCATCATAAAATCCAAATCATGTGATGTTTTCAGTACATGGAATTCAAATCATGCGACAACCCTATAACATGTCTTTTTCCACCCTAAAAATCACCTTAGACATTTCCTATGGATCTTGCGATAGACTTATGATGTGTCAACCCAAATCTGAAGACATCCTTTGATGTGTATGTGTTGATCATATTAATAACTTCATACACGTCATAAGATTCATGTGACATCCTTTCGATATGTTAACAAGATCATGATAAACCCTTAAACATGTCATCTTGAACCATGCGAGGCAACCTGGACATGTAAAACATGTCATACGGTGGCCCTTGGACAAGTCATTTGGATCATGTTGAAGACCCAAAACGAAATTTCCATACATCCTCACACATGTTAGGAATATAACTAGGATATATCTAGTACACAACAACAATATGTTAAGTAATCTTCGAATACACCATGAAACTATATAACTTTATCCATCACACACACTCAGATATGTACCATATTAAACTATGAGGACTCTGGGCCCTATCCAAGATGGATATGTAGGATTCCTTCATATGTCACAAGATCCAATAGTTATTCACATCGGTTTAAGTCCCTCAATATTCATATTACCTTGGATTATAGAACTCAAATCTTATAATGAGTCTATTGTCCTTTGCCATCTATTATTGGATGGGAGGTGAGTTTATGAATAGGTATCCACTTATGTGTAAGCCCCGTACATTCCCTCAAGTACCTCAAACCCATTAGTGGGTTTGAAAAAATTGAACCATTAGGACTGTGATTCTTGTCAAAACACTATATATAGGATTCCTTCACAAGGCTTGGTCTCCATTATGGCATCCACTTCAGTGTATGTACCTAGATATATTAGAAAATAAAACCCTTGGGACCCAAAAAAAATCCTATGGTTTTACCATTATTAATCATATATTGGATGATTGAGAATATGTTTTTAACTACGAGAGATTTGATTCATTCTAGAAGTAGAATATTTCGGGTACCATTCATAACCACCAGCTCCATATCAAACACTCCACTATGGTCTCATTATTGTATAGTCTCCATATCAATATGCAGTGATCATGGCCATATGTTATCCCTTGTTTCTCACAGAAATCATGACTCACTTAGGAAAAGGGATTTTCATTGATCATATCACTCACATCATTAAATTATGTTATCAGTAGAAAAATCAGGGTGTAATCCTCGTATAGTTACATGATACAATCTCTATCATACAGGTGAATCTACCTTAGTTAATCTACAAAGGAATCCCAATATTGGTAAACAAAGGGAAAATAACCCCCATGGAGATTAATAATATATCACCACAGATTAGCAAGTTAACCGAAAAACAAACTACATGGGCTTTGATTCCTTTTACAATCAGGATATGTAGGATGACTCATAAAGTTTCAATCCCATCATCGAAAAACCAATCCCCTCCATTGAAGGTAGTAAACTTCAATGTTTCTTGTTATATGGATTCAAAATATTTATAGATACCAATTTCAATGAAATAATCTTAAACTGATGGAGAACATGAAATATAAACAAATGTACTCATTAATAGAACCCCCCACTACACACAGAATGATTCATCTTATGATCATTTAATTAGGATAGCCATACCTATATCAGAATTTGGAAGATTCAATAACGTATCATAATTTTTTAATAGTGGCTTCAAATGGGTACTAATTCCCCAAAAAAGGATGTGATTATTCCAACCTCCCAACATCTATATTAATATATGTTCCATAGAGACATTGGTTTTGAAACCCCAATTTAATGCATACCTTTAGAAAGAAGTTTTATACACAGTTATGGATATGGGAGTCATTATGAGCTTCTATAAAAGATGAATATTGTAAACCCTATGAGAATGATTATGCTTCTATACATGACACCCCCCCTGAAATAAATTTCCCAAGATAATGTCTCTCGAAAGGAAACATGAAAAGTGAACCCAACATGAAATAATGTAATGAAAGAATAACTGATCCATTATAGGCATTGGGTATTAAATCCTCGTAAACCCCGAGGATACCCACATCTATCATATTTTGAAGGAAAAAAATGGTGAACCCAATGTGAATCTATCAAATAATTTAAATGATCGGCTGACCATTAATTAGGAATTTTTTTCCATCCCCTTCACAAACAAAAATGGTTTTCCCACCATGAAATAAATTATAATTGAAGGTTCCCATAAAATAAATCTACTCCTTCCATGAAAAAGTTATTGGAGAAAAAATGGATGAACATAGAAAATGAAAGGAAATTTCTATTAACTTTTTAAATCAGAGTGATCATGTTTCACACATGAGAAAAACCACTGATTAGTAACCATGTTCTTTATTATAATTATGATTTAAAATTACTTTCTCACAATCAATAACTTTACCTAAGATCATGTCGTTATCAAGGGAATGTTCTGGATCCACGACTATAGTTGTAAACTTTGTGAGTTCCAAAATCACCTCAACCACGGGATTCCCTCAACTTCATGTGAAGAATGAAATTTTTTTGTAATACCACCAACATGGTATGATCCCAAACCACAAGACTGTACATGATGGTCTCCAAATGATGAAACCAACAAGACTATCTCATTCAATGAATGTTATAATGAAACCACTGGCATATGTAACCAGCACCAATCAGTTTAGATGATTAACTATATAATTGGATATACACTCTTTCCATATCATAGAAAGGTGGATCCTTGAGTCAAATATGCATCCATCATAGCTCTTGATTTTATAAGGAGTGATCATGTTAACCTCCATCACCATAGTCTCTCCATATGTGCCCCTCATTAACCTACTAAGGGAACCACATGACAAATTTACAACATATAAACTCCTGAAAGGTTAACCAGTAGGTCTCTACTATTTAAGAAATACATGGATATATGGGAGTGGGAACATATCCCCACATACACTAATGAATTCCATAAATATATTCTGGAAGTTGGTGCCTCATTAGCTCATACCCTGACCACTCTGATCATGCCTTCATGCATACTCCAAAAGAAATCATGGTGGAGGCACATATCCCTCCCACAACATATGAATTCCATCAGCATATTCCAATGGAGAAAAGTTGATAGAGTGGGATTATATCCCCTCTTCAATCAAAGATATCATCTAGTATATTTTGGAGATAACAAATGTTCTGGACTAAATTCTAGAAAACACTTCTCTAGTCTATGATGAAGTTCTATAAATAGTTGAAGAACTCTATCATCATATATCAACATTGTTATATTTATAAGGATAAAAAAAAATTAAAATGTATATATCAAGAAAAGAAATCACTATGATCAACAAAAATAGGTGGATGATCAAAATAAAGAACATATTCAGGCTCCCATCAATGAGTATTATCATCATATTCTAGTAAAGTGATATTTACAGGACTAGACTCATATAACTATCCTAAATATGGATCACCAAATCACATTAGAAAATGTCTCTAGATAGGGGAAACTTCCTATAAAAAATGAACCATGGCATACTATAATGGCACAATACTAGGCTCAAATTCCCATTCTGATAGGTTCTCACCAACTCTTATTGGATCATTCCTTGAAGCAGTTTTATATTCCTATTAAAAGATACCAATGTCATACTCCTAAGTAAGGGGACGAAGCTCATATCCCCAATTCAACTAATTTTTTATAGAAAAATATGGAAATAACTGCATATCATGCTTGATATCCTATTGGTGATTCTAGATGGCATATTCCACCGGCTCGTGGAAGCCTAATAAATATCCTTACTTCCACTAATGAATGGATTCATCAGAATCTTTCAGAGGTTATACATGAGAAGTCTCGTATCCCTTTTCCCATTATAGAATTCCATATTCATATTAATATGGGGAATTAATATTTTAATTGGGATCATATACCTGCTTCATCCAGGATTTATAAGTATATTTCAAGAACCATTTACAAGAAGGTTCATATTCCTCTCTGTAATACAGAATATCACCCGAATACTCTAAAATATTCTTTATAGTATACTCATATCCCCATAGCACCATACATTTGTCATCATATTCAAAAACCGCCATGCAGTAGGATCATATCCTTGCTCAATCCCAAATTTCATGTTAGCATATTCCGATCATAACATATATTGAGTCTCATATCCCTGGTCATCTCAATCATAGTTTCTTTTAAGATTTTCAATGTGTATCTTTAACACATCCTGGTCTATCAAAATATCCAGTAATTTGGAAGGAAATAATTACCTCCAAATCCCACCTTGTGGTATAAATGAGACGGATTTCAAGGAATCTACTCAAAAAACCCATCATGCCCAACCTCCCCAAAGTGATATCTCTCTCTCACAAGTAAATTGACCCATTTCCCAGAGACCTCTATATATAGAAGTTCTCAAAACATTGATACCTTCTTATAGATTGGTTCTCAAAACACTAGGGTTAAATGTATATACTTCCCCATAAACTATCAACAAAAATTCAACACAGCTAGTAGGAATCCCATATAATAAACCATTACTATCTAACTAGATGTAGGTGTATAAATATAATAAAGTAGATGTCCACGTGGTTATATGGAAAGAGATAGAAAAAAAACATCCCAAACATGTTTTTTCCATATCCACTTCTAATTATGTGATCCCATATAATCTATATAAAGATTACATGCCTTACCAATGAAAAAATATATGGGAAACCTATTATTGGTAAAATTCTACCCACCTCCCTTACCCAAGGTATGATGGTCACCATAAAACCTTAGACATACTAAATTTTCTAGTGGACCTACATGTTATCTCCATATCTTGGGATCAAAGACCATAACAGTGTAGAGAAAATATAACACACACATGCTGCCATTACACCCCAACTATTCGTCAACATATCATTGAATCATCATCAGATATATTTATCTTAGGTTGCAGAATGTATGGTTTATTACACTTCACTACATCCATAAAATTGAAAAAAATCCCCAGATATAGAATCTTGTAATGATATAGTCAAATGAGAAATCAAAGGGCCAGTTAATGCATGATCTGATTGGTCAATACAATGAAATTTCCCCACATTGAAGTTGAAAAGAAATCACGAATAGAGGGAGAAGACTACAAATAGATTTGTCGGTTGGGCCCCATGACAAAATGGGAATGCATTTCAGCTGTGGTTGATAATGTTTTAGACAACATTAAATATTCCAATAGGAAATGACCCATATCAAATGTATCCAACGCACCAAACACATACATGAGAAAAATTATGGAAGACTGAATGAATTGAAATAGAAGCCGACATATCATCCATCTAGAAGAGAACTCGAACAACATTTCTGGTGGAATTTTTACCACCTCCTGTACCCCTTGGGTCATGAAACCATAAGAAAATCAATGAAATATTAGTGATAGATACAAACTAACTCCATCCCATATATATGGGGGTAATTTTATCTCAATATTCATTACCAATTTCTTCACACCTTAAGAGGGTCCTAGAGAAATTAGTTGTGGCTCCAAAACAACCTCATTATGCATGGATGGTGGAATTTATATATCAATTTCGATATCAGGATCCCTCAAATCCCTGACAATAATCATCAAATCCTCAAAAATAGTAGTAGGATGTTTCAATGGAATCCTTGAATCATCCCCAATACAAATGTATAGGAGATTTATAATCGTTATCATCACCCTGAAAGGAATTAGTCTTCACTAGGATGGGTGGTAAATATCAAAAATAGACATCTCATATGTACCTCCCACCACAAAACACATGATTTATAGATGGGTCTTATTCATACAACACAATTGTAAATTCTTTTGGGTCACTATTCATTGACTGAGAAAAGACAAACATACAATCAAATATATCAAACCCCATAACATCTTTAAGATAAAATTGTCTAATGTGGCTAGGGGTATGAAAAATGACCTTGAGTCAACCCTTGGAAGTGGAGTAAGTAGTGAAGAATCACCATATTGCATTAACGGTAATGGGATAACTCCCATTGACCACTATAAGTCAAAGAATTTAATCACCATAAATATTGAATATGATGTGGATCATGGTGAAAATGTATATGGATGCAATTTAGAAACCTTACCTCAAGAGGAGGAAGATCAGTATACACTAATAGAGGCTACATGTTTGCTGAATTAGAGAAGGAGCCAAAATATGGGACCTTTGAATAATGAATTACCATATATATGGAGGAACACCAAAAAAGATAAATTTAATGGTATGTCTATATCCCACTCACCACCTGGGGGTTCCAAAATCCCGCCCATAGAGGAAGGGTGGGAACAACATGTGAATGAGGTACAAAATCTCAGACATCTCAATGAGGATCTACTCGTGTGAAACATTCTTGTTGAGTATCATTTTCAGATAGAGAAGAATGTCCCTCCTCCCACATATCATGATAGATTTAATCTACCTACAATAGTGGAATCTGAGCATTAGGCTTATTCGGGATCCTAGGAAATAGTGTATATAAATGAGTAAGTTGGTTATGAACATGAAATTCCTCCATAACGATGAGAGTCTCTACACCATCAGGGTGATAATTCATTCCTAGAATAGGTTGTGATTCAATGGGATGTGAAAACAATATCACTTAATGAATCTTTTCCCACTAACTATTGATGTGATACTGTCTAGATAGAGATACCTCCAAAACTGCATAACATCATCAAATCCCTGGCGACATGAATGGAAGCCATGGAAGGGGGGCATGTACCCATCCAACTTGAGAAGAATTCATATTCCATATGGTTGGATGACACTTTAACGCAACCAAATTTCTATAATAATATCTTATAAGTCATTGATGGCATGTCAGATCTAGAATAGAATCTCACACATTTTGTGTCTTGATGTGTCTCGATGATGTGCCCTTGAGATCCTTAGGATCTTAGAAAATTTTTATGTTTTGTATAATGTTTGATAGGTCCAGCCTCTGTGTGGTATAACTATATTTTTGTAGTACCCATTGTGGGATGAAATACCTTTCCTGTCACATCCTTTATCAGTTCAACTCTAAACATACATAAATAAAAAATACTTCAAAAACTATAAATAATGATAAAATGAGAGGGTTTCTAAATTCATTTCCAGATGTGAGGGTTTAATATATTAACATCGCTTCCCACTCTAATAAGACAAATTGATGGAATTTTGTGTTAAAAATATTAGGGATGACTTGGAAACACCTTTGATCTGGATGATTTATCTAGGATGATTCTGCGTGTTTGAAAAAATATCCCAATGCATCGAATATTCCATTTAGTGGAACTGAGGTAAATCTGAGCCAATGCACTTGGAAGAGGGAAAAATTATTCATAAAGATGAAAGTATTATTGTAACCCTAAAATTAATATCAGTGATTTCTCATGTTTACAAGAAATCCTTGAATCATCCTGTGACTCCCTCTAAAAAGTAGAAACATAATAATCATTATAGCCCGGAATAAAAGAATATCAGGTTCACCCAGGATTTAAGGCCTGGGTTAATAAATAATACTACTTAAAAATGAGAATACACTTATTATTAAGCTATATCCATGTAAAATAGCCTACTTAAGCTATCACAGTCAAAAAACCTAGTGAGTTCATCATCACTGATTGTCCTCACTACTACCATTTCCATTGGGTGTTGTTTCACACCATCAAGGAATGATTTATCTTTAACTATCTTCTCTAATTAATGGTTTACACTATACATGTGATTTTGTAGAATTCCCAAGGAAATGTGACTTTTGTAACCTTCACCCAACCAGATTAAGAGGGTGAATGGAATAAGATTCCATCCTGACATGGATATATGTTTGATAACTAGATGACTTGAATGAAATTTGAATGATATCATTCCACATTGAGATCATAGCTTCATAATCCAACAAGGATTTCATCACCTAGGGATGATAAATTTAATACACCTCATATTAGTTGATTTAGTCATCTTAAATTTGACAATACACTAGAAGAAGATACATATCCCACACCCACACAATTTCTCACTCTTACAAAACATTTTCCTTCAACATCTGGGGAGCTAGATCCACCCCACCAAACATTACCCTCATCAGATTAAGATTTTTTTTGTTCTATTAAAATTGTTCACTTAAAATATCCCATCACTAATTATGTATATGAATCTAATAACATGTTCCTCATACCTGATCATATAGTTGGAGGATGTAGACATTGGAGCTAATGATATAGGGGATAGAGAAGACACGACCTAACCCAATATTTCTATCACCTTACCACAAAAGAAATATATGAATCCATGAAATATGGCTGAGTACTCTAATAATAAAAATGGAAACAGGGATATTTCTTATATCCCTCAAATGGTCATCCAATCCCTATCATGTTACCTGATCCTCTGGTGAGGGTTTGACTGTGTAATCATCACAAAAAAATGGGATGTCAAATTCATCCCACACCACTAGAAGATGATTCTCCATCAACTACTACACGATAACTATGCCCATCCACCTCAAACACCAAAACTCTTGAGACACATTTTAGGAAAATACCCAACCATTGGATTCATATACCTCTAGAACAAAAGTATGATATTCTAAAATAGTTGGTTTTTGTCCCAACCATACTTTCACTCTTGTACGTGTTCAATTTATAAAAATAACATTGAGAGGAACTCATGGAAGCCCCCAGGTGATCATAGGTATTTGAGATAGAAGTTATAGGAGCTAATGTTTTTCTAGTGGAGTGTTTTCAATCATAATTTCATGTTACCATCTATTTTAATGAATATTACAAATAAGAATTTAACAATAGATGTATTGGACTGCTATATGTTTTAGGAAAACATAACAATTTCAACATCTGAAGGGTTCTAGTTGATAATAGTTATTAGATAAACATCATCCCAATTAGGACCCTCTATAATCTCGGATATATGGATGGTGACTTATATCCTACAAATCTAACTAGTCATGGGTACAATAATATAGAGAAAATACATCTCAAGAAGATCAAACTCAAGGATCAGTTTTGGGATCACACATATAATGTTGAGTCCATGGTTATCTGGAAAGATACAACATATAATGTCTTTCTTGGAATACCATGGAATCATAGCCGCAAATAAGTACCTTCAACATTTCATCAGTTTCCAAAATCCCCCATAAATGTTAATGTCAACATATTATTCGGTGAAAAAACCCCATTTGTGTTTTTAAAGCCATATATGTTGAGGAATGAATATTCAAAAGGTAAATAAAACAACCATTTGTGGGTAATGATAAATAGTTTTCAACCCCCAATGTCTTGGGGTCCACCCCTATAAATATCTTGATTTTTCCAAATAGCAATTATGTACAACACATAAACCGGATTGAGGCATCATACTTAATCTTATAAATCAGGGACACTCTTATACCCATAGACTACATAAAAGGAAACACGAAGCTATGAAATATCTATAGGGTTACTATGGTATTTTTAGATGAAAATGTCAATTCCCAAGATGTCTCCTACATTGATAGTGATTAAGATGTACACATATTACCCATTGTGTCTAAAAATATTCCATGAACTCAGATATGGATGAATAAGAGTACGTCCTTTGGAATGACCCTCCCACATTTGAGTAAGGCATCTCCACCACCATCAAAGAGTTCAGAAATGTGAATCTGGGTACAGAAGAAGACCTATAGCCCATGCTTATTTGTGTATCCATGCCTCCTAGGGATTAGTATATATAAATATCATTTATAAAGAAACATCAATATGAGTTCTCATTGAATAGTAAATAAATACATGGGTTGAAACCCACTGTGGATATTCCCCATCTAGGATTTCTAGATGACCATTAATGTTTGAAGTAGATATCCAAGATGATGATCCCCTAACATGAAACTATTGTATAAATGGATGATATAAAATTGATCCAAGAAATAACTTTTCTGGACGTCTTGTACCTAAAATGTCTCACCAATATAATCCTCATTAAGAAAAATAATGTCTTGACCAGGGTCTACATCGATTTTAGGGACCTTAATCATCACTACCTGAAGGATGTTTTCCCATTGTTGATCATTGATCTGTTGATCAATTAAACTATGTGATTCCATGACATTTCCTTTAGGGATTATTATTTAGGTTAAATCATATAAATCTGGCCTTAGAATATGAACAAGACAACACCTTTAGACAACTCCTGGGATATTTTTCTATCATTTTATTCCAATTGGACTAAATTATACTAGTTCTACTTACCCATGTATCATATCTATAAAACCTTCTTCTGCTGAATAGAAAAATTTTATGTTAATAACATGGTGGAAAAGTCTCAACATTGATGTGATCAACTCACAGGTCTTCAAACAATATTCATCACGTTCTAGTAGCACAATTTTACGATGAACCCAATAAAGTGAAATTTTAAGATAACATCATAAAAATTCCTTATAATCTAGCAAGATTTCATGGTATAGAGGTAAACCCAGAAAAAACTAGTGAATTCCTAGATTTTTCACATCCCTATAATATCAAATAAATGATTGGGGTCCATGAAAACAAATCTTACATTAGGAATTTCATACCTAACATGGATTTTAAAGAATCCCTTCACAATTTTAAGGAATAAGTGTGTCACCTTAAAATTGTATGTGAAATACTAATAAGCCTTTTAGAGCCTCAAATATTACATATTTCACCCATTGGTTTTGATGTTTTTGGTTGAAGTAAATTATCTAATCTTATATGTGGCCTCTATCTAATGATCATTTGGTGAGGTACTCACATTGAAAAGTGATACATGGAATGAATATAGACTCTACTACATTAGTTAAAAAATTATAGGTACTGAAATCAGGTATTCATATATTAATAAGAACATCCTCATGCTCATCTTTTTAGTGAAGAATCTGGTATATTACTTGTATCCTTACACTGTCCACCTGGTCACTCATATCAACTTTCTCAAGTACATCATTAACCACTGTATGTTATCTTGGAGTTTTTCTTGATGGGAAGTTATTATAAAACAATAAATCATCTACTTTATGTCATATAAGATAGTTAAAGGGAACAACCTAACTGGTATCCTTGTGTCACATCCTTCCCATAAAAGAACGCTGATGGACACTAAAAATCTTGATGAAGACTTTTTCTATGCACATGGAACTCTCCAATCATGGGAGATATATAATGAAAATTACTACAAAATTTATATAAGAAAGAGTCTAGAAAACCTAAGGATCGACATTGTTTGTCAATGGATTGTATTTATTTCACTATAAAAATTAATTTTTCTCTTTCCCTCTCTATCTAATGGATGCATGAATAATGACACAGAATACCAAGTCCCTATTTTTAGATTGGAACTTGTGTTATTGGTTTATATTATAACGACCCAAATCTTGACGTACATGGACATTACATTACTTTATCGAAATACTTAATACATAAAAAAACAGACACACAAGGACCGTAATAGTTTAATGTCTTTGGAAACGCAGAACATAATCTTCTAATCGTGGTGAAAGATCTTAAACATCTCCCATAAAGATCTTCCCCTTATGTTTTATTACCTAAAAACTTTTTTAAATCCTAGGGAAAAGAAAATATATAATGGTTGAGCTCAAATGCTCAATAAGGGTAAGCATGGAGAATATAAAACAAATCATATACATTTGAACCTAAACATGAACATAATCTTTAAACATCAAAATCATAAGCAATGACATTAAACATGGAAGTACGTAAGGCATATATAATAAGGAAACATTAATCATGATAAAGTAGAATGGGAATAGAACATGTAATTATGGAAAACATTAAGCACATGTTATCATTTCTGAAGTAGCCAAGGTATTACTGCCAAGACCATCTTAGTGGACAAAGTCCCTTTCTGAATTGAGTTCACTCCTCGTTCCAGTCCTATATCACTGATCCAGGTAAGCTTGCCATTCCAGCCATGTTTAACTCATGAGATATAAATCATTACCCAATTCATTGGAGGGAGATATATGTCCCACCCTTCTCATAATGAAATCATTCTTAATTGTGCCACAACATGAACATAAATCATTCATCATTACCCAAAGTATAAAATGGGTTTTATAAACATCATCCCATCATAACATAATCCATACAAAAAAATGGATATCATTTCATCATAAGAAAAGTGAAACCATATAAATCATAGAGACATTATACTTAAACATACACAAATGAAATAATGTCATCTTATATGGAATATAGTTTTGATAAAAAAACTTGAAATGAATTCTTGAAAAAAATATCCCTTCTTCTTCAAAATCATTTTCTTTTCAAAAAATGCCACACAATTTTAAAAGAAAAGGAATTTATTGAAAATAACCATGAAATTTTGTAGAATAATACTTACTGAAATAATTCTTTATGAAAACGTAAATATCCATTCACACTGTATAAGTTAAAAAACATTCTCCTCGTACTTTTGTCGAAAAAGTCAAGATATCCTCGTATGGTAAACAAAAGAAAGATTCCTACCATAACACAAAGTAAAAGTAAAAGCGGGGTAAACATGACATAAAAAATACATGGAATAATATTAATCACTTTATGAAAAACATTTTATGGGCATGGATGGAAAATATAACCCCATTAAATACATACGAATAACATTCTCAGATAAGGACGAGATTGGAATAGTTATCCCTTACCTTAGGTCCGATATGCATTGTACGTATCCGAACCTCCTATATAATGATTTAAATAATGTCATTGAGTTATTACAGAATCATATTCATTGTTATGATATCATATATGGTTCACTTATGACTTTATATTACCCGTTCTTTTGTAAGTTCCATGTTAAAGCAGCATTTTGGTTAAAATCGTTTTATTTATTTTACGAGTTTGGACTTGATGTTCTTGATATTATTATTACTTATATATTTATTCACTTACTTAAAGATTGTAAATCATGATTTATATATCATATATATATTCAGTATATATATATATATACATAATAGATATTCAAATGAAATGAAATACACCGTTCATGGAGACGTTTGGTCGTACGCGCGCAAGAATGCTTTTTTCATTTCCTTATTGAATTAAATGGAATTAAGTAAATGAAAAATATATGTAATTAAATCCAGTATAATTATTATGTAATATATTTCATGATTATTTATTATATATACATTATAATCATACTTGAATGGTTAATCATGGAAAATGAATCTCATTGCGTTCGTGGAGACGGTTGTCCGTACGTACGCACGAGCGATGATATCATTCTCATGATAGTGGAATTGTATTGAAGTGTATTTATAATATTTTAGAATAAATATAAAGTTAAAATAATCATATATAGTTATTTATTTACACCATTATATCCATCCAAGTAAGGTGGTGGTGGAAAACAGATTACACCACGACGTGGAGACGGTATTCCGTACGTACGGACGCGCGGTGATTTCATTTCCGTAGGATGGATAGAAGACTAAATTGGGTTGATTCATATTTATAATAACATATCAGTATATGATTTATACTTATGATATGAATTTATGATGAAACAAATAAAGAAGAAGAAGTATAAGAAGAAATAAATTGGAAACAATCGGTAAAGTATATTCCCTCTTCTTTGACGCGCATCATTTTAACCTCCTCTTAAGGCACTAGGGTTGGTCTTTTGAGGAGACCAGACCCTATATAATGTTTCTAGGAAATATGATAAGGTAACTGGGAAGGGTTTGGCCGATCTTCAAGGCTCAAAAGGGTGTGAAGAGAAGAGGGAAGGGGTACCCTTTTTATAAGGGAGGAGAGGGCACTTTAAGAAAAAACTTAAAATATTATTTTATAATAAAGTCATATTCGGTCAATAATAGCTCCAAATTGATTTATTTGGAAGCTAAAGTGGGTATGGGTCTATATCCTCTCAACCAATAGGTTTTAGAAAAGTTTATGTCACTATTTTAACCTTATCATTTAGATTTAACTCTTAAGTTAAATAATTTAACCTTAACCATGTCTTCTTATTTTCTTACACTATATGGTTAATAAACATGCAATAACAAGAAAAAATAACCCCAAGTGGTTCATTATTAATATATATAACCTTATCTAAGTCATTTTCCCGAAACTTAAATTTTTATGAAAATAATAACAATTAATAATATAATATTTGTTTTAAAAACTATTTTCTGTCAATTTTGACACTATTTGGTAATTGATTTTTGTGAAAATCATAACAGAATGATTAGTTACAAAAAATTAAATTAAATCAATAATAACATGTCATATTACCTATAAAATTAGTGGAATTCAATAAAATCTAAAATTACATTTATTTGGGTATTTATAATATTAATTATTTTAATATTTAGTTATTTAATTAATTACTACATCACCATTAAGTCATAAATAAATTAAATTATTTAGTGTCTAAATATTATAAATAAAATACCATTAGGTAGGAAATCATTTTATATTTCTTCTTGATATTTATAGTCTAATTTATATTCTGTATTACCCTGTATTAAAATGTTTTATTTTTTAAACATTGATTTTAACCATTTTAACTGTTCTTTAAATAAAATAATAATAAATTTCCTAATTCAATCCAAGTGGACCTAAAGGGTAATATTTTATTCCTAATTTTGTTTTTGGTTAATTACACTTATCCATTAGAATTATAACATATGTTAGTGTAATAGTAATATCATTTTTACCCTTAATTACCCTATTTACTTTTAACTATGGTAAATAAAAGTAAAAAGTTACAATTCACCAAAAAATATTTTTATCTTATTGAACCACATTTTACTCCTTGATATTAACTGTGCCTCTCGGATTTTCGAAATTCCACTCACAGAAGTGGTAAAATAATGTTTTATGTAAATTTTCAAATTCTCCTAGGAGGTGGGTAAAAGACGGCTAAAAGATCAATAAAATTTTTATATATCTAGAATTATTATAAAATGACTCCAATGAATTAAATTTAACTTATATAGGTATTATGTATCAATTTTTACCTAAAATAAATTTAAATAAAATAAATAATTATTTAAATAAAAAAGTCGGGTTTTAAATAGTAACCTAGTGTTTTCACTATTCATCAAAAATTGAATGTTTTCAGAAAAATAACAAAAATTCACCCTAGGATAATTTCTATATTCTGAATCAAAAAATAAAGCCCATTTTGAATGATAAAATTTATATAATTTAAAAAAGTGGTATTACTATTCATAACAGCTAGTTTATAATAATAATATCTCGTTTAGTGAAACTCGGTATTTCGTACTACACACACTATCGAGGAGGTTCTTGATTGAGTGTAATGAAAGCCAAGTCAGGGCTACGTGTATTTAATGCTCTGTTTGTTGTAGCGTATAACATAATAAAAACTTATTTCATTTACACATTAAACAAAATCTATATTTAATGTTGCATAGAATAATTTCTACAAAACGAACTTGAAATTGTGTGTAAGACGAGCCAAGAATAGTTTTGTGTATACTGCAAGCTAATACGGTGTTGCATGTAGTACAATATAATATTGGTGTAGTGTATAATAGAAGACATCAATGAAATTAAAAATAATATATCTCATAAAATCTTGTGGTGTTACATTCTACCCCCCTTAAAATGAATTTCGCCCTCGAAATTCGTCGGGGTTGTAATTGGTTTTCTATTTGAATGTTTCTTTCATAGAATCACAAATCATAAAAAGGAATATCAAAAAATAATTTTAAAAAGGAACATTAGAAACATAATGGATACCCAATGTTACTCATCACTGGGTTTCCACATAGGAAAATAAAGGTAAAATATGGATATGGAGGAGAAATCTAACCATCAATTTCTGATGGATAGTGGTAGAGAACATGGATATCAAAAATCAAACAATCATAAATCCATAAATTTGTGATTATCTAAGGTACCATATGATTCATCAGATATGAGAGCACTAGGAAAAAAATTTTGGTTTTCAAGATCATTTCCCTAATGATGATTTTTTTTTAATTTAAATAAATACTTACTTGATTTTGACATAATCTTACTGTTGTTTATGCCTTAAAAAATTTCCACTTCATCTCTTAATTAAATGAATTTGAATTTTTCTTCTGTGGAGTATTAGTAGATCATGCGATAGAATGATAGGCCATTCCATCGATCTCAAACACAAGGTTAGCAAGAGTTATATACATAAGTCCATATTTGGTGAGATTAATCATATATGGTTCCTAAAATGGACGTATACTTCATATATCATACCACATAATAAATTGAAACTAATTTATACTAATCAGGGACTTCCTGTTGGCCAGTGGAAGGAGATAAAGGCCTGTCGTACTTCAGTTGTGGGTTTGATTCTCGCATCCTTGTCCGACGTGATGAGTTGTTCCCCATCCTACGGTTTATCCTTTTTCTAAAACTACATTATTATAACATCCCATCAATAATATTGAAAAAAAATTCTATCTTTAAGGAATACTAACTTATTTCCAACATAATCCATTCCAATCTTTAGGCTTATCTAAAATACGTCTATCCAAGATCTTAGTATAATGAAAACAATTACTAGAAATATCATCTGCCGAGCATGTGAATACCATCATTTATCCCTGATATATCTTGTCGGTCACATTCCAATCATGTGAATACCTTAATCATGTATTCTCTTGAAAAATTAATACCCATTGAACCTTAGTGAAAACATGAATGATGTCAAAATTTAACTCATTCCACATACCAAAATCCTAAAATTTCTATATACTCAAACCATGATATAACTTTGTCCTTATATCACTCATGAGATCATTAATACTATCACATTATCTCCTTATCCTTTCATTATGTACATATCATCTATGTTCCAAAAATATTTGAATAAACTTTCATAGTTACTGGTACCATTCATCATATACTTTCGAAAACTCAATGAAATACAACAGTGTAACAATCCTTAGATTTTTCTTTATTCCATAGTACCATACATTATTCTTGATAAACATACAATCATTCCACGACCTTATTATACCACTAACTGAGCTTCATCATTACATTCATCTCATATATCATTTGTAGTCTCTTCATCATCATCCACATAAATAAAACCCATATGCCCATGTTGATTCTCTTCATGAGATTTTCCCTTAGGGAATTGGTTTGCATAATGCCCATAAATTCCACATTTAAAACATCTAATCATTATTGATGTCGTAGAAATACCATTATCCTTATCCATGTTTTTAATTGAACCTTTTTCTTTGCACTTACTGGCTTTGTGACCGTCTTTTCCACAGCTAAAGCATCTTCCAGTTCCTTTGAAACAATCTCCCTGATGCCTCTACCCACATTATTTACATGAGGGAAATTGAACTTTCATGCCTCTAGGATCATCATGAAACTCTATCTTTCTCTTATTATCTGAGTTGGGAATCTAACCAAAGTTTAGATTATTGATCATATTATGATATTGATTGTTAGGCATAATAATGATGTTTGGACTTCCAAATCCCATTTCATTTGGTTTCTCATGAAGAATATCATTCCATTGTCCATCATATCCTCCATTATCATGAATCTTCCTGTTTCGAGCCATTTTCTAGAACCTAAAATGAATAGTGTGAGAAGAAAAAATCATGCTAGGGAAAACAACATAATAAAGGGGGAGTAACTTCAATACCTGACATCTTAGGTTAAATTCTAAGAACGTTACTGCAATTCTATGACTATAACCTACACGTAAACTTATCCTTAGGGACATCCCTAGACATACCTTAGAAATATCTCTAGGGATCTCATTAATGTTTTTGCATCCTAGTTTCCAAAGGTTAACTAAACCATCATTCGGATACCAACTGTAGAGACCCAAATCTTGACTTATATGGACATTACATTACTTTTGTGGAATACTTAATACATAACAAAAACAGACACACAAGGACAGTAATAGTTTAGTTTCTTTGGAAACTCCGAACATAATCTTCTAATCGTGGTGAAAGATCTTCATCATCAACTATAAAGATCTTCCCCTTTTGTTTTCTTACCTGAAACCATTCTTTAAATCCTGGGGAAAAGAAAACATATAAAGGGTGAGCTGAAATGCTCATTAAGGGTAAACATGGAGAAAATAAAACAAATCATATACATTTGAACCTAAACATGAACATAATTTTTAAACATCAAAATCATGAGTAATGACATAAAACATGCCAGTACGTAAGGCATAGATCATAAGGAAACATTTATCAATATAAAATAGCATGGTAATAAAACATTTAATTCTGGTAAACATTAAGAACATGTTATGATTTCCATAGTAGCTAAGGCATTACTTCCAAGACCATCTTAGTGGACAAAGTCCCTTTCGGAATCGAGTTCACTCCCCATTCCAGTCATGTATCACTGAACCGAGTTAACTTTCCGTTCCAGCCATGACTATCTCATGAGATATAAATCATTACCCAATGCATTGGATGGAGATATAGGTCCCACCCACATCATAATGAAATCATTCTTACTTGTGCCACAACATGAACATAAATCATTCATCAGTACCCAAATTATAAAATGGGTTTCATAAACATCATCACATCATAACATAATCCATACAAAAAAATGGATATCATTTCATCATAAGAAAATTGAAACCATGTAAATCATAGAGACATTATACTTGAAACATACACATATGAAATAATGTCATATTAGATGGGGAATAGTTCTGATAAAACACTTTATATGAATTATTGAGGAAAATATCTTTTCTTATTCAAAATCATTTTCTTTTCACAAAATTCCACACAATTTTAAAAGAAAGGAATTTTATTGAAAATAACCATGAAATTTTTTAGAGGAATCATTATTGAAATATGTCGTTATTAAACTGTAAAAATCCATTCACGTCGTATAAGTTAAAAAACATTCTCCACGTACTTTTGTTGGAAAAGTCAAAGAGTTTCTCGTATGCTAAACAAAAGAAGGATTCCTTCCAAAAAACAAAGTAAAAGTCAAATAGGTCTAAAAATGACATTAAACATACATGGAATAATATTAAACACTTTATGGAAAGCATTTTATGGGCATGGATGAAAAATATTACCCTAGTAAATACTTATGAATAACAATCTCGGATAAGAACGAGATTGGAATAATTATCTATTACTTTAGGTCTGATATGCTTTGTACGTATCCAATCCTCCTTTATAATGATTTAAATAATGTCATTTACTTATTAAAAAATTATATTCATTGTTATGATATCATATATGGTTCACTTATTACTTTATATTACCTGTTCTTTTGTAAGTTCCATGTTAAAGCAGTGTTTTTGGTAAAATCGTTTTATTTATCATACGTGTTTGGACTTGTTGTTAATTATTATTACTTATATCTTGATTTACATACTTCCATAATGTAAATAAGGATTTATACATCATATATATATTCAGTATATATATATATAATAGATATATAAATGAAATGAAATACAGCGTTCATGGAGACGGTAGGTCGTACGTACGTTTGAACGCTTTTTTCGTTTCCTTATTGAATTAAATGGAATTATGTAAATGAAACATATATGTTAATAAATACAGTATCATTATTATTTAATATCATTCATGGTTATTTATTATATATAATTTATAATCTTACTTGAATGGTTACTCATTAAAAATGAATCTCATCGCGTTCGTGGAGACGGTAGTCCGTACGTACGCCCAAGCAATGATATCATTCCCATGATCGTGAAATTGTATTGAGGTGTATGTATAATATTTCTGAATAAATATAACTTTACAATAATCATATATCGTTATTTATATACACCAGTATACCCATCCAAGTAAGGTGGTGGTGGAAAACAGATTACACCACGGCATGGAGACGATATTCTGTACGTACGCACGCGCAGTGATTTCGTTTCTGTAGGAAGGATAGAAGATTAAATTGTTTTGTTTCATATTTATAATATCATATCAGTATATGAGTGATACTGATGTTATAAATTTATGATTAAACAAAAAATGAAGAAGTAGTAGAAGAAGAAATAAATTGGAATGAATCGGTAAAGGATATTACCTCTTCTTTGACGCGCATCTTCTTAACCTTCTCTTAAGGCACTAGGGATGGACTTTTGAGGAGACCAGTACCTATATAATATTTCTAGGGAATATGAGAAGGGAAATTGGCAGGGTTTGGCCGAGCTTCAAATCTCAAAAGAGTGTGAAGAGAAGAGGGACGAGGTGCCCTTTTTATAAGGGAGGAGAGGGGCACTTTAGAAAAAACATAAAATGTTATTTTATAATAAAGTCATATTCGGTTTATAATAGCTCAAATTGATTTATTTAGAATCTAAAGTGGGTATGGGTTGAATTACTCTCAGAAAATTGATTTTAGACAAGTTTAGGTTACTATTTTAACCTTATCATTTAGATTTAACTCTAGGTTAAATAATTTAACCTTTACCGTGTCTTCTTGTTTTCCTACACTATATGGTTAATAAACTTACTATAACAAGCCAAAAGAACCCCAAGTGGTTCATTATTAACATATATAACCTTATCTAAGTAATTTTTCCCAACCTTATATTTTTAGAAATATAATAACAATTAATAACATAATATTTGTTTTAAAAAAAATTATGTCAATTTTGAATCTATTTGGTAATGTATTTTTTTTGAAAATTACAACAGAATGATTAGTTCAAAAAAAGTTAATTAAATCAATAATAACATGTCATATTAACCTAGAAAATTAGTGTAATTTATTAAAAGTCTCAAATTGTATTTATTTGTGTATTTATGATATCAATTATTCTAATATTTAGTTATTTAATTAATTACTGCATCACCATTGTGTCATAAATAAATTAAATTGATTAATGTATAAAAATTATAAATAAAATACCATTAGGTACGAAAGCTTTTTAGATTTCTAATTAATATTTATAGTCGAATTTATCTTATGTATAACCCAATATTAAAAATGTTTTATATATTAAACGTTGATTTAATCCATCTTAACTCTTCTTTAAATAAAATAATAATAAATGTCCTAATCCAATCCAAGTGGACCAAAAAAGTAATATTTTATTCCTAATATTGTTTTTGGTCAACTTAAACTTATCCAATAGAATTATGACATGTGTTAGAGTGATAGTAATAACATTTTTACCCTTAATTACCCTATTTACTTGTAACCGTGGTAAATAAAAGTAAAAAGTTACTATTCACCAAAAAATATTTTTGTCTTATTGAACCACATTTTACTACTTGATATTAACCGTTTCTCTTAAATTTTTCAAATTCCCCTGACAGAAGTGGTAAAATTAAGTTTTGTGTAAATTTTCAAATTCTCTTAGAAGGTGGGTAAAAGAGGGTGAAGAGTTCAATAAAATTTTTATATATCTAAAATTATTATAAAATGAATCCAATGAATTAAATTAAACTTATATAGGTATTATGTATCAATTTTTACCTCAAATAAATTTAAATAAAATAAATAATTATTTAAATAAAAAAGTCAGTTTTTGAATAGTAACCTAGTGTTTTAAATATTCATCAAAAATTTAATGTTTTCAGAAAAATACAAAAAATTCACCCTAAGATAATTTTGATTTTCCGAATCCAAATATGAAGTCCATTTTGAATGATAAAATTTATAAAATTTAAAAAATTGGTAATTACTATTCATAATGGCTAGTTTATAATAATAATATCTCGTTTAGAAAAACTCGGTATTGCATACTACACACGCTATCGAGGAGGTTCTTGATTACGTGTAATGCAAGCCAAGTCAGGGATATGTGTAGTGAAAGCTCTGTTTGGTGTTGTGTATAACACAATAAAAACTTATTTCATTTATACATTAAACAAAATCTCTACTTAATGTTGCATAGATTAATTTCTATAAAACAAACATGAAATTATGTGTTACATGAGCCATGAATAGTGTTGCGTATACTGAAAGCTAATACGGTGTTGCTTATAGTACAAGCTAATCTTGGTGTAGTGTATAATCGAAGACATCAAAGAAATTAAAAATAATATATCTCATAAAATCTCGGGGTGTTACATATATATCCCACTGGATCATCATAGGAGATTCAAAGTTAGTGAAAAAATATTATAGTTGATTATTCCATTAAGATAGATGATTTGGACCTGATCATTGGTTACATCATAGGACTAATGGAAGCATTAGATTTTTATCCATCAGTACATCATGTACCTCAATCAAATTTTTTTTTTCTAACACACTTTCCCAGGTATCTATAGACCTATTTGATCCATATATGGATTATTATTTTTCTTCATCACACAATAATGGATGGTCTAATATTTTATCATTTTTGAAATTTAGGAAATAAAATAGGTCAACAATACCGTAGATCATGATGAACTGATATTCACCCTCGTATGGTTATAACCTATATCCTACTAACTTCAAAATGGAAGCATCCGATTAGATCATGACAAAAGGGAATAGACCCAATAATGGGTAGAAAACATTACCCTTAAATATAGTCCAAATAAGAATAAATCCCTCTAAAAACAAGGCTTTGATGTTTTCCTATTAAAACTCATAACATAATGATAGATTACCTCTATCATGGAATATGTTCATATAGGCTCATGTGGTTCTCATCAGGTCGGGACTAGACTCTCCCATAAAACTAGGAGGCTTCATTACTACTTTCAAACAAGGATTCTAGACTGTGTAGAATTCATCAAGAAATTTAATGCCTTCCCAAAAAACAAACATCATCCACAATCCCCGAGATTTTATATATACAAAAAAATATTCCCATTTGTTTATCATTTGGGGGATGGATGTTATGGGTATATATCCACTATCTACAACTAATATGTTTACGTATATACCTATAACTACTAAATTCATTTCAAAATGGGATGAAGAAATACCTTTCAAATATTTTGGGATGAAGAATATCATTAATATTCTAAACTCTGTTATCATCACCAGATTCATTTTCCTGAAAACGATATTAAAAAACAATGGAAAAACTTATTTTCTATTGAATTGACAAAATATTATCCTGATTAGAGAAATAAAATACAAACATTAACTCTATATAATTTAGGGAAAATGGAAAAATTGTAGAGTTAAATAAAACTCTATAAAATGATACACATTAAATGGAAGATGAGGACAAATATTCATATCCATAAATTATTCTTTCTGATTTATGGGCCTACTATACCACCCCACAAAGAGAAACAAAAAATAATCCGTATTCATTAGTGTATAATGTTGAAGTAGTGTTTCCAAGATAATTCTATTTTCCCTCCATATAAATAGATATATATGGAAAACTCTTAGATGATGATAAAATTTAAAATAAGGTGGATGCGTTGGAGTGGATTGATGAGAAATGGTTGCATTCACTACCCAAACTCAAATTCCATCATAATCAGATCCCACGAGATTCTAATAAAAAGTATTTCCTCCACTATTTTCATCAAGGATAGATGCTATTGGATTTCAGAAAACCAATGATACCTATAATGAAACATCCAATGATAAAAACCAAATTGGAAGGTCCTTAAATGATACATAAGGTATATTCCAATGGATATTACTAATTGCACATAATATATAGGGAACTCAGTATTCTCCACAAAATTACGTGGTTTCTAAAATATTACATTGCATGGCTACCATCAAGAATCCTACATCCAGATAGCATGAATTTAAATAGCATTTATGAATTTATAAACACATGGATTTAAAATGCAATGTATCCCATGTCTTAGAAGCAAGACATTAAACTTCAAAGTTTCCATCATCATATTAGAATGACATAAAACTATATGGAACCATTTATCCTTACTACATGAAATTAAAATTCATGTATAAATCCTTAGAAGAAATGTTTTAAACTACACACCATATCATGTCCTGGTAGTAACACATTAAACTATATAGCATATCACGTCCTGGAACTAAGCCTTTAAATTACATAGCATCCTTCGTCTTTACTACATGATATTAAAATAAATGGTTGAAATTTCCACTATTCAATGTTAAAATTCCCCTAAAACAATATATTTATTTTTTCTCATTCAGATGAGATATATAGGGATTCCTCGATCCTATATCATTTATTATCCACGACATGATAAAAAATACCATTTATTTTCTCTTAATCACCTCTATGTGGTGAATGAATCCTTCATAATTCTTTGTTTCTCACACTTAGAATAGACGATGTGAGGTTAGGAATTATGGTAATGGATTCCTTCCATAATAAATACATATCAGTTTACATCATTTTTTGAATGGTCCGGGATGGAAGATCCTAAAAGGAAAACCAAACAACATTATCGTGTGATTCTAAACTGTATGGTTAAATAATCTTATATGTTTTAAAACTACACATTACCATAGACCATTTCCAAGAGGACCATAATCGATGGTGATGGTCTCCCAAAAGAACCTCGTTCAAAAACTACATGTGGATTGATTCATACCATCACAGGACATGAAATGACACTACAATCTCCAATCTTGTGTCCAGTTGCAACATAAATGGAAAAAATGCCCCCTATGAATATGGGTCAAACCTATATAGAGATTTTTCAATTAAATAAAATTGTGTGGATTTATTCCTTCCATCATAGAAAATTCTTTTATGACCATATTCTAAATCTTAGGTCCTAGAACAATATCAACTAGAAAAAAAACACCCCTATTAGTATGGGTCAGACCATCATAGATATTTTTTTTGTTAAATAAATACATTTTTAATAATTCATTCCATCAAATGATAAATATTTATTCCTATATTCAGTACCCTAAATCTATATGAATCATCAAAATAAAAAATTCTCCCCTCTATGTATGGGTTATAACATCATGGAGTGTTTTTTGTTCAAGAACTATGTGTGTATTGATTCCTTCCATTAATGGGTACATAGTGAGGCCCATATTCCAAATTCTTGTTATAGCTACAATATTAATTGAAAAAATTCCAATGTATATGAATGAGTTATAACTTTGTGGATAGTTTTATATTTAGGATCTACATGTGTCTTGATTTCTATTATTTTTGGATACATAGTGAAGAACATATCTCTAATCCAAGGTCCATCTAAAACATCAACAGAAAAAATTCCTTTTATGTTTTTGGTTCAGACTTGAATGGAGAGTTTTCCATTTAATAACAATATGTGGATTTATTACTTCCATTACATGATATGTAGTGACCATCAGATTCTAAATACTTGGTCTAGAGACAACATAAATAGAAAAAATCCCCCCTCTAAATGTGGTTCAGACCTACGCTAAGTGGTTTCCAATAAATAACTACTTGTGTATGGATTATTATTACCATAGGATACATAGTGAGGAATGAAAATTAGATTATGGGTTCTTTCCTAATATAAAAATTCACTAATGCATATGATATAGACAAATTAATGTAACTTTTAAAGGCCTATACAAGGTTTTATTCCTACCACTATAGAGTATGTAGTGATGGCTATATCTCCCATTTTGGTCCTAACCATTGGTTTCCATCACTTAAATTCATATCACATTTATATGAGTTAGATAAATGCATTGTTTTTCCCTTAAATAAGAATATTTAAAAAGTAATACTTCCAATAAAAAATGAATACGGAAACCTAGGTAATCAACCCCATAAAAATTGAATATGCCTCTATTTAAATAGGGTCAAGTCATAATGACTCTCTCTAACTTTCCAAGAACCACATCATTATACTCATTTATTTCAAATGAGATAAATATTTTAAAGAAGGTATCTGGTATATGGATACCCATAAATAATCATTTTCATGGGTAAAATATGCATCATGTATCTAATTTCCTCTGACCAATGTAATGTTTCCTTACTGATATCTTTCACAATTTCATGTCGTTTCCAACACCCTTAATTCATGGAATTAAATTTCAAGGAAACTTTAATTTCCATAAGATGTTAAAACAAAGGATAGATTCAACCCCACTGCCTGACGTTAAATTGTTCAGAACATCACCCCACAAAATTCCTTATCAAAAGAAATAAAAGAACCTGATGTTGTTCAACTAGAGTATAGGTTTATTCCTTTATCTTTTAGGAAAATAAATCGATAAACTACCCATTAATATTTGAGCAGATCAGGTTTCCATAAACCTCTCGTGACACAAAAAATGGAGAATATATCTCCCTATTTAACAATTCCTAATGTGGATCTATATTTCTATTATACCAACCATCCAGAGTCATTATATCCATATAAGATAGGATTTATCATCACTGAGATCTCAAACAACACTAAAGAAGAAGCGATCACCTTATGTTGTTTTAGTTCAGCCATAGCATTATTTTCCCATACCATTACTCATGATCCAAGAACATTGAGCCATGATTTTTGACATTTTCATCACCCCCTCAAAAGTATTTTGCGGTACTCTAGACCTTGGATATCCTAATTAGGTTATTGTTTAACTTTACCCTCATACCATGTCCATGTGCATCATGAACTAAAAAATCATTCACATTGGTCAATTCTATATATCCTTAAAATTTATCCTATGATGGTTCAAATTGCAAGAACCTAAAACCTCGATTGAAAGAGACCTAAAAATACTGAAGTTGAAAACTGGTAAAGGGTGTCCAGAAAAAATTCATGTTTCCACTAAATAAACTATCCATTTAAATAGTTTAGGAAAAATTTAGAGAGTAATTAAACAAGGAATAAATCTCATAGTTCCCACATTGTGGCCCTACTAAAATATGTTCCATGATCACTTCCCCCCCCCCAGATCCTACAAAAATATAGCATAATGATTTTTCACATATTCTACCTTTGAAAATGTGTTCACTAGTTTGTGAAGAAAATTAAGGGTGATTGAACCATCCTTGAATTTTACATTATTCATAAACCACTTTCCTGCCCTTGAATACTGACAAAAAATAACTAGTTCTTCAGTTTTATATCATTCTCTTAAAACCTCATTGACCTTGGGATTGATGGCTCCTAGTTATCTACTATAAAAATACTGATAATAAGTAATTGTAAATCCAAATTGATCCCAATATGATTTGTTTTAGAATTACACCTCAAAAAAGGGATTCTTCCGGGATGATATTGGGTCCTTGAATGCACCCATTTAATTTTAAGAATTATTTTCTTGGCCATGTGTAATGTGGACATTCTCTATTTATAATGGTTGACTTATGCCCACCGGTTTACAAATCTACTTATCTTGTATATTCCTAGAAAATTATTTACAAATCCCTGTGACATGTCTCTTTAAGAGGATTTTACATCCTCAACATTACATCACAATGTATTTTTTTTCATTTCTCAAATTATGAATTTGATATTCCATTGTCAAACCTTTTGATGTCCCACACCATGTTACCTGAAACCACATGGTGCAAGACCTGATCTTCCATAACAAAATATAAAAATCCACAAGGTTCTAGAACCCTTTTATATATATCATTCCTATATACCCCAATTCATCATGTAGAAGTCTGAGACTACACATATCTCTCATGGGCCTTAGAAAAGGGCATGTATCCCCATTACCTAACCATGCATATATGCTCTGTGGGACCATGAAAAAGGGCCTCTGAACCACCAACTATAGCCATATATTCTATGTTATAAATGACCTATAATCCCTATGATCTCTGATGACACCATGGAAGAACTCATCCCCATAGGTTGTTTTGGGCCATCCTTAGATTTCTTACCCATTCACTTTTTTTCTAAAGTCCTGATGGTAAGAATCTAATCCAAAAAGATTCAAAAGTCCTTACACCATTACTGTAAACAATAGAACATCTAATGTCATAGAATCAAGACTCTAAAATATAATTTGTTTCATGTCATGTTAGTAATACTCTAAAATACATATTGTATTAGGTTGTGATAAAAAGGATCTAACCTACACATCATATATAGTCCAAGTAAATGGACTCAAAAAATCATAGCATCTCAATTCATGGAATTAAGACTCTAAAGAGCACAATATATCAGGTCCTATAAGTAAAACTCTAGACTACATAATGTCTCGTGTCCTAGATGTAAGACTCTAAATTGAATAATGTCTCTACTCTAAGTAGTTATACTTGACAGAGTATAGTGTATATTATCATTACCAAATCATGTTAAACTGCATGGAAAACATCCTTCCCACATGAAATTAAACTATAAGAATAATGTACTTGCATCATGATGTTAAACTTTATTGAACATTTCCTTACCAAATGTTGTTAAACTACATGGTCGACATCCTTACCGCATGATTTTATGCTACCTAGATAATTTTTCATCATGAATGGTACACTACCAATAGAAGAGGCTCTAATCTATAACTTTTTAAGAAACAATAGTAGATTTTCTGAGATAAAATACCCTAATCTAAAACAAAGAAATAGTCTATTTTTCATGTCTATAAAAATAAATTGAAATAGACACACTACATTCCAGGTCAAAAAAAAATGGAAAAATAATCATAGAAAAAAATCAAGTCTCTTCTCATTGGACATGAATATTTTGTGATCTAAAAAATATTGATAACTCATCAAATAAAAAATGAATAAAAACATTCAGGATATAAATTTGTAAAAGGGAACCCGGAGCACAATCCATGTTCCCACCAACTAATAATTTTCCCATATTAATTTATGAAAAAGTTAAGGAAATGTTAAAAAGAATAAAATACCAATCATATAGGGATCATTAAGTATCTGTACAAAAAATAAAGTAATACTCTCCATATTGGCTAACCTTGAAATTAATTAGACAATTTTCAATCCAATAAATAGATTTTAAAAAATTATCCATTGGAAATAAGTGATCCTTAGGGGACTAGAGCAGACACATCAGTAAGAAATCTAATATCGGTAGGCTTTCATGAGAAATTTTATATAGAACTATGCTATTATTTAAGAATTCAAATATAGGATCTTGGTTTTACAACTTATTATGTGAAGTATGGGTATCATTGATGATCCATAAGATATCGAATCAATGATATGTCAGGAACATCAAGAATAAATGAATGATATACAATGACGTGTAATGTATGAAATATTTATCCATTTCTAAAGTGAACAAGAATGGGAAAAAAATATACTCTATATAGCGTTTTAAAAATTGATAATACCACTAATTTCATGATCATGATAAAATTTGGTCATTTGTGTGTACTAAGTCAACCTGATTCGGGCGATATGTAACAATTGTGTGCTAAAGTTCCACCCACATTATCTATTTTCTTACTGTCTGTGGGTGAAAAGTCTTAACAAAAAAGGTTATCTATTTGTATCCTTTATGAATGTTCATTAATAATGATGATGATGTCATACAAAGGGTTCTCACACATGGAAAATGTGATGTTTATTCTCATATTTCTACGGTAAATACATCCATATGACAATATAGCTAAAAGCTTGTTTGATGTCTCTTCCTAACCATCTATGAAGGTCCCCATAATAACTGGGCTTGAGAACTATTTCCATCAATGATATGCAAGTCCTTCTCACTATTGCATAGTTTTTTCCGATCTAGGAAAATATGATGGATGAAATCAAATAATTTATAATGGTTAAATCCAAATGTCACTAAATCATGGAAGAGATAGTTATGGAAATTCATATGGCCATGAAATCCCTCTAAGTGAGTCTGAATGATTAGAGTATAGATATTCATTGAGACTAATCTATTTGGTACTTAGTTTTCGACAATTGTTCGAGTAAGTAAATTTAAATTAATAGTTAATAGAGGGTACTATGATATTAAATCTATTAGAGGAATGGTTTTTTGAGTTGATAAAGAAACAAGAGAATAAATTTTTTGAACTCTCCTCCCAATTGATGCATCATATGTCACTGATATTGAATAATCGTCCTCCTAAATAAATTATTTCCCACTAATTGTATGTTTGTCACTATGAACATAGTGCTTCCTTGGAGGATCTCACTAGTCATGAATCAACACCATTACGACCATATATAAGGGGTTCGGTGAAACACAACACTTATCTATGTGATGGACTCATCGATTCAATACACATCATTGGTAAGATTCAACCCAATTCTAGGCATATACATGATAAAAAAATAATTTTTCATCGATAAGAAGAATAATAATCTTATAATTTGTGTCTTCACATCCAATATAAGAAGAAATTGGATGATTAGTCTTGGATTTTGATTTCCTTACATGCTAGCTAATGGGATAGGAGAAACCATTTATATACAACTAAACTATTGAGAAAACTGATAATGGTTTTATGGATCAGTGATGATAATATCATCTAAATGATCCATGAAAACCACATCCCCACATCTGATTTTATATCACCTCTCATCAAGAGATCAATTTATATTATCAATACTTAACATGGGTGGTGCTGGATATGGAATGTAGATGAAATGAGCATGTCTTCTAAACATGTTAATAACATCATCAGGACCTAGTGGCATTTGCTCAACCCAAAAATATATTCAACAAACTAGGAAAAAATTAAACATTAAGGATTCTATTAGTGTTATGATATTTGTTACATCAAAATATATATCGTATATAGCCAAATAAGATCTCGAATTGGAAACAAACCATATAAAGGATGTTTCATCGATAGATATAACCATGTAGTTGATGAAGTAGAGAAAGAGTCAACACTGATGAATTAATAAGGCACCCCATTTCTAATCTGGTTTCCATCACCAATATTACATCATGAATTCCGAATTTTGCATCCTTGAATAGAAAAATCCATGCATTCATACACATTGATATACACCCTTCTAGAAGAAGTCCTAGGGATGCCTCATGTATCACATGATAGCCTCAGGATGCATACTAACCAATATTATGAATGGACCAATAAGAAACAGTTGTGTTTCAAAAAAAATTGGGATGGTCACTGATGAGGATTTATAATTGGTGTAGATTCCTACTATGATTGAATAAGATGTTGAACCAATAATTAAAATTAATTATTGAGAATAGTTTCAAATACATCATTAAGTTCTCTTTTGTGGTCGTTTACTTTTCCAAGGTTAGAGTTTTTATGGGGTCATCCTATAAATCTGCAACATGAAGAAATTTTTCATACATATCTACAAGACGAGGTATCCCTAAAATCGGTAAATATCCCAAAAGATGATCCCCTCTTCAATATTGGTCATATAAAAGTAATTAGTTTCAGGACACCAACAACTTCTCATCTATATGTAGAGTTCTAACTAATGGTAAATGAAGTCTGTGAATTCCATGTAGAATCATAAATATAAATAGTGTGTAACAGGATGGAGAATTACAATCTACTCTACATGACCCAGAACAACCCTTCGGATTCATCAGATAAGTTATTGTTATGTCTCATGTCCCACTATGAACTCGAAACACATCTAATATTATTCAAATATAAGACAGGTGTGCTCGAATATAATTGATAATTTATTTGATGGGAATGATCACAACAATTTGGACCCCAATGGGGTTATCCAACATATGAGATAACCCGTAGAGTGATGCGAGAACCAACTGACTATCCTTAGGTATTATCAATTTAATAATGTTAATAAAAAATGTTTGGTAGTGAGATGTAAAATTTTTATTGGGTGAAGCAATGGCGGTATCATCCAAAATACTGAATCCATACAATGGAATCTAGTGTGACATATGATAGATTTGGATTTTACCTAGGATAGGACCCTTCAAAGATGCTTTTTTAGAGATCATTTGATACATAGTGTTTGAATTATGATTAATTACAATATTAGCCCTCCATATAGTGACATTAAAAGATGTATGAGAACTGGAGACCTCTACATAATATTATGAAGCATACATGAGAAGGTGTACAATATGGAAATGGAAAACAGTTTAGTAAATCAAGTTTAATGGAAAATGTCATGCCATTTATGTGACCTATATAAGGGTATATGATCTCATGACCCATCATAGGTCTTATGAAGCATATGACCCAGGTAACATCTCACGATCGCATTATTATATTTTAATCCACACAGTCATATGGAAATTTAATGGTCATGAGAGTCAAAATTGATCAATAGATAATACGAGAAAGAATCATTGAACCACGATAAGAATGAGAGATGACCCCACAGTAAAATACATGATACACATTCTGAAAAAATTACTATTGATTGAATAAGACATTCATTTATATGAAGAAGTCATGCAGCGAGATCACATGGTGATATCACCTAATCGAATTTCATGGAGTGGTTCTTGATAAGTAGTTCATGTAAGGTGGTTTTTCAAAGCAGGAAAACGTGATATAAGAAATGTAATGATATTTGATGTTTAAGTCACTAGTGTAAATGGTGACACCCTCAATCCCCTATTTATTATACATCCTATTGAATACAAAATGCATCTAGGTTGACCAAATGCCACTCGAGACACCAATCAGTGGAATCCTCTGGGAATCAAGTGGTAAATTACTCTCCTTAAAACTGAGTCCCTGTCTTCGTATGCCTCACACATAATGGGTAAGAATTTATGAACACCCACCAAATGAGAATAAAATATTTTTTAATCGAAGAAATACCTAATGAATAGGTATTATTTTCACCATGAGAAAATGTATGGATAATCAAGGATAAATGGAGACAATTGGCTGGGTCTTATGGATTGCATGACCCCTAAGATGACACGAGAACGCATGACCCTGGGAAGGTCAGGATAATGGGTCATGCACTTATAATGATCTATTCCTTATCACCCAATTCCCCTTAACCATTCCCTAATGTTCATGAGAAATCATCTGAAAGGACCTAATAGTCATGTGAATCCTTTTTTCCTGACCATGTATTCATACAACTTCATTTCAGTAAGTCGTCATATTATTGAGAATGTGTCCAAACAAGTTTTAATGATCATATGAAGAGTGAAAGAACAAATCCATTGATCATATGACATATCAGGTGATATACACCTAAAAATCACTCAATTCCCCAAGTAAAATAATGAAATAATGTTGAAAAGGGTAAAATATATCGGGGATCTATGTTATTATTATTTTCACATGAAGGTATTAAATGACTCAAATGATCTGTTAAGTGATCATGTGATATCCATAAAATCCTGTCATTAATGCCACACAAGAGTCATTGGGATGGAACCATCATCATTTGAATTCCCTTAGACATGTATACTAAATCATTAGATGGTCCTCTGGATCTAATGGTAAGTGGTAAGATCATCCATGACAATAGTTTTATGGCCTCACAATATCCATCACTGATCATTTGATGCATCTTAGACATGTTGGGTGACTGTCCAAGAAAAATTTCACATGACGTCGCATGATACATCATTGGACATTTGACGCATGATAGACTAGAAGAGAGAATGTCCTCCACAATTACTCACACTATAAAGAGATCAAAAATGATTTTTTATTCCCATGGTGGACACCAAATGTGTAATGGCCGAAATTATTATAAAAGGGACTATAATGGATGGAAATTGTTGAATCCTCATGTCCAAAAATGTTATGATGATTTATATTTCAAGGAGTTATGTGACCTATGGGATCACATCATTGACCATGTGAAAACCCTCTAACAAACAAATTTGATCTCGAAAATAGACTCTAACAAGCTAGATAGATCTCAAAAATACCAATTTATATAATGACTTTATCTCATGAATGTACTCTGCAAATCCAACATGGTCTTGAAAAATGTACAAGATAGGTCTCCCATGATCATGTGAATTTCTCTTCGTCATGTGTCCTGGTCCCGCGAAGATACACATATACGTCGTCGTGATCTTTTGAAGGTAGTTTGACATGTCCACATGATCATGTGAATTACCTTTTAAAATATCTACATACAATCAATATAAAACTGATATAGTGTTATCAGAGTCGTTTCATATCTTGAAACATAGAGATGACACTATGGATGACCCACAACCTGATCATGAAAAGTGTTTCTTGAAATAATCCCTCCCCAAACACGATCCAATACTGTGATATAAGAACCATATATAGAGGCATGTATAATGGGTCACAATGAATATATACTCCTCCAACTCGACATAAAAAACACCGGAAATGAATGTAACCCCCATGGGAGAACATAAATGATAGTAAACATATTAGGGAGGAAATTCCTGGCATTACAGGGGTCTTCCACCATGTAAAACATTGGTAATGACATAAAGAATTACATTGAATATATATGTGCTTCATGTGAACATCCAATTAACCATGAGAAAGAATTTTGGAATTCCAACATGATTATGTGAAGGAGTTTTTGTGTGTCTACATGGTCACATGAATCCTCAAAATGAAAATTCATAAAAAAATAGATGAATATATGAAATAAAGGATGAAAAAATGGTGGATTCATGCGATCATAGATATATTAATTATCATTTGAATGCATCATGAATGTCGCAAGACCTATCCTAATTTTGTGACATCCCTCTGATGTGTCATTCTTGATCCTGAAAAACTATTTGAAATATCTGTGTCAACCATGTGAAGTCCTATAGATATGTTAGACTTGTCCTGAAATGTCCTCCAAACTTATCATCCATGTCATGTAAATTCCTCTAGACATGACATAGGGATCTACTGATAGCTCTCTGACATGTCATCTTCGATCATGAGAAGCACATTAAACATGTCAGTTAGATGATTTGACATACATTCGATGTGTCAGTCCTGATCATGCGACACCCAAAGGCATTTCTACATTGATCATATAAACACTTATAGATGTGTCAGTTGGATAATTCTTAAACCTTCCAACATGTCATATAGTTTATGTGACACACTTGGACATGTCCGGTTCAATAATTGGAATCAAATTTTTCATTTCAATCTTTTCATGTAGCGGGCCTCAAAAAAATCTGCTAGATCACGTATCAGACACCCCAGGACATTTCTACACATCCACAAACATATTTGGTTGACAACTAGGACCTATCCAGTATACATCCTCTCCATGTAAATCATATTTGGAAAACCCCACATGATAAGATAACTATTTACAACACACACAATTAGCCATGTACCATATTGGACTATGAGGACTCTAATTCTTATCCAAATAAGATACGTATAACACCTTATTATGTTTTTATCTATTACAAGAATCCACCCTAATGTATGTCCTACAATATTCCAATTACCATCACTCAAAGAATGAAAATATTCCTATGAATCTATAATCCTTCTGCATCCATCAGTTTCTGTGAGGTGAGTTTACATACAGGAATCCTCTTAAGTATAATCCCCATCCATGACCCAAGGACCTAAAACAAATTATAGGGTTAGGGATGTATTGAACAATGAGGACTATGATTCATGTAAAAATTGGATATGTGTCATCGCTTTATATGTATCAATCTAAAATTTGGGATCCTCTTTAGTGTTGGTCCCCTATATCTCAGAAAATATAACCCATGGGGCCCAACCTCTCCTATAGTTTAACATTATTACTAATCCATCATGGTATTGAAAATATTTTCTGAACTAATTCTGGATAAAAGTTGGTTATGTAAGACAATATCTAAATAACCATTAGCTATATTAATCACTCATCTAGGGTTGCCTTGTTTCCTCGGTCATGTATCAGTTTGTAGGGAGTATGATTGATTTCTATCCCTTGGTTCTCAAACAAATCATGAAAAACCAGTGATTAAGGATCATAAATGATCATATAACTTGCATAATTAATTTCTCTTATCTAGGGAAACCATAGTTTTTGTTGTGTATGAAAAAGTTTGAAAAAGGATTTTATAAGTACGGAATGGATGCTATTTCATTGAGTATTAAAATTATTAAATATCATAATCCTCAAAGGAACCCTGTCGTCTACATGGAACATTTTTTATCTGATTATGTGCTACACGTAGTAATCCCACATAGCTCCACATAGAATAAAATTTCTTTTGTTGAGTAGTGAATCACATTTTTCCCCTAAAAATGAAATTTCATTTTTATATAGAGGTGTTACTCTTGAACCCCTTCAAATAAAAATTTATTTTTGGGAAAAGGAATGAATTCTTGGCCGTAGAAAATGAAAATTAATTTTTGGGGTGAGGCATGACTCCTACCCACAACAAATGAATATTATTTTGAGAGATAATGAATTATTTTCAGGCCCCTCACAAATGAAATTTCATTTGTTGGGTGTAGTGTTTCCTTTTTGGCCCCAGCAAATGAAGTATTGATTTCATGGTGTGGTGTCTTCTCTAGTTCCCCAGAAAACCAAAATCCAACATGGTAGGTGGTTATTAATTGGTTTTAATCTTCCCATGAAAACAGTTACATTTGTACCCCTATAAAACCCCTGTAGATTAGATGTGATTGGGGAGAGACATGAATGGAGATAACGAAATATTGTCTCTGAAAACCATATTTAGAATATAATCATTTACCAAATATTGAAAGGTAATGGACTTCATTATAATTTTTCTAAAGAGAAAAACATGTTTATTAATAGTGATCCACATAGAAACCTCATATGGAGACCACCATTTTGAAAAATTTATGTGGTTGGAATCTTGGTGGACCACCATCCCCTATAGAAAACAGTTTGTAGGATGGGTTCCTCCAGTATTGTTACCTTTTTAGGTAGTGTTTAGAGCTATAACATGCCCTCTATGAACTATTCAAATAACCCCCTCTATCAACCGATTCGGTGAAGCACTAAGCCCCAAATGGGCCCCTTCACAAAACACCAATCCAAGACCTCTACCAAATCCCCCAAATATGTTTGCTGAGTGTCCTCTTTATTATATATTCTAGTGATAATTGAGTTCATACTCTTAGCATACATTGTTTGGGGGATCCTTGGAATATTCTCAATCATATATTCATTTGGTAATGAGGATTTAAACCATAATAATGGTGTGAGATACCTACTTGGGAAGAGATATAGTTCATGTGGACCATAGGCTCATCTTCTTCTATTCTTATATCCATTGAAATGGGATGAGGGGTGATTTTTCACTAATCATCGCTCCTAGAGTATGCCCCTATTTTTATTGTGGGACACATTAATATGGTTTCATAATCCTCGACCATGGTTATGAAAATAAGAGAGGATATGTGATCCAAATCTCTTTCTATCTCCCATAGCCCCGACCTCATCCACCAATAGACTGAATACATTACATAGTTTGTCTAATATTCCACTTCGTATTGATTCTCACACTAATCATGACTCGCATTGGATTATAGGTTAATGGTGATCATAATGCCTACATGATAAAATACCAGTCTCAGTAGATGAGATTCAATTCTCAAATCATTAACCCACCTACCCTAGGGGCCACAAATTTAGTATAATCTAAAACAATACCCACTTATTCTCCTCCTATTTAATATAATCCCTAACCATACCCACCATTGGACATCATAAATAATTTTAATCCTAATTCTAGAACCATTTGAACTATGTGGGCACTAATTATTCTCCAAATGGGATATCTAGGATGCCTATTTGATATCCCAACCCAATACCCTAAACTCAAACTATTCTTATCTAGACTATATTCTCTATAGGTTCATATCCAACCTAGGAGGTCATACACCTTCCAGGTCATTTAGGAAACTTTGGTATATGTACCATACATGATCTTTACTATGAATATTTTCCCTTTAAAATAATTCCCCGTGATGTCAAACTAAATGGTTTGATCTTAATCACATGTCCACTAAATATATGATATGTGTTTTTTGTGGAATCGAACTCTATGGACTCGGATTCCTTTCAAAATGATACATAAGAATCCAATCTCATGTGCCTGATCCTAATATAAAATAAATTGCATCCTCCTGAATGACAATAAATTATATATCTCCATATTGTGTGACATAATAACATAATTGTAATAATAAATGATATAATAATCTCTAATACATTTACAAACGGGTACCATCATTGGGGAATATCAAATACACATTGTTTTCTATTTTGATGAAGAACTTCAAATACATACTGATGGTTCTGAAATCAACACACATGAATAACTGATTGTTAATAAAATTAAAATATATTCAATATTTTTTATTTAATAAAGGTTTAGTGAATACATATAAAATTATAAAGAGAGTACCAATTTATGCAATAATTTCCCCCAAAAAGGGTGTGATGAGACCAACCTTCCATCCTCTTGGCCAATGTGCTATTCTAATGAATCATTGGATAAATCCAAGTAAGGTCTTGCCTTTGGAACGAATATATGCATCAATTCAAAAGTAGTGCGGGCATTAAAAACATCGAAAAAATGGTCAACCCCATGTTAATAATTAACCATATGATGAATATTTTACCACATGTTATGGTCCTTCATGAATAATGAAAGTGGTCCGAAAGAAAGATCCCAAAAAATTAATTATGCATGTGCTCATTTTTTAATATACCACATTGATATGTTTTATTATTTGTTTTTTAATATGTATATAGGAAATTTTCAAAAAAAAATGCCTTCAATCCAATATAATGGAATACTTTCAAACAATTTAATCATATGCATCTTCCTTAAAATAGGTAGGGTCCTAATCAAATTAGAGGACACAATATTTAAACCAATGTCTAAAGTGTCGGGTCTCAAATGTGCTCATTTTTTAGTACCACAAAAAAAGTATAATATCAACAATAGAGGGAGCCTGAAAATCCATCCAACTCAATATTCCCCACCATTTTTCATCTCAATGAGGGTTGGTGGCCCAAAATCCAATTACAATAGTTGATGTGTCAAATAGTTTCAAGAGCCAATCCATATAATGATACAACATGTTCCTCTCTTATATTAGAGAGGTATTCGAAGATTTCATCGAATGCCTCACCAAGAAAACCAAAGGGTCACTTTAAGGGGATCCTTATAGCATCTACCACCACCAATGTCACACTACAACAAACCCTAAACATGATAGGTGTTCATCCCCCTATAGTCCAACCATTGTCTTCAAGAACCATGGACTTAGGATAGACAACAGAGGGATGTGACTAAAGCATAGATAATGTGACCCTACCTATATTACTCCCATATAATCCCTCCAAAAAAATAAAATACAAAACTGTGAGTATGTGAAAACCCATTCCTACATCCATCCATCCCATCATCACTATTTGGAAGCTCCAAGAGAAATAATGTGACATATCCTTACTACAAATATGAGGTATACTCATATCACTTCACACTTCCAGGATTACTGTCATTATATCCAATTAATAAATAAGAAGAAAATTGCAAGAATACATCATTTCTCCATCTTTATAATATCCACATATTCCTATTCCTGTTGAAGAAGTCACCCTTATATCCTGGGAATGATAGAGGTTCAGAAATCTATGTCATTAAACATCATATATGCTTTCCTCGACATTATGATCACATCAGCGGTGGATATGATTTAGGAACACTACCCCACCTCTATATTTGAAGTTACTCAGAAGAAAAATCCGAGATTCACCATAGTTAAAATGTGTATACATGAATGTATCTAGGAGGTTCATGGCCCAAATCCCCTGAAAAATAAACAACCAAATTGGGCCCATATACCCATTCTAACCAGAGGTCATTAGTCCATCCCAATGGGCACTCCAATAAAGGAACATATCCTTGTGAAAATTTTGGAGGCTTATCAAAAAATTATTGAAGTGATATGTGATCTAATAAAATAGGATTATGTATGTGAAAGCTTCTACGCACAGTAGGTGAACCCAATCTCTTTTAAAAAAATATTCTAAAAGTAATCATCATTAGAAATGATTTTAAAATGAAGATTCCATCAAGAAATAGGCTCTGTTTAATGTCGGTTTTCTTGAATCCCTTAGATTCATATAAATGGGGGAAAGTGGTAATACTCGATTACAAAACTATGGAGATAGTAGAGATTATTATAAAGGTCCTCTCCACAATATTGTTGGGAGTAGTTCATAAGGTCCACCAATGATTTTTTTAAAAAGAAGGGTAACATAATGTTTATAATCATATCCTTCTTCAGTTCCCACTCATGATGTCTACCATGGAAACCCTCCTAGTTTCTAGAATATGAAAAAGAAAGAAGGACATCCACTTGCTATAATACTCCCTAAAGGTCCTCCTTAAGATATTCACTACAATATCTCTCCTTACAGTCAAACATCAAGTTGTGATGATATTCCTCCCTATGATTTCATCTTATGTGAAGTTACACCCTATGATAATACTTTATTTCATCAATAAGAACCTCCCCTTTAAATGTTATCTCTGAAAATACCCTTATATTGTGAGGTTCTTGGGAAAATGAGTCCATCCATTTTTGAAGCCTCAACATTGACAATCGATATTATTTTTTGACCAAAAGACAACCCAATGGAATAATATTTTTTTGAACCACCCATGGATTGAATATCTTCGAATAAGATATAACTTATTCATGCTAAACCTGTTTTCACAATTATGAAACATGCAAATTTCCACTTTGGTCAAACATGGTTGATGAACCTATTATAAAATATAAATGATAAATATTTATAATGATTATATATATGGAAAAGGACAATATTCCAATTATTTCCTAGCCTTTTTCCACACCCCAGTTTAGCATTCCATATGAATTTTAGAGGAATAAATGCCCAAAATCACCTTAAATAATAGAGTACTCTTTTTAAATTGAATAAAAAGTTATTTTTTCATGATGAATACCCAAATCAAATCAATTTAATAAATGAAAATATATTTCAAGTTAACATGCAGTCCCTCCTAGACTCACGAAACTAAAATTGGCAGATCATCAATGATCCCTTTGGTATTAATGTCTTGATTCATTTGAACGATTAAATTGTCTAATCATTGATTCCACATTAGGTGTTCATATCATAGGGTGGGGATAACATGGTTATATTCACTATAATTAAATCCATGGTCAGTAAATTCTACCAAAGGTGATATCATGTAATTTAATAGCCTTAGGATGTCTTAATGAAATTAGTTGTGTTCAGAATATATGGTATTATTAGTGAGAATCATCCCATAACGAATCTCTTAGGTGATAGTCTAGAAGAGAGGAACCATTGAAAGAATATTCTATCAATAATATTAAAATATTGATAAATTCACTCTCTTGATGGAATCCAATCATAGGGTAGTGAAAATTTCATTTTAAGAATTTTTATTAGATATAAATAATACAATAAACTCATCCCATGGTCAGAAAATGCTTTGAAAAATCAAAATAGTGGTTGCAACAACTATAGTCATGGTAGTATAAATTCATCCCCAGCCTATAGGGATGGGTGAATATTTAACACAACCCTCTAGTAAAACAAATCAGGCCTGGAAAACAATGAAATTTGGATTGGAGAACGAATAGACCATAAGATAAGGGAGAATTTTTACCCCACCATTAGTAAAACCCTGTCATTTTTTAAAGGGTAGGATTTCAAAAAAATGAATGTTGTAAGTTCATTTTATCCAATGAAACATATTATTATTTATGGATGTGAAAAAAATCAATGTATAGGCTCCCTTTAGATCACCCTTCAATGTAAAACTTCTAGGGGATCTGGAAATAATGGAATATCTCCTTGGATAGTTGTAAACAAAAACAGCTTATCGAGAGTACAACCGCTCCTAGGAATCATAGCTCATTAGGTGGAAAATCATGGAGTAGATTCTTCCCATATTATTCACATACTAATGAGATATTGTAAATGGAGTATTCATTAATAATCATCATAGGATTTTCTTCATAAAATGTTGAAGAATATTAGGCCAATTTGGGATAATAAGAAGAGGATATGTCCATTCAAAATATATTCCACACAGAAATAACTTAAGATGGTGTGATTACTAGAAATTATAGAATTTAAATTCTTTTTGGAAATCCTTAATTCCTTTATTTCATCATTGATTAGAAACATTAAATGGAAATAATAAGCTAATAGGTAATTCCCACATGTATACTAAGGGTTTTTAACCCTTCACACACAAGAAAATAATTTTATGTATGGGATAGAAATGATAGAATTGAAGAGTCTTAATGATGAACTTCTTTGAGGTAATATTACTACTGGATGTGTTCTTGAAACTGAACATCATTCCACCACACCATCAAATTTACCTCAGTAATAAGATCTTTTAGAGTTATGATGATAGATTGACAATGTCTACTCAATGCATGAGAAATGAAACTAAGTTATTTAGACCCAATGGCAGCCAACTATGGAGACATCCCTCCATTAGCCAAACATATAGACCAATTTCAGTTAATCTATAACGAGAAAGCTCTAGTGTATGTTCCTATAGGAAAAACACATCTAGTTTAGAATAATGATCCCCTGCTCTAAACCATTCTTAATTAGATATTCTCATAGGGATTATTGATAGTATTGAATCATTGGTTGCTCAGATAGAAGGTACAGAGGAAAAATGTTCTCCAGTGTGACTAGAAAGAACGTGTTAATCAAAATGGGTTGATGTGACACATCCATCAACTAAATTTATAAATTCATAATTTTTGTCATTTGATGTTTCAGGAGATCCTGGCCATCATTTGAAACATTAAATTGATTAATTTTTCCCCATGATGTGAAATATTTTGCAACAAAAAATCTTGCAAACATTGTTGTTTTGTAGAGACTTTCAAGAGACAAAATTTTGTTAGGAACACCAATATACCAGTAATGTCTATAAAAGGATAGGAACACCTATTCTAGAAATTTCATTTTCTGTTCATCTCAACATTGTGAAATAGAATAGTCCTAGACCTCTGAAACTACAAAAAAGTGTGAAAATGATAGATTATACGGATTTATTTCCATGTGGAAGGGTTTAACTAAATCCCTGAATTTTTTTTTCCATGGGAATATTTGTTTGGTATTTTCAAAGAAACATTCCATGATTAGATGAAAACACGACTCATTTTCATTAAATACATTAATGGGATTTGATACATTGTTTTAATTATATAAAAATTGGAAGACTATATCTTTTGAACCAGATCCAAATCCAAATCAATATTGGTAGCCCATAAAAACAGGATTGGGAAGTAAAAAACTATAGTTGTCATGTAAAAACAAGCTCATGAACCAGCTCCTTCGCTGAAGCCTACACCATATTATGTGACACCCACCCTAGGGAGAAAATAGTAGCAACACCAACCTCTTCAGGATGAAAGGAGACCGATGAAATTCTCTTAGTTTGATAACTCAAAAAAGAATGTTTTATTCCATCAATGATGATCTGGTTTTTTGTAACTTTATTGTATCCTCAAAAGATATTCTACTAACTCTACCATATCCCAATATACCTGATCAATTCAGTCTTGAATATCCCCCAAATTATTTCACCATTCACTCAATATTGGGTACCACCATCAAGTATTTTTTAATTTTCGATTATATCCTGTAAAATATTGTTTATTTTGGGAAGCTGGAATTGGTCAAACCAATGGTAAAGGTAGTGTGTGTTTCAATAATTATTCAAAAATTAGAGTTTGTATGGTTGGATGTTACTAGAAATAGTGTGATGAATTTTATTGGTTAGATAACTTGAAATAAAATAAACTGAAATAATTTTATTCTACATACATAGTTAAAAAAACCAATTGTGCTCTCAGACACTTCTTCAATGGAACAACCAACTCCTTCAACCCAATAACCATCCAAAGTTAAATCATCTGAGAATCATATTTTCTATAATGGGTGGAAACAAATAAAAAAATAGGAACCATATATTTAGACTAATTTATCCTCGACTCTCTTGGACTTCATGACTTCAAACCCAAGAGAATGTTTTCATCCCCACTAAATGTTGAAGCGGTCGTTGCCCCAAAAAATGGTACAACATGCAATGACCTATCGAAAATATTATTTATCAAATTAAGAATTAATATCTGGATCCATTAATTTTATTAGTTTGATGGATCCCTTATACGATGATGAGTATTATTATGAACCTGAGAATCCCACACCAAATTTGGGAGTCTGGAATCATGGTCATAATATCCAAGAACACAGGGGGATGTGAAACTGTAGCTGAATCAAAATTCAGTTACATCTATTCTAGAGATATCTATACTACTAAAACACATAGGAAATTATATCAAAAATCTCAAAAAGAGTAGGAAATTCCCCAAAACATGTAAATACCATTTGGAATTGATCATTTTGGAAAACCAATTGAAAAATAGGAAAACAAAACTAACAAACATAAGCAATTGTTTAGTCCAAGGCATCCTAATTCAATAGTACAAAAAAATCCCTACACATAATCCCTGCATCCCTACTAATCTACCATAGGTACTTGAGCTCCAAAAAATGATTTCTACAGAAAAATTTCCCATAAGTAAATGTATACCCTTGTCCCAAAATTATGTCAATATGAAGTAATTTTACATAGTTTGGGAAAATATCTCAACTCAGAAAAAACCCAATAAATTAATGGATCTACGAGAATCACTTATAGTGGGTCTATAATGCCCTAAAGTGCTTCAATTTGATTTTCATCTATTGAAAAATTTGAGGAATAACTACATAATGAAATGTAGTTAACTCATTCAATGAATAGGATATAGATCGTGTTATATGGGGACACATCTAGCCCTAATACATATTTGATAGATTATATGACAATGAAATTCATCTAGATTTTATTGATAATGGCTCGAGGCTCACTCATATTCTTATCAGTATGCTTTCCTGACATTGATACACTAAATCAGGTATATCCCATTCAACTCTTATGCTCCAAGGGTATAATCAAATTGAGCAGTAAAAACTCATAATCATTAATATCAGAACTTATTTTGGGTATATGGGGTCTGAATATGAATTATTGATCTTTGGGAAAGATACAACTTTCAATTTCTTACTTTTAATGCCTGGGTTTCACCAGTATATCATGATCCCTTCATCATACCATCAATGAATTATATGTTGTATCAATGGGAATATTGTGAAATTACATGGTGAAAAATATCGGTTTGGGCCTTGTGAATCTCAATATATTGATTCATGATTCTACTAAAGATAATATAAGCAACACATAATTGATTTTTTCAGTAATTTTACCACTCCTAATGGTCTATAAATGATCCCATATAATGTATTCAATGTCCTTGGTGATGAATTTGTGCTACCCAAAAGGAAAGTCAAAGGCGTAAACATAGATTCATAGACATCCTCATTATTCTTCATGATATTAAAATTGTATGTTGAACATAAGGGAATAAAAATAAATTCTTTATCCCTCTATTGTAAGTGATACCTCAAATGAAAATTCTTCAACATTATACTCATAACATGGGTAGACCACCACTTCATATAATGAACCTACAAAAGTCATGATATCCCAATTGGATTATATATTCTAGGATACTAACTTTTCAACAATCCATAAGTATTCCCCTTAATCTATTATCTATCCTGACATGGACACAAAGGATTAGAAATAATAAGAGAATAAGTGGATGAAACTGACCATATGGATGCTTCAATAGAATTATTGAAAGGAGTCTCTACCACTGTATAGAGACCCAAGATTCTCATACATGGATATTACATCATTTTAGATGAATATTTTAAAAATTACTAAATAATATTATTAGAAACTATACTATTTTAGTGTCTATTTAAATATATCATAGAATATTATAACATGGTGAAATATCATTAATGTTTCCCTCAAAGATCTTCCCATTTATTAATCCTACATAAAAACATTCCTCATAACCAAGGGAAATTAAATGTATGAATGGTTGAGAGTAGATTCATAGTAATGGTAAATAAAGATGATAATTAGTCATAACATGGACATAATGGTATGACACATGAGTATATCATTTTATCATCATACCGTGCCTATTAAAAATCATAATATAGAGTCATGTAATAAATATTGGTAGATCATAGGAGATTAATTATAATGGTATGAAAATAATAATCCATGAAATCATAGCATAAGAATAATACATGGAATTACAGAATAACAATAAATATATAAAGCATTATTTCTTGTTATAACAAAATGTGTACCCTCATCTTTTAGCTTCAGATAATCACTTGTGTACCATATTAACTCATTGAACATTTATTATTACCCAAAGGTTTGGATGGAGATATCAGTCCCACCCATCGCATAATGATGTAATAGATATGTGATCCACAATATCAGAAATTTTAATCATATCATAATCCCAAAATTTAAATGGGTATCATAAACATTTTGTCATTTCACAATTTGTTGAAAAGGAAAATGTTTCATAATTATTTTATAATAGAAAAACAAATGAAAAGGGACACGTTTCATAAGTATTATATCATGGTATAAATTGTGGAACAAAAATGGGTTTCATGAATACTATATCACCATAAACCAAAACCATTTAATGAAATAAATACAATGGTGTTTAGGATAATATACATACTAAATCATAAACTATATCAATGGATTTCATCCTTGATGGAGATGGATTTTGGAAGATTCCATAGAGTATTTCATTACCGAAAATTAACTTTCTTTGAATATAATTTTTTAAAATATACAACAGTTTCAATGTAAATTTCTTTGAAAAACACAATTAATACATAAAAACATTAAATAATAGTTATTTTTTGAGTAAAAGATCATTTTTTCATTAAAAAACAATTTCAAATTAATAATACATTTTGAAAAAACTTATATTTTAAAATAAGAATAAAAACATATCAATGAAGAATTGAAAACAATTTTAAACACTTTTTAAAAAAATAAAATAAAAATATATTTCTCAAAAAATAATAATAAATGAACATTTTAAACATTTTAAACATGTTTTTATAAAACTATGTTTTTAAATAAAATCGATTTCTGTCATAAGAGAGAACTAATGTTAGATTTTTTTATAAAAATTACTAATACAATTTGATATCATATAGTGTATAAATAATACAATTATATGAAGATATCATTAATAATTAAATTATAATAAAATTCATGAGGAATCATGAGATGTAGATCATGATATTTTAACATTATATACATAATCAAAAACAATCATAGTAAATGATTACATTTTATTATTAAATCATTTCCACTTCATGATATTGAATCATAAATGCGATGAAATATTGATCATTAAATGGATGTGTAAATAAAAATAATTTTATATTAAAACATAATATGATACATTTTTGGGTAGTATATACACCACATAAAAGATATATGTGGTGAACTTGGTATATGTATCACAGAAAATAAATGTGGGAAGAAAATACCTTAATGGTGGAGTAACATATAAATTAGAAAACTCCTGAAATAATAAAATCAATGAAAAAATTAATTATTATGGGAAGATTTATATTAATGATATATCATGTCAAAGGATGTATGTACACCACCCAAAATAAATGAGTGTTGAATATGGAATATGTCTCTCATAAATAAAACTGAGACTATAAATCCCCTTACCTCTAGAATTGAATATCATCGTACTTATTAAAATATAATTTATAATAAATATAATTTTTTTATAAATGTATCAAATTACCATATTAATATATATCATAACCTATATGATTTATTATGACCTTTTATCACCCATTTTTTAGTAATTCCATGTTAATGTTTCAATTTGGGTAATAACATCTGTGTCTTTCGTATATGTTTTGATTTGTTATATTTTATATTATATTATGTTAATCATGACTTAATAACCTAAATATTTATAAAAATGATATAAATATAATATACATTGAGTATATAGGTATTTATAAATATCTACATATGATAAAAATTGAAAATAAAATGCACTGTTCAGTGAGACGATAGGTCGTACATGCGTAAAAACGTTGATTCAATTTCTATATCACATTGAAATAAATAAAAAGGAAATGATATATAATATTATATTATATTATAATTTTAATGTCATATTTATTAGATATGTTATTTTCACCCATCCATAATCCATTCCATGTAATTTTTGAATGAATCATATTGATTCGTGAGTCGGTAGTCCACCATACACCCAAATAACATTATCGTATTCCCAGAAAATAGAAAGAATTATGGTATGTGTTATATTATAGTAATTTTAATGTCCCAGTTTTGGAAGCCACCCAGAAGCACCCTGTACCTGGTTGGTCACATGGCCCCAAGCGCATTCCCTGAATGCCAGAGGCTGCCAACTAGGAGCGAGGGCCTTGGGTGTGATAATGGGAAAATTATGCCCTCAAAGGCAGAGTAACACAACGGAAGAGAAACAAATATACAATAGTGTAGGTAATAAATATCCATTAATAGTAAATAGTAGATTACTAAAATAATAATCAACTAGAGAAAATATATATTAAATGATGCACGATACATATGTCTAGGAAAACAGAAAAATAAGTCACAATGATGAATACAAATATTGAAAAACCAAAGTCCAAAAGAAATAGATAAACAACTCCTCAGTATCGCAAGCCTAATCATGGTTCCATGCTCTCCATCTCCACAGCAAGTCAAGTACCTAAAGTTGAAGGGTGATTTCCCTTGTCTATTCCTGCAGTAATATAATATTTTTGGGCCCAAAAGCATGGCCCAAACAGGGTGTGAGACTAAATATCAGTAGGTAACCACCCAAATATTTGTGCCTAATAGTCAGTGAATATATGGTAGGCAAAAGTACAGAAAATAGTAAAAAGAATGTTCTCACCAATAAACATTCCAGAGTTCCAATATCAAGAAACTGCTAAACAAACAGCTAAACACAAACATGTAACCCTCTATGAAGTACTTACAACCCATCCCCTATGGTCCTACCTAACAAGTAAAATCAACCCTCTGGGCATTACACTCAGTCTAACCACTTTGGTTCTATCACAAGAATATATAAATAGACTCTCTGAGAAAGCTCACACAACCAATTCCCAATATAGTCTAAGGTAGTCATGGACTCTCAGAGGAATCTCATACAATCAATTCCCCTTATAGACCCAATGGCAAGGACTCTGTGAAGATGCCCACTTGGTCAATTCCCCTTATAGCCCCAAGTCATTAAAGTAATTCAAAGACTCTCTGAGGAAGCTCACACGGTTAATTCCCATTATAGTTTAAAGCAGTAAAGGAATCTATGTGGATGCTCACTCGGTCAATTACCGTTATATCCCCAAGTGGACCTAGGATCTCTGAGGAAGCTCACTCGGTCAATCCCCCTTACATCCAAAAGTGCTCAAAGACTCTCTGAGAAAGCCCCCAAGATCAATTCCCCTTAATGTCTACTACACCAGGTTCTCACAGCCCTATGTAGGTCGACCAGGATTGAAATACAATATGGACAAACTAAACCTACAAAACTACTTGGATAAACACTCTACAACATATCAAGCATGTCATAAATTCCAACACTCCACCCTACACACTTGTAATGGCCCAGACCTCTCCGGCCCATTCCATTGTCAAAAATAAGGCCACGAAGTATTCTTCAGGGTAAAATGGACTTTTCCCACACTTTCCAGAATTTTGAAACTACACGCCATGTAGTTTGAGTACACACCGTGTAACCACTTGCCGGGTTTACCCCGTGTTGAAGGTCGTGTCCTTATCGTGTGAAATAAATGGTTACACGCCATGTATCCAATATTACACTTCGTGTAGTCTCTCCCCACATGCACATTACTGTGTGTTGACCAGTCAACGGTTGTGTGTCGTGTTGGATCTGTGTGAAATAAATGGGTACAAGCCGTGTATCCAATACTACACGTCGTGTAGTCTCTCCCCGCGTATGCGTTACCGTGTGTTGTCCAGTCAAAGACCATGTGCCATTTTGGAGCCGTTTGAAATAAATGGTTACACACCGAGTATCCAATACTACACGTCGTGTAGTCCCTCCCCGAGTATGTGTTACCTTCAAGCCGTGTGTTGACCAGTCAAGGGCCTCGTTCCGCGTGGAAGGCCGTGTTGGAAGCCGCGTGGTGACCATGTCTAACGAACGAGTATACACCGTGTACCATAAACTACACGCCGGGTACCTTTGATTTTGTCACCTATAAAAGGATGGGTCCCCTCCTCCATTTCAACTCACCCCTCTCCTCCCCATTCCTTTGAGAAGAGCTCTCCTAAGAGACTCGAAGGCTCCTTTTCTTCCATAACTTCTTCATCCGAGCTCCGATTTACGATCCCTCAGCTGCCACATGATCATAACAACGAGGAGAAACTTCTGAGATTGGATCTGTTGTCTTTCCTTTGGCCTTTCCTTTCCAAATTCCACCTGAGGAGGTTTCTTCGGGACTCGACAGAAGTGACGGACGCTGACGGGCGTCTTCTAAAGTTGATTCGGGGGAGCATTGTGATCAGAACATGTTGAGGTAGGGATCTTACCTTCGTCTCTCTAAATTGTGCATCATGTGGGGTGGTTATCCTCTCGTTTTCATGAGAAACAGTTTAACCATTAAATAAAGATAATAACTGGTTAAATAACAGGGATGGGGAAGCTGTTATGTTTATTTTATATCCTGTGATTTTATCTTGTGAATTGAATAGGCTTATGCCTACTGAAAATCATGGTCGTTGGGGGCATTTTCTTGCGCATTTAAATGTTGACCAATCTTTCTAGACCGTTTTTATGGATGAAAACTTTGTTAAATGTGGAATTTGTTTAATCACGTAAAGTTGGCTGATTAAATGAAAATCTGAAACCCTTGTGTGATCACCCCGGTTGAACAAAAATGGAATAATGAACATGTGGGTGTTGGCTTGGATACATGGCATGTGATGGGGGTGTTTAGTGGGTTGTTGTGGATTGGGTGAGCAGCGGGGCTGTGGTTGGCTTGGTTGTGGGTTGGTGTGAATGTTCTAGCGGGGCTGCGATAATGGTATTAAAGTGATATTGGTGTACGAGTTTTGGTGTGTTGTGGTAATGGTGGTTGGCCGCGGGGTAGCATGGATTTCCTTGAATGTGAATGAGTTATGAGTTATGGGTTGTGAATAATAAATAAAAAGTGAAAGATTTAATGAATGGTGGGTCATGGTAATGGAATGAGATTAATAATCAATGGGTTGGTTGGTTAATAAGAAGGGTTTTGTTGTTACTGTGTTTTCCTAACTTTTTTGTGGATGGAAGGGATATGCTTACGAACTATTGTTGTGGTTGTTTGTGGATAGTTTCCCAGTAGATAAGGAACTAATAAACTGATTCTGTTGAAACATGAAAACCTAAATGGGGTTGGGGGTTTTTTTATATGCATGATTCGTAGTAGTAGTGTCGAGGCACATGCTCAGTTCTCTGATTAGTAGCCATAGGTTGGGCTGAGTGTTTGGTATATATATATATCTGTATCTTTGTGTTTTATTGTACCCCATCCATGTTTAGAACTTAGTGCCGAACACTCCCATTTCACGGGAGAGGGTGTTTTGCCCTTAGTTACTAGCTCCTTCTTGCTCCTTCTTCCCTAGTTTGTGATGGAATGAGGCGATCTTACACCTAAGACCCTTTAGGTAGGTTTCGATTGGGGTTTCTTTAGCCCAAGAATCGTCAGGCATGTTTTATTGTTTCCCAAGAATCTTCGGGATAAGGCCCAGGTGTGTGCGGGCGGGATATGTGGTTGTGAGTCCCATGTGTGTGCGGGTGGGATATGTGGTTGTGAGGCCCAAGTGTGTGCGGGTGGGGAGAGTGTGTCAGCGTCAGGACGTTCGCCGTTAGGCAAAGAAGCTAACTAATGGGGAATGGTGCGGGGTACCCAATACTCTTGTTCTTATACTACTACTTCCTGTTGTGATTGTTTTTTGGTGAGTGTGACTGGTGAGGTTTGGTGGATAGAATTCCTTTTTAGGTTTCTTCTGTTGTTCTCACGGGACATTAGGATGTCTCCCCACTTGTGTACAAGAGCATTAGGTTTTCCTTCTGAGGATACTTGTATGCTCACCCTACGTTTACATTTAGGTTTCCAGGAGGACTACCAGGGCTGTGCGGGACCCTACTAGTCGTACAGTTGGAGTTTCTGTAGTTTTTATACTCTTGTTTCTTTTGGTATTGTACTATTGAGCATTCTTGTACTTGTCCCTTGTTTTAGAACTATTTAAACATGCATGTGGGATTGGTTTGTGTTTATTTATATACACTTGTTCTTTTCCTTTTGGTGGTTGACTTGTCCTATTTCCTGATCCTAAATATATAAATGGTTAATGCCTCCCATATTTGTGAAAACTCATACCCTTAGTGCTAGTCTCCAACCCGGGGCCTACTGGAGGTGGGACTCAGGGGGTCATTATCTCCCTTTCACCATTTCCAGCTCAAGAGGGGCATCTTTGGTGGGAGGGGCTCATGACAAAATGGTATCAGAGGTGATGGTTGAGAGATAGGATGGAGTCTGGAGTTAGGCACAGTGAGGACTGCATGGGATGGTAGGGAAACAGTGTTTGTTAATATTGGTGTGTGACATAGGCCAGTGAAGACTGGCTAGGACACGGGATTTTAGGGCCCCCCATGATCCGATGCAAGGACTCTAAGCCTATCGAACGACCAAGTGAGACTACATTGATTGCAGGGTAGGGACCCTAGGGAAGGTACATGCATCATCATGATTGTGTTTTTCTTGATTTGGGTGTTCTGGGAAATAAATTGAAATAAAATGATAAAATAAAACCTAGAGAAATTTCCTTACTACTTGGGATTAGGAGATCCTTGTTTACCGTACAGCTATGGCACCTGGACGTCATCCCCAGGTGGCTCAGACGGCCAAGGCCCATTAGATTCAGGTGGTCGATCAGTTGGGGATTAAAAGAGAGGAGGAATATAGCCAGTGGCAGAAGAATCTCTATTCTTTCCAGTGGAAAACACTCAAGAAGTACCAGGTTAGTACTTCGGATACGGAGGCGGAGGGGTGGCTTGAGGAGCTAGGGATCACTTTTACCTTGATCCGTGCTCAGAGGGAGTATTGGGTTCCCCTATCAGTCAGTCAGCTAAGAGGTGTGGCGCAACAGTGGTGGACACTCTACCTCGAAGAGAGGATAGAGGAAAAGGTTTCATGGGACGAAATTGAGAAGGAATTCTGAGAGTAATTCATTTCTTCCATTATCAAGGTGGAGAAGTGACAGGAGTTACTCTCCCTTCATTAGGGGAGTATGTCAGTACGAGAGTTGGGGATCAAGTTCAAGGATCTCATGCGCTTTTCTCTGGATCTCTTTCCGGATGAGGAGTCCCGGGCGAGATGTTTGGAGGAGGCGCTTCGCCCTTCACTCCAGTATGCTGTCACCCCCTTCACCCTTCTGACGTACTTGGCGGTATAGAAGAAGGCAGATGTTGTAGAGAGGATGCAATCACTTGGAGGTTCACCATGAGAGGGGATCCAGCCGGGCTCGTTGAAGGGGAAGGCAGTCAGCTGCAGGTACCCTGCGACGGGACCTTCCAGGTTCAGGCCAGTAGGGAGCAGGCCCCAGCAGTTCCAGTTCAGATCTTCAGGTCCTCGTCCCTTTTCACGAGCCTAGGACTGAAGTGTTTTTCTTGTGGAGGTTACGGGCACGTTCAGCTTCGGTGCCCGAACTGAGCTCAGTATGGTGGAGGTGGGAAAGTTTAGCGCCCGCCTCAGCAGTGCCCGTTGCCAGCGAGGCCCTTCCAGTAGTAGCAGGACCCTGCTCCTCCAATGGTAGACTTTGCAGGAGTAGGCCAACCTCAGGGTTCTCCTCAGGGACCTCGACCAGGACGTGTTCGGGGAGGTGGATGACGTCAGAGAGGCAGAGGAGTTGGGCGAGGACAGTTTCACACAGAAGAGTTGATATCTCCAGCAGGACCAGAGGTGGTGCGAGGTACGATTTTTTTGTTCAACACTCTTGTTTCTGCTTTGTTCAATTCAGGAGCTTCGCACTCCTTTGTTGCACCTGGTCTAGCCCATGTTTTGGGACTAGACGTAGAGAGACTTTCCTTACCACTGGTGCTTAGTACACCAGTTTGAGGCCAGACCAGCGTATCTTGTGTTTGTCGGGGATGTGCGCTGATGTTGGGACCACATAAATCTAGTGGGGACCTTCTTCTGTTAGAGATGCAGCCATTAGATGTCATCCTAGGTATTGACTGGTTGTTTTCTATTAGTGCTGTTATTGACTGCTTCCGGAGAAGAGTTGTGTTCTCTGACGTGGATGGGCAGTGCGTATATTATATTGGCAAGATGAGCTGTCAGGTAGGGAGCCGGCATGTAAAGCCTATCCTCTCCTTGTTAGGCGGGTTATCAGTGGTTCCTTCTGATACAGAGATGATGGATCTCCCTGAGGTTGTTGGGGAGTTCCTCGATATTTTTCCTGAGGAGGTTGTGACTCTACCCCCCGACGTGACATTGAGTTCGGGATAGACTTACAGCCTGGTGCCCTTGTGATTTCGATGGCCCCTTATCAGATGGAACCTTTGGAGTATCTGGAGTTTTGAATTCAGATTGATTATCTGATGGATAATTGTTTTGTTCGACCCAGTGTATCGCCATGTGGTGCTCCAGTTTTGTTCGTGAAGAAGGCAGATGTTGGTCTCAGGCTATGCGTAGACTAATGAAGGTTTAACCAGGTAACAGTCAAGAAGTGTTACCCCCTTACGAGGATATATGATCTCTTCAACCAACTGAGGGGAGGAGGTTGTTTTTATAAGATTGATCTACGATCTGGATCTCATCAGCTGAGGGTAAAGGACAGTGACATCTCGAAGACGGCTTTCAGGTGCAGGTATGGGCACTTCGAGTTTGTAGTGATGCTGTTTGGAGTTACAAATGCGTCGGCTGTGTTCATGGGACTTATGAACTTTGTCTTCTGAGAGTTTCTGGACTAGTTCAGCATTGTGTTTATCGATGACATCCTGATCTACTCAATATTGGAGGAGGAGTACTTTGAGCATCTCAGGGAAGTCTTGGATGTCCTTCGACACCACCATCATTACGAGAAATTGTTGAAGTGTATGTTCTTGATGCAATAGGTACACTTACTTGGGAATGTGGTGTCTTAGCATAGAGTGTCAGTGGACCCTTCAATGTTGGAGGCAGTTGTTTCTTGTGCGGCACCCAAGAGCGTGGCAGAAGTTTGTAGTTTCCTAGGGTTGGCAGGTTACTATCGGAGGTTCGTTTCATACTTCTCTTGTGTTACTGCTCCATTGACAGCTTTGACTAGGACGAACCAGGTCTTCCTATGGAGTGAGCAGTCCCAGATGGCTATCAACTTCTTGTAGGAGAAGTTGTTCAGTGCTCCTGTACTCGGGTTTCCAGAGGAAGGGTTGTTGTATGAGGTGTTTTGTGATTCTTCAGGCCTTGGTCGAGGGTGCATAATAATGCAGAAGAAGGGAGTGATCTGTTATGGGTCTAGGAAGGTACGCCCTCACAAGCGTAACTATGCCACCCATGACCTAGATCTTTCATCTATAGTGTTCGCACTGTAGTTGGGGCGACATTACCTATTAGGGGAGCGCTTTGTGGTCTTCTTAGATCACAAGAGCATGCGTTATATCTTCTCTCAGCGTGAGATGAACTTACAACAGTGGAGATGGGTCGAGTTCCTCCAAGACTATGACTTCGTGATCTCTTACACTGAAGGTAAGGGAAACGTTGTGGCTGATGCCCTGAGAAGGAAGTTGTAAATCAAGTGGTTCGGGAATCCGCTGATGCTTGGAAAGCTATGGGAGAGTTGGCCTCTTTTCACTTGGATGCAAGGGTAGAAGGTGTTAGAGGTTGTTTGTTTCAGATGACGGTGTAGTCCTCATTGTTGTAGGAGGTGGAAGAGTCTCAATGGGGGGACTCCGAGGTGGAATTGATGCGGGAACATGTCGATCAGGGAAACGCTCTAGAAGGATGGTCAGAGGAGAGCCGACATCAGATACTTTTCCATGGAAGGTCATTTGTTCCAGAAGCGATGCGTGAGGGAGTTCTCCATGAGTCCCATAGTTCAGCCTTGGCGGTACATCCATGAGTTTAAAAAATGTACCGAGGCCTATGGGAACAGTTTTGGTGGCCCGTGGTGAAATGGGCAGTGGCAGAGTTTGTGGCTAAATTCCTAGTCTGTCAACAAGTGAAGGCTAAAAACCGTGTTCCCAGTGGTTTGTTTCATCCTTTAGATGTCCCCGAGTGGAAGTGGGATGACATCTCAAAGGACTTCGTCACAGGACTAACCATAGCTCAGGGTGGTTATGATGCTATCTGGGTAGTGGTGGATCGACTGATGAAATCAACTCACTTCTTAGAAATTAAGGAGTCGGGCCCGATGAGTACCTTAGCACAGAGGTATGTAGACGAGGTGGTGTGTTTTCATGGAGTTCTGAAGACTATTGTCTTAGATCGGGATACAGGGTTTACCTCATGAGTCTGGAGGGGTTACAACATGATTTTGGCACCCAACTACACCTTAGCACTGCCTTCCACCCCTAGACCGATGGGCAGATAGAGCGGACTATCCAGACGCTGGAGGACATGCTGCGAGCATGCGTTCTGGATTTCAGAGGATCATGGGTACGAAACTATCCTTTAGTAGAGTTTTCCTACAACAACAGCTTCAACTCTATTATTGGCATGGCACCATTTGAGGCTTTGTATGGAAGACCATGTCGTTCACCTATTTTCTGGGTAGAGTTTGGTGAGACAGGTGCTCTTGGACCAGAGGTAGTGCAGAGGACCATGGAGAAAGTCAATCTTGTATGTGAGAGGATGAAAGCGGCTGAGGACCGACAGAAGTCTTATGTTAATTGTCAGAGGAGGCCCTTGGAGTTCGAGGTGGGAGATCATTTTTTCACGAATGTTTCCCCTCAGCGGGGGCAGCGGAGGTTTGGGAAAGGTATTAAGCTCTCACCTAGGTTCATCGGACATTTTGTGGTGCTGAGGCGTGTTGGCAAGGTGGAATATCAGCTGGCCCTTCCACCTCAGTTGGAGAAGGTTCATGACGTCTTCCACATCTCCCAGCATCGTCGGTACTTACACGATGACTCTCACATTATCGACTGGGGAGAGTTAGAAATGGGAGACGATGCGACCTTCGAGGAATGACCATTCATAATCGAGGATCATAAATATAAGGTGCTCCATGGATGAACTATTCCCTTTGTTCGTGTGTTGTGGCGGCATGGCATCCTTGAGGAGAGAACTTGGGAGCGGGAGGCCTAAATGCATGCTCAGTACCCGGAGTTGTTTTGACTTGTGTTTTCCATTGTTCTCCTGATCTTTGTGTTGATGTTATACTTTGTACCTTTGATATATGGAATGTTTGGCTTCTTGGATGTGAGAAGTTTTGTTTTCCATGTTCTCTGGAAGTGTGTAACATGTCCGGATGTGTGGGAAAAATGGGAAAACCTGATCCTTAATCAAGACACATTAATGCGGATGCGATTGAACCCGTGCAGGCGAGTCAGTGCCGCCTAAAGCGGATAATATCTCGATATAGGAGAAGGGATTTTTCCCCAAACCACATGTTTGGGTAGTGTGTTGGTTGTGTGGTGTTGGGGGTAGTGCAAGTTGGAAAATCCTAATATATGGAAGTGGGAAGGCCCAATCCTTAATCGATACGCATTAATGCGGATGCGATTAAACCCGTACAGGCGAGTCAGTGCCGCCTAAAGCGGATAATATCTCAACATAGGAGCGTGAATTCCTAACACATATGATTGGGGTTGTTGGTTGGGTTCCTGTTATAATGAGAACCCTAAGAGGTATCTTTTTGGGTTCCTCTGGGTTGGTTTTTGAATTCTCAGGGATGATAATGTTTTAAGAAGTATCTTATGTAATGCCTTAGACCTCTCTGGCCCATTCCTTTGTCAAAAAGAAGGCCATGAAATGTTCTGGAGGGTAAATTGGACTTTTCCCACACCTTCCAGAATTTTGAAACTTCACACCGTGTAGTTTGAGTACACACCGTGTAGTTTGAGTACACGTCGTGTACCCCCTTGCCAGGTATACCCTGTGTTGAAGGCCGTGTCCTTTCCATTTGAAATAAATGTGTACACTCTGTGTATCCAATACTACACATCGTGTAGTCTCTCCCCACGTACGTGTTACTATGTGTTGACCAGTCAACGGTCGTGTGTCGTGTTGGAGACATGTGAAATAAATGGGTACACGCCGTGTATCCAATACTAAATGCCATGTAGTCTCTCCTCGCGTACGCGTTACTGTGTGTTGACCAGTCAATGACCGTGTGCCGTGTTGGACCTGTGTGAAATAAATGGGTACACATCGTGTATCCCATAATACACGTTGCGTAGTCCCTCCCCACGTATGTGTTACCTTCAAGCTGTGTGTTTACCGGTCAATGGCCGCGTTCCGCGTTGAAAGCCGTGTTGGAAGCCGCGTGCTGACCGTGTGAAACGGCAAAGTACACGGCGTGTACCATAAAGTACACACTGTGTACTTTTTCATTTATCACCTATAAAAGAAGGGGTCCCCTCCTCCTTTTCAACTCACCCTCTCCTCCCCATTCCTCTGAGAAGAGCTCTACCAAGAGACTCGAAGGCTTCTTTTCTTCCATAACTTCTTCATCTGAGCTCTGATTTACGATATGTGAGCGTCCATAGGATCGTAACGACAAGGTGGAACTTATGAGCTTGGATCTGCTGTCTTTCCTTTGGCCTTTCCTTTCCTACTTCCACCTGAGGAGGTTTTTCTGGGAATCGACATAAGTGACGGACGCTGACGGGAATCTTCTAAAGTTGATTCGGGGGAGCGTTTTGATCAGAACCTATTGAGCTAGGGATCTTACCTTCGTCTCTCTAAATTGTGCATCATGCGAGGTGGGTATCCTCTTATTTTCATGAGAAATAGTTGAACCATTAAAAAAAGATAATAAATCGTTAATGTACGGGGATGGGGAAGATGTTATGTTTATCTTATATCATGTGTTTTTATATTATGAATTGAATAGGCTTATGCCTACTGAAAATACCGATCGTTGGGGGACTTTTCTTGTGCATTTAAATGTTTCCCTATCTTTCTAGACCATTTTTGTGGATGGAAACATTGTTAAATGTGGAATTTGGTTAATCACGTAATGTTGGTTGATTAAATGAAAATCTGGAACCCTTGTGTGATCACCCCAGTTGAACAAAAATGGAATAATGAACATGTGGGTGTTGGATTGGATACGTGGCATGTGATGGGGGTGTTTAGTGTGTTTTTGTAGATCGGGTGAGCAGTGGGGATTCAGTTTTCTTGGTTGTGGGTTGATGTGAATGTTATAGCAGGGCTGCGATTATGGTATTAAAGGGATATTTTTGTACGGGTTTTGGTGTGTTGTGGTTATGGTGGTTGGCAGCGAGGATGCAGGGATGGGCTTGAATGTGAATGAGTTATGAGTTATGGGTTGTTAATAATAAATAAAAAGTGGAAGAGTTGATGAATGGTGGGTCATGGTAATGGAATGGGGTTAATAATCAATGGGTTGGTTGGTTAATAAGAAGGGTTTTATTATGATTGTGTTTTCCTAACATGTTTTGTGGATGGAAGGGATATGCTTACAAATGATTGTTGTGGTTGGTTGGGGATAGTTTCCCAGTAGTTAAGGAACTAATAAACTGATTCTGTTGAAACGTGAAAACCTAAATGGGGTTGGGGGTTGTTTGTGGTATGCATGCTTCGTAGTAGCAGTGTCGAGGCACGTGCTTAGTTCTCTTATTAGAAGCCATAGGTTGGCCTGAGTGTTTGGTATATATATATATATATGTATCTTTGTGTTTTATCGCAACCCACCTAAGTTGAGCACTTAGTGCCGAACACTCCCATTTCATGGGAGAGGGTGTTTTCCCCTTAGTTACTAGCTCCTTCATGCTCCTTCTTCCCTAGTCTATGATGGCTTGAGGTGAACTTACACCTAAGACCCTTCAGGTAGGTTTTGATTGGGGTGGATTTATCCCAAGACTCTTCGGGCGGGTTTTACTGTTTCCCAAGAATCATCAGGATGAGGCCTAGGTGTGTGCAGGCGGGATACGTGATTGTGAGGCCCAGGTGTGTGCGGGCGGGATACGTGGATGTGAGGCACAGGTGTGTGCGGGCAAGATATGTGCTTGTGGAGCCCAGTTGTGTGCGGCCGGGGAGAGTGTGGCAGTGTCAGGACGTTCACCGTTAGGAAGAGAAGTTAACTAATGGGTAATGGTGTGGGGCACCCAATAGTCTTGTTCTTATACTACTACTACCTATTGTGATTGTGTTTTAGTGAGTGTGGCTGGTGAGATTGGGTGGATAGAATTCCATGTTATGTTTCTTATATTGTTCTCATGGGACATTAGGATGTCTCCACACTTTTTCACAAGATCTTTAGGTTTCCCTACTGAGTATACTTGTATTCTCACCCTATGTTTACTTTCAGGTTTCCAAGAAGACTACCAGGGCCGTGCGGGACCCTACTAGTCGGGCAGTTGGGGTTTTTGCAGTTGTTGTACTCTTGTTTCTTTTGGTATTGTACTTTTGAGATTTCTTGTACTTGTACATTGTTTTAGAACTATTTAAACATGCATGTGTGGTTGGTTTGGGTTTATTTATATACACTTGTTCTTTTCCTTTTGGTGGTTTACTTGTCCTATTTCCCAATCTTAAATAAATAAAAGGGTAATGCATCCCATATTTGTGAAAACTCATACCCTTGGTGCTAGTCGCCAACCCGGGGCCTACTGGAGGTGGGACTCGGGGGGTCATTATCTCCCTTTCACCATTTCTAGCTCCGGAGGGGCATCTTTTGTGGGAGGGGTCGTGACAACACTATGCATGGAATAACATGCAAGGCGTCCAAACAGACTAAATAGAACAACGGTCGTAAACAGAAGATGAATGGGATAACACATCCAAAGCATATAAATCAACCATATTCACATCCAATTAACCTCTACACAATCATACAAGTATGGGAGGAAAAAAGGGGTAAAATGGAAAACACGCAATACCCCATTCAAGGGTATTGGTCAAAATTTCTCATAATACTCAAAGACATTCAACAGAAAGTCATAAACCACCTTCCTCGATGTTAGGAGATCACTATATGTGAACCTAGAGGCTTGAATCACCTTATAATGCCAGAGATCTGCAATTTTTTTTTAATATTTTCAATGGAGGATAACTTGGGAAAGAAGAAGAATCGGGAAATGAAGCTCTAGGACAAGGAAGAGCTTACCAAAGTGATCCCAATGCAATCGACAGTGGTTGAATAGGAGGATGGGTTCTTGATCGGGGGCTCATAGAAGTTCTAGGGCCATACCCTCGCTCTCGTATAAACCATCCCTAGAAGGAGTCGGTTTTGTCTGTCAGAATTGACCCCGATGCCTTTAATGAAAAAAAAAGTACATGGTGTATACTTTTGAAGTACACTGCATGTACTCGCCATTTCCGTACTCCCCTTTAGGAGGCCTCCAGGTCCCCCCACATGGACGTGTGTGTATGGAAACTACATAGCCAACACACAACTACCCATGGTAACCGAGTATACAGTGTGTTCCATTAATGTACATGTCATGTACTTCAAAAATTTCCATAATTTCCACTTATTCTAAAAAACGACCAGAAAAGGAAAAACATACCTGAAAAGAATATCCGGGGTCATACAGTTATTGAAAAATAAAAAATCATATATATCATATATATATATTATATAAATAGTATTTACATCATTATTTATTACCTTGAATGGTGGTGATGCAAAAAAATAAAGACATAGGTTTGTCAGGCGGTTGTCCATCATACACACGAATGCTGATTCTGTAATGCATTTGTTGGAAGTGAGTGTGGTTTTAGGTAATATAATTCGATTAAAAATATCTTAGTATATTTAATATACATAACTTATTTTATAATAATGATATATAAATATTCTAATTGGTTTTATGAATTAATAAAACAAATACTTTTGTTGATGAATGTTACCTCTTCTTCGAGTATATCTTTTAGGTTTTCATCAAATGACTTCCAAGGTTGGATTTATTACAAAATTATGTTTTATAATACGAGAGAATGTAAATGTATAATATATTTGGGTATATAGTTTCAAAACCAATTTTTTCTCAATGTTTTAATATAGGGGTTGATATAGTGGCCTTTTATAAGATATGTGAGTGACACATTTGAACTTTTTTAAAAAGAATGAATTTCACCTACATTTATACAATGTAAATTGGAAGTAATAATTTTCCTATAGAGTTAATATAATATATAATTTATAAATATTTACATATGATGGGTTTTGTAAAATTTTATAGGTAATTTTTTCTTTTAAGATTCATGTTTTTCCCTTCATAAACTCATTTTTCTCTTACTCAACATGAATAATTTTAACAATTTTAAATATTTATATTTGTTAAAAATAAAAATGGTCTAATTTTAAAATATAAATCATTATTATTCCAATTATGGAATCCATTTTTAAAAAAAAATTAACATAACTGGAAAAAATTAATTGTAAATTAATCTTTCAAACATGTCGAGAAAACAAGTTTTTAAATTGAAAATGTTCAAGAGATTGCAATATATTTATATAAACATTATATTATCATTTCAGTCTAATGACCTAAATTTTTTTAATGTATGTATAATTTTTATACTTTAACAATAAAACCAATTATAAATATAGTTTAGCATTATAAATTATATAAACTAAAATGAAATTTTCATTTAAAATTCAAAGTGTTTTAGTATTCATCTAAATATTAACCTTCTTAGAAAATTACCAAAAACACCCTAATGTATCATTGATACTCAAATTTCATAAAATTATTTCTATTTTTCTATATTTATTTTATAATGGTGTAAAATATGTTTTAAAATAAGTACACCATAAAAAAGATGACAAATTGTTTTTAGAAATATGTAGTTTTAAGCGTAAAATTATATTTATTAATATTTATTTTCTAAGAAAACACATAAGAAGAATGATAAAATTTGGATTAAATTTATAATATATAAATTTCATTAAAATAATTCATAAAAAGTTATTTTTGTTAATTTATTTGCATAAAAAACGCGTGCTCGTAAAAATATAGTCTTTCAGAGAAAGGTTTCCTATTATTTTAAAAATGATTTTATTTTCATTTAAAATTAATTGTTAAGAAAATAATTAATTATAAAAACATGTGTAAAAAATATTTTTTAAAATTTCATAATTTAATAAATACATTAAATTACAATTTTGTTTTAGAAGAATCTGAGACCTTACCCAGAAAAGTAAGTCCCCTAAATTAAAAAAAAAAGTTGAACTTACAAAATCCGAAAAACATGAGTTTTTCTGAAATCCCTTTTCAAAAGGGAGGATAAAGAAACAGGGAGATTGTCATACCATGTGAAATCAACATCTTCAATTCCTTTGTTAGCCAATCCATCCACTGTATGAATTTTCCTCCCGATACACATGAGTAATGATATGATTCACAGTCTGAAGGGAGTCCAAGCAATTAGCCCAATGATTATGTAATTTCTATGATATATAATATGAACATTCTCTAATGGCTGACATAATGATAGTTGAGTCACTTTTAAACCAAATATTATTCCAACCACTAATTTTATCCTTCTCCACTTCGACAATAATACCCATCATCTTAGCTTCCAATGAAGAAGCAATATCGCAGGAGCCATGAAAGCAACCAATCACCTGACCTTCATGATCCCTAAAAACGGATCCATACCCAGAAGGCCCCGGATTTCCATTCGATGCACCATTCGAATTAATTTTTAACCAACCAGACATTTGGACTTTCCATATAACTTCAAAAGTACCATAAGAAGGTCTGAAATTTCCTTTAACACCAATTCGAGCAAGAACAGAGAAATCATGTAATGTATTAGCACAGAAATTCTTTTTAGGAAGGCAAACTGTTCTCATCGCAACAAGGATGTTCGAAATAGAAAAAGTGACCAGGAAAGGCTGCTTTCCATGAAAAAAATTATTCCTAGAAGACCATATATACTGAAGTATCTCAGAAGAAGTAACCTGAATTAAGTCCAATAATTGTGGGGAGAGAGGGATGTACTTCCATATCGGAATAAAACCAGTGATTGATGTCATTAGAGGAAGTGAAATCTCAAATATTTTTTCCAGAGCCTTCCACAATGAAGCAGCAGTAGCACAACAAAGAAATAAATGATCAACATCCTCCATGTGCTGATGACAAAACACACAAGAAGATCATAAAGAGATACCACAGTGTTGAAGGTAACAATAAGTAGGAATTTTTCTATGAGAAATCCTCCATAATAAATTGGAACGAGATGGCCTGATGAAATTTTTGTGCATGTTAGCCATCCAATTATTCACCAAACTGGATTTTAGAGAAAACTCATAATAAATTTTTGAGGAAAGAATACCATTAACCGTAGGCTCCCATCCACAAAAACACTTCTTGTCATAAATTTAATGGTAATTAAAAATTCTGAAAATGTGAGTCGGAAGACCTTACATGTTCTCAATTTGATCTTTGATAACAATGTCCAAATCAATATGTCATTCATCAACCACAAGATCAACGAGGGGATTTTCAGTCCATCTGATTTTCCAAAAACTAAGAGATGAATTCCTTGAAACAAGCCATCTAGAATTAGAATCAATAGAAGTGAAAATACACTAAAAAGTAGTCCAAACCAAGGATTCCAAGTGATTGAAAGATCCCATCTTTAATCAATTCAAGAATTTATTCTGAAGGAAGGTCAGTCCGTTAGAAATGTTTTTAAACAATCTCCAGAGGAAAGAGGCCTGCAGAGAATCATTAAAGTGGACATGATCCTTAATACCCAATCCACCAACATCATGAGGTTTTCAACAATCAGACCAAGATATAGTATCCATCATTCTTTTAAGGATATTTCCACTCCAGATAAAATTCTTAAGAGCACCATTGATGTTTCGAATGAGAGAAAAGGGCCATTTATAAATCATAAAGGAATATACAAGTATGGAAACAATAACTGATTTAACCAAAAAAACCCTCCCAGCCATGGAATTATATTTTCCTTTCCAGGTAGAAAGTTGTCTTCCATCTTTGCTGACAATCTCTACAAAATAGCAAGCTTTTGGATTTCCCCAAAACAAAGGAACACATAGATAATTAAAGGGAATAACACTTTCCTTGAAATTTAGATCATTAACAAAGAAAGTATTTCTCCTATCACTAATGCCTTTACCAAAGTAAACAAAGGACTTCTCCCAACTAATATTTTGACCAGAAATAGAGGAATAATGTAAAAGATCCATTTTGATGTTCTTGACATACCTTCTGTCCCCCAAAGTGAAAATAATAATTTCATCGGCATACAAAAGATGAGTGGGGGCTTGAATGCCTCTCCTAGCATTTATTGATTTCATCTTCCCATTAGTATCCATGATTGAAAGGATCCTGCTAAGATAGTACTCTGCAATAGAAAAGATAATTGCAGAAAGAGGGTCATCTTGTCTAACCCCCCTAGAGCAATCAATGAAACCACGAGGAGAACCATTTATCAGAATTGAAATGTGGGAAGAACATAAAATCTTCCTGACCCAGTTGATAAACATATCATCAAAGCAATACATCATAAGAACCTTGCAAATAAAACCCCAATTCATTGTGTCAAAGGCCTTTCTGACATCAAACTTAAGAGCAATGTTTCCACCCCTGGTGGATTTTCTGAGAAAATTCACATATTTAGAGGTAGTGATGAGACAATTTTGAATCGACCTTCCCTTAATAAATCCAAACTGATTATGGGAAACAATCCTACTGGAAACATTCGTGACCCTTATTGCCATAATTTTGCAGATAATTTTGAAGATGGTGTTTTCCAAAGCAACAGGTCTAAACAAGTTCATTTCACAAGAATTATAAATCTTTGGAATAAGAGCAATAAACTGAGCATCCATGCCATAAGGAAGATCACCCCCTTGAAAAAGTGAATCACCAATTTAAAAACATCATGCTGAATTATATCCCAGTATGTTTGAATAAAGAAGTTACCAAAACCATCTGGACCTGGGGATCTATCAGGCTTGAGACTGTAAACAACTTCTTTGATTTCAATGCTCAATGGAATGTAAGGAAGGATGATGTGGTCCTGTCGAGTAACCAATTTGGGAATGATTCCATCAATAAGCACATTTATTGAAATAGGGACATTAAAGAGATCTTTAAAATAAGATATCACATGTTCTAAAATATCCCTATCATTGTCAATAATCTGATCCCCATTCCTAATTGCCGAAAGAGGTTAAGAAATCTTCTTATTTAGTTGCATGGAATTGAATAATTTAGTATTCGTGTCACCATTACTTAACCATTTAGCATTGAAAGTGTCTCTTTGAAGAGCATCCTTCATATTCTTAAGGACATTGATTTTTTAAAAAATCTCAGAGTCGTCCATGAGCCCATTGTAAAAGCTACACATTTTATTTTGAAGATGTAAATTCTGAAGAGCAGTCTCAAGAGACATAATATCCTAATCAATATTGCTAAATTTTTCCTTGCTGCTAGACCTCAGAGATCTTTTCAGAATTTTGAATTTGGAAAGGGAGACAAAAACATCCTCGCTAGAATTTGAATTCCAAGCATCTTCAACCAAGGAAGCACAATCAGGGTGATTCACCCAAGCCTTATTGAATATGAAGGGTAAAGGAGGCCTGAAATCCTGACAATTTAAATTCACTAGAATAGGATGATGATCAGAATTAATTCTAGGAAGTGTCATGAAAGAAATGGAACCCCAATGAACAAGAGATAAGTCAATAATAAAAGCCCTGTCAATCTTGCTAGCAACAACTCTATTCAAAAAATTCTTTTACCAAGTGAATTTGGCCCCAACCAGATTAATCACATGCAAGTTATTTGAATCAATTCAAGATTTGAACTCCCTTGAAGATATAACATTGAACATGGCACCAATCTTCTCATCAGAATGAAAAATTTAATTTAAGTCTCCCAGGATGATCCATGGAGAAGAGATGATAGAGTTAAGAACATCAATGTCCAACCACAATCTCCTCCTATCCTGATAATTAACATTTGTATAAACAAAATTTCAATAATGTTGAAGGCCAGACAGCTTGAAAGATCTAGTAACATGCTTTACACTATTGTCAACCAGGAATACATCACTCAAACATGCATGAACAAGAAACCAAAGATTTTTTACATCAATAATGAAAATATTAAATTCTACAAGATTAAATCCAAGAGATGCTAAATTAGTAATATTGAGTGAAAACTTCCTTTTGGGTTCAGAAATACCAATAAGAAGAGGTTTCTAATGAACAATGAGTTATTTGAGGGATCTCATTGTATTATTATTAGGCAGACCCTGACAGTTCCAATACAGAATCTTCATTTAAACCTGGGATTAGAGTTGTTGCCCCCTTTTTTCCAGTGATCTCCTTGATTTTTCTTGCCTTTGAAGGTCTCCCTACTTTCCATTTAGATATTTTAGGACTTTTAAAATCATTAATAAGATCATCTATTCATGATACAGTGTAGATTTCATGTTCCAAACTTCCAGGTGGAACATTATCCATGGAAGTAACATTATGGTCATCAATCTTGTGTGCAGAAATACTATGAGATAAAAAAATTTGATCATTATTTTCATAAGTAATAGATACAATCAAAGGGCCAACAACACTGTTAACAATAGAGGAAACAGAAATTTGATGATTAGCATTTGACAAAACAGTAGAAATGGGTGTAAGAAGCTGCAAGTTCTCCTGAGCAGTGATGATGTCCAATTCTATAGCTGATGTAGGACCACAATTCTGCCCAGCTTCATCCTCTGGGAAAGTGTCCAGGTTTGCATCATTTGTTCCCTATTCTATATCAACCTATAAAACTAATAGAAAAACATGGATTTCATTCTAAAAATATAGAGAAAACTGGAATTCAGCTTTATCAGTCTGTAAATATTTCACTATATTGCAAACAAAATTGAAAATATTAGCGAATATATTAAGGTCCTCCTTTTAAACCCATTCAATAATTGGCTGAACCACCTTAGGAATAGATTGTAAATTTTGATCATCCTCCTCAAACATATCATCCCATGAAACTCTTTGTGATGAGGAGGAAGCAGACTGATTAGAATTAGAAGCATTTTCACGGGAATAATGAACCCGAGTCTTAACAGGAGGGGCAACTGATTTTAGAATTCCATTTTTCTCAATAAAAACAACCTTGCTCTTTTTATTTATATTAACATTAGTCCATTCAGAAACTTTAGGTTGAACCTTGGAATTCCTATGGATCATCCTACAGTTTGATACATTATGCCCCACAATCTTACAAAAATCAAAAAAGTTGGGCATATTCTCATATTCTAATCGAATATCAGATTTAAATCCATTAGCATTAAACATGATAGTGGCAGGAATTTTGATTTCCAAATTTATGTCTACAAGAATTATGGAAAAATAACCACTTTCACCATCCAATGTATGTTGATCCATCCTCAAAGGGGTGCCAATACATGAAGCAATGTCATTGAGGATTCTAGGATGCCAATATACCCTATTTAAACCATGCAACTTTACCCAAATTTGTTTATTAGATTGTTTGAGATTTAAAGGGTTAAAATTAACATCCCAATCCGATAACCTTAGTAAACCAGGCTTGATTTGAGGATTTCCTAGGTTCCAAACCAAATTCAAGGAAGCAGAGGAGTTGAAAACAATGTAAAAAATACCCTTTTCCAATTGAAATGAATTTCCAAAATCATAAATTCCAGCAGTGAGATATTCGATTTTTAAGATCAGCAATGGACCAATGTTTGACACCCTTTGAGTAAATAACACGACCCAGTAATGAAAACTTACAATGGTCTAGCCACTGTTGCAGTGCATCCGGATCCGCAACAACTTAGAATCCAACATTTTTTAACCTGGTGATATTTGCGGATTTAGAGGAATCCTCCTTTGTAGGATTTGAAGAACTAGAAAGCACCATCGTGAAGGATAAATTATTCTTTCGAAGAATCAATGAATCCTAGATACCCGAGGGTTTAAAAATTAACCTTGGTGCTTAACAATATACCTTGGAGGCTATTTCCCATTCTGAGTTGAATGAATCCATTGATAAAATCAGGTAAAGAGATCAGGAATCCTCGAATCGCCATGAAGCAAAGGAAGCTTAGGGTTTCCGCAGATAGAATCGCCATCTTGTAATCAAACATGTTGTCGGTTTAGAGGGTATTGAGGCGGCCTTAACCCACCCCCTGTCGCACTTCCCCAACTAGGCCCAAGGTGGCCGACCTTGGGCTTGGGCCAATTCCCACGGAGTCAAGGGGAAGAGAGGATCGTTGGCGTATGGTGTGCGTTGCCTTTGTGAGGACTCGAACCCGGAACCTCAACTACGGGACGTCGCCGCGTTGAACCAACTCACCCATCCCCTGTGGGTAAACATGTTGTCGGTTTAGAGGGTACTGAGGCGGACTTACCCCACCCCCTATCGCACGTCCCCAACGAGGCCCAAGATAGACAACTTTGGGCTTAGGCCAGTTCCCACGGATTCGAGGACCAAGGTGTCACATTTCATTTACACTACATGTTTCTTATAAAGCATGATGATATTAGTGTTATGTGTAAACAGAGAAAAAATATGTGTTTCATGTAATTAAAGATAAAATATTTTTTACATTTCATGAAATTGGACATCAATTTTTCATGTGACACTAAATATTATTAAAATTAAATTCATTTGAAAAACTTTCACCAAATATTAGAGTGTTACATTCTACCCACATTAAAATTAATTTCATCCTAAAAATTCATCTCACCAATCTATTGTATAATATTTTTAAAATCCTTCCATAAAAACCCACATTGATAAATAAATAATAGATATACCATTAAAAGAGATTTGTAAATGTAGTGGTTACACAACATAACTCATAATATGTTTTAAAAATAAGATAACATGGGTGAAACGTGATGATTTGGACATGGAAAAAAAGTGTAAATAATTATAGAGAGTGATAGATATCACTGTCCACAAGAATGTGGATTATCAAAATAAATTTAATGAATAGAAGACCATAAATCGATGATGATATAAGGGAGAAATTCATTATAAATTAAGGTAATAATATGACAATTTTTTCTTGATCTTTTTCCAAAAAATGGATAATTTTTACCATAATATATACTTACATGATTTATTTCCATTTCATAAGAACAATATCTCCCTTGGGTTAGGCCTTGATAAATTTACACAAAATCCATTATTATGGTAAATGAATGTGGATTTTTTATGCCTAAATCACAAATAGATCATATAATCCATATATATAGTGATAATTTATTCTATATATATATTTTAATATCATTAATCCAACATTTTTGTCATAGTTTATCCAATTTTGTTGAATCATCATATGGTGAAATAATATAAGAATATTTAATAAAAAATTTAATGTTCAACATAAACCATTTCATAATGGTAACCTTATAACCCTTTGAAAATTAATATTTTATAAATAAGGTCACTTAATTTATGAAAATCAAAATAACATTAATACTCAAAATACCATTAGAAATATCATAATAGTAACATTCTAAATATGTGTATAACATGTAAATATATTCTTATAAATATTATTAATTCCCAAAATTAATAGAAAAGTGTCTGAAAATATCCCTAATCTTGATAAACACCTATTACAAGAACCCTCATAACAGGGTGTATAGGACATTAAACTTATTATCAACTATAAATTTATAAACCCATTCCTGAATCCATAACTCTTATGTTAATCTAACATTGTGGAATATAAATTTCAATATGTTAGGTCACCATTTATACTTTATATAATTCCATATCATATAAAAAACATTTTCAAGGAAAGATTCATATCATCCATATTCCAATAGAATATGGTATCTCATTATTTAAGAATCCATGTAAATAATAACTTGAAATTTCACCAATGGATGAAAAAAATGATTTACATTGGGGGATCATTCATACCAAATCCATCATGAAATTTCCAACTAAGTGGCGGAGGATAATTGTTTCCTTTTTATCTTTTTTCACATTATATATTATGATGGAGAAATATTTCCCTATATTCATTGTCTTCTGAGTTTTATATGGATTATCATCCTCATTAATCATTGGATTGGAAAACATGTTAAAAAAATTACATAACTCATTGAAATTCGAACATATAATTTTTTTGGTGTCTTCTATGGGGATTTATCATTATTCAAATCATTCAATAATATTTTACCAACACTTCAGTATTCATCCACATGATGACCTCACATTCCACAATTAAAATATTTATTAGTCCCATTAAAATGACTACCTCAATGTTTCTTCCCACACAATAAGAATAAAGGAGATCACATCTTATTCTCTCCATGGTTCTAAAATTTTCCTTGAAATTCCATTACTCAATTCTTATGCAAAAATAATAATATTGGTATGTAACTATAACTTCCATTTCCACATTTATATGGCATCAAACAATCTATTCATAGAAACTAATGTCTCTTATAGCTAATACCCATAAGATATTTGGTTTTAAGCCACTAAAGATGTTTTCAATATTACATTAAATCCAAATGAGAATACACAAATAGTACCTCAACAGTCTTGTAAAACATAAATCATATGAACCACCAGATTCATCATCTTTTTTCATAATCTCTAGAAATTATTTCTGCATTATCTTAGGTATAATATTAGGAATTTACTTTTTTTAAAAATATGTTATTCAACATGTCCCAATCTATGGTCCCAATTTTTACATATTGGATCATAACATTGAAAATATTAAAACATATACCTCACATTCCATATTGTAGATTGACCAAGTGATGTATTCCTGCTCTAAGCACTAGAAAAAAAATATCTTTTCAGTGGTAATGATCCATTCCTTAGTAATGAATGGATCAATGGAACCACTGAATGAAGGAGAGATATTCTTCCTAAAGGAATTAACATAGTGGTTCCCCTTATTTACTCATTTTATTTTCACCATGATTCATATATTGAGATTGCTTTATGAGCATAGTAATGATGATTTTAATTTCATCTCCCTTAAAATTTCGTCACTTTGGAGGACTAATATTTCAATTCCCAATTCATTCCTCATTAATATGGTACCTTTAGGTTCTATACATTGATTAAACCCAAAAACATAGTTTGAGGAACTCTTATCGTAGTGGGGAAACATATAATCAAAAAAACACATATAGGATGTATAAATAATTAATTCTTATTCATTGATCTATGAAACTTTAGGGGTTTCCTAGGTTATTCATTGGAATATTATAATTAAATATTATATGATGGTTCATAAATAGTTCCTAATTTTACAAATAATATATCATTGGAATGTAAAAGAAGGTGTAAATAAAGGCTAGTTGTCGTGCACCAATTCCTAGTCGAGCCTTGCCCAATACTATTTATTCATGATTTTTACCCCTAGGTACATCTATGCCATATACAAATCCACTCATAGTATCCAAACAAGGATGTTTTACTAAGAAATCAGTCACTCTATCCATCACAAAACCTCTATGTAGAGACCCGAATCCTGACGTACATTGACATTACATTACATTTGCGGAATACTTAGTACATAACAAAAACACACACACAAGGATCGTAATAGTTTAGTGTCTTTGGAAACTCAGAATATAATCCTCTAATCCTGGTGAAAGATCTTCAACATCTCCCATAAAGATCTTCCTTTTTTTATACCTAAAACCTTTCTTTATATCCTGGGGAAAAGAAAACATAAAAGGGTGAGATCAAATGCTCAGTAAGGGTAAACAAAATAAATATCAATCACATCATATACATAAGCACATTACTTTTGGAAATCTTAACCTGTAAAAGAGATCATAATTTCATAACCTGGGATAACTCATGGTAGTGAAATGTAATCACAATAATCATAACTTAAAACATTAAACTTTTTGGAATACACACATAATCATAAATAATCATTTCTTGTTAGTCAAGACTCTTTGCCAAGACTATCTTATTGGACAAAGTCCCTTTCTGAACCGAGTCACCCTCGTTTCAGTCCTGTTTCACTCAACCTGTATAACCTACCATTTCAGCCATGTCTATCTCATGAGATATAAAATCTTTACCCAATGAATTGGAGGGAGATATAGGTCCCACCCATCTCATAATGATACCATTCTTATGTGTTCCACAAAATCATAAATCATACATCATTGCATAACCCATGTAATAAAAATGGGATTCTTAAACAACATGACATCATAAAACCATTAATATAAGATAAAGGAATTCGTAAACATAATTCCATCACAATATAGTCAAATCAATGTAAAAATATGGAAAGAAACATAACCCTTTATTATCTTAGATGGAAAATAATTTTGATAAAACACTTGAATTGAATTCTTGAGGAAAATATCTTTTCTTCTTCAAAATCAATTTCTTTTCACAAAACATCATGCAATTTTAAAATAAAGAGATTTTATTGAAAATAGTCATGAAATATTTTGGAGGAAGCTTCATGAAAATAAGGCTTTATAAAACCGTAAAAATCCGTTCGAGCCGTATAAGTTAAAAAAAACATTTTTCGTACTTTTGTCAAAAAAGTCAAAAAGTACCTCGTACGAAAAATGACAAAAGATTCCTTTCATATCTTTTACTAAAAACTCACCAAAGGGTAAAATTGGATATAAACTATTTTATAAAGATATAAATATTACATATTGAGGAAACATGGATGTGGATGATAAAATACACCCCAGTAAATACTAAAGTATAAACAATCTCGGATAAAAATGAGATTGTGATATTTCCCTTACCTTATGTCCGATATGATTTGTACGTATCCGAACCTCCTTAATAATGATTTAAATAATGTCATTAACTTATTACAGAATCATATTAATTGTTATGATATCATATATGGTTCACTTGTGACTTTATATTACCCGTTCTTTTGTAAATTCCATGTTAAAGAAGCGTTTTGGGTAAAATCGTTTCATTTATCGTAGGTGTTTGGACTTGTTGTTTTTGACATTATTATTACTTATATCATGATTTACTTACTTCCAGAATATAAAACATGATTTATATACCATATATATTCAGTATATATATATAATAGATAGATAAATGAAATGAAACACACCATTCATGGAGACGGTAGTTCGTACGTATGCATGAACGATGTTTTCCTTTCCTTATTACCTTGAATGGAAGTAAGTAGATGACATACATATATACATAAATACAGTAGCTTTATAATGTCATATATTTCATTATTATTTCTTATATATACTTTATAATCATTCTTAAATGGTTAACATGGAGAATGAATCTCATCGCGTCGTGGAGACGGTAGTCCGTACGTACGCACGAGCGATGATATCGTTCTCATGTTCATGAACTTGTGTTGAAGTATATGTATAATATTTCAGTATCAATATCACTTTATAATAATCATATATAGTTATTATTTACACCATTGTACCCATCCTAGTAAGGTGGTGGTGGAAAATAGATTTCACCACGGTGTGGAGACGGTATTCCGTACGTACGCACGCACGGTGATTTCGTTTTCCATAGGATGGATTGATTGGTGAAATAGGATTGTTTCATACTTATAATAACATATCAGTATATGAGTGATACTGATTTTATTACTTCATAATGAAACAACCTAATAAGAAGAAGTGGAAGAAGAAATAAAGGTGAAAGAATCGGTAACGGAAATTTCCTCTTCTTTGAAGCGCCTCTTTGAGACCACCTCTTAGGGCACTAGAATTGGTCTTTGAGGAAGACCAGAACCTCTAGGATGTTTCTAGGGAAGTTTAGAAGAGAATTTGGCAGGGGTTGTCCGAGCTTGAAGGCTCAAAGTTGTGTGAGGAAGAGAGGGAGGAGGTGCCCTTTTATAAGGGAGGAGAGGGGCACCTTAGGAATATCTCAAAATATTATTTTATATTAAAGTCAAAATCGGTTTATAATGGTTCCAAAGGGTCTTATATAGAAGGTAAAGTGGGGATGGGTCGAAATACTATCAACCAATAGGATTTAGACAAGTTTAGGTTATTATTTTAACCTTATCAAATAGATTTAACTCTAAGTTAAATAATTTAACTTTTACCGTGACTTTTTGTTTTCTTACACTATATGGTTAATACACTTACTATAACATGCCAAACGAACCCCAAGTTGGTTATTATTAATATATATATCCTTATCTAAGTCATTTGGCCGAACCTTATATTTTTAGGAATAAAATAACAATTAATAATATAATATTTGTTTTAAAATCTATTTTATGTCAATTTTGACACTATTTACTAATTGATTTTTGTGAAAATCATAACAGAATTATATGTTCGAACCAAGTTTATTGAATCAACACTAATATATCATAGTAACCTATAAAATTAGTGTAATTCATAAAAAGTCTCAAATTATATTTATTTGAGCATTTATAACATCAATTATGTTAACATTTCCTTAAAAGGGTAATTACTGCATCATCGTTGTGTCATAAATAAATTAATTTATTTAAAGTCTAAAAATTATAAATAAACTATAATTATGTAGGAAATCGTATTATCTTTCTAATGAATATTTATAGTCGAATTTATCTTATGTATAATCCCATATTAAAAATTATTTACTTATTAAACTTTGATTTTAACTATTTTAACTCTTCTTTAAATAAATTAATAATAAATGTCCTAATCTAATCCAAGTGGTGCTAAATGGTCATATTTTATTCCTAAGTTTGTTTTTGGTTGAATTACACTTATCAAATATTATTAGGACATGTGTTAGGGTAATAATAATATCATCTTTACCCTTAATTACCCTATTTACTTTTTACCGTGGTAAAAAAAAGTAAAAAGTTACTATTCACCAAAAATTATTTTCATCTCATTGAACCACATTTTAGTCCTTGATATTAACCGTGTCTCTCGGATTTTCTAAATTCCACTTACAGAAGCGGTAAAATTAAGTTTTATGAAAAATTCAGTTTTTTTTAACTACCACTTAGTGGTTTCACTATTTATCAAAAATTGAAAGTTATCAAAAAAATACCAAAAATTAGGCCTAATCTATATTTGATATTATGAACTCAAAAATTATTTCTATTTTACCAAATTCAAAACATATTAGTTGCATTAATTAATTTAAAAATTAATTTTCGTCGTCAAAACAAAAGGCGTGTTTTTAAGAGATAATAACTATCAAAAGATTGACACTTGTTCATAACTGGTTTAAATGTTAAAATACATCCAATGACCAAAATTGTATTAAATTGTGAAAATATATTCTAAATATACTTTAAAACCACTCAAATTAAAAATTTATCACTATTAATTATTTCGATTGAAAAAGTTGTTTTTAATTAAAATTTAGTAATTTCCACTATTCATCAAAATATGAAAGTTATCCGAAAATTACCAAAATTTCACCCTAAGCTAATTTTGATATTACGAATCCAAAAATGAAATCAATTTTGAAAAATAAAATTTACAAAATTTCAAAAAGTGGTTATTACTATTCATAACGGCTAGTTTTAATAATATTTTAATAGCATATCGTTGTTTAGTGAAACTCGGTATTGCGTACTACAGACGCTATCAAGGAAGGTCGCGATTGCGTGTAATTAAAGGCAAGTCAAGGATGCTTGTTGTGCAAGCTCCTTTTGGTTTAGCGTACAACACAAGACATTAATGAAATTAAAAGGAATATTTTATCATAAAATCTCGGGGTGTTAGATTCTACCCCCCTTAAAATGAATTTCGCCCTCGAAATTCGTCGGGGTTATAAATTTTTTACTATTCGAAAGTTTCTTTAATAGAAACCCACATCGTAAAAAGGAATACCAAAACCAATCTTTAAAAACTAAAGTATGAAACGTAACGGTTACCCAAATAAACTAATCACTGGGTTTCCACATAGGTGAAAATATGGATATGGAAGAAAAATCTAACCATCATGTTCTGACGGAGAATTGTATAGAACATGGCTATGGAAAATCCAACAATCACAAATCCATAAATTTGTGACGATCTAAGGTACCATCTGATTAATCAGATATAAGAGCACTAGGACAAAATTTTTGGTTTTCAAGATCATTTCCCTAAAGTTGAAGAATTTGAATTTGAATAAATACTTACTTTATTTTGGTACAACCTCACTGTTGTTCGTGCCATGAACAATTTCCACTTCATCTCTTAAATAAATGAAGTTGAATTTGTTATTCGTGAAGTGTTAGCAGATCATGTGATAGAATGATGGGTCATTCCATCTGTCTTAAACAAAAAGTTATTAAATATACATAAGTCATTCTATAGTGAGATTAATCATATATGGTTCCTAAAATGGACTTATACTTCATATATCATACTGATTAATATAATAAAACTAGTTTCTACTAAACAGGGACTTCATGTAGACCAGTGGTAGGCGATAAAGGCCAGTCGCACTTTGGTTGTGGGTTCGATTCCCACAGCCTTGTACGACGCGATGGGTTGTCGCCCGTCCTGCAGGTTGTACTTTTTCTAAAACTATATTACTATAACATCCCATCAATAATATCGAAAAAACTTCTATCCTTAAATAATACTAACTTATATCCAACATAATCCATTCTAATCTTTAGGCTTATCTAAAATACTTCGGTCCAAGCTCATATTATAATGAAAATGATTACTTGAAATGTCACAGAACAATCACGTGAATTCCATCATTTATCCCCCATATATCATAAGATATATCTTGTTGGTCAAATTAAAAACATGTGAATACCTTAATCATGTATTCTCTTGAATAATGGATACCCATTTAACCTTAGTGAAAACATTAATGCAGTTAAAAGTTAACACTTTCCATATACCAAAATCCTCAAAATTCTATATACTCAAACCATGATATCACTTAGACCTTATATCAATCATGAGCTCATGAATACTGTCAAACATTTCATTTTCTCCTTATCCCTTAATTATGTGCATATCATCTACTTTCCAAAATATTTGAATCACTTTTCATGGTTACCGGTACCTTAAAATTATTGAAAACCACAATAGACCAATACATAAATATTTCAGTACACCATAAAAGTACCTCAAAAACATTTTTCTTGAATACCAATACATAAACACTTTAGTCCATCCACTTCAATGATTGTCCTGGAATAAGTCCTTCCTTGATTTAGAAGTAACTTTTTAGGATAGGGCATTGAGTTGGGTAATGCCCATGTTCTCCACAAATAAGACATTGAACTCCATAACAATCTATCACTCTATGACCCTTTTCTCCACACAGATAACATCGGTCCCTCCATTTGAGGTATTCCTCAAGGTTCTTCTTCCCTTCTTTAGAAATATCTATCTTCCTTTCTTTATTCTCCTCAACATGCGAACATGCATAATAGTTTATCTTCCTCTTCTTTGATGAATTAGGCATACCACTAAATTTCACCTTGTTAATCATATATCGCGATGACTGATTCGGCATAATCACAATATCTTTATCTCTAGGCATTACACAATTTTGTTTCTCATAGTCACCAATTTGTCCATTGGATTCAATGTTAACCGAATTACTTCTGGTTCCCTCCATTAACTAAAACACAAAAAGAATTCTGTGATAGGCGAAATCATGCTAGGGAAGACAACATAGTAAAGGGGGAGTACCCTCAATATCTAACATCTTAGGTTTAAATTCTAAGATCGTTAGCACAATTCTAGGACTATAACCTATATGTATACTTAACCTTAGAGACATCCCTAGACATACCTTAGAAATATCTCTAGGGATCTCACTAACGTTTTCGCATCCTAGTTTCCAAAGGTTGACTAAACATTTCCTCTGATACCAACTGTAGAGACCCGAAGCCTGGCGTACATTGACATTACATTACATTTGCGGAATACTTAGTACATAACAAAAACACACACACAAGGATCGTAATAGTTTAGTGTCTTTGGAAACTCGGAATATAATCCTCTAATCCTGGTGAAAGATCTTCAACATCTCCCATAAAGATCTTCCTTTTTTTATACCTAAAACCTTTCTTTATATCCTGGGGAAAAGAAAACATAAAAGGGTGAGAGCAAATGCTCAGTAAGGGTAAACAAAATAAATATCAATCACATCATATACATAAGCACATTACTTTTGGAAATCTTAACCTGTAAAGGAGATCATAATTTCATAACCTGGGATAACTCATGGCAGTGAAATGTAATCACAATAATCATAACATAAAACATTAAACTTTGTGGCATACACACATAATCATAAAGAATAATTTCTTGTTAGTCAAGACTCATTGCCAAGACTATCTTAGTGGACAAAGTCCCTTTCTGAACCGAGTGACCCTCGTTTCAGTCCTGTTTCACTGAACTGGTATAACCTACCATTTCAGCCATGTCTATCTCATGAGATATAAAATCTTTACCCAATTCATTGGAGGGAGATATAGGTCCCACCCATCTCATAATGATGCCATTCTTATGTGTGCCACAAAATCATAAATCATACATCATTGCATAACCCATGTAATAAAAATGGGATTCTTAAACAACATGACATCATAAAACCATTAATATAAGATAAAGGAATTCATAAACATAATTCCATCACAACATAGTCAAATCAATGTAAAAATATGGATAGAAACAGAACCCTTTATTATCTTAGATGGAAAATAATTTTGATAAAACACTTGAATTGAATTCTTGAGGAAAATATCTTTTCTTCTTCAAAATCAATTTCTTTTCACAAAACATCATGCAATTTTAAAAGAAAGAGATTTTATTGAAAATAGTCATGAAATCTTTTGGAGGAAGCTTCATGAAAATAATTCTTTATAAAACCGTAAAAATCCGTTCGTGCCGTATAAGTTAAAAAAAACATTCTTCGTACTTTTGTCGAAAAAGTCAAAAAGTACCTCGTATGAAAAACGACAAAAGATTCCTTTCATATATTTTACTAAATACTCATCAAAGGGTAAAATTGGATATAAACTATTTTATAAAGATATAAATATTACATATTGAGGAAACATGGATGTGGATGATAAAATACACCCCAGTAAATACCAAAGTATAAACAATCTCGGATAAAAATGAGATTGTGATATTTCCCTTACCTTATGTCTGATATGCTTTGTACGTATCCGAACCTCCTGTATAATGATTTAAATAATGTCATTAACTTATTATAGAATCATATTCATTGTTATGATATCATATATTGTTCACTTATGACTTTATATTACCCGTTCTTTTATAAATTCCATGTTAAAGAAGCGTTTTGGGTAAAATAGTTTCATTTATCGTAGGTGTTTGGACTTGTTGTTCTTGACATTATTATTACTTATATCATGATTTACTTACTTCCAGAATATAAAACATGATTTATATAACATATATATTCAGTATATATATATATAATAGATAGATAAATGAAATCAAACACACCGTTCATGGAGACGGTAGTCCGTACGTACGCATGAACGCTGTTTTCCTTTCCTTATTACCTTGAATGGAAGTAAGTAGATGACATACATATATACATAAATAAAGTAGATTTATAATGTCATATATTTCATTATTATTTATTATATATACTTTATAATCATTCTTAAATGGTTAACATGGAGAATGAATCTCATCGCGTCGTGGAGACGGTAGTCCGTACGTACGCACGAGCGATGATATCGTTCTCATGTTCGTGAACTTGTGTTTAAGTATATCTATACTATTTCAGTATCAATATCAATTTATAATAATCATATATAGTTATTATTTACACCATTTTTCCCATCCAAGTAAGGTGGTGGTGGAAAATAGATTTCACCACGGCGTGGAGACGGTATTCCGTACGTACGCACGCACGGTGATTTCGTTTTCCGTAGGATGGATAGATTGGTGAAATAGGATTGTTTCATACTTATAATAACATATCAGTATATGAGTGATACTGATGTTATTACTTCATAATGAAACAACCTAATAAGAAGAAGTGGAAGAAGAAATAAAGGTGAAAGAATCAGTAACGGAAATTACCTCTTCTTTGAAGCGCCTCTTTGAGACCTCCTCTTAGGGCACTAGAATTGGTCTTTGAGGAAGACCAGAACCTCTAGGATGTTTCTAGGGAAGTTGAGAAGAGAAGTTGGAAGGGTTTGTCCGAGAATGAAGGCTCAAAGTTGTGTGAGGAAGAGAGGGAGGAGGTGCCCTTTTATAAGGGAGGAGAGGGGTACCTTAGGAATATCTCAAAATATTATTTTATATTAAAGTCAAAATCGGTTTATAATGGCTCCAAAGGGTCTTATTTCGAAGGTAAAGTGGGTATGGGTCGAAATACTATCAACCAATAGGATTTAGACAAGTTTAGGTTATTATTTTAACCTTATAAATTAGATTTAACTCTAAGTTAAATAATTTAACTTTTACTGTGACTTTTTGTTTTCTTACACTATATGGTTAATATACTTACTATAACATGCCAAACGAACCCCAAGTTGTTTATTATTAATATATATATCGTTATCTAAGTCATTTGGCAGAACCTTATATTTTTAAGAATAAAATAACAATTAATAATATAATATTTGTTTTAAAAACTATTTTATGTCAATTTTGACACTATTTAGTAATTGATTTTTGTGAAAATCATAACAGAATTATATGTTCGAACCAAGTTGATTAAATCAACACTAATATATCATAATAACCTATAAAATTAGTTGAATTCATAAAAAGTCTCAAATTTTATTTATTTGAGCATTTATAACATCAATTATGTTAACATTTCCTTAGAAGGGTAATTACTGCATCATCATTGTGTCATAAATAAATTAATTTATATAAAATCTAAAAATTATAAATAAACTATAATTATGTAGGAAATCGTTTTAGATTTCTAATGAATATTTATAGTCGAATTTATCTTATGTATAAACCCATATTAAAAATTATTTACTTATTAAACTTTGATTTTAACTATTTTAACCCTTCTTTAAATAAATTAATAATAAATGTCCTAATCTAATCCAAGTGGGGCTAAATGGTCATATTTTATTCCTAAGTTTGTTTTTGGTTGAATTACATTTATCCAATAGAATTAGGACATGTGTTAGGGTAATAATAATATCATCTTTACCCTTAATTACCCTATTTACTTTTTACCGTGGTAAAAAAAAGTAAAAAGTTACTATTCACCAAAAATTATTTTCATCTTATTGAACCACATTTTAGTCCTTGATATTAACCGTGTCTCTCGGATTTTCGAAATTCCACTTACAGAAGCGGTAAAATTATGTTTTATGAAAAATTCAGTTTTTTTAACTACCACTTAGTGGTTTCACTATTTATCAAAAATTGAAAGTTATCAGAAAAATACCAAAAATTAGGCCTAAGATATATTTGATATTATGAACTCAAAAAAATTATTTCTATTTTACCAAATTCAAAACATGTTAGTTTCATTAATTAATTTAAAAATTAATTGTCGTCGTCAAAACAAAAGGCGTGTTTTTAAGAGATAATAACTATCAAAAGATTGACACTTGTTTATAACTGGTTTAAATGTGAAATTACATCCAATGACCAATATTGTATTAAATTGTAAAAATATATTCTAAATATACTTTAAAACCCCTCAAATTAATAATTTATCACTATTAATTATTTCGATTGAAAAAGTTGTTTTTAATTAAAATTTAGTAATTTCCACTATTCATCAAAATATGAAAGTTATCCGAAAATTACCAAAATTTCACCCTAAGCTAATTTCGATATTCCGAATCCAAAAATGAAATCCATTTTGAAAAATAAAATTTACAAAATTTCAAAAAGTGGTTATTACTATTAATAACGGCTAGTTTTAATAATATTTTAAAATCATATCGTTGTTTAGTGAAACTCGGTATTGCGTACTACACACGCTATCAAGGAAGGTCGCGATTGCGTGTAATGAAAGGCAAGTCAAGGATGCGTGTTGAGCAAGCTCCTTTTGGTGTAGCGTACAACAGAAGACATTAATGAAATTAAAAAGAATATTTTATCATAAAATCTCAGGGTGTTACACTCTAAGAGATTTAACCATACTTTGACTCATCATTAGACATTTTAATTTTCTTCATCCTAAGATATATCCTTTAATATACCCGAAATGATTTCATTAAAGTTTTCTCATACTAATTTTTAATGGTTAATTAACAAATTTCATTAAAACTGACAATAGTGAGCAGGGATTTTCATACATGTATATTAAATCATTTTAGATAAATATTGATCACATTACAGTATATTCATAAGGACCATAATAGTTTAGTTTATTTTGAATCTTGAAACATAATATTATAACTTGGTTAAAGATATTCAATGTTTCCCACAATGATTTTCAAATATATTACTGAAACATAAGACCTTTCTTAATATCCTGAGGAATTGAAACATAATAAATGGTGAGATAAAATTATCATTAGGGGTAAATAAATAAGATAAGTTAGAATATCCTAAACATAATGTTATGATAACATGATCAAAACATTCAAAGATCTAACCTTTCATATAATATATAATTATTCAGAGTCAAGTCACAAAGAATGGCATATCAGAAGACATGAATCTTATGAGAGTCAAGAGAATAATTCATGAGATAATAACTTAAGAATATGGCATGTAGTTGTAGAATTTATATAATAATATAAAGTATTATTCCAATACTACCCAAAAATATATTCATAACATGCAAGTCTTGGACTAACCACCTGTGTACATATATTAATCTTGGGTTGGCCACTCCTGTACCCTCCTTTTCAATCATGGATTGACCACCCATATAACCTCATCTTTGGGATAAGTCGAAACACATGTGTACCCAAATATTCGGGATTAATTTAATATCCTAAATACTATCATCTTTTGGATTGGTATAATATATCGTTTACCCCATAATCTCATATAAGGTTTATCATATCATATTGCTCTGGAGGGAGATATAGGTCCACCAGTCACATAATGAAATCATACATATATGTTCTACAAGATCATAAACATTAATCATATTGTAACACATAAAAATATGTGGGTACTATAAATATTTCATAATATCATAAATAATGTAAAATATATAAGTTTAATAACAATTAAATCCTAGGATAACACATCAAAAGAAGTGGGTTTCGGAAGCATTTTATCTGGGTATAACCCATGGAAGAGAAACCTGTTTGTTTAAAAATGTGTCATATTAAATATAAACTATTGAAATAAAATGTATTAATGGTTTCCTTAGAGTATATTCCCCTTAAATAATAAACAATATCAAAGGATTTCATCTTAGATGGAGGAGGATTTTGAAATATAACTTGGATCGTTTCTCAAGTAAAATTGATTTTGATTAAAATTTACTTTTTAAAACATAAAATAGTTTCAAAATACTTATACTTGAAATCCACTTTTAAGAAATTATAAATAATGATTTATAAATAATTTATAACGTTTCGTGAAGGTAATACCTTTTCCTCCTTGGAAAACACTTTTCAAAAACTAGAACATTTTGAAACCCTTTTTCTTTTTTAAAATAACTTTATAACTTATAAAAGAATATTTGAAAACCATTTTAAATAATTTGTAAAACATAAGACACATTTTAAATACTTTTTCTTGAAAAATAACATAAATGGTTTTTTAAAAAAAAATTACAATTTTTACTGAAAATGTTTTTTTGAAAGAACCTAGATTTCCAAACGAAGAGTAAAATAATATTTACTTTTCCTTAAAACATTTTTTTAATTTTCTTAAGTAACATATGATGGATTTATTGTAAAATTACATGAATATATTATTAATAACTATATGTGTAGAAAATCCCTGAGAAATCATTATAGGTAGATCCTAATATTTCAACATTGGATACATAATCATAAATAAAACCAATAAATTATTACATTGGAACATAAAATCATTAACAATTGATATCATTGAATCATAAACCCTGTGAATGATAGATACAAAAATGGATTTTTAAATAAAAATAATTTTAATTAGAATAAACTTATTATAAATACATGGGTATAATAAAAACCATATAAAATAATGATTTTTTGAATATTTCGTGTTTCTCATAGAAAATAAAAGTGAGACATAAATCCCTTACTGCTTGAGTATCTTTTGAACCGTAATACCCAGGAGATAATTTTTTTTTGAAATGTTAATTATCAAAAAATGTTATAGACTCGTGATATATCATTTCATATAGTTGTATATAAAGCACACACCAAAACTAGCAGTGAAAATGGAATAAGTCTCCCAGAAATAAAAGTGAGACTAGAAATCCACATACCATAAGTCTTGATTCTCATTGTACTCATTAAAAAATAATGAATAATAAATATATTATTATTATAAATCTATTATAGAAACATATTAATATATATCATACCCTGTATTATTTTCTTATGACCTTTTGTAACCCTTTCATTAACAATTCCATATTAAGGATTCCTTTCAGGTAAAATCCTCTTTCTCTTTAGTAGAAGTTTTGATTTGTTATTTTTTTTCCAAGATGTATCATGATTTAATACTCTCCATAATGATAAAAATGATATAAATATCATATATATTCATTATATATGTATTTATAATAATCTATAAATTTCATACATATTAAATGAAATACATTATTCATAGAAATGGTTGGTTTTATGTACGCAAGAACGGGTTCCCCATAAACCCTTAAAAGGGGATTATCGATAATAAAATAAAAAAGAAGGCCTTCGGGCCATTCGGGTGTAGGCAAGAAAATTGTTTCCATTTCCCTATTGTGTTGAAAGAAAGAAAAGTAAATATATATATATATATATTATCATTATCGATTAATTCTTATTTCATATATATCACATATTTCTATTTAACACATCCTTAAAACATTCCATGTAAAGCCTAAATGAATCCTAACACTTAACGGGGTGGTAGTCCATAATAAACAGGAACGATGTTAATGTATTGTAACAAAATGGAAAGAATGATGTTATGTGTTTCAAAATTACAATATAATAATAATAAAAAAATAAATAATATATATATATATATATATAAATGGTATTTCAATCATTATTACCAACCCTAAAAGGTGGTAATTGAAAAACAAATAACATCCGTTCACAAGGTGGTAGTTCGTCGTACACACAAATATTGATTTGATAACTCATTGGATGGATGTGTGTGTGGCTATAGGTCTTAACTATAAAATAATAATATATAATTATATTTTTTAAACATAGGTTATTATATAATCCAGAGATAAAAATAATTTATGGGGTTTGAGGATGAAATAATACAAAAATATTCATTGATAAATGTTACGTCTTCTTCGGGTATCTCTTTTTGGTTTTTATCAAATGACTTACTCTATTGGATTTATAAAAAAATTAATGAGTCTCATATGTTATTAGGAATGTTTAGATGTTAATTTTATATGTTTTTTCCAAAAAAAAATTTCAGGGTGTAACGAGAGGGGAATAATGGGTGTCCTTTTATAAGGGACGTGAGTGTCAATTTTGTAATGTTTTGAAAATAGAGAAATCCACAAAATCATTTCCCATTTCATGGTGATAAAATAATAGAAAAATATGTTCCTAGAAATTATAAGGACAAAATATGACCATAAAATGGGTGTTGGGAATGCTTTGAGTTCATTTTGTTTCATTTATGTCCAATGTTTAGTCACTTAGAAAACTCATTTTTCTCATAATCAACGTGATTAATTTTATCTATTTTCAAAAATGATTTTGGTAAAAAAATTATGTTATCCATATTATATATTATATATTAATTTTTCTAAAAATATTGAATCATTTTTTACAAATTAAATTCATATAATTGAAAAAAGTCAATTTAAAATTAATCTTACACACGTATCGAGATAATGGGTTCTTAATGTGAAATTGATCAAAAGATTATAATTTTTTTATATGAAATTTAAATAAAAAAAAATTCAAAATTAAATAAATTATATTAAATGTTGTATAATTTTCTTACAAAAAATTTCATAAATTCAAAATATTATTTAGTATTATCAATTATTTAAATGTAAAAGGTCATTTTCTATTAAAATTATGTATTTTTTGCTAATCATTAAAAGATGAAACTTCTCAAAAAATACCAAAAAATCACCCTAATATAATTTTTATATTTGTATAAATTTTTTACTAAAAGTAATTTTATATATTTTTAAAAAATTAGTGTTAAAATAAGTGTTCCATTAAAAGGTGAGAGAACTACTTTTTAAAGAAATTATGTTTTATTCGTAAAATTGGAATTATTATTATATCATATCTATAAAACAAATAATATGAATGTTGATCATTAATTAAATATATAATATATTAATTTAATTAAAATCACTCACTAAAACAGTTATTGTTAATTTATTGATATATAAACACACTTGTTCCAATAAAAACGTTTTTAGTGAAAGGATTCCTTTTTTAAAATGGTTTAATTTCTATTTTTAATTAATTAGTATCCAAAGAAATATATATATATATATATATAATTTAGTTAATACTACTCATAAAACCCATTATAATTTCTAGGAAAAAATTATCATAACATCTATTGTAATATTTCAATCCTATGACACATTTCATTCAATCAATGTTTTTGTGTAAAGAATGCTTAGGTCGGTGTTGTGTGTAGCACAATCCAAACTAAATGTTGTTTTTAATGAAAGACAAACTTAGTTTTTCTTGTATGGAAATAAAAAATTAGTTTTTCAAGTAACACTAAATATCAAGAAGATTAAATAAATTTAGAAAATAACTCCCAATATCTGGTGGTGTTACAATTGTCGACAAATTCTGATAGATAAATCTAGGTAAAGAGGAGGACTCATGGACAACATTTATTAGAAAATATATACCCCTCGACGAATAAGGGATTTACTCATATTATCAAAATTAGTATCTGGACATGTTCTCTTGGAATTATAATGTGATATCAGGCCTTGAACCTCATGTGGCTACCAATCAAATAGGATTTGGAGGAGACGACCATGGTAACAATAAGGTACATAAAAGACCACATTTGGGTGAGGCTACAATAGATAAATATTAGATTGAAAAAATTGTCAAAGATTATTTCATTTGAGAGATCAAATACCAAAAATCTATAGCCATCATTCTCCCTTTCAAGAAAAATAATCGGTAGATTAGTTTTTTCATTAACATCAATGACCTCAACCATCATTGTCTGAATTATGACTTTTCAGTCTCGATCATAGAATTTATGATCAATGCAATGACTACCTATAAAGAAATCTGCTTCATGTATTCATATTTAGGGTACAATAATATCATAATGGTCACAAAATATAAATAATAGAACACCTTTATGTCCACTTATGGAGTTTTTTTCTATTGGTGGATGCATTTTATTTTTTAGAATTTTGGTTCTACATATAAAATTTCAATGAACTGTATCTTTAAAACAATAATTTAAAAATATTCAAGTGTTATGTTGATGATTTGGTGTTACAAACATGGTAACATTGTATTCACATTAGAATTTTTGAAAACATTTTCAATAAACTTTTACAACACCCCTTGAATATGAATCCCATAAAATTTTATTTCATTTTTACATCATTAATATTTCTTGGCTTCATCATATGTAATCCTGACATCAAATTATACCCTGATAAGACTAAGGAAATTCTTAGAATTTTACCTCCTCAAATCCTTAATTATTTCTTAGGGTTGTAAGTAAACATTTCATAAATTTAATTGATCATCAAAAACATCATAGTAATTTGTTTTAGATTCAATATGTTAATAAAGAAAATGGTTGTGTTATAGTGGAATAATTTCTTCAATGAATCATTTTATGGCCTCAAGAAATATCTTTTTATCCAACAATTTTTAATGCTACCGATCGATGTAAATCCACTCAGTGTGTTCATGACATATATTGAATGACCGTTGGGTACCTTAACAGTGATGAAATCTGATGGGATTATTAAATACAAATTTTAATCTCATCCTTACAATGATTGACACTAAGACCCAGTACTGATATATCAAGAAGAACTATTTCCTATTTTTTTAATTCATAACTTAAGTAATTAAAAGTATCACCATGAGGTCCATTTGATCTCTCGAATTGACCGAATGAAATATATACTCAATTTTCCTATGATAAATATGTGTTTGGCATGATTGGAATTCATTTTTTAATACATCGATTTTTTGTACATAGTACATTAGGCGATGAAAGGGAAGGAATTAGAAAACTTCTTGGTTGAACATCCCTCTATAGAGGAAGTTCTAATGAGTGCTGAACTAGAATACAAGTAAATATTATTTGTTTATGACTCAAACTGAATGTGGAAAATTTACATTGAGGGTGCATTAAAAATCCCAACTGGGATGATAATGGAAAACACAAAGATCAAAAAAATCATGTTTGGAATCATTCTTATTTATCAAAAAATTGAATCATTACCTTACTACATTATACATTCTTAATGTTTTTCTAACAATGAGGATAAATAAAAATTCGTCATTATAGGATTCAATTAGGATTTTAAAATATATGTCACCTACTAGAGAATCAATTACAATTCCAAGTAGGTAATTAAAAAGATCAATGGTGATTACACACTTATGAAAGAAGACTTTATTCCCATTCTTATTTATATTTGGTGGGTAATGGTATAATTAAACTATGATCCAACCATAAATCATGCCTCGTATTCACAACGTGATTAGGTAGAAGAATTATCAAATTTTGTTGCATCTTTAGATAATTCTGAAATGGATGCAACACTATCCAATAACTCCCATAGTTTTATAGTATCACTATTTTCCAATGTTGTATGGAAGAGATCAATGAGATCAATTATACCCATGAAACAGATAATGTTTGAAACAGGTGTATTATTAACATCATACAATTCCAAAAAAATTGGGACACATATAGAACACTAGAACATCCTAAAAGGAGATGGTTTGATCATGGTGTCAAATTTTGTTTTAAAATGAAAAATTTTCTTCCCTTGTTTGTATGAACCTTTTAACCATGTTTGATAAAGTCGTACAGTAATTAAAAATTCTTGCGAAGAGAGAAAATAGAGAAGTTTTAATTGGTTCACATCAATGTGATAGTCCATGGAGAATAGGATGATAGAGTTCCAGTCATACCTAATTCCACAAATCTTCACTAGTTTTGTGGAATACAAAAGATCAGACATAATCAGTATATTTCAGGAACAATACCATTAAAAGATTATAGAGACAATATACTTCCTTCCTCTGAAAGCATCCATCAACTCCCACTAGCTCACTGATTAGGTTAATGTCTTACGTAGTTTAAAGACATAAATTTCTCTTTTGTATATTGGAATTTATGTATTTTCCCCTAACTAAAATGAGACACTACTTGTACTGATGTCTTGAGTTTATGAACTGGAAAGAAATGTTCACTTAAACAAAATGGTAAGCCCTACGATTAATTATACTCTCAGACTTTTTGAAACCATGTTAATGATTCAAATAAATAACTTTCTTCAAAAACCCACAAAATTTCATGAAGCTCCAAACTATAATGATGCTCACAGGCTTCATGGAGCATAGTTCCATCGTGATGCTCACAGCCTTCACATAACACTATGTCTATCAAAAATCCCGGTCTTTAGGAAACACTCATAACTCAAAAGCTTAGGAATGGGTTAGGTTTTAACTAGTTTATTTGTAATACTCAATCTCACATAGACTTCTAGATTTGTGAAGATCATGTCCTTTAGTAAATTTAAGGGATTCAATATTGTTTTTAATTATCTTCAGGTCAAATGAATTTTTTATAGATACCTATTTTTAGGCACAACCCTTCATGAATATCTATTCTCTCAGTGAACTTTTCTCGAACCTATTTTTTCATTCTTGCAATGCTCCTTTATTCCTGAATCCGAATTTAAATTTCACCAATTTGAAATTCTTATTATTGTCTCGATGATTTCCATATTTCCACCATGTGTACACAACACTTGTTCGTGATGGTCCATATCTTCTTGAAGTTCATCCTCTATGAATCTTAGTCTTCTCAAAACTTTTAACTTTACCATATTTGTGAAACTTTTATCATAGAAAACCATATTTTATGAATTTTTCTCATTCCTTTTAATTTTGAGCCCTAATATTTGAAAAACACTTTGAAATTATGAGACCATAAATTTTTTAGTCGTATTGTACTATAATATAATTATCCTTGCAAACTCCACGAACAACCTATTGTATATTGACAAAAAACAAACATGCCTCTATTTTCATATTTGAATGGCCTTAGTTATAACAATATCCACTATTGGGAAAGTAGGAAATTAATAGATAAATTCAATAATGCACCATCCTTGAATAATAGAACTAAAATATGTGAGAAAAACCACCCAACACTCTAGGTCTACATGAGAAATGATCGGTATAGAAAACAATAGTTCAAATAGTGAATTTCAAGCATCTATAGACCACCAAATAATCCTGAATACCTATACACATTGAATTTCACTTATCTTCCCCTTTGAAAATAAAACCAAAGATATATTATTTTTAAAATTAGTGCTAAAAAACTCCCCTAGATTATATCTCCCTTATAAACCTACATCACATCCAGAAATAGATCAAAATAGTTAATACAAATGGAGAGAGTGGAGAAACTAGAACCTCTTACATCTAGTTTCAACCAATGTTTCTCAAACATTTTCTACACCAATGGATTATTCAAAATGTCATCTACTTGTTCATTTGTTCCAATATGCTATATTGAAATAACACCATGTTCTGCATTTTCTTTTATCAAGTGATATCTGATCATAATATATTTGTTATGAGAATGTTGAACTATATTCATTATAAGATTGATCACACTCTTTCTATCATGGTGAATCACCATTGGTTGTTTCACCTCATATAAACTATTAGTTAGTTATTGCATCATCCACTATAGATAAGCTTAATACTTTTTTTAAAAGATATACTCTGATTTAGCTGTACTAAGAGAAATGGTTTCCTAATTATATCTCAACTATCACACGCATTTTTTTCCTATCAAATAATCACATCCACTTCTGTAATTTCAATACACCATATCTCCAACCCAATTAGTATCGTCACATAAAGATAATTAATTATATCATCTTAATAAAATGTATAAAATCTAATTGAGTGTACATTGTATATACCTCCAGATTCATTTAATAAATTCCAAACGATCTTCCTTTGGATTACTTTGATAGCAGGATAATAAGAATGTTTCATGGATGATTTTTTTTAGTCAAGATTAATAATATTTCAATGAATATTTTTTATAGGTTGGGATAACTAGATGTCCCATACTCATGCTTCCAATGTTATTTCCCAACTAAAACTGGAGATGAAATTGGTTTGGAGTCATGGATGTTGAATTTTATGAGGATATATCTTTCATATTTTCCCCAATTAATGAATGTGCAGTCCTTATTTTTAATCTCTTAGAAACCAATGAATTATGTGAGTTCATGAATCATGGACATTTCATATTATGATTTCATGTCATTAGGAAATTCTTCCACCAATCCCTGCCTACTTTTGTAATAAATAATATCATCCACATATACAAGCACTATAAATTAATCTTATTGAGAATTATTCACATTGATATTATGGTGGACATGAATTCTTTTAAATTCATTCTTCTCGAGATAAGCATCGAGTTGATAATACCATGCTTTTGGTTGCCTCTTTAGGCTATAGAGATCCTTATTTAATTTTTAAATAATATTATTATATTTAAAATTAGAAATCCCATTGGTTTTTCAACTTATACTTATTTATCATGAACTCTAGTTAATAATTTCACTTTGATATCCTTCTAATAAAATTTTTACACTCTTTTAATTCACATGAAAAAATAATTTCCTGATCGACTCCTGTCTAGATATGGGATAAAAAATTTCTTCAACATCAATTCCTCATATATGTTCATATCCTTTACACAATAAATGTTCTGTATGTCTGATCACATTTCGATGATCATCAAAAAAATTTAATGATCCACGTGATTCCAATAACATTGTGATTTTCAGTTCTCTTAATAAAATCCCATGTTTGGTTCTTATCAATCTAATCCATTTATCCATTCATGGCCTTATCCAATTATTCATCTTCCACTACTTCTTCAAACAAGGTTGGTTCAACAATTTATTTGAAGGAATAATGTGCTTCATTCCTCAATCTCAATTTCTATGTGTCTCCATTCTAATCCATAATTATGTTTCATTGATAAATTTATGATCTACCATTTATCATGTGATTCTATAATGATTTTTCTTTAGAAATCGTTTCCTCTATAGATTTTTTGTATGAATCATCCTTTTTTGTGTTTCCTTAATGTTTTTCAATCAATATATTATTTCTCCAATTGAATCTATCCCTTTTCCATTTTCTTCTTCATCATTAATTATATCTATATACGACATCATTTAGGTATTTACGGTTTTATCCTCAATTATATCTACTAATTTAATAAATTATTATAATATGAGTATTGTAAAATTTGTAGGATTTAACATTAATTGAATATCTATAGAATATTCCTTCATCTATAGAATCATCATACTGTCCTTAATTGAATTATTTATTTCAAATGACTAATTTACTTCTAAAAAATATAAATAATTTAAAGAGGTCTTATTTACATACCATATCTAATATAATTCCATAGTTTCACTGATAAAAATACACGATTTTGGAGTTTACATTACTACATAACCAACATCATTCTAGTAATGAAGAGAAACACAAATTTCACTCAGAATAGTTATAGACATATTTTTCAGCTGTTAATTTCTGTATTCAAAACTCCCATTTTGTTAAGGGGTTATAAATAAAGACACCTCTTCTTTTTTCCCACATTTTTAGGTAATTTTCAAATTCAATGGATGTGTATTCTCCTATATTTTATGAATGCGGTATCTTGATTTTGTAACTAGTTTCATTATCAATTATTCGACAATAACTATTCATGAAATCAAGAAATTCTCATTTCTTATATATAATTATTACACAATCCATTCTACTATAATAGTCAATGAAATGAATAATGTACCTCCATCCATTTTTTCCTTCCACATTCTTTGATCAACATCAATATGAGTTGATAGTATCAAGGATATTTGATTACCTTTTTTTCTTCAGTCAACAATAAATCATGATCATATTTCTTAGAATTAATGCAACACATATATTTTCTTGATCGTGAATTAGATTGGGAATGTTAAAAAAATATCTTAATATACGATGTCTAGTTCCAGATTTATTATTTAATATGACCTATCCTCTAGTGCCCCATGTTTTTTTCTTCAATTATTATGTAAAAAAGTTTTTCTTACTGTTAACTTGGTATAAATTATCATCATTTTTTCATCATTTCATGAGAGAACTACATGTATTTCCTTTGATATGGAACCCCTTCTGATTAAATGTCAATGTTTGGAGTAAAATCGTGATCTCACACTTAGTATATTGTGACACAAACATTAAATATAGATAACATATGTTTTTATCAGTTCATCATTTTCTAGTTATGTATTTTCAAATCCATTGATATTTAAAGCACCATCATTGATGAATATAGTTGTTCAATCAACTCTTTTCTTAAAATTATGCAATATATATTCATTTTTTTCATGTGTGACGATCATATTGTACTGCGAATCAAGGTTCTAATGTTATTTGTAATATTGACATCGATTTCTAGAAGGATTGATTTCTTAATGTTCTTATGTTCCTTCCATGATATTCTTGATTGGTGAATAATAAAGGTGGTCTTTAAAATATCTTTTCAATATGAATGGTTTCACCACAATCATATTATTATTCAATAGGATAGTACCTTTTACCAAGAGTAACTTCACTATTCAGTGGGTATTGACTTGTCTCTCAGTTCTGTAGGCATTATTCCTATCTTTCCTCTTCTTATAATGAATAGCTTTATGTATATAGTTAGAATAGTCAAAACAGTATCCATTGAAACAATTTATTATATATGATGAAGGATAAGATCTCATTATAATTTTTTAAATTCCAAGAACATTCCAATTTAGATATCTCCTTTCCTCTTCATAATAAGACATGGTATGGCCCAGAAATCCCCAAAATTGACATTTAATAAGAATATATGTCTTATAACATCCATTCCTCCACATTACCCATATTTTAGTAAATTAATTTTACTAGATATTATATATATAAACTTGAGGATAATTTATATCTCACATTTCTATTGATTGGAAATTTTATTTGTTAAGACATCAGTTGCCTTCGTGATATGTCCAATATTATTATTCCCATTAATTTGGGTCCATCCCATTTCTAGACATTGATGTTTCATCATCACATACAGTTATAATTTTTCACATAATTTTTTATCTCTTATTAATTAAGCCCTTCTCTACTCTTTCTTAACCATGATTTTATGTTCCTACAAGCTATATGTTTTCAAAATTTCATAACAGTAATTTCATCTTTATTTACCTTTATTATTATTCAATTTACAATTTAATCTTTAGAGTAACAAAATCTTCTTCATGTTATCAATTATCATAGATGTTTTTTATTGTCAATTTAAGGTCATTGATAACTTTTTCCTACTCTTCAATATTGATTTTCAATTCCACAATATATTATGAGCATTCAGGAGTTGTCACTTTATCTTAAGCCTCTCTTTCATGTCATTCATGTTCTGCTTCAAGATTATCAACATACATTGATGACTCCATCATATCTCTCATCATTTTGTTTCTCATTACTTGATTGTAAAGATCATCAACATCCCCCTAAAGTTATACCTTCATATCTAAAACACTGAGAAATTATTATGTTCTTATTTTATGGGATCTCCCTTTTCTAATATAGCCATCAGGGATGATTCAAGCATAGATTTATACTATGGTTCAACACCTTCCAAAAATTCAATATCGTTATGTTCTTTTTTATAGATAATTCTCCTTCTATAAAATTTTAATCCTTATTTGAATTATCATTATTAGATAACCTACTCTATGATTTATGCATGATTTTTGTTTCAAATTATATTTAATAAATTTTCCTTGGTCATCAACAAGAAATTTGACCACCTTTACCACATTGAAAACAATCCAACAGAAGATTTCCTTCAAATATCTCTTTCTCTATTCTGAATTTCATGGTAAAAAGAGAAGAATTTTCATCTTCTATATCGTCATTAACTCTTGAAAAATATAGTTTTCCAATGGATTTAAATTCAATTTATGTGATTTTTCTATTGGAATTATATTATAGTTAGACTCTCATTTTATAATCCATATGTAACACCCTGTGTTATTATGGAATTGTTTTTTTGTATAAATTTTCATTTTTATTTTTATTTTAAAATACACTAAGTCAAATATTTTTTTACATAAAATCTAGAATTGGTGTATGTTACACCAATTCAAAAAAGTGGAGTAAATTACACGAAACACCGACTTAGAATACGTTACATGCAACACTAGCTTGGTGTATGTTACATGAAACACTGACTTGGAGTACGTTACATGCAACACCAACTTGGCGTATGACACACAGAACACTTAGTTTCTAAGAAAAATCTATTTTTTGATAAAATTTAAAGGATATAATTATAACATAGCCATTACACATATTAATATTAATAATAATATTTTCTACAATTCTTTTATATAAATAAGACATATTGATAATTTAGAATATAATTTTTGATAAAGTCTATATATGTTTAAAAGAACAGCTTTCTCAAATGGACCTCTTCTAATAATAAAAGTAATTTTAGAAGAATTTAGAATTTTTTTTGATAAAATAAAATTCATTTTTATCTAATAACTTCAGAATTATCCTAGAATTTATTTTTGGTATTTTTCCAAGAAACATCATTTTTTATGAATAGTATATAATACTGCTTTTTAGTTATAAATGCCCTTTTTTATAATTAATTATTACTGATAAATGTTATTAAAAACATATTTTAATGTAAACTTAGATAAATATTACATATACTAATACAATTTAACTCATTATAATAAAATTCACTTTGAAATTTAATATAAAATCTTAACAAACTTTTGAATTTTTTCTTACATTAAAACCCCATTATTTCGTCTTGTCTGCGGGATTCGCACTAATCTTAATTTTTCTAATTATATCAATTAAATTTGAAAAATCCAACATAAATCATTGTATTCAGTGTAATATTTAGTTTCTAATATTAGGAATTTAATTTTTTAACCCAAATGATTCATAAAAATGATTATTATTAATCACAGTTGTGAAGACAAAATTTAGTATAATTAGAAACAAAACCGAAAATTCAAGGGCCCAAATGACCTATAAACTATTAGAAAAACCCATTTTTGTCCTTATTTCAGCCATAAAGCTTCCATTATTAAGGTTGATTGGTTTTTTATGAATTTTTTTAGATAAGACCATGAGCACACCAAACTGCTTTCTAAAATTTCATGTGAGTCAGTTTTCTTCCCTATAAAAGGCCACCACCTCTACCAATTCTTTATACATCTAAAACATTTTATGTTAATAAAATAGAAACCCAAGTATCATCACAAGAATAATATATTATACCTTGGATCCACCCTTTACGTATAAATATTATCAAGGATGTCATTTGGAACAAACCAGAAGGTGTAACCCGTTGAAGAGGTAACGTCTTATCTAAATCCCATTTCCGTTATTTCTCATATTCACCACATACACTCTCTTTATTCCATTATTTTGTGATAAAATAAGTATAAAAAATATACTATGATGTTTTTATTAAATTTTTCTTACCTACACATATATACACCTCCATCCATTGGATGTTAAACATATTGTTTCTCTGTTTGGAAAACTACTGCCTCACAAAACAATGATTGTTCATTTCACGATTATCTACAATAATTTCAGACATTATGATTGAAAATATATTTATATATGTAATTTATTAAATTTAATAAGTATATAATCTTTTATATTCTATTAAAAATACACATATATTTACTTTCTAGTTGGTGTTAACACGATAATCTCTTATGAGGATTTGTGGACTACTACCCCCACAAAGCAACATGATTCGTTCGAAGACCATATGAAATTTATTATTGATTAGTTTAGTGAAAATATATGTTATATATGATATATTAATTCTACTTTAATGTTGATATTTATAAATACACATATATGTATTTCATTTTCATACTTTATTTCAATATGACAATAAAGACAGAAACATTGTTCATGTGTACGTACGGCGTACCATTAGCATGAACTATGTATTTCATTTCATACACCTATATAATATAGTTTATTTTAATAAAAATATACCATATATACATGATATTTATATAATGATATAAATTCTTGAATTAGGATTAATGGAAAAGGATAAATGATATAAATAATTAAGACACATGCGATGAAAAACATGAATATTGCCCGAAGTGAAACCATAGCATACGATTATTAAAAAGTGGGTAATATAATTTCATAATAAAACTATAAATGGTATTATGTATAAGAATATTATTATATAAAATATTCATAATAAATTTATATTTATTATATATGAATCTTTTACAAGTACAGAGAGAGTCAAGATCCAAGGTAAGTGGATTTCATCTCATTTTTAATTTCTGTGAGATACAAGAAAAGTTCGCCACCCTTTAATTTTTTGTGGATTATCACATATTTGTTCTATTATCCTTATTTCATGTTGTTTAACTTTCAAATGTTTCCAAATCGGTAAAACAGTTTTCTCTCGATTTACATTCTTTGAGACTCGTGTTTTGTTATGAACCTAACCTATATTTTGAGTCTTACATAATTCCATTATACATTTTATATCATTAATATTATTATTTTTATGATATATTAATCTTTATGTAATTTCATTTTCTTACAAAGAGTGTATGATCCCACGTTACTAAATTATAAGATTTTGTTAAGACAATCTCATCACATTATGATAATGTTTATATATATAATTCCTTCCATGAAATCTTATGATACATATCTCAAGAATATTCATGAGTTTACTTATCCAATATTTATTAATCATATCCTCCTTTTTAGTACCATTTTTCCACTCTTTGGTACTTTTGATAATGTTTATAGTAAAATCTGATTATCTATTTCTTCAGTCAGAAATCTATTGTATTAAAAAAACCATTTTTTAAAAATTTTGTTCAGAATGTTATAAAAAATAATTTAAAATGATTCTTCAAGATCATTTACATTTAAAAATGATTTTGTAAAATGTTTTATTGTCCCGAGGATCGATGGTACATGCGCAAGGTGAAATCATTGACACGCTTTACAGGACCGATGTAAAGACGTGCGGTGAAGTGATAAATGTAGTTGCAAAGAAGACTTGTGAGACAGGCGATCATCGTGCATGAGTCGAAGACCATCGATTAGGACGAAAAAAGTTTTGAAATCGAAGCATGCAAATCAGGTGTTTCAAGTCTTGCACCTGATTATGTGGCAATCACTATTATGGGAGAGCCAACTGTTGTTGGTTCCAATCTTTTAGTATGGTAGTATAGATACAGGTATGACGAAGACTTTGGCGTTTGGATTTCTTTTACAAAGAAAACCATCAGGTTTCTATCAGAGCGGCAAAATGGTAATGTCATACTTCTACAAAGGGTGGTGGTTGGTGCGATACCAACTAATTTCTGATCCAACTGAGTTTGTTGGATGAGATCTCCTTTTTTGATGAGCTAAAGGCAGAGATTGTTGAGGTTCAACCCATATCTCACACGGAGATTAAAAAAACAGAGATAATAGGGTTTGAATTTTTCAAACCTCCCAATGGTATCATGTGGTTTCAAAATAGGGGGGATATTTTTCTTATCCCAACAATATTTTTGAATTTCAATTGCTGCGCACATGTGTTGTCTAGGATTTCTGAGAGCTTATAAAAGGGAGCAGTGGGGGTATTTTTTACTGTGAGCGAAAAGAGAGCAGATGCGTGGTCGGCAGCATTGCAACAAGCAGATACGTGGGTGACTGTTTTTTGGGCGCGGGCAGCAGCGAGCAACAACAAATCAGGTTGTGCAACGGCTTATTTGAGGTGCTAAAACGACGCCACAAAATCGATTTTGATCTCCGAGGGATGACGTTTTATCATGGATGATCAACATAGAAAAGACGAAGGTGTATCGGGGTGTGGTTTTTCACACAGGTTTTCTATGCTCTCACTATAATTTCAGTTTCAGACATTTACTTGGATTTTGTACTCTGATTATTAATGGATTTTCTCAGAGTCGCCCAGTGGTTTTTTAATCCTCCGCATCGGAGGATTTTTCCACTTTAAAATCTGTGTCAATTTATTTTTTGCTATTTATTTTTGAGCTTCCATTTACGTTGGAGTTTCGCACAATATTTTTTCACAATTTTCACAATCGAGTTATTATCCTGGGGACCGATCCATTTCCTCCTCAACAAAATGAGTGTCTTGATTCCACCAATTATCAATTGTGGACAAAAATCATCCTGGTCTCCCTCAAATGCATGAATAGATACTCTCATCGTGTTGACCCTCCACTTGATACTTTGGAAATTGCCGGGTATACCATATGGGAGGCAATTTTAATCAGATCCTTGCATTTTTTGAATTTCATTAATAAATCCATTAAGCATATTGGCAAAAACGGCAATACCGAGAAGGATCTCTGGTCACATTACGTTCTCTGAAACCAATAATTTATTTCGCATTTTGGATCTATTTCAATAGTTATTTTCAGTCAGTCAAAATCAACGAGTTTACTAACCTATTTCTCTAAGTGGAAAACAGTCTTTGACAAGCTCCTGGCTATGTGGCCTGCAGCAGAGACTAAGGATTAAAATGAACAAATTGGTTTGTTCTACCACTTAAAGGGCCTTGATTCCGAGTTTGAACCAACAAAAACGAAAATGTTGATTAGTGTCACATCCCTTCATATTCCACACATCTATAATCAACAGTCAGGCAAGACTTCCATCCCTCTTCCGGATTTCATTCGAATTAGGCGCGCGCTGCCGTTGAGTGTTTTCCCGGTTTTCACACAGAGGAGTCGTGCGCTGCCCACTCCCGACCAGAGGAGACGCACCCTCCCTGCTCGGTCTTCATTCAAAGGCCGCGCACGTCGGGAAGTCACACACGATCGGCAACGCTTCCTGTAGCTACGCACTACTACACCGGACTGACAGCGCACACTCTGCGCCTTTTTCCATATGCTCTGACGATGCCTTCTATTTGCTCGCACCTCCACAGTGTGTCCAAGCCTCCTCAAAGTCCGCGACTCTCATCCCTGCCTTTGACGGTGCACGGATTCCTCAACGCACCCATTCCGACGCGTCATCCGCTGTCGGCACTTCTTCATTTTCTGTTTCGAGGCAGTATGCACTCCTGCACTGCGACAATAAAAAAAACAAAGAGTTCTGACTTCTCTTTTGGGGGCAAAACCCCAAAAAAACAAAACATTCGTACGGGAGGAAGCGAGTTACGCCCCCGGTTTTCAAACCAGAGGAGGCGCACTGTCGGCTCGACTCTCCTGAAGCAGGCGCGATGCTCATAGGAACTCCACTGGACGGTTTCGAGGACCACGCTCCGCTCCTACAGATGTAGCATGACCAACTCACATGGGAGCAAAAATGGAAACAACACTGACAAGAGGAGGCCGACTTCCGGAAGGTACTTCTCCGATGGGTGGGTCACCGAGAGGAGTCGCAGCAGCACAGAGCCTGAAGCGGCTACTCTCTCCAGTCAGGCGCAAGAGCAGCATGCAAATTCACCTGAAAGATTTTTTGCCAATGTGTCAGGCGAAGCCAGGAGGCCAAAAGAGACACATGCAATCTCCACATCGGACGCGTCTACATTGACCGCATCCTTGCCGGCAATGATGATTGGCAACGCGTAACAGGAGCAATCTCCACTGTGTTTGGGCGCGCGATTTAAAGGGGAGAAGCCGCTCACAGCAGCCTGGTTTCCTCTTCCGTTTGAGCCACCTGCAACACAACCAGCGGCATATGACGGGACGACAGAGCAGGGACGCGGTGCGGGGGACCTGCCGGCAGCGCTCGATTGGGTAGAAGGGGTGCGAGATGCAGTTTCAACCAATGGACTAGTCGAACTGTCAGAGTTTAATCGCAGTGATCCGCACAGCTATTTCGAGCGGGATTGAGAACGGCTCGCACAAGCTGAACCCCTAACGCCTCACACACTACTAGTAGAACGCATGGAGAGGAAGCCGCGACACGAGGGACATAACGAAGCAATTGTGACCAGAATGGCGAGGGGTAGCATGCGTTTTTAGAAGATGCAAAAATAATTCTGCTAGGGAAATTGGGAACCGCAGAAAGAACATGGCGGATCATGAACCTTCACACCGGAAGGAGCAGCATCAACAACCGTTGGCAAACCTTCTGCGGGATGACCATCAAGCGGGGAGGAATATTTGGATGATTGTGTGGAGTGTATGTGCAGAAAAGGGGCAGGACCAAGCATACAGTCACAGGCAGTGCGGTGGATACGAGCCTAGGAGAGTTGGGCGAGTGACCCGCCTAGTGCACAACTGGGAGAGTAAAACATGGGACTTGCAACGGCACCTACTAGTCCAGAAATTCACCCTATGTCTCATCCTGAGGATAAGACGATTTTCAAGGTTGCGACAGTGTTAGGTAACTGTGATAGTGGGCCAGCTGGGGTCGTTAGGGAGAATATGCTGAAGAATAAAAATAATATGCCCGGGGGCCCACGTTCTATTGGGGAAACTATTATATAAAGAAGGTTGGGAAGGAGAAGTGGGGCAGCGAGAATAGTTCAAGAGAGTCGGCCAAAGGCTTGGGACATCGGCCACCTATGGCATGGGCGAGGGAGCAACAGTGCCCCTCAAGTCTTCTTCTTATTCATGTCTTCAATGTCTGCCCATATTCCAGCCATGTCTATCATTGTTGTGCTATCTCAGCAACCCGAATCAGGTTCTCATGAGTATGGTAACCATCTTCACTTCTTCATCTATGTCTCCATGCCTCCTCAAGTCATTCACAGTCTTCCATCATCGCCATCAATTGTCAACAGCTCCAATGGTACTTGACAACAAATCCAATTCACAGTCTGGTTGCAGCATAAACCACCTATTTTTTACAACTATTCTAAAAGGGGGAAGCCAGCTGTCCAGAGTGATTAGTGGGGGAGACCTCTATAAATGCTGGCTAAGGTAAAGGAATTAAGGCAGTTTTTGGGTGCTTGCAAAGTGAGGCAACAACAACAGCCTCAGCTCTCTGAGAGAGTTCTTTTCTTCTACTTCTATATTTTATACTGTAATTTGTAATTTAGATTCCTTTTGAATAAAATTCTTCACATTCATTGTTTCTTACTCTAAGCACAAATCATTTTTATAATGAAATCAAGAATTAAATTTTTTTTTTAATATATGTGTTCCGATAATGGTTCTTGTTGGAGTCTGCGTCACACACCGGACTTGTGGTCTGATGTGGTCTTTATTATTCATTATAAAATAACCTTAAGGCCTTCCTTAGAGAAGTACATTGGGTTTTGGGTTCACCTCTTTTATCATTCTACATGGTATCAAAGGAGGTTCTGTAAACCCTACCCCTCCCTCCCTATCTATTTTTTTCCTCGACAGACACTTAAGAATTCCCCCCGTTGGGGGGGCGGCGGCCCTCGGTCCTAGGCCATCGTCACAATCCCCCCCCCCCGCCGGCCTCCAATGTGGTTCCTCTGCTGTGCTCTGACGCCAGCCTGAAGCCACCGCCTCCCCGTCGTCAGCACTTCTGCAACCTTGCGCGCGACGACGCCTCCATCGCCTGCTCTCCCGTCCGTGCCACTTCCTTGCGCCTGTGAAAGGTCCTCTGCTCGTCGCGACAGCCCCAGCGCCCACCCTCCCGACAGGCCCCTCGCACCTCACATAAGGCACGTCTCCTCCTCCCGAGGATGCCCCGCTTCCTCGTCCAGGCTTCCTCCCCGACGGTGTCCCGTGCGCGACAGCTCCCGTGCGCAGCCAGATCCAGCAGCGACTCCTCCCCGTAGTCGACCTCTCTTGCACGGCGATTCATGCCTACGCCGAGGTGGTCCCGATCCTGCCAGATCGGCCGTAACTGGATCTCCTCTCTGGATCTCCCTCATCCGCTGCTCTTCTGCAAGACACCCCTCACCCCGTCACTGACCCTCCCTCTATCGGTCCCCTCTTTCCTGTTCCATCCTTCTCCATCGTTGAGCATTGGTGATCCCTCCCGACGGTCCTCCTGCGCAACGGCCCTTTGAGGGCCCCTCCCAGTAGCGCGACCTCCAGATCCACTCATCGTCGTCCAGTTCTAGAGGTCTGCCTCCCCATCATTCTCCCTCCCAGCGGCCCTTCCTCTGGCGACCGACTCCCCTCTTCACCGCGTCGTCCAGATCTAGCGCGTTGCCTCCCCCGCTCGTCGGCCCTCCTTGTGTGCCACCTCCTCGCGCCGACCAGTCCCGTCGAACCCTGCCGACCGGCCCTCTTCCAGCCAAGCCGCGCCTCTGCATCTAGTGTCATCTGCTCTCGCCAGCCCCGATCGCGAGGCTCCTCCACTGAGCCTCGTTGTAAGCCCGCCGACTCCTCCGCGGCTCTCCCAACGCACCATCATCCGGCCCCACCTGTGCGGCATTCTCGACACTCAGTTGTCCGGCGCCGCCTATGCTGCATTCCTAGCGCTCCATCGTCCGGCACCACCTATGCGGCTTTCCCGACGCTCCGTCGTCTAGCACCGCCAGTGCGGCATTCCCGACGCCTCCGACGACCGGGCTGCCTGTGCGGCTTTCCCGGCGCTCCGTCGACCGGCACCGCTTGTGCAGCTTAACAACCAATCTTTTTCAGCATCATCATCCATCAACTTCTCGAGGGGGAGCAGCCGCCATAGCGGTTTATCTTTTCTTTGTTTTGTCTTGTTTTGTAATCAAGGTGGGTATGTCCAGCTTGAGGAGTGTTTGCTGTGTTTGTTGATTGCTTTGTTTTTCTTTGCTTTGATCTGTTTTTCATTATGTTCAAGCTAGGTACACCTAGCTTGAAGGGAAGTGTTGGAGTCTACGTCCCACATCGAACTTGTGGTCTGATGTGGTCTTTATTATTCATTATAAAATAACCTCAAGGCCTCCTTTAGAGAGGTACCTTGGGTTTTGGGTTCACCACTTTTATCATTCTAAAGTTCTGAATACTTATTAACCTCCTTTCGCACATTTCCTGATGTTCACAGTATTCTTTACCAAACATCTTGCCCCAACACACCATAGAAAAATGGTGTTGTTGAAAGCAAGAATTGATATTTTTGGAAGTTGCTCAAGCCCTTTTATTCCACATAAAGGTACACACGATTTTTATAAGTGATAGTATCCTCACAGCCATGTATCTCATTAGTCACCTACCATCATCCATTCTTAAGTGGGCTCTTATCATATCTTTTACCCATCGCTCATATCTCACAGGTCTCCATGTCTTTGAATGTCTGCGATGTGCCCGTGACACTCGTCTATCTCGTTCCAAATTTGATTCGCATTCACTTATGTGTCTCTTCATTGGTTACTCTTGTACACAACGGGGTTATCACTGTTACTCCCCAAACATAGGCCACTATGTGGTGTCTGCTGATGTGAGCTTTGTCGAGACATCGCCATTTGAGTCTCCTCAGATTTCATGTTCATCCACCACCATTGATTCAAATGTGTGTCTTCTCTTTGTCATCACTCTCATGCTTCCCTCAACACAATCCCCTCTAGAATCCAATCAACACCACATTAGCAATCTCCCTCCTATTTAACCACTTCTCCAGCTTCTCATAAGGCTAGTGGGTCCTGTTTTAACCATATTTATACCATTCACACTCATGATCAATTGATTAGTTGATTTCTTTATCTTTTGTCACTGAGAATCCCCCTATTACATTGCAGAAAGTTCCATGTACACAATCATATTTGGGTCTCTCTACATGCACTACTACTTTTGTCGGTACTCTAGATGTCATTTCCATTTCTCATATCCTTGTCGAAGTCAAAGTTCACCCTGGTTGGATACTGGCGATGCATGCAGAGTTATAGACCCTTGAAGATAACCATATTTAGGATTTCATCTCTCTTCCTCCACATAAGCAGACAATTCATTGTAAGTGAATATATATTATTCATGTTAATGTAAATGGTCCCATGAATAGGCTAAAATCTCATCTTGTTGCAAAGGAGTATGCCCAGACATGTGATATTGATTATTTTGACACATTATATTTTATTGCTAGAATGACGTTTGTGTGATATTTATCTCTCTGGTTGTCTCTCGTCAATGGCTCTTACATTAATTGGATATCAAATATGTTTTTTTGTGCAACCATCTAGATGAAAAAGTTTATATGAAGTAGCCTCATGAGTTTGTTACTCAGGGGAAGTAGTCCATTGTTTGTCACCGTTGGCAATCTTTATAAGCCCCCAAACAATCCCTGTAGGCCTTGTTTAATCAAATTAATATCAGGGTGACTAACATCGGGTTTCCTCAGAATCTGAAGAATATATCTTTGTTCTATCAACAACTAATCGTTGTAAATAACTGAAAATTAATATGCACTAAACATTTCCTGCGATATGGGTAATATTGTTGTCTGTAATATGCATCGCATGAATCAATATATTTGCGATATGGGGATATCGTATGTGTTTTGTTCCACTCGTAAGCTAACATTTGCTTTGACTTATACATCATTAGATGATGTGTTTATTGAAGTGCAACTTACATTTTGAATTGTTGAAGAGTTCAACAATCACTCGAGTACAATGAAGCATACATTATAACATATAACATATATGGTTGAGGATCTATCAAGCGCTTGTGAAACGCATGAGCTCAAAGAGCCTCCTTCATTAATAAATGAGATCTATAAAAAGATCTTTATTGCTTCATTTGGAGACACACCGGTATGAGTTACACTTGTCAAACCTCTCTTTCCTTCTTTCATCCTTAACCGGTAGGGGTGCTAGCATACCTTTGGAAATCAAAGAAGGTCCATCCAAAGAGTTTAGAGATTTCATTGTCGGTGAATTGCCAAGGAAGTCAAGAGCAAGTAGCAAAGATCACTGACAAACTCACAGCTTGAAGAGAAACTGACATTTCTCTTCAAGTGAGTTGTGGATTTTATATATGTGCATGTATTTTTTTAATTCGTCTTCCAAATGATCTTGCGGATTTGAGTTTTATTTTCCGTTGCTTTAAGCATGTAGATGTTATTAAAACTCATCAATATTTTGTTACCCGCTATGTGAATGATATAAAGATCACCAATAGTAACTTTGCAAAAATTAATCAACTCAAGTCTTTGCTTCAACAACATTTTCAACATTAAGGACTTGGGTCCTCTAAGGTACTGCTTGGGGAATGAGGTTTCTCAATGCATGAACGGTACCTTCTTATCTTAGAGAAAGTATACTCGGGATCAATTACAAGAGACGGGGATATCAAGTCTTGATACACCTCTCGAGTTAGGCAAGAAGTCTCTCTTCATGCTGAGAGTGGAACATTCCCCTCACCAAACAAATATCGCAGACTTCTCAGGAAGCAGAATTATCTAATGACAACTCAGTCTGATATTGCGTGTGTGGTAAATAAAGTTCATGCAACATCTAACAAAACTCCACTGGGATAAATCACTTCACATCATCAGATATGTCAAGAGATTACCAAACTTGGATCTGCGATATTCTGACCATGAGCACACTGATATCAAGGCGTTTTGTGATGTTGATTATGCAGAATGTTTATCCTCCAAGAGATTCACATCTGGATATGTTGTCTTTGTTATGGGCAAAGCAAGCAGCAAACTATAATAGCAAACTATAATATCTCACTCGAGTGTTGAGTCAGAGTATCGAAAGGTGATCGCAAAAATTTTATGGGCGCAACAGTTGTGGGAAATTGACCGTCTAATTGAGAAGCCCACATACGTTTGGTGTGACAATTAAGAGACTATCAACAAGATTGTGACCAACCCAGACTTTTATGAGCTGACGAAACATTGAGATGGATTGTCACTTCATTAGGGAGAACTACTGGAGGAAGAACCTTACATTCGACTACATTCTAGACAGCAGAACAGCTAACCGATGTGTTCACTAAAGAGGTTCCAAAACCATGAGAGAAACGTTTGTATAACAAGTTGAACATGATAAATATATATGTTTCAACTTGAGGGGAAGTGTTAGAGCAGCTATGGACTTAACATGTGTGGGTATCTAAGTTCATCCTGTCCCTTATCACTAATTTTTTAATTTTGTATCTCTCGCCTCGCACTTCATATCTGGATCTATAATTAAAGCAACCAGGCCTCACTTGAGGACACGGTTTCTGATTCTATTCATTCAACACAAATATTTTAGAATAGAGTTGCTCAAAAAAAAAATTGCAAAAAAAAAAAGATTCTGTTATAGTTGTTTTGGTCAATATCTTTTTTTAAATTTAACCATAAGACTAAATTAAGATCCTTGAATCTATTTGTTTCCAATACAAAATAAATAACCTATTTGATATTTCTTTCATTGCAAAGCATTCCTAAAACATTACTTCATGGTAGCCTGTGCATGCATACCTCAACATTTTCTCAACTTGCTTTGCAACACTGTACTCAAGGTCTGCTTTTTGCTTTGCACGCCCAGATTTTGCCATCTTCTTTGATTCCAATATCCGTGGCAAAATATACAACTGATAATCCTCATGGAGTAGTATGCACTGCATCATTATAATCACAACAATGACCTGCTACTGCAAATGAAGAGCATTTGAACAAGCAAAGGGATAAAACTGACCTCATTTCTAAACAACGGGAGAACTATATTTTCCTTCAGGACAACCTGAAAACATCAGAATGCAAGCTCGGATATTACCCTCCATTACAAAGGGAAAATTTGTTACAGACAAAATATAATCAACCACTCCAAGGAGTGGCAGCAGCAGCAGAACTAGAAAGTGCAGATATCACTTCACATTTTTACAAAAGCTATTAATGGTTATAACAAATGAAAGATTTGTACTTCTCATTATTATTTTTTTTTTGGAGGAGAATACTCCTAGGAAAACACCCACGAACTGTATAGCAGAGTTGCAATCGAAACTGGATCACGCAGCCACTTAATAGTGGTCCCAACCACCTGGCTTACATGCATCTAGAAATTTTCAGATACATGCAAGAGAACAAAAATATTATATATTTTTTAATGCATGCAGGTATAGAATCTATCTTAGCAAGACACTTCAGTACTTGATTGGCATCAGAAGTTTAGATACATTGCAAGGGAAAAACTGGAATTGGGCCTGAAATGTACCGAAGCAATATCGATGCTTGTAACTCGAAGAAGCTCATCAGGACAAACCAGATATCCAAATAAAGCCCATTCCCGATAAAATGTAACATTAGCTAAATCTTGGGCTCTCTGAAATGAAAAGACAGCTATGAAAAGGCAGTGCGGGTAACAAGTGGGACTACAAACAGTAACGAGCAGTCGCCCATATGAAATACTTCAAGATTACACATACACTATTTTTCTAGTTAAAAAAAATCTGGAAATAAATGAATAACTACCGTTGGGTGTGCAGAATTTGTAAGTATATCTGGATATCGAGGATGAAATGGACTCAAAAACCCCTCATTTCTCAGCTTCCTCGTATCTGTTGAAAGAAAAATGACCGGACCCACAGCCTCTAAAACCTGGAAAAAAATTCAAAATTGTTATAGGCTAGGAATATAATTTCCCAATCTAATTAGATATATGAGAATTATACATAGCAATCATAAGGCTATGCTCAGAATCTTTAGAGCACCAATTTATCAGGCCCTTCTGAATGAGAGACATTGACTTGCAGAGAAGCATGGCACAGAAAGGAACAAATCACTTTTGATTCAAATCCTTGTCCATAAATTATGGCCTGGGAGAGGATTGCAGAAGTGGAATGCCAACAATGTGATGCTAGGTCACTGATGTTGATAAAGGAAAAACAATATGGCCCCAGCTGGTATGAGATGGAAAAGAGAAAGGGAAAGGGAAAGGGAAAGGAAAAGGGAGAGAGGATTTTGCCACAAACGATAGAATTTTGATTTCCAGTTAATTGAAAATGGTGCATACCCAACATTAGAAACCGATTTTCCACCTCACTCCTTTTACCTCATCATGTTTGCTCTCTACCAAACATGCCCTGTGAGTAAGAAGCAAGTCTTATCGTAGCCTAGGAATTGCATGAACTGATGGAGAGGATCCTAAAAGTAACCACCTGACCTAGGTAAGACATACCACTTCATAATGGGACCATAGCATGAGATGTCACAACAAGTAAAGGTAGTTAACTCATTCCACTCTATTTTATGTTCAGTTAGGCTGAATCTAGCATTGCTATGTGTAAAATTAGAAATCCCACACACCTCAAGGTGAGGAGAGGGCCCTCATTTATAGAAAAGAAAGGGAAGTTACAAAGAGAAGTTACAAAGAAAGTGGGGCAGGAAGTTACCAAGGAAGTGGGGCAGGAAGTTACACATACTCCAACACTCCCCCTCAAGCTAGGTGTACCTAGCTTGGACACATAATGAAAAAACAGACAAATCAATAAAAAAACCGCAACACTCCCCCTCAAGCTGGACATGCCCAGCTTGATGACAAAACAAGACATAGCAAAAATAAAAGATAAAAGCGGCAAGGATGAGGATGCGGGCGCAGCAGAAGAAACCACTCAGACCGACCGGTTGACGGAGAGCCAGGAATGCCGCACTAGTGGGGCCGGTCGATGAAACGCCGGGAAATCCAAACTAGCACCGGGAAAACCGCACGTGCGGGGCCGGCGACGGGAGGCGGGGATTCCGCAGAAGTGTTGCGGGATCTGGCGGCGCCAACGGGACCCAAATCATAGGTGGTTGAGTTGCTGCGCCAGCGAATGGACGTGCCGGCGAATATAGATGCGGCTGCCGGGAGTCGGCAGGAGATGCCGGCGAGGCGGGGATGCCGCAGGAGGTGCCGGAGAGCCGAAACTGAAGTTGGGCAGCCGCTGGGAGGGGTCGGTAAGGGTGGAGGCCGATTGCTGATGCGCAGGAGGCCGCCAAGGGAGGCGCGACAGCAGGGAGGAGCCGGCAGGGATGGCGCCCTCGGCACGCAACATCTCTCAGATCTCCACTGGGTGAGGGGAGCCGCGCCTGCTTGGGGTGAGGGCGGCGGAAGGGGAGCCGCTGGGCAAGAGCAGCGCGAGCGCGCGGGAGCAGCGGGAGGCGCTGGAGTAGCGGGAGGCGCGGGAGGCGCTGGAGCAGCGGGAGGCGCCGGACGAGATCGGGAGGCCGGTGGGAGGGAGAGCCGCCTGGAGGGAGCGCCGCCTGGGAGGAGTCGCCGGGAGAAAGGCGGTTGCGCGACGGAGGAGCCTTGCCGGAGGAGCGCGCAGCGGGACCGCGAGGGGCGACGGGAGGCGCGACGGGAAGCGTCGCGGGCAGCAGCGGGAGGCGCGGAGCACGTCGTGCACAGAGGAGGCCGCTGGGAGGTGTTGCGCGCACAGGAGGAGCCGCGTCGGCGGTTACGGGATCCGAAAAGACCGCCGGGAGAGAGGGACGCCGGGAGGGGAGCTGCGCCGGGGGAGAAGGCCGGGTGAGCCGCGGGTGATCCGCGGGAGGCGCTGGGTGATCCGCGGCTCGCAAAGGAGGAGGGCCGCCGGGGGGAAGGCGACAGGGATGAGTGGGCGCCGGGATGAGCGGCAAGTCGGGGAAGGGAGGCTGCCGGCGCGGGGAGTCGTCCGGCAGGGAGCAGCCGGGGAAGGGAGGTCCGCCGGGAAGAACAAGGCGGGAAAGGCGCAGCCGGCCAGCCGGAAGGGTCGCCGGGAAATCCGCAGGAGAGCTGCCGGCGTGCGTAGCAGGGGGGAGACGCTGGGGGAGGAAGCCCGCCAGGAAGGGGAGCCGATCCGCCTCGAAAGGAGATGTCGGCTAAAGGAGATCCGCCGGGAGAGAGATAACCGGCAGGGGGGGGCGGGATAAACCTAGGGCTTGCGGGCCATGGAGGCCGCCGCCCCCCAACCGGGAAAAACCCTAGATGCGGGCGGGGGGGGGAAATGGGAGGAGGGGGGTCGGGATTAAGATCCCTCTGATACCATGTTAAATTAGAAATCCCCCACACACCTCAAGGTGAGGAGAGGGCCCTCATTTATAGAAAAGAAAGGGAAGTTACAAAGAGAAGTTACAAAGAAAGTGGGGCAGGAAGTTACCAAGGAAGTGGGGCAGGAAGTTACACATACTCCAACACTGTATATCTATTATAGTCACATTGATTTCTCTCGCATTCATTTTCTCACTCAAGAGGTCAAGTTGCCAATGCCAAGCTTAAAATATAAAAGTAGCTACTTTTTTTCTCCTTTGAAAAGCATTATTCGGTGGTGGCCATTACAAAAGAGCACTAATAAGACACTTTAAGCTGTTATTAGTGCCTGCAAAAAGATGCCAGCGGTATTAAAGAGAAAAATGAGCAGAGAAATGCAACGCACACACCCAGCCTGTGAGTTCAAAATACAAAAGTGAATTTTATCGTAGGACTGCACAGGGAATAACTGAGATAAATATACTGATGAAGCAAAAGATGAGACTATTGACCTCTCCAACACGGGGGCCAGCAGGATGTAGGTCTTCATGCAACCCTCTCAGTGGTGGATCATAGGAGTCTACAAATTGAACCAACCTGTGTCCCAAGAAAAAGAGGCCATGCAACATCAATGACATTACTAGTATACAAATTTAGACAATATATATCATGAAAAAATCCCTTTTTGAACTGAAAAAAACGTAGTTAGAGTCAAAGTAAAAAAGAATTCCAACGCTTAACAATAATTAAAATTCATAAAAAGTTAAAAGCAAGTCAAAATTGTTGACAAATGACCCAAATTCACAATGAGGCCTTAAGAAATAAAGAAAAACAAGCAAAACAAGGCCTACCGATGATATGAGTCACAGTCTCTTTCGTTGTACAAAATTGAATGCAAGATGTTATACATTTGCAGTATCATTTTCCGTGGTATCTGCAATGAAAATAACAGCAAAGCAGAAAGCAATAAAAATATATATTGCCTTTAAGAAATTAAAAACAAGAATTCAGTGATGTGCAAAACTAATCAACGTAAGTAAAAATTAATCAATTACAGAACGAGAAGATGAGAATATGTATATTTACCCTCTCAGAATAGAGATTCACACGGACAAAGGAACAGAATAGATCCATAAAAGCATGTAGTATAAGTGAGTTCTGATGTGGCTGCAAACAAATTCCACAAATATTAAAAGATAAGAGAGAATTTAGAGCTTCCACTCACATGGCTTAGCAAACAGAGTGAAAGCTTGAGCTATTCTAGAATCGAAAACCATGCCTGCGTCAAACAAACTTATTACAGAATTGGAATACTGAAATAATTTATAGCTACATACAGAATGAGTGCTTGGCAAACCTATCGTCACATAGCACTAAAAACAAGCAATATTTCTTTTATTTTTCATTTAACGAATCGAGGCCCATGAAAAAGGGGAACAGATTTAACTAACCAACAGAGTAATGACTGTACTGCTCAGGTCCAATATAAGTCGCAATGCTTGTTCTCGAAATGCCATCAAATCAAGAAGCAACTGACCATTGAAAAGAAATATATTAAACACATAGAAGTATATAAATAAAATTTACTATAATTCTTGAATGGTAAAATTGTCTTAAAGATAAAGAACAAACAAACAAAAAACAAGAAGAAAAAAAAGGAACCTACCAATAAAAAGACAAAAAAAAGGGACTACAATAATCAGAGAAAATGAGACTCCTTTGTCTGTCCTGAAAAACCCGAAAATCCATAAACAGGGTGAACACCCATGCCAAAAAACTAAAAAATGTCAGCATGGCCCCAAGATTCTACAGGAAAAAAAAAATTCAAGTAATTTATGCACATTGCAGTAAATGAAAAGGTTGCATGATAGATGCAAAGAAAAGCGCATGAAGAAAAAATGCAAATATTCATTCAGTACACAGATATAATGGAAATGAGAGGACCAAGTTAATGATGCATGCAGATGAAGTAAAGTGCATGAAGAAAAATGCAAATATTCATTCAGTACACAGATATAATGGGAATGAGAGGACCAAGTTAATGATGCATGCAGATGAAGTAACAAAAAGAGCCAGAGAAATTTGAAGCACAAACTTTCAAGAGCTATGGTGGGCAACAATTATGGGCATGTTAGCATCCATTTTGTTGACAGGACGTTTTTTTTAACCTATCACCTTATGAAAGAGAAATATGCATTCAATACAAAACCTCTGAGGTCACTAGCTAATGGAAGACGTCGTTTTAGACACGAGGTTACACAACCCAACTTGCCTTTAAAATTAGGTTTTCTGACCTTCCAAATAATGAAATGTTCTTTTGTGTTCCTATTCTAAACCAAAGAAAGTCTCTAAGAAGTTTTCTTGATCTTCCACCCCAACTAAAATCCAAAAAAGAGAAAAACAGTAAAGAGAAAAACATTATTGTGGGCTATTCTTTCATTGATTCCACTTTGTCATGGACATATGATTTTAAGATCATGTTTTTAGGGATTATTGTTATACGCATCGATTTTAAAATGGATTGTTTTATATACTAGGTTTCATGATTTTTACCTCTCATTTTTTAGGGGGGTCACGTTAAAAAATTTGTCCCAATGATATAATACGGAATTTATTAAAACAATTGATAATTGCACAATGGACCTTAATCAATTTGTTTATTCTAAGTAATTCTCATGTCAAATAATAATAATAATAATATTATTATTATTATTATTATTATTTCCATGACATATATTTATTTAAATATCATTTCTTAAAAAAATATATATATATATTTATTTAAATGATATTAAATAAAATATATCATTTTCATTGGGCCATTAACTAGACCCGTTCATCCTCCCACGGGAAATTATTGAACTTTGAATGATAAAATATTTAATCAAATAAATATTATTCGTTCAATAACTATATAAATATTATATTCACTAAAGTCGTGAATAAATATTTATTTTAACATTCACATAACTAAATAAATATCTATATTAATCTATTCACTAAATTGGTGAATATGAAAATATTTATTTATTACCTTGTGAATAATAAACAAGAGATAAAATTCAACTCACATATTCTAAACATGAATATCACGTGATTGAATATTTGCGATCAACTTTACTTGAATAATTATTATTCCACAAACCGAGAATAAAATTTATTCTTAAATCCAAGATCAGCATCTAACAACACGTCAAAACAGTTATAGAGAAAAAAGTTGATGTCACAACAACAACCTTCCTACGAACATTACTATGTAATATAATCTATTTGTCTACCGATATCTAATCAAGCAAGATGCATACTTATGTCATCACCCTATATGCTCAATTTATCTTTCTTTAACTTTCTGAAATGAATTCATAGATGAACTATCATAGTCATTGATTTAATCAGACGCTTCCATTTCAATCAAGAGGCAAGAGATATCTTCTTCTTCTATTAATATGGAATGGACAAATCTTTTCTTGACTTATTCAATTAATGTAGTATCACTTATGACGCATCCAACGTATGTTACCTCACCGCGAACATATGTTGTCACTATTTTCATTCATACATTAAAGTCCGTGATTCATAATGTGCATTAATAATAATCTTAAATCTAAGGACCAATCGACACGTTTACATATAGGAATATCTAATGGCATATAAACATATGAAATTTCTATTAATGGGTATGTCCTCATGACCACCCTTCTTGGAGATCACCAAATACAAACTTCATGAGAAGTTTCAATGTCTTATGAGCCACCAACACCTGAAAGTCAAACTTGTGTCCCGTCAAACAGATGTTATCTAAACCATATGACATAAGTTTAAGAATGTTGTCATAGCATCTCTAGGCTCTCAGTATCACATTAATATTACGCAGAAAAACAATCATTATGTGATAAGATATTTATTAATATTCTAGTAATCGAAAATGCAAAGTTAGTTGGTTCTAAAGCATCAACTCCAACATACTCTCACTTGTACTAGAGCAAACTGTTAAAAACTTTTAACCCACTAGCTCTCGTCAGATACTCATGTTTCTGCTGAGATAAGGATTTAGTCAACGGGTCTGCCACATTTTCCTTTTTGGCTACTCTGTTTACAACAACTTCACCCCTTTGACAAAAATCCTTCAAGAGGTGATACTTCTAAAGTATATGATCCGTCCATTGATGTAACCTGGGCTCCTTGGCTAGAATCACTTGTCACGACCCATCCCAGTGGGGCTCGTGCCACAACTCCCCAAGCCCGCCTCCAATAGGCCAGAGGCTGGTAACTAGCACTGAGTAGGCATATCACTAACATTGGAGGCATTGTCTAAGTACCTGTGCACACGCACACATCTCCAAGCCCACAAATGCTGAAATGTAAAAACCACTAAGGAACAAAATGCATGCATACCACTAAACCCAACCAACAGAGTACAATAGGAAAAGTAAAGTGCAGTAAAGTAAACTGAGCCAAAATACAAGTCCACCAAAAAGAAGAGTCTGTAAACTACAAAGTCCAACCTATAAACAAAAAGTACAGGGACTGTTGTCTGCAGCCGTAGGAACACTTCGACCTGTCTGAACTCACGAAGCACCGCCCGGTCCCGGTCCTGGTCCACCTAGGACTATCAAAATATCGTATGTCTGCACAAGACAAGACACGTGCGAGCAAAGCCCGTGCAGAGATGAGTATAACAATACTCAGTAGGACACCCCGAAACCACAAAGCAATACACAAAGTAAAGGTATAGTCAGCTCTACTTAAGTATGAGTCTACAACACATATAACAAAAATACCCAGATATACTCGAACCCAGACCCGTAGTCTAGAGGTATGTCACAACTACCGTATACCAACACTAGAGATCCAGTCTGAAGATTCCACAAAGCAACTCATCCGGGAGCACATACTCCAGAGTCCGATAGCACTAATGACTTACGTCCGAGAGGTGTTGCTCATCGGAAACTGTCATGAGAGAGATACGCTGATAGATCTGAAAAGAGATATGATACACTCGTTCCGGGAGAACCAACTCCATGAGGGGGGAAGATCGGGATACACAGATGAAGATCACTGTCAGGGTCATGGCATATACCACGACTCATTCGGATTCACCTGCTAAGTAGAGGACCGACGTCCGGTAGGATTGGTCGCGTCGATAACCTGACTCTACCTAGGGCACAAGAATGGATAGAGGATCCTGCTCCAGACCTCTCAGAGGGGACTCCCGACTCTATCCAGAAAGTTCCGCTAAAGGGGGTCAAACTCCTATGGATAGGAAATGATACCAACTGACCTTCGGGGGAACGAGCAAAGAGCACCAACCCAAACAAAACTTGTCCAAGATACGGTGGACAAGGATATCAAGCCATGTAGAAGAGAGTACACGACGTGTAGAAGAGTCACACGTCGTGTCCCTTGACCCCGGGTACTGCCCGTGTACAACAGCCCGTGTCATCAGAACATGTCGTGTAGAAGAGGTATACACGGCGTGTAGAAAGGCTCACATGTCGTGTCCTACTATCCGGGGTCCACCCGTGTACTCTGGCCGTGTGTCAGTACACGGTGTCAACCCGTGTTCGTCTGCCCGTGTACAAGTACACAGGGTAACCCGTGTATCCGGTCTGGGTCTGGCCGTGTGGTGGGGTACACGCCGTGTAGGCAAACCATGTACTCCACCCCGTGTCTGTGTAACTCCCGAAATACACGCCGAGCCTCGGGGAAGGGCCCACACACCGTGTGACACTTTACTGCCTCCCAAAACCCTAGCCGCCGTTGAGGGGGCCCACACGCCGTGTAATCCCGGATTACACGCCGTGTAGCGCTGGATTTTCCAGAATCCCTGGTTCGCGCTCCGGTCATCTCCTCCACTACTCCGGCCACCATTCCGGTCGTGCCTTGCCGAGAAACTCAAGATCCAGCCTCGTCCGGTCACGTCATCACCCAAACAATGCGTTTCGTCTTCCGATCCGGTCGCACAACGGATTAAAAAGGTATGTTCCTCGTTCCGCTGAAGAACGTCGAAGAACGCGGATTCGGGGATCCACCATCGTCCGAATCGCTATGTGTCTGTCTTCGCACCTCCGTCGTGTCACGTCGATCCCAGATCTGCGATATCGGATCATTGCGCCAAGAATCAGGTGTGCAACGATCGATTGATCAGGATATATCGAGTCGTGGGTCAAGCGAAGAACACCCGACGAACGATGGACGAGGGGGAGAAAAACATAAATCAAACAAGAGGAACGAAGCTCGATTGATGTTCGTGTCAATCATGGTTCGTTGCAGTTAGAACGACAATCGAATTCGTCAACAAATAAACACAAGATCAACTTCCAATAAAATCTCGCAGAAATAAAACTCATCCCGTAAGGTTACGAACGAACCGCGGATCAACCTGTTCGTTGGTTGGTCCGCGTTTGTCGTGGAATTCAAAAACGGGGAAAGAAATCCAAAATAACGCATCCTACCTTTGAGAGGAAAAAATTGGAGTGAAAATGAGCCACCCTCATACTTAAAAATTTGTATCTCCATTCCTTTCAAGAGAGTTGGGCATTTTCATCAGCTAAGGGTTCTGCAGCTGTAATAGTATTCTGCATGTTTGATGTATATTAGTTCTTCATCTTCTCTTCCCTTTCATTTTATTTTTGTGTTTCTCCCACTGTACCCTTCTCAACTTCATAAAAATAGAGAACTAACCTCGTTGCTTGTTCAAAAGAGGGAGGAGTGTTAGTTTTGAGTTCTGATGCTTCAATGTCTTCTCTTTATTCTATTCTAAGAATTTAAATAGTGGTTACAGTGATTGCAATGAGCGATCTAGTCCGCACCCTAGGGTTGATCTCTCAAAGAGGCCACTTACACTCACTGTTCTTCTATTGTCACTATTTCTAGTCTAAAAATATACTATGAAAGAGATATACTGATATAATGATATAATGGGGGGTTTTATAAAAATGCATGTGATATATAAATATATAAATGCAATGCAAAACTAACATGCAGACAGAATGAAATTAGTAAGAGGGAAAAAAAGAGAAGGGTTGCTTCTCTTGGGAGTTCACAGGGATTGCCATCATTGTTATATAAAAATAATCTCATTATTCCATTCAATGTAGTGATCAAGACCTGATATAGAACACCCTCTCGTTCGAATTGTAATTACCTCACACAGAGACCTCTGCATGTAGGATAATACTCTTCCACATCAATACCTAAGTCAAACTCCACCATATGAATGACTTATACATTAAAGGGAATGAATGTTAGTTGTCCTCACAATGGTAAGTCTGTTTCTAAGACTCTCTCTCCAATTTTTCAAACTTACCAACACGAGGGGTATTTCGGGCAATGCACTATGTTAAGTTGGCAAGTCTGCCTTTAAGTAGGCGAGTAGGGGAGTGTGCGGGGTGTTGATCTATTTTTTTAGAGGATCAAACTGAACGCTACGGGGAGAAGGCAGCTAGCTCGGAGTGGACTTCCTTCAGAACATACTTCATCAACATTAAACACAATATAGGCAGTAGATTTTTTTCTTACAGTTATTCTGTAATATCTTCCTTTCTCTTTCACTACGATACTTTGTGAATAAACATCTCCTGGAATACTTTCTTCTAGTTAGAATTAATCATCAAGGATCTTCTTAATTTTCCTCTTCGAGCCGAATAACCTAACATTTTTTGCGACTCCGCTGGGAACTGAAGAGGGAGGAATTTGAGGCGGTCAATCTGCACAGAAAACACAATAGAAAAGAGTTCGAAGAAAGAGCCGGATAGCCAAACTGAATCTGAAAATTGGATGCAGAAGAGAATGGAGAATCGCGTAGCTTCGATCGAGTCGGTGGTGGAGACATTTCAACGTACAATGGCGGCAGTACGGGAGAGCTTAGACCGACTGACTCACGAACAGATAGAAAGACAAAGAATGGCACAACAGTCTGAGGAACAATTTAGTCAACGCATGCGGGATATGGAAGAACAGACGATGGAGCGGATGAAGACGTTAGAGCTACAATCGAGACCTGGAACCAAAAACGGAAGAACAAAGAAGGTTGCTTCGGAGAAACCGGGAGATGAAGGCCTTTCGAGGAACGAGTACAGACAAGGTACAGGGAGTAGTACAATTCCGAAGGATGCGATTCTTATGGATGGTTTGCAGAATTGCTTCGCGGAGGGTGGAACTACCATCTTTTACGGGAGAAAATCACTTCAGTTGGATATCAAAGGCGAACACATATTTTTTAATAAACCATATCCAAGAGGAGATGAAACTGCATCTTGCGTAGCTCTGCATGGACAATGGACAACACGACCTTATACTGGTTCTTGTCGTGGCATGGGGCAACTCCTGGAGCAACCTAGGAAAAATTCAGGTCGGCTTTGTTGGACAGGTACGGAAATAATACAGAGGGCAATCCGATAAGATTTTTGAAGACCTTGTGACAGACTAGAACAATAGACGAGTATTGATAAACAGAGGACTAACACTTTGTATTTGAGTAAGTGAACCAGCGGAAAACAATGTGGAGGAAGAAGAAGACACTTCGGGATAAAATCTCGCCAAGCCTTTCGGCCGCCGATTTGCAAGCCAGATGGACGAATACCAAGCACAAGGCCGAATCCAGATATTCCTCCATGCATTCTTGTTTATAAGGGATCCCCCACCACTATGCGGCCTCTCTCTAACAACAATATTCCCCCCATAGCAGACTCAAACTCCCCCAACAAACTAGCCCCCTACAAAGACAAAAATACCCCTTAACTGCCTCCAGCTCATAGGATCCTATCATTCATCACCCCCTAAAACAGTTTTGTCCTTAACTGCCTCCAGTTCGAGATTGGCACATCGATGCATGGGGCTAAAGGGCTGCCCCCACCTAAAACACAGGCCTTTGCTCCGACGGTCCTCTCATTCTTGGTTTGTCAGGTGTCGGATGTCACGTCCGCCAAGAGGTGTCTGATTTGGAGTCTCCCGTCACCCTCCCCTCATCTGAGCAGTTGGGGATGGGTCCCAGTCGGCAGTTGAGTCACTGAATAGTCTGGTGGACGCCATAGTTCAACGTCGCGCAACCGACGAGGATTCAACGACCCACCGCCGCGGTACTGGGTGTCCACACTACTCGTGAAAGCAAGCTTCACATGCCGAGCTAGGCGCATTACTTGCAAGCGAGTCTCGGGGTTGTGGATGCGAACCCAACTGTGAATGTCTTCTTGGAGTCCATGTAAGAAATACCCAACATATTGTGGCTCGGGCTGACGAGAAAGTAAAGACGCCAGATATTCGAATTGCTCAATATATTCCTGGACCAACCCTGTCTGATGTAGTGTGGTCAGTTCCTCATAAGAATTTTGGATCTCGAGCCCGCTAAACCCTTCCATGAGTTGCTCTTTGAAAGCTGCCAACGACTCTCCAGGATGAACCTCCTGCACTAAATTGAACCAATGGACCGCAACCCCTTCGATACTAATTTGCGCAAGCGGTACCTTAACCACGTCCGATGTCTGATTGATGCGAAAGTGAAGTTCAGCGTGTGTGATCCATCCCCTGGGGTCCCAGCCGTCGAACACGGGAGTTTCACCCATTTGGAAGTTGGGTGTTGATCGGTACCCATGTCGATGGGAAGAGCAGGAAGGCCAGTGTCCTCCCCGGGTTTGTTGAAGACGCCTGTTTCTACGGTGTGCGAAGATGAAGGCGCATTGCAAGACAGCGGAGGTTCGGTTGCCAACTGCGACGCCTTCTCCAGACGCGCAGAACACCGGTAATGTAAGAGCGCAATTCAGTTGTTCCTTGCAGCATTCGGCCAGCTCCAAGTGCTCCTACTCCCAGGTCTGCTGATGTGTCACGGTGATAATCTCTATTCCTGACATCAGGTTGGAGACAAGAGTTTCAAGGCGGCCCAGACGCTAGTCCATGTCATCCTAACGATTTTGTCTCGGAGTCTCCATCAGGTTAGTACTCGTTGGCAGTGGTGTTGGAAAAAAAAACAGTGTTGGGGTTTGATATCAGACGAAAGTCCTACACTGTGCACCACTAGATCGGCGGAAAAAAAAATCGAGCACGCACGGTTTTTGTTTTTTTCTTTTTTTTTCACTTCCGGCAAAAGTCAGAGACTCCCCCTCTTTTTTTCTATCGGTTTTCTTTTTCGTTGTGAGCAGCAGTGCATGTCTGGTCGAGCAGGAAGCAACGCCAGAGAAGAGGCGAGAGCAGGGGATACTTACAAAGGAAAGAGTCGGACACCGCAGCAGTGGTCGGTCGGCGTGGCCTGGCCGAGCATGCCGATCGGAGGACTAACACTTTGTGTGGCGTCAGGTGATGTCTCGTCGTGCGTCGTCAGGTGAAGTCCCGTCGTGTGCTCAGGTCACCTCGTCGGGTGGAAGCGATTAAAGGCACGGCGACGGAACAAAGGGTCGCAATTCGTGCAAGGAGATGGATGGAGAACAGTAGATGTGAGCCAGCAGCAAGGCGAGGCACCGCACATTGCACGTCCGAGGGAGAAGAGCTGGTCGGACCAATTGATAAACAGAGGACTAACTTTGTATTTGAGTAAATGAACCGGTGGAAAACAATGTGGAGGAAGAAAAAGACACTTCGGGATAAAATCCCGCCCAAGCCTTTCAGCCGATTTCAAAGTCAGGTGGTCGAATCCCAAGCACAAGGCCGATTCCAGATATTCCTCTTTGCCCCTTCTCTCCCCCATGCATTCTTATTTATAAGGGATCCCCCACCACTACGTGGCCCCTCTCTAACAACAATATTCCCCCCCATAAAAGACTCAAACTCCCCCAACAAACTAGCCCCCTACAAAGACAAAAATACCACTTAACTACCTCCAACTCATAAGATTCTATCAAGTATATTGAGGAGTTTGAACAGGTAGCTTTGAGAATACCAGTTTTTCCGGAACCATGGTATATGAGTTTCTTTATGGGAGGATTATGGCCAGAGATCGAGAATCGTGTCTCGGCTCATGAACCTGTTAATAAAATCAGGTTGCACACTTTGTCTAGGAAAGTAGAGCGGGAACTGGTGGGGAAGGTGTATTGCGGGACGTTCGGGGGCGACTATCGTTACCACCAGTCCCACGTAACTCGAATGTTGGGGTGGTGAATTCCCATAATAACAGGCCGATGGTTGACCTGAATAAAGGGGAGGAGCCCAAAAAGGCGGTAGGCGACGATCGTTGGACGGGAGTAAGAGCAATCAGTCGACAAGAGCGTGAGGAAAGACAGCATAAGGGATTGTGCTTTCGCTGTGGACAGACCTTAGGTCCAATGCATTGGTGTCCTGACAAGCATTTACGGATCATAGTATAGGAATATGAAGAACCGATTAAGCAGCAAAAGAAAATGGCACTAGTCTGGAGTCGGAGCAGGGGATACAAAACAAAACAAAACAAAACAAAACAAAACAAATGGGGTTCGTCAGGAAAATCAGCTTGGAGAAACAGTTGAGTTTCGAAGCATGGGTGCGGTAAGGATGGAATCGATATTCTGTGCTAGAAATATTTCAGGAGTTCCTGTACCAGTTCTCGTTGACAGTGGTGCGAGTCACAACTTTATCTCAAAGACTTTCATGAAGATGGCGTCGCTGGAGGTTGTATCAACCAAGCCGTTTGGAATAAGGCTTGGAGATGGATACCGGGTTATATCGTAGGGCGTTTGTGAGAAGGTGACAGTCTGCTTGGAGAATTTTGTTTTTTCTGTTGAAGCGTTTGTCTTTTATACACAGGGATTGGAAATGGTCTTTGGCATGCAATGGTTAAAGAGTCTAGGAAACGTGTTGACTAATTGGTGTGACAAGACCATGGAATTCTCATGAGAAGGAAAGGATATAAAGTTGCAAGGGGTGTCAGGAAAAACAGGAGCTGTTGTGGATTTGCAACGGAATTTTCAGAAAAGAACACTGATTTTGGAAGGCTGGATTTGGCAGGTTCAAATAACTTTGACAAGGACAGATAGTATTAAGCAGGAAGACATTCAGCAGCAGATAGTGGGTAAAGCAGAAGTACCAGAAAATTTTTGAAGAACCGCAATGATTACCACCAAGGCGGATGTCGGATCATGCTATAACCTTGGAAGAGGGGGCAAAACCGGTGAACATACGACCTTATAAGCTTGCCCACTACTTAAAAGATGAGGTGGAAAAACAGGTTGCAGAGTTGTTAGCTAGTGGCCTAATACGGAATAGGAACAGTCCTTACGCAAGCCCGATTATTCTAGTCAAGAAGCAGGATGGAGGATGGCGCATGCGTGTGGACTACCGGGCTTTTAACAGGCTAACAATTCCTGACAGGTTTTCAGTTTCGGTTATAGAAGAATTGTTGGATGAGTTGTGTGGTGCTCCATATTTTACAAAAATTGATTTAAAATCTGGGTCCCACCAGATTCGGGTAAGGGCAGGAAATGAGAGCAAGACCACATTTAGAACTCATAAGAGACATGTAATGTCGTTTGGACTCATTAACGCTCCGGCAACTTTCCAATCTACTATGAATCAGGTGTTTAAGGAATTACTGCGAAGGTACATGCTGCTATTTTTTGATGATATATTGGTTTATAGTAGAACCTGAATAGAGCACCTGAAACACCTTGACACGGTGTTCTGTTTGCTGCTGGAAAACTAACTACATGCTAACAAGAAAGTGTTATTTTTCCCAACAGTGGAATATTTGGGGCATATAATTTCTTGTGAAGGGGTATGGATCCTACAAAAATTGAATGTGTTTTGAACTGACCGAGACCACAAAATGTCAAGGGAGTACGGGGATTTTTGGGTCTTACCGGTAACTACAGAAAATTTGTTGTTGGGTATGGGAAAATTGCAAAACCGCTTACTGAATTAGCCAAGAAAGATGGGTTTCTTTGGAGTTCAGCAGCTGAACAAGCGTTTGCGGAACTTAAACGAAACGCTATTTAGTTTCAACACCAACCTTGGCTTTGCCAGATTTTCAGAAGCCTTTTATTGTGGAATGTGATGCGTCTGGGAGGGGCATTGGGGCTGTTTTGATGCAGGATGGCTGCCCAATAGCCTATTTCAGCAAGGCACTGGCAGCGACCCACCTTTCTAAGTCTGTATATGAAAAGGAGGTGATGAAACTTGTGTTGGCCGTAAGTCATTGGAGACAATATCTGATTGGGAAGCATTTTACCGTTTATACAGACCATAAGGCGCTCAAACACCTGCTTAGTCAGTGTTATCATACAGTTGACCAACAATGCTGGCAATCAAAATTACTTGGTTTAGACTTTGAAGTGGTTTACAAACCTGGGAAGACAAATCAGGCGGGCTGAATCCTTGTCGTGGCAGGTTGCTGGAAATCTGGAGGAAGGAGAAAAGCATTTGGGTTCTACTCTTTCCGAACCCTTTTGGTTAGAGGCAGATGTTGTGCGGGGTGAGCTGCAGGAAGATTCGGAGCTCGCTGGATTGATTGCAGCACTTGTTACACAACCTGATTCCAAGCCAGGTTATATTTTCAAAGATGGGCTGCTGTATTTTAAGGGGAAAATGGTGTTTTCTCGAAAGACCAGCCTAATTCCTAGGTACTTGCCTTATTGGGCATGCTGGATTTTTGAAAACTTATAAGAGGATAGCAGCAGGTTTGTTCTGGAAAGGTATGACTAAGTGTATTGCACAATTTGTTCGGGACTGTGATACTTGTCAACGTCAAAAATACCTCGCCATGTCACCTGTAGGGTTATTACAACCGTTGCCCATACCCGACCTGATTTGGGATGAAGTTTCAATGGATTTTCTCTCTGGATTGCCTAAATCACTAAGCTATGATGTGATATTAGTTGTTGCTGATCGGATCTCAAAGTATGCACATTTCCTTTTGTTGCGGCATCCATACACAGCAAAAGGTGTAGCTGAACATTTTGTCAAGGAGATTGTTTGTGTGACGTCCGGACCCGGGTGCCACACACCGGTGCCCCGAGCCGGTTGATCACATAACCTCAAACGCGTCTCCCCGTAAGTCAGAGGTTGCCGACTAACAGCGAAGGTCTAATATATAACATGGGGAGACTATACCCTCTTTATCAAAGCATCACAACAGCAAAAATAAACAATAGTCAAATGATATAACCATAACCAGAATAATACCAGTATTACATGATGACCAAAACAGGAATACGATATTCAAACCAAAACAGTAGATATGTCATGTCATATATGTGTCAAGTGTCAATATGCAAAATCCAAAATAAAGACACTAACAACTCCCCAAGCGGGTCCCGAAACCATGTCTGGTTCTCTCATCCAAGCTTCATCCCGACTCAGCCATCTAACATAGGGAGTTGCCCTTAACAGTGTATGCATTTGTATGAAAAATAAAGTACAGGTGATAAAATAAACAGTTTACATCTTCAATTATTCTTTATTTAACCACATAAATTTCCCAGGTTCAAAATGACACCCGAACCATCAATACCTGTTTCGGCCCGTGCCGGAGTCTGAACCATAACACATAGGGACATCACATATCACATAACCCATGGGTTTTCATTTATTATTTCATTTCAATTTTAATATCACGACTACTTGGAATCATAGTCCAATGCCAACATTTTGGGCCTGGAACGTCATGGCTAGGACCCCGTGGGTATTTGAAGCATCAGTCTATGTCTCACAATCCGTTTATCAATCAATCAAAAGTGGGCTTTTGAAGCATCAATCTGTGTCTCACATTCATTATCACATGCATGAATTTGGACCTAGAATGTCATGTCTAGCACCCCGTGGATATTTGAAGCATCAGTCTGTCTCCCACAATCCGTTTACCAATCAATCAATCAATCACACATTTCACATATCACATTTATCAAAGTTAATCATCATTAACCCTCTCATCAATATTTCACATCACAGTATATCATTTCAATTTATTCAAGGTTCGTCACATTAATTCACATGGAATAATATGAACAATTCACCATTAAACCAATCATCAATATTTAGTCATATAAAACTATTAACCTTTTAAGGTTAATCCAACCATCCCATAATTCTCATTATTCAATCAATTCAACATCCCATTAATCACCCAATTCTACAAATCAATCAATTGACCAAATTCAATTGCCCAAGTTCAACCCATTTCATTATCACATGAAAAATCAATTAATCAATTACATGGTTCCATTAATTAATTAAACAATTGATTAATCCAATTCAAGATTCAATTGTCAAACGTGGAAATTGAAATTCAACAATACATACACGCAATTATAATTCAAGACTATGAGATTTGTAATTTAGACCACCCACCACAAGATCGTTGACAAACGATCACCAATGGAACTCCCCAATTGAAGCAGAAAGATCAAGAAGACGACAAATAACGAGATCTAGAACCAAATCCTAGAATCAAGATCAAACGGATTAAGATCTATCAAAACCTAGATCTAAACCCACGCCAATGAATAAAAAAACACTCCACTCAAAGAAAAAAAACCCGCGCACACGGTTTGCTAGGCTGGGGCGCACGGTTTGTCAAACCATGCGCCCTAACCTCCTGGGGGTCGCACAGTTACTACGAAGAGGGCGCACAGTTTGACAAACCGTGCACCAACCATGCAATCCCCCTCTGTCTGGGGTTACACGGTCTTCTAGGATCAAGTGCACGGTTTGGGCAAACCGTGCGTCAACTGTGCACTGCCCCTTTTTCTTCCAAAAATCTCAAATTTCACCTGAAAGCTCCCTAAAGTAAGACCCAAACAAGATATACTCAAAACAAGGCAAAAGAGTACCTGAAAACGAGCTCGAGACATCTCCAGAAAAGGTCGAGATCTTACAATCTCCCCACTTTATAACAACTCGTCCTCGAGTTGTACTCTTAAGCATCTATAAGATTCCGAGATAAAAAGATCAGGTCACTAAGCTCGCATATCCGCTTCTCTCTCCCAAGTTTCCTCTTGAACACGTTCATGTTGCCACAAAACTCAAACTATCAGCACAGTCTTTCCTCTCAACACTTTCTCACTACGATCCACAACACATATCGGATGTTGCTCAAAGGACATATCGGTCTCAAGCTCAACATCATCCGCATCGATCACATGAGAAGGGTCGGGGTGATACCGTCGAAGTTGTGACACATGAAAAACATTGTGCATAGCATTGTACCTCTATGGAAGAGTCAATCGGTACGTCACCGGCCCGATTCTCTCCACAACCTCCAAAGGTCCAACAAACCTGGGCGTCAACTTGTCATGTCTCTCAATCCTACAGTGACCCAATCTAGGCGACACCCGAAGAAAAACACGATCACCCACTGTAAACTCAAGAGGTCGTCGACGTCTATAAGCATACGACTTCCCAATGTCATACCGAGGGTTAGAAGTCTTTCCTGACCATCAAACTTTCGTCACATCATCATGGCTTCCCATTTGAGTTCTTCAATTCTTCTAACCCTTTCTTTTATAGAATCGGTAGCCATCAGTAATTTGGGTCTTTTCTTCAATTTTGAGCTTAAGTTCAGTTTCCTTCTCCAAGTTGCCAGAATTTCCAGGTTTGAGTCGTTCAATCTCTGCTTTCAATCCTAACTTCCCCTCTTCTTGTCGCTGCAAAGAGTTTGGAGTCACGTACCACATCGTTTTCTTTCTTTGTCTTAGCCCTCAAAATGTCAATCTCTTCGCGGGCGGCTTCAAACTCAGCTTCGAGGTCAACTCTTCCCACAATTCCAGCACCTTCATCATCGTTATCTTCCACTGGTGGCTTGTCTACAACAGCCACAAGGACTTCTTCACGGAAGTATTTACGGTCCTTGACCGCCTCCACTTCTACCTCCTCCGAGCTCTCATCTTCTCGAGATAATAAGCCCTTGAAGAATTTCTGTTGTGGTTTCCTTTTGTTGTCCATGTCTTCAAATGATTTCCTCGTAGGTTCTTCTACCTCATGATCATTCTGAAACTTCTTAGGACACCTAGCAACAAGATGCCCAACTTTCCCACAATGAAAGCAAGCAAGTGGAAGTTTGTCTTTGAATTTCCCTTTTCCTCTTTTAAGATTAGAAGAGAGGAAAGACATCACTTCGCAACTTCTTCACCATTAGGATCCCCCTTCAATGAAAGTTTCTTCATTGCTTTGAAAGCTACCTCCTGAAAATTCTCCTTTAACACTGACTCATTGTCATTGTTCCTCGTCTCGTATTAATTGAGACTACTATAGAGGTTGTTCAGTGTCACCTCCTTTGGATCTTTTTCAAGCACCGAGACCTTTGGATTAAACCGAAACGGTAATCTTTTCAAGATTCTTTTCACATTTTTTGCGTCATTTCCAAATCCATGCATGTCTTCCACAAGAATGTTCACCCGATCAAAGAACGCATCAACTGTCTCATTTGGGCTCATTCTTAAATCTTCATACTTATTCCACGACACTTGCAACTTTGTCTCTCGAACTTTTGAATCGCCTTCATAGATGTTAAGGAGCTTTTCTCACATGGCATGAGAAGTTTTACATGGCGTCACCTTCGGGTAGATGGGGTTGGCCAAAGTTCCTCCTAACAACAAATTGATTATCTTGGCATCATCATCCAACTCCTTGTAATCCCTATCTGAAAGGGCTCCACTATCTATGTTGGTCGAGATCCCATGCATGGCAGCCATGTACACATTCATTCCCAACAATTGAAAGTAGTGTTGCATTCTAGTTTTCCATAACTGGAAATTGTTGCCTTCAAAAATAGGAATTCCTTTATGATTGATAATTGCTGCCATAACTTCAAAGAAAGAACAACTTCACAAAGAACTTTCAGCTCTGATGCCACTTGTTGGTCCCAAACAAGGTTAATACCCTGAGAGGGGGGTGAATCAGAGTATGTCGGTTTTTAAAACAGCCCTTGCCAACGATCTTGTCCCGCTTCAAGTACGGACACTTTTTTCTATCTTACAGACGATATAAAACAATAAAAGCAGTAAAAAGGAAAGACAACAATTTTTACTTTGTTGGCCCAAACGGTTTAATCCAAAAATGTTGCGAAAAACATCGGGAGTTGCAGCGACAGAAACGGCGAAAAAAAAGAAAGTAAAAGGGAAAAAAACAAGGACACAAAAATGAGCTACAAATGAAGAAGACGATCAACTATTTCACCAACTGCACAGGAAGTCCGCGTCGCTGCAGTGAAAGGCTGCAGCCAAGTCAAAAATGCTACAGTGGCTGCCGGCTAGAAGCCCAAAAGGCTACAGTAAAGTTGACTCCAAAGTCCGCACTGCTACAGTGCCCTGTTGGTGTCGGTCGCGAAAGTTGCGGGCCACAAGCATTCGGCCCAACCGGATCGGGCTACACCAATCCAACAAAAGAGCATGCATGGCAATGTGTCTATACACCTAAAACAATAAGCTCGCTGCTTTGGTTACAATTTTTGGAGTGGTCGCACTTACCCTCTTGGTTTACAACCTTCACGAAACGGATGAAGAGAGCACTCTCCTTCTTACAAGACAGAATGCACTGCTCGTCTTGCAACTGTCTTCTTCCACGAACAACATGTGGAAATTGCGCTAGGAATGGTGTAGCAATCAGCACACCTTCCTCAATCTTCCAGCGAGATGAACTACTGGATCTCCCTTCTTCCTTTCTAGCACAAGCCCCGAATTCCTCGTGATTCTTCTTTCTGATTTCTCAGAATCTCTGTATTTCTCTGTCTACTTCTTTCTCCACGATCTTACTTTATTTTGAAATGAGAAAGATATCTTCAATGTCTCCAGGAAATTACCACACCGCCCTCCTAATTAGTCATTAATTCTCATTAGATAAGAGGGGCAAATACGACCAAATACCTTCGTCAAAACCAAGTGAAGATCCTCCATTTAATTCCATGATTCTTCGCCTGAAAGATAAGAAATATAAAATTACAATTACTGTTGACTAGACATTTTCCGGCCTGCACCGCATGAGGATCTTCCGGCTTTTCAAGTTGCAGCAGCCCGGCAGCCCGATGTATAGGCGCTACCAACCTCTGGGAGGATTTACAGTCCATTGCTAGGCGCTACCAACCTCACCTGTCTTAGGCTGAGTTGAAGATCGGTCTTCTCTCTCAATGTGGCACTGCAGCTGCGACTGATCCGCTGACGTCCCTCAAACCAATGAACCAGATGAGGAGGGGCAGTGTGGAGATGCCCTATCATTTGTACATCTGGCTTTTGGCTTTTAGAGATGACCTATTGTCGAAGCTTGTGTCGTGAGCACATCCTCTGCGGAGTCCACCCGATGCTTTGCACTCTGGTGAAACCTCATGTTTGAAAAAGCCTTTAAATCATTTAATGTTGACTTTTTCAGTGTTGCTAAGCTACTGGCAATTGCAAAGGGAGCAGCATAGTTCAACATCCCTGTTTTCAGAACCAATAAAAATTTGGTTGCTTCTTCTAATGGAGGATTGCACTCACCAATGGTTTCGGTATTTAAAGAAGCACAACAATATTCTTGAAGTTGTGGTTTCTTACACTAGCATTCAAGCAAGCAAAAGAGGCTGCAATGGTACTCAAGGCAACTATATTTGAAGTTTGTTGAAAAAAATTCAGGAATGTTGACGGGTTTATTTTTTCTCCAAGGTTAGCAAATTTGTTATACCTTGACTGTGAACAGAGGCGTAGTTCTTGTTCCCAGACTTCAGTAATACACGCTGGAGTTGCTTGGCTGCTTTCCTTTTTTCTCATGTTAGCAGGTTATACTAGCTGGTGTTGTGTGGCTATTTCTGCAGCTCATAGTGAAGCTTCACAGGATGCCCTCACAGGATGCCCCAGGGTCTGAAAGAGATGATTTTAACTATGAAGATGAACTGGAGTTGGACTTTGAAACAGCAGCTATGCCAAGGGCTGAAATAGCATGTGAAACAACTCGCGTAAAGGTTGTGGCTATGGTTGAAGCACAAGAACATGAGGCAAAATTGACTGAAGATCTAATAGGAGAACACTGGTTGATCGGAATAATGGTGATAGAGATAAGTGGCTTGCAGCATTGGTGGTGGACGTAAATAATGCAAGTTCGGACAGCAATCCGTCTGCTGATTCAGACTCCTGTGGTGGTTCATTATCTATTTTGAAAGAGCCTGTCCATGAGACATGGCCTATTCATCGAAGAAAAGGTGTGTAAGGTCGTGGTGAGGAGGGACAAAAAATCTCGGAAAAAGGAAGAAATTGTTGAAAGAGCCCGTTTGATTGTTCATACCGAGTCAAGCGTTGATGTGGCATGGCAGGATGGCGTTGTTGAGCATGGTGTGGAATCAGTAAATCTAATACCCATTGACAGTCCAGGTGATCTTGAGTTTGTTCCCGAACAATATGTGTTGGAGAAGAGCTCAGATGACAATGATGACGCTTATGAATGTAAGCATGCAGGGGCTGTGAAATGTGTAAATGCCAAGGATGTGGCTGTTCGCTTGTACCCTCTACCTATTTCCGCAGAAACAACTTTTCCTGGAGATTCAGAGGAATCAAAATAGGCATCTGATCGTATTGTGCTGAGTCTGGATCGTAAAAGGCAGCACAATGTTAAAAAGCAAGAATTAACAATGGGTTGGCAGATGTACACGGAGTTCTCAGATCTCTCGTGGGTTGAGAGCGTAGTTATTTACGGCGCATGGCGCACAGCGGCGACAAGGGACTCGGCGCAAAATCACATTGCGCGGCGCATGGCAATATTACTTCACAAAGGGCATATAAACACATAATAATAATAACAAATAATAAGTTAGATAACAAAATTAGCAGCAATAACCAAAAATAAAAAAATAAAAATAAAAAATATTTGTAAATTTTAGTGAAATTTTATTTTGAAAAACCTATTGTTAATAACTTTTAAGTCATTCAAATAACAAATCATCGTAATTCGATCGCGAGAACGGTGTCGAGGAGGTGGCAGGGTTGCCGGTTGTGCTCGGTTGTGCCACCCGATTGATGTGTCACACAAAATAGGGGGAGGGAGGGGTGTCGCTTGCCTTGCAAAAAGGTGTTTTAATAAAGTATTTTAATAAGGATTGCGTTGGTTGGTTAAAATGGATGCAAAAAAAAAACAAAAAAAAACAAAAAAAAAATTAAGATGGCGCAATGGCACACGCAACGCCACACTGCGCCATGGCGCAACATAGCGCACACCACGGCACGCCATCCCAAATGGGCTATTGCGCAGACGCTACGTGGCGAAATGGTCTCTAGAGCTAGCCAAGGCGCAATGAAGCGCCATGGCGGACACCATTAATAACTATGATTGGGAATATTGCTAGTCTTAACAATGATGAAATTGAAGTTACACAGGCTGTTGGATTGGTTTCAACGGTTGGACCTCAAGTTGTTTATGTTGTTGGTCATGATGATGATCAATCGATTGGGGCCGGAAGTGAAATCAGTGGAGCTAGTTAAGAAACATTTAATGATGATAGTTGAGGCCCTCGACAATACCGTAGAGGGTTCTGGGCTACAAGTGGCCACTTATTCGATTTCCAAGGCAGAGCAGGGAGAGGCTAGGCAGAATAATCCTAAGTCAAAAACACACAGATCAAGTTGTTGAGTTTGCTTCAATTTTATCAAGTTCCACACCCATAGCTGAGATCAAGTGGGGCCAGCTACAGCTGAGATCATATGGGGCATTGTTGTAGCATTGAAGTGTGGAGCCTCCAAACCATAGTTCCCATCTTGAGGACAAGGTGTTTTTTCAAGCAGGCGGGGATGATGGGAAGGGGCCGTGTATAGTGTGTTGTGGGTTGTCAGGGGCAGTTTTGTTCTTCCCAATAGTTAGTGTAGGGGATAATAAATTGGGCAGGGGTAGCAGGTGGAGGATGTCTTAGATATTTCGTTGGTTGCAGCTTAGTTGTAGGGAGGCTACGTCCTTTGCATTCGACTGAATCAGTTTCAGTTGAAATCTCAATCTCTTCAACCTGCACGCAGCATGTCACAGTTCATCTCCCAAACTCAGATTCTCGGTTGTATTTCTTCACAAAACATAGATTGTTTTTTAGTGACGCAACTTGCATCACAAACCCCTTTGAGTGTTTGTGATGTTTAAACATTGAAGATCGGTTCAGGCATAATTTCCAGAAAAACTTTGTGGAATTTCTTCTTCAACGGAGAACACAAAGTTTTGCTAAGGCGTTGACCCTTACGTTACGGTGTACATAAATGATCTTTACGCAAATCATGCTTACGGAGAGTCGTCGTCCTTGTGATGTTCCTGGGATCATCCATACACAGATGAGTAATCATGTTTACGCAAGTCAGGGAATCATCCTTACACAAACAGAAATGATGCTTACGCAGAGAATCATCCTTACAAAGTTCCTGGATGATTCTTACACACTTGAGATTCATGCATCCGCAGAGCGAGTGATGCTTACGCAGACTGGATTGATCCATACGCAAACAGAGTGCCTAGTGCCTTTGCCAAATTTCCAAGCCTGCTTGGGATCATCCTTAAAGCCCATGGGATGATCCTTATGCAGATGGGACCCCTTCATGCCTTTGTCATATTTTCACCTTGTACAGAATTCCATCAAGTCACAGAACCTATTGAAACTCATCTCCAGCCATTTCCAAACAACTCAAAAACCCTCCAAACTTATTCTCAAGCATTATTCCAAGCATCAAACAAATGATCTACAACAAATAAAACACTTCAAAATCAACTAAGAATTTTCCACATATGATAAGTGTAAGTCTAGCAACGCTATAAGATCTCATTTTTTCCAGGTACGTCTCTCTCTGAGTTTTTCGTTAAACTTCTTTCGGTTGAGTTTTGTCATGTCTTTGAGCCTTGGTGGTTGTGTCTTGTTCAGAGACGAAGAGCCTTGTTGGGGAAAATGACTTAAAAGTATGGGGATGTATGTTTGTTTGAATTAATGGAGTCCGGATATAAATGGGTCAAGTGTCACCAAGGGTTCTTGGTAAGTTGAGAAGCCTTAAAAAGGGTTCGGATTTGTACAAGGGAAATGGGTGAAAACTATATACATGACATTTACACGCCGTGTAAATGGGTTACACGCCGTGTAAATGGGTTACACGACGTGTAGAAGCCACCATACTCATGTCGTGAACTAATTCATGACGTGAAGTGGTTACATGTCGTGAACCAATTACACGTCATGTAATGTTCGGGCGGATTAAATATTCAGCTAAGGCGACGGGTTTTTGGGCGTATCCCTCTAAAAAGAAATACATGACGCGTAACTATATTACAGGCTGTGTAATTTCCCGAGCAGGTTTTTTAAAAGTGTCATGCGGCTGATTTTTATTTCCAACTCGCAAGCAGCTTCTTCCTCTCGACCTAGGGCGACCTTCCAGGCGATTTTGAAAGCCTTCCCTCCCTTCCGAACATCCCTATCACCCATCTGATCACTGGTAAGTGGTTTTGCTTTAGTTTTCCTCTTCTCTACTGTCGTTCTCCGATCGTTGCGGTGTAACCTTTTGACCGTATGCATTGTTGGTTTTGATCTTGATCAATTATGATCTAGGAACCTTTTTGCGATCATCTGCGCCTTCGTTCTTGTGGTGAATCTTGCTGGAAGTGTTGGTTGATCCTCGGTTAAAGGTAGGGGGTCTAAACCTTAACCCTATGGTTTGATAATTGTCAAGTATGTGCAATATTGCAATTGCGCCAACATATCGTGCGACGAATAAATTAAATGATGAATTGGATTTTTCCTTAAGAGTCTCTTTGGATCCAATTGGTTATTGACTTGGCTTGTGGCTACCATTCGGATGAGCGAACCTTTGATTAAATGAATTGATTAATGGCTTAAAGTGTGTTTAGCATGGCATGAATTTTCGGTGATTATTTGATATAGTTTCACTTTGACTTGGCTTGTTTATAGAGATAACTAACATGTTATTGGTTATGTCTAAATGATATATGAAATGTGTAATTGAAAAATAAATGATAATTTGCATAATGAACCATATATTGTGATATCCCTATTGTTATGACATGCTGTGATTTAAATGTTGTAATGCTTATATGGGGCGTTGGTCCGGTTGATAGATGTTGAAATGCTTATATAGCGGGTTATGCCCAGAGACATGCTGAAATGCTTATATATTGGGTTTAGCCCTGAGACACATGCAGAAATGCTTATATACCGGGTTTGGCCCTAAGACACATGCCGAAATGCTTATATACCGGGCTTGGCCCTGATACATGCTGAAATGCTTATATACCGACTCAGCCCTGATTAAATGCTGAAATGTTTATATGGCAGGTTTTGACCTAGATTCGTGTAATTTTTACCATGTTTATATGGTTATGGTTGGCATGGTTGTAAGACATGCTCAGAGACATTCCGGCATGGCGCCGAGACAGGTTATGTTTTACCATAGTTATATGGTTATGGTTGGTATGGTTGTGAGACATGCTCAGAGACATTCCAACATGATGTTGAAGCAGGTTGATGTGGTATTAGTTTAATTGTTTAAATAATTAATACACTTGTTTATTGTATTATTGCATACACTTATTATCAAACTGGTTATGTTTAGACACGGTGGTGTCGACCTACTGAGTTATACTCACACCCTATCCAGGTCGTCGTTTGGTACCCGAGCAGATTATATGGATACAGGTTTGGACAAGGGAAAAAGACCTTGCTATTGATTGTTTGTTTGTTGGATGGCCTAGAACTTGGAGGCGGGTCCGACATGGGGTTTGAGACCGGGGACTTTTGAGTCTTTATTTGAGTCTGCTAGTCTTTTACTAGTATTTCTCCAAGCATGACATTTAGTTACATTCCAGCACGTCATTATATTATTTATTGGATTATTCAGTTGGCTTTTATTGTTGGTTTTCCAGTGTATTATATTGTTTCCATTGTTTTCGCACTTTGATATTTATTTATTTATTATTGGTATTGATTTGTTCCGCTGTGTTATAACTCTGTAACCAGAAGGTATAATCTCTCCAATATATTTATCACACCCCGCTGCTAGTCGGCAGCATCTGGCGTACGGGAAGACGCGTTTGAGGTCTCATAACCAACCCATTTCGACCACGTGAGAGAGTGCCGGATTGGGAGACATTACACTACCATGCATAAACATGATGAGAATATGAAACAAAAAAGTAAAAATGAAAGGGGAAATGCTTCCCGTTATTACTATCTAAAACTTAGAAAATATTCCCATACCTCAACCCATTGTTCCAAACTCTGTAAATAGAGCTCCCCATTGTCGTGCAAAGCATCCCAAGCAATTTTATCAACCTGAAACCATGCAGTCCACAATTATACAATTCAGCAAACGTCCGTCCAGCCATCAATAAAAGAAGATAACTAGATAAATACAAGATAGCAAGACAATACATACACGGTCAAGCTGCAGCTTGCTGGGATGCTCAGGAAACTTCTTTGATACCAGCACGCAAATCTTTGGAAAGTTGGGGAAAACACCAGATTTCCAAAATGCTTCAGAAAACAGGTGAGCCGCTGAATCGGGATAGTCCAAGATTTGATTCAGCCTGTACATTTTAGCCAGTAAGCCTTCCCCAACTTGAGAAAGCTGAACGACCCACTGCGGGTTTAGACACTTATGAGGAGCTCCTGGAATCTGGGGATTTTGTTCAGACCCAACAGGTTTTAGAGCTTTTCAATGGCACGGGGGAAATCGATACTTGACTCAAGTACTCGGTCCATCTTGACGGACCGTCCGATTCCTTCGACCTTGCAACTGTAGGCGACATTGATGCATCACGAGCCGAGGACTGCAGCCTTAACTTTTCCATAAATTAAAAAGCACCCAGGCAGGTCTGCAGTAGGAATAAGGTTTGATGATCACGGCTTCCAACCTCGAAACGGTTTTAACCGAGCCGAGAAATCAGCAACCACGACTTCCAAACTTGCAGTTGGATGTTGGGGCTCCGATTCATACTCGTTTTAAAAATGCGCGCAGGATATAACAGCATCGCCAGTCCTAAACCGAGCACAAGCAGCACATACGAAATTGATAATGCCCCCGAACACAGGGAAATACCACTAATGAACCAATACTACGCCGAGCAAACGCAGTCCCTGCGTGCAAGCGTGCAGCGGTGTTTGTGAGACATAGAGAAGGATCTCATATCACAGAAACATGTCCGCCAACTTCTCAAGGGGTTGTCAAGAATTTCATCACCAGTGGATAAACTTTACGACAAATCAAAACCGCCGCATGAAATTCGTATTGACAACCAGTCGCAACCCATGAATCACGCGAAAACTTCGGGTTCACCTTCGCCCCTGCTCTTTCCTTCGAGGTCTCCCGCGCTTCTGCGTGTGCGGGCAGAGAGCGTGAGACCCGGAAAGGCAATGCTACCGTGCAGCATGTGGACGAAACTTCTTATTTACTTGAATTTCGTTTCGGACAAAGGCATCACTTTGCTTGGGTTGGGAGGGATGATGATTATTACAATTTATTTTAAAATTTGTTTGCAACTCCACTCATGGTATATTTGTGTATATATAGAATTATATATATTTTAATATGTTTATTAAATTTTAGATAAATCTATAAATAAATTCAAAATTTAACATGGGTCCAGTGTTATGTATATGGGTTTTCATTTGATGGTAGTCCTATTTTTGTAAAATGTGGTATCATTCTTATTTATGATGAAATTTTAATAATAATGATTGCAGAACATATCTTATGCTATTTGAAACCCAATAACATGTGGTTTAGGTTTTTTATTTGATGAATTTTTTATTGATTAGTTTTTTGTCATTGTTAATTGAATATATAAATCACATTATGTGTGTGTGCGCGTGTGTGCGTTCATGCGTACGTGTGTACATATTATTCTGTTTGTGTATCAACTCTGGTTTTCAATAACATAGGATTCTTCATTTAGAATGGTTCTCTCTTATTCTTGATCTTCACCTAATGATATCTTCTCAACTCTCAATTAAATTTTGATACGTCGATGGTGTTGTGATCATGACAGTAAGAGGATCACTTGCCCCATTATTTTATTTAAGGGTGGGGGGTTTTGACCGTGCTTTGGTATAAATCATCATCATTCTTCGGGTTGACTAAAATTATTGATTTCTCATGAATGAGGCTGAATAAATGTTCATTCTTGGCGTGGTTTGATAACTGAATGAAAAGTGGATGGTCTCGCTCATCTACTTGAAGTTTAATTGAATGTTTTTCATATGATTTGTGTGCACGCTGCACATAACGACCCTCGATCCAGCACCTTCTCACGTGGCCAAATTGGGTTGGTTATGAGGCCTCAAGCGCACCTCCCCGTGCGCCTGAGGCTGCTAACTAGCAGCGAGGATGTGGTATGTATAGTGGGGAGACTATACCCCCTAGTACATAGTTACAATACAGTGGAATTAAACAATATAAATAAATATTGAAGTAACGACGTAGCAAAGACAATACACAATACAATTGGGAAATAAAAGGAGGAACCAATAAACCAATAATAATGAATCATGTAATGACCAGTTGATATGTATCTAGATGTCAAACTGAAAACAATACAATGAAAGAATTAGCAGACACAAAGTAAACTAAAAAACCCCTGCCCCGAACCCCATGTCAGCCCCATCTCCAAACTTCATCTCATCCAACAAACAATAGAATTTAGCAACAAGGTCTATTGCCCTTGTCCAACCCTGCATATGTATAATTTGCTCAGGTGTCAAATAGTGCCCGAACAGGGTGTGAGTAAAATTCGGTAGGTCGACACCACCGTGTCTAATATTGGAAGACGTTCTGGAGAGAGAAAATAACAATGATGGTCATCGCAATCATTTTATTCAAAGAGGGTGACACCCTACCATTATTCCCTCATTTAACTTGGTAAAAGACAATCAATTGAAGGGAGGGTGAGGGCAGACTATAAAAAGGGATATCCTCCAACAGTTTTCATCATCAGATTCTCAAGCAACACATCTTCAGCTTTGAGTGCAGTATTTTGTGAGGTGTTTCTCCACACATTCAAGAGATAATTTCTTGAGTGTTTTCTCCTTGTAATTGAGAGAGTTTGTACCTGCATTTTACCACAGTGAAATCTTTATATTTTCCTGTGGTTTTTTACCCCTTTCATTTAAGGGGGTTTTCCACATTACATCCGGTGTTCATTTTATTTTTGCACTTTTGCACTTTATTTTTATCTCGTAATTATCATTGGACTGAAGGGTCAATTATTTCTGATCCTAACAAGTGCTATCAAAAGTGAGGTTCTAGCCTAGGAAATTCTAGACTAACAACGTGTCCAAATGGCGGTGAAATTCGAGATCGAAAAATTCAATGGAAATATTTTTTTCATTGTGGAAAATGAAGATGCAAGTGGTGCTGCAGAAAGATAATTGCCTACAGGCTATTGGAGAAAAACCGGCGGGTGTGGTGGATGAGAAATGGAACGAAATGGATGAGAATGTTATTGCCAACATTCATTTGGCTTTGACAGATGGAGTCATATCAAACATTGTGGAGAAAAAGACTGCGAATGAAATTTGGGATACTCTAACAAAGCTGTACGAGGCAAAGTCACTCTACAATAAAATTTTCTTGAAGAGAAAATTATACACTCTTTGAATAGTGGAGTCATCATTGGTGACCAACCACATCAACACCCCCAATACCCTTTTTTCCCGGCTTATGGTGTTGGGCTATAAATTTGTGGATACTGAACGTGCAGAGATTCTACTCTAGAGTTTTCCAAATTCCTACGATCAACTTATCATCAACCTCACCAATAATATCCTAATAGATATGTTTCCCTTCAACGATATTGCCGCCACAGTTCTTGAAGAAGAAATTCGGTGCAAGAACAAAGAAGATAGACGAACAACTTCACACCAAGTGGAAGCTCTGTCAATGGAAAGAGGAAGAATGATGAAGTGTGGTTCCGATTAGAGCCAAAATCCTGGCAGGTCTAAATCAAGGAGCAAGAAGAAAAATGTCAGATGTTACAATTGCGGTAAGAGGGGACATGCCAGTAAAGACTGTTGGAATAATAAGGGTGGTGGGAAAAACTGTTAATGAAATGTGGTGAGTATATCCAGAAATGGCAATGTACTAGATAGTGAAGCGGTAACGACTATTGAAGGTAAAAAATATATCGACGATGCATGGGTTATTGACTCAGGAGCAACATGGCACATGACCTCTCGATGAGAATGGTTTGATCAATATGAAACCATCCCAGAAAGACTCACTACTACAAAAACAGGCTTTATCAGCGCTCAAAATGGGCTTTAACAACGCTAAAAAATCATTGTAAAGCTCAGCGCTGATAGGGGGTCCCCTTTATTAGCGCTAAAAAATGCTGATAAAGGTAGCCTTTATCAGCGCTAAAAAAGTGCTGATAAATGGAGCCTTTATCAGTGCTAAAAAAGCGCTGATAAATGCCCTACCTACTGTAACATAAAATTCTGGAACAGCACACTCAAACAAGACATTCAAAAAAATCAGCATATCAACAAGTATACCCATACAAAATTAACACACAATTCATAATGTAATTACAAAAAGTATACACATACAACAAGTACACCCATACAACAAGTATACTCATACACCATTAACACATAATTCATAAGTTAATTAAATACATAAAGAATTCAATTCAAAATTTAGGGGGTTGAGGGCTGTTCAGGGGTTTGGGTGGCTGTCCAAGGGGGGTAGGGGTGTCTAGGGGGTGGGGGTGTCCGGGGGGATGGGGGTGTCCAGGGGGGTGGGGGGGGGGGGCTGTCTAGGGTGGGGGGGGGGGGTTGTCCATGGTGGTGTCCAGGGGGTGGGGTGGTGTCCAGGGGGTTGTGGGGCTTTCCAGGGGTTGGGGGTGTCCAGGGGGTGGGGTGGGGGTGTCCAGGGGGTGGGGTGGTGTCCAGGGGGTGGGGGTGGTCCAGGAAGTTGGGGGTTGTCCAAGGGGGGTGGGGTGGTGTCCAGGGGGGTGGGGGTATTCAGGGGGGGGGTGTCCAGGGTGGTGGGTGGTGGGGGCTATCCATGGTGGTGTTCGGGGGGGGAGTGGTGTCCAGGGGGTTGGGGGGGCTTTCCAGGGGGTGGGGGTGTATAGGGGGTGGGAGTGTCCAGGGGGTGGGGTGGTGTCCAGGGGGGGTCCAGGAGGTTGGGGGGGCGATCTAGGAGGTTGGGGGGCTGTCCAAGGGGGGTGGGGTGGTGTCCAGGGGGGTGGGGGTGGCTGTCCATGGGGGTGGGGGTGTCTAGGGGTGGGGGGGGGGTCCAGGTGGTGGGGTGGTGTTTAGGAGGGGTGGGGGCCGTCTAGGGGGTGGCGGGGGGGGGGGGGCGTCCAAGGGTTGGGGGTGTCCAGGGGGGGCTGTCCAGGGTGGTGGTGGTGGGGGTATCCATGAGGGTGTCTAAGGGGGTGGGGTGGTGTCCATGGGGTTGGGGTGGTGTCTAGGGGGTTGGGGGGCTTTCTAGGGGGTGGGGGTGTTCAGAGGGGTGACAGGTGTCCAGGGGGTGGGGTGGTGTCCAGGGGGGGTGGGGGTGTACAGGGGGGTGGGGGTGGCTGTCCATGGGGGTGGGGGTGTCCAGGGGGTGGGGGGTGTCCAGGTGGTGGGGTAGTGTCTAGGAGGGGTGGGGGGTCGTCCAGGGAATTGGGGGGTGTCTAGGGGGTGGGGGGGGGGGGGTTGTCCAGGGGGTGGGGGTGGGGGGGCTGTTCAGGGTGGTGGGGGGTGTCCATGGGGGTGTCCAGGGGGGGTGGGGGGGTGTCCAGGGGGTGGGGTGGTGTCTAGGGGGTTGGAGGGGCTTTCCAAGGGGGTGGGGTGTCCAGGGGGGTGGGGGTGGGGGTGGCTGTCCATAGGGGTAGGGGTGTCCAGGGGGTGGGGGTGTCCAGGTGGTGGGGTGGTGTCTGGGAGGGGTGGGGGGCTGTCCAGGGGGTGGGGCGTCCAGGGGGTTGGGGGTGTCCAGGGGGTTGGGGGTGTCCAGGGGGGTGTGGGGGGGCTGTCCATGGTGGTGGGGGGGCTGTCCATGGGGGTGTCCGGGGGGGGGGGTTCGGTTTTCCATACACTAATCTGAATGCGTTTGGTTGGTTTTTCATACGTCAGTTGTTGTTTTCACTTAAAATTCTATCCATTTTAAACAAAAGAGAGACACTTTGAGTGGTACTGGCCACGCCGTGCCTTATATTGAGTCAGGGTTGACTCGTACACATCACACATGACCCATGGATCGTTCTCCTAAAGTATCAATACAATCTGAATGTGTTTGGTCGGTTTTCCGTACGTCAGTTGTTGTTTTCACTTAAAATTATGTCCATTTTAAACAAAAGAGAGACACTTTGAGTGATACCGGACACACCATGCCTCATATTGAGGCGGGGTTGACTTATACACGTCAAAAATGACTTATGGATCGTTCTCCTAAAGTATCAACACAATCTGAATGCATTTGGTTGGTTTTCTATACGTCAGTTGTTGTTTTCACTTAAAATTCTGTCCATTTTAACTAAAGAGAGACACTTTGAGTGATACCGGCTGAAACGTGCCTCAGATTGAGGTGGGGTTTAATCTTACATGTCACACATTACCCATGGTTCTTTCTACTAAAGCATCAACACAATCCAAATGCATTTGGTCGGTTTTTCATATGTCAGTTGTCGTTTTCACTTAAAATCTTGTCTATTATAAACAAAAGAGAGACACTTTGAGTGATACCGGCCACACTGTGCCTCAAATTGAGGTGATATTGACTCATAAATGTCAAAAGTAACCCATGGATCGTTCTACTAAAGTATCAACACAATCCAAATGTGTTTGGTCGGTTTTCCGTACATTAGTTGTTGTTTTCACTTAAAATTCTGTCCATTTTAAACAAAAGAGTGACACTTTGAGTGATACCGGCCACAATGCGCTTCAGATTGAGGTGGTGTTGACTCTTACACGTCACACATGACCCATATATCATTATAATAAAGTATAAACACAGTCCAAATGTGTTTGTTTGGTTTTCCATTCGTCATTTGTTGTTTTCACTTAAAATTATGTCCATTTTAAACAAAAGAGGGACACTTTGAGTGATACCAGCCACACTATGCCTCAAATTGAGACTGTGTTTACTCGTACCCATCAAATATGACCCATGGATTGTTATCCTAAAGTATTAACACAATCCTAATGTGTTTGGTCGGTTTTTCATACGTCACTTGTTGTTTTCACTTAAAATTCTGTCCACTTTAAACAAAAGAGAGACACTTTGAGTGATACCAGACACACCATGACTCATATTGAGGAATGGTTAAATCTTACACCTCACACATGACCCATGTATCATTATCCTAAAGTATTAACACAATATGAATGCGTTTGGTCGGTTTTCCGTACATCAGTTGTTGTTTTCACTTAAAATTTTGTCCATTTTAAACAAAAGAGAAACACTTTGAGTGATACCGGCCACATCGTGCCTCAGATTGAGGTGGGGTTGACTTTTAAACATAAAAAATGACCCATGGATTGTTCTCATAAAGTATCAACACAATCTAAATGCGTTTGGTTGGTTTTCTATATGTCAGTTGTTGTTTTCACTTAAAATTCTGTCCATTTTAAACAAAAGAGAGACACTTTGAGTGATACTGGCCACAATGTGCCTCGGATTGAGTAAGGGTTGAATCTTACAGGTCACAAATGACTCATGGATCATTATCCTAAATTATTAACACAATATGAATGCGTTTGGTTGGTTTTCCGTACGTTAGTTGTTGTTTTCACTTAAAATTTTGTCCATTTTAAACAAAAGAGAGACACTTTGAGTGATACCGGCCACACCGTGACTCATATTAAGGTGGGGTTGACCTGTAAACGTAAAAAATGACCCATGTATTGTTCTCATAAAGTATCAACACAATACAAATGCGTTTGGTTGGTTTTCTGTATGTCAGTTGTTGTTTTCACTTAAAATTCTGTCCATTTTAAACAAAAGAGAGACACTTTGAGTGATACTGGCCACAATGTGCCTCAGATTGAGGAAGGGTTTACTCGTACAGGTCACAAATGACTCATGGATCGTTCTCCTAAAGTATCAACACAATCCTAATGCGTTTAGTTGGTTTTCCGTACGTCAGTTGTTGTTTTCACTTAAAATTTTGTCCATTTTAAAAAAAAGAGAGACACTTTGAGTGATACCGGCCACACCGTGACTCATATTGAGGCTAGGTTGACTCTTATATATCAAAAATTACTCATGGATCATTCTCCTAAAGTATCAACACAATCCTAATGCGTTTGGTCGGTTTTCCGTACGTCAATTGTTGTTTTCACTTAAAATTTTGTTCATTTTAAACAACAGAGAGACATTTTGAGTGATACCAGACACACCATGCATCAGATAGAGGCAAGTTTGACTCTTAAATATCAAAAATGACATAGGGATCGTTCTCCTAAAGTATCAACACAATCCAAATGTGTTTGATCAGTTTTTTGTATGCCGGTTGTTGTTTTCACTTAAAATTCTATCCATTTTAAACAAAAGTGAGACACTTTGAGTGATACCAGCCACATCGTGCCTCATATTGAGTCATAGTTGACTCTTAAACATCAAAAATGACCCATGGATCATTCTCCTAAAGTATAAACATAATCTGAATGCGTTTGGTCAGTTTTCTGTACGTCAGTTGTTGTTTTCACTTAAAATTCTGCCCATTTTAAATAAAAGAGAGACACCTTGAGTGATATTGGCCACATCGTGTCTTATATTGAGGCGGGGTTGACTCGTAAACGTCACACATGACCCATGAATCATTCTCCTAAAGTATAAACACAATCTAAATGTGTTTGGTCAGTTTTCCGTACGTGAGTTGTTGTTTTCATTTAAAATTCGGTCCATTTTAAACCAAAGAGAGACATTTTGAGTGATACCGGACACACCGTGCCTCATATTGAGACAAGGTTGACTTATAAACGTCAAAAATGACCCATGGATCATTATCCTAAAGTATCATCACAATCTGAATGTGTTTGGTCGGCTTTCTGTACGTTAGTTGTTGTTTTCACTTAAAATTATGTCCATTTTAAACAAAAGAGAGACATTTTGAGTGATACTGACCACACTATGACTCAGATTGAGGAGGGGTTGACTCGTACATGTCACACATGACCCATGGATCATTATACTAAATTATCAACACAATTGGAATGTGTTTGGTCTGATATGAAGGTATTTTGTAGATTTTACTGGTTTTTCTTTTCCAAAGCCCAAAGAAAAGTGGTTCATCATTCTTGCATGTTGCTAGTACATTTCATCTGTTAAAATGGTCAAATAACTCATTAGATAAAGGATATTTTATTTAATAAAAATTAAAATTTTCCTACGGACATTTACATACAACAATGTTTCATCTTTTGATCACCTTAACCCCTCTAAAAAATGGCCGCCAATTGTACACGTTCCCAAGTCAGATCTTCATTCTATTTGTGTACAATATTCCATCAGGTATGCAACCCACTCGTTTCTAAAAAAATCTATATCATCTTATGAATATGAGGCTTTTTGAAAGTCATAATAGTACTGCAAAATATATAAATAAATAATTAATAAATAATTTAAATGAAATAGTAGTTGTTTTTGAAAATACCTCTTTAGGGATGCTAGTTTGTTGATGGAAAAAGATCTCTCTCATAAATTTACAAACATAATAACCACAATCATTATCGTTTGTTTGTTTTGGACACTACAAAAACTTTAATCATTAGGAGAATAAGTAACTTGTTTTGATATGGGTTTGGATAGTGAAATTTTATTATATATGCCCTGATATTTGTCCAGACGTAGTACTTTATCACATCCTTATGCTTAACCCCTGTCATCATTCCTTTTTTAGATGATATTGATACACCTCCCTATCATAACAGAATCCTCAGTAAAAGATAATATAAATTATATTACTTGATGTTTAGACCTAAAACGTAGGATGTAGTGTCTTACAAATTCACAAACTTCATCATGTATGGTCGGTTTGTTGGATATCCTTGCATTGAATCCAGGAAATAAATCTTTGGAGTATCCAAGTTCACCACAATTAGCAGCCAATGTTTCCTAAAAACACAAAAAAGAATAAGTAATAAAATAAGTGAAAATATAATTGATATAATTTAATCGTAGAGTTTTACCCCTGCATGGTTGGTATTAGGAAGAGTCTATCATCTGTAGTCTTGCTTTCAAGTGTTTTTAGCAAGCCTTTCACTATTTCATCATTTTTTTATGGCTCTAATTTCGTTAGTTATGTTGATGTGGTATGAGGACTAATGAGTCTGGATTTTGGCTCATGGGAAAATTCCTTCAACTATTTTTCATATATATGCCTTCCAATAATATAAAATGCATTTAGTCATAATTAGCACATTATATCATCTTTTAGAAAATCAATTCATGAAAACATACCTCATATATACATTTACAACTATGACGTCTAGCCAACCGTATTCAAGGATCTCATTTACATTTTCAGCAGCAATGAAATCTTGAATTTCCTCTCCGTATATATTATTTTCAAAAACCACTATATGACTACTACCACTTTTTAGCTTTGTATCCACATGAGTCTTCAATGCTAGTAAATGTGGATAGAGAATAGGTGGTGTTATTGTGCTTTTAGTAGCTCTTTGGGATTGGTTGGTCGATCCTTTAGATGCTTTTGAGCCCACGTTTCTTGTCACCCCTTCCCTTTCTCCGACTATAATAACATTCATTGGTTCAGACCTTTTTTTCATTAATTGTTAAAGGTTTATCTTGAAAAAAATGGAAATAAATACCTCTTTGTCTACATATACTCTTACAAGTTGTGAAGACCATGCAATGAATGTCCCAATAGCCTTTTTGACCATATGAATATCATCGTCATCAAGTGGAATAGGTCGCACTACATTTGGATCATGAGCTACAGTAATCGTCACTTTCAGATGATCTTTTGTAAGTAGTCTATTATGCAGCTTGTCCTCTGGGATGTTGAAAACCATAGCCCTCGCTACAAGGTGATAGGTGGGTGTTGACATATATAAATCACAGTCATTATCACCCTGTATAAGATTAGTGCAGGAAAAGTATCAGTGTTTGTATGATTCACATTTCATGGGAACAATTATTAGAATATTGATTACCACAGCTAAGACAACTCTTTGAGGGGAATGGATCACCTCAAAGATGGTGGGGGGTGGGGGGTAGGGCAAGATCTTCACGTGCTGATTGTTCCTGAGTTGTGTCTTCTCCTTGCTTCCCACCCATAAAAGTTTCTAGCAAATCTCCCTACCATTGAAACCATTCTTCAAGAGTTTCTAGTCTTTCGCTCATTTGTTTCATTTCTTCATTTCTATCATCTGTTTTTTTCTCTCAAAATATACTCAGGGTGTCACCCAAACCCAACACCTCTGACACGATAGTATTGTTCTGGCTGTTTCAAAGCCGTCGATAATGGGTCTGTATCTGCTATAGGAGTAGCTGATTCTTGTGACTATTGGATATAGGAAAATAAGTAATTATTATTATGTAATAGTAATTTAAAACAAAACTTTTTATCATGTCATACTTACACATATTTCCCATACTTTTTATGTGTTTTCATCTACTAGCTTCCCTTCTTTATTCACACGTGCATCCTTCCATAGAACATGACGTGGGATGAAAGTGTCTTTGACTTTAGACTCATCAATCTATATATAAACATAGAAAGATAATTATGATGTTGTTTCTTGACACCTAACAATATTACTATAAATTTAAAATATGTACCATTTTCTTTTCTAGTAAAGTGTATCCCATACTTGCTTTACGACAGGGGTATATTGGTTTTGATGCAGGTTCCTTATTTTTAGTACTGAATTGTTGTTTCATAAATGAAATATTGACAATCAAAGTAATGAATACACATATCCTCAAACAACATATTATCATCCACAATGTACCTGAAACTTCTCATCCCCACGACGGCCAATAAATGCATCCCATTTTTCTTGGAATATCAGGTGAGCATAGACAAGGGGTGGGTGCATGTTAATTTTACATTTGGAATCTTTCAGGTGAAATTTTGTTAGAATAGTGAGAAAAACTCGATGAATCCTTCCTGCAAGCCTTAGTACATAATTCTTGTGTGAATCATCTACTATAAATGTACTCTGCAAGGGATTGAGAAGAGTAATACACTATTTTATTATTTTATTTTCTAGTAAATTAAAAAAATAATATCATAATGATACTGTAATTTTTTCCCAGATCACAGCCTTTAGCCTGGACACAACATGGTGCCATGAATATATGTTAATCAGTACGCATTGCCAAGTGACAATTCCAATGTAACTAATAAACATAGCCTTGTTGGGATTCACATGTTGTCCTTGTGCATTTCATCCGACATCAAATTTGATGCCTTTGCTTTTCGCCTTAAGAACTTTGGCTAACACCATCAAACTACGACGCGCCTATGTTTTCTATGATGTTAGTCCTTCATCATCGACCATTTCATTGATATCAATATCATCAATATGTTCATTTGAAATGGTAGAATGACATGTGCTGATGGTTGTTGAACCTCAACACTAGAAGTAGCAACAGGTTCAGAAACTTGTTGTTGCTCTGCATTGTGAGCAGCAACAGCTGCTACTTCTTGAGAGACTTGTTCAGCCTTGAGGTTAGGTGCACTAGAATGTACAGAAGTCATTATCTACAAAAGTGGTTGAACAGTTAATTTATATTACATAAATTTAGTAATGATAAGATAATAACATGAGATAGCAAGATCTATATTACAAACAAAATATAACCTATTTATTGAACTCACTTTCTTTTTTTCGAAGGCTAAAGGGATTTGACACCTTTATCGATTATCCAAATACCTTCATTGTGGTCTTCTCTAACATACAAAACATCATCTACATTGGGACCGCTGCAAAATGATTGCGATATACCACTGAAAGGATCATCCTCAATTGAATTTTCATCGGACCCTTCAGTATTTTTGGACAATAACAGAACAATTGACCACTTTCAGTTTGCGGGATCTGGAACATAAAATACTTGTACCTCTTGTGATGCCATTATAAACTATTCGTCTTTGTACCCTTCTTTACTAAAATCAACTTTCACATATCCCAATTCATCTATTTTAACACCACTGTTGTTATCAACCCATTTGAATTGAAAAATCCGCAATTGGAATGTCGTATAATCCAACTCCCATATTTGTTTGATAATGCCAAAGTATGACATATTTGCATAATTTTGATTTCTTTCCTTACTACCAGAAACATGCATTGCTTCAGCCATAAGTGTAACTCTACTATTTTTCATGACACTATCTTCATCATGTTCATCTGTATAGAATGTATAACCATTAATTACATAACCATTGTAAGATAATACATACACACTTGGTCCGGTGGCTAGCCATCGAAGTCATTCTAAAATTGAATTCGGATTTTCATCTAACTCCTTAAAAATATGGTCCTAAAACCATCCTATAAACTGATGATTATGTGTATTTGATATCCATTTTTCAACCCTTGATGGATTCAACTGCCTAATAATTTCTTTGTGGGTTTCAATATATAGAGCAACCTCCCAACTGTTATGCAAAACATAAAGGTGGGCCTACACCCGATCTGTAATATTGATTGTCATAACATATATTCCAGAAATTTTCTCACCCTCAATGCATCCAGTGTGACGAGATTTCGGGAGACCAATGCTTTCCACATCAGATAGGTATTCGGTACAGAATTCAATGGCTTCCTCAGCAATATATCACTCTACTATACAACCCTTTGGATAACTTTGATTTTTGACATACCCTTTCAAAATATTCATATACCGTTCAACGGGGTACATCCATCTATAGTGCACAGGACCACAAAGTCGAATCTCTCTCACCAAGTGAACCATCAAATGAACCATCATATCAAAGAATGTTGGCAGAAAAAACATTTCTAATTCACATAATATGATGAAAATTTCTATTTCCATAGCTGGTAATTTCACCGGGTCTAAAACTTTTCTACATACATCTTTGAAAAAGAAACAAAGTTTGGTTAACATATGACGAACATTCTTGGAAAAAATGCAACGTAAAGCTATAAGAATTAAATCTTGCATCAAACATGGAAGTCATGTGATTTAAAACCTTTTAACTTCAAATAACTCATTTACACAATGTTATTTATATTTGATTAATACCCCTCTCCCTCACCTTCCCCAAACTCGTACCTAGAACCACACTCGAAGCCTCTATGAGATCCTATTTCTTGGAACACACCCTCTTCATTTCACACTAGTTCACTAAAAACAGGGATTTCTATGACCCCTTAGCACATAAAAAGGGCCTCAAACACACAATTAAAAGGACCCCATCTACAAAACCTATATAGTAACCACTTTATGAGTCACTGACTTGCCCACATGTTTTTGGATCGCCTCTCAAGAACACATCTTGATAGGGGAATTGTTCATCTTCCTTGAAAGTCCAAATTCATACCAAACATCACTAACATAGGGATCTACCAATTCCTACCATATACCTAGAAAATAATTGAAAAAATTAGGAAAAATTGTTTCTTGTACCTATTTCTAATAATACTACAAGAAAAGTATAACGAACATAGATCATACCTCCAAAAACTCATGGAGCCTTCTGGTAAAAAGACTCTAGTGACTACAACTATCCAAGATTCTAACCACTAACTTCCCAATATAGGAGTGGTCTACTTATGGGTAGTATTAGTATAATCAAACCAAAGTTCCATCCACATCATGCTACTCCCCGATCTCCTCTATCACTTTAGTGCTGTACATACCTCCTTTCTCCAATTCCTTCCTCTACCTAGGCTATTCATCGACTGCCTCTCCAACTGTAGCATGAATTCTAAGAAAATGAAATGTGATATGTCTATACCCATCACAATAATATTAAATTCCTTGGAGTAATGGGCTATCCTTGAGGTACCTATGAGTGACAGTGCCTCTTGAGATGAGACTTGCATCACACACCTACTGTGGGTGGGTGCTGCTAACCCTACATCCTAGAAGATCCCTACCTTAAAAGATTATGATATGAACTCAAACCATAAGCATAATCATAGAACACTAATATAGCCATCCAAATCTTAGTATTACATGTTGAATTCCCCAAAACCACTAGAGGTCAGTCTATGAATTGATCAACATAAATTAATGGATTTAATAAAAAGAGTTGAAATACAATCCAACCAAAAAATGGAAAATAATGTATGACCTACATAGAAGGAGGGGACATATGTTAATTCAATATTTCTATACACCTCAGTTTTTTTATCCCAAACTAATCTATACCTTATCCTAGTCCACCAAGGACTCTGTGAAATTTTCCATCATCTGTATAGACATGACATGTATGGGAAAATCCCTTGTAGGTATGAGTATTACAATACCCAATAAGACACTCCAAAAACACCATACATAAATCATCGAGAGTATTCATGTCACTAAACACTGGTATTCTAAACAAGATATGAGACAAAATGATAACCAAGGATATCCCAAATATACTCATAAAAGACTCTAAGTCAAAAAATGTCTCAACCACTTCTAGTTGTAGATCTACTCAAGGTTTCAAGGTAACACTCCTTTGATAGGAAATGCTACCCAAGATATAATTCCAATGATGACACTCATCCTAGAGGTCACACTCATCTGATCTAGCCAATAAGAATCACATAGGAAACTGAGAGTGTTCACTCGAGATATACACTCCATCAGACTAATACCCCATCAGAAATATCAGCTCATGATATAAATATAGGGGGTCAACACCCAAGGCTTGATGGGGGGATACTAGATTCTACTACAATAATCCTCCAATATAGGGGATAAACACTTGTGTAAGTGTTGGTCATGCCAATTCAACAAACCCAACATAGGGAAAACACATTGGAAATATGGTTTTCTTCAGGCCTCTCAGAGGGAAACAAGCTCCAGGTCACTAAGTGACCTATGGTCCATTGCTTAGGATCATATTCCATACTAATCCCATAAAAGTTAACAGAGAACACTCACTATAGAATAAGTATATTGAAAACTGAGAGGGTTCATCTGAGATACACGCTCCATCGGACTAATACACCATCTGAAAGATCAGATATCTATACAAAGAGAGGGGGTTAATTCCTAAGGATTGCTGTAAACCCTACTTGAAACATCCTCTAATATAGGGGATCAATTCCCATGTAAGTGTTGGTGATTCCAATTCTACAAACCCAATATAGGGACAACATGAATGAAATGAGGACCACTCCGAGTCCCTTGAATTGACACATGTTCCAAGTCGTTGAGGGGTATGAGTTCCAATGAACAAGACCTAATTCCATAATAACCCTCATATAAGTGGACTAAGATGACCCAATCAAGAATAATGGAACTCACCAACACTACCCTGATCATTAAGAAGATATAGAGGGGCCAACATCCTTAGACGAGGTCCTGAAGCTTCATCAAGCCCTCGTAGGAATGGACCAAGGGAACACAATCCACCAATACTAGTCCATGGAAGCTCAAAAATCTCACAAAAAAACTGGAATAGAGCTCAAAACTATCCTCAAAAGAGGACATGATGTGTCCCTAGGGGTATACGGTGTGTCTAAAAAAGACTAGTACTGCCCATGTCTCATTTTTACATGGAGTGATTCATGATTCCAACTATGGAATGTGCAATAACCATTCACCAATTATTCATTGAATCATTATCCAAATGAGAATTAAAATGATGAACACATGTAGAGCAGGGAGAGAAATTACCAAAAATAAACCTAAAAGGAGAAGTGGGAGACTTACCTAGAGTAGATCGCACTCGCGATGGAGGGAGAGAAGAAGCGTCGAGCGGTCAGGGAGCCTTCTGCACTACGTCGGGAGGGGAAGCCATGACCGCCAGAGGGGGAGGTTCATGGGAGGAGCTGCCAACCGTTGAGAAATGGAGGAGTAGGGTTCACAGGGAGTAGGGTCCAGCGAGGAGGAGGAGAAGTAGGGTTAGAGGGGGAGGATAAGGTGTAGGGCTAGCGGCGAAGGTCCGACAAAGAGAATATCAGGGGGTGGAGTTGTCGCAGGGGTACAATACTACGAGAGCTTGAGGGCGTGATAAACAGAGGATACTATGCACCCTATTTTATAAAATATGGGACTATGGTTTTATCAGCACTAAAAAAGTGATGATAAATGCTCCCTTTATCAGTGCCTTTTTAGCGCTGATAAAGGGATTCTTTATCAGCACTAGAAAAGCACTGATAAAGGGAGCCTTTATTAGTGCTTTTAATTAGAGTTGATAAATATTTACCTTTATCAATGCTTTTTTGCTTAGCGCTGATAAAAGGTGGTGTTTCCCTTGCCCGTTTTTGTAGTAGTGACTTGTGTACATGGGGAATGACCATACATTGAAGATAGTTGGATTCAAAACTATAAAACAGAAGATGCATGATCACATAGATCGAACCATTCAAGGAGTATTCCATCTGTAGGGCCTCAAGAAGAACATTTTGTCCTCGAGATAATTTGATGATATTGGATGCAAGACTCGCATCGAGAAAGGGATGGTGAAAATTTTGAAGGGAGCGCTTGTGGTAATGAAGGTATAGAAGATCTCAAAGAATCTGTACATGATTATGGGTGAAATATACAAGGAAGCGGAGATAGTTTTCACATCAACTATCTCAACAGAAGCATTGAAGACATTATGAAATTAGAAGCTTGGCCATATGTCTGAATGAGTCTTGAAGATTCTTTATGATCAGAAGTTTCTATCTGGGATTAAGAATTTATCCTTACCATTTTTTAAGCATTGTGTTTTGAGTAAGCAATACAGGTTGAAGTTTGGAACATCAATGACAATGAGCAAGGATATATTGGAGTTGATTCATTACAACGTTTCCCAAGCACCAGTTGTGTCCCTAGGAGGAGAAAGGTACTTTGTATCTTTCGTTGATGACTATTACAGTAGATCTTGGGTGTTTCTAATCAAGATAAAATAAGATGTCTTTGAAGTCTTCAAAATATTCAAAGCGTGGAAGGAGCTTTAATCTGAAAAGAAGAACAAGTGTTTGAGGACTGACAATGGTGGAGAATATACAAGTGACGAGTTTGATTATTTTTGTCAATAGGAAGGCATAAAGAGATAGTTCATGGTGTCATACACTACTTGGCAGGAGTGGTAGATAGGATGAATAAAACCTTATTGGATAGAACATGGGAGATGTTGAATACTACAAGAGTTACCAAGACATTATGGGAAGAAGTAGTAAATACTGACTGTTATGTGATCAATCGACCCCATTTAGTGGAAATTGATTTGAAGAAAATGATAGAGATGTAGAATGGTAAACCCACCAACTATTCTCAATTGCATATTTTTGGAAGTCCTATATATGCATTGTTTAATGGCCGGGAAAGATCGAAGTTGGACTCGAGATCTAGGGAATGCATCTTCTTGGGATACGCTGATGGTGTGAAGGGGTATCATTTGTGGGATCCCACTTCCTACAAACTTATCATCAATAGAGATTCTATTTTTGTAGAAGACAAGTTCAAAATGAAGATTGATAAAGACACAGAGAAATAGAGTACAAAAACTACAATAATGGAGGTGAAGGACAAAATAAAGGAAGAACCAATTTCCTTTGAGGCATTACCAGAGCATGATGATCAAGTACCAAATGATCCTAAACTACGATAGTCAAATTGAGAGAAAAGAGTGCCAATATGGAACTCATATTATGTCACTGGGAGTAATGTTGCATATTGCTTATTGATAGAGGATGGAGAGACATCATCTTTTTTGGAGGCGACCTAGAGTATGGATGTATCTTTATGGATGGTGGTGATGCAGGAGTAACTCGAAGCCATGCACAAGAATAAGACTTAGGATATTATTCTATTACCTCATGGAAGGAATACCATTGAGAAAAAATGGGTCCACAAGATCAAGAAGTATGAAATAGAACAAGTGGAAAGATATCGTGTGAGACTAGTGGGATATGCTCAAATAGAAGGTATCAATTTTAATGAAACATTTTCTCTTATTTTTAGATTGACGACTATTCAGGTAGTTCTAGTAATGTGTACTACATACACTCTACATATATAGCAGCTAGATGTGAAAACAACTTTTCTCCATGATGATTTTGATGAAGAAATATATATGCTCCAACCAGAAGATTTTTCTGAAGAAGGTAAAGTGAACTTGGTTTGTAGGTTGAACAAATATTTGTACGGTCTCAAATAGGTGATGAGGTGTTGGTATAATAGATTTGATTCTTATATCATGAGACTTGGACACAACAGAGTTAATTCATATCCTTGTGCATATTTTAAGTGTCTATATGGTAATGATTTTATCATTCTCCTATTGTATGTGGATAACATTTTGGTTGCAGGCCCCAAAAATGATCAAATCTAGGAGATGAAGGTACAATTGGACAGGGAGTTTGATATGAAGGACTTGGGACCTACAAATAAGATTCTTGGGCTGTAGATTTACTGAGGTAGGAATAATGGAAATATTTCGATATCATAGAAGAATTATTTGAGGAAAGTCTTGAAACAATTCAAATTGCAAGACTGTAAGTCAATTTATACCCCTCTTCCCATTAATTTCAAGTTATCCTCCATGATGAGTCCTAGAAATAAAGCAGAGAGGATGGAAATGTCTTGAGTGTCATATGAATCAATAGTGGGGAGTCTAATGTTCACTATGGTTTATACTAGACCAAACATTACACACATAGTGGGAGAAGTTAGTCGATACATGGAGAATCCAGGATGAGAGCATTGGAGCATGGTGAAGAGGATCCTGAGATACATCAAGTAAACCTCAGATGTTTCATTATGCTATGGAGGATTATATTTTACTACTAGAGGTTATATTGATTCATACTTTCCAGTTGATTCTAACTGAAGGAAATCCAATACTTGATGTTTATTTACTCTTGTAGGGGGAGTTGCGAGCAAGATTTCCAAGTTATAGTCTGTTGTGGCCTTATCCATAATTGAGGTAAGGTTTATGACAACACACAGTCTTGCAAAGAGGCGATTGGGATGAAAAGTTTGTTAGAGGAGCTCAGGCACAAATAGGATCATATTCTATTATTGTTTGATAGTTAGAGTGCCTTACACATTACAATTAATCTATATTTTCATTCCAGGATGAAGAAAATAGGCATAAAATATCATTTTGTTTGAGATGTGGTGGAGGAGGGAAGTGTGGATATGGATAAAATCCACACTAAAGAAAATATGGAAGATTTATTGACAAAAGCGATTGGTTCTGATAAGTTCAGATGGTGTACATCCTTGAGCGGTCTTGTAGAGACATGAGCAACATGGTTGGAAGATATAAAGGATGCATGGAGATGTGATTGACACTTAATCAAATCTTCAAATGAGAAATATGTTAGAAGACATTTTGGAGAGAGAAAATAATAATGATGGTCATCACATTCATTTAATTCAAAGATGGTGACACCCTACCATTATTCCCCCATTTAATTTGTTAAAAGATATTTAATTAAGGGGAGGCCAAAGAAGGGTGAGGCTAGGCTATAAAAAGGGATATCCTCAAATAGTTTTCATCATCGGATTCTTAAGCTACACATCTTCAGCTTTGAGTGTAGTATTTTGTGAGGTGCTTCTCCACATATTCAAGAGATAATTTCTTGAGTGTTTTACACTTGTAATTGTGAGAGTTTGTACTCGCATTTTACCATAGTGAAATCCTTCTATTTTCCCATGGTTTTTTATCCCTTTCATTTGTGGGGGGGGGGTCCATATTACATCTGGTGTTCATTTATTTCTGCAATTTTGTACTTTGTTTTTATATCATAATTATCATTGGACCGAAGGGCCAATTATTTACGATCCTAACATCTAAACATAACCAGACTGATAATAAGTGTATGTAGTAAGTGATAAATAAGTGTATTAATTAACCAATTAATACAATATAACAATAAACTTTCTTTGACACCATACCGAAATATCTCTAAGCATGTGGCAAAACCATGTCAACCAACAACCATATATCCATGTAAAAACCACACAAATCTTGGTCAAGCCCGCTATATAAGCATTTCAGCATGGGACTGGATAGAGACCACTCAATATAAGCATTACAACATTGGATTGGGTAGAGCCCACTCAATATAATAATTACAACATAGGACTGGGTAAAGCCCATTAAATATAAGCATTACATCATGGGACTAAGAAAAATTCACTTTATAAGAATTTTAGTGTCAAATCAACAAGTCATAATAACAAGGATATCACAATATTACACCATAAGCCTCAGTTGTTAATTATAAAATTCAACATTCCTCTTTCAATTACACTTTCATTTATTGAGTTGGTCTTAAACCAATAACATTCCATCCATTTCAATAAACAAATCCATTCCCATGGTGAATCTATATTAAGCAATCACCTGAATCTCATGTCATGCTAAACACACATTAAATCATTAACCAATTTCTTATTAATCAAAGGGTTTTCTCACCCAACGGGTATCCATAAGCCAGGTCGTAACAACAATTGAATCTAAAGGTATCCAACCAGTATTCCAATCTATGATATAGCATTAATCAAGGAATAAATTAATTAGAGCACATGTTACATCAGTGCAATCACAATATTGTATATACTTCATGATTAAGCAGACCATAGGGTTAGGTTCAGACTCCCTAACTTTAACTGACAATTAATGAAACACTTCCAATTAAAAACACCAACAAGGATGAAGGAACATAAGATTTAAAGAAAAACCTAGATCAACCCAGGTCAATATCAAAACCCAAAATAAGCCCACAGTCAAAATATTTACACTGTAATGAATGAGGAACGCTGGTAGAGAAGAGGGAAACCTAAGCAAAGCAAGTCACTAGGGATCAAATGTGAAAATGGGATGTTCATAAGGGAGGAAGAGACTTAAAAATCACATAGAGTTCGCCCTATGATCACGAGAGGAGAGGCTACACCAAAAATAATGAGAAATATAAGTGCATGACACACTTAAACCCATTGGGTCTGGGGAATACACAATGTGTAATCCTTTCACATCGTGTATTTCCTCATTTTTAAGCTACATCAAAAAACCTATCACCTCGAGTTAATATTTATTTCGATTTACATTCACAATACATGAATTAGGTTCACAACGTTTAACCACTTTGCGCCATGAAACAATTTGAAAAATGTGTCTGGAAGTAGTTACACGTCATGTAATTGTCCTGTGAATTGTTTTCTTCCCAGCTTCTGTGAAAGTACTCAAACCACCTCTGAAGACTTCCAAACTCTTGGGAAACCCTCATAATCCCATTTTACATGTTTATATCTAGAATCCATTAATTCAAATAAACATACACCCCTAAAATTTAGGTCATTTCACCTAATAAAGGCTTCCCATATCCAGACAAGACTCAACCACCAAGGCCCAATGAAAAACTCAAAGAGGGACGTACCTAGAAAAAAGAAAAGATCTTACAATCTCACCACCATAAAAAAGATCATTCCCAAGCTACTCCAAGCATCACTGTGGGGTCTCGATGAATAATTCCATCCATTTTGCTTGCATATTAAACTCCCTCTCCTGGGTCTCCTTCTGAACACACCCATGTTTCCACTACACTCAAACTAAAGGAATAGTCCCCCCTTAGAGATATTTCCCACTATAGTCCACAATCCATATCGAATGATCCTTAAATGATGCATCAACACAAAGTTCTATATCCTCAACATCTACCACAAGAGAAGGGTCAAGATAATATCTCTAAATCTGCAACACGTGAAACACATCATGCATGGCATTATGGTGCTATAGAATGGATAATTGGTATGACAATGGACCAACCCGATACTATCTCAAATGACTCAACAAACCTGGGTGATAGGTTACCCTTTCTCTTGAAACAATGTTTCCCCAACCTAGGCGACACCCGAAGGAAAACATGATGACCAACCTCAAACTCTATAGGTCGTATTTGATGGTTAGCATAAAATTTCTGCCTACTCTGTGCGGTCACCAACCACCTTCCAATAAATTGAACCTACTCAGATGTCTCCCACACAAGACTAGGTCCAACAAGCGCTGATTCACCAATCTCCAACCAATAAAGAGGAAAACAAAATGACCTACCATACAAAGCCTTAAAATGTTTCATCTAGATCGATGCTAGGAAGCTTTTACTATATGAAAACTCCATGAGTGTCATATGTTGTTCTCATGAACCACCAAAATCCAAAACACAGGCTCATAACATATTCTCCAAAACTTGAATAGTCTGCTCAGATTGATCGTCATTTTGAGGATGATAAGTCGTGCTCAAAATAACATGTGATCCCAAATCCTTTTAAAGACCCTGTAAGATCTATAAAGTGAAACAAGGATCTCTATCTGAAATATTAATCCTTAAAACACCATAAAACTAAACTATCTTGTGCATGTAAATACTACCCAGATCATCAATGGTGAAGGTCTCCCTAATAGGCAAAAAGTGAGCTACCTTCGTCATTCGATCCATGATCACCCATACCACATCATTCTTATGAGTTTTCCTGGGTAATCCTATCACAAAATCCACAGTGACATAATTCCATTTCCACTTAGGAATGGGAAAAGGCTACAAAAGCCCATATGGCTTCTGATGCTCAGCTTTCACCTACTAGCAGGTGAAACATCATGCCACAAATCCTAATAAACATAGAAATCTCTAAATATTGAAGGAAATCTTGGGATACTACTAAGATACCATGTATACGACCTTCTATGGGTCCACAGACACTCCTACCCCTAATATGACATGGTCCAATAAGTGCACTTTATCAATCCAGAAACTACATTTGGTTAGATTGTCATTAATCCGATGCTCATTAAATGTACTCAAGATGATATTAAGATGTTGGGAATGATCATCTACTGAATGGGAGTACACTAAGATGTCATAGACAAAAATAACCACAAACTGGTCTAGAAAAGGATGAAAATATGATTTATCAAATCCATGAATACCATCGGTGCATTTTTCAAACCAAACGACATCGCTTCAAACTCATACAGGACATACCTACTCCTAAAAGTAGTATGAGCTATGTCTGATGGTCTCACCCACAACTGGTGGTATCCAGGTCTCAAATCAATCTTGGAGAAGATCTTAACACCTCTCAGCTGATCAAATATATCATCGATGTGTGGAAGAGGATATTGGTTCTTGACCATCATCTGGTTCAATCTTTGATAATCCACACATAAGCACAAAGTACCATCAACCTTCTTGTCAAAAAGAAATGGAGAACCCCATAGATACGTACTAGGTCATATGAAATATTTGGCTTCCAGAGCAGGATAGAAACTGGCTCTACTCCCAACACCAACTCAATCATGAACTCGATCTCCCACTTATGCGATAATCTATAGAACTCATTAGGAAAGACATCCTAAAAATTGTCTACCATTGGAGGAAAAGAATCTTTCTATATTACACCATTATCTAGACCAAGAACAACTATTTGAGTCGTGCTACATTTCAATCTGCATTGAATTAGTCTTGCATGACCAACTTGAATATCCCACTCACCCTGGTGAGAATATCTGCCTCCTTCTGGAGATATAAAGGTAACTCTTCTCTGGTAATAGTCAATGTGATACTAGTTTAGAACTAACCAATCCATACCAAGGATCAAATTGAAACCTATCATTTATATCACAAACAATTTCCAAAATAAATAGTAACCACCAATATATAGAGAACACACCTTGCAACATTTGATATTTTATGATCGCACTCCCAACGGTGTGTCGATGGTCAAAACACCATCCAATCTTTCCACATATAAGCCCAAAATATTTGCAAAAAGAGGAGATAAAAATTAATGTGACGCTCCTATATTAAAAAAAAACACAATTAAGGTTAAATGATACAAGAATCATTCCTTTAACAATAGATGGTCTTACATCCACAATAGTCAGACTAGTTTTCATAGCGTGAAACTAAATCGCCCCTCTTCCCCAGAATCTAGTCTGACTCCCCTCTGATACTGTTATTCTTTCACTAGGGTACCACGTCCCCTACCTCAACCCAAACATCCAGTGGAACTCCAACTACCTATATATTGAAGATTAGCTGAGTCCTTCTATAGCATCCCGCCTCTTTATCACATAAAATTTCATTACATTTTACAAAACTGAGGATCTTTAAGGTTTAGTGTCTTGGAAACCAGGAACTTTAAACATGAAAACATAAAACATTCTTCTAAAACACTTGAAAGGCTTCTCCTCATGTTCATCCTAGGGTCATTACTGCATCACATAACCTGGGAGCATACATCAAAAGAAATAGTGAGCAAAAATCCCAGTAAGGAAAACAAGAGAAACATTTTACATGTGAACTTGAGATACTTCAATAAGGTCATGAAAAAGAACTTTAAGGCATGGGAATAAAATAAGGAGGCATATCATAATAAAAATAACATTTTTCATAACTTGAAAATGTGGCTACATCATTTAACATATACAATCATGAACATATCACCAAGGTCCATCCCCAAGGTGTCATTTGAAAATTACCAAGGTTATTCACCAAGGTATCGTGAAAATTGTAATCTCTAGTGGTTACATCATTACCCAATGCATTGGAGCGCTATCAGGGCGCACCCTTAAATTTGCCTTTATTATCACGTGATCCACATATATCATCATCAAACATTTCATAAAGAACCCATATAGCACAAAATAAATGGGTTTCATTTCGTAATCATAACGTTTTAAAAACTGCTTTAAAGACATGATTTTTACGTCACTTTAAAACCCACAGAAAAGGAAGGTGGGTCTCAAGTATGTAAATCCCATAATTTAAAATAGAAAATTTTGGTATATATGTGAATACCCCTTTAGAATAAAGAGCTTTGAGTATTCACTTAATAATATAAAATAACTTTAGAAAAAGAGAGAGACATTTTGAGATGGAAATTCTGCAGCATAACGACTATGTTACGAGGTTTTAGAAGACATTAAAAAGAGATGGAAAATGGGTCAAACATTCATAAATGACCCATAAAACAGTAGATGGACAGAATAAGAAGGATAAATGATAATGGTAGTGAAATTTCAATTACATACCATTTGAAATGAAAAACATGGAAGGAAGACAAAAATTAGATTTCTCTTATGAAAGTTCGGCAGCCTAACGGCGTTACTTAAACTTCAAACAAAATGATTTGAAAAGATCGAATAGGGTCTCTCATCATGTGAACATAAGAGTTCAGTATGATAGATATAGAGATAAATCCCCAACATAATTAAAAAGTAACTTGAAAGACTTGTCATGAAAGTAGAATTTTGAAAATAATGAGAAGGGTGAAAGAATCTCCTAAAAAAATTCGGCAGCCTAACGACGCCACTTAAAACTTCAAAATACTGAATTGAAGAGATCAAATGGGGTCTCTCATCATATGAAAATAAGAGTCCAGTATGATAGATATAGGGATCATACCCCAACATAACAAAAAGGAACTTTAAAGAATTGACATGAAAGTAGAACTTCAAAACGAGAAGGGTGAAGAACCACTTAAAAATTCGGCAGCCTAACGGCGCCACTTAAAACTTTAAAATACTGAATTGAAGAGATCAAATGAGGTCTCTCATAATATGATCATAAAAGATCAGTATGATAAATTTATAGATCATACCCCAATATAATAAAAAGGAACTTGAAATAATTTACATGAAAATAGATCTTGAAAAATGAGAAGGGAGAAAGAATCTGTTACAAAAATTTCGGCAGCCTAACGGCGCCACTTAAAACTTCATAAAACGAAATAATGAGAGTAAGAGGGGATCTCTCATTATATGAACATGAAAATGGCAGTAATAGGAGTATAAAAGAACATCCTACAACATAAGAACATGGAGCATAAAAGGAATGACATAAAAGAGATTACTTGAAATGAAAGAGAGAGGTCGGATCCCTTACCTTAAAACATAACTCTTAAAACTCAAAGGTTGGGACCTTGAGGGCTTGGGGGAACCATGAGAGGACTCCTTGGGAGGTAATGAGACCAGAACTTCGTTGGGGGAGAGTGAGGAGTCGAATGGATGAGAGGATGGCTTGGTATTTATAGGGAAAGTGAGGGGACAAGGCATTAATGGCAAAGGGAGACCTCATTAGTGGTTTTGGAAAAACCATGGGCTTGCCCATGGTATTTTCCCATGGTATTGGCCACTTGGGACACCTAATACCTTATCTCACTATTCATAATTTGAACATATTGATTACAAACTTAATACATCATTTAATGATGTCATTAAAAACCCGTAACTTAAAAACTGTATTTTCACTATTCATCGAAAATTCAACTTTCTCAGAATAATCCCAAAATTTCACCTTAACCAAATATCAATGCTCTGATTATAAATATGAACTCCATTTTATAAAAATAATTTTCTAAATATTTTTAATTTAATTTTTAAATAAAAACACTATTCACCGAAAATTCATTTTTTTCAAAAAAAACCCCAAAAATTACCATAGCATAATATCGGTGCTCTGAGTTAAAAAATGAAATCCGTTTTATAAAAATAATTATCTAAATATTTTTAATTAAATTTTTAATTAAAAACACTATTCACCTGAAAAAACTAATACTTGAATAATAATTTATGAAACCGTTATTTAACCATTTTATTGAATCACATTACTTAATCAAGGTGCCTAGATTATATTAATACTTTCTTTAAGTGAGATTAATAATCCATTTGGACACATTACTAATCCTAATCATAAAATCACTATTCATAATTTACTATTCATCAAAAATTAAGTTGATCTTATTAGACTCTAAATTTCGTACTGAACATAATTGTAGAAGACCATTTTTTGAAAATCATTACACATTTTTAATTATTTAAGGTTTACACAACCATTTTTTAAAATATCCTTTTTCTAAAATTAATCAAAAATATGCATACTATATTTATCCGGTCATTTGAAAATTCATAAACTTCATCATAAGAAGAAATCCCAATTTTTATTTAAAACAAAGGATTACACAAGGCAGTTACGGTCTCCTTACATAGCCCCTTATCACACCAGCATAGGACCTAAGTGTAAGGTGTGCTAAGGTGAGAGAATCTGAGGGAGGCTCGGCCAACATCGCACGAGTAGTAATTTCTATCAGTTTGAACTTCTCGCGAAGGTGATCCCGTTCTAGATTTATACGATGAAGTTCAGCTTGGGTTTGGTCCAGAGCAAAGCCCAGTGGTGCTACCTCCTTCCCAAGTTCTGTTAGATGGGCTTCGATTGGTCCAAGACTACTGGGTGAGGCCATCAAATCTTCTTTCTATATTAATTAACCAAGATTACTTGTATTTAGAGACAATAATCAAAACGTTTAGTTTCCAGTGGTCATATTGACCAATGGTCATATAACAGTCAAAAACCAACAGTATCATTTTAATTATACTCATGTTATCAAATGAAACATTTTTGTTGAGTATAAAAATAAAATAAAATAACACATAAAATTAGGAAACAAGATTTATTCAAAATTTCGGGTTGTTACACCTTCCTAGACTATGGTACCTATCATGGTCCCCTGCCACTACTATGTTGTTTAATTCCCCTAAAAAACCTCTATAGGTGTCCCATTTTGCTACAAACACGACACTCTAAAGTGGGGTACAAACACTAAGGCCACTTGAGGCCCAAATTTCCACACTGAAAGCACTGAAATAGAACATGATTCTGTGATGGATACCCACTTTCCTAACTAATATACCCACTATTTCATTGGTGATAACTATCATAGTGATGCTTATTTCCACTAGAAGAAGATCTCCCAGTTTGTCCTGATGAAATTGTTTGACCACTACTCAGAGCCTCTATCAGATTCCCTTTCATGATGAGTGAATATTTAATCATGTCTAAAAAGATACTCAGATGAAAAATGTTCACTTGTAACCTGATCTCATAGTGAATCCCATCCTAAAAACATCTCACCTTGGAGATCTCATCAACTTCCAAAGATGGTGTAAAGCTCTACAAGTCGGTAAGATGTTCATCATAGTTCATCATTGACATGCCCTCATGTGTCAGGTTCATGAACTATTGAGCCTTCTCATCCCTTAATGTCTCAGAATAGAAGTGTCTCAATAACTTCACCTTAAATTCCTTCCAATATAACTTATCCTACTTCGCAATCTGCTCTAGAATATCTCACCAATGATTGGTAGGTCCAGGAATCATATACACAATAAGATTCACCCTCCTATTTGTGGGGTGTCTCTAGGTGATTAAAGATCATCTAGACTGACTCAATCCATAACTCGGTTTCCAGGAGGCCTCCCTCTCTAGTGAACATAATAGGATGTTGTAGTTGGAACACTATAAAAAATAGAGCGATTGGAGGGGGTTGTTTTTTCATTTAGAGGGGGTTATAACCTTCTTTAAACACTTTAGTGGTGATTACTGGAATTCTCCTTTCGTGGGGTGTGACAAAAAAAATATTTACTAAGTTAAAATGTAGTAAAGTGGTTGACCTAGGATGTATCCAGATAGGATTTCACAACAATCACATTTGTCACTTAAATTTTAGAAATAAGTATAGGTTGTTTTGAAATTATTTGAGTTTAAAAAAAAATAAGGTAATTAAAAATAAGGTATGGACATAATTGGATGAAGAGAGTGATGGGGTCAAGGTAGTATAACCTTTTGAAATTTCATCATAGTCATAAAGATCAGTCACCCTTTATTCCTATTGAATGAAAAGTGAAAGACTCCTCAATCGAGTTATCAATCACCCTTGGTTGAAGGAAGTAATGAAAACCACTCCTATGTGCATGAAAATTCATAAAACATGTACACATAAACAAGTAAATTCCCAATTGGGAATTATTTCTCCTTATAAATCTAAAAAAAGTTCTCTGATTCCACACACGTGCCAACGATCACTAGACACTCACCACCTAACAAAATCTGCTCGATTGAGACAAACTACACTAGGCGAAGGGAGTTTAGAGTTCTTAAACCAAATATATAAACAATGAATGAAACCAAAAACCAAGATAAAATTGAATTAAGATAATTGGAAACCACTGAAAATATAAATCATTTAATAGAAAATATAGTTTCAAATTAAAGTGCAAGACTCCGACATTAAAAAAGTGAAACTCCCCCTTCCCCGATCACTCAAAGGTTTTACCCCTCCATGTGAAGGGTAAGAGAGTTGAAAGGGGAAGAAGAGAGCATTATGAAACTAAGAAAATAGACAAGAAAAAATTAATATATATTCAAGTATCCAATACTCTAATATATCCCCACTTCCACTTTTTTCAACACCTTTTTAATAGAAGTGAACATTCATATTTATAGGCTTGAGGGGTGGAAAATTTTCACTATAGATTCACTCTTCTGAAAGGTTGAGTCTATTTAGAATAGTAAATGGAAAAATATCAGAAATTTGCCCTCATAAAAGGTTTCCCCCTATATATTTTTCATGCGTACACAAAATATCATCTTATTTGGACAATTGGAAAAAAATTTATGCTCTTATTACTGAAGAAGACTTTTTCTGACTAAGGAGACTCTTTAACTCTCTCCACTTTGTCACATTAAATGGACGATGAATGAAAGAATTTCTTCATGAAATTTAATGTGGAACTGAGGATAAGAGTATTATTTATAATACATCTATAATAAATTCATTTTGATGTATCTAGATTGAGATATTCCTCAATTACTGATGTGGGGTCCATTCTGTCAGCTAGCAAAATTTCTCCACTTGATTGATTTTTTTAGGACAGTGTGTTTTGAATTGAATTTGGACCCAAAAGACAAAGTTGAAGCCCACAAATGAAGTAATACTAAAAAATAGAATCACTTAAATTAGATCAAAATTTTAAAATTTATGCATGAAAAACAGACAATCCAGAAAACTGTTAAATTTCCAGAATTAAGCAATTTTCACAATTAAGCCCAAAATTCACCAAAAAATATTAAAATGATGCAAATAAACTCAAATTGATTAATTGGAAGAGATTAAATCATTTAAAATCATATGATAAATTATGAAAATATTATCTCTATCACTTACTCGTAACTACCGCTAAAGTGACCGCCTACTTTGATTAAAGATAGTTTTGGTTGAGTGCTGGTAAAGTAGGACTGTATTTAGAGGTAATTATTTTAGAGGGGGTTTTAACCCTCTTTAAATATGCCCTAATTTCAACAAAAACCAATGTATTAGAGAAGGTTTTAACCACCCCTAATTCAAACACCAATTTAGGGAAAGTTAGAACCGACCCTAATCCACTTCCATACCCCAATTTTAGGGGTGACCATGTTACAACAAGCCCTAAAATTTCCTTTTTTTTTAAATTTTTTTACACCCCCACCCTTGGACAAGCCCCATGACGCCCCAGACGCATCCCCCGACAACCACACGGACAACCCAAACACCCCCCAACACCCCCTGGACAACCACTCGTACAACCCCCATGACACCCCAGACACACCCACTGGACGATCCCCTGATAACTATAAGGAAAACCCAGACACACCCATTGGAAACCCCCCAAAAACCCTTGAAAAAACACATGTACAACCCTAGATGCATATACCAAACAAGGACAACCCCCCAAAAACCATTTGACTCCCACAAGTGCGGATGAAAACACCCCCACCCCCAATCACACGCGCAATGATCCCTTATTCCCCACACCCTCAAATTCAGGTGAAAAAAGTCTTCCACCGGATATCGAAACCGAGATCCCTTGAAAACTAAACAATGCCCAAACCACTTTTCCAAATCATCATTTCTTTATTATATACAATAAATTATATTTATTTAGATACCAAAATACTAGATAATATAAAAAATATATTTGTTTATATAAAATATATTTTTGTATATATAATATATTTGTGTATACTATTTATAGATAATATATATTTGGGTATAAAATATAATATCTATATTTGTGTATAATCTATACATATATATATATATTATATTTGTGTATATATAATATATATAAATAATTATATTTACCTATATAAATATATATTTATAAATACATTTATATTTGTGTTTTTGTGTGTGTGTATTTATGTATTTATATAATATTTATAGATATAATATAATTATAATATATGTGTGTGTGTGTGTAACAATAATATTATTAAATATTATTATTACACCTATTTTTTAAACTATAAAAATTATATGTTGGTTTTATAAATATTATACATTTATATATTTCATGACTTATATTATATATATATTATATTAATTACATTTATATTATATCATGTATACACACATACACACACACACAAAATTAAATACATTCATATAATTGGAAATATATAATATAATTAAATGATATATATATATATATTTATTAAATTAATTTATAATTAATATGGTATACTACAATATATAGAAACTAATTATAATAATTATATATAAATTTATATATAATAAAATATTTATAATATAATTTATATTTATTTTTATTTTTAATTTTGTCTATATTGTATATATTTTTATACATAAATTAATATAAATGTATAGTATTTATAAAAACATATATAAATTTTATATATTTGAATAAATATATTTATAATTACATTTATATTATGTATACCAATATTTATATTTGTATACATTTTTGTTTATGTGTATAAGTATTTATTTAAAGTATTTATATAATGTCTTTATATATATATATATATGTTTATAATGTATTTAAATACATTTATATAATGTGTTCATGTAATATATACACACACACACACACATGTGCACACACACACATATATTATAAAATTTGAATTTATATGTGATTTATTTAAAAAAAAAATAGGGGGAATAAAAATCCCCTCAAATCCAAGGGATTATAGGTGGTTCATAAATCCCTCTAATGTCATAAATTAGAGGGGGTTGACAACCTCCTATAATTTCTTAAATTAGAGGGGGTTCAAAACCCCCTATAATTTAAGGGATTAGAGGCGTTTCATGAACCCCCTCTAATTTCTTAGATTAGAGGTGGTTTTGAACCCCCACTATTTCCTTAAAAAATCCATTATGTATATATAGTCTCCAAATTCCAAAAAAAATATACAGCGCCTCTAAAATCCAATCAAACATATAGCGCCACTAATTATTAAATTATTGACTGTTTTTGACATAACCGCCTCTAAAATCCAACCAATTATTAAAAAAACAATGAAAAAAATTTTAGAGGGGGTTGTGAACCCCCTATAAATTCGATGATTAGCAGGGGTTGTGCATAACCCCTTTTAATTTATACATAAAATGAATTTAGAGGGGGTTGTGCATAACCCCCTTTAAAAAAATGACGCTAATCTACTATTTTTTTTATAGAGGAACTCTCTTGCCAGCTAAACATCAAAGGCATGATGTGAACAGTATCCCTTTCCATAGATCGCATGACCCCCAAGAATCTATCATGAAGCTGAACAACCATTTGATCACCAGGAGCTGTAAGAAGCTTTGGTTCAGCTACACGAGGAGCATGTTGATTTTCACTCTCCTAATGCTCAACTCGAAGACGATGTGGGGACATTTTATCTATAAGATAAACACATTTCTTATAACACTGACTAACAAACAAGGTCAACCTCAACAGGTGACAATAGATAACCATTACTCTTGGTTTCTCTAAACATGGATTATAAGTGTTTTAACATGACATATCTGTTCATTTCATTTCCTTTTCTCTGATATAACAAGTATCACATTTCACTATTCATATAGACAAATATATAATACATGCAATAAATATGTCCCTATCATGAACAATGCATGTCAATATATATCCCTATGTGCCTATCATGATGCATGCATACCTATTTCACACCATACTGGGCCACGAGTGTAAATCTCAAGAAATACTAACATCACACAACATGTGGATCACCCTAGCTGAATTAATATCAACTATAACAAGAAAACATCATGAACATCAATCCCATCCCCGGACACTCAAATTTCCCCCCGTACATGGGTTAGCTACTCCCATGCACAAGCTCATTACCAAGTCCCGACACATCTTAGTAACCTTTATACCTTTTCTAAATAGTAAAGTAACAAAAAAGAAAAAACCGCTCCTTTGATACCACTTTGTAATGTCCCCCCATCCATCACCCTCTCACGTGGCCAAATCAGGTTGGTTACATGACCTCAAGAATGCCTCCCTGCACGCCAGAGGCTATCAACTAATAGTAGGGGTGTGATATGTATAATGGAGAGACTATATCCCTTGGTACAGAGTTACAACATAACAAAATTAAACAATATAAATAAATATCAAAGTAACAACATAATGTAAACAATATATAATAAAATTTGTAAATAAAAGGAATAACCAATAAAACAATAATAGTGAATCATGTAATGACCAGCTAAGATATATCTAAATGCCAAACTAAAAACAATACAATAAAAGAATCAGTTGACACAATGTAAACTCAAAAAACTCTATCTCGAACCCCATGTCAGTCCTATCACCAAACTCCAACTAATCCAACAAGCAACAAAAATCAGCAACGAGGTCCTTTTCCCTTGTCCAAACCTGCATCCATGTAATCTACTTAGGCACCGAATAACGTCTGAATAGGGTGTGAGTAAAACTCAGTAGGTCAACACCACCATGTATAAACATAACCAGACTGATAATAAGTGTATGTAATAAGCGATAAACATGTGTATTAATTAATCAATTAATACAATATAACAATCATCCTACTTCGATGCCATTCTCGAATATCTCTAAGCATGTGGCACAACCATGCCAACCAACAACCATATATCTATGTAAAAATCACAAAAATATGGGCCAATACCACTATATAATAATTTTTTCATGGGAATAGGTAAAGCCCACTCAATATAAGTATTACAACATGAAACTGGGTAGAGCCCGCTCAATATAAACATTATAGCATGAGACTGGGAAAAGCCTACTCAATACAAGCATTAAAACATGAGACTATGCAGAGCCCACTCAATATAAGCATTACAACATGGGACTGGTCAAAGTTCACTCAATATAAGCATCACAACATGAGATTGAGCAGAGCCTTCTCAATATGAACATTACAGTATGGGACTGGGCAGAGCCCACTCAATATAAGCATTACAACATGGGACTAGGAAGAGACCACTCAATATAATCATTACAATATGGGATTGGATAGATCCAACTCAATATAATCATTATAGTATGAGACTAGGCAGATCCTGCTCAATATGATCATTACAACATGGGACCAGGAAAACCCTCTCAATATAAGCATTATAGTATGGAACTAGGAAGAGCTTGCTCAATATAAGCATTACAACATGAGACTGAGCAGAGCCTTCTCAATATAAGAATTATAGAATGGGACTGGTAAAATCCCGCTATATAATCATTTCAAAATTAACTCAATGAGTCATAATAACAAGGATATCACAATATCACATCATAATACTCAATGGTTAATTATGAAAATTACCATTCATCTTTCAACTACACTTTTATTTATCTAGTTGGTTTTAAACCATTAACATAACATCCATTCCAATAAAAAACGGTATTCCCATGGTGAATCTATATCAAGTAATCACCTAAATCTCATGTATTTGTAAACACGCTTTAATCCATTAACCAATTTCTTATTAATCAAAGGGTTTGCTCACCCAACGGGTAGCCATAAGTCAGGTCGCAACAAAAATTTGATCCAAAGGGATCCAACTAGTATTAAAATCCATGATATATCATTAATAAAATAATAAATTAATTAAATCACACATTACATTGGCACAATCACAACATTTCATATACTTTGTAATTAAATAGACTATAGGGTTAGGTTCAAACTCCTTACCTTTAACCGGTAATTAACACAATGCTTCCAACGTCAAACACCAATAAGGAATAAGGCATAAAAGATTTCAAGAAGAACCTAGATCAACCCAGGTAAATATCAAAACTCAAAAAAAACCTTCTAAAAATATTTACATAGCAATGAATGAGGAATGATGTGATGAAAGAGGGGAACCTAAGAAAAGAAACTCACCAGGGATCATATGTGAAAATGGGATGTTCGGAATGGAGGAATAGACTCCAAAATAACTAGGATTTCACCCTAGTATTGAGAGAGGAGTGGATACACTGAAATAAATGATAAACATAAGTGCATGAAACACTTAAAAAAATTGGGTCTGAGGAATACACGACATGTAATCCTTTCACGTCGTGTATTTCCTAATTTTTAAGTTATGATGAAAAACCTATCGCCTCAGGTTAATATTTATTCTGATTAACATTTACATGATGTGAATTAGGTTGATGATGTGTAACCACTTCACATCATGAACCAGTCCATGACATGTGTCTGGCAGTAGTTACACATCGTGTAACATGTACACAACATGTAATTTTCCAGTGAATAATTTTCATCCCAGCTTGTGTGAAAGTGCCCAAACAACCTATAAAGCCTTCCAAAATCTCAGGAAACTCTCATAATCCCATTTAACACGTTTTTACCTGAACTAAATTAATTTAAATAAACATACATCCTTGAACTTTAGGTCATTTCCCCCCAAAAAGGCTCCCTATCTCTAAACATGACTCGACCACCAAGGTCCAATGAAAAATTCAAAGAGGGACATACTTTAAAAAAAGATGGGATCTTACACTACATGTTATTTTAATATTATGTGTGATAAATGAAATCATTATAGAAAGAAGTGAATTGGATGAATTAACATTTCTTAATCACATGGTTCGCTTATAATGGATGACTAGAAATGTGTTTTAATGATGGGATATTTTTTAATATCTAAGGGTTAAATTAAAATTTATTATAGATAGCAATAATAAGTTTTGTGTGTTAAAAATTATGGTTTTACAATCTAATGTATTTTTTTTGGATTGACTGTTATCATTTATAATTTACATTAATGTTATGTAAATTTTTGTGATAAAATAGAAGCATAGAAAAAGGATCTATATGATATGATTTGTAGTCATGTGTTGTAAATTACATTTATGCTTGAAATTGCATGTTTTATGATAAATTAATGTGTTTGGGTTAAAGATATCGATGTTTGGGTATTAACACAATCAATGGTGAATTGTAAAGTAAAAGTGTTAATTTTTTTAAAGAGGTTTCAAAATGATTTTCATGCATAAAACTATTTGATGTATTGGGGTTAGTGATTTAATTCCAATTAAACATATTTTAGGGTTAAAGTAGCATTTTTTATTTAAAATCACGTTTTTATGAAAATTATTGATCTGTGGGATTATGTGATGGAATTTATATGTCATGTATTGATGGTAAAATGTCAGAAAAATTGTGTCATCAATGAATTAAAAGGGAAATTAATGGCATAGTGATATGTTATTGCTTTAAAAAGGGGAAATGTGATTTAAGGTGTTTAAAAGATATTTCAAAGGGGATTATGCTTGCTAAAAATTTATGTTTAAAGTAATGTTAAGTGTTTGGGTTTGATTTGTTGCATGTGGAAACACATGATATAAAGAATAATTTTTGAGTCAATGAAACATGGATAAAGCATAGATGTTTATACTAAAAATGATTTTTAATGCATAATGAATGAAATGTGTTGATGAATAATGTTATGTGTTTATTTTTCTAATGGGGAATTAAATGATATTTATTTTTATAATATGTGATTAATAATTGATTGGAATGTTGAAATTGATGATGTGAATTATGATATTATGATATATTAACTGTAGAAATGTGAGGATCATGATGTTGGCTAAAAAACAGGGAAGCCTCAAGTTAGGTTATGACATGATATGAGCCATGGGTTTACCTATTCCTTGTATTAGGTTGTGATATATAATCATTAGTTTTTGTTCCCTAAATTCAGTCAAGTTTTTTTATCTTAGGGATATGTTGTATCATGTAGTGTATATTGTTATAGATAAATGGAAAATGATGTGTGAGGGAATCATGGGTGAGTGGAACCATTTCCCACTTTCCCTCCCATGAGAGTTTATAAACTAATACACCTATATAAGGTTTTTAAAAAAGAAATTATATTTATTATTATTATTTTTAATATACCCCCTTTTCCCTTTCTTATAAATAGAAGGGTTCCCTCATCTTTTTGGATATACATTTTCATCATCATCAAAGTACTAAAAATATGCTGAATTTTCTCCATGATTCTAAATATTTAAAAGTGTGGGTTTTTTTTAAAATGTTGTGTTTAAAAGAGTTATTGTATTTGAAGTGTCATTATCTAAGAAATGTAATCTGTTCTATAACAGGAGATAATTTCTTATAATCAGACAATGTAGAAGCTAAAAATTTGTCTTAATGAAGTAGCGTGTGTTCATCCGGGTGGTTCTTAGCATCGTGGCATCAGAATACTTGCATCTCGAGCAACTCGATGTCAAGACTATTTTCCTTCATAGAGATCTGGAGGAGGACATCTACGTGCAACAACTAGAGGGATATGTAGAGTCTGGGAAGGAAGACGTGGTGTGCAAACTCCAGAAGAGCTTATATAGATTGAAGCAGGCACCCAGGCAGTGGAACAAAAAGTTTGATTCATTTATGTCTAAAAATGAATATAAACGATGTGGCATGGATCAATGTTGCTACATCAAGTCCTTTAGTGATGAATATATTATATTGCTTCTGTATGTGGATGTCATGCTCATTGCAGGATCATGTATGCAGAGGATTGATGAGTTGAAAAGGCATGAGTTGAAAAGGCAGTTGGCTGAGGAGTTCGAAATGATCTTGGAGAAGCTAGAAAGATTTTGGGGATGAAGGTCAAGAGAGACCGTGCGGCTGGAACCTTAATATTATCACAGGTTGACTACATTAGGAAGGTTCTGAGAAGATTTAGTATGCTGGAAGCAAAGGCAGTCTCTATCCCCCTGGCGGGCCATTTCAAACTCTCAAAGAAGCAATCACCGAAGACGACAAAAGAGGTTGAGTTCATGACAAAGGTTCCATACGCATCAGCTGTTGGAAGCCTGATGTATGTCATGGTCTGCACTCGACCTGACATCACTCATGCAGTGAGAGTTGTGAGCAAGTACATGGCTAACCCTGGAAAGCAACATTGGGAAGCTGTGAAGTGGATACTGTTGTGCCACTGTTGGTCTCCACTAATGAACGGAGGATGAGAAGCAGAATAAGGGAGGACACAATGGGAGCACAAGAGGAAAACAACTGGTATTTCATGAATCATCAGCTTGAAATTGAAGTTCTGAATAGAAAGCACGCCACTGGTAAGTGAAGAAGAGGAAGAACCCAGATTAAATAAGTTGTCTTAGTCAGTGGCATCAAAGCATAACAACGCAGTGGATTAGGCTCCAAGTGAGATTGTTGGATTGGTGTAGCTCCTTGGACTTTCAGCCGGTAGCCACTGTAGCTTTTTTGACTTGGATGACTGTCTTTCACGGTAGCGATGCGGACTTCCTGTGTGGTTGGTAGAACAATTGATCGTCTTCCTCCATTTGTAGTCCATTTCGGGCTAGGGTTCCTTAGTAAGAAACACTAAGAAATCTTCCTGTAATTGTGCTCCTGAATCATAGTGAATATTCTGCCTCTCCGTAGACGTAGAGATTATTCCCAAACCACGCAAATCCTTGTGTTCTCATTATGTTTTTTTTTTCTTTCCCTTTTACACTTTTCCGAATCATTGTTTTTTCGTTGCGACTCCCGATGTTGCTGCATCAGCTATTGATATGTTAGAATCACCATTCATAATGGGTTAATCACTTAAAGTTGGTAATGAATTGGTTGAATGGAAATCTGGAATTAAAGTGTTGGTGTTTGAACCCGAAATTCTGCTTTAATATGAAAGAATGCTTAAGGAGGAGTTCTTTAGTGTGAATTGCTGCTATGTTTGCCCTTGTTTGTTGCTGTGTATGGGGTCTTGCTTGCTATGAGTAGAAGGGCGATGGCTGATTGTTGTGGTTGGTTGGGAGGATGTGGTGTGGTTGTTGATGCAGTAGTGATAGATGGGCTGTTGGGTGTTATGGTAGTGGTGCCATGGCTGGTTTTGTGGAAAGGAAGTGGCTTTGCGGCTGTTATGGTGGTGGTTGGCATGGGTCGTGTGGTGGTTTATGCAGTGATGAGTTTGGTTGTTGTGGGGTTGTGTTATAGTTGTCTGATGACGTGGAATATGGTTGGAATTAATGAAACCAGTAAGGGGTGATGGGCTGAAATTGATAAATGATGGGCTGCTGAATGAAAGATAGTAAGGGTTGGGATGGTTGTGGCGGAGGAATACCCGACTACAAGAAAGACCGGAAAAAGAAGAACAAAAGATTTTAAGTCCCCTTAATGTTACCCCCTCAAACAAAAGATGATTACGGTTGGGATCCAAGCGCAATTCCCAAAAGAGATCGTCGGCGTTCAAATCCGGGTTTGTTGAAAGGGAATTGAATTTTGCATTCTGTTTGTGTTGTTCTTGCACGCTTTGATGTTGCCCCAATCTTCATGCTGAGGTCTGCTCATAGACAGCCTGGAAGGCACTGATAAAGATTAGCTGGACAGCCTGGAAGGCACCTTCCAGAAGAGGCAAAAGAGGCTTTATATAAGGGGGGCAGCTGGCTGTGGACCACAGGGAGTTAGGGAGGTGGTTATAGGGGAATCTTCTGTGGGACCCAGGGGGAGATGGAGGAGGAATAAGTGGTTATAGAAGGGTGAGAAAAGGGGACGGCTGGGGGGGGGGGGCGAAGGAGTTTTCTATTTTCAGACTTCAGCGCAGCTAAAGAGGGGTTTCGGCCTTTTGGGCTTCATGGGGCAATTCCCCGGAGAGTCTTCTCCTTCTCTCATTCTATTTTTCCCCTTCTCCCTTCACTTGTAATTTTGGGTGACCTTTTAGCAATACAAATTTGTTTTGGCCGTGGAGCCTATCATTTGGTCCGACCTGCCGCTCGATCCCGCGACTTCAGCACTGCTTTCATGGAAACTCGTCATCAAATATGTTTGGACAGCGTCGAGCAACGCTCGGGGACTCTTAAGGAGAAGTTGTCAGACCTTTCGTCCTCTGTGTCTACTCTTACACAAGGTTAGGATATATTTCGTAAGTCCCTCGCTACCATTGTACGTCGTTTGGATAACCTACCTCTACAGAACGATGCACCCCCCCTCCTTAATTACCAGTGAGTCTGCCACGCGCTCCGTCGGCATTGCTACTAAAGGGCTTCCGATAGACCCTACTGTTTCGCTCGCCTGGGAGCCCCCTTCTCTCTCTGATCCGCTACTTCACGCTAAACGCCTTGAATTGTCTATTCTTGAAGGTACTGATCCTCGTGGCTGGCTCACACAGGTAGAACTCTATTTCCGCATTCATCCAGTTCGAAACCCGCTGAATGTACAGCTCCCTCGGGTCAGTATGGACCGTACTGCGATTCACTGGTTCTCGATCTTGCTCGAGGTTCGTCCAAACCTCTCTTGGTCTGTATTTAAAGAAGAATTGATGGAACGTTTTGGTGACTTGGAAATTCCAAGCCTGCGTGAGGAGATAGCGACTACAGTAGGAATCGACATACGCTTGGAGGGAGGCAACGACAATGAAACGCAAGACAGACAAGGTACTTCCCCAACTGGATCCAGCAGTGTAGCTGCTACCAGTGCAATCTTTGGGGTTGTTCCTTCTGCATCTGAGGTGGCCAAGAGTAATGTCCTGCGACCTGCTATGAAATTGGAGCACAATGGATCAGTACAGCCTTAGGTATTCCCCTTATACAACAGAATAATCTGGCCACTGATTGCTGAGTCGGGTTGTGCCGCAGGCCCTGCTGCTGGAGGATCAGCTGATTCAACTCCTGTACTTGATCAACGGGAAACAAAGTTGTGTCTCAGGTGTGGAATGTTCTTTAGCTCAAGACATCTGTGTGTTGACCATGTTCTTTAGCTCAATAAATCTGTGTGTTGACCTAAAACCAGAGGGTCTGTTGGATGAAGACACCGCCATCTATAAAAATAAAGTCGGGCTGACAGCGGAAAGTAAGCATACGGTGACGAAAATCCAGGGCAGGGCTGAATGCCTGATGCTGGATACTTGTGCAACCCACACCTATGTATCGTCAAAGTTGGTCCCTGAAGCAGGGAGGAGTTTGTGGGAGATTGCTTAGCTTGCATGTGTAACAAGGGAGCCTTATAATGAAACACAACTGCACTGTCCCTGTTCTGCCCAAAGCAACAGTTGTTGTGGGTGGCTTAACCATGGGCCTCTTAATCTTCACCATTCTTGTGGTTGTACCTGGACTGTCTTGTCGGACACTTCTACCCTAGTTTGGATTGCATCTGAGCTTATGTTCGTTGCAGCAAGGGGTTGTATCCGTTTGGGTATTGCAACATCCTGAAGGAAGGCGAAAATATTATCTTTCTCAAATGAATGATAAACCCTCTATCCACGTTATGATTAAGGAGGAACATATGGAAGATGAACACCAAAACAAGAAGATTAGAATTTTTCCTGAGTTTATCCTTGATTAGGATGTAATGATAATGTTCATAAACCATGTATGTGTTCATTCCATACCATATTTGAAAGAGCTATTAGAGGAAGATCATAGTTATTCATTATATATTAATTATAGATGTAAAATTATTTTAAGGGACATAAAAGAATACATGTTGTGGGATGACAAGAAGATAGATATTGTAGAGTTTGAATAATTATGTTTGGTATACCAAAAAGTTATAGCTGTACGACAAAATTCTAAAGGGATTTACAATCTATTACCCATACAAAAATTGAAATGGGACAACATCACTATGGATTTTTCCATTGGAATACCCAGAAACTCTACATTATTTAATTATATATGAGTGTTATTTGATTTATAAAGAAAAATGAGTTCGTTGTGTTCAAAAACCTCAAATTAACCCAAAGAGTTTTCATTAAAGTATTTAAATAATGATCCATCTTAACTCCAATTAACCAAATGAAATTTACAACCATTTAACCTTCTGTATGTTCAATAGTAACATATAAATTCAATTCTGGAAAAAAAATCCTCATCTTACATGATTCTTTGTTCATGTATATAAGTATACTGATCCTGAAACAAACATACCCAAACAATGAAATTGAACCTCTTAACCCATCAAAAACACCTTAGTATATACTTGAGTGGAAAAAGAGTTTGCTTCATGTGTGGAGAAAAAGTCCACCACGCTCATAATTGCAAGAAAATGAATGAATTTCCCTATATTCAATGCTTCAATATCAAAGAGATGTGACACTACGCGATTCAATCTCCCTATCATCATAGGAATATACCCCAAATGATGATTTTGGATAATGATAAAATTATGATGAAACCACATATGAAGTATAATGATTAATATTCCAAGTCAAGAATCGTGTCATTTGAATATTTTTTCATTAATGTAATGGTTGTATAAATTATGAGATATATATGGATTTTACTACAGTACTCATTCATTAATGATTTGTGGTCGTATGATGAATGGTACAAAGGAAAAGTGATTTAGAATAAAGTTAAACTTTTTATGGAAAAATATATGATTGAGGGAAGGAAAACCCTTAATATATATATATATATATATCTGATGTTGAGATAATGATGTTGAAATTATTGATTTGGATAAATATTTACTACCTTGGAACTAATTATTGAATTGCTGAGTATAAGGCCCCAGCCTTAAACCTTACTTAATCTTGCATTACTTCAAGAATACACATTGAGGATCTTTTCAAGTTTAGTGTTTTAGATAATTAGATCATAAAACATGCATTACATTCTACATTTAAACAAAGTGTTTACATAAAAGATAGTACTCATTTTCCCATCAACGGAAACATATTTAAAATAAAACATGGATTCCTTCTTGACACTTCCTTGACACTATCATCACATCATGTACATTTCCCTTGACCTGTGGAAAACATTTCAAAAATATGGGATGAGTATAAAAATCTCAGTAAGGGATATAAAATTATGAAATGAAAACATTAGTCCATGCATGAAATCATACTTTACTCATAAAACATAATCACATACCTCATCAAATCATGAATAAATCATAGAAAACATAAGACATAAAGGTAGCTTGAGTCATTCATAACATTCTTACGTAGGGAGTAACCCTCTTGGTTACGTTTGGAATACCCATCACAGTATATTCCCTAAATATCTTCAGAGAAACCTTAACATTTAACTCTTTCATGTTACCCAATGCATTGGAGAGCTATATCGGGCTCACCCACCCTTAGTTTATCACGGAACTACTCGTCTTCATAACAATGCCCAAGAACCATAACATAATCGTATCACATAAAAAATGCATAAAGGAAACATAACATTTCCAATTTTCAATCACAAGATATTAATACAATAGATTGATATAAAAAACATTATGAAAACCATTTTCAATACCAAAATAAAAGAAAAGAAAAACATGGTATTTATTTTTCATTCAAAAAAAGTTATGGCTTGTAGAGGAAGACGAAACTCAAATAATGGTCATGGTGGCGGAGAAGTTGTTGTCGCCTCATATGTACGACAAAAAAACATTCCTTTTGTCATTTAGTATAAATATTCGTATAAAAAAGATTCCTTTTGAATAAACTTAAATGTCAAAGGGGTTTATACACTGCATAAAAGAAAGTTGTGTATAAAACAAAATATGCCTCAGTGAATGGAGATTGAGACGAAGTCCCATACAAAGACGGTATCCTCGGATTAAGGATAAATCAATTAAGTAATTATGTGTGACAAACGAATACACCAAATATAAGTGGATATTGAGTGTAAAATAATTAGAGATCATTCACACGTATTCATAGAATGACATATTCAAGGGGTACAAGTTTATCCCAAAGAATCAAAATTGGGTTAAGAAGTTCCCTTACAAAAATTCGACAACCTAACGGCGTCACTTCAAACTTCAGAAAATGAGTTGATGAGAGATAAAAAGGGTATCTCATCACTTGGACATAAAATTTACATCAATATGTATATAGAAGAACATATCCGAACATTATAATATGTAAATTAAACAACCCAACAAAAGAATTATTTAAAAAGAGGAGGGTGAAATATTCCCTTACCGACTTGGGTATCTTTCGAAAAACATACACCCCATGAAAGAAGGAAAATACAACATTGATGTAAATACTCATAAAAAAATTATATTACACAAAGAGTATAATAATGGGAAGTACATATACCACTCAATGGAAATGGTGGCAAATGTATCATAAATCTCACGTGAATAAAAGTGAGATCAAAACTCCCTTACGAAAACTCGCCAGCCTAACGGCGCCACTTAAAACATCCAAAAATGGATTGATGAGATCAAATAGGGTCTATAATCATATTAACATAAAATTTAAAGAAATATTAATATAAAATAACATCCCCCAACATAAAAAAATAGGATCTTAAAATAAGTGACATAAAGTAGAGTACTTAAAAATAAAGAGAGAGGTTGGATCTCTTACGAAAATTCGGCAGCCTAACGGTGCCACTCAAAACTTACGAAATGGATTGATGAGAGAAAATAGGGTCTCTAATCATATGAACATAAAAAATTACAGTAATATTAATATAAAATAACATCTCAATCATAATAATGATGAGCTTAAAAGTAATGACATAAAATAGTGTACTTAAAAAGAAAGAGAGGGGTAGGATCCCTTACCTCGTATCCGACTTGACTCGATCATTCTATAATCTCCTGAATAATAAACATGAGTTAATTTATACTTTATTAAGAACCTTTTTCAAGTTTATTATTCCTTTTATATCACTTTTTACCATTTCATGAACACTATGTAATTATTTAAGTTAATAACGGTCATTTTAACGATCATTACTGCTTAAGTCAAAAATAAACTCTTTATAATTACAAGTTTGTTCATGGGGTAAAATATCCATTATATACAGAATTATATTCATTATGTAGATATCATATATACCATATATATCCATTATATACATGAATTTATAATATCACATAACATTTAGAGTTAAGAAATGAAATGCACTGTTCATGGAGACGGTAAGCCGTACGTACGCATGAACACTACTTCCTTTTCTATTTCATATTTAATGGAATTAAAAAATAATGATACATAATATTATTATAATTAAATTATGGTATCATATATAATATCATTAAATCTATCCTTTATACATACCACATATGGTATTAACGAATCAAATCACTTTGAGGGGCGGTAGTCCGCACTTCCTAAAATAAAGATATCGCGTTTACCCAAAATGGAAACCATAAAGGTATTACATAAATGAAAAATACATAATCTTAAGGAAAACATAAACATATTATATATCATATATAAATATAATTACATCTTAATGGCCACCTTTGAAGGTGTTAAAAGAATATTGAACAATCAACCTTTCGTGAGGTAGAAATTCCCCATCCACAAAAACAGTATGTTCTTTTACCATTAGATGTAGGTGTGTGTAATTTTAGATCGAATACATATTATAACAACATCCTAGTATATGTAATATACTGTTTTTGTTACAAAATAAATGAATAAAAAGATTTTAGGGGGTTGGAGAAGCAAAATAAAACAAAAGAGCACAATTGAAGACGTTACCTTAAAATCGGGTAACTCCCTTTGGTTTGAACCAAAAGTGTTTATTGAAGAGCTTCATGCCTAAGGTAAGGCTTCTAGAATGAGTAGAGGGATTTGTAGAGACAAAATTATCATATCGTGGCCGAGACAAAGGCTTTAGAGGTGTGGGTAAGGAGGTAGAGGTATGGGCCTTTTATAAGAGGAGAGGTGGGGCACTCTTGGAAAAGTATAAACTGTTACTTTATTTTCAAATGTGTTTTAGATTTTAAAGGTCCCAAATTGTTTTATTTTTAGTATAAGGTGATAAGAGTTATAAATCCACCCATCCAATAGGTTTTTTATGTGTGTAGGTCTTAGAGTTTACATTATCATTTCATTTTATTTAAATCGTTAAATAATGAGGCATTCACTGCATCATCATGATGTCATAAGTAATTTAACTTATTTAATGTCTAAAAATTATAAAAAAACTACTATGATGTAGGAAATCTTTTTAGATTTCCAATGACTATTTATATTCAAAAATATGACTTGTATAACCCCATGTAAAAAGTTTTTTAGTAAAACGATACATGTTTGTGTCATTTTTACTTTTACTTTAAATAAAAGGCATAAATGTCATTATCATACCCATGTGGCTCCATGGGGTCCCAAAAATAGACCCATGGGTTTTCTTGGTCGTCCATTACTCATCCAATAGGGTTAGGGAAAGCTTCAATATATTTTCATTTTATTATAATATCATTTTTACCTTAAGTCACACTAATTACCTTTAATCGCGATTCATAAAACTTAAAAGTTACATTTCATCAATAATTATTTTCATCCCATTGAACCACATATTACTTAATAATGAAAATAATTTATATTGGATTTTTTTAATTCAAATCCCAGAAGTGGTAAAGTTCCATTTAAACGAAAAATCAATTTTTGTAACTACCACTTTGTGGATTCACTATTCATCAAAAATTAAGGTTTTTCACAAAAATACCAAAAATTCACCCTAAGCTATATTTGATATTACAAATTCAAAAATGATTTCGTTTTTACCAAATTCATAACATTTATGTTTCATTAATTAATTTTATAATTAAATCCCGCTGTCAAATCAAATAGTGTGTTTTTAAGAAACAATATCTATTAAAAGATTGACACTCATTTATGTGCAATCTCAAAGTGATATTAATTACAATGACCACCATTTGATTAAATGGTAAAAATATATATTAATTTCACTTTAAAACCAATTAAAGAGATAATCTAATCATATAAATAAATTATATTAAAAAGGGGTTTTGAATTAAAATACAACAGTTTTCACTATTCATTAAAAAATGAACTTTATTGGACAAATACAAAAAAAAAATTACACAAATTAAATGTTGATGTACCGATTCTAATGAAGAATTTTATTTTGTCAAATATAACACATAAAATTGTCAAAAAGTGGATTTAAAAGAGGTTCTCCATCAAAAGGAGGTTAATGGACCTTTTAAAGAATATTAGAATGTTTACGCATAAAATTGGATTCATTCACATTTTTAATCCTCTAACATTTATTGTAAAAAGTAAAAATATTTGAAAAACATTTATAATCATTTTTTAGTTAGTTCGGTTCATTCCCATCATTACAACGACTAGGTGTTAACTACCATTTAAAATAAAATTATTTTATTATTAGAGTGCAATGTAGGATTTCAAAGGAACTCATTGTTGTGTATTGGGTAAGACATAGAGCATAGCATTCCCTTTAAATTAATATTAAAATTTTATTCACAAATAGATATAAATATAAAAATGTCATATTCTTTATTTACATGGGTTGTTACATAATTCTCCCCTTTTGGGAATTGCGTCCTCGGAATTCTAAAATTGGGCTCGGAAACATCATTGAAAGTCCCACATCGGAACAAGAGTCGGTAAAACAATCACTTTAAAAGATAGAAAGAGAAGTACATAGGTCACCTGAGTTAACCCATACTAGGGTTCCATGTAGGAAAACATGGATATGGAAGAAAAAGAAAAGGGTCATGTTTTGAGGGAGAGTGATAGAAAACATGTTTAGAAGAACGTTAACCACAAGAAAATCACAAACTTGTGGTGGGTTAAATGGTATTCGATTCCCCAGTATGAAAAGTTAATAGACAAAATTTTCGTTTTAAGTTACTTTTAATTGAGGAATTTATTTTTTATCTTAAGGAAACATACTTACTTGTCACGTTGACTTTCAACTTTTACTAGATTTTTTACACAAACTCATACTTTCTCCAAAAGACGATAATTTAGGAAGACTTGTTCACATTAAGAGTACTATAATCAATTTCTTGAGAATCACCTAATCCACAAAAGAGAACTATATATTTCCCATGTCTTTATACCCTTAACAAAACAAGAATTATTAGAACAAGATCATATAAACTAGAAAAGTATAACCCTTTATAAAAATAAAATCTATTCTTAATCACCAAAATTTGTCCAACAAAACCCAAAGTTCAACGAGGACCATTCGATAAAAAATTTGTCCATAAAATTATTCAAATTAAACCAAACTAAGATTGAAACCCAAATATTTGAAGGATTTAGTCACATAGTCTTCCAAGGTACAAATTAACACTTATCTCCAATTAACATAAGTTGCTCTAAAAGTCTCATATTGAAAAGTAATTAACCAAATCACATATCCTCCATGATAGGTTAATAATTTCCATAGATAACCCAAAAATCAACATACTCTTAATTCATAAAATCATCTAACTAAAAAGAATAAGTCATACTAACCAGGGACATCATGTAGTCCAGTGGTAGGCGATAAATACCAGTCATAATTTGGTTGTGGGTTCGATTCCCGCAGCTTTGTCCGACGCGATGGGTTGTCACACGGTCTGCGTGTTGTCCTTTTTATAAAACTCCAAAAATAACCCTAACTGTTTTAAACTAAATAGTTTTCTATTCCTCACATTTTCATCCAAATTCATTACGATCTCAACATCTTAATTCTTGAAGTCTTATTTCACCACTATAAAATAAAACGATTCCCAAAATGAATAACAGCATACCTTGATCATGGCGTCCACTCGGTTTCATCATCATCTTGTTAACGTTGGTAGAAGTCCCATGCATTACAACAATGATTTAGAGATCCTTCAAAATAATTTTCTTCCTCCATCCAAATACACCTTGTACAACATGGGTCATATGGGTGTTCACAGAAAAACAGTTTTGGAAAATAATCATGTATGACATATAATTCAAAAACATATGATAAAACAAGATTTCTATAAAATAGTCGGACAGAATTTGATTTGAAACATTCTATTATTGGTCCTTTTAAAATACCATAAGTATGTTCTAAGAGACTATATTTTAAAAGCAAATATAAATAGGTTGCGCAAGGGTCTCCTTCCTCAGCACCATTTTTAAAATCATAATATGCTTCAAATTCTTATGATAAGTTAAAATATTTGAAAATACCTTGATAATATTTTCCTTTCTTGAAAATATGAGAATATTGTGAAAATAGTATTTTTCTAAATACAACCATGATCCATGATGATAACGAGGTATAGTGGAGGTGTTTGATATCTCAAACAACTGATTTCAAGAGATTTGTATGCTAGAAAAAGTTTCACAATCATCCGAACATGACTTTGCAATAATTATTGCAAGCATGTCATTAGGAAGAGATATTAATGTCGTTTGAGATCTTCCTCCTTCCATTCGTAACTGACATTACTTGACCTGAAAAAAGTTATAAAACAAGGATTTAACTGAAATAATAGATATAGGGACTAACCATGTGTCTAACAAAAACTCTTAATCCCTAAAGTTGTCTAAACCGACCTTTGAAACCAACTATAAGGCCCCAACCTTAATCTTTGATATAGGGGCTCACCCACCCTTAGTTTATCGCGGAACCACCCATCTTCATAATAATGCCCAAGAACCATAACATAATTGTATCACATAAAACATGCATAAAGGAAACATAACATTTCCACTTTTCAATCACAAGATATCAATACAACACATTGATATAAAAACATTATGAAAACCATTTTGAAAACCAAAATAAAAGAAAATAAAAACATGGTATTTATTTTTTATTCAAAAAAAGTTATGGCTTGTAGAGGAAGCTGAAACTCAAATAATGGTCACGGCGGCAGAGAAGTCATTGTCGCCACATACGTATGACAAAAAAACATTGCTTTTGTCGTTTAGTAAAATTCTTCGTATAAAAATCATTCCTTTTGAATAAACATAAATGTAAAAGGGGTTTATACACTGCATAAAATAAAGTTGTGTATAAAACAAAATATGCCTCAGTGAATGGAGATTGAGACGAAGTCCCATAAAAAGACGGTATCCTCGGATAAAGGATAAATCAATTACGTAATTATGTGTGACAAATGAATACAACAAATATAAGTGAATATTGAGTGTAAAAAAATCAGAGAACATTCACACATATTCATATAATGACATGTTCAAGGGGTACAAGTTTATCCCGAAGAATCAAAATTTGGTTAAGAAGTTCCCTTGCAAAAATTCGACAGCCTAACGGTCACTTCAAACTTCAGAAAATGAGTTGATGAGAGATAAAAAAGGTATCTCATCACTTGGACATAAAATTTACATCAATAAGGATATATAAGAACATATCCCAACATTAAAATATATTAATTAAAAGACCCAACAAAAGAAGTCTTTAAAAAGAGGAGGGTGAAAGGTTCCCTTATCGACTTGGGTATCTTTTGAAACATACACCCCATGAAAGAAGGACAATACAACATTGATGTAAATACTCATAAATGAAATTATATTACAAAAAGAGTAGAATAATGGGAAGTACATATACCACTCAAAGGAAATGGTGGCAAATCTAGCATAAATCTCACTTGAATAAAAGTGAGAGAAAAAACCCCTTACGAAAACTCGGCAGCCTAACGACGCCACTTAAAACATCCAAAAATGGATTGATGAGATCAAATAGGGTCTCTCATCATATTAACATAAAATTTACAGCAATAGGAATATAAAAGAACATCCCCCAACATAACAATGAGGATCTTAAAAGAAGTGACATAAAGGAGAGTACTTAAAAAGAAAGAGAGAGGTTGGATCTCTTACGAAAATTCGGCAGCCTAACAGCGCCACTCAAAACTTCCGAAATGGATTGGTGAGAGAAAAATAGGGTCTCTTATCATATGAACATAATATGTAAAGTAATATTAATATAAAATAACACCCCAATCCTAATAAATATTAGCTTAAAAGGAATGACATAAAAGAGTGTACTTAAAAAAGAAAGAGAGGGGTAGGATCCCTTACCTCCTATCCGAATTGACTCGATCGTTCTTTAATCTCCTGAATAATAAACTTGAGTTAATTTGTACTTTCTTAAGAACCTTTTCAAAGTTAATTATTCCTTTTATATCTCTTATTACCATGTCCTGAACACTATGTAATTATTTAAGTTAATAACGGTCGTTTTAACGATCATTGCTACTTGAGTCAAAAATAAACTCTTTATAATTAAAGTTTGTTCATGGGGTAAAATATCCATTTTATCCAGAATTATATTCATTATATAGATATCATATATATCATATATATCCATTATATACATTCATTTATAATATTACATAACATTTAGAGGTAAGAATTGAAATGCACTGTTCCTTGAGACGGTAAGCCGTACGTACGCATGAACGCTACTTCCATTTCTATTTAATATTTAATGGAATTAAAACATAATGATACATAATATTATTATAATTCCAGTATGTTATCATATATAATATCATTAAATCTATCATTTATAGGTACCGCATATGGTATTAACGAATCAAATCACTTTGAGGGGCGGCAGTCTGCACATCCTAAAATAAAGATATCGCGTTTACCCATAATGGAAACCATAAAGGTATTCCATAAATTAAAAATAAAGAATATTAGGGAAAACATAAACATATTATATATCATATATAAATATAGTGACATCTTAATGTCCACCTTTGATGGTGTTGAACAATCATTGTTTCGTGAGGCAGAAATTCACCATCCACAGAAACAATATGTTATTTAACCATTAGATGTAGGTGTGTGTAAGTGTAGCTCTAATAATTCTTATAATAACATCCTAGTATATGTAATTACTGTTTTTGTTACAAAATAAATTAATAAAAAGAGTTTAGGTGGTTGGAGAAGCAAAATAAAACAAAAGAGCACAAGTGAAGATGTTACCTTAAAATCGGGTAACTCCCTTTTGTTTGAACCAAAAGGGTTTCTTGAAGAGCTTCCTGCCTAAGGTAAGGCTTCTAGGATGAGTATAAGGATTTGGAGAGACAAAATTATCATATCTTGGCCGATACAAAGGCTTGAGAGGTGTGGGTAAGGAGGTAGAGGTGGGGGCCTTTTATAAGAGAAGAGGAAGGGCACTCTTGGAAAAGTATAAAATGTTACTTTATTTTCAAATGTGTTTCGGATTTTAAAGGTCCCACATTGATGTATTTCGAGTATAATGTGATAAGAGTTATAAATCCATCCATACAATACGTTTTTTGACATGTGTAGGTCTTAGATTTTATATTATAATTTCATTTTATTTAAATCGTTAAATAATGAGGTATTCGTTGGATCATCATGATGTCATAAATAATTTATTTTATTTAATGTATAAAAATTATAAAAAAATACTATGATGTAGGAAATTTTTTTATCTTTCCAATGACTATTTATAGTAAAAAATATGACTTGTATAACCCCATGTAAGAATTTTTTTAGTAAAACAATACATGTTTGTGTCATTTTTACTTTTACTTTAAATAAAAGGCATAAATGTCATTATCTTACCCAAGTGGCTCCATGGGGTCCCAAAAATAGACCCATGGGTTTTCTTGGTCGGCCACGACTCATAAAATAGGGTTAGGACAAGTGTCGAGATATTTTCATTTTATTATAATATCATTTTTACCTTAAGTCACACTAATTACCTTTAATCGCGATTAATAAAACATAAAAGTTACTTTTCATCAAAAATTGTTTTCATCCCATTGAAGCACATTTTACATAATAATGAAAATCATTTATATTGGATTTTTGAAATTAAAATCCCAAAAGTGGTAAAGCTCCATTTAAACAAAAAATCAGTTTTTGTAACTACCACTTTGCCGTTTCACTATTCATCAAAAATTAAGGTTTTTCAAAAAAATACCAAAATTTCACCCTAAGATATATTTGATATTCTGAATTAAAAAATGATGCCTTTTTAACCAAATTCATAACATAGAAGTTGTATTAATTAATTTTATAATTAAATCTCGATGTCAAATCAAATAGCGTGTTTTTAAGAAACAATATCTATCAAAAGATTGACACTTGTTTATGTCCAATATCAAAGTGATATTAATTCAAATGACCACCATTGGATTAAATGGTAAAAATATATTACAATTTCACTTTAAAACCAATTAAAAAGGTAATCTAATCATATAAATAAATTCGATTAAAAAGGGGTTTTGAATTAAAATACAACATTTTTCACTATTCATTAAAAAATGAACTTTATTGGACAAATACCAAAAATTTACACAAATTCAATGTTGATGTCCCGATTCTAAAGAAGAATTTTATTTTGTCAAATATAACACATATAATTGTCAAAAGGTGGATTTAAAAGTGGTTCGCCATCAAAAGGCGGTTAATCGACCTTTTAAAGAATATTAGAATGTTTACGCTTAAAATTGGATTCATTCACATTTTTAATCCTCTAACATTTATTGTAAAAATTAAAAATATTTGGAAAACATATATAATCATTTTGTAGTAAGTTCTTTCCATTCCCGTCATTACAACGGCTAGGTGTTAACTACCATTTAAAATAAAATTATTTTATTATTAGAGTGCAACGTAAGATTTCAAAGGAACTCGTTGTTGCGTATTGGGTAAGCCATCAAGCATAGTGTTCCCTTTAAATTAATATTAACATTTTATTCACAAATAGGGATAAAAATAAAAATGTCATGTTCTTTATTTACCTGGGGTGTTACACTGAGAATTTGTCTATGCTATCATCGATGGAGTTTACAACACTTTTGGATTTAAGGAATATATCCAATAACATGTATCTTGCTTAATGAATACATAAGAATTCATGTTTCTAATAAGGTTTTTATAGTAATTAAAGTTATTACCATATTTCAAGAGGATACTTGATGAAGTTACTCACATGTTTGGAATGTGAATTTTAGAGATTCTTCCTGTTAATTAAGGGTTAATGATATGTTCATCATGGAAATTTATAGACCTTAATTATTATGTGTCGAGTCATTATATTTTGTAATTTTAAGTATTTACGAAGTGGATTGAGTTGATCATTGTATGGGGTTTTAGAGTTTAATGTCACTACATGATGGCTTGATTATTTTTACATGACCATGTTGTCTAATTAGAATGATTTGTTTTGTAATTAACTGATGCATTTACCTTTCCAATTATTTATAGGGTATTTTAACCATATTATTGATGTGGGTTTCCCAAAAGGGAATTTTTCTATATCAACCATTCACATTTGAAGTTCAATTTCAAATTTCAAGGTTGAAATAATTGTAAGGAGGGGATAATATAACACCCGATGAATTTACGAATAGTTTTCATACAAAATGCATGAAACATCGAGTCTTTACAAAACACCACATTATTATAACCTATCCAAGTAAACATAATTTTTCCACCTTTGTGATTTGAATTTTGTAAAACTGACATGCATGGTTGCGTTTAGTAGGATATTTAGAGTCTGATAAGACAAACATAATTTTTGGTGAATAGTAACATAACCTTATGAATAGTAACATACCCTTATCAATAGAAATGAATAGTAATGAATTTTAAATCGAAAAAAACAGAAACTTCACCATAAATGTATAAAAACAATTTAGAGAACCTAAAAGATAAAAAATGATCATTGTATAAGTATTGGTATTTTTGTATGTCATTAATATTTTAATTAAAATTTTATGATTAATTTAATAATTTAAAATGGAAATGTATTTTCTTAAAATTTAATTATAAATAGTTTCTTTATTGTATTATGGTTATAAGATAATTTTATGGGAACTTGATTAATTTTTCCATGTGTTATAAAATGAGTTATATTTTTGAAGTTGTTTTTTTTGGACGAAATAATGATTTTATTTAAAAATTAAATTAAAAATATTTATAAAATTAATTTCAAAAAATGGATTTCATTTTTAAATTCTCCATGTTAAAAATGGTTAGGGTAAATTTTTTGGATTATTTGAAATGCTCAAATTTTTATGAATAGTGAAATATGATAATATAACGTATATACTAATTATCAGTTAAATACACTATTTATGACATAAGTGGTGATGTAAGGACACATGGTTTGAACTCACATGAACGTATCAAAATTAGTGGTAACATGAAACAACACTATTGGTTGTCTGTATGGAAATAATAAAATAATGAATAAAATATTCAAAATTCACTCCTCTCCTCCACTATTAAACCCCCCTTCACTCCCTCTTCTCCTCATTAATCTAAACCTTGAAGCTCCTAAATATTTTGCAAAAATTTCCTCTCCTTGTAAATACCCACATCCAAGAAGATATTGGTCTTTCCAAAATACTAAAACCCCATCCCTGAAAAAGATTCACAAGGAGGTTGATTCAAGAGGTAAATTACTATTTTCATTTCTTTTATTTCAAGTTCTCCTTTGAGGTATGTATTTCATGTTTTCATAAAATGTTTTAATTTATATTTTATTCTATTACAATAATGTTTTATGAGTCTTCTATGAATTGTTTACCCCTTTACCCTCTCTTTTTAATGTTTTATAAAACCATGTTGCATAGTCATTATGCTGCAAACTTTTTGACTCAAAATTTATCTTTTTTCAAGCACTCTTATTATGTTATTATCTTTTAATATCAATTGTATCATATTAGGGTATGAAATTACATATCAAACTTAATTTATATATTTTTTATTAATTTTGATATACCCTTTTTTTCTCATCAATATATTTTATCAATTTTTAAGGGACGCTGATAGGCTGCCAGATTTTCGTAAGGGATTTCTCAACTTTTCTTTTATTTTGAATTCATTTCATTTTCTCTACTATATTTGTTTATTGAAAATGTTGTGATTAATCCGGTATATTACATGTAATGTAATTTTTTCATGAAAAATGAATAATGTTTCATCATCTGTCCTTTCCCATTATGTTATACTAAAAATGAAAACACCACCCGAGATGTGTTAATCTACCACAATCAAGGACGATGTGTTTTCAATATCCATTACTATCTTCAATTCTGGTCATGAATCCATTATTATGGTTGAAAAAGACTATAATTTATGTATTATGTCTCATCTATGGTTCTGGGATATTTTTGGATAGCCCTATTGCAGAGTGGTGATGAATATGACACTAAGACTTAGAGTTTTCTATCCTAGATATAAATTTAGGAGCCCACCAAATACAATTAAATTCCTTATTTCTACCCAATCCTAGGTGAATATAGGAGAGTTCTTGGATATATAGAACCCCTTTTAGTAAATTTTTATCCTTTTCCATGTGATATTAATATCATTCAATATTTGGTGAGTTATGTAATGTCCCAGACCTGGATTCTACTCAATAGTGTCCCAAGCCCGATTGGGAACAAGTACTCAAGAACATCTCCCTAAATTCAAAAGGATGCAGACTAAAAGTTAGGGCCTAAGTTAGTGATTGGGGATATTATTCCCTCATTACCAGATTATATCACAAAAAAAGTCTATAATAGGCAAATAACAAAATCCGATAAACAAGAGTGCAACTGAAAAGTAAACAAGGTAGATACATATAAAAAACCAAATGTGTCTCATATAAAATGATGTAAAGAATACATGTATCAATAAATATGGAAAAATAGGTTTGTGGAAATATTCTACTAAACAATTTCCCAAAAATAAAAAAAAAAATGTAAATGTATAAGTCTCATCACAAGCCTCATCTTAGTCCCAGGCTCCCCTACTCTAAATCCAGAACCAACAACCTATATTATGGAACATTAGCCTATCAACACCCACAACCATATAATCTTTTTGGGTCTAAGAGGAGGCCCAAACATGGTGATATATCAAGTTACAGTAGGAAACCACCCATAATTCTATACAATTCTAAACAACATGATGCAATATGGGAAGAAAGTATAAGTAAGAAGTAGTGTATGTGTGAATGCCCAAGACATATGAATAATTCAAAAATGTAACACCAAATGGCATCTTAAGGAACCATACAACTAATGTAAACTCATAACAAGGAATATATAATAAATATAAATAAGTAACATGACCTTACCATACATCCATACATATCATGTCCACATGAGATTGCAGTATAATGAATCTATATAAAAAACCCATGGCCTTTCCTTATAATTAAACAATATCAAAAACATGACCATGTTGTATAATGAAACCATATAAAGAACCCATGGCCTCGACGTATAACCTGATAATCATAAATCCCATGAATATGTTGTATAATGATGTCTAGACCATGAAAGGATAAATCGAAGGTGTCAATGACCAAGGTATCATCATCGAGTCTAAAGAGCATCTCGATGAAAACTCAGTAAAGGAACTGGTTGGATCCCAATGATCATGTGTACCAACATTTCCTATGAAATTCCATGAAATACGGATTCAAGGGGAAGGAAATACCAATCTATCACATGGAATTAAGACCCAAGAAGCATCACCAGTCAAGGAATCCACTACTTCATTCCATATCTATGGAGAGCTTTCTATGGCATCTGATAATAAATTCATCCATTGGATACCCTTTAAAAATTCAATTCCATATGATTCTACCCACTCATATAATCAAATAAATTTAATTCCATTAACATTTAATCAAGTCACATGGGTTTACCCACACATTTATCACCATTTATATTAAACACATAACATGGGTACACCCACCAATTAATCATAATTCACAATCATGGAATTTAATGAGTATACCCACTCACATAATCAATTCAATTATAAAATAACCCATTGATCAATTAAACAATTGACCGATTAATTTTAAATATTTTATAATAAGGAAAATAGGGAAAACATACTCCTAATCAACCCATTCAACTGATTCCATTATAATTGGATACCTAGAAAAAGGCAAGGCCGAAACACACCCCTTGGATAGTTTAACATGGAATAAACAAGGTAAATTTATAAGGTTCCCCCTATGGGGTGGCCTTGGTTGGGATACAACCACCAATGCATCTCAGGGAACCTATAAAAATCCTTAATATGCTCCAATCCATCCATTTCAATTATTCATATAGTTTTCGAGGCTGCGTTGAAAAGTATGACGGTCAGTATAATGACAGAGATATCTAAAAATAATGAAAACCTGAAAGAATATACCACCTAAAATAGCATAGTATTGGAGTGCTCATCTAGTATCCAGTCCTGACTCGAATTGTTTTATGAGAAATCAAAATAACAGATGAAGAATAAGAAGTTAGGTAAGATGAGCCTAAATCAAAATAGTGGAATTGATATCTAGAAGGATTGAAAATGGTTAAAAATTAATTATGATCATACTGATGCCAATTCAATGAGACAAACCACACTCGAATCAGAGATTGGATGACAAAGATACCTAATATCCTAGCTTATCCACCTTTGAGAGCTTCTCAAACCCTCCCTTGTTGTGCGTAGGAAATAAGATGGGTTATAGGTATTAAAATAAAATCAATTTAATTAAAAATTAATGTAAAACCCAAAATATAGGGGTTTCATGGATTAGACACATGGTTTGGAAAACTCAGTTCCAGCCATGCATAGATTCCTATAGGCCAAGGGGCACCCGCATGATTTACCCTTATGGTATAAAAACCATTTGAAAACCATACTAAGAGCCTTTTTCAAATTATGAAAAAAAAATTAGGCATGTCCACACAGTCATGTGACCCATTCTACATGTTTTTTCCAAACCATGTGGCATATAACAACCTATATGTCTATCCTAGTATGGTTGAGTCAAACTGTTCATCCTTCACTAAAATGCGTTCATTAACCGTGTGATGGGCCATTATTAGCCCAAAACCTAGTTTCCATATCTGAACAAGCCTCAATCACATATAAAACACTCGTGACCTCAAGGGGTATTCATATTTTTCCATATCTGAGCATTAAAACCAAAATGGAAGGGATCCATACCTCATAGTAAAACTAGAGTTCTTACAATCTTCCCCATTATAGCAATTCATCCCTGAATTTCTCTCTGAATGGTGGTCAAGATTTTTTTGAGAACAACTATTTCCCCTGAGCAAGTATGTTGTCCTGCCGATCCCAAGTCTCATCTTGTAAATAGTCATACTGGCATATCACCTATACTAGAGGAAAGGATCGGCCTTGGAGAAACATTATTCTTCTATCAATGATAAAAATTAGATGCTCCTAAAAGGACACATCAACCTCTAAATCAACCTCCTTAGGTTGAAAAGAATGAGATTGGTCTAAATTATAGGAGCACATCTAAGATATGTAAAAGATTCATGCATAACTCAGTACCTTTGAGGAAACCATAAATGATATGAAACCAACATGACCCTCTTATTGATCTGAAACAACCCGACATGTTAGGGTTAAAGCTTACCCTCTCTCATAGTCTTTCTATATACCAACCTTAATGAAACACATAGAAAGTCCCAATCCCTAACATCAAACTCTAGAGGTAATCTACAGAGATTACTGTAGGATTTCAATTGATACTATGTAGTATCCATCCACTTCTAAATCAACCAGACATGCTTAAAATTATCCTTCATGAGACACATTCCGAAAAAATATGTCTCACCTGCCTCTATCAGGCACAGGGGTGATCGACATGGCCTATCATATAAATCCTCATAATGTTACATCTCTATCATCAAAGTATAAATTTTATTAGAGAAGAACTAAACTAGGTGTATAAGTCTCTGAAGAGCCCCCAAAATTCAGGATGCATACTCATAGCATTTCCTCTAGCACATGTATCCTATTATATGATTGGACATCAATATGAGGGTGTAATTTAGTGCTTAGAATAACTTGGGTACTATACTCCCTTTGAAAAATATTCCTAACAAAAGATGTAAAGTGGGAATCCCTATTCGAAATGATAGTGTGCGGGATCCAACGATGTCATACTATCTCACGGATGTACAACCTTCCAAGCTCATCAACACCAATGTTCTCCTTGATTAACAAGAAATGAGAAACCTCACAATCCTATCGACCACAACCCACACAACGTCATTAACTCAAGACGACCTTGGTGAATGGGTCAGGAAATCCATCACGACATCATCACATTTACATTCCATAATAGGTAACTTCAGTAAAATATCGACCGGTGGCTGATGTTTGGCCTTCACCAGCTGACAAGTGGAACACCTCGTAACAAAACCAGCTACCTCTCTTTTCTTAACCAGACACCAGTACTGACGGTGTATGTCAGGGTAAAACTTGGTGACTCTAGGATGCACTGCCTAAACTAAAGATTGAAACTTAAGAATTAGCTCCTCACTTATATCTACTAAACCCAAAACACATACATAGATACACATGATCTCATCCTCGCCTACTATCCACCCAAGAAGTGGGTCCTCACTTGCAACACTCTCTCGTAGGTCTAGGACCCCAGAATCTGATAACTTCCTCATCCTATGTATGTCCATTAGGGTAGAGGTCACTAATAAGGATGATAGATATTTCTATCCCTGTTTGTTGTGCACCTCCATGTGCATCTCAGAAAAAAACCCCCATAATATAGAACTCTGTAATATCTTACTGCACTTCCTATATCTGAGTCCTCCTACCAAGTGTATTGGTCAGTGCATTTCCTCTACCATGTGTGTAGGTAGGCTCAAAGTCGAAACACTGAAGGTAATCCACCACCTTCGCTACATCATATTCATATCATGATAAGTAAAAATATTCATGATTATTTTGTGGTTTATGTACACCATAAAATTCTATCATAGTAAATTGTGTTTCCAATAGTGAAATGTGTGAAGGACTGCAGCTAGATCAAGATCACATGTCATGTAGTTCCTCTCATGTGGCCTTAGCTGCTGATAACCATTCACCATGAATCTATCTCTCTATATCAACACTGCTCCCAGCTTGATACATGATGTGTCACAAAACAATGTGAATCTATTTCCCTTTTATGGAAGTTTCAGGATTGATACTACCATCAAACTTCTATTCATCTCCTTAAAGGATGTGTCATAAGAATATGATCATACAAACTTCAGACCTTACTTAGTCAAGCTTGTCAACGGTTCTTCTAAGCGTGAGAATTCCTATATGAATGTATTTTAGTAACTAGATATCCACAAGAGACTCCAAATGTCAAAAAATTTCATGGGTTATTCCCAAGAAACTATATCTCTCACCTTCTCTAGTTCCACTGATACTCCAGTCTCTAAAATGATGTGACCCAGGAAGTGAATATGATCCATCTAGAAGTAGAACATTGTGATATTAGCATAAAAATGATTCTCGCTCATTGTATTCAAAATGATATCAATATGGATGAGATGGACATATTTATTTTGAGAATACACCAAGATATCATCCATGAAAATCACCAAAAAAGAATCTTGGTATGTATAGAACACTTGGTTCATCAGTGCCATGAAAACCACTGGTACGTTCGTGAGACTGAACGACATAACCAAATATTCATATAGACCATACCTACTATGAAAAGCTATAAAAGGTATGTATGTGGGTCAAACACATATCTAGTGATATCCCGACCTAAAGATGATATTTGTGAACACTTGGGCTCCTCAAAGATAATCAAAGAGGTCATCTATCCGTGGAATGGGTTATTGGGTTTTAGCTGGTAGCTTGTTCAACTTCTGATAATCCACACATAGACTAAGGGTACCATCCTCCATTTTCGATAAAGGACTAGTGAACCCCACAGAGAAGTATAGGGTTGAATATTAACCTTCTCCTCCAAATCATCTAGCTACCTCTTGAGCTCCTCTAACTCCATCGTAGACATCCGATAAAGAGTAATGGATATCGGTGAAACTCCTATAACTAGATCGATGGATAATTTCACCTTTCTCTTAGGATGAAAAATAGAAAATTCATCCAAGAACACATCCCTAAGGTGGTCAACCACTGGAGGAAATTCCTCATGGCTTACTCCCTGATCATCCAAATGAAAAATTCCAATTAGGGATGTCATCCTCACTATCCCAAAATGGTGTGGTTCAGCTCTGATCGCTTGAACATCCCATTAAGACTTGTGAATATACACTACAACCTATATTGATGTGAAAGTCACCCCCTAGTGCTAGAAGTCAATGTATGCTTCATAATCTACTAGACATTCCATCCTTAGTATGATGTAAACACTGATCATCTCGATGATATAAAGATCCCAAACGATGTGACTCCCACAAAACTTAAGGGGAATTCCTACACTTTCATACACCCTCTGTTCTAATCCTCAATGAAGTATCTTGCATCCTAACACTCTCATAAGACAAAACAATGAGCCCAAGGATTTTCACCGTAGGTGAAAATATGAAACTATGAGATTCAATGGTTTCAAAAAGAGAAGATGATATAGTAAAGGATAATAAGATCATACCTCTCATGGTTGACAGTCTAAAACCCTAATCCTTAGGGGTAAGATGTACAGAAAGAAAATGGATCATACCAAAACCCTATGATACAACATCATGGGTCGGAGTAGGCCTACATTCATGTCTCAGTGTAGCTGATGTTTAAATGAATCTACCAAAACCACCACTTCCTTGTCCTAATTAGTGAGTAATGCTCTATCTCCCTGCATGACGTGGAGCTGAGGAACCTACTCCTAAACCTGGTGATGAATCAGACACCCTACCACTCACAGTAATAGGGAAGGCCCTATATAAACATTTCACATGGCACATTCTATCGTAATATCGACACTCAACTAGGCCATGGTCACACTAACTCTTCATGTGCCATCACATTCCAAAATAGTGAGAAAACAGATCTACCAGTACTCACAGACCGACTAGAACTCATCTCATTGGAAGACTAAAAAAAGATCTTCCTACCTTAAGATGTAGAACCACTCAGTCCAAAAATATCACTGACCTACTCTACACCCCTATATTCTATCACGTTTCACTCTATAATCAGAGCATGATTCATAATATCAATGATATAAGTCAATATAAATATGTTAACTTGAAATTTCATAGCATGTATGAGACCTTACTCGAAGTGTCTCTCTCTCGATATCTCATCTTCAAGTTAGGTCAATGAAAAAATTTTATGCTCTATAAAGCTTTTTGAGTACACCATAACAGTCATTGATCCCTAATCCAGACACATGAACTCACTATCCCACTATTCCCATAGAATCATGGGGTAAAATTAGTCATAAAAGAGGGTCTCAAAATTAGTAAAAACTATATCTCGCATGCCATTAACATAGTTCAATAAATCTCACTAGTGCTTTACTGGTCCACAAAGAATATATGTCCCGGGATTTACCTACTACAGAATAAATTCCAAGATGATTGATTATAGAAAAAATCATCTCCAGAAATATCTTAATAGACTTTGGACTCCCATCCCTTGTAAATGTGGGAGAATTATATTGCTTGAACCCACTTGTAAGGTCAGTAGTAGATAAGTTTGGATGTGGTGTTCCCTGATAAGTCTGAAAAAAATGATAGAAACCCTCACAGAACTATGCCTCAGAACCTATGTATGGAACAATAGTTAGTGCTATAGCTGGAACTAAATGGGGATCCACTGGCATCCCATGGACCACCACCTGTATAGTGTGTTCATCACCTCCCTCCAGGAATACGACTTTAGGTCATCATGGTGGCATGCCTCTTCAATTCCATAAAAATTCATCTAAGAAAAATGAGTTCAAATCTCATATATTAAAAGATTATGATAGGTCAAACCCATCCTAAAACCAAGTCATAACCCATATCCTTCTCCTAAATCCAGGACTATAAAAGATTAGAAACAACACCACTAGAAACACTTCCTCTTTACCGCTAAATGGTTAGGACTAGGTTGAGTTTCTATTTATCATTTTAAGTTTCCATTTCATTTTCATTTGAATTTATATTCATTTTACATTTAATTTTCACAATTCAATAGTTCGAGTGTTTTAGCCACTGGTTCACCAAATCAAAATCCATGAAGTCCCATAATACCTCATGAATCCAACACATGATTCCCATTCAATCCATACATATTGAAACCAATTTGACAATTTAATTTTACTGGTACTTCAATTCCCAGTCCATAAGGGCCCATAAACCATGAGAACTGAAAGACAATGTCACTCCACTATCTATTGTACAAAATATATCACAAAATCATATATAGCTATCATATAACCTATCACAACAACATGCAATGAGTAGTGAATCCTAAATGGCATCAAATAATGCATAGCATGTGATTTCTAACAATTTCCTATATGAAACATGATATGGAATACCATCATCTCATCGGGTTTCAATAGAAATAGAACCCAGAATTGTATGAGTAATAACAACCTGTATCAAGTGTGCACCCAACGGTGAGATGAAATCAACTGTAATAGTAAAAATCTGAAATATAACAATAACATTAAAGGTAATTTAGAATTTCCCTATACATAATGTAGCTACTCTTGAGAAAAACTTATTTCCAAACTCCATTTACTTCCTATCAATTTCTATTATTGCTAAATAGTAAGTCAAAATAGAAAAGACACCTTTGATACCCCTTTTTAATGTCTCGAATGCAAATTCCACTCAATAGTGCCCCAAGAGTGGTTGGCTACAAGAACTCAAGCACATCTCCATAAATTCTAGTGGCTTTCGACTAACAGTGAGGGCCTAGGTGACTCATTGGGGAGACTATTCTCTCATTACCAAAGTATATCATAGTAGAAGTAAATAACATGAAAATATAGAAAACATATAAACAAGTGTGAAATTGAAAAGTAAACTAAGAAGGGATGTATAAACAAACCATACATGTATCATATATAATGATTCAGATTATACATGTATTTAGAAAGTAGCTAAAATATGTACATGCAGATATAGTATAGTAAAAGTCTCCAAACAGACCAAAAGAACAAAATGTCCCATTAGCATCGTAAGCTTTAGCTTGGTCTCATTCTCCCCTACTCCAAATCCACAATCAACAACCAGTGTTAGGGTTCTTTCCCCTATCAATACCTATAACCATATAATCTATTTAGATCCCTGAGGATTCCCAAACCATATATGAGATAACATTTTAGCAGGTAACCACCCAAAAGTCTATTAACATCTAAAGAACATAATGAAATATGCTAAGAAAGTGTAAGTAAAGAATAATGTCTGTGTGAATTCACAAGGCATATTACCACTTCAAACAAGTAATAAAAAAAATTCTCAAACTTCTCCCTATAATGAATGTTAACTCCTAAAAAGGTAGTTATAAGAAATATAAACAAGTCACAAGGCCTCACCGTACATCCATACATATCCTATCCACACAACATTTTTTTATAATAAAGCCATATAAAAACCCCACATCCATTCCATATAATAAAACAATATCAAAAACCCATAACATTGTCATATACTGATACCATATAAAAAACTCATTTACTTTTGGTATAACCCAAGCATCATATATCCCACAGTCATGCCTTATAATGATGTGTAGACCACGACAGGACGGATCGAAGGTGTCGAATACCAAGGCATCCTCATCGAGTCCCAATATCATGTCCATGGAAACTCAGTAAAGGAACTGTTTGGAGTCCTAGAAGATTGTGCACCAACATATCCTATGTGAGTCTAATAATTTTGGATCCAATGGGTAGAAATTCTCAAGGCATCCCACAAAGTCAATACCCACGATGCATGACTACTCAAGGCATCCACTACCGTGTTCCAGATCCATGTAGATCCATCTATGGAATATAACCAAACATTCATCCATTTCAAATCCTTTAACAATTAAAATCCATATGATTATATCCACTCATATCATAAAATAAATTTAATTACATTCTCATATAATCATGTTAGATGGGTATACCCACCCATTTCTCACTATATTCCATTAAACAGATAACATGGGTATACCCAACCATTATTCACAATTCACAAGCTTGGAATTTAATGAGTATACTCGCTCACACAATCAAATTACTTTTAACATAACCCATTTGATCAATTCAATAATTAACCAATTCAATTTCGACATTTTATAATAAGGAAAGGGAGGGAAAACCATATCCTAGGAAAACCATTCAACTCATTCCATTATAATTGGATTCTTTGAATAAGGAGAGCCCAAAACACGCCCCTTGGGTGTTGTGACAGGGCATAACCAAGGTAAATTTATAAGGTGCAACCCATGGGTGACCTTGGGTTGGGTGATAACCACCAATGTAACTCAAGGAAACTATGGGAATCTGTAATAGGCTCCAATACATACATTTCAATTTATCAAATAATTTCTTGTATAGCGCTAGAAGGTCTAGCTGGAGGAATGATGGAAAATGGCTCTAAAAACACAGAAATTTGAATGAAACATATAGAAAACATACCTTAGCTCATTAGTGGAGTGATCATCCAGTATCAAGTCTCAATTCAACTTAGTTTAGGAGAAATATAAAGAATGGAAGAAGAACAAGAAATTAGGGATTATGAGCCTAAATCAAAATAGGGCAATCGATATCCAGAAGAATTAAAACAGCTAAAAGGAATTTATATCTTACTGATAATGATCTGATGAGACAAACCATGTTCGAATCAGCGATCGAATAGTGAATATACCTTAAATCCTAGGTTATCTACCTTTGAGACCTTATCAAACCCTCCATTACTATGTGTCGGAAATAAGATGGGTTTTATGTTTTAAAAGTAAAATAATTTAATTAAAAATTAATGAAAAACCCAAAATATAGGGGATTCAGTGTTTTTAAAAACATTTTCCAACCATTCACGGCTTTTTGTATGTTATGGTGCACCCGCACAGTTCATCCGCATGGTTTACAAACCATGATCAACCCATGCGAAGAACCTCTATCAAGTTTGAAAAAAAACGGTCTCATGACAATGAGACCCATTCCACATGGTTTGGACTAACTGGGTTGTCTATACCACCCCTCTATTCATCCATTCATTGTTTAGTCAAAAAGTGCAGGCTACCCTGCATGGTTTTCATTAACCATATTCCAGTCCATTTTCATGTATAAACCTTGTTTTGTGCTCTAAAGAATCCCCAGGAACCTCCAAAACACCAGCTAACTCAACGTTATTCATATTAGGCCATATTTAAGAATTTAAACAAAAAATAAATGGATTATTAACTCATAAAAAACATGGATTCTTAGAAGTCCCAACCCATCTTTTGGAATCTCTCCATTCTCTTATACTTTGGAGTTTATGATAGTAGTGTTTTTTCATTTTAGATTTTGTTTATTAAATTATTGATTGATCATGATGTGTTGTAGGTTTATAAGCGTTTCCAATGGTATGACCATCTCCTTCTCCTTTCACATATAGAGTGGGAATCAAAGCTTCAACTGAGGTATGATATTTATAAACCAATCATTCTTTTTTTAATTAATTTTTTGAATAGATTGTTGTTATATCTTCCAAGAATATTATCATAGAATTCTAAAATATTATATTTTGAGTCTTATTATGTGTTTTCGAGTTTTGGGGAGCAATAAGAACATGCAGTGAACTCTATTTAAGGAATAATAAAGTAAATGAAGATAGTAAATTGGTTAAGAGTAAATTTTAAAGGGAAAGGAGGTCACATATTCATTATGTATTTTAATGTCATTTCTACTTGTTGAATCATTTTTACTGATACTTTCTTCAATGGATTTCATATTAATGTTATCATTGAAGAGTGTTTTCACCTTCATTATCGATTTTTTATATAATGATGATGATAAAAATAATTTTTTTATAAATTTGAATATGTGAATTACTGGTGTTGTTGATTATTGATGCATGAGGTTGTAATTATTATTGTGTATACCTATGGTGATTTTTTGTGAAATTGGATCATTTGAATTCGTGTGGTTGGGAAGGGAGTTTTTTTTGTGTTTTAATTTGTTTTATTCCTCCATAAACATTTATCAATTTGTTTATGTTTTAAAGGACTATTAAAGAAAATGGGTAATCTAGTGTTAATAAAATTAATGATGGATTGTGAAAATAAAAATTAAATGAAACATGGGAAGGCGATTTGAATTTGATAATTTGATGTTAATGAGTTAGTATTAGAAAAAATAGTATAATCAATGCAAAGGTAATAATTAATGATGATTGAAATTTGTGAACATGGTTATAATTGATGTGCAAATAGATAAATAAAAGGATTGAAACATGATGTGGAGTTGTGATTTTTTTAGAATGGGTATATTATTGGAATAATAATATTAATGAGTATTTTTAATGGTAAAAAGTTGGAATAGGAGATGATATAGAAAGTGTGAAGTTATTTATTTTTTGGTTTTATTTTTCCATGTATTTGGTTATGCTATTGATGCTGACATGTTTTGGTAGGTTATTTTCTAGTTCGTGGTTTTCATTTTTTCATTTTTTCATTTTTAAATTGAGGATGTGATTGTGAGTGTATGATACAGTGAAGTTGGAGGGTAGGATAAAATTCATGGGTTGTGATAAATATCATAGGTACAATAATATGGGATATTATGGATTTATAAGAAGTATAAGGTGTACTAGTAGACCCTGTGTGTAATTGATTTCATGATATATGGCTGGGATCATGCATAGAGGGACGAAGGAATGAGGTGGAAGTCATACAAGTTATTGATACCATAATGTGATGAAAATATAGAGATGATGATTATATGGTTAAGGTTATGATGAGGAGGATATGGATATATGATTATTCGTGGGGGTATATATGGAATTGGTTGGGCATGAGGTTAATTTCATATCAGAATAATATAAATATTCAAAATAGGGGGTGAATTTTTTATTTTTAAAAATTATGATAGAATCAAATTTTATCATTCCTTTTATATTAGAAATATATTAAAAATTCTATTTTTTTAAAATATTCAGCAGAAAATAAAAAAGAAGAACATGGTAGTTTTTATAGTGGTTCGATGCATAAACATCCTCTTATCGACTACACCAACAAAATTTTATAGATCTTGGTGATTTTTACTAAATAGGTCATCTTTTCATAAGACCTGCATAACTGAGTGCAAGAATTTGACACCTTACAAAAATTCATCTTCTTTTACATGGACCTCTGAATCCACATCTTAGTGAAATAATTTAACACTCCACCATGACTAAGTATGATCATCCATTACACTAAAAAAACAAGAATAATTCATTTGTTGATAAAAAATTCAGGTTACGGTTGTAGCTTCAACTGATAGAAAATGGATATTATTATCTATAGATAAAATCCATCAAGAAAGAATATTTTCTAATAGATATTTTTTATATATAATTTTCATGAAACAAAGAAACATATATATTATAGTAGAAATAATAGTACAATAGTGAAATAGTAAAAGATCAAAACATGAATGTATCCATAGTGTATCTATTCATAGTAACAGATAAATCATCATGAATAAAATTAACTTTTTTTAATTAATGATACCACTTTTTATATTGACAAGAAAACTCTAATCCTTCTAGTTAAATAGATCTAAAAATATCACTTGATAAATCATGTTTATTTTAATTTAAATACACAAAGAAAATAATAAATTACCATAGAAATATGAACAATTTGAAATGTTTAATTAGGGAATTTTAATTGATATTTACCAAGATATAAATATATATTTGTTCCCTATTATACCATTCTAAAAATCAGGAAAAATATATTGAATTTAGACATTGTAGTTGACTAAATCAAATCTAGGGTAGATTTCAAAACTATTCTTTACAATGTATGGTTGACTTCAAAATGTTGGGTTGTTGAACCATACGTTTGTTCCTTAAACGTATGGTCGATTTGAAAATAAGGGTTTTTAATCCATACTTACAAAGAAGTATATCATACATGATCCATATATTTATTCCAAATGTATGACATAACAAGTATGACTCCTTTACAAAATTACAATTCACAAACCATATGTTTCCTATATAAACTTAAGTTATTAAAAGTCCTTCTAGACTTCCTATAAATAATTCCATAATACATTACAAAAAAACATTAATCTAGAAATAACATTAGAATAGTATAATTTTTTTCAAAAAAAATAACCATGAAAAACACTTATAGTTTATTCATTATTAAAACCGACAAGGTTATTTGTGAGCATAAAAGTCAATAATATTTCCAAGAATATTATTTAAACAATACATGAACAACAATTTCCACCTTTTTAATGATAAAAAATTTAATATATGGTCACTTTTTTAGGTACTCCTTGACCCCTCGATTGATAATTCTTTGGTTTGGGATTGTTTAGGGGTTCTTCAAGTGAAATTTTGAAAATTTTGGAAGGAACTTGGTATATGCATGCTTAGTGCATGGTTTTACAAAACTATGTGGCCAACTAGTGAAAATTGTATAGACCCAGATAGTGAGGGTTTCAATGGTTGTCACGTGATTTAAAAATCATTTACCCACTTAGTATAATATATTAACCACTTTACAGGGGTACATGGTTAGGGTGCACAGTTTGAAAACCCTTGCAGCCCCCTCCAGAAAACCATGCGTGTAGATTTATTTTTTTCTACAAATTATTTTAAAAAATCCCAAACCCCTATTACTTCTCCCACTTGACCCTAACTTTGGATTGGACATCGTCCTAGTTCATTGGAGATCACAAATACCCATTTTGTCTCCTCCAAACACTTTTTAAATTTGATCAAATCTAAGAGAATGTGGTTTGATACCACATAGATCTTGAATCTAGGTTTGATTCTTGGATCTCCATTGCTAACATTATTCATTGGAGTTTCCCATTACAGGTGATGTGATTCATGATCCTATGATCCTAAGGTAGGTGGTTCTATTTAATATTATCCAATTTATTTGCCTTGAAATTTAATAATTTAAATTAAATTAATTTTCTTTGGATTATAAAAAACTCAATTAGCATCAGATTTGGATTAGAATTTTCATTGGCATGGAAATCAGGGTAAACCACCAATTATAATTAATTGGGGCGTGATTGTGTAATTTTGATGGAAATTGAGAGATAAAATTGTGGAATTAAATTGTGAAGTTGATTTTGAAAATTGATTTCAATTTTTTAATTGAGAAAAGATGGATTAATTTTTTTTATAAGAACCCTAGTTGGGAATATCCTAGAAAGGAATGAATTGAGTGAAAACATGTTTTTAGAGGAACCTTCCATATTGAAATTGGATATGGGTTAATTGTATTTTGAAAAATTGTGAAATAAATTTCCCATTGTTGATTTTTGTTTGATCACATTCAATCCTATGTAATTAGTGAGTTATTTGGGATGGCACATTATTGAATAATTAAAACTCTAAAAAAACATATTTCCAGTGATTGTATCCCCAACGAGATGGTGATGAGTCCTATTTGACTTGTGTTTGAGGGATGTGTCTACATATATTTTCATGATCACCTAATCGGGTGCTTGAGGATCCCATATCCTGGAATTATCATACCTCTTAGAAGATGACCATGATTATCATTTGTGATTATTTTGAGATATGGCATTTGTTATAAACAGTTTTACACTTTCCTTTCAAATTTATAGAAACTGTTTAATTTAAAAATATTATTAATCCATTTTTCGGAATATTTCCAGCAATTGAAATGTAAATCAATATTTATGTAAAACATTATTTTGTACTTCCATGAATATTTATTTAAAATGTAAATATTCATATAGTTAATTAATGTGTCACATTTATTATGGAATCCTTGGTGAGAGCCTTCAAGGATTTTATCCTACACCCTACATATTGATTCAAGTGTTTGTAGATTTCATTCTTCTAGGTTCGATCAAGGGAAATACCCTCTTTTAGGTTATGGTTGTTCATCTATAGGATTGGTGTTTTGTGTCTATTAGCTCTTGGGTTGTTTATATTTTAGTTTCTGGTTCATTCTAGTTTTACTCTGTGTATATCCCTATTGAATTCTAGTACTATTCTCCCAGTGGAGTTTTATTTTGGTAATACTAACTAGTATCTATTTCATGAATTTTTTATGTGGAAAAACTATTCACTCTTTATATTCTATGATGATATGTACTTGTCTCCAACTTGATGGGAATGAGACTGCCCTTCTGGCCATGTCATTTTCAGCTCAGTTATCATAGTCTCAATGTATTTAGGATGGTTTATGACAAAATGGTATTAAATGAGCATGTTAATCATCTTGAATTGAAGTTAGTATGCGGTTGTGTAATATTCGTTGGACTAATGAGGTTGTTGAGAGTGAGTATTTGGATAGATCTAACTGAAATGAGCATTATGTCACCATGGGTTGTTTTAGAAAGACATATTTAGGATTTTTTCTAGTATTTTCCCTTATTTGGATTTAGATATATTGAAATACAATTTTTTTATCTATTTAAAATGATTAATTTTATTATTTCTCTTTTTTGAGTGCTAATCTATGTAACATTCTAACATCTTCAATGCTCCATGTTGATGTTGTGTAGCACTATGAATTTGAGAATATCTATGAATCAGATCTAAGAGAACGATTCTTGTGAAACACAATGATAAAATCCTCTCGTGGACCAAAATTTTGTAAAAGTGGTTTAGTGTGATATCCAAGCTCTGGGAAAGAACCTTCACCCATTTCCTACTTGATTAGGAACACAGGACTGTGATTGAGTATGAAAATTGATTTACTAATCTTGTGCAGTTTTCACTTGAGACTATATCAAATGAGAAATTGAAGGATTGATAGTTAAATATTATACATTGATTTGAATTTTTTTTCTCATGCTTTCTTGATGAATCACCTTTTATATATTGATGTTCTAGATAGATCATTGATGGTTGAGATAGACCTAGCTGGTAGGTAAGGATTTTTAGAGGTTCATTTCACTCCCATATATAGTTATATGTGTTCCATCAAGGGATAGAGGAATCATGATGATTTTCATGGTGGTTATCAATAGTAGTGTAAATATAGACCTCTTACTGTGCATAGAAGTGGCCCTTTTATTTTCCAATAGAGTGTAAAGCTATGGAATTTGAAAAGGGATTACACTGAGGAACCGAAGATATGTGGTTCTTAAAAATGATTAGGTCACTTGCAATTTTTTTCATATATATTCTACTCCACATAGTGGCACGATGTCAGTAGCACCTAATAAAACTATGATGAAATTAGAAGTTTGAAGGAAAAGGGTCTTTCATCCATAGACATCTAGAACAAAGCATATTCACGCAGTGTAAGAGTATCTAGAGGAAATACATATAGGTCCAGTGACTGTAGGAGCTACCATCACTATAGCTTCATTATTACTCACTACATTATTTGATATTGGTGAATACCACCAATTTATTTAAAACCATATTTTATAATTATATTAATCTACCTATATATCTTTCATCTTATGTGATGGATATTACTACACCCCTCTGAATGAAGATAGATTGAAGTCACCATTTTCTTGCTTGTGTTTTCTCTTTAGCAAATATCATGATTGATTGGGATTTTCTAGTTCTTAAAATGAAACCTCTTGATCTCATATTCATGATGGATTAACATACTTCTAATAAATCTCGAATTGATTATTGTCTACGGTAGGTCTCCCTTACCATGGAAAATGTGGTTTGTTATATATTTTAGCGTGAATGGGACTTTAGTTCAAGTATATCCAGACCTTCTTATCCCGAGTTAGGGAATGTAATATAAATGATCACTTTTGATCACTAGTGGTAATCCATGTGCAGTTATATCCCTCCAGTTTTCATTGAGTTTCTTGACGTTTTACATTCCAACTTCTCTGGATTTATTCCAGTAATGGAGGTATAAATTTTTTTGATTTAGTTTCAGGTACCCGACCGGTATCTATTCCTTCGTACCACCTGGTACCAGATCAAAATAAAGAGTTTAAGACTCATATGAGATCTTTTAGAGACATTTTTTATACTCCTAAGTGTGTCACCATTGGTGGAATTTATTCTCTTAGGTAAGAATGTTGATGGCTGATTTTTCCATTCTGTGGATTATGAAAAAAATAAATCGATTTGTGGTATTGAAAAATTATATGTTTCCATGGATAGATGATTTTTTGAAATGTTCAATGGGTTTATGTTGTTCTCAAAGATTGATCTTCAATCTGGTTATCACTAGTTGAGAATATAATAATTTGACATTCATAAAACCTCCTTTCAGGGAAGGTATGACCATTATGATTAACTTCTCATGTAATTTGGTCTAACAAATGATCCTACAGTTTTATGTCTCTGGTGAATAAGATCTTCCAATGAGTATCATTATATATTTTTTTTGGTCTTTCTGGATGACATCCTTGTATACTCTATGTCTGAGGAGGATCATGTACATTATTTGTGAGTAGTTCTTGAATTGTAGAGAAATCACTGACTTTATGACAATCTATCTAAATTTGATTTCTATATTTGGAATGTGAATTTATTAGGACACGTGGTGTTGGAATATGGTATTTCAATCGATCTTGAGAAGGTGAAATATGATATGACATCAGGTCATTAATTGAAACGTTTTTGAGATTCAGAGCTTCTTGGGTATAGCTAGATATTATCATTGTCTTGTGAAGCACTTCCCTAGATTGGATTCTATGATCACTACTCTATATCACAGTGGAGTGGTATTTTATTGGGATGGAAAATTATAGAGTTATTTTATTGAATTGAAACATATTTTTACTATTGTGTTGGTGTTGACTCTTCCAGAGGCTGGGTATGTCTATGTCACTATAAACAATTTTTATTTATTAACATAATTTTGAATTTTTTTTTATAAATGTAATTAATTTTAAAATTTAGTGACATTTTTCAAGAAACGTCACTAATTAAACTATATTTCCTAAAAACTTTTATAATTTAGAAATATTTTCAGAAAATTCCCCAAATTTAGCAACTTTTCATTAAAAATGTTGCTAATTTAGTGACATTTCATTCAAAGCATTGCTAATTTAGTGTAATTTCCTCAAAATCATTACTAACATAGCAATTTTTCCTCAAAATAATATCAAATGTATCGTTGTTTCCTTAGAAACATATCTAAATTAGCAATGTTTTCTAAAAACCATAGATAATTTAGTGACATTTTCTCAAAACATGTGGCTAAATAAGCAACATTTTCATGAAATTTCCCTAATTTAGCCACTTTTTTGTGGAAACATTGCTAAATTATCAATGTTAATAGGAAATGTTGCTAAAAATATATATATTTACATAGTCCATTTCTTCACAATTATGTAAATATATATCTTGATATATATATATATATATATATATATATTAATATGTATAAACACAGACATAGACACATACACACACACACATATATATAAATAAAAATATTTATATTCATATATAAACACACACAAAAATATATATAAATATATATACAAATTTATTAATAAATAAAATCACATATATGTTTTAAATTTAGTCATGTTTTTAATAAAACATGTATATTCTAGTAAAATGTTTACCAACGTTTTAGAACATTGATATATATATGTGTGTGTGTGTGTGTGAGTGTGTAATGTTATAATAATAATTATATATATATGTATACATACACATATATATTTACACACACATATAAATATATATATATACATATAAACATGTATGTATATATATATATATTAATATAAACATATAATATCTATAATATATAGAAATATATATATAAACACACACACAGATATATATCTAATATTAACATTTCTATATATATTATATAATATAAAAAGATATATAAAATATATATAAACATAAAATATAAACACACTCATATATATAATATAAAACATAAACATGCACACACACACATATAAATTTAACATAAACCAAAGCATATATATATGTATGTAATATAAAAATATATATATATATATAATATAAAATATAAACATATCTGTAAAATATAAACATATATATATATATTAATATATGTATATTAATATATACATAAATAAATAAATATAATATTAATTTTTAAATATTGAAAGCTATTTATATACATATATAACATAATACAATTAAAATTTAGACACATTTAAGAAAACCTTACTATTTTAGTGAAATTTTTACCAATGTTTTAAAACGTGACTAATTATCTATATATATATATTAATTTATTTAATTATAATTATATATATGTATACATACACATATATATTTAAACACGCACATACATATATAAAAACACACACATGTATATATATTAATATAAGCATATGATATATATATATATATATATGAATATAAATTAGTGATGTTTTCAAGAATCAACACTAAATTAGAGATGTTTTTCAGGAAACATCTCAAAAATTATATATATTTATTTAGTTCATTTCAACACCTCGATATTAATATATATTTAGATATATATTTATATTAATATGTATAAACACATACACATATATATAAAAGTATATATATATATTTAAATATATATACACACATATATATATAAATATATAAATGTATAAACATATATTTATATATAAAAACACATATATATTTTAGTTTTAGTCACGATTTTAATAAAAAAATCTATTTTAGTAACATTTTTACCAGTGTTTTAAAACATGGCTATATATATATCTGTAAATTTAAAATTATAATTATATATATTTACATGTATATATTTATACAGTCATAGACACACACACACACACATATATATATATAATATAAACACTCACACACACATATATATAAAATAAATTTATAAATTAACATAAAATACAAATATATATATATATATATATATGTAATGTAAAACATAAACATATGTATATGTATATATATATATACATACATACATAAAATAAAAATACATATATATATATATATAAACATAAAATATAAATACATGCACATATATATATATATATAATAAATATAAACATATATATACATATAAACATAACATATAAATACTAAATATATATATATAAATTTATGTATATTAATGTAGATAAATATATATAACATAATGTGAGTAATGTTGAAAAAATTGAATAGGTTAGTAGGTGGAGAACTCTATTTGGATCATTGGGGTTGATGGGTCGATTCTCATTGGGTATTCGTTTTTCAGCCTATAACTATAGCGTGCACAATAGCATTACAGGCAGTGAAGGGGGACGGGAAGATGAGTGGAATTGGGGTGTACATTTGTGGTAATTGTGGGAGGGGAGTTCTAGTAGAGGCAGAGATCATGGTACACGAGCAAAGGTCAAGGAGAGTTAGGTACAGGGTAGGGCCATGTGGGAGAGAGGGAGTGTGGTACCTGATAGGAGGGTTAGATGAGCTGGAGTGGGGTACTAAAGGGAGTAGTGCTAGAGAGAGGGAGGGGTTGGAAATGGGAGAGGGGTTTTTACTTGAGGGGGCAGTGTGGGAGGGGAGGGATAGGCAATCAAAGAACATGGAATGTGAGTGAATGGTGAGGCGATATGGGTTTGGGGAGGGTCATGCATGATAGAGGGTGTGTAGTATGGGTGGGGTGGGGTATATGAGAGGGAGTGAGGTACATGGGGGAGAATTTTGGGAGAGGAGGAGTAATGGGCAGTTCAGAAGAGAAGAGGGAGAGTGGTATAGGGGGTGGGGTAGACAAGCGGGAGTGGTGTGTGTATTTGAGGGGGCAGTGCAGGAGGGGAGGGATAAGTGAGGTAGGGAACGTGGTATGAGAGTGAAGGGTGTGGCCTGCTATGGATGAGGAGGACCTTGTAGGAGAGAGGGTTTGTAGAACCGGAGGGGAGTGGGAGACGAGCCCAAGTATGGTAGCTTAGGGAGTAGTGCGGAAGAGAGGGAGGAGTGGTAATTTTTTGATAAGATATGGTTAGCGTTGTATGAGGGTTTAATTTTTATTGGGGGGGGGGGTTAATTATTATTACTATTATTTTGTAAAAAAATATGGATTTTAAATAAAATATATTTTTAACCAATTTTTCTAATAAATGTTGGTAATCATCGTGTTTCTAATTAATGATGTGTACGTGAGAGAGGGAGGAGTCGGTAGTTTGAGGGAGGACTGGGCAAACATTGTCGGAGGGTATTATTATAATTGTTTTTTGTAAAAAAATGAGAAACAAAATATTAATTTCAAAAAAAATATATCTGTTTACTATAATTTTCTAAAAATAATGGTAAACATGGTGTTTCTAATTAAATATTTTTACAAGTTTCATCACATTAGAGACATTTATAAAAGTCATTAAAACCCAAAAAAAATTGAATTCGAAGAAAAAAATCAATGTTTCTAGAAAATGTTATTAAATGATGTTTGATTTATAGACGTTTCTTAGATAGGTCGGTAAATCAGGTGTTTCTAGATAGCTACATATATAAACATCACTAATTTAGCAATGTTTATTTACTAATGTTTCTAAAAAAATGATTTTAAATAAGGCGTCACTAAATAGTGATGTTTATAAACATCATTAATTTATTGATGTATATAAATTCTGCTAATTGGTGACATTTATAAATGACACTAAATTTGAGAAATGTCATTTACGACATTTCTTATAAATGCTGGAAAAGAATTAGTGATGTTTTAAAGTATTACTAATGAAATATATATATATATATATATAATTAGAATTTTTCTTATAGTGTGTTGTCTTTTGTAACACATCTGGTTTAGGTTTTGGGGTGTGTTCTTATGGAGGGTGATCTAGTTGTTGGATATGGATCTTGGAAGCATTGACCACATGATAAGAATTAACTAACCCATGACCTTAAACATACTGCTATGATGCATGATCTTAATATTTGGTGGCATTTCCATTTTAGAGAAAGTTTTATCGTGTTCTATTTTCATAAGATTTTGAGTTATATATTCTATAAAATAAATTTAAATCCCATCCAAATGATTTGGGTGGAATACCTTCAATATATTTTATTGAAAATTCCTATACCCTAGGGGAAGGGAATATCATCATAAATTCTTTGAACAAGAAATATTCAACCCATGCTATGAAATAATCAATAGAAGAGTGGAATATGATGGATCTTTTTGCAAAATTACATATTGGAGTTCGGGAGATATGGTGAAAGGTTGCTATGGCTAGTGATCAATTGATCTCTTCTCTTATCTAGATGATTCTTTAGTAATATTAACTAGATGATGAGTTTTTTAGCATTAGAGACTCTCATTATGGTGGAGTGACCGTTGTTGAGTGGCTATTCTCCATAAAGGAAATTTTTTTTCTTCAGAATCAATTTGATAATCAGTTTTCAGTATAAAAATATGTTATGGGGATTTTTTATAACTCCTAATGGTAGGTGAACCCAAGAACCATGAATATGTTCTATAACATGTTGCGATGATTCTGGTGGACACAAATGAGTTGGTGAATTGCTTATTTTTCCTCTAATTGTTACACATTCTAACAAGTTAAGGATTAGCACCATAGACCTTTGAGTTTGCATCATCCACTTCTAGTGCCAACATGGAGGTGGGATGATATCATTATGGACATTGTGGTTGGGTTTCCTTGTCTGCAAAAAATTAAAAATGTGATATTGGTTTTGATTGATAGGATGAGTTAGTCATCTCACTTCATACCCATTCATGATACAACCAATGTTGAGGATTTGGGAAACACTTATATGAAATATATTGTTTGATTGTATGGAGTTCCTTATGCCATAGCATCTGTTACATATCCATATTTTACATCTATCTTTTGGATGTGACATTGATATTGACATAGATATTAGGTTTGTTTGAGTATGACTTATCATCTGCAGTCAGATAACTTGAGAGAAATAACTATACATATTATTGTGGATGTGATCTGTCCCTAAATTTTCATCTATTGTGGGGAATGTTATGAACATTTAGGGCTGGTTTTGATTTGTTATAATAATAGTTACTAGTCCATTATCAGGATGGATCCTTTTGAGTCCTTGTATGGACAACTCTGTAAATATTCGTTATGTTGGTCAAAGATTGGTGAAATTTCCTTTGTGGGACAAATTTTGGTTAAAGAGAGAACACAAAAATATTTAGTTGAGTCATCAAGGAATATTTATGGAATAGATCCGATATAAAACTTATGATGATCTTTGTAATAGACCGTTTGAATTTTGAGTTGTTCATCAAGTGTTATTGAGAGTTTCGCATCGTTTGGGTCATCAATGGAATTGGAGGAATGGGATACTTGACCATGTTTTTGTGGGTACTTTTGAGGTCGTTGAGAAGGTGGGGAAATTGGATTACCATTTATAATTTCAGCCACATCTGACATCAATACATTATGTGTTCCATGTATCACAACTGAAAAAGTATATTTCTGATCCACCTCATTGTATGAGCTGGAGTGATCTTGATGTGAATCTTGATTTGTCCATGACTGAGAATCTAGTAAGGATTGTTTATTATAAAACTAAGGTACATCATGTGAGGATGATCCATGTGGTTCATGTGTTCTAGTATCACGGTTCTAATACTTATGAGACTTTGGAAATAGAGGCACTGATGAAAGATTAGTGAACTCATCTTTTTAATATGGAAGCTTCTTGAAAGGATTTCTAGGGAAAAAATGTTTCTATGATGGGGAGGTTGTAAGAAAATATTACTATTATTAGGTAATACTAGGACACTCTTTTGATAATTCTTTGGTTAGGTATCATTTAGGGGTTCTAGGGGTGAAATTTTAAAAATTTTGGAAGGCTCATGGGTTGTTCATGGTTGGCACATGATTTTCCCAAATCATGCACCCTCCTCGTGAAAACCATGAAAACCCAGGAATTAATGGTTTGAATGGTTGGCGTATAGATTTAAAAAATAATTTACCATATTGTATAAATAGTTCACCCCTTATAGGGGTGCATAGTTAGGGCATACTTTTTTAAAAACCATGTGGCCTCCACTAGGAACCCATGCAGGCAGATTACATTTATTCCAAAAAATATTTTTAAAATTATCAGACCCCTATTTCTTTCCCCTCTCAACCCTAAATCAGGATTGGATGTACTTCTAGTTCAATGGATCTTTTAAGGACCCATTTTGTATTCTCTAAAACCTTTCTAAATCAGATTGAATCTATGAGAATGTTGTTTGATCTCTCCTAAATATTGAATCTAGGTTTGATTCTCAGTTCTCTATTGTCGATATTATTCGCTGTAGTTTCTTGTTGCCATCATTGTGATTTGTGATCCCGTAATCCCAAGAATGGTGGCTTCTTTTAAAATTTAGTAGTTTATTTACCTATAAATTTTTTGATTTAAATTAATTTTCTTTGAATTGGATTATTAAAAACACAATTCACATCGACTTACGATTTAATTTTTTTGTGGCATGAAATTTGCGTAAAACCCCCATTTCTAATGAATTAGTTTGTGATTGTGGAATATGATGTAAATTATGAAATTAAATTATGGGATTAAATTTTGAAAATTATTTCAAATTTATATTTGAGAGAGGATGAATTAAATTATTTTGATAAGAATATTAGTCGGTTTTATCCTAGAAAAGACATGAATTGACAAAAAAACCTATTTTGTTTTTTAAATGGAAATTATCGTATTGAAATGGGGAATGAGATAAATTTATTTTAAATAGTTTTGAAATAAATTTCCCATTATTGATTATTGTTTAACCGCATGAAATCCTAGGTAGTTATTGAGTTATTTGGGACCACACCCTATTGACTCTATACATCTATATCAAAGCATAGTTTAGAAGATCAAATCCCTAAAGGGATGGTACTGAGTCTTATTTTACCAGTATATGTGGTATGTCTGTACAAATATTTCCATGATCACCTATTTGAGTGTGTGAGGATCCCATAATATGGAACTATCATACCACTTGGAAGATGACCATGTTTCTCATTTTATATTATTTTTTATATCCCACTGTTTGTAAACAATTTTTCACAAGCCTTGTGACTTTATATAAACTGTTATATATATAATTTTTATTGAGCCATCATTTGAAATATATCCTTCAATTGAAATGTAATGAATTATTTTTTTCATATTATTTTATACTGTCATTACTATTTATTTCAAATTTAAATATTTGTTTGGTTTATTAATGCAGCATATTATTATATAATCCTTTGTGGGACCCTAAGAGGAATTTATCTCAGACCCTTTATGTTACTTCAGGTTCTTGAAGATTTCCTCTTTCCAGTTTTGATAAAGTTAAACTAATCTCTTGGTGGCAGTGGTTGTTAATCTATGGGCTTAGAGTTATGTGTCTTTTGGGACTTAGGTTGTTTATCGTTCAGTTTCATATACTTTGTGGCTATACTATGGGTTATATACATGTTGACTTATGGTGCTGTTATCCCCATGGAGTTTTGTTTTTATAATACTAACTTTTAACTATTTCTTCCATAGTTTATGTGAGAAAAATATTCCCTATTTACTTTTTTTGAGGCTAACTACTTATCTCCAACCTATGCTGATTAAGAATTCCCTTTAGACCATATTAGTATTGAATCAGGTATCAGAGTTCCAAGGTATCTAGGATGGTTTATGAAAACAAAATCCATAAAAAATCATAAAAAAAATATGTGAAATGTAAACACAAATAGAATAAAGTTTTGAAAATATATAACAAAACTATATTTCTCATTTAATGTTTTATAAAATATAGATAAGAAAATAATATTATAGAAATGTTATTTTTTCTAAAATAAATAGTCATATATATATATAAATATATCAATATATCCCTATTTATTATAATAGGAATGTGATTTTTTACCCATATTTATCCTCCATTATTTTAATCAGAAAAAAATTATTGAAAAATGGAATATTACAGAATTAATATAGTACAAAATAGGCAGGGATGGTATGTTAATAAAAAAATATTATTGTCAAATCTATAGATTTGTATTTTTTAACATGAAATAAATAAACATAATATTAGGAATAATATAATTAAATTAAAATTTGTATGTGATTACAACTAATATTTTTATGAAAAAGTCTAATAGGTGGGACTGGATGGGGTAAAATGCTATAGTTTACATGATTAGTCAAATGAAAATAAATATTGAACAGTTTGAAGAAAAACATTAAGTTTTTCTATCATCACCTCAAAATTTTGATTAAACATAATTTCTCACTACTTAATCAAATGCATGGAATTCAATCCCATTTCAGATCAACATCAAAATTTAATTTCAAAAACTCAAAGATAGTCTCTATTATCTAAAAAAACTTCTTCATCATATCCCTTAACTAGTTGAAAATGTTTCTAATACCTGGATCATCATATGTAAATATCTCAACAAGATTTTTTTGATTTTTCAATAGAGTATGAAGTGGAATACTATCAAACTGTAGGTTTTGAATCCAATAATTTATTATATACCAAACTGATATAATAGATTCAAAACTCTTTATAAAATATGGATATGTTTGATGAAAAGAAGTATAATCCCTTTATTGAATTGAATTAATTATTACTTATTCAAATTGGCTCCACATATATTTCGTTAATTATTTAAAATCAAGATTGGAAACTAACACAAATCCAACATTCCCAATTTGATCACACTTTATATCATTGAAAAGAATCAACATATCATTTAGAATTATAATTTTATCGTGTAATTTATAGCTGATCCTGGAATGATTCTAATTATACTCTTAGAATAGTTGAATTTTTAAAATATTTTAAATATTTTATATAGAATTCCAACTCAATATGGAAATTAGAATCGACTTCCTATAACTAATTGAATTTTCAATCCAAATATTCAATTTGAGGACTATGAGAACCATAAGAATCCTCTTATGTATTTATTTAAGTATTTCTTGTTTCAAATAGAATAATGGACTATCCTTCAACATTCTCACTAGATGAGGATGATAAATTTCTAAGAACTTTTATCTTATCACCAGTTTCACATATATCCTTCTCTATGGGTTCTTCCAATTCAAACTATCAAATTTTTAATCAGTTCAGTAGATTCAGAAAATAATGTGTGCATCTTCTCACCATTTTGAGATTTCTTTTCAATATGATCATCTCCATGAGCCTCTTACTCATTTTTATTTTCAGTTTTTCATTCCATAGGAGTAATTAAATCACATATAAAAACTGGTTGTTTAACTTCTACAACATTAGACTCTTCTACATAAACCATAGGCTCTTCCCTTCTTTTAGGATTCATAATAAGATACTCCCTGCTAGCTTATCTAGATGGTTCTTTAATATATCAGTGTACACTTCTTGTAGTACTTGTATTACTTATAACAAATCTTACACATGATCTAGTTTCCTTAAGAAATTTTATCTAACATTGATTCACTAATTTCTATGGTATGAAACCATACTGATCAAACTAAATTCTATCTTTCTTGCTTCCACTAAGCATAAGAACTGGATAATTTTTTATCATCGGCACCTCTGGGTTTCTCCTTCCCCTTCATAGTACTCCAAAAGAAAAAAAAAATCTTAAGGTTCTAGAAGAAATATTTTTTTTGTGATGACATATAACATATGAGTGAATTTCATGGATCTTATTCCTTTTAGACCCAAGTAGTGAAAAAAGCATGCATATAGATAAAGAAGAAATTCTATCATCCTTTTAACAATAGTGGAGATTATACATTAGAAAATATCTATAGAAATTCAACATAATTTTGCATAGACAAAAAAATAAGGTAAATTTTAGGAAAATGGATTTTATCTATATCACCAATCCTAGGGTCTATTTCGTATTAAATAAACTTAACCATCACCTTTTGGTTTTCCACATAATATTTTATAAGTATCTTCCTTACAGGGGTAAATCCAAATAGAAAACAAATAATATCCATAGATTTATGTGATTCATCTCTAATAGTTCAACGATTGAATTGAAAACCCCCTTCATGGGGACAATAAAATATCTTATCTATTTCTAATGAGGGGATATAAAACTCTAAATTATTTGTCTTTAACGAGACTACATCATCTATGCCACCAAATCTAAACTTTTCATTTTTGTAAAACTCTTTCTCTTCACTATCAAAAAAATTATTAGTATTTTCTCAATTGAAAATAAATTCTAAACCATGAAAATATATATCATTATTTAATAGTAGAGTCTTCTATAGTAGCCAATCAAAATCGATGAACTTCCCTCGAAGGACTCTTCTTTATTACTCTTTGATAGTAACAGTGAATTAATAAGAAGATAATGGTGTGGTAATTTTAAAATTTCCATCACCGAGATGATTTAAGTTATAATTTTCAGTGATATGAGCTATAGTATAGTCTAAGGATCTCACGTGAACTAACTAGAGCATGAAAATAAAAAAAACAAGTGTGTACACTGTTCGATTAGGTAGAACATTCGGTGGGAGAAAGTCACCTGAGATATTTTCATGAAGGATATAGGGCCAAAACCATCTACATCATCAACATCTGATCAAATAATCCACATCATCATCATTCATCAAAATCCATGTGCTAGAATTTAGATCTGATGAATCCTTTAGTGACGCAATGATCACCTCGATCCCTTACCTTCGATCCAAAAAAGGCGAACATGGATCAAATTCATAGAGAGAAACTTTATCTCAATAGAAGGTGATATTATAGGGAAGTTAACATCCTTTGGAATGAACAACACCAACCAAATATTCTCCTACCCTAATTATATATTTGGTCAAAAAAATACCAAGATAGATTTCCCCGACCCCAGAAAATCAACACCCACTAAATAAGAAATAAATATATATTTATGATGAACTAAACTATGCCATAAATATTTTTACATTTTTTCACATAAATTTAATATATATTAACAATATTTCCTAATAAAACTCAGTAATTTAACTCGACTCATAATTCAAATTAAAATTAAACAAACATGGAATATTAAAATATTATTCATTCATATTATATTTTTCATGTATTCACTAAATACCTCATGAATACATTAAATAAATAAATTCAATCCAATAATACATTAATTTAATAATAATGAATTTTTTTAATTATCTATGATCGATAATGTTCGGACATCACTCGAACCCTATAGTGGGTCCCACATTGTTTTATTTACATATTCCCATACGTAGGGAAGATTCTGAAATATGCTATTGTGTGTGTTCCTCTAGGACATCATCTCAAGAGAAGTGAATAGTATTAATAGACTATGAGTGGTGTTTGGTAACCCATAAAGACCCCTAAAGAGATATTGAGTAGTCATATCAATGGAAATCATCCTATGATCACAAATTGTGTGATATAATCTCTTTGCATTTCAATATTCATAAACCAGGACGAACACTTATGTCATCATCCTCTATTGTTCTATTATTTTTTTTATCTAATTGGATGAATTTACCCTTAACTTCATTTTCCAAGGACTTAGGAAAAAACTACCATCCTAATCAACTAGGGCCATGATAAATTACAACTTTGACTAGGAAGCGGGAAATCCTATCTTGATTATTCATCTAATGTAATACCACTAATGAAGCACCGAACACAAGATAACTTTCCATGATTTCATTATCAAGGTTTTTTCATTTCATAAAATTAGGAGATAAAATATCACACGCTGATAATTATCTCATGATAGGAGACTAATACACATGACTATGGATATAAATGACCAATTACACCAGAAAACATGTGGTGTTCATATTAGAGATTCTATCCACATGATATCACCTATTAGATATCACCAAGTGTAAACTTTACGAGAAGAAGTCTCAATGCATCTGATCCCCAAGTACCTGATAGTTATACATCAACTGTGTCCTTTCAGAATGATATATCTGGACTATATGACATATATTTATGATTTATGTCATTGTATCTCTAAGTTCTCATTATAGATTGGGATTTGTTTTCCTTTTAATGTGATAATTAATCATTGAAAATTACCATTTAAATAGTGTATGTAGAAATTTATATACTATAATGGTATGTGTTTATCATGTATATTAAACTGTATACATGATATGGTAGTCAAAAGTATAATTTAATGGGGTTTAAGCAACCTACCGTTACAACACTCTAAATATCACTGGTGATTAGATTCACTTTGTCCACCATCATTTTGTTCTCTTTTCCTTATCCATTATATAGAATCTGAAGGTTTTAGGGTCATATTCTTGGGTTTCAAGAAAAATTGAGACTAGTGAATGTAGAAAGGTTGCTAGATTTACAGAATGATAGAGATCGGTACTTTCAGATAGTTTTCTTGATGTTAGTTCATCTCCTCGAGCCAAAATAATAAGAGTAATAATTATTTAATTTAATATTGAAAAACTCTTTTTCAAAAAGACTAATATATTCATAACTAATTATAAATAAATAAATAAATTTTGACATGTAATTAAAACGAATATATTAATGAAAATAATATCTATAAAGGTTAAATTTAAAATAAATTAAATGAAAAAAATTAATTTAAAATTAAATATACCAATCCACCGTTAAAAGGACAAAATTGTAGTGGGAAGTGGTTTAGTGAAAATATGAGAAAGTTGATATTTAGTATTGACAATTTCCAAATATATATCACCTTTTAGGGCTTGATATCTTAGAAAATGATGCCTCATATCAATATTATTATTCCATGAGTGACTCGTGGGATTTTTTGAAATATTAATTACACTTGTATTGTCACACCAAATAGGTATATTATTAAAACTTGGTCAAAAGTTCTTAAGTCTGTGTTTCATCTACAACACTAATGCACAACAAATTTCATCAAAAATATATTCCACCTTAGATATTGATAAAGAATCTAAATATTATTTCTTACTTTTCTATCAATATAGTAACTCTAATAAAAAGAGACAGGTTCCATAGGTACTATTTCTATCTAACCTGCAACCTCAATGATAATCATGTGAATATGGGATTAAATTAAAATTTGAGGTTTTTATATAATGTAACAATAAAAAATTGTTCCTATTTAAATATAGGAAAATTATTTTAATAGAACTAATATGGGAGTATTTAGGGTTATATTGAAATCTATCCCAAATAATGATATAAAACCTAATATTTGTTCTACTAGTAATAATATATAGAAAAATGGAAGTCATACATCTATAAAAATTACTCTCTACTTGCTTCCTAGATTTATCCAAAACATGTTTTATATTGTTACACATGGGTGTTTCATATGGCTTACTATTTTCAGTATAAATATTTTCAATAAATTAATAGTATGTTTACATTGATTTAAAACATTCCAACAATCTTTTAGATATATTTGAAAACCAATAATGAAAATTAATTTTCCTATTATATTCATTTCAAATTCCATTTTCATAAGCTTTGAAAGATCATTACAAACACTCTTTTCATTGAACTAATGATACCATAATATATATAAATTTATACTAATAATATAATAGATTAACGCATTTTCTTAAATATAGTTAGATCTTCCAACCCTATAGAAAATAAATTTTTAGTATAAAAGAACTTATGCTTTCATACCAAGCTCTTGGTTTTTATTTAAGACCATAGAGATATTTAGTACGTTTTAAAATAGATTTTGGTATGTGCGAATTTTTAAAACCTAAATTTTGTTCAACATGGACTTACATCACTAAATATACATTATAAAAAGTATATTTCACATCCATATGATATAATTTAAAATTTTTATACTATAAATAATCTAAAAGGATTCTAATATAGAAACATGTGAAAAGGTTTCGACATAATGTATCCATTTTTCCATATTAAACCCTTTAGCCTTTAATATAGTTTTATTTATAGTAATTATCCCGTGTTCGTCTTTATTATTTCAAAAAAATAGTCTGGTTCTTATTAATGGATGATTTTGTGGCCTATCAACTAATTTATAAAAATTATTTCTTTTAAAATTCATATTTTATTCTTAAATAGATATTATCCAATTTTTAACATATAATTATTTATAGGTAGTTTTTTTCTAATTTTGATAGGAATTCATATATTACATCATTTTTCTAATACTCCTCTCAATGATAACTCATTTATCTAGATCTCATATAATTATTTATAAATGATTTTCATTTAAGGTTCTAGGTTGTCAAGGAAAGACACTTTAGGGTTTACTAGTTTCAAAATCTTATAAACTAGACCTAATTTCACATATTATAATTAGTTTTAAAAATCATTTTTATGATATTGATGTCTCAAGTTGTCTGAAGAATTAGTAACTTTATCTGTTAGGGCCACATTCATCAAACATAACATCAATATATTCTTAAACTATCCTTGAATTTTTATTATACACTCGATAGTATTTAGATGTAGAAAAATATCCTAGATGTATTCCTTCAATATCCTTTCAATAAAATTAAACACGTAATTCTGTAGTATAGAAGATATACACCCATCATTCATAAAAAATTAATGTATCCAACTTTAGTTTTTCATTTATTGCATAATTCATATAGTGTCCTTTTAATAAAGGGTATTATTAAAACTATATCCATGGTAAGGCAATATGTGTTGATATATACCGCCCAAAAATTATTAGGAATACTATATTCATTAAATAGATTCATTTTCATTTCATGAATAATTATAAGTATCATTTCTCCAATTCCATTTATTTGTGTTCTTAGAGAAGAGAAGGTATATTTAATACACATGTTTGGGAAAATAAGCATTAAATTATGGATTATGAAACTCTCATCCATGATCACTTCTCATTTTTAAAATCATTTTCATTTTGAACAATTTTACAAAATTTTATAGAAACTAATAAATCATAAATTTTTAGTTTTAGAAAATAATCCCAAGTAAATATGAAAAAATAATTATAAAATACAAAAAAATATGATCTGTCTTCCAATATTTCTACTCTTTATTTCCCAGTCAAATCCATGTTGATGTTTTCTAGGAGACAAGTTGTAGTCACCTTGTTAATAGATTTTAAGGATGTCTTATGAGTCTTTCATATTTAGCATGCCTAGAAAAATATATATTTATCAACTTTAAGACTATGAAAATAAAAAACTAAGTGTTTATTAGATAATTTCTCAAAATAATATACATTATAGTGTCCAAGTATCTTATGAAAAATCCTACATACTTTTTAGTTCAGTATGATCAAATCATAACAATTTTATCATTGAAAATTGAGTTGGAATTATTTGAAAAATCTACTTAAAAACCAAAATCACATAGATGAGAGATACTTATCATATTTTACTCCAACCCTTGAACATATAGGACTTTGGGGATAATAATTGACTTTAGATCTTTAACTGATCCAAATAAAATTATTTTCCCTTTTTAATTATCCCTAAAGGTAATAATGACTCCATAAAATTTTTACAATGTATAAAAATGGGAAAACTCTCTGCTTGTGTACCTTGAGAATCCACTATCCATATAACACACTATACTTTTGTTCCTGTGGAACATTAGCTACAAAAAAAATTATATAATCTTATTTTGCTACCAAAATTCTCTTGAGCCTTTGTGTTCCAACAAGAAATGATATGGCTAACCATATTTTCCTAATTTAGTAAAAATATACTAAACATTTTTTCAGACTTATTTCAAGAAAAGAATCCTGTTTTAAACCATTGATTTTTGGATTTATTAACAAATATAATAATGGACATTAATTCCACATTAAATATTGGTTACTCTAGAAATACATTTATTCTTATAACTGAGCCAGAAAATCATTGATTCATCATTCATGAACACTGTATTTTGAAGTATATTTACTAAATATTTATTTTAATTGTAAGTGTTGTTTTATCTTGGAATATTTTCTATTTAATAAAAATAATGAATATTTTATAGTTATTTATACTTTTTTACAAAATATTCAAACTTTTCATCAATCATTTGAGAAATATATAGAAAATTTAATTTTAAAACAACGTTAAGTATCAGAAGAATAATAATAATAAGATCTTTAAACTTCTTCCACTATATCCCTAAACCACATATTTACCTTCATATTTTTTGGATCCTTTTCTTAATCCTATTTGTAAGTACTGCTATAGTCCTCAAAAACACTCCATATAGAATTCATAGAATTTGTTCCTTTTGTGATCATAATTATTTTTCCTCATATAAATTTTTTTCCTTTTCTATCATTATTTTCACTTCTTTTAGATATGGGAATTCAGGTATGATATCCACCTTTTTATTAAATTCATAGAATCGTACTTCTTTAAGACCTCAACCACCATTCTTAATCTTCTTAAATGACTTATTGAGTTATTTATTATTTATATAATGTTAATTTTATATTCTGAATATATTATCTAGTTACATTATAGAATCTTATAATTTTGAATCATTTGGGAAAATGTCTTCCTCGTTTTATTTCATTTCATATTTTTGAGAAGTATCTTAAAGGATATAATTTTAATTTTTTATAATCATATTGTCAACTTTTTTATCTTGAATTTTTGATTTATATATCATTAGGGTTCTAATACACTCCATCATTTTCATATTATTTATAGGATTAGGTTTTTTTATTGTAGATGATATTACATTCCATTTAGAGGTTAATAATCTTAAACCATTTAATTATTGAACTAGTTAAGTAATTGGATCTACCAAGTTAGTAACACCATTAACAATTTTTTTCAATATTCCATTCATCTAAGTGATTATTTCACCATTATACATTCTGAATGTGGAAAACTATAGATTTGTAGTGTAATGTCTCGATCGGATAACATTTTCACTTTATTTTATAATAAAATATGATATTTTTCCACATCTCATAGGTAATAACACATTGAGATACATTATTAAATTCATATGAATGAAGTCCACATATAATAGAAATCATGGATCTTAAATTGAGATCATACTTGGATTCCTTTGCAGAATCCCACTCTTCTATTTCTCCAGGAATTGCATAAGGTTGGGAATCTTCATATAGACTTGAAAACCATCATTCACTAAATAGATAATCATTATTTTTTTAATAGGTTTAATTTTATACATTTATGTATGGTGAATAAATCATTTTAATTATTTATTTTAGTTTAACCAATGTCATATTTGTTTATATAGACATTTGAATCAATATTTCTTGATATTATTTCTGTTATTCAAAAATAAATCCTATTATACCAATTGTTAGTTAAGAATAATATGAGGATACCCAAGAGGGAGATGAATTTTTTCTTTTAAATAATCATTATAGAATCAAAATGTATCCCTATTTATATTTTATAAAAATGTATATAGTGTTATATTATTTAATTAATTTTTTTAGTAGAAAATCATAGGATGGGAAAACATAAGTTTTTATAGTGTTTCGGGAAACAAAGATCCATTAGTCTTCTCCACAAACAAAATCTTAGTGAGCTTGTTTATTTTCACTAAACAAGTCCTCATATAATAAGACTTGAACAAATGAGTATAGGCAGTGGAGTCCTTACAACAATATTGGTTCTTTTATATGGAACCACTCAATTAGCTTCTTAGTTTAAAATAATGAAACTCTACCATGACTTAGTACAAGAAGCTGATACTCTAAGAAATCCAAATTGATTAATTGGTCGAGAAAAAAATTCAGATCATAGTTTTAGTAGAAAATGATAGATAATGGATCTTACTATTTGTATTTAAAATTCATCAATAAAGAAAAACTTTGAGGAGATCTCGTTTGAAGGTGATTTCTAAAAAATACAACAATATGAAGATTATAATAGTAAAATAGAAAAATATCAACACTTGTATGTCTCCAATGTAAGATCCCAGGTATTTATATAATAATATATTTTCATATATATTAATATTAGTAAATAATATATTAATTTTATTTTAAAAAATACACTTTGTCTGATAGCGTGTTCGACACACAACAACGGGTTTTTCTGAAATCTTACGCTGCACACAATGTTCAGTTATATTAAAAAATAATACATTCATAATATCATTATTTTAAATGGTAGTTAATTCTTAGTCGTTGTATTGGATTGAATGAAACAAATTAACTATATTATGATTTTACATATTTTTTAAATGTTTTTACATCTATTCAATGAATATTAGAGGCTTAAAATGAGAAAGAATCCAATTTTAAGTATACAATACAAAAATATTTTTAAAAGGTAAGTTTTTCAGCTTTTGATGGAGAAGTATTTTTTAATCTCGTTTTTTTCACTTTAATATATTCTATTTTATAAAAAAAACTTCTTCATTAAAATATGATTATCAAAATTTACTTTTTACGAAATTTTGTTATTTTTCAAATTAAATTCATATTTTAATGAATAATGAAAAACCTTGCATTTTAATTCAAAACTACCTTTTCATCTAATTTATTTAAATAGTTAGATGGTCTATTTAATTGGTTTTAAAGTATAATTGGATTATTTATTTTATAATTTAATTAAATTTTTGTCATTGTAAATGATTTCACATTGAAATTAGAAATAAACACATGACAATCTTTTGGTAGTTTTTACTTCTTAAAAACACGCTTTTTGGTTTTGACAATGATAATTAATTTTAAACCAAATTATGCAAATTTTAGGATTTCAATTTTGAAAACATGGATTCCATATTTGGAATCAGAATTTTCAAATTGTGAAAATAATTACCTTAAGTTTTTGAATATTAGGAATAGTATCTTCAGTAATTATTGTTATTTACCATGGTTAAAGGGTAAATCATGTAAATAAGGGTAAAAATAATATTATAATAACATAAAACTACCCTAAAACATATCCTAATCCTTTAATATTAGTTTTTTATAATCATTAAAATCCTTAGGCTAAACCTTTTGCATTTTTTATCCACTTCGTTGTGAAAATGACATTTTATATTTTTTAATTTAAAGAAAAGGTAAATACAACATAAAGAAGTATCTTTCGATAATTTTTTTATATGGGGTTATATAAGTGATATCTTCAAATATAGATTGTAATTAGAAAGATAAAATGATTTCCTACATCAAGATATTTTATTTATAATTTTTATATATTAAATAAATAAATATATTTATGAAACAATTATAAGGCAGTGATTACCTTATTAATGAAGGATTCAAATAAATGATATTATAAATATTAAGATAAATGTAATTTGATTATTTTTATGCTATACACGAAATTTATGAATTATATTGACATATTTTCTTTCATTTAATGCCTTTTTTCAATAGAATCATGTTGTTATGACATTAGAAAAAATCAGTTACTAAATAGTATCAAAATTTTCATAAATGAGTTTTTAAAACAAATAATATTTTATTAAATGATATAATAGTCCAAAATATCTAAGAATCGTCAAACTAAATTATATAATGTTAAAAAATTTATTATTGATCCAATTATGGATCAGTTGTTATTTTATAGTAACTATAGTAACTATATATTATGAAAATGTACGAAGACATGGTAAGAGTTAATATTTTTAACTAAGGGTTAAAGGTAAATGAAAATGTTGATTTTGAGACCTAAACTTGTCTAAAACTTATTGGCTGTGAGATTTTCAACCCTAAAGAATCTTATATTTTAAATAAATGAGTTTGGGACCATTTGAAACCAAATATTAATTATAATAAAAATAATATTTCAAGACTTTCCTAAAGTGCCCCTCCTCCCTCTTATAAAAGGTTATCACCTCTACCCATTTACTCACACATATCAATACCCTTGGCTCGTCCAACTTCTACCCAAATAATCTCCCAAAAACCCTTCCATCCTCTGGTATCCATATGTTGGGCAGAAAGCAATTCAAGAAAGCCTTTTGGCTCAAATCAAAAGGATTTTCACGTTTTAGAGGAATATAAAGAACGAACGAGACAAGTCGGACCCATGGTAATAGACATCATCTCAATATCCTTTTATTAAGGCATATTTTGGTTTATACATGACCTTAATTTATACAGTGTATAATTATATAATTTTTCTTTGACATTAATTCAATGTTTTTCAGAAGGAATCTTTTTTTCTATGAATCATTTTACTAAATGACAATATGAATTTTTATTTTTAACATAGGCGGCGACAATAACCTTTCTATCACTATGAGTATTATTTGATATTTGACTTCATTAACAATACATAATGTTTTCAAAATGAAAATAAATACGATATACCCTTTTTACGTATTTTGGTATTGAAATTGTTTTTGAGAAATCATTGATTATATCAATATCTTGAAATGATATATTGTGATGGTAATGTGGAAATGTTATCTTTACATTATTCTTGTTTTATGTGTCATGATAATGTAATGGTTCTTGGGAATTGATTATGAATATGGGTGGCTCTATGATAAACCATGGGCAAGTGATCCCAATATAGCTCTCCAATGCATTGGGTAACATGATAGAGGTAAACAATAATGTTTCTTTTAAGAGATTTAGGGAATATACTATGATGGGTATACCAAACATAAATCCCTATGTAGCTATCCAATATACTGTGATGGGTATGCTGAACATAACTCCCTATGTAGCTATGAATGCTACAATGTAAGTATGTTATGGATGCCACAAGTTACATTTATTATTTATGATTTCTATGTGTTATTCAAAATTATTATGATTTCATGATGAATGTCAAAGAGCTTATGATATATGAGTAAAAATTATGATTTCATTGATTTTTTTGTATTCATGGACTACTGTTTTATTTCTTTATTTTATATCCCTTACTAATATTTTTTTGCTCATCCCATATTTTTGAAATGTTTTTCACAGGTTATAAGGAAGGTAAGATAAATAAAGAATTCAATAAGATTTATATCAAGAAGATAATTATTGTTTTATTTAAGGAGTTTTATTATTATTAAAAACATTAGATAGAGTAGAATTTTCTACTTTGTAATTTTAGAGATGTAATGTAATTGTTGTGGCATAATTCTATAAAATTATAAACATGAAAAGATCCTCAATGAAAATAATTGACTTAACTTTTTATTAAGTAATTTTTAAGGATAGGTCCTTATAATTGATATCATAACTCGGTTTAGACATCTTTAGGAGTTTGGATATTGTTATTAGAATATCCAAATATTATTTTTACTTTATGGAAATATTTAAATGATATAGCATTTGAAGATTACCATGTTGATTCGTCTAAGATATGTCTGTTTTCAGAATGGTTTTCCATTGATAAAACCTGACAGCTATGATGGGATGATATCAAGAGGAAAACAATCATCCAAACTAGCAACCAGAAATGGTCAGAATTGGCACTGAACAGTTTGTTACTATGATGGCACAGTTGAATCAAGATATAAATGGTGGTGGTATCCATGCATGAGATCTTCCAGATCAACCTCAAAGGAACATGTCAGTAGTGGAGCATTTCATGAGGTAACATCCCCCATAATTTTGAGGATCACCTAACCATGTGCTAGCTGAAGGGTGGATTAAATAACTAGAAATGTTTTTTTTTATGTCATGTGGTGTTCAGAACATCAAAAGGTTAATCTTTCTATTTACCATTTTTAAGGTGAATCCAATCAGTGGTGGTCGATGGTTAAAAATATCAGGTATAGTGGGGAGATTGATGCTCTTAATTAAGATTAATTCAAAGGTATGTTCCTTGAGAAATATTTTCCTAATATAGTTTACCTTAGGATGGAAAAAATTCATTGAATTGAGGTAGGTGGTAATTTAGTTGCTATTTATCAAGCAAAATTCACTCATCTAGCAATGTATGCTCCAAATTTCACACAGGATCTCGATAGTAAAATAAATAATTATTACTTAGGATTTAATATAACTATCTAAGTGATTTAGCTTCTCATTAATTATAATGTTATAAAAAACTTGTTCGATGTGTGGAGAAGGTTGAAATTGAGTTTGCTGATATTATGGTGTTCTTTGAAAAACTACAGAATAAGAGGTTGCGGTGGAAGATTAAAGGGAATTACTCTTCATAAAATTCTGGTGGAAATAAATATAAGTTTATAGTTTGTGCAAATTGTAGTAAAAATCACACTGGGGAATGCCTTTTGAATCCGGGTAAGTGCTTCTGATGTGGTAAAATGGGACATAAGTCTTGTAATTTCACTGAAAAAGATCAGGGTAATGGTAACAGAAAATCTAATTTAAAGTTAGTAAATTTTTTTAAGTGCAATGAAATGGGTCATTATGAAAATTATTTTCCGACAAAGAACTCAATTGATTGAAAGCATCCAGAATACAAGAAGAAAGGGGTTGTGAAATCCCTTACAACTAGTTCAACAGATATTGGGCCATCATATGAACTTGTATTAAGTACATAGTTTCTTTATTCATATTTTACCAATGTGTTTTTTGATTCTGGCTCTACACATTCATTCATTTATAATAAATTATTTAGTAAATTGGGAATTCATTCTCAATATATGAATTCTAAACTTGTGGTAAAAACACCTGGAGGAAATGTTGGGAAAAAAATAAATTATAAGAACCTTCCTATCCTTGTGTGCAGGAAGAATATACTATTAAAACATATTGTTTTACCTTTAGTATAGTTTGATGTAGTTTTGGGTTTGGGTTGTCTTTACATTTATCAAGTTAAGATAAACTATAGAGCTAAAGAGGTTTATTTTCCTAAAGAATTTCAGTTTGTGTACAAGAATTAACCCTTACTATTGATAACATATTAGGAAGTTAAAAAACTAGTAAAAGATCGAAATGAATTTTAGCTTACACATATTATTGAAAAAAAATAACTATTAAGATTAATTATGTTCCAATGTTAAATGAGTATCTTTATGTTTTTCTTGATGAGTTTCCTGGTATAATACCTTATCGGGAAGTTGAATTTCCTATTGACTTAGTTCCTAATGCTAATCCAATTTGAAAACCCCCTTATCGAATGGCTCAAATTGAACTTTTTGAGTTAAATAAGAAATTATAGGGGTTATTAGATAATGGTTTCATTTTCCCTAGCACATCACCATGGTGTTCTACTATATTTTTGGTTAAAAAAAAGTTTGTTCAATTAGACATTACATTGATATTGAGCCTTAAATAACATCACTATTAAGAAAAAGTATCATTTCCCTCATATCGATGATTTTTTTGATCAGCTCTAGGGAGATCAGTATTTTACGAAGATTTACTTGAGGTCGGGGTACCATTAGTTGATAGTAAAGGAAGAAGACATTATTAATACCACGTTCTTACTAGATATATCCATTATGAATTTGTATTTATGCCTTTTGGGTTAACCAATGAACCTACTATATTCATGGATCTTATGACTAGAATTTCCCATGAGGTCATGGCTAAGTTTCTAGTTGTGTTTATTAATGATATTTTGGTAGATTCTAAAATTAATGCAGAAGATGAAAGTCATTTATGGGTTGTCTTGAAAACCTTAATAGAAAAGAAACTGTATGGGAAATTCAGCAAGTGTGAGTTTTGGTTACAAAAAAATTCATTCCTTGGTCACATTGTTTCTAAATACGGAATAATAGTTGATCCTTTTAAAACAAAATATGTTTATGAATGGCCAAGACCCAAAAATATAACATAGATTTGTAGTTTTCATTGTTTAATGGGTTATTATCGGAGATTTTTTGAAATTTTTTCATGTTTATCTAGACCACCGACTAAGTTGACTCGAAAAGGTCTTATGTTAATCTGAACAAAAGATTGCGATGAATGTTTTTAGGAATTGAAAAGAAGATTATTGAATGATCCAGTTTTGGCACAACCTTCCAAAAATGGTGAATATGTTATCTATAGTGATTCATTGTTGAAAGGACTTGGATGTGTCCTAATGTATAATTATTAGGTAATTTTTTATGCTTTTCATTAGTTAAAAAATCATGAGTTCAATTATCCTACACATGATTTGGAATTAGCTGTTGTTGTTTTTTGATTTAAAAATTTGGATTTCACATTTTTATGATGTAAAGTGTGAAATATATAGTCATCAAAAACGTTTTTAGTATATATTCAGTCAGAAATAATTAAACATGAGATAGTAGATATGGATTGAATTATTTAAGGAATATGATTGCACAATTCATTACCATCCAGGAAAGTCAAATAAATTGGTTGATGCTTTGAGTCGAAAGAGTAATGTTATATAAACAATTATACATTTGGAATGAGATATTTTGTTTTTTGATTTGATGCATTTTGGATTGGAATTTTTTGGGGTGGGTAATTCCATTGTTTTTTTAGGTGGTGGTGAAATCATATCTATTAAACAGAATTAAGCAAGTTCAGAAAGAATATAGTTAGTTGTAGAAAAAGGTAGAATTGGTTCAGAAGGATATGTTACCTGAATTTATCATTGATAAAGACTGTGTATTGAGGTTTGAAAAAAGATTATGTGTGTCTTGGGATTCATAGTTAATGAAATATTTATTAGTGAATTCTCCAGTTTTACCCTATGATGTATGATTTTTCAATAAGTTAATGTAGACTAGAAGTTAACAAAATGGATTCTTACGCCTTTTCCAGTGCGAGAGTGGAAATGGGAAAATGTGTCCATGAATTTCATTGTGGTATTTACAAAGACTTCTTAAGGTAATAATGCAATCTGGGTGATTATTGATCAGTTTACTAGATCTGCTCATTTTCTTCCTCTTCGAGATACTCTATCTCTAGATAAAATTTCTTGGTTGTATATTAATGAGATAGATAGGTTACATGGAGTTCTTGAATCTATTGTATCTGATCGTGTTCTCATGTTCACTTCTAACTTTTGGAAGCGCATTTATAAGTCGTTGGGTACTGAATTAAAATTTAGGATAGCTTTTCTTTCGCAGTCAGATGGCCAGTCAGAATGAACAATTAAGACATCAGAAGATTTTCTATGTTCTTTTTCAATTGATTTCCAGGGAAGTTAGGACCAACATATTTCTTTGGTTGAGTTTTCGTATAATAACTATTTTCATTCTATTTTATAAATGACACAATTTCATGTATTATATGGAAGGAGGTTTCATACTCTTTCTTTTGGGGATGAAGTAGGATAAAGGATATTGATGGAAACAAAATTGGTAGAAGAGATGGTTGAAAATGTTCAGTTGATTCAGAAGAACATAAGAACAAATCAGAGTATGAAGAAAAGTATGAAGATAATTAGAGGAAGGATATTTCTTTCGAGGTAGGTGATCATGTCTTTTACAATGTTTCTCTATAGAAAAGTGTGATTAATTTTGGTAAGAAGGGAATGTTAAGTCCAAGGATAATTGGAAACTATCAAATCCTAGAGAAAGTTTGATCAGTTTCCTAGGGAGTGGATTTACCTCCAATTTTATCCCTAGTGCACAATTTTTTTAATGTTTCAATGTTGATAAAGTTTATAGAAGACCCATCTCATGTTTTGAGTCCAGAGGTAGTTCAGTTGGAAGAGAATATTTCTTATAAGGAACAACCAATCCAGATTGTTGACCGTAGAGAGCATGTGTAGTTAAAAAAGGAAATTCATCAGGTAAAGGTTTTGTGGATAAAACAAATGGTTTAAGAGGCAACATGAGAATCTGAAAATGCTTTGAGGGATAAATAAACCCATTTATTTAAAAATTGAATAGAATTGTGAGGATGCAATTCCCAAAAGGGGGAATTATATAGGATCATATGTATTTATATAATAATAAATTTTCATATCTAATAATATTAGTGAATAAGATATTAATTTTATATTAAAAAGGACTCTTTGTCGGATAGCGTACTTGACACACAACAACATGTTTCTCTAAAATATTACATTGCAAACAATGTTGAGTTTTACAAAAAAAATAATACAATAATATTATTATTATTTTAAATGGTAGTTAACACCAAGACCTCGTATTGGAGGAAATGAACAGAATTAACTAAATTATTATTTTACATCTTTGATAGATGTTTTTAAATTTATCCAATGAATATTATAGGCTTAAAATGATAATTAATCCATTTTTAAGAATAAAATACGCCAATATTTTTAAAAGACCAGTTTATTGCTTTTTGATAGAGAACACTTTTTAAATCATGTTTTTTAACTTTTATATGTTCCATTTGACAAAATAAACTTCCTATTTAGAAGAGGGATATCATATTTTACTTCGGGTTAAATTTAAGTATTTTCCTGATAAAATTCATATTTTAATGAATAGTGAAAAATACTGCATTGTAATTCGAAACTGCCTTTTCATCTAATTTATTTATATAGTTAGATTGTCATTTTAATTATTTTTAAATTATATTTAGATTATTTTTTTATAATTTAATAAAACTTTGGTCTTTGAAAGTAATTTCACAATGAAATTGGACATAAAAACATGTCAATATTTTGGTAGTTTTTACTTCTTAAAAACATGTTTTTTGTTTTTAACAACAAGAATTAATTTTTTAGTAATTTATGAAAATTTTGTGTTTTTAATTTTAAAAAATAGATTTCATATTTGGAATCATAATTTTAATATTTTTTAAATAAGTACCTAATATTTTTGGACATTATGAATAGTAACTTCAGTAAATATTTTTATTTACCATGGTTAAAGGGTAAATAAGGTAAATAAGTGTAAAAAATATTATAACAGTATAAAACTACACTAAAACGAGTTATAATCCTATTTTATGAGGTATGTACAACCATGATAATCCTTAGGTGGAACATTTGGAATTTGGGAGCCAATTGGGTGTGAAAATGACATTTTATATTTTTAAATTTAATGAAAAGGAATATATAACATAAACATGTATCTATTGACAATATCTTTAAATGGGGTTATATAAGTGATCTATTCAACTATAAATAGTAATTAGAAATATAATAATATTTCCTAAATCATGATATATTTTTTCTAATATTTATACATTGAATAAATAAATTTATTTCTGACGCAATGATAATGAAATGATTACCTTATTAATGAAGGATTCAAATAAATTATATTATAAATATTAAAATAAATATAATTTAATTATTTTGTTGCCATAAACGAATTTTATGGATGATATTGTCTTGATATATTTCATTTCATGCCTATGGTTTAAATTAATTATGTTTATATGACATTAAAAAATCATCTACTAAATAGAATCAAAATTGACATAAATGAATTTTTAAAACAAATACAATTTTATACAATGATATAATAGTCCTAAAAATATATGATTTGTCCAACTAACATATATAATGCTAAAAATTTCATTAATAATCCAATTATGGTTCTTTTTTCATTTTATATTAACTATAGTAACCATATATTATGAAAATGGATGAAGACATGGTAAGTGATAATGTTTTTAAATAAGGGTTAAAGCCAAAAGAAAAGGTTAAAATTTTGACATAAACTTTTATAAAACCTATTGGTTTAGAGGGTTTAGACCCAAAATAATATTATATTTGAAATAAATTAATTTTGGACCATTTAAAACCAAGAATCAATTTATAATAAAAAAATTCAATACTTTCCTAAAGGGCCCCTCACCCCTCTTATAAAAGGGCATCACTTCTACCCATTTACTCAAACCTCACAAACCACTTGGCTCATCCAAATATTTCTCAAAAAATCTCCTTACATCCCTACCATCCTCCTATAATCCATACCTTGGGTAGAAGAAAATTCAAGAAAACCTTTTGGCTCAAATGAAAAGGCGTTACACATTATAAGGGAATATAAAGAACAAACGAGACAAGTCAGACTCAAGGTAAGAGACTTCATCTCAATATACTTTCATTGGGGCATATTTTTAATTATACATGACCTTCCTTTATACATTGTATAATAATATAATTTTTTATTTGATTTAATTCAATGGATTTCAAAAGGAACATTTTTTCTATAAAGCGTTTTATAAAATGGAAAAAAAGAATGTTTCTTTTTAACATACGTGACAACAATGACCTTTCTGCTTCCATGATCATTATTTGGTATTTGTCTTCCTTAACAAGCCGTAATGTTATTAAAATAAAAATAAATACTATATACCTTTTTTTATGTATTTTGGTATTGAAAATGGTTTTGAGAAAGTATTGATTATGTAAATATCTTGAAATCATATATTGTGATTGTAATTTGTAAATTTAATCTTTCCTTTACTCTTGTTTTATGTATCATGATTATGTTATGGTTATTGGGAATTGTTTACTTATATAGGCGGTTCCATGATAAACCAAGGGCAGGTGAGCCTAGTATTTCTCTCCAATGCATTGGGTAATGTGACAATGGTAAACACTAATGTTTCTCCTAAGATATTTAGGGAATATACTATGATGGGTATTCCAAATGTAACTCCCTTTGTAACAGTGAAAGCTACAATGTAAGTATGTTATGGATTCTACAAGTTACCTTTATGATTTATAATTTCTAGGTGTTATTCATAATATTATGATTTCATGATGCATACTTAAGAGATTATATTTTATGAGTATAAATTAAGATTTCATTGATTTTTTTGTATTCACAGACTAATGTTTTCTTTTATTATTTTATATCCATTATTGACCTTTTTATACTCATCTCATGTGTTGGAAATGTTTTTCATAGGGTATAAGGAAGGGTATGAAAAATTAATAATTCAATAAGATTTATATCAAGGAAATAATTATTGTTTTATTTAAGTAGTTTTATTCTTATGAAAAAAAATTGGATAAATTAGAAGTGTCTACTTTGTAATTTTGGAGATGTAAAGTAATATTCATTGCCTAATTATCTAAAACAATAAACCTGAAAATATCCTCAATGTAAATTCTTTAATTAACTAAATATTAAGTAATGTTTAAGGGTGGGTCCTCATATCCAATGTTCCTCTATTTAGAGTAGAAGAGACATCATCACACTTAATAATAACTTTATTTATCAAACAATACAACTCTTGGAATTTAACAATAAAGCAAAAAAAATTATTATGATTAAACATATCCAAAATTATTTTCTGATAAATCATGGTTATTTTAATTTCAATTCCAAGAGAAAACTGAACATCCATAAAAAATATGAACTATTTGATATATTGAATTAGGGCATTTGAATATATATTTAGAAATATTTAAATAGATGTTTAATACTAGTGATTCCATTATAAAAATCATGGAAAATATCTTGAATTTAAACTTCACAGTTTACTAGATCAACTATAGGCTATATTTAAAAAGTATGGTTGACAATGTCTATTTAACATAAAAACATTGTGTTGTTGAACCATTCATTATTTCCTCAAACATAGGTTTGATTCCAAAATTTTGATTCTTGATCCTTGCATTCAATATAACATAGGGTCCATGATCTATAAGTTCACTCAAAACCTAGGATACAAGAATTATGACTCCTTACCAAAATTAGGGTTCACAAACTATATGTTTCCTCTAAAAACATAGGGTAATAATAGTGGTTCCACACTTCTTATAAAAACATCCATAATAATATAGAAAAAAACATTATCTTGAGAATAACATTATAATATGATAAATTTATCTGGAAATATAATCCTGAAAACCACTTCATTTGTTACATTAGTAAGACAAAAGTGGGTAATTGTGAGCATCAAAATCAATGAAAATTCAATGAATATTTTTTTAAAAACACATTACCAACAATTAATACCCATTATGATTATATTACCCAATTAACGTGTGTTTGTAAAGGTAAAAATATGGTTATGGGGTTTTAAATATGTTGTGAAGTAGTATTTGGTGGTGGAATTATAGATTTATTGGGGAGTTTTTGTATGCATATATATTATATGGTGATAAGATGTCAAATGGGATGATGAGCGATGATTGGGTTTTAAGTGTGTAACATTCATACATCCCTAGTTAGTTTGTGATGGTTTTCCTACCAGATCAATATTCATTTAAGATAGAGTAGTTTTTACGCTAATAAATAAGATTAGTGGTGAATTTATAGTCCCATTTCATTGGATGATTTTTTCTTGGTTTTGGTGTTAATTATATTTCTCTGTTATTGGTTTTTTAATTTGTAGGAAACAATGGTCATGAAATTTTTAAGGTTCCTTTGGGAGATAATTTATGTTATTGAAAGTGATATTTATTGTGGAGTTTAGTTAATTGTATTTATCATCTCTATTTCTGGCCATATTTTTTATTATGTTTAATTAATTTCCCAAAATAATTTCTATGGCATATTATTTCTCATGGATATTGCTTTTCCTAGTTATATTATTCTATAGATTACTCCCAAGTGATCTCCCAATCAATGTTTGTTATTTTTTCCTAGGAGATATTGATGGGGGTTGGAGTCATTGTTAATCTACCATTTATAGATTTAGTGGGTGACATATAAATTTCATCATTTTTTATATTATTTTATTTTTTCTGTGTACCTATAATATTGATGTTATTTGGGTTATAGGAATTTTTTAGAGTATTCAATTTATTTTGATTTTAATGGTTATTTTTTCCAAATATATCTAGTATTTTTATAAGGATAATTCCTCCCATATTAACATTTTACACCCATGATGCTAGTATTCATCATGAGGCATGTTAAAGGTAGGATTTAATATTCAATATCAACTCAATTATGGGAATATGACTACATCTATTGAGGGGTGGTCTTGAAAAACTGGTATCTTATTTTTTTTGATATCAAGGGTTGTGTATTATGTATGGAATATATGAGTAGTGCATGGGATTAGAATGTAAGTAGTCACACACTATCCTAACATGGGATGTATACCGAGAATATAGTCTAAGACATAGATATTTTAGAGGCCCTATGATCTGAAGTAAGGAATTTGAAAAAATATTTAAAATTATTAGGTTAATGTGAAACTATTGTGCAGTAAAAGGCATAGGGGGTATGCACATATTCATCAATTTCATTGACATTTATAATATATTTCTTATTTATGATTCCATTATAAATTCAATGTTTTATGGTTATTATTGATTTATATTTATCTTTTTAAAATGAAAACAATATAATAAGGTGTGGTGAAGTTATAATTTTATGGATTTCATTGAATGGATTAAATAGACCCTTATAGAACCCTATACACATTGTTCACATGCATTCCACTACATGTTTTCTCTTAATTTTATTTTACTTTTCATTTTTAAGATATTTATAATTTTTTTACCTCCATGAGTTTTAAAATTTTTATTAAATGATTAATAAAAAATTACTATTATATATAATTATTGATTATTAAGAGCGTTTATAAAAAATGTTTTCAATAATAAATTTTGTATTACTTCCCTGAAGATTTTTTTTAGATCCACACATAAAAGTACTTTAATTACTATGACTATTTTTATTCCCCATGTTACCTTCCAGTCCTGATATATTATATACATACATTAAGAATTTATGTCAAGATTATATTTTCTCCTTTTGTTTCTAAAATTATTTAAAAATGATAGTCATTCATAGTTTCAATACATTAAATTTAGAGAAACTTTTCATGAATGGAGTTTTTTCTTCCCATTATCATCCATGCATAACGATTTGGGATACTAAAATATTTATGTGTTACATATTTATTTTTAAATGTTTTTTCATGTGTAGTTTATTGAAATTTTAATGATCAAGTAACATAAAAATGGTAAGATCTAGATTATAAGTTTTTTATCATTCCTAAAGTTGAATTTTTTTAATAAAATATTTTAACACTATTATGAAATTTTTTAATATTTTTTATTCTTAGAGAATGTTACACCAAAACATAAGAGAAAGAGTATGTCACCCATTATATAATATGGAAGAATATCTCTATAGTAGTTAACTGTTTAAAACATGTTAGTTTAAGAATGCCAGAACTGAAGCATAAAAGTGAAGCATGTATAGTTTTCATTTTATATTCTTAAAAAATATTTTAGTGATATTATTTAATTTTTATGTTTGATGGTTTAAGGATGTTTGATAACTCATTTTAATGTTATATTTTATTATTTTCCTAAAGGTTTTGATATATTTTATAGGTAACATGTTTTCTCAAACTGTAATTTGATAATAGAAGGTCTGGTTAATGTAAATGTTTCACATAATTGAATATTTGTATATGAATCATATATTGATTTAATTAAATTTGTTAAAGTGATTTGTTTTGGTGTTGTTCCATTGTGTTTTTATTTTTAACTCTTACTGTGATTTAATTGATGATAAAATCTTCTATAAATGGTTAATTATTTAAATTTGTTAATTGAGATGTTATATAGAAATATAGAATTTGGAGATGATTTTTGTTTTAGAATCACTTAATTATTATGAAACGAAGGATGAAGGGTGATTTATTTTTGTGTTTTTGTTGGTTTTGTTATGGTTTTTTTGGTTTTATATTTCATGGGATATGTGGTCTATGTTGGTATTTTTTATGGTGAGATTTTGTGTTGGAATTGGTTGGGTAGTAGGTGACACAACTAGTTTCCTTCGTTGGAATATGAAGTTGTGATTATCAATGTGGTAGTTATGAATATCCAATATTTAGTTTTGGTTGATAGATTTTTTTTGTGGGTGATGTTGTGGTGATATTTCTTATAGTGTGGAAAAAATGCATGTTTTTTGGTTGTTATGGGGTTATTTAAGTGATTATGGGTGTTCTTGGTTGAAATTGGTTTTACTTTATTATCTTTAGGTGATGTGTCTAGTTTGATTTATGGGGTTAGATTTTGTGTTTTATGGGAAGAGTTTTTTCGCTGTGTAGAGTGTATCGCAGGTGAGAAGGTTTGGAATGAAAGTATGCAAATTGATGTTTTTTATCGTGGACTAGTTTTTTCTCTAAAATATTGGGGTTCTTATGTGGTTTATTATTATTTTATTATTGTTAAAACGAAATTTATTACATATAAATTACATACATATGATGGGTAAGGGGTGAATAGTAATATTTTGAAGCAACATTGCTGAAATTTTACTAGCAATGGGTACTGAAGTTCATTGGTGGAGACTTTAGCACCAATGTTGAAGATTGTTTGGAAGAATACTAGGTTTCATTTAGGTTGGTTAATACTCTACATCAATTCCATATTTCATTTATATTTGGGCTATCTCAAAATAAATCCTATAAGTGGTGGGATATGTATTGATTCAACCCTTCAGAGATGGCTTGGGGGAATTTATTGAATTATTTCAAGTAATGTTTCTTATTGAGTGAATATGTGGGATATTATGGAATTTATTTAAGATATTTGGTAGAATATTTGGGTGTATTCAGTTTTGGTAACCACTTTATGAATCCAATTAGTTTTTTCACATTTTTTTCCTAAGGATAGAGGATGGGTATAACATTTTGAGTCTTATTTGAGGCCAAATATTCATCGATCTGTTATTAATTTTTAGATTCATCCTTAAAACATGATGTGATTTAGATATGAGATCATAGAGTGAGGTTTATAAATGGTGTAATATCTCACTAAAATAATCTATTGAGTTATTTAGAATGTTGAGATGAATTTTATGAGTTTGGGGTAACATGGGCCATTGAAAATGTGAGTAGGTAGAACTTCTATAGATCGAGAATATCTTAACAACCTATAATCGATTATCATCAGTATTCCTATGACTGAAGAGTTGAACTATTTTTCGTTTGACATTTTAGGGAACATATTTAATTAATACCATAATAATAATAATTGTGTTTATCATTTTTAGTGGATAGTTTCCCATAGAGATGAACGGCCACAGACCGACTCCTTTATTTAAAAATGATGTGGTTGATTTTGAACCAATTTTAATGTGTGTGTTTATTGAGATTTAAAATTTTAAATAATTTTATTTTATATTTAATAATTGAATCTATTTTTATGAAAATTTAAAGTATAAATAGGATATTGTTTCAAAGAGTATCTATTTTAAAATACATTCAAGGGGAATAGAGAAGCTGATGGGGAGTTAAATGTGGGCAGGGTGGTTGATATTATTCAAGGGTACCATTGATTGTAATTTTTTAGAGGTTTCTCCCATAGTATTTATATTTTATAAGGGTTTTACATATCAAGGTAGAGTAATTTTTGGGGTATATCCCTTATCTAAAAGGTGTTTTAATTGTTATTGTTATATTTTAGAGTTATCTCATAGAAGAGTGTTTGGTTTTTCTTTTTCTTTTTTAATTTCAATGTTTCCTTTTGGTTCTAGAGAATTATAATCATTTAGGAGGTATATAATTTAATTTATCAGACCTTTATAGCTTGTTACATTGTGAATTTAAAGAGTTGGTAGTAAATTTAAGACATTATAGTAAGTGATTTAAAGATTGAGCTATGATTTTAGATGGGAGAAAAAGACATACCATGATTTTTTAGGCTGAACAATGAGATATTATGCTATAGTAGAGGGGTTTATTTAGGTGTTAAGTGATGTCATGTAATTTATGTTTAAGAAATATATAATTTTATGTAGGATTTCGGTAATTAATGGAACCATATGTTCCATGATATGGACATTTAAAATTCATGTTAACCTTCTAAACAACTATTTATTGATTTCTTTGTCATGGAATGAGGGTTTGGTTTGCATCAAATATTTTCATGATTTTTATTAATTAGTTTCTTGGAGGAAATTTAGTTAATCAAATTTAACTAACATGGTTCCATTTTTGGGTGATTAATTCAGTGGTTCTATCAATTTTATGGTAAGAACACATCCACCTCTGTGAGGAAGAGAGTATCTAGAGGTCGATTATTACCAGTTTTACATTGGGTTTCATTTTATAATGGTCCATCGATCACAGTGTGATCTTCCTCAATGATATCACTTTAAATATAGTTTAATAACACTAATAAAAGATATATATTGATAGATATGTGGTGATATTTTCATAGTACAGTCTAATATTTCCTTATTTTTTGTGGCAATTTCATGTCGCACCATGATATAATGTCTTCCATCCTAGGTATAAATTTAAAGGATCAACCAATTTATTATAAATTTCATTAATCTCCTATAACCCTATGAAAATATAGGTGTATACATGTATATATTTTATCCCTTATTGATATTTTTTTATCATTGGAATCATCATATTAATATCTTTATTTATAAGTTGATTTCCATCTCGGTTTTTAGAATATTTCCCTACTCTTCGAATTTGGAGTTTGTGGAAGTAGTGTTTGCTTTTTTTGGAAATTATTTGACACATTATTGGAAGACCTTGATGTGTTATAGGTTTTGGGGGTATCCCTTTTTAATACACATCATTGTGAACATTTAATTCTTCTTTATCATTCGTAGTGAGAATCCATACTTTTATTGATATAGGGGATTTTTAAATTGAACATCCATCTCCAGGAATAATGTGCTTTACCATATTGTTGTGATACCTTATAATAATGTTATTTTATTCTACGAGTATATTTTTTTATGTGTCCTATTAGGGGTTTTGAGATTATGATTAGAAGGAATAACTTGCGGGGAACTATTTTTAAATAATAATTAACTATATAAATATAGTAAACTCATTAAGAAGAAATTATAAGGGGAAATAGAGACTCTTATGATTTATAGATTTTCATATTATTGTTATGGGTTGAATCTTATTTATTGATACGTTGGGTTTTCGATACATTGTTGTTTTTATCATTTAAGAACATAAACACCTTCATAATTTATCATTATTTGAAAATATTAATAAAAATAAACTTTACTAAAACTATAAAATTAGAATTATTATTTCATTTTATTGTGGATGTTTGAGGGTTTTTTTGTTGAATTTTTACCTATTGTTTTATTTAGTGGACTTTTATGGGTTTAATTTTTGATGTTGGGAATGATGTATAGTGTGTTTTAATTTTTATATCCCACCTTAAAAAATTGTAAACTTGTTTATGGGTTAAATGATTAAGCTAAAATCAAGAAACATGGTGTTAATAAAATTAATGATGGATTTTGTAATTGAATATGAAATGAAACAATGGGTGGTCAATATGAATATTATAACTAGTTGGTTATAACTTTGTATTTGACAAAATTATATAAGAAATTATGTATCAATAAATTTTTATGATTCAATTATATTATTCTATTTAGAATTAATGTGGTGAAACATTAATAAATTATTTGAATTGTTATGTGGTTGTGTGAATGTTTTGACATGGGTAAATGAATGGAATTATGAACTCAATGAGTCTAGTAAATGGTAAATAGTGGGATTCGTAAATAATGTTGATGATGTTAAATTATTGATTGTGTGGAATTCTATTTCTTTAACATCCTGGGCAATTATAGAATAATAAATTTTCATATCTATTAATATTTATAAATTAGATAGTGGTTTTACCATAATGGGGAAGCTATCTCTAATAACATACTCGATACACATCAACTGGTTTCACTGAAATCTTACGTTTCACAAAATATAGAGTCATACTGAAAAAATAATACAATATTAATACCATTATTTTAATTGGTGTTTAATGCATAGTCATTTTATTGGAGGGAATGAACTGAACTAACTATATTAAGATTACCCAAGTTTTTTAAATGTTTTTACATTTATGTAATAAATTTTAGTGGTTTAAAATGAGAATAAATCCTATTTTAAGAATAAAATACTCTAATAATTTTAAAAGGTAGTTTCTTCACCTTTTAACGAAGATCCCTTTTTAAATATTATTTCTGTCACTTTTATATGTTATATTTGCAAAAATAAATTTCTTCTTTAGAAGTGGTACATCAAAATTTACTTTGGTTTAATTTTGGTATTTTTATGTTAAAATTCATTTATAAAGAAGATTGAGTAATACTGCATTTTAATTCAAAAATGCCATTTTGTATCATTTATTTATATAGTTATATTATCTTTTTAATATGTTTTAAAGTTAAATTGGATTATGTTTTTATCATTTAATCTAATTTTGGTCATTTTCTGTAATTTCACAATTAAATTGGACATAAACACATGTCAATCTTTTGATAGTTTTTACTTCTTAAAAAGCCTATCACTAATTTTGACAACGAGAATTGATTTTAAATTAATTACTACAATTTATGAGTTTTTAATTTAGAATAATGGATACCATTTTTTGAATTATAATGTCCTAATTTTTTAAATAATTAGCTTTTATTTTTGGACATTATGAATAGTAAGTCCAATAATTATTTTTATTTACCACGGTTAAATTTTAAATTATGTAAATAAGGGTAAAAATAATATTATAATAATATTAAAGTACCCTTAAACATGTCCTAATATTATTTGATGGGTCATGGGTGACCAAAACGATCCTTAGGATGAACGTTTGTCAATTGGGAACCACTTGGGTGTGATAATGACATGTTATAATAATTTATTTAAAGTAAAGAGAAATATAACATAAACATGTATCTTTTAACTAATTTTTTTAGGAGGGGTCATATAATTGATATCTTTGACTATAAATAGTTATTAAAAATCTATAAATATTTCCTTAATCACGGTATTTTATTTATAATATTTATTCACTAAATATATAATTAAATTTATGACACAATGATGATGTAGTGGTTACATTATTAATGAAAGATTAAAATAAATGATACTATAAATATTAAAATAAATGAAATTGAATTTTTTTAGGCCAGCCACGAATTTTATAGATGATTATGACATGTTATATTTGATCTAATGTAGTTTTTTAATGAATCAAGGGGAAATGACTTTAACAAAAATCAATTACTAAATAGTGTGAAAATTTACATAATTGAGTTTTTAAAACAAATACTATTTAATTAAATGATATAATAATCATAAAAATATTTGATTCATCCAAATGAATTAGATAGTTTTAAAATTTTCATAAATGATCCACTTGAGGTTCTTTTGACATTTCATAGTAAATATATTAATCATATAGTGTAAAAAGACAAGAATACATGGTAAGAGTTAATTTATTTATCTAAGGGCTAAAACCAAAAGATAAGGTTATATTTGTGACCAAAACTTGTATAAAACCTATTCGTTGAGAGGATCTAGACCCATGCTCATATTATCCACAAAATTTATCAATTTGGAACAATTATGATTCTAAAATAAATTTATAATAAAATTATATTTCAAGACATTTCTAAAGTGCCCCTCCTCTCTCAAATAAAAGCCCACCACCTCTACCCACTTACTTACACCTCTCATGGCCATTGTCTCAACCAAATTATGCTCAAATAATCTCCCTACATCCCTAAAATCCTTCTATAATCCTTAAATATGGTATAAGGAAACCGAAGGAATCATTTTGGATCAAATTAAAAGTAGTTACTTGATTTAGAGGTAACATCTTCTCTCGAACTCCTTTATTTTATTTTCCTTCTACAACCACCAAAACTCTTTTTATTACATTATTGTATAACAAAAAATGTATATTTAATATACTAGGATGTTTTTAGGATAATGTTTCAACCTAAAATTACACACACCTCCATCTAAAGGATCTAGAACATATTGTTTCTGTGTACAACAAACTACTGCCTCACGAAACGATGACTGTTCAATTTTCTCCTACAACCTCTCATGGTGGCCATTATGATGAAAATGAATTTATATATGATGTATATTATATTTATATTGTCTCTATGCTTCTGTATTTTTTATTTACAACATACCATTATTCTTTCCATTATGTGTAAATACAATAATTTCATTGAGGAAGTGTGGACTACCGCCCCCTCAAAGTTATATCACTCGTAGATTCCATACATAGTTCGTATAAATGATGGAATTAATTAACTTATGTAACATATATAACATAGATATTATTCTATACTAATAACATTCCTATGTATAATTTTTTTTCATTCCTTTAATATGACAAATAAATGAAACTAGTTTTCAAGTATACGTACGAGATACTGTCTCCATGAACAGTGCATTTCATTTACTATATCCAAATGTTATGGACTATTATAAGTACACATATATTGTATATATATGATATTTAAATCATTAATATCATTTTGGAAATGATGGACTAATGACCACATGGACTATTGGCATCATACCAAGTTCATTTTTGACTTGAGTACCAAATATTGACAAAACACCCTATGTGAACATAAATAATTATGTAATTTTTATAACATGGTAATAAGTGATATATAAGGAATAATAAATTGAAAAGGGTTATCAAGAATGTATAAATTAACATATGTTTATTAGTTAGGAATGTAATTATTTTACGTGATGAGTCAGACTAAAGGTAAGGGAAATCTTAACTCTATTTCAATTCATTGAGTTAAATATCTATTTAATTGGTTATGTTATTCTATTAATATGTGTTAATGAATACCGATTGTTTTATACTGAATATCCAATTATATTAGGTGGATTTATATATTTCATAAATAATTATTTCATTGATTTATCCTTAATCTAATGATACAATCTTTTTAAAGGGCTTCATCTCAATATCCATTAATTGAGGCATATCTTGATGTTATGCACCTTTATTATCCTATATGGTATATATAAAACCCTTTTGAAAAATTATATCATCAATTATTATATTCTCATGACATTTAATGTTTTGTTTAATTTTACTCCTTAATGATTTTACTCAAGTGTTTCCCAATTGGAAAGGGACTCTAACAAAAAACATAGTTTTAAATGTTTTATAGATTTATTATTCTAAATACTTCTATTTCATGTCCATATTTTCAACATAGTTTTTATGAATTTATTTATATATACATGAATGTTTTATAATGTCAATTTATTTCAATTTTTTCAATGTGGTATGGGAATCTTTGATTCAAAACTCAATTTATTAAATTTTTTAAATGGTTTTAGAAATGGATTGAATATTTTAATATCTTGAAAATTTTTCTTCTGATTGAAAATGATATTCTTAGTGAAATGTTGAAAATTGTAATCTTTTATATGTTATTATTATATAGTGTTACTTGTAATTTTGGTGGGTGGTAATGTGATAAACCAACGATGGGTGGTAACACGATAAACCAATGATGGGTGGTTGTGTGATAAACCAAATGCATGTGGTTCTGTGATAAACCAAGGATGGGTGGTTATGTTATAACCTCCAATGAAATAGGTATGGATGTTGGATTTATGGCTATTCCATTTAGTGATATGTGTGGAAGTTGATCGTATATTTATTCCCTTTATGTATGATTATATAAAAGTTACATTTTATATGTTATATGTGCTTTCTTTGTGTTTTATGGTGTTCTTTTGATTAAAAAAAGGGTAAGAAATGAGATTATATTTAGTGATGAGTAGTTACATAAAGGTGAAAATTTTTAATTTAAGATAAATTATTCATGGTTTACATGTTTTCTTAAGGATAACAGTTTTTTATTCTTTTTGTATCTATTACTGAGCTTGTTATTCTCATCCCAAGATTGAATTGGTTTTTCACAGGATTTTAAAGGATAATAGAGTCATGGATGAGATCAAGGAAAATTAATGATGTTTAACCATAAAATGAAACCATGTTTCTTCTAATAGATTTTATTTTTTGAAAAAATGGTTACCTTTTAGAATTGTATACTTTGTAATATGTGAGATGTTATGTAATACTTATGGCCTAATTGTTTAAATATCTTAACCTAAAAAAATTCTCAATGTGAAATAAAGTCAAATTATAGACTTAATTAAAGATTAAGTAATGTTTAAGGATGGGGCCTTATAGATGGTGTCGAAGTTTGTTTTAGATAACATTAGAGGTTAGGATGCTATTTAAGAACAAGTGAAAAGTTTTATATAACCAAAATGTTCAGAATATTGGAAATATTAATAGTCATCCCTCCACATAAGATAGTACATGATGATTTAACTGATATACTTACACTTAACTTTTTGGTATTGTTAAATGGATGAATCTAACTAGAACTGATGTAACAATTATTGTGAATGAAATTATGGTGTTTTTTTAATATGAAACTAAATTAAATGGGAGCTTAAATGAGAACTCTTGTTGTTATTATAAACTAACTATCTAGAGTCATGAATGACCCCATAAACCGTGGTGATTTCTCTAAGGCATCATATATGCAAGAAACGAATCCCTTTGGATGTTCAGGTAACAATCATATAGGTAACTATAGTCAATAACCTATGTTTCAAGGATATGGAAAGAAACACCATGGAAAATGTTTCAAAGGTATATAAAGATGTTATTGATGTGGTAATGAAGGTCATAAATCAATAAAATACCATCTGAAAAAGGAATCATTAAGTTGACTCCCAAAAAGGGAAAGAAGTTATTTATGAGTGATCAATTGAATGATTTAAATATGGGAGTCATGTTTATTATGAAAATAGATGTCTTATAAAGAAGGTTCATGAATGGGATCTTCACGATCATACAAATATATGTTTATTAATACCTAATTCAATTCCAATTAAAGATAGGGAAACTAAAAATGTCCTATAAGGTATGAATTATTTTTTCTCTCATGTTTTGACATTATTGAATATTAGGACATGATTTATGTTTTTATTTGTATGAATAAATTATTAAGGAATTAAAAAATCGTGGTTAAGGGATCATGGAGAATGCAGGATGATTAATATGTCTACATTTTAGGAATTTGAGACTTATGATATATCAATGTGTGATTAAATCTTTAAATGTATTAATGCTCTTTTATTGATGGGATTACATTGGAATAATTTTTCTAGTAAGATAAACCCTGATGTTTTTTATGTGAAAATGTTATTTGAGGAATAATTATCCTTTCTGATGTGGCCATAATTTTAAAGGTGTCCATTAGGGTTTATATGATCATTAATTTTAAGGTGATTATGGGATATCACTTTTTAGGATGCAAAATAAATGGCATGAGATGAACTATGAGATTAAAATATTTTATGGTTATTTATAAATATGTTGTCTCATTTAAGAAATTTTATAAGAATTTTATAGTTTTAGAAAAAGGTACAACTTGTATACCGTGTGAAAACCCATCACATCAGACAAGGGTATAGGAATCGAACCCACAACCGAAGTGCGACAAGGATTTAGAACCTACCACTGACCTACATGAAGTCCTTGGTTAGTAAGGATTTTATATTAAGATAAACATGTTTACGGATTAAGAATAAGTTGATTTTGGGAAATTATATTTTATCAAATGTATATCTTTAGTATTGGAAAATTATTTGGGGATTATGTGATAAATGTTATTTTGGAAGACGTTCGCTATTTTGTAAACATTATATGATTAAGGTAAATAGAATACTTTGGTATTTTAATTGATGAGTAATGTTTGAATTATATTTAGGAAAAATCTATGATTTTAATTGTGGACTTATAGGGAATTAGTTTATTTATGGAATTGATTAACCTATCATGGAGAACATGTGATTGGGTTAATTAATTTTCAGTATGAAACTTTATTAGTGGTCGATGTTATTTGAAGATAAATGTTAAGGTTTATCTTGGATGACTTTGTGATCAAATCCTTCTAAATTTTGGGTTTCAATATTAGCTTGATTTATTTTAAGGAATTTAAGGACAATTTTTTATTGAATTGTCTTTGTTGAACTTTGGGTATTACTGTTGAATTTTGGGGATAAAATGTAGTCCTTATCCTTATAAAGGATTATTATTTTTGGAAAATTATTTAACTTTTACTATGTAATGACCCAAACATTCATTAATGGAAGTCCCTATTGATATAATTAAATTTCTATTTATGTAAAATGTTGACATAAAATTTAAACTTCTTTGGTTTTATGTTATGAATTGTGACCATTACTAATATATTCGTTGAACAGTGATCACATGATTACTATAAATATAGGGTTTTAACAAATCCAATTTACTCAAACAAAGGAAGCGATGGTCTCATCTAGTAGATGTGACCCATCAAAAGCCCATTTGTCGGATCTTAGAAAGGAGGGGGTGTCTTTGGGATTCACTCTTAACCAATTTCAAGATGAGTTTGAATATGTTAAGCTCAAGTAGGACCTCCTAGGAGAGAAGTGGATGTTTATAGAGATTACCACCTGAGCAATATTATCCGAGACACCCCAAGAGTCTGTCACCATCGCACACCTTACTCTTCGGTCTTATGCTAGTGTTATAAGGGGTTATGTAACAAGACCTTATAACTATGGTTGTTTACATTATTTTTGTATATAATAATGAATATACTTTCATTTTATTATTTTTACTTTGTAAAAAAAATTAAAGTGCAAATAGAATTTTTAGTTAATATTCAACTAAGAAATATATTTTTATTAATTAATGGGTTTTTGAATTAAAAAATATTTTAATAATAAAATATTATTATAATTAAATTAATTAAATATAAATGATCTTATAATTTTATGAATGAAATTATAATTTTCATTAAGGTTTTAAAGCTATTTTTGTCAAAACCCATGAATTTTCGATAAATGTTGGTATTTAATTTAAATGTAAAAAATCACATATTTAAAAAAAAAATAAAATAAAATGATATTATTTTTGGAATCAGGACGTTGAAATTATCCAATGGTAAATTTTTCATAATTTTTAGAGACAGTCGAATATTTGGGTAAAAAATTAAATTCTGTTTTAATATATAATGTGCTTTATGACATCATAATGACCCAATAGTGAGGTAATTAAATACTATAAATGATAGGTTCGGACAATATATGTTTTATCCATAAAATAATGTTATTTTAGATTTGTTTTATTAACTTTATGATGCCTTGGTGGACCATCCATGACTTATAAAACATTTTATCTTTTTAAATTGTTTTCATTGAGAGTGTGATTCACCTCCACATAAGCAACCCTGTTATTTTAAGAATTTTGGACATTGGCCTTATAAAATATTTTTTTCCACTACCCTTTGGAAAATTACCATGGTAAAACACCATGGGCTGGTTTTTGGTTTTTATTAGTTTAATGTGAGGTGTCCCAAACCTAAATAATAAACAATTCCCTCTCATTTCCTTTATAAACCCACTCAAACTCCCACTTCCTCCTCACACAATGCCTTTTGAGTTCGTCCAACCTCAGTCCTCCTCTATCTAGAATCCTCTCATGGTTCCCCAAGATCCCATGAATCCACGCTCAAGCCTCTCTCAAGCCATTGGAAGCACACTTCTAAGTAAGGGTTTTCCTCCTTTCTCATTTTTGTCCAATATTCTTTAAGTTGTTATTCGATTTTAATTTCAATTATAAATTATGGGGTATGGTTTCAGACATCCCCCATACTGACCTTTTAATTTTTGAATAATTGGATACCCCTTTCTCTCTCATTAAATTTCTCCCATGTACACCCCTTACTATGCCGAAATTCCGAAAGGAATTTCTCTCTCATCATTTACATTCAAGCAATTATTTTGTTTCACAAATATAAATTCCATTACATTTGTTGGGACATGTATCTTTATGACTACCTTATTGTCCATGTCATGTAAATATTATGAGACACCCCTTTATCTCTCATCAATCATTTTTATGAGTTCTTATGTCACGTCGTTATGCTGCCAAAATTGCACTGCGTTTTTCCAAGTCAAAGTCATTGTGTAGTGAATACCATGACCATTTCTCTATCAAGGGTATTCAACATTATGCACATTTACTTATTGTTTAAATAGTTTCTAGTATGTATTCCACATTATTTTATCATGGAATAAATTATTATGTTGAATGATTCAATATTTTATGATCCATGTGGCACACTTATGCATGAAATGAAATGTTTAAGAAGGGTCCGCCCTGATAGCGCTCCAATGCATTGAGTAAAGTATTGTATCATGATACGTCATGTGTAATGGGTGTTTACTCATTCTAATTCAAGTGAAATGAGGGTTTACTCATGTTTCATGTGCAATGAGGGTTTACTCATGCTCCATGTGCAATGAGCCTCGGCTCATGCTAATTCCATGTAAAGTGTTGTCGCTACATTTCCATGTTATGATTATCATGCTTTATCATTCCTTTAGGTTTATGATTCTCCTATTCTCTATTGATATGCCTATTTTATATCATTTTTTATATTCCTCATTTTATTCCATATTTATTCCCTTACTATGCTTTATAGATCACCCTTTTCATATGCATGTCTTCAGGTTATCCCATGCAATGTAAAGTACGAGGGAATGTACTGGTCGTGTAAAAGAAGTTTTCAATAAAGATGTTGCATGTTTTATGTTATAAGTTGCTATGTAATTATCCTAATCCCAAAATACACTAGACCTCTCAATCTTCTATGTTGTATCAAGTGATTTTTATGTAATAAATCATGTTTAAGTGTGTAATAAAAAGCAGGGTTGTTATAGTTGGTATCAGTAGATAGGTTTTGTTATTTTTCGGATTAGGATTAGAAAACCCTAGTGAATACATAGAGAAAAGACTAAGTATAATAAAAACATCCCTATGTTTTGGTGAGTATTGAGTAAGTGGTTTATCAAAAAAATACATCTCTGTCTAGATACGAGCAGGTAGAGGTGTCTCTGGCATAGATGTATCCTAGTAGTAAAACCCGAAAACACCGCTTTGAGCTAGACTCGAACATGAACTGATGCATGACAATGGTCCTTGATGCACTCTTGGTTACCAAACACCCAGGGGATATGATTCGGTAAATTCAAAAGCTTAGTATGAAACATTATTAAGGTACAAAAAAATTCCCTAAGAATATATGTTAGAAAGTAGATCATGGATAAAATAGACTGAATCCAATAGATTCATATGTTAAGGAAATGAAAGTTATTTATAAGTCACCAGTTTTGTCCTTGTATTACCCTTTATGTGTTACCCCTAACTTTCCTTTATTCCAGCCAATGGCCGGTAATAGGAGGACTTGGGCTAACAAACAATGTGAAGATCAATGTGATGACTATACTAATGAGATGCCCAATAAAATGGGAGCGGGAATCACAAACATTGTCATGCTTCTCTCTCAGAAACTAAATATTTTAATAGAAACATGGGTCAAGAGGAACGGTCAACCCACCTAAGAAAGAACAAGTCATTATCGAGAGCTTCATGAGACAAAGGCCTCCTACTTTTAATGGATCATCTAAGCCCTCAATCACCGAATAATGGATTAACTCCATTGAAAATATCTTCACCATCCTTCAATGTTCTGAAAAAGAGATTGTTCTCCTAGATTCATATCATATGTTGGGTGAAGATGATCAATGGTGGATGCTGATCAAAAATAAGAAGCCTGAGGAGGGGATCGATCCGTTGGAATGGAAGGATTTACAGAAAATGTTTTTTGATAAATATTTTACGTGCACCCTCTGGATTAAGAATGGAAAGTTACATCTTTTCCGTCAAGAAAAAAGACAACAAATCTATTAGAACGTACGAGGAAAACTTCACAAGTATTGCACGATACGCTTTCGGCTTTTTCATTACCCAAAATGCAAGGTTGACCGCTTGTTTGGTGGGTTGAAGCCTAGCCTGCAGAAAGCGTTGGCGATCCATGACTTCGACAGCTATGAGGAAATTGTCCGATGTGCCCTCAAGTTTGAAATAGAGATCATAGAATATCATGGGTATCATGTGGATAAGAAGCATACGGTGGAATTCAATGATGGAAGTCTGATGGATAAATCCAACGGTGCTAAGAAGATCCATCACCCCACTTTCCAAAGGTGAGGAAAGAAACACCCCTGAAATTTCCTAAAGGGGGTGAGGAAATGATTTAGGTGTGGAAGAGAAGGGAACCTAGCTATTAACTATCGGTAAGAAAGACCTGTGACTGTGATAGAGGATAGGAATTCTCCGTTAGAACCTCAAAATTTGGTTCATATTTACAAATGAAAAGAACTAGGGCATCTTGCAAATCAGTTCCCTAAGCCAAGTGTTTTCGGAGGCAACCAACAACCTCTAAGGCAGCATGGGTGAGCTTTTTCCATCACTGCTACCAATTTGAACCCTAAAAACAAAGTGGTGATAGGTATTATAGTTATTCATTCAAGAATAGTGAACTTACTATTTTATTCAGGTTCTACACATTCTTTTATATCTTAAAAGTTTAGTAGAACAATCCCAGCACCACCACATGTCATGGAAGTAAAGATGTTGGTGAGAATAAAAAATGGGGAAATCATTGCATCCTATTAATATATATCCTCCCCTATCATTATCCGTGGATTGAACTTCCTGGTGAACCTCATTATACTCCCTCTGGTGGAATTTGATAAAATTCTTGGCATGGATTGGATTTCCTTATATAGATCCAACATAAATTTCCGTGACAGGGAAATCACTCTCCATGTGCAGAATCGACCCTCGATTATTTACTAGTGCAAGGAGGAAGAATAATCTTCTTTAGCTCCATCATCTCAAGCATGGATATTACTGCCCTATGAGAATGTGTATCTGGCTCAGATGATTGAGTTTAAGGAGGCAACCATCCTAGAAGACATTCCTATTGTTAGGGAATTTGCTGAATTGTTTCCTAAGGAAATGTGTGGTCTTTCTCATAGAAAAGATGTTGAATTTTCAATTGAACTTATACCTTGGTCATTACCAATATCCAAAACTCCATATAGAATGGCTTTTGTGGAGCTTGACGAGATGAAGAAACAACTACTGTAGAATCTAGATAAAGGGATTATACTCCCATGTTCTTCACAAGGGGCTTCACTAGTCATCTTCGTCCAGAAGAAGGATGGGTCAATGCACCTTTGAATTGATTATTGTGATCATAACAAAATCGGGATAAATAACAAGTATCTTATTCCATGAATTTATGTCCTTTTTAATCAGCTTCATGGAGCACAATACTTTTCTAAGGTAGATTTGCAGTCGGGGTATTATCATGTAAGGGTGAAGAAGAAAGATGTCCCCCAGAATAATTTTTGTACATGATGTGGGCACTATAAATTCATAGTAATGCCTTTCAGACTCACTAATGCTCAAGAAATATTCTTGGACTTGATTAACAGAGTCTTTAGAGATTACCTCGACAAATTTGTGGTAGTCTTTATAGATGATATTATAATATACTGCAAAACCGAGGAGGATCATGAGGAGAATCTGAGAACTGTACTAGAGACCTTGCGAAAAGAGAATCTCTGTGAAAAGTATAGCAAGTGTGAGTTCTGGTTGAAGTATGTCACATTCTGGTGACATATCATCACAAGAAGTGGGATATCTATGGATCCCTCTAAGATAGATGCAATAGAGGTATGGTCGAGGCCAACATCGGTAATGGATATCTATAGCTTCTTGGTGTTAGCTCGATATTATTGACGATTTCTGAGAAATTTCTCACAATTTTCCAACCCTCTTACTAAGCTAACTCAGAAGGGAGTAAAGTTTTATTGGAGTGATGAATGTGAATAAAGTTTCAAGGAGTTGAAAAGAAGGCTTATCACAGCACCCGTGCTCATTATACCCCCAAGTGGAGAACTTTTGGTTGTATTTAGTGATGCTTCGAAGAAGGTCATGGGATGTGTGTTGATGAAAAATGACAAATTCATTGCCAATGCTTCATTGAAATTGAAATATCATGAACATAACTATCCAACACATGACCTCGATTTGGCTACAGTGATCATCGCTTTGCAAATTTGGCAGCATTGTCTCTTTGAAGAGAAGTGTGAAATATATACGGACCACAAAATCCTCAAGTATATATTCACACAGATTTATTTGAACATGCGCCAGTGAAGATGGTTAGAATGGATCAAATACTATGATTTCTCAATCCATTACCACCTTGGGAAAGTGAGCAAGGTGGCAGATTCCCTAAGTAGAAAGGACCCAGTGATTCTATCATTGATGAGAATTGAAAAGTATCAAATCTTCATATATTTGATGAAGATAGACATAGGAATCATAATTAAGGGAACATCATAATTCCATTCACAAATGATATCTCAACCGTCACCTTTGGAAAGTTTAAAGGATTCTCAAAAGGATGATGTGGGAATTCATGAAAAAAGTGGAAGCTATCAGAAAAGGGAAATCCTTGGAGTTTAATGTTAATTAAGAATGAATTGTGAGATTTGGGAAAAGACAATGTCTTCCCTCATGTCCGGAGCTGAAGAAGGAACTTTTGGATGATGCACATAGTTCAAATTTCTCTATTCACCCAAAAACACATTGATGTATCGTGATCTCCAAGAGCATTATTCATGGGATAATATGAAGAAGTAGATTTCTAAATATACATCAAAGCGCCTGGTGTGTCAGGAAGTGAAAGCAAAGAGGCAGAAATCTAAGGGGATAATGCAACCAATGCCAATAATAGAATGGAAATGGGAGAACATAACCATGCACTTTGTCACCAGACTTTTGAAAACATACAAAGGCAACAATGCAATCTGGGTTGTCGTGGATCGTCTTACAAAGGCTACACACTTCATTGCTATTCGGGAGGATTTATCACTGGATCAACTGGAACATATATATATATCAGGGAAGTGTTAAGGATACATGGAGTACCACTATCTATTATGTCTGATTAAGATCCAAGATTCACCTCTAAGTTTTGGATGAGTGTTCAACATGCTCTGAATACTGATCTAAACATTAGTACGGCCTATCATCCTCGAACTGATGGCCAATCTGCGCGGACTATCCAAACATATGAGGACATGTTGAGAGTGTTCTCAATGGACTTTAAAGGTGGATGGGATCAACATCTTCCTATGGTTGAGTTCTCTTATAATAACAGTTTCCACTTGAGCATCCAAATGGCACCATATGAAGCCCTGTATAGGAAGAGGTGCAGAACACCGGCATGTTGGGATGAAGTCTTTGAGTGTAATCTACTGGGATGAGAAATGGTTGATGTAATGGTGGAGAAGGTGAAAACCATTCAGCAGCATATCAAGGCAGCCCAGAGTCGACAAAAGAGTTATGCAGATAATCATCGACGAGACATTGAGTTTATTGTTGGAGACATGGTATTTCTATGCATATCTCCATGGAAGATGGTCATGAGGATTGGAATGAAAGGGAAGTTAAGTCCCAGGTACAGTTTTCCCCTTCGAGATTCTTGATCTTTTCGGGGAGGTGGCCTATCAACTAGCACTTCCACCTACCATGGCCAAAGTACATGATGTCTTTCATGTATCCCTCTTTATAAATTACATATCGAACCCTTCACATGTACTCTTTTCAAAGGTGGTACAGTTAAGGGATGAACTTTCTTATGAGGAGAAACCAGTGAATATCTTATATCATAGAGAAAAAGTTCTATGAAATAAGACAATTCCACTTTTCAAGGTGTTATTGCAAAACCACAAGTTTGAAGAAGCGATGTGGGAATCAGAGGATGTGATAAAGCAGAGTTACGAGCATTTTTTTAGTGTGGGAGAATGAAATTTCGAGGGAAAAATATCTTAAGGGGGAAAGATTATAACGAACCAAAATTTCATTAATGTAAATCCCTCTTGATCTAATTAAATGTACATTTATGTAAAATGTTTATATAAAATTTTGACTTCTTTGGTTTTATGTTATGAATTTTGACCGTTGTTAATATAGTCGTTGAAAATTGATCACAAGATTAGTATAAATATATGGTTTTAACAAATCCAATTTACTCAGAAAAAGGAAGTGATGGCCTCATCTAGTAGGCGTGCCCCATACGAAGCCCATTTATCAGAGTTCAGAAAAGAGGTTGAGTCTTTAGGCTTCTATCTTGACCAAGACCAAGCCTAGCTTGAATATGTTATGTTCGAGTGGGACTGCCTATGAGAGAAGTCAAAGTGGATATAGATTACCATCCGAGCAATGTTATCTGAGCCACCCCAAGAGTTTGCCACCATTGCACACCTTACTCTTCGATCTTATGAAGGTTTTATCAGGGGTTATGTAACAAGACTGTAGCACTATGGTTATGTCCATTATTTTTGTATATAATAATGATTATACTTTCATTTTACTATTGTTACTTTGTAAATTGTTTTTAAAGCGCAAATAATATTTGTAGTTAATATTCAACTAAGAAATATATTTTTATGAATTAATGGATTTTTGAATTAAATAATATTTTATTAATAAAATATTATTATTTTTAAATTATTTAAATAGAAATGATCATATAATTTTATGAATGCAATTGTAATTTTTATTAAGGTTTGAAAGCTATTTTTGTCAAAACCCATGAATTTTTGATAAATGTCGGTTTTTATTTTAAAAGATAAATTAACATATTTAGAAAATTATTTATATAAAATGAATATTATTTTTGGAATTATGATTTCAAAATTATCCAATGGTGAATTTTTTATAATTTTTAGAGACAGTCGAGTTTTTGGGTAAAACATTAAATATCAATTGAATATATAATGTGTTTTATGACATCGTAATGGCCCAATAGTTATGTAATAAAATACTATAAATGATATGTTCAGCCAATATATGTTTTATCCTTAAAATAATGTTATTTTATAATATTTTTATTAATTTTATAATGCCTTAGTGGACCCTCCATGGCTTATAAAACATTTTATCATTTTAAATTGATTTCCTTGAAAGTGTGACTCACCTCCACATAAGCACCCCTATAATTTTAAGAATTTCGGACTTTTTCATTATAAAATATTGTTTTACACTAACCTTTGGAAAAAACCATTGTAAAATACCATGGTCTGGTTTGTGGTATTGATTAGTTTAATGTTAGATGTCCCAAACCTAAATAATAAACAATTCCCACTCCTTTACTATATAAACCTAGCCATGATCCCACTTCCTCCTTGCTCAAAGCCTTTGGAGTTCATCCAAACTCTTCCCTCCTCTCTCTTGAATCCTCCCAAGGTTCCCCAATCTCCTATGAAGCCTCTCTCAAGCCTCTCTCAAGCCTTTTTAAATACACATCCATGTAATGGTTTTCTTCCTTTCTCATTTTTGTCCAATATTCTTTAAGTTGTTATGCACATTTAATTTCAATTATAAATGCAGGGGAATGGTTTCGAACCTCCCCCATACTGACCTCTTTATGATTTAATTATGGGAGAAACCTTTCTCTCTCATTAAATGCCATCTATGTACACCCGTTACTTTGCCGAAATTCCAAAGGAATTTCTCTCTCCTAATTTACATTCAAGCAATTATTTTGTATCATGATTCTTAATTACATTATTTTTTTTGGGAAATATATCTTTATTCTCCCCGTAAATTCCATGTCATGTAAATATGATGAGACACCCCTTTCTCTCTCATCAACTATTTTTATCAGTTCTTATGTCACGCCGTTATGTAGCCGAAATTGCACCGGGTTTTTTCCAAGCCAAAGTCGTTGTGTAGTGAATATCATGCCCATTTCTCTATAAAGGGTTTCACATTTATGCACATTTACTTATTGTTTAAAGAGTATAAATTATGTATTCCATATTATTTTATATTGGAATAAATGATTATTTAGAATGATTCGAAGTTTTATGATTCATCGGCACACTTATGCTTGAAATGAAATGTTTAAGAAGGGTGCGCCCTGATAGCATTCCAATGCATTGGATAAAGTATAGTATCATGATACATCATGTACAATGGGTGTTTACTCATTATAATTCCAGTGCAATGAGGGTTTACTCATGCTCCATGTGTAATGAGCCTTTGATCATGCTAATTCCTTGTTAAGTGTTGTTGTCACATTTCCATTATATGATTATCATTCTTTATCATTCCATTAGGTTTATGCTTCTCTTGTTCACTATTGATATTATTATTTTCTAACATGTGTTGTATGCCTCATGTTATTACATATTTATTCCCTTACTGCGCTTTATAGCTCACCCTTTTTTTAGGCATGTCCTCAGGTTATCCCAAGCAATGCTTAGTATGAGGTAATGTAGTGGAAATGTAAAGGAAGTTTTCAAGAAAGATGTTGAATTTTTTATGTTCTAAGTTGTTATGTAATGATCCTAAGCCCAAAATACACTAGAACTCTCGATCTTTTATGTTGTATCAAGTGATGTTTATGTAATAAATCATGTTTAAGTGTGTAATAAAAAGTAAGGTTGTTATATACAAACCATTTTGGTTTTTTTAAATGTTTAATGTTATAATAAATATATAGTTAATCTTTTGTGGATGATTTGTGTTTTTAGGAGTTGATTATAGTGCTTTTTGTGTGAAAAAATCATCTTAAATACTCATCATTTGTAGAAAAAGATGTGTTTGTGGTCGATTTAGATTAATGGATGAAATTGTACTTGTGAAGTATGTATATATTCCTATGTTATTAATATGAGTAATCACAGAATTCCTCAATAATATGTAAAGGACCCTGAAATGAAAAATATATCTAATTTCATTACATAATTGGAAATTAATGGCCTTTTAACCAGTCATATATTTATGGTTTTTTGATAGTTTAATTTCTCTTAACAATGTTTTTATCACTCTCCATTAGAACTTTATGGTTATTTTTTCTTCCTTATCCATTTTTTCTTACATGGAACCCTAGAAATTATTATCCCATGTGAATTTAGTACTTCACATTATTTCATTTAATGTGGATTATTTATTGACTCTTTTCTGATGTGGTATTTCAATATAGTAATTTTGAAAAGTGAAAACATAGTTACCAATCACAAATTTTAAATTTTGAGGATGCAATTTTCAAAAGGGGAAAAGGATGTAACATCCCGGGTTGTAAGAACGCATATATTATTTTTAGGCATGTTTTTTTTCTTGTTGTTTTGAGGAAAAAGAGTAAATTCATAATATTTTTGAAGTACACACCTTGTACTTTATGAGTACAAGTTGTGTACTCTATCACCGCAGTTAGCCGTGTGTTGGCCGTGTAACGGTCGTGCACAAGATCGTGTGTGGTGGCCTAGAGGCCGCCTAAAGAGGATCTTGGTAAGGGAAAGTACATGCCGTGTACTTCAAAAGTACACGCCTTGTACTTTCTTTTTTTCATTAAATGGACTGGGGTCACATTTTATCGACAGAAACGTCTTCTTCTTCACCTTCTTCGACCGAGAGCACCCGTACGACCATGTTTCTTCCCCGATCCCCCGATCGAGCACTCATTCTACCAATCGACCGCCATCGATTGCATTGGGATCACCTTGGTAATCTCTCCCTTAATCTAGAGCATTGATTCCTGATTTTTCATCTTTCTTATGTTATCCTCCATTGAACTTTTTAGATGTTTTTGTAGACCTATTGTGTTCTTGAGCAATTCAAGGCTTGAGGATCGCGTATAATGGTCCCTCGACACTGAGGTAGGTGTTTTGTGCCTTTCCATTGAAAATCTTTGAGTTATATGTTCAATTTTTTCCAATAACCTTGAACGGGGTATTGCAAGTTTACTGTTTTAACCCTGTTAATTTTCTTCCATGCTTGTATGCTTGAGTAGAGGTTAATTTAATGCGAATAGGATTGATTGATTTGCTTTGGAAGTGTTTTCCCATGTATGTTCTGTTTATGACTGTTTGGTCATGTTTAGCCCGTTAGGCTTCCTTGTTGTTTTCCCATTCCTAGTATTGTATGATGAAGTGATAATTTGATCTGACATGCTTGATATATTATATACTATTTAGCAAAGTAGTTCTTGAGGTTTACTTTGGCCGTGTTGCATTGCTATGCTAGTTTGACTTACATAGGTCTGTGAGAATCTAGTGTAGTAGACTATAAGTAGAATTGACCATATGAGCTTCCTCATAGATTCTTTATCAATTTTGACTATAATGGGAATTGACTGTCTAAGCTTCTTAAGAGAGTCTTTATCACTTTGGACTATAAGGGGAATTGATTGAGAGTGCTTCCTCAGAGAGTCTTTGTTATATCCTTATAACTAAACTAGAGGGGATAGTCTTTGTGTACTTCCCATAGGGTTTCCTTTTTTGATTAGATACTTACTTGATATGTGGAGTTTAATTCTTGAAACTATGGAATTGTTTACTACCGAGTACTTCCTTGTTTACTACTATATTACTTATTGCCTACCATAAATATTCACTGACTATTAGGCATAGATCTTTTGGTGGTTTCATACTGGTATTAGTCTCACAACCAATTTGGGTCATGCTTTTTGGCCCAAATAGATTATATTTATATAGGTATAGATAAGGGAAAGCGCCCTTCTACATCATGTAGTTGACTGCTTTGGAGATGGAGAGCATGGGACCAAGCTGAGGCTTGTGATGCTGAGGAGTTTATCTGTTTTCTTTTGTAATTGTGTTATTTATGTATTCCAGCATTGTGAATTTTTTGGCTATTTTTCTAGACATATGTATCATGCACCATTTATATATGTGGGCTCTAGTTGTTTATTACTTCCGCTATTTACCTATTTCATGCTTTGCTGCTTCCACTATTTTCAGCTGTTTACATCTCCTTTGTTACTCTTCCAATGAAGGCATAGTTTCCCCACTATCATACCCAAGGCCCTCGCTACTGGACAGGGGCCTCTGGTGTTCGGGGAAATGCGCTTGAGGCCATGTGACCAACCGGGTATGGGGCGCCTTTGGGTGTCTTCCAAAATCTGGATGATATAAAGTGGTATCAAAGGAATTCTTTATACTTGACTTACTGTTTGGAGCCTATATCCAGGGATAGGATGGAATAGGTACTTGGTATATAGATGTTCCTAAGAGTAGCTAACTCGTGTATAGGGAAAATCCAATCTACCTCGTTTATTGCAATTTACTAGTTTCGTAATTTTACAGTTGATTTGATTTATCATTGGGTGACTCACATGTTTTGTGCTGTTACCGTTGATGTTATTGAGGTTATATTTATGTCGCAACCCGATTAGATGAGGGTATTCCATCTCAAGAATCATATAGGAACTTGCTAGAAACCACATGTCATGCATTCTTGCCATGCCATTTAGGGTGAATTAGTGATTGCATGTTGTTTTGATAGATAATGTTCTAGATATTCATTCTATTGTGATATATTCCTTGATAGAATACCTACTGTTTGAACATGGTATTTCTTTGTGTAAGGTTTTGTTTTAATGGATGCCAAACATTGGTTTTTGAGGTGTTATGGGCCCTCATGAATCAGAATTTGGTGAATCATCGGCATGTTTACTTTGTTTATAACATGTAAAATAGTCCATGCTTTGATTCTCAGGGATTATGAGCCCTCATGGATCAGAATTTGGAACTTTAAATGTTTGTTTCAGTGTTTTCTAGGTTTTGGAGTAGTTTCTAAGGTTTACTTTCCGGAAAAACCTAGAATACACGGTGTGTAATGTTAAATACATGCCATGTGTTCTTCTATTTGGGAAGAAACTGTTTTACTTAAGTATAAACCGTGTACCATATGTACATGCCTTGTAGTCTCTAACAGTGTCTCAGAGTGTGTGGTTGGGGACATGTGGTTTGGAGTATTTTGTAGGAAATGTCATGTACCTGATATACACGCCATGTTGTAGAGAAATGTAATCGTCCATGTCACTAACAACATGGCTCGGTTGAGTCCTTTCTAATAAAGGTTGTGACTGTCTGTAACATGCCATGTAGTTTAACCTGTATTTCCGGCCGTATAACGAACTACATGGGTCAAAAATATCTTCCTAGTACATGCCATGTCTAGATGGAACACGCCGTGTAGTGTGACCTGTGTATCTTACCGTGTCACTAACAGCACGGGTCAGTGAAGTTAATCTAGTACACGCCAGTTCTGGAAAGAACACACCGTGTAGTCTTCTTCTAGGGGAACCATGTGGCTTAGCCATGTAGAAGAACTCAGGCAGGGAAAGAGAATTCAAGTACATGCCGTATTTTTGTACAACACGCCGTGTGTTTGGATTATTACACGACCAGTTGTGGAAGGAGTAAATGACCATGTGAAAGGCTTAAGGGAATATGTCGTGTAGGATTTATACACACCGTGTATCTATTTTTTTGGAAAATATCAATGCTTTCATCCTCCTATTCCCTTCTTTTACTTCTATATTTTCAGTCCCTATTAATCTTTATATAAGGTGTGTGCTCGACCATGCAGAGTCATGCCACTGAGACATCCTATGGTTGTATGCCAATTATAGGGTAGTGATCAGACACCAGATATAGCTGATTATAGACTACCGAAAGATCCTCCAGTTCTACCAGTCATGGCACCAGTAGTTATACCTGACACGGGTGCCGATGCATAGTTTAGGGAGTGATTTTTGAGGATGATGTAAACCTTCGAGTGAGTTCCGTCTCCTATCCCGTCGATGGAAGAATTGACGTGGGTCTTTCAGCAGTAGCATCCTCCCACTTTCTCAGGGGATGTAGGACCCCATGATGCAGAGTCATGGCTAGAAGCCACGTTGATGATCTTCAAGCATCTGGATATGCCTCTAGAGAGGAGGGTCAAGCTCGCTACCTATATGCTTTGAGATTCCATCAAGAGGTGGTGCGATGTGATCTCACAGGCGGGATGCTAGCAGAATATGGCTTGGGATGAGTTACAACGCGCCTTCTACAATTACTTCCATACGGGGACCTTGAGGGCTGATTTAGCCTGAGAATTCAAGAGTCTATAGTAGGGTACCCTTTTGGTTATGTAGTATTCGTCTCGCTTCGCCGAGCAGCAGCGCTTTACAACATTTCTATATGGAGATGATTTGTTCCTTGCATAAAAGATAGAGGATGGTCTCAGGAAGGATATTTGATCCCAAGATAACATCTTCAGGTTGACTTTAACATCCTCTATAGTCAACCAGGCACTGATCACAGAGTGTAATCTGAGGGATTCTGGAGTTGTGGACTAGGTCGGTTCAGCATCAAGGGTTGGTGCTTCTCCGGTCGATAGCAGGAAGCGCCACAGAGAGACTACATGAGGAAATTTGAGTAGGAATGATGCATCTTCTCATAGCCATGTGGTGTGATACATGTGCGGGAAGAGCAGACATACATGGCCACGTTTCCTGAGAGACCTAGTTGAGTGTCGATCTTGATGCATGATGGTTCATCTTCAGCACTTCTGTCAAATCTTCTCACCAGTAGAAGGTGACCGAGGTTCTTCTATGACTCTGCGTTCAGGAGTAGCACCACCAGTTTCTCTCTAGTCTGGGAACTGGAGTTCTTCTAGCTAGTCAGGCTGAGGTGGAGGTCATGGTTGTGGAAGTCAGTTTCCCAGTTTTCAATGATAATAGGTTGGATAAGCTTAGAGTGGTCAGGTAGGGTCACTGGGCAGTGGTGTAGGCTAGACTTTTGTAGTGGAACAGACCAAGCAGGAGCAGGATCTCGGACCCTCTACAGTTCGAGGTACGATCCTAGTTGCCTCAGTTTTATCTTCTATTCTATTCGATACAGGGGCTTCCAATAGCATTATATTTTTCTCTATTGTGGAGAGCCTTGGGCTTTGTATCTTTTCTTCTATTGATATCTTGATGCTAGAAACTCTGTTGGGGACTATAACGGCTAGTATACGACGGTACAAGGAGTGCCCTCTCGAGGTTGGTGGGGGTCACATCATATGGGACCTCTATGTCTTAGATATGAGATTATGTGATATCATTCTCAGAATGGATTGGATAGTTCCCTTCTAGGATGTTGTTGAATACTATCGTCGTTGGTTGAGTTTCACATCACCAGAGGGCCGATCGTTTCTTTATAAGGGCAAATGGGATGTCCAGGTGAGCAGAGCGGGACTCGAGAATCATGGCTTGGGAGGAGTTACAACCCAGATTTCTATTCTATACTTGGATGACCAGGGGACTTAACAGTTATACTTTCTTCCAGTGGTGGAACGTTTCAGCGATGTCTTTACAGGGGAATTTTCAGGTTTTCCTCTGGATCGAGAGGTAGAATTTTCGATTGATCGTGTGAAAGGAGCAGCACCAGTGTCCATTCCTCCTAATATAATGGCTACACCAGAGTTACAGGATCTCAAGAAGTAGTTGGAGGTTTTGTAGGAAAAGAGTTTCATTTGACCCAGTACTTCTCCTTGGGTTTCACCCATCCTCTTTGCAAAGAAGGTGGATGGTACCCTTAGGATTTGTGTGGATCATCAGAAGTTGAACCAGTTGACGGTTAAGAACCGCTATCCCTTACCAAGGAATGATGATCTCTTTGATCATCTTAGATGAGCTCGGGTTTTCATGAATATTTACAAGAGATCCGGTTATCATCGGTTTCACAATAGACCATCTGATATACCTCTTACATCCATCCAGAGCAGGTGTGGTCTATACGAGTATATAGTTATGTTGTTCGGTCTCATAGAGGCACCTGTAGTTTTCATGGCTTTGATGAACCGAGTGGTCCATCCATACTTGGATTCATTCATGGTGGTATTCATGGACGATATGTTGGTTTACTCTCACAATCAACATGACCATGCTACACATCTCGAGTTCATTATGAGTACATTGATAGAGCATCATTTATACGCTAAGATCTCAAAATGACACTTTTGGATGGACCAGATTCACGTCTTGGGTAATGTTATCTCAGAGATAGGAGTATCTGTAGACCCAGAAGAAGTGAGAGTAGTAGTTTCCGAGGAGCAACCTAAGAATGTATTTGAGGTGTAGAGATTTCTAGGGCTGGCTGGATACTACTGATGTTTCACACAAGTCTTTCCATTCTTAGAAGCACCACTAACGGGTCTGACTAAGAAGGTTGAAAAGTCCTTGTAGTCAGATTCTTGTGAGTCAACCATTCAAGAGCTGAAATGGATCTTGACTTCAGCACTAATAATATTATTTCTAGAGTCATGAAAGAGCTATACTAATTACTATGATGCTTCAGGTATCAGTTTAGGAGTTGTTCTTATGAAGGGGGAAGTAGTCATTGTGTACAGGCCTCAGCAGTTGAGGCCACATGAGAGGAAGTACCCAATTCACGATCTGGAGTTGGTTGTCGTTGTCCATACTTTACGCTGTTGGAGACATTATCTTTTGGGAGAGAATTTTTTGGTTTTCACCGACCACAAAAGTCTCAAGTACATCTTCACTCAGCGTGATCTAAATTTGAGATAGCGAAGGTGGGTTTAGTACTTTCAATACTTTGACATTGATCTTGCTTATACGCATGGGAAAGGCAACACCCTGGATGGTACGTTGAGCAGGAGGACTTAGATACAGGAAGTTCAAGAGGCCATCAGTGAGTGGCAGCTTATGGCCTTGTTCTCTGAGATGGATTTGGAGGTGCATGACTGATAGGGTATTTGTTTCTTTCCTTTGTAGTTGTTACCTATATTCTTCTTGATCGAGTGAAAATGAGGCAGCTATCAGATTCTAAAGCCCTAGTTCTATGGGGAAATTTTTCACGAGAGAACCCTATTCTTGGATGGACCATAGGTGAGGATGAGATCTTTCATTTCCAGTGGCGCGTATGGGTGTCATCTGACATACACGAGGAGCTAATGTGGGACTTTCATTCCTCAGTTTTGGAATTTCATCCTAGTGTCACCAAGATGTATCGTGATCTACATCGTCAGTATTGGTGGCCAGGTATGAAGAGATATGTTAATGGTTTCATAATGAGGTGTTCCACCTATCAGCAGGTGAAGGAGGAGCATCAGCGACCAACAGTGCTTTTTCAGCAGTTACCCATTCCTGAGAGGAAGTGGAATGATGTCGCGATAGAGTTCGTGATAGATTTTTCGAGGTTTCCTTGCGGGAATAATGCTATATGGGTAGTCATTAACAGGATAAAAAAGGTTTCTCACTTCATTATGATCAAGGATACCTTCAGTGTGGATGAGCTAGGGCATTTTTACATTCGTGGGATTGTATGTCTACATGGGGTTCCACAATCCATTGTTTCAGGCTGGGACACTCGTTTTACTTATCGGGTCTAGAAGGGGATAAATAAGGTTTTGGGTACACAGGTACTTTTGAGTACAACATACCACCCACAGACAGATGGTGAGACCGAGTGTACGATTCAGGTGCTTTAGGACATGCTTCGAGCATGTATTCTTGATTTTGGAGGTCCTTGGGAGAAGCACATACATCTTGTTGATTTTTCCTACAATAATAGTATTAAAGAAACTATTTAGATGGAACCTAAGGAGGCGTTGTACGGTAGGACATGCTGATCAACCTTCTATTGGCTTGAGGTAGGAGAGGCAGCTATGTTGGGACCTCATCTTTTCTAGGAGACCACTAAGCTGATAGAGTTGATTCAGAAGAGGATGGTTACTGCACAATCACGACAAAAAGTCTTATGATGATCAAAAGAGACGAACTATGGAGTTTGACATTGGAGATCAGGTTTTTCTACGTGTCACACTAATGTTGGGACACAGAGGATTAGGATACATGGTATGCTTTCACCAAGGTACGTCGGGCCGTTTGAGTTTTTGGAGAGAGTGGGACTGGTTTCCTATTGATTGTAGTTACCTAAGAGATGCCTGTAAATGCACGGTGTCTTCCACGTTTCTCATCTTCTACATTACTTCTCATAAAAATCTCAATATTTTCAACCCGGGAAAGTCGATTTGGAGGTGGATGCATCATTTAAGGAGCATCCTATCTGGATTATTGATCAAAATATGAAGGTTATCTATGGTCGGTCTGTTCCTCTGGTATGAGTGCTATGGCCGCACAGGCAAGTACAGGACGAGACTTGGGAGAGGGAGGTTGTTGTACGATCAGAGTGGGTAGAGCTATTCGGAGGTTCTTCTTCTACGCTGCCTTGCTAGGGAAATTCGGGGACAAATTTTATTATGGGTGGAAGTTTTTAAGAACCTAGATCTTCTTTTCAGGTATGTTTTTCTTGTCTGATATTTTTTAGGAAAAAGAGGAAATTATGGAATTTTTTAAAGTACAAGCCATGTACATTATGAGTACATGCCGTGTACTTTGTCACCACAGGTAGCCGTGTGTGGCCGTGTAACGGCCCTGCACATGACCGTGTGCGGTGACCTGGAGGCCACCAAAAGTGGGGATCAATAAGGGAAAATACACATTGTGTACTTCAAAATTACACACTGTGTACTTTATTTTTTTCATTAAATAGACCAGGGTCACGTCTTATCTATAGAAACATCTTCTTCTTTGCCTTATTCGACCTAGAGCACCCGTACGACCACATTTCTTCGCCAAGCCCCCGATCGAGCACCCGTTCTCCCAATAGACCACCGTAGATTGCATTGGGATTGCCTTGATAACATCTTCCTTCTGCTAAAGCATATTTTCCTGATTTATCCTCTTTCTCAAGTTGTCCTCTGTTTAATGTTTTATAGACTTTCATAGATCTACAGTTTTCTTGGGCGATTCAAGGCTTGAGGTTCACATATAACGATCCCTCAACACTGAGGTAGGTGGTTTGTGCCTTTTCATTTAATGTCTTTGAGTAATATGTGAAATTTTGTACAATACCCATGAACAGGGTATTGTAAGTTTACTGTTATAACCATGATAATTTTCTTCCATGCTTGTATACTTGAGTAGAGGTTAATTGAATGTGAATAGGGTTGATTGCTATGCTTTGGAATTGTTTTCCCATGTATGTTCTATTTACAACCATTTAGTCTTGTTTAGTCCATTAGGATTCCTTGATGTTTTCTCATGCCTAGTACTGTAGGATGGAGTGATTATTTGATCTGACTTTCTTGATATGTTTTAGACTCTTTAGCCAAGTAGTTCTTGAGGTTTACTCTAGATGTATTGCATTGTTATGCTCGTTTGACTTACACATGGCCGTGAGAACCTAGTGTAGTAGACTATATGGGTAATTGACCGTGTGAGCTTCCTCAGAGAGTATTTATCACATTTTACTATAAGGTGAATTGACCATGTGAGATTCCTCATTGTGTATTTATCACTTTTGACTATGAGGGGAATTGACTAAAAGTGCTTCCTTAGAGAGTCATTGTTATATCCTTATAACTGAACCATAGGGGATAGGATGTGTGTACTTCCCAAATGGTTACCTGCTTTGATTAGATGCTTACATCAAATGTGGAATTGAATGCTTGAAACTGTGGAATTGTTTAATACTAAGTTCTTCATTTTTTGCTGCTCTCTTACTTATTGTCTTCTATATATATCAATTGACTGTTAGGCATAGAACTTTTGGTGGTAGCCTACTAGGATTAGTCTCACGCTCAATCTAGGTCATGATTTTGGTCCCAAACTGATTATATTTTTTTAGGTATAGATAAGGGAAATCACCCTTCTACGTCAGGTACTTGACTGCTTTGGAGTTGGATAGCATGGGACCAAGATCAGGCTTACGATGCTGAGGGGTTTATCTGTTTTCTTTTTTACTTTGGTTATTTCTGTATTCCAGCATTGTGACTTATTTGGTTGTTTTCCTAGAGACATGTATCATGAATCATTTATATATTTGTGCTTCTATTGTTTATTACCTCCGATGTTTGCTTATTTCATGTTTTACTGCTTCTGTTATTGCCATTTGTTTACATCTGTTGTGTTACTCTACCAAGGAGGGAATATTTTCCCCACTATCACACCCAAGTACCTCGCTGTTAGTCAGTAGCCTATGGCAGTTGGGTAAATGTGTTTTAGGCCATGTGAGCAACCAGGTACGGGGTGCCTTTGGGTGGATTTCAGAATCGGGAGGTTACATGGGTAATTATAGAATAATACATATTAATATCTGTTAATATTTATGAATTAGATAGTGATTTTACCTTAACGAGGATTCTATCTCTGATATTAAATTTGATACACAACAATGGGTTTCTCCAAAATCATATGTTGCATAGAATACTGAGTCATACCGAGAAATAATACAATATTAATATTATAATTTTAATTAATAGTTAATACCATATTGTTGTATTGTTGGGAATGAACAGAACTAACTTTTTTTTATTACACATATTTGTTAAATGTTTTTTCATTTATCCAATAAATTTTAGAGGCTTAAAATGTGAATAAATCCAATTTTAAGCAGAGGATATTCTAATAATTTTAAGAGGTCGTTTTACTGCCTTATTATGGTGATCCCTTTTTAAATATACTTTATCTAAATTTTATATATTTTATTTGAGAAAATAATATTTTTATTTTGAACTGGGACATCACAATTTACTTTAGTAAAATTTTGGTTTTTTATGATAAAATTCATTTTTTAAATGCATAGTGAAAAATACTGCATTTCAATTGAAAACTACCTTTTTGTCTCATTTATTTATATAGTTAGATTATATTTTTAATTAGTTTTAATGTGTAATTGGATTATTTTTTTTATAATTTAGGTTATTTGATTTAATTTCACATTTAAATTATACATAAAAACAATTAAATATTTTGATAATTTTTACTTCTGAAAAACTCTCCTTCTAATTTTGACAATAGGAATTAATTTTAAATTAATCACTATAATTTCTGTGTTTTGAATTTGTAAAAATATATTCCATATTTGGAATCAGTAGGTCCAAATCTTTAAAATATTTAACTTCTATTTTTAGACATTATGAATAGTTAATTCAGGAATTATTTTTATTTACCAGGGTTAAAAGGTAAATTAGGTAAAAAAAGGGTAAAAGTAATCTTATAATAATATAAAACTATCCTACCATGAGTCCAAATATTATTTTATGAGTCAGGGGAAACCAAAAAAAACTTATAATGAACATTTTGAAATTTGGGAACCATTTGGGTGTGATAATGACATGTTAAAATAATTAGTTTAAAGTAAAGAGAAAAATAACATAAACATGTATATTTTTACTAAACCAATTTTTAAGAGGTTTTATATAATTGATATACTTGACTCTAAAGAGTCATTAGAAATATAAAAATATTTCCTTCTTCATGTTATTTTATTTATCATTTTTATTGATTAAATTGATAGATTTACTTATTACACAATGAGGATGCATTTATTACCTTATTAATAAAAGATTAAAATAAATGATATTATAAATATTTAAATATATATAACTATAAACATTGGATGACATCGAAGATTTTTTTTGATGATCATGGAATTTTATCTTTTTTTAATGTAGTTTTTTAAAATTAATCAAGTTTTATGACAAAAAAATAATTTACTAAATAGTGTGTAAATTTACATAATTGAGTTTTTAAAACAAACACTATTTTATTAAATTATATAATAATCATAAAAATATAATATTAGACCAAATAACATAGATAGTGCTGTAAATTTAATTAATTAACCACTTGAGTTTCTTTTGGCATTTTATAGTAACTATATTAACTATATAGTGTAAAAAGACAAGAAGAAATGGTAAGAGTTAATTTATATATCTAACGGTTAAAGATAAAAGATAAGGTTAAATATGTGACCTAAACTTTTATAAAACCTATTTGTTGAGATTATATAGACCCATACTCTTATTATACTATAAATATATCAATTTTAGCTATTATAATTCTAAAATCAATTTATAATAAAATAATATTTCCAGACTTTCTAAAGTGCACCTCCACCCACTTATAAAAGGACACCACCTATACCTAATAAATCACACCTATAAAACCCCTTTCCTCACCCAAATTCTACTTTAATAAGCTCTTAACATCCATTCCTTCCGCATATAAGACTTAACTTGGGACATAAGAAATTCATGGAAGTCTTTTACCTCAGATCTAAAGGAGTTACCCGATTTAGAGGTAATGTCTTCTTTCAATCTACCCTCTTTTATTTTACTTCTCCAACCCACTAAACTATATTTATTGCATTATTTAATAAAAAACAGGATCCCAAATATACTAGGATTTTTTTTCTAAGGGCTTGACCTACACTTACACACAGATCCATCTAATGGATATAGAACATTTTGTTTCTGTGTACGGAAAACTAATGCCCAATGAAACGATGATTGTTCAATTTTCTACTAATACCTCTCATGGTGGCCATTATGATGGAAATTAATTTATATATGATATATATTATATTTATAATTTTTATATTCTTCTATAATTTTTATTTACAACATACCTTTCTTCTTTTTATAATGTGTAAATATGATAATTTCATTTGAGAAAGTGTGGACTACTGCCCATCAAAGTGAAATGTCATGTTCGTGCAATACATGGAATGTATAAAGGATGAAATTAATGAAATTATGGTACATATATAAAATATAAATTATAATTTATTTATAATATACCTATGTATCATTTATTTTTTGTTCCTTTAATATGATAAATAAATGAAAGTAGCATTCATGCGTACGTACGACCTCGAATCTCCATGAACGGTGCATTTCATTTCATATCTCCAAATGTAACAGAATTTTATAAATACATATATATTAGATATATATTATATTTAAATTACTAATATAATTATATAGAATATGTAATTATGACCAATGGACTATTTACATCACACCAAGTTCATTTTCGACTCAAGCACCGAATATCGACAAAACAACCGATGTGAACATAAATAATGAAGTAATTTTTATAACATGGTGATAATTGATATAAAAGTAATAAAAAACTTGAATAAGGTTCTCAGGAAATTATAAATTAACCTAATTTTATTATTCAGGAACATAACGATCGTACGTGACGAGTCAGACTCAAACGTAGGGAAATCTTAACTAAATTTCCATTCATTGTGTTAAATATCTATGTCATTGGTTATGTTCTAATATGAATATGTGTGAATGACACATAATTGTTTTATAATGAATTTCCACTTATATTGGAAGGATTTATATTTTACAAACATAATTATTTCATTGATTTATACTTAATCTAATGATATGGTCTTTGTAAGGGGCTTCATCTCAATCTATTTTCATTGAAGCATATTGTGATATTATGCACCTTTATTATCCTATATGGTGTATATAAAACCATTTTGACATTTTATATCATGAATTAGTATATTTTAATGACATTTAATGTTTTGTTTAATATTTTTCCATAATCATTTTTATTCAAGTTTTTCTCATGTTTCAAGAGACTCTTTAACTAAAACATCATTTTAAATGTTTTACAGATTTATTCTTCTAAATCCTTCTATTTCATGTCCATGTTTTCAAAATGGTTTTTATGAATTTATTTATACATACATGAATGTTTTAAAATACCATTTTTTTCAAAAGTTTGAAATTGGTATGAGACACTTTCATTCAAAAGTCTATTTATTAAATGTTTTAAACCGTTTTGGAAATGGATTGAATATTTCAATATCTTAAAAATATTTATTGTGATTTTGAATGAAGTTTTATGAGTGAAATGTTGAAAATTTGAAGGTTTTATGTTTTATGATTATATAATGGTACTCGGAAATTTGAGGAGTGGTTACGTGATAAACCAAAGATGGGTGATTATGTGGTAAACCAAAGATGAGTGGTTATGTGATAAACCAATGATGGGTGGTTCCGTAATAAACCAAAGATGGGTGGTTACGTTATAACCTCCAATGAATTGGGTATGGAATTTAGCTGTATGGATATTCCATTTAGTGATATGTGTGGAAGCCGACCATATGATTATTCTATTTATGTATGATTATGTCCCAAGTTACATTTTATAGGTTATATGTGCTTTCTATGGGTTTTAAAGAAATATTTTGATTAAAAAAAGGGTATGCAATGAGCTTATATTCAGTGATGAGTAGTTACTACTTCATAAAGGTGAAAATTATTTCTTCATGATAAAGTATTCATGGTTTACATTTTTTTTCAAGGATAACAATTTTTTCTTCTTTGTGTATCCCTTAGTGATATTTTTATGCTCATCCTAAGTATTTAATTGTATTTAACAACATTATAAAATAGAATAGATTCATGGATGGGATCAAGGAAAATTTATGATGTATAAACATGAAACGAAACCATGTCTCTTTTAATATTTATTGTTTTATAAAAAACGGATATTGTGTAGACTTGTCTAATTTGTAATATTTGAGATGTCATGTAATAGTTATGGTCTACCTATAAAATGATCTAAACTTGAAAAGATCCTCAATGTGAAATAAAGTAAAATTAAACAATTAACTGAAGATTAAGTAATATTTAAGGATAAGGCCTTATATTTTCCCTGGATTTGGTTATATAATTTTTTATGATTTTTATGGAATGCGTTGTTCTGGTACATGGTTTTCATGTTTTTATTTTGATATTATGAATGTGATTGTGTGCTTATAAAGTTGAGATAAAATAATTCAGGTGGAAATGTATGGGATATGATAGATCATGGTAAGTATAATCATAAAGGATATAAATACATGGTTTATAGTAGATTGTGTGTCGTAAGGCCATCAATATTATTTATGTGATGATATATGTTGGGGTTATGCATAGTGGGAGGTGGGAACATGGTGGTTATGATACATGTCCATGATACTATGATACAATTTGAATATTAATATTATGATGGTGTGGTATTTTATGTTATGTAGAGGATGTAGATACATAGTTATGTGTGGGGGAATACATTAAAGGGGGAGGGAAAAAATTCCATTCCCTTCATGATTATATTATTTCAAAACATATTGTATTATATACTTTTATGTTTTAAAATTACATTACTATTACAAAAATTATATAGAGAACTAAATATTCTATTACACCAATTCCCAATGGTCAGATTCCAACTTTCACCTCACACTTATGATGACAATGTTAGCCCTTACAGATATGGTTCATTATAATATCTAAAATCACTCATATCCTTCTAATTTTTCATATACCATATTATTCCATTGCATATTTTTATCTTCATAATATCAATGTATCTTATATATTTTTTATTCTGTTTTGATAGATATACTTTATAGTTCTAAATCATGGTGTTACCTCATGTTGTAATGTGTACTAAATAGCTAGTTTTTATTATCATTGAGAAAGTAATTTTCTACTAAATATTGTACTATGATTATCTAATCAATGTGATTACTATTCTAATAAATTTTTTATTTATTAATGGAATTGTGGGTCTTATCAAGGAGGATGATACTAATAAAATATTCTAAATATAATCATAATATTAGAGAATAAAATCATGTAAATAAAGTAAATTTTTTAGAATTAATTTTTTTATTAACAGAATAAAGACTTAGAAGAAATCAAATGATGAATATATGGAAATTAATGAATATTTAGTGGGGTATATCATTGATAAATCTCAATGATATGAGTTTAATGAGGAATAAAACTAGGAATTCAATGAATTTTTATGTAAAAATAGATTAGGAGGTTTCTCTAAAATAAATTTATTTTTGCAGAGCACAAATAAATATTGAAATATCAGTGGTATGTGACATTAAATAATATATAGAAAAAAATAAAAAAACGAAAAGTTGATGATCTATTTTGAATTTAATAAATCTTAAAATCCAAATGATATGGAAAATATTTTTGTGTTAATTCTCAATGTGTAAGAGAAGGAAATTATCATTGATTAAATGGACTCCAAAATGAATGAGTTATTAAAAGGGATTATATAGATTAAAATAAAAGTTATATACATGGGGATAATGATTGACAAAAAAGTATACGACCTCTATAATGTGTATTATGTTAATAATTTCATTATAATATAATGTGAAGGATAATTTCATAGAATATTTAAAAACACAATATATCTTCTTAGAAATAAAATATCTCATTTAATGGATAAGGTTATCTTAAAAATTGATTCTAAATAAAAAAACATTAATGTTGGAATAAAAATTTATATTTAAATTCTAAAAATAATGGATGATTTATTTCGAATGGATAATTCATTTGATCGAAAAAAGTATATTAAAAGGAATAAAAAAAAGATTATGTGTGTTTATTTAATCAATAATGGGCTATTCTAAGAAACCTTTTTCTATTGAAAAGTCTAAACATAAGGAAAAAGGCAAATGGATACCAAAAATTGGATTTCAATGTTTTCATAAGGTTTTACAATGTTAATTTTATTATAATGGGTAGGGTCTTAGTGAAATATATTTTTTCATAGGGAGGAAAATGATTTTTCTATAAGGTATAACATCAAGAAAATAAATTAAAAAATTAGTCATCAAGAATTATGGGAAAAAAATTATAGAATTTCATGTTGTGTAAAATCATTTATATCTAGTGGAAGAGAATTATTTTAAATAATCAATGGATGTAAAAAAATGTAATTGGAGTTCGATGATATAAAATTTAATGAAGAAGATTGCTTTAATAAATTTTATTATTTGATATAAGTTGAACATAAAAAATTAATAGAAATAAAAAATTAGAAAAATAAAATTTATGAAAAAGATGGTGTCAAATATTTTAGAAATTATGATAGATTTAATATTATTGGTATAGGTATGGAAACATTATTATGTGGGATATGATATTTATTTGTGTATTAGTGGTGAAAGAATATAAATTTTAATTATTTTAATCTTGTTTTTTATTTGGACTGTAATGCCCCGACCCTAGATTCCCAATGTAGGTGCATTATTTTAATACATTGTCATGATTACAAGGAATCAAGTCCAGAAAGACCGATCAGTTTAGCATTCTTGGAAAATATATTACATACATGAACATTACATTACACTTTCTAACATATAACCAAAAAAATAATCCTTTTAGAATTTTATTGTTCCCTCATATTAACCCTACATCTCAAAAATAAATTACTTCTTGGGATCCTGGTATATATAAAACATAAAAAATGGGTGAGCACAGATACTTAGTAAGGGTAAATAATTTAGCAGAATCTATAAACATTTAAGGCAAGATGTGTAACAAAAACAATAGCCTTTCCAACATAAACATGAACATAATATGGAAAAAATAAAACAAACATTACCATATAAACATGCACATGGATATTCTTCTAGTAAAATAATCACATGTAATAACTATTTTCATAACGAGGGAATCTATAGTACCTGAATTTAATTTCATTGTCAAGGTCTCCTGCTAGGACCTATTGGATAACTGTTATCGGACCCCAACCTGGAGAGCCTTTGTAACCGGACTCCAACCCGGAGAGCCTCTATAACCGGACTCCAACCCGGAAAGCCTCTGTAACCAGACTCTAACCCAGAGGGTCTTCTATAACTGGGCCCCAACCTGGAACATACTAGTCCAATACATTCATCTTAATAAAAGGTTGAAATATAACATAATCATTCATATTAAAACTAGCATACGAAATGTCAATACTTTAACATTAAACTATGAATGGCCTAAAAATAACTCATCCATAGTCAAACATATCACAAAACCTTAAATACAATATGGTTGATTTGTATCATAATAAATCAACTTAAAAAAGTGTAAAATTTATCAAAGGATGTTAACATAGAAGAAATCAAAACTATTTGAGAGAAATATCTCTTTCTATTTTGAAATCATTTAAGAGTCACATAATTATAAAGAAAAAATTTATTTTTAAAATATTATTATAAATTATAAGGGATGATTTGACGATGTAATAACAGTGGAAAATAGCCACACCTACGTATATGTTAAAAAAACATTCTTACCTTAATTTTGTCGAATAGGTCTTAAAGTACCTTGTTTGGAAAAGGAAGCAAAGATTCATTTATACACATCTTATAAAATTTAAAAAAAGGGTATAAATTACTTTATACCATAGTCTATTAAATAGTAAAAAAATTTGAAATAAATTTTTATGAAAACATGGATGTGGATGATAAAGAGGTCCCAGTAGATACTTACGTAAAAACAAACTCAGATAATAAAGATATTGTGAAATTAACCCTTACCTTGCACTTTTCCTTGGTCGAGGATACATTAAACTATTTTTTAATAGTTAAATAATTGTTATTAAGTTATACAAGAACCATATACATAATTATGATATCATATATGATCCATTTATGACATTATACTACCCATTTAATAATGATTTCCATGTTAAATTAACATTTTAGGTAATAATCACTTTCTTTATCATACATGTTTTAACTTGTTATGATTGATCGTATCATTTAGATCATGATTTAAATACATCCATAATTAAGCCTTTATTTATATATCATATATATTTAGAATATAAATATTTATAATCGATATATATATGAAATGGAAGGCATCGTTTATGGAGAAGTTATGTCATTCGTACACATAAACGTTGTTTCCGTTTTCATATCATACTGAACGGAAGTAAGAGAATAAGATATATGTAAGTATATATATATATATATATCCAGTAGAATTATTATTTCATATATTACATAGCTATTAATAATATATTTATTTTTATAATCATCGTTGAATGGTGGTTGTGGAAATGAATCTCATTACGTCATGGAGACGGTAATCTGTACGTACGCACGAGTGACAATATAATTATATTGATGGAGAAATAATATATAATTGGATGTTATATCATATATACATAATAATTAACATTTTATATTTATTATTTACATCAGTTATACTCATTATTATACCCACCAAATAATTAAATGTTTGAATAACAAACTACACCATGACGTGGAGATGGTAATCCGTACGTACACATGTATGGTGACATTGTCGTTTATAGGATGGATAGATTAATGAATATGGTTGTACCATTTTTATAATAACATCACAGAATATAGGAGATACTAGATTTTTTATTTTATAATGGAAACAACAAAGAAAGAGGAAGTGGAGGAAGAAAAGAACTTGAAAGAGGTGATGAAATATTTACCTCTTCTTTGAGTTATTCCTTTTGACTTGGCCAAAAGGGATCCTAAAGATGGATTTCTTCCCAATTTAAGGCCTCTAGGATGAATGGAGGAATGTTGGGAGGATATTTTGGCAGGTTTTGGCCGAGCCAAATGGCTTTGAAGTTGTGAATTTGAGAAAAGGGGGAGTGCCCTTTTATAAGAGGGGTGAGGGGAACCTTAAGAAAAGATTGAAATATTATTTTATAATAAAAACATATTCGGTTTATAATGGATAAAAATTAATTTATTTCTAAGATAAAGTGGGTACTGGTCTAAATACATTCAACAAATAGGTTTTAGACAAGTTTAGGTTACCATTTAAACCTTATTTTTTAAACTAAACTCTAAGTTAAATAATTTATCTTCTACCTTGTCTTCTTGTATTATTACACTATATGGATAATAAACATACTATAAACATAAAAGAGAACCTCAAATGGTTAATTAATTACATATATAATATTATTTAATTCCTTTTTCTGAACCTTAGATTTTTTAAAATATTATATCAACCAATAATATAGTATTTGTTTTAAAAATTAATTGATGTCAATTTTAACACTATTTGGTATTTTATTTTTTTGAAAGTCATAACAACCTTATCACATCGAAAAACATTTATCTAATCAATCCTAACATGACATATTAACCTATTAAATTAGTGTAATTCATCAAAAGTCTCAAATTACATTGATTTGGATATTTATAATATCAATTATTTTATTCTTTCATTAATAAGGTAATTACAACATCATCATTATGTCATAAATAAAGTAAATTATTTAATGTTAAAACTTATAAATAAAATAAAATTATGTATGAAATATTTTTATCGTTATAAAAAATATTTATAGTAGAATTTATATTTTTTATAACCTTATATTAAAATGTTTTAGTTGTGAAAACTTGAATTTTACACTTTTAACTCTTCTTTAAATTAAATAATAATAAATGTCCTAATCTAATCCAAGTGGACCTAAAGGGTCATATTTTATTCCTAAGGTTATTTTTGGTCGAATTAAACTTATCCAATAGAATTAGTACATGTTTTAAGGTAATTATAATATCATTTTGACCCTTAATTACCATATTTACTTTTAACTATGGTAAATAAAAGTCAAAAGTTACTATTCACCAAAAATTATTTTCTTCTTATTGTAAGACATTTAACTTTATGAGGTTAACTGTGTCTCTTACATATTTTAAATTAAACTCACAGAAGCGGTAAAATTCTGTTTTATACAAATTTTCAAATGCTCCTAAATGGTGGGTAAAAGACGGTAAAAAGTTCAATCAAATTTTATACATCTAATTTTATTATAAAAAAGACTCCAATGAATTAAACTAAACTAATATTTTTATTATGTATATATTTTGACATAAAATAAATTTAACTACAACAATTAATTATTTAAATAACAAGTGGTTTTAAACAATAACGTAGTGTTTTTCACTATTCATCAAAAAATTAATGTTTTCAAAAAAATAAAAAAAAATCACGCTATTATAATTTTGATATTATGAATTCAAAAATGAATTCTATTTTACCAATTTCAAAACATAGAAGATGAATTAATTAATTTAAAATTAATTCATGTTGTCAAAACCAAAAATCCTATTTCTTTGAATAATAGCTATCAAAATATTGACACTTGTTTATGTCCAATTTCAATGTGAAATTTCATAAAATGATCAGAATTATATTAAATGGTAAAAATATAATCTAATTATACTTCCAAACCATTAAGCTTTATAATTTTACACAATAAATTATTTTGATTAAAAAAGTTGTTTTCAGTTAAAATAGTCTTTTTCACTATTCACCTAAATATGAAAGTTATCAGAAAATTAGCAAAAAATTATTGAAACTAAATTCGTATGTCCCAATTATAATGAAGAAGTTTATTTTGTCTAATTTAATATAAAATTTTGAAATATTGGATTTAAACAAAGTTCACCATTAAAAGGCGGTAAAATTTCATTTTTTTGAAAAAAACATCTTTTATCTAAAAAAATGAATTTGTTCTTACATTATTTATAATAAACTCATAATATTTATTCTAAAATTATAAAGATTATATAATTCTCACAATTCATGTAATATTATTCATAACCGCTTTTGAACGGCTAGTTTGGTAAGTCGTGATGCGCTTGAACTCGGTGTGGCGTGTAGTGAAAGTTATTGAATTATTTTGAAAAAATAACATACTATAAAATCTTGGGGTGTTAAATTATCTCATCCTTCAAAAAATTGTTTCCTTGAAATTTGAAATTATTCTTAAAAAATAAATGGTTAAAAATAGAAAAATACCATTGTGGAAAACCCACATCGGAAATTGGGTTAATAAAATTTAGTCTTAATAAGAAGGAAAGGGAAATAAAAAAGTCACCCCCAAATTATGATCTCAATTAAGAGAACATTGGTGGAAATTGGAAATAAATAATTATAGGGAAAACATAAATATTTATATGGAGTGATTGAGGGCATCAATCACAAACAATTGTAAAATTGAGGGCCTCAAATCCATCAATCTATGATGATTTAAAATACCATCGGTTCAATAAAACATAATAGGATAACAAATTTTGGGTTTTATGATCCCTAACCTAATGTTTCAGAATTAATATATTCATAGAATAAAAAAACTTATATATATATATATACACGACAAGTAGAGTTTCATCCTTCAACTAATTCCTACCAAAAACTCATCTTTCACTCCTAATGATTTAAAAAAATATTCTATTTATCCTAATGTATAGGGTTCCAAAAATAATGAATTTATAATTCACCCATCAGACCTTTTAAAAAAAGAAACTACGTTATACAATACAGGACATCGCGTATGCCAGTGGTTGGTGATGCACCCTTGTCGCCCTTCAGTTGTGGGTTCAAATCTCGCGGCCTTTCCAGACGCGACTGATTGTCGCCCGACCTCTGGGTAGTCCTTTTTATAACAATCCAAAAATAACCTTAATCTATTCCAACCTTTAGACTTATCCAAAATACTTCTATCCAAACTCACAGTCTAAAATTTATAAGGAAGTTAAAAACAATGAAGATCCTTTTTTCCACATTATAACATCTGAACACCTTCATCATGTATTGTTTTAAACCTTGGTAACACCCTAAATTACCCTAAATCCTTATTTATTACATTCGTTCTCCCTTATTATTTATATAATACTGAATATAATCCTTATATCCAAAAATTTTGAATATTCCAACAATGATGAAATAAACATACTATTAATCAGTTCCAAGGAAGTCAAGAATATCCAATATAATTTATCCAAATCAACCAGCTCTTATTCCAAAATCACTACCTCGTTATCAGGAACATATTAAGGATTAACATTCCTTAAAATATGTATTTTACAAAAATCGTAGCTTAATATTAAGTCACTTTTATTATAACCATATAATCTCAAATCCTCAATAAAATATTACTGCAGTACAATCCTTATTTATCTCCATAAATCATATAACCAGTATATTGTCGATACAATACTCAAATGAAATAATTCAATAATAACAACATTAGATCACTGGACATTCCTCTTCATCTGAGGTAGTATCATAACTTGATTATTATGCAATAGTATCATTTGCGGTATACTCTTATGACTAGTACATTGGTATGTATAGTGTCCCAACTCCTTGCAGATTAAGCATTTTACATTTGAAACCATTTTATTACCCTTTCATGCATGTACTTGGTTTCCTTTTTCTCCACACTTTTAAAAAACTCCCATTCCCTTCAAGAATTTACCAAGGTGACTCTTTCCACATTTATCATATATGAGAAAATCATTCTTTCCCCTCTTCCCTTTATACATCTTTCTCTCTACCATACGTTTCTTCTCTTGCTTCCCTTCAAAGCCATAGGACTCAAAAAATTCTTAACTTATCTTATTAAAACGTGATATTATTTCTTCATATGTTGAGAATACATGGGAGACTATTTCCCTTCTAAATGTTTGATTAATACCATTAATTATGTGATCCTTCTTACTCTTTGTATCATATGTATTACTGGAGATCTCATTCCTTCTACTGGGTGCCATTTCTATACAATGGCATACACTAGGTCAGTTTATGAATCACAATGAATAATTCCAAACCTGTAAAATACCTAACGTAAATTGAAACGTTTATGGATATAATCCGTAATCATAAAAATATTTTCCTTGAGGAGGTATATACTCATAAATAATTCATAATGATTTGTAATGAAAATGAGAATTATACTAAGAATATCCCCCGAGAGTGTCGTAACAAAGAGTGCAGAAAGGCCTATTATCGTGCAGTAGTTCCCATTTGAGTCTAACTCAAAGAGGAGTTTTTGGGTTTTACCCCTAGGTACGTCGGTGCTAGATCCGCCTCTACCTGCTCGTATCTAGGCAGGGATTTATTTTCTTGGAAAACTCACAAAATATATACATTACCAAAATTCTAGGATTTTATTCTATACTAATCCTCAAAGTCTATCATAGGGTAATGTTCTCTAATAAGAGTTTATCCAAATATAGTTTCAATGGTTATTGCTAAAATTACTCTAAAACCAACTGTAACGCCCTGAACATAGATTCCCAGAGCCGGTGCATTAATTTAATACATTGGAATGATTATAAGGAATCAAGTCCCGAAAGACCGATTAGTTTAGAAGTTTGGAAAATACATTACATACAAGAACATTACATTACACTTTCTAACATACAACAGAAAAAAATCCTTTGAGAATGCCATTGTTCTCTTATCTTAACCCTTCATCTCAAACATAAAACACTTCTTGGGATCTTGGGAAATAAAATAGAAGAGAGGGGTGAGCTCAGATTCTCAGTAAGGGTAAATAATTTAGCAAAAGCTATAAACTTTTAAGGAAATATGTGTAATAAAAACAATATCATTTTAAACATAAACTTGAACATAATATGGAAAAAATAAATCAAACATTACCATATTAACATGAACATGGATATTATACTAGTAAAATAATCACATTTAATAACTAATTTCATAATTTGGGAATGTACAGTACCAGACTGTAATTTCTGCGTCAAGGCCTTGTGCCAGTACCTAGGGGATAACTGTAACCGGACCCCAACTTGGATAGCCTCTGTAACCAGACTCCAACTTAGAGAGCCTCTATAATCGGACTCCAACCCAAAGAGCCTATGTAATCGGACTCCAACTGATAGGGTCTTCTATAACCGGACCCCAACCCAGAACATACTATTCCAGTACATTAATATTAATAAAATGTTTAAATATAACATAAACATTCGTATTAAAAAAAACATACGAAATGTCAATACTTTAACCTTAAACCATGAATGGACTAAAAATAACTCATACACAGTCAAACATATCACAAAACCTCAAATAAAATATGGGATATTTGTATCATAATAAATCAACTTCAAAAAAGTGTAAAATTTATCAAAGGATGTTGATATAGATGAAATCATAACTATTTGAGAGAAATGTCTCTTTCTATTTTGAAATCATTTAAGAGTCACATAATTACAAATAAAACATTCATTTTGAAAATATTATTATATACTTATAAGGTAAGATTCGACGATGTTATAATGGTGTAAAATAGATGCACCCACCGTATAATTTAAAAAAACATTCTTACCTTAATTTTGTCGAAAAGGTAATAAAGTACCTTGTTTGGAAAATGACAGAAAGATTCCTTTATAAAAATCTTATAAAAAGTCAAAAAAAAGGGTATAAATGACTTTATCCCATAGTATAGTAAATAGTAAAAAAAATTTGAAATTAATTTTTAATAAAACACTGATGTGGATGATAAAGAGGCCCCAGTAGATACTTACATAAAAACAACCTCGGATAATAAAAAGATTGTGAAATTAACCTTTACCTTGCACTTTTCTTTGGTTGAGGGTACATTAACCTACTGTATAATTGTTAAATAATTGTTATTAACTTATATAATCACTGTATTCATAATTATTATATCATATATGATCCATTTATGACTTTAAAATACCCATTTAATAATGATTTCCACGTTAAATTAACATTTTAGTTAATAATCACTTTCTTTATCGTATATGTTTAAACTTGTTATTCTTGATCCTGTAATTTAGATCATGATTTAAATACTTACAGAATATAAAACGTGATTTATATATCATATATATTTAAAATATAAATATTTATAATAGATAGATATATGAAATGGAAGGCACCGTTTATGGAGACGGTATGTCGTTCATACGCATAAACGTTGTTTCCGTTTTCATATCATATTGAACAGAAGTAAGAGAATAATCTATATGTAAGTATATATATATAATATAATTATAATGTCATATATTACATCCTTATTAATAATATATATATATTTATAATCATTGTTGAATGGTGATCATGGAAATGAATCCCATCGCGTCGTGGGGACGGTAATCCGTACGAACGCACGAGCGATAATTTCATTATATTGATGGAGAAATAATTTGTAGTTGGATGGTATATCATATATAAAGAATAATTAAAATTTTATATGTATTATTTAAATCATTTATACTCATTATTATTCCCATCCAAATAATGAAATGTCTGAAAAACAAACTACACACGATGTGGAGACGGTAATCCGTACGTACGCATGTATGGTGACTTTGTCATTTATAGGATGGATAGAATAATGAATATGGTTATAAAATTTTTATAATAACATCACAGTATATAGGAGATACTGTATTTATTATTTTATTATGGAAACAAAAATGAAAGAAGAAGTGGAAGAAGAAATGAACTCGAAAGAGGTGATGAAATATTTACCTCTTCTTTGGGTTCTTCCCTTTGACTTGATCAAAAGGTCTCCTTAGGTTGGATTTCAGAACAAAATAAGGCCTCTAGGATGAAGGTAGAAAATTTTGGAGGATATTTGGGTAGTGTTTGGTCAATCCAATGGCTTTGAAGGTGTAAATTTGAGAGAAGGGGGAGTGACCATTTATAAGAGGGGTAAGGGGCACCTTAGGAAAAGACTGAAATATTATTTTATAATAAAATAATATTCGGTTTATAAGAGCTAAAAATTGAATTACATCGAAGCTAAAGTGGGGATGGGTCTAAATACTCTCAACCAATAGGTTTTAGACAAGTTTAGGTTGCCATTTTAACCTTATCGTTTACATTTAACTCTAAGTTAAATAATTTAACTTTTATCGTGTCTTCTTGTATTCTAACTCTATATGGTTAATAAAATTACTATAAACATCCAAGAGAACCTAAATTGGTTCATTAATGACATATATAAAATTATTTAATCCCTTTCATCGTACCTTAGAATTTTAGGAATATTATATCAACCAATAATATAGTATTTGTTTTAAAAATTAATTTATATCAATTTTGACCATATTTGGTATTTTGGTTTTGTGAAAGTCAGAAAAACTGTTTCACTTAAAAAAATATAATCAACCCTAACATGTCATATTAACCTAGAAAATTAGTGGAATACATCCAAAGTCTCAAATTAAATTTATTTGGATATTTATAATATCAATTATTTTAATCATTCTTTAATAAGGTAATTATTGCATCATCATTGTGTCATAAATAAATTAAATTATTTAATGTCTAAAAATTATAAATAAAATAGGATTATTTAGGAAATATTTTTATCTTTATAATTAATATTTATAGTTGAATTTATCTTATGTATTACCCTATATAAAATTTTTTTAGTTATGAAAACTTGAATTTAACACTTTTAACTATTCTTTAAATTAAATAACAATAAATGTCCTAATATAATCCAAGTGAACGTAAAGGGTAATATTTAATTCATATGGTTTTTTTTGGTTTAATTGAACTTCTCCAATATAATTTGGACATGTGTTAAGGTAATCATAATATCATTTTTTCCCTTAATTACCCTATTTACTTTTAATTGTGGTAAATAACAGTCAAAAGTTACTATTCACCAAAACATATTTTCATCTTATTGATCAACATTTTACTTACTAATGTTAACTATATATCCCAGATTTTTTAAATTAAACTCACAAAAGAGGTAAAATTATGTTTTATACAAATTTTCAAATGCTCCTAGAAGGTGGGTAAAAGACAGTAAAAAGTTCAATAAAATGTTATACATCTAATTTTATTATAAAAAAGACTCCAATGAATTACATTGAACTAATATTGTCATTATGTATATATTTTTACTTAAAATAAATTTAAATACAATAATTAATTATTTAAATAAAAAGTGGGTTTTAAACAATTACACAATGTTTTTCACTATTCATCAAAAAATGAATGTTTTCAGAAAAATACAAAAAATTCACCCAAATATAATTTTGATATTCCGATGTCAAAAATGAATTCTATTTTACCAATTTCAAAACATATAATTTTCATTAATTAATATAAAATTAATTCATGTGGTCAAAACCAAAAAGCGTATTTTTAATAAATAATAACTATAAAAAAATTGGCAGTTGTTTATATCCAATTTCAAAGTGAAATTACATGAAATAAACAGTATTTGATTAAATGGTAAAAATATAATCTAATTATTCTTCCAAACCATTAAATGTATAATTTAACAATATAAATTATTTTGATTTAAAAAGTTGTTTTCAGTTAAAATATAGTATTTTTCATTATTCACCCAAATATGAAAGTTATCATAAAAACACTAAAAATTTTTTGACACTAAATTATTATGTCCCAATTATAATGAACAAGAATATTTTTTCAAATTGAATATAAACGTTTCAAATATTGGATTTAAAAAAAGTTCACCATTAAAAGGAGTAAAAATTGCATTTTTTTGAAAAATACTTCTTTTATCTGAAAAAATGAATTTGTTATTACATTATGTTTAATAAACTCATAATATAGATTCTAAAATTCTAAGGTTTATATAAAGTTCAAAATTCAGTTAATAATATTCATAACTTCTTTTGAATGACTAGTTTGGTAAGTCGTAGTGCGCTTTAACTCAGTGTTGCGTGTAGTGCAAGTTATTGAATTACATTGAAGTAATAACATACTATGAAATCTTGGCGTGTTACATGGAATATTCAATACAACTTTCAATCATGACATGTTTTACTAAAGGTAACAATAGAGAAGTTATTTTACATGGATATATTGAAGGACACTATGGATACTTCTCAAATTTTGAGTAATGAATAGATAATTATGGGGGATTTCAACACCGTCTTGAAGCCAGAGGATGAAAATAGACTTTACATTAATAGAACCAACTCTTTGGATATTTAGACATGCATCTATCAATGAAAAATTACTGAAATTACAATTGTAGAAGATGAGTTCACATGGATTATATACACATAGAATAAAAAACAAGGTAGTTATCTTGATTGATTCTTTTTCCAGATTAATGATACAAGTGCAACCTCATGGGGTCTCGGGCAACTCACTCCCCAAACATCACTCAGATCAGAACCATATAATTGTGGAAATATCCACTCATTTTTAATGTCTTTACCCTTTAATATTTAAATTTTACCATGGATGTCTTGTCATGCATAGATTCAGGGAACTAATTCTGGAAGCGTGGAAGATTTATCTATTTGGTAGCCCTCTCTGGATCCTTGCTGAAATATTAAAATTTACTAAAACAAAGATGAAATAATGGATAAAAAATTAATTTTCCATGATTTATAGTGAAATTATAGATTCTGAAAAACATTTATCATATTTACAACATAGAAATCAACATCATGTAATTCCATCTATAGAAAAGTTACATGCATTAAACAGGATGGATGGTCTCCTCACAGCCCAGGAGTGATTAAGAGGGGTCTAACACAACATTAAAAGGATAAATTATGGGGATAGAAACAAAAAATAAATTAAAATATTGCACAAGGGAAGAATAATCATAATATGAAATAGATCTATTGATGTGGATGGGAATATCCATGTCTTTGAGGATGATATTTAAAATGTAGTGTTTAAATGCTTCAAAATTTTTTATGATGAAGATAGACTGTACTTCTAAGTAAATATGTGGAACAAAATTTTTCCATTCATTTAGGATCATAAATTCCATGTTCTACATATTTCCCCCTCAAAGGAGGAAGTGAAATATACCCTTTTTTCTCTCAACCTTGATATTCTAGTTAGATCAGATTGTTATAATTTGTTTTTCATGTTTTACTGGGATATTTTGTAGGATGATTTAACCAAACCAATCAGGGATTTTTTTTCTAAGGCCTCTATTCTATATGGGATAAACTCTCAATTTTTTTCTCATACCCAAAAGTGATAATTCTATTGATATGAAGGATTTAAGGATGGTTTCATTGGGAGACATTTTACACAAGATTATTAGTAAGGTTATCATGATTAGAATGGGGGAAATAATCAAGGATCACTTAACACCAAATAAATTTGGGTTTTTCCTAGGAGAAATACAAAAAATTTCTTATTCTCTACCTTATAATCTGTAATTATCATGAAGATAAAATAAAAGGAAGGAAACTCTTCCCTCAAAATTGACACATCCAAGGCCTTTAACACTATAAATTAGAGTTTTATTTTTGATTTTCTTAGGAGTTATAAATTTTCAATTGAATCCATATATCTTATTAGTTCTATACCTAAATAAATTAAGAATTCTATTATTATTAATGGATCTCCAAAGGGATAGTTTAAAAACAAAAGAGGTGTGAGATAAGGAGAACGACTCTCAAGAATTGTTTTTGTAATTGAGGAAGACTACATGAGTAGATGTGTTAATGATATGGCTTATTTTGGATTTCATAAAAAAATCAAAGCTGGTAGGAATATTTTTATTCCATCTCACTTATTATATGATGATGAAAATCTGTTATTTTAGATAGGGCTCAAAGAGAACCATTATTTCCATTAAATTATTTCTACATTATCATGAATAATTTGGTGGTATTACCATTAATTGGAATAAATATATTATTTTCTTTGGTGATGGAATACCTAGCTACAAGAAAAATAAAATTATTATAAATTAGGGAGTGAATTGGGAGACCTTACCCATTAATTTTCATAGAGTTTCATTTTAGTGGGGGAAGGTGAGAAGGAAATATAGTGAAGATATATATTCAAGAATTATTATTTAGATTTCTAGATGGAAAGGGAGGATCATTTCCCATGCTGGATGGATATTCATTATCAAATCAATGATTACTTCAAAATTTGTTCATTCATTTTCTTTTTATAGGTGGGTAAGAAGCCTTATCATGGAACATAATTCAATTATTATAAATTTTATGTGGACTAGCTATATGCTTAAAGAAAAATCATTTTTGTTTCCTATAATTATTGTGTTAAGCCAATTAAAATGGGAGGCCTTGGTATCACATACCTCAAAATATTAAATGATGGACTTCTGAGAAACTTTACATGAAATATTTAGGCCTATAATTATCGTTCTATTGATATATTATCAACCATGTTTAAATAGAGGACAATTGATGGGTATCCTCATTATTTGGAAGCATCTATATGGAATTCAATAGATATGTTTATATTGAAATTATAAAGAATTCAATGTAGATTGTGTGGAAAAAATATAACCTCAATTTTCGGTAGACAACATGGATGGGAGACCAATAAATGATTTTATGGATGTTCCACTACATATGAACCATATGACCATTGATGATATTTAATCATAAAACAATACTAATGATAACATACTTTCCATATCAGTTAGTGCTGAAATTAAAAGGTATCATTTCCTTAACTTAGACACACATATGTGGATTCCTAACATAATGGGTAAATTTAGTTGGAATGAATTCAAAAAAATGAAATACACATCATCAAATTTTCCACCATCATGGATAATGTACTTTGTGGAACCCTTTATAATGCCTTCATAATTATTTTTAGTTTGGAAAATATGGGAAAACACATTTTCATCCCACAACCAATTGAAGAAGAAAGGGAAACAGCTTGCATCAGTATTTTATTTATGCTTTCAGAATGAGGAAGAAACATTGCACCTTTTAAAAGAATGTGGAATTTTTTAGCATTTATGGATATATGTTAGAAGTATGTTAAACATCAAAATTTTCACAAACAATAATTTGGATTATTTCATATATGGTATAAGCATGTGTGGTTTTTCTGGATAGGATTTTAATATATTTCTTAGTGTAGTTTTTGCAGTTTTTTCAATGTGTGGACAACATGAAATTCATCCATTTTTAATGACCAGCATCCCCATTTTAATGAGGGGATCACTTCTATACATAGGGAGGGATATGAGATAATAGGAGTGTAAGTTGATGAGATGTATAATACATTCAATGATCTTAACGTATTAAGTTTTTTGGGTGTATAGGGAAATCCCAGGTGAAACGTAATGATGAATTATGTGTGGTTCATCCCTCCAATTGTATCATATATCTAGGTAAATGTCAATGGTGAGATAACAAAATTCCGGGTCCATTAATATATGATGGTTCATATTACAATTTTTTTTAAAAGGATGTTTTCAACAGTATATTGGCATTGGTGTAGCATATGAGGCTGAATTATGGGATGCACTTCATGCTATCAAACATGTTGTTTACCAAAATTAGATCTTTTTATGGGTTGAATCTGATTTGGAGAAAGCTATAAATGATTTAAAATAAAGGACCTCTAATTCTCCTTATAGAATACTACTTCATTGGATTTAATTACTCAATCGAGAAATGAATATTATCTTGATTATCTCATATGTCTACAAAGAAGGCAACCAGGTGGTAGATGCAATATCAAAGAAGGCAATAATGATGATGATTATGATGTGGTCTTATAGGATTTAATATTTTTGTGCATCAGTTTGGGATGCATTTATAATTGGTGAAATGCACTCTTGTTTATGTAAATCTCCATATAACACCTTAATTTGTTTTGTTTTGTTTTATTTAATAAATTTTATGATTGGGCTCACCCAAACCCTGGACTTTGTGTATAGTCTATACCATGTATGTAGAGAATATGTTATGTTATTTCTCTTAAAATTATTATAAAAACTATTATTACATAACCATCTTTGTCAGAGGATCCAAAGTTCAAAGGATGTGTTAGTAAGGCATGATTCTACATAAGATATTGTAATATTAATATGAGGCATTGGACATATAGGTGTCCTTTTTCATGAACGAAATGTTATAAAACACTATACGATAATATAAAAGAAGTTTATGAGGGTTCATTACATAGTTCATAAGTATTTTTTGGGAAAATCACTTGAAGGCCGACTGATGAAAGTATATTCTATGATTTAATCATTGATGATTACAGTATGATGAAATGGTTGATAAAAATTAGTCAAAAAATGGTGGTAGTTGATTGTAGAAAAATGTAATAAATATTGGATAAAATTATTATCATAAGGGGAACTCTAAAATTTTGAAAATAAAACAAATTAAATAAATAAAAATCTATGTTAATGAATATCATGAGATTCAAGGATTTAAATCCAGGTTTAAATAGTGAGAATAAATTAAAAATTAGATTTTTAAATATGAAGAATGAGATAATAAAAAACGTGGATAATAAATACACTAATTGTGAAAACCATATCTGATATTTTTTGGATGGAAAAATTTATAACAATAGTATATATGAAATATATATCTTCTATTTCCTTTGAATAATTTATTTCTAAATATAATACATGGAATAATAAAATCCAAACATTTAAATACTTCTAGTTTTTATAGAGTATGTATTTTATTCTCATAGAGGAAAATATTAACCCAATGGTTGAGTATAGAGATTATAATGGTTAATTTATTGGAGAATCATCCAAAATAATGATAGAGAAATTCTTTTAAAAAGTGAAAAGAGATCATTCAGAATATATTGACAAAGTGAGCCATCCTTATGGTGTAGTAGGGCAGAGAGATAATTCAAAATGTGATACTAATGATGATAATAATTATTTATGTATATTTCCTCCTATAAAATATATAACATTGAATGAAATTGATGAAAACATGATTGAGTAAAATAGACATGATCTAAAAAAATAAAATGTTAAAAAATATAAAATATAAAACACATATATCTTTTATATATAAATATATTTAAGAAGTATTCTTAAGATAATAATTTTCTAAAATATATGAATTGTGATATGGTTCAAATAAAGTAGAATCTACCAGGATATATTTCTCCATTTTGAAATATTTAAAAAATTATCACAACCAAGTGGGTTTTAGATAGGAAGTTAATTAATGATCAAAAGGTGAAACAAAATAGGGAATTATTTTTTTGGGGATACACTCAAATCAAGGGAATTGATTTTGATGATGCATTTAATCTCAAATAATGTATTAACTATAGGTGATTTATTTATTTATATCAATCCAAACAAATTTTAGGATATACTAAATGGATTTAAAAAAATATTTTTTAAATAGTTTACTTGAGGATGAAGTCAAAGTTAAAAAACTAAAGGGTGTTTTCATTAGTGAAGATGAAGAAGTGGTGTACCTCCTGAAAAAGGTGTTATTGTGGTTGAAACAAAATTTAATATCTTAATAATAATGTGTAGATGAATTATTGAAAAATATTTGATTAGATCCAGAGTTTTCTTGTACTCCTTGAGTATACCAACATGGGAGGAACCTCCCTTATGTCTATATATCAGGAATTTTACCATTAACATAATATTTCATGCCATGATGCTACATTACAAGTACTGTATAGGGTGTGCAACACCCTGAAATTTTGTGAATTATTTTTTTTTCAAATTAATTTATCCTTTATATATTTTTCATTTCATGTGAAACTAGAAATAGTTATATATATATATATATATTAAAAAACTAATTAAAACATTCCTTTCTCATGAAATAATGAATTATCTTGCACTACATGAAATACCGACTGGTCTTCCGCTACATGCAATACCAACTTGGGTAGTGCTACTCGTAACACCAACTTGGCGTATATTACATGCAACACCGAGTTTATGTAAAGAATCATTTCATTATAATTTTTTAAATGATGTTATGATAACCAAGAAATTGAGCTTACTGATATGAATATTAATAAATACATTTCAAATATTATTTATAATGGTTTTATAAAAATAAAACATACTGAAAATGAAAGATACAACTTTTTGTAAAGACATTATATGTTTAAAAATACTATCAACTACACTTCATGTCCTTATATAATAAACAATAAAATTAATTATAGAAACATATTGAAATTTAATTTTTTTAAAATAAACTTCATTTATTTAATTAGGAATACCGAAATCAGCTTAGGGTGAATTTTTGGGATTTTTTTTGAAACATTATTTTTTATTAATAGTGAAAATGCTTCTTTTTTGTTAAAAAGTACCTTTTCATTAATATATTGTATTAAAATTAAATTGTATTTTAAATTATTTTTATGGTAAAATTAGATCAATTTTAAATCAATTAATATAATATAGTTCATTATAATCAATTTCACAATGAAATGGAATATAAAAACACAATATACTTTTGAAATTCTTTCTACTTTAAAAACCTGTAATTTCGTACCATCTGCGGTATCCGAATTAATCGTAATTTTTTCTCTTTAGTTAATTTAATTTCTAAAAAACAAAATAAACCATTTTTATCATTATAATATTTAGAGTCTAATTAGATCAACATAATGTTTTCACAATAAATATTAGTAAAAGTGATTAAAATTAAACACAATAATTAAGGTAAAATTATGCTTAATTAGGGACTAAACCTCAATCCTATGGGAAAAATCGACATATCCACTTGTATAAAACCCATTTTATGTACATATTTCGGAAATACACCTTCCATTATCGATTTATGTTCCTTTAGTATGAATTTTTTAGATATGATCATGTGTAAACGTAACTTGTTTTAAAAAATTCTATGTGAGTCCATTTCCTTTAGTATAAAAATACACCACATGTCCCACATTCTCAAACCTATAAAACCTATTAGGTCCAACCAATATATTCCCAATAAACTTCCCAACACCCCAAACATCCTAATAGAAAGCATTCCTTGGGAAAAATGCATTCCCAGGAAGCCTTTTGGCAAAAACCAAAAGGATTTGTTAGATTAAGAGATAACAACATCTTCTCTAATGTCCTTTCTTTTATTTTTATTCTCCACCACTATAATATATTTATTCCATGATTTTATAAAAATAACAGTATCTTAAATATAATAGTATTTTTTTTATGGTGTAAATTATGATGAAAAATATATTTATATATTCTATATATTATATTTAATATTTATTTATTCATCTTCATTCCTTTTACAACACATATTATTTTTACTTTCCATTTGGTGTTATTATGAAAATTTCATTTGAGGAAGTGTGGACTACCACCTGTCCAAGCGATATGAGTCATTAATTCCCTAAATGGATTGTATTAAAGAAGGTTTTAATGAATATATAATATATATACGATATCATAAATCAAATTTAATAATGATATAAATATACATATATATATCTTTTACTTTCATTATTTCAACATGAAAATTAAATGAAGATCACATTCATGTGTACATACGGTCTACAGTCTCCATAAACTATGTATTCTATTACATACTTATATATTCTATAGATTATTATAATACAAATATAATGGATACACGTGACATTTATATCATTGTTTACATTCTGTGATCATTATATATGTATAAGGACCAACAATATAACAAATTAAGAAACATACGAAGAACAAAAAAAATATTACACAAAGTGAAACCATAACATAGGATGGAACAAGTGTGTAATATAAGGTCATAATAAAAAAAATATGTGGTTTAATATATAATAATATTTTTTTTATAAAATATGTATAATAAATTTATATTTATTATATCATTGGTTTTAATGAGTATGGTGAGTTTCAAGACACAAGGTAAGGGGATTTCATCTCACTTTTTATTTCCATGAGATACATTCTATGTTCGAAAATCATTCCTTTTATGTGGTGTATGTTTTAGCCACGATTTTATTTTATTTATATTATACATAAACTTATTGGTATTCACATATCCATTTTACGATCATCCTTCAGGGGGTATAAATTTAATAACTTTGTGAGCTCCTTTAGCACGTAGTGGTTTTTGTTTTGTGAACGATGGTTTCCCACTGGTCCTTAAAGTGGCTTTTTAATAAAAATTTATATTTAGTGGTGGAGACTCATGTTTTTTCATGAGCCTAAATTCATTTTTCGGTGTATATACTTCCATTTTTTATGATATATCATGAATATACATATTTTCATGATATTATAATATTCATGTAATTATCTTTTTCTTACATGGTGAGGATGATCCCAAGTTCCCAAGTGACAAGGGTTTATTTAAACAATCTCATCACTGGTAAAGATTATTTATGATTATGATTTGTTTGATGAAATATTATAACCCACCTCTCAAGACATTCATGAATTTTATCATCCAATTTTTATTAATTTTATATTCATGTATTGGTACCATATTTAAACTCATTTCTACAAAAGATAGGTAAAAAAGTGTTTCTAAGAAATCACAACTTCACCCTCTCTTGATTAATAAATCTATGTTTTATAAAAATTATTCCCTGAATATTGTACCATTCTCCTATAATCATTAAAGGTAATTTTTGCAACTATTTCTTTTTACCTATGTATTCAAATTAATATTCTTGTCGCTTTTATAACAATAAATTTTTGCAAATATTTTATCGTGCAAAAAAGGGATGTTTTTTACATCGTACGACGTGTACATATTTACCCTCTTTCATCTCTTTTAAGGTTCCATTAAATTTTTTAAAGGTTAATTTTTAAGAAAATGTTTTTTAAAACAAATTTTATGATAAATGGTTTTCAAATAATTTTCAATATTTCATTATAAGTTTTCAAAGTATTTTCAATGATCTAGGTTTTAAAACATTTTCCAGATTCCTTTATATGTTTTCAATGTAATTCCAATAAAATGGTTTTCAAAACATATTCAAGCTATCATTTATGTTTTGAAACTATTTTCAAAGAAAAATGTTTTTAAAATGTTTTGAAGATTAGTTTATATTTATTCAATGAAAAAAAAAGGATTTCAAGTCCTCATTATTAGTTTTCAAGGTATTTTCAGAGAAAATGATTTTAAAATGGTTTTGTGTATTAAAAATAATTTTTCAAAGAAGAAAGGATATTTTCCTCAAGAAATATTTTTGAAAGGTATTTTAAAATTATTTTCCATCTTAGAAGATTTCCTTTGATGATTACTCATGAAATTATAATTAATGATCTAAAGGTTCAATTTATATTACTTCTATAAATAGATTATTATTAATTTCATGGTATTTATGAAGCACATTTCCCTATCATGGGTTATATGTTTATGAAGAGCATTTCTCTTTTATAGGATATGATTTTTTTAAATGATTATTAAACTTTTATATTTTTTCACAAGTTATGATATGTTTACTTGTTTAGATACCCATTTCATAGGATGGGTTATGATATGATTCTTTATTATTTTATGGAACATGTATGTATGATTTCATTATGAGGTGGGCATAATCTAAATTTCCCTCCAATTAATTGGGTAAATATTTATATCTCATGTGATATAAATCAATGGAATGAGGAATAAACTCGACCCTATATTACAGGGATGGAATGAGAAATGAACTCAATTCAGTATTATAGGTATCAAATGAGAAATGAACTAGGTTCAGTAATACAAGGATAGAATGAGGAGTGAACTTGATTTAGTAATACAGGGTTGGAATGAGGAGTGAACTCAGTTCACTAATACAAGGCTAGAATAGGGTGCAAACCATATTCAGTAAAGGACATTGTCCATCAAGATAACCTTGGAAGCGATTCCTTGACTACAATTGAAATCATATTATATACATATGTGTTTTCCATAATTCCATGCTTTATTCCTGTGTTATTATTTTGTGTCTTATGTTCTTTATTTCCTTATGATTCATGTCTTATAAACTTCCAATATTCATTATGAACTCTAATATACAGGTTATGATCTTAAATGTTATACTTAGGTTCCATACTCTTTCGTTCATGTTATGCCTACGAATTTTCTTTTCTTACCATACTAAGTATCTAAGATCACCCCTTTATTATGTTTCCTTTCCCCAAGTTATGAAGAATGATTTTGGGTATAATTACTAAAGGTGGATATCTGTATGGGATATGTTTAAGATCTTTCACCAGGATAATATATTTTGTTTCCATGTTTCCAAAGACACTAAACTATTACGGTCCTTGGGAATGTATTTTTTTAATATACTAAATATTCATAAAAAATAATGTAATATACATGTATGTTAAGCCTGTGTTGTAGGATAAAAATATGAATATATATTCTCAATTAAAAGAAGGGGTGAATTGTAAGTTTAAAAACATTCATTTTTAACCTTATGGAAAACAATGTTTAACAAGGTTATGCAAAGTAAATTTACAACACCTCTTTTAGTTCTACTAATTTGCTAGGTTCCGAAAATATGGTTCTGGAAATAAAACTTAAGAAAAGTTTACAAGAAAAAGACTCTAACTTAAAGCGTATAGAATCTTACTTATGAGAGTATACAAAGGAAGAAAGAATGCATAAGAAGGTTATACTTTCTTCCTTTATCAAAATACAATGGAAATAAACTTGAAACAAAAATAAGTAACCAGTATGAAACCTTTTAACCCAAAGAGTAGGGTATCCAACAACCTTCGATAAAGGTCCCATGATTTATACATTCAAGAAAGTATGTCTTACCCACACCTGGGTAAGTCCTCGATAGGAATATTGGAATCTTTCTTGTTATCCCAGCATGCCCTCGAACTTCAAAGTAGTCGGAACATTTGTCTTTCTATCCAAGGAAGTCCTAGAACATTAAGGTAGTCGGTACCTCTATCTTCCTATCCCCAGAAGTCCCCGAAGATTTAGGTAGTCAACACCTTTGTCTTCTTATCCACAGAAGTCCTCGATTGTACACAACAACAATCGGAGTTTCATGAAGCAAGCTGAACAAGATGTTTAGTATGCACAATGCCTGAGAGTCTCTCTCTTTGGAAATCACTTCAGCATCATCCAATATCTAAAGTGATCAATTCGGTGTGTTCTCAGTGTTGAGCTCATTCAAATGACCACTTATTCGTTGGCACATCTCCAACGGTTGGCTCCCTCCTCCAACTGTCATATTTTTCTTGAATTTCGGAGGGGCCTGTACACGTGACCCTCAAACAACATTTAGTTAGAAACAAGATGTACGATATCGTTTCATAACTATAACAAGTGTAGGTAAAATAATTTTTCTTGACCATGTTTATTTTTTAGAGTCTAAGGAAAAAATAAAAGTTTAGACTCTATGAAAATAATAATTTAGAGACTATAAATCATGGTTATTCGGATTCTGTTTTCCAAAGAATTCAGAACCTGAATTCTATAGACTTAAGAATATGAATTCTAATGAATTCGGAATCTAAATTTCATTGGAATTTGGAGTCTGAATTCTGAGGAATTCAGAGTCTAATTCTAAGGAATTCAGAGTCCGAATTCGGAGGAATTTATAGTCTGAATTTTGAGGAATTCATAAACCAAATTTTAGAGATTTCAATGTCCGAATATCAGAGAATTCAGAATCCAAATTTCACATAATTTGGTGTTTTAATTTCATAGAAATCAGAGTCTGAATTTTAGTGAATTCGGAGTCTTAATTTTATAGAATCTAGCGTCAAGATTTTAGAGAATTCAGAGTCTAAATTTCAGAGAATTCATGATCTGATTTTTAGAGAATTCGGAGTCTGAATATCAGAGAATTCAGAGTATGATTTTCAAAGAATTCAGAGTCTAAAAGTAGAATACTCTATAACTGAGTATTTATATGATTACGTGGTTTTAGATATGAAGCAAAATTTTATTATTTATGAATAAAAATAGTTAGATTATAAAATGAACAATTAAATCCAATGTAAGGATAAAATTTCCTTGAGGAAGGAAAATTTTCCTTATTTAAGATAATTCTTATGAAAAAATAATTTTCCTTAAGATAGAGTGTTAGTGATTTTCAAAACATATAGGAATGGAAATGTCATAAGGAAACCTAATGACTCAATAATCTCCCCCTTTTTTGAAAACACAAACATCCTTATAAAAAATAATATAAGGACATTGATTTTTTCATTATGAACATAAAAGAAAACTTATCTCCCTTTACATATGAATCATAGGGAATATGACTAACTCCCCCTTAGGTTTTAAAATCCATAAGGATCATATTCTTGATTTTCTGAATGAGATTTTACATTTTCATGCATATGAAAATCATCTTTAATAATATCTCCCCCTTGGATGAACCCCCCATTACATAGGGAAATATCTTTTTTACTTAGAATTATTTTTATCATTCCTTTCTCCCCCTTTGTGATTTTAAAAAGGTAATAAAGGGAATGGGATAAAAATATGGTACCTGAAAAATTATTACTAAACAACCAAATATAAATAAAGAACAATGAAAATTATATTATTATTGAATGAATTTTTACAAAGAAGAAAATACAAAAAAAAAGATCAGAATGGGATAGAATTATCCTTCTTTATTTTTCAGAATTAACTTCATGACAATGGTTTTTAGATTCTTTATCTCCATGTGATCTTCTTTCATATTCTTGAGTAGCTCATCCTAATCATTATTTTTCTTCTCTATGGCTTTTAAATTTTCTACATGAGCCTTAAGAATATCTGCCTGAGCCTTCCAAACTTATTCTTGCTTAACAAGATTTTATTCAAACTCAATTTTGAGATCCCATTATCTCTTCAAATTCATAGCCACTTAATTAAGCGTTCCATTCATGTACTTATCTTCTTGCTTCCTAGTTTTCTATTCTAGAGTCATCTTTTCCTCAAAACAATTATAAAGATCATTAAGCTTCCCATATTGGGTGTCAAAATAATCTTTCACATTATATTTAAATTCATCAAAGACTATCAGATCATTGATTTTCTTCCTTGACCAACTTGTAATATTTTTTTCATGATATTTTATGAGCTTCATATTCAATGAATAAGGTTTTGAAATCTATCTCATGCTTTACAAACTTATCCATATACATGGTTACTAAACCTTCTCTCTGATTAAATGAGTGAGGAAGCATTTGGAACCTCGAGTCTATACGTGGAAATAAGGGAATTGTATCAAACAACTTCTTCAAATATTGTACCACAAAATCATGTCCAAGAGAAGACAATTCTGAATCATAGTGTTTGGTCGGTGAGTATTCTTTTTCTATCTCTTAAGATTTCCACATTGATGAATCACCAACATCTTTATTTTTCACCAAATATTTACTATGTGTATCAACCAGAAATTTTTCCCTTATCAACCCTTGGAATGATATTTTCTCCTTTGGGTGATTCATGATCACTATCATACCACCAAACAATCTTATCTTCCTCAAGGGTTTCTTTCTCATCACCTACCACAATATCTTCTAGATGAATGAAGTCATGGTTGCTACATTCTTCTTCAGATAGCCTATTCAATTATTCCTGGCCTTTTTATTTTTTTCTGGAGTAGCATGTAGTGAGGATTCAGCTTTAGAAGTTTGGATTGATAGTTTCTGAGGACTCTCCTTATCATGATAATACTCTACTTGCCTTATCATCTCTTTGGTATCACCACTTCCTTCTTATTCTTCTTATTATTCTTATAATTCTACTTCTGCATCCTCTTTTTTTTCTTCCTCTTGCATAATGTCTTATTCTTTTTGTGTTTATGGAATTACTGCCTTCTTTCTCAGAGTCACAGGGAGTGATTCTTTCAAAAATTATTCTGGTACCTCATGTTCGTTAGAGGATTTCTCAGCAGCCTTAAGAAGGGATTGAACTATATTGGCTTCAGACATTTTCTTCCTCTCCTTCTTTTCATTCTCTTACTTCTCAAGATCTTCAACAGCCATTATCTTTAAATCTTTTTCCTCAATAGGGTCCAAGAAAAATGTAGGCTCCCCTTTTTTCCGGTTTTTCTTTACTTATCTCCACTTAGACACTAGATCATTAGGTTAAGTATTTTAATTAATTGTTTTTGGGGGTGTTGATTGAGTATCCTTAAATGCAAGGATTTTTTCTTTAACTTCCGGTTCTTTTTCCATCATCTTTTTTCCTCCATTTTTGGATGTCTCATCCACTTCTGGTTTCTTTGATAAGGATTCTATTTCTAATTCAAACAAATCATAAAAATATCTGGATTTACAACTGAATACAACCTTCATCCTTCTCAAGGAATCATCGCTAAGCAGCATAACCTTGTAATTTCTTGGATTAGAACAAAAAGGGATTCTGAACTATTTAAGACAAAGAACAATAATTTTGGAGAGAATTTCCAGATTCATGATAATTTGAGACTTCAACTTCCCATTCTTGATATTCTCAATTGTAACCAAGATATACATGACCATGTTTATCTTCTTGAGGTTCACCAAGAAATCCAAAATATAGATGCCACTTTTCTTCAGGGAATCTTTATCCCCTTTCCTCGGAATGATAAAACTATGAACTCACAATTCAAGAATCCAAAAGTTTATAGGCAAATCGATAATCTTTGAAGTCTTTACTTTTTTCATGACAAGGAACTCTAAAGCATTTTCCTTCTCAAATGAACCTGATACATCCAGTAATTTATGGTGAAAAATTCAGCTTCACTTTCATAAGGGATTCTAATTATATTATCAGCATTAGTGTAGGAATGGGAGTAGGTATTTCCATTTCTCTCGATGGAAAAATTATCTCTCCCTCCTTCATTTAAGAATCTTAATGATTCGTAAAATTCATCTAACGACTCCGGATAAATCGGATCATGTGGATTCAGTTTTGAAATACATAGACTTTCCCAACCATTCATCTTGATGTTATTTGAAATAATTGAATCATAATTAGCAAAGAAATTTGGATAGACAATCCTTCTCTATATATCTTCCATTCACATATTTCATTTACAGTCGACATTTCATTCAAAGGAGTGGATTCGACAGACATTCGGAACTGAGGAAAATCTGATGATCCAGAATGAACTTAAGTAGGGGGTAGAACATCACCACGCAACGGCTTTGAAGATCAATGTAAGACAATCAATAGGGGTCCTTATATAGGTGTTTGAGATGACGGTTCAACATCCTTGATTGATCTTATAGTTAAAAAAAACTCTTAATCAGATATAACGGTTGATAAGATAACCAAAGAAGAGATTTGGTTGCTTCTGATCATTTGAGGTTTTTAAGATAAATATTTGGCTTTAAGAGAATGTGAATCCGAAAAATTTTATTAAACAAGATAAAAATACCAACATTTAAAAATATGATTACTAAAATTTAATAAAGAAAACATATCGTCCGGATTTCTAGGAATGTTATTCGTAATGAGGTTGATTCTTCTTGAAGAACTTCAGATTTCATAAAATTTAAAACAAATTTAATGAAAAATTTGATTATTGAAATTTTGATTATGAAATTTTTTATTAAGAAAAATTTTGATTATGAGAAAAAATTGATTTTGAAAATTTTTATTATGAAAAAATTTTTGATTACTAAAATATAAAAAAAAACTGATTACGAAAATTTTGAGTAAGAAAAAAAATATGACTAACAAGCAAATGTACTCCCCCAATGAAAAGGTGTTTATTACTGTAAAGAGATAGGCTTCCACAAGAAGTTAATATGGAAGATTACCTTATGGTTATCATTCCTAACTTTTGTTTAATATATTCAAATCTATCGAAGGGTAATGATTTTGTGAAAATATTTGCATATTGATCTTGCATTATGATAAATTGGAGAATGATATCTCCTTTTTGTGTGTGATCCCTAAGAAAGTGATTCCTAATATATATGTGTTTTGTATGGGAGTTATGTGGAGGATTTTTACATAGGGAAATGGCATTAGTATTATCACGCAATATTTGTGTTTTGGTAAATCATAGACCATAGTCTCTGAGTGTGTGTTGCATCCACAACACTTGAGCAAAACAACTTCCAGCTGCTACATATTCAGCTTCAGTAGTGGAAAGTGATAATAAGTGTTTCTTTTATCATGACCAAGAAACTAATGAATCTCTTAATAAATGAAAAGTTATGGATGTACTTTTCCTATCCATTATTCATCCACCAATGTTAGCATCTTAAAATATTTTTAAAACAAAATCATTTCCATAATTATAAAAGAGTCTTAAATCTGTGGTTCCATTTAAGTAGCGAAAAATTATATCCACTACCTTTAAATGAGATTCCATAGGATTGGATTGATATCTTGAACATAAGCATACTGAAAACATTATATCTGGATGACCATCTGTCAAGTATAGTAGACTTCCTATCATTCCTCTAAATGATGTTTGATCTACTGGTTTCCCTACTTCTTCAAGATCTAGTGAATTTGAAGTAACAATGGGAGTTCTAATACTCTTAGTGTTGTCATATCCATAGTTTTAAGAAGATCTTTAATATACTTATCTTGAGATATATATGTTCCTTCTGTTTTTTGAGAAATTTGAAAACCTATGAAAAATGTTAACTCACCCATCATACTAATTTCAAACTCAAAATTCATTAGATTTTCAAAAGAATCAGTTAAATATTGTTGATTTGAACCAAATATAATGTCATAAACATATATTGTAACCATCGAAACATTTTTGTTATCTTTCATTATAAATAGGGTTGGATTAGCATTTCCTTTAATGTAATTGTTTTGTTACAAAAATCATGTAAGTCTATCATACCAGACACTAGGGGATTTTTTATGTCCATATAAAGCTTTGGTAAATTTGAAAACATGTTCATGATGTTTTTTATATTCCAAACTAGGAGGTTGTTCAACAAAAACATCATCTTGAACATATCCATTAAGGAAATCACATTTAACATCCATTTGAAATAGTTTAAATTTAAAGAATTATGTAAAGGAAAGTAGAATACGGATAGATTAAAGTCTAGCTACTGGGGCATATGTTTCTTCATAGTCTATTCATTCTTGTTGGTTATATACTATAGCAACTAATATAGCCTTATTTCTCACTATGATTCTATTTTCATCACAATTGTTTTTGAAGACCCATTTTAATCCAATAACATATGTTTCCTTAGCTGCCAATCATTTTTGTTCTTATTTAAAGGCCGGTTTAAAGGGGGACTGGTACCCCAACTTATAACCTGCAAACAAGAAAGACGAATCTTAAACGACACAGAACATCACAAAATTACACATCATAATAGCCATAATCGTCTCCAAAACCCATGAATGATTCTTCTTCTTCCGTAGTAGACTCCCACTCTTGATGCCTCCAAAAATTTTCACTTTGAACCCGACTTCTAAGCTGCTTCAGTGCAGTCCGCTCAGTTGAAGAATCTTTGGCCACTCTTCCCTTTTTCAAAGAAAGAACCACCTCTCTGCTTCACTTAGTGGCGGACCTAGTCCTCAACAGTGGCGGAAGGTGAGAGTAATCCTTCCTCCCTCTTCTTCTTGTTTGTGTAGACAAAGGCCCTTCACCTATATCTATCCTCTGATTTCCACTCTTAAAAACATCACTGAATGAATGTCCAGCAGTGACACTCCCTATTTATTTTCCTCCCCCTAAGTTCTCCCTTCCTTTACCAAGTTGTTCCCTCTGAACAGAAACCGACCATTCTAAGTAATTACCCAGCCTCTGATCTGAAGTGATGATCTCCACTAAAGGAAGATGCACATCTTCAGTCAGAGCTTCTTCCACAGCCATGGAAAAGGCCTCCTTCACTTTATTATCATTTCACTTGGTCTTACCCCTCATTCCTTTGGTCAAAGTATTACTTCTAGTCGTGCAAAACTCCTTGGCTACCTCCTCTTGTCCGAGATTCCCAAGAAAAGTCTCCTCTCTAGTTGCTCCCACACCCTCCTCCCCACCTCCTGAAACAATAAATAAAACGGGTTCAACACTACCATTACCAAGGCATTAAAACCTTATGGATAAAGAAACAAAAGGCCTGGCTACTGGATCCAAGCCTCTATCCCCCAAGATACATGAAACCTGTAAAAAAGACCTGTTACTCACATCCCCCACTTCTTGAACCAAGTCAGACCCCCCTCCAGCAAGCACCCTATCAACATAATCCTTAACACCTTGACCGTCCTCCTCCAGCACCATACTGACCTCAACCAACTACCCAGCCACCACCAAAGCCTGGGCATCTTCACCTTCCCCTTATATTTCCTTCTCCTCAATATTAGGAGCATGAACCCCCTCTGATGTAGCCTTGTTGGCCTCAACCAGTTGACTGGCCGCACCTGCAAGATGGGATCCCTCATCTCCGCTAACATGTCGAGGTTTCTTTTTCTCACGCCCCACCCTCAAATCAAACTCTGAAGACCTTCCCCTTGCATCTCTCTCCATTCTACTGGGAACATGTAGACGAGTCTTCATGGCTCTACTCCTATGACAAAACTACACTTCATGTCCCAAACGGTGACAAGAAGAACAGAAACCCATCTAGTTCTCGTAAATCACCTATTGTATACACCTGTACTCTTCCCCTATCATAATCCACACAAAATCAAAAGGCTATCGAGAGGCATCCATTTCCACACAAAACTGAGGATTAACCGGATGGCACACAACATTAGTACGACTATCGTAACACAGATACCTTCCTATGAGGTTACCAAGCATTCGAATAATAGCAGGATTCTTTAAGGGAAGTGGCAAATTAGGGAAGCTTACCCAGACCGTTGCCGACGGCGAATCACCCTTCATGTGAATGTCAAAGGACCATCATAAGAGAAGGAAGTGATATCCGTTGAAGTTGTGAGGGTCCCTCGACCAAGTAGTAATGAGATCTGCCTCATATTCGAATCGAATCATCATGTGGTTCCTGTCAAGAAAGCTGACAATTTCTCTTTCTTGAAGATCCCATGAACTAAAGATAAATCTGTCGAATGCATCGACAAAAGGTCGTCTATTTCTAAAACGCGCAATCAAGGTAAGATTCAGAAGCACTGAAGATTCTAAAAACTCCGAAGTTGATAGTTGAAGATTAGGGCAAACATCAATCATATTAGACACATTGGGGCTCAAAGAGACTTTCGGAAAAGGAGGAAGGAATTATGGATTTGAGAAGGGTCGGAAAATGCCTGGTCTCTCACCGATCAACGAATCTCCCTTCCCCCCACCAACGGGGAGAAGGTCGGCACAGTCGTCATCGTCACTCGCACAATGATACTATCAGTGAGATGATTCTTATGAAACAACTGATTTGGGTTTTGTGAAACATGTTCATCAACATATGGTAGGAAATCTTTTAGATTAAATGCTTCAGAATCATTTTCATTAATATTTTCCTAATCCGAATGAGCTTCTATCAAGGGTTGATAATCAGTTTTTTAAAACACATCCGTAGATATAAATTGAGGTTTTAAAAAAAATAAAAGGATCAATTTCATAAAATTTAACTGGTACCGTTTCTTCAACAATATAAGTATTTTTATTAAAAACTCTATAAACCATAGAAGTTGTGGAGTATCCAAAGAAAATTCTTTCATCAGATTTGGTTGCGAATTTATATAAAATATTTTTACTATTTAGAATGAATACTTTGCATCAAAATACCTTGAAGTAGGAAATTATAGGTTTTCTAACATTCCATAACTCATATGGGGTTTTATTAAGAAAATGTCTAATCAAAACTTGATTTATAGTATAAAAATAAGTACTTACAACTTCAGCCTGAAAATGTTTGGACATAAATTTTTACTCAACATGGTTGTTGTTATCTCCTGAAGAATTCAATTTATTCTTTCAACGACATCATTTTTTTAGGGGTTCTTGGTGCTGAGAAGATATGAGTAATGCCATTTCTAATACGAAAAGTTTCATATTCTGAATTTTGAAATTATCTTCCATGATAATTACGAATAGTTATCAATGGAATGTTTTTCTCATTTTTAACATGGGCTCTAAAAATTTTAAAATAAGAAAAAGCATCATATTTTTTTGCATGAAAATAGACCCATGTAACTCTAGTGTAATCATCAACTAGGACAAACACATAGTATTTTCCTCCAATGCTTCCAGTTTTTGTTGGACCGAAAAGATCCATATGAACCAACTATAATACATTAGAAGTTGAGACTTCACTTATTGATTTAAAACTTGATTTATGTTTCTTTCCATATTGAAAAGGATCAAAAACTTTTGAATAATCATACCTAATCTCCAGTAGATCCTTAACAACTCTTTTCATAGAGATTTTACATATGTTCTTAAGGTTATAGTGTCTTAACCTTTTGTTCCATAACCAAGATTGGTCTTCCAATTTACTAAGACAAGGTAGATCTTGACTACTAAGGTCTTCTATGTTTAGTGTGTATACATTATCTTTCTTGTGGGTATAAAGAATAAACTCTTCCTTGGAATTGTGTACTAAGAATTTATCATTCCTAAAATTCACAAGGTAACCTTTATCACATAATTGACTTATGCTAATGAGGTTGTTATTAAGACCATTAAAAAATAAAACATTTGAAATCAATGTTTTTCCAAGAAGATCAATGTTACCTATACCAATAATTTCTCCCTGATCATTATCCTCGAATGTTACTTTTCCTCCTTTCATCTTGAAAATATTTTCAAAGAATTTTTTGTTACCAGTCATGTTCTGGGAACATCCACTATACATATACGATGCATTGTTATTGGTATTATATTTATTTTCTTGAAAACAATAGTGTTAGACTATCCGAACCCAAACATTCTCAGATTCGGAAACTCCAGAGTGAAACATTTTAGGTATCCACATTTTCTTAGAAAAATAGGCTTTATAAAAACATTAAGAGTTAGTTTTTTTTAAAGAAATTTTTTTCCCAACACCCACCACACTGACATTTAGTGCAGAATGGAGCACTTTGAAAAACAAAATAGTTATTAATAAAAATCTTTTTAGAATGAGTATAACCAAATCCAGAGTTATTACTTAGAGGTCGAAATTGGGAATACATCTCATCAATGTTTTCCTTACCTAGGGTAAATTTTGACAAACACTTCTTCAAGGAAAGTATTTCTAACTGAAGTCTTATAACTAATTTTTATCATAACAAACATTTGTTTTAGCACTAGATTTGGTTTCTAAAATATTTTTCTTAGAAATTACATTTTCAAGATCCTTAAAAAGTTTATCCTTCTCAAGAATTAACTTCCTAAAGGATTTTAGAAATATTTTCAAAATCATAAATTTTCCTATCAAGATATTTGGAATGATGTGATACTTATTTAGAAAGAATATAAATTCTATAATTTTCTTTATCATGTTTTCTCTTGAGTTTAGAATTTTCATTCTCAAGAAGTTTAGAGAACCTATATACTTCTTCATAAGTAGGTAATGTATTATCTTCATCAGAAAGAAGATTCTTTATCTGAAGATTCATAATTTTTATTATCACTATAATTGGTATTTAAGGATAAATTAGTTATGGATTCAACAATGAGTACCTTTACCACTAGACAATGATTTTCTATAGGTATATTTGCAAGTGGACCAAGATTCTTCTAACCAGAAGATTCATACTCTGAGGATTCATCAGAAGAGTCTCCACCACTGGCACTCCAGGTTTCGTTGGCTATCAAAACATTCTTAGCTTTAGCTTCATATTACAACTTTATATTTCTCTCAGAATTATTTTCTTTTGTATCCTTTTTATTAAGAATAGGACATCCTGGCCTTATATTCCCTACACTTTTGCATTCATAACAAGTTACGTCTAAGTATTTCTTCTCCTTTATTTCTTTCTTCTTAAATCTATACTGAAATTCTTTCTTCCCAACTATCTTTTTCATCCTTCGAGATAGATTAGCTAGCTCATTCTCAAAATGTTCACTTTCACTTGATTCGGATAAAACATTGACTTTCTTTGACTTAGATATCGTAACCCTTTCATGAGTCTTGGAGTTTGTAGTTATAAAGGCTACACTTCCATTTCCATTCTTCGTTTTATTAATATCAGCATCTATTTTCATTCTTGTCTCATGTTTAATAAGAGTTCCAAAAAGATCATCAAGAGTAATTTGAGATACTTTCCTATTCCCACCAATAATTTTTCTCTTAGAATCCCACTCATTAGGCATGGTATCTATAATCTTGTCCACAAGTGCCTCATCAACTAAACCTTTTTTCACCCATGAATTGTAAACTAATAACAATGGTCATAATCCTTTATTGTACCTTGCGTACTAGATCTCCAAAAGGAAATATAAATCAATGATATTCTGCTCTAAGCATGGCTCTTCTAGTTTCTATAACCCTGGATGTACCAAAATGAGTAACCTCCAACTTCTTCCAAATACAATTTGTAGCTTTACAAGACAAAATATGACTATATATATTCCTAGTCATGGAACACAACAAAGTATAGCATACCTTGTAGTTTAGTTGATATTCTGACTTTTCTTGATTAGTAAAAGTTCTGACTTCCTTATCAGGATTCTTATAATCTCCAATAAGCATAAAAAAATTTTCCACTCCAATATTAATAAGAAAAGACTTCATACGATTTCTCCAATATTCATAATCATTACCAAAAAATATAGGTGGCCTAGAAGGATATAAATTTTCAATCGAACCAACATTTATTCATTCCATCTAAAAGAAAATATTATTCCCCAAAACTTGTTAATTGTAAATGTCTGTAAACAATGATAAAAATTCCTAAGCCAGGAAAATATTAAGAACAATGAAAACTTGAGAAAGAATAATTATTTGTGAATATAATTATTTCATATACCTCTTCTGATAACAATTTTAGGATTGAAATATGAATTTAGATGCCCAATTACAAGAGGGGGTGAATTGTAAGTTTAAAAACATTGTGTTTTTATACTTAAGGAAAACTATGTTTAAAAAGGTTATACAAGGTAAATTCACAAGACCTATTTTAGTTCTGTAAATTTTCTAGGTTCCAAAAATATGGTTCTGGAAATCAAAACTTAAGAAAAGTTTACAAGAAAAAATTTCTACTCTAAAGCATATAGAATCTTACTTATCATAGTATACAAAAGAACAAAAAGTAAAAGAAGGTTATACATTCTTCCTTTATCAAAATACAGCATAAATAAACCTGAAACAAAAACATGTAAGAATTATGAAATCTTTTAACCCAAAGAGTAGGGTATCCAACAACCTTGGATAAATGTCCCTTGATTTGTAATTTCAAGAATGTATGTTGTACCCACACTACGGTAAGCCCTCAATTGGAATATCCGAATATGTCTTTCTATCCCTACAATCCCTCAAACTTTAGGGTAGTTAGAACCTATTTCTTCATATCCATAGACGTCCTTGAACTTTAAGGTAGTCAGCACCTCTTTCTTCCTATCCACGAAAGTCCTCGAACATTAAGGTAGTTGTCACCTCTATCTTTATATAAATGGAAGTCCTCGATTATACACAATAACAATCAGAGCCGCATGAAGCATACTAAACATGATTTTCAGTACGCACATGGAATAAGTGTCTCTCTCTAGAAATCACTTCAGCATCATGCAATATCTAGAGTGATAGACTCATCATGTTCTTAGTGTAGAGCTTATTCAAATGATCTCCTATTTATATTCACTTCTCTAATGGTCGGGTCCCTCCTCCAACTGTCATTTTTTTACATTAATTTCATAGGGACCTATACACTTGTCAATCAATCTACGATTAGTGAGAAACAGAATGTACCACATTATTTCATAACTATAAAATGTGCTGGTAAAATAAGGTAGCTTAACCAAGTATATTTTTTGAAGTCTATGGAAAAATAAATGTTCAAAGTGTAAGAAAATAATAATTTGGAGACTATAAATCATATATATTCAGATTCTATTTTCCAACAAATTCAGAACCTGAATTCTATAGAATTTGGAATCTGAATTTCTTAGGAATAAGGAGTCTGAATTATAAAGAATTTGAAATATGAATTATGAGAAATTTGGAGATAGAATTTTAAGGAATTCAGAGTCTAAATTCTGAGAAATTTGACATCAGAATTCCGAGGAATTCAGAGTCTAAATTTCAGTGAATTTGGAGTCCGAATTTCAAAGAATTCAGAATCTGAATTTCAGAGAATTCAAAGTCTCAATTTTAGAGAATTCTGAGTCTGAATTTCAGATAATTCAGAGTATAAATTTCATAGAATTTGGAGTTTGAATTTCAAAGAATTTGGAGTCTGAAAATTAGAGAATTCGGAGTCTAATTTTTATAGTATTCAGAGTCAGATTTTCAGAGAATTTTGAGTCTGATTTTCAGAGATTTCAGAGTCTGAAAGCAGAATACTCTATAACCAAGGATTTATAGGATTCCGAGGTTTTATATATGAAACTGAATTTTAACCCTTAGGAATAAAAAGGGATAGATTATAAAATAAATAATGAAAGAATAGCTAAGGATAAAATTTCCTTGATGAAGGTAAAGTTTCCTTATTTACGATAATTCTTATGAAAAAATAATTTGCCTCAAGATAGAGTGTTTGTGATTTTCAAAACATAATGGAATGGAAAAGTCATACGGAAACATTATTGACTCAACATGGGAATCTATAGTCGGTACCAATGTAATGGTTTATTCAACCATTGAAAACTAGAATGATAAAACTTTAGAGAGATCCCTAGGAATATTTCCACGGATATCTCTAGTTATGTATCTATGGATATTTATATGAATGGGTTAATGTTTAAGAAAATGACTTGGAATTTTTGTAAAATACATAGTGAGTGGTTTCCTAGCAATACATCCCTATTTACAAAATAAAAGTGGTGTAGCTCTGGAACAGATGTACCTAGGAGTAATAAATCAGAAATGATGTTCTAGGCCTGACTTAGGTTTATATGGTACAAAACAAAGAGGCTTGCTGCACAATTGGTTTTATACTCGTGGGGATATTCTTTGGGAATTCACAAACTCTTTCTAAACAATCATGAAGGATTTAAAAATAATTTGGATTTGAATAACTTAGTATGAACCTAGGGTGTCATATATTAAGTAAGGTTTCATGATTTATACATCCTATAAGTAATTACATTCATGAAAATGTGGTTTTATAAAATGAAAAGTAATACTTGCACCATGATTTTGGCTTTAGTCAATGGTGGTAACAGGAATAAACTAGATTAATGTTGAATGTGGTGGAAATTTTTTTGATGAGAAGTCATGTTAGATAATCACTAGACTGAAAGATGTTGTGATCATGCCTAATTAGTTTTAATGGAACATGATTAACAATATGCACCTTAACCAACTCTCACACTCACCAAGTTAGTAAAATAAGTAGTTTGCTAAGATATCATGTAATAGAGACCATTGAGGAAGGGAGAATCAATTTTATTTATGTCAAGAATGTGGAAAGAATCGCCTATGTGAATGTATTAGAGGAACAAGAATATGTTTTGATTGTGGAAAATAAGGAAACAAAGCATGTGTAAGTAAGGGAAAAATGAAGGGTTTAGTTAACAAAATAGATGATAATGTTATCCTCTTGAAGACATAATTAATGGTTAGGAGTTTTAAATGTGGATTAAATGGTCATTATGCAAATAAATTTCCTATGATGAAAGCTCCTGAAGGGAACCAACAAGGTGGTGTGAGTAATGGTTATATTGTTGATGATGAAGATACTACATATTAAATGTGAAAGGGAAGAGGTATTGTGTAATTGGATGAGTTATCCTTGTTAATAGGATAAGTATGAACTGGAATAATCAATTTCTTATGTATTTGGAATAAAAAAATCATGTTATATGAATGATGAAATATACAAGGATTTTTATACGTATGTTTTCTCTCAGTATTTACAAGTTCTTGTTGAATGTTCCTGATGGGTTGGTGAAGTGATTTAATGAGAAGGTGATATTTTGACTAAGGGAAGGTAACCCTTATTATGTTCTTTATGTTAAGATAATTCTATTATGAATTAGTAAATTGGATGATATATATTACCTTGGAACTATGTAAGGAATTTTGGGAAAGTGGGTTATGATATAATTGATGAAGTTTACAACATTTTTTGGATTTATGATATAGATAAAATATACTATGGAATAGGGAATCATGAATGTTTTCCAAAATGTTTTATGGTAATTAAGTATATTACCATGTTTAAAGGGAATATAAGATAAGGGTATTCCCATGTTTGGAAAGTGAAAAACAAGATTTACTTTGAAAGATAAGGGGGGTCAATGTTAATCTGATTTCACAAACCATTTTATATTGTTTTTATTTTAATATTTCTGAAGGGTTATAAGGTAAAAAATTCATGAAAATTTTAGTTAAACTTTAGAGGAAGTATTTATGTATTGATATTATATTGAAAACATTTGTTAAAAGGATATTTAATGATTACCCTTATTTCAAGGATCCCCATCATATTTGGTAAATTATATTAGTATAGTTCAAGAAATGGACATCATGTTTGTTGGGTGAAAACCAATCAAGTTTAGCAAGGTCGTGGGTCCTGAACCCATGACCAAATGACGATAAGTCATTCACACCTACCACTGGCCTACACAATGTCCTGGTTAATGTATAATTATTTTTTATGAATAATTATTTAGGATGAAATATTAATGTTACCTTTTATCATTAGTGATTAATGTATTAACCATATTTACTTTTATGAAAAGTTATAGAATAATAGTTATAAATTTTATTATTTTATGATCCATAAGATCTGCTAAAAGTGTATTTTAGCACTTTAGGTATAAAAGTTAATTTCTGGATATCTATTACATGATGCAATGGAATAATTATAAATTGATAAAATCACAACTAAAGAATGAAAATTTGTTTATAAAAATATATCAATTATATTTCCTTATATTCTCGGTCAATAAAATAGTTACTCAAAGTTAGGATAATGATCAAAATAAAATGTTTTTCCCCAATAACATAATTTTGTTGAACCAATGGCCTTTTAAATCATCATATATTTATGAATTTGTGGCCCTCAACATTTATTTGTGCATTCACTTGTTTTTGATTGATTATATTAATCACTTCCTTTAAATATTTACACTTATCCTCCATGTCTAATCTCTACTCCCAACCTATGTTCTCCTATACTGAAACCTAGTTATATTTTAGTTTGGGTAACCATTATGGTCCCAACATTCCCTTTCTAGAGAATTTTTAATATTCATTTGTATGACGTGGGTTTCTATGAATGAAACTTTCAAGTATTAAACCTTTGATAACCTAGAAAAATTTTTAGGGAGAAATTCATTTTAAGGAGGGTAGAATGTAACAACCTGATATATTGTGAAATGTTTTTTTGAGATAATTTATCTTTTTTGATATTGTGTATTTCACATGACATAGTAAATAGTTATATATATATATATTAAAAAACTAAGTCAAACATTACTTTCAGATGAAATAGTGACCTAGATTATACTATATTCAATACTTGCATGGCTTGAACTACATAGAATAATGACTTGTCTTGCGCTACCTGCAATACCGACTTGGCGTACATTACACGCAATGGTGAGTTTCTATGAAACATCATTTTATTATAAATTTGTAAATTATATTTTCTAAAATAAATGTTAGACTTAGTGATATGAATATTAATTACTACTTTAGAAATATTTTTTATAATTGTTTTATATAAATAAAACATATTGATAATGAAATATATAATATTTTATAATGTCCTTATATGTTTCAAAATACTATGAACTGCACGTCATGTACTTCTATGAAAAATAATAAAATTAATTTTAGACACATCTAGAAATTGAATATGTTAAAATAATCCTCATTTTTTAATTTATAATTCCAAAATTATCTTAGGGTGTATTTTTGGGATTTTTCTATGAAACTTCATTTTTTGATGAATATTGAAAAATGCCCAATTTAGTTAAAATATCTATTTTTGTATAAATAATTATTAATAATAAATCATATTTTAAATTTTTTTAAGGTAAAATTAGATCATTTTTAAATATAATAATATAATTTATGTCATTAGAATCAATTTCACTTTTAAATTGAATATAAAAACCTAATAAAATTTTGAACTTATTTCTACTTTAAAAACCCGTAATTTCATCCTATCTGTGGGATTAAAATTGATCTTAACTATCCCTCTTCAGTTAAATAAATTTTAAAAATATAATATACACCATTTTATTCAGTGTAATATTTAGATACTAATTATATCATCAATATTTTTGATACAAAATATTAGTAAATGTGATTAAAATTAATCACAATGATGAAGGTCAAATTAAGCTTAATTAGGGACTGAAACTTAATATTAGGGGCCCAAATAACCTGTCAACTTTTAAAAAACCCATTTTATGGAAATATTTCATCCATAAACATGAAATTATTTATTTATGATGGTTTTGTATTACTTTTTTAGGTAATAGCATTTGTACACCTAACTTGTTTTCAAAAATTCTAAGTGTGTCTTTTTCCTTCCCAATAAAAGGCCACCCCCTCTTCCACATCCTCACACATCTTAAAACTCTTAATTTCAGAAAATATATGACCAATAGGATTCCTAAAATCACTCACTTTCTCATTTAACCCTTACCTTGGGCATAAAGAAATCCAAGGAATCCTTTTGGCACAAACCAAAAGGTGTTACCTAAATAATAGGTAATATCTTCTCTCAAGTCCTTTCTTTTATTTACCTTATCCACCCCCTCCACTCTCTTCATTCCATTATTTTATAAAAAAAATTTAATAAATATAATATTATTTTTTAAGATAATGGGTTTACCTACACATATACACACCTAAATCTAATTGGTATCAAACACACAGTTTATGTGTATGGAGAACTACCGCCTCACTAAACAATGATTGTTCAATTTTCCGTACTGCTTCTCATAGTGGAAATTATAATTGAACCTCTATTTATATATGTTATATATTATATTTATTAGTTATATAATCTTCTTTATTTCTTTTAAAACAGTTATCCTTTAAACTTTCAATTTGTTGTTAATATGATAATTTCGTTTGAGTAAGTATGGACTACTGCCCCCTCAGAGCAATATGATTCATTCATACACTACATGGATTGTATTAGGGATAGTTTTAGTGAATATATAAGATATATATGATATCATAAAAATAATTTAGTAATTATATATTTATATATATATATATACATATATACATATATTTATTTTACTTTTTTCATTCAACATGACAATTAAACAGAAATAACGTTCATGCCTACATACAACCTACTGTCTCAATCAATGGTGTATTCTGTTTCATAATTATATATTCCCTAGATTATTATAATACAAATATAATGGATATAAATTATATTTATATCACGTTTTACATTAATTAATCATGATATAGGAATAATTTCCAAAAATATAACAAATTAAGACACATACGAAGAACAAAGATAATATTACCCGAAGTGAATCCTTAACATAAGATAGTTAACAAGTGGGAAATATAAGTACAAAATACAAACATATATTTTATTATATATAATAATATGGTTCCATAAAATATGTATAATAAATTTATATTTTTTATAAAGTTGGTTTAAAAAAATATGACGATAGTCAATACACAAGGTAAGTGGATTTCATCACGCATTTCATTTCTGTGAGATGCATACTATGTTCACTAATCATTATTTTTTTAGTTTTTATGTAATGCCCATGATTTTATTCTATATATATTATAATTAAATTTATGGTTATTCTCATATCCATTTCAGGATCTTTATTTAATGGGGTATAAGTTTATAAAGTTACCAAATCAATAAAATGGTTTTGTCTCGATTTTCCTTCTTTTAGACTCATGTTTTTTTATGTGCCTGAATTAATTTTGAGGTGCAGAGACTTCCATTTTATATGATATATCATGAAGATCTATATTTTCATTATATTATAAGTTTCATTTAATTTAATTTTCATACCTAGAGAGTATGATCCGAAGTTACAAAGTGATAAGGGTTTATTGAAACAATCCCATCACATTTAAAATTTATTATGATTATTATTCCTTGGATGAAATATTATAAACCATATTTCAAGACATCCATGGATTTTATTATCCTATTGTTATTCATTCTATATTCATGTATTATTACCATATTTCGATTCTTTTTTTTATAATAAAATTAATATTTTTTTTTAAGAAATCATAACATTACCCTCTATTCATTCGAAAATATATGCTTTCTAAAACCGATTTCATGAATATTGTACTATTCTACTATAATCATTAAAAGAAATTTTTACCTTTTTTTCTTTTAGAAATCTCTACAAAGGAATATTCTTATCGCTTTCTGAACTATATTTTTTTCTAAATTTTTTCCCATGAAAAAGGAATCTTTTTTACCTCATACAACATGTATAGATTTACCCTTTGTCATCTCTTTGAAGATTACTTTTAATTATTAAAAGGAAACTTTTTAAGAAAATGTGTTATTAAATGAAATTTTCAATAAAATGGTTTTCAATACATTTTCATGATTTTTTACAATTTTTCAAGGTATTTTCAATGAAAATATTTTCAAAACATTTTCAATATTTATTTATATGTTTTCAATGTATTTTAAAAGAAATGGTTTTAAAAATGTTTTTCAATATTTCTTTTATGTTTTCAAAGTCCTTTCAAAGAATAGTGTTTTAAAATTTTTTGAAGCTTACTTTATATTTTTTCAAGGAAAAGGGTTTTTAAATGTATTTCAAGTCATCCTTATATGTTTTCAAGGTATTTTCTATAAAGATTAATTTCAAAAGGTTTTATGTATTAAAAATTCTTTTTCAAAGAAGAAAGGATACATTTTTCAAGACATTTTTTTGAAAGATATTTCAATTTGTTTCCATCTATGATGAAATACATTAATTATTACTCATGAACTTCTAGAAAATTATCTAATGGTTCCATTCATATTCTTTTTATGAATGTGTTATGTTTAATTTCATGGTATTTATTAAACCCATTTATCTTTCATGGGTTATATATTTATGAAGTCTATTTCTCAATCATGGGTAATGATTTTGATGAAATAATTATGAAACCTGTATCTTTTTCCATCGGTTATGATATGTTCATATATTTATAATACCTATTTCATTTCATGGGTTATGATATGATTGTTTATGATTTTGTGGCACATTTATGTATAATTTCATTATGATATGGGTGAGACAAATATCTCCCTCCAATATACTAGGTAAATATTTATATCTAATGAGATAGTCAAAGATAGATCGAGAAATGAACTCGGTTTAGTATTAGAGGTCTTGAAAAAGAAAAGGACATGGTTCAGTATTACAAGGCTGGAATGAAAAATGAACTCAGTTTAGTAAAACATGGATGGAAGGAGGAGTGAAATTAGTTCAGTAATACATGGCTGAAATGAGGAGTGAACTCGGTATAGTAATATAGGGATGGAATAGAGTGTGGACCTAGTTCAGTTAAGGAATTTTTCCATCATGATGGCCTTCGTAGTGATACCTTTACAACTATTAAAATCATATTATATGCTTATGTGTTTGACACAATTACATGTTTTATTCTTAAGTAATTTTTTCATGGATATGTTCTTTATTTCGTTATTATTCATACCTCATGAAATGATAATCTTCATTATGATCTCTAATATATAGGGTATTATCTTTAAATGTTATGATCAAGTTCCATACCCTTTTTTCATGTTATACCTATGAATTTCCTTTATATACCTTACTAATCTTCTGAGCTCACCATTTCTTATGTTTACTTTTCCCAGGTTATGAAGAAATGTTTTATGTTGAATTACTAAAGGTAGATATCTTTGTAGAATATGTTGAAGATATTTCACCTAGATACAAGATTTTGTTTCCACATTTCAAAAGACACTAAACTATCGTGGTCCTCAGGCATGGATTTTTGTAATATACTGAATATTCATCTAAAAACTTACTATCCATGTATATTAATCTTGGGTCTCTATAGAATAAGGGGATTTACATGGATCATATAAATACCATATCGGTTCTCACCCACTATACAAGGCATTTTCCAAAGTAGCGATGTCCTAATCTAAAGCATAAACTATCATGTATATAGGGGTGGAAGGACCTGTTAGATGGTAACAAAGTGTATGGGTTAGGTTCAAACTATTTGGTAAGTGTTTATGGGAATATTATTAGATATTGGTTTCTCTAGACCTCCATGAAGCTCTTGACATGGGCTTAATCGTCATATTTTCTAGTTGTCACACATCGTTTCATGACCCAAATTGGTCACACTATCATGTTTCATTATGAGTCCCAAATGGGGTGAGGGGAGTTGTATATATGAAATAAATACTATATGGGATCCCTCCCCTATATAAGGCATTTTCCAATGTCATGAGGCAGTTATAAAAAGTGAACATTGTTTTGTATGGAATGGTGGTAGGATATACCAGGGAGTTGTTGAAAACGTTTGGCATAGAGGATTCTAGAGGTGTTTCCGCACCAATTAATGTAGGAAAAATGAGACATGGTGATGAATTGAGAACCTTGAATGAAAGATAATTCATAAGATTTAGTGTAATAATTTTTTATATGACTATATCATGAATATAAATTTTATATAAAGTTACTCTTTGTTATATGTATCAATCAATAACAAATGAATCCCATATTCTTGTAGAGACAACATTTCTAATATAAATTTATAATATATTAATTATTCCATGTTGTACAATAATAAGGGTGAATTGGATATAAAGGGGTTCCCATATGCTGATTAGTCAGGTGGAGTTTCTGATAGAAATTTCACAGTGGTTGGAGCATTAATTTATTGGTAAGAGGTGTGTTTCTCATCACTTGAATAAGAAAAATCAATTACATTGAGCTCTATAGAGTATTAATATTTTGTTACATCGTAAGAATATAATTAAATGATTTGTATGAAGGCAAAAATCTAAGAATTTAACATTGATGTTGGGTATCCACTAGTGGTATGATATGATAACTATCATGCTATAAATCTATCCATGAATCTTTTATAGTGTTATGGATATAATCAAATTGAAATTAAATTCATTCTAATAATGGAAAATTTGGATGGATGAATCATGAACCAAGAATGTTTTTTCCATCCAATGAATAAATGGATGATATTCTCACTAATCCATTCACAGCTCAATCTTTTATGAAACTATGGTTGTTAATGGGGGTTTACTGCACTTCACAACACTGTGGTTTTTTAGTAATTAGGTTTCTTCCTCCCTTTTATTATGTTTAAATATTTAAATAAAATATGAGATATAATATATAGGGGGTAGCCTCGACCATATTGTTTATGATATATTTTAATGTGATTTTTTATGTGAGTATAGGAAAGTTTTTAAAATGATTTGTTTTTTATTTCCTATAAATACATCATGAGTTTGTATTAGAGTTATTTTCCATCTCTATCATCTCTATATTTTTTGTGATAGATCCTCACAAATAATTCAAAATCAAATTCATACGTACATTAAATGGAAAAGTATTTCATGTTTGGAATGACACAATCAAACCCTACCTCTTCTCAATAGGGATTTAGGTTTCTGATTTAGTCTAATATGGGTTCACAATGCCATGTGATTATTAAATGTGGTCTCTTATAGATAGAAATAATATATAATTTCAAGGAAAATAAATAAAATACTTATTTTACTATTTATTAATAAATGAAATTAAATAATGCATTAGGTGTAAAATAGAAAATTTTATTTGTACATTGATTCATATCATCTGTAAAGGAAATAAGAAGGTTAAGGATGCCAAATTTTAGATCAATAGATATAATTTTTATTAATTTTGATTTCATGAGGAAGATATTATTGATGACATATCTACCCTAGGTAAAATATTTGAAGATAGAGAATTGATGATAGGTTGCTACTTAAGATTTTATGTAAAAAATAATCTGTGGAATATAATACTTTCCCACCTTGGCCAAAAAAACATAAAGAATCTTATTAGAGAAGAGGCTATGAGAAACATCTTAACATTTTATGGAGACATTTTTAATATTTTTAAATTTTTTAAAAACAATAATATTTAATTTAATCATTATTATACTCCTCTAGTTTTAATACTACAAAATAATGTTTAATGATTTTTCAATATGTTTCAATATGATTATGAATAATCTAAATCTATTCTGTTACGTATTATTTCATAATAATGGTTTCAAATATTTGGATAAGTACGAGTCACCGTTAAGGTGAACTCACATTCACCGGTCAGTGGACTCACAATCACCGTTTAGTCTGAAAATTAGTAATGTATGAGTCACTGTTTCAGTAACCTACCAGTTTAGAATGTTTATAAAGGACCAAACACTCTTGTATCAAGCCACATATTTCTGAATATTCATGAATGACCTGACACCATTGATATATACTAGCCACCATGTTGCCGGTTTTATAATTCTCTCAAAGTTAGCGACACCATTCCAGTGACACCATTATAGTGACATCGTACCAGTGACATTGTTCCAAGACATTGCTCCTATGTCATTGATTCTATGACACTGTTCTAGACTCAGTCATTTATTTTTAAATTAATTTAAAAATTATTTCTAATGTTCATATTTGAGTTATAAAATGACACTATGATTTTTAATGATCTTTTGTAGACAATTCAGTAGATAGTACGGGGTACAAGGTGTGGATATCATTCTCCCTATCGGCTAAAATAGAAGCACATGAGATTAAATTAAATTGCGGCATGTGAATCATACAAAGATGTTGCATGGTGTAATCCCAAACTATGAATTGGGTCCATGACACCTTTTCATCTTTCATTGAAAATGAGGAGAACTTTCTCTGCACCAAACTGTTAATATACCTGCAGCAACAAACCTATTGAAGGAGATCTTCGTAGAACATCTCATTTTTCCCGGAAATAAGAACATAGAGCTTTCACGATACTCTGTTTTTGGTCTCTTCTTCCAGAAGTGGACTCGAGCTTCACATATGCTATATCTAAGAAGTCTTGAATCGTCAAGAACAACAATTAGAGAATTATAATCCCATTCTTATCATTTCTTCTCTATTGTGTACTATTTTAGTACTTTTCAAGCAGTGTGTGTATCTGTAGTATAAACACAAACTATTTCTTGTGCTAAAATGGAGGATATGAGATATCCTCTCATTACCACTCTATTACACCATTTCAGTCCCATGTAAAACTGTTGAAGAGGTCCCTATGTGACTTAGTTGTTTTAGTTCCCCATGAATACCTGTGGTAGAGGAGAAATTAGACCAGGACCGCTTTGTATGATGTTATAAACCCCAGTCCAGGGGGTGTATAAAGTTTATTAATATAAACTGATTAGTGTAAGGTGATCACCAAGTTAAGAGGACTATGTCTCTACTTCAGACTGAACCTCCTGTTTTTATCTTCTACGTTCAAGTTATTTTTTCATATCTATATTTGTTTATTTAAACTAGAAAATAGTACATTGATTTGATAGATAATCATAGATAGTGTTTGTTCTAGAATTTTTTTAGTAGACTGACTTCAAAATTTGAAGTAACATTATTAATTGCATTAATTGAGAACTAATCATTACTTGAGGAATATTTAAAAATCTCAAATCATTTATAAATTTTCTACTTTGGTTAATTGTAGTGTTGGATTTTAAATTGAGGGAATTAAAAAATAAATAATTTTTACCATAAATTTTGAATAGGAACCTTTTTCACACCCCACTTGAGTGTTATACTCTGACCAACATTTGGTATCAGAGGCTATTTTAAAATACTATTTTAAAATATTTTCAACTGCGACTTTAGTTGTGTTTTAAAGATATATAAATTTCTATTAGTTCTAAATTTTTAGCTCTATGAAATCTAGTATTTATTATTTATTATCGATAATATATAGAAAGGTTCTACTACCAACAGACCTCCCTACATTAATTGTAAAAATTATGCCTAGTGGAAAATATAGATGAATATTCACCTAGAAAGCATAGGGTTTGATATTTTTATTTTAATAGAAGATAAATATGACATACCAGACACTCTAAAAACTACATGGAGTGAAGTCAAAAAAAACATATTATAATAATAATAATAATTCCTTTAATTCCATGTTTTGTGCTCTAGGGGATGAAGAATTTAATAGAATTTCTACATGTAAATCAACCTATGAAATTTGGGATACCTTAGCTATTTCACACGAAAGAACCAATAACATTAAAGAAGTGAGACTTAATACATATAATATTAAATATGGTAACTTTAAGATGAACTCTGATTAACCCATTTCTGATATGTATCTCAGGTTTAATGAGATAGTTAGTACAATGACCTCTCTTGGGAATCCAGTGGATTCCAAATAACAAATAATGTGGCAACTTTGAGGTCTACCTAAAAGGTGGAGAGGATCCTCAATATCAATTATAGAATCCTATGATATCAATATGTTCCTGGTCAATGTGGTAATATGAAAATTGATGATGTATGAGGATGAATTAATGGTCAAAAAAGAAGAATCATATGAACCAAATAGAAAGTCAGTGGCTTTCAAAACCACTACATCAAAAAATAATGAAAAGTAAAGGGTAATTGGCCTCAACCAAGTTGGTAAATCCAATTCAATTTTAATTTCCAAAGTTCTTTTTATTGATGGATTGAAATAAAATATTCTTAGAATCTCTCAGTTATGTAAATATTATTTAAATGTTAACTTTGAAAATGATTCATGTAATTCATTTAATTCTAAAAATGATTTAGTTTTTACTACCTTTGGAAATGAAAATATTTATGTTGTTGATTTAGATTCCTTAATTTCTAAAAATGTTTCTTATATGAGTGATTTTCAAAAAGTGTCTTGGCTCTGGAATAGGAGACAAGGACATTGTATTATTTACTCACTTAGGAAGCTTACAAGGAAATGGTTAGTCAAGGATCTACCCAAACTGTAATTTACAAATAATAAAGTATGCAATCCTTATCCAAAAGAAAAATAACACAAAATATATTTCAAACCAAAGAAATAAGTTTCAACTTGTCAACATCTTGAGTTGGTTCACATGGATTTATCTAGACCAACTAGAGTTTCAAGTAATAATGGGAAGAACTATGTTTATGTTCTAGTAGATGACTACTCAAGATATAATTGGGCTTTTGTTCTTTCTCACAAAAGTGAATCTTACACTCATTTCACTAAGTATTCTAGAACAGTAGAAAATCTAAATGGTCTTAGGATTAAAACCATAAAGAGTTACCATATCCATAAGTTTGAAAACCAAGATTTTGAATCTTTTTCCTCAAAAAATGTCTATATTCATAACTTCTCTACTCCCAATACACCCCAGTAGAATGGTGTTGTTGAAAGAAGAAACAAAACCTTACAAGAAATAGTCTGAACTATGATTAATGAATATGATTTACCTATTTATTTTTCGGTTGAAGTAATCAATACAACTTGCTATATAATTAACAGAGTCTTAATCATATCTATTCTTAAGAAAACACTTTATGAGTTATGGAACAATAATAATCACAAAGTTTCTACTTTAATGTTTTTGGTTGCAAAATTTATATTGTTAACACTATGGATATTCTTGAAAAGTTTTCCACTAAAAGTGATGAAGTAATATTTCTATTCTACACATCTCTAGAAAATACTATCGACTCTTTAATTGAATAACCAAGTGTGTGGATGAATCTATAATATTCAAATTTGATGAAATATATCCACATGAACCCAAGAACTACCTAGAAAATATTGAGGATGATCTGTCCAATCTATATATTACTACCAAATGGTCTGATCCTTCTATTAAGAAACATATTAAATCATCTAGTTATGGAAATTCTTTAGACTCTAGTCACGATGAACTCAAAAATATTGAAGAATATGAAATCACCAAACCTTCTTTTTCTATATGTACCAGAACCCTTAAGATTCATCCTATAGATTCTTTAGTTGGAGACATAGGAAAAAGAACACAAACAAAAGATTTTATTAGAAAATTGGTTGAACATCAATCCTTTTTGTCACATCTTGAACCTAAGAACATCAATGATGCAATCAATTAGGAATTTTGGGTACTTTAGATGCAAGAAGAACTGAATCAGTTTGAAAGAAAAAATGTTTGGAAACTACTGGATAGACCTAAAGACACTTTGACTATAGGCACTAAGTGGGTGTTTAGAAATAAAGTTGATGAATTTGGTACTATTGTAATAAATAAATCTAGATTGGTTTCACAAGGATATACTCATGAAGAAGGCATTGACTATGAGAAAAAAAATTCATGAGTCTCTAGACTTGAAGCCATTATAATCCTGTGAGAATATGTAGCACATCTAAATTTCAAGCAATATCAAATGGATGTCAGGAGTGAATTCCAAAATGGGTATATAATTGAGGATGTTTTTTTTTGAACAACACCCTGGTTTTACTAACCCACTTCTTCCAAATCATGTTTTTAAGTTAACAAAGGCTCTATATGATTTAAAACATTCTCTAAGAGATTGGTATGATATACAAAGTACTTTTCTTATTTCTAATTTTTTTAAAAACGGTATAGTTGATCCTATTATTTTTATCAAAAATATTTATAAATATTTTTTGGTAGTACAAATCGATGTAGATGATATTATTTTTGGATATTCAAAAAATTATTTATGTGCCGATTTTTTATAAATGATGTAAAATGAGATTTAAATGAGATTAATGGGTGAACTCAAATTATTTTTTTGATTTCATATTTTTCAAAAAAAAGGAATAATTTTAAATCAGAGTAAATAAACTAAAGATATTCTAAAACATTCTAGTTTGGATAGAGCTAAAAATAGTGATACTCCTATGAGTACCACCTGTAAATTAGATATTGATTAAAATAGAAAATATGTTGATCAAACCAATTATAGAGGTACGATTGGATGTCTTCTCTACTTGACTGCTAGCCTTCATGATATTATGTTTAGTGTGCGTATGTGTGCTCATTTTTGAGAAAATCCTAAAGCATCATATTTAATTGTTTTCAAAAGAATTTTTAAATACCTGAAACATACTACTAACTTAGGACTGTTCTATCATAGAGGACAATCATTTCACTTAGTTAGTTAATCTAAGGCTAATTTTGGTTGTTGTAAGTTATATAGAAAAATCACCACTCGAACATGTCACTTTTTAGGCAAGTCACTAGTATCAGAGTATAGTAAGAAGCAAAATTATGTTGCATTATCTACCGCTGAAGATGAATACATATCTACTAGTAGTGGTTGTGCTTAGAATTTGTTTATGAAACACACTTTTCTAGATTATAGATATCAATTTAGGCATGTACCTATATACCTTGAAAACAAAAGTACTATTACCATCTCTAAGAATCTATTTTCTCACTCAAGAACAATACAAATTAATGTAGGAAATCACTTTTTGAGAGATCATTATCAAAAATGTGATATTAATTAAGAATCAATTGTCACAAAACATCAGCTTGATGATATTTTTTCTAATCCAATATGTTCTGAAAGAATGAGTTACGTCATACATGAATTGTGAATTCTCAACATTAAGTAACCATTAAATTTCCCAATATTTGATGTTTCACCAATTGAGTTCTCACCATTTTGTGTCTCACTGATTTATGTCTAACCATTTGATGTCTCACCGTTTGATGTCTCCCCATTTGTTGTCTCACTGTTTGATGTGTCACCATTTGATGTCTCACCGTTGATAGCTCAACATCAAGACTCACCATTGTGGCCCAAAATTCTATATTTACAAATATTTCTTCATCATTGTTCTAAATATATTATTTTATTTTTATACTGAATTTTTTATTTGTGACTCTTCAAATCCCTTAATGATAAAAATGGTCAATCCGAATCACTTCTTCACTTCACTTTTTTTCTCTACTCTCGAAATCAAAACCCTTATCTCTCTACCCATTTTCTCCTTAAAAGTACCTTGACTAATTGCTAAAATGGCTAGATTGAAGTTTCCTTCTTCCTCAACTCCAGAGAAATTTCGGTCTTCAAAGAAAGTGAATATGGCCTTGATCAAAATGCTTGAGAAACCTCTAAACCTTGGTCTCAAAGATCATGTAGTCATGCCTGAAAAAGAAGTATGTGAGAAGTGGATTATTTCGAGTTAGTCTGTTGTTCTTAATTTTTTGTTAGGGCAGGGATGGATAGACTGGTTTACAAATGAAAAGAGACCCATTTATCTGAAGCTTGTTTTGGGGGTTTACCAGTATGTTGAGTTTTCATTCAATAAAAGAGATTACTTTGTTTTTAGAAGTTGGGTAAATGGAGAAAGAAGTTAGTTTTCTTCATGGTTGGGGGATATTTGTTTAGGAGTACCTCATAGAGTTATCTATGAGGATCATGAAGTAAAAACACCTCTATCATGTGATATTTTTAGCATAGAGGAGGCTTTGGGTGTTTTAACAAGAAACAAAAAGAAGAGAACACCAATTGCCACTGAGTTGGAGAGGGAAACTAGGTTGTTGTTCAAGTACATTCAACACCTAATCTATCAAAGGAATTGTGACTATGATACTATGAAATATCGAGATGTATTCTTATTGCATCTATTAAAGAACGATCGTAAGATAAATATGTGAAAGTATCTTATTCTTTATATGTGTTACTAGATCAAAACATTCCCCAAATACACTTCCCTATTCTATTCAAGATTTATCTCTACAATGCAGCAAGCGAAAGTACTGGTAGGGAAAGATAAGAAAGCTGTTGAGGAATATGAATTTTTTTTTATGTATATATGAAAATGAATGAAAATTAGTTGGAATCCAAGGAAGAAGTCACGGGTTGTAGACAATGAAATGTTTTATGAGGATTATAATCCTATTGACCATCCTTCACGACCTATGGATATCAAGGTCCCTTTCTTAAAATCATATGAAATAATAAAATATTCAGATGAAGGAGCGGAAGATGATACTTAGACAAAGTATAATAGGAATAAAGAAGAAATTATAGATAATGCAGCTCATGGGGATGATGCTAATAAGAAATGAGATGGTATGGAAGCATTTGTTGAAAAGGAATAGCACATAGAAGAATAAGCTTCTATATATGAAGCTAATATAAGATGAAAAGAAAAAGAAAAGGAGCTAAGTGATCAATGACATGAATGAGAAGTCCCCATACATAATGGAATTAGTTTTGAACAAACTAATCAGTTAGAAGTATATGTGGCTGAGACAGAGAGGTACCAACATACAATAGAAGGCGTTTAAAGTGTTCATATGATGGAGTCACTTAATTCTCCAAGGAAAAATTAAGATGAGGGGGGGGAAAACCCTAGATTAGAAAGGATTGAAGATATAAATCTCGTTGAATCAAGTTTAGTGGATAACTGGTAATGGTTTCGAAGCTTTTTCGATATTGATGATTCTAAGAAGTCCTTGGTTTGGGAAATGGACTGATGTGGGTCATTTTTAACACTCTTTGTCACATGCTTTTTATATTTTCATTGACAATTTTTTACCAAAATGATTTTTTATTAAATAATTGATAATTGTTGTTATTTAGTTCTTAATTTGTAAAATAATCAGTTTTGTTTTAAATCTTGTGTTTTTAGTGTTCATTGTTGTCATTTTAAATATTTCTTAAATTAAATTATTCTTGTGAATTGGACTTTTATTTATCATTCTTTTAATTTTTTTAAATTTTTCATTCTAGATAATTTATTAATTCATTAATTTAATTAATTAATTAATTATTGCTAATTTGTAAATAAATAATTCACCCTACTTTTAAATTATTTTAAGAATTTATTTAGTTTTAACATTTTAATTTTACTCAATTAAGAATTTTATTCTTTAATTTATTGAGTTCTTTAATTTATTAATTGGTAAATTAAGTGGTTGATTAATTTAAGCAAGCGGCCTTAATTATTTTACATTGTTTTAAATTTAATTTGTTTTTGATGCTTAAATACAAATAAATTCCTTCTTTTAAGTGATGCATAATTAATTTTATTATTTAACTTAACTTTGTTTTATTTATTTAGTTTTTAACTCTTTTTGTAAATTCAAATGATTAATTTATTAACCTATTTTTAGTTTTATCAAAGTTTTAATTAATTTAATTTTTTATTTGTTTTGCAGGTGAATCTATGCCACCGTTTCCACCCTTCACGGTGCCACCATTTCGCATGACACAGTGCCACTGGGTCCACCACATTGTTATCTTTCACCCACCACTTTCATCCACTAACGATGCCACCATTCCGCTTCCACCTGTCTCACCGTTTCTCCCATGGCACTGACACCGCTCAATCAACGCGCCGACACCAACTCCTTTCCACCGTCCCTTGGCACAGCAACATACCGGTGGCACCGTTTCATTCCAGGAGCCATAGAAAATCCATCTTCAGCCACCGCAACTCACGGTTGTTGTTCCTCCCTAGCACCGTTTCACTCACGGTGTCACTCACTGCCACCGTTCACCACCCCAACACCCATCTGTAATGGCAACAGTCTCACCGCAACGCCTCACCGTCACCCACACTACACTCGCCTCATCCAATGTTGCTCCTCCACCAACTACCTTTTTCTTCCCTGCATGGGTACCATTAACGCATTGTCATACTACAGCAAACCCCGCCACAAATCAATCATAGTAGTAAAGCATGGAATCAACTACAAAAAATTGAACCACACAATCCCAAACAGAAAAACAAACCAAAATTTAAATTTCCTAAATTCGAATACAAGATTTGAAATCCCCAAAAATTTAGATATAGAACCTTCACCGCTCAAGCCGCTCAGGTTGAGAACCATAAGCTGAGCGCTACATTCCCCTCTCACGAGACGTACTACCTGCGTTGGGCCACTCTTTCCCTCCCTCAATCTGGGCTGACACCCCTGAGCCACCCAAACGCCACGACAGACCACCGTGAGACGTCACCCGAAGCCACCGGTTTCCCCCTTCCACCCTCGGTCGACCCACATCTGACGTTGCCGCCTCCATCCTAGCCACGACCACCCTACGAGCCGCCACGACCCCTGCCAAGTCACTCCGCTCTCCTCTGTCCGCACCTGCTTCGCCCCAGACACCACCTCGTCGGCGGTCCGCCTTCTTGCCTTTCCGCCGAGCTGTTGCTGAAACCCCAGTCCCCTTCCCTCTCCCTCGTCCTCGCCTCCCCCTCTAACTCGATCCCCCCCCCCCCTTCATTCTTTTATTTATTCTATTCTATCATTATATCCTATTTTAATAACCTATATATAACATATAATAAATATATTAACATATATAATATAACTAATATAACATATATAGTAATCATATTATTTTATATTTATTATAATTAACTTAACTAATATAGTTAAATAATTTATTTTATAAATTTATTTGTTTTAGTTCCTTGTTTTTTTGGTTTCACATAGTTTTTTTAATTAATATTTTTTTTATAATATATATATTTGTGTATATATTTACAACATAATAACCAAACTATATTAGCAATTTAGTTTGTATAAATCTAATATTTTAATTCTTTTATTGCATTTAGTTTAATTCTTTTATTTACAATTGAAACTTTTGTAATTAATGTAGTCATTAATAAATTATATTTCTACTTAATTAATTATTTTATTTCTTTTCTCTTTTTATTTATTCTTGCTAGAAATACTATATTATAACAAGTAGTTTTAATGTGGTTTTCTATTTTCAGGGGAAAGTTCGTGGCACACATTTTTTTTGAGTCAGTTTTGAGGGCGTGATTCAGTGACCAAGGATGCATAGATGCCATCATGAAAGCTGCACGTGGAGGATGGGGAACACTTCAGGCAGGATTCCAGAGAGTTCCATTTAGGCGGTAGATAGGGAGCGTGGGAGGGACTGATATTGCCCAAGGATGATCGGGCATGCACTGCGGGCATTCACAGGGACTGGACGACACTTATCCAGTGGGCCTTCATTCTTCCTCCTCATCCATCCAGAGGTTCCGGTGATCCCTAGAGTCTTCAAAATTTCCATTGGGAGATGATTAGAGGCATCCGAGCAGCAGATTCCAGGCATTGGGGCTTGAGTCTAGCATTTTACATATCGATTCCCAGTGCGGGACATCGTGCACACTCCCGCATCGCATCCACCTTCGAGCAACATGAATTGGAGCTTTTGGGAGATCAAGAAGGGAGATGAACATCATTACTTTCTTTGTGATATTTTTTTCTACAACTTATTTAAACATGAACTTCATTGATTTTAATTCTATTTTTGCACTAAATCAAACCATTATGTCTGGGTAAAATCCTTCAGGGGGGGATACGCTGGATGGTTAGATTTTTTTATTCTCATTCATGCATTGTATCTTTTTCTAGATCATCTCTCTCACTATTTGTGGAATGATTTTATTTTCAAAACAACAAGGTTGAGTGAAAACCGATCTTGTTTGAATCAAATTGAAAATTGATTCAATATGAAGAATTCACGGACAAATGAATTATACTCAAATGAGAAAGACACACTGAACTCAACTAACAAGTTGGGCCTAGTGACATCTAACTTTCATCACCATTGGATGGAATGACTTTTACAGTTGAAGGACTATAAGGGTTATTTCATAGAAAACTGAACAGAGGACACATCTGGCCAGTAGCCTTAAGTCAGATCCATATTTCATTAACTTTGGTGCATGAGAGTGGCTAAGAAATATCGAAATCGACCAGTGGACTTTTCCCCATACTCATCTATTGGTTTATTTCACTACAAGCTTTGTTTTTGTCTTCTCTGCTTTTGTGCACTCACCAGTTCACCTTCACTTCCTCACACACGGATTTTCACTCACTCCACTTCACCACCACTAACTATTTTTGTTTGTTTTTGTGTGAGTTTTTGTTTATATTATTTTTTTAGATCACCAAGCACAACATTAGGTCTTCTTGTGGTTCGACCCTATCTTGTCACTATTCTATGTAGTATGTAGGTTATAAATTTTAGTTTCTCCCTCGTGCCTAATAACGCACGAGCATGCAAATTTTGGCGCCATTGTCATGGAGGTCAGGTGTGATATAAAAAAACAATACAAAAATCAACATATATAAAAACTAATAATAATAAAACAAAAATTTAAAATAAATAAAGAAATAAAACTAAAAAAATCTGCAAAAAGAAATTTGAAATTCAAAAAACAATTTGTGAACCTGCTGCATGAAAACCAGGTCTTCGTCTGAATATTTAGTTCCTGGTAATCCTGAAATTGATAAGAACCTCATCGAATTGAATAAGAACCAAGACAAGATCAAAAATGGAAGATAACAAAAGTGAAAACTTGAACAACCCACTTCCTGAGAATTTGATGCAACCTGGAATAATGAAACCACTTGAAAATGAGATAGTTGAGAGGCACAGTCTAAGAGAGTTCATGCTTCCTTCAGTGTCTAGTAACCCTTCATGCATTAGAATCTCTCGTAGGACCATGAATTACGAAATCAAGCAATCCATGCTTAGTCAGTTTCCTACCTTCCATGGAATGCCTAGTGCAGACTCTTTTGACTTCATTAGAGACTTTTACTATTGTGTCCAACACCTAACACTTAGGGGTCTCACAGAGGAAGGCCTTAAACTGAGAGTGTTCCCCTTTTGAGAAAAAGGAAATTCTAGGACTTGGTTTCAACATTTTTAAGAAGAAATCTTTTTCAACTTGGATAAATTTTATAATTCTTTCAGAATGGAATTCTATCCTAGGAGGTTGATATATGAAATTAGGCACAAAATAACTTGATTCCTTCAAGATGAAGGAGAACTATTTCATGATTCATGTGATAGGTTTATAGGATTTCTTAGGCGGTGTCCAAACCATCAATGTACACATCAATTCATCATGGAAACCTTCTACAATAGTCTCATCCCTTACCACCAAACCATGGTGGACCAGTCTTCTGGAGGAGACTTTAGTGATAGGATTGCCGAGGAGCTCAAACAAATCTTTAATACCTTAGATAAAAACTCTCAGCGCAAATGCTCGACCAGGAGAACCATTTTGAGAAAGAAAACATCCCATACCCCTCAAGCTGAAGCCCAAACTACTGGGTTCTTTAATGAGAACCCACATCATACCCTAAAGGAGTAGTTCCACCACTGTGTCATGTATGGTCATTATAAAACATGTTGTCCAAGCTTCGATATACCTATCCAGCCTCATGAGAGTCCCAGCTTTGCTGGCTATGGTCCTTAGATATATCCTAGGAAAGATCCTTTTTCCAACACCTACAATTAGGGGTATAGGAACCACCTGAACCTGTCATGGAGGGAGAAGGGAGTCCTCCGACCTACTTCCCCTCCTGAATTCCAGCAGCCTCCTAGGTAGCAATTCCAACCCCAACCCCATACTAAGGCAGAGTCGTCCAACTCAAAAGATGAGGTGAGAGACATGTTACATTAGTTGATAGGGAGGTTTGATGAACAAAAGACTAAAAATGATTTTGATAAAGTTCAAATGGATGTGAGAATCATGTATTTGGAAATTCAAATGGGGTAGTTATCTAGGGATTCTAGTAATAGAGAAAAGGGTAGGCTACCCGGAACCACTAAAGAAAATCCTATGGAGAATTCCATGGATGTTACCACCAGAAGTGTTCTCCAAACTCACCAAGATTCTAGTAAAGAACCCCAAAATACTGAAAATGAGAAACTGGATGAAGCTGGAAACTCAAATCTGAAAGAACCTCAATCTGGAAAACTAGAAAACACCACTGGAATCCCTACAGTTCCTTCTATTCCAGCTCAAAAACTGATAGAAAATGGCATGTAAAACAATGAAAATAAAGGGAAGATATTTTTTGAAGAGGAATCCATAGAGATTTCCCCAATTGTGAGGAATTGTTCCCCTGCAATCCCCATCCCACAAGGAATTAAGAAACCAATTCCTGATTCTGAATTGTTGAAATTTTTAAAAGTGGATAAAAAGCTGAACATTGATATCACATTCTTGGAAGCCTTGATTTAAAGACCATAAAATCTAAAATCACTCAAGAAAATCTGTTTAAAAAAAAATAAATTGGAAGAATTTTCCACCTATAGCTTAACAGAGGACTATAGTCTAGTCTGGTAGAATAGGATACCTCTTAAGCTTTAGGACCCAGGAAGCTTTTTCATCCCGTTCACCTTTGGGGATAGAAGTGGTATGTTCAATTATTTGTGTGATCTGGGTGGTAGTATTAATTTGATTCCCCAGTAACTTTTTCATCACCTGATATTAGGAGTTCCCCAACCCACCACTGTTGTGTTACAAATTGCTGATAGGTCCCTTACTCATCCAGTGGGTAGGGTCGATGATCTGTTAGTGGGAGTAGGAAAACATTTTTTGCCTACTGACTTTCTTATCATTGATATTGAGTGTGACCAAGAGGTTCCTACCATTCTCAGTAGGCCCTTCCTGGCCACAGGGGGAGCTGTGATAGATGTGTCTAAGGGGAAACTGATTTTTAATATGGGTGAGCTGAAAGAAGAACTCACTGTGTTTAAGAATATCAATGAACCCACCCTCCCAATCTTCTCCAAATATGAGATGTTAGTTGTAGAGAGTTGTGTTGATAAGGATGGAGCAGAGTTTCTGAGAATGAAAGGAGAAATCAATAGTGAACCTAAAATCCCATCTGTCGATTGCATGGGGATTAGCTCATGTAAGGAGAGAGAATTTGTTGATGAGTATGCGGGAGTATTTTTAGAGAACCGAGATGAGTTTGTTTTGGAGCACATTATTACCATGAGAGTGGAGTCTATGTTTGGTGATATTTTTTCTGGAAGATCTAGTTTTGAGGAAGAAACCTTCTCTACTGGCTTCTTCAAGAGGCAGAATTAAAACCTTGGGCCACCCAGACCCAAGTGTCTTCCCTCAACCAAGTTACCACCCACCATTGAACTCAAGCCTCTCCCTTCCCACCTCAAATATTCCTTTTTACGAGATAGTTCCACCCTTCCTGTGATCATTTAATCCAACCTGTAGGTGAGTCCAGAGAATAGTCTATTTAGTGTTTTGAATAAATACAATTCTCTCATAGGTCGGTTGATTGCTGATATAAAGGGGATAATCCAGCCTTCTGCATGCATAAAATTCCCATTGAACCAGAGTGTAAGCCTAGAGTAGAAGCCCAAAGAAAAGTCAACCCAAACATGAAGGAAATTGTGAGAGAAGAAGTGATTAGGTTACTTGATGCTGGAATAATTTTTCCCATTCCTGATAACCCCAAGGTAAGTCTTGTCCAGGTGGTACCCAAAATGATTGGAGTGACAATGGTCACTAATGAAAAGAATGAGAAAATTCAGAAAAGAGCTGTGAATAAATGGAGTGTCTTTATGGACTCCAGAAATTTGAATGCTTCCACAAGAACAGATCATTTTCCCAAGCCGTTTTGGATCTAATGTTAGAGAGATTGGTAGGCAATGAATTTTTATGCTTTTTTGAAGGCTATTCTGGTTACAACCAGATTTCTATTTCACTTGAGGACCAAGAGAACACCACCTTCACCTGTCTATTTTGAACATTTTCTTACTAGCAGATGCACTTTGGCTTGTGTGGTCCTCATGCCACTTTTCAAAGGTGCATGATGGAAATTTTTACACATATGATTGAAAGGACAATTGAAGTGTTCATGGATTATTTTTCTGTTGTGGGAAATAACTTTGAGAACAGTTTGAAAAATCTGGAACTGGTGTAAGAACGGTTCCAAGTGACCAACTTAGTCTTAAACTGGGAAAAGTTCCAATTCATAGCCATTGAAGGCATAGTTTTGGGACACACAGTTTCTAAGAAGGGGTTAGAGGTCGATAATGCTAAAGTTGAGGTCATAAAAAAGCTCCCCCACATGAAAATTTCAAAGGAATCAGAAGTTTTTTGGGTCATGTTGGGTTCTACAGGAGGTTCATTAAGGACTTTTCTAAGATTAGTAGACCCCTGTGCTCTCTATTGATTATGGAAACACCCTTTGTCTTCAATGAGAAATTTCTAAAGGCCTTTAATCTGCATAAGGAGAATTTTACTACTTCACCTGAAATCACTACTCCAAACTAGATTCTTCCCTTTGAGGTAATGTGTGATGATAGTGACTTTGCAGTATGAGATGTCTTGTTGTAGAGGAAGGATAAGAAACTACATGTTATTTGCTAGGCATGAAAAGTTCTATATGATGCCCAAAAGAATTATTCTATAACTAAAAAAGAGTTGGCTGCAGTGATGTTTGCTTTGGAAAACATTAGGCAATACTTGATAGGATCAAGGATCATAATTTTCACAGATCATTCTGCCCTAATGTACTTGCTGGCTAAATGGAATCAAAACCCAGACTCATGGGGTGGACATTTTAGTTACATGAGTTTGATTTAGTGATTAAGGATAAGAAGGGGGATGAGAATGTAGTTGCAGATCAATTGTCCCGACAGCCCAATACCCCAAGTAATGAACCAAGAGAGATCAACACTTATTTCCCTAATGAACAATTGTTTGCTTCCTTTGTGCAGCGGTCTCCTTGGTTCGCAGACTAGGCCAATTTTTTGGCAGCTGGATTCATGCCCAAGGATCTCTCACACAACTAGTGGAAGAGGTTTATATCTGAGATGAAATATTATATTTGGGATGACCCTCTTCTCTTTAAGTGATGTGTTGATGGGATTTTGAGAAGATTTGTGTTGAGGATGAGATTCTTAAAACATTTTAGAGCTGTCATTCATCACCTTGGGGTGGAAACCATGGAGGAGAAATGACTACTGAAAAGGTCCATAGGGCTGGTTTTTATTATACAACATTGTTTAATGATGATATGGGTCTGGTTATTAGCTGTGAGAAATGTCAAATGTTGAAAAATGTTGGAAGAAGGTAGGAACTACCCCAAAAAATAATTCTAGAGGTTGAAATATTTGATGCATTGTGCTTGGACTTCATGGGACCATTCCCATCCTCTTATGGGAATTAATAATTTTTTGTTTTTGTTGAGTATGTGTCCAAGTGGGTTGAGGCAGTAGCTCTGCCTGACAATTCAGCTGCTAGTGTTGTGAAATTTATCAAGAAAAACTTCTTTTAGAGATTCGGTGTGCCTCGAGCATTAATCACTGATAATGGCACACACTTCAAAGTTATAAGTTCAAATGTTTGATGGAGAAGTGTGGGTTCTCACATAAGACATGCACAACTTACCACCCACAGTCCAGTGGGAAAGCAGAAGATTCAAACAGAGAGCTCAAATAGATTTTAGAGAAAACAATGTCTAGCTCTAGGAAGGCCTGGAAAAGGAAGTTGGATGAGGCCCTTTGAGACTATAAAACAACCTATAATACAACAATAGGGATGTCACCATATAATATACTCTTTGGGAAAACATTTCATCTTCCTGTAGAGCTATAGTAGAGATCATACTAGGCAGTGAAGGCACTTAACTTTGATTTCAAGTCTGTTGGTGCGAGGAGACTGTTAGAGCTAAGTGACCTGAAGGATATTAAAAGAGAGTCCTATGAGATTTATGAAATTTAAAAAGAGAGAACAAAGGATTTTGATGACTCAATCATTCAAAATAGAAATTTCAATTTTGGTGAGAGGGTCCTTCTTTTCAATTCAAGATTGAATCTCTTTCTAGAAAAGTTGAAGATCAAATGGTCAGGACCCTTTACCATTGTTAGAGTTTTGGTTAATGGAGCTATTGGGATAGTAGGAGAAGTGAATCAAAATTTCTTAGTCAATGGTCAAAGAATAAAGCACTTCTTTGAAGGGAATCCAACGGGCTTGGATGCCATATCTCTGTTGTAAGGATGAACTGTTTCAAGTCTAACGGAGGACTATAACTCAGTGATGCATGGGAACTAACCCATGGTTACTTATTTGTTTTCCTTTTGTTTTTGTTCTTTAATAAAGTTAACCCTTAATGCTTGTTCTTTAGTTTAAACTCTTGACTGATTGATGGTGACTCATGATCTGTTGTTGTTTTAGAGAGAGACTGTTTGCTGCAAACAATATGGAAAAGAAAACTCAAGGAATGAATCTACTACATCATATGGATAACATTTCTTTCTACACACTCCCTTGGGTTACATATCTTGAACTTAAAACTGTGCAATATTATTTTACTTATTTGAACTTGCAGGATAATGAAGAGGAGTAAACACCTAGTGCTGCTAAAGAAGATTTGTCTATGAAAGTCAGTGTTAAAGCTCCAATAATTCAGGGAAGTGTTGTTTTTCTCTTCAACACTTTTAATTAACTGCTTAATCATTACTATTAATAATATGTGGGGGATATACACCTAACCTATTAAAAATGAATTGTGTTTCTTGCTTGGATGATAGCTTTCTAATATATACTTAGTTGAAGAAGTATTTTGTGGTGTATTTTGAAACTTGCTACACCCACTCTTTTCATTCTAATTGAGCTGTTTCTACACGTCATTATTAATAATACTACTAATTAAATGTCATTGAAGAAATATTTTGTCCTCTCTTAATGATTCAATGTTTGAAATTTTAGGAGGACAACTGAGCTTGTTGCTTTTGATGATTAGTGGGGTTTGGTTCTTCTGTATTTATTTGTGATTTTCTTTTTTTGTCTTTTTATGAGGCAAGGAATCTTTTTGACCCTCATTGCTACCCTTCCATATCCTATTTAAGATAAACTGTCCATCAATATTGAACTTCAACTATCTTCCTACTTAGAATTCAACATTGGGGACACTGTTGGGTTTTAAGTGTGGGGGAGAGGGGTCATTATAGTGTCATGTCAAATTCCCCCTTCTTGAACCTGAGTTTGTTTAAAAAAAATGAAAAAAAAAATTAAACTCTTTCATCACTTTATGGCCATTGGAGGTTCACTGGTACTTCAATTCTATCCTGTTTAGTGGATTATTGTTTGCTGGTTGTTGAGATTGGCACTAAGTCAGAAACTGTTATGCATGAATGATTGGTGAGTGCAGTTGTTTACTGTCTCAATGGACCATTCTATTTAGGAATTGAGGATGGGAGTGTGACATTATAGGTTTTGTTGGATAAGGATTATAACTTAGGGTAACTAGAAGTTCTCACTGGAACCCAAGGTACTCAAATTTTTATTAAATAATATTCAATCACTTTAGGAAGTCAACTCAAATGATTATTAATTAACTCCTTTGTAACTGGAGTAAAATGGGAAAATGGGATCCCACATTGAGTATCTGAGTCAAGAATCACTAGGTTCATTTTTGTGAATAAATTAAGATAATTTCAATATTAATAATATCTATTCACAGTGCACTGCGCAAGGAATATGGCTGGGAAAAAGTAAAATAAAGTGCCCTTGTTAAAAAATGAACTCATTAAGGTGAGGGGAATTTTGAAACCAGATGAAGAAGGGAGCAATTGACATGGTTTCCATTCAATTGAGTTGAATTAGTAAAGTGATAAATTAATGGACTTTAATATTTGGTACCTGGGGGAAGGTGAGAATGGAAGGTGCCCTTGGATATGTTTTGAGTTCCACATAATCTATTCTTTTATCAATCCTTGAATTAGAACATGAAATTGAAGGTGAAGTGAGATAGTTAATGAGTAAATATAGAAGGAACGACATACTTGACAGTGTAAGAATTTCTGATGCTTTTTTACTTCCAATGAGTTTTTGAAGCTAGGAAGGAAAACATTTTTGAACACCTTTGAAAATCCTGACACACTGTTTGGTAGTGTTCCTGTAGTTATTAAAGTTTAATCATGTACTTTTGGAACTCAAACTCACAAATCATATTTCTGTTTTAAAGAGTACGACATGTATTTTTTTGAGGACAAAAAATGTTTTAAGTGTGGGGGATTTGATGTTGCGAATTTTTAACACTCTTTGTTACATACTTTTTATATTTTTATTGACTTTTTTTACCAAAATGTTGTTTTTTATTAAATAATTGAAAATTATTGTGATTTGGTTCTTAATTTGTAAAATAATCAGTTTTAGTTTAAATCATTTTTTTAGTGTTCATTATTTTCATTTTAAATATTTCTTAAATTTAATTATTCTTTTGAATCTGTCTTTTATTTCTCATTCTATTATTTTTTTACAATTTTTCATTCTATTTTGTGTATTAATTCATTAATTTAATTAATTAATTCTTTATTGGTAATTTGTAAATGAAAAATTAATTTTTGTTTTTATTTTTTTTAAGAATTTAATTAGTTTTAACATTTTAATTTTATTTAATTAATAATATTATTCTTTAATTTAATGAGTTATTTAATTTATTAATTTTTTAATTAACTGGTTGATTAATTTAAGAAAGAGGCCTTAATTATTATAAGTTGTTTTAAAATTAACTTGTTTTTGATGCTTCAATACAAATAAACTCATTCTTTCAAATATTCCAAAATTAATTTTATTATTTAACTTAACATTGTTTTATTTATTTAGTTTTTATTTGTTTTTGTTAATTCAGTTGAATAATTTATTAAACTATTTTTAATTTTATCAACGTTATAATTTACTTAATTTTTTAAACTGTAGCACCATTTCCAGCTTTCACGGTGCCACCATTTCACATGACACGGTGCCACCGTGTCCACCACATTGCTATCATTCACCCACCGCTTCCATCCACTCACGGTGCCACCATTCCGCTTCCTCCTGTCTCACCATTTTTGATGTCGCACAGACATGGTTCAATCAACGCACCAACACCATCCCCTCTACACCATCCCCTGGCACAACAACATACTGATGGCACCATTTCATTCGAGGAGCCACAACAAATCCATCTTCAGCCACCGCAACTAATGGTTGTTGTTCCTGCCCATCACCGTTTCACTCACGGTGTCACTCACTACCACCTTTCACCACCCCAACACCCATCTGTAATGACGATTGTCTCACCGTAACGCCTCACAGTCACCCACACTCCACTCACCTCATCCACCATTGCTCCTCCACCCACTACCTTCTTCTTCCCAGCACTGGTACCAATAACGCGATCTCATACAGCAGCAAACCCTTCCACAAATCAATCACAGTTGTAAAACATGGAATCAACTACAAAAAACCAAACAACAAAATCACAAACAAAACTGTAAAACAAATTTGAAATTTCTTGAATCAGAATACCAGATTTGAAATCCCCAAACTTTTAGATATCTAACCATCACCGCTCAAGCCGCCCGGGTTGAGCAACCCAGGCCGAGCGCTGCCCTCCCCTCTCCCGAGCCGCACTACCTGCGTTGCACCTCTCTTTACCTCCCTGAATCTGGGTGACACCCTTGAGCCACCCGAACCCCATGACAGACCATCGTGAGCCATCACCCAAAGCTGCCAACTTCCCCCTGCCTTCAGCCCTTCTGTTCATCGGCCCTCAGCCAACCCGCATCTGACGCTGCCGCCTCCAACCTCACCGTGACCACCCTGCGAGCCACCGCGACCCCTGCCTAGTCGTTCTGCTCTCCTCTGTCCGCACTTACTTCTCCCCAGTCACCGCCTCACCGGCGGTCCACCTTTCTGCCTTACCGCCGAGCTGCTGCTGAAACCTCAGTCCCATCCCTCTACCTCATCCCCACCTCCCCCTCTAAGTCGATCCCCACCCACTTATTCTTTCTTTTTATTTTGTTTTTTCCTTTTATTTATTTTATTTATTCAATTATATCTTTATATCCTATTATTATAACCTATATATAACATATAATAACTATATTAACACATATATTATAACTAATATAACATATATAATAATCAAATTATTTTATATTAATTATAATTGACTTAACAAATATAGTAAAATAATTTACTTTATTAATTTATCTGTTTTATTTACTTATTTGTTTATTTTGTTTTGTTTGACATAATTATTTAATTAATATATATTTTTTATAATATATATATTTGTGTATATATTTACATCATAACAAGAAAACTATATTATCAATTTAGTTTGTATATATCTAATCTTTTAATTCTTTTATTGCATTTAGTTTATTTCATTTATTTATAATTGCTACTTTTGTAAGTAATGTCGTCCTCAATAAATTATTTTTTTACATAATTAATTATTTTATTTATTTTTTCTTTTTATTTTTTCTAGTTAAGAATACTATAATATAACACGTAGTTTTTATGTTGTTTTCTATTTTCAGGGGAAAGTGCGTGGCGCACATTTTTTTTGAGTCAGTTGTTAGGGTGTGCTTCTGTGACAGAGGATGCACAGATACCTTCATGAAAGCTCTATGTGGAGGCTAGGGAACACTTCGGGCAGGATTCCAGAGAGTTCCATTTATGTGGTAGGCAGGGAGCGTGGGAGGGACTAGTATTGCACAGCGGTGATTAGGCATGCACCATGGGAATTTAGAGGGGCTGGATGACACTTCTCCACTGGGGCTACATTTTTCCTCATCATCCATCTAGAGCTTCCCGAAATCCCTAGAGTCTTCACCATTTCCTCCGGGAGAAGATTCGAGGCATCAGAGTAGCAGATTCCAGGCACTGGAGCTTGAGTCCTGCATTTCACATCTCGATTCCTAGGGCGGGACATCGTGAACACTCCAACATTGCATCCACCATCAAGCAACATGAATTGGAGCATTTGGGAGATCAAGGAGGGATATGGACATCTTTATTTTCTTTGTGCTCTGTTTTTCTACAACTTATTTTAGCATGAACTTCATTTATTTTAATTCTATTTTTTGCACTGAAGCCAACCATTATGCCGACTAGACTCCTTCTGGGGGGGAATAAGTTGGATGGTTAGATTTTTTTATTTTGATTCAATCAATACATCTTTTTATGGATTTCCTCTCTCACAGTTTGTGGGATTTTTTTTTTTCAAATCAATAAGGTTGAGTGAAAACCGATCTTGTTTGAATCTAAATGAAAACTATTTCAATATGAGGAATTCACTGACAAATCAATTATTCTCAAATGAGAGAAAAACGCTGAAATCAACTGACAAGTTGATCCCAGTGACATCTGAATTTCATTACCATTGGATGGAATGACTTTTAATTTTGACGGACTATAAGGGTTATTTCATATAAAATTGACCGGACGACAAATTTGGCCAGTTACCTTAAGTAAAATCTAAATTTCTTTAACTTCAGTGCATGAACGAGGCTAAGAAATATCAAAATCGGCCAGTGTAATTTTCCCCTACACGTCTATTGGTTGTTTTCACCACAAGATTTCTTGTTGACTTATCTTCTTCTGTGCACTGTCCAGTTCACATTGACTTCCTAACACACTAATTTTCACTCACTCCACTTCACCACCACCAACTGTTTTTTTTGTGTGAATTTTTGTTTATTTTATTTTTTTTACAGCACCAAGAAGAACATTAGGCCTCCTTGGGGTTCAAACTTGTCCTTCCACTGTTCTATGTAGTAACTATGTTAAAAATATTATTTTTCGCTCGTGCCCAATGATGCACGAGCGTGCTGCGACCTTACAACTATGTTTCAACTCAAACTAATCACAACCAAATAAGGGGTTTATATTCAAGATCCTATAACTATTCATTATACTATACAAAGAAACTCAACATTGTTTAAGTCATGAGGATTTAAAATATTTTAGAGATAATTTGTTATCTGATTTTAGCTTTCTTATGAAGTCACAACCTGATCCTATGACTAACCTTAGTGAAAGGGATGCTGCAATTCTTCTAGAGAAGTTAATCATGAAAACTCAACCCGAAATGATTCATGAGATTCGGGAATCGAGGATTGAAAATAAACCTCTAAGTGATGAAGTGAAATCCTTTAGATCTTTGGTTGAGGATATGAGAAATAATTTGCAAGATGCTCCTTCCCTAGTTTCTGTTGCTAGCCTAAGTGAGGCTGATGCTATCAAGATCTCAGACAAGGATGTATATATTATTCAACATAATTTGATTATAGTGGTTGATGAAGTGACCAAGAACAAATCCAAGTTATAAAAATTAAATGTGTGGTTTTGTGTCTGCAATCAATCGATTGACATATGGGTATAAAGGATCATTAGAATCTGTTCTTTACAGGCATAATTCTCTCTCCTCAGCTGCTTTAGCTCCATCGGCTTCTACTCAAAACTCTCAAGCATTGGATGATGACTTGATCAGATTAGAATTTAGATAAGTGATTCAAAATTTGGTTGGTGTTCATAGTAATAAAATCCTAATTAAGAATGAAAAGTACAATGAGAATGTTCATGATATGGTTAGATTTTACTCCAAGATTTCCATTGATGCTCAAATTGAGATTTCAAAGAAGGTGGATTCCTATTTTACAAATATTTATACTTAGAAACAGGTGAAAAGACATTTAATATAACTGGTGGAGAATTTGAAGCTACATCTAGTGATTTCAAGGAGAAAGTAAAGTAGTTGAAGGATTTTACTCTTACTATTGAGATGTTTATGGAAAATAAATATTATTATGAGAAGGATATAGAGTATGGTGGTGAGATCATCAAGGATTTCATAAATACATTGAATCCTTATCTACATCATCACAACACAACCATAGTTTCTCCTACCAATGCTCCTCTCAGACCTGGACTACTTCCTTCTACCACTCCTTATTCCTATACCTCCTTTTCTTATGTGACCATCACCCATGGTCAGGTTATGATCCAGATCATACCAGTCATTACTGAGTAGCCTCTACCTAGTTATTCATCCATACCAAGACTTTAACCTTATATTTTTGAACGGATTCTTCTCACTTCACTCTCCCTTGGCTCAATCTCTTCCACAACTACCACTTCTACACCTACTATCCCTACACCTGATTTCTCTACCAAAGCATAAGAGGTGGTGGACTTATAGCTGAAGTTATTAGATGTTTTTTGAGAGGGTTGTGATGTACTTTTTTTCATTGTATTGTATTGATATATTAAATAACATGGGAAATCTATTTTATTAAATGAAATGTTCTATACTTTATTCACTTACTGATGCGTTTTAAAATTTATTCTTTGCTTTATTTTTCCTATTTTCTTTTTGATAATACCAAAAGGGGGAGAACTCAGAGATCTGATTTTCATTTCACTCACTTAACTATCATTATGATATTAAATGGGAGAACTCAGAATTGGTATCTATGATAATTTTATGTTGGATCTATTTATGTCTTATTATCACATAATCTATTTGATACGTTTACAAAAATATTTATCCTTTACTGTGATCAATATGTATGGATTGTAAATGCCATTATTTGTGGTCATAAAAAATGGGGATACTGTTATACTCCTCTAGTTTGAATTCTCAAAAATCATGTTTAATCATGTTTTATTATGTTTCAATAAGCTTATAAATAATCTAAATCTATTCTGTTAAGTATTATTTCATATGATAGGTTGAAAATATTTAGCCATGTAAAATTCACCATTAAGGTGAACTCACAATCACCGGTCAGAGGACTCAAAATCACTATTTAGTCTAAAAATTTGTAAAGTATGAGTAACTATTTCAGTAACCTACCGGTTCATAATGCTTACAAAGGATCAGACATCATTGTATTAAGCCACCTATTACATAATAATACCTTAAACTCTAAAATTCAATAGTAATACCCAATGTTCAACATATATCATAAGATAAATAACTATCCTTAAAATTCATCAAAAAATACAGACTAACATTGAAACCCAAAAAAAACATATGTATTTAGTTATTTTTTATTCCAATATAAATTTAACATTTACCTAAAAATAATATTAGTCTCCCATAAATTCATATACCCAAAAGTTATATACCCTAATAATATAATATAAAATGTACTATAATAATGTCCTTAAATAAAATGAATCACTATAAAGGTGTGTTAAGATCATATATGCTTCAAAATATAATTCAACATTGACTCCTCAAATAATACTCACTCTTAAACCTATGGGTTATATATACCTCAACAAAATAAAACAACTCCCAAAATATTTTTAGTCACCTTAAAATTCAATCAAACAAAACCAAAAAAGTTGTATCTAGAACATCGAACTTATTATCAAACATAAACTTATAAACCTATAATGTTACCTATAACTCTTAAGATAACCTCACATGAAAGCATCATAATATAATTTTTCTCTAAACACTCATCCAAAACCAATTGTAACATCCCCCAACCCTCACTATGGGATATTGAGATAAAAATATAATCTCTACATTTCCATATTTTATACTGATAAATGTGACAAAAAAATTTCCATCCAAACCATACAACATCAAAAAGAAATATTGGATCACTTATATACCCAAGGACCTTTATGGGTTAATTTTTTCAAGAACTTAGATAATATATTGTATGAATAAAACTCATGACTGCACACTATGGGAGTTTTTTTTTTGCGATTTTCCATTTTTGAAGGACTCCCACCATAAAAGGTCATTTTCGATGGGAATCCATCGGAAATGGGCTGTTATAGAAAATGGTGTTATGATTATATTTTCTTGTGATAAGCTATCGCAAATAACTATTTTCTATGATAGATAAGTCAAAAATAAAAATTAATACTCGAAATTTTATTAAATAAACAATTACGACAAGATCATCATAAATAATATTATGTGCGAGAAAACATTGTTTGCCATGAATAAGCCGATTTTTTTTTTAAATTCTTGATTTTTATAGATATAATGATCTACCACAGTTGATAATATTTAATATAAAAATATAAAATATAGAGAAATATAATTAAAAATATTTTTTAAAAAATATAAAAAAATTAAAACAAAAAATTAAACATAACATTAATCCATAATTACACACATAATATGTGCGTCATGAAAAAATAAAAAATTGTTATAAAAAAATAATGAAAATATATTGGTATTAGGTGGAGGAGGATAAATCGAAGGGTTAGGGGGGGAATCTCTTTCCCAACACTACATGCAAGCCATAAAATATACTCTAGTATCTTCTTATCTCTCAAACACTACTTATCATGCTCCTACTCCCTCTTTCCCTTCATCTGGTTTATCATCTCCTCATGAGATCTCAACCACACCCCATTCTGTGTAGTGGATGATGATGATGAATCTCTATGACATCTCTTCAATCTAACAAATGAAATCATAGAAATACCGTAATAATTATAAGGTGTTGGTTGTGAACCAATATTGATAACATGATGTATCTCAACACCATGTATAGTCGCTCGTATCCAACCATCCTAATCAAATCCGGACACACAAGTGGCATATGATGCACTCTCAACTAGAATTTCACATGAATGAGAAACCATAGTCTCATAAATTTACAATAAATATAATTATAAATTATATTAATAATAAAATTAATACCAGAGATGTTTTTAAAAATCAATAACCAAAATATAGCATTGTATGTCATCAAAAGCTATCTTGTATAGAAGTAAGTGTACAACTTATTATAAAATTTAAGCTTCATAATAGATGTGTTAGTATCAGTGTTTATAACATAACAAAAAATAAATTTAAAGTATATATACATTAAAAAATAATATTTTTTACCCTATGTTGTAGATGTATACCAAATGTGCATCTTTCATTCCAATGTGGGACTTCCTCCCTCCCTAGGTTCTGAAATATATATGATGGCCTCCTTATAAAATTCTCTCAAAGACATTTGGAGTAAAATCCAGCCCACACCTAAGCAGAGATATAATCAGCTTCATGAGAGATGAAATACAAGTTGATAATATTAGCAGAAGCTCTATCCATTGCTCTATGTCGGAGGTTGTGTAAAAACTGATGAAAAAATTAATGTGTACAAATATCCCATGCCTCTCTGTATGAATATCAGGTTATCAATAATCAAAGACCATGAATCTATAAGAAAATTCAAAAAATCATATCACTAGTCAAATAAAATTAATGTAAAATATATTATATGATAATGTATAATCTAGTGGTCAATCATCTTTTGATGAATGATAATGGTAACTTGATCCCATGGCACTCATTGCATAGAAAATTAATTTCATAGAATAACACCAGACTTACCAAGATCTAAATGTGAAATACTGTTCAAATAAAAATATATAATCATAATATTATTTCAAAAGTTAAAAAAAACACAATATAAAATAAATAACTTATATAATTGAACATACCTTCATAAATGATGATCAAAATCAAGATATGGGAATTTATTTATAATATAGTCCCAAATAATAAACCTATAAATACTGTAAAACCTCCAAATAGGCATAACATCTAGTGGATTAGATGAATTTGGCTCATCATCAAGAAGTCCAACATCAATGAGAGAACAAAACAGATCATCGAGCGAATCTCCAAATATCTAAAGAAAATAATCTTATGTGTTAGAAATTGTTAATATATATATATAATATAAAATCTAATTAATACCATAATATATTAATTTTACCTTAAAAAATTGTTAATATACATATCAAGTATAATAAATAAATAAATACCATAAAATATTAAATAAATATTAAATAAATTTTTGAAGATAATAATTTTATGAGAAATTGTTTTCAAACATTGATGTAAAATATAAAAAGAATGAGATACCACAGATAATATAACATTAATTCATATCAATACTTGTTAGTATAAATATAAAATTTAAAAAACTAATAATTGATGTCATTAGCAAGGGAACAAATTGATTATTCAGTTCAACCATATGAAACAAACAATATTACCTAAAAATAATTATTCAAAAAAATGTCAAATATAAAAAAATAACAAATACCAGAATATAAAAAACCAATAATAATATTATTCTTTATATTAATTGAGTTCAATGTCTCCATATTAATATTCAACATCATTAACTTCAGTATGACTTCAATTCTCAAAATCCTCGATTAATTCATCATTTTATCAATATTATTAGCCATGAACTGTGGAGTATCATCACCAATATTTATATCCCCTTTGGTATGGGATATATTTTGGGATGTTTCTTAAAATAATCATTATTTTTCCCTTCCAATGAAGCATTTTAATTTTCAATAAACTAATTTTCACAAGATTTTATCTTTTTTACATTCCACCATTCATTCAAATATCTTGAAAAATCATAGTAATTTCTAAAATAGATTTGATGTTCATGATGTTCCAATATAAATTGTTCATTTGATGAAAGAATACCTAGATTAGTGTTAAACCAATGATATTTAGACATTATAATATAATTTGGTCACAGATAACGTAACTCAATTACTTCATCTAGAATACCATAAAACTGAACTTCACTTTCTTTGTGATGATATCCTTTCAAACAAAAACCATAGTTAAATTACTTCTTCGATTATTCGTTTATGGGTGTATAAAATTAATATCCATTAACCACACACCCATTATATGATTATACCAATTTAGATATAGGGGTTTTGAGTATACATAATTGATTATCAAATTTACTTGGATGTTGTGTTTTTGTTAAAAAATAAAAATTATTTAAAATATATATCAGTACATTTTTTATTTAATTTTCCATCGAACTCAAGTCAAATTTCTAGTATTTTTAACCAATATGAAAAATTATGTTGATGATGTTCTTCAAGAGAAACTTAGGTAATTATTATTATTTTGGATATTACCACTAGATAGTCTATAATTTTTTTTAAATAAATGTATATATTATACAAAATATTAAAATAAAAATAAAAATATGTACACGTAGTAAAAATTCTTTCATTTCTACACAATTTAGTAGAACATATGGATGAGGTTTGTATAGTTCTTCATTTGAAATCCATCATTCAATATAACCACCAAAACCTAGTTAGGGATGGTTAAAAACTGAAAATTGATGGTAAATTAAATAATAAAAAATTTATTCATTTCAACCAATCAAATTATGTTTTGAAGGATATTTCGATTGAAAAATAATAAGAGCATAAATTTTAAATTCCCTCCTATAAGTACACTCCTACAATTCACCCTTCAAATGATTCTTTCTTACATAATTTAATTTTTTTAATTTTTTCATACTTATCTAAAATAGATACATCCATTAGAACTGTAATGAAAATCCACATTTATTTTCATAAGTAATATGAAATATTAAATAGTCCACTGAGTCAAAAAAGGGCAGTTGGAATATTTTCTCTAATTTACATAAAAATAAAAAATAATTAATACCATAATAAATTAAACCTAATCCATTATTACTACAATAATATTTCAAAATAAATACGATATTTCTATATATAATTACAATAATTAATAATTCAATATCCCTATAACTCCAATTGAATGTAATATTCCCATTATGACATGGAAATAACAACTTTTTGACCCGATAATATGCACACTTCTGACACAATGAACAAAATTAAATGTGTAACAATCTGGTAACCTCAAATCTCTACTCTATTGACATAATAATAAATTAATTTCATTATAAAGTGTGTAATATTATTTTTCCTTCATTAAAATATGTGATCTTTCATCTAAAAATAATCCATGCTCAGAAAGTCTGCAAAATTGTGAAAGATCTAACTTTGTCTTTATACTATATTTGGTCTTATGAAGTGTGTCCAACACAGTCTATAATATGCTATCAAAAAATTATTATCAATATGAATTACATCTAACATGTGAAGAACTAATAAATTAGACCAACATGGATGTTCTAAAAATTTACTATATCCAATCCAATTTTGATCTCTATCGAAACAAATAATTTTTTATACATTTATGGTTGGTTTAGAAGTAATAGGAGGTAATGAAGAGATGATTTATTTTACCTAATTACCTGAGATCACTGATAGAGGTTCATTTTGTTAAATTATACCTTTTTTTAAAATTATTTATATTCTTTTGAAAATGGTGATCCATAGGATGAAATCTATGATAATAGTCAAAAATAACTACTCGTCCCATTACCAATAATAAATGATTTATTCTATTCCATGTATTATGGAAGTGATTTTGGACTATGTGGACTCCATCCAAATAATATAAAATATTAAATAAATTCACCGATCATACACATTAATGAAACCATTAGTGAAAAATTCTGATATGCAGCTGTATCAAATTTAGTTACACCATTGTTCAATAATGAAATTAACTCATCAATTAGTGGCATCAAAGAAATTTGATATTCTTACTCAAAAGTCTTGTAATTAAAAGATCAATATATATAAGGTTCTTTCATTAACGTACAAGGATTTAATTTTTATAGATTAATGAAAATATAATTATAAGAATATTGACTTTCATAATCACCAAATTGAAAAAACCACCAGTCAAAATACTAAATCTTATGTTGTGTTGATCTAAAGTAAAAGAACGATTCATATGATCAATATGATTCGATGAATCACAATCACATGATAAGTTAATATTTTACTCATTAAATTATTTTATTTATTCAATGTCCTCAATGAACCTGTCCTACAAGACATAAATAAATGTTGTAGAGTTGGTGTAATTGGAAAATACCTCAACTATTTGGTAAGAAATCAAGAATTTTATTATGTTATTATTTATACCTCCATTATCTACATGTCGTAAAATTAAATAATTATTCATAATCACCAATATATATGATGTAGTCATTTAGACATGAATGGATCTTCTGATAACTAATACCAAAATTATAGACTAACATCTTACTTTTATAGAAACATACAATTAATGTATTTCCGTCATCAATCGATGATTCAACCAAGTATAATATTTGATTAAAAAACTATTTTACATTCCAAAATCTTATTTAATAGACATAAATTTTGTAATATATTCATGTATTCTCATCTGTAAACTTAGATATAAGGCCTCCTCTTCATATTTCAAAAACATTTTAATTTGAGAAGTTTATTTTTCAGGATTTGGAATATCATTCTAAGTTGTCTTTTATTGAATAAATGAAGCAAGGGACACATGTACTAATTTTTAAAATGATTGATCCAGAACCAAAAAAATTATATTTTCTACAGAATTATGTTCACCATGTTAATACAAAAAAAATATAATCTTTATGAAAACAAAAAAGTAGTATGAAAAGTATAATATTTTCTAATGTTTTGGATACCCTATGATCACATTTTACACGTGTATATGTAATTTTTATTTCAGAAAAAAATTCCTAATTTTAGGATACAAATGATACAAATGATTTAACATGCTTAATTTTGAAAGGATTCCTACCAGATCCGTTGGGATTTTTGTGAAGATTTATCAAATCACAGTCACATATTAGAAACCAGCGTCCACTTTCAGCTCTATAGATATCAAAGAAACAATAGAAATAAGTATAAATATTATTCGTTGTGAATAATTAAAAATCATAATTTTATTGAAACACCTTTTAATATTCAATGGAATATTTATGGAGTGAGGTGTTATGTTAGCATAGGATTGCGAGGTTCGTAAATGTTTAGAACAGATAGAATAAAAATAATAAATAAATTATATTATGCATGTTCTATTTTCACAAAATAATGGAATATATCATGAATGGTGTCTTACATCAGAAATATGAGAACACTGTTAAGTCTTCGATGTGGGGAATACCATAGGCGCAACATAAAATTTGTGGACATCAGGTGTTTAATAACAACACATGGAAGGGAAATACATTTAATATTTTTATTATAATTTTCTTAAAAAAAATTGAAATATCTCCCAAAAAGTGTTTCATATTATAAATATGGTTCCACCTTTAGGTCCTATATGTAGGTTTTACCCTAGGCATTACATAGTTTTTATTCAAATTTTATATTTTTTAACATCACATGTAAGGGTAATTCATTTAATATTTTTGTTATAATTTTTTATAGAAAGATTATATATCTCGAAAATGGTTTTTCATATGATAAATCCATGACCACTATTAGGAATGGGATACAGGGTTTACCCTAGTCATGAGATAACATTTTTATATATCTGGGTTTTGGTGACAACTCACATGAGTGTAATTTTTTTAATTATTTTGCTGTAGTTTTTAAATAAAATTGAAATATCTCTTGAAAACTACATCATATGAGAAATATGAGACCACAATAAGGTCCGATAAATGGGGTTTATGTAACAAACAACATAAATTTTTTGCATTTCAGGTGTTTGGTAGAATCTCACGAGAGGGTAATCTATTTTATATTTTTATTATAATTAGTTTTATAAAAAATTGTCATACTTCTTGAATGGTACATATTATGAGAAATGTGAGACCACAATTAGGTCTGGGATGTGGAGTTTATCTTAAAAGCTATATAACAGTTGTGCTCATTGGGTGTTTTGTAACATCGCACATGAAGATATCTTTAATAATATTATATTAATATTATATGATTTTTTCACAAATTATATTAATTTACTTATATTTAATAATTATTAATAATATTTCGTAATTGTTTTGTTAACTATTAGAAAATTTAATTACTAATATTGTTTTTATAATTATTCATATATTTTTACTAATTATTATGAATTTTTTAAAAAATGTTTATATTTGTAATATTTTTTACAGGTAATTAATTTTTTATAGATTATTTAATATATTTATCATATAATAATAATTATTTCTTAATTAAAAATAAAATTAATCAAAATATATTTATTATTAGTATTTTTTTTTCATTTTAATGAATCCCAACATAGAATATACATTAAAAAAATTGCTCAAAACTTTTATGAACATCTGAAATATTTTCCATAGATAAATAGTTCATTTATTAACAAGTAATCATTGTTGCAAAATTTTTTATTATATATTTATTTTTAGTATGATAATATTTATAAACCATTTTCATAATTTTTTATAATTATTTTGTTCAAACGTTTTTAAAAATTGATTTTATCATTATTTTTATAAAATAATGATTTTATATTTATTTCATACATTATATATATTAATATGTGTGTGTATATATATTACATGATTTTTTAATCACATATATATACATCAAATATATTTTTACACATTTTTAAAACAAACTTGCATATCAAATCAATATATACATACAAACATATGAATATATATATATATATATATAATATTACATGTTTTTTAAAAGTTAATATATGTATATTCACATGTTAATATATATTTATATATATCTAAATATTAACAAAACTATATTCCACAATTTTCAATTAATGAAAAAAATAATAATATAGCAATCAAATATGGTTTTACATCATGCCACAATCCAAACATTATCAAAATTTATCCAAATTATATCATTATAAGCATGAAATACAGTTGACAAGTTAAATAGATTTATATAAACATTATAAATATGAAATATCGATAAATAAATTTCAAAATAATCATATTTCTTAAAAAACATAAATAAAAAATCCACATTAACCATAAATACCAAACATAAAATCTATTAAATCTCATAGTTAAAAAAATAATAAGTCAAATTAATTAAAACTAAATCATGCAAAGCTGGTGGATAGTCGAATTGGGAATAATAAAATTTTAGTTACACTAAATAGCAAATAAAACATTAAAAGAGGGTAAATTGTATAACCTATGGTTTGACCAGTCTAATTTGATCAAGATTGAATTGGAAATCACAACAAGGAAAAAGTATGAGATAATAGGAGTCCATACGAGACGATTGAAACCAAAATATTCTAGAAATTACTTCATGATAAATTTTTTTAGAGGAGTCATTTGAGGGGTTGTGCGATGGGAGAAATTGGGTGAGGAGAATGAGGAGTGGTGGGGAAAGTCAGTTACGTGTAATTATAATAATTTTTTTAATAGTGATGGGTTAATAGAAACAGATTTTATTCTATAACTAATGGTATTTGTAATTTCCTTTTACGATGGATTTAATTATCAATTTATTAATATTATTTTTATCACTTTTTCCCACATAATTCATCATCCATCGTAAAAGATTTTGGTAGGATCACCTAGAGAGGAAGCGTGCCCAATATATTGGCAATGGGGTTGGATTTACCATATGAAATAATACTTATTTGTGATGTAAAATGTATTTTTTTTCAAATGAATGATTCTATGAGACTATTTGTGATCGGTTCCTTCTCTATCATAAATATCCAATTACAATTATCCATTTTCAATGTAGTTTCAGGAGTGTATTTGTACCACTATACCCATATTTTCATATTCTATATAAAGTCCTTAACATCACCCACATATTTCTTCACATATGAAGCATTTCTAAACTCAAATATTTCTTTATTTCCTTATGACATGGAACATAATAATCGCGAGCTCAAATACTTCATAAGGGTGAAAATAAACATTAATAATTGGTTTTCATCAGCAAGAATAAGATGAGAATAAGGGTATGATGAAATAATCAAAGTGAATGAGCATATAATAAAGAAATTCATACCCATTAAAACTTGGATCATCAACAATGAATCATGGAATAATTATTTGAAAAAGGAAAGAGTCATTCGAATCACCAATCACGAGTCATGTAATATCAATCATGATCAATGGAATTCTTAGAACCACATAGAAAGCATAAATAAACTATTTTGGTATATCATATCATTATCAACATTACTTAATTTAAACTCATTTCAAGAATAATAGGATCCTATTTCAATCCATAGGATAAACCCTCTGATTACCCCCTATTTCATTCCTCTAATCACAAGTAACATTACCTAATGTATTGGAGAGATATAATGGGGATCACCCTTCATATATGTTAGATCAATCTCATGAGTTTTTTATTAATAATAATAGGGCTCATAAACTGCTATAATTTTTATCAATATCATCCATTCATCATCAATAATTTCCATATATCAATCATGAAAAAAACATTTATAAGACTTCTCTTTTTAATAAAAAAAATAATCAATGTTATTTAATTTCTTGATTGACCCATGGAAGAGAAACAGTTTCCATGACATTAAAATAATCCATCCAGATAAATAATGAGGTTAGTATCAATATAGATATCCCTAATGGAACATAATTATCATGAAGGGTTTTTGATGTTGATGAATGCAAATACCATTAAAATAGCATTAAAAACATTCTTCAGGAATATAACCTTTCCACTTTGAAAATCACTTTTTAAAACTAAAAATTTAATAAATATTGGGAAATATCTTTTTTGAAAAAATCCTTTTAATATTTTAATAAAATATTCAAATAAATATTTTTGAAGATGGTGAGAAAATATGTTCATGTTTTTTACATGAAAAATGAATTCTTTTTTCCAGCATTTTAAAAGGTGGTTCAAAAGTGACCAGTTTAAAAATTATTAAGAAATATAATTTTAAAAACCATTAAAATAAGTTTAATAGTAATTAAATGTAAAATTAGGAAATAATTTATGTTTTTTTAAAAAAAATTCTTGATTTCTTTTAGAAAACCAGGATATGGAAGAGAAAAATTCTCTATCTGGATGAAAATGCACAATCCATAATACTTACAAAAACATTCTTGATGTGTCATTATTTAATAAGAGTAGAATTGAAAGCAAACATTTAAAACACATTCAAAATTGTAGAATAATAAATCATATTTTTTTCATGAAAATAACATCACATTATTTCATCCAAAGGAACATTGATCATAAACAATATTGAAAGGAAAGGAATTTGTAAAATTAAGCCTTTATCACTTTAGAAACTTTTCAATCATAAGTACTAGGAAAGAATAATATAAAATAATGAATTAAATGTGATTAAAATAAGTAGATTCATTATATAAAATGTCAAATATGAATTATAGACAACTCATAAATGGATTTAGGTGCACAACATTAACATATCTCCCAATGAGGGAGAATTTGACACGAATAACCCTTAAAAATATCATATAATATGATTGAGAACTAATTATTAGAGAAAATATGTGTAAAAAATAAAAATAAATAAATAAAATGTAAATATAGAATAAAAAATTTATAGATATGTTTACACATAATCATGGAATAAAAAAGCTAATGAAGAAAACTTACAACCCAACAAACGAAACTTCAGTTAAAAAAACTCTTTACCACTTTGTAACATCCATATAAAATTCCAATTGATAAAATAATTCATATTGAACTTTTAAATAGAATTAATTTTGAAATATTAATGATATAACATGTGTAAGGGGTATTATTTCCTTCTTATAAAATAAATTTGGGGTATAAAATTATAATAATCCTTAAAAAAAGTAAATTGAGATGAGATCCCTTACCTCGAGTCCAAAATTTCTGCATTTGTCCTTTATCTCATGTCTAATAAAGTAATATAAAGTATTTTATATTTTTATTAATTTTTTCGGCCTTTTTTCTTTGTTCATTATTTTTTAATTTATTTTATATATTTCTTTAATTAATTAATCAATTAATTCCATGTCGTCTGTTTTGGGGAAATTTAGTTCATAATTTCAAGACAACTTTGGCACATGGACAATTGTCAAAAGGGGTTTTTGTTTCATAATATCGAGAATAATAATCATGAAATAATTAAACTTTTTATATATCAATTAGTATTTTTAAAACAAATCATTAATATGGTCATTAAAAATAATCTACGTTACAATCATATAGACAGAAGAGCATACCTACGCATGATTAGCATTTCCAATTGTCAATGATAATTATGGAACGAAGGTAATTATTATTTTATCATTTCATAATGATAATAAATTCATAAATAACATATTATTTCATTAAATACACTTATATATATATATATCATCCATGTGATGTGGTGATTAAAAATGAATTGCATCGCTTCGTGGAGGTGGTAATATAGTGGAACACAAAAACGAAATTATCATTTTTCAATGTATGAAAAGATTATAAAATAGCTGATATATTACTTATAAATTATTATAAATATTTTATTAATATCATATATATAAATTATATCATTCTTTATAACCAGCCATGAGATGTGTTGATGGAAAACAAATTACATCAGCTCGCACGGTGGTAGTACTCCCTACACACGAATAAAGAATTTTGTTCCCATTTGATTGAGGTTGGTGATGAATATAGGTTATTATACTAACATAATAACATATTATTATAATTTATAAATTTATGTTATTATATAATAATGGTTTAATAAAATTTTAAGTAGGTGGAAGATGACATAAAAGAAAAAAATTTGGTCAAATGCTATACCTCTTCTTCAGACAATCACCTTTTCTTTACACAATAAGACCCCTAAGATCAGTATTATTTCTAAAATAACACCTCTAGAACCAGGTAAGTGATTTTAGGAAGGTATTTGGGTTGTTATTTTCCAATATAAATGAATTTTTAAGTGTAAAGAAATGAGGAGATAAGATTTTTCTTTTATAAGGGAGGGAGGGGTAGTTTTGTAATTTCCATAAATCTTAAATTAATATAGATTAATTTCTATATAAAAATAGCACCAAATTGATACTATTATAATATAATGTGATATTTATTTAAAAATAATATCAACCAATAAAAAATTTACTTATTTGTATCACATTTTTACCCTTATCTTTTTCTTTTAACACTTCCTTAACTCTTTTGATAATTAAAGTGATATCAATGATTTTTACTCTTAATGGGTTAATAAAGTTACAGAAAAAAGAGAAAAAAACCATAAATAGACCATGGTTTATTTCATAAACCCTAACCCATTAATTTTTTTGAATATGTAATTTTTAGTAATTTTAAATCATTTAATAAAATATTACTTATTATAAATTAACATTAAAGTCAAATTTTTGAACAATTCATTTAATTTGACTTTTTAAACTACATGAAAATAAAATAATTAGAATAAAAATAATAAATACATCTAATATTTTATGTTTATCTAAAAAATTATGCAACACATATATTAATTCAAGTCATTTTATTTTTAACATTTTCAAAATAAGGTATTTTATTTTTCTATTAATTGAATAATTTCTGCATCAACATTGCGTTATATTTTCAAGTAATTATTTCTTAACTAAAAATTAAAAATTTAAAACCTTGATATAAAATTATTAGAATTTCAAATGAATATTTTTAAATAGACATATTCCTTGTTTATCCTTATATTAAAATTATCAAGTTATTAAATGAAACTATGTGTCATTTTTGGATTTATATTTACTCAAATATTATAAAGGTGGAAATCATGTTAAAATGAAAAAATGGAATACATTTGACTTTAGGATTATTATTAATGAGATATACTCTTATAATAAAATTAAATCAAGTGTTAGGATCATTTTATAGACCTTATTATTTTATTTTCAACTTTAATAACCTAATGATCCTTTATCTATGGTAACCAAAATTACTGAGGTTACAATTCCTATTGACATAAAATAAAAGGTACCTATTTAAATTTTTTTGAAAAATTTATTTAAAATATGTAACTAATCTTTAAATATTAGAAAAATTTAGAATTTGTGGAAGATAATTTGAAATTAAATCAGTAAAACATGAGGAAAAATTATTTTTCAAAGAAATGAATTTTTAAGTATTTAATATTTTTATACTAAATTTGAGTATAATATTTTTTTAAAATATCCATAATTATTTTATTTTAAATAAAAATTTACTAATAAATTTTTAAAACAACTCCAAATTATAATTTTTCTTTGTAATTAATCAAAAAAATTCAAATTTCAATAAAAATCAATATTTTTCTCTATTCCTTGAAAAATCAAACTTTTTTAGAAAAATAAAAAAATTTCCCTATAATCTAATATTGATATGATTATTTAAAAAATGGATTTTTTTACCAAATAAAATTTCTAAAATTTCAAGAAATTAATTTTAATATTTTCTCTAGAAAACAATAAAAATGATTTTTGATGAAAATGTATTTTTCATAAGTAAATTGGCATTAATAAAAGTTTACTGATTATTTATTGAGATTTGAGCAATGAATTTTTATTTTTTCGGAACTATATATGTATATATATGCAGTTATGTATGTTAAAATTCGGTTAATCCTATTCCTACTAGCTAATCCTACCATTGAGATATAACCCTCACTTTTATATAAAAATATTTCATGGTTCATTTAATATTAGTGTTTTGATTTCGTATACACTATCAAATATAATGTCCTTAATTGAAAATATAGGGATATTACATAAAAATATTATATTATTATGGTTACGATGAAGATGATATGAATATAAGATTCGGGGTGGGGGATATTCATTGTAGTGTAAGGAAGGAGGTTAGTACCCATCATGATTACATTACTCTATTGATGTGTGGTTATAAATTTAGAAACATGGTAATGGGGTATTGTATATGTGGTAATGAGGTATTTGGGGGTTTAATTATGATTTTGGAAGGGGAGTTTTTATATGGATATATTTTATGTTTTTTAGATATGGAATGGAGTGATTATTATTGATAGGTTATTGAGGATTTACTATCCTAATGTCTCATGTCAATTATTAAGGGTTTTTCCTACTACATCACTACTTGTTTGAGTTTGAGCAGTCTCAGAAGTAACATGTTGGAGAAGTGATGAATTTATATACACTTTTCATTTGTTTATATTGTTGTTGGTTATGTTGTTGACAAATTTTATCAGGTATTGGTTATGTAATTTATTAGAAACCTCTTATGGAAAATGTTAGAGGTTATTTCAATAGATAGTGGATACTATGGAATGTGATGTGAAATATGGGATTTGGTGAATTACAATTCTCACACATATTTATAGTCATATACATGATAATATTTAATTATTCAATTTCTCACTACTTTATTTTCCATATTATTTCACAAGGATATTAGTTTTTTAGTTAGATGATTCTACTCAACATGTTATGTTCTCAGTGCCATAATAATTTGTTATGTGTTGGTAGGATAGACTGATTGGGATTTGAGTCAATATTAATGTTTATTTGATAAAGTTAGTGGATGATATATGAATTTGATGTTGTTTTCATATTCTATCATATTTTTTGTATACCTACCATATATATGAAATTTATCTTGGGGATATTTATTATGGGATGTAAATTATTTGGAGGTTATTGGTCATATATTTATATTAATTTATGGATATTTATAAGGTTAATTCCACCTATATTCTCATTTTACAACCCGTAGGTAGTCTCCAACTGAGGGAATATTCAAGGTTTTCAATAAGGGTTATCTTCTCATCCATTGTAGGCCTATGAGAGGTTATAATGGTGGTGGTAGGGGGGGTGGGTGGGTCTTGAAAATTTTTTACCCATGAATTTTATTCAGAATTTGGGTGGAGTTTAGAGTTTGAGATATGTGAGGATTATAAGGTATTGGTTGGGAAGTGGTAAAACTAGATCCTAAATTGTGAGGTAGAACACGAAGACTAAATGGGATATAGATAATTGGGAGGCCATGTGACTTTATTCAAGGATTTTGACAACACACACTTTTTTTGTAAGTGATATTTAATTAATTTGAGGTTGAAAGGCATTGTGAGAATATAGGTAATATTCATTAATTTACTTATAATTTCTAATTTGCGTCTTATATACATTTCCATTATTGTATCCATGTGATACAATTATCGATTATTTTTAGTTATACTTTTAGAATGGTAACATTTTATTAAGGTGTGGTGAAGTGGTAATTAAATAGATAGCATTGAATAGTTTAAATAAACCCATCTAAAACCTAGGATATATTTTCCTCATGCTTTCCACATTATCTATTATCCTAAATTGATTTTAATTTTCATTTTTTATATTAAAATCATGTTTTTATGCATCCATGATGTTTTGAATTTTTTATAGATCAATTTTAAAATGTTGCTACTATATATAATTTATAATTATTAAGCGAATTTATAAAACAATATTCCTATAATATATTTTATTTTTTTTCACTAAAGTTGTTATTTTAGATCCATGCATAAGTGTATTTTAAATACCATGAGGTTTTTTATTTTATTTATTACCTTATACTGATGATATATTATATATATTCATTAGGAATCTATTTTAAGACTTGATTTTCATCATTTTTTCAAAAATTTATTGATGATGACTTGCATATATAGGGAAAACCCATTGAATTTAGAGGAAATTTTCATGAATGGGACTGTTTCTTCCCCTTATCAAGAATGGATAATCTTTTGGGATACTGAAATATTTATGTGTGACATGTTGAATTATAAATGTCTTATTATGTGCGATTTATTGAAATTGTAATGGGTTTCTAACATAAAAAGGATATGATGTGGTTTTTATGTTTTTTATAGTATTTGTAAAAATGAAATGTTTTTGTGAATTATTAATGAAATGCTATGTATTTTCTAAATCATAATCATTTCTTGATCATGTTTTATAAAAATATAGGAGACAGATTATGTCATCATTTATGAAATATGGAGGTTTGTCTCAATGTTAGTAAAATTTTTAAAACATGTTCGTTTGAGCATGTTAAGAATGAATCATAAATTTCATTCATGTTTTGTTTTCATTTTATTATTTGGAGAATGTTTTAGTGATATTATTAAATAAAAAAGTATGATGGTTTAAATAATTTTGGGTATGGATTTTTATGTTTAATTTGATTATTGTTTTTTCAATGTTTGGTTATATTTTATAGGATAGATGTTTCCTAAACCTTTAATTTAATAATCTGAAGTCCATTTAATGTAAATATTTCACAAAATTGAATAGATTTATATAGGTTCTATAATGAGTTGATGAAATTTTGGCATGTGATTGATGTTGGTTATTTTTGTTATTGTTTTCATTATGTTCTATTATTGTGATTGAATTTATGAGACCATCATCCATAAAAGGATAATATTTTAAAGATAATAATTGAAAAGTTATTTAGAAATATGGTTTTCGTGATGATAATTGGTTTGGTTAAACATAATTTTTATGAAAAATATTTATTAAGGTTGATTATTTGTTATATTTTTTATTGAGTTGTTATGGTTGGTTTTTTTTCTATTTTGGGGGATTGTGATTTCAGTTGGGAATTATTATGGTTAGAATAGGTGTTAGAATGTGTTATTTTTCATTTGTTGTGGAATGTTTCTTTTGTGGGAATTGAAATATTTGATTATCAATGTCGAAGTGATGAATCTCGAGTTGCCTGGTTATAGTGATTGATTCGTTATTGTGTGGATGAGATTGGGTTAGCATTTCTAGTAGTATGGAAAGTGGTTGTTTTATAGTTTTATTGGGTGTTTAGAGTGATTATGGGACTTGGATATTCCAATTGTTTTTCCATGATTTTATTAAGGTGATGATTATGGAAAGATAGAGCTTGTGTGATGTTGTGATTAAAGGGATGTATTTTTGTGTCTATACGGAGCATTGTGTGGTAGAGCAGGTCGGGAAGACTAGTATCCATATTAATGTGTTTTCTAGTGGAGTGTTTTGGTTCTCTAAAATTGTGATGTGATTTTCTAGTTTAAGATATATTTATTATTGTTTAATATAAATTTATTCCATATAAAAATTGTCTAGTCAATGTTTTTAGAAAGGAGAAATAGGAATCTTGGGATACAACATTGCTGAAATTTTAGTGGAAATATGTACTAATGATTTTAGTGGAGCCGATAACACCAATATTAAGGATTGGTTGGAAGAAATTGAGGCTTTATTTTTGTGATTCAATACATTGAATATATTATTAATAGAATTTATTGTTGGGGTATTTTAATAATGAATCCAAAATATGGTGGGATATGAGGTATGGAAATCCTTAAGATATGTCTTGGGGGAATTTATAGAATAATTCAATAAATATTTCTTTTCCTGAGTGTATATGTGTGAACATATCAAAGAGATTGAGGAGTTTAGATATTTAATGAGGGTATTTATAGTATTGGGAACCAATTTAGGGATCTAATTAGTTGGTTCCAACATTTTATGTGTGATGAGAGACAATGGGGAAATATTTTGAGTCCTCTTTGAGGTTGGAGATTCAATGATATTTCGTTCCTTCCCAGATGTAGTCATAGGAAGTGATGAGAGATCGATCAGGGATTATGATGTGAGGTTTAACTCTGGATTAATATCGTAGTGATGGAATCTCTTGAGAAATTGGCATGCTTTAGATGAATGATCTGAGTTGTGGGTCTCATGGGTTTCATAAAAGAAGACAATTGGGAGAAATTCTAAAGCTTGAGTATGGATTATCACCCTTGGGTTTTAGTAGGTCAAGGTTTCCTATGACTGAAGTGTTGAAATTTTTTGATATAATATTTTGGTGTACTAATGGTAATAATTGCATGAGAATAGTCTTGTTTCATTGTCATTAGTGGGGATTTTGTTGTAGGAATGTCATAGGGTGGACCTTCTCCTTTCATTAAAAACCATGTTCTGAACTATGAATGTATTTTAAAGTGTTGTTACATGATATTTAAAAGATAATGTAATTTCACATTATTTAAAATTACTATTTTTTTATGTTTCACAATTGTATGGGGATTTTTCTTGAAATAGACTATGTTTAAAAAATGGTCGAGGTAAATGGTTATGTTAATGGGGAGTCAATTGTGAGCTGGGGAGGTTGATGTTATTCCTCAGTTTTATTTATGGTAATTCTCTTTTTTGAGAGGTATATCCCCATATAGAAAGGATTTATGAGTTTTTAACATATCAGGGAAGTGTATGTGTTGTGGTCAAAGCTTACCTTAAGGGTGTTGTTATTGTGATTTATCTATTTGAGAGGTATCTCTTAGGAAAGTGTTTGGGTTAGTTATTATAGATTTCATTTACTAGTTTGGTTTTTATTCTTAGTGATGAGAATCATTTGAGTAGTGTCTAATATAACGGAATTGACCTTTCAGGTTAGTAAAATTGTGTTTTGCAGGATTTTTATGTGAAGGTAGGTGATTATAAAAAGCGACATATAGTTTGAGTTGAGATTTGAGATGGGAAAATAATGTAAAGGCATGATTGTTTATGTCTTTATGTGAGAGTTATGGTTGTATTAGTGCATATTTATATAGGGAATGAGTCATTTAATGACATTTATTTTCATGGAAAGTTTATTTTTATAGGATTTTAGTATTGTGTTGAACCATATTTTCAAGGACATGGAACTTAAAATGTTCTTTTGGTTCTTATGAACAACCATTTACATACTCATTGGTTTTGGAAAGAGGTTTTAGTTTATGGTGTGATGTATTTTGGAAATTAGTGAAGTTTCTCAAGTAGGACCTTCACAATGTCATACATAACTGATGTGGTCTGATATTTGGTCGCTAAATTCAAAGTTTCTACCAATTGGATCGTCACAACACATCTTCATATGTCATGACATGATAATATAGTGGTTTAATATCAATGTTCATACCTCACGTTTCATTGTATTTGGGTCCATCAGTCTTAGTGTGTCCTTATTCAATGATATTTATTTATAGATAACTGACCAATTTTAATAGAGGATAAATATAGAGGGAATTTTGGAATGATTCTCAAAAAATAGTCCTAGATATACTTGTCTTGAGGTGTTGATGTCATGTCACACCATGAAACTTTTTTTCATCCTAGCTATAATTCCATAGCCAACCCGAATTCCCTTATATTTATTAATTTTATTAGAACCCTATTTGATAAATGGTTCCTCTATGGAGATTTTTTATCACTCTTTAATGGTTGTGTTTCATTGGAATCATTATTTTTCAAGTTGAGTTCCATTTATATTTTTGGAATATCTCCCTCCACTACTTACTCATAGTTCGTGGGAGTGGTGTTATATTTTTTGGGTGTTGATAGGTCAAATGATTGATGGATATCATTGTGTAGAAATTTGATTCGGTTTCTATTATTAGTACTCATAGGAATGATCATTTATTCCTCCTTGTTATTGAATAGTGAGTGTCTATGATTTGGTTGATTTATGGTATTTTTAAAATCAACTTCTATATCTTGGAATAATGTTCTTGGATAGCTTGTTGCGATCCCTTACGTAATATCCTGAACCAGCTCACTCTATATAGTGTAGTCTCTCTGGTCACCATGTTGACTAAAGAATGTCTCCCCATATATGAGTGGATACCGACTAACAACAAGGGTACCAATACGGTATGATGCAGAGACTATACCCTTGGGATTAGTGTAAACAAATGGTACATGTAAAATAAAACAACAACAGAAAATGTTTAAAATAAATGAATTAATGTAAATTAGATTTCATGGAAATGAAAAATAATACAATTATGAATGTCCATGTGATACTATAATATGCTATGTAGTTGGAATACAGAATTTCATATAATAAATTCCAAACAAAAAAGAATAAAATCACCAAATGATATCTCCATGAGCATCATGAGAACTGCCTCAGTCCTCTATCCAAGCATAATTTCCCAAAATTATAATAGAATGTAAGATGAGTCTAGAAATTGATCCTACAACCATAAGGTCTATCCAGGTATCAAAATGATGAGTGTATAGGGTGTAAGATAAAATCAGTAGTCCACCACCAATGGTTTCTATTGATACCCATTCCATGGATATAAAATATAGTGGAGTTTAGGTATAAAAAATGAGGAAGTGAAATTTTTTATAAAAACAAGCCAGCATCAGGTACCCCGAAGGACACACAGATTATAATACCTTCTTTTTCCTAATACAAAATATCTATGAGGATGTTTAAACATGTATATAAGTATATATATATATATATATGTGTATATATTTATTATACATGTGATAACATATATAGACACATATATAGATACATAGTAATAGCCAAGTCCTAAGGCATAACTCAAAGGTATATGCATAATTATAAGACTCTAATATTTTAAATAAGGTCCTCTATGCCCATTTTTCTCATGGAATAATGGGGGGAACTAATCCCATGTATCATGAATAATAAGGGATGACAAGCCCAAGGATCAAAAATAATAAGGGATGCCATGACTGAGTATCATGAAAACCAAGGGACGCCTTGCATGAGTATCAATAATAATAAGGGACACTGTACTAAAATATCATGAATAATAAGGGAAACTAGGACCAAGAATAATAAGAAATTTATTTTTCAAGGACGTGTTAGTTTTCACACCATGAAATTTATAAAAGTCAATCCCAACCCACATAAAAGTTGGTTTGGTCATAAGTAGTGCTCATCATGAATAAAAGGTGTTTCATATTCCCAGAGAGTATCTATGCCATTTTTCCATTTATATATTACTAATAAAGGCATGTAAGTAAGCATGTAATATTAAAGTTCAAGTATAAAATTAAGGACAATTCCATTTGTATGTAATTAAAAATTCCATGGAAATTTCCCCGCCATTTATCATTTAAAATAACTCAATTTAATTTTCCATTTTTATTAAATAAGGCAACACACCTATCTAGTGTTTTTATTATAAAATATGTAATGTTGGTCAAACAATCTCATTTAATTCATTTTAAAAATCTCTTATATTAAATAAAATCTAAAACATCTCAAAGGTGATTAAATCATTGACAAATCATTTTAATAAAGATTATACCCCCCACCCAATGGTGATTTAATTGTAAAGAAGAAGCATAGGTCACAGACATATAGGAATCACATTGCATGGGGTGGCTCAAGTTGATATAAAGAACCCACAATAGTGAAATTTAATACAAAAAAACTATTTAATTTATGGAATTGGATTCGACATAATTAATTTCACATTAAAAGGGAGATATAAAAAAAATACAACATTTGGAACAATTGTATATTTTATAAAAAAAATGAAACATTAGGGGAAATGTCATATATCACCTAAATCATTATTAGGATACTTCACACATCCACTATCGAGATTTTATTCAATCCGGTTTGTGTGAAATTGGAGAAATAAAAAAATTCCCTAAAACTGGTCTTATGAAATCATATTTAATTAGCATTGAACAGGGAATGATAATCCAATAAACGAGGATATGAGAATCATATTATAACCTATGATGATCAAAGATGAATAATGGTGTTTGATTATGAGTTTTAAGGACTTAGATATCTCTATTCCTAGTGGAGAGGAAGAGGGAGATCTCCTAATGAAGCGAATTCTATGTACAAATGGGTGAAAAAAGAAGGATGAGCAATTAAAATAAAAAATGGGTAAAAAATCTAATTTCACCCCTTTTAATGAGGTGCATGGTCTAGAAACACGGTTTTGAAAAACAATGCCCCAACCATGCCACTCCACTAACAAATTATCACAAACCGTGCAGACTAGGCCCATGGTTTTAGAAAACCTTATACATCCTGTGCACTCCTATGAAATACACTTCACACCCCATATCATTTTCCATGGAGTAGAATATGGTGTCAAAAAAATATGTCCCTATACAAATATGCTTCATGGTTTGGGACACACTGTTATAACTAACCATTCACCAACCATGTGTCCCTATCTGTTTCTACTGAATGTGTGTTTTTGGAGCCCAACTCTCTAAAAAAAATCCGAACACTCAAGACACCTCTTAGGCATTAAAAATAATCTAAAAACAGAACATTAATGTTTTAAAACTCTCATATTTACATTTTTAATCAATGTTTAATATGTTTCCCATACAACAATTGATTTTTTTAAAAAATATTTTTTAAAATCTAATCAGTCAAACATGGGGCCTTAAAATATACACACTGTAGAGCTTCTCATCCACAATGTGCATTGGGGAATACCAAAACATCACTTGACCTTCCTAAGTCACATAAAACTGATGTTATAGCCATTCCATGTTTTAAACACCCATTGTATCATCAAGTATCTCATCTAAACAAATGGTACATAATTCATTAAATCTTGATCCACCACTCGTATCCAAAAATAGATACATTGAGATGGTGCTTACTCGATCCTATCTAAATTGATACATGATCGTGTCGTTATCTCTTTAACCAACTATACCATGGAACACCCCACTACAGGTTCCATATTGAAAGGCATATTCCAAGTCATGGGGCTCCCACCATTATAATTCCCTACTTAAGAATGAACATAGCATTCTAATGAAATATTTCAACAAGTTACGGAACATGATAAAATATTTAATTATAAATAGATATAGTTGAGAATATTTGATATAGGAAAATCATCAATTGTATTTTTCACTACACTCACCTCATCCTAAAGATATTCCAGAATATGTTCCTCATGGATTGAATTAATCCAAACCAGATGATAGTGAGTCTAGTCACTATGGGCTGGCTATCATTGAAAATGATTAGCTTAATCAGCTGATGCATCCAAAACCTGATTATGATGAATTTATTCCAAGACAATCTTTATTTATTCTTTGAACACTCATTAGATCATGTTACCAGATTACAGTGAGGTTTTTTATTGAATTGATCTTTCCTATCTCCCTAATGTAGCATGAACATTGGTGTATACTTGATCCATCACCCTTGGATAATCACACTCAAAAATGTCAACTGATCCTGATCAAAATCCTATTGCAACATCAAAATCAACTATTTTAGTCCATGGAGGTCATATATGGTCATTTATTTTCATGTGTTTACATGAATAAAATCAATACATATATGAGATTTCAACATACCAAGAACACTGACTATAACCAATAGTAGTATCTCGCTCAATGATCAAGTAAATGAATCATTAATAGTCCATGGGTCCATCTATGGACTTCCTATATGGGAATACTAGTTTCACACGGAATATTCCATGCCTCAATGATTTCTATGCTCTGAGAGGGAAACTCTAATATATTCTATTTATTAAGAAAACAAGGAATTTAACTTCTTTCTTTAGCTCAACATATAAATGAAGCTCCCTCATTATACCCAAGATGATGTCATGTAAAGGGTCATGATCATCACTATGCTGAGATTACACTAAGAGGATATAAACAATTACCAATAAGACTTGAGAAACTCCCTTCATATCCAAGAATTTCCTGATATGGTTTCCAACCCATCATTTCCACTACATATAGGAATGATCCATCAAATCACCTCTAGTATAATTCCTTTACAGAGTTTGAGTACACAAACTATTTCTTATCATTAAACAACAATAGTACACTCACTAATGAGGTATTTTGAGATTGTTCTTTAATATATTATGGTTTCAATAAATGTTGAATACACATACAATCATTTTATGATCATGATTAAATACGTTAACTTATATTCCTTAGAAGCAATACATTATCTAAGAAACTTATTCACCCCATGAAGAATGTAGTATACAAAATCCATCCAAACTCATTACCAAGTTTAATATCAATTATCATTTCAAGGACTAGAAAATCTATCTTAATAGCCTCAAATATTTTCAAAAGAAATGGTGACCATTTCCAAATGGTATTTTATGGTTATCATCCTTCTAGTAGGAAGCATATGATAAAACATATTTGACATTATGCTACCCACCTAAGAAGTGTCCTTATCATCAGATTACTGAAAACGGGAAGTCATTCCATGGAACACAAACCTTCCACCACCGAACATGGGTTACAGATGTGGAAAACACGATTTTACTAAGTACAAATTTAAAAATAGAGGAAAAAAACAAATTAAAAGTTCACTTGACCAAATTTACTCAAAACATATGCGTGAAACTATCCTGATCCACAATCACCCACATCATTTGTATAAGGAATATAGTCAAAAAATCAAATGATTGGTAGGGTTATAACATCCAATCCTACTACCACTTCATTCCCAAACATTATGAAAACTCAATCATCTCTATATGTTTCGGTCATTATACTCCATAAATAACCCATACATACAGTATAATAATAGAATGATTAAAAAATTCCAACAAAATCCTATGGTTCATTGCATAATTTTAAAAACTCAATGTGTACCATGTGGATCGATGAGTACTACCCCAAGATTTCATCAATACAATGGAACATCATGTGAGACTAATCATTGTCCTATACATCCCAGTATTAAAATTATAGTACCAAATATATATCCCAGATTCATATCATCCCATATGAATGTTATTCTAGTTTTTGACCTATTGATTCATCCCTCGCTGAGGAAGAAGAAGGGATACATTACCTACTAATGGGCCATCAATTCTCTTGTCATGTCTTACCTAAAAAATATGAGCATTAAAATATGCCCATATTAATAATAATGGACCCTTCATTACATTACCATCTATCCAAAATTGGTGTCATTCTTACTATAAGAGTATTACTTGGGACAAATAGCACCCGAATAACACCTCATATATGAAATTATTCCCATGCATTTGAATTGTTTTAAATTTTGAGGATGCAACCTACCCTGGTCTATCCCCTTACTAAGATATTATTTTTTGATCCTATAAATAGGTAACACTAAAAATGTTTCTAGGATTACCATCCTAACCTCTGAGATCACTACAAAGAAAATTTTTTATGGAGACCTATTAGAAATATACTCATTCCCTTCTAATACAGAACATAGTGAATGTTTTTAAATACCCTTACATGAGGGAAGCAACTAATAATGAAACTTTAGGCTTCATTTAATCCATTTTAACAAACTCAAATTTAATTTAATCAATTTAAAAGATTATTTAAGGAATATAATGTACCAATTATTAATGATATCTATTCTTGGTATTTTATTTAATTAAATATCTAGGGAAATAGAATAAGGTTATATAAAACCTCCTTTAAATAATTATTTATTTAGTTGACATCCTTTCAAAATGATGTTAATTTATCATATAAATTCATTTATCCATTTTATTTATCCATAAATATTATCATATGTGGATTAGTTAAAGAAAATTACAATTTGAAGCTATATAGGAAAACACTCTTTTGGTAGTGACTAGTATTTTAATTAACTAAGGACTTTCATTGAAAATAAGGGCCAAAAATAGACCATACATTCTCTTTCTTTTTAAGGTAAATGGTTTAGTAATATGCCATCATACATTTATAAATAACCCTCTATAAATGGCTGATGAAACATTAAATATCCATCCCTATGAATCATGATTACAACTCCATGGGGTCAAGTACTAAAGCATAAAATATATAGGTGACCTACTAGGGTCATGTCATTCCAACCTGGGTCAATCTATGTGCAACCCATAACAGTTAAATTATCTAAATTTTAAAACACCCTTAGTGGGTTAATATTATATACAACATACCATAATTAACATACTAGGTTGCAGTTGTGCATTTATTAAATTCTTTCATACAATTCATCATTCCCAAGTTATAGAGGTGAAAAAATTATAATTTCAATAACACTTTATTTTTTAGAATACATTTTTCAATAAGAATGACATTTCAACATACATATATAAGATTCAAGTTTTTGTTATATTACTTACCATTCATGCATTATAAAGGTACTTTACATTATTATTTAGAGTTATAATTCATGTACATGAAACTAGTTTTTTACATTATATTTCATAATATAACATGTTTATACATGATGGTTCAATTATACCGGTCACCATTCTCCAATTTATAAATTCCGATGCACTGTATAATTTGAATGATTGATTCCCTTTTAATTATAACCAATAACATTTTAGCCCATTAAACCAATGGTCCATGGCTCAAATGTGGCCTAATTTTCAAGTTTTTGTTCCACCATATAGCTATTTAGGAAATCACCATTTATATTGATGAAGAAAATTTAATAACAAATATTATTATCTTAATATTAAAAAATCATGATATCCCATAGTAGTATAGAATATCGCAATATAAATAGGACCTAGGGGTAAGTCAAGGAGTCATGAAATATAATATAAATGACATGGAGTATGCATAAAATATGAATCTCTATGAGACATTAATGATACATGTAACAATTATTCCTATCCATAATAACCTAAGGTTAAAATAACATCTCATAAATCAGTAAGTAGTATAAATTACACCAATCACTCAAGGTGAAATAATAATTAACTATAATAATTAATGGAACAAACAATAATCTAATCCCTATAAATTTCGTTCTTCCCCCCATTTGTGGATTGATCACTACTAGAGACAATGATTTACCAAGTTCTAATATATTCATAGTCTCCTGAATACCATCCAAAAATAGTAATGCAAAGTAAAAGAAGGCTTCAATAGCTATTTGTAACATCTCAACCTGGTTAATTTTAAATATAGCAATCATTCATGTCACTATGTATCCTAATGTGAACCTCCCTATATGCCAAATGCTACCAAATGTTAGTGAGGGTCCCAAGATGGTATGATGGGGAGACTATACCCTCCTGATCTAAGTTGCACAATGGTATATAGTAAATAAATTAACAATTTAAGTAGTATAAAATAATTATAGATGAAATAATTTAGATAACATGATAATTCCAAATAATGAAATGGTGAATGCTCTTGGGATGCTACAATATTTGATGTAGTATACATATAACATGTTATATAATAGATACATTAAAAAATAGAAAAAATCCCAAAAGACTGCATCCATTAGCATCCCAAGCATTGGCTCAGTCCTTTGATCCTTATATTCCATGTCCAAGAACAATAACTCAATATGATAACATCCAAAAAGCTGAATCTATTATGTGATCCTCTAACCCTAATGTCTGTATGGATACCAAACGATGACCCAAATAAGGTTTTAGATAAACTCAGTAGGCCACCAGTAACAATGTCTTATTCTACCCATCATATGAATATAAAATATATCATTATACATGTATAATAAATAATGCATTTTATAAATGAATATAAACAAGAAAGGCTCAGGTTCTTTAAAGGAAACCCAGTGGTAAATACTTGCTTTGGCATATGCTATAATGTCTCTTAGGATATGTCAACTTTGTATATAAGAAAACACAGACACACATAAACACACACACACGCACACACACACATATATAAGTGTTCTATATATGTGATAACATCTATTGAAATATATATAGATACATCGTACTATCCAGGACCCGAGGGGTAACTTAGTAATCCATGCATATTCATAAGAGTCTTAAATGTTAAATAATGGTCTCTATGCCCATTTGTATCATAGAATAACATGGTACTCCATGTCTGATTATCATAAATAATAATGTATTCTATGCCTAAGTATAAATAATATAAAGGGATTGAATGCTCTAATATCACAAATAATAATGAAAACCATGAACGAGTATCATGAATAATAAGGGACTCCATTCCCATGAAAAATATGGAAGTTATTCTTTTATGTTCATGTTAGTTTTCATGACATGGATTTTATAAAAGTCAACCCAAACCCACTTAGATTGTGGTTTGGATACAAGTAGTAGACATCATTCTTAAAAGGTGTCTCATAGGCTATGAGAGCATACATGCCTTTTGTTTATTTAAATCTATTTCATAATGAAGTCTATGTTAGTAGGAACACCATATTACATTTGAAGTATATGATTATTTCCATTAAATTTATAAGTAATTAATAAGAAAAAGAAATGGTCCATTCCATTAATCATTTTAAATAATTCCATTTTATTTCTCCATCATATTAAATAAGAAATTTTACCACTTTGTTAGTTTTATTATAGAAATATGCATGGTTTTCATACCATCTCATTTAATTCAATTATATGTCTCTTACATTATACCCAATCCAAAACGCCTCAAAGGTGAGTAAAATGTAGATATATATTTATAATAATTCTTTAAAAAATCTCAAAAAGGGTGATTTAATTTCATGGAAAAATAATTAGTTCACAGGTATATAAGTTTCCCACATTCATTGGTGGTTCATGTTGAGGTGAATAACCTCCAACAGTGAAATTAAATGAACCAAGGATATTTAATTTAAGGCATTGAGTTCTACACAATTAATTTCACATTAAAATGATAAATCATAGAAAATATGACATGTAGATTTTTTTTCATTTTATTGAATAATGATATATTTAATTAAAATCCATAAACCACCTAGCTCATGCTTAAGATTATTCACTCATGAATTATCATGTTTTGATTCAATCCGGTTTCGGAGACATCTTAGAGATCAACAAACAACTTGAAAATATGTCATATGAGATTTCATTAAAATATCATTAAACTGGAAAAAACTCTAGAAAAAATGAATGAATAATTATATACTAACTGAAGGTGACCTAACACAACCAATGGTTCTTGATATGAAATCCGAATGAAGAAGATTCCTCCATTACTATTTGAGAGGAATATGGGAGATCTTAATGACGTGGTTTTGTACACGGATGGTAAGAAAAAATATAGTTAAATAATATTTAAAAATGGTGTAAAAAGTTTAAATTCACCCATTTTTGTTAGGAGATGGGTTTGACCACAGATTTTGTACAAATGTTTCACCAACCATGTGTCTTGACTTCATAAGTTTCACTAACAATGAGAGCTAGGTGAATGGTTTTGGAAAAATTGTGCCCAACTAGTGCACCCTTCTAAAACCCTATGTACACCCTCATTGTTTCCACTATGTTGAAGCATGGTTTCATCAAACCATTACCTTATACATATAGCCCACATGGTTTGGACTGCATGATTAGTAACAACCATACACCCATATCTATTTCTACCAAAGCTGGTATTTCATAGATTTATGCTCCTAAACCTCATTTGAAGACCCAATATACCACACAAGTCTTAAAATCCATATAAAAAACATTTTTACGCATTCTAAATCTTATATTTACATTTTTCTTTTTATTCTAATATCCTTCCCATTCACCAAAATATATATTTTTTAATTCCTTTGGGAAAATATAACTAGTAACAACAATTGGACATACACATTACAAATATGTTCTTATATTATACTAAAATATTTTTGATGTGGATATTATGTTTTTTTATGAGTATAGGGAAAAACCTATAGAGAACATTTATAAAATAAGAATAAACGAAATGATGATAGTAAACTGGTTAAGAAATAATTTTAATGGGAAAGTGAGTAGCCTGTGCTTTATATATTTTTACGTTTTTACATGTTGAATATTATTGATTGATCATTATTTTTATGGATTGCTTATTTTTCTTATCATTTAATAACCTCACATCTTTCATAATAGGATATTTTAAAAAAAATGATAATATATAGGAAATTTCTATAATCTAGAATAAGATAATCACTATGGTTATTTATTATATATTCATAAGGTTTTTTCTTATTGAAGTTTTGACTTGAGATTAATTTTGGTTAACTTGGTTGGGTTGAATTTATGATGTTTGGAAGTAAGTATTGGGGTGTTTCCATTTTTTGAGTCCCTTCTAGAACACTTATAAACCAATTTATGGTTTAAAATTGTTACATGAAAACTAGGTGATTTGGTGTCAATAAAGTGAATGATGTCTTGTGTGATTGAATATGAAATAAAGATATTAGGTGGTTAAAATAAATATGAAAAAATGTTTTAATTGATATGGTGTTGTCTAAAATTAAATAATCAATGAAAAATTAATATCTCTTTATAATTGAAATGTATGATCCTAGGTAGAATAAATGTGATGAAAAATGATTAAACAAATTGAAATGGTATGTGGGTTAGTGAATTATTTAGCATGGATAAACGAATGACATGATGAACATAATGAGGATAAGAAATTGTAAATAGTAGGATTTTGAAATTATATAGAAGATGTGATGTTTTTTATTTTGATGTTTACCTTTTTAGTGAATTTGGTTATATTATTTATGATGTTTTTTACGTAGAATGGTGTGTGGGTGCTTGGTTTTCATGATGTAATTTTGATATTTTTAAAGTGACTGTGAGAATATAAATTGGTATCATAGAAGTTTGGTGGAAATTTATGTGACAAGATAGCTTGAGGTATATAAAATCATATAGTATTTAATGTCTTGAAGTGTAGTGTGTAGTGTACTGGAAGACCTTGTGTGATATTGATGTGATGATATATGGTGTGGGTTATGCATGGTGGGAGGAGGGAATGTGATTATTGTCCAAAATGTTCAAGATTCCCTACTAGGATTAAAATGTAGAGAAGATGATTTTTTTTGTTGTATTTCTGATTTGGATTATGGGGATATGCAGTTATATATGTTATCATAAAGGGATGGGGGAGGAAATAATGTAAGTTCCCTTAAGGATTACATTATTACAAAATGTATTTTTTTGGAAAATTTTATATATAACAGAAACATTACTATTATAATGATCAATTATGGAAGTTACTATTATAATGGTCCGATTCAAAAAGGTCATATTACAATGATCACCTCTCTATTCTAAATACCATATTTCACCTTATAAATATGATTTATTGTAAAATCAAAAATCACTCATATCATTCTTAGTGTTACCATTTTTATTAAAATTATTATTATTTTATTAATAATATCAATGTAACCTATATATATTTTAATATTTTTGGAGTATGATCCTTCAATGTTAAAGATTATAGTGTTTCCCTATATTTTCATTAGTTTTATGGAACAAATTGCAGCCACTTTTTTGAATGTAATTTTATACTATTTAATTTAATATGATGTTCTAACAAAAGGGCTTTTGAATATAATCAGTTTTTTATTTACAGTAATATAATCATTGGTCTTCTCAAAGAGGATGATACCAATAAAATATTTTAATGATATAAAAAATATTTTAAAATAAAATGAATTTTTAAAAAATTATTCAATTGACAAATTTTTCGTTCACAAAAAGATAAATAAATAGAAGAAATAAAATGATGAATGAATGAAAATTAATAAATATTTAGTTGTGTATATTTTGACACATAGAAAATTTATACTAAAATAATAATATTTTAGATAGTTTACTTAATACTAAACCCTAATCCTTAAGGGAATTGAAATATATGATAAAAAATATACTATTTTTAAATATAACCTAACTGTTAAAATTTGAGGTTTGAATTGTAATTAGTAAATTATGAAACAATATGTTTAAATTTTTTATATAATTTAAAATAATTGATAAATAAGAACTCAAATATCATGGAAATCATTTTATGATTCATATATACATGTATTTTTTTTTAAAAAAAATATTGATATTTTTTTAAAAAATAAATTAATTTATTTTGAAAGAATAATTTAATTTATTTTCAAAATTTTAGAAAATTAATTCCAAAACATTAAGCCCATAAATTATCCATTTATGATGAAATTATTATCTTATAATTATAATAATAACCCTTTAATATTGAATTTTTTTTGTTGAGGTTGGAGTTGAAATTATTTAATAAAGGGGTTAAACAAAAAGATAATGTTTATAATGACAACTATAACACTAAAAATTTTATTTATTATAGGTATCTAAACCATATTATATGTTATATTATAAATTATGGACACATTATTCCCCTTACACATAATAATTAATTTATTATATTTAAATCTTGTTAATAATTCCTTTTGTGTCCGTTCATTCAATATAAAAGGCACCACCTCTCTTCTATTCGATACACCACCTAGAACCTATTATATTTATAAAATCACCAGAAAAAAATCTTACAAAATTAATTTTCAAAGTTATATAGGTTATGGTATTTTCAAAATACCATCCCAAGGTCCCTTAAGAAAATACCTAAAGGTGGTCTTTTAAAGAGAAGGTAACTTTCTTTAGTGACTTCATTAAATTTATTTCTTCTCATACTTAATTTATGTCAGTTTTATCAAAAATAAAATAAATACTACATTAAAATAAAAATATTTATATTTTATTATTATTATTGGAAAAACTATTTCCATCTCTTTTCTATTCTACCAATAGCAAAATACATCACTTGATCATACATACAAATTACTGTCTTCACATAGTAGTATAATTAATTTTCATCACCAATTTGGTTGGATGGTTAAACAGATATAAATAATTATTATATAATATAATTATGTTCATTTTTTTCCTATATTTATTGTATGATATCAACCTTATTACCTTCAAAACTGGTGGAAAATTATAACATCGTTCATGCATATGTGTGGACTACCACCTCCACGATGTGATGTGAACCATTTTTATTATCCACTTTTCATGGATTGTAATAAAAATATATTTAATGAATAAATATGATATATATTGATATTATAATGATTATATAAAGTTTTATTATTATTTATATTTCATTCATTGAAAATTGGAAACAATGTTCATTTGTACGTAGGACCTTCCATCTCCACGAATGGTGTAAATAATTTTTATATCTCTATCATTATAGAAGATTATAAATAAATAAATATATATATACATATATATATATATATATATATAAAATATATACTATTTATATCATGAATAAAATTCTATATATGATGAATCCATGATCAATGTATAGGGACCAAAACTACCAAACCAAAACAAGCATGAAAAACAATGTAGTTAACACCCAAAACATTGATTTTAATAGAGTTAATAATAAATGGGTGATGAAGTGTAAAAATTGAACCAATTATTGTATTATATATATGATTATCTTTCTAGAATATATGTGTAATAACTCTATGTTTATTAGAAAAATCTATTCGTTTTAGAGGTAAGTATTTATTTTATAATCCCATCGTTATTCAGGATTGTTTATGTTTATAAATATTCAGGAAAATTAGATGACATTCCTACAATAAAAACAATTTTTTATAATACTTTGTTTATTTAAATAGATATAAATTTTTCCTTTAATTTTCCAATTATAAGTACTCAAAATACAGAAAGAATTTTTTTCCATAAAACCAACTTTTAATTCTCACATCAATCAAAAATCATTTTTCTTCCTTGTCTATAATTTATAATATGTTTTCAAGAATTATATTAAATATTACTCAATTAATTTTTAATTGAATTTTTTAATCATTTTTTATTATTTAATTTTTTTCAAAATGATTATTCTATATTTGTTTTTAGAATAATTTATTTTTGACTTTTTACTGAAAATGTGAATGGAATCATTATTTTAATCGAAATTAAATGAATGGAATTTATAGCCTTCATGGCCACTCAATGATTTAAACAATAATTTATAATTATACATTATTATTTTTCATGATTATTTTCCTAATATTCCATAATTTTTTTTAAAAGTGATTTTCAAGTAAAAAAGGTTATTTTCTCCAAGAATGTTTCAAATGACCATATTATGATATTTATATTCATAAATGACAAAAAAACTACCATTTTACTTATTATAAAGTAGGTATATGTTGTAATGGTATCAAAAGTATTCTTTATCTTGAATTTTTTGGTTATGAAGTATTTATTTTATGTTTTCTTGATTCAACACTGAAAATAGTTGACTGATAAGGCATTTTGAGATGTCATTATTTTATCCATTGTAATTAGGAGGAATGAATTGGACATGTAAGTTATGGGTGGGGCCTAGAATTATATATCTCATTGATTCATTGATAGGACTCATGAGGAAAAATAATTTGGCATTATTTATAGGATGAGGTCATAAGATTATTTAAAAATAGTTGTCTATTTAGTAAATATATTCCCTTAGAATAGATAATGTCTTAGATGAGAGGGATTTATGGAATGATAATGTATTGATTGATATAACTTAATGGTAAAATTCATGATTTATTAGTTGAGAGGCCTTGATCATGAATGTATAGAATTAGGAATTTATTTAATTAAGAACTCAGTTTTCATTATCCATGTGTTTGCAATGTTAATATTAGCCATTGTTGGACTCCTCATGTGTTAATCATGTTTTGATGATCACAAATATCATTACTGTTAATTAATATTGATCTTCATTACACTTCTTGCTAATGCTCTTCAAACTCAATAATAGCTGCACATCATGTTTTTATAATAACAAATCTTATGGATGTTAATTACTCTCTTTATTATTTACAAGTCTTATGCATGATCACAATTCTCTCATATATTTTCACAACTTTATATTTATGATTCACATTATCTACCTCTCTAATGATTAACCTTAATCCATATTCTCCATATCATTGTCTTAGTCCAAATACAGATATTCTCTTAATTAGGGAGACACCATGAAGGACTCACGGTGACCACTCACCGTGACTAGACACCGTGACCACTCACCGTGACTAGACACCATGACCAGACACCTTGACCACTCACCATGACCAAACACCGTGACCACTCACCGTGACCAGACACCGTGACCACTCACCGGGACCACTCACCGTGACCAGACACCATGACTAGACACCGTGACCACTAACCGTGACAAGACACCGTGATCAGACACCGTGAAGAAGACACCGTTTCCATGATCACTGTGACACTGTTTCTTATGCTTTTTTCAATATTATTTTAAATGATGCTAATAATCATATTTGTTGTTTTTAATGCAATTAATGTTATTTAATGATAGTTGTTGACATGTCAAGAAACCGTATCTCGTACCTAAGAAAAGTGAATCATTCCTACTACTAGAACTCGTGGAATATAAGGAAGATTGAGATGCAGTACACGTGTAAGAAAATAAGCAACAACGAAACAAGAAGAAAAGTGGTGTGCAAGTGTGAAGATACAACACGAAGAACTTACTCACACTCAAGTACATTGTGCTGAAAAAGAAGGAGATTGAAAGACCTTCAAAGAACTCTCATGAGTGAAATCCAATACTGCTGAAGAACACACAACGAATCAAGACATCTTTCTCACTCCTGAAGAAGACAAGATGAACTACGACACTCTGTTTTTCAACAGAAAAACCAGAGAATAACTCAGAAGAATTCCTACTGAATCCAACGAGTCTAGATCTACATTGATAATCACTAGATCTTTCTAAACTCTCATCTATCTTCTCAACGTGATTTATTTATTAACTTTCGAGCAGTGTGGTGTACTCTGTATATCTTTACACACACTATCACCTGCACTGAACTGGAGGATATCAATATCCTCACTCAAATTCTCTTAAACTTTGTTTACCCATGTTAACTGTGGAAGATGTCCTTGTGTGACATGGTCTTTGTGTTTTTTCCCACGAAGAACAGTGGTAGAGGTCCCTGCGTGGCCTGGACAGCTTTGTAAAACTGCTGTTAACCCCGATCCAGGGTGTGGATCAAATTTATATATATATTTGAGAGGACTAAGTCTTGGCTTGAGACTGAACCACTTGTTATATCTGCTGTGCCTATTTTATTTAAGTTTAACGTATATGACATATATCATATTTATTCCGCTTCTATTACTTTGAAATACCAAATTATTTTGATGCTACTTTGATAGTTAAATTAGCAAGTGTTTACACTTATTGTAAATCAGTATATTAATTTCAAAAGCTAGTTTGATCTTGTGGTTAAACTAACTGAGACCTAATCAATCTTTGAGAAGCTAAGTGAACATTTACAATCTGTATAAATCCACTACAGTTTAACTTATTTCATAAATTGGGGGATTTTAACTAGACAATATTTTAACAGAAATTTTAATTAGAACTCGATTCACCCCCCTCTTGAGTGTCCACTCAGACCAACATTTGGTATCAAAGGATTAGTTTTTTTTGTTCAATGATTTTTGAAATACACTGTTTTTCAACTATGCTTTTAGTTGCATCTGTAAAGATCTTAAATTTCTGTTAGTTCTAAATTTTTATCTCTTTAAATTGTCTTTCTAATATCTAGCTATGGATAATAGACTAGAGGGTGCTGCTACTAACAAGACACCTTTCTTTAATGGTACAAACTACGCTCAGTGGAAACTTAAAATGAAAATTCATTTAGAAAGCATAGGTTTTGATATTTGGAATGCCATAGAATCAGAATATAAACTTCCCACTACTGCTTGATCCACTTGGGATGAATCTACAAAGACTGCTTACAATAATAATTTTAAAGCCATGAATGCCCGGTACTATGCTTTAGGAGATGAAGAGTTTAACAGAATTTCTACTTGTAAAACTTCTTTTAAAATTTGGGATACCTCGGGTGTTTCTCATGAAGGAACAACCAATGTTAAAGAAATGATATTAAATACTTATACTATTAAATATGATAATTTTAAAATGAAAACTGATGAACCTATTTCTGACATGTATCTCAGGTTTAATGAGATAGTCAATACAATGAATTCACTTGGAAAAGCTGTTCCAACAAAGGAACAAATTATGAGAATTTTGAGATGTTTACCAGACCGATGGAGAGGCACATCTGTTTCAATCAGAGATTCATGTGACATTGCTGCTCTACCTGTAAAAGAACTCATTGGTAAGATTATGATGTATGAGGAAGAACTCAAGGTGAATAAAGAGGAAGATGATGAACCTAAGAGGAAATCAGTGGCTATCAAGACTACTGCTTCAAAGAGAAAGGACAAATATAAAGCTCAACTACCTATTGATAGTTCAACCAGTGAAAATTCAGACTCTGATAGTGATGCTGAAATGGCTCAGATAGCCAGAAGGTTTAAGAAATTTTATAGGAAGAAGAAAATTTTCAGAAAATAAAATTACAAAGGAAAGTATGACAATAAGGGACATTGGAAGAAGGATTGGAAAAAGCCAGATAAAAGTGATGAAGTTGTCTGTTATGAGTGAAAAAGAAAATGACTTATTAAAGCAGACTGCCCAAAGATCAAATTCAAGAAGAAATATGATTACAAGGATAGTAAGTACAAAAAGGCTATGAAGGCTACTAGGAGCACTTCTGAGGATAGCTCCAGTGAATCTGAAGCTTCTGAGACTGAAATCAAAAACAAGGTGAACATGTGTTTTATGAAAAACACTTCTGAGGTAACGTCTAAAACTCCTACTTTAAATTCATATTATTCTGGAGATGATTCTAACTCCGAAAACATGTCAAAATCCGACTTGTTTTAATATTGTGATATGTTAGAAGAAACCTGTAATGAGATGAAAGAAAAATACAAAGGTTTAAGGAAACAATATGCTTTAACTGTTAAACATAAATCTGATCTTGATATTGAAATGGAAAAGAATGCTCAATTACTTAAAGAAAACACTGAACTGAAATTATCTAATGAGAAACTTAAGAAAGACATAGAAAAGTTTAAAAATGGTAAAGATACTCTTACTCAAATGATAGGTAAGAAAATAGCAGCTAGATACACCACTGGTATAGGATACCAACCAGGACAGAGAAAATTTACCAAAACTAAATTCATTCCTAAATCTGGACAGAATGTTGCTAGTTCTAGTTCTAGAAGTTCATATGCTTCAACTAGTTATATTCATAGTTACAGATCCAATAAAGTTTATCTTTCAAAATTTCTTGATTCTAAAAATTTTATGAGACCCATTAGACAAATCTGGGTACCTAAAGTTTTATTGGCTAACCTGTATGGACCCAAGAAAATCTGGGCACCAAAATCATTTCTTGTCTAAATCTGTTTTGTAGGGAACCTGCTTAAAGAGCTCCTATAGAAAGACCTGGTACATGGACAGTGGATGTTCAAGACATATGTCAGGAGACTTCTCATGATTCAAGAGTCTAGTAAAATTTGATGGAGGGTTTTTCACTTTTGGTGCTAACTCAAACGGAAAAATCATCGGCTTAGGCCAGATTGGTAACACTGACTCAGTATTAATTTCTAAAGTTTTATTTGTTGATGGACTTAAATATAATTTGTTAAGTATTTCTCAGTTATGTGATGATGGTTTTAATGTTAAATTTGATAATGATTTTTGTAATGTTTTTAATTCTAAAAATTCTTTAGTATTTTCTGCCATGCGAAATGAAAATGTTTATGCTGTTGATTTAAATTCTTTATCCATGAAAAATATTACTTGTTTAAATGATTTTCATAAAGAGTCTTGGCATTGGCATAGAAGATTAGGACACTACAATATACACTCACTTAGAAAACATACTAGGAAGAACTTTGTTAGAGACCTACCCAAACATGAGTTTCCAAATGAAAAAGTTTGTAATCCATTGCAAAAGGGAAAGAAATACAAAATCACTTTCAAACCAAAGAAAGAAGTCTCAACTTCTCAACCTCTCGAGTTGGTTCATAGGGATTTGTTTGGACCATCTAGATCTTCTAGATTAAATGGGAAGCACTTTGTCTATGTCTTAGTAGATGACTTTTCTAGATATACTTGGGTATATTTTCTAGCTCACAAAAGTAAAGCTTGTTCTTTCTTTGTTAAATACTCCAAATCTGTAGAGAACCTTAGTGGACTTAAGATTAAAACATTGAGAAGTGATCATGGTCGTGAGTTTGATAATCATGAATTTGAATCCTATTGCTCACACAATGGCTATAGTCACAATTTCTCTACCCCTAGGACACCTCAATAAAATGGTGTAGTAGAAAGAAGGAATAGAACCCTGCAAGAAATTGCCAGAACCATGCTTAATGAGTATGACCTACCTGTTTATTTTTGGGCTGAAGCTATAAATACAGCTTGTTATATTATCAATAGAGTTTTAATTAGACCTTTTCTTAAGAGGACCCCTTATGAGTTGTGGAACCATAGGAAACCTAAGGTTAACAACTTCAAAGTCTTTGTCTGTAAAGTCTTTATTCTTAATATCAAAGACAATCTTGACAAGTTTGCATCCAAGAGTGATGAAGGAATTTTCCTAGGATATTCTATTTCTAGTAAAGACTATAGAGTTTTCAATAAATGAACCAAGTGAGTGGAAGAATCTGTTCACATCAAGTTTGATGAAACTGATCCACATGAGCCTAAAATCTCTTGAAAATATTGAAGAAGATTTATCTATTCTGGACCTTAATGATGAATCAAATGAACCTTCTATAAAGACAACCAGTTCTGGAAATTTTCCAGAACCAGCTTCTGTTGATTCCCAACTTGTTGATGAACCTGAAATTTCTAGTCCAACCTTTACTAAATCAACTATAATTCTAAGGAATCATCCTTTAGATGTTGTTTTAGGAAATCTTGATAGAGGGACACAAACTAGAGCTTCTCTTAGAAATCAGGTTGAACATCAAGCCTTCTTGTCACAGCTTGAACCTAAAAACATTGATGATGCTATTAATGATGAATTTTGGGTAATTGCTATGCAAGAAGAACTCAATCAGTTTGAAAGAAATAAAGTTTGGAATCTTGTTGAAGGACCTAAGGACACTTTCACAATAGGAACCAAATGGGTGTTTAGAAATAAAGTAGATGAATCTGGAAACATAGTTAGAAATAAAGCTAGAGTAGTTGCAAAAGGCTATAGTCAAGAAGAAGGTATTGACTATGAGGAGACTTTTGCTCCAGTAACCAGATTAGAAGCTATTAGGATTTTACTTGCTTAGGCTACACATCTAAATTTCAAACAATATCAAATGGATGTCAAGAGTGCATTTTTAAATAGATATATTTCTAATTATGTTTTTGTTGAACAGCCACCTGGATTTTCAAACCCTCATTTTCCAAATCATATTTTCAAACTATCAAAAGATTTATATGGTTTAAAGCAAGCTCCAAGAGCTTGGTATGATAGATTAAGCACTTTTCTATTTTCTAAAGTTTTTACAAAAGGAATAGATGATCCTACTCTGTTTATAAAACGAATTTCTAAGGATGTTTTAGTTGTAAAAATTTATATAGATGATATTATTTTTGGATCTTCAAAAACAACATTATGTACTGATTTTTCTAAAATGATGCAAAATGAATTTGAAATGAGTTTAATGGGTGAAATTAAATTCTTTCTTGGTTTTCAAATCTTTCAAAATGAAGATGGAATTATTTTAACTGAAAGTAAATATACTAGAGCTTTTTAAAACGTTTTGGATTGGATAGCACAAAAAGTAGTGACACTCCCATGACTACCACCTGTATGATGGATCTTGATGAAAATGGTAAATCTGTTGATCAAACCACTTATAGTGGAATGATTGGAAGTCTACTCTACCTGACTTCTATTTGTCCTGATATTATGTTTAGTGTGTGTATGTGTGCTCGTTTTCAAGCAAAACCTAATGATTCATATTTAAATGCTGTAAAGAGAATTTTCAAATATCTCAAGCATACTCCCAATTTTGGACTGTTCTATCCCAAAGGACAATCATTTGAATTAGTTAGTTATTCTGATGCTGAATTTTCTGGATGTAAGCTAGATAGAAAAATCACCTCTGGAACATGTCATCTTTTAGGCAAGTCACTAGTATCATGGTGTGGTAAGAAACAAAATTCTGTTGCATTATGAACTGCAGAAGCTGAATACATAGCTGCTGGAAGTTGCTGTGCACAAATTTTGTGGATGAAACACACATTACTAGACTATGGATATCAATTTAGACATGTCTCAATAAATTGTGACAACACAAGTTCTATTAATATTTCTAAGAATCCTGTTTCTCATTCTAGGACAAAACATATTCAAGTAATACATCACCTTTTGAGGGATCATTATCAGAAAGGTGATATCACTTTGGAATTAATTGGTACTGAATATCAAATTGCTGATATATTCACTAAACCATTAAATTTTGAAAGATTAGACTACATCATACATGATCTTGGTATGATTAATCATAAATGAATATCTTACTGTTCTTAATGTTTAATACTTTACTGTACTTTACTTTACGGTTTCATACTTACTGTTTCTAAGTTACTATTTTATGATCACGGTCTGAAAACTCACTATCTCACCGTGACTATATAAAATGCTCTCTGTCTCAACGTGATGACTATAAACTATCTCACTATGATGACTAGTTTTCTGTCTAACCGTGAGAAATATGTTTATTTTTTAATTTTTTTAACTCGTATCGCGGTAATTTTTATTTCACCGCTATTTGATTTCCCACGTTTGTGTTTTTATGACGTTTGACATTCCAAAATGATAAAACTTAAGGGTTTCATTCGATTCCTTACCTAAATTCTCTCCTGAACCTTCTCTTCCCTCTCGCCCGAACCGTTAGTTAATGCCAAGGATGAAGCGTCCATCTTCACCCTCGTCTGAGAAGCACCGCTCTAAGAAACAAAAGAGGATGCCGAGGATAGCTCCCGAAGGACCTCTAAACCCAAACCTGGTAAGCCGTACCATTGTACCTAAAAAAGAAGCTTTCCCTGAATGGTTGCTGTCTAGAAGATCGTTAGTTTTGAAGGTTTTAAATGAACAAGGATGGCTCGAATGGTTCACTGGACAGAATAGACCGATTTACCCGAGGCTTGTAACTCAATTCTATTAGCATGTGAAGTTCTATTTTGAGTTTGGAGAAAGTTTTTTGGTGACCAGCTGGATCGATGGTCAGAAGTGCTCTTTCTATTCAAGGTTGTGGGATGCTTGTCTAAGAATTCCACATGAAGGAGTGTGTGAATATTACCAGAGAGACCCTCCTCCAACAACCGACATCTTTGACCTGGAAACCGCTTTGGAAAATCTAACTGGAAATGGAACCATTCAAAGGGACATAGCTGCTGAACTAGATGGGGAGACAAGACTTCTATTCATGTTTGTTCAGAATTTGGTTAGTCCAAGAAAAGGAGATTTTGCTGTGATGAAGTATCAGGATGTGTTCATGATTCACCTGTTGAAGAATGGCCATAAGATCAATATGTGTAAGTATGTTATCAACCATATCAATGAGATGATCAAATTAAATTCCAAATCCACCTCCCTGTTTTATTCTAGGATGATTTCAGCCATGTTAGTTGCAAAAGGGATGGTTGGACCGAATGAAGAAAAATTAGAGGACCTTGATTTCTACCTATTAATTCCTATCATCAGAAGGATAAAGATTAGCTGGAATCCCTGGTAAATGAAATGGGTTGAGGATAGTGATCAACTGTAAAAAAAGTTTAATCCTGTTGACTATCCAAGAAGTCATAAGAACCTAGATGATCCTGGTTTGTAACCAGATGAAGTGGCTGAGTATTCAGAAGAAGAAGAACTAGATGAAGTAACAACTGAAGTTCCACCTAGAGAAGAATATGTAATACCTCCAATGGAAATAGTTCCTATTGAAGAGGAAAGGGTTGTTGTCACTACGGTTATCCTTGCTGAAATACCTCAAGGAGAGGAAGTTGTTGTAGAAAAGGAAAGGACTAAGGATCCTTCAGTTGTTCTTCATGAGGAAGAAGCTCATCCCAATGCTGCAAGGAAATTGATTTTTCCTGTTTTAGAACAACAAGCAACCTTAGAGGCAGGTTTTGTAGAAGAGACTCTTTCTGTTGAGGAAGAAGCAAGTTTGGAAGCTTATCCAGTAGAACAATCGGTTCATGAGATTATTCCATCTGCTGAAGAAAGAATGGAAATTTTCTTTTCAGATGGAAAGTCAAGAGTTTGCTGAAGAGATTAGGGATGATACTGTGGATCTTTTCCATGTTCCTGAACCTCAAGAATCTGAAAGGGAAGCACAAGTTGAGGGGGAGGAAAATCAAAATCTTGATATTATGGATGTTGGATCTGCTGAATCTTCTCAACCATCTATCACTTACTCTGTTCACTCTCGGTATAAGTTCCCAAGATTTTATGATGTGAATGATTCACAGCAAGTGACTACAACTGGAATGGATCTTTCTTCTCTATTTCAACTGATGTCTTTAGCTCATTCAGAACCAGAACCAGAGCCCCAACCTCAATCTGGATCAAAATCCGAGTCAGAAGGTGACTCTGACCCTCAACCAGAATCTGAACCTCTACCTTTACCTACATCCTTACCTGATCTTCACTCCTTTGTGACCAGAGATGATCTGAATGTTTTTTGTGAGACTTTGTTAGCTGGATTTGAGAAAATTGTCTCCACTCAACCTCGCCCAGTGACTCAATTAAGTCAAGAAGATGAACCAATTATCATGGAAAATATTATCTGGCATATTCAACATAGGATGATCCGAGAAATTCAAGAAGTCAGAATAGAGAATAAGCTGCTGAGTGCTGAAGTTGCAAATCTGAAAATTATGGTAGCAAGTCTGAAGAATGAGTTATCTTTGAGATCAGAGCCTGCTCCTGTTTCTGCCCCTACACCTGTTGCGGTTTCTCCTGAGTCTTCTGATTCCCTTCTTGCTAGGGAGATTGTGTCTCAAGTTCATCCATACCTACTATCTTTTGATGAAAAGATTGGAAAAAGACACACCAAGATGTTGGAACGCATGAGAGAGCTTGTGGAAAATCGGAATAAGCTTACAGATGAATACACTGGATGTCTGCAAAAAGTTCTGAAATAGCTCAAAGTTCTAACCGAAGTTGTCAAGGATTCACCTTCTTCTGGTCAGACCTCCACACCTTATTTGGATTATTCTATGCTAAGATCCATAATTAAGAAAGAAATTCAGAATTCCTTCAGTGGATTGGATCTATCTTCTTTGTTAGAAGAGATTAAGAACAGTGATAGAGCATTGGACTTGGTTAGGATTCATTCTAAGATATCCAATGATGCTCAACAAGATATCTCCAAGAAAATAGATTTGTATCCTACCCGGATTTTCTCTAAAAGTGATATGACAGATCAATTAAGATATCTTTTAGAAAATCTGAGAATCCCTCCGGTGACTCAAGCTTTGAAATCTCAAGTTCAGAAACTTTCTGAGTTCACCATATTTTTGGACAGATTTTTGGAGAATAAGGATGATTTTGAAAATGCTATACAGTATGGTGGTGAAATAATTACTGATTTCATAAATCTTTTGAAGCCGTATCTTCATGTGCAAAGTACTACTATAGTTGCTCCAGCTGCTTCACCCCTTAGACCTGGACTCCCTACCTTAGCCTCAACTTCCATGACAATTAGCCAAGCCCTTTCTCAGATCCGACCAATCATTATTGACCAACCAAAGCCTAGATCTTCTACTGATCCTACTTTGGATCCATCTGTTTTTGAAGGTCTACCCTTACCCTCATTGTCTACCACCTCTATTCCTTCTTCTAATTCAGCACTAGCTCATGCTGCTGATAAAGGCAAGGAAAATATGGATCCCTAAAGAGTCTAGAGACTGTTTTTCCTTTTTTTGATGGGATGTCATTTCCTGTTTACAGTTTGTACTTCTCCTGTACTTTGTATTCTGAACCCTTTGTTTAAGGACAACATCCAAGTTTAATTTCATTTTCTATACTTTTTGATAATCCCAAAAGGGGGAGAAAGTATAAATGGGGGAGAAAAACTAAAAGTATCTATTCTATACTATTTTTTCTACGCTAGTGTCTTTAATATTACATGTCATTTATATTCTTCCTATATATGATTTGTGATCATCAAAAAGGGGGAGATTGTTGGACTCCTCATGTGTTAATCATGTTTTAATGATCACAAATCTCATTACTGTTAATTAATCTTGATCTTCATTTCACTTCTTGCTAGTGCTCTTCAAACTAAATAATAGCTTCACATCATGTTTTTATAATAACAAATCTTATGGATGTTAATTACTCTCTTTATTATTTACAAGTCTTATGCATGATCACAATTCTCTCATATATTATCACAACTTTATATTTATGATTCACATTCTCTTACTCTCTAATAATTAACCTTAATCCATATTCTGCATATCTTTGTCTTAGTCCAAATACAGATATTCGTCTAAGTAGGGAGACACCGTGAAGGACTCACCATGACCACTCACCATGACCAGACACCGTGACCACTCACTGTGACAAGACATCGTGACCACTCATCGTGACTTGACACCGTGACCACTCACCATGACCGGACACCATGACCACTCACCGTGACCAGACACCGTGACCAGACACCGTGACCACTCATTGTGACAAGACACCGTGATCAGACACCGTGAAGAAGACACCGTTTCCATGATCACTGTGACACCATTTCTTAAGATTTTGTAAATATTATTTTAAATGATGCTAATGGTCATATTTGTTGTTTTTAATGTAATTAATGTTATTTAATGATATTTATTGACAAGTCAGGAAACCGTATCTCATACCTATGAAAAGGGAATCATTCCTACCGCCAGAACTCGTGGAATATAAGGAAGATTGAGATGCAGTACACATGTAAGAAAATAAGCAACAATGAAACAAGAAGAAAAGCAGTGTGCAGGTGTGAAGATACGACACGAAGAACATACGTACACTCAAGTACACTGTGATGAACAAGAAAGAGATTGAAATACACTCAAAGAACTCTCATGAGTGAAATCCAATACTGTTGAAGAACACACGACGAATCAAGACATATTTCTCACTCCTGAAGGAGACAAGTTGAACTACGACACTCTGTTTTTCAACAGAAAAACCAGAGAATAACTCAAAAGAATTCCTGCTGAATTCAAAGAGTCCAGAGCTACATTGATAATCAATATAGCTTTCTAAACTCTCATATATCTTCTCTACGTGATTTATTTATTAACTTTCGAGCAGTGTGGTGTACTCTGTATATCTTTACACACACTGTATCCTGCACTAAACTGGAGGATATCAATATCCTCACTCAAATTCTCTTAACCTTTGTTTACCCACGTCAACTATGGAAGATGTACTTGTGTGACCTGGTCTTTGTTTTGTTTCCCACAAAGAATAGTGGTAGAGGTCCCTGCGTGGCCTGGACAATTTTTTAAAATTGTTTTTAACCCCGATCCAGGGTGTGGATGAAATTTATATATATATTTGAGAGGACTAAGTCTCGGCTTGAGACTGGACCTCTTGTTATATTTTATGTGCATCTTTAATTTAAGTTTAACGTACATGACATATATCATACTTATTCCACTGCTATAAATTTGAAATACAAAATTATTTTGAAGTTACTTTGATAGTTAAATTAGCAAGTGTTTACACTTATTGTAAATCAGTAGATTAGTTTCAAAAGTTAGTTTGATCTTGTGGTTAAACTAACTGAGACCTAATCAATCTTTTAGAAGCTAAGTGAACATTTACAATCTGTATAAATTCACTACAATTTAACTTATTTCATAAATCGTGGGATTTTAACTAGACAATATTTTAACAGAAATTTTAATTGGAACTCAATTCACCCCCCTCTTGAGTGTCCACTCCGACCAATAGCCATGATTGTTCATTGAACTCAATTGATTGACTAAATATAATTTTATTTCAGTTATTTACCTTGACATATTCAATATCCCTTATTTATTAATGATAGCTTCTACTATACATAACCCTTATTGAGAATTTGAGCGCACCCTTTATTTTTTCTCTTTCACCAAGATATGAAGAGGTTATTTTGAATAATATCAAGGACTATAGAATGTTTGTTTTGATATGTATTTTATGTTCCCAATAAAAAAAATTATAAACTTTTATATATCTAGTTCTTCAATACTACTAAACTATTCAGACCTTTGGAATTAAATCTCATATATCTTATAACAATGAAATAAAGTAGCCATCATATTTGAGCTACTATAGTCGGCTTCCTTACATCTATTATTGATAAATCTAAATTTTATTAGTTTAATGATAAATAAAAAAATGAGATTTAATAATTTTTTTACTTAAAAGTGGATTCAGTGGTTTATCTTAAATAAAATTATTTATATGGAGAAAAAAATATAAATATATTATTTATATTTAAATTTAAATTCTATATAAAAAATGGTACTTATTGGATTGATATTGAAATTCATAAATTAGAAAACCAAAAAAATATGAAAAAACAGGTTCAAGAAGATTACCTCATCCTCTACTACTTCAGGCCTCCTTGAATCCGTTTTCTCTCTTCTCTCCCTAGTTTTTTATAAAAAATTAATACTTTGATGAAGAGAAGGAAGTGATAATTTATGGTGTGGAGACCATAGTGAAGGAAACATTGAAATTATTATAGATATTAAATGTAAATCTATATACATGGGATAAATTATTTATGATCGAAAATATATATGAAATCATGAAAGTGGATAAAGTTCATAGTTACCATATATTAGAATGGGTAGGAGAAGATTATCGATCCTTCAAAGAAATAATATTTTTTATTAAAAAAAATTATGTTACATAGAGTATAATCTTATCTTAATTATTTAATCTAAAAATTAGAATAAAAATTTTTCAAGAAATATTTACCTAGAAATTCTAAAAAACATGATTGATATGCTTAAAACCCAAAAGTGAATAGTTTTGTTAAATAATATTTACAAGGCTAATCTATACCATGTATATAGAGGATATGTGATTTTATTTCTCTTAAAAGGACTATATTTCATATTATAGTATAAAAATCATGGATAAATGAACAGAAATTAAAAACAAAAGTTATTAATGCACGTGTTGGAATAAGATATTCTAATATTAACATAAACATTGAAAATACTAGTAGTCTTTTTCATGAATGAAATGTTATAAAAAGGTTGCTGATAATACCGATGATTTTTAAGTTTTTTCCATAGTTGGTATATAAGGATTCATTTGGTCCAATCAAATGCAAGTACAATAATGAAAATATGTATTATGTTTTCATCATAGATGAATTTAATTGGATAGAATGAATAAGAGTGACTAGTAAATTAAAGGTGGCAGTTTATTATATTAAAAGGTAATAGACAATCGATAAAGTATTTTAATTTTTTTAAACAATATAATTCTCATAATATAATTGAATAAAATAAATAAATGTATAAGTGAAATAATGTCTGGATATTCATGGATTTAGATCCACTTTATGACAGTGTGAACAAATTAAAAAACAAATTTTCAAAAAGAATGAATGAGACAATCAATAGATTGTATAAAAATATCGTAATTGTGAAAATTTTATAGGAAATATTTTTTAGTGATACATTTATAATATTTGTATATATTAAATAAATATCATTTTCCCCTTGAAGAAGTGATTTCCCAATATAAGACATGGAATAATAAAAATACAATATTTAAATTATTCTATTTTTTATAGAGTATCTATTTTATTCTCAAAAGGAATAGATAAACATAATGTTTTATTTTTGGGTTTATAAACATATATTTATTGTATATTCATTGAACCTAAAAATTGAGAAATTATTTTGTTAAAGGGTTTGAGAATATTTTTGAAATCCAATACACAATGGTTTTGGAAATATAGTATACTTCGCATGAAAACATGGATGAAATCATTCAAGATGATGTTTCCAAAGTGATTAGTCCTTAGGATTCATCAGGGAAAATTGATAACTAAAAAGTTGATACTAATTATAATAATAATGACAGAGGTTTACTTCCTCCTTTAAAACATATAGCAATGGATGAAATTGATTTAAACAATGTAGAGTAAGAAGAACATGCTCTAATAAAAATTTAGAGGATTAAAATATTAAATGAATGACATGTATATCTATTTTGAATCCAAATATTTTGAAAAAATATTCTTATTATAACAACTGTTCTAAAATATATTAATTAAGAGCTGGTTAAAATAAAGAATAATCAATTTGTGTATATCGTTTCAGGTTTAAATATATAAAGCTTCATCATAACCAAGTGGGTTTCCCATGGAAAGTTTATTGAACAAGAAATGGTGACATAGAAGAGGACCTGGTTTTTTTATAAATGACACAAATAAATTGATGAAATTGATTTTTATGCTTCAATAAATAAAAATATGGGATTAATTAAATATTATTTTATTAGTTATAATAATCCAAATGATGTTAAAGTTATTCTAAATGGATAAGAAACAATATTTTTTCAATGGAATACTTGCGGAAGGAATCAACATGATCCAATCGGTTGGGTTTTTATTAATGAAGATTAGAATAAGGTGCATCTCCTAAATATGTATTTTTATAGTGTTAATGAAGAATTAATATCCCAATAATCATATTAAGATAAATTATTGAAAAATATTGTATTTGATCCATGGATTTCTAGTGCTACCCAAGTTTACTAATATGGGCTTATCCTACCATATGTCAGGATGTTTGGTGTTACACTATGATCCAAATAGGTCACACCAGAAAACTACATTCAGATTCCAACATATGGTGAGGGGGAGTTACATAAAACATATAAATTACATATTAGAGCTCTCCACTATATGATGCATTAACGAATGTGGTGAGGCGGCGATCCAAATAAGACAGTATCATGTATAGAGGGGTGAAAGGACCTATTATATAGTATTAAAGTATAAATTTTAGGTTCAAACCATTTCTATAATTCTGTGGGGGGGAGATTATTAGAATCATGGTTTTTGAGAACTCCATGACGTTCCTGATATTGGATTAATTTCTCACCAATCTTGTTTACCTACATCAAGTCATAACCCTAAAAGGTCACACTATAATGTTTCATTCTATGTCCCACATTGGGAGAGGGGATGTTTTATACATCATATTTCTACATTATAAGAGTTATACACATACATGAATCATATTAATATGTCATGATGATATTTTCCAAAGTGAACAATATTGTGTATGGAGGGGTGGTAGGATATGACTGGGAGTTAATGAATTTTATTTTCAAGGAAGAGTCTTGAGAAGTGTCCACACCAATTCAAGTAGGATCAAAATTGATACATGATGATGAATGAAAAAAAATTAATTAAAGGGAATTCAGAATATTAATCGGATGACTCTTTTATATGACTGAATCAGTAAAATACATTTCGAATATAGTTACACTTTGTTCTTGGTACCATTCAAATCCCAAGAAACCATATCTTATTGCATATTTAATTTTCCAATATAAATTTCCATTACATTAATTATATCTTTATGTATAAGAATAAGTGTGAACTAGATATGAAGGTGTAAAAAAATTCTTATTAGTTAGGTGGAGGTGATGATAGAAATTGAAAATCTGGTGGAGCGATTTTTTATTGGTAAGAGATGTGTTGAATAGAGAATTAATAAGAAACCATCAGTTAATTTGAGAACTATAAAATGTTAATATATGTTTTCATCATAAAAAATACTCATATTATCTAGATTAAAACATGAATTTATGTTTTTAATGTTGAATCTGGATATCCACTAGTGATTGTATATGATAACTACTATGATAAAAATCAATCCATGAATCTTGTACAATATTCCATATATAAAAATTTGATATTAAATATATTTTTATGAATGAAAATGTGGAAAAAGGAATCCTGATATTATAATTGTTTTCTATCCCAGAAATATATGTATGATATAATAACTAATCTACCCTCATCCAATTATTTTGAGAAATTATGTATTCCAATGGGGGTGTGGTACAGTTCCCAACAATGAGGTATGTTTGATCATCAGTTTCTTACTACATTAATTGTGTATAAATGTTTAAATATATTTGAGGTGTATTATATAGTGGAATAGACATAAACTTCTTATTTATGAGCTATTATAATTTTTTTAGTTTGAGTGTAGAAAAGTACTTGAAAATGGTCAATTTTTTATTTAGTAGAAAAAGAATATGAGTCTGTATTAGATTCCTACCAAATCTTAGTTATCTATCCCAAGTTTATAATGGATCATCACAAATTAAGAAATATAAAATGAATTTCTACATTCAACATAAAAGTATTTAATATTTGGATTGTTTAAATGGGGCCCCATTTTCACTAACTATGGATTAATAATCATGATTCAATACAATATGGGAACACAATTCCAAGTGAGACTTATATATTGTCTCTTTTTAAAAAAATTGATTAATTAATGTGATAGAAAAGAAATAAAAGCCTTGTTATTCTCTTTATCATAAAATGAAATTACCAAATTCATGGTGTGTAAAATAAAATACTATATTTGGTAAAATATTCACAATATCTATAGAGGAAATAAGAAGGTAAATGATTCCAAATTACATATCAATAGACAATAACTTGATGATATTATAATTTGGGAAGAAGAAATAGTTTATGAGTTTTCTAACCCATATAAATTTCAAGTTAGATAATTTGGGAAATATTTCTACTTAATCTTGTAAATAAAAATATAATATTTTGTATTGAATACTTCTCCACCTTAGACAAAAAAATCATAAATAAACTTATCAAATAATAAGTTAAGAGAAATATTCAAATCCTGAAAGAATAAATTGTAACTATTTGTGAACTTTTAAAAAAGAATAGTGATTATTTTATACATAAAACTATATCAAATACATAATTCCAAAACTAATACCAACAAAAAATAATCAGTTACAGTATAATGTTTTTTATTATTTTCAAACTCTTTCCCACACTCACTAAATAAATTAATGGAAGATTTCATGATCAGCTAGTTTTTCCCCTTTCCGATTATATATCCCACTTTATCGTAATAAAAATACAATTCTAACAGGTGGGGAAATACCAAAATAAACTAAAATAATGTGGGAAAATTGGTGGAAATTTACAACCACCTCTCAAATGACTCAATTGGATGTGGTTTTATAGGAATATCTATAATATACACCTTGGATTATGAAAATTATAGCTTCAATATACCTAAATCCAACTTCTCATTTGAAAAGAATATATTTAATATAAATATTCTTTTATCTTAAATATTACACTATATTTTTTTGATAGATTTATAAGACATTGTTTTCCACAACTAATTACTTGTGGATATTCAGCTATAACATCCATATCCTTAACATGAGTCTTCATATAAATAATTTGTATTTATTCCTATGATGTAACAATATACATAGGATTATTTAAACTTAATATGATAGATGATAGATTTCTAGAATTCTGTGACACACATCTTCAACTATAAAATAATTTTCATCATGATGTGTACTTTATATTAATAAATCAAAAAACCAAAAAATTTCATGGTGTTTTTTTTCTTTTTTTCAATTAATATTTATTAAAAACAGTAGTTTTATGTGTTTTAATGGCTTGGGTTTGAGTTGTGGGGTCTTGGAGTTGGTTTAGGGTTTCAATTATGCAGCATGTGGGCCATCACAGTGTGAAAAAATGGAGCAATACTGTAACTCAGAGCTGATATAAAGATCATTTGACAGCCATAATGCACTACAATGTAAGAACCCATATCCTCTTTTCAGGTATGTTTTTCCTTTTCAGGTAGTTTTTGAGAAAAAGTGTACGATCTAGTAATTTTCGGAGTACACACCGTGAACTTTATGAGTACACGCCATGTACTTCGATGCCACTGGAAGCCGTGTGATGGACATGTCATGGCCACACACATGGCCATGTAAGGGTGACTTGGAGGCCGCCAAAAGTGGAGTATGGAAAAGGCATGTACACGCCATGTACTCCAGATGTACACACTGTGTACTCTAGAAGTACACGCCGTGTACTTTCATTTTAACATTAAACGGACCGAGGTCACATATAATCCTTATTTCCATATTCTTCTTCACCAAATTCTATCAAGAGCATCCGAGGAGGAAAAATCTTCTCTGAGCCGCCGATCCATCACCGTTTATCTGAATCGAACGACGTCAGTTGCAATAGAATCACAGCGGTGAGTTCTTGGTTTTTCCATGGCCACATTTCCTGATTCTTTCTCTTATGAGAGTTATTATAGGTTGAACGTTTTAGAGGTTTTTGTAGATCTACTCCGTTATAGGCCGATTCACGGGATGAGGTTCATGTATATCTATCTCCTAGGATTGATGTAGGTGGCTTTTTTCCTTATGTTGAATGTCTTTGAGTTTTTGTGCAAAAGTGTGGGATTCCCATGTTTCGGGTATCCCGGGTTAAATTTTTTGGTCTTATTGTTTAATTACATTATAATTCTTGATACCTTATGGTTAATTGATAATAATATATCCTTGTTTTCATTTTTGAGGATCACCCCATGGGTGTTATCCCTGTTTGGATGTTTAATTCCATTTGGAACAGTTTACCTGCAAGGCAATCCCTATGGCAATTTCTAGTTTTCTTGTTATAACTGATTGCATGTGTTACCTACTATTTTAATGCTTTTGATTCATAGTATATTTTAGCCAAGTAGTTGATAAACTTACTTAGGGATTCTAACAGTCGATTACACACGACTGGACTGCTCAGGGCTGTGAGAACTTAGTGCGGGAGACCAAAGAGGGAATAGATGATTAAGTCCTTCCTTATGGGGTCTGTTGGAATTAGTTTCGTATGGAGGACCTACGATAATTGGACTTTGTGATTCCTAAGAGTGTCCTTAGTTTACGCACATATCAAGACCACATAATGAATTAGACATAAGTGCTTCCTTAGAGAGTCTATAGCTATCATTGCAAGACCATAGGGGAATCAACGTGAGTGCTTCCCAGAGTGTCTGTGCCATGATATGTTTACTTGACTATAGGGGTCTGCTAGTTTTAGCCACCCTGAGAGTTAGTGTGAATGTTGTTTGTTTGGTTGGTTCAGATGAGTCTACCATGAAAAAGCACAAGCCTGGATCTATTGGACAACATGTTTGTTTAACTAGTATTTTGATGCATGTTGTGTTACCTTTTTACCTTGGAATAGAGATCTTTTCTAGATTCCTTGGTTGTTTAAATAAATGAATGAATTAATTGTTAAATTAATGTGAATGGTAATTGGTAGGATTTCTTACGTGTGTACTCCTAGTTCATTACTACATTTACCTTCATTACTTCTACTATATTACTAACTGACAGTAGGGCACATGTCTTGTGGTGGTTGCCTACTGGGATTAGTCTCACACCCTGTTTGGGTCCGGCTTTTCGGCCCTAATAGGTTATATGGTTTTAGGTGTGGATAGGGATTGTGTCCCTTCTACTTCAGGTACATGATTGCTGGTTAGAGATGGAGAGAATAGGACTGAGCTTAGGTTTGATATGATGCTACAGTTACTTTTTACTTTTCGTACTTTGTTTCCTAGTTTTATGTCATCACGTTGTTGTGTTTGCTGCTTTCCTTAGATACTTGTACACGCTGCATCATTGTCATCATTAATTTATATTCATTGCTTCCTCTGTTTAGTTTCAGTTATTGTATGCTGTTTACTGCTTCCTCTATTGATTGTTATTTCTTTTCCCTTGTATACTTTACCCAATGAGGGCATAGTTTCCCAAATGACTCACCAAGTCCCTCGCTGCTAGTCAGCAGCCACTGGCGTTTGGGGAAATGTGCTTTAGGTCATGTGGCAAACCGGGTATGGGGAACCAGTTGAGTGGATCCGGATTCGGATCGTTACAAAGTGGTATCAGAGGAGGTTCCTATATTTTATATTGAATTACTATTTAGCGAAATTAGACAAGGACATGACATAATAGGTAAATGGTAAAAAGCTGTGTCCGGGAGTTCTAGAACCCGTGTATAGGGAAAAAGCTAGGTTACCTCGAATATTGCAATTTTCAATTTTTGAAAATGTTACAGTTTAATTGACTTCACCATTGGGTGGTGAACTTGTGTTGTGCTATAACTATTTATATGATTGTGGTTCTATTTTATTGCAACCTGATGAGATGATGATATGCCATCTGATGCATCATATAGGGACTTGTTAGGAAATCACATGTCATGCATATTGCCATGCAATCTAAATTGCATTAGAAATTGGATGTTTTTGTTATATAATTTATGATAGACTATGTATGCTATTGTGATAACTATTGTGATAGAATACTTACTATGTTGATAGGGTATCGTTTGTTTAGATCTTCATTAACATGGATGCCAAACTTTGGTCTTAGAGGTGTATGGGCCCTTGAGGATCGGAATTTGGTGGATCATTGCCTGGTTTCCTTTTTATAACATTTATAATATGCCAAGCTTTGATTATTGGGGTGTATGGGCCCTCACAGATCGAAATTTGGCACCTTAAATCTTGTTTTCTGTGTTTTCTGGGCTTCAGAGCAGTTTCTGAGCTTCTACCCGGAAAAACCCAGAATACACGGTGTGTATTTTATTAATACACGCCGTGTACTTTTTAAACCGTGTCACTGACTGTGTGAGAAGAAACACAGGGTTCCGATAAATCTTGTAGGAACACATTGTGTACTAGTTTAGCACACAGTGTAGTATGAAATAGGTACCCCGGCCGTGTCACGAACAACACGGGTCATGTTATATTTTCACATACATGCCGTGTCTGAATCTTACACGCAGTGTAGTTTGATCTAGGAATCCTTCCATGTCACGAACAACACGGGTTGGTGTTACCCTTCCTCATACATGCCGTGTCTGTCTGGAACATGCCGTGTAGTGTAGGCCATGTGTCAGGCTGTGTCGCTAACAACACGGACCAGGTAAGGCATTCTAGTACACGCCGTGTCTCCCTTTAACACGCCGTGTAGTTTTGTCTTATAGGAGGTGTGTGGCTTAACCATGTAAAGGACTCAGGCCGGGAAGAGGATTCAAGTACACTCCATGTGTTAGGACAACACGCCGTGTATTTGGGGTGTTACATGACTAGTTTAGGTTGATGTACACGCCCATGTGAATGACCTAAGGGAACACACCGTGTAGTGAAAGAACACGCCGTGTTGTCAAGTTTTTCATAACTTGAATGATTTCTTTTCCCTGTTCCTTCCTGTGCATTTATTTTTTCAATATTTTTTAATATTGAATCTAAGGTGTGCTTTTGACCTTTCAGAGCTATGACACCGAGATGTCCTTCGGTTGTTCATCAGTTGCAAGGCAGTGACCGTATGCCAGATACGGAAGATCCGGGACTACCAGTAGTTCCACCTATCATTCCGGACATAGCACCTGTAGTGATTCCAGACACTGGTGACGACACTCAGTTTAGAGAGGGTTTCATGAGATTCATGCATACCTTCTAGGGAGCTCAGCATCCTACCCCATCTATGGAAGGGCTGACGTGGGGTTTTCAGTAGCAGCATCCTCCCATGTTCACAGGGTATTGGGGACCACATGCAACAGAGTCATGGCTAGAAGCCATGCTATCTATCTTCGAGCACATGGAGATGCATTCAGAGAGGATAGTGAAGCTCGCGTCTTATATGCTGCGTGATTCTTCCAAGAGATGGTGGGATATGGTTTCGCATGCAGGGCACCAATAAGCTATGGCTTAGGATAAGTTTCAGCATATGTTCTACGACTACTTATACCTGTGATGTTGAGAGCTCATAGAGCTAGAGAGTTCATGAACATGAAATAGGGTACTCTCACAGTTATTGAGTATTTCTCTCACTTCACAGAGTTACAACGTTTCACTCTTGTTCTGGGGAATGACGTGCTGTTTTTTGCAGAGAAGTTTGAAGAAGGCCTCAGACCGGATACCAGATCAAAGGTGAGCATCTTTCAGTTGACTTCTATTACTCTTATAGACAACCAGGAACTTATCATAGAGAGAAATCTGAGGGATACTGGAGCTATGGACCAGGGCGGTTCAACATCTAGGGCTGATTCATTTCAGATAGATAGTTGGAAGCGTCACCGAGAGTCTACATGAGGTGACCCGAGGAAGGGAGGTATTCCTTCTGGTAGATAGGATCATTCTTCTAGTAACCAATTGGTGTGATATCAGTGTGGAAAAAGTGGGCATAAAAATAATCAGTTCCTGAGAGACCCAGTGGAGTTCCAATCTTGCGGTAAGATGGGTCATCTGCAGCATTTCTGTAGGGGTTTCCTTCCAGCGACTAGTGAAGGAGGATCAGTTTTGACTCTGCATATAGGAGTAAGATTACCATCTCCGTAGCAGACTGGGGACTGGAGTTATTTAGGTCGTTTAATCTCGGGTAGAGGCCGTGGATGCAGTGGTCAGGCTCAGAGAAGGTCAGCTCATGGATCTCAGATTGCATCATAGGGCCGCGGTGCAGGCCAGACATTTACGGTAGAGCAGATTAATCAGGAGCAGGATCCTGGACCTTCTATAGTTCAAGGTAAGATTTTAGTAGCCTCAGTTTTATCCTATGCACTTTTTTATATAAAAGATTCTCATATCTTTATTTCTGTGAATACTATGGAAAGCCTTAGACTTACTGTTTCCACTTCTGAGGATATGATGATGCTTGAGACTCACTTGGGAATTAGAACTGCTAGCATGTGTCAGTGCTTAGACTGCCCCCTTAAGGTTGGTGGGTGTCCTTTTTCATGGAATCTCTATGTTTTGGAGATGACATGCTATGATTTCATTCTCAGGATGGACTGGTTAGTTCCCTTCCAGGCCTTTGTCAATTGTTATCGCCGTAGGGTGAGTTTCACATCAATAGAGGGAAACTCCTTTCTTCACAAGGGCAAATGGGATGTCCAGGTGAGCAGAGCTAGACTAGTGCATCATGGGTTGGGTGGTTTTATGTCCCAAATTGCTAGCATATATCTGGATGACCAGGGGACTTCTCATATAGATTTTCCTCCCGTGGTTGATCGGTTTCAATAAGTCTTTCCAGAAGAAATTTCAGGTTTTCCTCTAGAGCGAGAGGTATAATTCTCTATTGAGCTTGTTCTAGGAGCAGCACCGATATCCATACCTCCTTATAGGATGGCTACACCTGAGTTATAGGAGCTCAAGAAGAAGTTGAAGGTGTAGTAGGCAAAGTTTTTTATCTGACCCAGTACTTCTCCTTGGGGTTTGGCCGTTCTATTTGCATAGAAGGAGGATGGTAACTTACAGCTTTGTCTGGATTATCAGAAGCTAAACTAGTTGACGGTCAAGAACCAATATCCATTTCCACAGATAGATGATCTCCATGATCAGCTTCGAGGAGCCAAAGTGTTCTCAAAGATCGACTAGAGATCCAACTATCATCAGTAGCGTGTTAGACTATCTGATATACCACATACATCCTTCCGAATTTGGTATGGTCTATATAAGTATTTGGTTATGCCATTTGGTCTCACAAATGTGCCCGCAGTTTTAATGGAGCTGATGAAAAATGTTTTCGATCCTTACATGGATTCTTTCATGGTAGTTTTCGTGGACGATATCTTGGTGTACTCTCACACTCGACACGACCATGCAACCCATATTAAGATCGTTTTGAGTACACTGAGGGAGAATCAGTTATATGATAATCTCTCAATGTGAAACTTTTGGATGGATGAGATTCACTTACTGGGTTATGTCATCTCAGAGACAGGAGTATCCGTAGACCTAGAGAAGGTGAGAGCAATAGTTACGTGGGAGCAGTCAGAGAATATCTTCGAGGTACAAAGTTTCTTAGGGCCGTCTAGTTACAACAAGCAGTTTATACAGGAATTATCATGATTAGAAGCACCTTTTATGGCCTTGACTAAGAAGGGGGTGAAGTATGTTTGGTCAGAAGCCTGCGATTCATCCTTTCCGGAGCTGAAGGGGAGATTTACTTCAACATCGATTCAAGTTTTACTAGAGCCGGTCAAGAGTAATACAGTTTTCTGTGATGCATTTGGAATCGGGCTTGGAGTAGTGCTTATGAAGGAGGATCGTGTTTTTGCATATGGATCTCGACAGTTGAGGCCACATGAGAGGAACTATCCTACGCACGACCTGGAGTTGGCTGCAGTTGTTCATGCTTTGCATTGTTTGAGAAATTATATTCTTGGAGAGCATTTTGTGGTATATACTAACCACAAGAGCCTCAATTATATCTTCACATAGAAGGACTTGAATATGAGATAGCGGAGGTGGGTTGAATATTACAGTCATTTGATTTTGAGCTTGCTTATATGCCTGGGAAAGGCAATTCCATCGCAGACGCACTGAGCAGGAGGACACAGATACAGGTAGTTCAGGAGGCCAGCAGCGAGTGGAAGCTTATCACTCTGTTCTCTGAAATCCATTTGGAGGTGCACGATAGATAGGGCCTTACTTTTCATTATTCTATGGCTGTCACCTCTACCCTTCTTGAACGAGTTCGAATGAGGCAGATATCAGATTCTGAAGGCCTAGTCCTATGGGAAAGCGTGTCAGGAGAGGACCCTCTTCCTGGATGGACCGTAGGCGATGGTGAGATCTTGCGTTTCCAGGGACGCGTATGGGTGATAACAGATATACGCGAGGAGCTACTACGAGACTTTCATTCCTCAGTTTGGGAAGTTCATCCTGGCATCACCAAGATGTATCGTGATCTAAACCACCAGTATTGGTGGCCAGGTATTAAGAGAGATGTTGCTAGATTTGTCATGAGGTGTTCCACCTGTCAGCAGGTGAAGGCAGAGCACCAGTGACCAGCATGGCTTTTACAGAATCTACCCATTCCCGAGTGGAAATGGAATGATGTCGCAATGGACTTCGTGACAGGGTTACCGAGATCGCCTTGAGGGAATGACACGGTATGGGTTGTCATGGACAGGCTCATGAAGGTTTCTCATTTCTTTCCAATTAAGGAGACCTTCGATATTTACGAGCTTGGACGGTTGTACATCCATGAGATTTTATTCTTTCATGGGGTTTCGAGTACTATCATTTTTGACAGGGATGCCCGATTTACATCTCATTTCTTGCAAAGGCTATAGAGGGCTTTGGGTACACAGATAATTATGAGTACAACTTACCATCCCCAGATAAATGTTCAGTTAGATCACACGATTCAGGTTCTAGAGGACATGCTACGAGCATGCATCCTTGATTTTGGAGGTTCTTGGGAGAGACATATACATATAGTAGAGTTTTCCTACAATAATAGATTTCAAGAAAATATTCAGATGGCACCTTATGAGGCTTTGAACGGTAGGTCGTGCCGATCACCCTTGTGCTGGATGGAGGCAGGAGAGGAATCTATGCTGGGACCTCGTCTTATTAAGGAGACCACAAAACTGGTGGAGTTAATTTAGAAAAGTATGGCTACTGTATAGTCTCGGTAGAAATCTTATGGTGATCAGCGAAGGCAACCTTTGGAGTTCAAGGTCGGAGATCCGGTTTTCCTATTTGTTACCCTGAGGTTGGGACATAAGAGGATCAGAAGATAGGGTAAGATTTCACCAAGATACTTCGGGCCATTAGAGTTTCTAGAGAGAGTCAGGCTGGTTGAATATAGGTTACAATTACCTCAGAGGTACCAGGATATGCATGACGTCTTCCATGTTTATCAGCTTCGACGGTATTTATCAGACTCATCTCATGTTTTATATCCCGAGGAGGTTGAGATGGAGTAAGATGCATCATTTGAGTAGCATCCTATTAGGATTGTTGATCGTAGTGCAAAGGTACTCCGTGGATGGTCTGTTCCTCTAGTACGGGTGCTATGGCAGCACAGCCGTGTATAAGACGCGATTTGGGAGAGGGAGGCCGATATGCGATCACAGTGGCTAGAGTTGTTCGAATTTTCTTCTTCTCCACCTTGTTAGGGAAATTCAAAGATGAATTTTTCTAAGGGGGGATGTTTTTAAGAACCCAGATCTTCTTTTCAGGTATGTTTTTCTTTTTCTGGTAGTTTTTGAGAAAAAGAGGAAAATCTAGAAATTTTCGGAGTACACGCCATGTAACTTATGAGTACACAGAGTGTACATCGATGCCACTGGAAGCCGTGTGCTGGCCATGTCATGGCCACACACATGGCCATGTAAGGGTGACTTAGAGGCCACATAATGAAGAGTACGGAAAAGGAAAGCATACGTTGTGTACTCCTGAATTACATGTCATGTACTTTCTTTTTTTCATTAAACAGACCGGGGTCGCGTCTTATCCTTATTTCCATCTTCTTATTTGCCTAATCTCATCCAGAGCATACAAAGAGGAAAAATATTCTCTAAGCCACCGATCCGTCACCAGTTATCCTAATCAAACACTGTCAGTTGCAATAGAATCACAACGGTGAGTTCTCGGTTCATCCTTGGCCATGTTTCCTGATTCTTTATCTTATGAGAGTTATCGTAGCTAGAACGTTTTAGACATTTTTGCAGATATACTCTATTATAGGCCGATTCATGGGACAAGGTTCAAGTATATCTATCTCCTAGGATCGAGGTAGGTGGTTTGTTTCCTTACATTGAATGTCTTTGAGTTTTTGTGCAAAAGTGCTGGATTCCCATGTTTCGGGTATCCTGGGTTAGGGATTTCCGTCCTATTGTTTAATTGCCTTATAATTATTATTATCTTATGATTAATTGAAAATAATTTTTGCTTGTTTTCATGTTTGAGTATCACCCCATGGGTGTTATCCTTGTTTGGCTGTTTATCACCATTTCGCACAATTTGCCTTCAAGGAAAACCCTATTGAAATTGCTAGTTTGCTTGTTATAACGGAATGCATGTGTTGCTTGCTATTTTAATGCTTTGGAAGCATTGTATATTTTATCCAAGTAGCTGGTAAACTTAATTAGGGATGCTGAAATTCTATTACACACGACTGGACTACTCAGGGATGTGAGAACCTGGTGCGGTATACCACAGAGGGAATAGACGATTAAGTGCTTCCCTAGGGGGTCTATTGGAATTAGTTTCTTACACAGGACCAACCAGAATTGGACTTTGTGCTTCCTAAGAGTTTCCATAGTTTATCCACGTATCAATTCCATAATAGGAATTAGATGTAAGATCTTGCTCAGAGAGTCTGTAGCTATCATTGCAAGACCACAGGGGAATCGACATGAGTGCTTCCCAAAGTGTCTATGCCTTTATATGATTACATGACTATAGGGGTCTGCTAGTTGGAGCGACCCAGAGAGTCAGTGTGAATGTGGATTGTTTGGTTGGTTTAGATGAGTCTACCAAGCCAAAGCACAAGCTTGGATCTATTGGACTTCTTATTTGTTTAGGTAGTCTTTTGATGCCTTCTGTGGTACCTATTTACCTTGGAATAGAGAGCTTTTCTAGATTCCTTGGTTTTTTAATTAAATGAATGAATAAATTGTTAAATTAATGTTAATGGTAATTGGTAGGATTTTATACTTGTATACTTCTAGTTAATTTCTACATTTACCTTCATTACTTCTGTTATATTACTCACTAATAGTAGGGCACATATCTTGTGGTGGTTTCCTACTAGGATTAGTCTCACACCCTGTTTGGGTCCTTCTTTTCAGCCCAAACAGGTTATATGGTTTCAGGTGTGGATACAGATTGTGGCCCTTCTACTCAGGTACATGATTTCTGGTTGGAGCTGGAGAGTATAGGACCATTCTAAGGCTTGCAATGCTGCTGAAGTTACTATTTACTTTTCATACTTTGTTTCCCAGTTGTATGTTAGAACATTGTTGTGTTTGTTTCATTCCTTAGATACATGTAGATGCTGCATCATTGTCATCATTATTATATATTCATTACTTATTTTGTTTAGTTTCAGTTATTTTATGTTGTTTACTACATTCCCTATTGACTGTTATTTCCTTTACCTTGTATACTTTACCAAATTAGGGCATAGTTTCCCTAATGACTCACCAAGGACCTCGCTACTAGTCGGAAGCCTCTAGAGTTTGGGGAAATTTACTTGAGGTCGTGTGGGGAACTGAGTATAGAGCACCAGTTGAGTGCCTTTGGATTCGGGTCATTACATACAACATGATGAGATTTCAATGGATGAGGACATGGTATAGAATGGGGGTTCCAAGGCCTAGAATATAGAGACCGTGAACATATTACGTCCTCATTTTTATGGTTTTGAGGAAGTAACACCATGAGATACTATGTCACACCATGATGGTATATAAATTTTCTTGGATGTGTAATGTTTTTACCTAATTAAAAATTAATAGAGTAATAGTTATGAAAAATTGTATTGTACAACAACATGAATCCTATCCTAGTGGTAATATGGAAGGAATAAAGTAATGGTGTGACCCCTTGGTCATTATTGGTTGATATTTTATTAAGGAATCATACCCTCTATTAGAGGTGGGTTAATCTATGACCCATAGGGGAATCACAATGATACAACCCTTGTGAATAGCCACCAAATCATGACCAACATGGTTAGATTGTAACCAATTCACTTGGAGGATCATGAATTGGTAAGTTGGTAACTTCCCTATGGACCCCTTTATTATTATTTCTCCATATTATTCAGTGTATACATGAAATAGATGAATGTGGTAGATTATTATTAAAATTTTGATCTATATCCTTCTCTCCCCTTGATCATTTTATGTTTATTTCATTGATGGGATATTCTCTTGGGAATTCAATGACCATTTAAGACCAAGATTCTATCTTTTATCCTTATTTTCATATTCCCAATTTTAAAAATAATATGTATAGAGGTTTTAGGATGTTTTTTTGATTTTAGTGGATTGGGATCAAAATGAATAGCATAGATAGGTGATCTCACTTCTATAATATTGAGGTAGGAAGATATTACCTTGTTATTATTATCTTATAAATCAATATGGATTGAATTTATTATCGTTGTGTATATCCTTACCTATATAGTTATTATTTTTTGTATCAAATTGATCGAGTGGGCCCTTATGATAATAGTTGATCCCTTAAAAAAAGATATAGTTAATGTATTGGAATTAGTGGAATACCACCTCAAAATTTGGGTATGGTTCTGGTTTTCCACTTGGATAAAAGGACCCTCGAATAAGTCATTCATCCCTGATTGATTCCTTGGTAACTTATTTGAGTAGTAATTAATTATCGATGATAATTACCATCACTTGTGAAGGTATGGATGTTGATATGTGGATATCTAAGAAACCATAGGAGGCTGAGAATTGATTAGTCTAAGGGATAATGTTGGTTTATTTTCTTATTTTTTAGATATGTGATATGTAATATGGTGAGACTGATATTGTGTACCCTATCCTATATAAAATGATATTGGTTGATAATTATGTTCACCCTCTCCTATATAAGAGGATATGTTTTGGGAAATATTTAGTTCCCTATCCTATGTTTGAGAATAATGGTTGGAAACTATTTTCCACCATCTCATGTGTCTTATAATATTGGTTGGGAAGAACTATTAACTCTCTCTTGTGTAAGAGAAGATGAGATGGGAACTACCCTGAACCACCTATTATGTAAGAGGAGATGGGTTTAGAATTATTTTACACCTTTTCCACTAGAATTGGTGATGGATTTGGTGATAATGTACACCCTCTGTTATATAGGAGGATATGGGTTGGGAACTATTTTATTACCACTAAAAATTAACAGGATTTGGGTTTGGAACTATTATGTTCCCTATTTAATGTCAGAGGATGTGGGTTGGGAACTATTATGCACACTATCTTATATAATATGATATGGGTTGGGAACTATTGTGTGACCTTCCCTAGTTAAGAATTTTTTTAAAATTTGATATAATTGTGACTTGATATTACTCTTCCTTTTTTGTATGGAGCTAAAATAAGTATAGAAATGAATCATGGTGTCCTTGTTAGAACATGATGACATGGTGGGTGTTTAATCTTGGATATTTTTTATTCCATATATATATATTAAACATTATATTAGTATTTTTCAAATTAAAATAAACTACCAAATATGTCATACTAGTTTCATACTCGAACCCTCCATAGGAACCCCATTGCCATTGAAAACTTTTTTGTTTTGGATATTTCCTCAGGAATGAATCATGTGAAAGGTGTTTGAGAGTCTAGAGATAGATAGTAACCTGAAAAAATATTGAGACATACCTCAAGATCCTTTTATGTTTCCTAAATTTTTTTTTGTCTTTTTTTCATGTATCTGTATTTATCTAATATATGGGGGGACATTTTTGACATAATGGTACATATGATTTTATTCCATTTTTATATTTCATTAAATTTTATATATCTCTAATAATATTTTTATCTCTATATTATTTTTATGTATTATTTATTTTACTAATTATTTTAGGAATGGTTGTCTAGTATTCAGGAAAAAATATACCCATTATATGACTCATGCCTTTGTTGCAAGTTAATATACTCTTACATATATAGAGGCACACATGATTTCACTTGTCTCTCTTGCTGAGACCCTATGATCAAAGTTGAGGAATGAAAAAATGTTGACATATACCCTTTCCTAATTATTAATTTAGTGCTTGGTAGAGTGGGTATAGGTTAGATCGAACACATGTATGGAGCTATTATTATGCTTGTACACTACCTATGTAGTAGAAATTCAAGTTTATAGGGTAGTGATATTTTTTATTGGTGGTGATATGATGTATTAAATATGTTATTCTAGTGTTATTATGATGTTATGATTTATAGGATTTTACTAAAGTGAGTAGAGTGGGTTAGTTCATACATCAGGAATATTCACATAGGTACACAATCCATTATCTTGATTATGAATCATTATTATAGTTCTAAATTAATTAAATGATAAAAATAATATGATCAGAATTTTCTAAAATATATTATTGGTGATATATAATTAATTAAATACAAGCATTTAATAATTATGTTATAATATGAATGTGAATAAATCATAGTTATCGACGGTGCCAGCCTAGTGAGTACTAGGTGGTTTAGCCTCATGGATAGGGGTAGAACCATAGGTCCTGATCCTAGGGTTATTTAGTTTTTATTAACCTATGAATTTATTAAATACTATTAATATTTCAACATCTTATATTTTTTGGTGCCACTATTTTTCAATTGCATAATATATTTCTCTAAGACCTCCCTTGGTGAAATCTAATGATTAGGTTGGGGATATTATGTATGTCAGGAATACTCTTTTTGAGGCTCCAAATAACTTTATGGTGAGTTGGGTCATGATATTGATGCTTCCTCAGTGGTTGAGGTTGTAGAACTTCTTCATCCATTGTTTTTAAATGTAGTACATGTGGGAGGTAGATATTCTCGATTAGGTGGGCCTACCCTTGTTAAGACCACCCATGATATATAGTTATATAATCCTCTAAATTTATAGGGTGAGGATGGTCCTTAGGATGTGAATGATTGGATTGAGAATCTCAAGGGGATCTTTAAGTGAGTTGGGAAACCTGATTAATGGTGGGTGGAGATAAGGATCACAAGCATCTGGGACTCACTAGGAGCTGGTGGGGTGTTATAATGTATTCTAGGAGGCATGATGGTCTTTCATGGGACAATTTCAATGAAATATTTTTTTATGATTTTCCCCAAATATATTTAATATATAATGATCTTATAATTTTATGGAACTTCAATAATAGAAAATGTCTATGATAGGCAATGTGACTCACTTTTGGGAGTTAATAAGCTTTTCATTCAGTGTTGTATGAGAATGAGTACTAAACCATCATGATATTTTAGATTAGTATTCAACCATAGGCGAGACACTTATTTTGATTGTTCAACATAACATCTTAAGATAATATAATTGGAAAGGCCCCCACTATTGAAAAGGAATCTATAGAGGACAAACCAATATGTTTTGTTCCTTTCCTTGGTGTTCTAGGTGGTATCCCCCCTAGTGGATCATTTTATGTCTCTTTGAGTTGTAGAAAGATCTGGTCTAGTGAGATGTTCCCTTGAGGTGAGGTGCAAGTAGGGAAAACTAGGTGTTTCTTGACTCCTTCTATGGTGGGAGGTCACCTGACATGTTATCAGTGGGGGAAGGTAATGGATTTACATAGAACTTTATTATTCTTCTGAATTTTTTCCATACATGCCAAAGGATAGGAAACCAACAATATTTTTTTCAAGGATGTCTTAGTGGGAGAATGGTAGAGGATTATGGTAGAAGAAGTCCTTAAGGGCCTGGTTAGAGGGATCTCATTTTAATAGTAGAGTATCATATGGGAGGTCAGAATATAAAGTTGTCTAAAGGTCTTCAGGGAAGAATTAGAAAAAATTAACATTTGGGGTTAGACACATAGGTGGGAAATAGATCTCAATTATAAGGTTGTAGATCCCATTTAGGAAAGATATATGTTTTGGAATATGTTTTTTTTATGGAGAAAATGTCTCTTCATCTATCAAAGGCATGGTTTTGAATACTATGATTCTTTATATGTATTTATTTAATATAGTATATTATAATTCTTTTATTTCATCCCATTTCATGTCTATAATAGGGATAATGATTGTTTTTACCCTAGAATGTTGGTGCTTGATACAGTATAACACCATCGTATTTTTGGATTTTTTTTTTCAAATTAAATTAATCTTTTTGATATTTTTCATTTCACACAACACTGTATATATATTTTTTTTATAAAAACTCAATAATTTTGGATTGTGTTATATGAAACACCAAGTTAATATTCAACTACAAGAAACACTTATATTAGATTTTGGTACATTAAACACAATGTTTGTCTTGTGTTATATACAATACCAACTCCCTTATACAGCTTGCGTTAAACACATGATTTTTTACTGAACTACATTATACTATTAATAATATTATTTAAAAAATTATCACCTAGCCTTTAGAGTGGAAAATATGAATAAAATTGATAAAATTGTGAAACTATTGGTTACACATATATATAAAATGAATCCACTGGTTAAAAATTTGTTAGAAATGAATGTAAGAAATCGTTGAGAATAAAGAAACTCTTTTTATAAGAAAATTATTCTTCTATGTACAAACACCATATTTTGTAGTAAATTAAACAAACCACTTTTGATGATTTTTTTTATAAAATTCTCTATACTATAAATTAAATTATTTTTTTTGACAGTCGTCCAATAGATTTTATGGGAAAAAGATAAGAGTAAATTAATTTTTATAAATAAAAAAGATATATTTTTTCAAAAAGGTAATATTAATACCTTTTAATGGTACACCTATTTTAAACCTAATTTTTAAAACATTTATATTTTTTATTTGAAAAAATGAACATAATTTTAGAAATTATAAAATCCTAATTTACATTAGGTAATTTTTTTGTATTTTTTTGAGAAGTTCCATTTTTTAATGAATAGAGAAAATACCAAATATTAATTGAAAACTGAATTTTAAAATGATATAATTATATAGTTAAATAATGTTTTTAATTAGTTTTGATGTTAATTTTGATAAATTTTATATAATGTAATCCAATATTGTCTGTTTTGAAAAATTTCACATTCAAATTGGATATAAAAAAACATCAAACTACTAGAAATTTTCACTTAAAAAAACTCATAATCTCATCCCATTAGTGGGATTAATTTGATAGAGTCTTGTTTTCTTAAAATAGACTAAAATATTTTTTTTTTGAAATTTTTCATTTGATGAGTGGAAATTCTTTTAAATGGAGTTTCATAATGTTATTCCAAAAGTGAGGAAATATTAAACTAATGTTATTATACTTGGGTGAAGGCCCATTATGTTTATCAGATGGTTCGATGGGTTTTAGGAGCACCAAACCCCCAAAAAAGGTTTGAAAATATGTATAGGGCACATGATTTGTCTGAATCCATACATACCACTCCAGGTAACTATGAGACCTTGTTTAAGGTGGTAATGGATTTGTGCACATATTGTGCATGGATTGCTAAACCATGGGCCTAGCACATGTGGGGTGTGATTGGAGGGTGTAGATACTATACTGTTTGTGCAAGGTTGGGAGAACTATACAGGTAAAACCCTACTAAAGAGTATGTTTAATGAATTAAATTAAATTAAATTAAAATAAAAGTAATGAAAAATTAAAACCTATATAATCTCCCACCCCACTCTCTCTATATAAATCATGATTCACTAGGGGTTCACTCCTTCGAATCACGATGACCCCCTCCCAAGGGACTCGCCAACGATTGTCGATCGGCTCGTTTTATTTCAAAAATATCATTTGATCCATCACGATGAGTCTTCTCCTTCTCTCTTCTCATCATCCACATATTTAATTCAACATATTCATCACCTATTAATGTTCGGACAAAACTATATAATGCGGGTAAAAGGATTTCTTATTTATTTTGTTCTAGGGTGGTGCGGATGGACTCTTGGTTCATGTTTGGGCATGTTCCAGTGACCACTACTAAAGGTGAGACATTTCCTATGGTTTTGGTTCACTGCCAATGCATTGGGTAAGGTTTTTATGCCGTTTTGTTGATTTTCACCACTTTTATTAGGGTATCTAAGGGTTCTTGACTTCCTTTTATGTAAACAGTAGGGATTCGGTAGGGCTGTGTGGTTTCGATCCACCTCTGCCATCTTAGGTGAGGTTTTACTCTTACCTCTTGGTTTCAAAACATTTGATTTAGGGAATTTAAATATTTATGAGTCCTTGGTAATTGTTGTGTAGTTCATGAGACTGTTCCAAGTGGTTTTGAGCTTCCGTGTTTATGGAAACACATCTACATGTTCATAATTAAGTATGTATATATAAATATATATATAGGGTCCCCCATTATGTGTAATTCCATCCTTTGTAGTGAAATAAATGAATGAGAAAAGGTGTGGCCATGTATATATATGAAAAAAGAATGCGTAGGTGAGTAGAGTCTCGTATATTCATATAAATATATATGTAAGGATCCCATTGCCCATGTTAATGGGCCATGAAAATATGTTCATGGGGGATAGATGTCGTTATGTATTAAAAGATGCATATACTAAGTGGGGGAGAAGTAACTCATAGTTATAAAGTGTCATGAGTTGAATTGGATGACTTGGTTCCACCCTGAGGTAGGGTCCCTTTCCATGTATCCAAAACTAACAAATGAATTAAAAAGATTCTTATTTCACTTTTGTTAAAATTAAATTCCTGCAGTTAAGTATTTGGATTTAATTCCTCTTAAATGTGAATTAATCATGCTTCATTTTTTAAATTCTAAATGAAATAAATGATTGTATGATAAGAAATATCATGTTTTTATAATAAAACCCATCCAATGGAGGTGCACTTTCTTCATGAAAAAACTACTGATTAGACATTATGTTTCTTAACATGTCGTATTGATATTTCATATTCCCTCACATAATGTTGAGATATTGAATTTTTAGGGCATGTCCCCTAATGTAATTAAAAAACTATGTTTTTCATTGAAAATGACTAATGAACTATGGAACCATCTATGTGCTTACTTTAGTTTTTAGTTTTGAATTATCCATGTATGATGTTTTACTAGAATTGTGACTTTAGTGTTTAACGTGAATAATTCACCATTTGATTGTGCCTTGGCATTTCCTTCATAAGGGGAAGACTTTCTATATTAAATGGATTAAATCATCTTCTGAATTATGTAATGGGAAGTACCATGTATGCTCACCACTTGACCCACCTAATGAGAGTGATTCAATGTGATAATTAAATGTGAAATAGAATTTGGAATGTATACTATTATATGAATTGGCCATATTATGTTTAATTGAATATTATGTTTTATGACCATAAAACCCCATACCATGTTAATCGAAGGTAGAAGATTGAACCTTTACTTTTGGAAATGCCTTTAATGGACTAATTAAATGGTTGCAATGCTACTTAGACTATTCACGCTAATGAGAGGAAAGGATAGAACCAAAAAATGATGGTTCAATGCTTCTTGGCCTATTCAAAATAATGAAAGACAAGGATTGAACCAATCTAAAAAGTACATGACTTCATTATTAAATAGGAATGGCCTGACTCGAGCTCGTTTTGGATTCTTATTGGATAAAGCCTTGAGCACACGGGAACCCCATTTTGATTAAAGTACGCGTCTTACTTTGGTTGAAACACACCTAGATTATGATCCTTGTCTATAGTTTGAATTCTCGGTATCACACCATAGGATCCCTTACACATTATCATAGGATGCCTCCGATACACTCATTATATTTAGCTTTGACAAGTATGTTCCATGGTTAAAGACCATCAGGATCAATCATTATAAAAACCCATTTTACCTTGGTTGGACTCTTTAGACTCATTTGGAATCTCATTGGGGAATAACATGGACTGTGATTAATGTAGTACACTCTTACCCCTTTTCTAGGCTCATATACTACAGAGTTGGAAGCCCTTGAGGCCTACATAACCTTGGTTAGTACCTTGAGACTTCACTAGTAGATATCACATCACCTTCGAATACTTAGAAATATAGCATGAGTCTATGTAGGTATTAATATATAATATTACCTCAGGAATGCTTCAGGCTCTGGTATGAGAAGAAGTAAGTACTGATGTACTAGTGTCCATGTGAACCATAGAGTTATGAAATGATTATGTAAATAATAAATGAAAATGATCTAATAGTTTACATATGAATTATATATATATTGTTCTTGTTCAAAATTTTATTCTAACCATGATATGAAGACTGTATCACCATCATGTGTCCCATAAAAACTTGTTTGGGTTGTTTTATATTTATTCAATTCTGCTATAACATCATTGTACCTATAAACTGTTAAATTTATCTTCAATTTCTTGGATTGGGTTAGACAACTGTGGTTCTGGCCTACTCAGATTTATATCTCACACCTAACATGGGGTTCCATTACACTGGGTTACCTGAGTGGATCTTTCTTTTTCATAGGACTTTAGACCTTGATTGATTTCTTTTTCTACTTTTTTAATACCTAGGAATTATGAGAAAAGGACAAAGATGGAGCCCGATATGCTCATAGAGATTGCCCATGGGTATTTTCTTACTTTTCATTGTTTTTGTACTATTTTCAAGCATTATGTAATTATTAATGCTTTCCATTTTGTATCATTTCCATTTCATGCATTCATGTTACATAAACAAGCATTGGACACTTTTTTCAGTTATACAAGAAGTTTTCTTCCTCTTCTTGTCAATTATATATACCACTTCCGCTACTGTATGTTGTTGTTCTATAATAATACTATTGTGCATGCTTGATAAGAGGGTATATTCTCCCCACTATCATCTCCCAAGACCCTCGCTGCAAGTCACTAGCCTCAGGCATAAGAGGAGATGTGCTTGAGGCCATGTGACCAACTGGTCTGATTACCAGTTTAGTGGTAAGATGGGATGGGATGTTACAAAGTGGTATCAAATAAGTTTTCTTCCTTTTTCTTAATATTTTGGTTTTGTAGATATGAGATTAAGAATGTGTCAGTGCTTGGTTAATAGCTGTTCTTGGTACTGATCACCCCACATACTGGAAATGACTAGGTGGGTTGGGATAGGAAGTATTGTTCATCCTATTTGATATTAAATTTTATATGATTTCACCTTGAGTGATTGGTGTATTTTAAACTGCTTATTATTTATGGACTTTATGTAATTTTTCCCTTGGCCTCATATCATATGGAAGCAACATTTCATGCATCCTATAGGCACATAGAATATTCACTTGTCATGAAAAATTCCATGACATGTAGTTGCATTTTTTTCCTGCTAACCTGATTTTGTGCCTTATTGATATCCCATGATTATATTTCTTCCTATTTTGGTAATACATTTGCCTGCCATGCTTCTAAAAGTACCGATCATTATAGAAAGATTCTGTGATTTGAATGGAATGCTTTTAGGATGTCAACATGTCACTCTGTGTTAGTCACATGTAGTGACATGCTAGCTTTCTTGATATGTATATAGTTGGTTTATTTTATTAAATTAAAAGTTAGAAATTATAAAGGGAGCCAGTTTTAAGTTTTAATGTGTATGGAAACCATATAGTTGGGAAAATACAACTCATGTATTCAAACCATTTTAAATGGCTATGAGAATTAAAATTATAAGGTAAGTTAGTTTTGACTAAGTGATCCAAATGCTAAACTATATAGTGTATGTGCACATTGAAGGTTTTTTGGTGACCACCCATATGATTAGACCATTTTATATGACTAGGATAAAATTCTGAACTAAGATTAGTATCAATTTATGGGAGAAAATGTTCAATCCCAAAAGTGTATGGGCACTTCATGAATTGGGAAATGGAAAACTATACTAAATATAAAGGAATGATGATTTTTGAAATGATTATAAATTTACAATATGTTGAATATTGATATGAAATAAAATGATTAGCATTTAAAATGAAACATGACCCATGTAGTTCAATTGGGGAATATTTTATGATATAACATGTTTGGGTGTTTGAACAGTAATGTTTTAAATAATTTTCTAGGGTTGAATTTAGATGAAGCTAGGTTGGATTAGAGGGACCCTTATAAGTCACCATAATTATTTAGAAATGAATTTATATGTGAAATTATCTATTTTTGATGGGATGTTAATAAATGTTTAACTTTTCAAAGAAAACAATCATGTTTTTCCCTTGGGGAGTTGGTTAGAAATGATTACCCTGCGATTTTTTTTGAAAAATGGTACATGATGTTTTGATTAAATTTTTTTACGATTAAAGATTAAATGTGAATACCAATAAAGGGATTGGAAATGGAACCTGTAGTGGTGACCTTATTTAAAACCAATCTGTAAGGGTTATTTAAATGACTCTTGAGTTTCCTTGCAATAGAAGTTGGAGTGTTTTATGAAGTTGTTCTTTTATTTAGAAATGTCTTGATGAGTTTATTTTGAGTATAGTGACTCATGTTTGCATGACATAGTGTGAGGGTTGATTTTTTTTTCTTCTTAAGGGGTTAGCCCATGGTTAGTATCACCCTAAGGGATTCAATGCCTTTCTTTTACCAAGATCTTTTCAATCTTTTGGTGTTGTTCGGGTGTTGTTTTCCCTAATATGAATTTCAGTTTCTAATAACATCCTTTTTAGAATAGGTGGTTGTATATTTATTGACCACGTTATGGGTCTGAGTGATAGTTAATTATTGTTTTTAGCTGGTTGGACATACCTCAGGAATGGTCAGCTACTTAGTAGGTCATTTGAACCTTTATTATTTTTATATAGGGGATGAAATGTCATAATTTCATATAGGATAATGGTTGTATTGGTAAATATGAATTACAATAAAACTATTGTGGTATTGATTACGGTCTTAGATCATCTCCTAGTAGCATGGCCTTAGTGATAAAGAATCAGTTTCATTCCAATGCATGGGATGGATTTCAGAAGTCTCAGGTGTTCTGAAACCCCGGTGTAACTGTTTTGACCTTATTTGTATGTTATGACACTATTATTGTGGTTTGGAGGAGCATCATGCATTCGTTAACTTTTTTCTAGCTTGGTAATGAGTGGCTAGTTGTCTTTCTCTTTGTGACTAGGAAATCCCTAAGGTGGGAAGTGTCGTATTGAACCTAGTAAATGTGAATTTCCTTTTAGAAGTAGAAAAAACTAAGGAAGAACGTTTTTAAATTGTAGATCTTTTTTGAAAACTAGTACAATCCTCTAAATGTACTCTTCTTAAGAGATGATCATGTATGCTATCTTGACTTCATCCATGATGCACTAAGAGAGTGTCAGTTTTATGGTGTGAAAAATTATGAATAGTTGTTGAGCTTGTTGGGAGGTTCTTTATTAGTGTTACACACTGACCCATGGTTCTTATCAAGGCATGGTATGTCCTAAATGATTTCTCGGTTCCCAAGTAAGAACACTTTGGTTGAACTCATGGAATCAAGTTGTTTCTTTTGAAATTTACCAGCCTTCTAAGTAACACATATTTGATATAAGTTTCTGAAGTGCCTCGACTCATTCTCTACTCATTCAATTCATGTTCTACAGTTGTAAGTAACCGTTTCAAATCATGTAAATGTGTTAATGTTAGAGTAGTATAAAACAGGTCAATAATGTATTTGAGGAAGCTTGCCTGAACATCTTTTGTTAGGTCAATCGGGTTTGGAACTTTTGTTTTTTAGTAAAATCATGCCAGCAGAATCATCAGTTCTCTCAAATAAATGTTTTTTATGACAATTCAGATGGTCGAGGTACCATTGCGTGGAATTGGCCCCTTTCTTAAGCTAATACCTATGGTGGGGAGCACCATTGGTCAAATGATTTTTGAGACAATGGTGTGATCATGTCTATTTTATTATGGGCCCTAGTAGTTTTGTTTTAGTGTTTTGGTTAGACAATGAGCTATGGCTCAGTTTGAAATGTCTTAAGTTTGTAATTCACAAGAATTTCTTAATGGTACGTTGGGCGTTATAATCATAATGTGATTTTTGAACATAAATTCACCCACCTCATAGGTCAAGTGAGGTTTTCATTTTTTTAAGGACTCTCAAGGATGTGAAGTTTTAAGGTGAGGAGATCATAATATCCCATGTTTTTGAACTGGACTTACATATGAAGGGTTTTTAACTTTTTCATTTGCTGAGTAGGTCATTTTTAAAATTGAGTTTCAGAATGTAATTATGTGAGTGGTTATATCTTAAAATGATTTTTTTAGACTTCGGGGATGGCCCTTTATGTTTTATAGGTTGTACGATGGTTTTTGGGAGCTCCAAACCACAAAAAACCAAGGTTTGAAATGCTATATAGGGAACATGGTTTGTCCAAAACCATGTGGCCCACAATAGGTAACCATTCAATATTTCTTAAGGGGGATGTATTTTTATACATAGGCTGCACACAATTTTCTGAACTATGTACCTTGTCCATGTGGGGTGCGATTGGAGGCAGTAGACACTACACAATTTGCGCAAGGTTGGGAAAACCGTGTGGGTCAAACTGTGCTAATGGGTATGTTTAATGAATTGAATTAAATCAAAATAAAATTAAATAAAATTAAATAAAATTAAAAACTAATTAATCTCCCTCACCCCCTTATATCCCTAAATCGAGATAGACCAGGGGGTTCTCCCCTTCTAAGCATGATGATCCACTCCCTAGGGCCTCTCCTCCAATCCTCTATCCGCTTGTTTTTCTTCGAAAATCTCCTTTGATCCATCATGATGAGTCTTCTCCTTCATTTTCATCATCACTTTGAGCTTTGATTCAACATATCCACCACCTGGTATGGTTCAGTTGAACCCTATATCATGGTATAACGGAATTTTGAGATTTCCTATGTTCCAGGGTAGTGTGGATGGCCTCTCGGGTCATGTTCGGGCTTCTTCCAGTGACTACTGCTGAAGGTTAGGTGGTTCAGGTGGGTTTGGTTCACTGCCAATGCATTGGGGTATGTTTCTGCTTCAGTTTCATAGATTCACACCTCTTTTATTAGGGTATCCGAGGGTTATTTACTACTTTTTATTTAAATGGTAGGGAATTGGGTAAGCCTGTGTGGTTTGGGGCCACCAACACAGTCTTAGATGAGGTTTTACTCTTACAACATGGTTTTTCACCATCTAATTTAGGGTCATTAAATATTTATGATTCCTTGGTAATTGTTGTGTAGTTTGTTAGACTGTTCCAAGTGGTTTTGAGTTACCGGGTCTAAGGTCACTCTTCGGTATATTTGAAGCTATGTATATATATATATTTATGTTCTCCTGTTACATGTAATTTCATCCATGGTAGTGAAATACATGTATGAGGAATGGTTTCCTTATGTATATAGATGGAAAATGCATGTGTAGGTGAATGGTGGCTAGTATATGCATATAAGAATATATGTAAGGATCTCCTTGCACATGTTTATGTGCCATGAAAATATGTTCACAGGGGCTCAGTTTTCGTAAAAATACGAGAAGATTCATATTCTCAGTGGGGGGAGAATTACCACATAGTTATAAAGCATCAACAGCTAAAGTGGGTGGCTTGGCCCCAACCGAAGGTAGGGTCCCTTTCGAAGTCCTCAAATTTAATAAATGCTTTAATAATATGCTTATTGAAGTTTTGTTAGAATTTAATTCCGGGATGGAAGTATTTCAATTTAATACCTCTTAAATTTGAATTTATTAATTTTCATTTTTTAAAATAAAAATTAAATAAATTATTTTCTGATAAGTAATATCATTTTTTAATAAAATCCCTCCAATGGAGGTGCACTGTCTTCATGATAAAAATTAGTTTGTAGACTTTTTCTTACTTGACATTTTTTGTTGATATTTTTTTTCCTTGATGTTATTTGGAGATATTAAATGTTTAGGACATGGATCCTAATGTAATTAGAAAAACTAATTTTCCTTTGAAAATGAATAAATAAACAACGCACCATCTATGTTCATAGTTTTTTTTTGTTTCGAATTATCCATGTATGATGTTTTACAATAATTTTCACATTAGTTTTTGACACAATTAAGCTGCTATTTGGATGTTCCTTGGATTGACCGTCATAAGGGCAATCCTTTCTATATTATATGGATTGAATCGTCTTTTGAATTACATAATGGAATGTACCATGTATCCACACCACCAGACCCGCCAAAGGTAAGTGCTTCAATGTTATAGTTAAACATGAAATAGAATTTGGAAAGTATACTGGTATATGACTTGGCCATATTAAATTTAATTTAAGAATAGGATTCATGATTGTAGCACTGCTTACCATGTTAATGGAAGTTAGTAGAGTGAACCTTGACATTTTGAAATTCCTTATATTGACTAAACAAATGATTGCAAAGCTACTTATCCTATTCACACTAATAAGAGGCAAGGCATGATCAAATAAATGTATGGATGTAATGATACTTACCCTATTCACACTAATCAAAGGCATGTATTGAACCATTTGAAAAATTAATAGTCATTAATATTAAATTATAATGGCCTAACTCGTTCTCCACTTGGTTTCTTGTCAAGGAAGGCCTTGAGCAGTTGGGAACCCCATTCTGATTCAAGGATACAACATTCTTAGGTAAAAAACCACATAGATTATAATACTTGTCTGTTACATGGATTCCCAATATGAAACCATATGATCCATTAGACATTATCATTGGATTCCATAGATACACTCCTTTGATCCAGCTTTTATGAGTAGGTTCCACGGTTAAATTCTATCAAGCCTAGTCATTGCTTAGCCTCATTTTACCTTGGATATACTCCTTGGACTCGGTAGGAATAACATTATGGAATGCCTTTGCCTATGATCCTTGGATTATTTTCATACCCCTTTTCTGGACTCAGATACTACTGAGTTAGTGGACCTTGAGGTCTACATCACATTGGTTATTACCTTGGGACATCAGTAGTAGATATCATATCACCTTTAAATTATTCAAACTTTGGCATGTGTTGAAGCAGGTATAATGATATGATAGTACCTAGAGAACACTTCATGCTCCCATATGAGAAGAAGTTATTTTTGAGGTACTGGTTTCCACAGGATCCCTGGAGTTAGTAAATGATTCAGTAGAGAATAAATGAAAATGTGGTAACAGTTTATTGATTCATTATATATATATATTTCTTGTTTAGAATCTTATTACAACCATGAGATGAAGTAGGCATCATCATTAGGTGTTCCTTAAGAACCTTGATTGGTTGTTGTCTCTTTATTCAATTCATATATTAATTCAATATACCTACACACTGTTTAATTTATATTCTATTTTTTTGGATTGGGATAGACACTGGTGGTGCTAGCCTACTAAGATTCATATCTCACACCCTACTCGGGTCGCCATTGCACTAGGTACTTGAGTCGATCTTTCTTGTTCCTAGGATTGTGGACCATGATAGATTTCTTGTTCTAATTTTCTTTTACCTATGAGTTAGGATCAAAGGACTGAGCTAGTGTTTAGGATGCTCAAGGATATCTTCCACATACCTTTATTGACTTATCATTGTTGTTGTACTGTGTTTTCAAACATTCTGTAATTTTTTCAGCTTTCTATCTTATATCATTTCCTTTTCAGGCAATTATTTTCAATATAATCTTGCAATGGACACTTTTGTTCAGTTATATAATAATTTGTATTCTGCTTCTTGTCATTTATTTATAACACTTCCACTACTATATGTTTTTATTCTCTGGTAACACCATTGTGCATCTCTTATAGAAGGTTATAGTACACCCTCTATAATCTCCAAAGACCCTCATTTCTAGTCAACGGCCTCTGGCATATGTGGAGATGTGATTGAGGGCATGTGACCCACTGCTCTGACTATCAGTTTAGTGGTATGCCGGGCGGAGATGTTAAAATTTTAAAATAAATTTCTTATACTTATGTGAATAGGATTTGATAAAATTTATTCCACATTTGGAATAAGTATAATTTATAAATTATAATAATATCCACTTAGTTTTTTTTTATAAAAAAATATTAGTGAAAGTAATAAAAACTATCTAGAATGAGTAAGGTAAATACAAGATTACTTAATGGTTAAACTTTAATTTAAGGGTCCAAATAACACAAATACATTTCCAAATTCAATTGATGTCTATATTTCAACAAATCTACCGCTTTTATTGAAAATTTTGAATTGTTGGGATAATATTATGACAAAGAGACATCTCTATAGTGTTTATATTTTTATATTTACAAGAATGTCACTCCACTCTAAAAGGGCACTCACTCCCCCCACTTATTCACACCTATAAATCCATTTATCTCAGTCAAAAACAACCCAAATATCCTCCAAAATTACCTCCCTATATCCTATAATCCTCGATTTTGGTATAAATCTTACCAACTATGACCTTTGGTGCAAACTAAGTTGAGTTACCCAAGAAAGAGGTAACATCCTTCCACAAGATATTTTGTTTTTTAACTCTCCAACCCCTCTATTTATCTTATTAGACACTTATATAATTATCTCAGTATCCTAAACAAACTGGGATTTTTTTATTTTAAGTGTTTGACCTATTCTCACATATACGTCCATCAAATGGGAAACATAGTCATCATTTGGGTGTACGGAGGACTACCACCTTGTGAACTGATGTCATTCATTCTTCCTTTTCCACCTTTCATGGTTGGGAATAATGATGAAAGTTCTAATTTTTTATGATATATATGATATTTATGATGTTTTTATTCTTTATTAATTATTTTTTGTTAAAAAACATCATTATTTTCATTCAATGGAAATATTATAATTTTTTTTGTAGACGTGAGGACTACCACCTCCCCAAAGCAATGTGATTCGTTCACACTTTACATGAAATATTATAAGTATGTGTTTAATGAACGTCTATGATATATATTACATAATAATACTAATATAAATATAATATACATAGAGACACACACACACACACATATGTTACATTTCATTATTAAAAAAATCGACAATAAAATTGAAACAATGTTCATGATTACGTATGACCTGCCATCTCCATGAATGGTGTATTTAATTTTAATTTATGAATTTTATATATTATTATAAATTCTGATATAATGAATATATATTATATTTATACCATTTTTTTCATTTTTTAAATATTGTAATCTGGATCTAAGTAAGAGGACCAAGACTAACAAGTTAAAAAATGTATGAAAAACAAATTGGTTGTTACCCGAAACATAACCTAAGCATGGAATTGTTAATAAATGGTTAATACATGGTCATGATAAAATAATAAATTGTATGATATAAAATAATATGGTTTTGTGGTAGATGTATAATAAACATTTATTTATTATATTTGAGGATTGAATGTGAACAAATAAAGTGAATACTTAAGTTAAGGGTTTTCTCGTCTCACTTTTATTTTTGTGAGGTATATTTTCTATTCACCACTTATCAATGTTATGTGGTGTATACAATAACTTATAAAATTTTATATAAAAAATTTACTTTATTTAATAATTTTAAAATTTTCAATTGATCTTATTATTTCACAGATTTTACGATTCGTGTGTTACTCAAATAGTAAGGGGATTTCTAGTCTGACTTTTATTTCTGTGAAGAATATACTATATTCACTTGTCATTTATTTTGTGTTGTGTAAATAATTGACATAAATGTGTTATATTATTCTTATAATTAAATCTAGGGTTATTTATATATATATTTTTTGATCTTTATTTCAAGTGTTTTATGCTTAAAAATTTACCAAATCTGTAAAGTATTTTTGTCTCAATACTCCTTTGAGTCACATGTTATGTCATGAACCTATATTATTTTACATTTTGTATATAATGGCCCTTTTATATGTTATATAGTGATTATCCTTATTTTTATGATATTATATGATTCAGGAAAAGTTATTTTTTCATGGGGATTTTGATTCAATGTTATAAATGTGGTAAGAGTGTATTGCTAAAATCTCAGCATTTATCGAGATTGTTTATGATTACACTTCTATTGATGAAATATTATGCTCTATATCTCCATTATTATAATGAAGCTTTATCTCTGCTGGTAATTAATGATATCTAAAAATAATATTACTATTTTTAAACTATTTGATACTTAATATAATTTAGAAAATTTTGATAATAAAATCAATAATTATTTCACTTTTCTATCAGAAATATTTTTTCACCCAAAACAATGTTTTCTAAAAAAGTTGTAAATAAAAATTTACTATGATTTTTCCACACCATTTTTACCCTTGTTCATAGTCCTTAATAAAAAATGGTTTCAAAAGTAATATTCATGACATTTTCTCATCAATAATTTTTTTAATCATTATACAGTGTAAAAGGAATATTCGTCATGTACAAATTTACCCGATATCATGACTGTGATTTCCTTGAAAATTATTTTTAATGATTAAAAAAATATTTTTAAAGAATTGTTTCCTAACATTCCTAAATGTATTATTTTTAAGTTATTTTAAAAGAAAAATGTTTCCCATAATGTTTTTTTTAAAAAAAATTTTCAATGATTTTCAAATATTTAATTAAAAGTTTTCAAGGATATTTTAAAATTGGAAGGCATTCAAAAAATTTTATGAATTAAAAAGTGTTTTTTAAAGAGGGAATGATATTTTCCAATGAAATATTTTAAATTTTATTTTATGTCATCCTTTATAATTACTTCAATGAAAACAAATTTGAAAATGTTTCTTGTTTTAAAGAGTTTTTTAAAGAAAGATAATTTTTATTAAGAATGATCCATGTGATATTTCAAAAATAATTATCTATCTAAGATTTCATACTTTGATAAAATTTATGATTTACTGGGGATATGATCCAATGTCAGCATTTTTATTCAGTATTTGAATGATTTATGTTTATGAAGAAAAGGTTTTTGTGAAATATATTTCTCTTCCATGGGTAATACGCTTATGAAACCCACTTATTTTTAGGGGTAATTCTATGATGAAATGATTATGAAACCTTTATCTTTTACAAAAGTTAGTATATGATAAAAACATTATGATAACCATTTCATTTAATTGGTTATGATATGAGGATTTTTTATAATCATGTGGCACAAATATGCATAATTTTATAATGTCATGCATGAGACCTATATCTACCTCCATTACATTGGTTAAATATTTATATATCATGAGATAGAAATTGAAGAAATGGATACAATTCTCAATTTATTAATGGAAATTTTTAGATAATATGGTCTTCGGAGTGAACTTTGTCTACTAAGATTGTCTTGGGAGTGAACATTGACTACAAAAATGGAATTGGGTGTGAACCTTGACTACAAATATTGTTTTTGGAGTGAACCAATTCCACTAAAAGGAAAGAGATCCAATTGGGTATGGTGGTGTGCCCCACCTAGAAGGAATATTCTCCATGAAGTTCTATGATATGTTTTGGCAATAATAACTGACTTAGATGGAATAATTTTATATTCTTATGTGTATGCCACCAATTTTATGTCTTATTCCTATATTTTCTCCCCTAGCTTATCCACGTGATTACCTTATGATTAATGTCTTATAAACTGCTAGTATTTATGAAATGTCTCATATACAAGATCATTAAAGTGTTCGGTATGAACTTAAAATTTTATCCTCATGTATCATACCTTTACGCTCATGTTATTCTTACGTAACCCCTTTATTTATTCTCACTGATCATCTCAGCCCACCCTTTATTAATTTTAATTTAATAGGGTTATGAATAATGGTTTCAAGTAGAAGTAGTAAAGGGGATGATCATTGTGAAAAAAATTTGATATATTTCAACAATTTAGAATATTTCATTCAATGTTTCCAAAGACACTAAACAATTATGGTCCTCAGGAATGTACTATTGTAATGTAGTGATTATTCATCAAGAAATGATGCAATATCCAAGTATATTAATCCTTGTTCATTATAGTTTTTATGAAAGGAATGGGTTAGTAAACCTTTATAAACTAGGATTGCAAAAATTTTCTGAGATCCTTATTTATATTTCTAACAATAGGTCTACGGATATTGCTAATGTAAAGCCTAAGGTATCGTATATTTAAAAAATTGCATCAAAATTTAGGCAACCTATATGATATTTGTCATGATTATGTTGTTTTATTCAATGATAAGTGTTTCTTACTCTATGATTTATGGTTTTAGTGAATAGATGGAACCAAAAGGAACTAAGATAATGTTGAATGTGATGGTAAATTTTATGTTGAGAAAGAAAATGGGATGATCAAAAGAGTGAAGAATGTTTTGATCTTGCCTAAACAGTATTAATAGAATGTGATTGGAAACATGTACCTTAACTAACTCTTGTACTCATCAAAGAGAATAAGGATGGATTAAACAGATAGTTGGATAATCAAGACCATGGAGGAAAAAAATATTTTGTTTCATTTGTGTCAGAAATGTGGAAAGAATCACCCAAGTGAATGACTTAGAGGAACCAGAAGATGTTTTGAATATGGAAAATAAGGACAAAAATAATGTAACTACAATGGAAAAATGAATATTTCATTTGGGAAAATTGGACTCCCTAAGACATCACCAACGGATAGATGATTTATGTATAGGATTAATGGTCATTATGAATAATTATGCCCTTATTTGTAGGCCACCAAAGTGAATAAAAAAGGTGTTATAAGTAATCGTTATATTGTTAGTTGATTATAATACTATGGGTAAAATGTAAAATGAAAGATGTATTAAAAAATCAGATGAGGTATAATTATTTATTGATTAATAAGGATTCTGAATAAATGAAGCATTTGGGTATTTGTATTCTTTAATTATGTTATATAAATGATAAAATTTATAAGTATTATTCAGTTTATGTTTTATTGCAAAGGATTTACCATAATATGTTGAATGGTTCTGATGAACTAAGAACGTTATTCAATGGAAAGAAGAAATTTTGAAAATGGGAAGATAACACTTAATATGTTCCTGATGTTTAGATAATGATGTTTGGATAAGGATATCTAGGATTTGAAAAATTAAATTTTATGGTACTGATTACCTTAGAAAAGATATAGGATTTGTTCACAAAATATTTTGTGCTATCATGGATGGAGTTTACAACATTTTTGGATTTAAGGACCATATCCAATATACTTTGGAACAATAAATCTTGCATGATTTTAATAATGATTTATGATAATTACGAAGTTTCATGTGAATACATGATAAAGGTATTCACATGTTTGGTAAGTGAAAAATAATATATTTTTTATTATATATGAGGGGTCATTTCTATGTTGTTTTTGATAAATTTAGTGGAATTATTTCAAATTTTTTTCACTTTCATCATTTGGAAGGTTTATAATATTAACGATTTGATGAATGGTCTATGTTAAACTTATGATGAATTTTTAGATATTAAAATATTATCTTGACATATAAGGATTTATGCATATTAAATAACAAGTGAAAACCATTTTTTAATAGTGATATATGGAATGACTTAACATTAAACTTATGGATCTCATGATCTACTAATGCTTTAGGAATGAAAATGTAACAATAAATTCTTGTAATATGAGATGAAGTGAAAATTTATAAATGAAAAACCACATGTGAGGTTTTCCTGAAAGCATGCATGAATATATTTTCATAAAAAGTCCTCAACATTACTAAAAAGGGACTTAAAATAATTATTTTACTATTATAATCATCTTTATTATATCAATGACCTTTTTAAAGCCTCTATGGGTTATTTCTTTGTGACCATTAGCTTTCTCCTAATCATGTTATCCATCACTCTTCACCAGATCATGATAGTTAGATTTATCTTCAATGTCCATCTTTTCAAATTCAATCTATGTTCTCCTTTGTGGAAACCTTGTTTTGACATTATCTGGGTAACTGTTATGTTTATAAATTACCCTTTTTAAATAATGTTTTAGTATTAATTTTTACAATGTGGGTTTCTATGAAAGGAACTTTTATGCTCTAAACCATTGATAACCCAGACAAATGATGGGGGAGAAATTCATTTTAAGAGGGTTTGAATGTAACACCTCAAGATTTGGTAAATTTTTTAAAATAATTTAATAATTTTGATATTTTTCATTTCACACAACATTCAATATAGATTTTATATATATGAAATAACTATGTATCGATTGTGTTATACACAATACTAAGTTAATATTTCACTACTAGAAACACTTGGATTAGATTTTTGTACACGGAACACCTTGTTTGGATTCTATTACACACATTATCTAGTCCCTTCGTTAGCAAGTATTACATGAAAGAAACTGTTTTTTAGAACTGAAATATACAATTAATAATATTATTAAAATAATTATCACCTATCCATTATGATGGAAGATATCAATAAAATTGAATAAATTATGAAACTATAGGTTACAGACACATATATATATATAATTTTTTAGTTATCAATTGGTTAAAAATGAAACTATGAACAATTTGAGAATAAAGAAATTCATTTTCGAAGAAAAATAGTCTTCAGTGTACAAATACCAATCTATATCAATAAATTAAACAACCCAATTTTGGGGAATTATTTTAATAAAATATATATATTGTATGTTAAATAAATTTTTTACAGTCATCCAATAGATTTTATTTCCATAAGATAAGAATATATTCAATTTTATAAATAAAAATATGTATCTTATAAAAATGTGATTTTACAACATTTTAATGGATAAACTATTTTAAACATAATTTTTATACAATTTAATAGTTTTTAATTGAAAAAATAAACTACAATTTTTAATGTGGAATATCAAAATTTACTTTTGGTGAATATTGGTATTTTTTTTGAGAAATATCATTTTTAATGAATTGTAAAAAAATACTAAATTTAAATTGAAAACATCATTTTCACCTAATGTAATTACATTTTTAATTATATTTTAATTGGTTTTAAATTTAATTGATATATATTGTACATAAATTAATCAAAAATAGGTCATTTGAAAACAATTTCACATCGAAATTGGGTATAAAATTAGTTGAAACATTTGAAATTTTTCACTTTAAAAACTAATCATATCATCCCGTATATGGGATCAAATTTAAATTAACTTCTTCAATTTTTTTCATTAGAATTTTGAAAAATGGATTTCATATTTATAATAATCACAATTTTTAATTTTTAATAATGTTAATTTAGTATTTGAACAAAACTATTAGTGAAAGTAATTAAAATTATTTAGAGTCAAAAAGGGTAAAACATGAATACATATGGCTAGACATTAATTTAAGGTGCCAAATATCCTAGACACAATCCCAAAATCCATTGTATGAAAATATTTTGACCAATTAACCTCATGTATCAAATGATAACAATTATTTTAGGCATATTATGTAAGGGATACCTCTTAATAGTTTTTACCTTTTTATATTTATAAGAATGCCACTCCTCAACTATAAAAAGGACACTCAACCGATCACTTATTCACACCTCTAAATCCACTTTTCATAGAAATAATCCATCCAAATATCCTCAATATTCCCTCCCTTTAACCAATAATCCTCACTTTTCCCATAAATCCATCCATGGAATCCCTTTGGTGCAAACCAATAGGAGTTACCCAAGGAAGAGGTAACATCCTTCCGAAAGAACTTTTGTACTATTTTCATTGTCCACACCTATATTATTTTTATTCCATGATTATACACTAAAATAAATATCCTAAATGTACTGATATATTTTTATGTTAAGGGTTCTATATAAATTCACACACACACATCCATCCAATGCGATACACAATCATTCTTCATGTGTATGGTTGACAACCACCTCACGAATTGATGTTGTTTGTTCTTCTATTTCCAACTTTGAAGGTTGGGAATATTGATTAAATTTCTATTTTATTAGATATATATGGTATTTATGATGTATTTATTCTTTTTTAATTATTATATAACACATACCATAATTATTTGTTTTTGGAAATATGATAACTTCTTTTGTGGACGTGTGTACTACCACCTCCCCAAAGTAATTTTATTTTTTCACACTTTACATGGAATGTATTAAGGGTGGGTTTAGTGAATTTAGATGATATATATGAATTAATAATTATAATATAAATTTAATATAATTAAATATAGAAACAAATATAAATATATACATATAAATCATTTAATTTTATTTATTTCAAAATATGTCAAGAAAACAAAAACAATATTAACCGGTACATACGGGCTATCATCTCCATGAAAAATGTATTTCATTTCATATTTACATATTTTAAAGATTATTATAAATACATATATAATGAATTTATATGATATTTATACCCTGTTTTACCATCTTTAAATACTAAAATTATGATCTAATTAAGAGGACCATGAATAAAAATTCAAATCATGTATAAAAAACAAAGCGGTTATTAACCGAAACATTGACTAAACATGAAATTGTTAATACACCAGTAATATAATGTCATAATAAAATCCTATATGGTTTTATATATAATAATATGGGTTTTTAATACTTATAATAAACTAATATTTATTATACATGAGTTTTGAACATGTACAAATAATGTCAAGACTTAAGGTAAGGGTTTTATCATCTCACTTTTATTTTTGTGAGTTCTTTTATATATTCACCACATATTCATGTTATGTGTTGTATAAAATACCCCATGAAAATGTAAATAATGAATTTAATTTACTTTATAATATCAAAGGATTCAATTGATGTTATTATTCCATGGATCTCACGACTTGAAAGTTACTCAAGTAGTAAGTAGATTTCTCGCCTTGCTTTTATTTCTCCGAGGTGTATTCCATATTCATCATTAATTTCTCTATACGGTGTATATACTGAACATGAATTTATTTTATTATTATTATACTTAAATATCTAGGTATTTACAAATCAATTTTATGATCTTTATTTCCTGGGGTTTATGGTTCATAAGTTACCAAATCTATAAATTATGTTGTCTGAATTATCATTCTCTATGACACATGTTACATCACACAACTATATTATTTTATGATATATATATATTTACCCATTGAAATGTAATAACATGAGCCTCATTATCTTCATGATATTATTGTCTTAGTCTAATTTTATTATTTAATGGGTATTAGGATTCAGTGTTACAGAAGTGGTAAGATATTATTTCTACAATCACATCTTTTATCCTGATTGTTTATGATTATGCTTCCATTGAGGAAATATTATGATAAATCTCTTAATAATTCTCATAAATTTTAGTCTATTATATTTATTCATGATATATTCATGTAATAGTACTACTTTGCACTCTTTTTCAGTTTAGAAAATTCAAAAAATGTTTTTACAAAAATATGAAATTATTTCACTTTTCGAATAGAAAACAATTTTCCACCAAAAAAATGTTTTATAAGAATGTTTTCAAATTTTTTTCTATTATTTTTAAATGTAATTATTACCCTTATTTTACCTTTTTGATAAAAAATGGTTTTAAAAGTATTAATATTATTTTTTCAATCATGGAAGTTTTCTTAAAATTTTACAATACAAAAGTGTCACGACCCGCCTTCACCAAAAGGAGGGAAGGGTCAGAAGATTGCCAAGCCATTCCTTCATTAAGTTGAAGGAGAGATAATGACACCCGAGACCCACCTTCAACAGGTCCCGGAGTGGCGACTAGCACCAAGGGTATAAAAATTTCTCACAAATGAAAGGCGTTGCCCCTTTTTGTTTTATAAGATCGAGAGATGAGATAATGAAACTCAACAACAAAAAGGTAAAATAAAAGTAAAGACAAAAAAAATAAACCATTCCCACATGCATGTTCCAAAAGTAAAGCCACAAGTAGAAAAGGTGACTACAAGGTAAGTACCAAAGAGGAAAAGAAAAACAACAACTGCAACTGCTCCAAAGGTCCGAGCTAGTAAGGTCCTGCGTGATCCCCGAAGTCCTCCTGGAAACCTGAAAGCAGTTTTATACACGTAGGGTGAGCATACAAGTACACTCAGTAGGGAAAACCAAAGACTCTCGTGCACAAGTGGGGGAATGTACTGAAGTCCCATGAGAAAAAGAGTAAACCAAACACCTAACAAGGCAAACTATCCACCCCAGGCCTCACCAAGGAACACTACCCAAATAACGCAAGTCAAGTAATATATATATTAAGATCACATCGATGTTTGGGTACCCCGTGCCACTTTCCCACTGGTTATTGAGACATCCTACGTATCAGACCAATCCCGCCACTCTCACTGCAGTCCCACTGCCACACCCGCCCACACACACCAGGGCCACAACCACACACAGTCCCACTACCAAAATCCCGCCCGCACACACCTGGACCTCAACCGTACGCAGTCCCACTACTGAATCCCTCATGCACACACCTGGGCCACAACTGTCACATGTAACCATGCCTGCAAACACCTAGGCTAGAACAAACACCACCACGCCCGAAGACACCTGGGCTAAAGGATCCACTTCCATGCTCGAAGACACCTGTGCCTCATCCTGAAGACACTTGGGAAACCACCTTCCGCACACACCTATACAACCACCACACTACCCCGCCCGAAGGTTCTTGGGCTAATAATGGACCTCAGGCCATCACAGCCTGCCCGAAGATACTTGGGCTATCCGGGAATGGGAGAAGAAAAGGAGCTAATAACCATCCACTATGAATTGTTTTGGAAAAAACACCCTCCCCCATGAAATGGGGGTATTCGGCACAGAGTGCTCAACTTGGGTGGGGCACGAATAAGAAACACAAGCTACAAGTATACATATATAGGTAACAAGCACTCACCAAAGCTAGGTTTTTCTTCAGAAAGCCTACAGATCACAACAACACTCAAGTCCGAGTCACGACTCACGCTAACAACCCATTTGTCCCCATTCTTATTTCATGTTCAGTAATAATGTTTATGTTTAAGCACTACTGGGCAACTATTAGGCATAGGCATAAGTCCAGGAAAGTAAACAGTCAAACAATAACCAAAACGCCCACACTCGGTTCTCAACAACAGAGGATTCCACCCCAATTCGTGATATAAACAAGTATCCACCCAGACATAAAACTCACAACCACCGAATCCATAACAACAAGAGATCCCATCCCCCAAATTCACACTACCACCGAGGGTATAAAAGAACACATCCCCTCTCACATCTCCAGCAATCGGCCCGAAAGGGAAACAACCAACCACCACCACCAACACAAGTCAGGGATTTTCAGATTTAAACAACTTAACACACTCCATGATTTCAAATTCCATGTGTTCTAACCGGGAGTTATCACAGAAGGGTTGATCCTGGTGCTTTCAATTTATTAATCCAGATATACGTGATTAACCAATTCACTTTTCACAGCAGGAGTTTACAACCACAAACACGCCATTTAAAACATCAGCAGGGTTCATTAGTGCACAAACAACGACAAAAAACGACCTCGATTTTCAGGAGGCATAAGCCAGCACAACTCAACAAGATGGTCACAGAAGAAACAACATCATAATATAAGACAACATCAACAAACACAACCCCTCTCTCTTTCTTTATAGAATTCGTTCATTATCTTCATTAAGTTCGGTCCAACCAGTTCTACAGAAACAAAAGTACGCCCACCCCGCATGATACACAAAAGAGATCGGTGAAGGAGAAATTCCCTACCTGTTGATAGATGATTGACATTTAGGCCGGGCGCGGAACATTACAGATAACGATGCGCCCGATCCACTAGAAGCCGTTTGTGAAAATCCACGATCGAGAAAAGATAAACCACAGCTAACCCTTTGTGTATAAGAGCCGAGGATGGTTGCAGTGAAAACGTGAAACTGTGTAAGGCGCGGGGGTCCTGGGTTGACCACGTGGCTCCACTCATCATTAAAAGGGGGGGTCAGGTGGTTTAAGCCGACTCATGAATTGATTAAGTGTTTAATTAAAACTCTTATGCACGTTAAGGGTCTTTAAAACACGCTCAAACAGGTCAAAATAGGGTTTAAAAACCTATTTGCGCAAAAGGGAGCGCTACTGGAAACAACTTGACAAGGCCAGGTGACGCTGATCAGTCTCACCGATCGGTCTCACTGAGACGCCACTCATTTAGGACCCAGATTTTGGAAAAGGGAAGGACCAAGAGAGTCTGGGTCATCACATCAGATACCTCTCAAACTATTCTCGTCCCTGAGAATTTAAACAACCCAGAAGGAAAGGGCGGGTCCGAACAACCACCCCGAAAGATACCTCTCAAGAGTGAACCTCATCGTTAACTAAGAACACCTTCCTGTCACGAACCAAGCAACATACCATGCCAAACTGCCCAGGCATGTGGGTTGGGGAGTCTCCACCCCCATGTCAAGATATTATCTTCTTGGGGCGACACTGACTCACCCGCACAGGTTTAATCGCATCCACCGTAATGCGTCTTGATTAGGGGTCGAGTTCTCTCCTTCCCTATAGCTAGGGCTTTTCATACACAAGCAGAGGAAGAAAAACAATACATTTCATAGCCAAAATACAAAACGTTCTATCACAATAGGTTCAACAAGGAACAAAACTTAAAACAACTCTGGGTACTGGGTACACATCTGTGCTTCCCTCTCCCACGTACTCCCCTCAAGCCCACCATATATCTACAACATGCAAACCAAGGGAATGGTTCGCCCGCGAAGCACCTTTTCTTTGTGATCCTCGATCACCATTGGTCTCTCCACATAGGTCGCGTCGTCCTCGATGTCCAGCTCACCCCAATCAAGGATGTGTGAATCATCGTGCAGATACCGACGGAGCTGGGACACATGAAAGACATCATGTATCCTTAGTAGCAGCGGTGGCAACGCTAGCTGGTAAGCCACTTTGCCGACCCACCGCAACACTTGGATGGGTCCGAGGAATCTGGGAGAAAGCTTACTCCCATTACCAAACCTCCGCTTCCCATGTTGAGGGGAGACCTTTAAGAACACGTGGTCCCCAAACTCAAACTCCAAGGGCCTCCTCCTGGTATCAACATATGACTTCTGTCTGTCCTAGGACGCCTTCATCCTTTCCCATATGAGCTAAACCTTCTCTGTCATGTTCTGCACCACCTCCGAACCAAGGATGCATGCCTCTCCTACTTCGGTCCAACACACAGGCGAACGACATGGCCTCCCATACAAAGCTTCAAACGGGGCCATGCCAATGGTAGAGTGGTAGCTATTATTGTAGGAAAACTCTACCAGAGGCAAGTAATGCAACCATGATCCTCCTGAGTCCAGAACACATGCTCGCAGCATATCCTCCAAGGTCTGGATGGTGCGCTCTGTTTGTCCATCTGTCTGGGGATGGAAAGCAGTACTAAGGCGTAATTAGGTGCTAAACGCATGCTTCAATCCTCTCCAGACTCGCGAGGTAAACCGTGCATACCTATCCGAGATGATAGACCTCGGAACTCCATGCATCCTCACCACCTCATCAACGTACTTTCGTGCCAAAGCGTCCACTGTACTCGACTCCCTGATCGCCAGAAAGTGAGCCGATTTCGTCAACCTGTCCACTACCACCCAGATGGCGTCATATCCCCCTTGGGCCTTGGGTAGTCCCGTGACGAAATCCATTGAGATGTCATCCCACTTACACTCGGGGACATCTAGGGGCTGTAGTAGGCCGCCTGGAACTCGGTGTTCAGCCTTAACTTGCTGACACACTAAGCACTTGGCCACAAACTCTGCCACTAGTCGCTTAACTCCGGGCCACCAAAACTGCCTCTTCAAACACTGGTACATCTTAGAAACTCATGGGTGTACCGCCAGGGGTGAGTTGTGTAACACACTGAGAAACTTGTCATGCATCGCCTCCGGGTCAAACAACCTTTTCTAGAAAAGAATCCGGTTCTGACCATCCCCTGTCCATCCCTGCGGATAATTGCCCAGGTCAACTTGTTTACGCATCACTTCACACTCTAGGTCTCCCCACTGAGACTCTTCCACTTGCTGAAATAGGGATGACTGCACTGTCATCTGATATAGGCAGCCTCTGCCACTATCCATCTTCACATACAGGTGTAAGGCAGTCAGCTCTTCCATTGCCTTCCAGGCATCCGCCGACTCTCGGACCGCATCCTTCTGCGTCCTCCTGCTCAAGGCATCGGCCACCACATTTCCCTTTCCCTCAGTATAAGAGATCTCGAAGTCATAATCCTAGAGTAACTCCACCCATCTTCGCTGTCACAAGTTTAAGTCCCACTGGGAGAAGATATACCTCAAGCTTTTGTGATTCGTGAAGACCACAAAGCGTTCCCCGATGAGGTAGAACCGCCATAACTTTAGCGTAAAAATGACCGCTGCAAGCTCCAGGTCGTGGGTGGCGTAATTACGCTCATGGGAACGCAGGTGCCTGGACCCATAAGAGATCACCCCTTGTCACTGCATCAACACGCATCCCAGGCCCTGTCCCAAAGCATCACAGAATACCTCATAGGCCACCACTTATTCTGGTAATCTCAGCACTGGGGAACTGACCAACTTCTCCTTCAGATAGCTGAAGGCTGACTGGCACTGCTCACTCCATACGAAAGCTTGGTCCTTCTTGGTCAGAGCCATCAAAGGGGCTGCTACTCAGGAGAAGTTGGGTACGAATCTCCGGTAGTAACCCGCCAGCCCGAGTAAACTTCAGACTTCCGCCACATTCTTGGGTGCTTCCCAAGAAACAACCACCTCAACCTTTGATGGGTCCACCGCTACCCCCTTCTCGGACACCACGTGCCCAAGGAAGTACACTTCGCGTGTCCAGAACATGCATTTTGACATCTTCCCATAGAGCTGGTGCTGTCGGAGGACCTCCAAAACTATCCTTAGGTGATCTACATGGTCCTCCTCTGATCTTGAGTAGACCAGGATGTCGTCGATGAACACAACCATGAACTGATCCAGGTACTCTGGGAAGATGGAGTTCATAAGCCCAATGAACATAGCTGGGGCGTTCGTAACACTAAAGGGAATGACTACGAACTCGAAGTGTCCATACCTGCACCTGAACGCTGTCTTCAGGATTTTTCTCTCTTTCACCCTCAGCTGGTGGTACCCAGACCGCAGGTCGATTTTCGAGAACCATCCTGCCCGTGTCAGTTGGTCGAAAAGATTATCTATCCTTGGAAGAGGGTAGCAATTCTTGATCGTCACATGATTTAGCCTCCTGTAGTCCATGCACAACTAAAGACCACCATCTGCCTTCTTTGCAAACAAGACCGGAGCACCCCACAGTGACGCACTCGGACGAACATAACCCCTCTTCATTAGATCTTCAATCTGTTTCTGCAACTCCCGTAGCTCCGAAGGTTCCATCCAGTAAGGATCCATCGAGATTGGATGAGCGTCGGGCTGCAGGTCTATTCCGAACTCAATATCACGTCGAGGGGGTAGAGTCGTCACCTCCCCAGGAAAGATGTCCATAAACTCACAGATGATCTCTGGCACTTCCATCATTTCAGCATCTACTGATTCCACTGTCATTTCGGTCAACAAGGAGAGGAGAGGTTCCTCTCTCCTATTTCCCTTTGGACTGCTCCGATCGCCAGTGAAGGTAACACGCCGACTGTCCAAGTCTGAGAACACCACCCTTCGTCGAAAACAATCGATGACGGCGCACAAAGAAAATAGCTAGTCGATGCCTAGGATGACATCGTATGGCTGAATCTATAGCTGAAGAAGATCCCAAACCGACTGATGTGGCCCTATCATCAGTTTACATCCCCGACAAACAAACAACAAGTTGGTCTGACCTCCGACTAGTGTGCTCAACACCAGGGGCACTGGAAGTCTCTCCACATATAAACCCAAGGCACGGGCTAGGCTGGGTGCAACAAAGGAGTGTGAATCTCCGGTATCGAACAAGGCATAAGAAAGAGTCCTAAACAGACTGATCGTACCTCAAACAACTTCTGGCCCTGCTAGAACTACTGCCTCTGTGGCGTGTAACTGTCCATGCCCAGCTCCCCTGCCCCTCGGCTGTCGGCCACCTCCCCGACCACGCCCGGGTCGAGGTCCCTGTGGAGCGCCCTGAGGTCAGCCTCCTCCTATGTCTGCCCTCAGAGGAGCGGGAGCTCGCTGTCCCTAATGCTACTACTGGAAAGGTCTAGCTAGAAGCTGCTGCTGGGGAGGGTGCTGGGGATGACTGCCACTACTATACTGCCCCAAGTCGGGGCACTGACTCCGGAGATGTCGAGGGCTCCCACAGACGAAGCACCGTGGTCCCGGGCCCGAAGGTAAAGTGCGAGGGCCAGGGGATCGAAACTGAAACTGCTGCGGTCTGCTCCCTGCTGGTCGGAACCTGGAGGGTCCTGACGCTGGAGGCCTAGTGCTGACAGCCTTCCCCTTCGATGGTCCCAACTGGATCCCCTCTCGCGACACTCCCCCTAGAGCATGCATCCTCTCCACCACTTTGTCCTTCTTCTGGACCTCTAAGTACGTCGGCGGGGTAAAGGGGGTAACAACATACTGGAGGGAGGGTCGGAGTGCCTCCTCCAAACGTCTTGCCCGAGACTCCTCGTCGGGAAAGAGGTCCGGAGAAAAACATAGGAGGTCCTTGAACTTGATCCCTAGCTCCCTCACGAACATACTCCGTTGCTGGAGGGAGAGTAGTTCCTGCCTCTTTTCTGCCTTCATCATCGAGGAGAGGAATTCCGCCCGGAACTCCCTCTCGAAATCCACCCAAGCCACCTCAGACTCTCTCCTCTCCCCCAGGTAAAGCATCCACCACTGATGTGCCGCTCCCCGCATCTGGATGATGGCCAGAGGAACCCAGTACTTGGTCAGGGCCTGAATCAGGACGAAGGCTATAACTAGCTCCTCTAGCCAGCCTTCCGTCTTCATATCAGAGGTGTTTCCCTCATACTTCTCATGGTCCTGTCACTGGAAGGCTCGAAGAGACTTATGCCACTGGTCGTCCTCTTCCTCTCGATCAGCTCTCTGCCGATCGACCAAATTAGTCTCCGGGGCCTCTATCGCCTGCACCACATGTGGTCGCCTTCCAGGTTCCATAGCTACAAGGTAAACAAGGAACGCCTAAGCCCAAGTAGTGCAGAATATTGTTCTTAAAACATCTTAAAATTTAATTTATTCTTAATCCCCAAGACATCCCAGAAACAAAAGAACACAAGTCATTATGATGCATGTACCTTTACTAGGGTCTCTACCCTACAATCATTGTGGCCTCACTTGGTCATTCGGTAGGTCCAGAGTCCTTGCATCGGATCACAGGGGGACCTAAAATCCCGTGTCCTACCCGGTCTTCCCTGGCATAATTCACGCACCAAGGTCACCCAACACTGTTGCCTTACCATCCCATGCAATACTCACTGTGCCTAACTCCAGACTCCGTCCTTTCTCTCAACCATCCCCACTGATACCATTCTGTCATGACCCGCCTTCCCCAAAAGGAGGGAAGGGTCAGCAGATTTCCAAGCCCTTCCTTTTTTAAGTTGAAGGAGAGATAATGACCCCCGAGACCCGCCTTCAATAGGTCCTGAAGTGGCGACTAGAACCAAGGGTATAGAAATTTCTCACAAATGGAAGGCATTACCCCTTTTTGTTTTGTAAGATCGAGAGATGAGATGATAAAACTCAACAACACCAAGGTAAAAGAAAGGTAAAGCCAAAAAAATAAACCATTCCCACATGCATGTTCCAAAAGTAAATCCACAAGTACAAAAGGTGACTACAAGGTAAGTACCAAAGAGGAAAAGAAAAACAACAACTGCAACTGCTCCAAAGGTCCGAGCTAGTAAGGTCCTGCGTGATCCCTGAAGTCCTCCTGGAAACCTGAAAGTAGTTTTATATACGTAGGGTGACCATACAAGTACACTCAGTAGGGAAAACCAAAGACTCTCGTGCACAAGTGGGGGAACGTACTAAAGTACTGTGAGAAAAAGAGTAAACCAAACACCTAACAAGGAAAACTATCCACCCCAGGCCTCACTAAGGCACACTCCCCAAATAACGCAAGTCAAGAAATATATATATTAAGAGAACATCGATGTTTGGGTACCCTGCGCCACTTTTCCACTGGTTATTGAGACATCCTAAGCATCAGACCAATCCCGCCATTCTCACCACAGTCCCACTTCCACACCCGCCCGCACACACCTGGGCCACAACCACACGCAGTCCCACTACCAAAATCCCGCCCGCACACACTTGGGCCTAAACCACACGCAGTACCACTGCTGAATCCCACCCGCACACACCTGGGCCACAAATGTCACATGTAACCATGCCTGCAAACACCTAGGCCAGAACAACCACCACCACGCCTGAAGACACCCGGGCTAAAGGATCCACTGCCACGCCCGAAGACACCTGGGCCTTATCCCGAAGACACTTGGGAAACCACCTGCCACATACACCTGGCCAACCACCACACTACCCCGCCTGAAGGTTCTTGGGCTAATAATGGACCTCAGGCCATCACAGCCAGCCCAAAGATACTTGGGCTATCTGGGAAAGGGAGCAGAAAAGGAGCTAATAACCAGCCATTATGAATAGTGTTGGAAAAAAACACCCTCCCCCATGAAATGGGGGTGTTCGGCACAAAGTGATCAAATTGGGTGAGTCACGAATAAGAAACACAAAGCTACAAGTATATATATATAGGTAACAAGCACTCACCCAAGCTAGGTTTTTCTTCAGACAGCCTACAGATCACAACATCACTCAAGTCCGAGTCACGACTCACGCTAACAACCCATTTGTCCCCTTTCTTATTTCACATTCAGTAATAATGTTTATGTTTAAGCACTACTGGGCAGCTAGTAGGCATAGGCATAAGTCCAGGAAAGTAAACAGTCAAACATAAACCAAAACTCCCACACCCGGTTCTCAATAACAGAGGATTCCACCCCAATTCGTGATATAAACAACTATCCACCCAGTCTTAAAACTCACAACCACCAAATCCATACCAACAGGAGATCCCATCCCCCAAATTCACACAACCACTGAGGGTATAAAAGAACAGGGGATCACATCCCCTCTCACATCTCCAGCAATCGACCCGAAAGGTAAATAACCAACTACCACCACCAACACAAGTCAGGGATTTTCAGATTTAAACGACTTAAGACACTCCATGTTTTCAAATTCCATGTGTTCTAACCGGGAGTTATCACAGAAGGGTTGATCCTGGTGCTTTCAATTTATTCAGCCAGATATACGTGATTAACCAATTCACTTTTCACAGCAGGAGTTTACAACCACAAACAAGCCATTTAAAACATCAGCAAGGATCATTAGTGCACAAACAACGACCACCAATGACCTCGATTTTCAGGCGGAATAAGCCAACACAACTCAACAAGATGGTCACAGAAGAAACAACATCAAAATATAAGACAACATCAACAAAAACATCCCCCCTCTCTTTCTTTATAGAATTCGTTCATTATCTTCATTAAGTTCGGTCCAACCAGTTCTACAGAAACAAAAGCACGCCCACCCCGCATGATATACAAAAGAGAGAGGCGAAGGAGAAATTCCATACCTGTTGATAGATGATCGATGTTTAGGTCGGGAGTGGAACTTTACGGATAACGATGCGCCCGATGCACCAAAATCCGTTTGTGAAAATCCACGATCAAGAAAAGAGAAACCACAGCTAACCATTAGTTTATAAGAGCCGAGGACGGTTGCGGTGAAAACGCGAAACTGCGTAAGGCACGGGGGTCGTGGGTTGACCGCGCGGCTCCAATAATCATTAAAGGGGGGGGGGTTGGGTGGTTTAAGCTGACTCATGAATTGATTATGTATTTAATTAAAACTCTTATGCACGTTACGGGTCTTTAAAACACACTCAAACAGGTCAAAATAGGGTTTAAAACCCTATTTGTGCAAAAGGGAGAGCTACTGGAAACAACTTGACAAGGCCGGGTGACGACGATCGGTCTCACTGATCGGTGGCGCCGATCGGTTGCGCCGATCGGTCTTGCCGTTCGGTAGCACCGATCGGTCTCACCGAGACGCCACTCCTTTAGGACCCAGATTTTGTAAAAGGGAAGGACCAAGAGAGTCTTGGTCATCACAAAAAGGAATGTTTTGCATGCATGGATTTAAAATCATGCATGATCGTCATTTCCATGAAGTCTCCTTTGAATGTTTACAATGTTATTTTTAAAGAACATTTTTCCATAACATTATATGAATTTATTATTATAAAGTTGGATTCTATTAAATATTCTTTCAAAATTGGTTTTTATTTAAAAAGTATTTTATGTTTAAAAAGTTTTTTAAATGATTTTCCAAGATTCCATTATATGTTTTCATGGATGTATTCAAAGATGATGGGTTTAAAAATATTATATGATTAAATTTTTTTCTTATAGGAAAGGTTATTTTCTCAAGAAATATTTTTTACTTATTTTTATAGTATTCCATTATATGTTTTCAAAGTGGTTTTCATAGAAAATGATTTTGAAAATGTTTCTTGTTTTAAAGAGTGATTTTATATGAATAATTATTTTCCTTAAGAAATGATCCATGGGGTCTTTCAAAATCCTTCTCCTTCTATATTGTCATATATTGATATAGTTTATGATTCCATGGGATATGATCCAAGATCACCATTCTTATTATTTTTTTGAATTATTTAAGTTTATTATGAAAATATGTTTATTAATTTCATTTCTATTCCATGGGTTTTATTCTTAAGAAACCTTCTTATTTTCATGGGTAATGCTATGATGAAATGATAATGAAATTTCTCTCTTCTCCACATGTTACGATATAATGAAATGCTTATGATAACCATTTCATTTCACTAGTTACGATATGATTATTTTTTATGATCTTGTGGCACACATATGTATGTTTTCACTATGTGATAGGTGAGACCTATATCTATTTCTATTGCATTGGGTAAAGAATTATATATAACGAGATATACATGGAAGTAATGAGGATATAACATAGTTCAATAAAGGAAATTTTCAACTAAGATTGTCTTGGAAGGGAACCATGACTACTAATATGGTCTTCGTAGTGAACGATGACTACTAAGATGTTCTTGGGAGTGAACCTTGACTACTAATATGGTTTTAGGAGTGAAACCACTTTACAATAAGTAAAGATATGTGATTGGGGATGGTGGTGTATCCTTCATAGTAGGCATATCCCCCATGAAGTGACCTAATAGGTTTAGAAATAGAACATAACTTATAGAGAATTATTTTATATTCTTACATGTATGTCAAAGTCAATTTATTATTCATATGTTATGATCTCTTGGATTATTATCTTCATTCCCTTAAGATTCATGTTAAATCAACTTCTAATCATTATTTCATGACTCCTTTATATGACATTTTATATGTAGGTTATGATATTAAAATTTTATTCTCATGTTATCAAACCCTTATACTCATTTTATTCTTACGTAAATCCTTTATTTACCATTAATTTTCATCTCAGATCACCCTTTTTATGTTTTCTTTATCAATATAATGAAGAAAGGTTTTAATTAGAAGTACTAAAGGGTAATTTCATTGTGGGAAACATTAATGTTATTTGAATAAGTTATGATTTTGTTTCTATTTTTATAATGATACTAAACTGTTATGGTCCTTGAGAATGTACTATTGTGATAAGGTGAATATTCATAAAAAATTATGTAATATCCATCTATGTTAATCCCAAGTCTCTATAGTTGGTATCAAAATAATGGTTTTTTAATCCTTTGTAAACTAGGATGGGAAAATATAGTGAGATCCATATTTATATTTCTAAGTATTTTTCAAGTGATAACTCTTAGGATAATCCAAAGGTGTCATAGAATTAAAAAATGAGTCACAGTTTAGAAATCATATAAGAGAATTTTCATGGTTATGTGCCTTTACACTATGATACGTGTTGCTCACACTATGATTTTGGGTTTTAGTCAACGGAGAGAACCTTAAAGAATTGAGTTAATGTTAAATTTGATGGTGAATTTTCTAATGATAAATCAAATTGGATGATCACTGGATTAAATTATATTTTGATAATGCCTCATTAGTTTTCACATAACAAGATTGATAATATTTAGTTTATACCACTCTTGAAATCACCAAATAAGATATAGAAGGAGCTTGTTTAGAGTTCAGGTAGTAGAGACCATGGAGGAATGATGTTTTCCTTTCCTTTTTGTAAAAAATCTAGAAATAATCAACCAAATGAATGTATTATAGGTACAAGAATATTTTTGGAATATGGATAATAGAGACAAAATTAAAGTAACTGTAAAGGAAATATAAATATTCTTGTTGGGAATATTGGCCACCATAAGACATAAATGATGGTTAAATGCATTAATTAGGGAATAAACAGTCATAATGAAAATAGATTTCCTAAATAGAAAGCTCTTAAAGAGTATAAAAAAGGTTGTATAAGTAATGGTTATATTTTTGACGATGATGATACTATAGGATAAATGTAAAAGGTAAGAGGTATTAGGAAATATGATGAGGTAGCCCTATTAATGGATTAAGAATTAAGTGGAATAATTGATGTGTTTATGTATTTGGATGAAATAATTATGTTATATAAATTATGAGATAAATAAGGATTGTTCAGTTTATTTTTTATCTCTATGGACTTACTAGAATACGTTGAATGGTTTTAGTGGACTAAAAATGTTATTTAATCAGAATATTAAATTTTTAATATTGGAAGATAACTGATAAAATGTTCTTTATGTTTAGATTAATATGTTTGGAGAAATATATGTTGGATTTCAATACATAAATTGGATAGTAAAGATTATAATATAACTATTATAGTATCTTTTCACAATGTTGTTTGTGCTATCATGGATGTAGTTTACAACATTTTTTTTTGATTTGTGGAACATATAAAAAAACATTTTAATAAAGAAGCATACATGTTTTCAATAAGGATTGATGATAATTAAAATGTTTCATTAGAATACATGATTAAGGTATAAAATGTTTTATTTGTGAAAAAAGTCCTACATTATGATATACGAGGTATCAATGCTATTTTTTAAGAAATTTAGTGGCCTTATTTCTAATTTTTTTTCACTTTCATCATTTGGATGGGTTATAATGATAACCATTTAAGGAAACCTTTATGTAAGAATTTTTATGTGGATTTAGATATTAATGTATTATCTTTACATATTAGGATTTATGAATATTGGATAGCCATTTCTAACCACTTTGTTTTGTTACTAACAGATGGAATGACATATCATTTTACTTATGGATCTCATATTCTGCTAATTATTTAGGAATGAAGAATTATCCTTGATTTCTTGTAATACTAGATTATGTGGAAATTAATCAAGGAATAACAAAGGGTGAGGTTTTCTTGATATCATGTAAGTATATCTTTTCACGAAAATCATTCAATTTTAGGAAAAAGGGTCTTGAAATAATATCTGTTCCTATTATCATCATTTTTGATGATTTCAATGACCCTTTCAATCCACATTGAGTTATTTATTTTTCATCATTAACTTTATCCTAACCATGTTATCTATCACTATCCACCAAAACACGATAGCATGATATCCCTTCCATATCCATGTTTTCATATTCCACCTATGTTATCCTTTCTGGAAACCTAGTTATGAGTTACTTTGGGGTTACTGTTATGTTTCTAAATTCCCATATCTAAATAATGTTTTATCATTAATTTTTATGATGTGGGTTTCTATAAAGGTATATTTTAAATATTTAACCATTGATAACCCAGAAAACATTTGGAGGAATAATTTATTTTATGAGTGGTAAAATGAGACACCCTAAGATTTTGTTATTTTTTCTTAAAATTAATTTAATATTTTCAATATTTTTCATTTCACACAACACAGAATATAGATTTCTTTATATGAAATAAAAATTTTTGTATTGTGTTAAATGAAACACCAAGTAAATATTTTACCAATGGAAACAATTTTATTATAGTATGGTACATGGAACACTATGTTTGTATTGTGTTACACATAATACTGAGTCCCTTTGATAGGTTGTATTACATGCAAGAAAAGATTTAATAGAATTAAAATATAATTTTAAAATTATTATTAAAATAATTATCACCTAACCATTAGGATGGAAGATATGAATGAGGTTGATTAAATTATAAAACATTTTGTTACACACACACACACACATATATATAATGAATCCTTTAGTTATAAATTAGTTATAAATGAAATTATGATCTATTTTGAAATAAATATATTATTTTTCTAAGAAAACTTTTTTTCTAGGTACAATCACCATTTTCTCTTAAAAAATTAAACAGAACACCTTGATATATCTGTTGAAAAATATTCATATATCATATATTAAATAATATTTATACACGCATCTAGTATATTTTATTCTCATAAGATACAAAGAAATCCAATTTTATAAATAAATTTGATGTATTTTTCAGAAATATAAATTTTCCTCCTTTTAAGGAAGCATATATTTTAAACCTAGTTTTTTTAGAATTTATTAATTTTTATTGGAAAAAAATAAACTTTATTTTTCAAATTTGAATATAAAAACTTAATTTTGGTGAATATTTTTTATTTTTCTATGAATATTCATTTTTTGATAAATATTAAAAAGTAATGAATTTTAATTGAAAACTACATTTTCATATAATTTAATTATATAGTTGAATTATATTATTAATTGGTTTTAATGTAAATTTAGATCAATTTTACATATATTATTCCAATATAGGTCATTTTAAAAAATTTACATTGAAATTGGATATAAAAATTGGTGAAGCATTTGAATTCTCTAACTTTAAAAACTCACAGTCTTATCCCATCTACGAGATAATTTTTAAATACATTTCTGCAACTTAAGTTATTAGAATTTGAAAAAATGGATTGCATATTTGGAATCATCACAATTTATAATTTCTTATTAGGTCAACTTATTTTAAATAAATTATTATTTAAAGTAATTAGAAGTAGTTGCAATGAATATGGTAAAATAAGATTACTTATGGATAAACCTTAATTTAATGGACCAAATAACCAAGAAACAAGTCCAGAATCCATTGGATGGAAATATTTCAACAAATTCCCCAAATAAATTTAAAACAAAAAATTATATGAGGCACATGATTTAAGGGATACCTCTAAATAGTTTTTACCTTTTTATATTTACAAGATTTCCACTCATCCACTATAAAAAGAGAACTCAACCCCCTCACTTATTCACAACTATCAATCCCTTTGTCTTGGACAACCCCTTTACAAATATCCTCATTAATTCCATCCCTTCATCCTAGAATCCTTCCTTTGGGTCGAAATCCATCCAAGGAATCCCTTGAGTGGAATCAGAGAGGAGTTTCCTAAGGAAGAGGTAACATCCTTCCATAAGATCTTTTGTCTTATTTTCATTCTCCACCAACTCAATACTTATTATTAATATATTTTATATTAACCTAAGTATCCAAATATACTGATATATTGTTATTTTTAGGTTTCAACCAACACTCACACACACATTTATAAAATGGGATATGCAATGGTCATTCATGTGTACAGCCTACTACCGCCTCGCAAACTGATGTTGTTCATTCTTACATTTCCACCAGTAAAGGTTGAGAATAATGATAAAATTTATATTTTCATATGATTTATATGATATTAACGATGTATTTATGCTTCTTAAATTAATATATAACACCTACCATTTTTTTTGATATATGATTACTCTGTTTGTGGACGTGTGGACTACCACCTCCCCAAAGCAATGTGATTAGTTCACAATTTACATAGAATGTATTAAGGATGGGTTAAATGAATGTATATGTTATATATGAAATAAAAATTCTACAATAAAGATAACATACATACATACAGATATATCATTTACTTTATTATTTAAAAATAAGACAAGAAAACAAAAAAAATCATGTTTACATAAGACCTACAATCTCCTTGTATAGTGCATTTCATTTCTCATTTCTATAATATATATATTATTATAAATAAATATATACTAAATATATATGATATTTATACCGTGTTTAAAATTCTATAAATATGGAAATCATGATCTAATTAAGAGGACAAAGAATTACAAGCCAAATAAATTACGAAAAACCGAGAATTTTTTTACTGAAACATAACCTAAACTTGTAATTGTTAATAAAATTGTAATATATGGTAATAATAAAATCATATATGATATTTTGAAATTAATATGTATCTTTTACATATGTATAAAAAACTCATATTTATTATATAGGTGTTTTGAAGTTGTAAAATGGAAGTTAATACTTAAGGTAAGGGTTTTCTTGTATCACTTTTATTTATGTGAGATATATTCTATATTCATCAGTAATTTATATTATATTGTGTATACAATACCATATGATATTTTAAATCAAGAATTTAATTTATTTAAAAATATTTAATGTTTCAATTGATGTTATTATTTAATGGATCTCACAATTTGAAAGTTACTAAAGTAGAAATGGGATTTCTAGTCTCGCTTTTATTTCTAAGAGGTTTATGCCATATTTATTATTCGTTTCTTTTTTCCAGTGTATATACTAAAAATGAATGTATTTTAATATTTTTACCTTGAAAATATTTTTATTAATATATAATTTTTTTATTTTTCTTTAATGGTTTCTATGGTTCAAAAGTTACCAAATCGGTAAAGTATTTTTGTCTCAATTTTCATTATTTGAGACACATATTACGTCATCCACCTATATTTCCTTTACAATGTGTATATAATTAACCTTTAACATGACATATCATGAGTATCCTTATTTTCATTATACTATATGCTTTATATAATTATATCCCTCCATGGGGATTATGATTCAATGTTAGCCATGTGGTAAGAGTTTATTGCTACAATCTCATCGTTTTATTGGATTGCATAAGATTATGCTTTCATTGAGGAAATAATATATCCCATATATCAAGAATTATCATAAGTATTTTATCCACTATTTATTCATGATATCTTTAGGTAATATTACTATTTTTACACTCTTTGGTACTTATGATATGTAAGAAAATTATTTTAAAAAAATATGACTTTATTTCTCTTTTTTCTTGGAAATATATTTTCACCAAAAACATGTTTTATAAAAAAGTTTTCAAAAATATTTTTTTTATGTTTTTTAAAATGATATTTTACCCATGTTTTATATTTTTTATAAAAATGGTTTTAAAATAAATAATATTGTCATTTTTTATCAAGCCATTTTTGTAAAAATTTTATAATGAAAAAGGAATGTTCCCCATGTATAGATTTACCACCCTTCCTGACCATCATTTCCTTGAAGATTAAATTAAATTTTTAAAAGATTATTTTTAAATAATTAGTTTCCAAATTTTCTATAAAATATATTTTTTAAATAGGGTTTCAATGAAATAAGTTTTCAAAAAAAAATTCCGTTTAATAATTATTTTCAATGATTTTCAAAGATTCCTTTATATGTTATCAAGTTTATTTTAAATGATGTTGGTTTTTAAAATGTTATATGTTTTAAAAAGAATTTTTCAAAGAGGAGATGATATTTTCTCAAGAAATGTTTTAATTGTTTTAAAAAATTCCTTTATATGTTTTTAATGTGGGTTTCAAAGAAATGGATATTGAAAATGTATTATGTTTTAAATAATGATGTTCTAAGAAATAGTATTTTCCATATGAAATGTTCCATGTGATATTTTGAATTCCTTATTTATCTAAGATAACATACATTGATATAGTTTATTCATTATTAGGGATATGATCCTGGTTCACCATTCTTATCATTTCTTTTAATGGTTTATGTTTATAATGTTAATATGTTTATAAAATTCATTTCTATTCCATGGGTTACATTCTTATGAATCCTCTTATTTTCATGGGTAATTATATGAGGAAACAATTTTGAAATTTTTCTACTTTCCACAATTTTAGATATGATAGAATGTTTATGATATCAATTCCATTTCATGAGTTATGATATGATGATTGTTTATATTCTTGTGGCACAGGTATGTATGATTTCATTATGTGATAGGTGAGACCTATATCTCCCTCCAATTCATTCGTAAAATATTTATATCTAATGATATAGAAATGGATGGTATGTGGATTGAAATTAGTTCATTCATTGAATATTCCCACTAAGATGGTATTGGGAGTGAACCTCGACTACTAATACGGTCTTGTGAGTGGTCCTTGACATCAATGATAGTCTTGAGAGTGACCCTTGACTATGAGGATGGATTGGGGAGTGAAAAAAAATTCACTGTAGAGGAAGGGATGTGACTGGGGATTGTGGTGTGTCTCACCTAGTAGGCATATCCACCATGAAGATCCTTGATAGGTTTTTGAAATAAGACATGAATTATAGGGAATGATTTTATATGCATACATGTATGGAAGAAAATCTATTTATTATTCCTATGTTAATATCACATGGCTTACACTCTTGATTATTTTATGAATCATGTATTAGAAACATCCAATATTTATGCCTTGATTCATGTATATGATGTTTTATATATAGGGCACGATCTTAAAATTGTATTATCATGTTCTCATACACTTATGCTCATGTAATTATTACCTATCTATGTTATTTTATCTTACTGAGCATCTGAGATCAACCTTTATTATGTTTCATTTCACTAGGTTATTAATAAAAGTTTTAACTATAATTAAAAAATGTGATGTTGTTTTACAGAAAAATTGGATATCTTTCACTAATTAAGTGTAATTTTTTCAATGTTTCCAAAGACACTAAACTATATTGGTCCTCAGGATGGTACTTCTTTAATGTGATGAATATTCATAAAAATGATGTAATATCCATTTATGTTATTCTTGGGTCACTATATATACATACTAGGAAAAGGTTGGTCTGTGTGAAGAGGCTCCCATATTGTGTCATTATGGTCAAAGGTGATAGTCATTTTTATGGCCTCATTTTTCTTAATATTATGATATTTGCCTATTTTTTTGGATTTACTGGCTGATTCATTTTTAGGTCTCATTGACTTGTATCTATGGAGGGTTTCATGTACCAAAGATAGGGAAGAATAGAATCTTCTTATATGAGGGTTAGAAATTTTTTTAGGTAGATTGGGACATAGATTTGATCCAATAAGAACCTATATAGTTCTGGTGGAGGGTATAATTCTTCTAAGAGATCAGATGATGGTTCTAATTGATTTTCAAGTAGTATGTGATTTGTTTCAATATGTATTCCTAAAATAATTCTTATTACTCCTATAGGGAAGGGAGATTTTGTTTTGGATCAGTCACATTCTTGTTATAGAACTCATTTTCATTCCTTTATATCATATGTTATCATTTGATTTGAGATAGAAGAAGGTGCATCTTTAGGGACTTATACTAGAGTGTTTTTTTCATGTGTACCTTTCATTAGGATTATTCCAATTTTTTCTTCAATAATGAAGATAGTAGCCTCATGATATTCATAGACTATTAGAAGACGAATTAGGTTATCATAAATGATAAGTATATGTTTCTAAATTTTAGGTACCTATTTGATCAGATTAGGGGAACTCAATGGTTCTATACGATGGACTAATAATATACTTATAATAAATTTCAAGTGAGATTGAATGATGTGATAAATTTGAAATTTTGGATTAGGTATGGGTAATAATATAATCTTGTGATTCCATTCATATTAGAGAATAAACTAGTGGTAGTCATGGATCACATGACCAAGAGTTTCTATCAATATTTAGAGTATTTCATCATGGTTTTCATTAGAAAAATATTAGTATAGTCACAAATATAATAAATTATTATTGATCACATAGAGATTTTATTAAGTATTATTCAAGGACATCATATTTATGAAAATTATTTGGTGTTTCATTACTTTATTTAGGAGGCATATTTCCATGTGCACATGATCTCAAATACATGGACCTAAATAGATCCGAAGAATGTATATATAGTTATTCCGTTATAATGAATTAGAAATATGTTTAAGATCTTCAGTTTTCTTGGGTTGTACATGTATTATAAATGGTTCTTTCCATACTTATCTCATATGGTAGTTCCCATGAAAGTGATAACCATGAATGGATTATGGTTGGAGTGGAGTAGTTGGAGAAAATATTAATTCTAATAGTTAAAGATGATTTTTAACTTTTCTATATTTATGATTATTTCAAACCTGAGGATTGGATATACATTTTATTATCATACCTCAAGGGTTAGACTAGTAGATGTTATAATCTAGGGGTACAGGGTCATCATATATGGATCTTGTTGAAGAAAAACCCAATACCAGAACTACCCCACTCAATATTTGGAGATAGATAATATGAATAATTCTTTGAAGTGAAGTCATTATTATCACTTTATTTATGTATTTTTCATCAAAAAGTTCCACAAATACTTGTCAAATATATTTTCCCAGTAATATTTGATTCTATGATAGAGGAATTGATTCAAGAACAAAGCTAATTTTATTTTTGAGACAGAATTTTACATGAAAAATTATAATTTCAAAAAAACTTATCCTACTAGGAAGACACAAGAGAAGGGGTTTATAGCTCAAGGACTAAGAGTGTAAGATGACATCCTTTTTAGATAGTCCTCATGATCATTTTCATGTACTACTTTAACCTTATTTTTGTTGTACCTTGGTTGGGATTGGTTTTGATGTTCTTTTAGGTAAAACTTGAAAAAATAGGAAGCACTAGGGCTATGCATGGTTGGCACACACGTAGGGAAAACTATGTGGGTTGATGTAGGAAAATGTGAACCCCTTTATGGAGGCCCATGATGTAGGACAGGGTGAAAGAATATGTTTTTTCAAATTGTGTGGCCACCTTCCCCAAATTGTGCACCCCAAGACACTGAGAGATTTCATAGTTGGAACACGGTTTTTCAAACTGTGTGCCACTTAGGAGAAACTATGCACACCGTAAGTGGAGGATAAGGTATAGATGCATGGTTTACTAAATATTATTCCCAATCCTAGGAAACCATACATGTAGGTTTTAAACCCCCTGACAATTTGAATAAAATTATTTAACCCCCTGGATTTTACTCCAAATCATCTTAAATCATCCATGCTTTAATTATATAAGTTTTTGAGGTCCCAGAGTGGATTTAAAGGCTCCTAAAACCTCTTTCATGAAAAATAAAATATCTAATTAAAGGATCAACACCTCTTTGGTTTGTAATCTCTTCCCCATTTGGTTTCCTCTATCAACTGTCTCTCATTACTAATGACGAGCGTTGAATTTTTCTCCATTATAAATGATTTAGATATATGTTTTGATGGATCTTGTACCTTAATATTTTGAACATTGGGTTTTGCCCTAGATTTTCCATATTGTTCTGATTTCAATAGTTGAACCTAAAAATGGGGATTTCCCTTTTGTGAACGTCTATCAATGAACTTCTGAAAGGTGGAATAATTTTTAACTCCCATATACCTGATTATAATTACATTTATGTAATTGTTCAATAGAAATAGCCACATTGGGAAATTGAATTATTAATTTATTTAATTAATGAATTTCTCATGGTGATTTAGAAACTCTTCATGGATCCCATTAGACAAGTTGATTATTTGAGGCTAGATATTATTGAAATACCTGGGGAATGATGATATAATTGAAGTAATGATTTTTGAATTATGCATGGTTGAAAAATTGGATTTTAAATATGGTTGATAAATAAATTAATGAAATTATAAGAATAATGAATTGTGGAAATGGTTTAAAAATGTGTTGTTAATGTGGAAGAATGAGATGTGATGTTTGTGACTGAGTGGTGGGTAAGGACTACTGGTCCAAATACCCATAGGGTTACAAACTCTAACTATAATATTCCAAGATATATATATTTAATTCTTGTGATCACTAGGTTATGGGAATGATCTGTTTCTCCAAATACCCATGGGGTGTATGACTGGTGCTCTAGGCCCCCATTGTATCATTGTGAAATTGGGTACTAAATGATAAATGAAAACACATGATAGAATAAAATGTGATATCATTTTTGTGGATGGTTTAGACTCTATCACTGTCCTAAGTATGTATTTTTAGTTTGGGTGTCACTATGAACCTGTGGATTATATAGATAATTAAAGTATATTTTAATGTGAAAGTGTTTACCAATTATTTTCACTTTATTCCTTATATAACTATATACACTTTTGTAGACTCTATATATTTTTAGATGTTGACGGTGGTGGCCTACTAAGTTGTTCTCACACACTACTTATGTTTCATGACTAGTACCCAAATTGAATTCATGTTTGGAATAAATGAAAAGGGTAATATCCTTATATTAGATGGATGAGTTTCGATATGATATGGAGCATAGAAGAGGGAACCAGATATAATGTTAGGACACACATAGAGAGTTTTTAGTGTGTCTTTATTTTTGGTTTTCATTTTACACTTAAAAATTTTATGGAATAACATATCTATAGATTTGGTTTTTAGTCATTTATCCATTTTTTGAGAATATTTGTGATATTTTCATTTATTGTGTATGTATTGTTCAATTTATTTTTTATTATTGTTTAGTAATTTTTTATTGATTTCTACTATTGTGCTGCTTTGAAAAAATTGGTAATTTTCCTCTAATGACATATATTAGACCCTCACTACATGTATGTAGCCTCTGTCATATGAATAGGTTCTCATGAGGCCGTGTATCTAACCAGCTTTGTGTACTGGCATGTGGTACCCGAGCTGAGATGTTAAAAAGTTGTATCAAAGGAGTTTTATTTTCTTTTAAGTTTTCTTAATATTTCGGAATGGTATGCAATAGAATAAGATCAATTGGGACTTTGTCATGAGACCGTACATGGGAGTAGCTAACCCATGTATGGGGGAAAAAGTACCCAAGGGAGGATTGTTGTTATTACTGAATGATGTTACAATTGGATGTTATTTCACCTTGGGTGATACACCTTCTGTGTGATGTTATATTTTTTCTTGAGATTTTACTTATGAACCAGTATGGAACATATGTTGAGTATACATGCATCATCCTATGCACTCTTTTTTTAATGATATATGCATCATTTTTGGCACACTCTAAAATTATGTATTTAGGTAATTGTTATAATGAAAATGATTCCCTTGAGTAATTTAAAAATGAAATGGTGCTTAATAAGAAATGGATAATTTTAAATGATGTTATTTATGGAAATTTTAATTTGATAAAATGTATTTATAATCCAAAACTATGAAATATGACTATATTTTATACTATGTTAGTCATAACCCATGTGAGGTATGGTTGAGTTTAGTGATAATGACTCGGTTCTGTCCATGTCGCAGGGTATAGGGGATGAATTGTTATGGATTTAAGTGAGTTCCTCTCATTAAAATGTATTAATGATGTATTATGTGTCCTTATATGTGTTTTTATCCTTTTAGAGACATGACTGTTTCGGTGCGGATGTGCGTCGGGTTACGCTATTCCGCCAGGACGTGTTCGCGCGTGCACCCGTCGACCCGAGGGGATAGGCGCGTGCGGCTTGTGGTCCCGTAGTCCCGCTTTCCAAGGGCGGGTGGCATCCGTCCCTTATTCAGGGGCGTCTGCTCCTTGATCGAAACCGGGATGATGGGATGTCGGCTCCTCCTCCCGTGGACGTCTCCTCGGAACTCGTCGCCTAATCCGGGTCTCCCTCATAGATTAAGAATGTTCGCGAATCTCGTTCCCGGCTCCATATCTTCATGGACACCGGTTAATTACGCTGCTTCCGCCCGGACGATCCAAGGGGTCTGGTCGGGGCAGCAACCTGCGGTGAGGAGACCGGGCGGCTCTGGGTGTTGGGGGCATGTCTTAACACTGCGCCTCTGCATGTCTGCCTTCCGTCCCTAATAGGGCTTCTCGAAGGCGTGATGGCCTGAGGCATCCTGCACTGGGTGCGGGGAACTGTGTTACCTGGGGTTTTCCTCAGCTTCCCATGTTTAACACGGGGTATGCCGCGAGTTTAACGTCCAGAGGGGACGACATCGGACTGATCAACACAAAGAGTGGATCAGATGACAGAACCCCTTGCGGGGAACCACCGACGCTGGGGCCAGCACATGGGCGGCTTCCCGAGTGAAGTGGAGTGGAATGAAATGGTATGACCCCACCGGGATGTGGCGGCCCGGGTAAGGATCAGGATGGATGATGGAGTGAAGAGCTTGGACCCCGTAGGGCTTCCTACGTACTGCGCGGTAGCGCGGATCAAAGTCAGCGTAGTTCGGATATACAGTTTAGCGTCATGCTGGACGTCGGCAAGCCGACTCACAGAGAGATCGAGGCCGCCGGGCGGAGGATTGAACCGAACCACCTCGCACAGAGGGGGATGGAACGGCCGGGTGAATCACAGTTTCACGTCGTGCTGGACGTTGGCAAGCCGACTCACAGAGAGATCGAGGCCGCCGGATGGAGGATTGAACCGAACCACCTCGCATAGAGGGGGATGGGACGGCCAGGTGGATCACAGTTTAACGTCATGCTGGACGTTGGCAAGCCGACTCACAGAGAGATCGAGGCCGCCAGATGGAGGATTGAACCGAACCACCTCGCACAGAGGGGGATGGGACGGCCAGGTGGATCACAGTTTAATGTCATGCTGGACGTTGGCAAGCCGACTCACAGAGAGATCGAGGCCGCCAGATGGAGGATTGAACCGAACCACCTCGCACAGAGGGGGATGGGACGGCCAGGTGGATCACAGTTTCACGTCATGCCGGACGTTGGCAAGCCGACTCACGAGGAGTTCGAGGCCGCCGGCACGCACGAAGTGGGGCGGAGCGGACCAGCACGCACGAAGTGGGGCGGAGCGGACCAGCACGCACGAAGTGGGTGGACCACAGTTTAACGTCTTGCTGGACGATGGCAAGCCGACTCACAGAGAGATCGAGGCTGTGGGGAAGCACAATGGAGATACACACGTGCAGTCCCCAAGGGCGGATTCATGGGTGAATCAACGCAAGTGTGAACCGGGAGGGGTTCACTGATGGACGAACCAACGTAAATACGACCGGGACGACCAGGTGGCGGGCTTGAACCTCGAAGAGGCTTCCTACGTACCCTGTTTAGAAGACAGGGATCAAAGTCCACGTAGTTCGTTGGGTTTGTAACACTCTACCCCCGTGGGCGAAGGCCACTCCAATCCCGACATCCCTGCAGAGACGAGCGGGTGGGGCCACATCCAAACCGGGGGGACCCTGCGTGCGGGGCACAGGATCGGGTGTTGCGGACGGTTTAACGTCTTTCCGGACGAAGTACAGTTTAACGTCATGTGTTGAGGACGAAGCGGACGGTTTAACGTCTTGCCGGACGAAGTACAGTTTAACGTCGTGCAGGACGCATGCAGTTTAACGTCGTGCAGGACGCATGCAGTTTAACGTCGTGCAGGACGAATGGCCACCGATAGGTCCGTGTCACTTCGCGCAAGCCTGGAGGGCCGCACGAAAAGACAATGCAAGGTGCGGGCACCCGGGATGAGGGTCATCGGGCACCACGCAGGCGGGTACCCAAAGGGGGTCAAAGGGGGTGACCCTGGTGGTTTGCGCGCAAAAGAGGAGCTTTGCGCGCAATACCGCGGGTCGGCGCGCAAACATGGCGGGCTGGCGCGCAATCGGTCCAGCCCTTTGTGCGCGGATGGTTAAGATTGCGCGCACCGGGCTTCAGATAGCGCACGGGGGCAACAGATCATTCTTTGATGAATGGCCACTTTGAAAATGGGGGGTGCGCGCAACCGGGCTGGATTGCGCGCACCCGGGTGGCAATTGCGCGCAAGAGGCTTCTTTTGCGCGCAAAGGCCTTTGGGTTAAGAATTTATTCAAAGGAAAGGGGTCAAGGGATTGCGCGCGAAGGCGAACCCCGAGGCCTTATTGCGCGAAAGAAAGGAGGTTACCTGAAGATCGACATTGCGCGCGGAAGGGGTTTGATTGCGCGAACGAGCGACGCTTCGGATTCCGGCCACCTTCAAAACGTCGGGGGTCGCCTTATATTTATAGGCAACCCCGGGCGCGGAATCCGGTCGTCGGGCGCGGAATTCTCTTCGCGGGGCGCGCAATCAGGACCCGGCGCGCAAGGGAGCCGCGCAGGCCACGGGCGCGCAAAATAGCGCGCCGGCCCGGCGCATTGCGCGCATCCCGGGAGGATTGCGCGCCGCGACTCAACTTTGCGCGCGGGACTCTGAAATTTCGCGCAAGTCCTCCGGGCCCTCCGGAACAGGCTTCTGACTCCAAATATCACTTCGCTTTCCGCATCCGGAACTTCGTTTGGGGATCAACGGACTTTTCCAGCGTCTACAAAAGCCCCCCCTCGGAATCTGATCGGCGAGAGGTCGCAACGATCGGGTTCCGAGGGAGACGCCGGAATGCCGAAGTCCTGGGCGGCGCGGGACTTAGGCGCGCAAAAAGGGGCGTCGGGCGCGCAATTCGCCTCTGCGGTCGCGCAAAACGCTTTCCGCGCAGCGCGGACCCCGGCCTCGTCTATAAATAGGGGTCCAGGGTCCCGCGTTCCGTACACAGGCCTTCCGCGCGATAAGCTCCAACGCTCTCGTGCGCGAAATTGCCTTTTCCGGCGTGAAATTCGCCCGATCGGCGCGCAAAACCGTCCGGATTTCGCCCTACCATTACGCGAAAACCCGGAACATTACGCGCCATTCTTCCCGATTGCGCGCCGTCCACTTGGATTGCGCGCCAACCATCAAACTTCTCTGCCAGCCTCGTCAGATTCTGCACGCTTCATCCCTTTATCCACAAGACTCCTGAAGCTTCTGAGATGGCCGCGAATCAAGGGAATGAGGGGGATGCCGCCACTCGCAGAGCTGAGATGGCGACGAACGAGGAGGTCTACGGAGCCAAGGAGATTGTTTCCAACAATCAATCCTTGTTCGACTTGCTGACGCCGGCCCAGAAGACATATCCACTGTCAGACAACCTTCCACCCTGGAACTTCGGCATCCTAGATGAGGTTCTGGTGCCAGGGTTTGAGGTTGATGCGCCACGGACCTGGGTGACTCGGGAGGACGAGCTTCCTCGCTATAACATCACCAACAACGGGCATCCTGCCAGGGAGACCAGACACTTAGATGTCTATGTCCTGAATCCGAGGACGCGAACCATCGCCGGGGGTGAGCCTACTGCGGAGAACTCTCCAGCCCTCTACTCGAGCATATATCGCCAGAGTGTCACTGACGACACCAAGGGCTGGCTGAAGGACTGGTACTTGCTGTCTGGGGGCAACTTCACCAGTGAGTGGGCCTGGGCGTTCTGGGTACGCCACACTTGCGATCACTTCACGGAGGAGCTGCGGTACATCGGCCTGTTCGAGGCGGTGTGGACGTCGCAGTTCCATTTATACCAGCAGTCCGAGCTCGGGCCGGAGCTGTTCACCCGCTGGTCCTCGGATACCAACACCTTCCATCTTCACCATGGGGAGGTCGGCATTGGCCTCTGGGACATCCACTGCATCGGAGGTATCCCGCTGGAGGGTTACCAATATGATGAGTTCCTGCCTCCGAAGAACATCTGGGAAGACAGGTCACAGACTCCCATTCTGACCTGGCATCTGCTTGATCTGGCTACGCAGCGGCTCGGGATCAAGGACTTCCAGAAGGACATAGCCTACAAGGAGTGGTTCAGCCAGTTCTTGGAGCATGACCCGGCGGTCAAGATGCCAGGCAGGGGGAAGCGGTGCCCGACCGCGGCTCAAAGGAGCCGGAACGGGTCGTACTGGCGGGTCCTGGAGACGGGCGACTACCACTCATGGGGGTACCGCGTCATCGAGGCCCGAGACCCAAATGTCCGGTACGCGGCGTTCCTGGCCGCCTTTCTGAGTGGGTGGCTCCTGCCAGTGCGGGACGCGAGAATGGGTGTTCGCCCGGCGACACTGGCGATGGCGGGCGCCATGGCCGCCAACAAAAGATACAACCTCGGGGTCCCAGTACTGGCGAAGCTGTATGCCATCCTGGGACGCATCTCCCGAGGAGGGTCGCCACGAAGGATCTGTGGGCCCTTCCAATTCTTCCACGGCTGGGTGGCTGCTCACCTTGGTGGGTACACGTTTCCGAACGCCATCATTCCTCCGGGCAACGGCCTGCGACCCTCCCTGCTGAACATTGCGGGGGTCGCTCCGATGACCCTAAGTGAGGAGGGCGTGAGGATTCGGATTGGAAATCATGCCAATTACAACTTCGGCCCGTTCCCGACTCCCGTTGGCCAAATGATCGACAACGGGCAGGGTCCGCTGGAGCAGCACGAGTACTTCCTGAACATGCGGGGCGGGGTGCTCGTGGCTCGGATCGACGTGAAGGTGATCTGCGAGCCTTACGTGCCAACCCGGTTCGCCAGGCAGTTCGGGTGCCTTCAGCGGATGCCGAAGAGGGTATTCACTGCTGTCCGAGAGGAGACGAACCTCGGCATCCTTCTCCAGATGTGGCTGATGTTCGTCGCCTTTGGCTCTGGCGATGTCATCACCCTCCCTCCTACCGGGGTCGACGTAGGCTTGGCAACCGAGTACGCCGAACACTGGGCCATCGCGTACCCCGAGGGGCTTTTACGGAAGCCAGTTCGGCGGCTCGAGGTCACCCGTGCGGAGACCGGGCGTCAAGGAAGGAGGCGAAGCGCCGCCACACGGGGGAGAACGGAGGCGCGCCAAGCAGCGGAGCCGGCGCGGGCAGGAACTTCGGCGGCGGGCACATCGCAAGCTGCCGCCACGACTCCAGCGCCCAGAGAGGGGGCACATGCGGCGGTTGGGGAGCGGCCCCGGGAAGCAGGTAAGGCGTCTGGTCGAACCCTCCCACGATGCAGTCTTCCCGGCGCTGTGGTCGGCCTGGATGACCCTGCGGCAATCACTGGGGACCGACGTCATCTGGCGAAAGATACTCAGAGAAGGAATCTATCTGCCAGAGGTCGGGCGCCTCCATATCGCCGACAGGGTGGACTTCAACCGGCAGTATGCGTATCTGACGGCCATGGACGAGTACGCGCGCCAACGTGGTCAGCGTGCGGAGCCATCCCTTCTGGTGAAGGTGATGCTCGGTCTAGAGCCCGCTCCAGAACAGATGCCGCCGGCGGAAGATGATAGTAACGACTCCGAGGAAGAGGAGGAAACGGGGGAGGATGAAGGCTCCGAGGGAAGGTACCATCGGGGAAGCCCACGGGAGAGCGGCGAGGTGGCCGGCTCCGACAACGTTGATGTCACCGAGCTCATCGAGGTCCGCTGCTATCCCTACTCAACCTGCTTCATCCATTCTCTCCATTCACTTATGTAGCTTCTAACCCATTTCTCCACCCTTCTCAGGAGCACACGGATGTTGGTCAGGCGTCCTCAGCGGGAGTAGGAGAGGCGCCAGCAGGACAAGGCGGGGGCCAGACACCCATCATTGAATTGACAAGCGCGGAAGGGTCCCCTGCTGCAACTGTTCCTGCGGCGGCCGGGATAACGGAAGATGACGCTCTGAACTCCCGTAAGTCTCCTTACTTTACTGCTGGTGCTTGCCGTTGACGATCCGTGACTAACCACGGCATGCCCTACGCAGTGATCTCAACACTGGAGGCTCGTCGGGTTGCCGAACCCGGGCCATCCACGAGTGGACCGGTGGCAGACATGCCGCCTGCTCCGGAACAGACTTTTCACACCGAGCCGACCCCACCAACTGCTGATCAGGGGGCAGCGGACACCGGTGGTGCTGCCATCGGAGAGAGATCGGGGGCTGAGAAGGGTGTCAACGCCGCTGGGGCGGGAGAAGAAGGTCGCCCAGGTGTTGGGGAACCTATCCCCCATGAGGACATCCCAGAGGCGGACCCTGCAGCAGACCTGCTGGCTGCCTTCCCTGCCTACCGGCCTGCCGACCCCGAGGAGATGGACGACTCGGACGCGGAGGCGGTCGAGGAGAGCCGGATAGCGCGCCGAAGGGGGTGGAAGTGAATCCAGCGCTTCCTCAAGCGAGACCCATCGGAGTGGCTGGGGCGCATGGGGTCACTCCAAACATGGCTGCGCTTCCTGTGTGCCGGGGGAGCTGATGCTCAACGCCTCCATCTGACGGTCCGTGATTTCATGGACGAAAAGATGCGCGAGAGCCGCCGGCGTGCCGACGTCGCACAATGTCGGGACATGTCGGAGAGCACGCGGGCGCTTCTCGTGGCGGAGCAGGATGTCCGGCGTCTCGAAGGGCAGGCGGCAGAGAAGGAGGCCTTCGTCGCAGCGTGCACCGAGCTTGTGGAGAAACTAACGGCCCAGCTGATCGACGCCCAGGTACAGATGACGGAGGCGGGCCAACAGATGGTCACAATTCAAGTCGAGTGGGAGCGTGCACAGGCCAGAATCGACGAACTGCGTGCTGCGACCGCCGACGAGGAGAGGGCACACAGAGAGCGAGAAGCAGCTCTGGAGGCCGCCGGCCAAAGGGTAGCGGCGTTAGAAAGAATTATCCAGCACGCTAGTCCCTAGGGGCCTTGTTTTGCCATTCCCAGAACATTTGCTTCCGCTACTTAATATTTTGATCCATTTGTACGAATCACCATATTTATCTGCATCTTTTGGCTTAACATGCTCAACCACAATCCATTGTCTCGCGGGAGCGTTAACCAAGCTTCAGGCATCCACAATTGGGCCTGGATTTCTAGAGAAAAGAGGGAGGTCATTCCTAGGAAAGGAGACCTCAAGCCTAATCAATGTATCATCCCCCCAACTCGTTCCGACACACGAGCGGGACAATGCTAGGGGCGTTGAGATTTTATCCGAACATAGGGAAATGAGAAAGGGTGAATCGCGCGTCCCGAATTCAGAAATCCACAACGGTCGGCCTTCCGGGAAATGCCCAAGACGGTAGGCGGACAGTGGATCGAACATAACAACTGCAATAGACGGACCGAAGGTCATCATTCATATTGCAGGAGGCGGACCACATGTCATCATGAATACCGCTTTGGGGGTTCCTTCAGACACAAGGGTGGAAATCCAGATCAACAGGGCATGCGAAGCGTGGGGCGAAGTGGCAATTTGTTCGGACAGAATCCAACGCTCCCAAAATTGCGCCACCGTGGGGAAAGCGTATTGGGCGGATGCACTAATCTGGCCGTGAATCACCCCAATTCTCAGACAGAACCTCATTGACGAGGCAACTGTCTCTTCCCATCATTGCGACGGGGCACCCCGAGGTGGATCGGGGAGAATATCACAACTGCACCACTCTACCCGAAGTCAGGCCAGGCGGCCGACGACGAGGAGGGGCGGGACTCAGCGATCCCTGAGGCTGGACCCGAGTCGGAATGCCCGAGCGTTCCTACGTACTCCATCAGGCTGGAGATCAAGCCACACGTAGTTCTGAGAGTGCAGTTTAACGTCATGCGGGACGCAGAATCCCGTTTGGGGAGATCTTAGTTTAAGGTCGTAGAGCTTGGACCATAGGGGTAGATCTTAGTTTAAGGTCTTAGAGCTCGGACCATAAGGGGAGATCTTAGTTTAAAGTCTTAGAGCTCGGACCATAAGAACCTCAAAGTACGCCACATCGTGGTCCTATCCCCTGGATATGCGAAGATGCACTGAGGGATAGTGTCAAGAGTGTCGAGATTTGGCCTGGTCAGAATGGGGGGTGGAAAAGGTGAATCATGCGGCCATTCACTCAAGGACTGGGGGCACCGGCGTAACGATATGGGAGTACTGCCGACCGTGGAGGAAAAGCAGCATCAATATCGTACTAACCGTTGATGGAATGAGGCAGCAAACGAGCATCAACCGCTCAATCGCAGGATTCATATCGATTTGCTGCCCGAGGCCATTGGGGGCACCAGCCCGAGTCGGTGGGAGAGCACTAAGGCATTGTGTCCAAACCGTTCACGGGGGCTCCACCCAGGGCGTAGGCGATGGGTCCGAATGAAAGGGAGCACGAAGCCTGAAAATGGAAGGAACCTGACCAAGCTGAACCTGACCCTCCTGGCAATAAACCAGAGTACTCTTGACACCAGTGGACCACTGCAAGGGGTCGAGGGACACGCCTTGAGGGTGGCCTGAAGGCGGCGGATCCCCCAGAGAAGGGAGAATCTTTAAGAGGTGGGGGGCTGGACCCGAAGTTTCAACCATCCGGGCGTTCCTACGTATCCCATGAGGATGGGAATCAAGCCATACGTAGTTCTTGAAGCGCGGCGCAACACAATCGGGCACCAGCGTGGGGAAGGGTGCGGGTCTGACCCTCACACACAGAAGAAGCGGTATTTGATATTTCTTGTTTGTCCTTAAAGATGGATGGTTTTTCTTTGTGCAGCGACATGCCTGTGATTAAGGAATCCCTGGCGTCGCCGCAATAATCAAGCCATGAAAGGCATTGATGAATGGCGTGGTTATTAACCAGCGCCCAACGTGAGTGTCCCCTGAGGAGAACATCACGATGCAGTGCCGTTTCTCGTCGGGCGGCCAAGACGATCACAGTTTACGGTCGTGTGGTAGGACCAGACAACACAGTTTAAGGTCGTGTGGTAGGACCAGACAACACAGTTTAAGGTCGTGTGGTTTGGACCATGGAGGAATCCGCGTATTACGATATGGCGGACTCGGCGGAGGTGGGAACATACCCAGCCCTGCGGTCACGCACGATTCCAGGAGAAGGATCCTGGGATAGGGGCCTGCGTATGTCCATCACCCGAGGGGCAGAGATGCTAGCCTCCAGATATACTGGGCCCAGAACGCGATTGTTCGGGTGACTCCTTCCTCCTTATGGGGACGAGGGTCCAGCTACTCATGGCCCTTAGGGAGGACATCAGCGTGTATCCTTGGTGCTCAGATCATGGGAGCCTTGACAGACACCATTACCCTGGTTGGCCTGCCAAACGCGCAAAGGGGTGCTGCAGGTCAGTATGAAGAGAGTGTCGAGATTCCACTACAACGCACAAAGACGGAGTGCGATGAGGATCGCGCAACCAATGTTCAGAGCCTAAGAGAACCGACATGGAAATCAAGGATGTTGCTGACGCATTCGCAACACAACATCCGATCGCGTCAGCCTAGAACGGGGCAAGAAAACGAGCATCGACCGCTCAATCGCAGGATTCATATCGATTTGCGGCCCAGGACCCGCCGGTAAATCGACCCGGAGTGGTAGGAGAGCACTGAGGCATCGTACCTAAACCGCTAACGAGGATCCCTTTGAGTGAAGGCCCGAACAAGAGGAAGTGCGAGGCCCGACAAGCAACACAGGACTTGCCGGGATTGCATCCGACACCACGGGTCATAGACCGAAGTACCCAAAACATGTTAACAGGTCACCAGAAAGGGTCGGAGGACTCACCCCGAGAGCAACCAAAAGACGGCAGATCCCCGTAGTCAACCAAGAGACGGGGCTGGACCTGAAACACAAGCGTCCAGGCGGTCCTACGTATCCCATAAGGATGGGAATCAAGCCGTACGTAGTTCTCGAGAGGCAGTTTAACGTCATGCAGGACGATGAGGGGTGTGAGGTAGTCCTACACACGGGGGAGGCGTACGGCGCGGCCAGTAGACCGACGTGAATGAGGAAATAATCCCCCGCTCGCGCCACACGCCTCGCACAAAAAGGAGGGAAACTGGGCCCAGAGGCCCAACGCGGGATAGAGATTCCCGGGAGATGGGGCTGGGCCTGAAACATGAATGTTCAGGCGGTCCTACGTATCCCATAAGGATGGGAATCAAGCCGTACGTAGTTCTTGAAGTGCAGTTTAACGTCATGCAGGACGAAAAGAGAAGAAAGGAGGGAGAAGAAGGCATCCCCAAACGTGGGGGGCGTACAGCGTGGCGAGCCAACCGACGTGAATGAGGGCGTAGCCCCACGCTCACACCATACGCCACATACCCAGAGGCAACTGGGCCAAAGGGCCAAGGTGGGATGGAAATTCCCGAAGGATGGGGCTGGGCCTGAAACATGAATGTTCAGGCGGTCCTACGTATCCCATGAAAATGGGAATCAAGCCGCACGTAGTTCTTTAGGGGCAGTTTAATGTCATGCAGGACGAAGTACAGTTTATCGTCATGTTGGACGATGAAAGGGGAGATCTTAGTTTAAGGTCTTAGAGCTCAGACCATAAGGACCTTAGAGTACGCCACTTCGTGGTCCTATCCCCTGGATATGCCAAGATACACTAAGGGATAGTGTCAAGAGTGCCGAGATTCTTCCTGGTCAGAATGGGAGGTGAAAAACGTGAATCATGCGGCCATTCACTCAAGGACTGGAGCACCGGCGTAACGATATGAGTACTGCCGACCGTGGCGGAAAAGCAGCATCAATATCGCACTAACCGTTGATGGAATGAGGCAGCAAACGAGCATCGACCGCTCAATCGCAGGATTCATATCGACTTGCTGCCCAAGACCCTTGGGGGTGCCAACCCGGATTAGTGGGAGAGCACTGAGGCATTGTGTCCAGACCGCTCACGGGGGTCCCACCCAGGGCGTAGGTGATGGGTCCGAATAAAGGGGGCATGAAGACTGGAAAGCGGAAGGAGCCTGACCAAGCTCAACCTGACCCTCCTGGCAATAAATCAGAGTACTTTTGACACCGGTGGACCACTGCAAGGGGTCAAGGAACATGCCTTGAGGGTGACCCGAAGGTGGCGGATTCCCCAGAGAAGGGGGAATCTTTAAGAGGTGGGGGGCTGGACCCGGAGTTTCAAACATCCGGGCGTTCCTACGTATCCCATGAGGATGGGAATCAAGCCACACGTAGTTCTTGAAGCGCAGTTTAGCGTCATACAGGACGAATGCTGAACAGTTTAACGTCTTGTATCTTGGACGAAGTACAGTTTAACGTCATGTTGGACGAAACACATGGCAGTTTAACGTCTCGCAGTGCGGACGAAGTACAGTTTAACGTCATGTTGGACGAATGCTGAACAGTTTAACGTCTTGTAGCTCGGACGTATGCAGTTTAACGTCGTGCGGGACATATGCAGTTTAACGTCGTGCATGCAGGACGTATGCAGTTTAACGTCGTGCGGGACGTATGCAGTTTAACGTCGTGCGGGACGAATGGAGCACTCAGGCAAAGTATTGCTTGAGGAACCTAGCGTTGGTGGGAGGAGTGACACGCTCACCATCCATAGTTGCTAGGGAGTACGCGCCATTGGGATAGACCTTGTGGACGACAAAAGGTCCCTCCCACTTGGGCTCCAACTTGGGCGGCTTCCTGCCGGGGATCATTGGCGCTCTTAGGGCTAGCACTAGGTCACCCTGCAGGAAGGAGCGGAGGCGAACCTTCTTATTGAAAGCTCGAGCCATTCTGCTTTGATGCCTCTCCAAGTTGTGCAAAGCGCGAAGTCTATTCTCATCCAGTGCTTCCAACTCGACTAGGCGGGCTTCAGCAGCTCTATCCGGCGTTTGCTGGTCATAGACCGCAGTGCGCAAGGACAGTAACTGGATCTCGATGGGCAGGACGACCTCAGCTCCATACACCAGGGAATAAGGGGTCATCTGGGTGGAATTGCGAGTCGTTGTCCGATAAGCCCAGAGGGCGTTGGGGAGCTTGTCCGGCCAACTCTTCTTGTTCTGACCAACCATTTTTTGCAGAATGTTGGAGAGGGTTTTGTTAAACGCCTCGATCTGTCCATTCACTTGCGCATGATAGCGAGATGTATGGTTCGAGCGAATGTTATACTTGGCGTACAACTTCTTCAACTCGGCTGCTCGGAAATTGGCTCCGTTATCCGTGAGGATAGCGTGAGGCACTCCAAATCGATGAATGATGTTGGAGGTCATGAAGTCAGCGATCGAACAGGATTTGACCTCTCTGAGCGGAATCGCCTCCGCCCATTTGGAGAAGAAGTCCGTGGCGGTCAGAATGAACCGGCACTGGCGAGCCGTCGCCGGCGGGTAAGGTCCCACAACGTCCATCCCCCAGACTGCAAAGGGCCAAGAATACCTGGTGGTATGGAGAGGCTCCGACGGCCGATGCACAAAGTTTGCATGAACCTGGCACGCATGACACCTCCTGGCGTACTCGATGCAGTCATGGATCATGGAGGGCCAGAAGTATCCCAACCTCCGAACCCGGTGGGACAGCTTCGGCCCAGCCTGATGGGCACCGCATGAACCAGCATGAACCTCTTGCATGACTCGTGGGATCTCAACTCCCTGAAGGCAACGGAGGAGAACACCATCGAATCCGCGTCTATAGAGGATCTGCCCCAGGCCGGGACTGCTCTGGAGGACAAACTGCGATGCGCGGCGTCGAACTCGCTCGCGCTCGGCCCGATCCGGCGGGAAAATACCATGTTGGAGGTACTCAACCAAGGGGATCCTCCAATCAGGGGCTGGTTCGACTGCCATATCTGGGGTACTAGGGGCTCCGGGCACAGGGGCAACCGTGGTGAGATTACTTACCGACGGGCCGTGATCTTCCTTCGGGATAACGGGAGCGATGAGCCTGCGGTGCGTCACGCGGACGATCAGGTTATCCTGTTCAGGCTCTGCAAGTGACGCAGCAAGGCTGACCAAGGCATCTGCTCCACCGTTCTGCGACCGGGGAATGTGGACAATTTCTGGCCGAGAAGGGAACTGGGCCATCAGAAGGAGGGTGCACTCCAGTAATGGCACAAGTTCCGGCTTCCTGAAAACATAGTCGCCATTGATCTGCTTAATGACCAACTTGGAGTCCCCTTTCACGCACAGATGGGGCACGTCGATCTCGAGAGCTAACTCGAGGCCGGTGATGAGGGCATGGTATTCCGCCTCATTGTTGGTACAGCCCTCTGACAACAGGAAAGAGTATGGCAGCACGGCTTGCTCCGGGGTAATGAAGACGATACCCAAAACCACTCTGTTGAACTTAGGATTATCAAGTCTTCTACCGGTGGGGCTCCGGGAGGCACCGTCAAAGTGCATCTGCCAGCATGGACCGGCTCGATCGACCGAGAGAATGGCCTCATCAGGAAAGCCTAGATCCAGCGGCTGATCCGCGGAGGTTGGGTGAGCAGCCAGAAAGTCTGCCAATGCTTGCCCTTTGATGGCCTTCTGAGACACATACCTGATGTCGAACTGCTGGAGAATCACAGCCCACCGTGCTAGACGGCCAGTCAACATAGACCGGCTCAGGATATATTTCAACGGGTCTACCCGAGAGACCAACTGTACCTCGTGGTGCTGCAAGTAGTGCCGTAATTTCTGTACGGCAAATACGAGCGCCAGGCAGCTCTTCTCGATGGGGGAATACCTAACTTCCGCATCGAGGAGCATGCGACTGAGGTAATAGAGGCTATTCTCTGTTCCCTCGTTGTTCTTCTGGGCGAGAAGGGCGCCAAGGGACCGTTCCAGGGCGGTCACATAAAGGACCAGCGGCTTCCCGGATACGGGCGGCATCAGAACCGGAGGTTGAAGTAGGTACTGTTTTATTTCCTCGAAAGCGGTCTAACACTCTTTATCCCACACATAGGTGGCACCCTTCTTCATGAGCCGAGAAAAGGGCTTACACTTGCCGGCCAGATTCGCGATGAATCGGCGTATATAGGCTAAGTGGCCTTGGAACCCTTGCAGTTCCCGGATGTTACCTGGGGGAGGCATCTGGCTAATCGCCCTGATCTTCTCCGGGTCGATCTCAATACCCCGGTATCTTACCACAAATCCAAGGAACTTTCCGGAGGTGACCCCGAAGGCAGACTTCAACGGGTTCATCTTCAGGCAACGAGACCGGAGGAAGCCGAACACTTTCTCAAGATCTTTGAGATGGTCCTGACGCTGGCGCGATTTGACTACCAAGTCGTCGACGTAGCATTCCACCAGTGTGCCGAGGATTGGCTTGAATATGCGGTGCATCGCCCGTTGATAGGTGGCACCTGCATTTTTCAGGCCGAAGGGCATGACCCGGTAACAAAAGGTACCTTGGGGCGCCCTGAAGGCAGTGAACTCCTCATCCTCAGGGGCCATCCGGATTTGGTTGTATCCGGAGTATCCATCCATGAAGGAGAGGGCTTGGAACCCTGCCGTGGCATCAATCAACAGCTCTGTCACTGGAAGGGGAAAATCATCCTTCGGGCAGTGGCGGTTGAGATCGCGGAAGTCGATGCAGACTCTGATCTGCCCGTTCTTCTTCCTGACCGGCACAATGTTGGCCAGCCATTTGGGGTACTGGACTTCTCTCACGAAGTTGGCTTTGATAAGCTTGTCAACTTCGGCCTCAACCATGGCACCGTGGAATGGGTGCATCTTCCTGGGAGGCTGCTTGAACCCGCGATGGCTCGCCGGGAGACCAAGGCGGTGGACGGCTACCTGAGGATCTAGCCCCGGCATCTCGTCATAGCCCCAAGCGAACACATCACGGTGCTGCCTGAGCAAGTCCACGTACTGCTGCCGCTCCTTAGAGGGCATGGCAGCACTGACCAATGTGGGTCTCGGATCTGCTTCGGTTCCAAGGTTCACTTGTACTAACTCATCGACCGTGGCGGAGACGCCCTCCTCAAAGGCTGGGGTTGCATCTTCCACATCCTCTCCACTCGGGGAGGGATCGTCCACGGGAGAGACTGCGTTGGAAACTGCATTGGGGCTACTAGATCCTGCTGGGCCGCTGGTGCTGGCATGGGCGGTCGCGGTCATCTCATCAGGAGATTCACAGGCCGTCGAGACCATGGCTACGTCCAACCGTTGAATCGGGAGGACGTAAACGTCATCCAAACTTGCCCAGGGATCCCTTGCAACAGCGACATGCTCGACCTCATTTTCCAGGATCTGCTTATCCTTGCTCTTGTAATAGTCCGCGTCCAGATAACGGGCTTCACATGAGGCAAAAGGAGAGGCATCTCCCTTAAGCACGCCCACTCGACCGTTAAGGGAGTATTTGAGGCATTGGTGGTATGATGAGGGAACCGCCGCATGAAGGTGGAGCCATGGTCTGCCCATCAATGCGTTGTACGCAGTGTCTTGAGAGACTACCATGAATTCGGTGTTGGCAACCAAGTCACCGAACTGGGTCTTCAAACGTATCTTGCCGACCGGGGTTTGCTCAGTGCGGTCGTACCCCTGGATCCTGAGGTCGGAGGGAATCAAGTCATCCTCAGACAGCCCCAATCTCCGGAGCGTCCGAGTTGGAATCAGGTTAATCCCGGACCCCGTGTCGACAAGACAGCACCGGACTTCAAGGCCATTGAACTGGCCGGTAACATACAGCGGACGAATATTCCCCCGTATAGGAGGGTCTTCATCCTTACCAGAGAACGAGATAACTGCCTGGCATTCGGCATCCTCAATCGTTTCGGCGTGAAAGGCCTCTGCGGCCGCAACCTCTGTCTCAAACTGGAGGGGGCTCTTCAGGGCTTCAGCGAGTGCCTCGCGCATCTCAGATGACATGCGCAGAGCCTCAATGATGGAGAGTCTCGCTGGGATGTCGGCCAAGTGCTTCAGGACATCATACTTTTTGGCCAAGCGCGAGCCCCTGGTTGCAGGAGGTTGCTCTGCGGTTGGACGCATGACGGGCCTTGCTGGTTGGACCGGCGGCCGACTGGTGCTTGGCGCATCTTGCTGTTCGTTGGTTGAAGCCCGGGAAATGGTCACCATACTGGGGTCAGGAGGCCGGGATGGACTTGTGGCAGGGCGGAGCTGATCGCGACGCGGCTGAGGCGGTTCTGCCTGGTCCCACACCACAAACTGTGGCGGAGGCGAATCCGTCATCCCCGGATGGGGGGGCTGCGCACGCTGAGCTCGGTTTTGAGCCTGCTGCCTGGTCTCAGTGGCGTGCACGGCCTGGCTGGAGGTACCAACTGCCGTGCCCCAGCGGCTCCTGTTGCTGCGGTTCCTCCGACGGTGGCGACGACCGGGGACACTAGGGAGGTCCACCTGGTGTTCTTCAACGTCGGGAACCGAAAAGGGATTTACCAGCTCGATGGTATTAACCGAAGCGTACCCAATACTGTCATCGGATGAATCATTCACCACTGGGCGGATCCGGGGAGGGATCCCCATCTCCGGGGGCATGAAATCGCCGAGAGTGCGGGATAGTGGCGGAACTGGCGGGGCGCGCTCTTCCTTCTTGCGCCGCCGCCGTTTGCACTTCTTGGAAGAGGCAGGCTGGGACGACGAGGCCGAAGCAGCACCCGCAGATTCTGGGGGCTCAGGCTGATTCAAGCGCGCACGGATGATTCCATGGGCGCGAACGATCGTCTTGTGGGCCATCCAGTTTTTATACTTCTGGGACCCGCGGTCGGAGACCAGCTGCCATTCATCCTCACCGCCGCTATCGTCATCTGATCCCACGAACACGCCCGCCACTTGTGCTGGAGCTGGGCCCAACCTGATTACATTGTTGTTAATCTGGTCTTGGAGCCAATCCTTAAACACATAGCACCGCTGGATGGTGTGCCCCAGGGCCCGATGGTAGGGGCAGTAGCGGGGGTTATCCGTGAGATGTGCCTCCTCTGGCCTCCAACACTCAGGCAGTCGCACAATCCTCTGCTCCAGGGCGCTCCGGAAGTAACCGGGGACCTGATCCTCATGGAATGAGTAAGTCAGGTATCGCGGGCCCCTGGGAGCGTGGTCTTGACGAGGGGCTGGAGGGGCCTGCCGAGGAGGTGGACCCTGATTATCTCGCCTGGGTTGCGGTGGTACATTACGCGGAGGGGCCGGCCGGTTCTGAGGCTGCCGCTGCTGGGCCGGGAACTGAGCCCGTGGAGGCGGATTCCTGTGAGGCTGTGGAGCTGGCCTTGCCGGAAGCAGCTCTAACGGCCTGGGAGCCTCTATCTGGGCAACAGCAGCGGGCTCAGCCCTGCTGGATCTCGTTGCAGGAATCATAGGAGGCAGCGGGTGTGCCTGGCTGGCCTGTTGCAGGGCTTCCTCAAGACGTTGAGCTTTGTCTGAGAAGTCCCTGAACCCTCCGGGGTAACTCTGAGTGATCAGGGAAGGGACCAGCTCGGTCTTGACGTTCCCGACGCACATTGTCAGCAACTGCTCCTGAGTCAATGGCATGTCAAGGGAATACGTGAGACCCTTCCATCAGGCGACGAAGTCCGCGACTCGCTCGTCAGGCCTCTGCTTGCACTTAAAGAGGTCTGCGATACTCGTCTTCCGGGTCGTGGAACTGAACTGATAGAGGAACTGTCTACGGAGGTCCTCCCATCTAGTTACCGAACCGACGGGGAGCTGGCTGTACCAGACAAATGCTGGCCCTTCCAGTGTCTGGACAAAGCAGCGAAGCTTAGCGGCCTCTTGCTGCGCCGGAGTCCCCAGCATAGGCCCGCACCTCGAGTTGAAATGGGCCAAATGCTGTGGCGGATCTCCAGTCCCGTTGAAGGGGGAGAAAGTGGGATTCCCGAATCCCGGAGGCGCCGGCATGTCATCCACCCATGCTGGGTATGGTTTGCCGTCCGGCGGGATTGCCACTTGCCGAGTCTCCAAGGCTTCCAAGCGGGCGATGAGTGCTGCCATCGGATCGTCCGGACATGGGTTCCAGTCCTGGAGAGGATCTCTAACCACGAGCGTGTTTCACGGCTCTTCAATCGGGTCGTCGACCGGATCGTCGAACTCAGCAGCTCGTGGGATGGCGGGCGGAGCGGCCCTCGGGACAGCGGGAGGAATCCGAGCGGGGTCTCTCAGGTAGTCACGCCGCTCGGGAGGGTGCGGTGAAACATACCGCACCCTCTTGCCATAGGCGATGGCCTCTCTCCTGTCGGCGAACACGGCATAATCACGGTTGCCTGGGAGAGCCTCATCGAGGAGCGGTTGTTCCTGTCCCTGCTGTCCCGGCCTAGGATCACCGTAGTCAGGCCGCTGCTCTGCAGCGCGCTCGGCGGGGAGCTGGTCAACTAGCTTCTTCTGCTCGGCGAGCTGTTGGCGTAGCATAGCCTTCTCGGGATCCTCATCTGCCCTCTGCGTGGAGGCAGACGGGTCGGCGGGCTTTATAGCCTCGCCGTGCTCTTTGCCTTTGCTGACGTTTCGGCTCAATGTCAGCGCTTCAGTGGGTGCGGGGAGTCCCAGGAGGTTCCTCTGATGATGAGTAACTCTCACCGATGGATCCAACGACGGCTTGTCTTCGGGGGAAGAGCCCCCGTCGAGGAGTTCCAAGTCGTTTCCCTCTCCCGACAGGTCAGCCATATTGACCGTTTCCGTCCCTGGGGATGTACCCTCAGGGCCGCCCAGTGAATCGGGCTGTCGGCGAATCGCACTGAAGCGTAGGGCAGCGTACTGCCCCCATCCACGGATATACACGTGGGGAGTGGCTTCCTCGATAACTTTGCGGAGTACTTGAAAACACTCAACGCATCGTTGTTAGAGGGCCTCGTGGTGCCTAAATGACCCGGGGTGCCGAACCGCGGGGAGCGTGGCCAGGTCGATCTGGCGGCACTGCTCACCAATATCCTCCAGGTGCACTTGACTCCCGGGATATGGCATTTGTAGGTGGTGAAGACGGGAGTGAGTCTCCCGGAGAGTTTGGCGGAAGCATTCGAACTCATCCGGGGTGAGTGATTCGGGTGCATTAAAGCCCGGTCCCGCGACTGGCCAAAACTTCTCGGGGAAGTGGTCCTCTGCAAGGACGGTCCAGAAGCTCCACGACTCAAACTCAGGACCCAGGTCTCCTAGGTCCTCTTAAATGACTGGGAACGGACGGGGAACTGGTAGTGGTGTCGTGGCAGGCCGCTGGGCCGGCGGGCTGGTCGGCGGTGAATACGGCGAGCAGGCCGATTGGCCTCCATATCCCGGGCCGCCCTCTGAGGGTGGCGGTGCCCCAGCTACCACATCACGATAAGACGGGCCGGCGAGCGGACATCCTGCCGTAGCGTCGGTGCTCGCCGAGGGTGCGCTAGATCGTGGCTCAACCGTCGGTCCCCAGAAAAGGTCTCCGGGTTCTCCGATCGAGGCAGAAGGCGCTTCCAGAGGGGCCGGTACCAACCGCAAGTTTGATCCTTGGGGGTCTACCAGGCCCTCGCTACTCCGGATATACCTTCGGAGAGAAGCGGGGATCATATCGATCTCGCTCTCGGGAAGTACGAGGCTGACGTGCCGCATTCCTACCCCTGCCCTTGACTGGCGGGATTGGGGGGAGGGCTCTGTCGCCGAATCGTACTCCGCCTCTGTATCAGAGAAACGAACCGGTCGGATCTCTATCCGGAATTCCGTAATATTATTCCCTCGGTGTCGACGCCTCGTCTTCCTGCCCCTGGGTGGTTCTTCGGGGCAGGGCTGATCTCTATCCTGGCGTCCTCCGGCCGCACTGGTGCTGGGGCCAAGAGGACTAGAAACCAAGGTGCGAGGGGCACCAGGACAGATATCAAAGGGGACGCGGGAAGAGATGATTCCGGGCGGGCCTCCGGGCCGAGATCGGAAGGTGGGATGACCCATGCCTCTTGGATCAGCCACACGGAGTAGCCCCTGTTGGTGAATAGCACTACCGCGAGGTGGTCCGCGGTGGCTATTGTCTGTGCCAGCAACCGGGAGAGTCAACCCAACCTGCCTTTGGGGCGGTCGGGGCCTCGATCCAGGTCGGGCGTAGAGGTGCCCCCGCTCAGGATGCGCAGGGGCCTGATAACTGGAGCCAGCATTGGCTTGAGCCAACGCGGCCGCTGTTGCTAGGGCCCCAAGGTGGGCATCCTCTTCCGCTCGAGCCCGACGTTGGCGTCGGGACAAACGAGTCGGGATGAGCGGCGCGGGCAGGTGGAGAGCCTGTTCCTCGACTTGAGGGGCCTGGCGGCGGTGTCGTCGTGGCCTGGCGGGAGCCCTTATCGTGGATCCCTGGAGCGGATCTCGGATAGGGTAGTCCCGGGAATCTTCCACTTCATCCGCATGGGGGAAGGAGTTGTCGGAGCGCTCCGGGGATAAGCTCCCAAAGCGGTTGGACGTCGAGGTAGGCAGCGGTGCCTCCCTGCGCGGCCCTCGGGGGCGGCGTTGGCGGCGAGGCGCAGCTCCCTCGAGGTCTAGGCGAGCCATGTCCCTGGTGAGGATGACTCCCTATTCCTCATACCTCCGCACCAAGTTATTGATCACCCTTCTTTGGATGACCTCCGAGGGGGAGAGAGGGCGTGGTTGCCCCGCAGCTGCGGCTGCTGGGACGGCTGTGGAACGGGCGGGACCGCGCGGAGTAGCCGCGTCGGTGTTTCCCCTACCCCTGCGCCAGTGGGCGGGTGGCGATCGGGCACTGGGTTGGGCGACTTGATTTCTGAAAGCAGGGAGAAAAACCCGTTAACACTGACAGGAAAAGGAATCGACAACCAACCATTAGTGCCACGACGCCTTCCGTGGGGGGAACCCAGGCCCTCGACGTCGTGAGACGGAGTGCCCGATTTCCCTTCCCCAGCCCCTGGCGGGTAAAACTGAATGCTCGGTCGATCAGCATGCTGATCTTCCAACACCTCTGAAAGCCATCGGTCTTCGTATAGAGGAGAAGAGATTCACGTCGGGTTCACCATTTTTCTGTTTCGGTGCGGATGTGCGTCGGGTTACGCTATTCCGCCAGGACGCGTTCGCGCGTGCACCCGTCGACCCGAGGGGATAGGCGCGCGCGGCTTGTGGTCCCGCAGTCCCGCTTTCCAAGGGCGGGTGGCATCCGTCCCTTATTCAGGGGCGTCTGCTCCTTGATCGAAACCGGGATGATGGGATGTCGACTCCTCCTCCCGTGGACGTCTCCTCGGAACTCGTCGCCTAATCCGAGTCTCCCTCATAGATTAAGAATGTTCGTGAATCTCGTTCCCGGCGCCATATCTTCATGGACACCGGTTAATTACGCTGCTTCCGCCCGGACGCTCCAAGGGGTCTGGTCGGGGCAGCAACCTGCGGTGAGGAGACCGGGCGGCTCTGGGTGTTGGGGGCGTGTCTTAACACTGCGCCTCTGCATGTCTGCCTTCCGTCCCTAATAGGGCTTCTCGAAGGCGTGATGGCCTGAGGCATCCAGCACTGGGTGCGGGGAACTGTGTTACCTGGGGTTTTCCTCAGCTTCCCATGTTTAACACGGGGTATGCCGCGAGTTTAACGTCCAGCGGGGACGGCATTGGACTGATCAACACAAAGAGTGGATTAGATGACAGAACCCCTTGCGGGGAACCTCCGACGCTGGGGCCAGCACATGGGCGGCTTCCCGAGTGAAGTGGAGTGGAATGAAATGGCATGACCCCACCGGGATGTGGCGGCCCGGGTAAGGATCAGGATGGATGATGGAGTGAAGAGATTGGACCCCGTAGGGCTTCCTATGTACCGCGCGGTAGCGCGGATCAAAGTCAGCGTAGTTCGGATATACAGTTTAGCGTCATGCTGGACGTCGGCAAGCCGACTCACAGAGAGATCGAGGCCGCCGGGCGGAGGATTGAACCGAACCACCTCGCACAGAGGGGGATGGAACGGCCGGGTGAATCACAGTTTGACGTCGTGCTGGACGTTGGCGAGCCGACTCACAGAGAGATCGAGGCCGCCGGATGGAGGATTGAACCGAACCACCTCGCACAGAGGGGGATGGGACGGCCAGGTGGATCACAGTTTAACGTCATGCTGGACGTTGGCAAGCCGACTCACAGAGAGATCGAGGCCGCCGGATGGAGGATTGAACCGAACCACCTCGCATAGAGGGGGATGGGACGGTCAGGTGGATCACAGTTTAATGTCATGATGGACGTTGGCAAGCCGACTCACAGAGAGATCGAGGCCGCCGGATGGAGGATTGAACCGAACCACCTCGCACAGAGGGGGATGGGACGGCCAGGTGGATCACAGTTTCACGTCATTCCGGACGTTGGCAAGCCGACTCACGAGGAGGTCGAGGCCACCGGCACGCACAAAGTGGGGCGGAGCGGACCAGCACGCACGAAGTGGGGCGGAGCGGACCAGCACACACGAAGTGGGTGGACCACAGTTTAACGTCTTGCTGGACGATGGCAAGCCGACTCACAGAGAGATCGAGGCTGTGGGGAAGCACAATGGAGATACACACATGCAGTCCCCAAGGGCGGATTCATGGGTGAATCAACACAAGTGTGAACCGGGAGGGGTTCACTGATGGACGAACCGACGTAAATACGACCGGGACGACCAGGTGGCGGGCTTGAACCTCGAAGAGGCTTCCTACGTACCCTGTTTAGAAGACAGGGATCAAAGTCCACGTAGTTCGTTGGGTTTGTAACACTCTACCCCCGTGGGCGAAGGCCACTCCAATCCCAACATCCCTGCAGAGACGAGCGGGTGGGGGCCACATCCAAACCGGGGGGACCCTGCGTGCGGGGCACGAGATCGGGTGATGCGGACGGTTTAACGTCTTGCCGGACGAAGTACATTTTAACGTCATGTGTTGAGGACGAAGCGGATGGTTTAACGTCTTGCCGGACGAAGTACAGTTTAATGTCGTGTAGGACGCATGCAGTTTAACGTCGTGCAGGACGCATGCAGTTTAACGTCGTGCAGGACGAATGGCCACCGATAGGTCCGTGTCACTTCGCGCAAGCCTGGAGGGCCGCACGGAAAGACAACGCAAGGTGCGGGCACCCGGGATGAGGGTCATCGGGCACCACGCAGGCGGGTACCCAAAGGGTGTCAAAGGGGGCGACCCTGGTGGTTTGCGCGCAAAAGAGGAGCTTTGCGCGCAATACCGCGGGTCGGCGCGCAAACGTGGCGGGCTGGCGCGCAATCGGTCCAGCCGTTTGCGCGCGGATGGTTAAGATTGCGCGCACCGGGCTTCGAATAGCGCACGGGGGCAACGGCTCATTCTTTGATGAATGGCCACTTTGAAAATGGGGGGTGCGCGCAACCGGGCTGGATTGCGCGCACCCGGGTGGCAATTGCGCGCAAGAGGCTTCTTTTTTTGCGCAAAGGCCTTTGGGTTAAGAATTTATTCAAAGGAAAGGGGTCAAGGGATTGCGCGCGAAGGCGAACCCTGAGGCCTTATTACGCGAAAGAAAGGAGGTTACCTGAAGATCGACATTGCGCGCGGAAGGGGTTGGATTGCGCGAACGAGCGACGCTTCGGATTCCGGCCACCTTCAAAACGTCGGGGGTCGCCTTATATTTATAGGCAACCCCGGGCGCGGAATCCGGTCGTCGGGCGCGGAATTCGCTTCGCGGGCGCGGAATCAGGACCTGGCGCGCAAGGGAGCTGCGCAGGCCACGGGCGCGCAAAATAGCGCGCCGGCCCGGCGCATTGCGCGCATCCTGGGAGGATTGCGCGCCGCGACTGAACTTTGCGCGCGGGACTCTGAAATTTCGCGCAAGTCCTCCGGGCCCTCCGGAACAGGCTTCTGACTCCAAATATCACTTCTCTTTCCACATCCGGAACTTCGTTTGGGGATCAACGGACTTTTCCGGCGTCTACAATGACTTTAAGATGAAGCTTTTCGATTGGATGACAGGATGACAAGGATGGAAATGTGCCTCCAGTATTAGATCTAGTGGCCTCTTTTAATGACCCAACTATTTATTACACAATAACACATGTTTTATAACATAAAATTACAATTTATAAAACTAATAAGATATATTGTTCTGGAATATTTAGAAAATTATGTACATTACATAACAACTTAAAACTGGAAAACCAATATCTTTATTGAAAACCTCTTTAACAAGACCAAAACGTTCCTTCATACTTAACACTGCATGAGATAACCTAAGGATGTACAGAAGAAATGGGTGATCTTGAAATTCCATTAAGGTAATAAACATGGAATAACATGAAAAAGAAAATAAATTTTAGATAATAGGTATATTAATGGATTATTAAAGGAACGTGAATAATAAGGCAGGATATAGTAAGATAATCATAAAATGGGAAATGTGGCTACCAATTAAAACAATGAATCATAAACATAGGTCAAAGATAAACCTTCCAAGGCATCATGGTGTACAAATTAATAGAAATAAATTGACAAACCCCCTACCCCAACTTAACATATAATTATAATAACCATCACCCACTGTAGTGGAGCGCTATCAGGGCACACCCTTCATAATCTTTTCATTTTCATACATAAGTATTTCATATAGGTCAGATAACATGGATTCATTCAACTTAATAGTTCATTCAATGAAAAATGAATTTGGAATAAAAACATATATGTCTCAAACATATATTTATATTTTCATAATGTTGAATACCCTTTATTGAAAAATGTGTATGGTATTCACTACACAATTATTTTGGAATATAAAATCATGGTGCAACTTGGAAGTATAATAGTGTCACATTGAAATTTATAAAATTGGTTGATGAGATAGAAAATGGTTATATCATCCTTTAGACATGATATGGATACTAATAGGTACATGGAAATAAATTCCCCAAGCTAATTAATTAGAAATATAAGGTATAACATAACAATAAAACTTAAAGAAAAAGGTGAAAGGAAATAACGCTTACCAAATTTTGGCATGGTAACAGATGTGAATAAAGGTTCATAGGAGGGATAAATGATAGTGATAAGGGATCTAATAATTTATACATAAAATGTAAATTAATGGGTTTATGTAATAATATATCCCAACATAATAAAATCGAAATTAAAATACATAACATTAAAATGAGTTCTTGATAAAAGAAGAGAGCGGAGGACATGGTTCCCTTACAGAATATCAGCACAATAATGGATTAGGAAATGGTAAAAATGAGAGAGTATAAGTGATAAAAAATTAAAATATAAACCATTTTACTATAATTTAATATAAAGAAATGAATTTAAATACAATCAATTTAAGTTTAAAAGGACTAATTTTAAAGGAAGTGCTTGAATTAAATGGAGAGGAGAGGAATACCTTACTTGAATGTGAAACTCCCAAGTATTGGGAGGGGTTTATTGAAATATTTTAGGAACCATTAGAGGAATATATGGAGTATATGGATGTGTGTAGTCTTTCTACATGGAGCTTTATTGAAGACAAATGAGATCTTTATTGGGTTTATATAGGAAAAGATGTAGATTTATTTATTATTTACGTTCTGAAATCTACATAAAAATTTATTCAAAACCACAAACCATATCATGGTTTTTTCACATTGTTTCTTCCAAATGTGATTGGTTTACAATTTTTTATAAGTAAAAGAAATTAAATATAATAAAATAATTCCCTTTCTTATGTGGAGGTGATTTAAAGTCACAGATAAATTATTTTAAAATATTAAAATATAATATTAGTTCTGGAGGATTCATTAAAGATTTATAAAATAAATTAAATAAACATAAAATGAGATTATTTTAAATTCAAAACATATATTTGTATGAGGATACCTTTTATATTATTTATTACATCACTATTGGGCCATTATGATTTCATAAAGCGCACTGTATATTTATACAACATTTAATTTTTACCCAAAAATTCGTTTGTCTCAGAAAATTATTAAACATTCAAAATTATATAAATTTGAAATCCAGATTCCAAAAATATATTCATTTTGTGTAAGTAATTTTATAAATATTTTATCTTTATCTTTTAAAATAAAAACTAATATTTATTGAAAATGATGGGTTTCTAACAATAACATTTTTATTGGACCCCTATAAAAATAACATTTGAATTCATAAAAATTATATGATCATTTATATTTAATAAATTTAATTAATAATAATATTTTATTAAAATAATATGTATTTATAAAATCCATTAATTCATAAATACCTTAATTTATTTTTAATATTAAACAAAAATTCAATTTATGCATTATTCGATAAATAATAAAAATCATTTATAAAGAGATGATAATAAGATAAAAATATATTCGTTATTATATAAAAACAATGTAAATATTCCTATTTATAGTTTATTGATACATATCCCTTTAATACACCAACATACTCTCTAAGAGTACGGTGGGTGATGGCGGGACATTTATGGGGTCGTTTAGTGATCATGGTTTGGGCTGTGATATCGATAATCCTGAACACCTCCCATAAATAGTTTCAATCATACTTAAGTTTATGGATCTCAACTTGGGATTAGTATATGGTAAATACAATAAATTATATCTTCCATAGAAACTCTAATAAATTGGTTTCATAGGGTGTGATCCTACTTTTTGAGTCCATCAATTCCTTTTTCTATGACAAATGGATTTGTTAAAACCCTCTATTTATACTAGTCAAGTGATAACTAGTAAACAACTATATTCTCAATGGTAAAGATACATAATAGTCATTTAAAATAAAATTGGAAAAAATAAAATAAGTTTATGTGTTTTCAATATCCATAATTCAATTAATTAAATTAATAATGGAAATTTTATTCATAATAGTTTGGGTCGTTATAATCTCCCCTATTTAGAAATTTCAACTTCAAAATTTACTTTCCCCACAATAAAACATATGAGGGTAACTCAACTTCACCACCTCCACTGGTTCCCGTATTTCTTCTTCAAACCAATGGTTTCTACATAAGACATTAATGAGGGGAATTGTCCTATTTCATTGAACTTTTTCTCTATGATCTAAGAATTTCACTGGATGCTCCTCATAGGAATAGTCATTCTACAATGGGACCACTTATGTATTGATTACATGTGATGGGACTGGTGTGTACTTTATTAATATGGATACAGGGAATACATCATGTTATTGAGAGAGGATTGGTGGGTGTTTTAGTTGATAATCAACTGATACAACATGATCAAAGACCTCAAAATAGTTGATATACCTTTGACTATGCATTACCTTTTTACCAAATCTCCTCAAATTCTTCCATGGAGATATGGAGAGGAATAAATTGTCTCCAACATCAAACTCTAGGTCTCATTTATGAATATAATCCTAGATCTTATATCGAATCTGAGAAACTTTTATTTTATACTAAATGGTCTTAACATTCTACACTATTTAATCATCCATTTCAGGACCTTGAATTTTTTTCCCCAAAATCATCCCAAAATTATGGTGTTCTTCACATCTTCCCATAATTGGATTCCTAAGGAGCCATTTTGGATGCTTGTGTGAAAATTTCACTTGTAAAATAACTCAACCATATAAATATTTTGGTCTCATCATCCTTTGAAGTCAATTGAGAATGATCTCAATATGTCCTCTAGTTTATGTATAGTCCACTTATATTGGAAATCATTTTGTGGGTGATAAGATGTAAGAACCCAGTTCTTAGTTTTGAGGTATGAGCTTCTTCTTTTTCCATTTCCTTAAGTGTTTTTGAGAAAATATGGAAAATGGGGAAAAGTCCTAAATTTTGAAACTACAGGCCGTGAACGTTTTCCATATGCCGTGTACTTTTGGCCGTGTGGGATGGGTACACGGGGCGTGTAGCCATGTCGGCGACGAGGGGTTTAAGAACCGACTACACGCCGTGTAGTGGTACCTTACACGCTGTGTAGTCATTCAGAAGGCTTAAACAGTAAGGTGGTGGAGTAGGCGACAGTACATGCCATGTACTCGAGAGTACATGCCGTGTACTCATGTCGACGGCTGAACTGTGCGGCAGTGCCACCAAAGGAACAGTTAAATGAAAGAAGTACACGCCGTGTACTTTGTTTTTTCGGCTTCAAACAGGCAGTAGCCTCTTCACTTGGCAGAGGAGGTGTTTGAGCCATTTTGGAGCCAAGGAGGATGGCCGAACCTTTGAAGATCCGCCGGGTGTTCGTCTGGAATTTGATTCGGCTTCGGAGAATCTCGTTGGAACCGCACGGGTAAGCCCTATCTTCTCCTGATATGGTTATTACCAATTCTTCCCCTAACGAAAGTTATTTACATTTGAATGGGTTTTGTTCTTTGTTAGATCTACGTCGTTCTTGGGCGTTTCTTGGATCAGTATTCATGTATAACGTTCGTTGGCGTATAAGGTAGGTGGCTTGGTGTAAATTTCCAACTGTCATGCATTTGGTGCATTTTCATTCCAAGAACCCATGTTGGGGTGTCATGTGGCTGAGGGAGTTGCTATTTTTAAATGCCTAGAATTTCATAGGTGATTAAATTGTGATAATAAAATTCTGGTTGGGATCGTTGCTGGATTCGGAACCACCCTGTGGGTGTGTTTCACTGTTTAGCCGTTTGGCTAGGATACCCGAGGGTATGCCTTTAATGTAGTAATTGTAGAATTTCCTTGAGAGGAATTTATTTTTTACTACATTTTGATATGTTGGGAATGGCCCGGTTACCGTTTAGCCTTAGGGTGTTGCTGTGATTAGCCTGTGGGCACTGCACTATTTAGCATATGGGCAGTAGTTATTTCGGCCTGAGGGAAACTTCTTCCGTGCCTGTGGGTAGCTGATTCTCTTCCTGTGGATGACACTACCTACGCATAAGGGAAAACTCTGTTATGCCTGAGGGCAGATTTTTGTGTTGGATACTCTTTACCCGTGGGTAGGAGTTTACATTTCTGAGGACACTAGTTGTTTATTTAGAAATGCACTGTGGTGATTTCTTAAATTAAATGGATTAAATGAATATTAAAAATCGAAATATAACTGGTAGTTAGTTAAATTTGATTTCTTAAATTAAATGGATTAAATGAATATTAAAAATCGAAATATAACTGGTAGTTAGTTAAATTTGAGTACTGCTTACTTTATTTCATTTTACCACTATACACTATTGTTGTATGTTAGCACGTAGTTGGGCACGAGCCTTTGGTGGGTGCCTACTGAGATATATTTCTCACACCCTGTTTGGGTCACGCTTTTGGGCCCAAATAGATTACGTTGCTGCAGGTGTAGATAGGGGAAAAGTCTCTATACAGGTACTTGTCTGTTGCTGAGGAGTAGGAGGGCATGGGACTGAGCCTATGCTCGTGATGCTATTGCCAGCTATTTTGCTTGTTTTGTGGTACTCTATATTTTTCTGTACTGTATTGATGTATAACATGTCATGGCTATTTTCTTAGAACTTCAAACATGTATCCTCATCGTTTATATACTGTTGGTTATATCCACTGCTGTAGTTTATTTCAGTTTTTTATGGTTTACTGCTTCCGATGTCTTTGTATGTTTATTTTGTATTCCGATGCGCTACACTTGGACAAATGAGGGCATAGTTTCCCCACTATCAGACCTTGGCCCTCGCTGCTAGTCGGCAGCCTATGGCATTTGGGGAAATGCACTTGACGTCACGTGGCGAATCGGGCTCGGGGCACCCGGGTCCGGGATGTTACAAAGTGGTTTCAAAGGAGTTTATTTTATTTGACATACTATTTAGAGTCGTAGTCAGAGATAGGACGAATGGTAGTTGGTAATAAGCTGTGCCCGGGAATAGCTAACCCTCATATAGGGAAAATCCAATTTACCTCGTGATTTTAATTTTATCGATAAGCAATTTACAGTTGATTTGTTTTCACCATTGGGTGGCACATTGTAGATTTTGTTGTTATATTTTATCTGTGGGTTCTATTTAGTTGCAACCCGATGAGATGAGGGTATGCCATCTCATGCATCATATAGGCACATGATAGGAATCACATGTCATGCATAGCTTCCATGCCAGGTAGGTGCATTAGAAATTATATGTTGTTGTGATAGTTGCGGTGCTAATAAAGCATGCTGTTGTGATAGCTGCTTGATAAATACCTGCTTTGTGATAAGGTATTTTTGTTTGAGCCTGTTTATAGAATAGATGCCAAACTTCGGTTTTTGGGGAGTTGGGGCCCCCATCGACCGGAATTTGGTGGATCATTGATTGTTTATTTGTTATAACACAGATAAGATGTCAAACTTTGATTTGTGGGGATTATGGACCCTCACGGATCAAAATTTGACACTAAGGTGTTGGTTTATAGTAATTTTATGGGTTTCAGGGAAGTTTATGAAGCATACTTCCCAGAAACCCAGTATACACATCGTGTATTATCTTTATACATGCCATTTATGTTTTTCTGTTTTGGAAGAAAAATAAACTTTTCGAGTACACGCCATGTACCCTGAGTACACGCCATGTAGTCTCTTCCCATGTCACAAACCGTGTTGGCGGTGACATGGGGAAGGGAAGAGCTTGGATAGAACATGTCGTGTAGCTTTAGTACGTGCCGTGTAGTGTTGACCCGGAGTCCGGCCATGTAACTAACAACAAAGGTCGGTGAACTCCTGTAAAAAACATGTCGTGTAGTGTGACCTTGGGACTCGACTGTGTAACAAACAACACGAGCCGGGGTCACCTCTCCTTGAACATGCCGTGTACCTGTGGGACACGCCGTGTAGTTTTGTCCGAGGACAGACCATGTGGAGTTAGCCATGTGGCTGGGAAATGGGGTTCTATATATGCCGTGTATGGGTGTAACACGCCATGTAGTGTCAAGCCGAGTAGTCGACCGTGTCACAGACGACACAGGCAGTTGGAAAATAAGACCATACATGCCGTGTTGATATTATAAACACCATGAAGTTTTTGTTCAATGGGAGCTGTGTGGCTTAGCCGTGTATAAGGACCCGGGCAGGGGAAGAGAAGTCAAGTACACGCCGTGTAGTCAGTGTACACACTGTGTAGTCTTATTTTCCAAATTTGGAAATGCCTTCGTCCGCTTGTTCCTTTGTGGTTTCTTCACTTTCAGTCTTAATAATCTTGAATCTGAGGCGTGATTTTGCCCTTGTAGTGTCATGCCGCCTAGACGACCGCGAGTTGTTCGCCAGGAGAGCGGCAACGATTATACTCCGGAGATGGTGGGCCATGGACTACCATTTGATCCTCCAATAGAGCCAGATGCAGCACCACCTGCTATACCGGACAGAGGGGTGGAGGCACAGTTCCATGAAGGCTTTATAAGGTTCATGCAGACCTTTCAGGGAGCACCACAGGCTGCTACATCTATGGCCGAGCTGATGCGTATCTTTCAGCAGCAGAATCCGCCTACGTTTTCAAGGGATGGTGGACCACAGGCTGTAGAGTCTTGTCTAGGATCGTTGCAGACTATTTTCGATCATCTTGAGATGCCTCCAGGGCAGAGGGTCAAGCTCGTAACTTACATGCTGCTTGATTCGTGTCACGACCCATCCTCGGGGCCTGTTCCATGACTACCCCAATCCCGCCTTCCATAGGCCAGGGGCTAGCGACTAGCACCAAGGCGTAATTCCCTATAAAAAGGGAAGGCATTGCCTTTGTAAATTTAACAAACACCACAGAGCAAGAAAGTAGTAGAAGTAAACACTAAGTAAAACTGGGTACAACAGTAAGTGCGGAAAAGTATGTGGGCCAGTATACTAACCCAAACTGAAAGTAAAGTACAACTGAAAAGGGAAAACAACAACTAAAAAGTAAAGCCGCAACGTTGATCCGTCCACTGGAAGTCCCACCTGAAGGGTGGGTACAGATAGCCTCCACAGCTCCTTGGGCCCAGCCGTCCGCTATGAGTACGTCCCGTCTAGTGGTCCACCTCCGGGTACCGACCAGCTCCGCACGCCTCAACCGTGATCAACGCTGTCCGTCGTCTGCAACCAACACAATGTAGTGCGGGAATAGCCCGTGAATGGGTGAGTATAAGCTACTCAGTAGGGACCCCGAGACCCCCGAAGGTCTCCCATAATCCCCAAAGGATAATCCACAAAGGAAAGACACAATCACAAAGTAACATCTGACACTACTTAGGTATATGCCCATACATATACTTAAGTCATCAATTCCAGTTCGCTCCAACTCTGAGCCTATGTATTACCCAGTCCACATAGGAAAACATAACCCGTTCCACATAGGAAATCATAACCCAATCCACACAGGAAAGCATAACATAATCCACACAGGATATGAAGTCAAGATTCAGCTCTCACTGGTATACTTCTTCGTATGATGATAGAGATGATCAGATATATCCACTGATTCATCTATGCTGTCAGACCCACAAAGTATTGATAGGTACTAACCCCCGCAATGACTCACAAAGGATATAACCCACACATGATCGATAGGTAACTAACCCCCGCAAAGACCCACATAGGATCGGACCCACACAGGATCTGTAGGCGCTGGCCTACACAGGACCGCTGAGCGCTGACCCACACAGGATCAGACCCACACAGGATCAGTAGCACTGATTCATGTAGGATTTCTGAGTGTTGTAGTATTTACCGTCAAATCCAATGAGGATCTCGGTACAGTCGTCTTCGTCTTCGTCGCATCCAGCTCTAAGGTTCCCGGACACAACAAGCTCGTTCGGGAGGGTCCACTCCACGAGTAGAGAGGCTGATACATCAACTGAAACATAGTCTGGAGTTGATGTATCCAAAAGTTCCGTATCGCCAACAGGAACTCAACGTCACAGACGACACGTCAATCAGAAGCCCGGTCTGAGAGTTATTGGATTTTTCGTTCCAGGGGCCTGTTGGTTTTTAAGTCAGAACCAACCCGACCATACTCCACCTGCGTCCAAACCTCAGGCGGAGTAAGCCAAAATATCCGTCTCACTTAGAGGAATCCATCAATGTCGATGAAACGTCAATCGGACATCCGGAGCTCAAGATATAAGCATTTCCGCTCCGAGGGCCCAGTTGGTTTCGTGTACGAACCAACCCGGCCGAACCCAAAGTTCTCCGAAACCTTGAGTGAGATATAATTAAACGACCGTCTCGATCCAAGGATCGCATCGCAACTGACGGTGCATCGATCAGAGGCTTGTAGCTCAAGTTATGGGAAACAGACCGAAAGAGGTTCGGTATTAGGGGGGTTCGGGCCCGGTCCGACCCGACCCGATAGCCCCAGGGTCGGCCCGAACCGGGCGACCCGTCCTGGGTCCGGGTCCGGACCGGCTTGCGCAGCCCGACTTGCGCGGCCTGGCCCGGCCGGCGCGGCCCGACCCAGCCTGGGTGCGTCCAGGGCAGCCGGCCCAGCGCGCGACGCGCTGGCCAGGGGCTCGGCCGAACGACCGCGCCGTTTCGGATGCGGGGGGCGCTGCCCCCATGTGTAGCAACAGCAGCTCCTTAATGGGGCCGCTCACATCCGGCATGGCTTGGGGTTTCGAACCCCCTGTTCTTCTATGGTCCGGCCAGACTGCTCCGGCCGGCCAGCTTCTGCCGCCACAGGATCGGCAAGGCCGGTCCCCTCACTCCGACGCCGGCGGCCTGGTTCTGGCCACTGGTTCCACTGCTCCGCCGCGTCCCGGAACCGACCATGTCCTTGGTTTGTCTAGCACGGTGTGACGGCACCGCGCCCCTTTGCCACAGCCCCGCTCCGGCCTCAGTGCTTTAGTAGTTCTCCGGTGCGGCGCGACGGCGCCGCTTCTTTGGTTCGTTTTCAATGGCGCGGCGTGACGGCGCCACGTCTTTGGTTCTTCTTCAATATCAAAATTCCATGCGGTGCTTTGGCACCGTGTTGCCTTGCTCGCCGCAACAATATCAACAACCAAAAAGGGAAGGAGTGTCGGTCGTGTTCGTGTGGTCCGACCTCCTCCCGTTATCATGATAACAAGCGGTTCAAAGAAAAGGAGAAAGCGATGGAAGATTTCATGAACTAACAAATAAAATAAATCCCTACATCAACGTTGTCGTCGATCGATCGTTCGTCACGGAATTAAGCGTCGCAGAAGAAGAGGTTCTCCGTGGAAGAAGAGGATCGCCGCGGAAGAAAAGGATCGACGTGGAAGGAACGTCGTTGGTGTTAGGTGATCTCCGTGGAAGGCGTCTCTCGCCATCGTCTGCCGTCAGAGGTTGGCGTTCTTCGTTGGCAGTGGTGCGTTCTTCGCGTTCTTCATCGAAGAACGAAAAATCTTCTCTTTTTCTCCCAAAATCTTAACACAGCACAAACCCAACCATAATAAAATAAGGCCTCCCCTTATTTTATTATCAACATAAGAATTTGAAATTCAAAAGATAAGAAACGAACAATTAATTCAATGAATTAATTGTAACGATTTAACCGCACAATTTAATGAGGCGTTTCTTAACCAAAATAAAGGTAAGGTTTGAATTTCATTAAAAGGGTGGTTGCGGGTGCGTTACTTAGAAGGGAAGAAACAGTGGGGCTCGTGCGGGCCCCACCTCACAAATATCCTACCAAGTGGGTAGGATTTTATGGGTTCCACCTTATCCCTTTAACTTAGGTTAAGCTGCTTTAAGTGAAATAAAATAAATTGTCGCACCACTTTTATTTTATTTCTTAACTTAACCCCAAAAATTAAAAACCACACCCGAGCAAACGCAACTCCGGAAAAGGTGTTTCTAAACAATTATCAGCGTTGCGATTCCATTTGTGCCCTCGGAATTCGAGTCCGAGCACCGGATCAAAAGTTAGAAAAACCCGCTCGTTCGTTCACTGAACTTACCCGAGCTAAATATCGTAAAAAGATTTTGGGCACACCGGGCCTCAGAATCTGGTGCCATCAGAAACTGTGTTCTTGTAAAATCCCAAGAAAATTAAGAAAAAATTTCCTTTAACTTTTCGGGTCTTTACATAACTCCCACCTTAGGGATTTATGTCCCCGTAAAGATACATCATAAACTAGGGAAACAAATGTGGGTACTGAGCACGCATCTGAGCCTCCTGCTCCCAAGTGCTCTCCTGGAGGTTCCCATGCTACCATCTGATGTGCACTAGAGGAATCAACCGTCCACGTAGGAACCACTCCTATCAATCCTCAATCTCCAATGGGACCTCCACAAAAGTCGCCACATCATCAACATCCAGCTCCCCATGGTCAATGATATGTGCCGGGTCGTGCACGTATCTCCTCAGCTGAGATACGTGGAAGACATCGTGCACCCGATGCAACTGAGGTGGTAGAGCCAGGCGGTAAGCCACCTCGCCAATCCTACTGAGGACCTGGAATGGTCCGATTAAGCATGGAGACAACTTTCCGCCTCGACCAAATCTCCGTAATCGACGTCGAGGTGAGACCCGCAAGAAGACGTGGTCGCCATCCTCGAACTCCAGTGGCCTCCGCCTCCTCTCAGCATAAGACTTATATCGGCTCTAAGTTGTCCTCATCCACTCTTGGATGATCTGGACCTTCTCTGTCGTGGCCTGGACCATCTTCGGTCCCACAAGTGCTGACTCCCCAGGGTCTGTCCAGCACAACGGTGATCTGCAAGGTTGGCCGTACAACGCCTCGTATGGTGCCATCCCGATGGTGGAGTGGTAGCTGTTGTTGTACACGAACTCCACCAAGGGTAGGTGGTCCTCCCATCTGCGACCAATGTCATGGACACATGCGCGGAGCATTTCCTTGAGAGTCTGAATGGTCCTCTCCATCTGACCATCCGTCTGAGGGTGAAAGGCGGTGCTCAGACGTAGCTACATCCCGAACGCCTCCTACAACCCCTTCCAAAGCCGGAAAGTTAAACGAGCATCTCAATCAGAGACAATAGATGATGGCCCACTGTGAAGCTGTACAATCTCCTGAACATAGAGACATCCCATGATCTCCACTAATCCCTGCTCTCTGATGGGTAATAAGTGAAACGACTTGGTGAGTCGGTCAACAATCACCCAAATGGAGTCGTGACCTCTGGAAGTGCGTGGAAGTCTAGTCACGAAGTCCATAGATACGCCATCCCACTTCCACTCCGGGACCTCCAAGGGCTATACCAAGCTTGCTGGTACCTGGTGCTCTGCCTTCACCTGCTGGCAGGTGAGGCACTGAGAAACGAACTCTACCACAGACTTCTTCTGCCTGGCCACCTGTGCTGTCGTCTGAGATTCTGGTACATCTTCGCCACTCCAGGATGTACCGCCAAATGGGAAGTGTGAAACTCTCTCAGCACCTCGTCTCGAAAAGAAAATGGTACCAAGGTATGTCCTCTGAAAAGGACATCATGCCCCACTCCAAAGGAGAAACCATCAGGTGCCTGTCCTGAGGATATCTGCACATGCCGCGTCTCAAAGTCAGTGTCCCCACGTTGTGCCTCTCTGACCCGCTGCAGTAGTGGATGAGTGACTGTGAGAGACTGAAGGAAGGCTGTTCCATCTCTATCCACAAAGGATATCTGCAAAGCAGCTAGCTGCTCTGTCGCCTCCCTAAGTAGCTGAATGCCTATCCTCCTGCTGAGAGCATCGAGTACTACATTCCCCTTCCTAGGAGTATAGAATATCTCAAAGTCATAGTCCTGGAGGAACTCGATCCATCGCTACTGTCTCAGGTTCAGGTCCTTCTGAGAGAAGATGTACCTGAGACTCTGATGGTCAGAAAAGACTGTAAAGTGCTCGCCCATCAGATAGTGTCGCCACATCTTCAGAGCAAAGACCACTGCTGCAAACTCCTGGTCATGAGTATCATAGTTCTGCTCATGCGGCCTCAACTAGCATGATACATAGGCGATCACTTCCTGCTCCTGCATCAGGACACATCCGAGTCCAGTCCTCGATGCATCATAGTAAACTACGTACCCTACTCATTCCTCGGGTAACCTCTAGATAGGCGCGCTGGTCAATCTCTGTCTCAGCTCCTGGAAGCTCTGCTGACATCTGTCTGACCACACAAAGGGTTTCCCCTTCATCGTCAAAGCTGAGAGTGGTGACGCAACTCTGGATAAGTCTCTCACAAATCTCCAATAGTATCCAGCTAGTCCCAAGAAACTCCGCACCTCTGTCACGCTCGTTGGTGGCTCTCAAGCTAGCACTGCCTCGATCTTCTCAGGATCCACCACAACTCCCACCATAGAGATGACGTGTCCCAAGAAGTGGACCTCACCTGTCCAGAACTGACACTTCGAGAGCTTTCCATAAAGATGGTGCTCTCGGAGTGTGTCTAGTACAACCCACAAGTGGTAGGCGTGCTCCACCTCAATCGTCGAGTATATAAAAATGTCTTCGATGAAGACCACGACAAATCGATCAAGGAATGGCTGAAATATCCTGTTCATGAGGCCCATGAACACTATGGGAGCATTAGTTACGCCGAAGGACATAACCAAGAACTCATAGTGGCCATAACGACATCTTAAGGTCATCTTCTGCATGTCCTCGTCCCGAAGTCTGAGCTGATGATAGCCTGACCTAAGGTCTATCTTTGAGAACCACCGAGCTCCCTTGAGCTGATCGAAGAGGTCATCAATACTTGGTAGCTGATACTTGTTCCTCACTGTCACCTGGTTTAGGCGACGATAGTCGACACAAAGTCGCAAGCTCCCGTCCGCATTCTTGGTGAACAATATCGAGGAAGCCTAGGGTGAAACACTGGGTCGGATGAATCCCTTGCCCTGCAAGTCCTCCAACTATACCCGTAGCTCTCAAAGCATGGCGGGAGCCATCTGATATGATGGGGTGGATATCGGGTCTATCTCGGGGTAAATATCAATAGAAAAGTCTACCTCTCTGCAAGGTGGTAGTCCTGGAACGTCGCCGGGAAAAACGTCTTCATACTGATCCACCACTGCAGGAAAACTAGGAATCCGCATGTCAACTGCTCCTAGGATGAGGCTAGCCAACTGATTGGTGATGGGTTTTCCTCTCCTCTGCGGGAGTCCATCCTGTGCTGCGAAGGCTCCCTTCTCGCCGGTGAAGGTGAACCTACTCCCGTCGGTGCGTACACATCGCACCTTGAGCCTAATACAGTCGATCTGAGCATGGACTGTAGATAACCAATCCATGCCCAAGATGACGTTGTAAGGCCTAGATGCTACTAAAAAAAGATCACAACCGAAGCTCTCGCCTCCTAGTGTAAGCTCACACTGCCGACACCAGTTTGTAATCATGGAGTCTGCTCTCGTAGGAGTCTCTAGCCGTAAGGATCGAGCCAACGGCTCTGTCAGAATCTTCGAGCTCCGAATAAGGGCAGTGGCTATTAATGAATGACTCACTCCTGTGTCTATAAGATCTACAGCAAGGGTGTAATAGACATAGATAGTACCTCAAATCATCTCGGGCGTGCCTTGGTCGTAGGCCTCCGCTACCTGGAGTTGGGCCTATCTCTTCCCGCCAGCTCCTTGTGGTCGGGGAGGACCTCCTGGTGGTGGTGGTGGTGGTGGTAGAGCCTCAAAGCGTCGCCCACCACCTACTGCTCGGCCATCTCCTCTGCCTCATCCTCCTGCTCCCTATGGACCATGACAGTCGACCCTCTTCCTCTGCCTCGGTGGCCCCTCAACCGTCTGCTACTCCTCGGCACAGCGGGTTGGGCAGTCACGAGCCATGTGGCCCTGCCCGCCACATGCGTAGCACTGTCTGCCTCTCGATAGACTAGATCCGCGCTGTGTGCCCCGCACTTCTAAGCCAGTGTCCTGATGTCATGAGGGTCTAGTCTTCCTGGACCCATGAGTCATCTGTTGACTGCCTGCTTCAGAAGACTCTGCTATGTGCCGCCCTGCGGTAGGTCTCGCTGCTGATGAAGGCCCAGCAAGGAAGCTCTCGATCAGAAGGGCTCACTCCAGTACTCATTCCTGAGTCCGAATGCTGAGGGACAACAATGATGCCCTGATCTCCTGCCTCAATCCCTACTCAAAGGTCCGACCCCGGAAGAATGGGTCCCGTACCATGTCTGTCGAGTAGCGCGAGAGATCGGTAAATCTCGCCGAGTACTGGGAAACCGTCAAGCTTCCCTGTCGCAGCTGTAGATGCTCCTGGATGCGCACCGCACGGAGGGTGGATGGGATGAACTCCGAGCGGAAGAGGCTCTCAAAGTCCGTCCAGAGGAGAGATGCATCATCGTGCACCTGGATCATCATGCTCCACCATCTGCCTGCTGCCGCGTGTAGTAGGCTCACTACGAGGATCACCATGAGGTCTGATGGTGTCCTAACTAACCTGAAAACCCATACAACTGCCTCCAACCAATCCTCGGCTACCTGGGGGTCCCTCTCCCCGTGGAACCTAGGTGGTTGCTAGCACTGAATCTCGTGCAGTACACTAAGGCGATGTGCATCGTCAGCGGCTGGGGCTGGTAGCATCGGTGGCTCGGTAGGTAGAGGTACCGCCGGTGCCTCAGCTATCAAAGGGCCCTGTACCAAGGCCACGTCGCTCGGTGGGCTGTCGTCACACACAACTCTCGGATCCCTAGATGGCTGCCGTCGTGGGGCCATCCTGAAAAGAGACAGGTGCGCCAAGGTCAGAACAGTATACCTGGTGAGATGACACAATGTAATCACAAAAAAAACTTGAAACACACATGCAATCAATGTTCTCGTGCATTATGTCAGATATCAGAAGTCAGGGTCCTGGTGTATGGATACGTTGGCCGCCACACCAACAATGGACTCCATGGACTGATAACCACACCCAATACGCTTAACACTATTGCTTCACATAGAAAAAGATCAGAGTCCAAAGTTCTGTGGTAGAACCGAACTCCTCAGATACCAATTTGTCACGACCCGTCCTTGGGGCCCGTGTCGTGACTACCCCAAGGCCGCCTTCCATAGGCCAGGGGCTGACGACTAGCACCAAGGCGTAGTTCCCAGTAAAAAGGGAAGGCATTTCCTTTGTAAAGTAAACAAACACCATAGATCAAGAAAGTAGTAGAAGTAAACACTAAGTAAAACGGGGTACAACAGTGATTGAGGAAAAGTAAGTGGGCCAGTATACAAACCCAAACTGAAAGTAAAGTACAACTGAAAAGGGAAAACAACAACTGAAAAGTAAAGCCACAACATCGAGCCGTCCACTGGAAGTCCCACATGAAGGGTGGGTACAAATAGCCTCCACAGCTCCTCGGGCCCAGCCGTCCGCTCCAAGTACGTCCCGTCCAGTGGTCCACCTCCGGGTACCGACCTGCTCCGCAAGCCTCAACCGCGATCAGCGCTGTCCGTCATCTGCAAACAACACAACGTAGTGTGGGCATAGCCCGTGCAGGGGTGAGTATAAGCTACTCAGTAGGGACCCTGAGACCCCCGGAGGTCTCCCAGAATCCACAAAGGATAATCCCCAAAGGAAAGATACAATCACGAAGTAACATCCGATACTACTTAGGTATATGCCCATACATATACCTAAGTCATCAATTCTAGTTCTCCCCAACTCTGAGCCGAAGTACAACCCAGTCCACACAGGAAAACGTAACCCGTTCCATATAGGAAATCACAACCCAATCCACACAGGAAAGCATAACGTAATCCACATAGGATATCAAGTCAAGATTCAGCTCACACAGGTATACTTCTTCGTATGACGATAGAGATGATCAGATATATCCACTGATTCATCTATGCCATCAGACCCCCAAAGGATCGATAGGTACTAACCCCCGCAATGACCCACAAAGGATCTAACCCACACAGGATCGATAGGTAACTAACCCCCGCAAAGACCCACATAGGATCAGACCCGCACAACATCTGTAGGCGCTGGCCCACATAGGACCGCTGAGCTCTGACCCACACAGGATCGGACCCACACAGGATCGGTAGCACTGATCCACGTAGGATCGCTGATTGTTGTAGTCGTCACCGTCGAATCCACTGAGGATCTCTGTACAGTCGTCGTCTTCGCATTCGCTACCAGCTCTAGGGTTCTCGCAAACAGCAAGCTCGTTCGGTAGGGTCCACTCCATGAGCTGAGAGTTTGATACATCAACTGACACATATTATGGAGTTGATGTATCGAAATGTTCCGTATCGCCAATAGGAACTCAACGTCACAGACAGCGCGTCAATCGGACGCCCGGTCTGAGAGTTATTGACTTTTTCGTCCCAGGGGCCCGATTGGTTTTTAAGTCAAAACCATCCCGACCATACTCCACCTGCGTCCAAACCTCATGAGGAGTAATCCAAAAGATCCTTCTCACTTAGAGGAATCCATCAAAGTCGACGACACGTCAATCAGACGTCCAGAGGTCAAGATATAAGCGTTTCCACTCTGAGGAACCAGTTGGTTTCGTGTATGAACCAACCCGGACGAACCAAAAGTTCTCCTAAACCTTGAGTACGATATACCAAAACGACCGTCTCGATCCAATGATCGCATCACATCTAACGGTGCATCGATCGGAGTCCTGTAGCTCAGGTTATGGGAAACAGACCGAAAGAGGTTCGGTATTAGGGGGTTTGGGCCTGGCCTGACCCGGCCCGATACCCCCATGGTCAGCCCGAAACGGGTCAACCTATCTCGGGTCTGAGTCCGGCCCACCTGGGCGTGGCGTGGCCCAGCCCGATGCGCTGGCCAGGGGCTCGGCCGAACGTCCGAGCCATTTCGGATGTGGGGGACGCTGCCCCCGTGTGTAGCAACTGCGGATCCTTAATGGGGCCGCTCACGTCCGGCGCGGCCGGGGGTTTGGAACCCCCGATTCTTCCACGGTCCGGCTGGCCCTCTCCGGCCGGCCCACTTCTGCCGCCACGGGGCCAGCAAGGCCGGTCCCCTTACTCTGACGCCGGCGGCCCGGCACCGGCCGCCGGTTCCACTGCTCCGCCGCGGCCCAGAACCGGCTGCGACCTTGGTTCGTCCGGCGCGGTGCAACTGCGCCGTGCCCCTTCACCGCGGCCCCGCTCCGGCCGCGGTGCTTTAGTAGTTCTATGGTGCGGCGCGACGGCGCGGCTTCTTTGGTTCGTTTTCAATGGCGCGGCATGATGGCGCCGCGTCTTTGGTTCGTCTTCAATGGAGCGGCGCGACGGCGCCACGCTTCTCCCCCTTTCATTATCAAAATTCTGCACGGTGCATCAACACCGCGTTGCCTTGCTCTCCGCAACAATATCAACAACCAAAAAGGGGAGGAGTGTCGGCCATGTTCGTGCGGTCCGACCTCCTCCCGTTATCACAATAACAGGCGGTTCAAAGAAAAGGAGAAAGCGATAGAAGATTTCATGAACAAACATATAAAATAAATCCCTACTTCAACGTTGTCGTCGAACGAGCGTTCATCCCAGAATTAACCATCGCGGAAGAAGAGGTTCGCCGTGGAAGAAGAGGATCGCCATGGAAGAAAAGGATCTCCGTGGAAGGAACGTCGTTGGCGTTAGGTGATCTCTGAGGAAGGTGTCTCTCGCCGTCGTCTACCGTCGGAGGTTGGCATTCTTCGTTGGCGGTGGTGCGTTCTTCACGTTCTTCTTCAAAGAACGAAGAATCTTCTCTTTTTCCCCCAAAATATTAACACAACACAAACCCAACCATAATAAAATAAGTCCTTCCCTTATTTAATTATCAACATAAGAATTTGAAATTCAAAAGATAAGAAACTAACAATTAATTCAATGAATTAATTGTAACGATTTAACCGCCCAATTTAATGAGGCATTTTTAACCAAAATAAACGTAAGGTTAGACTTACATTAAAAGGGGGGTTGCGGGTGCGTTACTTATAATGGAAGAAACGGTGGGGCTCGTGCTGGCTCCACCTCACAAATATCATACCAAGTGGGTAGGATTTTATGGGTCCCACCTTATCAGCTTAACTTAGGTTAATCTGCTTTAAGTGAAATAAAATAAATTGTTGCACCACTTTTATTTTATTTCTTAACTTAACCCCAAAAATTAAAAACCACACCCGAGCAAAAACAACTCCAGAAAAGGTGTTTCTAAACAATTACTGGCGCTACGATAACATTAGTGCCCTCAAAATTCGATTCCGAGCACCGGTTCAAAAGTTAGAAAAACCCGCTCGTTCATTCACTGAACGTACCCGAGATAAACTTCGGAAAAAGATTCTGGGAACACCGGGCCTCGGAATCTGGTGCCGTCAGAAACTACATTCTTGTAAAATCCCAATAAAATTAAGAAAAAATTTCCTTGAATTTTTTGGGTCTTTACAATTCGGCCAAGAGGTGGTGGGATGTTACCACCCAGACAGAGCATCACAGGGACATGGCGTGGGAAGATTTTCAGGCAGCCTTCTATGATTTTTTTTCGGAGACACTGAGGTCTGATAGAGCTCGAGAGTTCATGAATCTGCAGCAGGGCGCTATGTCGGTGATGGACTATTCTTCTTGTTTTGCGGAGCTTTATCATTTTGCACCCGTGCTGGTGGGTGATGAGACATTGAGAGCCAGACGTTTTGAGGATGGTCATCGGTATGACATCCGAGCATTGGTGAATGTTTTCAGGTTTCCTATTATAAACGTGATTGTGAACCACACGTTGATTACAGAGAGGAACCTGCGGGAATCGAGTGGTGCGGGCAAGAGCGGTTCAACACCAATTACTGGTACTATTTTTGCTGGCAAGAGGAAGAGACAGATGGACTTCTCTCAGTGTGGTAGTACCAGTCAGAAGAATACTTCAGGTGGCCAGGTTATGTGCTACTAGTGTGGTAGAGAGGGGCACAAGAGGCCGCAGTGTCTACGAGACCCATTGGAGTGCCGAGCTTGAGATAAGATGGGTTATATACAACGCTTTTGCAGGGTGTTTCCACCAGTGGCTAGTGAGAGGGGTTCTGTGAAGACTCCGTGTGCGGGAGTAGGACCAGTGTCTTCTTACCAGTCAGGGAACTAGAATGCGTTAGGGAGAGCAGGTAGAGATGGTGGTTGTGGCCGTGGTAGCCAGACACTAGGATCGAAGTGGCAGCAGGGCGGGATAGCTCAGGGTAGCCAGGCTGTGTTGCAGGGCTGTGGCACTGGGTAGGCTTATGCAGTGCAGCAGACCCAGCATGAGCAGGATCCCGGACCTTCTACAGTCAGAGGTACTATTCTAGAAGCTTCTGTCTTATCATCAGTGATTTTAGATACAGGTGCTACACATAGTTTCATATCTATACCCGTTGTGGAGAGACTTGGGCTCTGTGTTTCTACTTCTTTGGATACCATGACGCTGGACACTCCGTTGGAGACTAGGATGACAGGTGTGCGTCAGTGTAAGAAGTTCCCCCTTGAGGTTGGAGGGTGTCACTTCCTTTGGGACCTCTATGTCTTAGAGATGATGAGCTACGACGTCATTCTTGGGATGGGCTGGTTGGTTCCCTTTCGAGCCCTTATAGACTGCTATCGTCGCAGGGTGCGTTTCACGTCACTAGAGGGTGGAGAGTTTCTATACAAGGGCGAGTGTGATGTTCAGGCAAGTCGAGCTGGACCAGAACATCATGGGAGAGGTGGAGTCACAACCCAGATTGCGAGCTTACATCTGGATGATCAGGGGACTTGTCAGACGGATTTCCCTCCAGTTGTTGATCGCTTCAGGGATGTCTTCCAGGATGACTTTTCAGGTCTACCCCCAGTGCGTGAGGTGGATTTCTATATTGATCTAGTGCTCGGAGCAGCACCGGTGTCCATTATTCCTTATAGGATGGCCACACTTGAGTTGCAGGAGATCAAGAGGTAGTAAGAGGAGTTATAGTCAAAGGGCTTTATCCAACCCAGTACTTCTCCTTGGGGTTCTCCAGTCCTTTTTGCAAATAAGACGGATGGTACCCATACACTTTTCCAGGATTATCAGAAGTTGAACCATTTGACGGTTAAGAACTGATATCCCTTGACGAGGATAGATGATCTTTTTGATCAGCTTCGTGGAGCATGAGTGTTCTCGAAGATTTACTTGGGATCGGGATATCATCAGTTGCACGTGAGACCATCAGATATACCGCTTATAGCTTTTTAGAGAAGATATGTTCTGTATGAGTACATGGTTATGCCATTCAGACTCACGAATGCGCCAACAGTTTTCATGGCTCTGATGAATTGTGTGTTCCATCTATATCTTGATTCTTTTGTGGTAGTATTCGTGGACGACATCTTGGTGTACTGTCACACTCGACACGACCATGCCACCAATATTGAGATCATATTGAGTACACTGAGAGAGCATCAGCTATATGCTAAGCTCTCAAAGTGCCACTTTTAGATGGACCCGATTCACTTTCTGGGTCACATCATCTCAGAGGTAGGAGTTTCAGTAGACCTAGAGATGGTGAGGGCAGTAGTTTCCTGGGAGCATCCTAAGAATGTGTTTGAGATACAATGTTTCTTAGGGCTGGATGGTTACTACAGATGCTTCATATAGGACCTCTCCCGCTTAGCAGCACCGTTGATAGGACTGACTAAGAAGGGTGTGAAGTTTGTTTGGTCAGATGCTTGCAAGGCAGCTTTTCAGGACCTGAAGGGAAGTTTGACATCAACACCAATCCTGATACTCCCAGAGCAGGGGAAGAGCTATACAGTTTATTGTGATGCATCAGGGATTGGGCTGGGAGCAGTGTTGATGCAGGGCGACCGAGTTGTTCCGTACGGGTCTCGGCAGTTGAGGCCACATGAGGGGAATTACCCGATGCATGATCTCGAGTTAGCTGCAGTTTTGCATGCGTTGCACTGTTGGAGACATTATCTGTTGGGAGAGCATTTTGTGGTTTTCACCGACCTCAAAAGCATCAAGTATATCTTTACTCAGCGTGACCTGAATCTGAGGAAAAGAAGGTGGGTTGAGTACCTACAATAATTTGATTTTGAGCTTGCCTATACACTTAGAAAAGGTAATGCAGTAGCTGATGCACTAAGTAGGAAGACTTAGATACAGGAAGTGCAGGAGGCCAACGGTGAGTGGGAGCTTATGTCTTTGTTCTCTGAGATGCATCTGGAGGCGGACGATAGTCAGGGGAAGACCTATCTTTCCTCATTAGCTGTGTCTTCTACCCTCTTAGACAGAGTGAGGATGAGGCAGCTGTCTAATTCAGAAGGCCTAGTTCTACGGGAGTCGGTGCCAAGTGAGGACCCTCCTCCCGGTTGGACGACATGAGATGATGAGGTTTTGCGTTTCCATGGACGAGTATGGGTTCCAAGGGAGATACACAAGGAGATGATGCGGGAGTTTCATGCTTCAGCTTGGGCAGTTCATCTAGGGGTTACCAAGATGTACAGAGACTTGAGACGTTAGTACTGGTCGCCAGGTATGAAGATAGATTTATCTGGGTTTGTTACGAGATGTTCCACCTATCTGTAGGTGTAGGCAGAGCATCAGAGACCAGCTGGACTGTTACAACAATTATCCATTCCAGAGGGGAAATGGGATGATGTCGCGATGGATTTCGTGACGGGATTCCCGAGGTCACCTCGAGGCAATAACGCCGTGTGGGTTGTTGTGGACAGACTCATGAAGGTAGCTCACTTCTTTCCGATCAAGGAGATCTTCGGTGTAGACGAGCTCGGAAGGCTGTATATTCGAGAGATCATATGTGCTCAGTGGCCAGAGATGTTCTGAGCTTTATATTCTCCACACTTGGATGGGAAATTCGGGGACGAATTGCTATAAGGGGGGAAGTTTAAGAACCCGGTTCTTAGTTTTGAGGTACATGCTTCTTCTTTTTTCCTTTTCCTTAAGTGTTTTTGTGAAAATATGGAAAATGGGGAAAAATCCTAAATTTTGAAACTACACGCCGTGTCCTTTTTCCACACACCTTGTACTTTTGGCCATCTGGGATGGGTACACGGGGCATGTAGCCATGTCGGCGATAAGGGGTGTAGGAACCGACTACACGCCATGTAGTGGTACCTTACACGTCGTGTAGTTAGTCGACATGCTTAAACAGTAAGGCGGTGGAGGAGGCGACAGTACACACCGTGTACTCGAGAGTACATGCTGTGTACTCGAGAGTACATGCAGTGTACTCATGTCGACGGCTGAACAGTGTGGCAGTGCAGCCAAAGGAACTATTAAATGAAAGAAGTACACACCGTGTACTCTTAAGTACACACCATGTACTTTGTTTTTTTGGCTTAAAATAGGCAGTAGCCTCCTTATTTAGCATAGGAGGAATTTGAGCCGTTTTGGAGCCAAGGAGGACAACCAAACTTTGATGATCCATCGGGTGTTCGTCTGGAATCCAATTCAGCTTCGGATGATCTTGTTGGAACCTCACTTGTAATCCCTCTCCTCTCCTGATATGGTTTTTACCAATTCTTCCCCTAATAGAAGTTATTTACATTTGAATGGGTTTTGTTCTTCATCAGATCTACGTCGTTCTTGGGCGTTTCTTGGATCGACGTTCAGGTATAACGTTCGTTGGCGTATAAGGTAGGTGGCTTGGTGTAAATTTCCAACTGACGTGCGTTTTGTGCGTTTTTGTGCCACTGACCAATGTTGGGGTGCCATGTGGCTGGGGCCATTGATATATTTAAATGCCTAGAATTGCATAGATTATTAAATTGTGATAATAAAATGCTGGTTGGGATCGTTGCTTGGATCCGGGACCACCTCGTGGGTGTGTTTCACTGTTTAGCCGTTTGACCAAGATACCCGAGGGTATGCCTTTAATGTAGTAATTATAGAATTTACTTGAGAGGATTTTATTTTTTACTGCATTTTGATATATTGGGCATGGCCCGGTTACCGTTTTTCCTAAGGGCGTTGTTGTGATTAGCCTGTGGGAACTGCACTATTTAGCCTATGGGCAGTAGTTATTTCGGCCTGAGGGAATCTTCTTCCGTGCCAGTGGGAAGCTGATTCTGTGCCTGTGGGCGAAACTACATGCTTGAGGGCAAACTCAGTTATTCCTGAGGGCAGATTTTTGTGTTGGATACTCGTTACCCGAGGGTAGAAGTTTACATGTCTGAGGACACTAGTTGTTTACTTAGAAATGCACTGTGGTGATTTATTATATTAAATAGATTAAATGAATATTAAAAATGGAAATATAACTGGTAGTTAGTTACTTTTGATTACTGATTACTTTATTGCATTTTACCACTGTACACTATTGTTGCATGTAAGAATGATGTTGGGCACAGGCCTTTGGTGGGTGCATACTGAGACATATTTCTCACACCCTGTTTGGGTCACTCTTTTCATCCCAAACAGATTACGTTGTTATAGGTGTAGATAGGGGAAAGAGTCTCTATATAGGTACATGAATTTTTCTAAGGAGTAGGAGGGCATGGGAATGATCCTAGGCTCGTGATGCCGTTGCCAGCTATTTTGATTATTTTGCTGTACTTTGTATTTTGTTGTACTGTATTGATGTATAACATGTTTTGGATGTTTTCTTAGAACATGAAACATGTAGCATCATCGTTTATATACTTTTGGTTATATCCATTTCTGTAGTTTATTTCAGTTGTGTATGGTTTACTACTTCCGCTGTTGTGGTATGTTTATTTTTTATTCCGCTGCTCTACACTTTGAAAAATGAGGGCATAGTTTCCCCAATATTAGACCTAGGCCCCAACTGCTAGTAAGAAGCCTCTGGAGTTTGGGGAAATAAACTTGAGGTCACATGGAAAACCGGGCTCAGGGCACCCATTGCGTGGCACCCGGGTCCAGAAAGTTACATAAGACATATTGATGTCTTGATCAATGTTTAGTGCATGCTGATGAATTTTCCAAAACATATCAGTGAATCCTGGATATCGATAAGGGAAAATATATAGTGGTACTCTATGTACCCTTCCCACTTCTCTAATGTATATCAACTATAGTTGATCCAATAAGAAATTCTCTTGAATTTCAATGAATTTTTTAGTCTTTTTAATTGGATCCATAATAACCTAGATAGATTTTTCCCCTAGAAGTATTTGGAAGTACGGTGAAAAATTCCATAGTTATGTTTTCCCATTTCGATTTTGGTATGGGTAATGGTTGAATCATCCCATTAGACATCTTTCCTTCAGACATCACTTACTAAAATAACAAGAACATTGATATATAATATGTTATATCAATCTTCATGTTATCCCACCAATAATTCTATCAGATATCTCGATACATCTCTCAGTATCCTAGATTACCTGAGAAAGTTTAACTATGTAAATCATAAAATAGTTCCCTATTTAACTCAGGATTATATGGAATATATATTCTTGACAAAAATATAACAATTCTTTCTTCATTAACATTGATCTCCAAGGATTTACCTTTTCTTATAGTTCCCAATTTCTTCTGAATTCCCACATCATCTTTTTTGAAAACATTATCTGTTCAAGAAGAGATGGTTGAGAAATAATTTTTGATTGGATTGATTATGTTTCATCCATTATGATTCCCATTTACAACTCATAAAATATAATAATATTATATCCTTATCAATTTTCATTGATGATACAGTTGATGGATCCTTTCTACTTAGAGAATCCTCAACTTTTTTTTTCTTTCCCATGATGTTACTGCATTGCGTATTCATTATCCTTGATGATCTCTAACCATCTTTATTTGATCATATTTACCTCTTTATGTGGGAATTTATATTTAAGGCTTTTGTGATCCATATATATTTCAAACATTTCCGAAAAGAGACAATTTGTCCAAATTTTCAATTCAATGATCATCATTTCCAACTTCATATCGTGTGTGGGATCGTATTTTCTCCTGAATTTTATCCTCCTTGAAGAACAGGGTATGTATTTTTCATTTTTCATCAACACACTACCCAATCCATTCTTCAAAGAATCACTAAAACTTACAAAAATTCCCTACTTTTGGCTAGTGTGAAAATAAGGGAATGGATAAGCATCATTTTCCACTCAATGTAGCATTCTTCACGATCATCATTACAAGAAAATTTGACTCCCTTCCAAATTATCTTTGTAATAATGTTTAAAAATCCCTTGAAATTTATCAGAAATCATTGAAAATATCCTACTAACCCAATGAATTATTGGATATCTGTCAATGATGTTTTCCATTTCTATCCTTCAATTGCTTTTTTCTTTAAAGGATCCCCATATGTATTATTGATTATGATGATATGCCCAAAGAACGATACTCCCTTCAACCAGAAGTCACAATTATTTTACTTTTCATATAGATTCTCCTCTTTCATGTTCTTTAGCATGGTTCTTAAAATCTCTTAATAGACCTCCTTTGTTTTGGAATACATTAGAATATCATCTATAAAGTTTACCACAAATTTTTTGAACTAATATCTAAATAATCTAATCATCAAGCCCATGAGGATTGATAGAGAATTAGTGAGTCTGACTGGAATCATTATTAAATAATAGTGCCTATACTTCATACAAAAAGTTGTGTTGAGGATTTCATCCTTATTCACCCTAACTTAGTAATATCCTGATAACAGATCCACATTGAAGAATAATTTTTCTCTACATTAGCTGATCAAATAAGTCATAAATCCATGGAAAAGAATAATAGTTCTTTATCACGATATTGTTGAGAACATGATAATTAATGCAAAGTCATATTGACACATCCTTCTTTTTGACGAAGAGGACTGGTGCACCATTTTATGAAGCACATGGGCGTATGAACGCATTATCTAGATTATCATGTAATTGTTTCTTAAATTCCTCATGTTCCACAACATCCATATAATATGGAGTCTTAGATATTGTCAACTCCCAATGTATAATCTTGATTGAAAATTAAATCTCTCTCCTAGAGGGAAGACCAAAAAATTACTCAAGAAAACATTTAGATTATTCCCTCACAATATGAATGTACTTGTGGATGGTTATTTCCTTAGACTCAATCATTTGGTCTAGATACTATTTACCATAGATAAATAATATCCATTATTGAGATGATGGTTCTAAATAAGATTCATCATCCAAGAACATGTATAGAATCGGGTGTCCATTCAACATACAAAGAGTTATTTACCTCTTATGGAGATTTATATTTGTTATATGTAGAGATATCCAATGTAAGCCAAGAATTGAATCAAATTACTGCAAAAGAAATACAAAAAGGTACTCTGGGAAGTTCATCACAAAAATGTTGATATGGTTGGAGTTATATACCTAGGATAAAATAGTTACCCCATTTTTATTTTCACTAAAATCTATATATCCCTACTTTGTTGTGGTGTTTTAAAATTTATACTAAAATTTCATCATACGAAGGAATGTGTAGAACAAGAATGAAAAAGTATATCCTATATTATTGAATGAATAAATTGTTTACTTATAACCACTTCATTTTCAGGATTCACTTCGATAGTAGTAATGGAATATCTCACCCTTTCTACCTTTGAGGTTTTCTGTTTCCATTGAAAACCCATGACATAGTGCATAGGTTAACCAAGTTCCTAATTTCTTTCAATTGAAGTGGTGAAAAACGCGTTGAGGGTTGAAAAAAAATGTTTTCTCTATCAAATCGGTGTATTTATCCTATCGAAAATCATTGGGTAGGATCCATTCTCTTCAACACCAAAATAATTTCCTTGTTCCCAATATGAAATTTTAAGCATGCTTTTTTCCACTCTATTGACACGTGGGATACTGAAATTTCTTAGCGCCATTGGATTTATCCGTTGGAAAACCAGAACTAAAATCCACATTCCTATTCTTATAACCATAATACCATTGGTATTATATGATCTCTATTTAATCGTTGAGGTCTCATTAGAAAATTTCCTCTTATCTATAAAAGTCATAGATTACCAAGGCTTTCATTGACTAAGATTTATCCCTCCAAAGATGTTTTCAACCTTGCATTCAAAGGAAACGACAAAACCATAGGTGTATCATGAAAGTGTTTTCAATTTTCCTTATACTCCTCAGTAGATTCATCATATTTCTTCTTCATAGAAAGGATATACCTTTTCATTTTAAGACGTAGAGTGTGAGGAAAGTATTTATCAAAAAACATTTTCCAAATTTACTTCTACTCCATTGTTTGGATCTCTTCTTAAGGATTTATATTCTTGATCATTTTCCACCACTGATTATATTCTCCCTTCATTTGATTAAAATCTATAAGAACCATCTCTTGTTCATAAAATTGAATGATGGAGAAGAACATCTTAATAGAGTTGATCCATTTCTCCATGATTAATGAAACATATGATCCATTAAAAATATGATGCCTTTGTCACATGAATCTATCGATTGGGTGTTGTTCCCTCTTAGGGGGACTTGGGTTCTCCTATTGATTGATGATTCTATTTTGAAATTGTGTTATCTAAGAGATTATCATCACATAGTTTTTGATTCCCACACCCATCGTATTGGCCATATCATGGGGGAAATCATCACATTACCCGTCACATCAGTTGTAAATGTGATTCCTCATATTCCAAACTATTGGATATAATAAAAATGGGAAAATTAGGGATTATTAGTTTATAAAATTAAACATTTAAAGGGGAATCCAATGAAATTAATGGGATAACTTATAAATTAAATTTACCTCCTTAACATATGTGATCCTAGGCTTCAATATATGTTATCCATGATCCATTTCTTGAAAAATATTAGTATGGTAATTTTTCCCCTTAATAATGACTCATACTGAGATTATGAAATTTACAAATCATATCCCCAAGAAGTGTCAAACTAGGTGAAGAATAAGGCTTTTTGTCATGTACCAGATTAAACTAGGTCAGGCTCGAAACATCTTTTCAGAGTTGTTACCCCTAGGTACATCTATTCCAAAACCATGTCCACTTCTAGTATCCAGAAAAGGATTTATTTTCTTGATAATAAACTTACTCTATACTGAACAAAAATTTTCGACGCTTTCTTACACATAGTTTTATCCATAAGGAATTCATTAGAGTCCTCTAATAATAAGGCTTTTGCTAGAGTTTTATTATCTTAATCCCAAAAATAACTAAACCTATCCTTTAATACCAACTAAAATAACCCAACTCTTTATTACACATTAATACATGTTTTATTACATAAAATTAAACTAAATAAAACCCAAAGATCAATAGATATTGTTTCTTTGTGAAACTAGGTACATTAGATAACAACATAAAACATGAAAAGAAACATATTTATTGAAAACATCTTTATCATGACTGCAATGTTCCTTCACACTTAACAATACATGGGATAACTTGAGGGGGTACCTATGAAATGGGTGAGATATAAAGAACAATAAGGGAATAAATAATGAATAACATGAAGAATTAAATTAATTTTATATAATAGGAATATCAATGGAGAGTAAAAGGAACATTACTAATAAGGAGTGATATAACTTGATAATCATAACATGGGTAATGTGGAAACAACTTAGAACACTGAATTATAAACATTGGTCAAGGCTAAACCCTCCATGACATCATAGTGGAAAAGTCTGATAATGGACATAGGAAAACCTCATGTCCCAACACGATGTAACATGATACTAACCATCACCCTATGAATTTGCGTACTATCAGGGTGCACCCTTCCTAATAATTTCATTCTCATGGTTAGGTGTGCCAAATAGATCACATGACATGGATTCATTCAACATCATAATTTATTCCAGGATCATGGAATGTTGAATACATATTTTAAGTATCAAATGTATAATTATGTGTTCAAAATGGTGAAAACTATTGATATGAAAATGGGTTTGGTATTCACTACACAATTTTTTTTCCTTGGAAAATCACAGTACAATTTGGAATCATAATAACATCATATAGAAATTAATAAAATGGTTTAATGAGAGATAATTAAGTCTCTCATAATTTTGAAATGAAATTAACAGTAACAGGGTCATGGAAAAGAACTCCCAAAAATAAATAATTTGAAATATAATTCATAACATAATAATGAAACTTGTAGAAAAAGGATAAAGGAAATAACCCTTATAAAATTCCTCATGGTAACCAGTGTACATAAAGGTTCATAAGAGGGATAAATGAGATTGAAAGGGGATATCATTATTTATAAATTAAATTTATAGTAACGGGGATATGGAATAAAATATCCCAAATTAATCAAATGGAAATGAAAAGACATAACATTGAAAGGAGTTCTTGATAAAAGTTAAGAGTGGAGGATAAGATTCCCTTACGGAATTTCAGCATAATAAAGGCTTAAGAAATTGTAAAAATAAAAGAGGATAAATGATATATCAGTAAAATAAATACCATTTTAAATTAATCTTATTTTAAAACTTAATTTCAATATAATAAATTGAAATTTTAAATGGTTAATTTCAAAGGAAGTGCCTGAATTAAAAGGAGACGAGATGAATCCCTTACTTGAATGTGTGACTATAAAGGCTAGAGTTGTGATTCTTGGAATTTTTTGGGATATTAGGAGGACTCTTGGGAGTAGAGGGACGAGTTTGGGCATACTAACCGGAGTTTGAGTGTAGATAAATGGGAAATTGGGTGGGTTTATATTGGAAAATAAGGGGATTTCGTTATTATTTAGGTCATGGACTCTATATAATATAATATTCAAAACCAAAAATAATATCATGGTGTGTGCCCATGGTGACTACCAATATGGGGTGTTTTTTTATTTTATTAATCCAAGGGCCTAAGATAAAAAAATAGTGCCTTTGATTATCTGGTGGTGAGTCACACTCTCAAAGAAATTATTTTAAAATATTAATATATAATATAAGTATTGGTGGATTCATTACGGCTTTAAAAAATAAATAAAATAAAAAATTACATTATTTTAAATAGAATTTTTTTCTCGAGGATACATTTTATAGTATCTATTACATCACTATTGGTCTATTATGATGTCATAAAACACACAATATATTCATAAAGAATTTAATTTTTAACCAAAATACTCGACTGCCTACAAAAATTATGAAAAATTAGCCATTAGATAATTTCAACATCATTATTCCAAAAATAATATTCATTTTATCTAAATAATTTTATAAATATATTTTTTATCTTTTAAAATAAAACCCCACATTCATTAAAAATGATGATATTCTAACAATAACAGTTTTTTGAACCCTTATAATAATCACATTTGAATTCATAAAAAATATATGATCAATTATATTTTATAATTGTTATTTAAAAATAATATTTTATGAAAATAATATTTATTTCAAAACTACATTAATTCATTAATTTTATTTGAATATTAATAAAATATATAATTTCCTCTTAATTGAATGAAAAATAAAAAATTAGTTACAAATTAATAATAATAGGATGAAAATTTGTTCATTATTCATTAAGAAATAATGTACATATTCCTATTTCTAGTGTCTTGATACATATCTCATTAATACACCAGCATACTCCCAATGAGTAATGTAATTCCATGAGATTTTGAGAATTTTCTTTCAAATTATTTTAACTTTTCTATATTACTCATTTCACATGACAGTGAAAAGATTTATTTATATATACATATATTAAGACAAAGTCAAAATTTCATTTCACAAGAAATAAAATCTTGTATTGTGATACATGAAAGACCGAAATGGCTTGCGCTATATGCAACACCAACTTGGTATATGATAGACACAAAACTGAGTTGGCTTACGATACACACAATATTGAGTTTTTCCAAAAAATATATTTTCATTATATTAAATATTTAAATAAGAAAATATGAATTTTAATAACAAATTTTCAAGTTTTTTATAAATTTTTATATGAATAAAACATATTAATAACAAAATAAATTATTATTGGTATAGTCCTATGTTTAAAAATACCATTTTCTCAAATAAGTACATTTTAATTCCCTTATAATGAATGTAATTTTAGACACATTTAAAAATGTAATTTTATAAAATAAACATAATTTTTTTAATTCTGAATTTATAAATTATCCTAGTTTTAATTTTTACGATTTTTCTGAGAAACATCATTTTTTTGATGAATAGTTAAAAATACATGTTTTAAAAAATTTCATTTTTTCTAATTAACTATTAATATTTAATGATTTTATAAATATTTTTTAAGGTCACATTAGATGAATATTCCATATAATGATGAAATTAAATTCACTTGGATCAAATACATTATGACACTGAATAAAAAATCTTAACAATCTTTTGAACATTTCCTACATTAAAACCCCGTTAATTCGTCCCGTCTGTGGTATTAACACTTATCTTAATTTTTCCACTTTAGTGACTAGAATTTAAAAAATCATACATACAAAATTCTATTCAGTATAATATTTAGATTCTAATAAGACCATGTTAATATTTGAAAAAATTATTAGTATTCATTAAAATAAATTGCAGTGGTTAAGGCCAAATTAAGATTAATTAGAGACTAAACCTTAAAAATAACGGGCCAAATTAACTAGAAACTTGTCAAAATCCCATTTTATGTCCATATTTAGTTCTTAAACCTTCAATTATTGATATTGGTTGTATTTTAGAATTTTTTTAGTTAATAACATGTGGAAACCTAATTTGTTTCTAAAAACTCCTTGTGAGACCTTTTCCTTCGAAATAAAAGGCCAGCACCTCTACCCATTCCTAACACCTCTCAAAACATATAATTTTATCAATGATATAACAAGTTATCCTATGAAAAATCTCCCCTTATATCTTGAATCATCCCTTTGGGAATACACACTCTCAAGTATTCCTTTTGTCACAAACTAAATGCGGTAACCCGATTAAATATAACGTCTTCTCTGAAGATCCTTTCCATTATCTTCCTTCTACACAACCTCAAATCTCTTTATCCCATTATTTTGTGAAAAAAAATTTCATCCACATAATATTATTTTTTATTTAAATTTTTTGACCTACAATTACACAAACCTTTATCAATTGGATGTTGAACATACTGTTTCTGTGTACGGTGAACTATAGCCTCATGAAACGATGATTGTTCATTTATCCTTTACCACTAATCATGGTGAAAATTATAATGGAAATTATATTTATATATATAATATATTAAATTTATTATTTCTTGAATATTATTTATTTCTTTTTCAATACACATCATTTTACCTTTCATTTTGTGTTAATACTATAATCTTGTTTGAGGAAATGTGGACTACTGCCCCCGCAAAGCGATGTGATTCGTCCACACACCACACAAAATGTATTAATAATGGTTTTAATGTACACATATGATATATATGATATATTAATTCTAATATAATACTTATATATATAAATATAAATATATATATACATATTTCATTTACATACTTTCATTCAATATGACAATGAAAAAAGAAAATTGAAATCATGCGTATGAACAGATTACCATCTCTATGAACTGTGTATACCATTGCATACTTCATTATGATATAGATTATTATAATATAATTAGAATATATATATATATATTATATTTATATAATTTTATACATTTTTTAATCATGATATAGGTATAAGGACTAATTATGTAACAAATTAAGACACCATCAAAGAAAAAAGTGAGTAATACCCGAAGTGAAACCTTAACATAAGTTTGTTTACAAGAGTGTGATATATGGTTATAACCAATCCATATATAGTAATATATATAATAATATTCTTACTTAAAATATTTATAGTAAACTTATATTTATTATTTAGGAATATTTTATGAGAACGGATCGAGTCAAGACACAATGTAAGGGGATTTAATCTCAATTTTAATTTCTGTGAGATACAAGCAATGTTCGCTAATCATTCCTTTTTTGTGGAGTATGTACTTACCATTATTTTATTATAAGTATCTTATATTTAAAATTTTTTGTATTCACATTCCTATTTTATGATTCTTCTTCCTTGGGGTTTCTCTTTCAAATGTTACCAAATTAATTTAAAAGTTCTGTCCCAATTTTCCTTCCTTGAGATTCATGTTTGGTTGAGCACCAAAACTCTTCTTTGAGGTGTATATACTTCAATTTTACAAGTTATCTCATGAATATACTTATTTTAATTATATATAAAGAATCATGTAATTTATTTTTTTTTGCATGGAGAGTACGATCCCAAGTTACTGAGTTATAAGAGTTTATTGGGACAATCTCATCGCTTTCCGAGATTGTTTATGTTATTGCTTCCCTTGATGAAATATTATGACATATCTCTCAAGAATATTAATGAGTTTCCTTAACCTCTATTATTTCATGATATTATCATAGATTATTACCATATTCTACACTTTGATATATAATATAGTTAAGAAAGTGTTTTTTAGAAAGCCCGACTTTAACCTTTCTTCGGTCGAAAATCTGTGTTTCTAAAAAAGGGGTTACAAGAATATAATACCATTATCCGATAAGATTTTAAATAAAGTTTTACCCTTATATATTTTACCAATAACTGAAAGGGAATATTCTTGTCACATTCTTAACAATGAATTCCTTTTATCCTATTAACCGTGAAAAATGAATGTTCTTTTTTTTACTTCGAACAACATGTATAGATTTACCCACCATCAATCCTTTGAAGATTCTATTTAATTTTTTAAAGGATAATCTTTATGAAATTGTTTTAAATTTATTTTTCAAGGAAAAAGATTTTAAAAATTATTTCAAGTATTCTTTATATGTTTTCAACTGATTTTTTTTGAAAATGAATTTTAAATGGTTATATGTATTAACAACCCTTTTTCAAAGAAGAAAGGATATTTTCATCAAGAAATGTTTTTGAAAGATATTTCAAAACTATTTACCACATAAGATAAAATACATTTATGTTAATCATTAAATTTTCGGAAATTATCTAAATATTCCTTTAATATCCTTTCTATTATTAGCTTACACTTAATCTTATGGTGTTTATGAAACCTGTTTTGCATTCACGGGTTATATGTTTATGAAATCCGTTTCCCTTTAATAGGTTATGATTTGATGAAATAGTAATAAAACATATACATTTTACATATGTTATGATACAATGAAATGTTAATGATACACATTTCATTTTATGGGTGAGAGTTTGATGTTTATAAGACCTATATCCTTTTAGGGGTCATGATATCATGAATGTTTTATTATCTGGCAGCACATGTGTGAATGATTTTACTATGATATGGGTCAGTCCTATAGATATCCCTCTAAATTATTAGATAACGATATTTTTATTTGAGATCAAAGGGTACATGGGTTATAGCACAATCCTAGAGCGAAAGAGGGTGTTTGGGTTATAACAGTAACCCAAAATGAATGGTGTTATACGGGTTGTTGCCTAAACATAAATGAAAGAGGGTACATGGGTAGTACCCTAAGCCCAAAAAACAAGAAATTACATTGGTTGTAGACAAATCCTACAAGAAAGTGGGTACATGGGTTTCTTCACCAAGCCCAAAGTTGGTACACAGGTCGTATCCCAAGCCTAACATGTTATAAAGGACTTTGTATGTATCCCTAACATAAAAGCTTTTTTATCATATATTAATGCCAAAAATCCTATGTATTATTACCTATTTATGATTCCATGGCTCAATATTTTTATTAAATTATTATTCATGTCTTATTAACTTTTAATCTTTATCCCACATCTCCTGTTTATGAACTTTGATATGCAGTGTAATATCTCTTAATGTTACAATCGCATTATCATACTATTATGTTCATGTTCAGGATTACATGTGTCCCTTGTTTACCCTTACTAAGAATATTATCTCACCCCTTTCTTATATTTCTTTTCTATGGGTTATGAAGAAATGTTTTAGGTATACTTCATAAGGGTGTAGATCTTTATGGAATATATTGAATATCTTTCACTCGGATAAAAGATTTTGTTTCCAGGTTTCGAAAGACATTAAATGATTACAGTCCTTGGGAATGTACTTCTACAATATACTAAATACTAATGTAAAATAATTTAATATCCATGTGTGTTATGATTGGGTCTCTATAGTAGGTGTCAAAGGAAAGGTTTAGTCAAACTTTGGAAACAAGGCTGAGAAAAACATTGTGAGATCAATCATTTTATTTTTATGGATATGTTTAGGGATGTCTCTAAGGATAAGTATAAGGATGAGTTAAGGTTTAAGAAAATTTCCCAAAACATTGGTAAAGGATAGAGTGAGTGGTTTCCTAGAAATACATCCCTATCTAGATACTACAATTGTATGTAGCTCTAGAATAGATATACATAGGGGTAACAATGAAAACAAGATGGTCTAATCATGACCCAGGGTAATTTGGTACACAACAACATGCCTTGCTACACACCTAGTTTGACACTCCAGGGGGATATTCTTTGCGAATTCACAAACTCTTCACGAACCATAAAAATGGATTTAGATATAAGTTAGCTATGAATAAACTAGGATAATCCCAAGGTTTCATAGATTATAGAAGGTGTCATGATTTAGACATCATATAAGTAATTATTTTCATGACTATGCGATTTTATGCTTTGATAAGTAATTCTCAAACTATGCTTTTGGTTTTAGTCAAAGGTGGGAACCATAAATAACTGGATTAATGTAGAATGTGATGATAGATTTATTGAATATCAGTTTAGTGGGATGATCACTAGAGTGAAAGATGTCATGATCATGCCTAATTATTTTTTATGAAGTATGATTAATTATGTTTACTATTACCAACTCTCATACTCACTAAGGAAGACAAAGGAGCTTGCTGGGAGTTCTATTAATGTATACCATGGAGCAGAGAAGATTTGGTTTCCATTGTTCCAAAAACATGGAAGTAATCACCGACATGAATGTATTAGTGGAAGAATAATATTTTTTTACTATATAAAAGAAGGAAACACAGTAATAAAATTCAAAGGAAAAATTATGAGTTTTATTAACGAAATGTATGAGAATTTTGGCCTCCCTAGGTCATCATCGAAGGCTAAGTGTAAGGAATACAGAGAAAATTATCATTATGAAACATAATACCACAAGAGGAATGTTCATGAAGATAATCAGAAAGGTGGTGTGAGTAATGGTTATATTGTGGATGATAATGAAACTTTGAATGAAATGTGAATGGAAATAGGTATTATCATTAATGTATTAAGTTTGACGTAATAAAAGTATTTATGTATTTGGATTCCAGAATTAAAAATGGTGAATTATGTATGGATTTTTCATTTTATGTTTTGATAAGTATATAGAAGAATATATTGGCTAGACACAATGGACTAGAAAGGTTATATCATGATAGTTAACATTTTGACTAAGGGAATGTAACCCTTAACATGTTATTTATGTCAAGATATAGTTTAAGGGATAAAGATATGTGGGATATGAATAATTAAATCGAACAGTACTGGTTACCTTGAAACTAAGTAAAGACTTATTTATTATTGGTTTAGGGAACCACTAATTAATTTTGAAACTATTTTTGATTTCTAGAGTAAATCCAATATAATTTGGAATGAGGAAGAATGCAAGTTTTCTTAACGGATTTACGGTAATTCAGTTTCTTACCATGTATCAAGGGAATATTCAATATGGGTATTCACATGTTGGGAATGTAACAACTAAGAGGTACATTGTGATATAGGGTAATCAATTTTAACCTTATTTCATGACTCTCATTCGAAGGTTTGTTATTTTCATATTTCTTAAGGGTTATAAGGTTATCCATTCATGAATAGATTATGTTAAAATTCAGAGGAAGTATATGTGAACTGAGATTATGTTGGAAACCTTAGTTAAAAGGATAATCAGTGATTATCAATACTTCAGGGATTTCCATCTTATATATTATATTAGTGCGGTTTTTAAAAAAGGACATCATGTATGTCGGGTGACAACCAATAATGTCCGGAAATGCCATGGGTCTTGAACCCATGACAAAAGGACGATAAGGGTATCACGCCTACCACTTTCCCATGTGATGTCATTGTAAATGTGTATTTAATTTTAATGAATAAATATTTATGATGGACTATTAGTGTTACATTTAATATATGAATGCATTTTGTTTTTTAAGATACAAATTGTTAGATTTTTTATTCCTTTATGGGTCTTAAGAACTATTAAAGGCATATTTTATTTCTTAATTCATAAAATTTAATTTATAGACATTAATTCACTGAGGTAATAGATGTATTATAACTTTTTTCAATGAAGAACCCAAGAATGATGTTTTTTATAGAAATATATCAAGAATTACTCAACATTCTAAAAGTGATAGAAAAAAATGTTGTCCAAATACTTTAAATTTGATTGAACCAATGGCTTATTGAATCATCAAAGATTTATGAAATTAAGGTCCTCAAAATTACGTGGATAATTAACTTGTTTGTGATTTATGAACTCAATCACTCCATATAAATATTTACATTTTATCTTTTTTCCAAACTTCACTCCCAACCTATGTTAACCAATGTGGAAGAAAAATTATATGTTACTTTGGGTAACCGTTATGGTTCCAAATTTCCATTTTAAGGGAAGTTTTAGTATTAATTTTTCATATTTGGGTTTATATGAATGAAACTATAAAGTATTTAACATTTGATAACCTAGATGAATTTCAATGGAGAAATTCATTTTAAGGGGGGTAGAAAAAACACCCAGATATTTTGAGTGTTTTTTTCCAATTAATTTAACTTTTCAATATTTTTCATTTCACATGAAATTGGAAATATATATATATATATATATATATATATATTAATACACTAATTAAAACATTATATTAATAGAAAGTACAAACTTTCCTTAGGATACATGCAATACCAACTTGGATTGCGCTACACACAACACATACTTGGCGTATGATGCATGCAATACGGAGTTGGTGTACCATACACACAATACTGAGATTCAAAAAAACACATCTTTTTATTTTTTTAAAATATTAAAATAAAATAATATGAATTTTAATAACTAAATTAAAATTATTTTTATAAATTTTTTATATAAATAAAATATATTTATAATAGAAGATATGATTATTCCTAAAGTCCTTCAATGTTTAAAAATAATGTTTTCAAAAATAAATTTCATTTAACTCCATTATAATGAATGTAATTTTAGACACATTTATAAATTTAATTTGGTAAATTAAACTTCATTCTTTAATTCACAACATTGAAATATATCAAGAGTGATTTTTTGGGATTTTTATAAGAAACACCATTTTTGATGAATAGTGAAAATACTTCTTTTTAGTTAAAAACCACCTTTTTGTCTAATTATATAATAATGATAAATGATATTTTAAATATATTTTCAGGTCACATTAAATTAATATAACATCTAATAATTTAATTAATATCATTTGAATCAACTTTAGTTGGAAGCCGAATAAAAAATCCTAACAAACATTTGAACTTTTTCTTAATTTAAAACCACATTATTTTGTCTCATCTGCAGGATTGGCACTAATCGTAATTTTACCGCTTCTGTGATTAAAATTTCAAAACTCTATCATAAACCACTATATTCAGTGAAATATTAATATTCTAATAAAACAATATGAATTTTTGACCAAATGATTAGTAAAAGTGATTAAAATTAATCATAGTTGTTAAGGCCAAATTAAGGTTAATTATGGACTCAAACTTAAAATTAAGGGCCCAAATGACCTATAAATTTTTCAAATACCCATTTTATGTCAATATGTCGTCCATAAACCTTCCATTATTTAGTTGGATGGTTTTTTTGGCTTTTTTTGTTAGAACAGGTGCACACCTAATTTGATTCTAAAAATTCCTTGTTATTCCTTCTCCTTCCCATTAAATGGCCACCGACTCTAACCATTCCTCAAACCTCTAAAACCATTTAATTTCATCCAATATATGACCATGAAGACTAAAAAAAATCTTCCTCTTGACCTTGAAGCCTCTATTTTGGCAGAAATCCTCCCAAGGAAGCCTTTTGGTTGAAACCAAAATGAGTTACAAGATTAAGAGGTAAAATATTGTCTTAAGATCCTTTCATTTATTTTCCTTCTCAACCACCTAAAATATCCTTATTTTATTCTTTTGTGGCATAAAAAGTATCATCCTTATGTTAGGATTTTTTATGAAATTTTTATGACGTAAAATTTCACACACCTCCATCTAATGGATGCTGACCATACTGTTTCAGTGTACGCCAAACTACTACCTCACGAAATGATGATTGTTCATTTCTCCTTTACCAATAATCATGGTTTCCATTATGATTGAAAATATATTTATATATGTAATATATTATATTTTTTAATTCATTAATATTATGTATTCCATTTACAACACATATCTTTTAATGTTCCATTTGGTGTTAATATGATAATCACTTATGAGGAATTGTGGACTACCGACCCTCAATGCGATGTGATTCATTCATAAAACACATAGAATGTATTAAGTATGAATTTAATGAGATTAAATTATATAAATAATATATTAAATATACTGTAATAATGCTATATATATATTCCATTTACATATATTATTTCAATACGAAAATAATAATGGAAAAAATCATTCATGTGTACGTACGACTAACCGTCTCCATGAAAGGTGTATTACATAACATAATTACTTATGATATAGATTATAATAACATAATAATATAGGATATAACTGATATATAAATCATTTTATAGATTTTGGAATCATGATATAAGCTTAAGGACCAAAGATGTAACAAATTAAGACACAAGCGAAGAACAAAGGGAACATTACCCGAAGTGAATCCTTAACATAAGCTCATTAACACGTGAATAATATAAGGTCATACTAATTTTTTTTGAGAATAGAAATAAAAATATTATTATTTAAATTATTTATAAAAAAATTATATTTATTATACAGGAATCATGTATGATTATGTAGAGATTCAAGACACGATGTAAGGGGATTTCATATCAATTATAATTTCTGGGAGTTACAAGCTATGATCGACCCTCTTTCCTTTTGTATGGTGTCTGTAATGAAAATTATTGTATTACATGTATATTTTAAATAAAATTTTGGGTTTTAAAATTTCCATTTTATGGTACTAATTCCATTAGTATTATCTTTAAATGTTACCAAATCGATAAAATAGTTTTTTCCATTTTCCTTCTTTGAGATTCATGTTTTTCTATGAATCAAAAATCATATTTGAGGTGTATGTACTTATATTTTTCATGTTATATAAAGAATATAATTATTTTAATGATATATTAAGCTTCATATAACATCATTTGTTACATGGATAGTATGATCCCAAGTTACCAAGTTATAATAGCTAAGAAAGTATTTTTAGGAAAGCCCAACTTTACCATTTCATCGATTAGAAATCTTTGTTTTCTAAAAAGGGTTTCCAAGAATATTATACAATAATACTATAAGTTTTTAAATACATTTTTACCCTTTTTATCTTTTACCAATATATTAAAGGGAATACTCATGTCACTTTCTGAACAATGAATTCCTTTAAACCTTTTTTTCCATGAAAATGGAATGGTTGTTTTTACATTGAATGAAATGTATGAATTTACCCACAATCACTGTTTTTATGATTTCATTTAATTTTTGAAAAGGTTATTCCTTTAGAAATTATTTTAAAATTAATTTTTAATGATTTTTTTCGAAATGTTTCCAATACTTCTTTACTTATTTTCATGTTATTTTTCTAGAAATTGAATTTTAAATGGTTTTGTGTATTAAAAATCATTTTTCAAAGAATAAAATATATTTTCCTCAAGTAAACTTTTCAAACATTATTTCCAATATATTTTTAATCTAAGATGAAATCTATTAATTTTAATTATTTTATTTTTGGAAATTCTCTAAAGCTTCCATTAATATACTTTAAATTAATGTGTCACGCTTAATGTCATAGTCTTTAAGAAACCTGTTTCTCTTTTACAGGTTATATGTTTTTGAAAAATGTTTCTCATTAACAGCGCATGCTTTGATGAAATTTTTATAAAAAAATCTATTTTCCATAGGAAAATATGTTATAATATTTTAATGATACCCATTTCATTTTATGGGTTATGATTTGATGTTTATAAGACCTATATCTTTTTATGGGTCATGATATGATGAATGTTTTATTATCTAGTGGCACATGTTTGAATGATTTTAATATGAGATGGGTGGGACCTATATCTCCATCCACTGCATTGGGTATTGTATGTTTTATATGATCTCAAAGGTTACATGGGTTGTATCCCAAGCTTTAAATGAAATAGGGTGGTTGGGTTGTTTCCCAAGCCCAAAAGGAAATGGAGTGTATGGGTTGTAGCCCAAGACTAAATGAAAGAGTGTACATGGGTAGTATCCAAAGCCCCAAAAAAAGAAGGTACGAGTGTTGTATCCCATAATTAAAAGAAATTTTGTACATGGGTTGCTATCACAATCTAAAAGAAGATACATAGGTCATAGCCCAATCCTAGAATATTATAAGGTTATTGGTAGGTATCCCTGATATAAAAGTATATATTCTTATATTAATGACACAAATCCTATGACTTATTCATTAGTTATGATTTAAAGTCTCATGATGTTTATTTCCTTATGATTCATGTATATGAACTACCAATACTTATACCATAGCTTATGTTTATGACCCTTGATAGGAAGGGTATGATATCCTAATGTTATGATCACATTATCATACTATTATGTTCTTGTTTATGCTTATATGTCTCCCTTTTATACCCTTTCTGAGCATCTGAGCTCACCACTTTCTTATGTTTCCTTTCACAAGGTTTTAAAGAAAGGTTTTAGGTAGAAGTAATAATGGTGTAGAACTTTATGGGAGATGTTGAATATCTATCACCTGGATAAAATATTTTGTTTCCATGTCTCCAATGACACAAACCTATTATGGTCCTTAGGCATGTATTTCTTAAATATACAAAATATTCATCTAAAATGATGTAATATCCATGTGTGTTAATCATGGGTCTCTATAAGTGAGGTGTGCGATGGTGGGGCCTTCATGGGGATATTTTGCGAACATAGTTTCTATTGTCATATCAATGAGCTTGAACATATCCCATAAATGGTTTTTCTCATGATTAAGTTGTTTGATATTAGATTGGGATTTTTCTAGGGAGAATCCCAGAAAAGTTATCTCCTTTAGTAGATGTGATAAATGGGATTCATAGTGTATGATCCTACTAGTTGAGGATATCACAACTTTTGTATGTGATAAATGGATTATTTAAAAACCTATATTTATACTAGACATGTTATTACAATTCAATGGATATATTTAAATTGGTAAAGATACTTAATAGTAATTTAAAATAGAATTAGATCAATGAAATCATTGCATATGTTTTCTATAACCATAATACATTTAATTAAATAAAAAAGGGGAATTTTATTCATAATATATTTGTTCGTTTCACACCTATAGTTTTGGTCGATGGATCCAGAGAGATGATCTGTGTGAAAATGTCTCACTTTATGAAGTATATGGATAGATTTCCAATGTGGGATGTGTGGAATATGCCTGAAATGACTAGAGAGTTCTATATTCAACCCCATTCGAAATTTAACAGAGTGGATGGACCTAAGGCTGATAATTTCATGATTTAGTTCATCTAGAATATACTAGATCATTTAGAGAATCATTTTCAAAGGAGATATAAATTGGATTCTTATTTTTTATTTTGGACAGTGAATCGATGGAAGGATATTCTGGCTCAGAATAATAAGTTGGAGAAAATGGAATAGAAACACTTTAAAAATAATTTCATGGAAACATAGTACATAGAGACACTGAGGTTACATAGGGTAGCTATGTTGATGTGGTTGACCTAGGGAATTATGTTTTCAAAGAACTATGATTGTCACTTCTCTGATCTCTAATTATTTTTCCCATTGTTAGAATAATATGAGGCAACTACGACGAAACATTTTTAGGATGGTCTTAAATGTGAGATTAAGTCCCAAGTTAGAAAATTTAGGCTGAATATGTTTTATAAGTTAATGAATCATTAAATAATTTATGAGGGGAAACATAAGGAGTATTCCAGTGGAATGAAGGCGGGTTTTTTATACAAATATAAGGCCCATCTTTGAAGAGTAGGAAGCATCGCATTGAAAACATCAAACAATGAGATAGAAAAAAGTGTCTAGTAAGAAGTACCAATTACTCAGAGTAGTAACCAAGTATACTACAACCAATGTTGTAGGCTAGTTTACATTTTTAGAAAGTTTCCATGACCACCAGTTGAGTTTCAAGCCTATAGTAGTATGGGGAACTTACAAAGGTATTACAAGAACCCTTAACTAATGGGTAGTGACATAGATACCAGGGTGAATCAAATTGATAAAGGGATTATTATACCCCATATAATTATATAAGTTGGTTTTTTTTAGCCACGTAGGTTTATGAAGTGGATGTGGTACATTGGGGAATGAATGATCTTATTAGTAGAGTTGTGTATTTCAAGGGACTCAGACTACATCATAGAAAAGAGGGGCATGAGAGATTCATGAAATTAAAACTGAACATATGGATAGTAAGGATGGACCATTGATAGTCAATGGTAATATTCTTATTTATTATATGATTTCTAGTCCCTTATTTGATTCAGGATCTACTCATTAATTTATCTATGTACAACATGTGAATGTTTTGAGTCTAATGGTGCAACTTGTGAGTGGGGTTATGAGGATTAACACATTGTTGGGTGTGTGGTTGAGGGAAATCTCTTTATGAAAGGGATTTCTCTTGATGTTTTCTATTATCATTTCTTTTGGGATCTATACGTACATGACATGTCAATATTTAACTTGATTTTGGGTATGGACTGGATGTTATCTTGTTGTGGCCTTATCAATTGTTACTGTAGGAAAGTGACCATTATTTATCCTAAGGTAATAGTTTTATTCATAATAGAGAGTGGGATATCTAAGAAGGCCATGAAGGCCTTGAATGATAGATAGTAGGGGATCTCACCACCAAGATTTCAAGCCTTTTGATAGATGATGGGGGTGTGAAGCATGATATCTTCCACCCATAGTAGATTGGTTCTAGGACAATTTTCCATAGGAAAAATCAAGGTCTCCACCTAAAGGGATGTTGATTTTAAAATTAATACATTTCCTTGGGAGAAAAAGGTTTTTATTCTAAATTATAGGATGTAACAAATAGATATTTATGATATTAATACTAAGCTGTTAGAATTTATGGATAAGGGATTAATCTGTAAGAGTTTGTCACCATGGAGTTCTCTGGTTTTTTTGACTAATAAATTTGATGTGATGTTTAAGTTTTGTGTTGATTAGTGAATTTTGAACAGGAAGATTGGGATGAATGTGTTTCCTCTTCTGCATATAAATGATCTTGTTGACCATTTTAGAGGATCTTGTGTTTTCTCTAAGATAGACTTGATATTGGGGTATTTTCAATTGAGAGATAGGCCTTATGATATACAATTTAATTCATTATAAATAATTTATGGCTAATAAGAATTAATAATGATGTCATTTGGGGTGATGAATGATCGGGCTGTGTTTATGGACATTATGAACCAAATCTCTTACTTCTACCAAGTTCAATTTTTGGTTGTTTCTGCAGTTGAAATAGTTGTGTACTCTAGAATCATGATGATAATGCACGAAATATAGATATTCTACTATGTTTTTTGAGAGATCACTAGCTAAATTCCAAGGCATCTAAGTGTCAATTCAATATTAGCTAGGTATAGTTATTGGGTTAGGTCATATCTAAGGATTATCTGTCAGTAGACTGAGAGAAGGTGTAGGCTGTGGTTTCTTGCGTGCAATGAGAGAATGTTTTTGATATCAAAATATTTCTGGGTTTAATGGGTCATCTTCATATATTTATATAAGAATTTACTCATTTTTAATAACCAATTTTATGATTGACCATGAAATTAACTTTGTCTTAAGGGTATGAAACATTTGTGAATTTTTTGCATGAGTTGAATATTTTTTTGACTACCACACTCCTTTTGATCCTACCCGATCCTAGTGAGAAGTATACAATATTTTGTAATGTATATGGGATTGGAATTCAAGTAGTGCTATTTCATGGAGATATACTTTTGGAATATGTGTCAGGGTAGTTGAGGCCACATGAACAGAATTACCCTACACATAAGCTCGAGTTAGCTGTGATGGTTTATCCCTGGAAGTGTCAGGGACATTATCTTTTGGGATAAATTATTTTGTTTATACCAACCAAAAAATCATAAAGTATATCTTTTGATAGGGAGATTTTAATCTATAATAGTGGATAAGGGTTTATTATATGCAGTGTTTTGAATATGATCTAGCGTATACAACTAGGAGGGAAATCGTGTCGCTAATGATTTGATAAGAAAATCAAAAACTCACGAAGTTAAATAGTCTAGTTATTAGTGGAAGATATTGAAAATTTTCACTGAGATTCTTAATGAGTTTATGTAGGGATATGGGATGAAAACCCCTATATCCCTATCTATTGAGTCCACAAATTGGGTGATTGTGGACCTATTGATGAATTAGATGATTTTCACCTATATGGGAGGAATTTTAAGTGGGTCAGTGTTGGGACATGTACATTTGATACCTTGGTATTTCAGCCTACGACATTCCACTAATTTTTTTTGGTCCATCAGAATACACTATACAGGTATTATAGGATATGAAACGAGTGTGTGTCCTAGAATTTTGTGGATCTTGGGTTATGTAATGATCACTCATTGAGTTTTCTGATAAAAATAGTTATTAAGATACTATTCATATGGAACCATATGAGGTACATTATGGTAGGCCATGAAGATGACCTCTATGATGGATGGAGGTAGGTGAGTCTGAGTTTTTGGGAGCAAGTCTGATACAGGATACATTTGAGTAGGTCCCGTTGATTTTGAAAAATATAGATATAACTCAGAGTATGAACATTTTCAATTTTGATTAATGTTAATGACCCCATGAGTTTATTTTTTGTGTTCAATTATTCCTTGGGGTCTCTCCTAGATTGGTTCATTGTTGGATATAGTGTTAGGGAAAGTTAGAGCCCTGGATTGTTAGAAATTTTTTTATTTAGGAGAGGATCATACCAGTGGAACACAAATTGGATCTTCTATAGAGGTATAATTCTATAGTTGATAATTTTCATATGTCATGGATTCTACAGTGTCACCCCGACCCTTATAATGTGATTGATGTTGAGCATGAGGCTGATTCTTTTTTTGAGTATCATCTGATTCATGATATGGATCACAATGATAATGTATTGCAGGGAAAGACCATGTCAATAGTCCATGTGGTATGGAAACATGTATGTGTTCAAGAGGAAACATGGAATAGGGAAGTAAATAATCAGGATCAGTGGGCCAAACTTTTTACCATATAATAATATAAATACATGGGAGTATAAATCAAGTACAATCTATGATAATGTGGGAATATTTTAAGATAATGACCTTTTCAAATATTCCTTGTTCTATTTTTTAGGTACCCTATTAACCTTGTTTTGGCTGTACCTTGGTTGGGTTTTATATTTAAGTTGTTTTGAGTGGAAATGAATAAATTTGGATGCCCGTGGGACTATTCAAGGTTGGCACATGCTTGGGGAAAACCATGCAGTTTCCCCCTAAAATATCTGAACCACGTTCTGGAAGCCCAAGATGTGGTGCACGTTTGGGTCCTGGTTTTTCCAAACCTTGCAACCACCCTGCCTAAAATGTTCACCATAAGACAATTGGGGTTTGTGTGGTTAGTGAATGGGTTTTAAAACCATTCATCACACAGGAGAAACTGTGCACCCCCTATGTGGAGGGGCATAGTTATGAAACACTATTTGTAAAACTGTGCACCATTGTCTGGGAAACCATTCATGCAAGTATTAAACCATATAAAATTTTTATTAAAATTTCCGAACAAACCAGTTTTTTCCTCAAATTTTCTTGGCTCATCCTAACCATGTTTCCTTCAATTTTGGAGGTTCTAGAGAGGATTCTAAGGCACAAAAATTCCCTTTACGAAAAGAATGTCTGATTGAAGGATTAACTTCTCTACAATATATAACATCCTCCTTGTCTGACTTCCTATACCTCTCTTCTCTCTTTCCAAATTATTAGGTGTAATTTTTTTTTCTGTTGGAGATGTTTTAGATATAGTTTCTGATTAATCTCATTCCTTTGTATTTTGGAATTTTTTTGGTCCTAGATCTTCTATTTCATTGTGATTTCAATAGTTCTATATCAAATGGTGGATTTTTATTTTATGAACAACAATCATTGACCATAAGGATTGGTGGTATAATTGAAAATTACTATAGAATTGATTATAAATACATGTATGAAATTGTGAAATTTCAATTTCCACATTGGGAAATTTCCTTCTAAATTTAATTAATTAATGAATTTCATTTGTGATTGTGAAGCCCTTCATGGATCATGGCAGACCCAGTGATGGTTTGAGACCAAACATGATAGAAACCCAAGGGGTGTGATGATATAATTGAAATGATGATTTATCAAGTATTCATGGTTGATAAATGGGATTGTGAATAAGGTAGATAAATGAATATACATAATTAGCTTAATAACAAATTATGGAAATGGATGATAAATGGGTTGTGAACATGGAACCATGAGATGCAATATTTTTGAATGAGTTGTAAGATAGTGACTACTGGCACAAATACCCATGCTCAACTGAACTTTCACTATAGACTCACTGGATATATATATTTACTTCTTGTGATTACTAAGTTGAGAGACATGGACTACTAAATAAAATACACATGTGGTACCTGCATTCTGCTCGAGGATCCCTTTGTATCATTGTGAAATTTGATATTAAATTATTAATAAAAACCCATGATTGAAAAAAATACATCCTTTTGTGGATGGTTGAAACCTCGACATGGGATGAAGCAGGTATTATTGGTTCAGGTGTCACCATGAACCAGTGGATTATGTGTTTAATTAACGAATATTATAATGTGATACTGCTATGTTTTTTGTACATTATTCTTCTTATAATTCATACACTATTATATATTGGATATTGTTTTAGACGACGTTGGTGGTCACCTTCTATGATATAATTTCAACCTACTCAAGCTATATAATCAGTTCCCAAATAGACTTCATGATTATAGTACATGATAAATGAAAATCCCTATATTAGACAGACGAGTTAGGATGTGTGATGGTTCATGGATGAGGGAACCCAATATGTTGTCAAGACCCTATTGGGGAGTTTCTAATGTGACTATATTTTTTGTTTTAATTGGACACTTTACAATTATATGGAATAAAATATCTGTTGATTTTACTTCTATTCATTTATCAATGTTTTGTGATTATCATGTGATGTTTCTATTTATTGGTTATGTATTATTTTGGTTATTTTTTATTAACATTTCTTTATAAATTATTAATTTACACTATTTTTTTCCTTTGAAGAAAGGTTATAGTCTTAGAAAAATATATGTTAGACCATCACTACTATTCAATATCCTCTGGAATATTGAGAGGCACACATGAGTTGATGTAACTTACTAGCTTAGGGCACCAACATATGGAACCCATGTTAGGATTTTATAAAGATATTTTAATTTTTTTCATTAATTATTATCTCTTTATTATATGTCCTTGAAAAGAATATCTATGATTTTAATTCTAGTTCTCTCAATATATGGTAATGTCTCATGAGAGATGATCCAATACCATGTTGGTCTTAGGAGGAGGATGAGGTATTGTATTTCCATTGAAGGGTGGAGGTCACTTCTCCTAAGAGTGATGAGATAATAAGGCACTCACATAACTCATGATGGGTAATACATATAGGTTAGAAAAATATATATCAAAATATCCAGGATCATTTATTCTGTCCTAATATATGAAATAATATTATGGGTTTTTTTCACACTAGCTTACCAATTAGAGGATAATGTCAGAGCACAAAAAATGAGATGGGTTACATCAAACCTTTCCAATTAAATTATAGAAGTAATATATGGTGACCATGGACTTCATAAAGAGACTACCAAGGGAACCAAGTTGTAATGATACATTTATGTGGTGACTGAACCACAAACAAAGGTTGTGAACTTATTTCTAATTTAGGAGACACGATTAGTGGAAAAGTTTCTAAAGTTACAAGTGTAGGAGATAATGTGGATTCATGAGATACCTATGAGAATAGTATTAGATCATGATGTATTTTTGAAATAGATATTTTGGTACGGTCATTAATTATCCAATGGATATCATATAAAACTATGTACAATTTTTCACCCATAGATATATGAATAGTCTATAAAAATGATTATGATGCTATAGGATATGCATAGAGTGTCTGTGCTTGATATTAGAGAATCATGGGTGGCATTTAAAGAGTTCATGTACAATAAAATATTATAGGATTAAATTTATAAGGATATATTTTATGCACTTTATGGTAGAAGAATTCGGTTGCATAATGTTTTCTAGATGGAGTCTGGTTTGTAGTTATTGGGAAACATTTGGTTCTGGATATCATTGAGTGGGTGTAGTTCATAAAAAAGTGGTTATTTATCACTAAAAGTAGGTAGGTCTCATATGATGACTAGAGTTAACAACCCATTGATTTCATTATAGGTGACCATATATTTGTTTAGTATTCCCTCGGTTGGGGCATCATTTTTTGATGATATATCGAAAGATCACAGAACAATTTGTTGGTATCTTTAAGAGTGAGGCAAGAATTGGGGAAATGGATTATCGGTTAGAATTTAATCCCTGAAATCATTGTATTGAAGATTTATTCTATGTTTTCATGATTTGGAATTATGATCCAAACAGTACAAACATAATCAATGGTGATGATATCGAGTTATGGGTGGATATAATTTTTAAGGAGTTCCTCATAAAAATAGTGGGTTAAAGCAAGAAGGGGTTCTATTGGAAGAAAATTCCTCTCATCTGGGTATTATGGAAAATGGACATAAATAGAAAACACTCGGGAGTGATATTTTTATTTGTGGGTACAATATATGGAGGATTTTGTGGGGACCCTAAATACACTTCTTAGGGTCCATAAGTCATCAGAGAGAGAGTTATATTTATTCTAAAATTTCATGTTACTTTATGTTTTAATGTTTTAATTATTTTAATTCATCATGATAAATTATAGTTTATTAAGGTTTTAGTGATGTCCTAAAATCATTATTTTTGGAGTTATAGATGGTTTGAAGTTATAATTTTGGGGATGGTGGGTTGTCATGACATGTTAGATTAGAGACACAGTGTGCCTAAAACCTAATTCAGAGACGATGGAATGACCTAAAAGTAGCATGTGTAGAAGGAATTTTTTAATTATGATGTAACTATCTAGAATTTAGGTTCCATGTTATGACATATGGGTTTTAGAAACTTGTTATGTCCTCATATGATAGATTAATTTGAAGTCACTCCAAGAGGGATTAGCTCAAATAGTTATGGTTCATATAATTTTGAGGATGTGAAATGTTTTTTATTTATGAAAAATAAAATGGGGGATGATGTTATGGTGGATCATAGGGTTTTATATAATAAGACATATCTTAGAGGTAGAATGGAAGATGTAAGGCATTGGCGTGACTATATTGTTCATACCGTGATGGTTTTTTGGTAGAGAGTTATGAACTCCACTTAGTAGTTATCATGTTTTTTCCTAGAGGGGCTTACAATAACACATCTGCTATAGGTATTCTCCATGGAATGCAAACCATGGTCATGTCATGACTAATTACATGGGTGGAATTTTTAAAGAGGTAGATAGCTATATTCTCCTTGGATTTATTTATCTCTAATCATACATCTTCCTCAGCCCTTATGTAAAACAAATTAATGTTGGAGTTTCTCCTTAATATTTTGATATCTCTAATCAAATTGTCTATATCATTTGAAATTTCATGCATTTTTAAAATCTCTTCATGGTATATCTACATCTATATAATCACATGATGATCTATTATTCCTCTATTCCTTTTTACCCTATTAAAAAACCCAAACTATGATGTTTTATTGCTAATTTTAGGATTACAATGGATTTCACTTAAATCAGAGAGCATGGTTGGGTGATTTCACGTTTTCATGATTGATTTAGGAATTCTATACCATGTAATAGATTTTTTATGATGTTATATGGATTTAATTCTATACGGTTTCCTATTTGTAGCCCGATAGAGTTCTAATTTTGGGTATCAAAGTTACCTGGTGGGTCTATTAAGGCATAGTTTACCCATGAGAGAGGTAGATATTGTTTAATATATTGTAAAGGGTGGAATAACACCTCAATAAATAGGTAGGGGGTTAGGATTTCAACTAGGGTAAATGGCTCCTTGAATGTTACATTCATTATTGATTGAGTATGGGTCACTTGGTAGAGTTATAGGAGAGTACCAATAACAAGTACCCTAATTTTTTGTAGTTATGGCAGTAGAAATGTAAAATATGTTGGAAAAAGTTTGAGGTTTTATGTTGTGTATATTGAGGGATAAAGTTGTTTTATATATATGTTATTCTATAGTGTGATATGATTTATTCTAAGACTGATATTGTGTTCCATATTCTAGGTAATAGGATATGGGATGGGAACTATTGTGATAACTCATCTATATAAGAGGAGACGGGGAACTATTTTGGGACCTTTTAAATAAAAGATTATTTGGTTTGGGAACTACTGTACTCCCTCTCCTTGAAAAAGAGGATATGGGATTGGAACTTAATTGGACCCTCTCCTACATCATAGTTGATTGGATGGGATCTACTGTGGTTTCCCTCATATTTAAAATGAGATAGGCAGGGAACTGTGGTGAACCCTATATTATTAAAGAGGATATATGATCAAAACTACTATGTTCCCTTCATATATAAGGGGATATGGAATGTGAACAATATTTTTCCCTATCATACATATGATTATATGATTAGGGAACTATTGTGCGCTCTATCCTCCAAAAGAAGACATGTGTTAGGAAATATTTTGTGCCCAATATTGAATATGATGACATAGGTGGGGACCTATTGTGGGATATTTATAATGACCCAGATCTTTAATACACATTGAAACATGTTTTATTAAAAAAAATTACACTTAACAAATCCCAAAATATCGATAGTTCTAGTGTCTTTGTAAAATTAGGTACATTACATAATAATTTAAAACATCAAAAGCAACATCTTTATAGAAAACATATTTAACATGACCAAAATTTTCTTTCATACATAACACTGCGTAGGATAACCTGAGGACATAAATAAGAAATATGTGAGATATAAAGCCCTGTAAGGGAATAACCAGGGCACAAAACGAAGAATAAAATACATGTTAAACAATAGGTATATCAATGGATCACAAAAGGATCATGAATAACAAGGAATTATATTTCATGATAATCATAACCTATAAAATGTGGTAAAATTAAAAACACTGAATCTCAAACATTGGTTTAGGATAATCCCACCAAGACATCATGGTGGAAAAGTCCCATAAGGGAATTAGGTACACCCCCATTCTCAAAGTGATGTATCATGAAAATAATCATCACCCAATGCGTTGTAGCACTATCCAGAGTAACCCTTTATACACATTTAATTCTCATGCTTAAGTTTACCACATAGATCATATAACATGGATTCATTCAACATTAAAATTTATTCCATGATCAAGGAATGTGGAATAAAAACATGTTATCCTCCAATAAATAAGTATATATTCATAAATGTGAATACCACTTATATACAAATGGGTATGGTATTCAGTACACAATTAATTTGGCATGGAAAATCACGGTGCAATTTAACAGCATAACAACCTCATATAGAAATTCATAAAATGGGTTGTTGAGAGAGATAAAGGGTTATATAATAATTTATAAATGAAATGTATAGAAAAATGGACATGAAAATAAATTCCCCAATATAAATAATTATAAATTGAAGGTGTAAAAAATAGATGAACATGAATAATGATGATAAAATAAATAACCCTTACAAAATTTCAACATGGTAATAGGTGTTCCTAAAGGTTTGAAGGAGGGATAAAAGAGAGTTAATTTGGATCTAATAATTTATAAATAAAATGGAATGTAAGGTGTATATGTAATAATATATCTCAACATATTAAAATATAAATTAAAATACATAACATAAAAAGGAGTGCATGATAAAAAAAGAGAGTGGAGGATGAAGTTCCCTTACAGAATTTTGGCATAGTAACAACATAGGAAATGGAAAAAAATGATAGAGGATAAATTATATATCATTAAAATAACAACCTTTGGAATATAATGTAATATTAATAAATTAATGGTAATGTAATCAATTGAAATTTGAAATTACTAATTTCATAGAAAATCATTGAATTGAAATGAGAAGAGAGGAATCTGTTACATGAATGTCTGACTCAAAAGTCTTGGGAGGAGATTCTTAAAAGCTTGGGGGACTTGGGAGGACCATAGGTAGTATAGAGAAGATTTTAGTCCTAATCCAAGGATTTTTAGTGACATGAAATGTTAGATTTTGTGGGTTTACATAGGAAAAGAGGGGTATTTATTTATTATTTAATTTTTTGAATCTACAGAATAAAATATTCAAAACCAAAAACCAAACCAAGGGTTTTCCCTTTATTTCTAGATAAGGTAACTATTTTAAATTATTTTTTAATTCTATGTGACTAATATAATAAAATAATTTTGTTGATTATGTGGATGTGAGTCACACTCTCAAAGAAATTATTTTTAAATTTTGAAATAATATATAAGTCTTGGAGATTTCATTAAGGATTTAAAAAATAAATCAAATAAAAACAAAATTATATTATTGTAAAGGGAACACATATATTTTTCCAATGATACCTTTTATAGTATTTATTACGTCACTATTCATGTACTATTATGTCATAAAACACACAACATATTTATATGGTATTTAATTTTTACCCAAAAAATAGGCTATCTCTAGAAATTATGAATATATCACCATTAGATAAATACAATTTCCTATTTCCAAAAATAATATTCATTTTATCTAAATAATTTTTGAATATGTGAATTTAAACTCTTAAAATAAAAACTGACATTTATTGAAAATGACGAGTCTCGACTATATGTTTTTTTTGATCACTTATAAACATTAAATTTAATTTCATAAGAATTATATGATAATATAATAATATTTATTTAATAATAATATTATATTAAAATAATATTTATTTCCAAAATAATGTAATTCATAAATTCATCAATTTATTTTGAATATTAACCAAATATAATATTCCTTCTTTACTGGTTTAAAAATAAATATCCTTTATAATGTCATAATAATATGATGAAAATATATTCATTATTCTATAAAAAATAATGTTCATAGTAATATTTATAGGGTATTAGTACATGTACCTTTAATACACAAGCATACAACCTATGAGTAAGGTGATAAATGGTGGGCCTTTCATGGTGTTGTTCAGTGAACCTGGTTTGAGTCATGATCGTGATGATCTTGAAATTCTCCCAAAAATGGTTTTGATCATTTCTGACTAGTTGGATCTTGTCTTGGGATTGGTCTAGGGAAAATACTAGAAATTATATCTCCCATATAAGCTATGATAAATGGGATTCATAGTGTTTGATCCTACTGGTTGAGTCCACCACATTCTTTATCTATGAAAAATGGACTTGTAAAAACCATATATTTATACTAGTCATGTGATGAATATTAAAAATATATATTTTTAATAGTAATGATACATAAAAGTCATTTAGAATCTAATTGGATAAAATTAAATAAGTGCATATATTTTCGACAACCATAAGATATTTAATTAAATCAAAAATAGAAATTTAATTTATAATAGATCGGTTCGTTACAATCTTCCCCCTTTAGAAATTTCACCCTCAAAATTTTATTTTACCACACTAAAATAGATTGGGGTAACTCTGCTTCATCACATCCTCTGGTTACCACATTGATTCTTTAAACTTGTGGTTTCTCCACAACACTTTTACAAGGGGCGTTTCTTATTTCATAGAACTTTTTCTCAAAGATCTAAGATCTTCACCAGTTTCCCATCGCATGAAAGGTCGTTATCAAATGGTACCACCTTAGTATTGAGTACATGTGAGGGGTATAGTGTGTAATTTCTTAGGTGTGATACAAGGAATACATCATGTACTTGAGAAATGTTCAGTGGTAGTGATATTTGATAGGCCACTTCTCTAATGGAATCAGTGATCTTAAAAAGGATGATGCACCTTGGACAAATATTCTCCTTCTTCACAAATTCCACCACCTCCTTCCATGTATATATGTAAAGTATAATCATGTACCCAACATCAAACACTAGGTCTCATTGATGAATGTCGTCATAGATCTTCTGATGAATCTTATAATTGTTTTTGTATTATTAAATTATCTTAAACAACTCCACCATTCCATCTACCATTTCAGGAAATAGATGTTTTTTCCCCAACATGCCAGTGTTCTTCACCTATTCCCATAAATGGATTCATAGGGAGCCATTTCGATTCTCAAGTGGAAACCATTTTTGTAAGAGTACTCAAATAGAGGGAGAAGTTGGTCTCATCCTCCTCTAAAGTCGATTTAGCATGATCTCAACATTTCATCAAGTGTTTTGATGGTTAACATATATTTTTCATCAGTTTGAGGGTGATTATTGATTCTGATGTTTATTATAGTGTTTAGATAATGATGGAGACTTCTCCAAAAAATAGATGCGAATCTTGGACCTTAACCAGACACAATTGATAGTGGTACTCTATACAGCCCTACTAATTCTCTGGTGTATATTCTTGCCAGTTTAACCAGTGAGAAATCCTATCAAATCGTAATGAAGTTTGGGGTATTTTTAAGATAATCCACAATAACCCAGATTGTACTGGTTTGGGTAATAGTTTCATCATCCCCTTGTACATTCTCCTTTCATCATACACTTGCTGACATCCAAGACACTTTGATATATAATATGCAATATCATTCTTCATGTTATCCCACCAATAGTCCTCTCAGATATATTGATACATCGTTGTGTTTCCGGGGCTAATAGGGAAAGTAATACTATGTGCATCATCCAATGGTTCCATCTTTAACTCAAAATTTTATGGAACACATTGTCATTACCCAAATATCATAAATCATTCATCATTAACATTGAAATTCGAGAATTTCACTTTTATTTTAGTTTCCAATTTCTTCTAAATTATAATATCATATTTTTTAGCATACTTTAACCTTTCAAGAAGTGAAGGTTGAGAAATAATTTATGAAAGGATTGATGATGTTCCTTCTTTTATAATTCCCATGTCCATCCTCGTCAAATCAAAGATGATAAAATCCTTTGAAATTATCATTGATGAGAGAATTGCTGGATCAATTCTACACAGAGAATCTTCCACATTGTTCTATTTACTAGGATGTTAGTTGATTGAGTAGTGGTAATCCTTGATGAGCTCTAAAAATATTAATTGGCACATATTTTGCTCTTTTTGTGTAAATATATATTTACGACTTTTAGGATTAGTATATATTTCATACATATCCCCAGATAGATCTTGACTCCAAATTTTCAAATCTAATATCACAACTTTTATCTTTAGATCAAGATTCGAATAGTTTTGGTAATTAATTTTCAACTTCCATGAAGTATAGCCTATGAATTTGTCCATTTTCATCCAAACACAGCCCAATCCCTTCTTCGAAGCATTACTAAAAAATTTAAAAATGTTCCCCACATTTGGGTACTGTGATAACAGAGGCAATGATAAGCCTCCATTTCAACTCCATCAATCATTCATCATTCCTAGAAAATTGACACCCTTCCATGTTTTCTTGGTAATAGGGTTCTAACATCCTGAGAAATTTCCCACAAATCGGAGATAATATCATGAGAACCCAAGGGAGCTATATATATCTATCATATATGTTGGCCTTGTCCATCATTCATTTAATTTTTTCTTTTAATTATCTATAGATAAAACATTTATTATGATGATATGGCCCACAAATGAGACTTACTTCAAATAGAACTTACACATATTTTAATTTTTGTACATCTTCTCCTCTCACAAGGACTTTTGAAAAATGATTAGATCCTCCTCATGGCCATCCATAATTGTGGAATATATTAGAATATAAATAATAAATAACACTATAAATTTTTATAGATATTCCCTAAAGGCTCTATTCATCATGTCCATGCTAATTTATAGAGAATTAGTGAGTCTGAATGAAATCACTATGAAATCATAGTTCTCGTACCTCATATGAAAATTTTTCTTGGGGATATTTTCTTTTTCATGCTAACATAGTAATAACTTAACTATAGGTCCACCTTGGAAAAGTATTTTGATCTATGTAGTTGATTGAATAAGTCATCAATCCATGGAAAATTAAAATTTTTATTCTTTAGGATCTTGTTGAGAACAAGATAATAAATGTAAAAGCACATTTACCCATACTTGTTCTTGATAAAGAGCACTGGTACACTCTATGGTGAAGCACTTGGGTGTATGAATCCATTATCCAGATTCTCCTGTATTTGTTTCTTTAGTTCCTTATGTTTCACAACATACATCTTAAATGGAGTCTTGGGTATGGGAAATTCCCCAGTTATAAGATCGATTGAAAATTCAACCTCTCTGCTTGGGGAAGACCAAGAAATTCCTCACGAAACATGTTAGTGAATTACCCCACTGTAGGTATGTCTTTGAGGATGGATATTTCCTTCGAATACATAATTTGAGAATTATAAACATTCTCTTAGGAAAATAATATACATTATTGAGATTGTGGTTCTGAGGATGTTTTTCCTCCTCCTATAACTTATATAGAATTGGTGTCAGATTCTCCATATGGAGAGTGAGTTTCCTCTCATAGAAATTTACGTTGTCTCCATATAGTGAATGCTAATCCATTCCTATAGTTTCATCAAATTACACCAAGGGATGTATGAAATGGTTCACTGGGATGTTCTTCCCACAAAAATTTACATTGGAGGAGTTATATACTTAGGATGCAGTAATTTCCCCATTTACCATTTTCACCGACATCTCTACTTATGTGCTTTTTGGTGGTGTTTGAATAGTTATACTAAAAATTATTGATATTAAAGAAATCATAGAATCATAATCAAATATAAGATTCACTACTTTTAAAATAATAACTAGTGTACCTTTCACCAATTAATTGTATAGAATAAATTTGTTGGTAGAGATTGAAAAAAGATCATCCTTACTGACTTGAAGGTTATTGGATGCCTTTGAAAACCATTTCCATAGTGAACTAGTTCTGTTTAGTTAATGCAGTCAACAATATGTTAAGGGTTTACCTAATCATTCCTTTTATCTTCTATATAGGTGGGTTCTTCTATCGGTAATCATTAGCTAGGTTACCTTCAATTCCACACCAAAAGCATTTCCTTGTTACCCTTATGAAATTTTTATGGTTCTTCATTCCAAACCATTGAGAAGTGGGATGCCGATATTTCATAGTACTGTTGGAGTTATCCATTAACCTACCGTAATTAAAAACCTATTTCAACTTCTTTCCCTTATAATACCCTTGAAATTCTCCGATCTCCATTTTGACATTCATGTTACATGAGATAAATTTCCTCATATCAACCAAAATCACGGATCACTAAGGATTTTCATAGAAAAGGCATTAACCCACCAAATAAGCGATCAACACTACATTTGGGGGTAATGACAAACCCTAAGGCATATCGTTAATTTATTGTGATGTTTTCCTCATAATACCTAATAGATTCATCATCATTTTTCCTAAGGGAAAGGAAATCCCATTCCATTTTAAGATGTAATGTTTGCGGAAAATATTTATTGATTCTTTTCTAGAATTCCTTCCACTCCATTATTTTGATCTCTTCTGTAGGCTTTGTATTATTGTTCAACATCAACCACTAATCAGCTTCTCCTCCCATATGATAAACAGAAATATTAACCTTCTCTTTTTTTAATATTTAAGGTTGTATAATATATTCAAAATGGAGTTGATCTAGTGTTTTTTGATTAAGGGTCAAGATGATTTATTGAAAGTTGGAGGCCCATTTCACCTGAAGCTATCAATTTTAGGTTTTTATCTATTATGGGGGTTTGGTAACTCATCATGATCTTGGATTCTATTATGAACATTAATTAGATGATATAGTATCATGATAGTATTTTGGATTCCCACTCCCATCAGATCGGAAATCTCATTGAGGCAATCATCACACTACTCTTCACATCGGTGGTCTACATGATTCCTCATATTTTTATTTATTAGATAGAATAAAGAACGGAAGATTTGGGATGAGTATGTTAAACAATTAAACTCATAAAGGGTAATCCAATGACTATAAAGGGATAATATACATTTATATACTTAACTTAAGAGTTTATAGGTTTTAATCTATACTATCCATGATCTATTTTCTAACATATATTCTTAGGGGAATTTTTTTACATTAATAATGGTTCATATTGAGATTATGAATTTTCTAAATCATATAACTGAGAAGTGTAAAACTCATTGTATAGTAAGACCCATTGTCATGTACTGGATTACCATGAGTTAGGACTAGAAAAAATTTTCAAAGTTGTTACGCCAAGGTACATTTTTTCCAGAATGACATCCACTTGTAGATTATATAAAATGATTTCTTTTCTTGATAAACCACCTAATTTACACTTAAAAATTTATAGGTATGTTTTATTATACATATTCTTATCCCTAAGGAATTCTCTAGAGTCCTATAATCCTAACACCATAACTAGATTTTTCTAATTATAATCCCAAAAATATCTAAACCTATCCTTTGAAAAAAATTATAAAGACCTATCTCTTATTACACATTAATACATGTGTTATAACATAAAATTACATATAATAAAATGTATAAAGTCGAGAAGTATAATGTATTTGGGAAACCAGGTACATTACATAACCACTTAAAACATGAAAAGTAACAGCTTTATTTAATACTTATTTAACATGACCAAAACATTCCATTGTACTTAACACTGCATGGGATAAAATGAGGGCACACATAATAATGTGGTGAGAAATAAACCATAGCATGGGAATAAACAAGGAAAACATGAAGAAGATAATAATTTTTTTACAATAGGTATATTAATGGATCACAAAAGGAACATGAATCATAAGGCATAATATAGCATGGAAATCATATAATGAAAAATTTGTAAACAAGTTAATACACAACATCATAAACATAGGTTAAGGATAAACCTTCTAAGACATAACGATTGAGAAAGGCTCATAAAAGAATCTGGTAAACCCCTTGTCCCAACATGACATATCATGATTCAAACCATCACCCAATGCATTAGAGGGCTAACAGGGTACACCCTTCATAATCATTTCATTCTCATGACTAAGTGGTCCACATAGATCATATAATATAGATTAATTCAACATCATAATTTATTACATGATCAAGGAATGTAGAATAAATAAATGAAAGTCTCTATTCAATAAGTATATGTTCATAATGGTGAATAACCATGATTTAGAAATGGGTATTGTATTTACAACACAATTATTTTTGGATTGGAAACTTGCAATGAAAATTTACAGTATAAAAGCATCATTTAGAAATTAAAAAAATTGGTTGATGAGAGAGAGAATGGGGTACCTCATAATTTAAAAATTAAATGGCTGGTGATAGGTACATGTAATGGCATTCCAAGAAATAATTAACTAGAAAAAGAAGGCATAACATAACAAACAAAACATGAACAAAGAGGTTAAATGAAAGAACCCTTACAAAATTTCAGCATGGTAATGGGTTTTCCTAATGGTTAGTAGATGGGATTAATGAGATTTATATGGTATAAAATCAATTATAGATAAAACAGAAAGTAATGGGTATATTTAATAACGTATCCAAACATAATAATATTGAAATTAAAAGACATAACATTAAAAGTAGTTCTTGATAAAAAAGGAGAGTGAAGGATGAGATTCCCCTGCAGAATTCCGACATAGTAATAGCTCGGGAAAGAGTAAAAATGAGTGACGATAAATGATATTTAATTATAATAACGAAAATTGGATAGTAACATAATATTAATAAATGTATGGAAATAAAATAAATTTAAATTTAAAAGGACAAATTTCAAAGGAAGTTCTTGAATTTAAAGAAGAGGATAGGAATTTATTACTTGAATGTATGACTCTAAAGGATTGGGAGGGGATTATTGAAAGCTTAGGGGATCCTTGGGAGGAATATATGGAGTATAGAAGATAGTTTTGTTGGGATTTAAGGGGTTTTAGTTTATTTAAATTAGATTTCATGTGGGTTTATATAGGAAATTTTGAGGATTTTTTTATTATTTATTTTTTGGAATCTACATAATAAAATATTGAGACACACAATCCGTCACATTTTTTTACAAAGGTTTATGAAAAATTTGTGTGGTTTAAATTATATTATAAGTCTAAGAGCCGAAGATAATAAAATAATTCTTTTCTTATGTATAGGTTAGTTACACTCTCAATGAAGTGATTTTAGAATAATTATTGGGACATTATTTTAAACTATAAATTTATATTTGTCTTATGATACCTAGTTTTTTTAACATCACTATTGGGCCATTATGATTTCATAAAACACATATTATATTTATATGGTATTTAATATCTACCCAAAAATTTAAATATCTTAGAAAGTGATTAAACATTCACCATTAGATAATTTCAACATCCTTATCCCAAAAATATTATTCATTTGACCGAAATTAATTTTATAAATATATAAATTTTATCTTTTAAAATAAAAACTGCTATTTATTGAAAATGATGGGTTTCTGATAGTAACATTTTTTTGAACCAATATAAAAATTATATTTGAATTCATAAAAATTATATGATCATTAAATAATAGTCATTTAAAAAAAATATTATAATATAATATTATTTATTTCAAAAATATATTAATTCATTAATTCTTTAATTGAATTTGAATATTAACCAAAAATATAATTTCTGCTTTATTGAATCAAAAATAAAAAACATTTATAATGGAACCATAATATGATGAAAATTTATTCATTATTTTATAAAAACTAATGCACATATTCCTATTTAAAGGGTCTTGATACGTATCTATTTAATACATGAGAATACTCCCTAACATTAATTTACATGATGGTGGGGCTTTCATGGGGTCATTCCGTGAACATGGTTTGGGCTGTCATCTCAATGATCTTGAACACCTATGGTAAAAAATATTTATCATGCTTAAGTGGTTGGATATCGGCTTAGGATTGGTCTAAGAAAATGCATAGAAATTATATATCCCTCTAAATCTCCAATAAATGGGATTTATAGGGTACAATACTCCTAGTTGTCACCACAAATTCCTTTTTTATGACAAATAGATTTGATGAAACCATATATTTATACTAGTCATGTGATCATTGTTCAATGAATATATAGTGAAATGTAATGATACATAACTATCATATAAAATCCAATTGTAAAAAATAAGTGTATGTGTATTCTATAACAATAATATATTAAAATAAATTAAAAAGGGTAATTTTTTACATAATAGTTTGTTTCATTACTACATTCCTCAAATAAAATGAATTAGTATGGGAACCAATTTAATTATGACCTTATAGATGATTATTTATTTTGGAATGGATCTTAAGAAGGTATATTTATGAATCGTGGCATCCTAGTTAGTGCATAATATCCATGAAGGAGTTATGTTGTTATTATATTTTTATCTTGTTAGTGAATACATCTTTACATTACTTTTGTACATATGATATGGAATGGTTGGTGGTGAAGTATTGGGTTCACACTGTTGCACTGTATGGGAAAACCAGTGCACATACAAATTTATTTATCTAAGATCCATCTAAGAGAGAGATCCCAACAATGGGATTTTAAGCATCTGTAAATGGATGGGAATCTGGGGAGATGTCAGGACATGCCAAAAGTTGTTTTAATTTCCCAAGAAATTATTTTTTTATTTTTCTAAAGTATATATTTATAAATTAATTTCACATATACTAAGATATTTTGGAATCATCTATACAAAATATTATATTCAATTTTAAAATTTCATCATAAGTAATATATCACTTCCACTTAGTGTATTTTCTATGTTATTTATGTATTACTGATTCTGGTTTATTTTTTACGTATAGTTATCCAATATCAAGGGAATAGAATATGAACTATTTGATGCATGCCCCACATTTCTAGTAGAGACCCTATTTTTTATGATGAGTACCCCATAAGGTTATATGAATCTTTGACCCAGAACAAGTAATATGGGTTGAGTCATCACATCAACATTACTATCTGACTCGGCATCAGCGAAGACTTGTGATTCTATCCCTATTTTCGCTTCACATAACTTACAATAAATCATATATTATTAAGATGTATCAAATAATCTTCTTCACTTCTATGATATCTGATTCCTTATTATTTGATTGATATTAGGAAATAAGAGTGATTATGTTGAAAATATGTTGAATTGAGGTAGTCAAGTACAAAAGACATCCAATAAATGTTTTGAAATATTTTTCATTCACACTCTTCCCATCGTTATCCACATTTAATTTAGTTCATTATTGGATTATTATATTCAGACCCATAGATTCATCCCCAAAAATACTCATCAATAAATCCTTGGAATGTTTTCCCTGTGAAATGAAAATTTGACTTGAATATTTTGTAATTTTATAACTAATGAAAAATTCCATCACCTAGGAAATGACAAAAAAACCACTTATACATTTTTTAGAAAATTATTCAAGAAAATTATCTGAATTAATTTGTAAGGTAATGTGATCTACATACATAATAATATCAATTTATGCACTATTGATAATGTTCACATACAAAATGTTGTCCACTTATCCTTTCTTAAATTCTGTGCTTCTTTATAGCTCATCCAACATGAAATACCATGCTATTTGGGAAAATTTAAACCCATATAGATCCTTCTTCAATTTATATACTTTTATTCCATATTCATCAATTATAATTTTTTTACTCTTGTATGTTAGATATAAAATGAAATTAGGGTGTAAATTCACAATAAAAATAATTTTAAAACTATACTATAAAACAAAATCATTTATCACAAAATAATTTGATAAATGAATAGGACAATCAATTTAAAGATATATTCACATAAATTAAAAGTATGAACATTTCAGAAAATGTATTTGGGAATTAAAAATATAAACTTTGATAAAGCAGTTTAGAAATAGATCCACAATGACCAATCATATTTCCTCCCCTAAAGAAGGCTTGACTGGGTTATATTGATCCTTTAGTTATAATGGAACAACATGAACCAAAGAAGAAGAAATTTAAATATAATGACCCTCTAATATTAGAGGTGGTGTTAATTTATTATATTGACATAATAATACAGTAAAAACATATCGAAGGACTTATTGTTTAGTAGTTTTGGAAGACAATATAAATTATTGAACCAAAAATTAAAATTAAAAATCAAATACAATGTATCGAATCCTTTTAGAATACAATTATTATTTTAGATAAACCATGCATATCAATCATAATAAATATCATTTCCTCCTATGGGAAACAATAAAACAATATAAAGGGGTGAGATCAGATTCTAGTAAGGGTATTTATATAGAAAAAGATATCCTAAATAATCAAAAAAATTAGGAAAATGTAAATAACAGAATCAAATTCCATTTAATAAAAAACATTAGTATTATATGATTGGAATAAAAAAGGTGATCAAATAATGAAATATATATAATCACATGAGATATATAAATTAACCATGGAAATTTTACTAATAAAATAATCACATGGAAATAAATAAAAAATCAAATAACGTGGTATTGATTGATTCTGGATGTCATAAACATATCGTGAAGGCTTTTTCCTGGACATTATACATAAACGGGTAAGACATAAGTCAATACACAAACTATATTGTCACATGAGATTTACTAATGCATCTATGGGACATAATAAGCCCCATAAGTCACTTACAATGTCTTATAGATTACTGTTATGTATGCGGTTAAACAGAATCAACACTTATATTTTTAATGAAAATATTTTATGAAATTTAAATTGCTTTCCCCAATCAATTAATATAATCACAAACTACCTAGAGTATTATGGTGAATGATATAAAAATTATACATCCCAAGTCAAATTGATCACAACCCATTTTAAAAAATATGGAAGATGGTATCATAATAGATTTCCAAAAATTAGTTATAACATTTACAAAAGGATATTTAAATATATAAAAATATATAAAATGATACCATTGAAAAATTCTTGATGAAAATACCCTTTTTTTTACATTAAAAATAACTTATTTTTAATTTTTTTTGAAATTTTAAATGAGAACATATTATTTGAAAAAGACCATGTAAAATTTTAAAGGATGCTTAAAATAATTGAGATGTCATGATGGTGGGAAAATATTCTTTATTCCCTATAAGTTGAAAAAATATTCCTTCTTTGTTTCTATTAGAAAAGTCTCAAAGAATATTAAAAAAAACAAATTATACATTTAAAACCATTATTTAAAAATTATAACATTAGTAGAAATAACATTAAATAGTCTTTGCATTATATTAAAAAAATTGGAAGCATTTATAGAAAATATTAAAATGGATGAAAATGATAGTTTTAAGGGAAACATAAAAAAAATTTCAAGTAGTATCTTAAAAACACTAAATCATTGAAGTGAGAGATAATAAAATGAATATATTTTGTATATAAAATATAAGTCCACATTAAAAAGTATTAATAAAACATGAGATAATAAAAATTCATTTCACACATAATATTAGTATGAAAATATCGTTGAAGTATAAGTTTAACCCAATGAATGGAAATTTAGTTAAGAAATATTTTACCTCATGATTCCCATTATATTCGATTGATTAAACCTCCTGTATAATGGATTAAATAATGTTATTAATTTATTTCATATCTATATTAAAATTTATAACACCTTATATGATCCTTTTATAACATCTTATGACCCATTCATTAATAATATATCATTATTTTCATTATTTTAGGTGTGTTTGTTTCATGGTTTCATTGTACTTCACATACATATAAGTATGGATGATCCATTATAATTGAAATAAAAAAAACTAGTGAATTAAAAAATAATTATTACAATTCCATAAATTTAAATAGACCCATGCATCAATTTTATTTTAAATAAGGATGATTGATTTGATAAAATGTTAATGAGAAATGTTTAGTTTATTTTTGTTGTTTCTTCCGACCATCATGAAATAGTTTCATTTAATTTAATATTATGTCTATATATTAGTTAAAAAAAAATTAAATAAGGTAAAATATACTTATTTTAATCTTATTTAACTATAACAATACTTCCATGATAGTCCTTGAAGGAGTTAATGGAAACGAACAAAATCGTTATTCATGGTGATAGTTAATCTGTAAAATTTTGATAATGGTTTCATTTAATTGAAATAGAAGAGATGAGAAAAGTGATGGATATAATATATTCCACAATAAATATAAAATTCTAGTATATATATGATATTGGAGTTTTTATTCTTCGATGGATGAATGAGGTAATGATAGTGTAGAAAAAGAAAGGAAATTAAGAGCGGTGGGTTGATAAAGTTTCCTCTTGAATATCACATACTTAAAGGGACCCTTAAGGAACATATAATTGGAATTTTGGTGATACCAAAAGCACTTTTAAGTTTGGAGAGTTGATATTAGTTGTGTCTTTAGAAATTTTGATTGATTAAATTCTTTTGAGGATTGGGGTCGGGGTTGAGGGATGGTATTTAAAATTTAGGAGGGTGGTTTTATGTGATTAAATAATGAATATTTTATATTTAATTGAAACCACATTTAGGTGGAATTAGTTACAAAGAACATGGGTGATTATTAGTGTTTTAATTTCTGTTTATGTCCATGAAACACATAAAACACCAATTTAATGTCGTGTTTTTTTATTTTAATCTTTTACCCATTAACATTAACCTGCAACATTATTTTACATATACTACGGTAAATATTTTTTTACCACAATTAATTTTTTTTGACTTGAAATGAAAATGACCTTATAATATAATTTCAACCTCATAATTATAAACAGTTAATCTTTTTTTACATTGTTATATTTATAAAAGTGATAAAAATAAATTCTAAATATGTTATGATAAAACTCATAAAATAGTTAATTTTTAGGTTACAATTTCAATCTTCAAAATTCAGATGAATGTGTTTCTAAATGTAACACAAAATTTATTATTTAATTAAATAAATAAATTTTGACCAATAATAAAGAAAAATAAATTTTATTTAATGTTCATATAATAATTATTTCTAATATTTTATGGTATTTCCTAAAAACGATATTTTCACTTTTTAACCCAAAAATAATTGTATTTATAAAATTCATAAAAAATACCCTAAGATAATATTGACATGGTAGATACAAAAATTATTATTTTTTCAAATAAATTTTCTAAAATGTTTTAAAAATTTAATATATTTATTTTCTTGAAGAAATTAAAAAAATTAACTTTTTGAAGAAAACATTTATTTAAGGAATAAAATAACATTACTAACAATTATGTGTTAATATCCTAAGAATTATTATTATTTTTTAAATATGAATTTATTATTTATTTCATAATATAGTTACTCTTATTCACATCCTCCAATTTAATAGCTTGTTTGTAATGTTCGTCTTAAGATAATCATAGTTTAGAATTATTTTAATCTCGATGTTCTATGAAACATATCCTATCTTAAATTGTGTTATTTTAAAATCATAGGGTTTTAGAATATCCCATACATGAATAAATATTTTCCTCATAATTTGAAATTGAAATTCAAAAAATGAAAGTTTGATATTTTAAAATTACTTTTTTGTAAACCCGCATTGTAAAAAGGTTTAAAAAAATGTCCTCTTAAAAAAGAGGGAAAGAAAAATGTGAATGTCAACACAAAAATGGATTTCAAAATATGATAACATTAGTGGGAAGTGGAAACAAGGACACGAAAAATAAATATAACTATCTTGTTTTGATGGAGAGTGATAGAGAACATAGTCATTAGAATGTTTACCGTCATAAAATAATAAATATATGATGGGTTAAAAGGACATTAATCTCTCATTAAGAAAATTAAATGAATAATTTTTTTAATTCAAAAACCCTTCCCTATATTAGAGGAATTATCTTACTTCCTATAATATGAACATAAAGAAATATACATACTTGGTAGGTATTGTTTCATACATTAAACAATTTCAACCACAAACTCATCTTTTCCCCAAAATACAATTCAATCATTATTCCACAAATATATTTATTTTTATATTTATCATATAGGGTTACCAAAATGAAATTATCCATTATCTATTATATCATTTAAATAAAAAAACTCTATTATACATACCATGAAATCACATATGCTTGTGGTAGGTGATGCACCCTTGTCACCATTTGGTTGTGGGATCAACCTCATGGCCATGCCGGATGCGACGTGTTGTTGTCTGACCTTTGGGTTTTCCTTTTTCTAAAATTATATTAATATAATCATCAAAAAATTCAAAAAAGTACAGTAAAGGTTATCACATACATTTTATTTTACAATCCCAATAATATAATGACTCATATTTCACCATTCTTTCCTAGAGTATTTTTTAATCATATGAAAAACTCCATATAAATTTTATCCCTAAATCTATGAAATAAACTTCCAAAAAATTATTTTCATTATTCATAATGATCATAAATTTAATTTCAATGGATCATAAAACCCATAAAGATCGAAAATAAATTCTTCATGTGTAAAACTATTTTCTAATACCATTATGGTTGGAACATATTATACAAGATGGATAAACACATTAATCTCTAAAACCTCACACATTGATCAACATAAACCATTTAAAAATTGGTTAACCATATGAAACTCAAAAAATATCAAGATCTAAAACATTATAAATAAGGATACTGAATTTTCAAAATAACATGCCATTAATATCTCAAACTACATGAAGTAGATCTTAATATTCAATACCAACCTTCTTCATGTATTCTCTTGAAATATGGTAATAACTTAAATTTATATAAATCCTTATTTAAATCCTGAATGATTACTTAATAATTATGTAAATCATAGATTATTGGATATTTTCCACCAAATCAAAAATATTTTCAATTCCGTAAATATTAGTAAAACCACTTTTTCAACAAATCAATAATAATATCTATGGTATTCTGTGTTATCCAATTTACATTATCCATATCTGTCATCTCTTTATCCTAAAATTATTATCTCAGAATTTAGAATACATTATGGGTTAAATTTACATCAAACATGTGTTTTCTAGAAGATAAAATCTCCACTAAATCACTTTTCCTATTAATTGGTACCATTCAATACATGATCTCAAATCCATAAAGAAAAAGTATCTCACTAATATCCTAATACATTTCATAATTATTATAATCTTAATTTCATACAACATATTTCCTGGATAAAAAAACACAATAGAAATAATAATTCCACTTATTCTGTATCAGTTGAATAATCTTGACTTTTATACATTAGCATCATCTGAGGTAAATTCCCTTGACTATTTGGGAATTCTTTTCTATAGTTCCCCATCTTCCTTCAGTTTAAGCATTTCACTTTTATAGCTTCTTTATTTACCTTGATATCATGACCAAGTGGAATTACTCTCATCCTTGGTAAAAACATTCCATTCCAATAAATAATGTACTAAGGTATGTCTTTCCACAATTTTACAATGTGGGAAAATTATTCCTTTCCTTCTTCACATTATCAATGATTTGATCTGCCGTACTCTTGTTTTATTTCATTACTTCTTAGACACAATACATGGAAATTTACATCCCTATCTGGATGGGAAATTCTATTATATCAACATATGATAAGAAATATTGGAATACTGGGGCCCTTTTATGAATAGTTTTAAGACCATTAATGAAACAATAAATATTTCTATTTGGATTATGAAAATAGTTTTTTCATTCCTTGAAAACTTTGTAATGACAAATTAATACTTAGAAACACTCTCATCCCAATTTTATATCAGACATAAGAATTGACTCTCTATATCAACTTGTTGTCAGTGTGGATAATATTTTTCCAATAAAAGTTCCTTAAAACCATTCCTTTACATGTTTTATATTTCCTACTACTATTTAGTGTTTTGAACCAATAACTACCATTGATTCACATCTCCCAAGTGATGATAAAATTCAATTATATCCTTCTCCCTTTCTTTACATACCATGATGGGAATTATATTTTAGAAGGATCATATCAATTGCTCATCTATAAATGGATTTGTAGTTTTAGTGAATAAAAGAGGTTTTTGTTTGATAAAGTGGTCTTATATTGTTTCACATCATTACAGATAAGTATGATCCATATGGGTAAGGTTATTTCTAATAACTTGAGTCAACTAGCCATGTATAGTTACTATTTATTCAGATCCATTTGCAGCTCTATATCCAACATCATTATCCTGCCTATATGGAAAATACCTACATGTATTACATGTATTGATACAGTTCCCATTTCTTCTAATATCATCCACTTTAAAATAGTTTCACACACTAGATTAGACAATGAAATTATGAAACAAAATGTAAAATCTCAAGACTAATTTATATAAATTGAAAATTTAAGTATAATTATTATTTAAATAATCAGTTTGGTTTAATCGAGAGTATTTAAAAATTCTATCATGGGGTTTCACATTTTAATATATGTTTTCCAAAATATATTTACCAAGTATTTAACTAAATATCCTTTGCAAGAGAGATTGAATGAAGTGATAAATTTGAAATTTTTGATTTGGTATGTGTTATAATATTCACTTTGGGTTCCTTTCAGATTAGAGAATAAACTAGTGGTAGTCATGGATCACATGACCAAGAGTTTCTATTAATATTTGGAGTCCTTTATCATGGTGTTCATTGGTGAAATATTAGTATAGTCACAAACATAATAAATTATTATTGATTGCTTAGAGATTTTATTAAGTATTATTCAGGCACCTCATATTTATGGAAATTATTTGGTGTTTCATTACGGTATTTAGGATCCATATTTCCATGGGCACATGATCTCAAATACATTGACCTAAATTGATCCAAACAATGTATAGATAGTTATTCTTTTTTAATGAACTAGAAATATTTTTAAGATCTTGAGTTTTCCTAGGTTGTATAGGTATTATAAATGGTTCAATCCATACTTCTCTCACATGGAAGTGCCCATGAAGGTGATATCCATGAATGGATTATGGTTGGAGTAGAGTAGTTGGAGAAAATATTAATTCTAATAGTTGAAGATGATGTTTAACTTTTCTATCTTTATGATTATTTCAAACCTGAGGATTGGATATACAATTTATTATAATTCCTCAAAGGTTTAACTAGTAGATGTTATAATCTAGGGGTACATGTTCATCATATATGGATCTTGTCGAAGAAAAACCCAAGACCAGAACTACCCCACTCAATATTTGGAGATAGATAATATGAATCACTCTTTGAAGTGAATTAATTATTATCACTTTTTATGTATTTTTCATCAAAATGATTCACACATACTTTTCAAATATATTTTCTCAGAAATATTTGATGCCATGATAGAGTCATTGATTCAAGAACCAAGCTAATTTTATTTTTGAGATAGAATTGTACATGAAAAATTATAATTAAAAAAAAATGATCCAACTAGGAAGACACAAGAGAAGGGGTTTCTAGCTGCTAAGGAGGAATGTAAACCGATGATCTCTCCCATTGACTGGAATATGGATATTACTAAGGACTAAGAGTGTAAGATGCCATCCTTTTTAGATAGTCCTCATGATTATTTTCATGTAATATTTTAACCTTATTTTGGTTTTACCTAGGTTGGGTTTGGTTTTGATGTTCTTTTAGGTAAATTTGGAAAACTTTGGAAGCACTTGGGCTTTGCATGGTTGGTGCACAGTTAGGGGAAACCATGTGGGTTGATGTAGGAAAATGAAAACCCCTTTTTGGAGGACCATGATGTAGGACATGGTGAGTGTTTATGTTTGTCCATATTGTGTGGCCACCTTCCCCAAATTGTGCACCCCAAGACACTGAGAGTTTTCATGGTTGGCACACAGTTTCTCAAACTATGTGCCACTTATGAGAAACTATGCACCTCGTAATTGGAGGATGTGGTCTAGATACACGGTTTACCTAATACTATTCCCAATCCTAAGAAACCATCCGTGTAGGTTTTAAACCCCATGAAAATTTGAATGAAACTCTTGAACCCCTTGGATTTTACTCCAAATCATCATTAATCATACATGCCTTATTTATTTATGTTTCTGAAGTCCCAGAGAGGATTACAAGGCTCGTCAAACCTCTCTCATGAAAAATGAAATATCTGATTGAAGGATCGACTCCTCTTTGGTTTGTAATCTCTTCCCCATTTAGTTTCCTCTATCTATTGTCTTTCATTACTAATTAAGAGCGTTGACTTTTTCTCCATTAGAAATGATTTGGATAAATGTTTTGATGAATATTTTCCCTTAATATTTTTAACATAGGTTTTTGTCCTATATCTTCCACATTGTTCTTATTTCAATAGTTGAACCTAAAAATGGGGATTTCACTTTTGCGAACGTCTATCAATGAACTTCTGGAAGGTGGCCTAATTTTTAATTCCCATATACATGATTATAATTACATTTATGTAACTTTTCAATAGAAATAGCCACATTGGGAAATTGAATTATTAATTTATTTAATTAATGAATTTCCTATGGTGATTTTTATACTCTTCACGGATCCCATTGACCCAGTTGATGATTTGAGACTAGACATTATTGAAACACATGGGGAGTGCCGATATAATTGAAATAATGGTTTATGAATTATGCATGGTTGAAAAATGGGATTGTAAATATGGTTGATAATTTTTTTTTGAAATTATATGAATAATGAATTGTGGAAATGGTTGATTGTTTTGTTGTTAATGTGGGAAAATGAGATGGGATGTTAATGAATGAGTGGTGGGATATGGACTACTAGTCCAAATACCCATTGGGTTCCAAACTTACACTCAAATATTCCAAGATATATATATTTAATTATTGTAATCACTAATCTATGGTAAGTGTCTATTGCTCCAAATACCCATGGGGTGAAATACTGGTGCTCTAGGCCCCCATTGTATGATTGTGAAATTGGGTATTAAATGATTAATGAAAACACATGATAAAATAAAATGTGATATCATTTTTGTGGATGGTTTAGACTCCATCACTGGCATAAGTTGGTATTTTTAGTTTGGGTGTCACTGTGAACATGTGGATTATATGGCTAATTAAAGTATATTTTAATGTGAAACTGTTTACCAATTATTTTCACTTTATTCCTTATAAAACTATATACAATTTTTTAGACTATATATATTTTTAGATGTTGATGGTGGTGGCATACTAAGTTATTCTCACACCCTACTTATGTTTCTTGACTAGTACCCAAATTGAATTCATGTTTAGAATAAATGAAAATGGTGATGTCCCTATGTTAGATGAATGAGTTGGGATACAAGATAGAGCATAGAATATGGAACCAGATATGATGTTAGGACACACATATAGAGTTTTAATTGTGTATTTATTTTTGGTTTTCATTTTACACTTGAAACTTATATGGAATAACATATCTATAGATTTTTTTTATAGTCATTTATCCATTTTCTGGGATTAGTTGTGATGTTTTCTTTTATTGGGTATGTATTGTTCTCTATATTTTTCATTATTGTTTAGAAATTGTTTATTGATTTCTACTATTGTGCTACTTTGAAAAAATTGGGAATTTTACTCCCATGACATATATTAGACCCTCACTACAAGTTTGTAGCCTCTATCATATGCATCGGTTCTCATGAGGCTGTGTATCTAACCAGCTTTGGGTACAGGCATGTGGTACCCGAGCTGAGATGTTAAAAACTGGTATCAAAGGAGTTTTATTTTATTTTAAGTTGTCTTAATATTTTGGAATCATATTAAATAGATTAAGATCAGTTGGGACTTGGTCATGAGATCATACATGGGAGTAGCTAACCGATGTATGCGAGAAAAAGTACCCAAGGGAGGATTGTAGTTATTGATGTATGATGTTACAGTTGGATGTTATTTCACCTTGGGTGATACACCTTCTATGAGATTTTGTTGTTTTTTCTTGAAATTTTACATGTGAACTAGTATGGAACATATGTTGAGTATACATGCATCATCCTATGCACTCTAAATTTTTAGGTTATATGCATAATTTTAGGCACACTCTAAAATTAAGTATTTAGGTAATTGTTATAATAAAAATGATTTACTTGAGTGTTTTAGAAATAAAATGTTGCTTAATAAGAAATGGATAATTCTAAATGATTATATTTATGAAAATTTAAATGGGATAAAATGGATTTATAATCCAAAACTATGAAATATGACTATCTTTTATGTAATTTTAGTCATAAAAAATCGGAGGTATGGTTGAGTTTAGTGATAATGACTCGGTTTTGTCCATTTCGCAGGGTATGGGGGATGACTTGTTATAGATTTATGTGTGTCCCTATCATTAAAATTTATTAATGATGTATTATGTGTCCTAATATGCGTGTTTAGACTTTTATAGACATGCCTTTATGATGAAACTTGTCGATTGGAAGATAGGAGGATATGGCTAGAAATGTGCCTCCAGTATTGGATCTAGAAGATCCTTTTAATGAACCAGCTATTTATTACACATTAAAACATGTTTTATAACATAAAATTACAATTTATAAAAAAAATAAGATATATAGTTCTGTAATATTTAGAAAATTATGTACATTAAATAACAACTTAAAACTTGAAAACCAACAACTTTATTGAAAACCTCTTTAACATGACCAAAACGTTCCTTCGTACTTTACACTGCATGGGATAACCTGAGGATGTACATAAGAAATGGGTGATCAATAAATTTCATTATGGTAATAATCATGGAATAACATAAAAAATACAATACATTTTAGATTATAGGTATATTAATGTATTATTAAAGGAACATGAATAATAAGGCATGATATAGTAAGATAATAAGAAAATGGGAAATGTGGCTACCAATTAAAGCAATTCATCATAAACATAGGTCAATGCTAAACCTTCCAAGGCTTAATGGTCTACAAATTACAATAAATAAATCAATAAACCCCCTATCCCAACATAACATATCTTGATACTAACCATCACCCACTACAGTGGAGCGCTATTAGGGCACACCCTTCATAATCTTTTCATTATCATGCTTAAGTATGCCATATAGGTTATATAACATGGATTCATTCAACATCATAATTCATTTAATAATTAATGAATTTGGAATAAAAATATGTATGTCTCAAATATATAAGTATATTTTCGTAAAGTTGAATACCCTTGATTGAAAAATGTGTATGGTATTCACTACACAATAATTTTGTAATGGAAAATCATGGTGCAACTTGGCAGTATAACAGTGTCACATAAAAATTTATAAAATGGGTTTATGAGATAAAAAGGGTTATATCATCCTTTAGACATGAAATTGATAGTAATAGGGACAAGGAAATAAATTCCCCAAGCTAATTAATTGGAAATAGAAGGTGTAACATAGTAATGAAATTGAAGAAAGAGGTGAAAGGAAATAATGCTTACGAAATGTTGGCATGGAAACAGGTGTGCATAAAGGTTCATAGGAGGGATAAATGAGAGTGATAAGGTAAATAATAATTTACACATAAAATGTAAAATAATTGGGATATGTAATAACATATCCCAACATAATAAAATGGGAATTAAAAGACATATCATTAAAATGAGTGCTTGATAGAAGAGGAGAGTGGAGGACAAGGTTCTCTTACTGAATATCAGTACAATAACAACTTAGGAAAGGGTAAAAATGAGAGAGTATATGTGATAAAAAATTAAAATAAAAACCATTTTAATATAAGTTAATACTAATAAATGAATTGAAATACAATCAATTTAAATTTAAATGGACTAATTTTAAAGGAAATGCTTGAATTAAATGGAGGGGAGAGGAATCCCTTACTTGAATGTGCAACTCCAACGTATTGGGAGGGGTTTATTGAAATATTTTGGGAACCATAGGAGGACTATAGGGAGTATATTAATGTGTGTAGTCTTTCTCCATGGAGATTTATTGAAGATAAATGAGATATTTAGTGGGTTTATATAGGAAAAGATGGAGATTTATTTATTATTTACGTTCTGAAATCTACATAATAATTTATTCAAAACCAAAAACTATATCATGGTTTTTTCACATTGTTTTTTCAATGGTGATTGGTTTACAATTTTTTATAAGTTAAAGGGCTGAAATATAATAAAATAATTCCCTTTATTATGTGGAGGTGATTTACACTCTCAGATAAATTGTTTTAACATATTAAAATATAATATTAGTTCTAGAGGATTCATTAAGGATTTATAAAAAAAATAAAATAAAAATAAAATGAGGTTATTTTAAATTAAAAACATATATTTGTATGATGATACCTTTTATATTATTTACTACATCACTATTGGGCCATTATGATTTCTTAAAATGCACTGTATATTTATACAGTATTTAATTTTTACCCAAAAACTCGTTTTTCTTTAAAAAATATGAAACATTCACCATTATGTAATTTTGAAATCCGGATTCCAAAAATATATTCATTTTACCTAAATAATTTTATAAATATTTTAACGTTATCTTTTAAAATAAAAACTTATATTTATTTAAAATGACGCGTTTATAACAATAACATTTTTGTTGGACCCTTAGAAAAATTACATTTGAATTCATAAAAATTATATGAACATTTATATTTAATAAATTTTAATTCATAATAATATTTTATTAAAAAAATATATATTTCAAAAATCTGTTAATTCATAAATACCTTAATTTATTTTTAATGTTAAACAAAAATACAATTTATGTATTATTTAATAAAAAATTAAAATCATTTATAATGTGATGATTATAATATAAATATATATTATTTTTTATATAAAAATAATGTAAATATTTCTATTAATAGGTTCTTGATACATATCCCTTTAATAAAGCAACATATACTCTAAGAGTATGGTCAGTGATGGTGGGACATTTATGGGGTCGTTCAGTGAACATGGTTTGAGCTGTGATCTCGATAAGCCTGAACATCTCCCATAAATAGTTTCACTCATACTTATATTGATGGATCTCAACTTGGGCTTGGTCTAGGTGAATGAAAAGAAATTATATCTCCCATAGAAGCTCTAATAAATTGTTTTCATAGGGCGTGATTCTACTTTTTGATTCCACCACTTCCTTTTTCTATGAAAAATGGATTTGTTAAAACCCTCTATTTATACTAGTCAAGTGATAACTAGTAAATGACTATATTCTCATTGGTAAAGATACATAACGGTCATTTAAAATAAAATTGGATAAAACAAAATATGTTTATGTTTTTTCCATAGCCATAAGACATTTAATTAAATCAATAATGGATATTTTATTCATAATAGTTTGGGTCGTTATAATCTCCACCCTTTATAAATTTCAACTTCAATATTTACATTTCCCACACTAAAACAGATTAGGGTAACTCAACTTCACCACCTTCGTTGGTTCCCACATTGCTTCTTCAAACCTATCGTTTCTATACAACACATTGATGAGGGGCGTTGTGCTATTTTATTGAAAATTTTCTCTATGATCTTTCACTAGATGCTCCTCGTAGGAATAGTCATTCTACAATGGAACCACCTTTGTATTGAGTACATGTGATGGGTCTGGTGTGTACTTTATTAATAGGGATACATTGAACACATAATGTTCTTGAGAGAGGATTGGTGGGTGTTTTAGTCTATAATCCACTGATACGATGTGATCAAAGACCACAAAAGAGTTGATGTACCTTGGAATAATCATTACCTTCTTCCCAAATCTCATCAAATTCTTCCATGGAGATATGGAGAGGAATAAAATGTCTCCAACATCAAATTCTAGGTCTAATTGAAGAATCTAAGCCTAGATCTTCTATCAAATCTGAGTAGGTTTTATGTTCTATTGAATGGTCTTAATATTTTACACTATTTAATCATCCATTTCAGGACCTAGAATTTTCCCCCAACATCATCCCAAAATTATGGTGTTCTTCACCTCTTCCCATAATTGGAGTACTAAGGATCCCTTTTGGATCCTTGAGTGGAAACTGCTGTTGTAAAATAACTCAACCATATGATGATTTTGGTCCCATCATCCTTTGAAGTCAATTGAGAATGCTCCCAATATGTTTTCTAGTGTTTTTTTAGTTCACTTATATTGAAAATCATTTTATGGGTTATAAGACGTATTGATGTCCAGATCAGTGTTTATTGCATGCTGAAGAAGTTTGCAAAACATATAAGTGAATCCGGGATATCGATAAGGCAAAATATATAGTGGTAATCTATACATACTTACCACTTCTCTAATTTATATCCATTCTAGTTGATCCTATGAGGAATCCCCTTGAATTGCAATGAAGTCTTAAGTATTTATAAGTTGATCCGTAATAACCTAGATAGAATTTTCCCCTAGATATACGTGGAAGTCCGTTGAAAAATTCCATGGTTATGTTTTCCCATTTCCATTTTGGTATGGGTAATGGTTGAATCATCCCCTTAGACTTCTTTCCTTAAGCCATCACTTACTGAAAAATCAAGAACTTTGATATATAATATGTTTTATCCATCTTCAGGTTATCCCACCAATAATACTATCATAGATCTGGATACATCTTTTAGTCTCTTAAATTAATAGAGAATGTTTAACTATGTGAATCATATAATAGTTCCCTCTTTAACTCAGTATTATATGGAATATACTATCTTGACCTAAATATCACAACTCTTTCTTCATTAACAATGATCTCCAAGGATTTCCCTTTTTCTTATAGTTCCCAATTTCTTCTGAATTCCCACATTATCTTTTTAAAAATATTATCTTTTCAAGAAGTGATGGTTAAGAAATAATTGTTGAATGGATTGATGATATTCGATCCTATATGATTCCCATTTACATCCTCATAAAATATAATAAGATTACATCCTTATCAATTTTCATTTATGATAAAGTTTTTGGATCCTTTCTACTTAGATAATCCTTAACTTTTTTCTTTCCCATAATGGAAGTGGATTGCGTATTAATTATCCTTGATGAGCTCTAACCATATTTATTTGACCATATTAATATCATTATGTGTAAATTTATATTTAAGACTTTTGTGATCCATATATATTTCAAACTTCTCCACAAAGAGATAATTCCTCCAAATTTTCAAATCTATGATCACCTATTCCAACTCCATATCATGTGTGGGATAGTTTTTTCTCATGAATTTTGAAATTCCTTGAAGAATAGGTTATGCATTTTTTAGTTTTCATCAACACACAACCCAATCCATTCTTCAAAGAATCACTAAAAATTATAAAAAGTTTCCCACTTTTGGCTAGTGTGAAAATAAGGGCATGGATAAGCCTCCTTATAGAATCCATGAAGCATTCTTCTTGATCATCACTGCAAGAAAATTTGACTCCCTTCCAAAATATCATTATAATAATGTATGAGAATCCCTTTAAATTTATCATAAATCATTGATTATATCCAACTATCCCAAGGAATTGTTGGATATCTGTCAATGATGTTGGCCATTCCTATCCTTCAATTGCTTTTGTCTATGAAGGATTCCCACATGTCCCATTGATTATGATGATAAGCCCAATGAATGATACTTCCTTCAACCAGAAGTCACTATTATTTTACTTTTCATATAGCTTCTCCTCTTTCATGTTCTTTAGCATAGTTCTTAAAAGCTCTTAATAAACCTCATTGGTTTTGGAATACATTAGAATATCATCTATAAAGGCTACGAATTTTTTTTTGAACTAATATCTAAAGAATCTAATGATCAAGTACATGAATATTACTGGAGCATTAGCGAGTCTGAATGCGATCATTATTAACTCATAGTGCCCGTACCTCATACAGAAAGTAGTATTGGGGATTTCCTCCTTGTTCTCCCTAACTTAGTAATATGCTGACAACAGATCCACATTGGAGAAGTGTTTTTCTCTATATTAGCTGATCAAATTATTCATAAATCCATGGAAAAGAATACTGGTCCTTTATCATGATATTGTTGAGATCATGATAATCAATGCAAAGTCGTATTGATGCATCCTTCTTTTTGACGAAGAGGACTAGTGCACCGTATTATGAAGCACATGGGAGTATGAATGCTTTATCTATATTATCATGTAATTGTTTCTTAAATTCCTCTTGTTCTACAACATCCATCCAATATGGAGTCTTAGATATTGTCAACTCCCAACGAATTATCTTGATTAAAAATTAAATCTCTCTCCTAGAGGGAAGACCAAAAAATTACTCGAGAAAACATTTAGATTATTCCCTCACAATATGAATGTACTTGTGGATGGTTATTTACTTAGACTCAATCATTTGGTCTAGATACTATTTACCATAGATAAATAATATCCATTATTGAGATGATGGTTCTAAATAAGATTCATCATCCAAGAACTTGTATAGAATCAGGTGTCAATTCACCATACATAGAGTGATTTACCTCTTATGGAGACTTATATTTGATATATGTAGATATATCCAACAAATAATAAGAATTCCATCAAATTACAGAAAAAGAAATATGGAAATGTTCTTTGGGATGTTCATCACAAAAATTTTTATACCGTTGGAGTTATATACATGGGATAAAATAGTTACCCCATTTTTATTTTCACTAACATCTATATATCCCTGATTTTTAGTGGTGTTTTTAAATTTATACAAAAATTTTATCATACGAAGGAATGTGTAGAACACTAATGAAAAATTATATTCTATATTATTGAATGAATAACTAGTTTACTAATCACCACTTCATTTTCAGGATTCACTTCGGTAGTAGTAATGGAAAATCTCACCCTTTCTACCTTTGAGGATTTCAGTTGCCATTGAAAACCCATGTCTTAGTGCATAGGTTAACAAAGTTCCTGGTTTCTTTCAATTGAAGTAGTGAAAAATGTGTTGTGGGTAAACAAAATCATTCATTTCCTCTATCACATAGGTGTATTTATCCTATCAAAAATAATTGGGTAGGATCCGTTCTCTTCAATAACTAAATAATTTCTTTGTTCCCCTTAAGAAATTTTAAGCGTTCTTTTTTCCACACCATTGACACGTGGGATACTGAAATTTCTTTGCACCATTGTATTTATCCATTGGAAAACTATAATTAAAATCCACTTTACCCTTATTATAACCATATTACCTTTTTTATTATATGATATCTATTAAATCAATGAGGTCTCACTGGAAAATTTCTTCTTAGCTGTAAAAGTCAGAGATTACCAAGGCTTTCATCGACTAAGATTTGTCCCTCCAAAGAGGTTTTCAACCTTGCATTCAGGGGTAACAACAAAACCAGAGGTGTATCATGAAAGTGTTTTCAATTTTCCTTATACCCCTAATAGATTCATCATATTTGTTCTTCATATAAATGAGATACCATTCCATTTTAAGATGTAGAGTGTGGGGAAAATATTTATCGAAAAACATTTTCCATAATTCCTTCAACTCCATTGTTTGGATCTCTTCCGAAGGATTTATATTCTTGATCAATTTCCACCACTGAATAGATTCTCCCTCCATTTGATAAAAAACTAGAAGAACCTTATCTTTTTCATAACATTGTAGGATGGAGAAGAACTTCTCAATAGAGTTGATCCATTTATTCACGATTAATGGATCATATGATCCGTTAAATGTAAGAGGACTTTGTCACATGAATATATCGATGGGGTGTTGTTCTCTCTTAGGGGGACTTGGGTTCTCCTATTGATTGAGAATTTTATTTAAAAATTGAGTTATCTAAGAGATTATCATCACATAGTTTCTGATTCCCACATCCATCGTATTGGACATATCACATGGGATATCATCACACTGCCCTTTACATCAATTATTAACATGAATTCTCCTAATTCTAACCAATGGATAGAATAAAAAAGGGAAAATTAAGGATGATTAGTTTATAAAATTAAACATGTAAAGGGGAATCCGATGAAATTAAAGGGATAAATTATAAATTACATTTACCATCTTAACATATATGTTCCTAGGCTTCAATATATATTTTCCATGATCTATTTCCCAACATATATTCTTATGGTCATTTTTATTCCCTTAATAATGGATCATATTGAGATTATGAATTTTAAAAATCATATCCCCCAAGACTGTCAAACCTGGTGCACAATAAGGCTTGTTGTCATGTACCAGATTACACTAATTTTGGCTCAAAACATCTTGTCAGAGTTATTACACGTTGGGACATCTATTCCCAAACCATTTCCACTACTAGTATCCATAAAAGGATGTATTTTCATGATAATACACTTACTCTATACTGATCAAAATTATGGGATTCTTTCTTACACATAGTTTTATCCCAATGGCATTCACTAGAGTCCTCTAATCATAAGGATTTCACTATAGTTTTATTATCCAAATCCCAAAAATAACTACACATATCCTTTAATAACAACTACAATGAACCAGCTCTTTATTACAGATTAATTCCTGTTTTATTACAAAAAATTACACAAAATAAAACCCAAAGATCGATAGATATTGTTTCACTGTAAAATTAGGTATAGTAGATAACAAAATAAAACATGAAAAGAAACATCTTTATTGAAAACATCTTTAACATGACCACAATGTTCCTTCATACTTAACAATACATGGGATAACCTGAGGACGTACATAAGAAATGGGCGAGATATAAAGGCCGGTAAGGGAATAAATAAGGAATAACATGAAGAATAAAATAAATTTTATATAATAGTCATATCAATGGATCATAAAAGGAATATGATTAATAAGGCGTGATATAACATGATAATCATAAAATGGGTAATGAGGAAACAACTTAGAACACTGCATTATAAACATAGGTCAAGGACAGACCCTCCATGACATCATGGTGGAAAAGTCTGATAATAGACCTAGGAAAACCTCCTTTCCCAACACAATGTATCATTATACTAACCATCACCCTATGAATTGGCGTAATATTAGGGTGCACCCTTCCTAATCATTTCATTCTCATGGTTAGGTGTTCCACATAGATCATATAACATGGATTCATTCAACATAAAAATTTATTCTGGGATCAAGAAATGTTTAAAGAATACTTTTAAGTATCCAATATATAATTATATTTTCAAAATGGTGAATACCATTGATATAAAAATGGGTCTGGTATTCACTACACAATTATGTTGGCTTGGAAAATCGCGATATAATTTGGCCTCATAACAACGTCATATAGAAATTAATAAAATTATTTGATAAGAGAGAATGAAGTCTCTCATAATTTTGACATGAAATTAATAGTAACAAGGACAAGGAAAGGAACTCCCAAAAATAAATAATTTTAAATATTAGTCATAACATAATAATGAAACTTGTATAAAAATGATAAAGGAAATAACCCTTATAAAATTCACCATGATAACCAGTGTACATAAAGGTTCATAAGAGGGTTAAATGAGATTGAAATGGGATAACATAATTTATATATTAAATTTATAGTTATGGGGATATGGAATAAAATATCCCAACTTAATCAAATGGAAATTAAAATACATAACATTTAAAGGTTTTCTTGATAAAAGAAAAGAGTGGAGGATAAGATTCCCTAGCATAATTTCAGCATAGTAAAGGATTAAGAAATGGTAAAAATAAAAGAAGATAAATGAAATATCAGTCATATAAAAACCATTTAAAATTTTTTATAAAATAAAAAAATGTCAATATATTAAATTGAAATTTAAAAGTGTTAATTTCAACGGAAGTGCCTGAATTAAAAGAAGACAAGATGAATCCCTTACTTGAATGTGTGACTCTAAAGGCTAGAGTTGTGATTCTTGAAACCTTATGGGATATTAGGAGGACTCTAGGGAGTAGAGGGAAGAGTTTGGGCATACTAACCCGAGTTTTAGTGTAGAGAAATGGGAAATTGGGTGGGTTTATATATGAAAATAAGGGGATTTCGTTATTATTTAGGTCTTGGACTCTACATAATATATTATTCAAAACAAAATATAATATCATGTTTTGTGACCATGGTTTCTACCAATATGGGATGTTTTATATTATTTTATAAATAAAAGGGCCTAAGATAAAAAAATAGTTTCCTTGCTTATCTGGTGGTGAGTCACACTCTCAAAGAAATGATTTTAAAATATTAATTTGTAATGTAAGTATTGGAGGATTCTTTAAGGATTTAATAAATATATAAAATAAAAAATTAACATTATTTGAAATGTAAATTTTTTTCTTGAGGATACCTTTTAGAGTATTTATTACATCACTATTGGTCTATTATGATGTCATAAAACACACAATATATTTATAAGGAATATAATTTTTACACAAAATATTTGACTACCTCTGAAAATTATGAAAAATTAACCATTAGATAATTTCAACATCATGATTCTAAAAATAATATTAATTTTATCTAAATAATTTTCTATATATTTTTTAATCGTTTAAAATAAAAACAAACATTAATTAAAAATGATGAGATTCTAATAATAGGAGTTTTTTGAACCCTTATAAAAATCACATTTGAATTCATAAAAAATATATGATCATTTATATTTAATAATAGTTATATAAAAATAATATTTTATTAAAGTAATTTTTATTTCAAAAATCCTTTAATTCATAAATTCAATAATTTTATTTGAATATTAATAAAATATACAATTTCCTCTTCATTGAATGAAAAATAAAAAACTATTTATAAATTAATAATAATAGGATGAAAATTTGTTCATTATTCTTAAAGAAATAGTGTTTATATTCTAGTTTATAGTGTCTTCATACATATATCATTAATACACCGGCATACTCATGAAGAGTAATGTAATTCCCTGAGATTTTGAGAATTTTGTTTCAAATTATTTTAACTGTTCTATATTATTCATTTCACATGACACTGAAATGAATTATTTATATATACATATTTTAAGACGAAGTTAAATTTTCATTTCACAAGAAATAAAAGCTTTTATTGCGCTACTTGAAAGACCAACATGTCTTGCACAATATGAAACACCAAATTGGCATACGATAGACACAAAACTGAGTTGGCTTACATAACACAAAATATTAAGTTTCTACAAAACATATATTTTTATTATATTAAATATTTAAATAATATAATATGAATTGTAATAAAAACTTTTCAATTTTTATATAATTTTTTATATAAATAAAACTTATTTATAATAAAAGATATGATTATTGGTATAGTCCTATGTTTAAAAATACAGTTTTCTCAAATAAAGATCTTTCAATTCCCTTATAATGAAAGCAATTTTAGAAACATTTAAAAATGTAATTTTATAAATGAAACATAATTTTTTAATTTAGAAATTATAAATTATCCTAATGTGAATTTTTGGGATTTTTTTTGAGAAACATCATTTTTTGATGAATAGTGAAAAATATAGGTTTTTAAAAACTTCCTTTTTTCAAATTAACTATTAATAATAAATGATTTTATAAATATTTTTTAAGATCACATTAGATTAATATTCCATATAATGATGAAATTAAATTCACTAGGATCAACTACACTATGACACTGAATAAAAAATCATAACAATATTTTGAACATTTCCTATATTAAAACCCCGTTATTTCATCCCGATTGCGGGATTAACACTAGTCTTAATTTTTCCACTTCAGTGACTGGAAATTAAAAAATCATACATACAAAATTCTATTAAGTATAATATTTAGACTCTAATAAAACCATGTAAATTTTGGAAAAAAAGGATTAGTAAATGTCCTTAAAATTAATGGTAGTGGTTAAAGCCAAATTAAGATTAATTAGAGACAAAACACTAAAAACAAGGGGCCAAATGACCTAAAAACTTGTCAAAAATCAATTTAATGTCCATAGGTCGTTCTTAAACCTTGAATTATTAATGTTGGTTATTTTTAGGACGTGTTTTAGGGAATAACATGTGGACACCTAATTTTTTTCTAAAAACTCCTTGTAAGAACTTTTCCTTCGAAATAAATGGCCACCACCTCTACCCATTCCTAACACCTCCCAAAACATTTAATTTTATCAATGATATAACAAAGTATCCTAAAAAACCCCCCCTTATATCTTGAATCATCCCTTTTTGAATACACCCTCTCAAGGAAGCCTTTTGTCACAAACTAAATGCAGTTACCTGATTAAACGTTAAGTCTCTCCCAAGCTCCTTTACGTTATTTTCCTTCTCCACAACATCAAATCTATTTATTCCATTATTTTGTGAAACAAAATTTCATCCACATAATATTTTTTTTATTTAAATTTTTTGACCTACACTTACACACACCTTCATCAAATGGATGTTGAACAAACTATTTCTGTGTACGGTGAACTACAACCTCACAAAATGATGATTATTCATTTATCCTTTACCACTAATCATGGTGGAAATTAAGATGGAAATTATAATTATATATGTAATATATTAAATTTATTATTTATTGAATATTATTTATTCCATTTACAACAGACATCATTTTACCTTTCATTTTCTGTTAATACGACAATCTTGTTTGAGGAAATGTGGACTACCGCCCCCGCAAAGCGACGTGATTCATCCACACACCACATAAAATATATTAATAACGGTTTTAATGTAATAATATGATATATATGATATATTAATTCTAATATAATAATTATATATATACATATGTCATTTACATACTTTCTTTCAATATGAGAATAAAAACAGAAAATTGAATTCATGCGTATGAAGAGATTACCATCTCTATGAACCGTGTATACCATTTCATACATCATTGTGATATAGATTATTATAATATAATTATAATATATATAACTTATATTTTATTCTTTTTATACATTTTTTAATCATGATATAAGTATAATGACAAAAGATGTAACAAATTAAGACACCTGTATTGAAAAGAGTGAGTAATACCTGAAGTGAAACTTTAACATAAGATTGTTAACAAGAGGGTAATATATGGTTATAACCAACCGATATATGGTAATATATATATATTAATATTCCTACCTAAGATATTTATAATAAACTTATATTTATTATATAGGATCATTTAATGAGAACAGATCGAGTCAAAAGAGAAGGTAAGAGAATTTAATCTCAATTTTAATTTCTGTGAGATACAAGCAATGTTGACTAATCATTACTTTTTTTGTGGAGTATGTACTTACCATTAATGTATTATATTTATCTTATATTTAATTTTTTTATTCACATTCCTATTTTATTATTCTTCTTCCATGGGGTTTCTCTTCCAAATGTAACCAAATTAGTAAAATAGTTATGTCCCAATTTGCCTTCCTTGAGATTCATGTTTGGTTGAGAACCAAAACTCTTCTTTGAGGTGTATATACTTCCATTTTACATGTTATATACTGAATATACTTATTTTAATTATATATAATGCATCATGTAATTTATTTATTTTACATGGGGAGTACGATCCCAAGTTACTGAGTAATAAGAGTTAATTGAGACAATCAAATCGCTTTCTGAGATTATTTATGTTATTTCATCCCTTGATGAAATATTATGATACATCTCTCAATAATATTAATGAGTTTCCTTAACCTCTATTATTTCACGATATAATCATATATTATTACCATATTCTACTCTTTGATATATAATATAGTTAAGAAATTCTTTTTCAGAAAGCCCGACTTTAACCTTTCTTCGGTCGAAAATCTGTGTTTCCTAAAAAGGGTTTCCAATAATATAATACCATTATCCAATAAGATTTTAAATAAAATTTTACCCTTTTATATTTTACCAATACCTTAAAGGGAATATTCTTGTCACTTTCCTATCAAGGAATTTCTTCTAACCTTTTAACTGTGCCAAATGAATGTTCTTTTTCTACTTCAAACAACATGTATAGATTTACCCACCGTTAATCCTTTGAAGATTCTGTTTAATTTTTTAAAAGGATGATATTTATGAAATTGTTTTAAATATAAATTTATAAGAAAACAATTTTAAAAATTATTTCAATTATTCTTTATATGTTTTCAACTGGTTTTTTATGAAAATTAATTTTAAAGAGTTATATGTATTAACAACCGTTTTTCAAAGAAGAAAGGATATTTTCATCAAGAAATGTTTTTCAAAGATATTTCAAAACAATTTTCCATATAAGATGAATTAAATTTATGTTAATCATTATATTTTCTAAAATTATCTAAATATTCCATTCATATCCTTTATATTATTAGGTCACACATAATCTTATGGTCTTTAGGAAACGTGTTTCACTTTCACGGGTTATATTTTTATAAAATCCCTTTCTCTTTCACAGGTTATGATTTGTTGAAATAGTAATAAAACCTATATATTTTACATATGTTATAATGTGATGAAATGTTAATGATACACATTTCATTTTATGGGTGATAATTCGATGTTTATAAGACCTATATCTATTTAGGGGTCATGATGTCATGAATGTTTTATTATCTGGCGGCACATGTGTGAATTATTTTACTAAGATATGGGTGAGTCCTATATATATCCCTCCAAATAATTGAGTAAAGATATTTTCTATATGAGATCAAATGGTACATGGGTTATATCCCAATCATGGAGCGAAAGTGGGTGTTTGGTTTGTAACACCAACCCAAAAAGAAAGGTGTTATATGGGTTGTTCCCTAAACATAAATGAAAGAGGGTACACGGGTAGTACCCTAAGCCCAAAAACAAGAAATTACATGGGTTGTAAACAAATCCTAAATGATAGTGTGTAAATGGGTTTCTTGACCAAGCCCAAAGTAGGTACACAGGTCGTATCCCAAGCCTAATATGTTATAAAGGGCATGGTTTGTAGCCCTAACATACATGTTGTTTGTCATATATTAATGCCAAAAATCTAATGTCTTATTATTTATTTATGATTCCATGGCCCAAGATGTTTATTACCTTATGATTCATGTCTTATTCACTTTTAATCTTTATCCCATATCTACTATTTCTGAACTTTGATAAGCAGGGTACGATCTCCTTAGGATACAATCACATTATCGCACTATTATGTTCATGTTCATGCTTACATGTGTCCCTTGTTTACCCTTACTAAGAATCTGATCTCACCCCTTTCTTATGTAAACTTTCTCTGGGTTATGAAGAAATTTTTTAGGTATACTTTATAAGGGTGTAGATATTTATGGAATATGTTGAAGATATTTCACCTGGATAAAAGATTTTGTTTCCAGGTTTCGAAAGACACTAAATGATTATGGTCCTTGGGCATGTACTTCTACAATGTACTAAATACTCATGTAAAATGATTTAATATCCATGTGTCTCATCCATGGGTCTCTATATTTTGTGTCAAAGGAAAGTTTTAGTCAACATTTGGAAACAAGGCTGAGAAACACATTGTTAGATCACTCAGTTTATTTTTAAGGATATATTTAGGGATATCTCTAAGGATAAGTATAAGGATGAGTTAAGGTTTATGAAAATGTACAAGAACATTGGTAATGGATAGAGTGAGTGGTTTCCTAGATATAAATACCTATATGGATACTACAATTGTATTTAGCTCTAGAATATATATACCAAGGGGTAATAACTAAATCAAGATGTTCCAGGCTTGACTCGTGAAAATTTGGTACACGAAAACGGGCCTTTCTGCACACTGAGATTGACAATACTAGGGGGATATTCTTTGGGAAATCACAAACTCTTCATGAACCATCACAATGGATTTAGATATAAGTTAGATATGAATATACTAGGATATACCCAATATGTCATAGATTTTAGAATGTGTCATGATTTAGACATCATATAAGTAATTATTTTCAGGACTATGTGATTTTCTGCAATGATAAGTAATTCTCACACTATGATTCTAGTTTTAGTCAAAGGTGGGAACCATAAGGAACATTATTAATGTAGAATGTGCTAAGATTTTTTTGATGTGCAGTCATGTGGGATGATCACTGGAGTGAAAGATGTCGTTATCATGCATAATTAGTTTTCCTGAAGTATGATTAATTATGTTTACTATAACCAACTATTAGTCTCACTAAGCAAGACAATGAAGGAGTTTTATTAGAGTTTTATTAATGGAAACCATGGAGGAGAGAAAATTTGGTTTCCATGGTGACAAACACAAGGAAATAATTACCAACATGAATGTATTAGTTGAAGAAGAAGGTTTTTTTACTCTTGGAAAGAAGAAAAAGAGTAATTAAATTCAAAAGAAAAATTAAATGTTCTATTAATGAAGTGGATGGAAATTTTGGCCTCCCTTAGTCATCATTGAAGGTTAATTGTTTGGAATACAGAGAAAATGATCATTGTGAAACTTAATGACACAAGAGGAATGTTCCTGAAAATAATCAGAAAGGTGGTGTGAGTAATGGTTATATTGTGGATGATAATGAGACTTTGAATGAAATGTGAAAGGATATAGGTATTATCATTAATGTATTAAGTTGGAAGTAAAAGACGTATTTATGTATTTGGATTCCTGAATTAAAAATGGTGAATTATGTATCAATTTTTCATTTTATGTTTTGATAAGTATATAGAAGAATATATTGAATGGTCACAATGGACTTGACATGTTATATCATGATAGTTAACATTTTGACTAAGGGAATTCAACCCTTAACATGTTATTTATGTCAAGATATTGTTTAAAGGATAAATATATATGGGATATGAATAATTAAATCTAAATGTACTGGTTACCTTATAACTAAGAAAAGACTTATTTATTGTTGGTTTAGGGAACCACTAATTAATTTTGAAACTATTTTTGATTTATGGAGTAAATCCAACATACTTTGGAATGAGGAAGAATGGAAGTTTTCTTAATGGATTTACAATAATTTAGTTTCTTACCATGTATCAAAGGAATATTCAATATGGGTATTCACATGTTTGGAATGTAACAACTAAGAGATACATTGTGATATAGGGTAATCAATGTTAAACTTATTTCATGAATCTTATTCAAAGGTTTGTTATTTTCAGATTTTATAAGGGTTATAAGGTTATCCATTCATGAATAGATTATGTTAAACTTTAGAGGAAGTACTTTTGAACTAAGATTATGTTGAAAAACTTAGTTAATAGCATAATCAGTGATTATCAATATTTCAGGGATTTCCATCTTATATATTATATTAGTGCTGTTTTTAAAAAAGGACATCATGTATGTCGGGTGACAACCAATAATGTCAGGAAAGGCCACAGGTCTTGAACCCATATCCAAAGGACGATAAGGGTATCACGCCTACCACTATTCCATGTGATGTCATTGTAAATGTGTATTTAATTTTAATGAATAAATATTTATGATGAACTATTAGTGATACTTTTTATAGATTAATGAATGTTGTTTTTTAAGATACAAATTGTTAGAGTTTTTAGTCATTTATGGATATTAAGACCTAATAAAGGCATATTTTAGTTCTTTATTCATAAAAGTTAATTTATAGACATTCATTCACTAAGGTAAAAGATGTATTAAAATTTTTTTCAATAAAAAACCCAAGAATTATGTTTTTTATGGAAATTTATCATGAATTACTCAACATTCTAAAAGTGATCGAAAAAATGTTTTCCAAATACTTTAAATTTGGTTGAACCAATGGCTTCTGGAATCATCAAAGATTTATAACATTGATGCCCTCAACATTACTTGGATCATTAACTTGTTTGTGATTTATTAACTCAATCACTACATATAAATATTTACATTTTACCTTTTTCTCCAATATTCACTCCCAACCTGTGTTCTACTATGTGGAAGACCAATTATATGTTACTTTGGGTAACCGTTATGGTTCCAAATTTCCCTTTTAAGTGATGTTTTAGTATTAATTTTTAAAATGTGGGTTTATATGAATGAATCTATCAAGTATTTAACATTTGGTAACCTAGATGAATTTCGACGGGGAAATTAATTTTAAGGGGGTAGAATGTAACACCCATATATTTTTAGAATTTTTTTCAAATTAATTTAACTTTTCAATATTTTTCATTTCACATGAAATTGGATATATATACATATATATTAGTACACTAATTAAAACATTATATTAATAGTAAATACAATCTTTCCTTAGGATACATGCAATACCAACTTGGCTTGTGCGATACACTACACAAACTTGGCGTATAATGCACACAACACTGAGTTGGTGTACGATACACCCAGTACTGAGTTTCTACGAAACACATCTTTTTATTTTTCTAAAATATTAAAATAAAATAATATGAATTTTAATAACTAATTATAAAATATTTTTATATTTTTTATATAAATAAAATATATTTATAATAGTAGATTTTATTATTCGTAAAGTCCTTCTATGTTTAAAAATACTGTTTTCAAAAATAAAATGATTTTAATTACATTCTAATGAATGTAATTTTAGAAAAATTTATAAATTTAATTTTGTAAAGTAAACCTAATTCTTTAAATCATAACATCAAAATCTGTCTAGGGTGATTTTTTAGGATTTTTTAAGAAACTTCCTTTTTGAGGAATAGTGAAAATACTTCTTTTTAGTTAAAAACCAAATTTTTGTATAATTAAATAATAATGATAAATGATATTTTAAATATTTTTTCAGGCAAAATTATATTAATATTACATCTAATAATGTAATTATAATCATTTGTATCAACTTTAGTTTGAATTCAAATAAAAAATCCTAACAAAAGTTTGAACTTTTTCTTACTTTAAAACTCCATTATTTTGTCTCATCTGTTGGATTGGCACTAATCATCATTTTTCTTGCTTATATGATTAAAATTTAAAAAATCTAACATATTCAAATGTATTCAATCAAATATATTTATTCTATTAAAATAATGTCAATTTTTGACAAAAATGATTAGGAAAAGTTATTAAAATTAATCAAAATGGTTAAGGACAAATTATGGACTCAACCTTAAAATTAAGGGCCCAAATGACCTATAACGTTTTAAAATACCAAATTTAGGTCAATATTTAGTCCATAAACCTTCCATTATTGAGTTTGGATGGTTTTTTATGAATTTTGTTTGTTATAACATGTGCACACCTAATTTGATTCTAAAAATTCCAGGTTATTGCTTCTCCTTCCCAATAAAAGGCCACCAACTCTACCCATTCCTCAACCTCTAAAACCATATAATTTAATTTAATATATGACCAAAAAGCCTAAAAAAATCCTCCTTTTGACCTTGAAGCCTCCATTTTTGCAGAAATCCTCCCAAGGAAGCCTTTTGGTAGAATCCAAAAGGATTTACAACATTAAGAGGTAACATCTTCTCTCAAGATCCTTTCATTTATTTTCCTTCTCAACCACCTAAAATATCTTTATTTTATTATTGTGTGAAAAAAACAATATCATACATATATTAGTATGTTTCTATGAAATTTTTATGACCTATAATTTCACACACCTCCATCTAATGGATGTTGAACATAGTGTTTCGGTGTACGACAAACTACTACCTCACAAAATGATGATAGTTCATTTCTCCTTTACCACGAATCATAGTGTCCATTATGATTCAAAATATATTTATATATGTAAAATATTATATTTATTATTTAATTAATATTATTTATTCCATTTAAAACACATATATTGTTACATTCCATTTTGTGTTAAAATGAAAATCTCTTTTGAGGAATTGTGGACTACCGGCCCTCAATGCGATGTGATTCATTCATAAAACATATAGAATGTATTAAGGATGGATTTAATGAGATTAAATTATATATATGATATATTAAATATAATTTAATAATGATATATATATATATATATATAAATAAATGAATATATATATATATATATTCCATTTACATACATTATTTCTATACGATAATAATAAAGTAAAACATCATTCATGTGTACGTACGCCTAACCGTATCCATGAAAGGTTTTTTACATAAAATAATTACTTATGATATATATTATCATAATATAATAATATAAGATATAACTGATATTTAAATCATGTTATACATTCTAGAATCATGATATAAGCATAAGGACCAAAGATGTAACAAATTAAGACCCAAGCAAAGAACAATGTGAACATTACCCGAAGTGAAACCTTAACATAAGCACATTAACATGTGAATAATATAAGGTCATAATATTTTTTTTATAATAGATATAAAATTATTATTCTTTAAATTATTTATAATAAAATTATATTTATTATACAGGAATCTTGTATGATTACGTAGAGTTTCATGACACGATGTAAGGGGATTTCATATCACTTTTAATTTATGGGAGATACAAGCTATGTTCGACCCTCTTTCCTTATGTATGGTGTATGTAATGAAAATTATTGTATTATATGTATCTTTTAAATAAAGGTTTGGGTATTTAAATTCCAATTTTATGATACTAATTCCATGGGTATTATCTTTAAAAGTTACCAAATCGTTAAAATAGTTTTTTCCATTTTCCTTCTTTGAGATTCATGTTTTTTTATTAATCCAAACACTTATACGAGGAGTATGTACTTATATTTTTAATGTTATATCAAGAATATAATTATTTTCATGATATATTAACCTTCATATAATATCATTTGTTACATGTATAGTATGATCCCAAGTTACAAAGTTATAATAGTTAAGAAAGTATTTTTAGGAATGCCCGACTTTACCATTCATCAGTTAGAAATATATGTTTTCTAAAAAGGGTTTACAAAAATATTATACCATTATTATATAAGTTTTTAAATATATTTTTAGCCTTTTTATCATTTACCAATATATTAAAGGTAATATTCTTTTCTCTTTCTGAGCAATGAATTCCTTCACACCTTTTTACAATGAAAATAGAATGGTCATTTTTACATTGAATGACATGTACTAATTTACAAACCATTATTCATTTGAGGATTTCTTTTAATTTTTTAAAAGGATAATCTTTTAGAAATTATTTTAAAATTAAATTTCAATGATTTTTTTTAAATTTTTTTCTATACTTCTTTATATGTTTTCCTGTTATTTTTTGAGAAATTGAGTTTTAAATGGTTTTATGTGTTAACAATCCTTTTTCAAAGAAGAAAGGATATTTTCCTCAAGAAAAGATTTGGAACAATATTTCCAAAATATTTTCAATCTGATATGAAATCTATTAATTTTAATTATTCCATTTTTGGAAATTCTCTAAATCTTCCATTAATATCCTTTCAATTAATGGGTCACACTTAATGTCCTAGTATTTATGAAACCTATTTCTCTTTTAGAGGTTATATGTTTATGAAAAATGTTTCTCTTTAATGGGAAATGCTTCAACTAAATGTTTATGAAACCAATCTATTTTCCATAGGTAATTATGTTATGAAATTTTAATGATACCGATTTCATTTTATGGGTTATGATTTGATGTTTATAAGACACATATATTTTTATGTGTCATGATATGATGAATGTTTTATCACCTTGTGGAAGATGTTTGAATGATTTTACTATGAGATGGGTGGGACCTATATCTCCATCCACTGCATTGGGTATTGATATGTTTTATATGATCACAAAGGGTACATGGGTTGTAGCCCAATCTTTAAATGAAATATGGTGGTTGGGTTGTTGCCCAAGCCCAAAATGAAATGGAGTGTATGTGTTGTAGCCCAAGACTAATTGAAAGACGGTACATGGGCAGTATCCAAAGCCCCAAAATAAGAAGGTACATGTGTTGTATCCCATGACTAATAGAAAATTGGTATATGGGTTGCTAAAACAATCCAAAAGAAGGTACATAGGTCATAGCCCAAGCTTAGAATATTATAATGTTCTTGGTAAGTATCCCTGATATAAAAGTTTATATTATTATATTAATGCCACAAATACTATGACTTATTCATTAGTTATGATTTAAAGTCTCATAATGTTTATTTCATTATGATTTATGTATTTTAACTACCAAGATTTATACCATAGCTTATGTTTATGACCCTTGATATGAAGGGTATGATATCCTAATGTTATGATCACATTATCATACAACTATATTCTTGTTTTTTCTTACATGTCTCCCTTGTATACCCTTACTGAGTATCTGAACTCACCCATTTCTTTTGTTTCCTTTCACCATGTTATGAATAATGGTTTTAGGTAGATGTAATAATGGTGTAGAACTTTATGGGAGATGTTGATGATCTTTCACCTGGATAAAATGTTTTTTTTCATGTCTCCAATGACACTAACCTATTATGGTACTTGGGTATGTATTTCTGCAATATAGTAAATATTCATCTAAAATGACATAATATCCATGTGTGTTAATCCTAGGTCTCTATAAGTAAGGTGTGCGATGGTGGGGCCTTCATGGGGACATTTCCCGAACATAGTTTCTGTCGTGATCTCAATGAGGTTGAACTTATCCCATAAATGTTTTTTCTCATGATTAAATTGTTGGATATTAGATTAGGATTTTTCTAGGGAGAAGACCAGAAATGTTATCTCTATCGGAAGATATGATAAATTGGATTCATAGTGTATGATCATAATAGTTGAGGATATCGCTACTTTTGTCCGTGAGAATTGGATTTTTTAAAACCCTATATTTATACTAGACGTGTTATTATAATTCAATTTCTATAATTTAAATGGTAAAGATACTTAATAGTAATTTAAAATAGAATTGGATCAATGAAATCAATTCATATGTTTTCTATAACCATAATACATTTAATAGAATGAAAAAGGGTAATTTTATTCATAATATATTTGTTCTTTGCACTCCTATAGTTTTGGTTTATGGATCAGAAGAGATGATCTGTGAGAAAATGTCTCACGTTATGAATTTTATGGATAGATTCCCAAGGTGGGATGTGTGGAATATTCCTGACATGACAAGGGAGTTCTAGATTTAACCCCCTTCAAAATTCCATAGAGTGGATGGACTTAAGGCTTATAATTTCATGATTTAGTTCATCTTGATTATACTTGATCATTTAGAGAATCATTGTCAAAGGAGTTATAAATTGGATTTTTAATTTTTATGCTGGACAGTGAAGAGATGGAAGGATATTCTGGCTCAGAATAATATTTTTGGAGAAAATGGAACAGAAAGACTTTTAAAATAATTTCATGGAAACATTGTACATAGAGACACTGAGGTAATAGAGGGTAGCTATATTGTTATGGTTGACCTAGGGAATTATGTTTTCAAAGAACTATGATTGTCCCTTCACTAATTTCCAATGATTTTTCCCCTTGTTAGAAGTAGATAAGGCAACTGCCGCGAAACATTTTTAGGATGGTCTTAAATGTGAGATTAAGTCCCGTGTTAGAAAAAAGAAGCAGAATAAGTTTTATAAGGTAATTAATCATTATAAAATTTCTAAGGGGAAACATAAAGAGGATTCAAATGGAATGAAGGTGGGGTTTTTAAAAAAATATGAGGAACATCATCAAAGAGTATGAAGCATCGCATTGAAAACAAAAAACAATGAGATAGAAAAAAAATTGACTAGTGAGAAGGACTAGTTACTCAGAGAAGTAACTGAGTATACTACAACCAATGTTGTAGTTCAGTTCACATTTTTAGAAAGCTTCCATGACCACCAGTGGAGTTTCAAGCTTGTAGTAGTATAGGGAACTTTCAAAGTTATTACAAGAACCATCAACTAATGGGTAGTGACATAGAAACCAGGCTGAATAAAATTGATATAGGGGGTACTCTACCCCGTATAATTAAAGAAGTTGGGGGTTTTCTAGCCACGTAGGTTCAGGAAGTGGATGTGTTACGTTGGGGAAATAATGATCTTACCAGTAGAGAGGTGTAGTTCAAGGGACTCGGACTACATCATATAAAAGAGGGACAGGAGAGCTTCAGGAAATTCAAAATGAGCATATGGATAGTAAGGATGGACCATCGATAGTCAATGGTAATATTATTATTTATTATATGATTTCTAGTCCATTATTTAATTCAGGATCTACTCATTAATTTATATATGTACAACATGTGAATGTTTTGAGTCTAATAGTGCAGTTTGTGAGTGGGGTTATGATGATTGACACATTATTGGGGGTGTGGTTGAGGGACATCTATTTATGAAAGGGTGTTCTCTTGATGTTTTCTATTATCATTTCCTTTAGGATCTATACATACATGACATGTCAAGATTTAACATTATTTTAGGTATGGATTGGATGTTATCTTGCCGAGGCCGTATCAATAGTTACTGTAGGAAGGTGACCATTATTTTTCCTATGGTAATAGTTTTATTCATCTTGGAGAGTGGGATATCTAGGATGGACATGAAGTCCTTGAATGATATCTACCAGGGGAGCTCAGCACCCAGATTTCAAGCCTTTTGATGAATGATGGAGGTGTGAAGCATGATATCTTCCACCTGTAGTAGACTGGTTCAAGGACAAATTCCCTGAGGAAAACTCAAGGTCTCCACCTAAGAGGTATGTTGAGTTTACAATTAAGACCTTTCCTAGAGTGAAACAGATTTCTATTCTAAATTATAAGATGTAACAAATAGATATTCATAATATTAAGACTAAGCTATAAGAATTTATAGATAAGGGATTTATCTGTTTTAGTTTTTCACCATGGGGTTCTCTAGTTTTGTTGAATAATAAATTTGATTGGATGTTTAATTTTTGTGTTTATTAGTGAATGTTTAATCGGAAGATTGTGATGGATGTGTATTCTCTTCTGCATATCAATTATCTCATTGACCATTTTAGAGGAGCTTGTGTTTTCCCTAAGATTGACTTGATATTGGGGTATTTTCAATTGAGAGATAGACCTTATGATATTCAATGGAATTGTTTATAAAGAATTTATGGCCTATATGAATTAAAAATGATGTCATTTGTGGTGATGAATGATCTGCCTATGTTTATGGACTTGATGATCCAAATCTCTTACTTCTACCTAGATCAAATTTAGGTTGTTTTTTTGGATGATATATTTGTGTACTGCAGACTCATGATGATCATGCATGAGATCTAGATATTCTACTAAGTTTGCTGAGTGATCATTGGCTATATTCCAAGCCATCTAAGTGTCAATTCAATATCGCCTGGGTATATCTCTTGGGTTTGGTCATCATTGAGGATTATGTTTCATTAGACAGAGAGAATTTGTAGGCAGTGGTTTATTGCGAGAAACCATAGAAAGTTTTTGATATCTAAATATTTCTGGGTTTAATGGGTCATCTTCATAAATTTATCTAAGAATTTACTCAATTTTAAAAACCAATTTTATTCTTGACCATGAAATTAAATATGTTTTAATGGTATGAAACATTTGTGAATTCTTTCTACGAGTTGAATATTTTTTTGACTACCACACTCTTTTAGATCTTACCCGATCCTCGTGAGAAGTATACAATATTTTGTAATGTATATGGTATTGGAATTAAAGTAGTATTGTTGCACAGAGATATAATTTTGGAATAGGTGTCAGGGTAGTTGAGGCCACATGAATAGAATTACCCTATATATGATTTTGAGTTAGCTATGATGGTTTATCCCTTGAAGTGTCAGGGACATTATCTTTTGGGATAATGTATTTTGTTTATACCAACCAAAAAATAATAAATTAAATTTTTTCATAGGGAAATATTAATCTACAATAGTGTATAAGGGTTTATTATATATAGTCTTTTGAATAAGATCTGGTGTATAAACTTGGGAGGAAAATAGTGTTGCTGGTGCTTTGATAAGGAAATCAGAAACACCGGAAGTTCAAGAGTCTAGTTATTAGTGGAAGATATTGAAATTTTTGGCAGAGATTCATATTGAGTTTATGGAGTTATAGGATATGAAAACCCCTATATCCCAATCTATTGAGTCCACACATCCGAGCTAGATCATGGAAAAATAGTATAAGGATTTAGAGTACTTGGAAATGAGGGGAAGCCTTGAATGTGGGGAGACACCTGCAGATTAGACTATATGTGAGGATTAGATCATTAATGTCTAGAACCATGTATTTATTCTTATTAGTATGTGAGAATAGATTATATTTTAGTTTCATGACTTGAAGTGGATTGTGTATTCATGTTTGATGAAAATGTACTGCGACCTACAACAACAATTTTGGGGGTTGGGAATGAAAAGGGAGATTGCAGGGTTTGTGAAAAGATGAAACAACTTTCAGTTGGTAAATGATGGGAATCAATGACCTGCTAAATTACTACAATCCTTTCACCTTCTAGAATTGAAGTGGGATGACGTTACCCTTAAATTTATGGTAGGTCTTCCAAGTAAGCCTCAGATAAATGCCAAAAATTAGTTGATTGTGGACACATTGATGAATGTAGATGATTTTCACATATATGGAAGAAATTTTCAGTGGATAAGTTTTGGGACATGTACATTTGAAACCTAGGTATTTCTGAGTATGAATTTCTACTCAAAAAAATTTGGCCCATCAGAATGTACTATACAGGTATTGTATGATATGAAACGAGTGTGCATCCTAGAATTTTGTAGATCTTGGGTCAAGTATTTAGCACTCCTTGAGTTTTCCGATAAAAATAGTTATTAAGATAATATTCATATAGAACCATATGAGGCAGTTTATGGTAGGACATGAAGATGACCTCTATGATGGATGGAGGTAGGTGAGTTTGAGTTGTTGGGAGAAAAAATCATACATGAGACATTTGAGTAGATTCAGGTTATTTGGAAACATATAGATATAACTTAGAGAATGAACATGTTCTATTTTGATTAATGATAATGACCCCTTGAGTTTATAGTTGGTGTTCATTTATTCCTTCAGGTCTCTCCTAGATTGGTTCATTGCTGGATATATAAGTAGGGAATGATATATCCCAGGTTTGTTATAATTTTTTTGATTTTAGAGAGGATCATACCAGTGGAACACAAATTGGATGTTCTATAGAGGTATAATTCAATAGATTATAATTTTCATATGTCATGGATTCTATAGTATCACCCCGACCCTTATAATGTGATTGATGTTGAGCATGAGGCCTATTCTTCTTTTGAGTAGAATCTGATTCAAGTTATGGATCACAATGATAATGTATTGCTGGGAAAGGCCATGTGAATAGTTCACGTGGTATGGAATCATGTATGTGTTCAAGAGGAAGCATGGAATAGGGATGTAAATATTCAGGACTAGTGGGATGACTTTTACCATAGAATAATATAGATACATGGGAGTATAACTCGAGTACAATCTTTGATAATGTGGAAATATTTTAAGATAATGACCTTTTTAGATATTCCTTGTGCTATTTTTTCAGGTACTCATTTAACCTTTCTTTGGTTGTACCTTGGTTGAGTTTTATATTGAGGTTGTTTTGAGTGAAAATGAAGAAATTTGGAAGCCTGTGGGGATATGCACGGTTGGCGCATGCTTGGGGAAAACCATGCAGTTCCCCCCCCAAATTTCTGAACCTCGTTTTCGAGGCCCAGGAGGTGGTGCATGTTTGGGTCATGGTTTTTCGAAATCTTATAACCACCCTCACTAAAATGTTCACCACAAGACAATGGGGGTTTTTATTGTTAGTGAACGGGTTTTAAAACCATGCATCACATTGGAGAAACTGTGCACTCCCTAAGTAGAGGGGAAAAGTTAAGAAACACTATTTGGAAAACTGTGCACCATTGTTTGGGAAACCATTCGTTTGAGTTTTAATCCATCTAAAATTTTTATTAAAATTCCCCAACAAACCAGTTTTTTCCTCAAATTTTCTTTGCTCATCCTAACCCTGTTTCCTTTAATTTTGGAGGTTCTAGAGAGGATTCCATGGCACAAAAATTCCATTTACAAATATAATGTTCAATCGAAGGATCAACTTCTCTACAATAAGTAATATCCTCCTCATTTTATTTCCTCTCCATCTCTTCTCTCTTTCCAAATTATGAGGGGTAATTTTTTGTCTATTGGAGATGGTTTAGATATAATTTCTAATTAATCTTATTCCTTTGTATTTTGGAATTTGTTTGGTCCTAGATCTTCCATGTCATTGTGATTTCAATAGTTCTATATCTAATTGGGGATTTTTGTTTTTTGAACAAAAATCAATGACCATTAGGTTAGTGGTCTAATTGACAATTACTATAGAATTGATTATAAATACTTGTATGAAATTAGGAATTTTCAATTTTCAAATTGGGAAATTTCCTTCTAAATTGATTTAATTAATGAATTTTGTTTGTGATTGTGAAACCCTTCACGAATCCTAGTGGACCCAGTGATGTTTTGATACCAAACGTGATAAAAACCCAGGGGGTGTGATGATATAATTGAAATGATGATTTATCAAGTATTCATGGTTGATAAATGGGATTTTGAATAAGGTAGACAAATGAATTTACACAATTATATTAATAACGAATCATGGAAATGGATGATAAATGGGTTGTGATTGTGGAACCATGAGATGAGATATTTTTAAATGAGTTATAAGACATTGACTACTTAAACAAATACCCATGCTCGACCGAACATTCACTAATGGCTCAAAAGATATATATATTTACTTCTTGTGATTACTGAGTTGAGGGACATGGACTACTATGTTAAATACACATGGGGTACCAGCATGCTGCTCGAGGATCCCATTGTATCATTTTGAAATTGGATATTAAATTATTAATAAAAACCCATGATTGACAAAAAATACATCCTTTTGTGGATGGTTCAAACCCTGACATGGGATGAAGCTGGTATTATTAGTTCAGGTGTCACCATGAACCTGGGGATTATGTGTTTAATTAACGAATATTATAATGTGATATTTGTTAAGTTTTTGTACATTATTCTTCCTATAAATTCATACACTATTATAGAATTGATATTTTTTTTATATGACATTGGTGGTAACCTTCTGAGATATACTCGCATCCTACTCAAGATACCTAATCAGTGCCCAAATAGACTTCAAGATTATATGACATGATAAAGGAAAATCATTATATTAGATGGACGAGTTAGGATGTGTGATGGTGCATGGATGATGGAACCCAATATGATATCGAGACCCTATTGGGGAGTTTCTGTGAGACTATATTTTTTGTTTTAATTTGACTCTTTGCAGTTATATGGAATAAAATATCTATTTATTTTGTTTCTATTCATTTATCAATGTTTTGTGATTATCTTGTGATGTTTCTAATTATTGGTTATGTAATATTTTGGTTATTTTTTATTAACATTTCATTATCAATTATTGATTTACACTATTTTTATCCTTTGAAAAATTGGTTATAGTCTAAGAACAATATATATTAGACCCTTACAGCTAGTCAATAGCCTCTTGAATATTGGGAGGCACACATGAGTTGATGTAACTAACCAGCTCAGGGCACTGACATGTGGAACCCAAGTTAGGATTTTATAAAGATGTTTTAATTTTTTCCTTTAATTATTATATCTTTATTATATGTCCATGTCAAGAATATATAGGATTTTAATAATTGTTCTCTCGATATATGGTAATGTCTCATGAGATATGATCAAATACCATGTTGGTCTTAGGAGGAGGATGAGGTATTTTATGTCCATAGAAGGGTGGTGGTCACATCTCATAAGAGTGATGAGATAATAAAGGACTCTCATACCTCATTATGGGTAATACATATAGGTTAGAAAAATATATATCAAAATATCCAGAATCATTTCTTCTATTCGGATATAAGAAATAATATTATGGGTTTTTCTCTCTCTAGCTTACCGATTAGAGGATAATGTCGGAGCACAAAAAATGAGATGGGATACATAAAACCTTTCCAATTCCATTATATAAGTAGTATATGGTGACCACGGTCTTCATCCTAGGACTTCCTAGGACACCAAGTGGTAATGATACCTTTATGTGGTGATTGACCCGCTAACAAAGGTTGTGAACATATTTCTAATTTAAGAGATGTGATGAGTGGAAAAGCTATGAAAAATACATGTATAGGAGATAATGCTGATTCATGAGATACCTATGAGAATAGTATCATATCATGATATATTTTTGTCATTGATATTTTGGTATGGTCATTAATTATCCTTGGGATATCATATAAAATTGTGTAAAATGTGTCACCCATATATATATGAATAGTCTAAAAAAATGATTATGATGCTATAGGATATGCATAGAGTGTCCATGATTGATATTAGAGAAGTATGGGTTGCATTTAAAGATTTCATGTACAATACAATATTATACGTTTAAATTTATAAAGATATATTTTAGTTACTTTATGGAAGATAAATTTGGTTTCATAATGTTTGCTATATCGAGGCTGGTTTGTAGTTATTGGGAAACATTTGGTTCTGGATATCATTGAGTTGGTGTAGTTCATACAAAAGTGGGTTTTTATCACTAAATGTAGGTAGGTCTCATATGATGACTAGAGGTAACAACCCATTGATTTCATTATAGGTGACCATATATTTGTTTAGTATTTCCTCAGTTGGGGCATCATTTTTTGATGATATATCGAAAGATCAGACAACAATTTGTTGGTATCATCAACAGTAAGGTGAGAATTGGGGAAATGGATTATCAGTTTGCATTTAATCTCTTAAATCATTGTAAGGAAGATTTATTCCATGTTTCCATGATTAGGAATTATGATCCAAACTATACAAACATATTCAATGGTGATGATATCGAGTTATAATTGGATTTAATTTTTAAGGAGGGCCTCATAAAAATTTTGGATTGAAGCGAGAAGGGGTTCTGTGGGAAGACAATGCCACTCATATGGGTATTAAGGAAAATGGCCATAACTAGAAAACACATGGGAGTGAGACTTTTATTTGTTGTTATAATAGATAGAGAATTTTGTGAGGACCCCAAAAGACACTTCTTACGGTCCATAAGTCCTCAGAGAGAGAGAGTTATATTTATTCTCAAATTTCAAGTTACTTTATGTTTTAATGTTTTAATTATTTTAATTCATCATGATAAATTATAGTTAATTAAGGTTTTAGTGATGTCCTAAAATCAGTCTTTGTTGAGTTATAGATGGGTTGGAGTTACAATTTTGTGGATGGTGGGTTGTCATGACATGTTAGATTAGAGTCACAGTGTGCCTAAAACCTAATTTAGAGATCATGGAATGACCTAAAAGTAGCATGTGTAGATAGATTTTTTTAATTAAGATGTCACAATATAGAATATAAGTTCTATGGTATGACTTATGGGGTTTAAAAACCTTTTATTTCGTCATATGATACATTTAGTGGAAGTCACTCCAATAGGGATGAACTCAAATAGTGATGGTACATATGATTTTGAGGATGTGTAATGATTTTTATTTATGAAAATTAAAATGGGGGATGATGTTATGGTGGATCATAGGGTTTTATAGAATACAACCTATCTTAGAGGTAGTAGGGAAGATGTAAGGCATTTGCGTGACTAAATTGTTTAGAGCGTGATAGTTTTTTGGTTGAGAGTTGCGAACTCTACATAGTAGTTATCATGTTTTGTCTTAGAGGGGCATACCATAACACATCTGCTATGAGGATTCTCCATGGAATGAAAACCAAGGTCATGTCATGTCTAATTCATTGGGTGGATTTTCTAATGAGGTAGATATCTATATTCTCCTTGGATAGATTTATCTATCACCATATATCTTCCTCATCCCTTATGTAAATCAAATTAATGTTGGAGTTTCTCCTTAATATTTGGATATCTCTGATCCAATAATCTATATCATTTGAAATTTCATTCATTTTATGATCTCCTCATGGTATGTCTACGTCTATAAAATCCCATGATGATCTCTTATTCCTCTATTCCGTGTTCCCTTATTTAAAAACCCAAACTATGATGTTTTATTGCTAATTTTAGGATTACGGTGGATTTCACTTTAATTTGAGAGTATGGTTGGGTGATTTCACTTTTTCATTAATGATTTATGAATTTTATACCTTGTTATAGATTTTGTATGAAGTTATATGGATTTACTTCTATACAGTTGCCGGTTTGTAGCCCGATAGAGTTCTAATTTTGGGTATTAAAGTTACTAGGTGGGTCTATAAATATATAGTTTACCCATGAGAGAGGTAGATACTGTTTAATATATTTTAAAGGGTGGAATACCATCTTAATACGTAGGTTGGGGTTTGGATTTCAAATAGGGTAAATGGTTCCTTGAATGATCCATTTAGTATTGATTGAGTATGGGCCACTTGGTAGAGTTATAAGAGTGTACCAATAACTAGTACCCTCATTTTTTATAGTTATGTGAGTAGAAATGTAAAATATGTTGGAAAATGATTGAGGTTTTATATTGTGTATATTGAGGGGTAATGTTGTTTTATATATCTATTATTCTATAGTTTGATATTCTATATTCTAAGATTGATATTTTGTACCATATTCTAGGTCAGAGGATATGGGTTGGGAACTATTGTGAGAAGTAATCTATATAAGAGGAGAAGGGGAACTATTTTGGGACCTTTTCACTATAAGAGTATTTGGGTTGGGAACTACTATACTCCCTCTCCTTGAAAAAGAGGATATGGGATGGGAACGTCATTAGACCATACCCTACATCAGAGTTGATTGGATGGGATCTACTATGATTTCCCTCCTATTTAAAATGAGTTAGGATGGGAACTATGGTGAACCCTATATTATTTAAGAGGATATAAGATCAAAACTACTATGTTCCCTCCCATATATAAGTGGAAATGGAATGTGAGCAATATTTCTCCCTATCATAAATATGATTATATGATTAGGGATCTATTGTGCGATCTATCCTCCAAAAGAATACATGTGTGGGGAAATATTTTGTTCCCACTCTTGGATATGATGACATAGGTGGGGACCTATTGTGTGATATTTTTAATGACCCAGCTCTTTAATACAAATTAATACTTTTTTTATTAAATAAAATTACACTTAACAGAACCCAAAATATCGATAGTTCTAGTGTATTTCTAAAATTAGGGACATTACATAATAATTTAAAACATGAAAAATGACATCTTTATAGAAAACTTATTTAACATGACCAAAATTTTTTTTCATACATAACACTGTGTGGGATAACCTGAGGACATAAATAAGGAAGATGTGAGCTATAATTCCCTATAAGGGAATAACCAGGGCATAACACGAAGAATAAAATACATGTTGAACAATAGTAATATCAATGGAGCATAAAAGGAACATGAATAACAGGGCATGATATTTCATTATAATCATAACATGTAAAATGTGGTAAAAATTAAAAACACTACATATCAAACTTTGGTCTAGGATAATCCCTCCAAGACATCATGTTGGAAAAGTCCCATAATGGAATTTGGTACACCCCCATTCCCAATGTTATGTATCATGAAACTAATAATCACCCAATGCATTGGAGTACTATTCAGGGGAACCCTTCATACACATTTAATTCCCATGATTAAGTGTGTCACATAGATCATATAACATGGATTCATTCAACATTAAAATTTATTCCATGATCAATGAATGTGGAATAAAAAAATATTATCCTACAATAAATAAGTATACATCCATAAATGTGAATACCATTTATAGATAAATGAGTATGGTATTTAGTACACAATTATTTTGGCATGGAAGATCATGGTGCAATTTAGAAGCATAACAACATCATATTAAAATTCATAAAATGGGTTGTTGAAAGAGATAAAAGGGTATATAATAATTTATAAATGAAATTTATGGAAAAAGGGACATGTAAATAAATTCCACAATATAAATTATTAGAAATAGAAGGTGTAAAAAATAGGCAAACATGAATAATGATGAGAAAAGGAATAACCCTTACAAAATTTCAACAAGGTAACAGGTGTGCCTAATGGTTTGAAGGAGGGATAAAAGAGAGTGAATGTGACTCTAATAATTTATAAATAAAATGTAATGTAAGGGGTACATGCAATAATATATCCCAATATATTCAAATATAAATTAAAAGACATAACATTTAAAGGAGTGCATGATAAAAAAAGAGAGTGGAGGATGAAGTTTCCTTACAGAATTTCGGCACAGTAACAACATTGGAAATAGAAGAAAAATGACAGATGATAAATGATATTTCATTAAAATAACAACCATTGGAATAGAAGGTAATATTAATGAATTAATGGTAATGTAATCAATTGAAATTTGAAATTACTAATTTCAAAGAAATTTTTTGAATTGAAATTAGAGGAGTGGAATCCATTACATGAATGTGTGACTCCAATGGCTTGGGAGGATATTCTTAAAAGCTTGGGAGGATTTGGTAGCAAAATAGGGAGTATAGGGAATATTTTGGTCCTAATCTAAGGAGTTTTAGTGACTAGAAATGGTATATTTTGTGGGTTAACATAGGAAAAGAGGGGTATTTATTTATTATTTAATTTTTTTTAATCTACAGAATAAAATATTCCAAACCACAAACCAAACCAAGGGTTTTCCCTTTATTTCTAGAAAATGTAATTGTTTTAAATTATTTTATTAGTCTTTGTTCCTATTATAATGAAATAATACCGTTGATTATGTGGATGTGAGTCACACTCTCAAAGAAAATATTTTAAAATCTTGAAATATTATATAAGTCTTAGAGATTTCATTAAGGATTTAAAAAATAAATCAAATAAAAAAATTATATTATTATAAAGAGAACACATATATTTTTCCAAAAATACATTTGAGAGTGTTTATTACATCACTATTCATCCATTATTATGTCATAAAACACACTGTATATTTATATGGTATTTAATTTTTACCCAAAAATTAGGCTATCTCATGAAATTATGAAAATATCTCCATTATATAATTACAATTTCCCTATTCAAAAAATAATATTCATTTTATCTAAATAATTATTTAAATATGTGAATTTAAACTCTTAAAATAAAAACTGACATTTATTAAATATGATGAGTCTCTGACAATAACATTTTTGAACACTTATAAAAATTACATTTAATTTCATAAGAATTATATGATAACATAATAATTATTTAATAATAATATTATATTTAAATATTATTTATTTCCAAAATAATTTAATTCATAAATTCATCAATTGATTTTGAATATTAGCCAAATATAATATTCCATCTTTACTGGTTCAGAAATTAATATCATTTATAATGTTGTAATAATATGATGAAAATATATTCATTATTCTATAAAAAATAATGTTCATAGTATTATTTATAGGGTATTGGTACATATCCCTTTAATACACAAGTATATAGCCTATGAGTACGGTGAGAAATGTTGGGCCTTTCATGCTGTTGTTCGGTGAACCTGGTTTGGGTCATGATCTTGATGATCTTGAAATTCTCCCAAAAATGGTTTGGCTCATTCTTAACAGGTTGGATCTTGTCTCAAGATTGGTCTAGGGAAAATAGAAGAAATTATATCCCCCTCAGAAACTATGCTAAATGGGCTTCATAGGGTACGATCCTACTAGTTGAGACCACCACATCCTTTATCTATAAAAAATGGACTTAGTAAAACCATATATTTATACTAGTCATGTGATCACTATTAAAAATATATATTTTTAATAGTAATGATACTTAAGAGTCATTTAGAATCTAATTGGATATTATAAAATATGTTCATTTGTTTTTGACAACCATAATATATTTAATTAAATCAATAAGGGGAATTTAATTCATAATAGTTCAGTTCGTTAGAATCTTCCCCCTTTAGAAATTTCACCCTCAAAATTTTATTTTACCAAACTAAAAAAGATGAGGGTAAGTCTGCTTCATCACCCCCTCTCGTTACCACATTGATTCGTTAAATTTGTGGTTTCTCCACAACACTATTACAAGGGGTGTTTATTATTTCATAGAACTTTTTCTCAAAGATCTATGATCTTCACCAGTTTCCCCTCGCATGAAAGGCCATTATCAAATGGTACCACCTCGGTATTGTGTTCATGTGTGGGGTATAGTGTGTAATTTCTTAAGAGTCATACAAGGAATACATCATGTACTTGAGACATGTTTAGTGCTAGTGATATTCAATAGGCCACTTATCTAATGCGACCAATGATGTCAAAAAAGATGATGCACCTTGGACAAATATTTTCTTTCTTCACAAATACCACCTCCTCCTTCCATGGATATATGTAAAGGATAACCATGTGCCCAAAATCAAACACTAGGTCTAGTTGATGAATATCGCCATAGATCTTTTGATGACTCTTTTAAACTTTGTTGTGTTATTAAATTATCTTAACCTTCTCCACCATTTCTTCTACCATTTCAGAGACTAGAATTTTTTATTCCCCAACATGCCAGTGATCTTGACCTATTCCCATAAATGGATTCACAGGGATCCATAAGGATTCTCAAGTGGAAACCATTTTTGTAAGAGAACTCGAATAGAGGGAGAAGTTGGTATCATCCTCCTCTAAAGTCAATTGAGCATGCTCTCAACATTTAATCATGTGTTTTGATAGTTCACGTATATTTTACATCAGTTTGAGGGTGATTATTCATTCTGATGTTTATTATAGTGTTTAGATAATGATGGAGACTTCTCCAAAACATTTAAGCAAATCGTGGACCTCAACCATACAAAATTGATAGTGGTACTCTATATAGCCTTACCAATTCTCTGGTGTATATTCATGCCCGTTGAACCGGTGAGAAATCATATCCAATTGTAATGAAGTTTGGGGTCTTTTTAAGATAATCCACAACAACCCAGATTGTACTGGTGTGGTTAATAGTTTCATCATCCCCTTGGACTTCCGCATTTCATCAAACACTTGCTGACTTCCAAGACACTTTGTTCTATAATATGCAATATCAATCTTCAAGTTATCCCACCAATAGTGCTCTCAGATATATTGATACATCTTTGTGTTTCTAGGGTTAATAGAGAAAGAAATACTATGTGCGTCATCCAATGGTTCCCTCTTTAACTCAAAATGTTATGGAACACATAGTCATTAACCAAATATCAAAATTCATTCATCATTAACATTGAAATTTGAGGAATACCTTTTTATTTTAGTTTCCAATTTCTTCTAAATTATAATATCATATTTTTTAGCGTACATTAACCTTTCAAGAAGAGAAGGTTGAGAAATAATTTATGAAAGTATTGATGATAATCCTTCCTTTATGATTCCCATGTCCATCATCTTCATATCTAATATGATCAAATCCTTTTAAATTATCATTGATGATAAAATATCTTGATCAATTCTACATAAAGAATCCTCCACTTTGTTTATTTATTAGGATGTTAGTGGATTGAGTAGTTGTAATCCTTGATTAGCTCTAAAAATATTAATTGGCACATATTTAGCTCTTTCTGGGTAAATATATATTTATGACATTTATGATTAGTATATATTTCATACTTATCCCCAGATAGATCATGAATCCAAATTTTCAAAGCTAACATCACAACTTCTATCTTTAGATCATGATTTTAATAGTTTTGGTATGGAATTTTCAACTTCCATGATGTATAGACAATGACATTGTCTGTTTTCATCAACACATAGCCCAATCACTTCATTAAAGCATTACTAAAAAAATTAAAAAATGTACCCCACATGTGGGAACTGTGAGAACAGAGGCAGTGAAAAGCCTCCTTTTCAACTCCATCAATCATTCTTCACATTTATCATTCTTATAAAATTTGACTCCCTTCCCTATTTTCTTGGTTAGAGGGTTTTAAAATCCTGGTAAATTTCCCACAAATCGGAGATAATATCCAGATAACCCGAAGGAGCTACAAATATCTATCATATATGTTGGCCTTGGCCATCCTTCAATTAATTGTTTCCTTTAATGATCTATAGATAAACCATTTATTATGATGATATGGCCCACTAATTAGACTTACATCAACTATAACTTACACATATTTTACTTTTTATATATCTTCTCCTTTCACAAGGACTTTCGAACAATGATTAGATCCTCCTTATGGCCCTCTATAGTTGTGGAATATATTAGAATATAATCAATAAATATGACTATAAATTTGTTGATATATTCCCTAAAGGCACTATTCATCATGTTCATGATAATTTATAGAGAATTAGTGAGTCCGAATGAAATCACAATGAAATCATAGTTCTCATACCTCATATGAAAAATTTTCTTGGAGATATCCTCTTTATTCATGCTAACATAGTAATAACTTAACTATAGATCCACATTGGAAAAGTATTTTGATTCATGTAGTTGATTGAATAAGTCATCAATCTATGGAAAATGATAATTTTTATTTTCCAGGATCTTGTTGAGAAGAATATAATAAATGTAAAAGTGCATTGACCCATCCTTGTTCTTGATAAAGAGCTCTGGTTCACCCCATGGTAAATCACTTGGGCGTATGAATCCTTTATCTAGATTCTCCTGTAGTTGTTTATTTAGTTCCTTATGTTTCACAACATACATCCTATACGAAGTCTTGGGTATGGGAAATTCCCCAGTTATAAGATCGATTGAAAATTCAACCTCTCAGATCAGGGAAGACCAAGAAATTACTCAGGAAACATGTTAGTGAATTTCCCCACTGTAGGCATGTCTTTGAGGATGGATATTTCCATAGAATAAATAATTTGAGAGTTATACACTTTCTCCTAGTAAAATAATATACATTATTGAGATTGTGTTTCTAAGGATGTTTTTCCTCCTCCTTTCACTTATATAGAATTGGGGGATGATTCTCCATATGGAGAGTGAGTTTACTCTCAGAAAAATTTATGTTGTCTCCATATAGTGAATGCCAATCCATTCCTACAGTTTCATCAAATTACACCAAGGGATGTATGACGTGGTTCACCAGGATGTTCATCCCACAAAAATTTACATTGGAGGAGTTATATACTCTGGATGAAGTAATTTCCCTATTTACTATTTTCACCAATATCTCTACATCTGTGCTTTGTTGTGGTGTTTGAATAGAAATACTAAACATTATTGATATTAAGGAATTCATAGAATCATAATAAAATATAAAATCCACTATTTCTAAATTAACAACTAGCATACCTATCACCAATTAGTTGTATGGAATAAATTTGGTGGTAAAGATGGAAAAAAGATCATCCTTACTACCTTGGAGGTTGTTGGATGCCTCTAAAAACCATTTCCATAGTGAAATAGTTCCTTTCAATTAATGCAGTAAACAATATGTTGAGGGTTGACCTAATCATTCCTTTTCTCTTCTACATAGGTGGGTTATTATATCGGCAATCATTAGCTAGGTTTCATTCTATTCCACACCTAAATCATTTCCTTGTTACCCTTAATTTTTTTATAGATCTTAATTCCACACCATTGACAAGTAAGATGATGAAATTTCTTAGTACTATTGGAAATATCCATTAAACTACCATAATTAAAAACCAATTTCCACTTCTTACCATTATAATACCCTTGGGATTCTCCAATCGCCATTTCGACTTTCATAGAAAAATAGATAAATTTCCTCATATCTATCAGAATCACGGATCACTATGGATTTTCATAGACAAGGCTTTAACCCACCAAAGAAGCGATCAACCTTACATTTGAGGGTAATGAAAAAACGCGAGGCGTATTGGGAATGTATTTTAATTTTTTCCTCATAATCCCTAATTGATTAATCATATTTTTTCCTAAGGGAAAGGAAATCCATTTCTATTTTAAGACATAATGTTTGAAGGAAAAATTTATTGATTTTTTCCTAGAATACCTTCCACAACATTGTTTTTATCTCTTCTACAGGCTTTGTATTCTTGATCACATCTACCACTAATCAGCTTCTCCTCCCATTTGATAAAGAGACATAATAACCTTCTCTTGTTTTGAATATTGAAGGTTTTAGAAGATCTTCTCAATGGAGTTTATCCAGTGTTCTATGATTAAGGGTTAAGATGATTCGTTAAAATTTGGAGGCCCTTTTCACCTGAAGCTATTGATTGTAGGTTTTTCTCTATTACAGAGGTTTGGTAACTCTTGATGATCTAGGATTATATTATGAAATTGAATTAGTTGATATACTATCATGACAGTATTTTGGATTCCCGCTCCCATCAGATTGGGAATCTCATTGTGGCAATCATCACACTGCTCTTCACATCAGTGGTCAACATGATTCCTCATATTTTCTCCAATTAGATAGAATAAAGAACTAAAAAATTTGGATGAGTATATTAAAAAATTAAACACATAAAGGGTAATCCAATGACTGTAAATGGATAACATACATTTATCTACATAACCTATGAGTCTCTAGGTTTTAATCTATACTATAAATGATCTATTTCCTAACATATATTTTTATGGGAATTTTTTTACATTAATAATGGTTCATATTGAGATTTTGAATTTTTTAAATCATATAACTGAGGAGTGTAAAACTCGGTGCATAGTAAGTCCCATTTTCATGTACTAGATTACTATGAGTTAGGACTATAACATCTTTTGAATGTTGTTACACCTAGGTACATTTTTTCCAGAATGAAATGCACTTGGAGATTATGGACAAGGATGTATTTTCTTGATAAACCACTTAATTTATACTTAATAAGTTTTAGGTATTTTTTATTATACATAGTCTTATCCCTAAGGAATTATCTAGAGTTATATAATCCTAACACTATCACTAGAGTTTTCTAATCATAATCCCAAAAATATATAAACCTATCCTTTGATACAAATTATAATGACCAATATCTTATTACACATTAATACATGTTCTATAACCTAAAATTACACATAATACAACGTAAAAAGTCGAGTCGTACAGTGTATTTTGGAAACCAGGTAGATTAAAAAACCACTTAAAATATCAAAACTAACATCTTTATTTAAAAATTATTTAATATGACCAAAAAATTCAATCGTACATAACACTGCATGGGATAAAATGAGGGCACACATAAAAATGTTGCAATAAATAAACCCTAGTATGGGAATAAACAAGGAAAACATGAAAAAGATAATAAATGTTTGACAATAGGCATATTAATGGATAATAAAACGAACATGAATCATAAGTCATGATATAGTATGGAAATCATATAATGAAAAATTTGTAAACAACTTAATACACTACATCATAAACAAAGGTTAAGGTTAAAAATTATAAGACATCACGATTGAAAAAGTATCATAAAGGAATCTAGTAAACCCCTTGCCCCAACATGATGTATCCTGATACTAACCATCACCTAATGCATTAAAGGGAAATCAGGGTACACCCTTTATAATCATTTCATTCTCATGACTAAGTGGTCTACATATATCATATAACATAGATTAATTCAACATCATAATTTATTACATAACCATAGAATGTAGTATAAATAAATTAAAGTCTCCAATCAATAATTATATGATCATAATGTGGAATAACCATTATAGAGAAATTGGTATTGTATTTACTACACAATTATTTTGGCTTGGAAACTCGCAATTTAAATTTGCAGTATAACAGATTCATTTAGAAATTCAAAAAACTGGTTGATGAGAGAGTGAAAGGGGTATTTTACCATTTAAAAATTAAATGGATGGTAATAGGTAAATGTAATGGCATTCCAAAAAATAAGTATTGGGAAAAAGAAGGCATAACATAAGAAATAAACTTGAACAAAGAGGAAAAATGAAAGAACCCTTAAAAAATTTCAACATGGTAATGGGTTTTCCTAATGGTTAGTAGATGGGATGAATGAGATTTATTTGGGATAAAATAAATTATAGATAAAAGGTAAAGTAATGGGGATATTTAAAAACCTATCCAAACATAAAAAAATATAAATTAAAAGACATAACATTAAAAGGTGTTCTTGATAAAAAAGGAGAGTGATGGATGAGATTCCCTTGTAGAATTTCAGCATAGTAATAGCTCAGGAAAGAGTAAAAATGAGAGATGATAAATGATATTTAATTATAATAAAAAAATTGGATAGTAATGTAATATTAATAAATTAATGGAAATAAAATCAATTAAAATTTAAAAGGACTACTTTCAAAGGATGTGATTGAATTCAAAGAATATGAGAAGAATTCATTACTTGAATGTGTGACTCCAAAGGCATGGGAGGGGATTTTTGAAAGCTTGGGGAAGACATGGGAGGAATATAGGGAGTATAGAAGATAGTTTTGTCGTGATTTAAGGGGTTTGAGTTGATTTAAATGAGAGTTCATGTGTGATTATATAGGAAAGGTCAAGGATTTTTTTAATATTTATTTTTTGGAATCTACATAACAAAGTATTGAAACCCACAAACCATCACATTGTTATTTTATAATGGTTTATGAATATTTTGTGTGGTTTAAATTATATTATACGTACTAGAGATGAATAAAATAAAATAATTACCTTAATTTTTTAGAGGTGAGTTACACTCTCAAATAAGTGACTTTAGAATAATAATTGGGCCATTATTTTAAATGATAAATTTATATTGGGCTGATGATATATAGTTTTTTTAAAATCACTATTGGGCCATTATGATTTCATAAAACGTATATTATGATTATATGGTATTTAATTTTTACCCAAAAATTTAAAAATCTTAGAAAGTGGTGAAAAATTCACCATTAGATAATTTCACCATCATGATTCCAAAAATAATATTCATTTATCCCTAATTAAGTTTATAAATATATGAATTTTATCTTTTAAAATAAAAACCGATTTTTATTGAAAATGATGGGTTTCTTATAATAACATTATTTTAACCAATATAAAAATAACATTTGAATTCATAAAAATTATATAATAATTTAATAAAAGTTATTTAATAACAATATATTAATAAAATATTATTTATTTAAAAAATATATTAATTCATTAATTCGTTAATTGAATTTGAATATTAACCAAAAATATAATTTATGATTTATTTAATCAAAAATAAAAAACATTTATAAAGTATCCATAATATGATGAAAATGTACTCATTATTCAATAAAACCTAATGCATATATTTCTATTTAAAGGGTCCTGATATGTATCCATTTAATACATGAGAATATTCCCTAACATTAGGTTACATGATAGTGGGGCTTTCATGGGGTCGTTCCAGGAACATGGTTAGGGCCGTCATCTCAATGATCTTGAACATCTAATGTAAACAATATTTCTCATTCTTAAGTTGTTGGATATAGGCTTGGGATTGGTCTTAAAAAATTCATAGAAATGATATATCCCTCTAAATCTCTAATAAATGGGCTTTATAGGGTACAATACTCCTAGTTGTCACCTCTACTTCATTTTTTTGGAAAATAGATATTATGAAACTATATCTTTATACTAGTTATGTGATCATTGTTCATTGAATTTATTGTGAAAGGTAATGATACCTAACATTCATAAAAAATACTATTGTAAAAAACGTGTATGTGTATTCTATAACAATAATACATTAAAATAAATTAATTTTGTACATAATAGTTTGTGTCATTACTACATTTATTAAATAAAAAAGATTAGTATGGGAACCAATTTAATTATTACCTTACAGATGATTATTTCCTTTGGAATGGAGCTTTAGAAGGTATATTTATGAATCGTGGAAACCTAGTTAGTGCATAGTAGCCATGCAAGAGTTATGTTATTATTATATTTTTATCTTGTCAGTGAATACATGTTTATCTAACTTTTGTACTTATGAAATGGAATGGTTGGTGGTGAACTATTGGGTTCACACTCTTGCACTGTATGGGAACCCCAGTGCACATACAAATTTTATTGTCTAAGATCCATCTAAGGGAGAGGTCCCAACAATGGGATTTTAAGTATATGGAGATGGATGAGAATCTAGGGAGATATCAGGACAACCAAAATGATGTTTTTATTTCCAATGATTTTTTTTCTAAAGTATATATTTATACATTAATATCACATATACTATGATATTTTGGAATCATCTATATAGAAAATTGTATTCAATTTTAAAATTACATCATAAGTAATATATCACTTCCACTTAGTGTTTTTTATGTTATTTATGTATTACTGATTTTGGTGTATTTTTTACGTATAGTTATCCAATAACAATGGAATATAATATGAACTATTTGATGCATGCACTAAATTTCTAGTTGAGACCCTCTTCTGTAAGAGGAGGACCACATAAGGTAATATGAATCTCCGACCCAGAACAAGTAATATGGGTTGAGTCATCACATCCACATTACTATCCAACTCGGCATCAGTGAAGACTTGTGATTCTATATCTATTTTATTTTCACATACTTTACAATAAATCATATATGATTAAGATGTTTCACATAATTTCCTTCACTTCTAAGATATCTTAATTCTTATTATTTTTTTGATAGTAAGAAATAAGAGTGATGATACTGAAAATAGGTTGAATTGATGTAGTCGGGTACAAAAGACTTCCAATAAATTTTTGAAATATTTTTCATTCACACTCTTCCCATCATTATCCAAAATTTATTTAGTTCATGATTAGATTATTATATTCATTTCTCTAGATTCATCTACAAAAATGCTCATCATAAAATCCTTTGAATGTTTTCCTTGTGAAATGAAAGTTTAACATGAATATTTTGTAATTTTATAACTAATGAAAAATTCCATCACCTCGGAAATGACAATAAAAACCACTAATGCATTTTTTAGAAAATTATTGAAGAAAATTATCTTCATTAATTGGAAAGGTAATGTGATCTACATACATAATAATATTAATTTATGCACTATTGGTAATGTTCACATACAAGATGTTATCCACTTATCATTTCATAAATTCTATTCTGCTTTTATTGCTCATCCAACTTGAAATACCATGCTATTTGGGAATATTTAAAACCATATAGAACCTTATTCAATTTATATTCTTTTATTCAAAATTAATAAATTATAAAACAAAAAAATTACTCTTGTATGCCATATATAAAATGAAATTAGGGTGTAAATTTACATTAAAAATAATTTAAAAACTATACTATAAAAAAATCATTTATCATGAAATCATTTGATATATGAATAAGACCATCAATTTAAAGTGATAGTCGCATAAATTAAAAGTACGAAAATTTTGAAAAATGTATTTTGGAATTAAAAATATACACTTTGATAAAGTAGTTTAGAAATAGATCCACAATGATCCCCCTTATTTCCTCCCCTCAAGAAGGATTGACTGGGTTATATTGATCCTTCAGTTATAATGGAATAACATGAACCAAATAATAATAAATTTAAATATAATGACCCTATTATATCCGAGGTAGTGGTTATTTTATTAAATTGACATAATAATAATGTAAAAACATATTGAAGGACTTATTTTTTAGTAGGTTTGAAACACTATATAAATTATTGATCCCAAATTTAAAATAAAAAATCGAATAAAATGTATCGAATACTCTTATAAGACCATTATTATTTTATATAAACCATGCATATCAATCACAATAAATATCTTTGCCTCCTGTGGAAAAAAATAAAACATAAGAAAGGGGTGAGATCAGATTCTAGTAAGGGTATTAATATAGAAAATGATTTCCTAAATAATCAACAAAAATTTGGAAAATGTAAATAATAGAAACAAATGCCATTTAATAAATAACATTATTAATTAATGATTGGAATAAAAAGGTGATCAAATAATGAAATATATATAATCACAAGAGATATATAAATTAAACATGGATATTTACTAATCGAATAATCACATGGAAATAAATAAAAAATCAAATAATGATGTATTTATTGATTCTAGATGTCATAAACATATCGTGAAGCCTTTGGCCTGGACACTATACATAAACGGGTAGGATATAAGTCAATACCCAAACTAGTTTATCACATGAGACTTATTGAAGCATCCATGGGCACTAATAGGCCCCATAAGTCACATACAAAGTCTTATAGATTAATCTTATGTATCTAGTTACACAAAATCAACATCTATATTTTTAATGAAAATATTTTATGAAATATTAATAGCTTTCCCCAATCCGTAAATATAATCACAAACTACCTAGAGTATAATGGTTAATGGTATCAAAATTGTAAAACCCATATCAAATTGACCATAACCCATTTTAAAAAACTTGGAAGATGGTGTCATAATATATTACCCCCAATTAATCATAACATTGAGAAAAAGATATTGAAATTGATAAAAATACATATAATGATATCATTGAAAAATTCTTGAATAAAATACCCCTTTTTCTTTAATAATAACTTAATTTTAAAAAGTTTTTAAATTATAAAATAAAACTTATTATTTAAAAAAAACATGTAAATTTTTAAAGGATACTTAATATAATTGAGATGTCAAGATGGTGGGAAATATTCTTATTTTGTATAAGTTGAAAAAATAGTGTTTCTTTTTTTTTCTTTTAGAAAAGTCTCAAATAAATTTAAAAAAACCAAACTATACATTTAAAACCATTATTTAAAAATTATAACTTCAGTTGAAATAACATTAAATAGTCATTTTATTATTTTAAAAAAATCAGGAACATTTATAGAAAATATGGAAATGGATGAAAATGATAGTTTCAAGGGAAACTGAAAAAACATTTAAATGTAGTATCTTAAAAATATTATATCATTAAAGTGAGAGATAATCAAATGAATAGATTATGTATATACAATATAAGTCCACATAAAAAATTATTAATAAAACATGAGTTAATCAAAAGTCATTTCACACATAATATTAGTATGAAAATATCGATGAAGTAGAAGTTTAACCCAATGAATGTAAATTAGGTTAAGAAATATGTTACCTCATGCTTCCCTTTAGATTCGAATGAATATACCTTCTGTATAATGGAATAAATAATGTTATTAATTTATTTCATATCTATATTAAAATTTATAGTACCTCATATGATCCTTTTATAACATCTTACGACCCATTAATTAACAATATATCATTATTTTCATTATTTTAGGTGTGTCTGTTTCGTGGTTTCACTGTACTTCACTTGAGTATAAGTATGGATGTTCTATTATAATTGAAATAAAAACAAACAAGTGAATTAAAATGGAATTATTACAATTCCATAAATTTAAATAGTCCCATACATCAATTTTAGTTTAAAAAAGGATGATTAATTTGATGAAATGTTAATGAGAAATGTTTAGTTTATTTTTGTTGTTTCTTCCGACCATCATGAACTTGTTTCATTTTATTTCATATTATGTCTATATAATAGTTAAAAATATTAAATAAGGTAAAATATAATTATTTTAATATTATTTAACTATAACAATACTTCCATGACCATCTTTTATGGACGTAATGGAATACGAACAAAATCATTATTCATGGTGATGGTTAATCTGTATAATTTTGATAATGATTTCATTTATTTGAAATAGAAGAGATTAGAAAAGTGATGGATAAAATATATTCCATTATAAATATAAAATTCTGTTATATAAATGATACTGGAGTTTTTATTCTTCGATGGATGAATGAGGTAATGAGAGTGTTGAAGAAGAATGGAAATTAAGAGGGGTGGGTTGAGAAAGTTTCCTCTTCAATATCACCTGATTGAAGGGACCCTTAAGGAAAATGTAATTGGAATTTGGGTGATACCAAAAGTAATTTTAGGTGTGGATAGTGGATGTTAGTGGTTTCTTTAGAAATTTTTATTGATTAAATTATTTTGAGGATTGGGGTGGGTGTTGAGGGATGGTAATTAAAATGGAGGAGGGTGGTTTTATGTGATTAAATAATGATTATTTTATATTTAAAGGAAACCATATTTAGGTGGAATTAGTTGCAAAGAACATGGGAGATAATTAGTGTTTTAATTTCTGTTTATGTCTAAGAAACAAAAAGAACACCAATTTAATAATTTAGTTTTTTATGTATTTTAATCTTTTACCCATTAACTTTAACCAGCAACATTATTTTACATATACTACGATAAATAATTTTTTACCACAATTAATTTTTTTTTCCTTGAAATGAAAATGACCATATAATTTAATTTCAACCTCATAATTCTAAATAATTAATCATTTTTTACTTCATTATATTTATAAAAGTGATAAAAATAAATTCTAAATATGTTATGATAAAACTCATAAAACAGTTTATTTTTAGGTTACAATTTCAGTCTTCAAAATTCAGATGAATGTGTTTCTAAATATAACACATTATTTATTATGTAATTAATTAAAAAAAATTTGGCCAATAATAATGAAAAATAAATTTTATTTAATTTTCATATAATAATTATTTCTAATATTTTATGGTATTTTTAAAAAATGTTATTTTCACTTTTTATACCAAAAATAATTCTTTTTAGAAAAATCATAAAATATACCCTAATATAATATTGACATGTTATATCCAAAAATTAATTTTTTTTACATAAATTTTCTAAAATGTTTAAAAAATTTAATATATTTATTTTCTTGAAGAAATTAATAAAAATAAATTTTTGAAGAAAACATTTATTTAACGAATAAAATTAAATTACTATGAATTATGTGTTAATATCATAAGAATTATTAAATTTTTAATAAATATGAAATTCTTATTTATTTGATGATATAGTTAATCTTATTCACATCCTCCAATTTAATAGCTAGTTTGTAATGGTTGTGTTAAGATAATCATAGTTTAGATTTATTTTAATCTCGATGTTCTATGAAACATATCCTATCAACCATTGTATTATTTTAAAATAATAGGGTTTTAAAATATCCCATAGATGAATAAATATTTTCCTCCTAATTTGAAATTGACATAAAAAAAGGATGTTTGATATTTTAAAATTACTTTTTTGTAAACCCACATTGTAAAGATGTTTAACAAAATGTCATCTTAAAAAGAGGGAAAGGAAAATGTGAATGTCACTACAAAAATGGATTTCAAAATATGATAACATAAGTGGGAAGTGGAAACAGGGACATGAAAAATAAATATAACTATCATGTTTTTATGGAGAGTGACAGATAACATAGTCATTAGAAAGTTTACCATCACAAAATAATAAATATGTGATGGGTTAAAAATACATTAATCTCTCATAAAAAACTTAAATGAATAATTTTTTTTATTAAAAAACCCTTCCCTATATTAGATGAATTATCTTACTTCCTAGAGTATGAACATAAGAAAATATACTTACTTGGTAGGTATTGTTTCATACTTTAAACAATTTCTACCACAAACTCATCTTTTCTCCAAAATATAATTCAATCTTTTTTCCACAAATAAAATTATTTTATATTAATCATATAGGGTTACCAAAATGAAATTATCCATTATCAATTATATCATTTAAATAAAAAACTATATTATACTTACCATGAAATCACATAAGCTTGTGGTAGGTGATACACCCTTGTCACCCTTTGGTTGTGGGTTAAACCTCATGTCCATACCAGATGCGATGTGTTGTCGTCTGACCTATGGGGTGTGCTTTTTCTAAAGCTATATTAATATAATCATCATAAAATTAAAAAGATTACCATAAAGGTTATCTCATACATTTCATTTTTCAATACCAATAATATAATGACTCATATTTCACCATAATATAATGAAGTCTTTTTTAATCTTATGAAAAACTCCATAAAAATTTTATCCCTTACTCTAAGAAATAATCTTCCCAAAAATTACTTGTATTATTCATAATGATCATAAATTTACTTTTAAGGGATCATAACACCCATAAAGATTGAAAAAATTTTCTTCATTTGTCAAACTATTTTCTAATACCATTATGGTTGGAACATCTTATACAATATTCATAAACACATTAATCTCTAAAACCTCACACAATGATCAACCTAAACAGTTTCGAAATTGGTTATCTATATGAAACTCAAAAAAATATCAAGATCTAAAACATTATAAATAATGATACAGAATTTTCAAAACTAACATACCATTAATATGTCAAACTACATGAAGTAGATCTTAATTGTCAATACCAAATAGGTGAATACCTTCTTCAGGTGTTCTATTGAAATATGGTAGTAACCTAAATTAATATAAATTATTATTGAAATCATGAATTCTTACTTATTAATAATGTAAATCATAGATTATTTGATATTTTCCATCAATTCAAAAATGTTTTCAATTCCGTAAATATTAGTAAAACCTCCTTTTCAACAAATCATTAATAATCTCTAATGTATTCAATGTTATCCAATTTACATTATCCATATCTGTAATCTCTTTATCCTAAAATTATTATCTCAACATCAAGAATATATTAAGTGTTAAATTTACATCAAACATATGTTTTCTAGAAGATAAAATTTACACTAAATCACTTTTCCTAGTAATTAGTACCATTCAACACATGCTCTCAAATCCTTAAAGAAAAAGTATCGCACTAATGTACTTATATGTTTCATAATTATTATAAGATTAATTTCATGAAACATATTTCATGGATCAAAAAACACAATAGAAATAATAACTCCACTTAGTCTATATTAATTGAATAATCTTGACTTTGATCCCTTAGCGTCATCTTAGGTAAATTCCCTTGACTATTTGGGCATTATTTTCTATAGTTCCCCATCTTCCTATAGTTTAAAAATTTCACATTTATAGCTTCTTTATATACCATGATATCATGAACTAGGTTGAATTACTCTCCACCCTAGTAAAAACATTCCATTCTAATCAAGAATGTACTAAGGTATGTCTTTGCACAATTTTCCAATGTGGGAAAATTCTTCCTTTCCTTCTTCACATTATAAATTTTTTGATCTTCTGAACTCTTGTTTTCTTTCTTTGCTTCTTAGACACAATACATAGAAATTTACTTCCCTATCTTGTTGGAAAATTCTATTATATCAACATATGATAAGAAATATTGGAATACTAGGGCCCTTTTATGAACAGTTTTAATCCGATTAATGAAACAATAAATATTTCTATTTGGATTATGATTTTTTTTTCATTCCTTGAAAAAATTGTAATGACAACTTCATACTTAGAAACACTCTCATCCTACTATTATATCAGACTTAATAATTGTCTCTATATACCCACTTGTTATTTGTGTGGATAATATTTTTCCAAGAAAAGTACCTTAAAACCATTCCTTTACATGTTTTCTATTTCCTCCTCCTCTTTAGTGTTTTGAACCAATGACTATCGTTGACTCACATCTCCCGAGAGCCAATAAAATTCAATTATAACCTTCTCCCATTCATTATATACCATGATGAGAATTATATTTTATAAGGATCATATCAACATCTCATCAATAAATGGATTTGTAGTTTTAATGAATAATGGAGATTTTTGTTCGATAAAGTGGTCTCACATTGTTTCACATCATTATAGATCAGTCCGATCCATATGGTTATGTTTTTTATCATAAAATGAGTCAACTATCCCTGTATAGTTATTATTTATTTACCTCTATTTGTAGCTCTATATCCAACATCATTATCCTGCTTATACAGAACATACCTACATGTATTACATGTATTGATATAGTTCCCATTTTTTCTAATATGATCCACTTTAATATAGTTTCACACACTAGATTAGACAATGAAATTATGAAACAAAATGTAAAATATCATGACTACATTATAAAAATTGAAATTTAGGTATAATTATTATTTAAATAATATTTTTGGTCAAATCGAGAGTATTTACAAATTATATCATAGGGTTTCACTTTTTAATATATGTTTTCCAAAATCTAGTTACAAAGTATTTTACTAAACATCCATTGAAATTGAGATTGAATAAAGTGATAAATTTGGAATTTTGGATTAGGTATGTGTTATAATATTATCTTGTGATTCCATTTAGATTTGAGAATAAACTAGTAGTAGTCATGGATCAAATGAACAAGAGTTTCTATCAATATTTGGAGTCCTTCATCATGGTGTTCATTGGAAAAATATTAGTATAGTCAAAAACATAATAAATTATTATTGATCACTTAGAGATTTTATTACGTATTATTCAAGCACATAACATTTATGGTAATTATTTGGTGTTTCATTACGGTATTTAGCAGGTGTATTTCCATGGGCACATGATCTCAAATACATGGACCAAAATTGATCTAAAGAATGTATAGATAGTTATTCCTTTTTAATAAACTAGAAATATGTCTATGATCTTGAGTTTACCTCAGTTTTACAGGTATAATAAATGGTTCATTCCATACTTCTCTCACATGGATGTTCCCATGAATGTGATAACCATGAATGGATTATGGTTGGAGTGGAGTAGTTGGAGAAAATATTAATTCTAATAGTTGAAGATGATGTTTAACTTCTCTATCTTTATGATTATTTCAATCCTGAGGATTGAATATAAAATTTTTTATAATGCCTCAAGGGTTTGACTAGTAGATTTTATAATCTAGGGGTATAGGGTCCTAATATATGGATCTTGTCGAAGAAAAACCCAAGACCATAACTACGCCACTCAATATTTTGAGATAGATAATATGAATCATTCTTTGAAATGAAGTCATTATTATCACTTTATTTATTTATTTTTCATCAAAATGTTCCCCACATACTTGTCAAATATATTTTCCCAGTAATATTTCATGATGTGATAGAGGCACTGATTCAAGAAAAAAGCTATTCTTATTTTTGAGATATAATTTTACATGACAAATTATAATTTCAAAAAAAATGTTCATACTAGGAAGACACTAGAGAAGGGGTTTCTAGCTGCTAAGGAAGAATGTGAACCAATGATCTCTTCCATTAACTAGAAGATGTATATTCTCAAGGAATAAGAGTGTAATATGCCGTTCTTTTTAGATAGTCCTCATGATCATTTTCCTGTACTATTTTTACCATATTTTGGTTGTACGTTGGTTGGGTTTGGTTTTGATGTTCTTTCAGGAAAAATTGGAAATATTAAGAAGCACTAGGGCTATGCATGGTTGGTGCACAGTTAGGGGAAACCATGTGGGTTGATATAGAAAAATGTGAGCCCATTTTTGGAGGCCGATGATGTAGGACATGGTGAAAGCATATATTTTTCCAAATTGTGTGGCCACATTCCCTAAATTGGGCACCCCAAGACACTAAGAGTTTTCATGGTTGGCACATTGTTTCTCAAACTGTGTGCCAATTATGAGAAACTATGAACCTCGTAAGTGGAGGATGTGGTCTAGATGCACGGTTAACCAAATACTATTCCCAATCCTAAGAAACCATACGTGTAGGTTTTAAACCCCCTGACAATTTGAATAAAATTCTTGAACCCCCTGGATTTTACTCTAAATAATCTTAAATATAAATTATTAATTTATATAAGATTTTGAGGTCCCAGAGAGGATTACAAGGCTCCTCAAACCACTTACATGAAAAATAAAATATCTGACTAAAGGATCAACTCCAATATGGTTTGTAATCTCTTACCCATTTTGTCTCCTCTATCTATTGTCTTTCATTACTAATGAAGAGAAATTAATTTTTCTCCATTAGAAATTATTTGGATATATGTTTTGATGGATCTTGTCCCTTAATATTTTGAACATAGATTTTTGTCCTACATCTTCCACATTGTTCTGATTTCAATAGTTAATCCTAAAAATTGGGATTTCCATTTAAAAAAATCTATCAATGAACTTCTAGAAGGTGGACTGATTTTTAATTCACATATACCTGAATATAATTAAATTTATGTAACCGTTAAATAGAAAGATCCACATTGGGAAATTGAATTATTTATTGATTTAATTAATAAATTTCCCATGGTGATTTTGAAACTCATCACGGATCCCATTGGACCAGTTGGCGATTTGAGACTAGACATTATTGAAACACATGGGGAGTGCCAATATAATTGAAATAATGATTTATGAATTATGCATGGTTGAAAAATGGGATTGTATATATGGTTAATAAATTAATTTATGAAATTATATGGATAATGAATTGTGGAAAGGGTTGATAAATTTGTTGTTAATGTGGAAAATGAGATGGGATGTTTGTGACTGAGTGGTGGGATAAGGACTACTAGTCCAAATGCCCATAGGGTGCCAAACTGCCACTGTAATATTCCAAGATGAATATATTTAATTCTTGTGATCACTAAGTTATGGGAAAGGTATGTTTCTCCAAATACCCATGGGGTGCCAGACTAGTGCTCTAGGCCCCCATTGTATGATTGTGAAATTGGGTATTAAATGATAAATGAAAACACATGATAGAATAAAATGTGATATCATTTTTGTGGATGGTTTAGACTCTATCATTGGCCTAAGTAGGTATTTTTAGTTTGGGTGTCACTGTGAACCTATGGATTATATGGCTAATAAAATTATATTTTAATGTGAAAATGTTTACCTATTATTTTCACTTTATTCCTTATACAACTATAAGCACTTTTGTAGACTACATTTATTTTTAGATGTTGATGGTGGTGGCCTACTAAGTTGTTCTCACACCCCACTTATGTTTCCTTACTAGTACAGAAATTGAATTCATGTTTAGAATAAATGAAAAGGGTAATATCCCTATGTTAGATCGATGAGTTGGGATATAAGATGGAGCATGGAAGAGGGAGCCAGATATGATGATAGGACACACATAGAGTGTTTTTAGTGTGTCTTTATTTTTGGTTTTTATTTTACACTTGAAACTTATATGGAATAACATATCTACAGATTTGGTTTACAGTCATTTATCCATTTTCTGTGATTAGTTTTGATGTTTTTCTTTATTGGGAATGTATTGTTCTATTTATTTGTCATTATTGTTTATAAATGGTTTATTTATTTATACTATTGTGATGCTTTGAAAAAATTGGGAGTTGTCCTCCCATGACATATATTAGACCCTCACTACAAGTCTATAGCCTCTGTCATATGCATAGGTTCTCATGATTCCGTGTATCCAACCAGCTTTGGGTACTGGCATGTGGTACCTGAGCTGAGATGTTAAAAACTTGTATCAAAGGTGTTTTATTTTCTTTTAATTTGTCTTAATAATTCGGAATGGTATGCAATAGAATAATATCATTTGGGACTTGGTCATGAGATCGTACATGGGTGTAACACCCAGAGATTTTATGAAAAATATTCCTTTAATTTCATTGATGCCTTGTGTTCTACGTTACACCAAAATTATCTTGTACTATACGCAACATCGTATTAAATTATATTATACGCAAACACTATTCTTGGATTGTGTTACACGCAATCTTGACCTTCCTCGATAGCGTGTGTAGTACGCAATACCGAGTTTCAATAAACAATGATATATGGTTATAATATTATTATAAACTAGCCGTTATGAATATTATTAACTAAATTTTGAATTTTATAACATTATTATTCATATTACACATTTTCTAGAACATGGTATGAGAACAAAATAACTTTTTCGGGTAAAATATGTATTTTTAAAAAAATGCAGTTTTGCCGCCTTTTGATGGTGCACCCATTTTAATTCTAGTTTTTGACATGTTTATAAGTACAAATTGAAAAAATAAAATTCTTCCTCGGAATCAGGATATAAAAATTTAATTTGGATAAAATTTTCATATTATTCTGAAAACGTTAATATTTTTAATGAATAGTAAAAACACGCTATATTTTAATTAAAAAAACTTTTTTCATCGCAATAATTTATATGGTCTGATTATCTATTTAATTGGTTTTAAAGTGTGATTAGAATATATTTTTACCATTTCATCCAATTTTTGTCATTTTAATTAATTTCAATTTGAAATTAGACATAAACAAGTGTCGATCTTTTGATAGTTATTATTTCTTAAAAACACGCTATTTGTTTTGATAACGGGAATTAATTTTAAAATTAATTAACACCAATTCCATGTTTCTAATTTGAAAAAATAGACACCATTTTTGAATTCAAAATATCAAATATATCTTTGGCTGATTTTTTGGTATTTTTCTAAAAAACATCAATTTTTGATGAATATTGAAACCACTTAGTGGTAGTTAAAAAACTGACTCTTTCATTTAAATGAAATTTTACCACTTCTGTGAATTGAATTTCAAAAATCTGACATATATGTTTGTTATCAAGAAGTAAAATTTGGTTCAATAAGATGAAAATATTTTTTGGTGAATAATAACTTTTGACTTTTATTTACTGCGGTTAAAGTAAAATAGGGGGTTTTCAAGGTTAAAAGAATATTATAGTAACTAAAAATAACCTTAAAACTTGTTCTAACCTTATTGGATGAGTAGTGGCCGACCATGGGCATCCTTGGTCGATTTTGGGACCCCATTGAGCCACTTGGTAATGATAATGACAATTTGGATTTATTAATTTATTGTAAAGACAAAATTGACATTAACAAAAATTGTTTAGTAATTAATTTTTATAATGGGTTATATAAATTATATTTTCGACTATAATTATTCATTATAAAGATATACGGATTTCCTACATGGTGGTTATTTTTTTTGGTAATTTTTATACGTCAAATAAATTAAATTATTTATGACACAATAATGATGCAGTATTTACCTAATTAATAAATATTTTAAATAAATAAGATTATAATGATTAAAATATTATAAAAGACATGTCCAATTCTGATTTGATGATTTTATTTCGACCATGATTCATCTTATATTCATCTTTAATGATTTTTTGACCTTTTGAAAGCAATGATAAGTTTATAATAAAATAATATTTTCACATTTTCCAAAGGTGCCCCTCTCCTTGTAAAAGTGCACCTCCTCCCTCTTTTCATTACACAATTTTGATCCTTCAAGCTCAGACAACCCATGCCCTTTTCCCTTCTCAACTTTCCTAGAAACATTATAGAGGTTCTGGTACACTAAAAATACCAACTCAAGTGCCTTAAGAGGAGGTTAAGAAGAGGCGCATCAAAGAAGAGGTAATATCCTTTACCGATTCTTTCAAATTTATTTCTTCTTCTACTTCTTATTATTTATTTTTTTAATCATAAATTAATAACATTAGTATCACTCATATACTGATATGTTATTATAAATTTTAAAAAACCCTATTTCATCTTTTATCCGTCCTACAGAAAACGAAATCACCACGTGTGCGTACGTACGGAATACCGTCTCCACGCTGTGGTGTAATCTGTTTTCCACCACCACCTTACTTCGATGGGTATAATGGTGTAAATAAATAACTATATATGATTATTCTAAAGCGATATTGATTCTAAAATATTATACATAAACTTTAATACAATTCCACAATCATGGGAATGATATCATAGCTCGTGCGTACGTATGGACTACCATCTCCACGAACGGGATGAGATTCATTTTCCATGATTAACCATTCAAGTATGATTATAAAGTATATATATATAGTAAATAATCATGAAATATATTACATTATAATGATATTTTATTTATGTAAATATATGTTTCATTTACTTAATTCCATTCAATACAATAAGGAAACAAAAACAGCGTTCATGCGTACGTACGACCTACCGTCTCCATGAACAGTGTATTTCATTCCATTTATCGATCTATCATATATATTTATATCCTGAATATATATTATATATAAATCAAGTTTTAAATTCTTGAATTAAGTAAATCAGGATATAATTAATAATATCAAGAACAACAAGTCTAAACACGTACGATAAATGAAACGATTTTACCCAAAACACTACTTTAACATGGGATTTACAAAAGAACGGGTAATATAATGCCATAATTGAACCATATATGATATCATAAAAATGAATATGAATCTTTAATAAGTCAATGAAATTATTTAAATCATTATACAAGAGGTTTGGATACATACGAAGCATATCATACATAAGGTAAGGGATAATTTTGCAATCTCATTTTTATCCGAGATTGATTATACGTATGTATTTACTGGTGTCATATTTTTCATCCATGTACATAAAAATGTTTTTCTTAAAGTGTTTAATATTATTCCATGTATAATTAAATTCTTTTTTACCCCACTTTGACTTTTACATTGTGTTACAGATGGAATCTTTCTTTTGTTTACCATATTTGGAACTTTTTGACTATTCTGACAAAAGTAGGAGAGGAATGTTTTTTTAACTTATACGGCATGAATGTATTTCATTACGGATTCTTAACACCTACTTTTCATGAATATTACTCTTCAACATTTCATAACAATTTTCAACAAAATCTTTTTCTTTTAAAATTGCATGGAATTTTTTGAAAAGAAAATGGCTTTGAAGAAGAAAGGATATTTTCCTCAAAATTTCATTTCAAGTGTTTAATCAAAACCGTTTTCCATCTCAGATGAAATTATTTCATATGCATATATTTCATGTATAATGTCTCTATAATTTACATTGTTTCACTTTTCTTATGAAGAAGTGATATCCATTTGTATTATATGGATTATGTTATGATGAGATGATGTTTATAAAACCCATTTTATTCATTTTGTTATGTTGAATGATTTATGTTTAACTTTTGGAACAAGTAAGAATGATTTCATTATGAGATGGGTGGGACCTATATCTCTCTTTAATGAATTGGGTAAATATTTATATTTCATGAGACTGACATGGCATGAATGGTAAAAAAATCCAGTTCAGTAATATAGGGCTGGAACGAAAAGTAAACCTAGTTCAGTAAGGGACTTTGTCCACTAAGATGGTCTTGGAAGCAATGCCTTGACTACTATGGAAATCACATCATGTGCTTAATGTTTTTCCAAAATTACAAGTTTTATTCCCTTGCTATTTTATCATGATTAATGTTCTATTATGATCTATGCCTTATGTACTGCAATGTTTTATGTCGTTGCTCAAGATTTTAATGTTTAGATTTTATGCTCATGTTGTTACATTAAAATGTTTATGGATTGTTTTATGATCTCTATGTTTACCCTTACTGAGCTTTTGAGCTAACCCTTTTTATGTTTTCTTTTCCCCAGGATATAAATAAAGGTTTTAGGTAAGAAAAAAAGGTGAAGATCTTTATGGGACATGTTGAAGATCTTTCACCGTGATTAGAAGATAATGTTCCGAGTTTCCAACGACACTAAACTATTACGGTCCTTGTGTGTTGGTTTTTGTTATGTATTAAGTATTCTGTAAAAGTAATGTATATTCCATGCACGTCAAGATTTGGGTATCTATAGTTGGTATCAGAAGAATGTTTTAGTTAACCTTTGGAAACAAGGATGTGAAAACTTTAGGGATATCCCTAGATATATTTCTAAGGTATGACTATGTAAGTCCCTAAGGTTTAGTATCACTATAGTTTACAGTCCTAGAATGATTTTGACAATAATGAATAACCTAGGCTGAACCTAATGTGTCCTGGATTAAAGAATGTGTGTTAAGTTAGACATCCCATAAGTGAATGTTTATGATTATGTGGTTCACTATTATTTTAACTATTTAATACACTATGGATTTTGGTTTTAGTCAATGGAGGGAACTAGAAGGAATTGGGTCAACATTGAATCCAAGGGGAAAATTGGTGACTACGAGCAATGAAAATACATAATGCTTAGAAAGAAAGATTTTGTGATTATGATGAATCATTCATCGCAATATATGATAAAAAAGGTGAAATTTAGTGGTATTCCTAATTCATCAAATAAGAGGAAGATGAAATTTTATGGATGTTCGCATGTTGAGGAGCATAGATAAAGGAATATTGGGATTTATAAATAAGTGAAGAAGAACCTTGAGTAATACCTCAAATAGAGGGGAAGATGTTATCTATGTGGAGAAAAGGGTCATAGAGTGACAGACTGTTACGGAGTCCAATGTCTTATCTGTGGAGAACATGGGCATTACCAAACTCAATGCCTTGACCTAAGAAGTTACTTCAAAATCGAGGAAGGACCCATTCCATGCCAATCATTGAAGAGTATGGATTAAAGGGCTTATGTATTGGAATTCAATAATAATGTTATTGAGGTACTTTTAAAATAGATTGAAATATATGTGCATTGGTCCACTGTGGTTTTCTATAATAATATGGTACCAGTAACCATGAAAAGTAATTGAAATATTTTTGGAAAGTATATGATATGCACATAATGAAGGGATAAGGAGAAAATAATATGTTTGATATTATTAATGATCTCATGACTGATATAAGGACAAAGTGATATCATGGTTTGAGTATATAGAAATTTTAGGATTTGGTAGGTGGAAAGAGTTAACTTTTGAGAACACTCATGTTTTCACTAAGGTTCTATGGTAATTCATGGTTCAAAAGAATACATGATTAAGGCATTCACATGTTTGGAATGTGACCAACAAGATATATCTTATGATATATGGGGGATAAATGATGGTATTTACGTGCTTGTTATGTAATCATTTTCTTTATACTATGAGATTGAACATATGTATTTTGATAAGCCTAAAGATTGGAATGGATTATGTTGGACATCATATAGTATTGATTAAGGCTATAACATTTTTCGATATTATTATAGGAATGTTATAATAATGTAGTTTTAGAAAAAAAGGACAACCTGCAGGACTGGCGACAACCCGTCATGTCGGACAATGTTGTAGGAATCGAACCCACAACCAAAGTGCTATAGGCCTTTATCGCCTACCACTAGCCTACAGGAAGTCCCTGGTTAATAGAAACTAGTTTTATTATATTAATAGGTATGATAGATGATGTATATGTCCATTTTTGGAATCATATACGATTAACCTCACCATAGATGGACTTATTCATATTTGATAACTTTTGCTAACCTTTTGTTAGAGAAAGGTTGAATGACCCCTCATTCTATCACATGATCTGATAAAACTTCACAGAAGAAAAATTCAACTTCATTTCTTAAGAGATGATGTAGAAATTGTTGAAGGCAAAAAATACAGTGAGATTATTGCAAAATCAAGTAAGTATTTCTTTTAATTATTCTTCAACTTTAGGGAAATTATCTTGAAAATAGAAAATGTTGTCCTAATGTCCTCATATCCGATGAATTAGATGGTACATTAGATCATCACAAATTTATGGGATTGTGATTTTTGGATTTTTCATATCAATGTTCTATACCACTCTCCATCAGAACTTGATGGTAAGATTTCTCTTCCATATACATATTTTCATCTATGTTCTATTTGGAAACCCAGTGATTAGTTAATTGGGAGAACCATTACGTTTCATATTTTAGTTTTTACAGTTCAGTTTTGGTATTCCATTTTACGATGTGGGTTTCTATTAAAGAAACTTTCAAGTAGTAAACCATTTATAACACTGATGAATTTCGAGGGCGAAATTCATTTTTAGTGGGGTAGAATGTAACACCCACAGATTTTATGAAAAATATTTTTTTAATTTCATTGATGAATTGTGTTATACGTTACACCAAAATTAGATTGTGCTATATGCAACACCGTATTACCTTATATTATATGCAAACACTATTCACGGCTTGCGTTACACGCAATCACGACCTTCCTCGATAGCGTGTGTAGTATGCAATACCGGGTTTCACTAAACAACGATATATGGTTATAATATTATTATGAGATAGACATTATGAATATTATTAACTAAATTTTGAATTTTATAACATTATTATTCATCTTACACATTTTCTAGAACATGGTATGAGGAAAAAAAAAATTTTTCAGGTAAAATAAGTATTTTTCAAAAAATGCAGTTTTGCCGCCTTTGGATTGCACACCCATTTTAAATCTAGTTTTTGACATATTTGTAAGCTCAAGTTAAAAAAATACAATTATTCCTTAGAATGAGGATATAAAAATTTAATTTGGATAATTTTTTCATATTATTCTGATAACTATCATATTTTTAATGAATAGTAAAAACACGCTATATTTTAATTAAAAACAACTTTTTTCATCGCAATAATTTATATGGTTAGATTATATTTTTAATCGGGTTTAAAGTGTAATTATAATATACTTTTACCATTTAATCCAATGTTTGTCATTTGAATTAATTTCACTTTGAAATTGGACATAAACAAGTGTCGATATTTTGATAGTTATTGTTTCTTAAAAACACGCTATTTATTTTGATAATGGGAATTAATTTTAAAATTAATTAATGCCACTTCTATGTTTTGAATATGGTAAAATAGGCATCATTTTTGAATTCATAATATAAAATATAGCATAGGCTGAATTTTCGGTATTTTTCTGAAAAACTTCAATTTTTGATGAATAGTGAAACCACTTAGTGGTAGTTAAAAAACTAACTCTTTCATTTAAATGAAATTTTACCACTTCTATGAATTGAATTTAAAAAATCCGACATAAAAGGTTGTTATAAAGAAGTAAAATGTGGTTCAATAAGATGAAAATAATTTTTGGTGAATAGTTACTTTTGACTTTTATTTACTGTGGTTAAAGTTAATTAGTGTAATTCAAGGTTAAAAGAATATTATAAAAATTCAAAATTAACTTAACACTTGTCATAACCTTGTTGGATGAGTAGTGTCCGACCATGGGCATCCTTGGGTCGATTTTGGGACCCCATTGATCCACTTGGTAGTGATAATGACAATTTGGATTTATTAATTTAATGTAAAGACAAAATTGACATTAACAAATATCATTTAGTAATTAATTTTTATTAGGGGTTATGAAAATTATCATTTCAACTATAAATATTCATTGGAAAGATAAAAATATTTCCTACATGGTGTTTATTGTTTTATAATTTTTAGAATTCAAATAAATTAAATTATTTATGACAAAATAATGATGTAGTATTTACCTCATTAATAAATGTTTTAAATCAATAAGATTATAATGATTAAAATATTATCCAAAACATGTACTATTCTGATTGGATGATTTTATTTCTACCATGAGTCATCATATCTTCATCTTTAATGATTTTTGGTCCTTTTGAAACCAATGATAATTTTATAATAAAATAATATTTTCACACTTTACAAAGGGACCCCTCTCCTCCCTTATAAAAGGGCACCTCCTCCCTCTTCTCTTTACACAATTTTGAGCATTCACGCTCGGCCAAACCCTAACCTTTTCCTCTCTCAACATCCCTTGAAACATTATAGAGGTTCTGTTCTACTCAAAAGACCAACTCAAGTGCATTAAAAAAAGGTTAAGAAGAGGCTCGTCAAAGAAGAGGTAATATCCTTTACGGATTCTTTCCAATTTATTTCTTCTTCTAAATATTCTTATTTATTTGATTCATCATAAATTAAGAACATCAGTATCACTAATATACTGATATGTTATTATAAATATTAATCAACCCTATTTCATCTTCTATCCATCCTATGGAAAATGAAATCACCACGAGTGAGTACATACGGAATATCATCTCCACGCCGTGGTGTAATCTGTTTTCCACCACTACCTTACTTGGATGGGTATAATGGTGTAAATAAATAACTATATATGATTATTTTAAAGTGATATGGATTCTAATATATTATACATACACTTTAATACAATTCCATGATCATGGGAATGATATCATCGATCGATCGTACGTACGGACTACCGTCTCCACGAACGCGATGAGATTCATTTTCCATGATTAACCATTCAAGTATGATTATAAAGTATATTTATAGTAAATAATCATGAAAAATATTACATAATAATGATACTATATTTATGTACATATATTTTTCATTTGCTTAATTCCATTCAATTTAATTAGGAAAGGAGAACAACGTTCATGGGTACGTACGACCTACCGTCTCAATGAATGGTGTATTTCATTCCATTTATCGATCTATCATATATATTTATATGCTGTATATATATATTATATAAAAATCATTTTTTACATTCTTTAATTAAGTAAATAAGGATATAATTAATAATATCAAGAACAACAAGTCGAAACACATACGATAAATGAAACAATTTTTCCCAAAACACTGCTTTAACATGGAATTTACAAAAGAACGGGTAATATAAAGTCATAAGTGAACCATATATGACATCATAACAGTGAATATGGTTCTGTAATAAGTCAATGACATTATTTAAATCATTATACAGGAGGTTTGGATACATACGAAACATATCAGACATAAGGTAAGGGATAATTTTGCAATCTCATTTTTATCAAAGATTTCTTATACGTAAGTATTTACTAGGGTTATATTTTTCATCCATGTCAATAAAAATGTTTTTCATAAAGTTTTTAATATTCTTCCATGTATTTTTATATTCATTTTTACCCCTCTTTGACTTTTACATTGTTTTATTGAAGTAATCTTTGTTTTGTTTACCATACGAGGAACTTTTTGACTTTTCCAACAAACGTGCGAGAGCAATGTTTTTTAACTTATACGGAATGAGCGTATTTTTTTACGTGTTCTTAACACCTAATTTTCATGAAGATTCATAATCAATATTTCATGACTATTTTCAACTAAAACATTTTATTTTAAAATTGCATGGCATTTTGTGAAAGGAAAATGATTTTGAATAAGAAAGCATATTTTCCTCGAGAATTCATTTCAAGTGCTTTATCAAAACCATTTTCCATCTAAGAGGACATTATTTCATATGTGTATATTTCAAGTATAATGTCTCTATGATTTTCATGTTTTCACTTTTCTTATGATGAAATGATATCCATTTGTTTTATATTGATTATGTTATGATGAGTTGATGTTTATGAAACCCATTTTATTAATTGGGTTTTGATGAATGATTTATGTTTAATTTGTGGCACAAGTAAGAATGATTTCATTATGAGATTGGTGGGGCCTATATCTCCCTCCAATGAAATGGGTAAAAATTTATATCTCATGAGATATACATGGCTGGAACAGCATGTAAATCCAGTTCCATAATACAGGGTTGGAATGGAAAGTAAACCCGGTTCAGTAAGAGACTTTGTCCACTAAGATGGTCTTTGAAACAATTCCTTGGCTACTATGGAAATAATATAATGTGATTAATGATTTTCCACAATTACAAGTTTTATTCCCATGCTATTTTATCATGATTAATTTTCTTTTATAATCTATGCCTTATGTATTTCATTGTTTTATGTCATTAATCAAGATTTTGATGTTTAGATTTTATGATCATGTTTTTACATTCAAATATTTATTGATTGTATTATGTTCTCTATGTTTAACCTTACTGAGCATTTGAGCTCAACCTTTTTATGTTTTCTTTTCCCCAGGATATAAATAAAGATTTTAGGTAAGAAAACAAAAGGGGAAGATCTTTATGGGAGATGTTGATGATCTTTCACCATGATTAGAATATTATGTTCTGAGTTTCTAAAGACACTAAACTATTACAATTGTTGTGGGTTTGTTTTTGTTATGTATTATGTATTCCATAAAAGTAATGTATTGTCCATGTACATCAAGATTCGGGTCTCTACAATGGGAGTAGCTAACCCATGTATGGGGGATGAAGTACCCAAGGGAGGATTTTTGTTAATGATGTATGATGTTACAATTGGATGTTATTTCACCTTGGGTGATACACATTCCGTTTGATGTTATTGTTTTATCTTGATATCTATCTTATGAACCAGTATGGAACATATGTTGAGTATACATGCATCATCTCATGAACTTTTAAATTTTATGTTATATGAATCATTTTAGGCACACTCTAAAATTAAGTATTTAGGTAATTGTTATAATGAAAATGATTTCCTTGAGTATTTTAAAAATGAAATGGTGCTTAATAATAAATGGATAATTATAAATGATGCTATTTATGTAAATTAAAATTGGATAAAATGTATTTATAATCCAAAACTATGAAACATCACTATATTTTAAACTATGTTAGTCATAACCCATGTGAGGTATGGTTGAGTTTAGTTATAAGGACTCGGTTTTTTCCATGTCGCAGGGTATGTGGGGTGACTTGTTATGGATTTTTGTGAGTCCATCTCATTAAAATGTATTAATGATGTATTATGTGTCCTAATATATATGTTTATACTTTTAGATACATGACATTATGATGAAACTTGTCGATTTTATGATAGGAGGACATGGCTGGAAATGTGCCTCCAGTATTGGATCTATAGGCTCCTTTTAATGACCCGGCTATTTATTACACATTAACACATGTTTTATAATATAAAATTACAATTTATAAAGCTAATACGATATATAATAATGTAATATTTAGAAAATTATGTACATTACATAACAACTTAAAACATGAAAACCAACAACTTTATTGAAAACCTCATTAACATGACCTAAACGTTCCTTCTTACTTAACACTTCATGGGATAACCTGAGGATGTACATAAGAAATGGGTGATCTATAAATTTCATTAAGGTAACAAACATGGAATAACATTAAAAGGAAAATATATGTTAAATAATAGGTATAATAATGGATTATTAAAGGAACATGAATAATAAGGCATGATAGAGTAAGATAATCATTAAATGGGAAATGTGGCTACCAATTAAAACATTGAATCATAAACATAGGTCAAAGCTAAACCTTCCAAGTAATAATAGTGTACAAATTACAATAAATAAATCGATAAACCCCCTATCCCAACATAACCTATCATGATACCAACCATCACCCACTACAGTGGAGCGCTACTGGGGCACACCCTTCACAATCTTTTCATTCTCATGCTTAAGTATTCCATATAGGTCATATAAAATGGATCCAGTCAACGTCATAATTCATTCCATGATCAATGAATTTGGAATAAAAACATGAATGTCTCAAATATATAAGTATATTTTCATAATGTTTAATACCCTTGATTGATAAATATGTATGGTATTCACTACACAATTATTTTGGAATGGAAAATCATGGTGCAACTTGGCAGTATAACAGTGTCACATAGAAATTTATAAAATGGGTTGATGAGATAGAAATGGTTATATCATCCTTTAGAAAAGAAATGGATAGTAATAGGGAAATGTAAATACATTCCCCAAGCTAATTAATTTGAAATAGAATGTGTAACCTAACAATGAAACTTGAAGAAAGAGGTGAAAGGAAATAACGCTTACCAAATGTTGGCATGGTAACATGTGTGCATAATGGTTCATAGGAGGGATAAATGAGAGTGATAAGGGATCTAATAATTTATACATAAAATTAAAATTATTGGGGATATGTTAAAACATATACCAACATAATAAAATGGGAATTAAAAGACATAACATTAAAATGAGTGCTTGATAGAAGAGGAGACTGGAGGCCACGGTTCCCTTACTGAATATCGGCACAATAACGGCTTAGGAAATGGTAAAAATGTGAGAGGATAAGTGATACACAATTAAAATAAAAATAATTTTAATATAAGTTAATACTAATAAATGAATTTAAATACAAACAATTTAAATTTAAAAGGACTTATTTTAAAGGAAGTGCTTAAATTGAATGGAGAGGAGAGGAATACCTTAATTGGATGTGCAACTCCAAATTATAGGGAGGGGTTTATTGATATATTTTGGGAACCATAGGAGGACAATAGGGTGTATATATATGTGTTTAGTCTTTATCCATGGAGCTTTATTTAAGATAAATGAGATCTTTAGTGGGATTTTATAGGAAAAGATGGAGATTTATGTATTATTTACGTTCGGAAATCTACATAATAATTTATTCAAAACAACAAACCATATCATGGTTCTTTCAAATTGTTTCTTCCAAAGGTGATTGCTTTACAATTTTATATATGTAAAAGGTCTGAAATATAACAAAATAATTCCCTTTCTTATGTGGTGGTGATTTACACTCTCAGATAAATTATTTTAAATTCATAAAATATAATATTAGTTCTGGAGGATTCATTAAGGATTTATAAAATAAATAAAATATTCATAAAATAATATTATTTTAAATTAAAAACATATATTTGGATGATGATACCTTTTATATTATTTACTACATAACTATTGGGCCATTATGAATTCTTAAAACGCACTCTATATTTATAGAACATTTAATTTTTACCAAAAAACTCATTTTTCAAAGAAAGTTATGAAACATTCACCATTACGTAATTTTGAAATCATGATTCTAAAAATATATTAATTTTTTCTAAATTATTTTATAAATACTTTAACTTTATCTTTTAAAATAAAAACTGATATTTATTGAAAATGATGGGTTTCTAACAATAACATTTTTATTGGACCCTTATAAAAATTACATTTGAATTCATATAAATTATATGATCATTAATATTAAATAAATTTTAATTCATAATAATATTTTATTAAAAGAATATATATTTCAAAAATAAATTAATTCATAAATACCTTAATTTATTTTTAATATTAATCAAAAATTCAATTTGTGCTTTATTCAATAAAAAATAAAAATTATCTATAAAGTGATGATAATAAGATGAAAATATATTTGTTATTATATAAAAATAATGTAAATATTCCTATTTATTGGTTCTTGATACATATCCCTTTAATACACCAACATACACTCTAAGAGTAAGGTGGGTGATGGCAGGACATTTATGGGGTCATTCAGTGAACATGGTTTGGGCTGTGATCTCGATAAGCCTGAACATCTCCCATAAATTTTTTCACTCATACTTAAGTTGATGGATCTCAACTTGGGCTTGGTCTAGGGTAAAGACAAGAAATTCTATCTCCCATAGATTCTCTAATAAATTAATTTCATAGGTTGTGATCCTACTTTTTGAGTCCATCACTTCCTTTTTCTATGACAAATGGATTTGATAAAACCCTCTATTTATACTAGTCAAGTGATAACTAGTAAACGACTATATTGTCAATGGTAAAGATACATAACAGTCATTTAAAATAATATTTGATAAAACAAAATAAGTTTATTTGTTTTCAATAGCCATAAGACATTTAATTAAATTAATAACAGAAATTTTATTCATAATAGTTTGGGTCGTTATAATCTCCCCCTTTAGAAATTTCAACTTCAAAATTTACTTTCCCCACACTAAAACAGATGAGGGTAACTCAACTTCACCACCTCTGCTAGTTCCAACATTGCTTCTTAAAACCTATGGTTTTTATACAACACACTAATGGGGGGCATTGTCCTATTTCATAGAATGTTTTTTCTATGATCTAATAACTTCACTAGATGCTCCTCATAGGAATAGTAATTCTACAATGGAACTGCCTATGTATTGAGTACATGTGATGGGTCTGGTGTGTACATTATTAATAGGGTTACATGGAATACATCATGCTCTTGACAGAGGATTAGTGGGTGTTTTAGTCGATAATCCACTGATACGACATGATAAAAGACCTCAAAATAGTTGATTTAACCTTGACTAAGCATTACCTTCTTCCCAAATCTCATCAAATTCTTCCATGGAGAAATGGAGAGGACCAAAATGTCTCTAACATCAAACTCTAGGTCTCATTGAGGAATCTAAGACTAGATCTTATATCGAATCTGAGATTCTTTTATGTTCTACTAAATAGTCTTAACATTCTACACTATTTAACCATCTATTTCATTATGTAGAATATTTTCCCCAACATCATCCCAAAAATATGGTGTTCTTCACCTCTTCCCATAATTGTATTCCTAGGGAGCTATTTTGGATGCATGTGTGGAAACTGATGTTGTAAAATAACTCAACCATATGAATATTTTGGTCCCATTATCCTTTTAAGTCAATTTATAATGCTCCCAATATGTCCTATAGTGTTTGTATATTTCACTTATATTGGAAATAATTTGGTTTGTTATAAGACATATTGTTTTGCAGATCAGTGTTTAGTGAATGCTAAAGAATTTTCCAAAACATATAAGTGAATCCTAGAAATCAATAAGGGAAAATATATAGTGGTACACTATGAAACCTTACATCTTCTCTAATGTATATCCATTCCAATTGATCCTATGAGAAATCCTCTTGAATTGAAATGAAGTTTTATGTATTTTTAAGTTGATCCATAATAACCTAGATAGAATTTTTCCCAAGATGTAATTGGATGTCTGGTGAAAAATTCCATGGTTGTGTTTTCCCATTTCCAATTTGTTATGGGTAATGGTTGAATCATCCCCTTAGACATCATTACTTAAGCCATCACTTACTGAAATAACAATAACATTGATAAACAACATGTTATATCCATATTCATGTTATCCCACCAATAATGCTATCTGAGATCTAGATACATATTTCAATCTCCTAGATTAATGGAAAAAATTTAACTATGTGAATCATATAATAGTTCCCTCTTTAACTCAGGATTATATGGAATATATAGTCTTGACCTAAATATCACAATTCTTTCTTCATTAACATTGATCTCCAAGCATTTCATTTTTCTTATAGTTCCCAATTTCTTCTGAAATCCCACATCATATTTTTTGAAAACATTATCCTTTCAAGAAGAGATGGTTGAGAAATAATTTGTGAATAGATTGATGATGTTACATCCTTTATGATTTCCATTTACATCCTCATAAAATATAATAATATTATATCCTTAACAAATTTCATTAATGATACAGTTTTTTGATCCTTTCTACTTAGATAATCCTCAATTATTTTTCTTTCCCATGATGTTAGAGAATTGAGTATTAATTATCCCTGATGACCTCTAACCATATTTATTTTTCCATATTTATCTCTTTATGTGGGAATTTATATTTAAGACTTTTTTTATCCATATATATTTCAAACTTCTCAGCAAAGAGATAGTTCCTCCAAATTTTCAAATCAATGATCACCGTTTCCAACTCTATATCATGTGTGGGATAGTTTTTTCTCCTGAATTTGGATCTTTATTGAAGAATAGGGTATGTATTTTTCATTTTTCATCAACACACAGCCAAATCCATTCTTCAAAGAATCACTAAAAATTACAAAGAGTTCCCGAATTTTGGCTAGTGTGAAAATAAGGGCATGGATAAGCCTCCTTTTCAACTCCATGAAGCATTATTCATGATCATCATTACAAGAAAATTTAACTCCCTTTCAAATTATCTTTGTAATAATGTTTGACAATACGATGAAATTTATCATAAATCATTGAAAATATCCACTAAACCCAAGGAATTGTTGGATATCTATCAATGATGTTAGCCATTCCTATCCTTCAATTTCTTTTTTCTATGAAGGATCCCCATATGTCCCATTTATTATGATGATATTCCCAAATAACAGTACATCCTTCAACTAGAAGTCACAATTATTTTAATTTTCATATATCTTCTCATCTTTCATGTTATTTAGCATAGTTCTTAAAATCTCTTAATAGACCTCCTGGGTTTTGGAATATATTATAATATCATCTATAAAGTCTACCACAAATTTTTGGAACAAATATCTAAAGAATCTAATCATCTTGCCCATGAGGATTGCTGGATCATTAGTGAGTCTGAATGGAATCATTATTAACTCATAGTGCCCGTACCTCATACAAAAAGTTGTATTGGGTATTCTATCCTTGTTCACCCTAACTTAGTAATATCCTGACAATAGATCCACATTGGAGAAGTATTTTTCTCTATATTACCTTATTTAATAAGACATAAATCTGTGGAAAAGAATACTAGTTCTTTATCATGATATTATTGAGATCACGATAGTCAATGCAATGTTATATTGACACATCCTTCTTTTTGACAAAGAGGACTGGTGCACCCTATTATGAAGCACATGGGCGTATGAATGGTTTATCTAGATTATCATATAATTGTTTCTTAAAGTACTCATGTTCCACAACATCTATCCAATATGGAGTCTTAGATATTGTCAACTCCCAAAGAATAATCTTGATTTAAAATTAAATATCTCTCCTAGGTGGAAGACAAAAAAATTACTTGAGAAAAAATATAGATTATTCCCTCAAAAAATGAATGTATTTGTGGACAGGTCTTTCTTTGGACTCAATCATTTGATATAGATACTCTTTATCATAGACAAAGAATATCCATTATTGAGATGATGGTTCTGAATAAGATTCATCATCCAAGAACATGTATAGAATCGGGTGTTAATTCAACATACAGAGAGTGATTTACCACTTATAGAGATTTATATTTTTCATATGTAGAGATATCCAATTTATGACAAGAATTGCATCAAATTATAGAAAAGGAAATATGGCATGGTTTTCTGGGAAGTTCATCAAAAAAATGTTGATATGGTTGTAGTTATATACCTGGGATGAAATAGTTACCCCATTTTTATTTTCACTAACATCTATATATCCCTGCTTTATAGTGGTGTCTTAAATTTTATACTAAAATTTCATCATACGAAAGAATGTGTAGAACAAGAATGAAAAATTATATTCAATATTATTGAATGAATAACTAGTTTGCATATCACCACTTCATTTTCAGGAATCACTTCGACAGTAGTAATGGAAAATCTCACCCTTTCTACCTTTGAGATTTTCTGTTTCCATTGAAAACCCATGTCTTAGTGCATATGTTAAGAAGGTTCCTGGATTCTTTCAATTGAAGTAGTGAAAAATGCATTGAGGCTTGAAAAAAACATTGGTTTCCTCTATCTCATTGGTGTATTTCTACTATCGAATATCATTATGTAGGATCCGTTCTCTTCAACACCTAAATAATATCCTTGTTCCCCTTAGGAAATTTTAAGCATGCTTTTTTTCCACACCATTGACACATGGGATACTGAAATTTCTTAGCACCATTGGATTTATCCATTGGAAAACCAGAATTAAAATCCACTTTCCTCTTCTTATAACCATAATACCATTGGTATTATATGATCTCTATTTAAAAATTGAGGTCTCATTAGAAAATTTGATCTTATCTATAAAAGTCACAGATTACTAAGGCTTTCATCGACTAAGATTTATCCCTCCAAAGAGGTTTTCAACCTTGCATTCAGGGGTAATGACAAAAACAGAGGTGTATCATGATAGTGTTTTCAATTTTCCTTATACTCCCCAATAGATTCATCATATTTCCTCTTCATATAAAGGAGATACCTTTCCATTTATAGACGTTGATTGTGGGGAAAATATTTATTGAGAAACATTTTCCAAAATTACTTATACTCCATTGTTTGGATCTCTTATTATGGATTTATATTCTTGATCATTTTCCAGTACTGATTAGATTCTTCATCCATTTGATAAAAAATAGAATAACCATCACTTGTTCATAAAATTGAAGGATGGAGAAGAACTCCTCAATAGAGTTGATCCATTTCTGTATGATTAATGAATCATATGATCCATTAAAAGTAAGATGACTTTGTCACATGAATCTATCGATTGTTTGTTGTTCTCTCTTAGGGGGACTTGGGTTCTCTTATTGATTGAGGATTCTATTTAGAAATTGTGTTTTCTAAGAGATTATCATCACATAGTTTTTGATTCCCACACCCACCATATTGGCCATATCATGGGGAAAATCATCACATTGCCCTTCACATCAGTTTTTTACGTGATTCCTCCTATTTCCAACTATTGGATAGAATATAAAAGGTAAAATTAGGGATGATTAGATTATAAAATTAAACATTTAAAGGGGAATCCAATGAAATTAAACAAATAACTTATAAATTACATTTTCCTCCTTAACATATGTGTTCCTAGGCTTAAATTTATATTATCCATGATCCATTTCATGACATATATTACTATGGTCATTTTTTCCCTTAATAATGGCTCATATTGAGATTATGAATTTTACAAATCATATCCCACAAGAGTGTCAAACTAGGTGCAGAATAAGGCTTGTTGTCATGTACTAGATTACACTAAGTCAGGCTCGAAACATCTTGTCAGAGTTGTTACCCCTAGGTACATCTATTCCAAAACGATGTCCACTTCTAGTAGTAAGAAAAGGATGTATTTTCTTGATAATACACTTACTCTATACTGAAAATTTTTTTGGGATGCTTTCTTACACATGGTTTTATCCACATGGCATTTACTAGAGTCCTCTAATCATATGGCTTTCACTAGAGTTTTATTATCCTAGTCCCAAAAATAACTAAACCAATCCTTTAATACCAACTACAATGACCCAACTCTTTATTACACATTAATACTAGTTTTATTACATAAAAATACACTAAATAAAACCCAAAGATCCATAGATATTGTTTCTTTGTGAAATTAGGAACATTAGATAACAACATAAAACATGAAAAGAAACATCTTTATTGAAAACAACTTTAACATAACCACAACGTTCCTTCATACATAACAATACATGGGATAACCAGAGGACGTACATAAGAAATGGGTGAGATATAAAGGATAATAAGGGAATAAATAATGAATAACATGAAGAATAAAATAAATATTATATAATAGGCATATTAATGGAGAATAAAAGGAATATGATTAATAAGGTGTGATATAACATGATAATCATAACATGGGTAATGTGGAAATTACTTAGAACACTGCATTATAAACGCAGGTCAAGGCTAAACCCTCTATGAAATCATGGTGGAAAAGTCTGATAATGGACATAGGAAAACCTGCTATCCCAACATGGTGTATCATGATACTAACCATCACCCTATGAATGGTCATACTATCAGGGTGCACCCTTCTTAAACATTTCATTCTCATGGTCAGGTGTGCCACATAGATCATATAACATGGATTCATTCAACATCATAATTTATTCCATGAGCAAGGAATGTTTAATAATTAATTTTAAGTATCTAATATATAATTATATGTTCTAAATGGTGAATACCATTGATATAAAAATTGTTCTGGTATTCACTACACAATTATTTTTGTCTTGGAAAATTGCGGTACAATTTGACATCATAACAACGTCATATAGAAATTAATATAAGGGTTTAATGAGAGAGAATTAAGTCTATATTAATTTTGACATGAAATTAATAGTAACAGGGACATGGAAAGGAACTCCCCAAAATAAATAATTTGAAATATAAGTCATACCATAATAATGAAACTTGTAGAAAAAAGGATAAAAGAAATAACCCTTATAAAATTCATCATGGTAACCAATGTACATAATGGTTCATAAGAGGGATAAATGCGATTTAAAGGGGATATCATAATTTATATATTAAATTTATAGTAAGTGGGATATGGAATAAAATATCTCAACTTAATCAAATGGATATTAAAAGACATAACATTGAAAGGAGTTCTTGATAAAAGAGAAGAGTGGAGGATAAGATTCCCTTGTGGAATTTCGAAGTAGTAAAGGCTTAGGAAATGGTAGAAATAAAAGAGGATAAATGATATATCAGTATGATAAAAACCATTTTAAATTCATCTTATATTAAAAATTAATGTCAACATAATAAATTGAAATTTAAAAGTGTTAATTTCAAAGGAAGTGCCTAAATTAAAAAGGAGACGAGATGAATCCATTACTTGATTGGGTGACACTAAAGGCTAGAGTTTTGATTCATGAAATCATGTGGGATATTAGGAGGACTCTAGGGAGTAGAGGGAAGAGTTTTGGCATACTAAATGGAGTTTGAGTGTAGGGAAATGGGAAATTGGGTAAGTTTATATAAGAAAATAATAGGATTTTGTTATTATTTAGGTCAAGGACTCTACATAATATAACATTCAAAAACAAAAATAATATCATGGTTTGTGCCCATGGTTTCTACCAATATGGGTTGTTTTATATTATTTTTTAAATCAATGGTCCTAAGATAAAAAATTAGTACCCTTGATTATCCGGTGGTGATTCACACTCTCAAAGAAATGATTTTAAATTATTAATTTATAATATAAGTATTGGTGGACTCATTAAGGATTTAAAAAATAAAAAAAATAAAAAAAATTACATTATTTTAAATGGAAAATTTTTACTTGAGGATACCTTTTAGAGTATTTAATACATCACAATTGGTCTATTATGTTGTCATAAAACCCATAATATATTTATAAAGAATATATTTTTTTCCCAAAATATTCGACTACATCAAAAAATTATGAATCATTAACCATTAGATAATTTCAACATCATGATTCCAAAAATAATATTCATTTTATATAAATAATTTTCTAAATATATAATTTTCTTTTATTATAAAAACTTACATTCATTAAAAATGATGTGATTCTAACAATAATAGTTTTTTGAACCCTCATAATAATCACATTTGAATTCATAAAAAATATATGATCATTTATATTTAATAATAGTTATATAAACATAATATTTTATTAAAATAATTTTTATTTCATATATCCATTAATTCATTAATTTTATTTGAATATTAATAAAATATATAAGTTCCTCTTAATTGAATGAAAAATAAAAAATTATTTATAAATTAATAATAATAGGATGCAAATTTGTTCATTATTATTTAAGAAATAATGTACATATTCATATTTCTAGTGTCTTGATACATATCTCATTAATACACCAACATACTCTTGAAAAGTAATGTAATTCCCTGAGATCTTGAGAATTTTGTTTCAAAATTATTTTAACTTTTCTATATTATTCATTTCACATGACACTGAAAAGTTTTATTTATATATACATATATTAAGAAAATGTCAAAATTTAATTTCACAAGAAATACAAGCTTGTATTGTGCTACATGAATGACCGATATGTCTTGCGCTATATGTAACACCAACTTGGCATACGATAGACAAGAAACTGAGTTGGCTTAGGATACACACAATATTGAGTTTTCAAAAAATATATATTTTCATTATATTAAATATTTAATTAAGATAATATGAATTTTAATAATAACTTTTAAATTTTTTTTATAAATTTTTATATAAATAAAACTTATTAATAATAAAATATATGATTATTGGTATAATCCTATGTTTAAAAATACAGTCTTATCAAATAAACACCTTTTAATTTATTTATAAGAAAAGTAATTTTAGACACATTTAAAAATTTAATTTGATAAAATAAACATAATTTTTTAATTCAGAATTTATAAATATTACTAGTATAAATTTTTGGGATTTTTCTTAGAAACATCATTTTTTGATGAATAGTGAAAAATATAGGTTTTTAAAAACTGACTTTTTTCTAATTGACAATTAATAATAAATGATTTTATAAATATTTTTTAAAGTAAAATTAGAGGAATATTCCATATAATGATGAAATTAAATTCACTTGGATCAACTACACTATGACACTGAATAAAAAATCTTAACAATCTTTTGAACATTTCCTACATTAAACCCCCTTTATTTCGTCCTGTCTACGGGATTAACAGTAATCTTAATTTTTACACCTCAGTGACTGGAATTTATAAAATCATACATAAAAAATTATATTCCATATAATATTTAGATTATAATAATACCATGTAAATTTTTGACCAAAATGATTAGTAAAAGTTATTAAAATTCATGGTAGTGGTTAAGGCCAAATAAAGATTAATTAGAGACCAAACATTAAAAATAAGGGGTCAAATGACCTAGAAACTTGTCAAAACCCATTTTATGTCCATAGTTCTTTCATAAACCTTAAATTATTTATATTGGTTGTTTTTAGGATGTGTTTTATGTAATAACATGTGGACACCAAATTTGTTTCTAGAAACTCCTTGTGAGACCTTTTCCTTCAAAATAAAAGTCCACCACCTCTACCCATTCCGATCACCTCTCAAAAAATTTAATTATATCAACGATATGATAGTGTATCCTTTCAATAATACCCCCTTATATCTTGAATCATATTTTTGGGAATACACCCTCTCAAATAATGCTTTTTTCAAAAACTAAATGCAGTTACCCGACTGAACGTAACGTCTTCTCTCAAGATCCTTTCAGTTATTTTCCTTCTCCACAATCTAAAATATTTTTATTCCATTATTTTGTGAAACCAAATTTCATCCACAATATATTATTATTTTTTATTTAAATTCATTGACCTAAACTTACACACACCTTCTTCAAATGTATGTTGAACATACTATTTCTGTGTACAGTGAACTACAACCTCACAAAACGATGATTGTTCATTTATCCTTTACCATTAATCATCAGGGAAATTATGATGGAAATTATATTTATATATGTAATATATTAAATTTATTTTTTATTGAATATTATTTATTCTTTTTAAAACACACATCATTTTACCTTTCATTTTGGGTTAATACGATAATCTTGTTTGAGGAAATGTGGACTACCGCCCCCACAAAGCGATGTGATTCGTCCACACATCACATAAAATGTATTAATAATGGTCTAAATGTACTCATATTATATAGATGATATATTAATTATAATATAATAATAATATTAATATATATATATATATGTCATTTACATGCATTTCTTCAATATGACAATAAAAACAGAAAATTGAATTCATGCGTGTGAACATATTACCATCTCTATGAACTATGTATACCATTACATACATCATTATGATATAGATTATTATAATATAATTATAGTATATAAAACTTATATTTATATCATTTTATACATTTTTTAAACCTGATATTAGTATAAGGACTAATGATGTAACAAATTAAGACACCTGTAAAGAAAAAAGTGAGTAATACCCGAAGTGAAACCTTAACATAAGATTGTTAACAAGAGGGTAATATATGGTTATAAACAACCCATATATGGTAATATATATAATAATATTCTTACATAAAATATTTATAATAAACTTATATTTATTATATAGGAATATTTTCTGAGAACGGATTGAGTCAAGACACAAGGCAAGGGGATTTAATCTCAATTTTAATTTCTGTGAGATACAAGCAATGTTCGCCAATCATTTCATTTTTTTGGTGTATGTACATAACATTATTTTATTATAAGTATTTTATATTTAAAATTTTGTGTATTCACACTTCTATTTTATGATTCTTCTTCCATGGGGTTTCTCTTTCAAACAATACCAAATTAGTAAAATAGTTCTGTCCCAATTTGCCTTCCTTGAGATTCATGTTTGGATGAGAACCAAAACTATTCTTTGAGGTTTATATACTCCCATATAACATGTTATATCCTGAATATACATAGTTTAATTATATATAAAGAATCATGTAATTTCAATTTTTTACATGGAGAGTACGATCCCAAGTTAACAAGTTATAAGAGTTTATTGAGACAATCTCATCGCTTTCCGAGATTCTTTATGTTATTGCTTACCTTGATGAAATATTATGATACATCTCTCAAGAATATTTATGATTTTCTTTAACCTCTATTATTTCATGATATAATCATATATTATTACCATATTATACTCTTTGATATATAATATAGTTAAGAAAGTCTTTTTCAGAAAGCCGGACTTTAACCTTTCTTCGGTCCAAAATCTGTGTTTCCTAAAAATGGTTTCAAAGAATATAATACCATTATCCTATAAGATTTTTAATAAATTTTTACCCTTTTATATATTACCAATACCTTCAAGAGAATATTCTTGTCACTTTCCTAACAAGGAATTTCTTCTAACCATTTAACCATACAAAAGGAAGGTTCTTTCTTTATTTCAAACAACATGTACAGATTTACCCACTTTCAATCCTTTGAAGATTCTGTTTAATTTTTTAAAAGTATAATCTTTATGAAATTGTTTTTAATGTAATTTTCAAGGAAAAAGATTAAAAAATTATTTCAATTATTCTTTATATGTCTTCAACTGATTTTTTTTATGAAAATTATTTTTAAATGGTTATATGTATTAACAAACCTTTTTCAAAGAAGAAAGGATATTTTCATCAAAAATTTTTTTTGAAAGATATTTCAAATCTATTTCCTATATAAGATGTTATAAATTTATGTTAATAATTATATTTTCTGAAATTATCTAAATATTCCATTCATATCCTTTCTATTATTAGGTCACACTTAATATTATGGTCTTTATGAAACCTGTTTCACATTCATGGGTTATATGTTTATAAAATATGTTTTTCTTTAAAAGGTTATGATTTGATGAAATAGTAATAAAACATATATATTTTACATATTTTATAATGTGATGAAATGTTAATGATACACATTTCATTTTATGGGTGAGAATTTTATGTTTATAAGACCTATATCTTTTTAGGGGTTATGATATAATGAATGTTTTATTATCTAGAGACACATGTGTGAATTATTTTACTATTATATAGGTGAGTCATATATATATCCCTCAAAATCATTGGGTAAAGATATTTTTTATATGATATCAAACGGTACATAGGTTATAGCACAATCCTAGAGTGAATGAGGGTGTTTGGGTTGTAACACCAACCCAAAAAGAAAGGTGTTGTATGGGTTGTTGTCTGATCATAAATGAAACACGGTACAAGAGTAGTACCCTAAGCCCCGAAAAATAAATTACATGGGCTGTAGACAAATCCTAAATGAAAGAGGGTACATGGGTTTCTTGACCAAGATGAAAGTAGGTACAAAGGCCGTATCCGAAGCCTAACATGTTATAATAGTCTTGGTTTGTATCCCTGACATAAAAGTTTTTTTCTCATATATTAATGCAAAAAATGCTATGTATTATTACCTATTTATTATTCCATGGCTCAAGATGTTTATTACCTTAAGGTTCATGTCTTATTAACTTTTAATCTTTATCCCATATGTCCTGTTTATGAACCTGGATATGCAGGGTATGATCTCTTAATGTTACGATCGCATTATCATACTATTATGCTCATGTTAATGCATACATGTGTCCCTTGAATACCCTTAATAAGCTTCTGATCTCACTAAATTCTTATGTTTCCTTTCTCTGGGTTATGATTAAATGTTTTATGTATACTTTATAAGGGTTTAGATCTTTATGGAATATGTTGATGATATTTCACCTTGATAAAATATTTTGTTTCTAGGTTTCGAAAGACACTAAATGATTACGGTCCTTGGGAATGTAATTCTACAATGTACTAAATACTCATGTAAAATGATTTAATATCCATGTGTGTTATTCTTGGGTCTCTATAGTTGGTGTCAAAGGAAAGCTTTAGTCAGCCATTGGAAACAAGGCTGAGAAAACAATTGTGAGATCACTTAGTTTATTTTTAAGGATATTTTTAGGGATGTCTCGAAGGATAAGTATAAGGATGAGTTAATGTTTATGAAAATGTCCTAGAACATTCGTAAAGGATAGAGTGAGTGGTTTCCTAGAAATAAATCCCAATCTGGATACTATAATTGGATGCAGATATGGAATAGATATACCTAGAGGTAATAACTAAAACAAGATATTCCAAGCTTGACTCGAGGTAATTTGGTACACGAAAAAGGGCCTGGCTGCACACCGAGTTTGACAATCCTGGGGGGATATTATATGGGAATTCACAAACTCTTCATGAACTATCACAATGGATTTAGTTATATATTAGATATGAATAAACTAGGATAAAACCAAGGTGTCATAGATTATAGAATGTGTCATGATTTAGACATCATATAAGTAATTCTTTTCATGACTATGTGATTTTATGCTATGATAAGTAATTCTCACACTACGCTTCTGGTTTTTGTCCAAGGAGGGATATTAAGGAAATGTATTAATGTTTAATGTGTTGAGAGATTTTTTGAAGAGCAGTCAAGTGGGATGATCACTGGAGTGAAAGATGTCGTGATCTTGCCTAATCAGTTTTCATGAAATATGATCAAATATGTTTACTATAACCAACTCTCAGACTCACTAATGAAGATAAAGAAAGAGTTTTCTGAAAGTACGATTAATGGAGATCATGGAGGAGAGAAGATTTGGTTTCCATTGTGCCAATAAAATGGAAATAATCTCCGAAATGAATGTATTAGTGGAAGAAGAAGGTTTTTTCTCTATAAATGAAGTAAACAAAGTTATTAAATTCAAAGGAAAAATTAAGTGTTCTATTAACAAAATGGATGGGAATTTTGGCCTCCCAAAGTCATCATCAAAGGTGAATTTTTTGGAATACAGAGAAAATGATCATTATGAAACATAATGCCACAAGAGGAATGTTTCTAAAGATAACTAGAAAGGTGGTGCGAGTAATGGTTATATTGTGGATGATAATGATACTTCGAATGAAATGTAAAAGGAAATAGGTATTATCATTAATATATTACGTATGACGTAATAGAAGTATTTATGTATTTGGATTCTAGAATTAAAAATGGTAAATTATGTATGGATTTTTAATTTTATTTTTGATAAGTATTTACAAGAATATATTGAATAGTCGTAATGGATAGAAAGGTTATATAATTATAGTTAACATTTTGACTAAGGTAATGTAATCCTTAACATGTTCTTTATGTCAAGATATTGTTTATTGGATAAAGATATGTGGGATATGTATAATTAAATTAAACAGTACAGGTTACCTAGTAACTAAGTAAAGACTTATTTATTTTTGGTTTATGGTGCCACTAATTAATTTTGAAACTATTTTTGATTTATGGATTAAATCCAATATACTTTGGAATGAGGAAGAATTGAAGATTTCTTAATGGATTTATGGTAATTCAGTTTCTTACAATGTTTCAAGGGAATATTCAATATGGGTATTCACATGTTTGTAATGTGACAACTAAAAGATAATTTTTTATATAGGGTAATCAATGTTAATCTTATTTCATGACTCTCATTCGAAGGTTTGTTATTTTCATATTTCATAAGGGTTATAAGGTTATACATTCATGAATAGATTATGTTAAACATTAGAGGAAGTATTTGTGAACTGAGATTGTGTAGAAAACCTTGGTTAAAAGGATAATCAATGATTATAATTATTCAATGGATTTCCATCTTATATATTATATTAGTTCGGTTTTTAAATAAGGACATCATGTATGTTGGGTGGCAACCAATAACGTCCAGAAAGACCACGGGTCTTGAACCCATCACCAAAGGATGATATGGGTATCACACTTACCACTAGCCCATCTCATGTCATTGTAAATGTGTATTTAATTTTAATGAATAAATATTTATGATGGACTATTAGTGTTATTTTTATAGATTAATGCATGTTTTTTTTAAGATACAAATTTTTATATTTTTTATTCTTTTATAGTTCTTAAGACCTATTAAAGGCATATTTTAGATCTCTATTCATAAACGTTAATTTATAGACATTTATTCACTGAGGTAATATATGAATTATAATTTTTTTCCAATGAAGAACACAAGAATTATGTTTTTATAGAAATTTATCAAGAATTAATCAACATTCAAAAAGTGATTGAAATAAATGTTGTCCAAATACCTTAAATTTGGTTGAAACAATGGCTTCTGGAATCATTAAGGATTTATGACATTAAGGCCCTCAAAATTACTAGGATCATTAACATGTTTGTGATTTATGAATTCAATCACTCCATATAAATATTTAAATTTTACCTTTTTTCCCATCTTCACTCCCAACCTACGTTCTCCTATGTGGAAGGCCAATTATATGATACTTTGGATAACCATTATGGTTCCAAATTTCCTTTTTAAGGGAGGATTTAATATTCATTTTTACAATTTGGATTTATATGAATGAAACTATCAAGTATTTAACATTTGATAACCTAGATGAATTTTTAGGGATAAATTCATTTTAAGGGGGGTAGAATGTAACACCCCGATATTTTAGAGTTTTTTTCAAATTAATTTATCTTTTCAATATTTTTCATTTCACATGAAATTGGAAATATATATATATATATATATATATTAATACACTAATTAAAACATTATATTAATATTAAATACCAACTTTACTTATGATATATGCAATACCAACTTGGCTTGCGCTACACACTACACCGACTTGGCGTATATTGCACACTACAATGAGTTGGTGTACGATACACACAATACAGAGTTTCTATAAAACACATCTTTTTATTTTTTTAAAATATTAAATTAAAATAATATTAATTTTAATAACCAATTTTAAAATATTTTTATAATTTTTTATATAAATATAATATATTTATAATAGAAGATATGATCATTCGTAATATCCTTCTATGTTTAAAAATAATGTTTTCAAAAATAAAATGCTTTTAATTCCTTTCTAATGAATGTAATTTTATACAAATTTATTAATTTAATTTGGTAAATTAAACTTAATTCTTTAATTCGCAACATTGAAATCTGTCTAGGGTGAATTTGTTTGGATTTTTATAAGAAATTTCATTTTTGAGGAATAGTGAAAATTTTTTTTTTTTTTAAAAACCGCAATTTTGTCTAATTAAATAATGATGATAAATGATATTTTAAATATATTTTAAGGTAACATTATAGTAATATTACATATAATAATGTAATTTAAATAATTTGTATCAACATTAGTTTGAAGCTGAATAAAAAATCCAAACAAACTTTTGAACTTTTTCTTACTTTAAAACCCCATTATTTTGTCTCATCTGTAGGAGTGGCAGAAATCTTAATTTTTCCACTTCTATGTTTAAAATTTCAAAAATCTTAAATAAACCATTGTATTCAGTCAAATATTTTTATTCTAATAAAACAATGTAAATTTTTGACAAAAATTATTAGTAAAAGTGATTAAAATTAATCACAATAGTTAAGGAAAAATTAAGGATAATTATAGACTCAACCTTAAAATTAAGGGCCCAAATGACCTAATTTTTTAATAAATAACCATTTTAAGTCAATATTTCATCCATAAACATTATATTATTGAGTTTGGATGGTTTTTATGTCTTTTTTTGTTAAAACATGTGCACACCTAATTTGATTCTAAAAATTCCATGTGATTCCTTATCCTTCCCAATAAAAGGCCACTGACTCTACCCATTCCTCATACCTCTAAAACCATTTAATTTAATCCAATATATGACCAAGAAGCCTTAAAAAAATCCTCCTTTTGACCTTGAAGCCTCCATTTTTTCAGAAATCCTCCCAAGGATGCCTTTTGGTAGAAACCAAAAGGAGTTACCAGATTAAGAGGTAACATCTTCTCTCAAGATCATTTCAATTATTTTCCTTCTCAACCACGTAAAATATCCATATTTTATTCTTGTTTGAAAAAACAGTATCATACATATATTATTAGGTTTCTATGAAATTTTTATGACCTAAAATTTCACACACCTACATCTAATGGATGTTGAACATACTGTTTCGGTGTACGAAAAACTACTACCTCATGAAACGATGATTGTTCATTTATCCTTTACCACCAATCATGGTGTCCATTATGATTGAAAATATATTTATATATGTAATATATTATTTTATTATTTCATTAATATTATGTATTACATTTACAACACATATCTTTTTACGTTCCATTTGGTGTTAATATGAAAATCTCTTTTGAGGAATTGTGGACTACCAACCCTCAATGCGATATGATTCATTCATAAAACACATAGAATGTATTGAGGATGGATTTAATGAGATTAAATTATATATATGATATATATATACACACATATATAAATGTATATATATATATATTCCATTTATATATATTATTTCAATATGACAATAATAAAGGAAAACATCGTTCATGTGTACGTACGGCTAACCATCTCCATGTAAGGTGTATTCCATAACATAATTACTTATGGTATAGATTATCAAAATATAATAATATAGGATAAAACTGATTTTTAAATTATTATATACATTCTGGAATCATGATATAAGCATAAGGACCAAAGATGTAACAAATTAAGACAGAAGCGAAGAACAATGTGAACATTACCTGAAGTGAAACCTTAACATAAGCTCATTAACTTGTGAATAATATAAGGTCATTATAATTTTTTGATAATAGATATAAATATATTATTATTTTAATTATTTATAATAAAATTATACTTATTATGCAGGAAGCATGTATGATTACGTAGAGAGTGTATACATGATGTAAGGGGATTTGATAAAACTTCTAATTTCTGGGAGATACAAGCTATGTCTGACCCTCTTTCCTTTTGTATGATGAATGTAATGAAAATTATTATACTGTATATATATTTGATATAAATGTTTGAGTATATAAATTTCCATTTTATGATAGTATTTCCCTGGGGATTATCTTTAAATTTACCAAATTGATAAAACAAAAGTTTCCATTTTCCTTCATTGAGATTCATGTTTTTTTTCTGAACCAAAAATCTTATTTGTGGTGTATGTACTAATATTTTTCATGTTATATCAAGAATATACTTATATTTATGATATATTAAGATTCATATAATATCATTTGTTACATGGATAGTATGATCCCATGTTAATAAGTTATAACAGTTAAGATAGTATTTTTAAGAAAGCCCGACTTTACCATTTCATCAATCAGAAATATATGTTTTCTAAAAAGAGTTTCCAAGAATATTATACCATTATAATATATTTTTTTAAATAAATTTTTACCCTTTTTATATTTTAATAATATATTAAAGGGAATATTCTTGCCACTTTTTGAACAATGAATTCCTTCAATCCTTTTTACCCTGAAAATGGAATGGTTATTTATATATTGAATGACAAGTATGAATTTACCCACCATTATTCTAATGAAGATTTATTTTAATTTCTTTAAAGGTTAATCTTTTAGAAATTACTTTAAAATTAATTTTCAATGAATTTTTTCTCAAAATGGTTTTAATACTTCTTTATCTGTTTTCATGTTATTTTCTATGAAATTGAATTTTAAATGGTTTTATGTATTAACAATCATTTTTCAAAGAAGAACGGATATTTTCCTCGAGAAATGATTTTGAACAATATTTCCAAAATATATTCAATCAAAGATGAAATCAACTAATTTTACTTATTCCATTTTTGGAAATTCTCTAATGCTTCCATTTATATCCTTTCAATTAATGGGTCACGTTTAATGTCATAGTCTTTAGGAAACCTGTTTCTCTTTTACAGGTTATATGATTATGAAAAATGTTTCTCTTTAACTGGATATGCTTCCAAAAAATGTTTATGAAACAAATCTATTTTCCATTGGTAATTATGTTACGAAATTTTAGTGAAACCCATTTCATTTTATGGGTTATGATTTGATGTTTATAAGACCTATATATTTTTATGGATCATGATATGATGAATGTTTTATTATCTTGTGGAACATGTTTGAATGATTTTACTATGAGATGGGTGGGACCTATATCTCCATCAACTTCTTTGGGTATTGATATGTTTTATATTATCTCAAAGGGTACATGGGTTGTTGGACAAGTTTTAAAAGAAATAGGGTGGTTGGGTTCTTGCCCAAGCCCAAAAAGAAATGGAGTGTATATGTTGTAGCCCAAGACTAAATGAAAGAGGGTACATGGGTAGTATCCAAAGCCCCAAAACAAGAAAGTACATGTGTTGTATCCTATGACGAATAGAAATTTGGAGCATGTGTTTCTATCACAATCCATTAGTTATGTTTTAAAGGCTCACAATGTTTATTTAATTATGATTCATATATATGAACTACAGATATTTATACTATAGCTTATGTTTATTACCCTTGATAGGAAGGGTACGATATCCTAATGTTATGATAACATTATCATACTACTATGTTCTTGTTTATGCATACTTGTATCCCTTCTATACCCTTACTGAGCATCTGAACTCACCCCTTTCTTATGTTTCCTTTCACCTGGTTATGAAGAAAGGTTTTAGGTAGAAGTAATAATGGTGTAGAACTTTAGGGGAGATGTAGAAGATATTTCACCTGGATAAAATATTTTGTTTCCATGTCTCCAGTGACAGTAACCTATTATGGTACATGGGCATGTATTTCTTAAATATACTAAATATTCATATAAGATGATGTAACAACCATGTGTGTTAATCCTGGGTCTCTATAAGTAAGGTGTGCGATGGGGGGGCCTTGATGGGGACATTTCACGAACATAGTTTTTGTCATGATCTCAATAAGCATTAACTTATCCCATAAATGGTTTTCTCGTGATTTAGTTGTTGGATATTAGATTGGTATTTGTCTAGGGAGAAGCCGGGAAATGTTATCTCCATTGAATGATATGATAAATGGGCTTCATTGTGTATGATCCTACTAGTTGAGGATATCACTACTTTTGTCTATGAAAAATGGATTTTTAAACCCTATATTTATACATGACATGTTATTACAATTCAATGGCTATATTTTAAATGGTAAAGATACTTAATAGTAATTTGAAATAGAATTGGATCAATGAAATCAGTGCACATGTTTTCAATAACCATAATACATTTTATTAAATTAAAAAGAGGAATTTTATTCATAATATATTTGTTCGTTGCACTCCTATAGAATTGGTTGATGGATCCGAAGAGATGATATATGAAAAAATGTCTCACTTTATGAAGTATAATGATTGATTCCCAAGGTGGGATGTGTGGAATATGCCTAACATGACTAGGGAGTTCTAGATTCAACCCCCTTCAAAATTCAATAGAGTGGATGGACCTAAGGCTGAAAATTTCATGTTGTAGTTCATCTAGAATGTACTTGATCATTTAGAGAATCATTGACAAATGAGATATAAATTGGCTTCTTATTTTTTATGATGGACTGTGAGGCGATGAAAGGATATTCTGGCTCAGAATAATAAGTTGGAGAAAATGGAATAAAAATACTTTTAAAATAATTTCATGGAAACATTGTACATAGAGACATTGAGGTAACAGAGGGTAGCTATGTTGATGTGGTTGACCCAGGGAATTGTGTTTGCAAATAACTATGATTGTCGCTTCACTTATTTCCAATGATTTTTCCCATTGTTAGAAGGATATGAGGCATTTATGGTGAATCCTTTTTAGGATGGTCTTAAATGTGAGATTATGTCCCATGGTAGGAAATTTAGGCTGAATAAGTTTTATAAGGTAATGAATCATTATATAATTTCTATGGGAAAACATAAGGAGGATTCCAGTGGAATGAAAGCTAGGTTTTTGTACAAATATGAGGCACAACATCAAAGAGTAGGAAGAATCGCATTGAAAACATCAAACAATGAGATATAAAAAAATTTCTTGTGAGAAGGTCCAATTACTTAGAGTACTAACCGAGTATACTACAACCAATGTTGTAGGCCAGTTCGCCTTTGTAGGAAGTTTCCATGACCACCAGTGGAGTTTCAAGCCTACAATAGTATAGGGAACTTAAAAATGTATTACAAGAACCCTCAACTAATGGGTAGTGACATAGATACCAGGGTGAATAAAACTGATAAAGGGGTATTCTACCCCGTATAATTCATGAAGTTGGGATTTTTCTAGCCCCATAGATTCCGGAAGTGGATGTGGTACATTGGGGAAGGAATGATCTTATCAGTAGAGTGGTGTAGTTCAAGGGACTCGGACTAAATCATAGAAAAGAGGGGCATGAGAGATTCATGAAATTAAAAATGAACATATGGATAGTAATGATGGAACATCGATAGTCAATGGTAATATTCTTATTTATAATATGATTTCAAGTCCCTTATTTGATTCAGGATCCACTCAATAATTTATATATGTACAACATGTGAATGTTTTGAGTCTAATGATGTAGTTTGTGAGTGGGATTATGATTATTGACACATTGTTGGGAGTGTGGTTGAGGGACATCTATTTATTAAAGGGGTTTCTCTTGCTGTTTTCTATTATCATTTCCATTGAGATCTATACATACATGACATGTTACTATTTAAATTTATTTTTGGTATGGACTGGATGTTATCTTGTTGAGGCCATATTAATTGTTACTATAGGAAAGTGACCATTTTTTATCCTAAGGCAATAGTTTTATTCATCATGGAGAGTGGGATATCTAGAAAGTCCATGAAGGACTAGAATGATAACTAATAGGGGAGCTCACCGCCAATATTTCAAGCCTTTTGATGGATGATGGGGGTGTGAAGCATGATTTCATCCACCCGTAAAAGACTGGTTCTGGGACATATTTCCTGATGAAAACTCAAGGTTTCTACCTAAGAGGGATGTTGAGATTACAATTAAGACATTTCCTAGTGCAAAACATGTATCTATTCAAACTTATAGGATGTAAAAATAGATATTCATGATATTAAGACTAAGCTGTAAGAATTTATGGATAAGGGATTTATCTATTTGAGTTTGTCTCCATGGGGTTCTCTGGTTTTGTTGACTAATAAATTTGTTGGGATGTTTAATTTTTGGGATGATTAGTGAATTTTGAACCAGAAGACTATGATTAATGTGTATCCTCTTCGGCATATCAATGATCTCATTGACCATTATAGAGGATCTTGTGTTATCTCTAAGATCGACTTTATATTGGGGTATTTTCAATTGGGAGATAGACCTTATGATATACAATGGAATTATTTTTAAAAACTTAATGGCCTATATGAATTAATAATGATTTCATTTGGGGTGATGAATGATCGGGCTATGTTTATGGACTTGATGAACCAAATAACTTACTTCTACCTAGATTAAGTTTTTGTTGTTTTTTTGGATGAAATAGTTGTGTACTCCAGACTGATGACGATCATGCAAGAAATCTGGATATTATACTATATTTTCTGAGAAATCATGGGCTATATTCCAAGCCATCTAAGTGTCAATTCAATATCAGCTGGGTATATTTCTTGTGTTAGGACATCTCTGAGTATTATGTGTTAATAGGATAAGAGAATGTGTAGGTCGTAGTTTCTTGTGAGTAGCCATTTAATGTTTTTGATATCTAAATATTTATTGTTTTAATGGGTCATCTTTATAGATTTATCTAATAATTTACTCATTTTTAATAACCAATTTTATTCTTGACCATGAAATTAACTATGTTTTAATGGTCTGAAACATTTGTGAATTATTTCCACGTGTTGAATATTAGTTTAACTACTACACTCCTTTTGATCCTACCCGATCCTAGTGAGAAGTATAAAATATTTTGTAATGTATATGGGATTGGAATTCAAGTTGTGTCGTTGCATGGAGATATAATTTTGTAATAGGTTTCAGGGTAGTTGAGGCCACATGAATAGAATTACCCTACACATGATCTTGAGTTAGCTGCGATGGTTTATCCCTTGAAGTGTCAGGGACATTATATTTTGGGATAATGTATTTTGTTTATACCAACCAAAAAAATCATAAAGTATATATTTTCTTAGGGATATTTTAATCTACAATAGTGGATAAGGGTTTATTATATGTAGTCTTTTGAATATGACCTAGCATTTACACCTAGGAGGGAAATAGTGTTGCTGATTCTTTGATAAGGAAATAAAAAACTCAGGAAGTTCAAGAGTCTAGATATAAGTGGATGATATTGAACTTTTTGGATGAGATTCATATTGAGTTTATGGAGGGATAGGAGATGAAAACCCCTATATCCCTATCTATTGAGTCCACACATACAAGCTAGATTAGGGAAAAATAGTATGAGGATTCAGAGTTCTTGGAAATGAGGGAAATCCTTGAATGTGGGGAGTCACCTTTCGATTAGACAATATTTGAGGATGAGATCTATAATTTCTAGAACCATGTATTTATTCCTATGAGTACGTGAGAATAAAATATATGTTAGTTTCATGCCTTGAAGTGGGTTGTGTATTAAGGTTTGATGAAAATGTACCGTGACCTACATTAACAATTTTGGTGGTCGAGAATGAAAATGGAGATTGCAGGGTTTGTGAAAATATGAAACATCTTTCAGAAGGTAAATGATGGGCATCACTGACCTGTTGGATTACTATAATCATTTCACCTTTTATAATTGAAGTGGGATGATGTTACCATTAAATTTAAGGTAGGCCTTCTAAGTAAGCCTCAGATAAATGCCAAAAATTGGGTGATTATGGACATATTGATGAATGTAGATGATTTTAACTTATATGGGAGAACTTTTCAGTGGGTCAGTTTTGGGACATGTACATTTGATACCTAGGTATTTCCAAGTACCGCTTTCCACTCACAAAAAGTTTGGCCATCAGAATGTACTATACTAGTATTGTAGGATATGAAACGAGTGTTCATCCTAGAATTTTGTGAATATTTGGAACATTACTGAGCACTCATTGACTTTTCTAATGAAAATTGTTATTAAGAAAATATTCAATTGGAACTATATGAGGCACTTTATGGTAGGCCATGAAGATGACCTCTATGGTGGATGGTGGTAGGTGAGTCTGAGTTGTTGGGAGAAAGTCTGATACATGAGACATTTGAGTTGGTCCAGTTGATTTGGAAACATATAGATATAACTCAGAGTATGAACATGTTCTATTTTGATTAATGATAATGAACCCTTGAGTTTATAGTTGGTGTTCATGTATTACTACGGGTCTCTCCAAGATTGGTTCATTGTTGGATATAGAGGTAGGGAAATTTAGAGCCCAGGTTTGTTAGAACTTTTTTGATTTTGGAGAGGATCATACCAGTGGAAAAAAATTTGGATCTTCTATAGAGTTATAATTCTATAGATGATAATCATCATATGTCATGGATTCTACAGTATCACCCTAACTCGTATAACGTGATTGATGTTGAGCATGAGGCCGATTCTTCATTTGAGTAGCATCTGATTCAGGTTATGGATCACAATGTTAATGTATTGCAGGGAAAGACCATGTCAATAGTCCCAGTGGTATCGAAACATGTATGTGTTCAAGAGGAAACATGTAATAGGGTTGTAAATATTCAAGATCAGTGGGCCGAACTTTTTACCATAGAATAATATATATACATGGGAGTATAACTCGAGTACTATCTATGATAATGTGGGAATATTTTAAGATAATGACCTTTTTAGATATTCCTTGTGATATTTTTTCAGGTACCCTTTTAACCTTTTTTGGGGGTACCTTGGTTGGGTTTTATATTGAGGTTGTTTTGAGTGAAAATGAAGAAATTTGAAAGCCTGTGGGGCTATGCATGGTTGGCTCATGCTTGGGGAAAGCCGTGCAGTTTCCACCCAAAATATATGAACCTCGTTTTGGAGGCCCATGAGGTGGTGAACATTTGGGTCATGGTTTTTCCAAACCTCGACACCAACCACCCTAAAATGTTCACCAAAATACAATGGGTGTTTGTATTATTAGTGAATGGGTTTTAAAACCAAGAATCAGATAGTAGAAACTGTGCACCCCCTAAGTGGAGGGCATAGTTAAGAAACACTATTTGGAAAACTGTGCACCATTTTCTGGGAAACAATTCGTGTGAGTTTTAATCCATCTATAATTTGTATTATAATTCTCGAACAAACCAGTTTTTCCCAAAATTTAATTGGATCATCCTATCCCAGTTTCCTTCATTTTTGGAGGTTCTAGAGAGGATTCAAAGGCACAAAAATTCCCTTTACAAATAGAATTTACGACTGAAGGATCAAATTCTCTACAATATGTAATATCCTCTTTGCTTTATTTACTCTTCCTCCCTTCTCTCATTCCAAATTATGAGGGGTAATTTTTTGCTTATTGGATATGGTTTAGATATAGTTTCTAATTAATCTTATTTATTTGTATTTTGGATTTTTTTGGTCCTAGATATTCCATGTCATTGTGATTTCAATAGTTCTATATCAAATTGGGGATTTTTGTTTTGTGAACAACAATAAATTAACATGAGTTTTGTGGTCTAATTGATAATTACTATAGAATTGATTATAAATAATTGTATGAAATTGTGAAATTTAGATTTCCACGTTGGGAAATTTTCTTCTAAATTGATTTAATTAATGAATTTGGTTTGTGATTGTGAAGCCCTTCAGAGATCCTGGTGGACCCAGTGATGGTTTGAGACCAAAACTAATAGAAAGCCAAGGGGTGAGATGATATAATTGAAATGAAGATTTATCAAGTATTCATGGTTGATAAATGGGACTGTGAATAAGGTAGATAAATGAATTTACATAATTAGATTAATAACCAATTATGGAAATGGATGATAAATGGGATGTGAACCTGGAACCATGAGATGTGATATTTTTGAATGAGTTGTAAGATAGTGTCTACTACTAGAAATACCCTTGTTCGACCAAACTTTCACTATAGGCTCACAGGATATATATATTTACTTCTTGTGATTACTGAGTTAAGGGACATGGACTTCTATGTTAAATACACATGGGGTACCAGCACGCTGCTGGAGGAACCCTTTGTATCATTGTGAAATTGGATATTAAATTATTAATAAAAGCCCATGATTGAAAAAAATACATCCTTTTGTGGATTGTTAAAACCCCGACATGGGATGAAGTAGGTATTATTGGTTTAGGTGTCACCAAGAACCTGGGGATTATGTGTTTAATTAACGAATATTATAATGTGATACAGTTATGTTTTTTGTACATTATTCTACTTATAAATTCATATACTATTATAGACTAGATATTGTTTTATACGATGTTGGTGGTCACCTTCTGAGATATACTCGCAACCTACTCAAGCTACCTAATCTGTGCCCAAATAGACATTATGATTATAGGACATGATAAAGGAAAATCCCTATATTATACAGACGAGTTAGGATGTTTCATGGTGCATGGATGAGGGAACCCAATATGACATAGAGACCCTATTAGGGAGTTTCTAATGCAACTTTAATTTTTGTATTAATTTGAAACTTTACACTTCTAAGGCATGAAATATCTATTGATTTTGTTTCTATTCATTTATCAATGTTTTTTTATTATCATGTAATGTTTCTATTTATTGGTTATTTATTATTTTGGTTATTTATTTTTAAAATTCCGTTATCAATTATTGATTTAAACTATTTATATCCTTTGAAAAAGTGGTTATAGTATCATAACAATATATGTTAGACCCGCATAGCTAGTCAATAGCCTCTTGAATATTGGGAGGCACACATGAGTTGATGTCACTAACCAGCTCAGGGCACCAACATGTGGGACCCAAGTAAGGATTTTATAAAGATGTTTTAATTTTTTTCAATTAATTATTATATCTTTATTATATGTCCATGTCATGAAAATCAAAGATTTATATTCTAGTTCTCTCAATATATGGTAATGTCTCTTGAGAGATGATCCAATACCATATTGGTCTTAGGAGGAGGATGAGGTATTGTATGTCCATAGAAGGGTGGTGGTCACTTCTCCTAAGTGTGATGACATAATAAGGGACTCACATACCTCATTATGGGTAATACATATAGGTTAGAAAAATATATAAAAAAATATCCAGGATCATTTCTTCTATCTGGATATAAGAAATAATATTATGGGTTTTTTTCTCACTAGCTTACCGATTAGAGGATAATGTCGGAGCACAAAAAATGAGATGGGTTACATCAAACCTTTACAATTTCATTGTAGAAGTAATATATGGTGACCATGGATTTCATGCTAGGACTACCAAGGACACCAAGTGGTAATGATACATTTCTGTGGTGAATGACCTGCTAACAAAGGTTGTGAACTTATTTCTAATTTAGGAGACATGGTAAATGGAAAAGTTAATAAAGTTACATGTGTAGGAGATAATGTGGATTCATGAGATACCTATGATCATATTATCATATCATGATATATTTTTGACATAGATATTTTGGTATGGTCATTAATTATCCATGGGATATCATATAAAACTGTGTAGAATGTGTCACCCATAGATATATGAACAGTCTAAAAAATGATTATGATGATATAGGATATGAATAGAGTGTCCATACTTGATATTAGAGAAGGATGGGTGGAAATAAAAGAGTTCATGTTAAATACAATATTTTAGGATTAAATTTATAAGTATATATTTTAGGCACATTATGGTAGATAAATTTGGTTGCATAATGTTTTCTATATCTAGGATGGTTTGAAGTTGTCAGGAAACATTTGGTTATGGATATCATTGAGTGGCTGTATTTCATACAAAAGTGGTTGTTTATCACTAAATGTAGGTATGTATCATATGATTACTAGAGGTAACAACCCAATGATTTCATTATATGTGGCCATATTTTTGTTTAGTATTTCCTCAGTTGGGGCATCATTTTTTGATGATATATCGAAAGATCACACTACAATTTGTTGGTATCGTCAAGAGTGAGGCTAGAATTGGGGAAATGGATTATTAGTTATCATTTAATCCCTAAAATCATCGTATGGAAGATTTATTCCATGCTTCCATTATTAGGAATTATGATCCAAACTGTACAAACATAATCAATGGTGATGATATTGAGTTAGAGGTGGATTTAATGTTTAAGGAGTGCCTCATAAAAAAAGTGGATTAAAGCGAGACGGGGTTCTATGGGAGACAATGCCTCTCATCTAGGTATTAAGGAAAGTGGCCATAACTAGAAAACACTCGCGAGTGAGATTTTTATTTGTGGGTACAATAGATGGAGAATTTTGTGAGGACCCCTAAAGACATTTCTTAGGGTCCATAAGTCCTCAGAGAGAGAGAGAGAGTTATATTTATTCTCAAATTTAAAGTTACTTTATATTTTAATGTTATAATTATTTTAATTCATAATGATAAATTATAGTTAATTAGGGTTTTATTGATTTCCTAAAATCATTCTTTGTTGAGTTATAGATGGTTTGGAGTTACAATTTTGTGGATGGTGGGTTGTCATGACATGTTAGATTAGAGTCATAGTGTTCCTAAAACCTAATTCAAAGATCATGGAATGACCTAAAAGTAGCATGCGTAGATGGATTTTTTTAATTAATATGTCATAATCTAGAATATAGGTTCCATGGTATGACCTATGGGGTTTAAAAACATGTTATGTCCTCATATGATAGATTAAGTAAAAGTCACTCCAAGAGGGATTAGCTCAAATATTGATGGTACATATGATTTTGAGGATGTGTAATGTTTTTTATTTATGAATAATAAAATGGGGGACGATGTTATGATGGATCATAGGGTTTTATAGAATAAAACCTATCTTAGAGGTAGTAAGGAAGATGTAAGGCATTGGCGTGAATACATTGTTCAGACTGTGATGGTTTTTTAGTAGAGAGTTACAAATTCAACTTTGAAGTTATCATGTTTTGTCCTAGAGGGGCACACCACAACACATCATTAATGAGGATTCTCCATGGAATTAAAACCATGGTCATGTCATGACTAATTCCTTGGTTGGAATTTTTAAAGAGGTAGATAATTATATTCTCCTTGGATAGATTTTTCTCTCACCATACTTCTTCCTCATCCCTTATGTAAATCAAATTAATGTTGGAGTTTCTCCTTAATATTTTGATATATCTGATCCATTCATCTATATCATTTGAAATTTCATTAATTTTTAAGATCTACACATGGTATGTCCATGTCTTTATAATCTCATGATGATATCTTATTCCTCTATTCCTTGTTCCCCTATTTAAAAATCCAAACTATGATGTTTTATTGCTAATTTTAGGATTATGGTGGATTTCACTTAAATAAGAGATTATAGTTGGGTGATTTAACTTTTTCATGATTGATTTAGGAATTATATACCTTGTTATATATTTTTTATGATGTTATATGGATTTCATTCTATACGGTTTTCTGTTTGTAGCCCAATAGAGTTCTAATTTTGGGTATCAAAGTTACTAGGTGGGTCTATAAAGGCATATTTTACCCATGGGAGAGGTAGATATGGTTTAATATATTGTAAATGGTGGAATACCACCTCAATACACAGGTATGGGTTAAGATTTCTACTAGGGTAAATGGTTCCTTGAATGATCCATTATGGATTGATTGAGTATGGGTAACTTGGTAGAGTTATAAGAGAGTACCAATAACATGTACCCTCATTTTTTATAATTATGGTAGTAGAAATGTAAAATATGTTGCATAAAAATTGAGGTTTTTTGTTGTGTATATTGAGGGGTAACATTGTTTTATATATCTATTATTCTATAGTGTGATATGCTATGTTCTATGATTGATATTGTGTTCCATATTCTAGGTAAGAGGATATGGGTTCGGATTTATTTTGAGAACTCATTTATATAAGAGTAGAAGGGGAACTATTGTGGGACCTTTTCACTATAAGAGTTTTTGGGATGGGAACTATAATAATCCATCTCCTTGAAAAAGAGGTTATGGGATGAGAACTTCATTGGACCCTCTCCTACATCAGAGTTGATTGGATGGGATCTACTATGGATTCCCTCCTATTTAAAATGAGATAGGCTAGGAACTATGGTGAACCAAATATTATTTAAAGGGATATATGATCAAAACTACTATGTTCCCTCTCATATATAAGTGGATATGGAATGTGAACAATATTTCTCCCTATCATACATATGACTATATGATAAGGGAACTATTGTGCGCTCTATCCTATAAAAGAAGACATGTTTGGGGAAATATTTTGTGCCCACTCATGAATATGATGACATAGGTGGGGACCTATTGTGTGATATTTATAATGACCCATCTCTTTAATACACATTAATACTTGTTTTATTAAATAAAATTAGACCTAAAAGAACCCAAAATTACGATAATTATAGTGTCTGTTAAATTAGGTACCTTACATAATAATATAAAACATGAAAAGAGACATATTTATAGAAAACTTCTTCAACATGACCAAAATTTTCTTTCATACATAACACTGCTTGGGATAACCTGAGGACATAAATAAAAAGATGTGAGCTATAAATCCCTGTAAGTGAATAACCAGGGCATAACCCAAAGAATACAATACATGTTAAACAATATGTATATCAATGGAGCCTAAAAGAAACATGAATAATAAGGAATTATATTTCATGATAATCATAACATGTAAAATGTGGTCAAATTTAAAAACACTACATCTCAAACATTGGTCTAGACTAATCCTGCCAAGACATCATGGTGGAAAATTACCATAATTGAATTAGGTACACCCCCATTCCCAAAGTGATGTATCATTAAACTAATCATCACCCAATGCATTGGAGCACTACCAAGAGGAACCCTTTATACACATTTAATTCCCATTCTTAAGTGTGCCACATATATCATATAACATGGATTCATTCAACATTAAAATTTTTTCCATGATCAAGGAATGTGGAATAAAAACATATTATCCTACAATAAATATGTATATATTCATAAATGTGAATATAATTTATTGAAAAATGTGTATGGTATTTAGTACACAATTATTTTGGCATGGAAAATCACTGTGCAATTTAGAAGCAGAAATACATCATATAGAAATTCATAAAATTGGTAGTTGAGAGAGATAAAGTGGAATATAATTATTTATAAATGAAATGTAAAGAAAAAGAGACATGTAAATAAATTCCCCAATATAAATAATTATAAATAGAAGGCGTATAAAATAGACAAAGATGAATAATGATGAGAAAAGAAATAACCCTTACAAAATTTCAACATGGTAACAAGTGTGCCTAATGGTTTGAAGGAGGGATAAAAGAGACTGAATGTGGCTCTAGTAATTTATAAATAAAATGGAATCTAAGGGGCATATGTAATAATATATCCCAACATATTCAAATATAAATTAAAAGGCATAACATTAAAAAGAGTGCGTGATAAAAAAAGAGAGTGGAAGATGAAGTTCCCTTACAGAATTTCAACATAGTAACAACATAGGAAATCAAAAAAATGATAGAGGATAAATGATATATCATTAAAATAACAACCATTGGAATATAAGGTAATATAAATAAATTAATGGTAATTTAATCAATTGAAATTTAAAATTACTAATTTCAAAGAAATTTCTTGATTTGAAATTAGAGGAGTGGAATCCATTACATGAATGTGTGACTCAAAAGGCTTGGGAGGAGATTCTTGAGATCTTGGGGGACTTGGGAGGACTATAGGGAGTATAGGTAAGATTGTGCTCCAAATCCAAGGAGTTTTAGGGACTAGAAATGGTAGATTTTGCAGGTTAACATAGGTATAGAGGGGTTTTTCTTTATTATTTAATTTTTTGAATCTAAAGAATAAAATAATCCAAACCACAAACCAAACCAAGGGTTTCCCATTATTTCTAGAAAATTTAATTATTTTAATTTATTTTATAAGCCTATTTGCCTATTATAATAAAATAATTTCATTGATTATGTGGATGCAAGTCACACATTCAAAGAAATTATTTTAAAATAATTAAATATTATATAATTCTTGGAGATTTCATTAAGTATTTAAAAAATAAATAAAATAAAAAAAAAATTATATTATTGTAAAGGGAACACATAAATTTTTCCAATGATACCTTTTATAGTATTTATTACATCACTATTCATAAATTATTATGCCATAAAACCCACAGTATATTTATATGGTATTTATTTTTTGCCGAAAAATTAGGCTATCTCAAGAAATTTGGAAAATATCACCAGTAGAAAATTATGATTTAATAATTCCAAAATTAATATTCATTTTATCTAAATAATTTTTTAAATATGTGAATTTAAAATCTAAAAATAAAAACTGGCATTTATTGAAAATGACGAGTCTCTGACAATAACATTTTTTTGAACACTTATAAAAATTACATTTAATTTCATAAGAATTATATGATAATATAATAATTGTTATTTAATAATAATATTATAATAATATATTATTTATATCCAAAATAATTTAAATCATAAATTCATCAATTGATTTTTAATATTAACCAAATATAATATTACTTGTTTACTGGTTCAAAAATAAATATCGTTTTTAATTTCATTATAATATGATGAAAATATATTCATTATTCTAAAAATAATAATGTTAATAGTACTATTTATAGGGTATTGGTACATATCCCTTTAATATAAAAGCATACAACCTATGAGTAAGGTGAGAAATGGTGGGCCATTATTGGTTTGGTTCGGTGAACCTGGTTTAGGTCATGATCTTGATGATCTTGAAATTCTCCCAAAAATGGTTTTGCTCATTCGTAACTAGTTGGATCTTGTCTTGGGATTGGTCTAGGGAAAATACAAGAAATTATATCTCCATCAGATGCTATGATAAATGGCCTTCATAGGGTACGATCCTACTTTTTGATTCCACCACATCCTTTATCTGTGAAAAATGGACTTGTTAAAACCATATATTTATACTAGTCATGTGATCACTATTAAAAATCTATATTGTTAATAGAAATGATACATAACAATCATTTAGAATCTAATTTGATAAAATAAAACAAGTGCATGTGTTTTCGACAACCATAAGATATTTAATTATATCAAAATACAGAATTTAATTCATAATAGTTCGGTTTGTTAGAATCTTCCCCCTTTATAAATTTCACCCTCACAATTTTATTTTGCCACACTAAAATAGTTGAGGGTAACTATGCTTCATCACCTCCTCTGGTTTCCACATTGATTCTGTAAACATATGGTTTCTCCACAACACTTTTACAAGGGGGGTGTTTCTTATTTCATAGAACTTTTTCTCAAAGATCTAAGATCTTCACTAGTTTTCCTCGCGTGAAAGGTCATTATCAAATGGTACCACCTCGATATTGAGTAAATGTGAGGGGTATAGTGTGTAATTTCTTAAGAGTGATACAAGGAATACATCATGTACTTGAGACATGTTAAGTGGTAGTGATATTCAATAGGACACTTCTCTATTGTTATCAATGATATCAAAAAGGATGATGCACCTTGGACAAATATTTTCCTTCTTCACAAATACCACCACCTCCTTCCATGGATATATGTAAAGGATAAACATGCACCCAACATCAAACACTTGGTATCATTGATGAATTTCGGACTAGATCTTCTGATGACTCTTATAAACTTTGTTGTCTTCTTTAATTATATTATCCTTCTCCACCATTTCTTCTACCATTTTAGGAACTAGAAGTTTTTGTTCCCCAACATGCCGACGTTCTTCACCTATTTCCATAAATGGATTCATAGGGAGCCATTTGGATTCTCAATTGGAAACATTTTTTGTAAGAGAACTCAAATAGAGGAAGAAGTTGGTCCCATCCTCCTTTAAAGTCAATTGAGAATGCTATCAACATTTCATAAGGTGTTTTGATAGTTCACTTATATTTTCCAACAGTTTGAGGGTTATTAGTAATTCCGATGTTTGTTATAGTGTTTAGAAAATTATGGATACTTCTCCAAAACATTGATGTGAATCTTAGACCTCAACCAGATACAATTGATAGTAGAAATCTATACAGCCTTACCAATTCTCTAGTGTATATTCATGACAGTTAAACTATTGAGAAATCCTATCAAATCGTAATGATGTTTTGGGTCTTTTTATGATAATCCACAATAACCCAGATTGTACTAGTATGGGTAATGGTTTCATCATCCTCTGGACTTTTTCCTTTCATCATACACTTGCTGACATCCAAGAAACTTTGATCTATAATATGCAATATCCTTCTTCAAGTCATCCCAATAATAGTGCTCTCGGATATATTGATACATCTTTGTGTTTCCTGAGTTAATAGATAAAGTAATACTATGTGCGTCATCCAATGGTTCCCTCTTTAACTCAAAATCTTATGGAAAACATTGTCATTACCCAAATATCAAAATTCATTCATCATTAACGTTGAAATTCGAGGGTTTCCCTTTTATTTTTGTTTCCAATTTATTCTAAATTATAATATCAAATTTTTAGCATACATCAACCTTTCAAGAAGAGAAGGTTGAGAAATAATTTATTAAAGGATTGGTGATGTTCCTTCCTTTATGATTCCCTTGTCCATCCTCTTCAAATCTAAGATGATCAAATCCTATGAAATTATCATTGATTATAGAATTTCTGGATTAATTCTACTTAGAGAATCCTCAAATTTTTTCTATTTCCTAGGATGTTAGTGGATTGAGCAGTCTTAATCCTTGATGATCTCAAAAAATATTAATTGTCACATATTTAGCTCTTTTTATGTAAATATATATTTACGAATTTTATGATTAGAATATATTTCATACTTATCCCCAGATAGATCATGACTCCAAATCTTCAAAGCTATTATCAGAAATTCTATCTTTAGATCATGATTAGAATAGTTTTGGTAATGAATTATCAACTTCCATGATGTATAGACTATGACTTTGTCTGCTTTCATCAACACACAACCCAATCCCCTCTTCTAAGAATTACAAAAAAATTGAAAAATGGTCCCCACATGTGGGTACTCTGAGAATGGAGGAAATGATATGCTTCCTTTTCAACTCCCTCAATCATTATTCACAGTTATCATTCTTAGAAAATTTGACTCCCTTCCATGTTTTATTTGTAAGAGGGTTTTAAAATTATGAGAAATTTCCCAAAAATCGGAGATAATATCTGGATAACCCAAGGGAGCTACATATACCTATCATATATGTTGGCCTTCTCCATCCTTCAACTATTTTTTTTTATTTTAATGATCTATAGATAAACCATTCATTATGATGATATAGCCCACTGATGAGACTTACTTCAACCAGAATATACACACATTTTAATTTTTTTATATTTTCTCCTTTCACAAGGACTTTTGAACAATGATTAGATCCTCCTTATGGCCCTCCATTGTTGTGGAATATATTAGAGTATAATAAATAAATAAGAATATAAATTTGTAAAGATATTCCCTAAAGGCTTTATTCATAATGTCAATGATAATTTATAGAGAATTTGTGAGTCCGAATAAAATCACTATGAAATCATGGTTCTCGTACCTCATATGAAATTTTTTCTTGGGGATATCCTCTTTATTAATGCTAACATAGTAATATATTAACTGTAGATCCACCATTGAAAAGTATTTTTATCCATGTAGTTGATTGAATAAGTCATCAATCCATGGAAAATGATAATTTTTATTTTTCAGGATCTTGTTGAGAACAAGATAATAAATGTAAAAGCGAATTGACCCATCCTTGTTCTTGATAAAGGGAACTAGTTCACCCCATGGTGAAGCACTTGGGAGTATGAATCCTTTATCCAGATTCTCCTATAGTTGATTCTTTAGTTCCTTAAGTTTCACAACATACATCTTATGTGGAGTCTTGGGTATGGGAAATTCCCAAGTTATAAGATCAAGTAAAAATTCAACCTCTTAGTTTTGGGAAGACCATGAAATTCCTATGGAAACATGTTAGTGAATTACCCCAATGTAGGTATGTCTTTGAGGATGGATATTTCCTTAGAATAAATAATTTTAGATTTATACACTTTCTCCTCGAAATATAATAAACATTATTGAGATTGTGGTTCTAAGGATGTTTTCCTCCTCCATTCACTCATATATAATTGGGGATAATTCTCCATATGGAATGTGAGTTGCCTCTCATAGAAATTTATGTTGTCTCTATATAGTGAATGCCAATCCATCCCTATAGTTTCATCAAATTACATCAAGGGATGTATGTCATGGTACACCGGGATGTTCATCCCACAAAAATTTACATTGGATGAGTTTTATACATTGGATGCAATAATTTCCCAGTATACCATTTTCACCGACATCTCTACTTCTGTGCTTTGTAGTGGTGTTTGAATAGTCATACTAAACATTATTGATATTAAGGAATTCATACAATCATAATAAAATATAAAATTTACTATTTTTAAACGAATAACTATCATACTTATCACCTATTAATTGTATGGAATAAATCTTGTTGTAGAGATGGAAAAAAGATCATCCTTTCTACCATGTAGGTTGTTGGATGCCTCTGAAAACCATTTCCATAGTGAACTAGTTCTATTCAGTTAATGCAGTAAAAAATATGTTAAGGGTTTACCTAATCATTCCTTTTATCTTCATCATAGGTGGGTTCTTCTATCGGTAATAATTTGCTAGGATCCCTTCTATTCCACACCTAAAGCATTTCCTTGTTACCCTTAAAAAATTTTTATGGTTCTTTATTCCATAGCATTGACATGTGGGATGATGAAATTTCTTAGTACTATTGGATTTATCCATTAAACTACCATAATTGAAAAATATTTTCCACTTTTTACCCTTATAATACCCCTGAGATTCTCCGATCACCGTCTTGACTTCCATGGAACATCCAATAAATTTCTTCATATATGTCAGAATCATGGATAACTAAGGATTTTCATAGACAAGGCTTTAACCCACCAAAGAATTGATCAAACTTACATTTAGGGATAATGACAAAACTAGAGGCTTATCTTTAATGCATTGTGATGTTTTCATCATAATCCCTAATAGATTCATCATCTTTTTTATGAAAGGAATGGAAATCCCTTTCCATTTTAAGACTTAATGTTTGAGGAAAATATTTATTGATTTTTTTTCAAGAATTCCTTCCACTCCATTGATTTTATCTCTTCTACAGGGTTTTTATTCTTGATCATCATCTACCACAAATTAGATTCTCCTCCCATATGATAAACAGACATAATAACTTTCTCTTGTTTCAAACATTGAAGGTTGTAGATGATCTTCTTAATGGAGATGATCCAGTGTTCTGTGTTAAGGGTTAAGATGATTCATTGAAAGTTAGAGTCCCTTTTCACCTAAAGCTACTAATTGTAGATCTTTCTCTATTAAGGGGGTTGGTAACTCATCATAATCTAGGATTCTATTCTGATCATGAATTAGATGATATAGTATCATGACAGTATTTTCGATTCCCGCTCCTATCAGATTAGGAATCTTATTATGGTAATCATCACACTGCTCTTCACATCGGTGGTCAACATGATTCCTCATATTTTCTTCTACTTGATAGAATAAATAATGGAAAATTTGGGATGAGTATATTAAACAATTAAATACATAAAGGGTAATCCAATGACTGTCAAGGGATAACATACATTTATCTACTTAACTTATGAGTTTCTAGGTTTTAATCTATACTATCCATGATCTATTTCCTAACATATATTCTTATGGGAATTTTTTTCCATTAATAATAGTTCATATTGAGATTATGAATTTTCTAAATACTATAATAGTGGAGTGTAAAACATAGTGCATAGTAAGGCCCATTTCCATGTACTGGATTACCGTGAGTTAGGACTAGAACATATTTTCAAAGTTGTTACACCTAGGTATATTTTTTCCAGAATTACATCCACTTGTAGATTATATACAAGTTTGTGTTTTCTTAATAAACCACCTTATTTATACATAAAAAGATTTAGGTATGTTTTATTATACTTAGTCTTATCCCTATGGAATTCTCTAGATTCCTATAATCCTAACACTATCAGTACAGTTTTATAATCATAATCCCAAAAATATCTAAACCAATCCTTTGATAAAAATTATAATAACCTATCTTTTATTACAAATTAATACATGTTCTATAACATAAAATTACACATAATACAACGTAAAAAGTTGAGATGTATAGTGTATTTGGGAAACCAGGTAAATTACATAACCACTTACAACATGAAATGTATCATCTTTATTTAAAACTTATTTAACATGACTAAAACATTCCATCGTACTTAACACTGCATGGCATAAAATGAGGGCACACATAATAATGTTGTGAAAAATAAACCCTAGTATGGGAATAAACAAGGAAAACATGAATAAGATAATAAATGTTTGAAAATAGGCATATTAATGGATCATAATAGGAACATGAATCATAAGGCATGATTTAGCATGTAAATCATATAATGAAAAATTTGAAAACAACTTAATACAATACGTCATAAACAATAGTTAAGGCTAAACCTTCTAAGCCATCACGATTGAAAAAGTATCATAAAAGAATCTGGTAAACCCCTTGTCCCAACATGACGTATCATGATACTAACCATCACCCATTGCATTAAAGGGCTATCAGGGTACACCCTTCATAATCATTTCATTCTCTTGACTAAGTGGTCCACATAGACCATATAACATAGATTAATTCAACACCATAATTTATTTCATGATCAATTAATGTAGAATTAATAAATGAATGTCTCCAATCAATAATTATATGTTTATAAAGGGGATTAACTATGATAGAGAAATCGGTATTGTATTTATTACACAATTATTTTGGCTAGGAAACTCGCAGTGAAAATTTATAGTATAACAACGTCATTTAGAAATTCAAAAAATTGCTTGATGAGAGAGATAAAGGGGTGTATCATCATTTAAAAATTAAATGGATGATGATAGGTACATTTAATGGCATTCCAAAAAAAAATAACTGGAAAAAAGAAGGCATAACATAATAAATAAACTTGAACAAAGAGGGAAAATAGATGAACCCTTACAAAATATCTGCATGGAAATGGGTTTTCCTAATGGTTAGTGGATGGGATGAATGGGATTTATATGGGATAAAATAAATTATAGATAAAACATAATGTAATGGGTATATTGAATAACATATCCAAACATAATAAAATAGAAATTAACAGACATAACATTAAAAGGAGTGCTTGATAGAAAAAGAGATTGAAGGATGAGATTCCCTTGCAGAATTTCAGCATAATAACAGCTTAGGAAAGAGTAAAAATGAGAGACTATAAATGATATTTAATTATAATATCAAAAATTGGATAGTAAAGTAATATTAATAAATTAATGGAAATAAAATCATTTAAAATTCAAAACGACTAATTTCAAAGGAAGTGCATGAATTGAATGAAGAAGAGAGGAATTCGTTACTTGAATGTGTGACTCCAAAGGCTTGGGAGGGGATTTTTGAAAGCATGGGGGAGAATTGGGATGAATATAGGGTGTATAGAAGAGAGTTTTGTTATGATTTAAGGGGTTTGAGTGAATTTAAATGAGAGTTCATGTGGGATTACAAAGGAAATATTAATGATTTTTTTATTATTTATTTTTTGGAATCTACATAATAAAATATTTAAATGCACAAACCAACACATTGTTTTTTACAATGGATTATGAAAAATTAGGTTGGTTTAAATTATATTTTAAGTACAAGAGCCAAAGATATTATATTAATTCCCTTACTTATGTAGAGGTGAATTACACTCTCAATGAAGTGCTTTTAGAATAATTATTGGGACATTACTTTAAAGGATAAATTTATATTTGGATGATGATACCTAGATTTTTTAACATCACTATTGGGCCATTATGGTTTCATAAAACATGTATTATATTTATATGGTACTTAATTTTTACCCATAAATTTAAATATCATAGAATGTGATGAAACATTCACCATTAGATAATTTCAACATCCTGATTCGAAAAATAATATTCATTTAAACCAAATTTATTTTTTAAATATATGATTTTTATCTTTTAAAATAAAAATAGATATTTATTAAAAATGAAGGGTTTATGATAATAACATTTTTTGAACCAATGTAAAAATTACATTCGATTTCATAAAAATTATATGATCATTTCATAAAAGTTATTTAATAAAAATATTTTAATAAAATGTAATTTATTTAAAAAATATATTAATTCCTTTATTCGTTAATTGAATTTGAATATAATCCAAAAATATAATTTCTGCTTTATTGAATCAATAATAGAAAACATTTAAAAAGTAACCATAATATGATGAAAATGTATTCATTATTCTATAAAAACTAATGCACATATTCCTAATTAAAGGGTCTTAATAAGTATACATTTAATACATGGGAATATGCCGTAACATTAAGTTACATGATGTTGGGGCTTTCATGGGGTCGTTCCATGAACCTGGTTTGGGCCATTATCTCAATTATCTTGAACATCTAATGTAAACAATATTTTTCATGCCTAAGTTATTTAATATCATCTTGGGATTGGTCTAAGAAAAAGCACAAAAATAATATATCCCTCTAAATCTCTAATAAATGGGCTTTATAGGGTACAATACTCCTAGTTGTCACCACTAATATCTTTTTTATGAAAAATAGATTTGATGAAACCCTATATTTATATTAGTCCTGTGATCGTTGTTCAATGAATATATTTTGAAAGGTAATGATAAATAACGGTCATATAAAATCCAACTGTAAAAAAAATAAGTGTATGGGTATTCTATAATCATAACACAATAAAATAAATAAAAAAGGGTAATTTTTTAAATAATAGTTTGTGTCATTACTAAATTCCTCAAATAAATGGGATTAGTATGGGAACCAATTTAATTATGACCTTATAGCTGATTATTTCTTTTGGAATGGAGATGGAGAAGGTATATTTATGAATCGTGGCAACCTAGTTAGTCCATAATAGCCATGAAAGAGTTATGTGGTTATTATGTTTTTATCTTGTTTGTCAATACATATTTATATGACTTTTGTACTTATGATATGGAACGGTTGGTGGTAAACTATTAGGTTCACACTCTTTCAATCTGTGGGAACCCCAGTGCACATTCGAATTTTATTTTCTAAGATCCATCTAAGGGAGAGGTCCCAAAAATGGGAGTTAAAGAATATGTAGATGAATGTGAATCGGGGAAGATGTCAGGACACGCCAAAAGATGTTTTTGTTTCCAAAGAAATTATTTTTTCTTTATCTAAAGTATATATTTATACATTAATTTCACATATACTATGATATTATTGAATAATATATTCAAAAAATTGTATTCAATTTTAAAATTTCATCATAAGTAATATATCACTTCCACATAGTGTATTTTATTATGTTATTTATGTATTACTAATTCTGGTGTATTTTTTACGTATAATTATCCAATATCAAAGAAATATAATATGAAATATTTGATGCATTCCCCACGTTTCTAGTCAAGACCCTATTGTGTATGAGGAGTACCCCATAAGGTTATAGGATTCTCCAACCCAGAACAAGAAATATGGGTTGAGCCATCACATCAACATTACCATCCGACTCAGCATCAACGAAGACTTGTGATTCTATCTCTATTTTCTTTTCACATACTTTACCATAAATCATATATTATTAATATGTATCACATAATTTTTTTCAGTTCTAAGATATCAGACTCATTATTTTATTGATTGTAGTAAAGAAGAGTGATGATATTGAAAATATGTTAAATTGAGGTAGTCAAGTACAAAAGACTTCAAATAAATTTTTTGAAATATTTTTCATTCACACTCTTCCCATCATTATCCATACTTAATTTATTTCATTATTATATTATTATATTTAGTCCTCCATATTCATTCAAAAAAATACTCATCAATAAAACCTTGGAATGTTTTCATTGTGAAATGAAAATTTGACTTGAATATTTTTTAATTTTATAACTAATGAAAAATTCAATCACCAAGGAAATGAGAAAAAAACCACATATACACTTTTTAGAAAATTATTCATGAAAATTATCTTCATTAATTGGAAAGGTAATGTGATCGACATAAATAATAATATTAATTTATGAACTATTTGTAATGTTCACATACAAGATGTTTTCCACTTATCATTTCATAAAACCTATTCTTATTTATTGCTCATCCAACTTGAAATACCATGATATTTGGGAATATTTTAACCCATATATATCCTTCTTCAATTTCTGTACTTTTATTCCCTATTCATCAGTTATAAAACAAAAAATCTACGCTTGTATGTCAGATATAAAATGAAATTAGGGTGTAAATTTACATTAAAAATTATTTTAAAACTACACTATAAAACAAAATGATTTATCACAAAATCATTTGATATATGAATAAGACAATCAATTTAAATTGATAGGCACATAAATTTAAAGTATGAGCATTTTTGAAAATATATTAGGGAATTAAGAATGTACACTTTGATAAAGTTGTTTAGAAATAGATCCATAATGATCCCCCATATTTCCTCCACTCAAGAAGGCTTGACTGGGTTATATTGATCCTTCAGTTATAATGGAATAACATGAACCAAAGAAGAAGAAATTTAAATAGAATGACCCTGTTATATCATAGGTGGTGGTTACTTTATTACGGTGACATAATAATAAAGTAAAAATATAGAAAATGACATATTGTTTAGTAGTTTTGGAAGACTGTATAAATTATTGAACCAAAATTAAAATAAAAAATAAAATACAATGCATAGAATCCTTATAGACGACCATTATTATTTTAGACAAACCATGCATATCAATCATAATAAATATCTTTTCCTACTATGGGAAACAATAAAACATAAGAAATGGGTGAGATCAGTCTCTAGTAAGGGTATTTATATAGAAAAAGATATCCTAAATAATCAACAAAAATTAGGAAAATGTAAATAATAGAAACAAATGATATTTAATAAATAACATTAGTATTATATGATAGGAATAAATAAGGTGATGAAATAATGAAATATATATAATCGCATGAGCTATATAAATAAACCATGGATATTTTACTAATAAAATAATCACATTGAAATAAATAAAAAAAATCAAATAATGAGGTATTGATTGATTCTGGACGTTATAAACATATCATGAAGGCTTTGTCCCAGACACTATACATAAACAGGTAAGACATAAGTAAATACCCAAACTAGTTTGTCACTTGAGACTTAATGATGCATCCATGGGCTATAATAGGCCCCATAAGTCAATTAAAAAGTCTTATAGAATAATCTTATGTATGCGGCTAAACAAAATCAACATCTATATTTTTAATGAAAAAATTTTATGAAATTTAAATAGCATTCCCCAATAAGTAAATATAATCACAAACTACCTAGAGTATTATGGTGAATGGTATCAAAATTATACATCCCAAGTCAAATTGATCACAATCCATTTTATAAAATATAGAAGATGGTATCATAATATATTACCCCAAATTAATCATAACATTTAGAAAATGATATTTAAATTGATGAAAATACATAAAATGAAATCATTGAAAATTCTTGAGGAAAATACCCTTTTATTAATTTAAAAATAAATTATTTTTAAAATGTTTTGAAATTATTAAAGAAAACATATTATTTAAAAAAAACCATGTAAAATTTTAAAGTATGCTTAAAATAATTGAGATGTCATGATGGTAGGAATATATTCTTATTCTGTATAAGTTGAAAAAATTGACCATCTTTGTTTCTGTTAGAAAAGTATCAAAGAATAGTTTTTAAGAAAAAAATTATACATTTGAAACCATTATTTAAAAATTGTAACATGAGCAGAAATAACCTTAAACAGTGATCGTATTATATTAAAAAATTGGAAACATTTATAGAAAATTTGGAAATGGATGAAAATGATAGTTTTAAGGGAAACATAAAAAGAATTAAAAGTAGTATCATAAAAATATTATATCATTGAAGTGAGAGCTAATCAAATTAATAGATTATATATATACAATATAAGTCCACGTAAAAAAGTATTAATAAAACATGAGGTAATCAAAAGTCATTTCACACATAATATTAGTATGAAAATATCAATGAAGTAGAAGTTTAACCCAATGAATGGAAATTGATTTAAGAAATATGTTACCTCTTTCTTCCCTTTAGTTTCAAATGCTTAAACCTCATGTATAATATATTAAATAATGTTATTAATTTATTTCATATCTATATTGAAATTTATAATACCATATATGATCCGTTAATAACATCTTACAACCCATTTATTAATAATATATCATTATTTTTATTATTTTATGTGTGTTTTTTTCATGGTTTAATTGTACATCACTTGCATATAAGTATCGATGTTCTATTATAATTGAAATATAAAACAATAAGATAATTAAAAAGGAATTATTACAATTCCATAAATTTTAATAGTCCCATACATCAATTTTATTTGAAATAAGGATGATAAATTTGGTAAAATGTTAATGAGAAATATTTAGTTCATTTTTGTTGTTTCCTCTAACCATCATGAACTTGTTTCATTTTATTTTATATTATGCCTATATATTAGTTAAAAACATCAAATAAGGGAAAATATACTTACTTAAATCTTATTTAGCTATAACAATACTTCCTTGACCATCCTTGATGAAGGTAATGGAAAATGAACAAAATCGTTATTTATGTTGACTGTTCTGTATAATATTGATAATGGTTTCATTAATTTGATATAGAATAGATGAGAAAAGTGATTGATATAATATATTCCATTATAAATATAAAATTATAGTATATAAATTATAATGGATTTTTTATTCTTCGATGGTTGAATGAGGTAAAGAGAGTGTAGAAAAAGAATGGAAATTAAGAGGGGTGGGTTGAGAAAGTTTCCTCTGGAATATCACATGCTTGAAGGGCTCCTTAAGGAACATGTAATTGGCATTTGGGTGATACCAAAATCCCTTTTAGGTGTGGAGAGTAGATTTTAGTGGTTTCTTTATAAAATTTATTGATTAAATTCTTTTGAGGATTGGTGTGGGGGTTGAGGGATAGTATTTAATATTGAGTAGGGTGGTTTTATGTGATTAAATAATGACAATTTTATTTTAAAAGGAAACCACATTTAGGAGGAATTAGTTACAAATAACTTGGGGGATAATTATAGTGTTAATGTCTGTTTAGGGCCAAGAAACATATAAGACACCAATTTAATGTTGAAGTTTTTTTTGTATTTTATTCTTTTACCCATTAACTTTAACCTGAAACATTATTTTACATATTCTATGGTAACTATTTCTTTTACCACAATTAATTTTTTATTACATGAAATGAAAATTAAAATATAATATAATTTTTACCTCATAATTCTAAATAATTAATCTTTTTTTACTTCTTTATATTTATAAAAGTGATAAAAATAAATTTGGAATATGTTAAGATAAAACTCATAAAACAGTTTATTTTTAGGTTATAATTTCAGTCTTCAAAATTTAGATGAATGTGTTTTTGAATGTAACACATTATTTATTATGTAATTAATTAAATAAATTTTGATCAATAATAATGAAAAATAAATTTTATTTAATGTTCATATAATAATTATTTCTAATATTTTATGGTATTTCGTAAAAATGATATTTTCACTTTTTATCCCCAAAATAATTCTTTTTAAAAAATTCATAAAAAATACACTATGATAATATTGACATGTTAGATCCACAAATTATTTTTTTTCAAATAAATTTTATAAAATGAATAAAAAATTTAATATTTTTTTTTCATGAAGAAATTAATAAAATTAACTTTTTGAAGAAAACATTTATTTAATGAATAAAATAACACTACTACGAAATATGTGTTAATATCCTAAGAATTATTCAATTTTTATGAAATATGAAATTCTTATTTATTTCATAATATAATTAATCTTATTCACATCCTCTTATTTAATAGCTAGTTTGTAATGGTCGTGTTAAGATAATCATAATTTAGATTTCTTTTAATCTCGATGTTCTATGAAAATTATCTTATCTCAGATTGTGTTATTTTAAAATCATATGGTTTTAAAATATCCCATGCATGAATAAATATTGTACTCATAATTTTAAATTGACATTCAAAAAAAGAAAGTTTCATATTTTAAAATTACTTTGTTGTAAACATACATTGTAAAAAGGTTTAACAAAATGTACTCTTAAAAAAGTTGGAAAGGAAAATGTGAATGTCACCACAGAAATGGATTTTAAAATATGATAACATTAATGGGAAGTGGAAAAAAGGACATGAAAAATAACTATAACTATAACTTTTTTAATGGAGAGTTATAGAGAACGTAGTCATTAGAAAGTTTACCATCACAAAATAATAAATATGTGATGGGTTAAAAGGACATTAATCTCTCATTAAGAAAATTAAATGAATAATTTTTTTATTAAAAAACCCTTCCCTATATTATTGGAATATTCTTAATTCCTTGAGTATGAACATAAGGAAATATACTTACTTGGTATGTATTGTTTTATACTTTAAACAATTTCAACCAAAAACTCATCTTTTCACCAAAATACAATTAAATCTTTATTACACAAATAATTTTTTTTATATTAATCATATAGTGTTACCAAAATAAAATTATCCATTATCTATAATATAATTTAAATAAAAAAACTATATTATACATACCATGAAATAACATAAGCTTTTGGTAGGTGATACACCCTTGACACCCTTTGGTTGTGGGTTCAACCTCATGGCCATGCCGAATGCGACGTGTAGTCATCTGACCTATGGTTTGTGCTTTTTTAAAACTGTATTAATATAATCATCACAAAATTAAAAAAATTACCATAAATGTTATCTCATATATTGCCTTTTTCAATCCCAATAATATGAGGACTAATATTTCACCATTCATTCATGGAGTCTTTTTTAATCATATAAAAAACTCCATATAAATTTTATCCCTTACTCTATGAAATAAACTTCCAAAAAATTATTTGTTTTATTCATAATGATCATAAATTTACTTTTAAGGGATTATAACACCCATAAGGTTCGAAAATTAATTCTTTATGTGTCAAACTATTTTCTAATACCATTATGGTTGGAACTTCTTATACAATATTCATAAACACATTAATCTATAAAACCTCACACAATGATCAACCAAAACCGTTTCAAAATTGGTTAACTATATGAAACTCAAAAAATATCATGATCTAAAATATTATAAATAAGGATGCTAGATTTTCAAAATTAACATACCATTAATATTTCAAACTACACGAAGTAGATCTTAATAGTCAATACCAAATTTGTGAATACCTTATTCATGAATTCTCTTGAAATATGGTAATAACCTAAATTAATATTAATCCTTATTGAAATCATGAATGCTTACATATTAATTATGTAAATCATAGATTATTGGATATTTTCCATCAATTCAAAATGTTTTCAATTCAGTAAATATTAGTAAAACCAATTTTCAACAATTCATTAATATTCTCTAAGGTATTTAGTGTTATCCAATTTATATTATCCATATCTGTCATCTCTTTATCCTAAAATTATTATCTCAACATCAAGAATTTATTAAGGGTTAAATTTACATCAAACATGTATTTTCTAGAAGATAAAATTTCCACTAAATCACTTTTCCTAGTAATTTTATCCATTCAACACATTCTCTCAAATCCTTCAAAAAAGTATCATACTACTATCTGTTTACATTTCATAATTATTATAAGCTTAATTTCAGGAAATATATTTCATGATTCCAAAAACACAATAGAAATAATAATTCCACTTAGTCTATATTAATTGAATAATCTTGACTTTGATCCCTTAGCATCATCTGAGGTAAATTCCCTTGACTATTTGGGTATTCTTTTGCATAGTGACCCATCTTCCTACAGTTTAAACATTTCACATTTATAGCTTCTTTATTTACCTTGATATCATGAACCAGGTGGAATTACTCTCCTCCCTGGTGAAAGCATTCCATTCCAATCAAGAATGTAATAAGGTATGTCTTTTCACAATTTTCCAATGTGGGAAAATTCTTCCTTTCCTTCTTCACATTGTCAATGTTTTGATCTGCCATAATCTTGTTATCTTTCATTACTTCTTAGAAACAATACATGGATATTTACTTCCCTATCTTGATGGGAAATTCTATTATATCAACATATGATAATAAATATTAGAATACTAGGGCCCTTTTATGAATTGTTTTAATCTCATTAATGAAATAATAAATATTTCTATTTGGATTATGAAAATAGTTTTTCATTCCTTGAAAACATTGTAATGACAACTTCATACTCAGAAACACTCTCATCCTACTTTTATATCAGACTTAATAATTGTCTCTCTATATCCAATTGTTGTTTGTGTGGATAATATCATTCCACGAAATGTTCCTTAAAATTATTCCTTTACATGTTTTCTATTTCCTCCTCCTCTTTAGGGTTTTGAACCAATGACTACCCTTGATTCACATCTCCCGAGAGCCGATAAAATTCAATTATAGCCTTCTCCCATACCATGATTAGAATTATATTTTATAAAGATCATATTAATTTATCATCTATAAATGGATTTGTAATTTTAGTTAATAATGGAGGTTTTTTTTTGATAAAGTGGTCGCACATTGTTTCACATCATTATAGATCAGTCTTATCCACATGGGTAAGGTTATTTCTCATAACCTGAGTCAACTATCGCTATATAGTTATTATTTATTCAGCTCCATTTATAGCTCTATATACAACATCATTATCCTGCCTATACAGAAAATACCTACATGTATTACATGTATTGATATAGTTCTCATTCTTTGTAATATGATCCACTTTAAAATAGCTTCACACACCGGATTAGACAATGAAATTATGAAACAAAATGTAAAATCTCAAGACTAATTTATATAAATTAGGAATTTAGGTATAATTATTATTTAAATAATAAGTTTGGTTTAATAGAGGGTATTTAAAAATTCTATCACAGGGTTTCACATTTGAGTATATGTTTTCCAAAATCTAGTTAAAATGTACTTAACTAAACATCCTTTGATACCATAAAAAAAGAACCCAACTCTAGTAGGCCAAAGTCGGTTTTTTACTTTATAAAACTGGGAAAATATATACGAAATTACATACTACAGGACTAAAAAGTATAATAGTTTTGAAAAATTATATACATTCCTGAACATTACATTACAATTGAAAAAAATACTACATTGTAAATCCTTTGAGAAAAAAATTATTCTTCTAGCTTAACCCTCCATATTTATCATAACAAACGTAATGGAATTTTAGAGAAATAAATAAAATATAAGAAAAGTGCGAGATTATATTTTAAATAAGCACATGAGTACAAATTTGGAGATCAAAAATACATAATAAAAAGTATATAAAGTAATATAAACAAAACATGTTCTATCTAATAAAAAAATGATCACAATATTTTTGGAATAAAAAGGTGACAAAATAATACCAAATAAATAATCACATGAGCTAGAAAACCTAACCATGAATATTATAATAATATAATAATCACATGGAAATCCATATGAAATATCATAATGAGTGAATTGATAATATCATACATCATAATAATACCTTCAAGACTTCATCAAATGCTCCATACATAAATGGGTAATACATTATCCAATACCCAAACTAGTTTGTCTCCTGAGACCTACTGATGCATAGAAATTTCATAGTAGACCCAACCCATAACATAATAAGTCCAATTCATTCATAAAATTAACGCGGTGAATCATATTTAAAATATACATTTTTATTGAATCAAACACACTAAATATAAATGACTTTACCCAATCAGTAAACGTAATCAGAAACCATCTAGAGTTATATAGTGGTCGATATAGAAATAGTATATCCCAAGTCAAGTTGATCATAAATCAATTAATAAAATATGGAAGATTTTAACATAAGATATCAACCTCAATGATACATAAGATTCAATAATGGATATCAACATATATAGAAATACATTAAATAATATCATCAAATTTTTTGTAGGAAAATACCACTTTATCCTTTGAAAATCACTAAATTATAAAATACTACCCAATTAAAAATGAAAATATTTTATATTGAAAATAAATATGTTAAATTTTAAACAATTTCTCAAATCATTAAGTAATTATGTTGATGATAAAATCCACTCATGTGGTAAAAGTTAAAAAAACCATTCGATTCATATTTCTGTCAAAAATGTCCCAAAGAACCTTGTTTAGAAAACAAATACCATTCAAACAATTATTGAAAAATTAAGAAATTATTAAAAATTAATTTATCAAATAATATTATAATAGTAAAATAATTGAAACAATTATAGAAAATATGGACATGGAATAAAAATATGGTTTAATGAGAAATTTTTTAAAAGATAATTTCTTTTAAAATTACGTCCCTTAAAAATATCATATTATTGAAGTGAGATTTATAAAATGAAATGATTATGTGTATCCACTATAAGTACACAAATGATAATTTCAAATTCATTATATGTTAATAATACATCGTCTCACACATAATCATATTATGACAGAATCAATGACGTAGATGTTTAACCTAATGAATTGAAATTGAGTTATGAAATCTATTACCTCACACTTGCCTTTAGTTTTGCATAATTGGAACAAATGTATAATGGTTTAAATAATATTATAAATTTATTAAAAAAATATATTCATATATATAATACCTTATATGATATTTGTATAACATCCAACCACATTTTCCTTCATAATATTTAATGATATTCACTGTTTTTGATGTGTTAGTTTCATGGATTCATTGACTGTTAATTTGTTTAAAATGATATAAATTTTTATAAAATTGATTTAAATATCGAGAATTTAATTTAATTTTTATTCATGAACATAATAATGTTAAAAATTTCTGAAAAATAAATTTTCTTTATGACATGAGGACGATCAATTTGATAAAATGTTAATGATAAATGTAATGTTTATTTTTTTGGTTTTTCCAACCATCATGAACTTGTTTCATTTTATTTAATATTATGTCTATATATTATTTTTAGAAAATTTAATAGGTTATAATATACTAATTATATTCATATTTAATATGAATATTAATTTTAATACAATCCTTGAAGGTGGAAATGGTAAATGAGAAAAATCATTATTCATGGAGATGATTAATCTCCATAATTTAAAATGGTTTTATTTATTTCATTAAGTGGAAACAAGAATAGGGATTGATATAATATATTCCACTATTAATATAAAATCCCAATATATTCATGATTCAGTAATTATTTTGCTACTGTAGATGAATGATTTGGGGGAGAAGGTAGAAGAATAAAGTAAATTAGGAGAGGTGGTTTGAGGAAGTTACCTTTTGAATACCACCTCTATGAAGGACACCTTGAAGAACACTGTACTTTTATTTGGATGATACATGTAAAACATGGACATAGGTATAATGGTAATAAAATTTTATTAAGGTATTTTAATTTCTTCATGGATTTGGTTGAGAAAGGGGTGGTGAGTGGAGGTATTTATACATAAGGAGGGATGGTTTTAACTGATTAAATAATGATTATTTTATATTTATATACCAAAAAGTTTTTTATATAGAATCTTCTTATAATAGGTTAATAATTTTTTTAATAATCTTTTATTTCATATCATGTTTGATGCTTTTCATGGATGCACTTGTTTGGTTTCTCACTTTTCAATCAAAAGTATTTTTATAAAAAAATCTTTATTTGCATTCAGACAACCACATTTTGGTTGGATTAATTACAATGAATTTGGGTGATAATTAATGTTTTAATATAATTTTAAGGTCCAAAAAAACATGAAAACCCCTTTTAATATTACAGTTTTTAGTTATTTTAAGCTTTTACATTTATTATTAATGGGCTACATTATTTTACCTATACCACGGTAAATATTTTTTTACCACGGTAACTTTTTATGCCTAAAAATGAAAATGAACAGATAAGATAATTTTAATATATTGATTCCAAATAAGGAATAATTTTACTTCATTCAATTTATAAAATTTATAAAAAAAATCCAAATAAGTTATGTGTATAACTCATAAAAACATTTTATTTTTAAGGGTAAAATCATGGTTTTCAAAATTGCTAAGCATGTGATTCTAAATGTTACAATTTTTTTTATTATTTAATACCTTAAGTAAATTTTGATCAAGAATAATTTTAAAAAAATTTTAGTTCATGATCAAATAATAATTCTTTCATAAGAGGTATGGTATTTTGTAAAATAGTATTTTTAATTTTTAAAAAAATAAAGTTTTTTAGAAAACTGTAACGCCCCGACCCCAGCTACCCAGAGTCGGTGCATTACTTCGTAACATTGTTATGATCACAAAAGATCAAGTCTCGAAAGACCGATTATTTTAGTAGCCTTGGAAACACTAGATACATTCATAAATGTTACATTACATCACAAAGTGAAAAACTATAATAACATAGTCTCCATTGTCCACACTTCTACCCTCTTCAGACTATCCCTGTAGGTCATTAATAAAATAATTCTTCACATCCTGGAAAATATTAAAACATTGAAAGGTGTGAGATCAGATGCTCAGTAAGGATAACAATATTGCGGAAGCTTTCATAAATAAACATTAACATTTAAGGCAATGTATAACTAAAACAAAAGCCTTTTAAACATGAACTTCAACATAATATGGAAAAAGTAAAATGAGATAATGCCATTTACTTATTCACATGGATATTCTACTGGTCGAATAATCACATGCAATATCAATAACCACTTTCATAATGAGGGAATGTATAATGCCAGACATTCTGAAACATTTTGTCAAGGCCTCAGCCAAGACGTCTAAAATGATTAAGGCCTCGACCAAAACCATAAATCAAATTGGGAAAGGGCCTCGGCCAATTCCACGTCTAGTTGTCTCATGAGACCTACCGATGCATCGAGGAGCTATAGCGGGCTCCACCCGTCACTTATTAAGTCCAATACATTCCTCATATGAATAGGTTTAAACATATCATAAACCATAACATAATCGTATCACATAAAACATGCATAAAGGAAACATAACATTTCCACATTTCAATCACAAGATATCAATACAACACATTGATATAAGAAAAACTCTTTCAAAAACATTTTCAATACCAAAATAAAAGAAAAGTATAACATGGTATTTATTTTTCATTAAAAAAAAGTATGGCTTGTAGAGGAAGCCGAAACTCAAATAATGGTCACGGCGGCGGAGTAGTCGTTGTCGTCGCATAAGTACGGAAATAAAAACATTCCCTTTTTTCGTTTAGAAAAACGCTTCGTATAAAAAAGATTCCTCTTGAATAAAATTAAAAGTCAAAGGGGTTTATACACAGTATAAAAGAAAGTTGTGCATAAAACCAAATATGCCTCAATGAAAGGAGATTTAGACGAAGACCTTAAAAAGATCATTTTTAAAATAAAATAGATCTATTATGTGTATTCAATATAGGTACACATAAATAAAGTAAAAATACAAAATAAGACATAATAATATCATGACATAATTTCAAAGTAGTAGATTAACCCAAAGAATGGAAGTTGGGTTAAGAAATTCCCTTACCTTGCGTCTTGTCCTGACTCGACCGTTCTTTAACCTCCTGAATAATAAACTAGAGTTAATTTATATTTACTTAAGAACCTTTTTCATGTTCATTATTCCATTTATATCACTTATTACCATGTTATGAACATTATTTAATTATTTAAGTTAATAACGGTCGTTTTGTCGATCTTTGGTACTTGAGTCAAAAATAAACATCTTATAATTAAAAGTTGTTCATGTGGTGAAATATCCATTATATCCAGAATTATATTCATGATGTAGATATCATATATATCATATATATACATTATATACATTCATTAATAATTTCACGTAACATTTAGAGGTAAGAAATGAAATGCACCGTTCATGGAGACGGTAAGCCGTACGTACGCATGAATGCTACTTTCATTTATATTTCATATTTAATGGAATGAAATCATAATGATATAAATTTATACTATAATTAAAGTATAATATAGTGTATAATATCATTTAATCCATCCTTTATACATCCCACATATGGCTTTAATGATTCAAATCACTTTGAGGGGGCGGTAGTCCGCACTTCCTAAAATGAAATTATCGCGTTTTACCCATAATGGAAATCATAAAGTATGCCGTAAATGAGAAATACAGAAGCATAAGTAATACATAAACATATTTGATATCATATATAAATATAGGTACATCTTAATGGCCACCTTTGAAGGTGTTATATGAGTGTTGAACAATCATCATTTCGTGAGGCAGAAATTCGCCATCCACAGAAACCGTATGTTCTTTAAACATTAGATGTAGGTGTGTGTAAGTGTAGATCAAATCATTCTTATAAAAAAATCCCAGTATATTGAGGATACTGGTGTTGTTACAAAAGAAATTAATAAAAATAGTTTAGGGGGTTGAAGAAGAAAAATAATACAAAACAACATTAGAGAAGACATTACCACAAAATCGGGTAACTCTTTTTGATTTGAGCCAAAGGCTTCCTTGGGAAGAGTTCTGCCCAAAGTGAGGCTTCTAGGAGTAAGAGGAGGAAGTTGGGAGAGTATTTGGGCAGAGTTTGGCTGAGCCAAATGGCTTGAAGGTGTGAATAATGTGGGAGAGGTGGGGGCCTTTTATAAGTGGAGAGGAGGGGCACTCTTGGAAAGTAAAGAAAAGTCACTTTATTATAAAATGAGTTTCGGATTTTAGAGGTCCCACACTTATATAATTAGAGGATAAGATGATAATGGTTCGAAATCTACTCATACAATAGGTTTTTGACAAGTGTACACTTTGGATTTTACATTATCTTTCCATTTTATTTAAATCGTTAAATAATGAGTCATCACTGCATCATCATGATGTCATAAATAATTTAATTTATTTAATGTCTAAAAATTATAAAAAAAATACTATGATGTAGGAAATATTTTTATCTTTCTAATTAATATTTATAATCAAAATTTGGACTTTTTTAACCCCACTTAAAAACTTTTTTAGTAAAACAACTCATGTTTGTGTCAATTTAATTTTAACATTAAATAAATATATATTAATGTCATTTTCCAACTAAAGTGGCTCCATGGGGTCCCCAAGTTGACCCATGGGTTGTCTTGGTCGGCCATGACTCATCCAATAGGATTAGGACAAGTGTCAAGCTCATATCATATTATTAAAACATTGTTTTTACCTTAAACTACACTAATTACCTCTAATCGCGATTAAGAACTTAAAAGTTACTATTCACCAAAAAATTATTTTAATCTCATTGAACCACATTTTACTTCTTAATGACAACCATGTATGTCGGATTTTTGAAAATCAAATCACAGAAGTGGTAATATTTCATTTAAACGAAAAATCAGTTATTTAACTACCACTTAGTGGTTTCACTATTCATCAAAAATTGAAGTTTTTCAGAACAAAGCCAAAATTTAACCCTAAGCTATAATTGATATTACGAATTCAAAAATGATGTCTATTTTACAAAATTCCAAACATATAAGTTGCATTAATTAATTTTATAATTAATTCTCGCTGTTACAACAAATAGCGTGTTTTTAAGAAACAATTTATATCAAAAGATTGGCAATTGTTTATGTCCAATTTCAATGTTAAATTAATTCTAATGACCACCATTGGATAAAATGGTAAAAATATATTCTAATTATACTTTAAAACCACTCAATAGTATAACTTATCACTATAAATTATTTTTATTAAAAAAGTTGTTTTAAGTATTTTTCACTATTCATAAAAATTTTGAAGTTCTAAGAAAATTACAAAAATTTCAACATAGGCTAATTTCAATATTAGGAATACAAAAATGAAGTCCATTTTGAAATATAAAATTTCTATAAATTTAAAAAGTGGTTATTACTATTCATAACGGCTACTTTGATTAGTTGCAGTGTGTTAGAACTCGATGTTGCGTACAATGCAAGCTATTACATTATTGAATGAGAAGCGTATCATGGAAGCTCAGGGTGTTACAAAAATTCATAGAAAATTACCCTAAAATAATATTGATATTATGGATCAAAAAATGTAGTTTTTTTCCGAATAAATCTTATAAATGTTTCAAAAATTAGTTATATTTATTTTCTCATTTAAATTAATAAAACTTTCTTGTTGAAGAAAATATTTATCTGAAGAATAAGATGACTTTCTTAATAATTATTTGTTCCATTACAAAGAATAATTAAATTTTTATTGAATATTTACTCCATAATTATTAAATAATATAATTAATTCTATTTAAACCCACCAATTTAATTGCCAATTTATATTGGACATGTAAAAATAATGATATTTTGGAGTTCGTTTAAGCTCAGTGTCCTATGGAATGTAAGCTATTGAACATAGTGTTATTTTAAATTAAAAGGGTGTTATAAAAAATAATCCCTTGGATTTAATGGATTTTCCGTACCCAAATAATACTTATCATTTTAATGAAAACCAATAACCTAGATCTCTCACTATAATGGTGTTGATGAACTAAATAAGAACACGAAGAATACAATAATATTTTTTTTACAATTCCTTTAAAGAACTCAATTCTCTCCAAAGAATATTTATAAGAACATGAAATAGTGTAAGAAAGGGAGTTGGTAGAATATGAATTGTGTTTATGAAATTCAAACTAGTGATAAATTGTATCAAATAGAAAGAGCAAAATAAAAAATGGATAATGTTATTTAAGCATAAATTTCATAATGAGATTTCGAAAAATATTATGGAATTCATGTAATAACACATTGGGGATCGATTAAGAAGAAATTAGTAATTATAGTGGTTTTAGGATATTCATTTTTGATAACCAAGCATCTCTATTCCTTTATTTATGTACTTCATGGGAGTTGGGAGTCTATAACATTGATCTAAATATTTAAAGAGAATATTCAATGCTTTAAATACAAGAAATTAATTCTTATTGACAATATTGGATTAAAGACACTTACTAGGCCCATGATTTCAACAACTATATGGTGAAACTGCTATAGGAATCCAATTCTGTACAGATCTTATAGGGTAGTTGGGGGGCCTCAAAGTGTAACTTGAGCTTCTTCCAGCAATATCTACAAGATATCGGTCTTCTACTAGCTGTCCAGTGTTGTTAGTCACTATGTTCCTTGGAATTAGACTTCCATGTTCTTTTAGATTCTTATTCTTTTCTTTCTAGTTCCTTATGAATATTTTTAAACACTATACACAATAAAAAAAATATCAAGACCAAATTAAGTGTTTATGATCATACAAAAGACATGAGGATCAACAATATACCATATTTTGGTTATAAAAAACACTCATTTAAGATTAAAATAAAGGAATAATGGATAAGAAATATTTAAAGAAGAAAGAGGATATATTAAGGTGAATATAAAATAGAATGATTTATAAATAATCATTTCCATTTTATCATAAATCTCCTCCCTTGTAACAAGATCATTCTCTTTAGAAATATTCCTCTCTTGACCACATTATACCTTTCTATAATTACCCATACATTATATAAATTGTTAATACTTCAAAATTGAAGTACACTTATTATAACATATAACAAAACCAGGAAAGGACCGTATAGGTATAGTGTCTTTAGAAACTAGGAAACATAAACAACTAGTTCATAGAGTATCTATATTGTCTCCCATTTATTTATTCATATATAGAGTCCCTTTTTGGAATATCTTACTTAATAACATTCTACCTGACCTGGGGAAAGGAAACATACATAAGGGTGAGCTCAAATGCTCAGTAAGAGTAAACAAAATAAATTTCAATCACATCATATTCACAAGAACATAACATTTTGGGAAATCTTAACCTACAAAAGAGATCATAATTTCATAACATGGGATAAAGCATAGTAGTGAAATGTAATCTCAATAATCATAACTTAAAACATTAAGATTTTTGGAATACACACATATCCATAGAAAATCATTTCTTAGAAGTCAAGACTCATTGCCAAGTCTATCTTAGTGGACAATGTCTATTTCTGAACCGAGTTCACTCCTCATTTCAGTCCTGTTTCACTGAACCAGTTTAACCTGCCATTCCAGCCTTGTCTATCTCATGAGATATAAATATTTACCCAATGCATTGGAGGGAGATATAGGTCCCACCCATCTCATAATGATACCATTCTTATGTGTGCCACAAAATCACAAATCATACATCATTGCATAACCCAAGTAATAAAAATGGGATTCTTAAACATCGTGACATCATAAAACAATTCATATAAGACAAAGGAATTAATAAAAATAATTCCATCACAAAATAATCAAATCAATGAAATAATTGGGAGATAAACATAACCCTATGTTATCTTAGATGGAAAATAATTTTGATAAAACAATTGAACTCCATTCTTGATGAAAATATCATTTCTACTTCAAATTTTTTTCCTTTCTAAACATGTAATACAATTTTAAAATAAAATATGTTGATTAAAAATAAACTTGAAAACTTGTAAAGGAAGATTATTGGAAATAATGTTTTAAAAATCCATTCATGCCGTATTAGTTAAAAAAACATTCTTCGTGTACTTTGGTCAGAAAAGTCAAAAAGTACCTCGTACTAAAAACAACAAAAGATTCCTTTCATCTCTTTAACTAAAAACTCACTAATGGGTAAAATAGGATTTAAATTTTTTTAGGTGGATGGAAATAATATTACATATTGAGGAAACATGGATGTGGATGATAAATATTCCACATTAAATTCTGAAGTATAAACAATCTCGGATAAAAGTGAGATTGTGAGATTTTTCCTCACCTTAGGTCCAATTTGCTTCATAAGTGTCCTAACCTCCTGTATAATGATTTATATAATGTCATTGACCTATTACAGAATCATACGTATTTTTATGAAATCATATATGGTCATATTCTTAGCTTCATATTAGTAATATTTCATTGTTACTTGTTATTCGGGTGTTTATTGCATTTTGTTCTTATGCGTGTTTTGTCGAATAAATTATTATTCTTCTTTTTAGGTTATAGATAACTCATTTCCAGAATGTTTTTAGTGTAATATATATCATATTCATTCATTCAATTCATTTATATAATTATTATGCAATGAAGATCATGTAGAATGAGTCAGATCACATCGTGGAGACGGTATTCCGTACGTACGCACGAGCGATGATATCGTTCCCATGATCGTGGAATTGAATTGGAGTGCATGTATACAATTTCAGAAACAAAATCACTTTAAAATAAACATATATAGTTATTCTTTACACCATTATACCCATCCAAGTAAGGTGGTGGTGGAAAATAGATTACACCACGGTGTGGAGACGATATTCTGTACGTACGCACGCGCGGTGATTTCGTTTTCTGTAGGATGGATAGATGGTGAAATTGTGTTTTTTCATATTTATAATAACATATCAGTATATGAGTGACAGTGATGTTATTACTTAATAATGAAACAACTAAATAAGAAGAAGTGGATGAAGAAATATAGTTGAAAGAATCAGTAACAGACATTACCTCTTCTTTGAAGTGCCTCTTTGATACCTCCTCTTAGGGCACTAAACCTGGTCTTTGAAGAAGACCAGGAACTCTAGGATGTTTCTAGGGAACTGGATAAGAGAATTTGGCAGGTTTTGGACAAGCTTTAAGGATCAATGTTCTGTGAGGAGGAGAGGGAGGAGGTTCCCTTTTATAAGGGAGGAGAGGGGCACCTTTGGAAAAACTAAAACTATTGTTTTATTATGAAGACATATTCGGTTTTTAATAGCTACAAATTAATTTATTTAGAAGATAATGTGGGTATGGGTATAAATCCTATCATCTAATATAATTTAGACTAGTTTAGGTTTCTATTTTAACCTTATCATTTAGATTTAACCTTAAGTTAAATAATTTTACTTTTACCGTGACTTCTTGTTTTCTTACACTATAAGGTTAATAAAATTACTATAACTAGACGAAAGAACCCCAAGTTTCTTATTATTAATATATAAAACCTTATCTAAGTCATTTGTCCGAAATTTAGATTTTTAGGAATAAAATAACAAATTATAATATAATATTTGTTTTAAAAACTATTTTATGTCAATTTTGACACTATTTGGTAATTCATTTTTGTGAAAATCATAACAAAATTATTAGTTCGAAAAATATTTATTAAATCAATAATAAAATGTCATATTAACCTATAAAATTATTTTAATGCATATAAAGTCTCAAATTACATTTATTTGGGTACTTACAACATCAATTATGTCAATAAGATAATTGCTGCATCATCTTTGTATCATAAATAAATTAAATTATTTAATGTCTAAAAATTATAAATAAAATACCATTATGTATGAAATATTTTTAGCTTTATAATGAATATTTATAGATAAATTTATCTTATGTATAACCTGATATTAAAAATTATTTACTTATGAAACGTTTATTTTAACTATTTTAACAGTTCTTTAAATAAATTAATATTAAATATCCTAATCTAATCCAAGTGGGCCTAAATGGTCATATTTTATTTATAAGGTTGTTTTTGTTCGAATTACACTTGTACAATAGAAATAGGACATTTTTTAGGGTAATAATAATATCATTTTTACCCTTAATTACCCTATTTACTTTTAACCGTGGTAAATAAAAGTAAAAAGTTACTATTCACCAAAAAAATATTTTCATCTCATTGAACCACATTTCTGTCCATGATATTAAACGTCTCTCTTGGATTTTATAAATTCAATTCACAGAAGTGGTAAAATTTTATTTAAATGAAAAATTTAGTTTTTTAACTACCACTATGTGGTTTCACTATTCATCGAAAATTGAAGTTTTTCAGAAAAATACCAATAAATCAGCCGGAGCATTATTTGATATTCTTAATTCAAAATTGATGTCTATTTTTCCACATTCAAAACATAGAAGTGGCATTGATTAATTTTAAAATTAATTCTCGTTATCAAAACAAATAGCGTGTTTTTAAGAAACAATAACTATCATAATATTGATATTTCTTTATATTCAATTTCAAAGTGAAATTTATTCCAATGACCAACATTGGATTAAATGGTAAAAATATATTCTAATTACTCTTTAAAACAAATTATAAATATAATTTAACTCTATAAATTATTGCAATGAAAATAGTTGTTTTTAATTAAAATAGAGCGTGTTTTTACTATTCATTAAAATATGAATGTTATCAGAATAATATGAAAAATTTATTCAAAGTAAATTTACATATCCTAATTCCAAAGAAAAATTTTGTTTTGTCAAATTGAACTTATTGAAATGTCAAAAACATGATTTAAGGTGGGTGCGTCATCAAAAGGCGGGAAAACTACATTTTTTGAAAAATACATATTTTACACGAAAAATTTATTTTTTTTTCATACCATATTCTAGAAATTGTGTAAGATGATTAATAATGTTATAAAATTCAAAATGTAGTTAATACTATTCATAAAAACTAGTCCATAATATTATTATAACAATATATCATTGTTTAGTGAAAACTGCTATTGCGTACAACACACGCTATCGAGGAAGGTCGCGATTTCGTGTAATGCAAGCCAAGTCAGGGTTGCGTGTTGTACAGGACTCCTCCATTGTTTCGTATAATATAATCCAACCATATTTCATTTATACATTGAATATATATATATACACTCAATGTTTCGTAGAATAACTACTATCAAAATTGTGTGTAACATGATCCAAGAATAGTGTTGTGTATACTGCAAGCCCATACGGTGTTGCATATAGCGCAAGGCAATTTTGTTGTAGCTTAAAACACAAGACATCAATGAAATTAATACAATATTTTTCATTAAATCTCGAGGTTTACATTCTACCCCCTTAAAATGAATTTCTCCCTCGAAATTCGTTCGGGTTATAAATCCTTTACTATTTATAGAAACCCAAATAGTAAATAGGAATACTAAAACTTAATTTTAAAAACTAAAGAATGAAATATAACGATTACCCAAAGAAACTCATCACTCGGTTTCCATATAGGAGAACATAGGTGAAAATATGGATATGAAAGAAAAATATAACCATCAATTTCTGATGGATAGTGGTAGAGAACATGGCTATGAAAAAGCCATCAATCACAAAGCCATAGATTTGTGATGATCTATGGTACCATCTGATTAATCGGATATAAAGGAACTAGGACATCATTTTTGGTTTTCAAGATCATTTCTCTAAAGTTTATGAAATTGAAATTAGAAGAAATAATTTTTTGATTTTGGTAAAGTATCACCGTTGGTCGTTCTTTGGAAAATTTCCACTTCATCTCTTAAAGAAATGAAGTTGAATTTGTCATTTGTGAAGTGTTAGCAAATCATGTGATAGTATGATGGGTCATTCCATCTGTCTCAATCAAAAGGTTATAAAAGTTATCAAAAATATATAAGTCCATCTATAGTGAGATTAATCATATATGGTTCCTAAAATGGACTTATACTTCATATATCATACTGCTCAATATAATAAAACTAGTTTCGAATAAATAGGGACTTCCTGTAGGCCAGTGGTAGGCAATAAAGGCCTGTCGCACTTCAGTTGTGGGTTCAATTCCCACAGCCTTGTCCGACGCGATGGGCTGTCGCCCGTCCTGCAGGTTTTCCTTTTTCTAAAACTACATTACTATAACATCCCATCAATAGAATTGAAAAAAGTTATATCCTTAAACAATACTAACTTATTTCCAACATAATCCATTCCAATCTTTAGGCTTATCTAAAATACTTCGGTCCAAGCTCATAGTATAAAGAAAACGATTACTTGAAATGCCATCAACCAAGCATGTGAATACCATCATTTATCCCCCATATATCTTGTTGGTCACATTCCAAACATGTGAATACCTTAATCATGTACTCTCTTAAAAAATGAATACCCATTAATCCTTATGGAAAACATGAATGCTGTCAAAAGTTAACTCTTTCCACATACCAAAATCCAAAAATTCTATATACTCAAACCATGATATAACCTTCTACTTATATCAGCCATGAGCTCATGAATACTATCTAACATTTAATTTTCTCTTTATCCCTTCATTATATGCATATTATCTAATTTCCAAAATTATCTGAATAAACTTTCATGGTCACTGGTAACATTCATCATATACTTTCAAAACATAAGGAAAGACAACAGTGTAACAATCCTTAGATGTTGCTTTATTCTGTAGTCCCATGAGATTACTTTTACAACATTACACTTGATAAACATGTAATCATTCCTCTACCGTCTTAAACCATTGACCGAGCTTCAACAATTCTTTCATCTCACATATCATTTGTAGTCTCTTCATCATCATCAATATAAATACCACCCATTCGACCATACTGATTCTCTTCATGAGACTTTCCCTTAGGGTATTGGTTTACATAATTACCGTACATTCCACATTTAAAACATTTAACCGTTGTTGATGTCATAGAAATACCATTATCCTCATCCCTGGTGTTAACTGAACCTTTTCCTTTGCACTTACTGGCTTTGGGTCCTTATTTTCCACACCCAAAGCATCTTCCAGTTCCTTTGAAAAATTCTCCTTGATTCCGCTTTCCCCATGATTTACATAGGGGAAATTGAACTTTCTTTCCCCTATGGTCATCATGAAACTCCATCTTTCTCTTATTATCCGAGTCAGGAAACTTACCAAATTTGAGTTTATTGATCATATTTTGAGATTTATGATTCGGCATAATAATGATGTTTGGACTTCCAAATCCCATTTCATTTGTTTGCTCATGAAGAATATCATTCCATTGTCCATCATAACCTCCATTATCATGAATCATCTTATTTCCATCCATTTTCTAAAACCCAAAAAGAATAGTCTGGGAGGCAAAAATCATGCTATGGAAAACAACATAATAAAGGGGGAGTTCCTTTAATATCTAGAATCTTAGGTTTAATTCTAAGATCGTTTCCGTAGTTCTAGGACTATAACCTATACTTATACTTAACCTTAGGGACATCCCCAGACATACCACAGAAATATATCTAGGGATCTCACTAAAGTTCTCACATCCTAGTTTCCAAAGGTTGATAAACCTTTCCTCTGATACTAACTATAATGACCCATACATTACCTACATTGTTAATAATTCAAAATTGATGTACACTTATTACAAGATATAACAAAACCATGAAAGGACCATATAGGTATATTGACTTTAGAAACTGGGAAACATGAACAACAGGTTCATAAAGCATCTACGTTGTCTCCCATTTTTTTCATCATTTATAGAGTCCCTTTTTGTCATATATTACTTAATAACCTTCTTCCTAACATGGGGAAAGAAAACATACAAAAGGGTGAGATCAAATGCTCAGTAAGGGTAAACAAAAAAAATTTCAATCACATCATATTCATAAGAACATAACATTTTGGGAAATCTTAACCTACAAAAGTGATCATAATTTCATAACATGGGATAAATCACTGTAGTGAAATGTAATCACAATATTCATAACTTAAAACATGAATCTTTTTTTCATTCACACATAATCATAGAAAATCATTTCTTAGTAGTCAAGACTCATTACCAAGACTATCTTAGTGGACAATGTCCATTTCGGAATCGAGTTCACTCCTTCTTTCAGTCCTGTTTCACTGAATCGGTTAAATCTGCCATTCCAGCCTTGTCTATCTCATGAGATATAAATCTTTACCCAATTAATTGGAGGGAGATATAGGTCCCACCCATCTCATAATGATACCATTCTTATGTGTGCCACAAAATAATCTTAAGACATTCATCATTGTATAACCCATGTAATAAAAATGGGATTCTTAAACATCGATACATCATAAAACAATTAATATAATACAAAGGAATTAATAAAAATTATTCCATCACAACATAATAAAATCAATGTAATAATAGGGATAGAAACAGAACCCTATATTATCTTTTATGGAAAATAATTTTTATAAAACACTTGAACTCCATTCTTGAAGAAAATATCCTTTCTACTTCAAAAACATTTTTCCTTCCTTAACATGTCATACAATTTTAATCTAAAAGAATTTGATTAAAAATAAACTTTAAAACTTGTAAAGGATGATTCTTGGAAATAATTTTTTAAAAATCCCTTCATGCTGTATAAGTTAAAAAAACATTCTTCTCGTACTTTGGTCGGAAAAGTGAAAAAGTACCTCATACTAAAAACGAAAAAAGACTCCTTTCATATCTTTTACTAAAAACTCACCAATGGGTAAAATTGGATTTAATTTTTTTTAGGTGGATGGAAATAATATTACATATTGAGGAATCAAGGATGTGGATGATAAACATTCCCCAGTAAATTCTGATGTATAAACAATCTCGGATAAAAGTGAGATTGTGAGATTTTCCCTTACCTTAGGTCCGATTTGCTTTGTAATTGTCCGAACCTCCGGTATAATGATTTAAATAATGTCATTGACTTATTCTAGAATCATAGTTATTTTTATGATATCATATATGGTCATATTCTTAGCTTCTAATTAGTAATATTTCATTTTTACTTGTTATTCGGGAGTTTATTACTTTTTGTTTATATGCGTGTTTTGTCAAATAAATTATTATTCTTCTTTTTAGGTTATAGATACCTCATTTCCAGAATGTTATTAGAGTAATATATATCATATTCATTCATTCAATTCATTTATATAATTATTATGCAATAAACATCATGTAGAACGTGTCACATCACATCATGGAGACGGTATTCCGTACGTATGCACGAGCGATGATATCATTCCCATGATCGTGGAATTGTAATGGAGTGTATGTATACTATTTCAGAAACAATAACACTTTACAATAATCATATATAGTTATTAATTACACCATTATACCCATCCAAGTAAGGTGGTGGTGGAAAATAGATTACACCACGGCGTGGAGACGGTATTCCGTACGTACACACGTGCAGTGAATTTGTTTTCCGTAGGATGGATAGATGGTGAGATAGGGTTTTTTCATATTTATAATAACATATCATTATATGAGTGATACTGATGTTATTACATCATAATGAAACAATTAAATAAGAAGAAGTGGATGAATAAATAAAGTTGAAAGAATCGGTAACAGACATTACCTTTTCTCTGAAGTGCTTCTTTGAGACATCCTCTTAGGGAACTAAAATTGGTCTTTCAAGAATAACATGACCTCTAGGGTGTTTCTAGGGAAGTGTATAAGAGAATTTGTCAGGGTTTGGCCGATCATTAAGGCTCAAAGTGGTGTGAGGAAGAGAGGGAGGAGATGCCCTTTTATATGTGAAGAGAGGGGCACCTTTGGAAAAACTAAAATTATTATTTTATTATAAAGTCATATTCAGTTTTTAATAGCTCCAAATTAATTTCTTTCAAAGATAATGTGGGTATGGGTAGAAATCCTCTCATGGAATAGAATTTAGACAAGTTTAGGTTTCTATTTAATCCTTATCATTTAGATTTAACCTTAAGTTAAATAATTTATTTTTACCGTGTCTTCTTGTTTTCTTACACTATAAGGTTAGTAAACATACTATAACATGCCAAAAAAACCAAATTTTGCTTATTATTAATATATAAAACCTTATCTAAGTCATTTTTCAGTACTTTAGATTTTTAGGAATAAAATAACAGTTAATAATATAATATTTGTTTTAAAAACTATTTTATGTCAATTTTGACACTATTTGGTAATTGATTTTTGTGAAAATTATAACAGAACGATTAGTTCGAAAAAATTTAATTAAATCAATACTAACATGTCATATTAACCAAGAAAATTAGTGGAATTTTTAAAAAGTCTCAAATTACATTTATTTGGATATTTATAAGATCAATTATGTCAACAAGATAATTACTACATCATTTTTGTGTCATAAATAAATTAATATATTTAATGTCTAAAAATTATAAATAAAATACCATTATATAGGAAATCTTTTTATCTTTATAATTAATATTTATAGTCTAAATTATCTTATGTATAAACCTATATTAAAAATTATTTACTTATTAAACAATGATTTTAACTATTTTAACCCTTCTTTAAATAAATTAATATTAAATGTCCTAATCTAATCCCAGTGGGCCTAAATGGTCATATTTTATTCATAATGTTTTTTGGTCTTATTAAACTTGTCCAAAAGAATTAGGACATGTGTTAGGGTAATAATAATATCATTTTTACCCATAATTACCCTATTTACTTTTAATCGTGGTAAATAAAAGTAAAAAGTTACTATTCACCGAAAAAATATTTTCATCCCATTGAACCAAATTTTAGTCCTTGATATTAACCGTTTGTCTCGGATTTTCGAAATTAAATTCATAGAAGTGGTAAAATTTCATTTAATTGAAAAAGCCAGTTTTTTATCTACCACTAAGTGGTTTCACTATTCATTGAAAATTGATGTTTTTCAGAAAAATAACAAAAAATTTAGCCTAAGAATTATTTGATATTACAAATTCAAAATTGATGTCTATTTTTCCAAATTCAAAACATAGAAGTGGCATTAATTAATTTTAAAATTAATTCCCGTTATCAAAACAAATAGCGTGTCATTAAGAAATAATAACTATCAAAAGATTGATACTTGTTTATATTCAATTTCAAAGTGAAATTAATTCCAATGACCCAAATTGGATTAAATGGTAAAAATATATTCTAATTAAACTTTAAAACCAATTAAAAATATAATCTAACCATATAAATTATTGCGATGAAAAAAGTTGTTTTTAATTAAAATATAGTGTGTGTTCACTATTCATTAAAAGATGATCTTAAAAACTAATATATCAAATGATTAAAGATATGTTTTAAAAATAAGAGAAATAAATTAAGAATTTCAATAAATATATAAAATATGAAAATACCTAAAAGAAATGATAAATATGAAAAATTAAAACCATGGCATTCCCATATCCCATTTAATAAAACAAAAGTTTTCTAAAGCTAGATGGTTTTGATGAATTTTTAAAATTGGAGATCTATGATAATAAACTCTAACAAGATATATCATATTTGAAAGTGGTTCCTCAAAAAGTGATTCCCAATATCATTATTCTCAGTGGGTGCATACTGAACATGATTTCGCGATATACTTATAGTACAAGAACATTCAAATTTAATAAGAATATTAAAATATTTTTTACTATAATCATAGAGAGTTTATTTCATCCATATAATTTGTTAGAATCAACTCATCGAAGTTAGATATTCGGCTTCATCTGTAGAAATAGAAACTACTATTTAATTTTTATTTCTCCAAGATATAAATGAATGTTCCAGAAAGTGACAAGTCCAAATTTTAGGCTTCTTATATAGTTGATATCTTCAAAAATCCGCATTGGAAAAACTAGAAAAATTAAAATAGAATCAATTATGATAAAAAAAATAATAGAAATTTTTTAAAAATAAATTGAAAATATTACTTAGATCTTTAGAATGAGATTGTTTAAGATTATATCTAGAATTAGGACAAAGATAAACACAGAACATAACATCTGGTCGAGTCATAGGAAGGTAAAATAGACTCCCGTAAATACTTATATAATGTTTTTTTCAATGATATTATCATCTTTATCCAATGATATCTTATAAGAACATGTCATAAGCATGCTAATTTCATTTACATAATCTTTTACAAAACATTTCAATGGTTAATTAGTGTATTTGATTTACCTAATAAATGATACATCATTATTTTGAGATATTTTAAAACCAAGAAATAATTTTAAATAACCCATTAAACAAATTTGAAATTAACTTCTCATAATTTCTCAAAATTAATTATAAATAGATTCTTTTATTGGTCCAAAAATTATTTCATCGAAATGGTTTTGAAAGGCTAAAATATTGTTTGAAACTTTTTGTTGAAGTAGCATCAAAACCTATTTCCCCATTATGGAATAATTTGTTAAAATAAAACTATTTATCCTTTCATTCTAAGGTCAAGAAAATTTTTTAAACCATATAAATATTTGGTTATCATTAAAATTGAATTTGGAAATTCAGGATTTTAAAAACAATATGATTGTTCAATAAAAACATTTTTTTTGACAAAACCCCATTTAGAAATTCAATTTTATCATACATTTGAAAATGTCAAAAATTAATACAACTGATTAATTACAACAATATTGTTATATATTATTACTAAAAAATAGGACCAAAGCCTTCACCATAACGAATTTCTTCTTCTTCATTATAGCCATTGGAAATGAGTATAGATTCGATGTGTGTGCTGATCCATTTCTCATATAATTTATTTCCAATAAACCATTTTTTTCCAATAATGGGATGATCATTTGTTTTTCAAACAGTATTTCCAATATCATTTAGTTGGAATGGATTTATATTTTATTACATATGAAAAAACCAAATTTTCAACATTAATAGTATCATAAAGGTGTTTTGGTTCCATAAAAGAATGAAAATAATGAATCTCAACATCAATTATTATAGATCATATAGTATTAATACCTTCTAAAAAATAGATGATAATATTTTACAAGGCATAACCTTTTTATTTTTTCAGAGCTTTAGGTATTGGGAATGGATGAATTTCAATGATATTATCTTTAGGATAAGGTATATTGTTCATATCAAATGGATGAAGGTTATCCAAATGATTGAATTCAAAATAAATTTTAGGAATATTTTCATTGAATTTTGTATGAATAGATTCTTGAATGATTTTGGTTCTTTTATTAAAGGCTTGGTAATATTTACTAGAGTTATATTACTAAATAAAGATTTCATAGTCTGATTTTTGACCAAATTTCCATAGGTTTTCTTTATTTTTATGAATATAAAATTTACATCTAAACATCTTGAAAAATACAACTTTCATAACTTTTTTTCAAAAGTTAATATGGGGTATTTTATAGAAATGTTCTTTCAAGAACAAGTTTTATGATAAAACAAGTGGTGTTAAGCCCCTTCGACCAAAAGAGTTGTAAGATTTTTAAATTATTCAAGATGGATCTTCAAATTTCATAAAGATCTCAATTCAATTTTTCGACTATCGCATTTGGTTGAGGAATTCTAGTTGTGGAAAATGTATGATTATTACCTTGTGAGATACAAATTTCATCCAACTCTGTGTTATCAGACTCTACCTCATGGTCAAATAACATATGAATTTTTTTTTTCATTTTTCAATATTTAACTTCTTGGTTAATCTTAAGAAGACATTACATGCCTCATATTTGTGTGCTAAGAAATACACCGAAGTGAATCTTGTGTAACAGTCAATAATAAAAATATTATGATTTTAGTGTGTTACTTTAGAAATGAGTTTTTATTAAGTGATAAAGGATAGAAATCTCAATGGATTTATAGGTAGATACATCTGGTTTAGGTTTGAATGTGGTTTTATATTTCTTACCATGTTCTAAATTTCACAAAAAATATTATCAATAAAAAGAAATTTTAGAAAATATCATACAAGTTTATTTTGATTTCTATTAATGAGTGTGTGTGCTATAATGACCAAGTAATCTATAATAAATTCATGACTCAATAACATTAATTTTACAACATTTATCATTTTAAGAAGAAAGAAATTTAAAATAAAAAATATAAAAGTTTTGTAAACAAATAAAAATAAATAAAAAATTTCCAATGTGTTTAAAAACATTGAAAAAATAATTTTCAATATATATTTTAAGACCACTATAAATAAATTAGACAATTCTAATCAAATTGTTTTTTAACCCATAAATGAGTGAAACATATTTTATTATCATTTTTTTAATAAAAAATTTAATATACTATAACTAATGATATTAATTATATTATTGTCAATAAAATCCCCATATCATCTATATAGTTTTCAAGTTGATTAAATTCAAAGGTCAAAATACACATGTGTGAAGAGAATTTATAATTAATGCACTATGTTGATTTTGGGGATTTAATCATTAGATACATTTCGTAAAATATTATGAAATTATACCTTTTGGAAGTCAAATATTTTTTCTACATCTATTAGTTAATATTGATTTTGGAGTCAAAATTTATTCTTAAAATGGTTTTTGAGATGTAATATGGGATAAAAGATGGATAATTTTTCAACCACCATAAAAATTTATATTTCAATTACATTCATTAATTATTTTTCTAATTTTATAATAATATTTACAAAACTTGTTTTTTTTAAAATTAATTTTACAGATTTGTTTTTTTAATTTTTTAGAATTATTTAAAAAACCAAAACAATAATTATTTTTTATTGGTAATGAAGAACCCAAAATATTTTTCAGATATTAATTACATTCTTTGAATTTCATGAGATATTTTCTTAATTCATCGATAGTCAATTGAAATTCATTCACATTTTTCTTTTCATTAAATTTTGATGATAATTTTTCGTTTTCAATTATGATTTGATCATATTATTTATGCACTTGATTATACTTATTTAATGATCATGGTTAATTTAATATAATTCACAAAAGAACTTTTTCACATTTATCCAGAGAATATTTTAGATCTTCATATATGAGGTTATAGGGAGAAGAATCATTTAAGGAAGGGGAATACAATTTTGAGGAGGAAGAATAATAATTAGAGTTTTCATCATTAATAACCTTGACATAAGTCATGGGATAATTGGAATATTATACACTTGGTTTTACTGAGGAGAGAGAATCATAACCTACACTCCCGGTTAAATCCTTAAAGGATTTCTTTTTTTAATTTTTCATATCTAACATTTTAATTTTTGTCAATGAGAAATCCAGCTTCATTTGTACCTTCTTTTTTTATTAAAATCTTTCCAATTATTATTAACATTGATCATCACCATTTTTGTTATGTTTTTAATGTTTATTTATTTTGAATAATATTATCATATTCTTGGCTTGATGGTTTATCTCATCATCATTGTATAAAATTTCGTTAATTTGTTTGAATGAAATTATATTTTTATTCTTTATTTCGATGGTTTTCTTAATATATTGTAGTTTCATTATAATATCCTAGGTTCTGAGAGATTTGATTAACTCATTATACAATATTTTCATGAAGCCATTCACTTCTTGTTTTATCATCACTTTGGGTGTCCAATTTTTTGATAAGACCCATGGAATATTTTTCAGTATAGTTTCTAAACAAAAATCATAACCAATATAATTTTGACAATGGATAATTTTAATAAATCAAATAAATAGTTTTTAATAGATTAAATTATATACTTTCAAAACATTTAAAATATTTTCTGTACATATCAAGTCATGTATCATTTACTTTATTAGTTTCTAAATGAGTTACTTATAGAAATTTATAGATTTCATAAGTGGATTTAAAATTAAAAATGTGATTAAACACATTATTAAAAAAATATCAATGTATATTATTTATAGATTTATTATTGTGTTTATAATTATTTATGTCATTGAGAGACCATTTTTTCTAATTATTTACAAGGTATAAATATATGTATAACAATTTTCCACAATATTTATCCTTTACAACCAAGAAAAGTGGACTTGTGAATTTTCTATGAGTAATTCTATAAACAAATAATGAAACATGAATGAACCATAGAGTTACCTTTAATACTAATAGGGGTGTCTAAAAAGTATACCATTTAAAAATATTATACATTAAAATCGGTTAGGAATTTCAAATTAAAAACTAATTTTAAAAACTATGATAATTTTAGGAAAACATAAAATTTCCTTTGATACCAAATGTAGTTAATAAATAAAATTTGAAGAGGTGGTGAATTATGAATAAAAATAATTTTTAAATGATTATATAAAAGTAAATCGTTTATCATGGAAGAATTTTATTTAAACATAAAACAATTAATTTAAAGTGAGAATCATGGAAATTTTAACTTTTATCATTATAAAAAAATTAATAAAGAATTAAAAAATTCCTACATTGATAAAGGATTTCAAAAAAAGCTCAGGATTTAAATATTATGTCTCTTATCCTCAAGAATTCTTAATAAGGCCATGTTGTTTCCTTATTTTTAATAAAATACCAAGAATCAAATATGTTGAAAAAATTATTAGTTTTAATAGAAACTAATAACTAAAATAAGACCCCTAGTTTTAATCGACACTAAGAACCAATAAACCTCAAATTAATGGTTGTGAGGTTCAAAAATAAGAATACGGTGAAGATAGAGGTTTTATTTCAAACCATATACAATGATTTCAATTATCTCCCAAGAATATTTATAATAACATGAAAGATATACATATATATATATATAATAGATAATGTATAATAAGAATATAATTTATGAAATTACAATAAGGGATGAATTTGTTCAATTATAAAATGGGAAATATAAAATTTATTGATGTTTTATAAGACAAGATTTCCATTTTATTTTTGGAATAAACCCTGATAATTCTTTTAAAATCAACTCAGGGGGTCTATTTTGAAGAAAGTAGTATAAATATATGATTATTGAAATTTATTATTGAGAACTGAGTATCCGAAATTATATATTTATAGCCTTTATAAGATCTATCGGTCTCCAGGGTTGATAAAAAAACTAAAGAGTCAAGACTGTCCTTGGAAGATGCTAAATCTAAGATCATTGACAATGTTGGATTGAATCCACTAGGTAACTATCCAATGCCACCAAGTAGTTGGTGGAACCCCTTTAGGAATAAATTTCAATCCAAATGTCACCTAATATCTAGAGGGATCCATCATGTAGATCTACATTATCTATTTCTAGAACTATGGACTAGACTACTGTCTTCTACCAGTTGGACTATATTATTTGCCATTGGGCTCCTTGGAACTTGCCTCCTCTTCTGCATTTTAACCCTCCACATAGTCTGATAATTCCCTTGAAATTTTCTATACACAAAAAATATTCATTACACAAGGTTTCAAAGCATAATATGTGATGGTTACCACAAAAATATATGAGGTTCCTAAGTTCTATATATACCTCCTAATTTTGATCACCATTTAGAAATGAAAAACTTACATCCTTCTTTAATTTAAATATTCCTTGAGATATATTTTCAAGCAATTTTAAGATTCTCTCAAACCTTAAAATATAGAAAAATTTGAAATATATTTTTATTCATGGATTAAACACACCATTTGTGGGAAAAATATCCATCAACAGTATGGGGTTAAATATTAAGAAATAAAATTATTTGATAAAATAATATTTGTTTTCTATTAATTCTCACCACATATGTCTAATTCCCAATTAGATTCTAAATATCAACATGCATCATTATTATTTTATTTTCCCTTGTGAAATTAAAATCATTAGAATCATCAATAGTGTAAGAAAAATATATTCTATATCCTGAATTTATATATTTTCATAAGTCTTGTCAATATGATTATAATTAACAATATCATCCTCATTATCTATCATGATTGAATTTTTGATCTCCTATTTAGTATCAATGACTACCACATAATGATTTTCCACTATATTCTATCATTTTTGTTCTAAATCCTATGAGTGCCTAAATTTAATTTATAATCAAGGAATATTGAATCTAAATCCACTAAATCAAACATAATACCACTTATACTTTTCTTCTTTATTAAAAAATTACACCAAAACACACTAATGTGTTCTAAATTTGTATTCATCTTGAACTGAATTTCATAAGGAGTCATATTTCAATTTTTCCTCAAAAAGAATTTTTTCTGTATGGTTATAGTAGTTGTAATTTGTTAAAACTAAATATAACATGACGTGTCATTACATTTTTCGTGATTCTATTGATATTATCAAGGATACTATTATTTATTTCTAACATTACTTTCTATTTTAGTGTGTAGGGATCAATGAACTTGTTTCTTATTCCATTTTACTCAATATATTATTAAAATAGTTTGTCGGAATAATAAACACCATTTTCATACCATAGTTTCCTAAAATTAAAACCTATATAATATTCATCATTCATTATAAAACTTGCTACCATGATCAAGGATTGGTATTAGTGAGATATAAACAAAAATAATATCATTTTCGTGTATATATTGATTAAGTTGATTAAATACTTATCACCTCCAGTTAACTTCTTTTTCATAGGTCTAAAAAAATTGTAGTGGAATATATCTAGTTTTCATTTAATTTGATGTTAAGCCCATTTTGTGATATACACACAACTTTACGTTTTTGATGTTTTTTCAAATAATTATATTGTCTTTTTTGAGAACATTAATATTTATCATATCCACTTATGTCATCAAATTTATCATTCCCTTTTGGCCAATATGTAACCACCCAGACATTTTCATCATCTTCCTTTGTGTTCTTTATGATTTTGAAAATAAGGGATGAGATTGGATGAATAGATGTTGAGGTTGAGTAGAAATTTAAATTAAGATAATGAAGTCACAGTGTAGTTTTTTGGGTCATAAAGTGAGAGAATATTCTACAATAGAGGGTGGTTCTATAGGTTACGAGTTGTGGTTAAATGTTTTTGGCCATTTATATCATCTTTTTTTCCTATGGATTATATAAAATTATAGAACTATAAATTCAAGGAAATTTACCTTAAGAAGTTCTTATTAACCTTATAAACATACCTTTACTGATTTATTTGTCATGGTGTGGGGGTTTTGTTCAGGGCATGGTGTGCATTGGTAGGTGTGTACGTTTTCAATATAGTTCATTCATGGCATGGTACTCTCCAAACATGGAAAAATTCCTTCAAGATGAATTGTAATATTTTTATATTTGGTTGTTTCTGACACATCCACCTCTATCATGGCATGAGTACCAAGAAGATAATTTTTGATAGTTTTACCATGGGTGTCATCCTACCATTAAGAATAAATCACAGTGTGTATTTCCTAAATGAAATCAATTTAAATATGATCGGACAAGGATTAAGATAGGATATATTACATATATAAAACATGATTTTTGGATTATAGTTTTATAAATCCATATCACTTTATGGTGATTCCATATAGAACTCTGATGTAGTATTTTCTTTATGGATATAAATTTGGGATCCGAAACAAATAGTTATAAATTCATTTATTATCCAAAAATACTAGATTATCGTAGAGTAATCCTTTAATATATTTGATACCTTTGGTAACTTTTGATCCTTGGTCTTATGATATTAAGATCCTTCCATCTCTAGTGAGTTATATCATGTCTTTTTGAATCTCTCCTTACTTTTATACATTGGAGTTTTTGATAGTGTTGTTAGATTATTTTAGATGATGTGTGTGAAATAATTGATGGGTCCTGATGTGTTATAGGATTTCAAGGGATTTCATTGGGAGTTATTAGTGATATTATAATCTCATTATCCTTGTTCTTATGTATTTTTTATTGAAGCATCAATTGGGGTAGTGGATTTCAAAACTAATATTTCATCATTTTTAATAATAATCATTCATAGATTAGTGTGATATATTTAATAAAAGTTCTTTTATTATTCTACAACATTATTTTATTTGGGTTATCTGGATTTCATAGATTATTGGTAGTGGGAATAACATGTAGTAAATTCTATTTTAATAATAATCAACTAAATAATGATAATAATCTTTTTATAATTAAATTTATCAAAATAATAATAAATTTTTGATTTATGGATTTTCATATCATTACTATGTGTTGATTAATATTTAATAATTCCTTATTTAGTGGATTCCTTTTTTTATATAATAATTAATGAATACTTAAACCTTCATAATTGATTAATTATTTCAAGATGTTGATAAAACAAAAATTATTATAAATTCAAATATGTGAATTACTATTCTAGATTATTGTTGATTCATGAGGTTATGATTGAAATTGTGTATACATGCGATAATTTTGGGAGAACGTTGCTGGGTTATATTTCTGATTTTGGGAAGGTAGTTTTGTTGTGTTTTCATTTTTTTTGTTCCACCTTAATAATTTTTAAACATTGTATGATTTAAAAGAGTTAGAAAAAAATGAAATGTGTTGTTAATAAAATCAATGATAGATTGTTAATTGTTTGATGAATTAAATAATGTATATCGATATGAATTTGATAATATAATTAAAATTAGATGGGTTTGAATGAAATAAAATAATCAATTATATATTAATAATTATTAATGATTGAAATATATGAACCTAGTTGTAATGGAGGTGATAATATATAAATAAATATTTTGAAATGATATGTGGTTTAGTGAATGGTTTGAAATGGGTAAATAAATGGAATAATAATTTTATTCATGTTCATAAAAGTTAAAAAGTGGGATTATGAATTGATATAATAAGTGTAAAGTTATTTATTTTTTGGTTATCTATTTTCAATAAATTTGGTTATGCTATTGATGTTGATGTGTTGTTGAATGTTAAAACCTAGTTCATGGTTTTCATTTTTTAATTTTTTATATCATAGATGTGAGTGTTGAGTATATGATGTAATTTAGGATGATGGAGAGTTTAAATGTTTGGGTTGTAATGGATCACGGTATGTACAGTCGTATAAGTTGAAATGTTATTATGTGTAGTTTATAGTGTACTATAAGACCCTTCCTGGAATTGATGTGATGATATAATGTGATGGTCATGGATAGTATGGGGAGGGAATAAAGATGACATACTACATGTTAATGATACATTTATATGATATAAATGAAGATATGATGATGATATGATTACAATTATGATTAAAATGAAACATATATGTGATTATGATTAGGGACATACATGGAAGTTAGAATGCATAATATTATTACCCGTCAAGGTTAAATTACCCTATTGATGTGTGGTTATAATGAAGGAAGCATGGTAATAGGGATTTAGATATGTGGTAATGTGGTATGTGTTGGTGGAATTAATTAATTAGATGGGGAGTTATTATGTGCATATATATTCTATACTGATAAGACTTGGGATGATGTGATGGGTGGTGAAGGTAAGGGAGGTTGTATCATTATCATATCCCTAGTTAGTTAGTGAGGGTTTTTCCTATTGGATCACTACTATATTGATATAAATTAGTATATGAACTAAAATTTTGGAGCATTAGTGAATTTCTTAGTCCTTTTCAATGATTGGTTTTTTTTTCATTGTGGTACTAGTAATATTTCATTTTTATTTGTTGTGGAATTGGTTGGAAACCTCAAATGGGAAATTGTTAAAGTTATTTTGTGGGATAATGGATGTTGTTGATAGTGATGTGGAATGTGGGATTCATTTAATAGTATATCAAATGATTATTTCTATTTAAACTAGTGTTTATGTTTACTTAGTTTGTATCCCACCTTCTTGCACTTGTATATTATTTCTCATGGATATTAGGATACTTATTTCATGTGGTTATGTTTAGTATTATTTTATATTATTATTTTAAGTGTTTGTAGTGTTGAATAATGGGGATTAGAGTCATCATTTATGTATTTTTGATGAATTTAGTGGATAATATATAAATTATACATTTTTTGTTATTTTTTTATATACCAAAAATATAGGTGACATTGGGGTTGTGGGATTTTATTATGGGAATAAATATATTAGGAGTTGATTGGTTGTATGTTCCAATTATTTATGGGATTCTCATATGGGTAATTACTCCCATACGAACATTTTATAACCTTGATCCCAGTATCCAATGTAGGGCTTATTACAGATGGGATTTAGAGGTCAATCTCAACAATATTGTAGGCTCAGGAGGGGTGTATCACCCTGAGATTTTTTGAATTATTATCATCTAAATTAATTTATCTTTTTGAAAATTTTAATTTCACATGACAGTAGATGTAGTTATATATATATACATATATATTAAAACAATAATTCAAACATTCCTTTCACATGACACTGACTTCTCTTGAGCCACAAAAAATACTAGCTTGTCTTGCACTACAAAAAATACAAACATGACTTGGGCTACCCACTACACTGACACAACATTCATTACATGTAACATTGTAATTATACATTCGATAATTTTATTTCATTTTTTTAAAATGATATAATTATAACCTAGTTATTAAAATTAGTAATATTAATATTAATAACTACTTTTCAATAATTTGTTATAATGTTTTTTAACGAAATAAAATACATTGGAAATGAAAGATAAAATTTCTCGTAATGTCCTTACATGTTTATAAATACTATGCACTACACTTCTTGTCCCCCTATAAAAAACTATAAATTAAATTTTAGATAGATATAGAAAATTTATTTGATAAAATATACTTTATTTTTTCATTAATAATTCAAAAATTATTTTAGGGAGAATTTTTTTAATTTCTCTAAGAAACATAATTTGTTGATGAATAGTGAAAATATAGCTTTTTAATTAATAAATTATGTTTCCTTTAATTAATTATTAATGATAAAGTATATTTTAAAATTTTTATGGTCAAATTAGATCAATTATAAATTTATTAATATAATATAGTTTATTAGTATCAATTTTATTTTGAAATGGAATATAAAAACTTAATAACCATTTTAACTCCTTTATACCTTAAAAACACGTAATTATATCCCTCTTGTGGAATTACCATTAAGCATACTTTTATCAGTTTTGTGAATTGAATTTATAAAAAATGACATAAAACATTTTAATATATATAATATTTATATTCTAATATGTTAAACACAATTTCTTTACCAAAAATATTAGTAAAATAGATTAAGATTAATTCCAATGATTTAGGTCAAATTAAGCTTAAATTGGGACTAATCCTTACTCTTAGAGGGTCAATTGAACTGGAAATTTGTAGAAAACCCATTTTATGGCCACAAAGCATCCTTAAACCTTCTAGTATTTATTTAGGTTGGTTTTTATGACATTATTATGTAAGAAAATGGGTACTCATAACTTCTTTTCATAAATTCCATGTGAGTCCTTTTCCTTCTCCATAAAGGCTGCCACCTCCCCCTCTTGTTCAAACCTAAAAAATCTTAGAACATGCCAAGATTAGCCCAATAAACATCCCAAAATCCCACCCTTCTTTAAGTCTCCCTTTGGGAATAAAGTCTTCCAAGGACTCCTTTTGGAACAAAGCAAAAGGAATTACCTAATTAAGAGGCAAAGCCTTCTGTCAAGATCAATTATATTATAATCCTTATCCACCCATCCACAGTGTTTATTAAATAAATATATAAAATCTATACTCAATATACTAGTATTTTGTTATTCTATGTATTAACATTTAACTTAAATAGACCTTCATCTAATTGGTAACAAAAATACTATTTATGCGCACTATGAACTACCTCCTCACAAAACTATTATTGTTCAATTTTCCCATACCACCAATCATGGTGGACACTATGAAGAAATATCTATATATATGTTTAATAATTTATATTTATTAAGTATTTAATCTTATTTATTCCTTTTTTTTCATAAATATATTTTTAATTTCCATTTGGTTTTAATAAGATAATTCCATTTGAGGAAGTGTGGACTACTGCCCCTCAAAGCGATATAATTTGTTCATACACTACATGGATTGTGTTAAAAAATTAATAGTGAATATATACAATATATATGATATAATAAATATACTATAATATTGATATATAAAAAAATATGTATATATTACTTTATTTCTTTAAACAAAATAATTAAAGGGAAATAGCATTTATGAGTACGTATGACCTACCGTATCCATGAACAGTGTGTTCCATTTCTTATATATATATATATATTCTATATAAATATTTATAATAAAAATATACTGTATATACATGATATTTATATCATGGTTTAAATTCTGGAAATCATGATATAAGTATAAGGAGAATGGATATAACAATTTAAGGAACATGTGATGACTAAAGAAAATATTACCCAAAGTAAAACCATAACATAGGATGGTTAACCAGAGGGTAATATAAGGTCATAAAGGAACCACATATGGTACTATACGTAAAAATATAGTTCTTTAACATATTTATAATAAATTTTAATATGTTATTCATGAGGTTTGAATGAGTAAGATGAGGGTTAAGATACAACATAATGCGATTTTCTCTCACTTTTTATTTCCATGAGATACATGTTACTTTCAATACTACTTCCTTTTATGTGGTGTATGTACAACCCTGGATTTTATTACTTTTATCGTATACTTAAATTTATGGGTATTCACATATGCATTTTATAATCGTACTTTGATGTGGTATAATTTGAAAAAGTAACCAAACTAGGGAAATAGTTTTTATCAATTTTACTTCATTGAGACTCATTCTTTGTTATGCACATAAATTATGATCAAGATTTATAAAATTCTATTTTACTTGTAATATCATAAATTTAAAAAATTTCATGATATTTTATTATTCCTGAATTTAGATTTTCATACATGGATATTTTGATTCGAGGTTAAAAATTTATTAGTTTTTAATGAGACTATATTATCTATTTTTATGATTTTTTATATTTATGCTTACTTTGATAAAATATTATCACACATCTCTCAAGAAAATTCTTAAATGTTATTCTCCTATGAATATTAATTATTTATTCAAATATATGTATGATTTATTCCAATCTTTCCTACATAATATAGTTAAGAAAATGTATTTGTAAAAGCCCGACTTTACCTTTTCTTCAGTGGGATATTTGTGTTCCTTTAAAATCATGTTTTCTAAAATGGGATTCTAAGAATATTTTACTATTATCCAATAATAATTAAAAAATTACCTTTTTGTCTCTTCCAATGTTTTTAGTGGATTCCTCTTTTCACAATCGTAATGAGTCATTTTTCAAACATATTTTATTTTAAAAATGAATGTTCATTTTCCCTTATATGACATGTATAGATATATCGGCCATTAATATTTTCGAGCATTCTTTTAAAGTTTAATGGTTACGTTTTAATAAAATGTTTCTAAAATAGATTTTCTAAGAAATGGTTATCAAAATTTTTTCAGGATTATTTTATATGTTTTTATGAAAAATAATTTTCAAAAAGATTTCAAGCCTCATTTATATGTTTTCAATGTATTGTAAAAGAAATGGTTTTGAAAACATTGTCAATATTATTTAATATATTTTAATGTTAAAAGGTTTTTAAAACATTTTCAATAATTTATTATGAGTTCTCATATTATTTTCAATGAAAATGGTTTTTAAAATTCATTAAGGTTTATTTTATATGTTTTCAAGGAAAATGGATTTCAAAAATATTTCAAGTCTTATTTTCAAGATTTCAAGTGATTTTCAAAAAAATGATTTTATAAATGTATAATGCATTAAAAATCCTTTTATAATGAATAAGGTATATTTTCCTCAAGGAATGTTTTTGAAAAATATTTCAAATTTTTTTTCCTTCTAAGATGACATCCATTGACGTCACTCATGCCTGTCTATGAAATTATCTAGTGGTTCCAATCATATTATTTCTATGAATGGGTTACGTTTAATGTCATGGTCAATATGAAACCATTTTTTTCAGGGGTTTTATGTTTACAAAATATATTTCACTTTCACAGGTTTTATATTTTTGAAATTCATTTCCCTTTCAAGGGTTATATGTTTATGAAATTCATTCATATTTAATGAGTTATATGTTGTTGAAGTCCTTTTATCTTTCACATGTTATATGTTTATAAAATATGTTACTCTTTAATGGATTATTCTTTAGATGATATGATTATGAATCATGTAACATTTTACATAGGTTATGGTATCTTTACTTGTTTATGATACACATTTAAATTCATGGATTTTGATAATATTGTTTAGGATTTTTTAGAACATGTATTTATGATTTCACTTTTATATTGTTGGGACCTATAGCTCCAACCAATTCATTGGATAAAGATTTATATATCCTGAGAAAGACATAGATGGATTGAGAAATGAACTTGGATTAGTATTATAGGGTTGGAATTGTAAATGTCTTGAGTACAGTAATACATGGCTGGAAAGAGGGGTGAACTTAGTTCAGTAATATAGGGAAAGAATGCAGGGTGAACTCAGTTATGTAATATATGGTTGGAATGGGGTGTGAACCCAATTCATTAATGAAATTTGTCCACAGATATGATCTCGGTAGCAATGCATTGACTACTATGTAAATCATTATATATGGTTATGTGCCTTCCAAAAGTATATATCCAATTGCTATGATATTCTTTCATGGATTATATTCATTATTTCCTGATGATTCAAGCCTTATGAACTATAAATATTTATTCCATGATTCATGTATATGATCTTTTTTATGCAGTGTATGATCTTCTATTTTCCAGATCATGGTCTCATACCACTATTCTCATGATTATGCTTATATATATATCCCTTATTTACCCTTATTGTGCATTTGATATCACCCATTTCTTATGTTTCATTTCCTGAGGTTATGAAGAAAGGTTTTAGGTATAGTTACTAATGGTGGGAATCTTTATGGGAGATATTGAATATCTTTTACCAGGATAGAATATTTATTATCCATGTTTCCCAAGACACTAAACTGTTATGATCCTTGTGCTTTTATTTTTGTAATGTACAAAATATTCATCAAAGATGATTTAATATCCATTTATTTCATGCTTGGGTTGCTATAGTTGTTATCAAAGGAATGGTTTAGTCAATTATTGAAAACTATGATAATAACACTTTAGTGAGATACCTATTTATATTATTAAGGATATGTCTAGGTCTGTCTCTATGGATAAGTATAAGGAAGACTTAATGTTTAGGAAAATATCCTAAAATTTTGGTAGTGGAAATTGTAATTGGTTTTCTGGAAATACATCCCTATTTTTGAAAATACAAGTTGTTTTGGATCTGGAACAAATGTTCCTAGGGGTAACCACTTATAAAATATGTATTGGGATGGAATTAGGTAAATATGGTACATGAAAATTGGCCCCACTGTACACATAATCTGACACTACTAGGGGATATGTTTTTTGAACTCACAAACTATTTCCAAACCATCATAAAGAATTCAATATAAGTCATCTATAAATAAACTATGATTAACATACAATGTCATATATTAAGGAAGGTGTCCTGATATAGACATACTATAAGGAACTATGTTCATGACTATGTGGTTTTCATTTATGATAAGCAATATTGACACTATGATCTTGGTTTTTGTCAAAGAGGGAACCAGAAGGAACTGTATTAATGTTGAATGTGATGGATGATTTTCTGATGAGAAGTCAAGCGGGATAATCACTAGAGTGACAGATGTTGTGATCAAGACTAAAATTTTTTCTAGGAGAATAATAAACAATGTGTAACTTAACTAACTCTCAAAATCACCAAGGAAGATAAATAAGGAGTTCTCTGAGACTTTGGATAATGGATACCTTCGAGGAAAGATGATTTAGTTTCCTTTGTATCATGAATGTGGAAAGAATCACCTAAGTAAATGTATTGTAGTCACAAGAAGAAGTTTTTATTGTTAAAAGTAGAACCCAATGAATGTTATTACAGTGTAAAAATGATGAGTTCAGTTAAAAAAATAGATGTGAATATTGGCCTCACTAAGACATCGTTGAAGGTTATGTGTTTTATGTAATTAAGAAACGATCATTATGCAACTCAATGTCAAAATATTAAAGATCCTAAAGAGGATCTACATGGTTGTATACATAATGGTTACATTGTTGATGATAAATAGACTATAGATGAAATTCAAAAGGAAATAGGTATTATGACGAGTTAGCATTGTTAAAGTCTTAAGGATGAAGTAATCCTTGTTTTAAGTATATGGATTCAAGAATTATGAAACGTGAAATATATAAGGATTGCTCACCTTATGTTTTTTGCTACGAATTTACAAGAACACATTGAATGGTTTCAATGGAATATACAAGTGATATAATGGAAAGGTTATGTTCACGTAAAACATGTTATTATGAGAATGAAAACACTTAATATGTTACTGATTTTACGATAATGTTGTATAGGTAATGATATGTGTGATATGAATAAGTAAAGAGTACGATATTGATTACATTGGAACTAATTAAGGACTTCTAGAAAAGTTGTTTATGCTATCATGGATGATGTTTAAAACATTTTTAGATTTTTGTAATAAATCCATTATACTTTGAATAAGTTAGAATGCATGTTTTCAATAAGTTTTTATAGTGTTTAAGGTTATTACCATGTTTCTAGAAAATATATGACGAGGGTATTCAAATGTTTGGATTGTGACAACCAACATATACTTTTTAATATATAGTGGAATCAATAATAACATAATTTCATTACCCACTTTTTAAAAGTTTTGGATTTTAATAAGGTTAAAAATTCCTAAAATGTTTAAGTTAAAGTTCGGAGGAATTATTTATGTATTGAGATTGTATTGAAAACATTAGTTAAAAGGATATATAGTTATTAAACTTATTTCAATGATTTCTATATTATTTTTCAGAAATTATATTAGTATGGTTTTTTAAAATGGAATTGTGTTTTTTGGGTGACAAAAAATCATGTCTAGTAAGAACGTGGGTCTTAAACCCGTGAACATAGGATTATAATGGTTTCACATAAACCACTATCCTACATGATGTCTTAGTTAATGTGATAGTTGTTTTAATGAATAATTATTTATGATGATATAATACTGTTACTTTTTATGTTTTGAGATTAATGTATTGAACATGTTTATTTTTAAGAAAACTCACATATAAATAGTTATTCTTTTCATAATTTTATGTGACTTAATATCTTGTAAAATTATATTTCAACACATTATGCACCAATTTTAATTTGGGGATGTACATTCCATGAAGTAATTGATGAATTAAAAATTAATAAAATTACAACTAAAGAATGAAATTCTATTTATAAAAATTTATCAAGTAAGTATATTTCTAAATATATTTTTTTCTATAAATCAATTAATCAATTTTAAGATAATGATAAAATGAATTTTTTTTTCCTAATACTTTTTTTTGAACTGATGGCCATATTAATTATTATAGATTTATGACTTTGAGTCCCTTAAAATTTTTTTGATCATTCACTTGTTTCTGATTGATGAACTAAATAAATCCCTATAAATATTTACTCTTTTACACCATGTCCTATATTCACTCCCAACCTATGTTCTCATATGTGGAGCTCTAGTCATATGTTACATTGGGTAACCGTTATGGTTACAACTTTCCCTTTTAAGGGATGTTTTATTATTCATATTTAAAGTGAGTGTTTCTATGAATGAAAGATTAATGTAATAAACCATTGAAAACCTGGAATAATTTTGATGGAAAATACAATTTTAAGGGGGTAAAATGTTCCACCCCAAGATTTTGTCAATTATTCTATTCAAATTAATTTATATTTTTTATATTTTTCCTTTGATGCAAAATGGTAAATAGTTCTATATATATATATATATATTAAAACACCATGTCAAAAATTATTTTCACATGGCATCGAAATGGATTGCGCAACATGCAATAACTACTTTTCTTGTGCTACATAGAATACCGACTTGTCTTGCACTACCCACAAGAATGACATGGTTTACGTTATATACAACATCAAGTATCTATAAAGCATTATTTTATTATATTTTTTTAAATTATAAAAGTATAACATATCCCTTAAAATTAGTGATATGAATATTAACAACTACTTTAAAAATATATTTTATAATGGGTTTATAAAAATATAACATTTTGATAATGAAGTATATAATATATGGTAAAGTCCTTATATGTCTAAAAATTCTATGAACTACACTTCACGTCCATTAATGAAAAACAATTAATTTAATTTTTAACACATATTGAAATTTAATTTTGAAAAATAAACATCATTTTTATTTTATAATGAATTTATTATCTTTATGATATTTTGTGAGATTTTTTTGAGATACTTCATTTTTTGATGATTAGTGGAAAATAATTTTTTTTGGTTTAAAACTTCCATTTCATTTAAATAATTATTATTGATAAATTATATTTTAAATTTTCTTATGGTAAAATAATATTAGTTATAAATATATTAATAAAATTTAGTTCATTATAATAAATTTCACTTTGAAGTTGAATATTAAAAAATTAATAAATTCTTGAACTTCTTATTACCATAAAACCATGTCATTTTGTCCCATCTACAGGATAAAGATTAATAAAAATATCGTTTATAATTAAAAACATTATATTAGAAAAAACATACATAAAAAATATTATAAGTTTAAAATTTCTATTATAATAAGTTTAACTTAATTTCTGACCAAAAAAATTACTAAAAGTGATTATAATTAATCATAGCGATTAAGGTCAAATGAAGCATAATTAGGGACTAAACCATCATATTGGGGGTCCAAATTACATTGAAACTTATCCATATAACATTTTATGGAAATATTTATTCCATACAGCTTACATTATTGATTTATGTTTGTTTTTTATGAATTTTTTAGGTAAGAACATGTGTACATCTAACTAATTTTCATAAATTCTATCCAAGTATTTTTCTTTCCCTATAAAAGCCACCTCCTCTAGCTATTCCTCACACCTCTAAAATATATTATCTTATTCCAATATCACCCCAATATACCCCTCAAGAAACCTCCAATACTCCTTGAATCCTCCCATTTGGACGAAAGATTTCCAAGGAAGCCTTTTGGCAGAAACCAAAAGGAGTTACCCAATTAAAAGGCAACTCCTTCTCTCAAACTCCTTTCTTTTATTTTCCTTATCCACCGTCTCCAGTCAATTTATTAAATTATTGTAAAAAACAAGTATCATAAAGAGACTAATATTTTTTCTTTCTAATATCTTGACATAAACTTACACACCCTTCCATCTAATGGGTAATGAACATACTGTTTGTGTGTACAATGAACTATCACCTCACAAAACGATGATTGTTCAATTTTTTATTAACTCATATAATAGTGTAAATAATGACAGAAACTTTATTTATATATGCCATATATCATATTTATTATTTATTTAATCTTAATTTTTTCATTTTAAAAAACATAACTTTTTTACTTTTCATTTTTTTTAGTATGATAATTTTGTTTGAGGAAGTGTGGACTAAATTCCCTGAAAGCGATTTGATTCTTTCATAAACTACTTGGATTGTATTAAGGATGGATTTATTGAATATATATATGACATCATAAATATAATTTCATAATGATATATAAATATTTATTTATTTATTTATTTATTTTTCATTTTTCATTTCAATATGGAAATTAATCGGAAGTATTGTTCCTGCGTACGTGCGACCTACTATCCCCATGAATAGTTTTTTCTGTTTTATATTTATACATTATATAGATTATTATATTAAAAATATATTGCACATAAATGATATTTATATCATGGTTATAATTATGTAAATCATAATATAAGTATAAGGACCAAAGATATAACAAATTAAGACGCATGTGAAGAATAAAGAAAATAATACCCAAAGTGAAGCCTTAACGTAGAACATTTAAAATGTCGGTATTATAAGTTCATAATAAAACCAATTATGGTATATATAATAATATTTTTCTACAAAATATGTATATTGAAATTATATTTATTATATATGTGGTTTGAATGAGTACAATGAGATTGAAGACACAAGGTAAGGGTATTGTATCTCATTTTTTAATTTCATAAGATACGTGATTTGTTTTCCCCTCTATCCTTTTGTGTGGTATTTGTATAGCCCAAGATTTTATTTTGTGTAACTTATACATAAATTTATGAGTATTAAAATACCCATTTTATGCTCTTTACTTCATCCGGTATAAGTTTAAAAGGATACCAAATCAGTGAAATAGTTTTGTCTCAATTTTCATTCTATGAGATTCATGATTTATTATGAACCTAAATTCCATTCAATTTGTATACAAATCCATTTTATAAGTTATATTTTGAATTAAATTCTATAAATGATATTTTATGCTTCATTAAATTTCATTTTCTTACATGGAGAGTATGATCCAATGTTACCACGTTTTTGGAGATTATTGAGACAAACATATCACTTTTCACGATTATTTATGTTTATGTTTCCTTTGATGAAATATTATGATCAATCTCTCAAGAACATTAACGAATATTATTATAATATGGTTGTTAATAATTTATTAATATATTGGAACTATTTATTCCACTTTTTGGTACATAATATAGTTAAGAAGGTGTTTTTATGAAATCCTAACATTACCCTCTCTTCAGTCTAAAATATGTGTTCTGTTAAAATAATATTTTCCAAAAAGTGTTTTCAAGAATATTATACTATTATCTTATGATGATAAAAATAAATTTTTACATTTTTGTCCTTTTTCCAATTTTTTTGAATTAATATTCTTCTTTCTTTCTAACTAAGGAAATTTTCTATACATTTTATTAGGTAATAAAAATGTTCTTTTTACCTCATATGACTTGTAAGGATGAATCCACCATCAATACTTTGAATATTTTTTTTTTCATGTTTAAAGGTTAATTTTTACTTTTTTTTCAAAATTCATTTTCAATGAAATTGTTTTCAAATTGTTTTGAAGGTTAATTTATTTTTTTTCAAGGAAATTTGTTTTTAAAATTATTTTGATGATTTTATATGTATATTTAATAGATAAATAGATTTCAAAATGATTTCAAGAATAATTTATAAGTCTTCAATGCATTTTCAAAAAAATGTTTCCAATTTTTGTAAACATTTTTTATATGTTTTCAAAGTGTTTTCAAAGAAAAATAATCTTAAAATGTTTTGATGATTATTTTATTAGTTTTGAGGGAAAAATAATTTCATAATTATATAAATTATTATTATAAATTTTCATTATATTTTATGGGAAAATGACTTTCAAATGGATTTATGCATTAAAAAACTTTTTCAATGAAGAAGGGATATTTTGCTCATGAAAAAGTATTGAATTATATTTTAAAATTATTTTCTATCCAATATGACATTTTTTAATGTTACTCGTGACCTTATAGGAAATGATCTAAAGGTTACAATCAAATTCATTATATGAATGGGTTTTGCTTAATGTCATGGTCAATATCAGAGCCATTTCTATATCTTGAGTTATATTTATTTTAAATCCCTTTTTTCATGGGTTTTATGTTTATTAAATCCATTTCTCATTCATGGGTTATATTATTATAAAATCTTCTTCACTTTCATCGTTAATAATTTTATGAAATATCTTTCTCTTTCACAGGTTATATATTTAGGAAATATATTTTTCATTCATAGGTTATTATTTAGTAGAAATTTTTATTAATCTTGTATCTTTTTTCATAGGTTGTTATTTGTTTACATGTTTATGATGCCCATTTCATTACAGCAGTTATGATGTGATTGTTTATTATTTTATGGCACATATGTGTATGATTTCACTTTGAGATTAGTGGGACCTATATCTCTCTCTTACTCATTGGGTAATGATTTATATCTCATGATACATAAATGGATGGAATGAGAAATGAACTAATTTTATCATTATAGGGATGGAATATGAAATGAACTCGGTACAGTAATACAAGGATAGTATGGGGGTGAACTCGGTTCAGAAATAGAGGGCTGGAATGAGGGTTAAGCTCGGTTCAGTTATAATGGGCTATAATGGGGTGTGAGCCTGGTTTAATAATAGAATATTTCAACTAAGATGATCTTAGAAACAATTCCTTGATTAATATAGAAGTCATTATTCATAATTATGTGTTACCACAATTCTATGTTTTATTCTTATGATATTCTTTTCTGGATTATGGTCATTATTTCCTTAAGATTCATTATTTATGAACTGCAAATATTTATTCCATGATTCATGTATATGATCTTTTATATGAAGGGTATGATCTTATATTTTCATGGTTAGGTTTTCATACGCTTATGCTCATGATTATGCTTAGATATCTCCCTTTTTTACCCTTACTTTTCATTTGATCTCACCCCTTTCATATGACTCCTTCTTGAATGTTATGAATAAAGGTTTTAGGTAGGATTACTAATGGTGGAGATCGTTATGGGAGATATTGAGGATCATTCACCATGATAGAAGATTTTATTTCCATGTTTCTAATGAAACATAACTAGTATGGTCCTCAGGCATGTAATTTTTTAATGTACTAAATATTTTTCTAAAATAATGTAATATCCATATATGTCATCCATGGGTCGCTATAAGGGGAATCTATGGGGGCGGTTGTAAAAAGAATCATTTATCAACGAAAATTATATTCTTACGTTATATAGTATAAGTCAAATGAAATCACATAAATAACAAACAAAAATTATAAATGAATAATGAAGTAAATAATAGGTATTTCTAGAATTTAAGGAACCCATACCAATGGAATAGTCACTTGGGCATTGAAAAAGTAATGTGACCCTTATTAATAGTAAATTGAGAAGTATAATAGTAACCTCACCTATGTGAATATAAATACAATTTGGTAATCTAATAAATAAAAAAATAATATATCTATATATTAGAATAAGTTAATAGATGTTTTTGAAATGATATATTAAGTGTTGATATTTTTTTATTTTGTAAATATTCAATTAAAATTTTATGATTAATATAATAATTTAAAATAAAACATTTATTTTAATATTAATTCATAAATTAATAATTTTTATTTTATTATTATTTGATAATTTTTTGAGACCTTAATTAATTTTCCAAAGTGCTATAAAATTCCATATAATTTTAAAATCTATATTTTTTGTGTAAATGAATAGTTAATTTAATAATTATATTTCACATATTTAGAAAATTATTTTCATAAAATGGAGTTGATGTTTTAATTCTACACGTTGGAAAATGGTTATGGTAAAATTATGAGATTTTTCATAAATACACAAATTTTTATGAATAATAAAATATGATAATTTACTGTATAAGCCAAATACTTAATTTATTTTCCCATAGATGATGTGTGGATGATTTAATCCCAAAATATAAAATTATAATTCATTATTTTAATATATTTAGTGATAATTCTATGAAAATAATAGTATTTAGCCCAAATAATAATCAAATGAATAAAATAACGAGAAAACACCCCTCTCCTACACTATAAATACCTCCCCTCACCACCTCTTCTCCTCACACCTCTCAAACATTGATCCATTTTGAAATTCAACCCAATATTCTTCCCAATGATCTCACACAAATCATGATGAATTTTATATCAACAAAATACAAAAACCAATACCCCTAAGGAGGTTCTCAATGAGATGGATTCAAGAGGTAAAATCTTTTTTCTTTTTGTTTTAATTTCTTTTAATTTTATTTTATTTTTTTATTCCTTAATAAACTCACCTTATAAAAACATAATTAAAACTATATATTCATATATATACTGTAATTTTATCATTTTAATCGAATTATTCATCATAATTTCTCTTCCGCTCTAATCTTTTATGAAAAAATTTAGATATGGTCTATGATGTGTTAATTTATCACATTCAAGGATGAAGAAGTTGTCAATTTCCATTACCTCCATAAATACTGCAAATAAAACCATTATATTGACAAAAAATATTAAAATATATTTATTAAAATATATTCAATATCATGGACCCATTTTATATGCATAATATTCATTAGTAAAACAAAACTAGTATGTGGTGATCGACAAACAACCAAAATAATCTAAACGATTATCACTATTGTCTAATCAAATGATTCAACCTCAACTAAATTTAAATACTAATTATATAATCATTTAATCTTATGTATTTTCATATATAACAAATAACTTGATTTCTGGACCACCATTTTCTTTTTACAAAACATTCTGTACCTTTATACAACCAAACTAATCATGAAAACCAGGGAAACCAACACTCTCAATTGATGAAATTGAATCTCATAACCCATAAAAAGGACATAAATGAACATAATAAAATTATAGTAAATTTAATAAATGAATAAAATTTTCTTAATTGATTAATTAAAGAATTTAATATGATTATCCAGGACATTAAGATGATGTGAAGAACTATTTCATCCATAAGGAACATGATTCTACCCGAACCTCCATTTTTTCTTTTGAGTTACTCTATATCTCTCTCCCTACTCTAATTTAATGATTATTTATTTTATATAATTATTGTTAATTATTTTTATATGTTCCAAAATCATTTATCCCGATCATATTATCCTTCTTTGATAGGGAAATACATGTTTTAAAAAGGTTCCCCTCTCAAATATTCCTGAAATGCATGTCCGATTAAAGGGAGTATCTCGATTTATTACCCACTTCTACGTGAAATCCTTAATATTTTTTAAGACCCCATTATTATTATAAAATCAATTATTTAATCATGAAATGCTATCATGTTTTATTTTTGGTTTTATGGAACCAAATATTGCATTTTCACTTTAGACAGTCTTTAATATTTTCCTTCAACCAAAAAAATGTTTAATTTCTATTGAACCATAAACACTATTTTTAAATGTTTTCACTTCATTTTTACTTCACCTATCATGATATATTCCTATTTTACCTTATAAATTTCCATGTATGACTTAATTCTATTATTTCATGGACAAAATTATGATATTGTCTTTTTATATTCCTTACGACAAGATTATGATACCCAATTATTTCCCTGGGAATCAATTATTCTTTATTCTTCACGTGGAACACATATAAGTGAACATGTTATGATTGGTTTTACCAGATCTAAATATAGTTAATTGGGTAATGTTTTGTCTCATGGGACATCATGCTGGGTTGGGTAGTAAACCTGATTCCTTTATGGGACTTTATCTACCATGTGATATATTCATGGTAGTTATCCTTGACTAATGTTTATGTCATGTTATATATTCCCACATTATTCTTATTTAATTTTATTCATGTTACATGAATTTTATGTCATCATTTAATTCCTTCTAACCCATGTGTTATTTTTTATTTGTATGCTTATTCTCTTTCTGGGCTTTTTAGCTCATCCATTTGTTCAGGTATTCCCCATGTTATCTTATGCATATGTAAGATCTCAATAGAAGTTAGGATATCATTGTAGAGACTAAATAAATTATTTTTTAGTGTGGTTTCATGTTTTCTAATTATATACATAATTATCCAAAGACACTGTACATTATGATGCATAGTTGTATTTTATGATTAATTATTCCTAAAATCATGTAATGATATGTGTAAAAGTCTAGGGTCACTATAGCTAGTATCAGAGGAAGGTCTAGTTATTATTAGAGATTAGGAATAGATGAATTTATTAAGAAACCTATGGGTAATTATATCACCATGTATAACATAGATTGTAACTTAGGATATCATAAGATATAATATACTTTTCATTTTCAATTTTATCCTTTTATGTTCAATGTTTTATTTTTTTCTGTATTATTAGCTATGTATTCAATACCTATAATTGTATATATTTTTTAGTCAATGAATTGAAATAGAATAACTTATTCCAAAAATAAATATGACAAGAAATGTGAATATTTCCCTAATAATATTCCAAATATGATGGGAATGGTTGCTCAAAACATCATGAAGGTACTTTCGCACATGGCTCATGTTATGAATATTAACTTGAATCAAGTGAACTTCCCTTATTCCAATAATAAAGGGTAATTTTTCATCAAATAATTCATGTGGTAAAGGTATCCCATGCTTGGTGGGTCTCTTGATCCCATCCTCAAAAAATAATGGATTAACTCCACTGATAAGATATTATCTATCAACCAATGATCATAAGAAGAGAAAGGTGTACTGGAAAACTATCATTTTGATTGAAAAGCTGATTAGTGGTGGAAACTGATCAAGAACATGAACTCCAAATAAGATATTTATTCAATGGATCGGGACTAAATAATGAAAATACTTTTCAATAAATATTATCCCTATCCCTTTGTCTCATGACAGAAAGGGAATTCCTCATTCTGAAGTAGAAAGAAGATGAGTCTATTGGGGAGTATAAGGAAATATCCACAAGGCTTGTCACATACATGAATTATTTTGAAGTTAAATTTCATTTATTTTCCTTTCATTTTTTTGTTTTGGATGGTTTCCAATGGTTTTATGGAGAAATAGATGAGTTTTCATGAATTAGGCCAAACCGTGAGCCCAATTCCAGATTTAAAAATAAAATTTGTTTCCTTTATAACATTTTCATTTTTTTATATTTTTATTTAATTCCAATTCCTAAATGGTATCCTCTGACCTATTAACACCAAAATATAAATTTGGAGCCTTTATAAATCCATAATCATGGTGGATATGGGTTTTTATTTAAGATATTGGGCCTGCCCGAAGGCCCATTTCCTGCATTAAAAATAATATTTAAATTTTTTATATCTTCTTCAATATTTGCGTTTGTTCGGTGATTCCACCTCCCACTCGACCCTATGAAACCCAGGCGCGCTCCCATTGCCTTCCCCCACTCCTTGGAGCTCTTTGATATCGCTAATTAGGGCTGAACTTCATAGGGTGTCTCAAATCGTCCAGAATTGAAGAGGTAACTTCATCCCTTATTAACTCTCTCAATTATTAATATTTTCCCTCCATTCCAGTTCCCAAATTACCTCCTATATCTTGTTCGAAGAATCCCTAAATTTGGGCTGTTTTCAATTTCAGAAACTATTGTTTTTGGAGTGATTAATTCAGGATTCTTCAAGTAGGTGAGTCTATTTCTTTCCTCTTTCAAATTGCTTAGGGTTTCTTCCCTAATTCTTGAATTATAAAAAATTTCAGAAGTTAGGGTTCGCGCATAGGTTCTACATTACTGTATTGTGGGTGAAATATTGAGGTTTTAGGTTTCTTTTAACTACCTTGAGGTGCGGCGGTCATGCGGTTGATGTTTCGTCCCAATATTTGAGGGTTTCGACACATTCGGTAGGTGATTCCGTGGGTAACCATTTAATGATGAGTTAGTTTGATTGATTAAATAATTTTTCATGTTCCTTATGTGCTGTGCATTATGAGAAAACCATTTTTGGTTTCAATAGTAAAGCATTTGTTTTTAAAGTTACATTTTTGCTTCAAGTGTGTATTTTTCAAATGTATTTCATGTGTTATATCTTGTAGTAGTTTTGTAAAATGTGGAAGTGATTTATTAGTTGTTGAAAGGGGCTTCCAATTATGGTTAGGTAATGATATAGTTCCATGTGGGCCTAAAAATGGGGTGTATTTGAATGGTTTTATTTGTATAACCTTGTTATACTCCTTGAAAGTGTTTTATGGATTTGTCTATTCTCATGGGTATCTTTTGTGATATTATTCAACGTGATTATATAACATTTGAATGAGGATTATTTCATGTTGATTGGGCTGCCAATTATCTTTTGGTAGGGTCTTGGTGTGCTTTTGGATGAAAAAGAGATTTTTAAAATGGATTTTATGTGCAAAGTTTGGGTATACTCTTTATAATTGTTTTATGAAAGTTTTGAATGCTTTTTTGGGTTGTGTAATAGGTGAAACTATATCAGCAAACTGTTTTGGTAGGAGTATATTTTTAAAAGGTCCATTTCATTTGTGAAAAGGTTGTTATGTGATATGTATCATCTTGGAAATATTTTATAAAATTGTTTGAAGGAGATATTTTAGAGTGAAACTGATGTGAAAGTGATGTGGAGTGTTTTGTGTGAGTGTGATGTGAAAAATTGAATTTTTGATTATGAAAGAAGTGTTATATTCCATGTGTGTGGGATGTTATATGAGTTTAAATATCTTATAATTGTTTTATAAAATTGTTTAATGGTTATGTGGAAGTGTTGAAGCAATGTGAAATGTGTTTTGGGCTATTTTGGTGTTATTCGGATTTCAAAATCATTTTGAATGAAAAATGGATTTTTGTGACTTTTGTGGTATACATATGGGCTGTTTGGTGAATTTGTGATGTGGAAATGATATTTTCATGTTCAACGTACATTTCTTGACTTGTGGAACTTGTTTGAGAACAAGGGGAAAACCTGGGTATCTAGGTGGGTGGACGTGTACTAGTATGCTAGTGAATCCGTGGGGTTTGGCCTCAGTTTCACTTAGCAAGATTGATGCTTACAACTCTAACTAAACTATGATGATGATGATTGGGGACCACTAGGTTATGGGCATGTTCCCTACTAGTGGCTCGTGCACGAGAATGGATATTTGTGATGGTTACTCTCACCGAGATACGAGGTACCTGGGACCCACAGCTAGCTAGTGCCTATGGGTTACTTCCTATTTCTTGTGCTCATTATTTACTTTGTACTTACCGTCGGCACACGGTATAGTTGGCTGGAAAATTCATTATTGTTGACATTATTTTTAAAAGTGTTGATTCTTAATGTTATCCCACTTGAAAAATGTTTTTATTCAAAGTAGCATCTTTTAGAAATTGTAACTAGCTTTTCTTGTTTTTGAAAACTTGCATGCTTTTCGTCTTTAAATGTTTATCACATGGAATCTCTTAGTGGTGGTATCCTACTGGGCATTGTCTCACACCCTACTTACACCCTTGGGTGTAAGTAGACATGGTTGTTCTTGTTGTTGCAGGTTGGGAACAGTTTTTTTTGTTCTAGTGGTTCAGGTTTCTAGCAGGTCCTTGGTGGTGAAGTCTTGTGGAGGTGGCTTGTGGGCGGTGCCCCTTGCCATGAGGGTTCTTGGGCTGTCCTTATTGGGATTTCTAACTTTGGTATATACCTTTTGAGTTGTTTTAAGCCATGTAATTTAGTTCTGAATTTTTGTAAAAGATTGTTTGGTTTGAAAAATCCAGATTTGTTTCATTGGATTCTTTTGTTGTTTTATGTTTATAAATTCGGGTAAATCGTTCCCAATTTTCATTTTATGATACCCGGGAACTTGTGCCAGCCCGTGGGGATCGGGAACGCCCTTAGGGACTTTCCATGGACCGGGTCGGGTGCCGAGTTTGAAGGCGACCAGATTCGGTTTGTGATAAAATGGTATCAAAGGAGGTTTAGGTTAACTCTTTGGGTCATGTTATTTGGGGAAGAGTCAGGATAGTATGGAGTTAGGATTGTTGGGACATGGAATTCTAGTTATTGGTAGTGTGCCTGATCACCACACCTCATAATGGGATTCATGTTTCCAAGATAAATCGGTATTTATCTAAGTCCTTCGATTTTCTTGGTTCGATGATGATTAAGGGAAATGCAAAGAGTGTTGGGTTAATGGTCCTAGTGAGCTCGCAAGGCCTGGAAAGCCATGTGGAGCCAAGGATATTCCCTAGAACACTCTCTGTGATAGTGAGGTGATTGGAATATGGCTGCCAACCATATTTCCAAGTCACCCACTGAAACTAGTTTCCTCTTGCACTGTTTTGTGCTCAGGTTTTGAAACCTTAGCACTTTGGTTTTAAGAAGTGTAAAGTTTTTGTGAAATGATTTTCAAATAAAGAGGGAATGGTTTGGTTTATGAAATGGAGGAACATAATTTTCAGAATTGTTTTGAAATGTAAAATGGTGTGCTTAAACCTCTTTGAAAGCCGGAACTATATAGAAGTTGGTTTTGAAAAGTGTTTCCAATAGAGTTTTCTAAACAATCATAGTGTGTTTTAATGGGATGAGATGATTTGAAATTGATGTGAATATCTTGAAAGTGAGTTATTTTCTAAATAGTTGTGACTTTCTGAAAAAAAATTTAGATGTGAGTTGGGATTTTGATCTCGTGGTTAGCGGTTTTGAGAAAAAAGGATGTGTTTGTTGACCGTTTTGGTTTTGAAAAGTGGAACAAATTTTTGTTTTAACCTTTGGTATTTTCATGAGCAACCACATGCATGGGGTTATATGGGAATATGTATGGTTGATGACATGACTCGATGAGTGTCGAGATGGATATGAGGAGGGTGCTCGGTGTGGCACTGAAACATGCATGTGTAAGGCTCATGGGGTACCATTGGTGGATGTGCTAACCGCTGAACCATTTGTTTTCAAAGCAATGTTTTTAAAGAGAAACATGAAGACTTGATGAATTATTTGGAATGGTTTATATTATGGGTTTTTGAAAATGTTGATGTTGTGGGATGTTTTGATTCCAAGAACCCCTTCTGTTTGAACTGTGTTTTGGGTTTGTGTTTGGTCGGTAAGCTGTGTTGTAGGGACGGTTAGTGGTCTCTTTTGAAAAATGTTTTGGGATGCCTTTAAGATAGTTCCCTTCATGTGTTTGGAGCTGGTTTATGGCTTTTTTGACCAATATACCAGGTTGGTTGGGTCCTCGGGTTCTCTCATTGGATAAGGTACACCCCCATTAAAGGTTAATGCATAATTGAAGCGCAACCCAGATTGTTTCTCCATTGGAAAATCCTCCAGTTGATCAATATAAGGAATCCATTTCTTGAGCTTTTTAGATTGAGTATACACCCTTTACTTTATTGGTTTTGTGTATCCTCTTGTAGTGGGAGATTGATTATGGATGGTTGAAAGTGACCTTAGCCTCTTAAGTTTCCTAATTTTTCGAAGGTGGAAGTGTTCTGGGTTTGTTAGCATGGATGAGTATTTGGATAGTGTCTAAGAGGAACTCTCAGTCCTTCATAGTCTCTTCGAAGAAAGAGTTTATGTTAAACTACTATTGTGGGAAATCTGGTCATGAGAGGATATTATGGCCACTTTCTAGAATTGTGTGTTGTTTTGGGATGTTGTACAAGTTCCCTCTCTATTCATTGTTTATATCAGTCGCAATGGTCATGTTTGGTGATTCCTTGTGATGGCATGTGCTCGATTGACTGTAAAGGTGAAATTTGGGCAATCATCCGAGAGTCTCTATTATGTTGGGAGAATGTCTCCCTTGAAAAAAAACATAAAAAAACATTCCATTTTAGAGGAAGGTGAGTATAAGTGTTCTTTACTTCTATTGTTTCTCACCCGAAAAAACAAGGTGTGATGAGTGTACATCTTCTAATCCCTTTTTTCCGTGAAATATCGAGTTAGGGTAAAGTGAGTTTGGAATGTGTTATGTCTTGGAAAAAAAACTTATCGGGGGGATTGCGGTGTAGTTGTTTTTTGCAACGAAAGAAGAATTCTCATTCAGGTGGTTTACAAAGCCTAACTGTGAGGCCGAAGATGCTTCAATATTTTGAGCTCCAGCCATAGGTCCCGGAGAGAAGCTGGCGCATAGTCAGGGGAAACCCTAGTGTCATTTAAACCCTTGTGCAAAGTTCTATCCTCAATATGAAAGATAAGAAGAGTTTAAACCTATGGTGTCATCATATTTCTTCAGTTGTTCCCGTTCGGTGGAAATAGGTGGATGGTCTTGTACCCATGTCATCACACAATGTTATTCCCTCCCACTTTGGTTTCCATTGAGTCTTCAGAGAAAGGTATGAAGTTTGGCTAGATAGGTTGACCACACGGTTTACACTTGGTTAGTAGTGACCATGCCCCCCCCAAAAAACCATGTAGATAGAAGAATCTCCACTTTTAGTTCATGGTTTCCCAAAACATGCAGACTAACCATGTGGTCGTCCCAGCACTTTATATTTTGGGATCTTTCTGTACCGGCCCATGCTGGTCGATTAAGATTGTTGGTTCTTATGGTGGGGAGCCTTTTTTTTCCGTACCGATAACTTAGATTTATCCATGGTCAAGGATTAGTGGTATGTAGTCTCATTTGGATCTATCAATCTAACTAAATCTTCCTTGATTAACCATTGATATTGGAGAGTGCCCAATGGTTTAGTTATAGCAAGGTATGTGTAACCTTGTTTGATGTTGTTGTTCGTTTGAGTGAATTGCTTGATTCTTGTTCTGATATTGTTAGAGGTGTTTTCCTTTGGGATAAAGCCTGAATGTGATGGATTGTTTCAGGAAAGTGGTGTATGATTTTGTTGTGAATTATTCCTTCCTTAATTGATCAATGGAGGTGTTTTGGCCTTTGGGGGCGAAACCTGGAAAAGGAGTAGATCTTGGTTTATCAGTTCGGTTTGGCTTTCGTATCTGGCATTTCAGTAGCTTTCCGGGGACGGAAAGTTTTCATGGTGGGGAGAATTGTCACATACATGAATTATTTTGAAGTTAAATTTCATTTATTTTCCTTTCATTTTTTTGTTTTGGATGGTTTCCAACGGTTTTATGGAGAAATAGATGAGTTTTCATGAATTGGGGCAAACCGTGAGCCCAATACCAGATTTAAAAATAAAATTTGTTTCCTTTATAACATTTTCATTTTTGTATATTTTTACTTAATTACAATTCCTAAATGGTCTCCTCTTACCTATTAACACCAAAATATAAATTTGGAGCCTTTATAAATCCATAATCATGGTGGATATGGGTTTTTATTTAAGATATTGGGCCTGCCCGAAGGCCCATTTCCTGCATTAAAAATAATTTTTAAATTTTTTATATCTTCTTCAATATTTGCGGTTTTTCGGTGATTCCACCTCCCACTCGACCCTAAGAAACCCAGGAGCGCTCCCATTGCCTTCCCCCCCTCCTTGGAGCTCTTTGATATCGCTAATTAGGGCTGATATTCATAGGGTGTCTCAAATCGGCCAGAATTGAAGAGGTAACTTCATCCCTTCTTAACTCTCTCAATTCATAATCTTTTCCCTCCATTCTAGTTCCCAAATTACCTCCTATATCTTGTTCGAAGAATCCCTAAATTTTGGCAGTTTTCAATTTCAGAAACTATTGTTTATGGAGTGATTAATTCAGGATGCTTCAAGTAGGTGAGTCTATTTCTTTCCTCTTTCAAATTGCTTAGGGTTTCTTCCCTAATTCTTGAATTATAAAAAATTTCAGAAGTTAGGGTTCGTGCATAGGTTCTAAATTTCTGTATTTTGGGTGAAATATTGAGGTTTTAGGTTTCTCTTAACTACCTTGAGGTGCGGCGGTCATGCGGTTGATGTTTCGTCCCAATATTTGAGGGTTTCGACACATTCGGTAGGTGATTCCGTGGGTAACAATTTAATGATGAGTTAGTTTGCTTGATTAAATAATTTTTCATGTTCCTTATGTGATGTGCATTATGAGAAAACCATTTTTGGTTGCAATAGTAAAGCATTTGTTTTTAAAGTTACATTTTTGCTTGAAGTATGTATTTTTCCAATGTATTTCATGTGTTATATCTTGTGGTAGTTTTCTAAAATGTGGAAGTGATTTATTAGTTGTTGAAAGGGGCTGCCAATTATGGTTAGGTAATGATATAGTTCCATGTGGGCCTAAAAATGCGGTGTATTTGAATGGTTTTATTTGTATAACCTTGTTATACTCCTTGAAAGTGTTTTATGGATTTGTGTATTCTCATGGGTATCTTTTGTGATATTATTCAACGTGATTATATAACATTTGAATGAGGATTATTTCATGTTTATTGGGCTGCCAATTCTGTTTTGGTAGGGTCTTGGTGTTCTTTTGGCTGAAAAAGAGGTTTTAGAAATGGATTTTATGTGCAAAGTTTGGGTATACTCTTTATAATTGTTTTATGAAAGTTTTGAATGCTTTATTGGGTTGTGTAATAGGTGAAACTATATCAGCAAACTGTTTTGGTAGGAGTATATTTTTAAAAGGTCCATTTCATTTGTGAAAAGGTTGTTATGTGATATGTATCATCTTGGAAATATTTTATTAAATTGTTTGAAGGAGATATTTTAGAGTGAAACTGATGTGAAAGTGATGTGGAGTGTTTTGTGTGAGTGTGATGTGAAAGATTGAATTTTTGATTATGAAAGAAGTGTTATATTCAATGTGTGTGGGTGGTTATATGAGTTTAAATATCTTATAATTGTTTTATAAAATTGTTTAATGGTTTTGTGGAAGTGTTGAAGAAATGTGAAATGTGTTGTGGGCTATTTTGGTGTGATTCGGATTTCAAAATCATTTTGAATGAAAAATGGATTTTTGTGACTTGTGTGGTATACATATGGGCTGTTTGGTGAATTTGTTATGTGGAAATGATATTTTCATGTTCAATGTACATTTCTTGACTTGTGGAACTTGTTTGAGCACAAGGGGAAAACCTGGATATCTAGGTGGGTGGACGTGTACTAGTATGCTAGTGAATCCGTGGGGTTTGGCCTCAGTTTCACTTAGCAAGATTGATGCTTACAACTCTAACTAAACTATGATGATGATGATTGGGGACCACTAGGTTATGGGCATGTTCCCTACTAGTGGCTCGTGCACGAGAATGGATATTTGTGATGGTAACTCTCACCGAGATACGAGGTACCTGGGACCCACAACTAGCTAGTGCCTAGGGGTTACTTCCTATTTCTTGTGCTCATTATTTACTTTGTACTTACCACCGGCACACGGTATAGTTGGCTGGAAAATTCAGTATTGTTGAAATTATTTTTAAAAGTGTTGATTCTTAATGTTAGCCCACTTGAAAACTGTTTTTATTCAAAGTAGCATCTTTTAGAAATTGTAACTAGCTTTTCATGTTTTTGAAAACTTGCATGCTTTTCTTCTTCAAATGTTTATCACATGGAATCTCTTAGTGGTGGTATCCTACTGGGCATTGGCTCACACCATACTTACACCCTTGGGTGTAAGTAGACATGGTTGTTTTTGTTGTCGCAGGTTGGGTACAATTTTTTTTGTTCCAGTGGTTCGGGTTTCTAGCAGGTCCTTGGTGGTGAAGTCTTGTGGAGGTGGCTTGTGGGCGGTGCCCCTTGCCATGAGGGTTCTTGGGCTATCCTTATTTGGATTTTTAACTTTGTTATAGACCTTTTGAGTTGTTTTAATCCATGTAATTCAGTTCTGAATTTTTGTAAAAGATTGTTTGGTTTGAAAAATCCAGATTTGTTTCATTGGATTCTTTTGCTGTTTTATGTTTATAAACTCGGGTAAATCGTTCCCAATTTTCATTTTATGATACCCGGGCACTTGTGCCAGCCCGTGGGGATCGGGAACGCCCTTCGGGTCTTTCCATGGACTGGGTCGGGTGCCGAGTTTGAAGGCGACCAGATTCGGTTCGTGACAAGGCTTTCTAGATACACACCCAATATTGTCATGAACAAAAAATTCAAGGTGGATCTATTCTTTATTAGACTAAAGATGATTCTATGAAAATCATTTGTGATTTGAGAATACTAATGTTGTGAGGTGATTATTTGTTGGTCCCTTAACTATGAAATGAAGATAAGATACTCTCAGTGGTATCATGGGTCGGGAAAAAAAAGAGGAAAACAAAGATTAACATGTCTTGATCAAAAAATAGATCCCATGATGAAAATAAGATCCAACATCCCACATGCCAAAAATTTGGTAGAATAATCCTATGAATTGATTAAAGGGAACCAATATATGATTCAAGTGCAGAAGAGGTGAGAATATATATGATAACAACCAAAGGGATATGAAGAATCCCACTAATGAGGAAGATGTAATAATGCTTCATATCAAAACATAGAAGATAGTGTACTTTTTCACTTATAAGTATCATGATAATTATGCAAGACATTTCCCTAAAATAGGGGTTGTTGGAGGAAATCAACAACATCAAAATTAATAGTAAAAAAGAAAGGAATATGCTATCACTACTAATGAGGTGGAGTATAAAAATGTTGTGGTTATAGGTATGTTGGTTATTCATTAAGGAATAGAGAATTTACTTTTACATTCTAGATCAATTCAGTCTGTTATATCAATAAATTTTAGTAAAAATATTCAGACACCACCTCAAAATATGGAGGATGAGTTATCTGTGAAAACAAAAAATGGGAAAATTATTACATCTAAGGCATATAACTCCTCCCCGATTAATATTTGTCAACTGAACCTCCACTAAAATCTTCTCTTACATTATTTGGATGAGTTTTATTCTATATTGGGCATGCATTGTATATTTTATACAAATCCAACATCAAATTTCAGGAATGGGAGATCAATCTTTTCATCGTAAACCATCCTCCAATTATGTACAATTGTAAGGAGGAGGTTGAATATTTTTTATAATTTTCATCTAATGTGTTGATATTACTACCTTATGAGGAAGAATATCTAGCTCAAATGATTGAGAAAGATGAGATAATCATGCTCAATGTCATTCCCATTATAAGTGACTACACAAATGTGTTACCTGATGATTTTCCTAGTCTTCCTCCCATATGAGAATTTGAGTTCTCCATTGAACTTATTCTTGGATCTCTACCAATATAAAATATTACTTATAGAATGAAAAATATTGAGATGGAAGAAATAAATAATAAGTTACAGTAGAATATGGATAAGTGTCTTATACACATGAGTTCTTCACCAGGGTGTGAACCAGTCCTCTTCATCAAGAATAATTATGGATTAATGTGCATCTGTATTGATTATCAGGATCTCAAAAAACCACGATAAAAAATAGTTATCATATTCCATGGATTGATGACTTGTTCGGTCTACTACATGGGGACATTAATATCATAAATGTGGATATTCATTCAAGATATCACCAATTAATGTTTATGAAGGATATTATTCCCAAAATTACCTTTTGAATGAGATATGGATAGTATACGTTCATAGTGAATCCTTTCAGACTCACTAATGCTCTAGTAATTTTTAAGGACATAATGAATATAGAAATTATATATTACCTTGACAAATTTGTGTTAGTATTTATTGATGATATTTTTATATACAGCAAGATCATGCTGGAGCATGAGGAGAATTTTAATATTGTTTTGAAGACTTCAGGATGGGAGAAACATTATGCAATGTACATTAAATGTGAGTTCTATAAGGAGGAAGTATCACTCTTATGGCATGTAATCACAAGAAAAGGGATATTTTTATCCCCTTCCAATATAATGAATAAGGACACGACCTTAAAACAATACATACTCTTTAATTAAATGAATAATTCACATTAAGGATCTTTTTCGGTTTAGAGTTTTAGAGAATTAGGACATAACTATTACATATCAATGATTACAAGGTAGACACATCAAATCAGTTTCCATTTTTTTCACAAAATAAAAACTCTTGAACAAAAGAGTCATGTCTAGTTCCATCTTTTAGACATCATGACATTTCCTTGATCCCATTCTTGACCCTATTCCAATTTATGTCTCGTGAAAAACATTTCAAAAACTTGGGATGAGAATAAAAAGCTCAGTAAAGGATACACAAATAATAAAAACATTAGACCATAAATATATACATAACATAACCATTTTATCATACCTCATGAAATCATAAGATTTATGAATGACTCATATAAATCATAATAGATAAAGGTAACTTGAGGCATTCATAACATTATTACGTAGGGAGTAACCCTCATGGTTACGTTTGGAATACCTATCACAGTATATTCCATAAATCACTTCGGAGAAACCATAGCGTTTAACACCTTCATGTTACCCAATGCATTGGAGATCTATCTCGGGCTCACCTGCCCTTAGTTTATCACAGAACCTCCCGACTTCATAAAAAAAGCCCAAGAACCATAACATAATCATATCACATAAAACATGCATAATGGAAACATAAAATTTCCACATTTCAATTAAAATATATCAATTCAACACATTGATATAATCAAAAAATTATCAAAACCATTTTCAAAACCAAAATACAATAAAATTAAAACATTCTATTTACTTTTCATTTAAAAATGTTATGGTTTTAGAGGAATCTGAAACTCAAATAATGTTCACAGCGGCAGAGAAGTCCTTGTATCCGCATACGTAAGATAATAAAATTCATTTTTTCGTTTAGTAAAATGATTCATGAAAAAGATTCCTTTTTAATGAAATTAAAAGTCGAAATGGTTTATTATACAACTAATAAAATAAGGTCTTATATAAATTGAAGTATGCCTCAACTAAAGGAGATTGAGACGAAGTCCCATACAATGATGGTATCCGTAGATTAAAGATAATTCAATTATATAATTATGTATGAAAAATAAAAATACACTCAATATAAGTATATATTAAGTGTAAAAAAATCACAGGTCATTCACATATATTCATATCACAATATAATGAAGAAGTAGAGGTTTGACCCAAAGAATTGAAATTGGATTAAAAAGTTCCCTTACAAAAATTCCGTAGCCTAACGGGGTCACATCAAATTTCATAAAATGAGTTGATGAGAGAAAAAAGGGTATCTCATCACTTGGACATAATATTTATAGAAATAAGGATATAGAATCACATATCCCAACATAAAATGATGTGAATTAAAAGACATAACAAAAAGAATCCTTTTAAAAATAAGAGGGTGAAAGGTTCCCTTACCGATTTGGTAACCTACGAAACATACAACCCATGAAAGAAGGACCATACAATGTTGCTGTAAATACCCATAAATGGTTTTATATTACTCAAAGAGTAGGATAATGGGCATTCCATACACCAATGAAAGGATATTGTGGAAAATATCACATGAATCTCAAGGGACTAAAAAGTGAGATAAAAACCCCTTACCTCGTTGTAATCAATCAAGTTGTATGACCAAAAGATAATAAGAACCAAATGAATCATAGAATAACATGAATATAAATAGAATCATGATAATATATATCAAATTGAAGTACAAAAATACACCACATGAAATAAATAATTGTTGAACAATGGAAATATCATGGAATTAAAAGTGAGATAAGAAATCCCCTTACCTCAAGTCCGAATTGTCTTGTTTGTTTCTTTATATCCATGATTAATAATGTTTGGTCAATTAATAATTTCATAAGGGATTAATTTAAATTTTATTATTCAATTAAAATCACATGTTATCATGTTATAATAATTAGTTAATCATTTGAGTTCTTAACATACGTTTTGTAGATGTTCGGTACACGAGACAACAAGGAACTTCTTAAAATTACATGATGTTCATGTGGTCTAATGTTCATTAAATCCAGAATTATATTAATCATTTATATGTAATATATATAATATATATCCATTATATATATATATATATAATAATACATAACAATTGGAGATAAGAAATGTAATTCACAGTTCATGGAGACGGTAAATCGTACGTACGCATGAACGCTACTTTCATTTCAATTTAATAATTTAATGGAATGAAAACATAATTATACATAGGTATATAAAAATTTAAGTATAATATATATGTTTTATATGTTACCTATTTTCATAAATTCTATCCTTTATACGTTCCACGTATGGAATGAACAAGTCATATTGCTTTGAGGGGGCGGTAGTCCACACTTTCCTAGATGAAATTAGCGCAGTTCCACAACATGAAAAGCAAAACAATGTGATTTAAACATAAAATTAAGAATCATATATAAAAATTAATTAACATAATATCATATATAAATATTGTGAAATCATAATGGCCACCATTAACGGTGTTAAAATAAGATTAAACAATCATCGTTTCGTGAGGCAGTAATTCGCAACCCACAGAAACAGTATGTTCTTTAACCATTAGACGGGTGTGTGTGTAAGTGTAGGTAGAATCCTTATCCTAAAAAAATCCTAGTATGTTGAGGATAATGGTGTTATTATATGATCATTTAATAAGAAGATAGTGGTGAGTTAATAAGGAAAATAATAGAAAGAAACTCGAGAGAAGACATTACCTCTAAATCGGGTAACTCTTTTTGATTTGAGACAAAGGCTTTCTTTGAAAGACTTATGCCCAAAGTGAGGATTCTAGTAGTAATAGAGGGATTTGGAGAGATAATATGAGCTGATTTTGGATGATACAAGGATTTGAGAGGTGTGGGTAAAGGGGTTGAGGTGGGGGCCTTTTTTAAGAGGGAGGAGGGTCACTCAAAGCGATATAATTTGTTCATACACTACATGGATTGTGTTAAAAAATTAATAGTGAATATATAAAATATATATGATATAATAAATATACTATAATAATGATATATAAAAAAATATGTATATATTACTTTATTTCTTTAAACAAAATAATTAAAGGGAAATAGCATTTATGAGTACGTATGACCTACCGTATCCATGAACAGTGTGTTCCATTTCTTATATATATATATATATTCTATATAAATATTTATAATAAAAATATACTGTATATACATGATATTTATATCATGGTTTAAATTCTGGAAATCATGATATAAGTATAAGGAGAATGGATATAACAATTTAAGGAACATGTGATGACTAAAGAAAATATTACCCAAAGTAAAACCATAACATAGGATGGTTAACCAGAGGGTAATATAAGGTCATAAAGGAACCACATATGGTACTATACGTAAAAATATAGTTCTTTAACATATTTATAATAAATTTTAATATGTTATTCACGAGGTTTGAATGAGTAAGATGAGGGTTAAGACACAACATAATGCGATTTTCTCCCACTTTTTATTTCCACGAGATACATGTTACTTTCAATACTACTTCCTTTTATGTGGTGTATGTACAACCCTGGATTTTATTACTTTTATCGTATACTTAAATTTATGGGTATTCACATATGCATTTTATAATCGTACTTTGATGTGGTATAATTTGAAAAAGTAACCAAACTAGGGAAATAGTTTTTATCAATTTTACTTCATTGAGACTCATTCTTTGTTATGCACATAAATTATGATCAAGATTTATAAAATTCTATTTTACTTGTAATATCATAAATTTAAAAAATTTCATGATATTTTATTATTCCTGAATTTAGATTTTCATACATGGATATTTTGATTCGAGGTTAAAAATTTATTAGTTTTTAATGAGACTATATTATCTATTTTTAAGATTTTTTATATTTATGCTTACTTTGATAAAATATTATGACACATCTCTCAAGAAAATTCTTAAATGTTATTCTCCTATGAATATTAATTATTTATTCAAATATATGTATGATTTATTCCAATCTTTCCTACATAATATAGTTAAGAAAATGTATTTGTAAAAGCCCGACTTTACCTTTTCTTCAGTGGGATATTTGTGTTCCTTTAAAATCATGTTTTCTAAAATGGGATTCTAAGAATATTTTACTATTATCCAATAATAATTAAAAAAATTACCTTTTTGTCTCTTCTAATGTTTTTAGTGGATTCCTCTTGTCACAATCGTAATGAGTCATTTTTAAAACATATTTTATTTTAAAAATGAATGTTCATTTTCCCTTATATGACATGTATAGATATATCGGCCATTAATATTTTCGAGCATTCTTTTAAAGTTTAATGGTTACGTTTTAATAAAATGTTTCTAAAATAGATTTTCTAAGAAATGGTTATCAAAATTTTTTCATGATTATTTTATATGTTTTTATGAAAAATAATTTTCAAAAAGATTTCAAGCCTCATTTATATGTTTTCAATGTATTGTAAAAGAAATTGTTTTGAAAACATTGTCAATATTATTTAATATATTTTAATGTTAAAAGGTTTTTAAAACATTTTCAATAATTTATTATGAGTTCTCATATTATTTTCAATGAAAATGGTTTTTAAAATTCATTAAGGTTTATTTTATATGTTTTCAAGGAAAATGGATTTCAAAAATATTTCAAGTCTTATTTTCAAGATTTCAAGTGATTTTCAAAAAAATGATTTTATAAATGTATAATGCATTAAAAATCCTTTTATAATGAATAAGGTATATTTTCCTCAAGGAATGTTTTTGAAAAATATTTCAAATTTTTTTTCCTTCTAAGATGACATCCATTGACGTCACTCATGCCTGTCTATGAAATTATCTAGTGGTTCCAATCATATTATTTCTATGAATGGGTTACGTTTAATGTCATGGTCAATATGAAACCATTTTTTTCAGGGGTTTTATGTTTACAAAATATATTTCACTTTCACAGGTTTTATATTTTTGAAATTCATTTCCCTTTCAAGGGTTATATGTTTATGAAATTCATTCATATTTAATGAGTTATATGTTGTTGAAGTCCTTTTATCTTTCACATGTTATATGTTTATAAAATATGTTACTCTTTAATGGATTATTCTTTAGATGATATGATTATGAATCATGTAACATTTTACATAGGTTATGGTATCTTTACTTGTTTATGATACACATTTAAATTCATGGATTTTGATAATATTGTTTAGGATTTTTTAGAACATGTATTTATGATTTCACTTTTATATTGTTGGGACCTATAGCTCCAACCAATTCATTGGATAAAGATTTATATATCCTGAGAAAGACATAGATGGATTGAGAAATGAACTTGGATTAGTATTATAGGGTTGGAATTGTAAATGTCTTGAGTACAGTAATACATGGCTGGAAAGAGGGGTGAACTTAGTTCAGTAATATAGGGAAAGAATGCAGGGTGAACTCAGTTATGTAATATATGGTTGGAATGGGGTGTGAACCCAATTCATTAATGAAATTTGTCCACAGATATGATCTCGGTAGCAATGCATTGACTACTATGTAAATCATTATATATGGTTATGTGCCTTCCAAAAGTATATATCCAATTTCTATGATATTCTTTCATGGATTATATTCATTATTTCCTGATGATTCAAGCCTTATGAACTATAAATATTTATTCCATGATTCATGTATATGATCTTTTTTATGCAGTGGATGATCTTCTATTTTCCAGATCATGATCTCATACCACTATTCTCATGATTATGCTTATATATATCCCTTATTTACCCTTATTGTGCATTTGATATCACCCATTTCTTATGTTTCAATTCCTGAGGTTATGAAGAAAGGTTTTAGGTATAGTTACTAATGGTGGGAATCTTTATGGGAGATATTGAATATCTTTTACCAGGATAGAATATTTATTATCCATGTTTCCCAAGACACTAAACTGTTATGATCCTTGTGCTTTTATTTTTGTAATGTACAAAATATTCATCAAAGATGATTTAATATCCATTTATTTCATGCTTGGGTTGCTATAGTTGTTATCAAAGGAATGGTTTAGTCAATTATTGAAAACTATGATAATAACACTTTAGTGAGATACCTATTTATATTATTAAGGATATGTCTAGGTCTGTCTCTATGGATAAGTATAAGGAAGACTTAATGTTTAGGAAAATATCCTAAAATTTTGGTAGTGGAAATTGTAATTGGTTTTCTGGAAATACATCCCTATTTTTGAAAATACAAGTTGTTTTGGATCTGGAACAAATGTTCCTAGGGGTAACCACTTATAAAATATGTATTGGGATGGAATTAGGTAAATATGGTACATGAAAATTGGCCCCACTGTACACATAATCTGACACTACTAGGGGATATGTTTTTTGAACTCACAAACTATTTCCAAACCATCATAAAGATTTCAATATAAGTCATCTATAAATAAACTATGATTAACATACAATGTCATATATTAAGGAAGGTGTCCTGATATAGACATACTATAAGGAACTATGTTCATGACTATGTGGTTTTCATTTATGATAAGCAATATTGACACTATGATCTTGGTTTTTGTCAAAGAGGGAACCAGAAGGAACTGTATTAATGTTGAATGTGATGGATGATTTTCTGATGAGAAGTCAAGCAGGATAATCACTAGAGTGACAGATGTTGTGATCAAGACTAAAATTTTTTCTAGGAGAATAATAAACAATGTGTAACTTAACTAACTCTCAAAATCACCAAGGAAGATAAATAAGGAGTTCTCTGAGACTTTGGATAATGGATACCTTCGAGGAAAGATGATTTAGTTTCCTTTGTATCATGAATGTGGAAAGAATCACCTAAGTAAATGTATTGTAGTCACAAGAAGAAGTTTTTATTGTTAAAAGTAGAACCCAATGAATGTTATTACAGTGTAAAAATGATGAGTTCAGTTAAAAAAATAGATGTGAATATTGGCCTCACTAAGACATCGTTGAAGGTTATGTGTTTTATGTAATTAAGAAACGATCATTATGCAACTCAATGTCAAAATATTAAAGATCCTAAAGAGGATCTACATGGTTGTATACATAATGGTTACATTGTTGATGATAAATAGACTATAGATGAAATTCAAAAGGAAATAGGTATTATGACGAGTTAGCATTGTTAAAGTCTTAAGGATGAAGTAATCCTTGTTTTAAGTATATGGATTCAAGAATTATGAAACGTGAAATATATAAGGATTGCTCACCTTATGTTTTTTGCTACGAATTTACAAGAACACATTGAATGGTTTCAATGGAATATACAAGTGATATAATGGAAAGGTTATGTTCACGTAAAACATGTTATTATGAGAATGAAAACACTTAATATGTTACTGATTTTACGATAATGTTGTATAGGTAATGATATGTGTGATATGAATAAGTAAAGAGTACGATATTGATTACATTGGAACTAATTAAGGACTTCTAGAAAAGTTGTTTATGCTATCATGGATGATGTTTAAAACATTTTTAGATTTTTGTAATAAATCCATTATACTTTGAATAAGTTAGAATGCATGTTTTCAATAAGTTTTTATAGTGTTTAAGGTTATTACCATGTTTCTAGAAAATATATGACGAGGGTATTCAAATGTTTGGATTGTGACAACCAACATATACTTTTTAATATATAGTGGAATCAATAATAACATAATTTCATTACCCACTTTTTAAAAGTTTTGGATTTTAATAAGGTTAAAAATTCCTAAAATGTTTAAGTTAAAGTTCGGAGGAATTATTTATGTATTGAGATTGTATTGAAAACATTAGTTAAAAGGATATATAGTTATTAAACTTATTTCAATGATTTCTATATTATTTTTCAGAAATTATATTAGTATGGTTTTTTAAAATGGAATTGTGTTTTTTGGGTGACAAAAAATCATGTCTAGTAAGAACGTGGGTCTTAAACCCGTGAACATAGGATTATAATGGTTTCACATAAACCACTATCCTACATGATGTCTTAGTTAATGTGATAGTTGTTTTAATGAATAATTATTTATGATGATATAATACTGTTACTTTTTATGTTTTTAGATTAATGTATTGAACATGTTTATTTTTAAGAAAACTCACATATAAATAGTTATTCTTTTCATAATTTTATGTGACTTAATATCTTGTAAAATTATATTTCAACACATTATGCACCAATTTTAATTTGGGGATGTACATTCCATGAAGTAATTGATGAATTAAAAATTAATAAAATTACAACTAAAGAATGAAATTCTATTTATAAAAATTTATCAAGTAAGTATATTTCTAAATATATTTTTTTCTATAAATCAATTAATCAATTTTATGATAATGATAAAATGAATTTTTTTTTCCTAATACTTTTTTTGAACTGATGGCCATATTAATTATTATAGATTTATGACTTTGAGTCCCTTAAAAGTTTTTTGATCATTCACTTGTTTCTGATTGATGAACTAAATAAATCCCTATAAATATTTACTCTTTTACACCATGTCCTATATTCACTCCCAACCTATGTTCTCATATGTGGAGCTCTAGTCATATGTTACATTGGGTAACCGTTATGGTTACAACTTTCCCTTTTAAGGGATGTTTTATTATTCATATTTAAAGTGAGTGTTTCTATGAATGAAAGATTAATGTAATAAACCATTGAAAACCTGGAATAATTTTGATGGAAAATACAATTTTAAGGGGGTAAAATGTTCCACCCCAAGATTTTGTCAATTATTCTATTCAAATTAATTTATATTTTTTATATTTTTCCTTTGATGCAAAATGGTAAATAGTTCTATATATATATATATATTAAAACACCATGTCAAAAATTATTTTCACATGGCATCGAAATGGATTGCGCAACATGCAATAACTACTTTTCTTGTGCTACATGGAATACCGACTTGTCATGCACTACCCACAAGAATGACATGGTTTACGTTATATACAACATCAAGTATCTATAAAGCATTATTTTATTATATTTTTTTAAATTATAAAAGTATAACATATCCCTTAAAATTAGTGATATGAATATTAACAACTACTTTAAAAATATATTTTATAATGGGTTTATAAAAATATAACATTTTGATAATGAAGTATATAATATATGGTAAAGTCCTTATATGTCTAAAAATTCTATGAACTACACTTCACGTCCATTAATGAAAAAAAATTAATTTAATTTTTAACACATATTGAAATTTAATTTTGAAAAATAAACATCATTTTTATTTTATAATGAATTTATTATCTTTATGAGATTTTTTGAGATTTTTTTGAGATACATCATTTTTTGATGATTAGTGGAAAATAATTTTTTTTGGTTTAAAACTTCCATTTCATTTAAATAATTATTATTGATAAATTATATTTTAAATTTTCTTATGGTAAAATAATATTAGTTATAAATATATTAATAAAATTTAGTTCATTATAATAAATTTCACTTTGAAGTTGAATATTAAAAAATTAATAAATTCTTGAACTTCTTCTTACCATAAAACCATGTCATTTTGTCCCATCTACAGGATAAAGATTAATAAAAATATCGTTTATAATTAAAAACATTATATTAGAAAAAACATACATAAAAAATATTATAAGTTTAAAATTTCTATTATAATAAGTTTAACTTAATTTCTGACCAAAAAAATTACTAAAAGTGATTATAATTAATCATAGCGATTAAGGTCAAATGAAGCATAATTAGGGACTAAACCATCATATTGGGGGTCCAAATTACATTGAAACTTATCCATATAACATTTTATGGAAATATTTATTCCATAAAGCTTACATTATTGATTTATGTTTGTTTTTTATGAATTTTTTAGGTAAGAACATGTGTACATCTAACTAATTTTCATAAATTCTATCCAAGTATTTTTCTTTCCCTATAAAAGCCACCTCCTCTAGCTATTCCTCACACCTCTAAAATATATTATCTTATTCCAATATCACCCCAATATACCCCTCAAGAAACCTCCAATACTCCTTGAATCCTCCCATTTGGACGAAAGATTTCCAAGGAAGCCTTTTGGCAGAAACCAAAAGGAGTTACCCAATTAAAAGGCAACTCCTTCTCTCAAACTCCTTTCTTTTATTTTCCTTATCCACCGTCTCCAGTCAATTTATTATATTATTGTAAAAAACAAGTATCATACAGAGACTAATATTTTTTCTTTCTAATATCTTGACATAAACTTACACACCCTTCCATCTAATGGGTAATGAACATACTGTTTGTGTGTACAATGAACTATCACCTCACAAAACGATGATTGTTCAATTTTTTATTAACTCATATAATAGTGGAAATAATGACAGAAACTTTATTTATATATTCCATATATCATATTTATTATTTATTTAATCTTAATTTTTTCATTTTAAAAAACATAACTTTTTTACTTTTCATTTTTTTTAGTATGATAATTTTGTTTGAGGAAGTGTGGACTAAATTCCCTGAAAGCGATTTGATTCTTTCATAAACTACTTGGATTGTATTAAGGATGGATTTATTGAATATATATATGACATCATAAATATAATTTCATAATGATATATAAATATTTATTTATTTATTTATTTATTTTTCATTTTTCATTTCAATATGGAAATTAATCGGAAGTATTGTTCCTGCGTACGTGCGACCTACTATCCCCATGAATAGTTTTTTCTGTTTTATATTTATACATTATATAGATTATTATATTAAAAATATATTGCACATAAATGATATTTATATCATGGTTATAATTATGTAAATCATAATATAAGTATAAGGACCAAAGATATAACAAATTAAGACGCATGTGAAGAATAAAGAAAATAATACCCAAAGTGAAGCCTTAACGTAGAACATTTAAAATGTCGGTATTATAAGTTCATAATAAAACCAATTATGGTATATATAATAATATTTTTCTACAAAATATGTATATTGAAATTATATTTATTATATATGTGGTTTGAATGAGTACAATGAGATTGAAGACACAAGGTAAGGGTATTGTATCTCATTTTTTAATTTCATAAGATACGTGATTTGTTTTCCCCTCTATCCTTTTGTGTGGTATTTGTATAGCCCAAGATTTTATTTTGTGTAACTTATACATAAATGTATGAGTATTAAAATACCCATTTTATGCTCTTTACTTCATCCGGTATAAGTTTAAAAGGATACCAAATCAGTGAAATAGTTTTGTCTCAATTTTCATTCTATGAGATTCATGATTTATTATGAACCTAAATTCCATTCAATTTGTATACAAATCCATTTTATAAGTTATATTTTGAATTAAATTCTATAAATGATATTTTATGCTTCATTAAATTTCATTTTCTTACATGGAGAGTATGATCCAATGTTACCACGTTTTTGGAGATTATTGAGACAAACATATCACTTTTCACGATTATTTATGTTTATGTTTCCTTTGATGAAATATTATGATCAATCTCTCAAGAACATTAACGAATATTATTATAATATGGTTGTTAATAATTTATTAATATATTGGAACTATTTATTCCACTTTTTGGTACATAATATAGTTAAGAAGGTGTTTTTATGAAATCCTAACATTACCCTCTCTTCAGTCTAAAATATGTGTTCTGTTAAAATAATATTTTCCAAAAAGGGTTTTCAAAAATATTATACTATTATCTTATGATGATAAAAATAAATTTTTACATTTTTGTCCTTTTTCCAATTTTTTTGAATTAATATTCTTCTTTCTTTCTAACTAAGGAAATTTTCTATACATTTTATTAGGTAATAAAAATGTTCTTTTTACCTCATATGACTTGTAAGGATGAATCCACCATCAATACTTTGAATATTTTTTTTTTCATGTTTAAAGGTTAATTTTTACTTTTTTTTCAAAATTCATTTTCAATGAAATTGTTTTCAAATTGTTTTGAAGGTTAATTTATTTTTTTCAAGGAAATTTGTTTTTAAAATTATTTTGATGATTTTATATGTATATTTAATAGATAAACAGATTTCAAAATGATTTCAAGAATAATTTATAAGTCTTCAATGCATTTTCAAAAAAATGTTTCCAATTTTTGTAAACATTTTTTATATGTTTTCAAAGTGTTTTCAAAGAAAAATAATCTTAAAATGTTTTGATGATTATTTTATTAGTTTTGAGGGAAAAATAATTTCATAATTATATAAATTATTATTATAAATTTTCATTATATTTTATTGGAAAATGACTTTCAAATGGATTTATGCATTAAAAAACTTTTTCAATGAAGAAGGGATATTTTGCTCATGAAAAAGTATTGAATTATATTTTAAAATTATTTTCTATCCAATATGACATTTTTTAATGTTACTCGTGACCTTATAGGAAATGATCTAAAGGTTACAATCAAATTCATTATATGAATGGGTTTTGCTTAATGTCATGGTCAATATCAGAGCCATTTCTATATCTTGAGTTATATTTATTTTAAATCCATTTTTTTCATGGGTTTTATGTTTATTAAATCCATTTCTCATTCATGGGTTATATTATTATAAAATCTTCTTCACTTTCATCGGTAATAATTTTATGAAATATCTTTCTCTTTCACAGGTTATATATTTAGGAAATATATTTTTCATTCATAGGTTATTATTTAGTAGAAATTTTTATTAATCTTGTATCTTTTTTCATAGGTTGTTATTTGTTTACATGTTTATGATGCCCATTTCATTACAGTAGTTATGATGTGATTGTTTATTATTTTACGGCACATATGTGTATGATTTCACTTTGAGATTAGTGGGACCTATATCTCTCTCTTACTCATTGGGTAATGATTTATATCTCATGATACATAAATGGATGGAATGAGAAATGAACTAATTTTATCATTATAGGGATGGAATATGAAATGAACTCGGTACAGTAATACAAGGATAGTATGGGGGTGAACTCGGTTCAGAAATAGAGGGCTGGAATGAGGGTTAAGCTCGGTTCAGTTATAATGGGCTATAATGGGGTGTGAGCCTGGTTTAATAATAGAATATTTCAACTAAGATGATCTTAGAAACAATTCCTTGATTAATATAGAAGTCATTATTCATAATTATGTGTTACCACAATTCTATGTTTTATTCTTATGATATTCTTTTCTGGATTATGGTCATTATTTCCTTAAGATTCATTATTTATGAACTGCAAATATTTATTCCATGATTCATGTATATGATCTTTTATATGAAGGGTATGATCTTATATTTTCATGGTTAGGTTTTCATACGCTTATGCTCATGATTATGCTTAGATATCTCCCTTTTTTACCCTTACTTTTCATTTGATCTCACCCCTTTCATATGACTCCTTCTTGAATGTTATGAATAAAGGTTTTAGGTAGGATTACTAATGGTGGAGATCGTTATGGGAGATATTGAGGATCATTCACCATGATAGAAGATTTTATTTCCATGTTTCTAATGAAACATAACTAGTATGGTCCTCAGGCATGTAATTTTGTAATGTACTAAATATTTTTCTAAAATAATGTAATATCCATATATGTCATCCATGGGTCGCTATAAGGGGAATCTATGGGGGCGGTTGTAAAAAGAATCATTTATCAACGAAAATTATATTCTTACGTTATATAGTATAAGTCAAATGAAATCACATAAATAACAAACAAAAATTATAAATGAATAATGAAGTAAATAATAGGTATTTCTAGAATTTAAGGAACCCATACCAATGGAATAGTCACTTGGGCATTGAAAAAGTAATGTTACCCTTATTAATAGTAAATTGAGAAGTATAATAGTAACCTCACCTATGTGAATATAAATACAATTTGGTAATCTAATAAATAAAAAAATAATATATCTATATATTGGAATAAGTTAATAGATGTTTTTGAAATGATATATTAAGTGTTGATATTTTTTTATTTTGTAAATATTCAATTAAAATTTTATGATTAATATAATAATTTAAAATAAAACATTTATTTATAATATTAATTCATAAATTAATAATTTTTATTTTATTATTATTTGATAATTTTTTGAGACCTTAATTAATTTTCCAAAGTGCTATAAAATTCCATATAATTTTAAAATCTATATTTTTTGTGTAAATGAATAGTTAATTTAATAATTATATTTCACATATTTAGAGAATTATTTTCATAAAATGGAGTTGATGTTTTAATTCTACACGTTGGAAAATGGTTATGGTAAAATTATGAGATTTTTCATAAATACACAAATTTTTATGAATAATAAAATATGATAATTTACTGTATAAGCCAAATACTTAATTTATTTTCCCATAGATGATGTGTGGATGATTTAATCCCAAAATATAAAATTATAATTCATTATTTTAATATATTTAGTGATAATTCTAAGAAAATAATAGTATTTAGCCCAAATAATAATCAAATGAATAAAATAACGAGAAAACACCCCTCTCCTACACTATAAATACCTCCCCTCACCACCTCTTCTCCTCACACCTCTCAAACATTGATCCATTTTGAAATTCAACCCAATATTCTTCCCAATGATCTCACACAAATCATGATGAATTTTATATCAACAAAATACAAAAACCAATACCCCTAAGGAGGTTCTCAATGAGATGGATTCAAGAGGTAAAATCTTTTTTCTTTTTGTTTTAATTTCTTTTAATTTTATTTTATTTTTTTATTCCTTAATAAACTCACCTTATAAAAACATAATTAAAACTATATATTCATATATATACTGTAATTTTATCATTTTAATCGAATTATTCATCATAATTTCTCTTCCGCTCTAATCTTTTATGAAAAAATTTAGATATGGTCTATGATGTGTTAATTTATCACATTCAAGGATGAAGAAGTTGTCAATTTCCATTACCACCATAAATACTGCAAATAAAACCATTATATTGACAAAAAATATTAAAATATATTTATTAAAATATATTCAATATCATGGACCCATTTTATATGCATAATATTCATTAGTAAAACAAAACTAGTATGTGGTGATCGACAAACAACCAAAATAATCTAAACGATTATCACTATTGTCTTATCAAATGATTCAACCTCAACTAAATTTAAATACTAATTATATAATCATTTAATCTTATGTATTTTCATATATAACAAATAACTTGATTTTTGGACCACCATTTTCTTTTTACAAAACATTCTGTACCTTTATACAACCGAACTAATCATGAAAACCAGGGAAACCAACACTCTCAATTGATGAAATTGAATCTCATAACCCATAAAAAGGACATAAATGAACATAATAAAATTATAGTAAATTTAATAAATGAATAAAATTTTCTTAATTGATTAATTAAAGAATTTAATATGATTATCCAGGACATTAAGATGATGTGAAGAACTATTTCATCCATAAGGAACATGATTCTACCCGAACCTCCATTTTTTATTTTGAGTTACTCTATATCTCTCTCCCTACTCTAATTTAATGATTATTTATTTTATATAATTATTGTTAATTATTTTTATATGTTCCAAAATCATTTATCCCGATCAGATTATCCTTCTTTGATAGGGAAATACATGTTTTAAAAAGGTTCCCCTCTCAAATATTCCTGAAATGCATGTCCGATTAAAGGGAGTATCTCGATTTATTACCCACTTCTACGTGAAATCCATAATATTTTTTAAGACCCCATTATTATTATAAAATCAATTATTTAATCATGAAATGCTATCATGTTTTATTTTTGGTTTTATGGAACCAAATATTGCATTTTCACTTTAGACAGTCTTTAATATTTTCCTTCAACCAAAAAAATGTTTAATTTCTATTGAACCATAAACACTATTTTTAAATGTTTTCACTTCATTTTTACTTCACCTATCATGATATATTCCTATTTTACCTTATAAATTTCCATGTATGACTTAATTCTATTATTTCATGGACAAAATTATGATATTGTCTTTTTATATTCCTTACGACAAGATTATGATACCCAATTATTTCCCTGGGAATCACTTATTCTTTATTCTTCACGTGGAACACATATAAGTGAACATGTTATGATTGGTTTTACCAGATCTAAATATAGTTAATTGGGTAATGTTTAGTCTCATGGGACATCATGCTGGGTTGGGTAGTAAACCTGATTCCTTTATGGGACTTTATCTACCATGTGATATATTCATGGTAGTTATCCTTGACTAATGTTTATGTCATGTTATATATTCCCACATTATTCTTATTTAATTTTATTCATGTTACATGAATTTTATGTCATCATTTAATTCCTTCTAACCCATGTGTTATTTTTTATTTGTATGCTTATTCTCTTTCTGGGCTTTTTAGCTCATCCATTTGTTCAGGTATTCCCCATGTTATCTTATGCATATGTAAGATCTCAATAGAAGTTAGGATATCATTGTAGAGACTAAATAAATTATTTTTTAGTGTGGTTTCATGTTTTCTAATTATATACATAATTATCCAAAGACACTGTACATTATGATGCATAGTTGTATTTTATGATTAATTATTCCTAAAATCATGTAATGATATGTGTAAAAGTCTAGGGTCACTATAGCTAGTATCAGAGGAAGGTCTAGTTATTATTAGAGATTAGGAATAGATGAATTTATTAAGAAACCTATGGGTAATTATATCACCATGTATAACATAGATTGTAACTTAGGATATCATAAGATATAATATACTTTTCATTTTCAATTTTATCCTTTTATGTTCAATGTTTTATTTTTTTCTGTATTATTAGCTATGTATTCAATACCTATAATTGTATATATTTTTTAGTCAATGAATTGAAATAGAATAACTTATTCCAAAAATAAATATGACAAGAAATGTGAATATTTCCCTAATAATATTCCAAATATGATGGGAATGGTTGCTCAAAACATCATGAAGGTACTTTCGCACATGGATCATGTTATGAATATTAACTTGAATCAAGTGAACTTCCCTTATTCCAATAATAAAGGGTAATTTTTCATCAAATAATTCATGTGGTAAAGGTATCCCATGCTTGGTGGGTCTCTTGATCCCATCCTCAAAAAATAATGGATTAACTCCACTGATAAGATATTATCTATCAACCAATGATCATAAGAAGAGAAATGTGTACTGGAAAACTATCATTTTGATTGAAAAGCTGATTAGTGGTGGAAACTGATCAAGAACATGAACTCCAAATAAGATATTTATTCAATGGATCGGGACTAAATAATGAAAATACTTTTCAATAAATATTATCCCTATCCCTTTGTCTCATGACAGAAAGGGAATTCCTCATTCTGAAGTAGAAAGAAGATGAGTCTATTGGGGAGTATAAGGAAATATCCACAAGGCTTGTCACATACATGAACTATTTTGAAGTTAAATTTCATTTATTTTCCTTTCATTTTTTTGTTTTGGATGGTTTCCAATGGTTTTATGGAGAAATAGATGAGTTTTCATGAATTAGGCCAAACCGTGAGCCCAATTCCAGATTTAAAAATAAAATTTGTTTCCTTTATAACATTTTCATTTTTTTATATTTTTATTTAATTCCAATTCCTAAATGGTATCCTCTGACCTATTAACACCAAAATATAAATTTGGAGCCTTTATAAATCCATAATCATGGTGGATATGGGTTTTTATTTAAGATATTGGGCCTGCCCGAAGGCCCATTTCCTGCATTAAAAATAATTGTTAACTTTTTTATATCTTCTTCAATATTTGCGTTTTTTCGGTGATTCCACCTCCCACTCGACCCTAAGAAACCCATGCGCGCTCCCATTGCCTTCCCCCACTCCTTGGAGCTCTTTGATATCGCGAATTAGGGCTGATCTTCATAGGGTGTCTCAAATCGTCCAGAATTGAAGAGGTAACTTCATCCCTTCTTAACTCTCTCAATTATTAATATTTTTCCTCCATTCCAGTTCCCAAATTACCTACTATATCTTGTTCGAAGAATCCCTAAATTTTGGCTGTTTTCAATTTCAGAAACTATTGTTTTTGGAGTGATTAATTCAGGATTCTTCAAGTAGGTGAGTCTATTTCTTTCCTCTTTCAAATTGCTTAGGGTTTCTTCCCTAATTCTTGAATTATAAAAAATTTCAGAAGTTAGGGTTCGTGCATAGGTTCTACATTACTGTATTGTGGGTGAAATATTGAGGTTTTAGGTTTCTTTTAACTACCTTGAGGTGCGGCGGTCATGCGGTTGATGTTTCGTCCCAATATTTGAGGGTTTCGACACATTCGGTAGGTGATTCCGTGGGTAACCATTTAATGATGAGTTAGTTTGATTGATTAAATAATTTTTCATGTTCCTTATGTGCTGTGCATTATGAGAAAACCATTTTTGGTTTCAATAGTAAAGCATTTGTTTTTAAAGTTACATTTTTGCTTCAAGTGTGTATTTTTCAAATGTATTTCATGTGTTATATCTTGTGGTAGTTTTGTAAAATGTGGAAGTGATTTATTAGTTGTTGAAAGGGGCTTCCAATTATGGTTAGGTAATGATATAGTTCCATGTGGGCCTAAAAATGGGGTGTATTTGAATGGTTTTATTTGTATAACCTTGTTATACTCCTTGAAAGTGTTTTATGGATTTGTCTATTCTCATGGGTATCTTTTGTGATATTACTCAACGTGATTATATTACATTTGAATGAGGATTATTTCATGTTGATTGGGCTGCCAATTATGTTTTGGTAGGGTCTTGGTGTGCTTTTGGATGAAAAAGAGATTTTTAAAATGGATTTTATGTGCAAAGTTTGGGTATACTCTTTATAATTGTTTTCTGAAAGTTTTGAATGCTTTTTTGGGTTGTGTAATAGGTGAAACTATATCAGCAAACTGTTTTGGTAGGAGTATATTTTTAAAAGGTCCATTTCATTTGTGAAAAGGTTGTTATGTGATATGTATCATCTTGGAAATATTTTATAAAATTGTTTGAAGGAGATATTTTAGAGTGAAACTGATGTGAAAGTGATGTGGAGTGTTTTGTGTGAGTGTGATGTGAAAAATTGAATTTTTGATTATGAAAGAAGTGTTATATTCCATGTGTGTGGGCTGTTATATGAGTTCAAATATCTTATAATTGTTTTATAAAATTGTTTAATGGTTATGTGGAAGTGTTGAAGCAATGTGAAATGTGTTGTGGGCTATTTTGGTGTTATTCGGATTTCAAAATCATTTTGAATGAAAAATGGATTTTTGTGACTTTTGTGGTATACATATGGGCTGTTTGGTGAATTTGTGATGTGGAAATGATATTTTCATGTTCAACGTACATTTCTTGACTTGTGGAACTTGTTTGAGCACAAGGGGAAAACATGGGTATCTAGGTGGGTGGACGTGTACTAGTATGCTAGTGAATCCGTGGGGTTTGGCCTCAGTTTCACTTAGCAAGATTGATGCTTACAACTCTAACTAAACTATGATGATGATGATTGGGGACCACTAGGTTATGGGCATGTTCCCTACTAGTGGCTCGTGCACGAGAATGGATATTTGTGATGGTTACTCTCACCGAGATACGAGGTACCTGGGACCCACAGCTAGCTAGTGCCTATGGGTTACTTCCTATTTCTTGTGCTCATTATTTACTTTGTACTTACCGTCGGCACACGGTATAGTTGGATGGAAAATTCATTATTGTTGACATTATTTTTAAAATTGTTGATTCTTAATGTTATCCCACTTGAAAAATGTTTTTATTCAAAGTAGCATCTTTTAGAAATTGTAACAAGCTTTTCTTGTTTTTGAAAACTTGCATGCTTTTCGTCATTAAATGTTTATAACATGGAATCTCTTAGTGGTGGTATCCTACTGGGCATTGTCTCACACCCTACTTACACCCTTGGGTGTAAGTAGACATGGTTGTTTTTGTTGTTGCAGGTTGGGTACAGTTTTTTTTGTTCTACTGGTTCGGGTTTCTAGCAGGTCCTTGGTGGTGAAGTCTTGTGGAGGTGGCTTGTGGGCGGTGCCCCTTGCCATGAGGGTTCTTGGGCTGTCCTTATTGGGATTTCTAACTTTGGTATAGACCTTTTGAGTTGTTTTAAGCCATGTAAGTTAGTTCTGAATTTTTGTAAAAGATTGTTTGGTTTGAAAAATCCAGATTTGTTTCATTGGATTCTTTTGTTGTTTTATGTTTATAAATTCGGGTAAATCGTTCCCAATTTTCATTTTATGATACCCGGGCACTTGTGCCAGCCCGTGGGGATCGGGAACGCCCTTAGGGACTTGCCATGGACCGGGTCGGGTGCCGAGTTTGAAGGCGACCAGATTCGGTTTGTGATAAAATGGTATCAAAGGAGGTTTAGGTTAACTCTTTGGGTCATGTTATTTGGGGAAGAGTCAGGATAGTATGGAGTTAGGATTGTTGGGACATGGAATTCTAGTTATGGTTAGTGTGCCTGATCACCACACCTCATAATGGGATTCATGTTTCCAAGAGAAATCGGTATTTATCTAAGTCCTTCGATTTTCTTGGTTCGATGATGATTAAGGGAAATGCAAAGAGTGTTGGGTTAATGGTCCTAGTGAGCTCGCAAGGCCTGGCAAGCCATGTGGAGCCAAGGATATTCCCTCGAACACTCTCTGTGATAGTGAGGTGATTGGAATATGGCTGCCAACCATATTTCCAAGTCACCCACTGAAACTAGATTCCTCTTGCACTGTTTTGTGCTCAGGTTTTGAAACCTTAGCACTTTGGTTTTAAGAAGTGTAAAGTTTTTGTGAAATGATTTTCAAATAAAGAGGGAATGGTTTGGTTTATGAAATGGAGGAACATAATTTTCAGAATTGTTTTGAAATGTAAAATGGTGTGCTTAAACCTCTTTGAAAGCCGGAACTATATAGAAGTTGGTTTTGAAAAGTGTTTCCAATAGAGTTTTCTAAACAATCATAGTGTGTTTTAATGGGATGAGATGATTTGAAATTGATGTGAATATCTTGAAAGTGAGTTATTTTCTAAATAGTTGTGACTTTCTGAAAAAAAATTTAGATGTGAGATGGGATTTTGATCTCGTGGTTAGCGGTTTTGAGAAAAAAGGATGTGTTTGTTGACCGTTTTGGTTTTGAAAAGTGGAACAAATTTTTGTTTTAACCTTTGGTATTTTCATGAGCAACCACATGCATGGGGTTATATGGGAATATGTATGGTTGATGACATGACTCGATGAGTGTCGAGATGGATATGAGGAGGGTGCTCGGTGTGGCACTGAAACATGCATGTGTAAGGCTCATGGGGTACCATTGGTGGATGTGCTAACCGCTGAACCATTTGTTTTCAAAGCAATGTTTTTAAAGAGAAACATGAAGACTTGATGAATTATTTGGAATGGTTTATATTATGGGTTTTTGAAAATGTTGATGTTGTGGGATGTTTTGATTCCAAGAACCCCTTCTGTTTGAACTGTGTTTTGGGTTTGTGTTTGGTCGGTAAGCTGTGTTGTAGGGACGGTTAGTGGTCTCTTTTGAAAAATGTTTTGGGATGCCTTTAAGATAGTTCCCTTCATGTGTTTGGAGCTGGTTTATGGCTTTTTTGACCAATATACCAGGTTGGTTGGGTCCTCGGGTTCTCTCATTGGATAAGGTACACCCCCATTAAAGGTTAATGCATAATTGAAGCGCAACCCAGATTGTTTCTCCATTGGAAAATCCTCCAGTTGATCAATATAAGGAATCCATTTCTTGAGCTTTTTAGATTGAGTATACACCCTTTACTTTATTGGTTTTGTGTATCCTCTTGTAGTGGGAGATTGATTATGGATGGTTGAAAGTGACCTTAGCCTCTTAAGTTTCCTAATTTTTCGAAGGTGGAAGTGTTCTGGGTTTGTTAGCATGGATGAGTATTTGGATAGTGTCTAAGAGGAACTCTCAGTCCTTCATAGTCTCTTCGAAGAAAGAGTTTATGTTAAACTACTATTGTGGGAAATCTGGTCATGAGAGGATATTATGGCCACTTTCTAGAATTGTGTGTTGTTTTGGGATGTTGTACAAGTTCCCTCTCTATTCATTGTTTATATCAGTCGCAATGGTCATGTTCGGTGATTCCTTGTGATGGCATGTGCTCGATTGACTGTAAAGGTGAAATTTGGGCAATCATCCGAGAGTCTCTATTATGTTGGGAGAATGTCTCCCTTGAAAAAAAACATAAAAAAACATTCCATTTTAGAGGAAGGTGAGTATAAGTGTTCTTTACTTCTATTGTTTCTCACCCGAAAAAACAAGGTGTGATGAGTGTACATCTTCTAATCCCTTTTTTCAGTGAAATATCGAGTTAGGGTAAAGTGAGTTTGGAATGTGTTATGTCTTGGAAAAAAAACTTATCGGGGGGATTGCGGTGTAGTTGTTGTTTGCAATGAAAGAAGAATTCTCATTCAGGTGGTTTACAAAGCCTAACTGTGAGGCCGAAGATGCTTCAATATTTTGAGCTCCAGCCATAGGTCCCGGAGAGAAGCTGACGCATAGTCAGGGGAAACCCTAGTGTCATTTAAACCCTTGTGCAAAGTTCTATCCTCAATATGAAAGATAAGAAGAGTTTAAACCTATGGTGTCATCATATTTCTTCAGTTGTTCCCGTTCGGTGGAAATAGGTGGATGGTCTTGTACCCATGTTATCACACAATGTTATTCCCTCCCACTTTGGTTTCCATTGAGTCTTCAGAGAAAGGTATGAAGTTTGGCTAGACAGGTTGACCACACGGTTTACACTTGGTTAGTAGTGACCATGCCCCCCCCCCAAAAAAACCATGTAGATAGAAGAATCTCCACTTTTAGTTCATGGTTTCCCAAAACATGCAGACTAACCATGTGGTCGTCCCAGCACTTTATATTTTGGGATCTTTCTGTACCGGCCCATGCTGGTCGATTAAGATTGTTGGTTCTTATGGTGGGGAGCCTTTTTTTTCCGTACCGATAACTTAGATTTATCCATGGTCAAGGATTAGTGGTATGTAGTCTCATATGGATCTATCAATCTAACTAAATCTTCCTTGATTAACCATTTATATTGGAGAGTGCCCAATGGTTTAGTTATAGCAAGGTATGTGTAACCTTGTTTGATGTTGTTGTTCGTTTGAGTGAATTGCTTGATTCTTGTTCTGATATTGTTTGAGGTGTTTTCCTTTGGGATAATGCCTGAATGTGATGGATTGTTTCAGGAAAGTGGTGTATGATTTTTTGTGAATTATTCCTTCCTTAATTGATCAATGGAGGTGTTTTGGCCTTTGGGGGCGAAACCTGGAAAAGGAGTAGATCTTGGTTTATCAGTTCGGTTTGGCTTTCGTATCTGGCATTTCAGTAGCTTTCCGGGGACGGAAAGTTTTCATGGTGGGGAGAATTGTCACATACATGAATTATTTTTAAGTTAAATTTCATTTATTTTCCTTTCATTTTTTTTTGATGGTTTCCAACGGTTTTATGGAGAAATAGATGAGTTTTCATGAATTGGGGCAAACCGTGAGCCCAATACCAGATTTAAAAATAAAATTTGTTTCCTTTATAACATTTTCATTTTTTTATATTTTTACTTAATTACAATTCCTAAATGGTCTCCTCTTACCTATTAACACCAAAATATAAATTTGGAGCCTTTATAAATCCATAATCATGGTGGATATGGGTTTTTATTTAAGATATTGGGCCTGCCCGAAGGCCCATTTCCTGCATTAAAAATAATTTTTAAATTTTTTATATCTTCTTCAATATTTGCGGTTTTTCGGTGATTCCACCTCCCACTCGACCCTAAGAAACCCAGGAGCGCTCCCATTGCCTTCCCCCCCTCCTTGGAGCTCTTTGATATCGCGAATTAGGGCTGATATTCATAGGGTGTCTCAAATCGGCCAGAATTGAAGAGGTAACTTCATCCCTTCTTAACTCTCTCAATTCATAATCTTTTCCCTCCATTCTAGTTCCCAAATTACCTCCTATATCTTGTTCGAAGAATCCCTAAATTTTGGCTGTTTTCAATTTCAGAAACTATTGTTTATGGAGTGATTAATTCAGGATGCTTCAAGTAGGTGAGTCTATTTCTTTCCTCTTTCAAATTGCTTAGGGTTTCTTCCCTAATTCATGAATTATAAAAAATTTCAGAAGTTAGGGTTCGTGCATAGGTTCTAAATTTCTATATTTTGGGTGAAATATTGAGGTTTTAGGTTTCTCTTAACTACCTTGAGGTGCGGCGGTCATGCGGTTGATGTTTCGTCCCAATATTTGAGGGTTTCGACACATTCGGTAGGTGATTCCATGGGTAACCATTTAATGATGAGTTAGTTTGCTTGATTAAATAATTTTTCATGTTCCTTATGTGATGTGCATTATGAGAAAACCATTTTTGGTTGCAATAGTAAAGCATTTGTTTTTAAAGTTACATTTTTGCTTGAAGTATGTATTTTTCCAATGTATTTCATGTGTTATATCTTGTGGTAGTTTTGTAAAATGTGGAAGTGATTTATTAGTTGTTGAAAGGGGCTGACAATTATGGTTAGGTAATGATATAGTTCCATGTGGGCCTAAAAATGCGGTGTATTTGAATGGTTTTATTTGTATAACCTTGTTATACTCCTTGAAAGTGTTTTATGGATTTGTGTATTCTCATGGGTATCTTTTGTGATATTATTCAACGTGATTATATAACATTTGAATGAGGATTATTTCATGTTTATTGGGCTGCCAATTCTGTTTTGGTAGGGTCTTGGTGTGCTTTTGGCTGAAAAAGAGGTTTTAGAAATGGATTTTATGTGCAAAGTTTGGGTATACTCTTTATAATTGTTTTATGAAAGTTTTGAATGCTTTATTGGGTTGTGTAATAGGTGAAACTATATCAGCAAACTGTTTTGGTAGGAGTATATTTTTAAAAGGTCCATTTCATTTGTGAAAAGGTTGTTATGTGATATGTATCATCTTGGAAATATTTTATTAAATTGTTTGAAGGAGATATTTTAGAGTGAAACTGATGTGAAAGTGATGTGGAGTGTTTTGTGTGAGTGTGATGTGAAAAATTGAATTTTTGATTATGAAAGAAGTGTTATATTCAATGTGTGTGGGTGGTTATATGAGTTTAAATATCTTATAATTGTTTTATAAAATTGTTTAATGGTTTTGTGGAAGTGTTGAAGAAATGTGAAATGTGTTGTGGGCTATTTTGGCGTGATTCGGATTTCAAAATCATTTTGAATGAAAAATGGATTTTTGTGACTTGTGTGGTATACATATGGGCTTTTTGGTGAATTTGTTATGTGGAAATGATATTTTCATGTTCAATGTACATTTCTTGACTTGTGGAACTTGTTTGAGCACAAGGGGAAAACCTGGGTATCTAGGTGGGTGGACGTGTACTAGTATGCTAGTGAATCCGTGGGGTTTGGCCTCAGTTTCACTTAGCAAGATTGATGCTTACAACTCTAACTAAACTATGATGATGATGATTGGGGACCACTAGGTTATGGTCATGTTCCCTACTAGTGGCTCGTGCACGAGAATGGATATTTGTGATGGTAACTCTCACCGAGATACGAGGTACCTGGGACCCACAACTAGCTAGTGCCTAGGGGTTACTTCCTATTTCTTGTGCTCATTATTTACTTTGTACTTACCATAGGCACACGGTATAGTTGGCTGGAAAATTCAGTATTGTTGAAATTATTTTTAAAAGTGTTGATTCTTAATGTTAGCCCACTTGAAAACTGTTTTTATTCAAAGTAGCATCTTTTAGAAATTGTAACTAGCTTTTCATGTTTTTGAAAACTTGCATGCTTTTCTTCTTCAAATGTTTATCACATGGAATATTTTAGTGGTGGTATCCTACTGGGCATTTGCTCACACCATACTTACACCCTTGGGTGTAAGTAGACATGGTTGTTTTTGTTGTCGCAGGTTGGGTACAATTTTTTTTGTTCCAGTGGTTCGGGTTTCTAGCAGGTCCTTGGTGGTGAAGTCTTGTGGAGGTGGCTTGTGGGCGGTGCCCCTTGCCATGAGGGTTCTTGGGCTATCCTTATTTGGATTTTTAACTTTGTTATAGACCTTTTGAGTTGTTTTAATCCATGTAATTCAGTTCTGAATTTTTGTAAAAGATTGTTTGGTTTGAAAAATCCAGATTTGTTTCATTGGATTCTTTTGTTGTTTTATGTTTATAAACTCGGGTAAATCGTTCCCAATTTTCATTTTATGATACCCGGGCACTTGTGCCAGCCCGTGGGGATCGGGAACGCCCTTCGGGTCTTTCCATGGACTGGGTCGGGTGCCGAGTTTGAAGGCGACCAGATTCGGTTCGTGACAAGGCTTTCTAGATACACACCCAATATTGTCATGAACAAAAAATTCAAGGTGGATCTATTCTTTATTAGACTAAAGATGATTCTATGAAAATCATTTGTGATTTGAGAATACTAATGTTGTGAGGTGATTATTTGTTGGTCCCTTAACTATGAAATGAAGATAAGATACTCTCAGTGGTATCATGGGTCGGGAAAAAAAAGAGGAAAACAAAGATTAACATGTCTTGATCAACAAATAGATCCCATGATGAAAATAAGATCCAACATCCCACATGCCAAAAATTTGGTAGAATAATCCTATGAATTGATTAAAGGGAACCAATATATGATTCAAGTGCAGAAGAGGTGAGAATATATATGATAACAACCAAAGGGATATGAAGAATCCCACTAATGAGGAAGATGTAATAATGATTCATATCAAAACATAGAAGATAGTGTACTTTTTCACTTATAAGTATCATGATAATTATGCAAGCCATTTCCCTAAAATAGGGGTTGTTGGAGGAAATCAACAACATCAAAATTAATAGTAAAAAAGAAAGGAATATGCTATCACTACTAATGAGGTGGAGTATAAAAATGTTGTGGTTATAGGTATGTTGGTTATTCATTAAGGAATAGAGAATTTACTTTTACATTCTAGATCAATTCAGTCTGTTATATCAATAAATTTTAGTAAAAATATTCAGACACCACCTCAAAATATGGAGGATGAGTTATCTGTGAAAACAAAAAATGGGAAAATTATTACATCTAAGGCATATAACTCCTCCCCGATTAATATTTGTGAACTGAACCTCCACTAAAATCTTCTCTTACATTATTTGGATGAGTTTTATTCTATATTGGGCATGCATTGTATATTTTATACAAATCCAACATCAAATTTCAGGAATGGGAGATCAATCTTTTCATCGTAAACCATCCTCCAATTATGTACAATTGTAAGGAGGAGGTTGAATATTTTTTATAATTTTCATCTAATGTGTTGATATTACTACCTTATGAGGAAGAATATCTAGCTCAAATGATTGAGAAAGATGAGATAATCATGCTCAATGTCATTCCCATTATAAGTGACTACACAAATGTGTTACCTGATGATTTTCCTAGTCTTCCTCCCATATGAGAATTTGAGTTCTCCGTTGAACTTATTCTTGGATCTCTACCAATATAAAATATTACTTATAGAATGAAAAATATTGAGATGGAAGAAATAAATAATAAGTTACAGTAGAATATGGATAAGTGTCTTATACACATGAGTTCTTCACCAGGGTGTGAACCAGTCCTCTTCATCAAGAATAATTATGGATTAATGTGCATCTGTATTGATTATCAGGATCTCAAAAAACCACGATAAAAAATAGTTATCATATTCCATGGATTGATGACTTGTTCGGTCTACTACATGGGGACATTAATTTCATAAATGTGGATATTCATTCAAGATATCACCAATTAATGTTTATGAAGGATATTATTCCCAAAATTACCTTTTGAATGAGATATGGATAGTATACGTTCATAGTGAATCCTTTCAGACTCACTAATGCTCTAGTAATTTTTAAGGACATAATGAATATAGAAATTATATATTACCTTGACAAATTTGTGTTAGTATTTATTGATGATATTTTTATATACAGCAAGATCATGCTGGAGCATGAGAAGAATTTTAATATTGTTTTGAAGACTTCAGGATGGGAGAAACATTATGCAATGTACATTAAATGTGAGTTCTATAAGGAGGAAGTATCACTCTTATGGCATGTAATCACAAGAAAAGGGATATTTTTAGCCCCTTCCAATATAATGAATAAGGACCCGACCTTAAAACAATACATACTCTTGAATTAAATGAATAATTCACATTAAGGATCTTTTTCGGTTTAGAGTTTTAGAGAATTAGGACATAACTATTACATATCAATGATTACAAGGTAGACACATCAAATCAGTTTCCATTTTTTTCACAAAATAAAAACTCTTGAACAAAAGAGTCATGTCTAGTTCCATCTTTTAGACATCATGACATTTCCTTGATCCCATTCTTGACCCTATTCCAATTTATGTCTCGTGAAAAACATTTCAAAAACTTGGGATGAGAATAAAAAGCTCAGTAAAGGATACACAAATAATAAAAACATTAGACCATAAATATATACATAACATAACCATTTTATCATACCTCATGAAATCATAAGATTTATGAATGACTCATATAAATCATAATAGATAAAGGTAACTTGAGGCATTCATAACATTATTACGTAGGGAGTAACCCTCATGGTTACGTTTGGAATACCTATCATAGTATATTCCATAAATCACTTCGGAGAAACCATAGCGTTTAACACCTTCATGTTACCCAATGCATTGGAGATCTATCTCGGGCTCACCTGCCCTTAGTTTATCACAGAACCTCCCGACTTCATAAAAAAAGCCCAAGAACCATAACATAATCATATCACATAAAACATGCATAATGGAAACATAAAATTTCCACATTTCAATTAAAATATATCAATACAACACATTGATATAATCAAAAAATTATCAAAACCATTTTCAAAACCAAAATACAATAAAATTAAAATATTCTATTTACTTTTCATTTAAAAATGTTATGGTTTTAGAGGAATCTGAAACTCAAATAATGTTCACAGCGGCAGAGAAGTCCTTGTATCCGCATACGTAAGATAATAAAATTCATTTTTTCGTTTAGTAAAATGATTCATGTAAAAAGATTCCTTTTTAATGAAATTAAAAGTCAAAATGGTTTATTATACAACTAATAAAATAAGGTCTTATATAAATTGATGTATGCCTCAACTAAAGGAGATTGAGACGAAGTCCCATACAATGATGGTATCCGTAGATTAAAGATAATTCAATTATATAATTATGTATGAAAAATAAAAATACACTCAATATAAGTATATATTAAGTGTAAAAAAATCACAGGTCATTCACATATATTCATATCACAATATAATCAAGAAGTAGAGGTTTGACCCAAAGAATTGAAATTGGATTAAAAAGTTCCCTTACAAAAATTCGGTAGCCTAACGGGGTCACATCAAATTTCATAAAATGAGTTGATGAGAGAAAAAAGGGTATCTCATCACTTGGACATAATATTTATAGAAATAAGGATATAGAATCACATATCCCAACATAAAATGATGTGAATTAAAAGACATAACAAAAAGAATCCTTTTAAAAAGAAGAGGGTGAAAGGTTACCTTACCGATTTGGTAACCTACGAAACATACAACCCATGAAAGAAGGACCATACAATGTTGCTGTAAATACCCATAAATGGATTTATATTACTCAAAGAGTAGGATAATGGGCATTCCATACACCAATGAAAGGATATTGTGGAAAATATCACATGAATCTCAAGGGACTAAAAAGTGAGATAAAAACCCCTTACCTCGTTGTAATCAATCAAGTTGTATGACCAAAAGATAATAAGAACCAAATGAATCATAGAATAACATGAATATAAATAGAATCATGATAATATATATCAAATTGAAGTACACAAATACACCACATGAAATAAATAATTGTTGAACAATGGAAATATCATGGAATTAAAAGTGAGATAAGAAATCCCCTTACCTCAAGTCCGAATTGTCTTGTTTGTTTCTTTATATCCATGATTAATAATGTTTGGTCAATTAATAATTTCATAAGGGATTAATTTAAATTTTATTATTCAATTCAAATCACATGTTATCATGTTATAATAATTAGTTAATCATTTGAGTTCTTAACATACGTTTTGTAGATGTTCGGTACACGAGACAACAAGGAACTTCTTAAAATTACATGATGTTCATGTGGTCTAATGTTCATTAAATCCAGAATGATATTTATCATTTATATGTAATATATATCATATATATCCATTATATATATATATATATATATATATATATATATATATAATAATACATAACAATTGGAGATAAGAAATGTAATTCACAGTTCATGGAGACGGTAAATCGTACGTACGCATGAACGCTACTTTCATTTCAATTTAATAATTTAATGGAATGAAAACATAATTATACATAGGTATATAAAAATTTAAGTATAATATATATGTTTTATATGTTACCTATTTTCATAAATTCTATCCTTTATACGTTCCACGTATGGAATGAACAAGTCATATTGCTTTGAGGGGGCGGTAGTCCACACTTTCCTAGATGAAATTAGCGCAGTTCCACAACATGAAAAGCAAAACAATGTGATTTAAACATAAAATTAAGAATCATATATAAAAATTAATTAACATAATATCATATATAAATATTGTGAAATCATAATGGCCACCATTAACGGTGTTAAAATAAGATTAAACAATCATCGTTTCGTGAGGCAGTAATTCGCAACCCACAGAAACAGTATGTTCTTTAACCATTAGACGGGTGTGTGTGTAAGTGTAGGTAGAATCCTTATCCTAAAAAAATCCTAGTATGTTGAGGATAATGGTGTTATTATATGATCATTTAATAAGAAGATAGTGGTGAGTTAATAAAGAAAATAATAGAAAGAAACTCGAGAGAAGACATTACCTCAAAATCGGGTAACTCTTTTTGATTTGAGACAAAGGCTTTCTTTGAAAGACTTATGCCCAAAGTGAGGATTCTAGTAGTAATAGAGGGATTTGGAGAGATAATATGAGCTTATTTTGGATGATACAAGGATTTGAGAGGTGTGGGTAAAGGGGTTGAGGTGGGGGCCTTTTTTAAGAGGGAGGAGGGTCACTTTTGAAAAGTCTTGAAATGTTAATTTATTATAAATTGGTTTTTGGATTTTTAAGGTCCCACAATGATATATTTCTATGATAAGGTGATAAGGGTTAGAAATCCACCCATCCAATAATTTTTTGAAAAGTGTATGTCCTAGATTTTACCTTATCTTTTCAATTTATTTAAATCGTTCATTAATGAGGTAATCACTACATCACCATGGTGTCATAAATAAATTTATTTATTAAATGTCTAAAAATTACAACAAAAATACCATTATGTAGGAAATATTTACAGATTCCTAATTACTATTTACAGTCTAAGGGATAATTCATGTAAACAAAATTAAAATTGTTTTACTTCGGATATACAAACTTTGTTATATTTCTCTTCTTTAAAAAAAAATAATGTCATAAATGTCATTATTACACCCATGTGACTCCATGGGCCCTCAAGTTCGGTAAAAGGCATCCCATGGTAGGCCATGATTAAAAAAAAGTATTTAAAAACATGTTGGGGTCATTTTATATTATTATGATATTATTTTATTACCCTTATCTAACAGATTACCAATTAATCACGCTAATTAAAGATAATTACCGTCGTTACTATTCATAATGTCAAAAAAATAGTCCTAATTAGATAATTTGGACCTTCTAATTACAAATACGGAATCCATTTTACAAAATTACAAACAACGAAATTTCAGTAATTGACTTAAAAATAATTCCCGTTGTCATAACCAAAGTCTGGTTTTTAAGAAGTAAAATTTATCAAAAGATTGACTTGTTTTTACATCAAATACAAAAGTGAAATTACTTCCAATGAACACCATTGTATTAAGTGATAAAAACATAATTAAATTACAATTTAAAAAAATTAAAAGGACAATATAACTATATAATTAAATTAGATGAAAGATCAGTTTTGAAGTAAAATTTAGTATTTTTCACTATTCATTAAAATTTACAAAAAGTAGTTTTAAAAAGGGATATCCCTCAAAATGTAGTTAATAGAACTTTTAAATAATATTAGAATATTTATGCTTAAAATTGGATTCATTAACATTTTAAGCCTCTATAATTTATTGGTTAATTGTTAAAATATTTAACAATCATATATAATCATTTTGTAGTTAGTTCTGTTCATTCCCTCCATTACAACTACTAGGCATTAACTACCCTTTAATATAATATTATTATATTATTTGTGTGCAACGTAAGATTTCAAATAAACTCGTTGGTGCGTATTGGGTACACCATCGAACATATCATTCCCTTTAAAGTAATATTTTCATTTTATTCACAAATATTAGTAAATATGAAAATTTCATATTCTTTATTTACCTGGGATGTTACATCCTTCCCCCCTTTTGGGAATTACGTCCTCACAATTTGAAAATTGGGCTTGGAAACTTCATTGATAGACCCATATTGAAAAAGGAGTAAATTAAACTATCATATTAAAAGAAATAAAGAACAGTTCAAAGGTCACATGAGACAATAGATACTAGAATTCCATGAAAACATGGATATGGAGGAGAAAACAAACCATCATGTTCTGATTGAGAGTGATAGAAAATATGTCTAGGGGAGAGTTAACCACCATAAAACCACAAACTTGTGATGGGTTCGGTATTTGATTCCCCATTAAGAAAAGATTACCGACAATGTTTTTGTTTTAAGTTAATTTTCATTGAGGAATTAATTTATGAGCTTAACTAAATCATAATAAATCATACTTACTTGTCATATATACTTTCATCTCTTACTAGATTTAATACAAAAACTCATATTTTCTCCAAAAGATTAGTATTTAGGATGACTTGTTCACATTAAGAGTGCTATAATCAACTTCTTGAGAATCACCTAATCCATAAAAGATGAAATATATATTTCCCATATCTTTAGACCTTAACCAAAACCAAAATGGTTAGTACAAGATTAGATAATCCCCAAAAATGATAAAATTTCACAAAAAGAAAAACTACTCTTAATATCCAAAATTTGTCCAATAAAACCCAATGTTCACCAAAGACCATTTAATAAACAGATATCCATAAAATTATTCAATGTAATCCAAACTAAGATTGAAACCCAAATCTCTGAAGGATTTAATCACATAGTCTTCCAAGATAAATCTTAACATTTATCCCCAAATTCCATCAGTTACTCTTAAAAGTCTAATATTGAAAAATAATTAACCTAATCACATATCCTCCATGATAGGTTAATCATTTCCATTGATAACCCACAATAAACTTATTCTTGATTCATAAAACCATGTAACTAAAAATAAATATTCAAAAATACCAGGGAATTCACGTATTCCAGTGGTAGGAGATAAATACGAGTCACACTTTGGTTGTGGGTTTGATTCCCACAGCTTCGTCTAATGCGATGTGTTGTCACGCGGTCTACGTGTTGTCCCTTTTAAAAAACTATATAATATAATAAAATTCCTCAAAAAGAGATAAATTCATCAAAAAATAACCATAATATATTTTAACCACAAAGGTTATCTAATAACATTCATTTTTCATCCCAAAATATATTAACCGGTAATTGCCTCAAATTCAAGGATCATATAAACCAAAATGGTTCTTTATAACTATTTCCACTAAAGAAAAGATAATTATTCCGTGTATAAAATTTTCATATATCAATCATCAGGGTTACACATACAATAAAATTCTTCTAATGTAATCCCATAATAAAAAGATCCTTATACTTTTTAATAATTACACCATCCTAAAATCTACCATAACTCTTGAATCCCTTATATGTTGACTTCTTACTCATTTAACATTCTTCATGATCCATTAACCATTCCTTTCAAACTTATTCTGAAATACTTCTTTCATAAAAAAAAATTATGAATCATATCCTAAGATTCAATAATATGAAAATATATGTTAATAAATAATCCATACCTTGCATTGGTCACTATAAGTTTCATCATCCTCAATCGGAATGGCATTAGGTATTGGTAAAAAAATATTTCTATGATCCTGGTGATCCCATTCCCAAAACTGCTTTGTAGGACATGTGTTTTCATAATGACCATGCACACGATATTTGAAACATTCAACTGATCCTTCAGAAAGAACTTCTTTCCCTTTCCTAGAGTCCACAAGATACTTCCTTTTTCCATGGATCTTTCTTGCTTTATATCCTTCATTTCCACATCTATTACATCTTTCTGTCCCTTTGAAACATTTTCCTCATTGTTTCTTTCCACATATTTGACACATAGGTTTTTGAAAAAACCTACCTCTATGATTATTACCTGAACATCTTTAGGTATTTGTTTCTCACATATATTATGACTTATAAAATTCACTAAGGTTTAGTTGTCAATCATGACTCCAGATAGCTGGTTGAGAATACCCACAGGATTTCTCATTGTAGCTCACATATCATTAAATTTCTCATTTATAAAACCTTCACAGTTTTCATTACATCCTATGTTACTTTGGTGCCTGTTAGGTCCAGCCATTTACTAAAACCAAAAAGGTCAGTGTGAGTATATCAGTAAAATCATCATATAATACTAATATATAAAAATTGATGTTATCTTAAAATAATTCACTTTATCTAAAAAACTATGAATCTTTCTGAAATCCTAACCATTATGGTGATTTCACTTATGCTTAAAGAATACCGTAACCTCTAAAGTTAGCTAAACCGACCTTCGAAACCAACTATAAGGACCGAGCCTTAAAACATTTCATAAACTTGAATTAAATGAATAATTCACATTGCATATATTTTCAGGTTTAGAATTTTAGATAATTAGGACATAACTATTACATCTCAATGATTACAAAGTAGACACATCTACTCAGTTTCCAAATTTTTCACAAAATAAAAACTATTGAAAAAACAGACATGTCTAGTTCCATGTTTTATATAGCATGACATTTCCTTGATCCAATCCGTGACCCTATTCCACTTTCTGTCCTATTAAATACATTTTAAAAAACTTGGGATGAGCATAAAAAGAAAATTAAGGGATACACAATGAAAGAAAACATTAGATCATCAATATATAATAACATAATATTTTTAACATACCTAATGATATCATAAGATTTATGAATAACTCCTAGAAATTATAATACATAAATGTAACTTGAGGCATTCATAACATTATTACGTAGGAAGTAACCCACATGGTAACGTTTGGAATACCCATCACAGTATATTCCATAAATCTCTTTAGAGAAACCTTAGCATTTAACACCTTCGCGTTAGAAAATTCATTGGAGGGCTATCTAGGGCTCACCCTCCCTTAGTTTATCACAGAACCACCCGACTTGATAAACAATTTCTAAGAACCATAACCTAATCGTATCACATAAAACATACATAAAGTAAACATAACATTTCCACATTTCAATCACAAGATATCAATACAACACATTGATATAATCCAAACATTATAAAAAAAATTGAATTAAAAAATAAAATAAAAGTAAAACATGGTATTTATTTTTCATTTAATAAATTTATGGCTTGTAGAGGAAGTTGAAACTCAAATAATGATCACGGCAGCGGAGAAGTCATTGTCACCGCATACGCAAGACAAAACATTCCTTTTGATTTTTAGTGTGACAATTCATGTATAATGATTCCTTTGAATGAAATTAAAATTCAAAAGGGTTTATTATAAAACTAATAAAAGAATGTCTTATATAAATTGAAGTATGCCTCAACGAAAGGAGATTGAGACGAATTCACGTACAAATACGGTATCCTTAGATTAAGGATAAGTCAATTACATTATTATGTGTGAATATTATAAATACACTCAATATAAGTGGTAATTATGTGTAAAACAATCATAGGTCATTCACAAATATTCATAGCACAACATAATCAAGAAGTAGAGGTTCAACCCAAAGAATTGAAATTGGATCAAGAAGTTCCCTTACAAAAATTTGTTAGCCAAATGGCGTCACATAAAATTTCATAAAGTGAGTTTATGAGAGAAAAAAGGGTATCTCATCACATGGAAATAATATTGACATCAATAAAGATATAGAATAATATATCCCAACCCAAGAAGATTTGAATTAAAATACATAACAAAAAGAAGCCTTTTTAAAAGAAGAGGGTGAAAGGTTCCTTTTTCGATTTGGTAACCCACGAAACATACACCCCATGAAAGAAGGACCATACAATGTTGATATAGAATAACATATCCCAAAATAGTGTTGAGTTAAGAAGGAAAATAAAAGAAAGAAACTTGAGAGAAGACATTATCTCTAAATCGGGTAACTCTTTTTGAATTGATCCAAAGGCTTCCTTGGAAAGACTTCTGCCCAAAAATGAGGCTTCAAGGGGTAAGAGAGGGATGTGGAGAGATAATATCAGCATAGGTTTGAAGATACAAGGGCTTTATAGGTGTGGGTAAGGGGGTAGATATGGGGACCTTTTATAAGAGGGAGGAGGGACACTTTTTTAAAGTCTTGAAATGTTACTTTATTATAAAATGGTTTTCAAATTTTAAAGGTCCCACAATGATATATTTCAAGGATAAAGTTATTATAGTTCTAAATACACCCATCCAATAGGTTTTTGACAAGTGTATGTCTTTGATTTTACATTATCTTTTAATTTTATTTAAATCATTCATTAATGAGATAATCCCTGCATCATCATGGTGTCATAAATATATATATTAATTTAATGTCTAAAAATTATAAAAAAATAACATGATTTAGGAAATATTTTTAGCCTGACAATTAATATTTATAGTCTAATAGATCATTTATGTAATCAAAATTTAAATTTTTTTACTTAGGATATACAAACCTTTGTTATATTTGTCTTCTTTTAAAAAATAATGTCATAAATGTCACTATTACACCCATGTAATTCCATAGGCCCTCATGTTCATTAAAATGCTTCCCATGGTCGGAAATGACTCAAACAAATGTTTTTGGACACATGTTGGGGTCATTTTATATTATTATGATATTATTTTTTCCCTTAACTACCTGATTATTAATTAATCACGATAATTAAAGATAATTTTTGTTGTTACTATTAATAATGTCCAAAAACAAAAGCGTCTTAATTACATTATTTTGAACATTGGATTCCAAATATGGAATCCATTTTATAAAATTCTAATCCCAGAGTTTGTAGTAATTAATTTAAAAATAATTCCCGTTGTCACAACCAAAGAGTGGGTTTTAAGAAGTTAAATTTATCAAAAGATTGACTTGTTATTACATCTAATTAAAAAGTGAAATTACATCCAATGAACAAAATTTTATTAAGTGATAAAAGAATAATTCAATTAAACTTTAAAACCAATGAAAAGGACAATCTAACTATATAAATTAATTAGATGAAAAAGCAGTTTTGAAGTAAAATGCAGTATTTTCACTATTCATTAAAAATGAACAATTGTCAGAAAAATCCCAAAACACTCCTCCAAATTAAATATGATATTTCAAATTAAACAAATATGTAAATTTTATCAAATTCAAAACATCGAAGTTAAATTAATTTATTTTAAAATTAATTTGCACTGCCAAAACAAATATCGTGTTTTTGAGAAACAATATCTATCAAAAGACTAAAACTTAATTATGTCCAACTTCAAATTGAAATTAATTAACATGACCACCATTGGATTAAATGGAAAAAAATTATTTTATATAAACATAAAAACCAATTAAAAAGATAATTTATCCATAAAAATAAGTTAGATTAAAAGGAGGTTTTGAATTAAGATACATCATTTTCACTATTCATTAAAAAATGAACTTTATCGAAAAAATAAAAAAAATTACACAAAGTAAATTTTGATTGCCCGATTCTAAAAAAGGATTTTATTTTTTTCAAATATAAAATATAAAACTGACAAAAAGTATTTTTTAAAATGGTTCGCCATCAAAAGGCGGTTAATCGACCTTTTAAAGAATATTTGAATATTTATGCTTATAATTGAATTCATTCACATTTTAAGCCTCTATAATTTATTGTGTAATTGTTAAAATATTTAACAAACATATATAATCATTTTTTAGTTATTTCTATTCATTCCTGCCATTACAACGACTAGGCATTAACTACCATTTGAAATAATATTATTATATTATTAGTGCGCAACGTAAGATTTCAAAGACACTCATTGTTGCATATTGGGTACGCCATCGAACATAGAATTACCTTTAAAGTAATATTAATATTTTATCCACAAATATTAATAAATATGAGAATGTCCTATTATTTATTTACCCGGGATGTTACATAAAGGCAATCAAAGAGTAACTAAGACCAACATCTATAACAGATATCTACAACTTCTTTGGTCTAGATGGGTAATACCGGTGATTTGTGAGGAATTTCTAATGATTTTACAACCCAATAAAAAAGATGAATCAGAAGGGAGTGATGTATTTATGGACCACTAAATGTGAATACTGCTTCAAATAATTGAATTAGAGGTTTATCACTACACCAGTGCTCTCACTACCACAAGTTGGAGAACTATATATGGTGTACAACGATGCTTGAAAGAAGGGATTAAGATTTTTAATAATGAAAATTAACAAAGTGTTATCCTACTCCTCATGGATGTTTAAAATTAATGTGAAAAATTATCCCATGCATGATCTAGAGTTAACAGTTGTGATATTTGCATTGAAAATTTGGTGGCATTATCTCTATGGGGAGAAGTGCGAGATATATACTGATCATAAGAGTCTTAAAAATATATTCACATAGAAGTAGCATAATATTAACTAAATAATATGGTTAGAGCTTATCAATGTTTATGAATTCTCAATACACTACCATCCTAGTAAGGAAAATAAGGTGGAAAATTCTATAAGTATAATGTATCCAATATCTTTATCAATGTTGAAAATTGAGAAGCATCCAATCTTCTTAGAAATGTGATAGATGGACATGATAAACATTACGGAAGAAAAATCATCAATCATTCTAAAATTATTTCTCAACCATGCCTTATAGAGAAAATAAGGTACTTTAAAATAATTTATGTGGAAAATCAGAAAAAGGTGGAAGCTTTTAGAAATAATAATTCCTTAGAGTACTGATTGGGTGAGGGAGGAGTCATGATACTTGGTCACAATTATGGGTATTATCAAATATCGAGATAATGAAATAGCTTTAGAATGATTCACATAGATCAACCTTCTCAATTCACCCAAGAAGTACAAAGATGTATCGAGATCATCGATAGTACTATTGGTTAGAAATTATAAACAAGGAGATCACTGAGTACACATTATTGTTCCTGGTAAGTCATTAAGTGAACGATGAAAGTAAAAAAAGTATAATGTAATGATGAAACCATTACCCATACAAATATAGAAGTGTAAAAAACATCACCATTGACTTTGTAACTAGAATTTCGATGAAATCCATTGAAAAAAAATGTTATATGGGTTATTTTGGATCATATTATAAAGATAGATCACTTTATATCGATTTGAGAAGACTTATCACTAGATTAACTTGCACAGATATACATCAGAGAAGTGGTGAGGCTGCATGAAATAACACTATCTATAATATCTGATTAGGACCCAAGATTCACCATCAAGTTTGGAAAAATATCCCACATACTCTAAACACTGAGCTTAACTTCATTATAGAATATCATACTCAAACTAATGGATAATATAATAATACTATTCAACCACTAGAAGTCATGTTGAAAGCATGTTTTTTGAACTTCAAAGGATGATGGGACCAACATCTACATCTGGACGAGTTCTTTTACTACAACAGTTTCCAATCGAGCATCCAAATAGATCGATATGAGGCCCTTTATGGTAAAAGATGAAGAACACTAGAATCATGGGATGAGATAAGTTAATATAAGCTTATAATGCCTAAAATGGACAAATAAATGGTGGAAAAGGTGAATTTTTTGTAGCATATCAATGTAGCTCAATGTCAAAAAAGAGATATATAGATAATCATTGATGAGTCCTTGAGTTTAAGGATGGAGATAGGTTATTCCATAGTATACCTCTATGGCTAAGGATCATGATATTTGGGAAGAAAGGAAAGATAATTCCAAAGTACATCGACCCCTTCAACATTCTTGATAATTTCAGAGTTGTGACCTATCTACTGGACCTCCACCTATAATGTCTCGAGTACATGATGTATTCCATATATCCCTTTTAAGGATGTACATATCGAGTCCCACAAATGTACAAAATTAAGAGGTGGTATAGTTGGAAAACTATATCTCTTATGAGGAGAACTCAATGAAGATCTTGGAATATAGAGATAAAATTCAATGAAATAAGAATACTCACCTGAAAAAATTTCTATGGCGAATCCATAATTATAGAGAGGAAACATGGGTACTGGAGAAATCAATGAAAAAAAGTACTTTCACTTGTTTTTCCCAATGATTGAAAACCAAAATTTGAAGGGTAAAATTTCATAAAGGTGGTAGATTTTACATTACAAACTTTTTTCAATGGAAAATACCTTCTTATGTTATATATTAGAAATCAAACAAAAAAAATAGAAAATAAACATTATAAATGAGGAATGAATGAAATACGAGGTATTTCAAGAAGTTAAGGAACATATACCAATGGAATTGTAACATTAATATTGAAATATTAATGTGACCCTTATGAATAGTAAACTAGCCAATAGAATAGTAAACTCACCAATGAATGTGTAAATAAAATTTGGGTATCTTATAAATGAAAATATGATATATCTATATCTTGGAATATGTAAATAGAAGATTTAGAAGTGATAAATTAAGTGTTGGTATATTAGTATGTCATAAATATTTAATTAAAATGTTTTGATTAATTTAATAATTTAAAAGAAAATTTATTTTCTATAAAAAGTATTCATAAATTAATATTTTTCTGCCTTTTGATTATAAGATAATTTTATGAGACCTTAATTAATTTTCCAATTACTTATGAAATTAGTAAGAATTTTAAAATATGTATTTTTCAACAAAATGATGATTTTAATTGAAAATTAAATTTATAATATTTATAAAATTATTTTCAAGAAAATGAGTTCATTTTTTAGTTCTACTCATATAAAAATGTTTTGGTAATTTTTGGGTTTTTTTGAAATAAATGAATTTTTCTGAATAGAAAAATACAGTAATTTATAGTATAAGATAAATACTTGATTTATTATGTCATAGATGATGTGTGGATTTTTTAACCACATAATCTCGAACTATAATTATTTATTTTAATAGTTTTTGTGTTAATTCTCAAATAATTCATATTCTTGAGAAAAAATAAAAAAATGATGAATAAAATAGTGAGAAAACACACCCCTCCTCCACTATAAATACCACCCCTCATCACCTATTCTTATCAAACCTCTAAATATTTTAGCCCTCTCCAAATTCTACCTAATACTATTTAAAGGCCCCTGATACATGTATAAGATGATTTTTATCAATAAAATACCAAAACCAATCCTAATGTGGAGGTTATCAATGAGAAGGATTCCAGAGGTAAAATCCAAATTCTTTTTCGTTAAATTAATTTTCAATTATGTTTTTTTTCTTATTCCCCATGTACCTCCCCATATCAATGTGTAATGAAAGGTATATAATAATATATATACTATAATTTTATCATGTAAATGGAATAATTCACCATCATTAATTTTCCCATCTCATTTTTTTACAAAAAATTAAAACATCGTCTGGGATATGTTAATTTATCGCATTAAAGAACGATGATGTTTTAAATTTCCATTTCCTACATAAATAATTCTAATAAATCAATTTTTATTGTAAAAAATTATTATAATATAGGAATTTAAAACTATTTAATATTCTATACCCATTTTATATACATAATATTTATTAATAAAACAAAATTAGTTTGTGATGATTGAAAACCCACCAAAATAATGTAAATGATTATCACCAATGTACTATCTAATGATTTATCCTCCCCCCAAATTACTAATTGAATTATATAAAAATTTAATATTAAAAATATTTATTTATCACACATGAATCCAATTAGATAAATACATTAACATTTTACTTGATTTTCTATACATGTATACAAGTAAACCAGTCATGATAACTAAGCAAACCAATACTCCCAAATGATAAAATTGAATCTGATAACCCATAAAAAAATCCATAAATAACCATAATAAAATTATAATAAATAAAATACATGTATAAAATGTGATGAATTAATTATGTAAAATATTATTATGTAATACATTAAGATCATGTGCATAACCATTTTAAACACAATATAAGGGATTCTACCTTAAACTCCATTTTTCTTTTGGGCTACACACACACACACTCTCTCTACTGCTATGTAATGATTTATTTTATTCTTATAAATTTTATTTTTATGTTCCAAAATCATATATATATATATATCATATAATCCTTCTTTATGGGGAATTACATGCTTTCAAAAGGTTCTCTTCTAAAATCTACACGAAAAGCTAGCCTGAATAAAGGAAACTGCCCGATTTCTTACCAACATTTAAGTGAACTCCATAATATATTTTAAGGAACCATTTTTTATGAAAAATAACTACATTAATCATGAAAAACTCTCTTGGTTAATTTCTAGTTTTATGAAATCAAATTTTCCTTTTCCTCTTTAAAAACACATTAATATTTTCCAATAAGAGCACTAAAATGTTTCATTTATAATGACTCTAAAACACTTTTTTTACATGTTTTTCACTTGAAATTAAATCCACATATCATGATCTATGTATATTTTACCTTTTAATGTCCATTTATGGTGTAAATACAATCTTTCATGGTCACCATTATGATATTCTATTTTTTATGCCTTATGACATGATTGTGATATCTAATTCCTTTTATGGGTAACCCTTATGCTTGATTCATTATGTGTCACAAATATCCAATAAAATGTAATGATGGGTGTACACTGATATCACTCCAAATCATTTAGTAGTGTTTATTCACATGAGACGTCAAGGTGGCATTGGGATTGGACCTGATTCCTTTATGGGACATTGTCCACTATGTGATATAGTCTTTACAATTTTCCTCGACTCCATTTTATGTCATGTTATATACTATTTCCACATTTTTATGATCCAATGATTATATGTTCCCATAATTTTATTCCTTATTTTTATTCACTTTCAATGCCCTTTATGTTATATATTTCATCCTTCTAACCCATGATCTATGTTTTATTACTATTCATATTTTCTTACTAGGATTTTTAGCTCATATATTTGTTCATGTATTCCCTTGGTTATCCTATAATGATTTACTATCTCAATGGATGTTAGGATATAATTTTTTAGATTAAATAAAATATGTTTTTAGTGTGGTTTCATATTTTAATGTTATGTACCTTATATTCCAAGAACACTATTCTTTAGGATCCTAGGATTTATTTTATGGTTAATTATTCTTAAAATCATGCATTGATGTATATAAAAGGATAAGGTATATACAGTGGTTCAAGAAAAAGTTTTATCAGATTTCTATATGAGAGGTATGGTACAATTTTGATTTTTAAATATTTGTGGATTACATGGTATTAGTAGGGAAGCTGTGAAACATGAACTAAACATGTTATATTGATCAATAAGATCGTCTAGGAAACAAATATTCAAGAGGCCATATTTTCTAATGCAATGAATTTAAAAATCTTTTGAAAATTTTTAGGTGAAATTGTTACCATTGTAGGGTAAAAAGAATATCGGGGAATATTCATCATGTTCATCAGTTTCATTGGTGTATATAATATGTTTCTTATCTATTTTTCCATGATTAAGTTAATTTGATGTGGTATTAAATGATATATTGTTCTCCTTTTAAAATCGTTACATTTTATTAAGGATTTGGGAAGTCATAATTAATTGAATTACATTGAATAGTTTGAATAAAACCTTATAGAACAATATATATATTTTTAACACGCTTTCTCCTATATGTTTTCTCTTAAGTTGGTTTTATTTTTAAATCATCAGATACATATAATGTCTCTCTACATCCATGATGTTTATAATTTTTAGAAAATAATTATTAAAATGTTGCTATTATATGTAATTTTCCAATTCTGATAAGGGATTATAAAGAAAATTATAATAATAAATTTAATATTATTGCACGAAATTGATTTTCTTATATCCATGGTAAAGTGTATTTTAATTACCATGATTGTTACTTTATAATTTTTTAACCCTCAGTAATCATATATTATATTCATGTGTTATTAATATAATTAATGTCTATATTTTCATAGTTTTTCCACAATTACAAGGAGATATAATGAATATATAGTGAAAACCGATTGAATTTTTTGGAATTTTACATGAATTCACTTGTTTCTTCCCCCTATTAAGCATAGACAATGTTTTGGGATATTGAAAAATTTATGTGTCAAATGTTGAATTATAAATATATTTAATAGTATAGTTAGTTGAAATGTTAATGGGAATGTGCTATAAAAAAGGAAAGAGGTTTATTATAGGGTTTTTCTATCATTTATAAATTTGAAATGATTTCATATAATATTATAGCACTAGTATGTATTTTATTTGTATTATTTATTTACTAACAATATTTCTGAAAAATATAAGAGATCGAATATCTCACCCTCTATGTAATATGTTGGTATGTATCTATAGTAGTAATTTTTTTGAATCATGTTAGTTTTCGAATGTCAGTCATCAAATATGAATGTGAAGTACATGCAGGATTAATTTAAAATCAGGAAACATGTTATATTGATATTTTTTAATTGTGAAGTGTTACTGTTAAAATAAGGGTATTGATATTTATGTGGTATTTTATTATTGTTTCAAAAGGTATGGATATATTTTTCATGTTACATGACTCATTAAAATTGTAATTTTATAATCTGGAGATCGATTAATGTAATTTTTTATCACAACTAAATATATTTTTATAGGTTCAATAATGATTTGGTGAATCTTATTTATGTGATTGATTTTGGTGATGTTTCTTTGTGTTGTGATTATATAATCTTGTAGTGATTTAATTGACAATATTATCATTCATAAAAGGTTTATCATTTAAATATGGAAATGTAAAAGTTAATTATAAATATAGAATTTGGTGATGATGTTTGTGTTGGAAACACAAAATTATTATGATAATAATGATGTTTTATGATTAGTTTTTTTGTGTTTTTAGTTGTTTTAAATGGTTAGTTGCGTTTCCTATTTTGGATTCTTGTTCTTGGTTGAGTGTTATTGTGGAAGGATTGGGTGTTTGAAGGTGTTGTGTAGTAGGTGATGTAGTTGGTTTCCTTAGTAGGAATGAGATGTTGGGATTATCAATATGGAACATATAAATCTTCTTTTTATGGATATACTGATGGATGGGTTGTAGTGGGGATGATATTGGGTTGGTAATTCTAGTAGTTTGGGAAAGCGGAGGTTTTTTTAGTTATTGAGGGGTGGTTTATTTGATTATGGTTTTTGGTTATTATGACTAGTTTTTCATGATTAAATTGAGTTGATGTTGGTGATGTGATAGAGGTCTATTGATTTTTTGTTTTATGGGATGTGATCATGTGGCTATGTGGAGTGTTTTGCGGGTGATATGTTTGGGAATACATGTATACCAATTAATGTGTTTTCTTGTGGAATGTTATTTTTCTCTAAATTGTTGATGTGACTTTGTGGTTTATTATAACATTATTATTGTTTAATTTGAATTTCTACATAAATTTAATTCACATGAAGGGAGATTAAGGGAGAAATAGAAATATATGGATACAATATTGAAATAATTTTTTTGGTAATAGGTACTAAATTTCTTTGGAGGATCCACTTCCTCCAATGTTGATGATTGGTTAGAAGAGGGTAAGGTTTCCTTTTTGTTGGTGAAAACTATATATTGAATCAAAATATTGTTATCGATTAGGATATTTAGAAAGTAATTCTCTATGATGGTGGGAGATTAGGTGTTTAAACCCTTAAGAGTTGTATTAGGTTAAATTTCAGGAATTATTCAAGAAACATTTTTTCTCTCAAGTGAATATGTTTGACCATGTGAAGGGGATTTAAAATATTTATTAGGGGTGTATGGTGTGTGTATGTTTGGAAACTATTTGATGGATCTAATTAGTTGTTTCCACATTATTTTCTTCAACTTATAGGATATGTGCAACATTATTATTCTTTTATAAGGATGTAGATTCTGTGTTATTTCATTTCAATTCAGATGAAGTCTTGGGATGCTATGGAAATCAATGAGAGATCATGGAGGGGGGTTTATCATTGATGTAATACAGTAATAAATGACTGTTTTGAGTAGTTAGGATGGTTTAGATTAATTCCTTGAGTTATGGTGCTTATGTTTCATTGAAGAAGAGAGCATGGAGAACTTATAGAGCATGATCTTGGGTTAGAAAATTGGGGTTTAATAGCTTGAGGATTATTAAGTATAATGATATGATATATTTCATGATATAATGGTGTAGAGAATTTATAGTATTAATATCAGGATAATTTCTATATTTATTATTATTTTGTGGATATTTCAATACAAGGATGTCCTGGTGTGGACCTTCCCCTTTCATTAAAAACCTTGAGGTGGATTTTGAAAAGATATTAATGTTTGTTTTCTATTGTGACTTAAAAGTTAATGATATTCTTTTTTTACTTTCAAATTCATGAAACTCTTTTTATAATGCTGTAAAATTGGAAGGAGAGTTTTCTTTTAAATATTATGTATTTTAAAATATGGTTCTAGTGAAAGGAGTGGATTATGGGAATTTTTTGAGCGCTAGGGTCGTTTAGGTTATTCTTTCATTCCATTGATGCTAAGGCCCGTATTTGAGATTTATCATCTACACTAGAATGGTTTTATGAGTATTTTTTATTGATAGAATTATTGTTGGGGTTAATCCCTTACCTAAAAGGTTGTGTTTTTATGAATGTTTTGTTTGAGTGGTATCTTATTGGAGAGTACTTGTTACATTTATTTATATTTTCATTTACATGTTTTGTTATAATTATCATAGATAATAATAATATGTGAGGTATCTAATGTAATTGGATGGAACATTATAACAGGTTAATTTTTTTTTCAAGAGTTAGTAATTAAGAAAATATATTATAGGAAGTGACATATAGGTTGTGTTTATATTTTATTTAGGAGAATAATGTAATTTAAGGATTGTTTTGTTCATGATGTCAGAGAACTGGAAATATTATATGGAGGTTCTTCTGGTGATGAGTTATATCATGGCTTGATGATTATGTTAGGAAGTATTTTTTGTAAGAGTTTTGTGATGTATGGAACCTTACATTCTAGGATATCGACCTTATTGAGTTATATTTAACCTCATAAACTTCCCTTTACCGATTTCATGGTCATGACATGAGGGTTTTGTTTATGTCATCATGTTTATTGATAGTTAGTAAAGTTTTTCATGGAGGACCATCGTGAAACAATACTTAATTGGTGTGATTAAATTTTTTGGGGATATATTCTACAGTTTAACGAATTGAATAGTCATAAAGCATGTTCCTCTATAATGGTCTGAGGATCTAGTGGGAGATTATCAATTAATTTTCTATGGGTTTTATTACATCATGGTTCATCAATCACCGTATGAACTTATTCAATGAGATTGATTTATAGATGGTTAACTAATTTTAAGAGAGGATATATCTGGGGGATATGTGGAATTATTTTCATAGGATGGACTAAGATATCCTTGACATACTATGGGAACATCATGTCACACCATGAAACAATGGTTTCCATCCCATATATAACTTCCATTTCCCAGAAAAATTTCTATAAATTTATTTATTATCCCATAACCCTAAGAAATACAAGGTTCCTACATGGAGGTTTGTGATCCCCCATTTGTATAATTTTATCCTTGGATTCATGAGGTTATGATCCATACTTCCAAGGTGATTTCCATATTTATTTTTTGTAATCTATCTCTACTCTTGTACACAGGATTTTGGGATAGTGGTGTTACATTTTTTATTTATGATGGGTCAAATGATCAATTGAGCTAAATTTTATGTAGTTTTGGGGGTTTCCATTGTTATTACTAATCAGAATGACCATTTAATTCTTCAATATCTTTCACAGTGAGTTTCAATTCCTTGGATTAAGTGAGGGATTTTTCAACATAACTTCCATATCGTGGAATAATGTGCTTGACTTGCTTGTTCTGAAGCCTTATAAGTATATTATTATATTAAACTACTATATTTTTTTGACGTGGATTATTAGGTGTTCTTCGTGTACGGTTAGAAGTAATAAATTGTAAAGAACTCCTTTGAGGGAGAAATAACTAATTGATAGTAGTAAACTAGTTAATAAGAAATTATTCCGCGAAATGGAATAACATGTGTTTTTTATATTTTCATGAAATTTCTACTTGTTGAATCGTGTTTATTAATACTTTTTTTTGATACCTTACTATTTTTATCCTTGAATAACCCAACCACATTCATAAATGGGAAATTATTTTAAAAATATGATAAAAATAAAATTTCTATAATCCCAAATATGTGAATTATTTTAGTTATTGATTATGGATGATTGAGGTTATTCTTGTTGTAGTATTCAGTACGATTATATGTGGTGAACTTGGTTTTCTTGAATTGGGTATGTTGGGAAGATGTATTGGTACGATGTTGTTTATTTTTTCCTCCGTAATCATTTTTGAACTGTTTTATGGGTTAAAGAACTAAGATGAATGTCTATATATTTGGTGTTAATATATTTAATGATGTATTTTAAAATTGAATATAAAATGAAGAAACCGAGTGGTGAATATTAATATGATAATGTGATATTTATTTTGGGGTAATAGCTAAATTTAAATAATAAATGATCTCTTAAGAACCATTTATTAACAATACTTATAATCATAGCATGAAATAATGTGATGAAAGATGAATAAATTATTTTAAATTGGAAGTGGGTTTGTTAATGGTTTTAAATGGGTAAATAAATGAAATTATTAAATTAATGAGTTTGGTAAATGGTAAATAGTGGTATTGGGGAATGATATAGAATATGTGATGTTATTAATTATGTAATTTTCATTTTTTATGTAGTTTGTTATTCTATTTTTGATGATTTGTTATGGAATGTTCCATTCTATTTTATGGTTTTCATGATTTAATTTTGATATTGTGATTGTGACTATGAGTTTATGAAGTGGTGAAATAAGTTGTCTGGTGGAAATTCATGGGATATTATGGATCACACATGGTATAATCATACACGTTGTAGTCACTTTACCTGTAGTTTTTGGTGTATAAGAAGACCAGGTGTGGCATTGATATGATGATATATGGTGGGGGTTATGCATGGTGGGAGGAGGGAATAAGGTGGATGTCCTTCATGTTCAAGATTACCTACTATGATTAAAATTTGGAGTTTATGATATTGAAGATATGGTTTTGGTGAGGAGGATATGGATTAATAGTTTTGGTTGGTGATGTAGAGAAAACTGGGAGGAAAAAAGAAAATTAAATTTATAATTACATTATTAACAAATATATTTAATTTGAAATTTATTTGTATATTTTAACATTAATATAAAAAGGGTCATATTGGGATGTTTCTATTTGAATGGACTAATTATCAATTGTAAAATTCTAATAAGCACCTCACCCATTAATTCAATTATAAGTATTTTCTTACACAAAAGGTTAATGACATAGAATAAATTATAATATGAATTTAAGGACACCAATAAAAATTTAGTGGTGTCTATAATTGATAAATCTCAATGAGATGTGTTTAATAATAAAGAAAAAGATGAATTTGAAGAAGTTTTATACTTAAAAATTGATATATGGGGTTTTATTAATGAAATTGATATATGTAAAGCACAAAAAGTATGATAATATCAGTGTTATGTGAATTTAAATTGTATATAAAATATTTTACAAGTTGATGATTGATATTGAAATACCTAAATCTTAAAAACCAAAAAATATAGAATATACCAGAAGTTTAGTCAGAGGAAATCCTTTGACAATTTATTCAAAATAAATGAAACGTTCATCAGACAGACACAACATGGTGAGAACAACAGTTACATATCATAGAAGTCAGACCCATCACCACATCCCTGATAAACCATTTCCTCCGTGGTAGTCGATTCCCACTCCGAACATTCATAGTGTTTCAGAATGTTGGCATACTTCTTTATAAGATTGAGCTTATCCAAAGAAATGAGCTCCTTTGAAGATTGTGAAATCCGTCCAACCTTCCCACTAGAAGATCTGGAAGCTATAGGCATTGGAAAGTGGGAATAGTCTTTCCACGGCCTTCACCATGGTGGGTCAGTCTTCACTTTATCCTCCACAAACACTTTATTTTTGCAACCCTGAACCATATCACTACAGGAGGGCTGAACCGTACAACCATTATTTTATTTCTCACTATCAGAACTGTTACCCCATTTACCAGAAATGTGCACCACCGTATACCCTTGCTTCACACCCTGATCCTGCTGATATTTACTATTGACATCCATCAAGTTGAGGTAGGGGGAGTTGTCTACAGAAGCACAGCCACCATGCATGGCTTTTTTCACACCACGATCTCCAACTATGCTGTCCAGCAGTGATCCATTGTCCATATTTACTTCAGATCCCTCCTCAGCTATATATGGCTTCACATCCCCCATTTCATGATCACAATTTTCCACCACTAGCTACCCATGACTCAACACCAGCACCTAAAGATGCAGAATTTTGATCCTCAAGAGTCATTTCAGCATCCCTCTCGTGATCCAGAACTAAATCAGCAGCCACCAGGCATGAAAACCGATTACCAAGCTCAATATTGGCCTCCTGCCTCCCAGATGGGGCCTACATCCCAGCCACTATCATCAATGCACTAATATCACTAGCAGTTTCTTTGACAAGGGTTATTTGGTTCCTATCCATCTTCACAATCCCAATATCCATGTGATGGTGATGTCTCTCAATCCCCTCTTTAGATGGGGTATTAGGATCTTCAGTAATGACTTGATCATCACGGACTTCATCAACTGCTGCAGATGTACTCACAATTTCCAGGTAGAGAGAGCCCGCAGCCCCATTTTGTCTACCCAGGACCACATCTTTCTCCACAGCAGCACATCTTCATTCAACGGAGGCATCCCTCACAACAATAGCACCCACTTCCCTTCGGGGGTTTTCCATCAAAGAGTTAAAATCATTCATTGGAGTTCCAACAATACCTCCTGCATCCTTAACAGCAGAAGAAGGCTCACCACTACCCTTCATGGGACCAACCATCTCCATGTCCCACTTCAACCTGGTGTATATATCACTAACCTTTGGTCCAGGAGGCTCCACACCGGGCTTCTTCATCTCATCCCCTGTGCCTAAGGCCCCACTGTCCACTAAGATCACCACCTCATGCCGAGGAAGCATGGGTTGTTCATCCTGAACCCCACCATCAACCGAATACTGCCCCTGTGGCTTCAAGATCCCCACAGCAGCATCTTCATGAGAAACCAAACCGCCCCTCACCTGCCCGCGCACCCCCTGTACAGTGAGCCATTTCTATATCCAGTGACACCATGACCCAGCCGATGGCACAAGATGCAGTAATCAGCCCTTGACTCAAACATAACATCCTGCTTCCACCGGAATTCTGGCCCATCAGTGATCCACACCCAATCAACCGGAGGCTTGGAGGCTTCAATCTACACACATATGCGAGGGCAGATGGGATGACACACAACTTCAGTTTTGATGTCCGAAAACAGGTAGTGGCCGAACATGTTCCCAAGCATAGACAGAATGGAAGGGTTCTGGAATGGGATTGGATGGCTTGGGAAACGTACCCAAATCGCTATACTCGGATTATCCCGCTGCATATAGAATTAAAAATTCCACCGAAGAAGAAAGAAAGGCATACCTCCGCACGATTAGGGATATTTAGACCACTCCATTATGATATCATCCATATACCCAAATCAGATCATTATGTGTCATCGATTCAAAGGAATAATCACCGCCCGATCTTGCAGGTTCTAGGCTTCAAAGACAAACCGATCAAAAGCGTCAAATGAGGGACGATGTTGATGAAATCGATCCACCAGAGTCAACATAAAAAGATCTGTTGAAGAGATGAGTTTTGAAGGCGCTAAACAGGGTTGAGGCACTCTACGGAACAAATCTGAAACTTTAGGTCAAATAGAGATGTGTGAGAACGAGGGAAAGAATATAGGATTAGAAAAGGGGATGAAGGCAGGAGGGTGCATCCATGACAAAGAACGATAAAGAGCTCCCCCTCCATTGGGGAGGGGGGAGGGAGGACCTCCGTCGCCGGATCTAGGTCATCGTCACCAGCCTTGATCAGGGTGTGTCAGGGGAAGACTTTTCTCAAAACATGTTGTCGGTTTAGAGGATATTGAGGGGGCCTTACCCCAACCCCTATCGCACGTCCCCAGCTAGGCCCATGGTGGCCATCCTTGGGCTTGGGCCAGTTACCACGAAGTCGAGGGGATGAGAGGATCACTAGCATATGGTGCATGTTGCCTTTGCGAGGACTCGTACCCGGAACCTCAACGACGGGACACCGCCACCTTGAAATAACTCACCCAACCCCTGAGGGCTATAGAATATATATTTGAGTTAAATCTAAAATTGGAAGATAAGGAATTAATCATTTAATGTGTGGATACACTAATAAAAGGGAAATATAAGAAGGATTATATAAATTATATGTGAATCTATATAAATTTATTAAATGAATGATAATAAAGAAAATATATAACATCAAGTAAGTGGATAAATTTATTAATTACATTATATTACAACATGAAGGGTAAATTTATGGAGTCATTAGAGACACAATATAACAGTCAATAGTAAAATATCTCACATAGATGACAATGTTAGATAACAAACCGATTAAAAAAATAATGAAACTTTTTGAAAAAAAATCATATATAAAATTCTAAAAAATTATTTATTAGTTATGAACCAAAAGTCAGTTGTTCAACTAATGAATAATCACAAAAAAAACCATTGGTTGAGTGTATTTATTGATAAATAATGTGATATTATAATAACGTGTGTTCTATAGAAGAGAGGAAAATCATAAAATTTTATAAAATTAATCCACCAAATATATTTGAAATTGTTTACTAGATTTTACATGGCCAATATTTCTTTTTTCAAAGGTGTATGGACTGAATAAAATTTATGGGTTGTTGAGGAGGAAAAAGTGTTTTCCTCTTAGGTAGAACATTCTCAAAAATAATTTAACCAATTATTCATCATGAATTATGAAAAAAATTATAAAATTTCAGGAAGAATAAAATATTTTATATCATGAAGAAGCTATTTATTTTCAATAATACCATTATATAAAAAAATTGTTTTGGATTTGGGTGAAGTGGTGTTAAAAGGCAGCAGTGGATATAATTAAACTGAATTTATGTGATAGATTTGGTATTTTTATTATTTAAAGAATATGAACATCCCACTTGATTGGAAATAAAAAATAAGTATAATAAAATTTATGAAATAGATGGTTTTAATTTTTTTATAAATGTTGATAGATTCAATATAATTAGCATAGGAAAGGAAAAAAATTAGTGGGAAGGATATATGAATGGTATATGTGTCAGTAGAGGAAGGATAAAACATTTACATATTATGTGATATTATAATTACTTGGACCATAAAATAATATTTTCCTTGAAGACATGTTTAATAAAAAGAAAATAAAAAGATATCATTTTATCATAAAATTCAATAATGTATAATCTATACTCTATGTATTTAGAATATGTGATTTTATTTCTCATAAAAGGATTATAAAGAATATTATAGAATATTAATCATTGTAAAATGATAAAAATATACATAGAATTGTTATTAAGGTATTATTATACATAATATATTCCAATATTAACATTAGGCATTGATCATACAAGTGTCCATTTGTATAAATAAATTTTTATAAAAACATATAAGATAATTGGAAAGAATTTTATAAAGTATCTTTAGTGGGATCATAAGGATGTATTTAGACCAATAACTTGAGTATCCCCTAATGAAAATATATACTATGTTTTCTTCATTGAGTAATATGGAAGGATAGAATGGATTATAGATATTAATTAAAAATTGAGGTATTTGACTGTATAAAAAGGTAATAGTGATATCCTGGATCAGCAATGTTTGATATGGTGTAATAAATACTTACTTTTAATACTTTATTTGTTTCCAGTAGTAAAAATTATTGATATAAGACTCAATTATTAAAAAAAAACAAAATTTTGAGTCTCCAATATGTGAATGATATTTTACGGTTTTGATAATTATATTATTTTAACATGATGTAAACTGACAAATCCCATGTTCCTTGTGCAATAGATAATTTCCTATTAACAAAAAAATAACTCAATCCAAGAAAAGTTTTCAAAATCTCCCACAAATTCATTCATATGTGTTATCCTTCAAAAAATTTCATGTTTAATACTTTTCTTTATAACCTATGCAAATGGAAACATAAGATGTGTGAGCTCAAATATTCAATAAAGGAAACCTCTAATTGAAACAATGATTACATTAAAATGATATAAATATAATTGAATGAATATATAAAAAATATAACTCCAAAATCAACATGAAACTGGGAGAATTCTATATCTATGAAAATAAATTAAGACATAGATATCAATAATATAGATCTCATAATAATGTAATTTATAATTTGAAACATAAAAAAAATATGTGAATGGCTTGTTCCAAGAAATAATATTTTCATTAATAATGTATTCAAGACATATTTTTGAAATGGGAATGAATACTCTAAATACCTAAAAATATTTTATCTCAAGATACTTATCAACAAATTGAGGGTATATATAATTGTGTTCCCCACATGTCACCAGATTATGTCCAATTCATTCAACATAAGATTCATCAAGACCATGTAATCCATTACTTCAAGGAACCTCTAACTCAATAAAACCATGATATCCATATTATGAATAATATGAAATATAAAATTATGATTAAAATATGTTGGAATTAATGAATCATCAAGGATTCTATTAATTTTTCCCATTTTAATTAAAAGTATAACATGATCATAACCTATGTTGAAAAATAAGATGGATGGTTAGACAATTCATAGTAAACATTCCAATAATTGTCTAAATTGGAATAACAATATATAGAATCTCGATTATTTTTCCCATGTTAATAAAAAGGAAAAAATAATCATAAATCATCGAGAGGAAGAAGGAGGATAGATAAAAATATGTAGTCAAATTTACAATAATCAACTATATTGCAATGATAATATACTGAAGCCAATACATTCCCCATAAAAATATAATATCATTTTTTTGGTGGGAATCATCCAATCTAAATTATATAAAATGTTATTTTTTGGCTGTATAGTGAAATGCATATATGACTATGTCAATACTTGAATAAAATGATTATAATCTATCCATTATAAGTACGTGGATGGTTTTAAAATAATATATACCTAATCTAACAAATGAATCCAATAAATATGGTGACATATATGAAAAATATCTTCACAAAAGAATTCTTGAATGATACCACCCAATAATGTATCTTGAATTTTATTGTTTGGTATCATGAGTTTATTTAACATAATTCATAACATGTATATATTAGTATATTTTTCATGAAACAAAAACCCTATTATAGAAACACCTTTTAAAAATGGAGGGGAAATGGAAGTGAAAACATAAATGTTTCTAATACATTTTTATCATTGACATAAAAGTTTCAGTTATGGGTCACATACAATAGTTTTCTTTATAAGGTGAAGTGAAACTCATTTAAAATATTTAATTTAAAAATCATCTCCAAAACTAGATCTTTGTATATGAAATAATATTTTCTATAAAAATTGTGGAGCCAAAACATTTCATTTTGAAATGTTCATTTCTATTACTTGGAATTACTTTTATTGAAACCCCACATTGTAAAATGAGTAATAAAACATTTTTTATAAAAAAACCCAATTTTAACAATGGTTATTGAAAAAACCCTTTATTGAAATATTATTGTGGGAGAAAACGATATTGTAAGAATAATGTTAAATATAAAAGATTATAACTCAAATAAGGGGATTTGAATTACAGAACAATCCTTATAACTAGGGGTAATAAATCAATAGCCACATGAAAATTTACATGTCTAGTAAATTCCATGAAATACAATGATAATGTTATAAATATATTAAATTTCTAGTGAATACACCAATCAAAGTGAACATAGTTTTTAAAATGTATTATGTCTTAAAGAATGTGAATGGAGACCATGAAAAAACTTTTGAATTGGGTAACAATTTAATCAATACCCCTTGAAAGATAAGTCTTGTATTTGTAATTTCAATACCATTATTAAAAGATAATTTATGACTCTATTTATTTAAATCAATTTATATGATCAACAAAAATGAAATTAGGTGCGTAATACCAATCATGTCCCATGGAAAGGAATTTGGGAAGAAAACCCTTACCTCTTATCATAACATGCATGAATGTAAATTAACTCATATATAAAAGAAATATTTCTTAATAATATTATTTATAAAGTCACTCTTATCCATTTTAATTTATATACTTCAGAAGTATACATTCTCAATAATAATTCAAATTATTTTCTACATAACTTTTTTATAAGTTTAAATAATTTTCACATGTTTATTAAGTTTTATATCATTACCCATAATTTTATACAAAGTTTATTTCTGGTATTTCATTCCATATTTCGTAAAATATATATCTTATTTATAAAAAAATGATCTTATTTCATTTTAATATTTTTGGTTATGTTATGTGAAAACTGAATTGATAATGAGTTATATTGGTAATTTTTACAGTCGAAGATGATATATTAATAGTATAAAAATATACCTTATATATATTATCCAAGACCATAGAATGATCCTTATATTATTTTTAATAATAATAATATAATTATTTGTTTTATCATTATCATCCACGACCATATTTTAAGGTATCATTCTTATAGGTTGTTAAATCGACACAAATTGGATCAAATTTTAACATAATGGGAGAGCATGGATAATTCGGTGGTTCTTTCGATGTAGTATAATTATAACAAAATTATAATGTGATAATCATTATTTTTATGACTTTGAACCTTATTTTAATATGTTTGGACAAATAAATAATTACTAGAAGAAAATTGAAAAAAAATATATTCTTTATCGAGCTGATAGTCTGTACAGACACGATTAACATTCAATTGTTTTCAATGTGCATGGAAAGGAGTAAATAAGAGACATAAAATTTACATAAAACATATCATCATCATAATAACACTAAATCATCATATTATTATGGATATAATATTTTTTATGGGTAATATTTAGAAGAAAACATAAGAGGAAGATAATACTTACATTAGGGACAAGATTTTTTTTCCTTAGTATCCTTGAATATGAAGGAATTATGCTAAAAATGAGTGGAAAAAGGGTTAATATAGTTTTATGTACTTCTAGGATAATATATTTGGGCATAATTGTTTTGAAAACTAAAATTTTAAGTTCATTTTTTAAAGGGTGGAAGTGGATCCCCTTTATAAGAGTGAAAAAAGGAAATTTTGGAAACACTATTTATATTTTAATAATGTTATGACAGTATTACAAGTAAATGGATCCATATATTAGTAATAATGGAGGTTTAGAGGTATATTGGTCTATCTATACTTAAAATATTATTTCCAAACATGAAATTAACATGTTATATGGTGTTCACCGTTTTGTTTTTATATTTTACTCTGTTACATTTAAACTAGGAAACTAGTTTTTAACAAAGTGGTGTTATATTTTATAAAAGACATAAAAAAACCCCTTTAACCCATTTTGGGTGTTTTGGAATAATATTTTATGAATATTTAATCAAATTTGATTTCTAAATATTATAAAATTATTTTTTAAATTAAAATAGAAAATTTCTAAAAAACATTTTTTTGTGAAAACAAGACATTTCGAAAATTATTGATTATTAATATTATTTATTATGGATTAAAAATTAAAATTATTGTTAAAATATTTATTGATTATTTAATAAATAAATTAAAATAATTATTTAAATGATTTAAATTTAATTTATTTGATATAAATATCTTGATATTAATAAAATAATAATTTTAAAATAATAATTTTACCGTTACTAAGGTAATTAGAATTAATATAAAAAATATAAATTTTATCACATAAAAATTTAAAATATTAAATAATATTAACATTATTATCAGAATTATAAGAATCATTTTATCAAATTTACTCTCTATGTGTAATGAAATTAATATTAATGTCAGCTCATATAAATCATGAAACCCCATTTTTAAACTATAATATGAACCATAATGTTTTTGTGTAGTAAAAAGTTATCAATGCTATTAATTTCAATGATATTAATATTGTTATAGTTTTTTATACAAGAGTTATTTGATATTAAAATAAATCATAAACCATATTTCTATATTCATAAATAAATTTAGAGACACAATTAAATAGTATTTTTCTTAAAATATTACTATATTCAAAAAATGATATTGATGGGTTTTATACATTGAACAAATATTTTTAAATTCATAATTTACTTTGAAAATATATTATATATATATAAATTGGTTTTTAAAAAACATTTTCCCCCTAAAAGTGATGGTATTGACCAAATCATTAGTTTTTACTATTCCCCTAAAAAGTTGTTATTTAACTAGAATCTAAAAAAGTCATTGTAATATAAATTTTTTATGAGTAATTGAGAAATGAATTTTAATTTATCAATATAAAATTATAAAATATATAAATTTAACTTTTCAAAATAAATTCATAATATAAAGAGAATTACTTTTATTTAAAATTAAATTTCACTATTAACTAATATTAATTATTTACTTTTTAAATGTAATAACTATTAATAGTTTTCAATATTATTATTTATTACATACTTATTAAAATTTATTATTAATATGTTAGGTGCTTTTACATTTGTTGTTATATGAATGAAATATTATTGAACACATTTACTTATTTAAAGTTTATTATAATTTCAGGGGGTTACATTTGTCCCCTCTTAAATAAATTACATATTTACATGTTGACTCACACGATCAATGTAATTTCTATATGGAAATTATTATAAACCATAAAACTATAGATTATTATGGATTTATTTACACATTGAATGTTATTTATCTATACAAAAAATCAATATAATCACTTTATAAATAGTATTAACCCATTTATAATTTCACATATAATTCTTCTAATGGATAGAGATCTAGATACCTAAAGAATAACTTCCTACAATCAATGAAAAGTATTTATATTATAGTCATACATATAATAACTCTGCTCTTTATTTCACACTAAAACATTATTTATTACAAAAAACCTTCATTTGATAAAACATGGAAGATCAATAGGTCTATTGTCTTTTGGGATTAAGATCATTACATAACAACATAATACATGAAATGAAACATCTTTATTGAAAACATCATTTACATGACCATTACATTATCTTGTACTTAGCATTGCATGAGATAACATAAGGACATGCATAAGAAAAGGGTGAGCTATAAATCCTAGTAAGGGAATAAACATGGTATAACATGAGGAATAAAATACATGTTAGAAAATAGGCATATCGATGGAGAAAAAGATAAACATGGATGAAAAATCATATTAAATCATGATAATCATAACATGGAAATTTGGCACCAACACTTAACATGGATTTAGTATGAGCCATTGCTCATTGCACATGGATCATGAATAAACCCTCATTTCGCATGAAGCATGAGTAAAAACTCATTGCACATGAATTACAATGAGTCATCACCCATTGAAAATGACTTATCCTGATACTATACCCAATGCATTGGAGCTCTATCAGGGTACACCCTTCTTAAATATTTCATTTCATGCATAAGTGTGCGACATGGATCATACAAGATGTAATAAATCATCATCATTTATTACATAAAAAATGGTTGTTTAATACATACATGAAGCTTTATAATCTATATGTAAATGTTCATAAAGGTGATTACCCTTGATAGAGAAAACAGCCCGGTATTCACTACACAATGACATTGTCTTGGAAAATTGTAGTGCAATTTCGGTAGCATAACTGAGTGAAATAAGAACTCATAAAAAATGGTTGATGAGAGAGAAAGGGGTGTCTCAAAATATTTACATGAAATGGACAGTAATTGGGTCATATACATACATTTCCCAATAAATGAAAAGAAATTTATATGGATAAAACAAAATAATTACATGGATGTAAATGAAGAGAGAGAAATCCCTCACAGAATTTTGGCATGGTAATGGGTGTACATGGGAAAATTAATGAGAGAGAAAGGGGTGTCCCATAATCCAAATATAAATAGGAAATTATGGGGGAGGTGAGAATTCATACCTCAACATTTGTAATTAAAAATAAATGGTAATAACAACTTAAATAAAATTGGAAAAAAATGACAAAGGAAGAAATCCCTTACTTGGAATTTTGATCCCAATAGCTTGGGAGATGCTTGAGAGAGGATTATATGGAAGGATTCTAGATAGTGTAGGTATAGGTTTTGTCCAACTTCAAAGTCTTTGAGTGAATAGGGAGTTGGATATTGGGTGGGTATAAACAGGAATAGAGAGGGAGTTCTTTATTACATAGGTTTTGGACACATCACATTAAACTAATCATTTCCACAAACCATCCCATGGTTTATGACAACAGTTTTTGAAAAAGGGGAGCGGAAAAATATTTTATAATAACAATGGACAAAAATCTTAAAATAATAGGGTTGCTTAGGTGGGGGTGAGTCACACTCTCAAGGAAAATAATTTATAAAGACAAAATGTTTTTTAAGTCTCGGAGGGTCTACTAAAGCTTTGTTAAATAAATCAAAAAAAATATATAATCACATTATTTTATTTCTAAAACATATATTGGTCTAACATAATGTTTATAGTATTTTATTTCATCACTATTGTGTCATTATGATGTCATAAAACACATTATATATTTAAACGGTATTTATTTTTTACCCCAAAAATCTATTGTCTCAGAAAAATATGAAAAATTCACCATTGGATAATTTTAGCATCCTGATTCAAAAATAATATTCATTTAATCTAAATGTTTTTTAAAAGTGTGAATTATTTATTTAGACATAAAAACATCAATGGATAGAAAATTCAAGGGTTTTTCAAAAACAGCTTTCAAACCTTAATAAAATTTTCAATTGCATTCAGTCAATTATATGATCATTAAAAATAATTAATTAATAATAATAATATTTTATTAAAATATTAATTAATTCAAAAATCCATTAATTCCTCTTAATAGATTTCTTATTTGAATAGTAACTAAAAATACTATTAGTGCTTTAAATACTATTTAAAAATTAACAATAATAAGATGAATGCACATTTTTTATACAAAAATAATGTACATAGTCATAGTGATAGGGTAATGTTACATAACCCCTTATAAAATCCTCATAATACCAAAGGGTAAGGTGTGCGATAATGAAAATCTCTTGGGGTGGCTTGGATAACATCGCTCGGGTGGTAATCTTTATTAAATTCCACTTCTCCCATAGTCATTTCTTCTCATGCTTAACGTGTTCAAGCTCGACTTGGGCTTGGACAAGAGAGAATCCCAATGAAGCAGCCACCTTTCCGAGCTCCAACAAATGGGCTTCAGGTGGGGAATGTCTACTGGATGAGTACATCACTTCCTTTGTCCGAGTAAATTGGATTTGTTAAAGCCCTATATTTATACTAATCATGTGATAATTGTTCAACGTTTATATCATCAATGATCACAATTCATAAATTTATTTTAATATCCCGAAACATAAAACCAATAAATCTCAGTTTTATATAACCATTATAGGACACATAATTAGATCAAGAGGAATTCCCATTAATGAATGTTTGGGTCGTTACAATCTCCCCCAATTTAGAAATTTCACCCTCTAAATTTTCTTTTCCCACACTAAAACAGATGTGGGTAACTTTGCTTCATCACTTCCTCTGATTCCCACCTCACTTCTTAAAACATGTGGTTTCTCCACAACACTTTCACAAGGGGCATTGGATTATTTCATAGAAATTTTTCTCTATGATCTATGATCTTCACTGGTTGCTCCTCATATTAAAGATCATCCTCTAGTAGTAATAACTATGAAGAGAGTACATGTGAAGGGTCGGGTATGTACTTCTTTATGAGGGATACATAAAAGACATCATGTACTTTCTCCATGGCAGTTCTATGTGCTAGTCAATAGGCCACACCCCAAAACAATCAAGAATCACGAAGGGGCCGATGTACCTAGGAATTTACTTCACTTTTCAGTCCAAACCTCAAGACCTTCTTCCATGGAGATATGTGTAGAAATACCATGTCTTAACATTTAAAATCAAGGTCTTGTCGACAGTTATCTACATAACTCTTCTGTTGACTCAGGGCTGCCTTGATATGCTGTTGAATGGTTTTCACCTTCTCCACCATTTCTTCGACCTTTTCTGGTCTTTGCAGCTTACACTCACTGACTTCATCCAAACATGTCAGTGTTCTACAGCTCTTCCCATATAGGGCTTCATAAGGTTCCATTCAGATGCTCAGGTTGAAACAGTTATTGTAGTAGAATTAAACCAGAGGAAGATGTTGATCTCATCCTCCTTCAAATTCCATTGAACATGATTTTAACATATCTTCCATTTTCTGAGTAGTTTGCTCAGATTGGCCATCCTTTTGAGGAAGATAGGTTGTGCTGATGTTCAGTTCAGTTTCCAGTTCATGATGAAGACTCTTCCAAAACGTATATATGAATCTTGGATCTCAATTTGTTACAATAGATAGTGACACTGCATGCTGCATTACCACTTCCCTGATATATATCCATTCCACTTTATCCAAAGAAATATCCTTTCGAATTTCAATGAAGTGTGTAGACTTTTTAAGACGATATACTTCAACCTAGATTGCATTGTTTCCATTGGATATCTTTGGAAGTCCAGTGACAATTTCTATGGTGATGATCTCCCATTTCCATGATGGTTTGGGAAATGGTTTCATCATCTCCTTAGACTTATGCCTCTCTACCTTCACTTTCTAACACACTATGCACATTGATGTATACTCAGAAATCTCATTCTTCATATTATCCAACCAATAATTCTCTTTTAGATCCCGATACATCTTTGTGTTTCCTAGGTGAATAGAGAAATTTGACCTATGTGCATCATCCAAAAGTTCCTTCTTCATCTCTAGACTTAATGGGAGACATAGTCTTTTCCCAAATCTCAAAATTCATTCTTCATTAACATTGAACTCTAAGGATTTCAATTTTATGATAGCTTCCACATTCTTATGAATTCACACATTATCCTTTTGAGCATCCTTTAACCTTTCCAGAAGAGATGGTTGAGCAATAATTTTTGATGGATTGATGATGTTCCCTTATTAATGATTTCCCTGTCAATCATCATCATGTCTAAGAAGATTGTATCCTTATCAATTATCATTGATGATAGAATTGTTGGGTCCTTTCTACTTAGATCATCTCCCACCTAGTTCGCTTTCCCCGATTGGTAATGGACTGACTGGTCGTAGTCTTTGATTAGCTCTAACCATCTTCATTGGTGCAAGTTCAACTCTTTCTATGTGAATATATACTTGACCCTTTTTTGATTAGTATATATATCACACTTCTCCCCTAAGAGATAATTCCCCAAAATTTTTAAAGAGAATATCACCACAGCCAACTCTAAATCATGTGTTGGATAATTATGTGCATTAACATTCAATTGCTTTGAAGCATTGACAATGACTTTTTCATTTTGAATCAACACACATCCCAGGAACTTCTTTGAAGCATCAATGAATACCAAAAAAATTTCTCCCCTTGTGGGTAATGTGAGCACGAGTGCAGTGATAAGGCTCATTTTTAACTCCTTGAAGCTTTCTTTGCATTCATCACTACAAGCAATCTTTATTCCCTTCTGAGTTAGCTTGGTAACAGGGTTGGACAATCATGTGAAATTTTTCAGAAATCTTTGATAATAATATCCAGCGAACCCCAAGAATCTATGGATATCTATTACCAATGTTGGCCTCAACCATCCCTCAATTGCATCTTTTTTAGAGGGATCCACAGATATCCCATTGCTTGTGATCTTATAGCCCAATAATGAGACCTCATTCAACCAGAACTCACACCTACTATACTTTTCATAGAGCTTATCCTTCTACAAGGTCTCTAGTATTGTTCTTAGATGCTCCTCATGATCCTATGGGGATTGGGAGTATATGAGAATATCATCTTTAAATACTACCACAATTTTGTTGAGGTAATCTATAAGGACTATATTCATCATGTCCAAGATGATTGCTAGAGAATTAGTCATTCCTAAGGTCATTACTATGAATTCATAGTGCCCTTATCTTGTAAGAAAATTATTCTTAGGGATATCTTCATTATTCACCCTTGCTTGATAATATCCCCACCACAAATCCACCTTGGAGAAGTATTGTGCTCCACACAGCTGATCAAACAAGTCATCAATTCATGGGAGAAGATACTTGTTCTTTATTTTGATTATGTTAAGCTCATGACAATCGATGCAAAGGTGCATTCATCCTTCATTTTTCTGGATGAAGAGAACTGGTGAACCCCAAGGTGAAGCACTTGGGCATATAAACCCTTTATTCAAATTCTCCTGTAGTTTTTTCTTCAGCTCCCCATGCTTCACAACATACATTCTATATGGACTCTAGGATATTGGAAATTCCCCTGGTATAATATCCACTGAGAAATCAATATCTCTTATATGAGGAAGAACAAGCAAATCCTCAGGAAACACATTAGTTAAATCCTTAAAAAATATGCATGTTTTCAAGGATTGTTGCCTCCTTAGACTCAATCATATGATCCAAATACATGTACTCATATGGGAAATAATATACATGCTTGAGATGATGGATATAAGGATGATTCATCTTCCTCTTTACACTTGTATAGAATTAGGGGTCAATTCACCACGTGGAGAGTGATTTCCCTCCCATGGAAATTTATGGTGGCTCTATATAAGGAAATCTATTCTATGCCATGAATTGCATCAAATTCCACTAGAGGGTGTATGACGAGGTTCACTGGGAAATTCAATCCATAGATTATGACAGGGGAGGAGTTATATTCATGGGATGAAATGATTGACCCATTTTCTTTACTCACCTACATATTTACTTCCATGATTTGTGGTGGTTCTGAGATTGTTATACTAAACATTTGGGATATAAAATAATGTGTAGAACTTGAATCAAAATGTATATTCTCTATTCTTTAATAAATAACTAGCGTACCTATCACCAATTTGTTTTCGGGGTTAACATCAGCTGTAGTGATGGAAAAATCTCTCCCTTGCTGCCTTGGAGGATGTTGGTTTCCTCTGAAAACACATGGTCTAGGGGACTAATTTTCAATATGTTTTGGTTCTTTACAGTTGTTGCAATGAAAAACGTTTTGAGGATCAAATGGATTATTCCTCTCCTTAGTTGAAGCCATGGGTTTTTCTTGTCCTAAGATAACAAAAAGGTTCCCTTCTCTTCCACAACTAAAGCATTTCCTCGTCCACGTCAGGCAATTCTTGGGTTTCTTCTTTAAACACCATTGTTTATTGGGGTGATAGATCTTCTCAGCACTGTTGGATTTATCCATCTGGCCAATAGTATTGAAGTCAACCTTATTCTTCTTATCCCCATGATACCCTTGAGATTCACTGATCTCCATTTTGACCATAAGGGCACATGAGACAATTTCCTCATAGTTGTCGATGTCATGGATTGCCAGCGCTTTCCGTAGACTAGTTTTCAGCCCACCAAAGAAGTGGTCAACCATGTATTCAGGGCTAATGACAAAGCTAGAAGAGTATCATGCAAGCAGTGTGATGTATTCCTCATACGTTCTGAGAGATTTGTCGCCTTTTTTCTTGAGGGCAAGGAAGTCCCTTCCCATCTTATGTCGGTGGGTGCGCAGAAAATATTTATCAAAAGAGATTTCCCAAAAATCCTTCCATTCCAACGCCTCGATCTCCTCCACTGGCTTTGTTTTTTTATCATCATCCACCATTGATCAGGTTCTCCCTCTATACGATAAGCATCCAAGAGAACGTTCTCTTGACCTGAAAATTGAAGGATGTAGAAGATCTTTTCAATGTAGTTGATTCATTTTTCGGTGATTGAGGGATCAAATGATCCATTAAAATTAGGAGACCATTGTCTCATGAAGATGTCGATAACAACTTGTTCTTTCTGGGGGGGGGGGGGGGTTGAACGTTCCTCTTGAACCATGTTTCTATTCAAATCTTGTGTTAACTGAGAGAGAAGCATGAAAAAGTTTGTGAGTCATGGTCCCATAGGATTATGCATCTCATTAGAACATTCATCACATTGATCTTCACATTAGTTGTTATCCAAAGTCCTCATATTATGGGCTATTGGATGAAAAAAATAGAAATTTAGGAGTAACACATAAAGGGTAATCTAGGAAAAAACTGATGACATATAAATAACATTATTTTTTTTTAACTTATGAATCCATAGGCTTTAATCTATGCTATTCATGATCTACTTTCTAACATATATTCCTAGGGGTATTTTTGAAATTCCATTAATAAGGGTTCATATGAAGATTTTGAATTTACCAAGTCATATCCCACGGGAGTGTCGTAACAAAGAGTGTAGCAAGGCCCGTTTTCGTTCACCAGTTCCCGTTCTAGTCTAGCTCAAAGCGGTGTTTTCGAGTTTTACCCCTAGGATACATCTGTACCAGAGCCGCCTCTACCTGCTCATATCCAAGAAGGAGTGTATTTTCTTAATGAACCACGTACTCAATACTCACCAATAATTAGGTAAGGTTTTATTATACATATTCGTTCCTCTTAGTCTTCACATGGGTTTTCTATTCCTAATCCCAAAAAATAACTAAACTTATCCTCTGATTCCAACAATAACAACCCTGATCTTTATTTCACAAAAAAACATTATTTATTACATTAAAACATAAATTGATAAAAAATTTAAGATTGAGAGGTCTAGGGTATTTTTGGATTAGGATAATTACATAACAACTTAAAACATGAAATACAACATCTTTATTGAAATCTTCCTCTTCATGACCACAACATTCTTTCGTACTTTGCATTGCATGGGATATCCTGAGGACATGTATAAGAAAAGGGTGAGATATAAATCCCAGTAAAGGAATAAACCTGGAATAATATGAGGAATACAATACATGTTATAAAAAATGAATATAAATGTAAAACAAGAGAAACATGAACATAAAATCAGGATAAATCATGATAATCATAACATGGAAATATGGCAACAACACTGAACATGTAATTAGCATGATCCAAGGCTCATTGCACGTGGAGCATTAGTAAACCCTCATTGCAAATTAAGAATGAGTAAAACCTCATTTCACATGAATTATGATGATACAATTCCTATTTCACATGGCGTATCATGATAGTATACTTTACAAAAGGCATTGAAGCACTATTAGGGCACACCTTCCTTAAACATTTCATTTCGTGCATAAGTGTGCCACTTGGATCATACAAAATGGAATCAATCATCATCATTTATTCCATGATTAAGGGATGTGGAATATGTACATGAATATTTATAATCAATAAATAAATGCACATAAAGGTTAATACCCTTGATAGAGAAATGTGCATGTTATTCACTACACAATGTCATTGGCTTGGAAAATCATAGTGCAATTTCGACAGCATAATGGTGTGAAATAAGATCTAATAAAAAATAGTTGATGAGAGATAAAGCTATATATCTTAATGATTACATGAAATGGAATGTAATTGGGTCATATAGATACATGTCCAAACAAAAGTAATGGAATTTAGATGGATAATAGGAAAGAATTACTTGGATGTAAATGGGGTGAGAGAAATCCCTCGAGTAATTTTGTTATGGTAATAGGTGTACTTGGGATGAATTAATGAGAGAGAAAGATGTCTCCCATCATTCAAAAATAAATATGGAATTATGGGGGAGGTTTGAAATCATACCCCAACATTTTTAATTGAAAACAAAAGGGCATAACAACTTAAAGAAAATTGGATAAAATTTAGAAAGGAAGAAATCCCTTTCCTAGAAGTGTGATCCCAAAGGCTTGTGAGATTCTTGAGAGAGGATTCTTGGGAGATTGGGGAACCTTGGGAGGATTATAGAGAGATTAGGGCAAGGGTTGGTAGAACATAAGATGCATTTAGTGAAAAGGATGTGGAAGCATGAGTGTGTTTATATAGGAAAGGAGACGAAATTCTTTATTATTAAGGTTTGGGACACCTCACATTAATCCAATTAAAACCACAAACCATACAATGGTTTTTGACCATGGTTTCTGAAAATATAGGGTGGAAAAAAATATTTTATAAGTCCAATAGTCGAACTTCTTAAAATAGAAGGGTTTATTATGTGGGGGTTAGTAGCACTCTCATGGAAAACAATTTAAAAAGTCAAAATGTTTTATATGTCTTGGAGGGTCCCCTAATGATTTGTAAAGTAAATCAAACAAATCTAAAATAAAATTATTTTAATGATAAAACATATGTTGTCTGAGAATAATGTTTATAGTATTTTATGACATCACTATTGGGTTATTATTATGTTATAAAACAAATTATATATTTAAACGGTATTTAATTATTACCCAAAAATTCGATTGTCTTAGAATAGTATGAAAACATCACCGTGTGATAATTTTGACATCCTGAATCCAAAAATAATATTAATTTTGTCTAAATAATTTTCGAAATATGTGAATTTTACATTAAAAATAAAAATCGACATTTATATAAAAATCCAGGGTTTTGAAAAAAACAGCTTTCAAACCTTAATAAAATTTACAATTGAATTCATAAAATTATATGATCATTAGTAAAAAGTATTTTAATAAAATTAATATTTTATTAAAATATTATTTAAATAAAAAATCCATTAATTCATGAAAATAAATTTTGTAGTTGAATATTAACAAATAAATTTATTTGTGCTTTAAAAACTATTTAGAAAGTAACAATAATAAAATGAATGGTCATTCATCATTCAAAAATAATGTACATAGTCATAGTGATAGGGAATTGTTACATAATCTCTTATACCACCCGCATAAGACTGAAAGGTAAAGTGTGCGATGGTTACAGACTATTGGGGTGGCTTGGATAACTTCGCTCAGGTGGTAATCTCTGTTAACTTTCACCTCTCCAATAGTCGATTCCGCTCAAGCTTAACGTGTTAAAGCTCTTCGTGGGCTTGGTCAAGAGGGATTCCCAATGACGCCACCTCCTTTCCATGCTCTAAAAATGGGCTTCATACAGGGAAAGTCTACTATATGAGGCCACCACTTCATTTTTCTGAGTAAATTGGATTTCTTAAAGCCTTTTATTTATACTAATCATGTGATAACTGTTCAATGACTATATTAGCAAAAGTCACAATTATTAACATTCTTTTAAAATCCAGAAACATAAAAAAAATGAATCTCACAATTTATATAACCATTATAGGACACATAATTAGATCAAGAGGAATTTCCATTAATGAATGTTTATGTCGTTACAATAAAAATCAATATCCCGTAATTGGTTAAAACATACATGACATAGGACATAAAAATATATATAGCGAAACACCATTTTATGATATAGTACTAGTATCATAGGATTTTCTTTGTTCCTAGGGTTTGGCTGACTATATCCCATGTTGTCCCTTGATTTGGGAGTTTTATTCACTTTATTCCTAACTCCCTTTCAATTCAAGTAACATATTTATATATATTCTATTTGTTCTATACAATTTTGAGTCTGATGACCTTTATCTCTACACTTAGATCGTTTACCCACATGTATCAGTTTAATATACAACTTTATGGGTTCATAATAGGTTACATTGAGTTGTCTTCTCTCATACTTATAATCCAAATCCTTAAAACATATATCCAATATTAAAACGAACACATTTAAAATATTCTAAAACCAACAACCATTAAAATTTATTCTTTTAAAATCCAACTTATGCATCATTACATGACATTAGTCACTCCTACAATAATATACCCAAGTGTATATATACACAAATCATATACCCTTAAAAACATACATGTCCACAAACCTATTTCAATATCCATTAAATCAAGACGCCATGATATTATATATTCCTCAAAAAATAAACTATATCATTAACCCAAAAATTGTATTAACCAGTAGTTTGAATGGTCACAAAATAGTCACTATATTTCAAAATCTCAAAAATTATAGTAACTTATCTAAAAATTTCAAGAAACAATTATCAATCCCAAGTTTTCTAATTAATATATAACATAATTATTCAATATAAACAACCATTTATTATCCCAAAATCAAGTTTGAATTCAAATTATGATTTATCTGTTCCTCAATCATGTTTTCTCTAATTGTTATCCCAAAATATAACATTTTCTTAAAATTCCTTTTGATGTTCAAAAATATAATTTAATATATGTCACCATACCTTTAAAATAAAAATACTGAAGAATAATCCTTATATGTTTCATATGATCATCATAACAGTAGAATATACTATAATATTAGAAATAATTATCCCTAATTAATGAAAATAACTGAGTGTTTCAAGAAAATATCAATCCCATTACGATTTTTAATACGATTGATCTCTCATTTAACATTGTAACTTGAATAAAATAATATTCTAAACAATATATGTAAGCTCCCATATTTGGTTATAAGATATAGTGGTTTACATGAACAAACACTTCCAAAAATTATTTTTCTGCCCCTATTTCAACTAAATACTAAAACCAAAATAGTTATGATAATATAAAAATATGTATATGAAAACATAAAAATAAATATTTATTCCCTAATTAGACCATTTTTTCAAAAAAATTTATACTTTCCTATTAACTTATGAATCTCTTTTTTCAATCCTTGGTTATCCTTGGTCATTTAATTTCTATTTTTCTAACCAAATTAGTAAATATCATTATTAAACCATTCATAATGGTTCATAAAGAGAGTTATTAAACAATTAATATCTTTTGGGAGTGTCTATCTAGGTTTTCAATCTTAGGTCAACTCTTCTATAATTATAGTTTTGATTGATTCATTTCTTAACTAACCCTTTTCTGGGTGATTATTGCTATGTTTATCTAAGATAATGTATCATCCAATTTCTAGTATCCAGACAAGGATATATTTCTAATGAAAATTACATAATATCTTATTTAACAAAGAATCATGATATAATCATTTACTAATACTTATTTATATGATTTTCACAGGAGGTTTATTTTACTAATAACTAAATAAAATGTACGTTATTTACTTAAAATTAAGTCATAAACTATTATAAATGGTTATATATACATTTTATATTATAATAAAAATTATATTATCAGTCCCTAAATTATGCTCAAAAGACATCTGAATCTCTAAAGTAATGTAAAACTTTCCATTGATACCAATTGTGACACCTCAAACCCACACAACTGGATTAGGTTCCATAAGCACATAAATTACACACTTTCTTTTATAGAAGCTATAAAATTCCTTTATATTAAAATCAATAATTAAAAAATCCAAATGGATATTGAATCTATTATATTTAATGGATAGTTTTAGGTATATATATTTAGAGAATTCGAACCCCACATGAACTGATAATTTAAATATTCTTTGTAAGAATGGAAAAATTTCCCATTATATACAAATCTTCCAAATCTATGAAAATAATAAATATCTCCAAAAAATTATTCCACATGTGTTACACTTACAAAAATATAAAATTTTAAAATTTTCTTAATAACCTGGGGAAATAGATATATAATATGGGGTGATATCAAACACTCAGTAAGGTAAACATATAATGGAAACCATCATTTCATAAACATGAAATAAATATTATAGTAGGTATAGGTAAAAAACATGAATCCATAACCAAATAGAAATAGGTGTTGGATATATCAATTAAAATAAATTTAAAATGGATATTAATAATTCTAATCACAAAATAATGGAATTCATAATGTCAGACATCAACAACCTATAGTCGGAGGCCTGTTCTAAGAAACTTTTCCTTCTATTGAGACCAAAGTCAAATATATTACTTAAGTGGGTAGGTATACAAATAATAATCAAACCTATTTTCCCATGATATTTATTGATGAATTGAGGGGATATATAATTCCAATCCATAGCCATAACCATATTTTTTCAAATTCATTCTGTATAAGAGTCATCAAGAACCTTTAATACCATTCCCTGAATGTAATTCTTACCCAATAAAAATTTTCTATCCATATAATGAAATATACTGAATATAATTACATGATCAACCTACATTGTAAGTTAAAAATAATTAGTAATGTCAATACATTTCACCTTGTTAATAAAATGGATTACATGATCCTAACCCATTTTGATAAATAAGTTAGATTGTCAAACAATACGTAGTCAACGTTCCAGTAACCATCTATCTTTGAATAAAGATAAAAAGAATGAAAATACATTTCTCCATATTAATAAAAGTGATAACATGATCACAACTCATCTAGAAGGAGAAGGCGGATGGTTAAAAAATATATTCAACATCCCAATAATCATCAGTTTTGCAATAACAACATACATAATTCCCATACTTTTCCACTTTTTAATAGAATAATATTATTTCTATGTGAACATAATCAAATATAAATTAAGTAAAATGTGATGTTCACATTATATAGATAAACAAGTATACTAATAAGTTGATACTTGAATAATGTAATCATAATCCATCAATGGGAAGGATGTTGATGGTTTCAACTGAACATACCCCCATATTAACAAATAAATCCAAGAAGGACCCTGACATAATTGAGAAATAACCTTGAAAAATAATTCTTGAATGATTACACCCAAAAAGGTATCCTGAATTATATTGTTTGGTATCATGAGATAATTCTCCCCAAATAATAGAGAAATATATATTAGAGGATAATCCAAGAAACATAAACCCTAATAGGTTAAATTATTTTGATAATTGAATGTTAAGTTAAAGTTGAAACTTAAAAAATCTTTCTAAAAATCTTTTTTTATTATTTTAAATGAGGAAGTTACTATTCACCTCCAAAATTATTTTTCAAAGGGTTGAGAAAAATATATTTTAAAACAAATAATTTAAAATATTTTATAATAATTTATCGTTAAAAAATTAATAAGTTTTTCTATAAGTAATTTGGAACAAAACATTTGATTATGAAGTAGATTTTTTAAGACTTGAAATTACCATTGTTGATAACCCACATTATAAAGAGATTAGTAAATAATTATTTCTATTAAAACATAATATTCCCAATAATATTATCAAATACCATATAATAATATATTATGGTGGGAGAACCCAATCATGGAAGAAATATGTTACCGAAAAAACATTATTACTCAAACAAAGGGTTTTGAGTTACCATAAATCCTTACTACTTTGGAATGAACCGAATAAATTAAAACATGAAAATTTAATTTAGAATATAAATATAATGAAACAGAAGGGTGATGATATTAATATATCCATAGGTAGAGAATACAAAGTTTTAATAAAAGACGGTGTATAAAATGTATTAGGTATCAATGAATCAAAATAGAGACCAAGAAAAACATTACAACACTGAAATAACATAAATAAAAAATATTTAAAATATAGAAATTTTATTTGTAATTATAAAAAATGATTAAAATTTAATTAATTACATAATATATCTAATTGTCAGTATATACCTTGAAAAAATGAAATTAGGTGCAAAATACCTACCATTCCTCAAGTAGATGAATTTGTGACGAAAACCATTACGTATTATCCTGAATTCCATGAATTTTCGTTAACTGCATGTAGTAAAAATATATATATATTAATAACATATTTCATAACCTTTATCATATGAATTTTTATGGATATACTTAATCAATAGTAATTCTCTCATTGTATGCCTATAACTTTAATAGGTTTTCACATGTTTACTAATTTTGATATCGTAACACATAATTTAATAACAAATTAATTATTTAAGTATAATTATAGATAATATTATATGTAACTTAGATTATTTTTTTATTATATTATTCCATTCCCTATGTGTACTCATTATGTTATGTGAAAATTTAATGTCTAACGGCTTATTTTGTTAATTTTGGTGGTTAGAATCGATTTATTATCTAAAATTTATATACATCACCTAAATTATAAATTCTCATAAAATTATCATTATTAATTATCAATCTGAAATTATATTTGTGTTTATTTTTTCTGAGTCATCCAGGATCATATTTTATGGCATTGTTCATGTTGGTGGTTAAACCGACCCAAACATGCATGCACATTAACTCAATGGGTGAATATAGTTAAGGATGTGTTTATTTTAACATAATATCATTTTGATATAAATATTATGATATTATTTTGATGTTTCTATTATGGTAAAAAATTATATGTTTTTTTTGGATAGATAATTAAAAACTATAGTGAAATGAATAAATGATTCTTCATCAAAGTGGTAGTCCACGGACATAAACGGTTGACATTCCATAGATTATATAAGTTGATGGAAATTAATAAATAAGAGTTGTAACATTAGTGATAAAATATATTAGTAAAATAATGACAATTATTTCATGTTTTCATTATGGTTGTAAGATGTATGGAAGGGTCACATTAATAAGAAGAATTAAGAGGGAGATAATACTTATGTCGAGAACATTATTTTTTCTTGGAAGTCTTCTTGAATTTGAAAGGAATATGATAACTATGAATGGGAATGGGATAAATAGAGAATTAGATGAAAACTTTTGATCTTATTTTGGAAATTTTTTACAAATAATTATAATTTTATGTACATGTTAGAAAGGGTTTAAATAACCCCCTTTTATAAGAGTGGAATAATGCACTTTTGGAAACAACATATTTATTTTAATAATTCCATGGATCTATTCCATGATTAATGGTGAAAAAGATTTTAAATAATTTACTTTTTGGTGTCTTTAGGTCTATAATGACTCAAAATATTCTTTCCCAACATGTTTTATACATGATATAAGGTTTTTTCCCTTAAATATTTACTTTTACCCTTTTACATTTAAACTAGGTAACTAGTTTTTAACAAAGTGGTTTTGTGTTTTATTAAAAATATAAAATATATAATTTACCAAAAAAATTATTCTAGAACCAAAATTCTCTTCTATTTATTAAAATATGGTTTATAAATTATTATAAAATTTACTTTTAAATTAAAAAAAATAATGTGTATAAAATTTTTTTTGAGTAGAAAAAATGACATTTTGACCATTTTGGAATCTTATTCTTATTTATTATTGATTACCAATTAAATTAGAGTTAATATATATATATATATATATATATTTTTTTATAAATCATATTATTTTTATTGGTTGGAGGATATAAATTTAATTTATTGGATAAAAAATCATTGATATTAATGAAATATTAATTTTAAAATAGTGGTTTCACTATTATCATGGTGGTTATCAATAATCTTTAAAATGAAAATTTTATAGGTGAAAAATTAATCTAACAATATTAAATTTTATTAAAATTATTTTTCCAAATCAAATGTTAATTTAATTATCTTAACATTATATGTCTTTGGTGATTAAGCTTAATGTTAGCATGTGTAACATGTAAAAACTTGTTTTCTAGAAAATTATATTTTTACTCATAAAGTTAATGTATAGGAAAAAAAATTCAATGTTACTGATGATTATTATATTAATTAGGTTATAATAATTCAAATATGAGTTATTTAATATTTAAATAAAATATAAACCAAATTTCATCATTTGTAAATTTAACTATTGAAAAAAATGAAAATTAGTTTCTATGAAACATTACATGATTTTCTAAAATGAAATTCACCGATTTTACAAATTAACATAGTAATTTAAAATTAATTATTTCAATTGGTATGAAAATTTTATTTCAAAAAGGTTGAATAAAATAATAATTCTTTTTAAAATTATGGTATTTGGAAATTGATATTTTTTTACTACTCACCTAAAAATCGATTATTTTTGAAAAATTGAAAAAATAATTCAAAAGCTAATTTTTTTGTATGGAATTCAAAATTTAATGTTTCTTTATAAAATTTAAATTATAAAATATATAAATTAACCCATTAATGAAACATAATATAATGAAATTTAATTTTATTGAAATTAACCTTTTCAATACTAACTTATATCAATTATTTAAAATCTAAATGTAAAAAATTATTAATGAATTACCATCTTAGTATTTATCATATATTTATTGATAATTGAATCTTATTGTGTTGTATTTTTTTTATTGTCTATTGTGTAAAAGGAATGTTAACAAACATATTGACTTATGTAATGGTAATTAGAATTTTGGGCTATTACAATAATTAATAATGTATAAAAATATTTTCCTATGGAAAAATCTATAATTTTGATAATAAAATTGAATAAAATAAATAAAAAACTAATAGAAATAATATATTGATATGTATAGATATAGAACACTTTTTTTGTTTGTGATAAAATTTTTATAAATATATTTAAAAAAAGAAGGAACTAGATAACCAATAACATTGATAAAAATATACTAATTGTGAAAAAATAGTTTAGGCATTTTTTAATATATTTATAATAGTGGCATGTATTGAAAATGAATATTTTTTATCATGATATTGTTATTTCTCAATATATTGCATAGAATAATAAAAATAAAACAATTTAATGCATTTAGTTATTATAGATTTACTGTTTTATTATAAAAAAGAAAATTTTAAATAAAAAGATTGAGTATAGAGTTGATAAATTTATGTTTAATGACCAATAACACAAAATGAAAATAGAGAAATTATTTTAAAAAGGTAATGGGGATATTTTTAAAATACAAGAAATCATTATTATGAAAGTTGAGAAAATTTTACATGAAAACGGTGAAGAAAACTTCTAAGAAGATATTTATAAAGTCAGTGATCCTTGTGGTGATGTAGGGAAAAATAAAAATTCAGAGGGTAAAAAAATTATTATAATCACAATTTAGTTTTATTTCAGTGAAAAAATATATAAAAATTGTATAAATTGATGAAAAAACATAAATTATGAAAATTATAATCTAATAGAAATTTAATGGTTGAAAAGTATACAATTAAGAAATAATATATCTATTGTTTTTCAAAATATATTTTAGAAATATTTTCAAGAAAACAGTTTTATTAAAATAGGAATTATTAGTTGGGTCAAGTAAATAAACAATTAATCTGGATAGATAATTCCATTTTTAAGCATATTAAACATCAACAGATCCATGTGTGTTTCCCATAACTATTTGATTCAAGATGAAAATGTTACACGAAAAAAATGAATGCTTTATTTTTAAGGTATACACTCAAATCAATGTAGTTTATTTTTTTGAAACATTGGGTATCAAATAAAATATTATCTTTATACGATTTATTTAGTTTTGAAAATCAAAATTAATTGTAAGATATTATAAATGTATATGAAATAATATTATTTAATAGATTACTTAAGGAGTAAGTCTAAATAAATAACCGAGTTTATTTTTCATTAATGTGTTTGAGAAAAATTTGTTTCTACTAAATAAGGTATTATAAAGGTTGAAAGAAGTATTAATATCTTTGTAATCATAGATAAATCGATTATTGAAAATGATGGTATTGGATACAAGGTTTTCTAGTTCTCTCTGAGGTTCATTAAATGGGATTAACCTCCTTTCTATCTAGATGTATGTGATTGCACCATGACTGAAATAGTTCATGAAATGATAATGCATTATGAATCACATATAGGGTGTGTGGGTGTTCCATGAATCATATAGATACCATGTGAGAGATATTCCCTTGCATGAAGACATTTCCAAATAAGTGATTTTGTGTTCCAAATTAGACAATATATTGTATAGAGGGGTGGAAGGACATGTTAGCTGGTATCAAAATTTATTCGGTTGGTTTTAATCATTTGGGTTACTAATGGAAATATTTTAGTATCGAATTTTTTTTAGTGCTATCAGAAGATTGTGACACGGTTTTTACTCCCCTCTAATCTTGTTCTCAGACATCACATCATGACCATATCATCTAATAATATGTTGTTTCATTATAATTCTCACAAAGCATCATGAGGAGTTTTATGCATCACACAAACAAATTATGGGATCTCTCCTCCCCTACATTAGACCTTTTACAATGTTATTAGGTATTTATCCAAAGAAAACATCATTTTGTGTGGTGGGGTGAAAGGATTTTCGAAGGGGTTTTTGAAAATTTTAGGCAAGGAAGAATTAATAGGGGTGTCTAAACAAACTCAAGTAGGAAATTTTTTTTGGACAAGATGATAAAGGGAAGAACATGAATGTGGGTGAATTTTAAGATTAATTTGAATTCTATTGGACATGACTACATCTAGAGAAGACATTTTTTATACAATTTATTTTTATGCCAAGTATCAATCAAATAGCAAGAAATCACATCTTATACCAGAAAAGAGTATTCTGAGATACATTTCATATATATTAATTATGTCTTCATGCATAAGGTAGATGGTTAACTATATCTGAAGGGGTTCAGAAAATTCCATTTTCAGCTAGAGTTGATGAGAGAAATTGTGCATCAAGTGGAAAATTTTTCATTAGTCATTTTTCTATTATATAACACTTAAATAATGTAATGTATATTATATTAAGTTCCATAAAATCTTAATATGTGGTTTCATCATATGAAGCTACTCATATAATCTATATAAAGACATAGATTGATGATTTTATTATTGAATCTTGATACCCACTAGATAACGTATATACTGATTACAATGATATAAATTTTTCTAAGAATCCTAAATATCATTCTAGATAAAAAAATTATAAAAATTAAATGTCATTTTCCAAAGGAACAGGTTGATGAAGGCATCCTGAATCTATAATTTTTCCATCCACTCAATTGATGGCTAATATCCTCACTAAGAAATTCAAAAGTGAGTCTTTTAAGAAACAAATTTTTCTAATGGGATTGCAAAACAATTACCAACATTAAGGTATATTGGTACACAACTTTATTCATCCCTTTCATTATTTGTAAATATTTACAAAAAATTAGACGAAATATGTAGGTGGAGAGGCCATTCCTTCTTGTTTTTGAGCTATTGTAATGTGTTTTTTGTGTGAGTGTATGAAGGTATTTAAATTTTTTTTTTCAGAATTGGATATTAATTTTATGTTGGTGTTAGAGTCATGATATGTTCATGCTCTTTATATTATGGTTTTAATGGATCCTCTAGGATCTGTTAGTATAAAAAGAATTCATATATACAATGGAAATGTATTTCTATTCTGGAATTATTCAATGGATCCCCACCTCCTCTCCTTATATATTGATGTTCCTGATTCACTCTAATATTGGTTCATAATTCCAGGTGAGATTTCAGTGTGGTCTCTTGTGGATTGAAATAATATTAAATGAGATTGAAAAGAAATAAATTTCATTTTGTGCACTTTATCATAAATGGAATTTACCAAATTATTAGGGTGTAAAATATAAAATAAATTTTTGTTAAAAAAATTCATAGTATTTATGATGGAAATAAGAATGTGATTGAATCAAAACTATAGGTTATTATAAAATGGTTTAATGACATAATAATTCACGAGGACGAAATAATTGATGAATTATCTTCCCTATGAAACCAATTTCAAATTGTTGAATCCAGGATAGATTTCATCTTGAGATTGTAATAAAATAATAATCTACAACATAGAATACTTTCCCCATTGTCCAATAAGCATAATGAAACTTTTTAGATAGTAGGTTTTTATAAATATCCCATTTTTAAATGAATATAATATTACAATTTTTAAAACATTTTAGAAAGGTAATATGATAAAAAATGTCATAAGGGAGGTGATATCCATATTTCAAAAAATGGATATCTGATCCACTCTGATGTTATTGAACCTATTATATTGAATTAAAAAATTATAGAAATTGAATTCATCACATTAATTGATAACTTCGTAAGAGTAACACACATCATGATTGTGACTCAAAAATATAAAGCCTTAGACATATTCAAGAGATTTATAAGACTTATATTAAAAATAGTGATTTCATTGAAGATATCCACGTCTGATAATGATATTGAGAATAAAAAAATATTTCTCTAATTATCATCTAAAACATGGGATTTGAATTGAGTTAGTGCCCCATATATTCCTCAATAGAACGGTGTGTATGGATGGAAGAACAAAATTCTAGTGGTTATGGTGAGAACCATTCTTGTAGATAATTAAAACCCTATATTTTACATGATACTAGAAATTACAATTTCAGTAATCATTCTGAATATGTTCATGATATGGATATTCTCATAAATGGTTCCTTATAAAATTTGGTTCAAAAAAAAAATGTGAAACACATTGTTGTATTTATAATCACATGTTGTATTAAAAAAGATACAAGTGGTGGTCGGTTTGTTGAGAAATATTAGGAAGGAATATTACATACATATGAAAAAATTAAAATATCTTATATATTCTAAGAAGAATATCTTATAGGATTGTTTATAGTGATGATGTGATAGTTCATAAAAATAAATAAAAAATTAAAAAATCAATAATTTTAGATGATTTGGATGAAGTTTTTTTGTAAAAAACATATTGAAACTTTAGAGAAAACATAGTTTCATACTAAAATATTGATTACCGTTACTATATTTAGTATTGAGAGGATAGTTTATGAATAATAATGATAACTATTTGTTTTAAAATAATTTATAAAAAATGATTCACCCACCCACTTTAATGGTTATCACCTAGAAAGTGACCCAAATAGATTGAATTCCTAAGAGATATATTTGATCAAAATCATCTTGTTGAAAAGGATTTTAAGGATATGTTTTTGTTGAATCTTTATATGAATGAAATAAATTAATATAGGATATTTTGTACAATAATGAAATGAATATTATCAATGGATGATATAATTTTTTGAGTCTTGAATGATTAGTCGTTTTGATTTTTCTCATAGGTTATATTCTACTCAATGATGTTATAGAACTTTTATTTCTCAATATAAAAATGTGATGAATATATTTAAAATATTTTAACAGAGTATAAAAAATTAATAGAGAAATTTTTTATATATTAGATAATGTTTTCAAAATATATGGGTCAAAAGTTGCTAAATATCAAAGTATATTAGAATATTATTCCAAGATAGTTATATTTGAAAATAAAATGACTAAACATTGTATATTCAATACATAAAATAATATAAAATAAAATTGATCCTAAAAAGATACTTTTTGTAGAGAAAAAGATTCCATGTTATTGGAAGGGTACAATTGAACAATGGATTATACAATAGAGGAAAAAAGTATACATAATTATTTTTTATTCAATGATTATAATTGAGATGGTTTAGTAAATTGTAAAATTTTAAGGCTATTTAGTGCATTGAATCATTATGGTATGTGTATATGATTTATTAAGAAAATAGAAGATTAGATCAAATTTTTCACTAAGGATGATGAAAATATTTACACCAATCAAGGTTCTACTCAACTCTTTTGTATAATAAAACTACTATAGGGAATTCTTAAGGAAAAAAATTTACCTTTTACTATTAGGTGTAATAAATGATTTCCTATAAAAATGAAAAAATATCTAGGGAATAATTTAATTACAAATCACGTAAATATCTTGCATCATTCATGTAGTCTGGATGAGAGTGGTCCACATTTCATGAAAGATGACAGTGGGATGGGCCAATTGTCTTTATTTTCTTCCTTCCATGAACTATATTATCACTCACATCTACTATGAGGAAATCTACCTTACCGATAGTCTAGGAAATAAGAGAGTGAATAAGTGGTTTTTTATCATTCTAACTCCCAACCTAGTGACATGATTTCCTCTTTTCAATGGAATAAGGTATAATACCATCTTTTAGACTCTTGTAATATTTTTTCATTTTACTTAAGAGCCTTCAATCTCACATTTATAAAAAATAATGCATCACTTTATTTAAAAAAATGTATATCATGTATTTATGAAATTTAAATATTTTCTTATATAAGATTAATTTATTAATTTAACGATAAAATAAAATTTTAAGAATTTTTTTGAGAATTGTGGTTTTACGTTTGGTTTCCAGTCATCTCCATATATGTGAGTGTTTTCAAAAAACTCTATTCTCCTCAAATTTATTTTATTGAATAATTTTAATACAATACAATTATTGTTTTTTCATTTGACATGTTATATTATAAGGATAAATTTTATTTTTTTCAATTATTATATAAATTATCTTGGAATTTTTTAGTGGGATCATGTTTATAGTTGTAGAAAGAAAAATTACATGAACTCAATAGAGGAGATATTATGGTAGGCGAGAAAAGGAAATACTCAAAATGGATAGAAATATAAAAATAAAATAATTAGGTGAATAGGTTATTAATATTTGGTAATGAAAATTTTAGGTAATAGTTATGTGAGTGGGACTTAACTTGAAGATTTTCATGTGATGTGTTTAATGGGTACAAATGAATCACAACTAGTTTTAACTAATTTATCAATATGAGGAATTGACGATTCATTTAAAAAATATAAAATATAGTCATGAGGTTTTATGTTTTACATTGATAATTTTGTAATTTTTAATGTATTGAAGATGTTATCAACAAACCCAAATGTAATTAATATATAAAAAATTTCATTTTGTGGTTTATATTTATTTGTAATTTATAATGGTGGTTAATTCATTTGAAATGAATAATATAGTAATTGGGAAGAAATTTTAAATTTTTAACAATAATTGATGCAATTGGTGAGGGAACTAAAAAATATATCATAATATACTTAAAACATTCCTAATTAAATTCTAGTATCCCTTGTGTATTGGATATTATATATAAGTAAATATTCTAGATTAAACATGTTATAAAACAAACTATATAAATAAATAATGCATTATATAACACTTTAACAAATCGTGATTATAAGTACATGGTCCACATGGGTGGATACTATTCTACTCTAGAAATAAAATATATTACTGAGATGATTCCATTGTTTTATTTGGGATGATTTTAATCGATATATCATATATAGAATTTAATTTTTGGAATTTAGGGTAATAAATTAGCATATAATTTCCAACATCATATGAGAAATTCATCATGGAATTTTATTCATGGTTTTGGAAGATTCATATAAAAATACTATGGTGAATATAAATATGTAATTGTGAGTAAATTATGAAAATTTTAAAAACAAGTAAATGGAAACATATTTCAATGATGGATATATTTCAAGGAATATATTGATTGGAGATTAAAAATACATTTCCAATAAAAGAATGTTGTGGTTTTTTGTTTATTTGTTTTGCGATAATGGGATATTAGTTGGATTCCCAACCCATACCCTCAAATGAATTTATTAAAGAAGGGTCAAAATATAGTGCATACATGGAGTAAAAAAACATACACCACCTAGAAGATAAAGGAGAGTAAAAAAATGACATAAAACTGGGAAAAAAACTTTCAAGATAAACTTATACCTATATGACAGTCAATTGAGTAGCACGACAACACGAAATAGAAAATTCAGTATGATTCCAAGAGGTTGAAAATTCCCCCTCTTATACAAAATTTGATATAGCACATGGTACTATGAAATATTCATCGCTGCAAATCTTCAAGCAGCTATCATACTCAAAGGAGTGAGTTGGAGGGAAAATCTTCCATGGATGTAAGTAAAATAGAATCCACTCTCCAAAGATAAAAAAATAAAAAAAATAAAAAAATTAAAGACTGAATAGAACCAATCATCTGAGTTTTAATCCTAAGAAAGCAAAAAGTGTGGTCCTTGATTATAAGAGAAGGGCGATTTATTTCCATGGAATGTCTCTGAATTTAAAATGAGGGTTAATTTTAGATTCCTCAACCAAATTGATGAACATTCTTTCATTGATTTTTTGGTAGGGATCTATAGTAATTTCACCATTCTTGTATCTTTTGAAAACTATTGTGTCCTGCTCAGCAATTCAAGATTCGAGCTCTTCCGCTACTTTCTCATAATATTGAAAGACATATCTTACATCCGGGTTAGGGTCATCAAAATAACTAATGTCACTCAAAGTCTCATCACTAGAGGATGAAATATCATTAAAAACAACCACAAAATGAGGAGTAAGAGCATTATACTTCATCCTATAATCCTCTAGAAACCTAATAATTATTAGAATCTCAATATTAGAGTAGTCCCTATGTTTCTAAGTCTTATAGGGATGAGGGTTGATAAAACACTCTGAATCAATTATTTTTTTTCTTCCATTCCTCGAGCCTGATTTCATGTATTCCTCTTAAATATTGTATGATTAATAACACACATCATGTGGAATTTCATGTGATTCAGAGTGAAAAACCTTGTTTTCCTATTAATAAATAGGATCATGGGATTTTTGAGACTACACTTGATCTCTATCATAGGTGAGGAAATTAGTGGTGGAACCTGAATCCCCCTAAACAACATCCCTAGAATCTGATGGTTCCTTAACCTCAATTTTGTGATGCATGGATTGTCTATTTTGGTGCATAATAGGGTTCGGGACCTCAATAGGCTTATCAATAGTAGCTTGATGTATCCCAAAATAAGACTGAATCCCATATGGACATGATGTTTTTGTGTCAATGCACTCTTCAAGTAAATTTTTTTGTTTTTCATTTGTTACCCACGTAATTTTTTTGAGGGGTCATGGGAGCTTCCTTAGCACAAAAATCCATCAATAAGTGTCAAATATTGTGTTAGAGACTACAATAATTTGGGATATTTTCATATATCACTTCATGAAAAAAACCAGAAAATGTATTTTGGATCCAAATTTGTGAAGTCAGGACTTATAAGACATCAAACTATCTAAAAACTCTTACAACAGATGGTCTTGATAGGTTTCTTATTGCACAATCCTACATAAGGTTTTGAAAATAAGACTGGTTTTGGGAAACATGGAAACATGTTTGAATAGGTGATACAACATACAAGGGTGGCCAATGCAGACTGGGGCGATATGGGACTCAATGCAAGGATCAAAATGGGGGTCCATTAATGAATTTTCTTAGAACAACCCTATAGGACAACTAACGTGACACCCAAAGTCTATAGTAATCATCTTTTGAGGAATGGAGAAGAGATATGTTGTCAGAGTTCATTAAAATGATAGTAAAGCATGAGAATAAAATATCATCATGGGTTTTCAGCAAGAAATTTAAAGATATCCTACTTTTGATAAAATTTCAAATGAGTGAAAAGTGTAGATCTAAGGAGATAAGGGTTACCTTGTTCAATGAGAAGTAGATTTCTGAGTGTCCTATGTGAAGAAAATGATTTGGTTCGATGCCTGAATCGCTATCTCTGTGAACATCCACTCAAGGTTAAGTAATCTTGCAAGGTATTTTAGCAATAACATCTATGAAATATCGAGCTTTGGTGATAGGGTTTCTTACTTGTTCACCCCGGAGTGGGCTCAACAGCGTCTGCGATTTCATTCCATGAATTTTTGTTTATATTTCTTCAACGATAATATTATAATGTCTATAAAATACGTATGTACCTAAATTAATTATAGTGGATATTTATCAACATGAATTTTAAAATTTGTCTATGATATAATGAATGTGATACTAGTCATGACAGTGGCTTGTAGAGGAACAAATTATAATAAGAAATTACAATTCTATGGTGTTGGAAGTGGTAGAAGATAGCATAGAAGAGGTTCTTTAGAAAGAATAAGTGATTTTAATTTTTAAAGTAATCCCAACATAATTGTTCAATAGAAATACTGTGATGAGTTTATAATTAATAAATGATTTTTTATGGTGATAATTGGTCATGTTTCTATGATGGTGATATTGGAGTTGATTCCTATTTTTTAGATGGAGAATATTTAGTAGCCTATATATTTTTATATGTAGGAACCTATTATAGATTTCATGATTTTTTATTGAGCTCCATAATGTTTTTTCTACCATGAGATTCATTGAGTCATTAATTTTACATGTCATAGAAGATTATAATTTATCATAGATAATATTGAGTTATTGTATTGTTCTCAATGAATTATGAAATTAGAGTGGATGGTAGATTTTATGTTTTGGAAGTTCATGGTTTGGGTAGATAGATTAAAGGACCAAATTTTTTCATTTCGGTTACATAATTAAGTAAGTAAAATAAATTCATAATGTTAGAAATTAAGAGTTATTTTTTATCATATTATTATTTTAATGGAAAATGGTTATGAATCTATGTAGTTTAGACTCAACCATGATTTATTTAGACCCTCTACAATGAGTAATGTGGTCACTAGATCTTGTATTATATATTTATCCCCCACTCACTTAACTCAAATATTGAACCTTATTTTAAACCATACATGTATAAAGATGTAGTTTTGGTGGATTTCAATATCTTCTATGGTATTTCATTACCAAAAATTAATTTATTGATTTCTACACATCAATTTTCTTTGAAGGATTATCATGAGTTCATTTGAATTTAATCATAATATTCTTTCTTACCATCTCAATGTTATCATTTTTAATGCATTATTAAGCTAAGGGATTCTAACATCATTTGTTGTCAGTTGGATGGAATTATAATATTATAGTTGATTTGATAATTGGAAATTTATGTTTCTTCTAAGAATTAAAGAATTAAAATTATGAAGATAATTTAATAGAAAAGGTGTTAATGTATCTTTCATGACATTTACAGATAAATGCAATTATGGTGATAGTGAATTAAAACTGTAACTAGTATATGATAATTATTAAAGGATTTATTTCATATTTTTATTGAGTTAACATATATTTTATTTATATTTATTGAATATTTTGTTTGTAATTATGATTATTCTAGGATTTTTTGTCATTTTATATATGATAGTTTTTGAAGAATAATCCTTTTATGAATATGAGATCATTAATAAAAGATGACTTATAAGGATATTTTGTGGGTGTGTAATGAGTTGTGTATTAATATGTAGAATCTAAATATTTTGACATATTTTTTTGGTGAATTGTAATGTTAATTTGATTATTTTTATTTGAAAAAAATTTCACAATTAAAATGTATTATATAATCTTTGTTTATTGTAAACATATGATATCTATTTTTGGAAGACTATGATTTAATTAATATAATTTGGAATTCCAAGATGATGATGTATTGGGTGGGATGTTCTACCCCTATAATAATATATGTTTTGTTGGATGTGGTATTCAAATATTTTGTTGTGAATGAAAAATATTGTATACAAAACATTAATACATTCCATGTTTTTATATATTTATCGCTATGTATTTTTCATTGTTATATTTTTATAGTCCCCATTATGGTAGCAGGTTGTTGGAATAGTTTGAGCTACAACCACTATAATAATGGATTGATTAAGGTGATATTGTGTATGAAAGGTGGAATAAGAGATGGATGGTCTGCTCACATATGATTTACTAAAGTGTTTGTTATTTATTAGTTTGTTTTAACTTTATAATAATTATATATCTCATTCATTTATGCATTATTATACCTATGCACATGAAAAATGTGTTGTTATAGGAGGAACCTACATACTATACTTTTACAGATTACCAATTATTAAATGTTAATCATAAGACTTCTAAGATAATATTGAGTGCGGTGTTGAGCATCATCAGTTTATGAACATGTTGGTCTAAAATGTAGTATGTGGTGTATGTTCTTTGTGTACTCATCAGAGTCAACTATTTTCGTTTTTGGATAATATATAAATTCCAACACTATATAATTTAAAAGGATATTTTTTATATACCATGCTATTTTTTTAATTGTTTAAGTATACTCAGAAATGGTAATTCACCTATTTAATATATTTTTATAACCTTTATGCTAGTTTCAACAATATATATTGTTTGAGGAAGGATTTAGGGGGTTATGTTGATTTTATTTCCAGGTTTGGAGGTGTATTGGAGGGGTTGGGTCCTAAAAATATAGACCTAGAGTGAGAATATAAGAAGGAGTATAGAGTAGAAATTTATTAAGAATGCATGTGTTTGTAAGGATGTCATACTAATTGAACTTTGTATCATAAATAAACTAGATAACCCAACTCAGTACACAGATTACCCATATTATTCATTGTGAAATCATTAACAATCTACTATACATTATGAAGGGGGTGGTTTACTTTTAGTATGGTAGTTATATTGGTTATAGATAAGTGACCATATAATAATGTGGGAATAAAAACTGTTTATGTTTTATTGAATTTGTTTGTAGAGTTTAAATCATTTATAAACTTCTACATTGTCCATGGGCTAATGATTTTTTTGTGTTTGAAGTTATACAACATATGTGTTTCAATCATGCAGGGTACATAAATATTTGATGTAGAAGTTATTCAATCAAATTATTGATCATATTTTGTTCATAATTGATTCACTATATTCCCTCATTAATTTTAGTTATGATATATCAATTTTATTTTATATATAACATATCATGTCATTATATTTGATGGATATTGTTTAATTTAGTCAATTTGAAGATATTATTGATCAATCACCTTTTAGGGATAATATAAATGATTCATTATATAAAATCCATTGATTTGATAATTTATTTGGTAAAATTGGATCTCCATACTCAATTGAGGTAGAAGAAATTACATATATCAGGAAAAATTTTGAAACCATGTGGAGGGAAGCATGTTACATTATTTAAGAAAAGGCTAATCGTGTTATAGCCAAATGCTACATTAGGAACCTAATATAGATTCATTCTTGAATATTGAAAGTACACACCTTGGAAAAAATATTCCTTATGTTCAAACTGAGAATACTCTAAAGCCGTGACAATTTATTTATCAACTTCACAAAAACACATCAATTAAATTACAATATAGTTTCCAACATGTGTCTAATTTAGTCAACCATGTTACCTGTATCTATGCTAACAAAATAACCTCTAATCCCAATATAATTTTACACATTAACACCAAGTTTTGTACACATGAAAAAAATATTATAACATGGTATAATAAGGATATATTTAAGGGAGATAATAATGAGAATTTGGATGCACTGAATTTTAGGAATTTCAATTCTTTCCAAATAGTCATTTTCAGCTACTCATCTAAATCCCACTTCAACCACTGAGAATTTTTTAACCAATAGACATTATATAAAATCCAATACACATAATAATCTAAAATACTGTGGATATTTCATTGACCTTTAATGGTTATGTCACAACTAATTATATCTCAAGGCCTTCTACCTTAGACTATATCAATTGAAAATAGACATTTAATCATGTTAATAATAATAAGATAGACTCAAAGGCATCTCAAGAACCAAAAAAGTCATCTAAAATATATATTAAATTTTGAATATTATGACCTTATATTTAAAAAGACATGAAATCATATTTTCGTGCCCACACATCCACCCATTAGTTTTCTTTGATCCAACACAGAATATATCATCCAGCGATTGTAACCTCATCGTCCAAAATCACATCTTCCACCATATTCAATGTAACTTTAGCACCCAAAATAGGAATCATTCAGGAAAAAACATTTTCTAAAACTGTAATAAGAAAAATATGTACCCAAATCTCAGATATACATTTATCTTCAAAGTATCACACATAACGTGCATGTAAGGGATCTGGTGATTAAAGTAATATTCTTTAAATTTATTTACAAAAAATTGAAAATTGAGCAAAAAATGGGATATATGAAACCAGTGCCAAGATAGTGGAATGATTAGGTGACAATATTGGATTTTTTACCTGATCATTTAAGGAATAATCAATTAAATCCACATGGAACAAATTAGTACAATATCAATGCCATGTGGAATGATCTTGGGGGAAGAATAAGATTATAATAGTGTATGGAAATGAATATTTGTGAGAGTTATTCAACTTAACTTACTATGTTAATTCTCTATTTTCATATATTTTTATGTCCATGGTTGTGATATTTCACTTGGGGGGATAAACCCCTCATTAGTGACTGATCCATCAAGAGATTGTCTTGTAATATCTTTAGTTTCAATTACATTTATAATTGTTCTATTTCCTTTAATACCATTAGAAAAAAATTATTCCTAGTTGTTTTTAGTAATAATCAATTTCAACTTTCATGCTTTGTTTCAAATTTATTTTTTAATATAATTTCTACCTCCACTCAATGAAGCATGTCTATAATGAAACATAAGTGATTTCGTAGTGGAGGGTTAGAGATTATTTTCATGTGTGTATAAGGACCTGTACTTAAAAATAAATTAATATTGAATCAAATGGATAATTCACATTGAGGATGTTTTCAAGTTTAGTGATTTTGAGAATTAGGTCATAACATTTACATAACAATATGAATATTACATGTAGACAATTCTACTTCGTATCTATTCTTTTCATATAATAAAAACTATTGAAAAAAAAGAGTCACATCTAGTTCCCTGATTTAGACAACATGACTTTTTATTGATCCCATCCTTGAACCTTATTTCATCATTATGTCCTATGGAAAACATTTAAAAAACATGGGATGAGAATAAAATGCTCAGCGAGGGATGTAAAATAAGGAATGAAAACACTTTCCCATCAATTAATACAAAACACTGAAACCATGATTTTCAATAATAACATACCTCATGAAATCAAAAGATTTATGAATAACACACTAAAATCATAAATCATAAAGGTAACTTGTTGAATCAATATCAAACATACATTGTAGCCATCACAGCTACATAGGGAGTCACATTTGGAATACCTATCACAGTATATTACCTAAATCTCTTTGGAGAAAAATTCATGTTACCTCTATCATGTTACCCAAGGAATTAGAGAGCTATCTCAAGCTCACCCAACCTAGGTTTATCACGGGACCAGCTATATGCATAAACAATTCCAAATAACCCTAACATATCCATAACACATAAAACAAAAATAAAGGAAAGATAACATTCCAACATTTTAATCACACTATATCATTTAAATATACTGACATAAAAAATCCATTATCAAAACTATTTTCAATACCAAAATATTTATAAAGTGTATATGGTATTTATTTTCCTTTTAAAAACATTACGACTTGTGAAGGAATCCAATTATCAAATAATACTCGGGTGGTGCGAAAGATCATTGTCACCACTTACGTTAAAAAAGAAACATTATTTTTTTTTCATTTTGTAAAATGCCTTGTAGGTAGTGATTCCATTTGAATGAAATGAAAAGTAAAATGTATTTATAAACCGTATAAATGAATGTTAAAAAAAAACAAAATTCGACTCAATGAATGAATATTTAGATGATGTCCCTTATAATGACAATATCCTTAGATTAATGATAAATCAATAGCATAATTATGTGTGGAAAATATAAATAAACCCAATATAAGTGGATATTAATTTTAAAACAATCAGAGGTTATTCGAACATATTCATTGCACGACATAATCAAGAAGTATATGTTTATACCAAAAATTGAAATTGGGTTAACAAGTTTTCTTACAGAAATTCGATAGCCTAACGACATCACTTTAACATTCAGAAAATAAGTTTATGATAGAGAAAATGATATCTCTTCACATGGACATACAATTTACATCAATAATGATATATAAGAACATATCCCAACATAATAATATGTAAATTAAATGACATAACAAAAAGAAGTCTTTTAAAAAGAGGAGGGTGAAAGGTTCCTTTACAGATTTAGTAACTTACAAATCATACACCCCATGAAAGAAATATCTCACAACTAATTCGTAAATATCGAAAAATTAAATTATATTAATCAAATAATACATTCATGTTCAATACATACACCACACAAAAAATAAATAGTGGCTAATATAGCATGAATCTCACGGGAATAAAAAGTTAGATGAAAAATGCTTACCACGTTGTAATCAATCGAGTCATATGAGAAAAAGTTAATAACCAACAAATGAATCACTAAATACCATGAATATAAATCGAATCATGATAATATATATCAAATTTCATTACACAATACACCACCAGAAATAAATAAGTTGTGAACGATGGAAATCTCACAAAATTAAATGTGAGATAAGAAATCCTTACCGCGTATCCAACATGACTCGTATGTTCCTTGTTTTTCCTGAATAATAAACTGAAGTTAATTTATACTTGATTCATAAAATTTTTAATGTTTATTGCTAATATTATATCAGTTATTTCCTGGAAATAACTGTTACTTAATTATTTGAGTTCATATCGAACATTTTGTCGATTTTCTTAATTTGAATTAAAAATGAACCTGTTATAATTACAATTTGTCCATGTGGTCAAAACTCCATTATCTCAAAAGTAATATTAATGATTTAGATATCATATATATCATATATATTCTGTGCATATATGTATATTTAAAATAGTACATAACAGTTAGTGTGAAGAAATGAAATGCACCGTTCTTGGAGACGGTAAGTCGAATGTATGCATGAACACTACTTTCATTTCTATTTAATATTTAATAGAATAAAAACATAATGATATATAGGAATATTATAATTACACAAAAAATATAATATGATATATATGTTACATAATTTCATAAACTCAATCTTTATACGTTTCATGAATGTCATGAATGAATCTTATCACCTTGTGGGGGCGGTAGTCTGCACTTTCTCAAATGAAATTATCATGTTTACACATATTGGAAGGTATAAAGGTATGTTTTTAAATAAAAATTACAGAATCATATAGAAAATAAACCTAATATATATCATATATAAATACAGATCCATCTTACTGGCCACCATGAGAGGCGATAGTATAAAATTTGACAATCATCGCTTTGTAAGGCATTAGTGTTCCATTTATAGAAACCGTATGTTCTTTACCAATTAGATGGAGGTGTGTGTAAGTGATGTTTGAATAATTCTCAAAAAAACAACCTAGTATTTTTATTATACTTGTGTTGTTATATGAAAATGTAATTAAAAGAGTTTAGGGGTTGGAGAAGTAATATAAAACAAAAGAACATAAGAGAAGATGGTACTTTTAAATCGGGTAACTCCTTTTGGTTTGAAACAAAAGGGTTTCATGAAGTGCTTTTTTACAAAGGTATGGATTATTGGATAATATAGGGATCATGGGAGATTATTGGAGCAGACTTTGTACGAGAAAAAATATTGAGAAGTGTGATAAATGGGTAGGAAGTGAGGGCGTTTTATAAGGGATAAGAGGGATTCTTTTGGAAAGTTTGAATCACTTATTTTTTAATAAACAAATAATTGGTTTCAAAAGGACAAAAAATCAGTAATGTCTAATTTATGACGAATCATGGTTGAAATAAAATAATCCAATAAGAATCTTACAGGTTTTGGATATTGTTTTAATATTTATAATCTTATTTATTTAAATCATTCATTAATGAAGTAAATATTGCATCATTATTGTGTAATAAATAATATATTTTATATGATGTCCACCAATTATAAATAAATAAAAAGATTTAGGAAATTGTTCTATCTTTCCAGGGAATATTCATAATCGTAAAGATAACTTATATAACCCCATGTAAAAGTCTATTTACTAAAAAAATCTTTTTTGTCATTTTTTTCATTAATTTAAATTAATTAATATAAAGTGCCATTATAACTCCCATGTGGCTCCAGGGGGTCCCAAATTTGACCCAAGGATTCCCATGGATGGATATGTAATAGATAATAGGATTTGGACACATTTAAGTGTAATTTAATATTATAATAATATTATATTTAACCCTTATTTATTATATTTACCCTTTAATCATTGTAAATAAAATATTTACTAAAGTAAATATTTAAAATTTATAAAAAAAAAATTAACCTATTTACACAGTTTGGACCTAAGGATTCTAAATATGGAATCCATATTTCCAAATTCAAAACACATAAGTGGCAGAAATTAATTTAATATTATTTCCCGATGTCAAAACAAAAAAGCGTGTTTTTATGAAATAATAACTATCGAAAGATTAACACCAGTTTATGTCCAATTTTAAAGTGAAATTAATTACAATTTCCAACATTGGATTAAATGGTAAAAATATATTCTAATTACACTTTATTTCTACTTAATAAGATAATCTATCCATATATATAAATTTGATTAAAACAATGTTTTTAATTAAAATACTGTATTTTTAACTATTCATTAAAAAATTAACATTATTAGAAAAATACCAAATTTTCATACAAAGTAAAATTTTATTGTCCCGATTCAAATAAAGAATTTTAATTTTTCAAAAATAACATATTAAAGTGAAAAAATATATTTAAAGAGGGATCTCCATTAAAAGGTGGTAAATGGACCATTTAGTGAATATTAAAGTATTTGTGCATAAAATCAAATTATTCACTTATTTTATGCATCTAACTTTTACTGGATAAATGTAAAAATATTAAAATAACATGTATAATAATTTTTTAGTTTGTTCTATTCATTCCTTCCTATACAACGACTATACATTAATTACCATTTAAAATAATAATATTATATTATTAGTGTGCAGTGTAAGATTCAAAAGAAGACCATTGTTGCATATCAGGTACGCCATCGAACGTAGAGTCCTCTTTAAAGTATAATTAATATTCATTTCACAAATATTAATAAATATGAAAAATTTCATGTTCTTTATTTACTTGGGATGTTACATCCTTCCCTCCTTTTGTAAATTTTGTCCTCTCAATTTTAAAACCAGGCTTGGAAACATCAACAAAAGTCCCACATCAAAAAAGAGTTAGTAAATCTATCTCTTTAAAATAATGAGTGAGAAGTACAAAGGTCACCTGATATAACCCATACTTTGATTCCATGTAAGAAAATATAGATATGGAAGAGAGAACAAACAATCATGTTCTGATGGAGAGTGATACAAAACAATATTCAGAGAAAGTTAACCACCAGAAAATCACAAACATATGATGTGTTAAACGATATTTGATTGCCCAGTATGAAACTTAAACCAAAAATGTTTTTAAGTTATTTTTCATAATTTTGAAGAATCCATTTTCTAAATAGAATATAGACATAATGAAATATACTTACCTTCAAGTAGAGTTTCATCCTTTAATATGTTTTTAACAAAAACTAATCTTTTCTCCAAACATTGAGCATTCAAAAAGACATGGTCACATCAAAAGCACAAGAATCATATTATAGAGAATCACATAATCCAAAAAAGAATAACTATATATTTCCCTTGTCTTTAGATATAAAATAAAACCAAAATGGTTAGTACGAGATCATATAATCCCCAAAAAGGGTAATCCTTTATAAGAAAAAGTACCCAAAGTTCCCGAAATACTATTCAATACCAAATTGTCCGTAAAATTATTCAAAAAAATTCCAAACTAAGATTGAAACCCAAAAATCAGTAGTATTTAATTACATATTCTTCCACAATAATTCATAACATTTAACTCCAAAAACATAGACTATATTAAAGTCTCATACCAAAGCATAATTAACTAAATCACATATTTTCTATGATAGGATAATCATTTCCAAAAATAACCCAAATCGCTATATGTCCACAAAAAAATAGATATTCTTTTTGAATAAAATTTCAACCATTACCCTACAAATGTAATCCCATAGTATTCTATTTTTCTTAATCATATAGTGTTCCCAAAAGGGAGAACATCATCAAAAATCACTTTTATCACTTAATCACAAAATCATTTTATTAAACTAAGTATATACATTTGATAAATCATTATATCCCAAATCAACTTAGTCTTGATCAATAAAATCATTTAACTAAAAATGTTAAGTCATAGTATCAAGGGACTTCACGTAGTCTAGTGGTAGCCAATAATTCCAAATCACACATTGGTTTTGGGTTCAATTCCCATAGCATTATCTGACATGATAGGTTGTCACACGGTCCGTGTGATTTCCTTTTTATAAAACTAAAAAATAACCCTAACATGTTTAAACCTCAATTGTTTCATTACTCCACTTATTTTCATCCCAAATCTTTAGGATCTCCACATCTTAATTCATGATGTCTTATATATATTGTAATTTTTTTAATTTCACCCCCATATGATAAAATGAAAGGATCCCCAAAATAAAGATCATCATACATTGATCATTGTTTCCACTTGGATTCATCGTTCTCTTTTTCACATAGGTAGAAGGTACACGAATTGCAAAAATGATCTTGAAATTCTTCAAAATAATTTTCTTCCTTCATCCAAACACACCTTGTACAACTTGGGTCATATGGGTGTTCACAAAAAAATAGTTTTGGAAAATAATCATGCATGAAATATAATTTAAAAACGTCTGATTAAACTTGATTTCTATTAAATAGTCATACCGAATTTGAGTGGAAAATTTCAATTAACGGTCTTTTTAAAATACCATAAGAATGTGCTGAGAGAATATATTGTAAAGGAAAATATAAATAGGTTGTGCAAGGGAATCCTTCATTATCACCTTTTTCAAAATCATAATATTCTTTAAAATCTTGTGATAATGTAAAATATTTTTAAATGCATTGATAATATTTACCATTCTTGAAAATATGAGAATATTGTGAAAATTGGATTTGTTTAAATATAACCCATGATCCACGATGATAACGAGGTATAGTGGAGGTGTTTGATATCTCAAAAAACAGCTTGAAAGTGAGTTATATGCAAGAGGATGTTTCACAATCATCCAAACAAGAATTTGAAATAATAATTGCCAGAAAGTCATCAGAAAAAGATAATAATTTCATTTGAGATCCTCCTCCTTCCATCGGTAACTAACTTTACTTGATCTGCAAATAGTTATGAAACAAGGATTTAACTAAAATTATAGAAATAGGGACTACCCATGTGTTTATAGAAAACTCTTAATCCCTAAAGTTGTCCAAACCAACATTTGATACCAACTATAAGGACCCATCCTTAAACATTACATAATCTCGAATTAAATCGATAATTCACATAGGGGATCTTTTTAGGTTTAGAGTTTTAGAAAATTAGGTCATAACATTTACATAACAACTTGAATATTACATGTAGACAATCTACTCAGTATCCTTTTTTTTTTCATAAAATACAAACAATAGAAAAAAAGAGTCATGTCAAGTTCCATGTTCTAGACAACATGATTTTTTCTTGATCACATCCTTGACACTTATTCATCTTTATGACATGTGGAAAACATTTCAAAAAATTTGGATGGAAAGATCTGTATGGGATATAAAATAAAGAATGAAAACATTATCCCATAAATAAATTCAAAAGAATGAAAACATAATTTTAAATCATAACATACCTCATGAAATCATAAGATTTATAAATAACACACAGAAATCTTAAATTATAAAGGTAACTTGTGGAATCCATATCAAACATATATTTAGCTATCACATCTACATAGGGAGTCACATTTTGAATACCCATCATAGTATATTCCCTAAATATCTAATTTGAAATATTCATGTTTACATTAGTCATGTTACCCAATGCATTGGAGAGATATATCGGGCTCACCCGACCTAGGTTTGTCACAGAACCACCCATATGCATAAACAATTTTCAAGAACCATAACATTTTCATAACATATAAAACCAAAATAAAGGAAAGATAAAATTTCAAAATTTTATTCACAATATATCATTTAAATATATTGACATAAAAATCCATTATCAAATCCATTTTCAATACCAAAATATATAAAAATAGTATATGGTATTTATATTCCTTTTAAAAACACTACGACTTGTTAAGGAAGCCAATGATCAAATAACACTAGCAGTGACAGAAAAGGTCGTTGTCAACACTTACGTTTAAAAGAAACATTCATATTTTTCATTTAGTAAAATTCCTCATAAGAAATGATTACCTTTGAATCAAATGAAAAGTAAGAGGTATTTATACACGGTATAAAATAAAGTTGAGAATAAAACAAAATATGCCTCAATGAAAGGAGATTGAGATGAAGTCCCTTATAAAGACGATATCCTTAGATTAAAGATAAATCAATTACATAATTATGTACGAAAAATATAAATACACATAATATAAGTGGATATTAGGTTTAAAACAATCAATGGTTATTCACACATATTCATAGCACGACATAATCAAGAAGTATATGTTGACCCCAAAAATTGAAAATGGGTTAAGAATATTTCTTACTGAAATTGGACAGCCTAACAGCATCACGTTAAAATTCAGAAAATAATATTATGAGAGAGAAAAAGATATCTAATCACTTGGACAAAAAATTCACATATGTATATAGAAGAACATATTCCAAAATAATAATATGAAAATTAAAAAACATAACAAAAATAATCTTTTAAAAAGAGGAGGGTGAAAGGTTCCCATACCGATTTGGTAACTTACAAAACATACACCCCATAAAAGAAAGATCACACAAAGAATAGGTAAATACACATAAATTAAGTATATTACCCAAATAATACAGTCATGTGAAGTACATATACTACAAAAAATGAAATATTCCCTAATATAGCATGAATATCACAGGAAGAAATAGTGTGATGAAAAACCCTTACCATGTTGTAATCAATCAAGTTGTGTGAGAAAAAGTTTATAACCACCAAATGAATAACGAAATACAATGAATATAAATAGTATCATGTTAATATATACCAAATAGCCGTACATAATACACCACATGCAATAAATAATTTCTGAACAATAGAAATCTCACAGAATTAAAAGTGAGATAACAAATCCTTACCTTGTGTCCAACTTGACTCGAATGTTCCTTGTTCTTCCTGAATAATAAACATAAGTTAATTTCTACTAAATTAAAAAACTTTTTAATGTTATTATTAATTTTATATCACTTATTAACTTGAAATAATAATTAATTAATTATTTGAGTTCATATTGGACATTTTGATGTTGTTCCGAATTTGAGTTAAAAATGAACTTGTTATAATTACTATTTGTCCTTGTGGTCAAAAAAAAAATTATCTCCAAAATGATATTAATGATTTATATATCATATAAATCATATATATCCAGTTTATGTATATATATTTATAATATTACATGACATTTAGAGATAAGAAATGAAATACACCGTTAATGGTGACAGTAAGCTGTACCTATGCATGAACGCTACTTTAATTTCTATTTAATATTTAATGGAATGAAAACATAATGAATAAATAGGTATATTATAATTCCAGTATAATATCATATGATATTAATGTTACATAATTTCATTAACTCCATCTTTATACATTCCATGTATGTCATTAAAAAATCATATCACCTTGAGGGGGCGGTAGTCCCCACATCCTCAAATGAAATTATCATGTTTACACATATTGGAAAGAATAAAGGTATGATTGTAAATAAAAATTAAAAAATAAAATAGAAAACAAAACATAATATATATCATATATAAATACAATTCCCTCAAAAATTTCCACTATAAGAGGTGGTAGGAGATAATTTAACAATCATCGCTTCATGAGAAGTTAGTTTTCCATTCACAGAAACAGTATCTTCGTCCCCCATTAGATGAAAGTGTGTGTAAGTGTTGTTCAAATAAATCACAAAAAAACATCCTAGTATATTGAGGATATTGCTGTTTTTTATAAAATAAAGTAATAAAAAGAGTTTAGGGGTGGGAGAAGTAAAATAAAACAAAATAACTTAAGAGAAGGCGTTACCTTTAAATCAGGTAACTCCCTTTGGTTTGAACGAAAAGGGTTTCTTGAAGGGATTTATGCCCAATGTAAGGTTTATAGGATGAAAAGAGGGATCTTGGGAGCTTATTGAAGCAGAGTTTGTGTGAGCCAAAGGCATGAGAAGTATGAGAAATGGGTAGGAAGTGAGGGATTTTTATAAGGGAGAGGAGGGGGTATTTTGAAATGTTTGAAATAATTATTTTATTATAAACTCATCTTCAGTTTCAAAAGGTAAAAAAAACTATTAAATTTTAAGTTAAGTTGATTCATTGTCAACATAAAATAATCAACTAAAATTGGACCAATTTTTGATATTGTATTGATATTTATAATCTTATTTATTCAAATCATTTATTAATGAGGTTAATACTGCATCATTATTGTGTCATAAATAATTTAATTTATTTGATCTCCAAAAATATAAAAAAAAATTCCATAATGTAAGAAATATTTTTACATTTCCAATGAATATTTATATTTTAAGTGATAGCTTATATAACCCCATATAAAGATTCATTTACTAAAAAATATTTGTTTATGTTATTTTTGTCTTTAGTTTAAATTAATTAATATAAAGTGTCATTATTACTCCCATGTGGCTCCATGAGGTCCCAAATTCGACCCAAGGATGTCCAAGGTCGGATATGTATCAAAAAATCCGGATTAATACAAATTTTATGGTTATTTAATATTATTATTAAATTATATTTTACCATTATTTTTTATATTTACCCTTTAATCATTGTAGATAAAAAATTTACTGATGAAAATATTTAAAATGTATAAAAATAAAATTTACCTATTTACACAATTTGAACCTAATGATTACAAATATGGAATCCATTTTTCAAAATTCAAAAGATAGAAGTGGTATAAATTAATTTAAAATTAATTCCTGTTGTCAAAACAAAAATCAGGTTTAAAAAAATAATAACTATCAAAAGATTGACACTTGTATATGTCCAATTTCAAAGTGTAATTAATTAAAATTACCAAAATTGGATTAAATGGTTAAAATATATTATAATTAGACTTTATAAACATTTAAAAATATAATCTAACCATATTTAAAAATTAGATTAAAATGAAGGTTTGAATTAAAATACAGTATTTTTCACTATTTATTTAAAAATGAACATTATTAAAAAAATACAAAAATTTCATCCAAATTAAAATTTTGTGTCCTGATTCAAAAGAAGTATTTTTTTGACTAAAAGAAAATTTTAAAGTTACCAAAACTATATTTAAATACGGTTCTCCATTAAAAGGCAGTAAATCAACCTTTTAGTGAATATTAGAGTATTTATGCTTAAAATCAAAATCTTTACTTATTTTAAGCCTCTAAAATTTATTGGATAAATGTAAAAATATTCAATCAACACATATAATCATATTTTAGTTAGTTCTATTCATTCCTTCCAATAAAATTGCTAGAAGTTTATCGCGGCTTAAAATAATAATATTTTATTATTAGTGTGCAACATAAGATTTTAAAGAAATCCAATGTTGTATATTGGGAATACCATCGAACATAGCATCCCTTTTAAATTAGAATTAATATTTAAATCACAAATATTAATAAATATAAAAAATTTCATGTTCTTTATTTACATGGGATGTTACAGTGTGTGCAAGACAAAATCCCACCCTTATCTACTCTATATTAACATCTATTATTTCAGAGCATCCTAAATAGTTGAATGTGGTTCCTCTTTTATAAGATTGGGAGATTGTTTAATACTCTATAATGTACATATGAAAGAGTTTCAGTTAATAGTTGTCAATGTTTAACTAGAAAACATTATTAGTAGAAACTAGAGGTGAGTGGTTAACGATAATAAACTCTCTAATTAGTCGAATTCTATGTAGAGACCATAGCGAGTTTTTCAGCAAACTATGTGGGGGAGAGTCAGTGTACCCAACTATTATAGAGAATTTTTATTTTTCAATTTTCTACTCAGAACCTCTAACCTATGCCTCATTTAAAATGAATGGATGTGTTGTGTGATCTAATAAATTACATACACATGAAATGAAGATAATAAAAAAACAATGTCACTCAAATATTATTATAATATTTGTAACTAATACCTAAACCTTACTATGATCAACCTTTTTTTTCTCATAGGTTTCATTATCATTATAAATTTATAGTTATTACAAGTGACAATAATGGGAAAACAATTTTTATTATAAAATTGATTAATCCACCTAATTGAGTGGTGTTATTTGTAATAGTACTTCTTTTCTTTAATAGAATTTATTATAATACCACCACCAGTTCTTCAAATTTAATTAAATAAGCACTTTGAAAGAGATGTCTCTTCTATACAGGATTCCTTCTAAACATATGTATGATCTTGTTCTTCAATTATGGCATATGACTGTAACTATATAAACAATAGATTATGCATGACCATCTAGTTCTATTTAATAGGTGGAATATGTAAATCCACTTCAACTCACTTCATTATATTAGCATAATCTACTAAAGATTTCTTAATGCATTATAATTTTTCTTCTTCCTTAGTTTATCAATTATTCTTGTTTGATATATGAAAAGTGATTCTTCATGCGAGAATAATTTTGATAATCATATTAATGTATATAAGAATAAAATAATTCCAAGTTAACCTCATTGTTTACCTTACAAAAACCCAAATTGGTGTTTTGCAACACCATTCCTTTCTGAAAGATGCACATTTACTTCTCAAGATACTAATATAATGAACTGTATGTCAGGATAAAAGATATGTTTGTGGGGATTATCCTCCATATATATGCTTCAAATATATAGGTTCCTTCATTATTGGAGAATGTAGCCTTCTTTCCAATATTCTACAGTGGGTGAGAGGTTCACATATATCATCTTCTTCATTGTGCATGTATTTTTTTTTGAGTGGATCTTCTTTTTAAAATAATATGATTCATGATGCTCTATTTTAGGGTAAAATGTGAGTCTTTCACTTCATCAAAAGAACTATATATTTTTTGATTTAAATTCTCTACTTCGAAGCCTTATTTTGTATAGGTAATGTTTCACCACCTTCCTCCATTGTTCAAGGAAATTCAACACACCATTAAAATAGCATAATGATTTGGCTAACTATTTCTACATGAACTATGTAAATACCAACGACTTATCATTTTAAATACCTAATGGATTGGGTCTTTATTTTTCCTATTACCTTTTGATAGCTCTGTGGTTCTCCACTTAGATAATTCATTTTGTGTCAATCCTATCCCCATATAAAAGAAAATAATTCTATAACATGGAATTTAAATGTACCAAATGTTTTGGTAATTTTCACATAATATTATGTTGAAAACAATTGAGTATTCATTAAAACAATAATGTGTTTTATTCATTATGTGGATGTGATAACACTGGTTTTCATCTTATCTATTTGAATATTGAATTATCCCACACCTACCAAAAACCTCTGTAACATTGATTTCATTAATCCAAGTCGTGTACATAGAACAGTGTAATGCATGAATGATGATGAGTCTTTCATGTATTAGAGATATTTAATTGATCTTCTTTGTCATGGTTTAATTGGAGGAAGATGGTGGAAGATTGGATTATGCTCGCAGCATCAAACTAATGCATCAGGATGTTTGAAGACATAATGGAGGAGAAGAAGATCAATATATTTGAAAACTCATTTTTCGGGATCCAAGAGATAGTTGAGATTTCTCAGATCAAGTGGTCCTCATTCATTCCGTGTCATTCTAATGTAGCTAAATATTACCCGATCCTATTTAGTCCCACATCGAATATCCAATGTGGATTTAGTTCACTTTATTAATCAACTTCTGACACTACTCATTCTAGCTGGCCATGGGGGGTCATCACCCACTGATACATTCACCAGGTGCTATCATGGTCTTTTTCTAACTAGCACATGTGGTCACACACTATGAACCCACTGTTTGTGGGCCTATACATATCACATGCATGCCTCAGTGTGTACTCTCTAGTGGTCCTTGTACATGTGACCACCCCATCCATTGTGATACCTCATTTAGCATGCCCTACCATAGATGTTGACCCCATGGTTCCTTCTATGAGTGGTTGAAGTATAACCCTTGTAGAATTCAATTGTTGGTCATATTTTTGTAAACTATTAAAAAAATATTTATCCAAATATAAACATGAAAATCCAAATATTGAAATGTAATTATAACCACCAAATTCCAAGGAACATATAGCATTTTCATCATGAATATATTCTTCAAGAATATCTATAAAAAAATATGAATATTATTTTATTCAAATAAAATTATGCAAACATAATAAATTTTTAATGAAATATTCAATTCATCATCCTGAAAAAATAATGTTGTGCACACTTTTAAAATTAATCTTATAAATATATATTTTCTTGGGGATCTTTCTTTTTTTAAATTTTATTGACACTGTGAATACCTAGTGAAATTGACAATTATAATTGAACTTAAGATAAAAAACTATATTCACAATTACAAGGATAACTTTCCAAGAATGGAATCTAATGAAATTAGATGAACCCATAAAAATTCTCCATGAATCATCACCCATCACAGATAATCGTCATACCAAATGACAAAAATTGTGTCTATAAAAAGTCTCCAGGAATCATCACGAGTCATAGAAAAATGCCTTACCAATGGATGACCAATAAGTCCATAAATATTCTATAGTAATCTGCACATCAAGTATGGAAATTTATATTAGTTAATGAGATCCAAGATTCAAAAAAAATTATCAATGAATCATCACCGATCTTGTTGATGATTTCGGAACCCCTTTCCATCATTCACTTTCCATTATAAATCATTAATAATAGAGTATTTCATCATACATTGACTTTTTATTACTTATTATATATTTTAAAAAATAAAACCATTTTAATCACCCATCCACACGTGATTTTTATTCTGGAATAAGGATTCATCATTATGGAACTGTGACAACATAACATGGACAATCTTACACTCCGACTAATCAATGCTCCGTATTCTAATAGTTATTCTATTCCAATATTTATTTATTCTTTAAATTTTACACAACTCAAGAACCATACCCACCTAATAACACATTAAATTATTAAAAACGTGAAATTATACACTTAATTGTTGATTACCTAATCTCCCATTACACTGAATTACAAAATATTTAAAATCAATGTTTGATAACCTCAGGATAAGGTGGAGATAAAAAATCCTATTGAATTAATTGGTGGTAATATAGGGCATGTGTTTACAATTTCATACGACTAATTTTCTTATTTATGTTATTGTAACCAATTATCATTATAACTACCACTTAATAGATAATCTACAAATCAATAGAAATATAATGTCTAGAGCTAGAGAGTTAAGAAACCTTTTGAATTGGAAATCTAATTTTGAAAATGTTGCATAGATAATTCAATGTGAAATTATAGTCATTCACTATGAATCTGAATTTGAAATTATAACTATGGATCATGAAAAAAAATATTAATATAATTATATAACCACAATTCATTAATAAAATATCCAAGTTATTTACTCATATTTACAATCTGAATTTGAGTTAAAAACTAGACGACTTATATTTTTTCCTATGGTTAAAGTCCTAAAAGGATAGAATACAAAGATATAATTCATGGAATTCCCCATGGAGTGTCAAAATTTAAACTACTAAGGAGTAGTATTGGAGTAGGAATTTTGGAGATAATTTCACTTAAATCTTGGTAGAGTTTCCAAGGAATGGTTATATAACCTCTAGTGAGGCGAAATAAAAATAATGGTTGAGCTTCCAAAGAAATTCCTTCAAATATTCATTCCAAACTCAAGGAGTACTACGTTATGGAAGGGTAACTATTCCATTATGAAAGTATAATGATATATGTTAAATAATATTTCCACACTAGGATATGGAGGACCATAATTTTTTAGTTTCCATTAATCAAGGTTTACCATAAACTATTAGAAACCACCTAAATGCATCATTTAGAGGACTAATGATCTATAAATCACTATTGAATTCCATGATATTATTGATATTATTAAAAAAAATTATAAGAATTTGTAATAATAGTTACTCCCCCCAGTGTATTCCAATAGTTAAAATCTTCTGGAACACATTTTTTTTTTAATTTTAGATTGAAGAACATTCATCAATGGTAGATAATGGCTCTAATGAAATCTAACGTTGAGCTAACTACTCTTATTTTTTTTACTGTTTCTCTTCTCCAAATAATTTGACTAATAATTATGTTAATGGGAATGAAATAACGAGTTATGTATCTTTTATTCATTTAATTTCATTTCAACCATCCATGAACAACCAATGATATAGAGATAACATCTATAATTAGTATGAATTTGGATATATGTAGAACCAAACTAGGCCACCATTATAATAAAAATTATAACATCCTATTCCCTTTATAGATAATTTTAAACATGAGTATAAATAGAAATTCCAACCCCCACCATTTAAATATTATAAATCTCATGACCGACCATTCTATACTTTTTTATGTACATTTTAAACCTGAAAATATCAAAAAAATTAAAATTTGACAAAGGAGATGAAATAATTTAAAAGAAAACTATCGAGCCTTTTTGAATTAATTACATTGAATTTTGAAAAAATACCAGCTCAGAAAATTTAAAATCCATAACATAATGCGAGTATAATACAACTAGAAGTGTTTTGAAATTCAATGTAATGTAATTCAATATTCAGTATGATAGAATAAAATCAATGAATATTAAAATTATTTTGAATATAATAATAAAATATATAAAATTAGTCCTCAAAATTCAACAATAGAAGAGATAAATGTCCCATTAACATGTTCATCATGGTTTGAATAATCTAAAAAGTTTTAAGAAGAATAAAATAAAAGTTAAATCGTAGAAACATTTATAAAATTAGAAATCTACATACCCATTCTGAATCCCATAAAAAGAACCAAATATATAATTTTTTTTATAGAAATATAAACAATGAAAAAGAGACTTCAAAGGAATAATATTTGTAGTCTAGAGATAAATGTTTCATATTTATTAATATAAATGTTTCCATAAAATTCAAAGATACATGATAATTTTTGATTCACTAAAATATTATAAAAATAAATTTTACAGATGCCTAATGTGATTTAATGGAAGAAATACATTTTGTGCATTAGTTTTTTTATAGATCAGATAACTTTTGATAGAAATGGTTTATGTTTAGCTAGTTAACTAAGTTACTGTATTTCTAGTAATATTGTTTAATGATGATCAAGTAGGATTCCAAAATGGGATTTTTTTCATTAAAAATCTATATCCTTAATATGGAGGAAGATACATCATCTTCCAATTCACCAATAATTCTAGGAATACAATTATTGAATAAAGATGAAACAACTATCAATATAAAAGAAGGTACTTTACCCATTAAAATTGTAGAAGACATTGTACACCATATCATTTTTTACACAATGAAATACCCCAATAAGAACAATAACTTTTCACGCATACACGCTATGAGGATCCTATTGTACATGATTAAATAGATCTATTAATGAAGAGTCCAAATTTATTAATTCATTTCATAATTTAGTGGAAAATTATTTTGAGAATACTACAATCAATATATGAGATCCTGAGTATGAGATAAAATCATTATTAATTGGTGAATTTGAAAACATATTTGGATTAGGTAAGATAGTCTAAATTGATTCCATAATTAGTTTTGTTAACCAAAAAAGAATATAAATCACTATCATTAGAATTAATGTATGTGAACTTAATGATTGAAGATAAGTTTCCAGTGACATAGGTATAATGTTATCAATTTATAATGAACTAAAACTCATTGATCATTTGATATAGAATATAAATATCATTATATTAAGTATATGTGACATACCCTAACTTAGTTAAATTATTTTCATTCATAAAATCATTATTGAGAATGAATCATAGCTAGATGGGTAAACCTATAGAAGGATAACCCCTACTATTATGGTTTAAATTATATAAGCAATTTTGAAAATGTTATATGTGAGAATAATTTATTCCATTTAATAATAAAAATGGGTTAGTCTAATTGTTTATTTACCCAAAATAAAGGATTGGTCATTATTGAGAATCAAAATAATGGATTGATTGCTCTGGGTGTGAAAAATAGTTGGAATCTGTGTGTGTAGTGTATTGGTAATCAAAACAAGTGACCTAGAAAGACCATTTACCTATACCATTCATGGATCAAATTCCTGAGATACTATTTGTAATAAACCACAACTATTTCATGGATGGTATTTTAGAATATTTCTAAATACCCATTATGGTTGATTACTAGTGGAAAAACACTTCCCAAATCCCTATGGAACAGTTTCCTATAATGTTATGTTAGTTATAAATTTTTAATACCATATTATCATTTCAAATATGTTTGGAAATCATATTATCTAATATTATTGAATGTGTATTGATTTTTTCTTCGATGATTTATCTATTCTGGTACTCATTTTATCATTTCATATCAAATCAGGTTAATGTTTTGAAAATAATATTTGATAAGGAACATGTGGTCAATTTTGAAAATGGGATTTCATATAGGAAAAATAAATTATCTTATGAAATGTGATTGTAAAGAATGGAATTTATGCGGATAAAAAAATATTTATGTCCTTACTACATTTCCATACACTACCTTTGTGAAACATGTGAGGTTAAGGACATCAATATTATATACTCACCACAATTTAAAATACATCAAAAATATATGGAGTTAATATTGGTGATTCTTGTAGGAAATTATTAGATGAGATGAAAAATAAGCCAACTAAACAACCACTAATATGACTAGTAAATTAGGAAGATAGTTTTGATCTATTTTGTAATGATAGAAATGGGGTTTTGGGGACATATTCACACAAATGGTTGAGGAAAACGTCCATGTCATAGATTATTCTAAAAAGACACCAAACATATCCTTGTTAAACTATACAACTAATGAAAATTTTTTTCTTCTAGTTTATTATAATTTATATATATTCTGATCTTATTTTCCTAGAAGTCATATAATTTTATTCTGTAATCATGAAATACATAAGTAACGAATGATTATGTAATATGAAAATATTTGTATTTTGAGAGAAATGATATTTTTATGATATATTTTTGAAGATACGAAGGACAAGAGGTAAAAAAATAATTAAAAGGATGACTATGTGGGAATCTCTTTTTGACTGACATTTATGTTCCATAGTATGTGGTCATGGTATACTATATTTTTACTACCCAATTCCATTCACATAAAAACTTACAAAATATTTTATTATTCAAGGAAACCTGACTATTATATATATGGTATTATCTGTATTTATTGAGATTATATTGTGTAAAAATGATTAGAAGGTGCCTACCCAAAAGTAAAGTATAATATATGATAATTTTTATCTATTAACAAGATATTACATGGAAATTTAGACCCAAAATACCAATTAAAAAAGTTCAAAAATAAAAATTTTATTGGAAAATTAATTTCAAGGATACCCATGAATTCTATAAAATGTGTAAACAGTTCCAATTTATTGAAAATATCCTAAAATTATAGGAAAATTAGAAATAATTATTTATATTCATGAAATATTTCATTTTTGGGGCATGGAATTTATTAGACCCTTTCTCATTTATTTTTTTCTTCATACATATTTATTTTTTAAAATTATGTTTCTATTTGGGTGGAATCCAAATCCAATAAGACTAATGAATTTTCTATTGTTTATTATTTTTTCATAAATATCATCTTCATATGGATTTGGTATACCAAGGAACATAATTAATTATCCAAGAAACCGCTTCTGGGGAATAATATTGAAAAAATGAAAACGAGATATATAGTAAACTATAGGATATCAACACATTAACACCATTATATAGATGGGAATTCTATTGTAACAACAAGGAATTCAAAAGGATCATAGATAAGACTTTGATCTCCAAAATTATGGATCAAATAAAAAGGTATGATTAGCACTATTGGATTATAAAAAAACATTTATGACACCAATTTGAATGAGTCTATATGGGTTAGTTAATGGAAAAAGATAACATATCCCTATAAAATTTAAATTAAAACCTATCTTGGTTGTCAAGAAGATGAACCCATATGTGGATGGATAAGGATACCAAATAAAATATTAGATACACAAGTTTTATGAAATTTGAAGAGGATTGTTTTTGAATGATAAAATTTTCATATATAATAGAAGGGTTATATATGAAAAAATGGTATCGAAGAGAAAATGTTATCTGGTAGACAAAGCGCTGCTCTATAACTCCATATTAAAATTATTAGTAGATAAACATTATTACAGATGGGAAGGTGAATTTATAGACACTAGTGAAATACCAATTGGTGTAATTGAGATAAATAGAGGATTATAAAATAATATCAACAATTATAAAGGATAAAGAGTTAATAAATACTATGATATATTTCCAAATGAAACACTAGAATAGGATGAACTCCACCGCCCATTCTACATGTAAACCCATTAGATCATCTAACTGTTCTAAATTTTCAATTTTTATCCTATAACATTATCTATTAGCTACAAACCATTTTTTTTTGAATTTTATAAAAGAAACCTCAGGTAGGTGGGGACCAGGGTCTCAAACATCACACATTTAACCCCACATTACACCATCAAAAACCAAAACTTCAAAATTCAAATCCACCGCCAACCACCTCGAGCCATGAACCATCCACCATGCATCAACATCACATGTCCTGGTAAAGCTGGTCACTGCAACGCCTTGGGCCCCGACAAGCGCGACATCTAACCAACCACATCATATCAAAACACCGATAATAACCACTGATGACCGTTGTCTCCATCACCAACCTGCATCAAACCATAACACTAGCGAGCAACATCGGCGTCCTTCATCATCATCACCATCAGAGGAAACCCAACACCGGATCATCCTCGGTCCAAACCCAAATCCATGAGAATACTCAAGTGAACAGGGACATAACGCACACCCCCTCGCAAAGCCTCACAATCGGAAATTTCAACATGGCAGAAACCATCAGCACATTGCAAAATCAACACCAGATGTCCATGAAAACAGCCAACAAAATCCAGTGAAATAAACCAAAAAAATGAGAAACCACAAACGCCAGATACATCCTGTATAGCAACTAACAGCAACCAATCATCATTGGAATGAACTGGTATTGAAAAAATCCACAAAATAAAAATGACAACATCGAAAATCAAGCCATACCGCACATAGAGCACCACTGCCTGCCAACCCCACCTCCAAGAACAAGGGTTTGTCCGGTGAACCCTCCCGCCGTCATCCTCATCTTCTCAAAACAGAACAAGCTCCCAACCCTACCATCCAAAAGACCACAGATGGAACACTAAACCTTCAAACACCCTGATCTATGGCCAAAGTGATGATATATCACCACCGAGCTAGGTACTTAGGCGTAGAATCAACATGGGGTCACGAACACCCTGGTGCGCGCAAGACGAGCCGACACAAGGCCGTGATAGTATAGAGAACACCACCTCAAACCTCCGAACCATTAGATTAACAGAATATTTTGGTAAGAACCAGGAAAAGAATATTTGACTAAAAATATTTTAGGTGAATTGAAATGATGACATAAACTCATCTGGAAATTGAATCCAATCTATTTTTATCCTGTTCTCTATACAAAATTAACACATGAAGGTGACTCACTATATAAAATTTTTATAACACATATGAAGTAGAGAAAAATTGGTGGATAATAATTTCTCATGATATATATCAAATATAACATGGAATGTTTGTATGAATAAAATCCAACAATAATATTAGATTCATCTATTAGATAGTGGTCCAAGTCCCTAATTTCTTACCTCAATTTTAGAAAATAGACTATAGGGACCTACTTTTTTTATTCCCTTATTATGGATTATTTTTACTCATTTAGTAAGTGATAAGCATAGTTATCATGAGGAAAAATATAATAACTCTCCATTTTTTATGATGTGGTGGGAATATTTTGGGGACTCAAAAATAAATTAATAATTGTTATTTTATGTATAAGAAAGTCAGATGTGAATTATCAAGGAAGTGTGAAATTAATTTGTGGATAAAGAGTATAAGATAGATATCTTTTTGAAGATGTTGAACACTAATAATTATATTCAAATGATTTACTTTCACATGTCCTCTATTTACCTGATGATATAATATTGGAGAAAGTAGAACCTATATAGACTTATTGATTGTGATTACATAGGGGAATGTAATCGGTGAATTTTTGGGAAAGTGATTCATAAAAAAATTCCATCATATTTTTTTCATAGTGATTTAAGTTTATTCCATCACAATGTTAGCAAGGGGAACTATTTATTATTTCATAATGACATTAAATTTCCTTTTTTTATTAAATATTACATAATTTATCAATTTTTAAAACATTATTGATCAAACTTATTTTGGGATAATTAAATTTTATTATATAGAAAAATTTAATCATGTATAAGTTGAAGATATGATGAAGGATATTGAAACCAAAATGAGAGACACATTTTGTATTGATAGGCCAATGTTGGCCACTACAATGAATAAGGTTGGGTTGTGAAATTAATATATGAACTCACAAGAATCATAAGACTATATTCCTTTCTAACGGGACCTTGTGTTACAACATTAGAATACACCAGAGTTGAAAAAACCATACATTATTTTTACAACACTTCATTTGCACCAATATATATATAACATCCCAACACAAGGTTATATAATGCTCTAATTCTATATGTTTCCATTCTAATTAAAGCTACAAAATGTTCAATGTAATGATGTACTTTTTTTACAAACTATGAAGTAACACTAATTTATTTTGGATTTTCCACTTGAGGATATACTCAAGGTAAATGATAATAATTATTATGATTCTCTAAATTTTAGGAATACAAATTATAACACCCATATATTTTATTATATATTTCTCTTTAAGTAAATTTTTTGTTATTGAATGTGTTCATTATTTGCAATGATAATAATAAATGAACAATGATGCACTATTTTGAAAAGTGTTTTTTAATACCTAGAAATTTAATTTGTGGGTATTAATATGACAATATTCTTTTTGGAAAATATGAATATTTATTTTTCATAATTAAAAATCATTTATTAATTCTTTAGAAATAAGTACTAAATTTTAAATGTTATGATCGATATAATTTTATGTTAAATGATCAGTTTTTAAAGGTATTGTTTTTTCAATATATTATATATTTTTATCAATAATAAACTATGAATTTGAAAAAATATATTGGTATTTAATTTATAAAAGTGAATAATTATTCATACATTGATTATCAATTGGATAGAAGTGACGATAAAATAATTTGTGGGTTACATGTGTTTCTTTTTAGAATTTTTTTATGTGCAAAATGTAATATTATTTTAGAAAATTAAATTAATCAATATTTTTGAATTATTATAATTTAATTTTTATTCAATAAAATAAATTATCATTCATCCAATTGATATTTTTTGGAAATAAATGATAATAAAATATTTATTATATGAAAAAATATTTTTTCTCAAAAAATTGGTTTTAAATATTTTGTGCAAGGATATTATAATTAATTTATTCAACCTATATGAATTGAATATTATTAAATGGATTCAATATATAGAAACAATATAATTAATATTAGGTTATAATTTCAACTTCATTTTTTCTCAAAAATAATAGTAGCCATGATAAAAAAAACATGTTACCACAATAAGGGTTAAAAGTGTTAAAAGTGGGGTTAAAATATTATATAAGGTTAACAAATATTTCAAAAAACATGATATTACTAGATTGGTTGATTTTATAAAGAAATTAAATTTATAATATTTGAATATTTTGAAAATTTTAACCACTTTTTCATTAGTGTGACATTATTATATTTTAAATTTTTTAATATTTGAAAGTTTTTTATCCACTTCACTTTTAAAAGGGAACCTAATAATCTCACTTATACACACCAAACTTACAGCATTATCTAAACCTATATTATCCAAATTAAAATATAAACATTCTTATCTACGACCTTCAAGTAATTTTATTTCCAAAATATCCATCCAATAATCAATAACTTGATTTTCAAAGGATGTCACATGAAAAATAGGTATATGTTCTTACCAGCATTTTACAACATTTTTTCTTATTAAAAATACTAAAAAAATTATATCCAACATAAAATTATTTAATAAGTCTATTAACTATAACTATAATTCTTTATATTTATTTTATGTTAATTTCTAATAATCCTCCAATCAGATTTTTAATTATAACGTCACTCGTATGTAAGTGTAGACCACTACCTCCATGACATGATGTAATTTAGTTTTCATTTAATTTTTATAGGGTTGGTTTTAAAGATATATTTATTAAATATTTATTATATAATTATGATTTTTTAAATTTGGATTATTAATTTACCTTTATTTCATTCCATTCATTAAAAGGTTTAAACATCACTCAAACGAACGGATGGACAACCTTCTCCACGAAGTGATGTAATTCATTTTTCACCACCACCATATATGAATGATTATTATATTTGTAAAATAAAAATATACTATAATTATATCATGTCTAATATTCTTGATATTATCGATTAATTAACATGATGTAAATCTCAGAACCATCAAACAGAAAGATGCATGTATAATGGACAATTTTCCATCGAAAAGATCATTTTAAAGAGGAATTGTTAATAAAAGGGAAATTGAAAAACATAATTTAATGATAGAGAGTAATTTATGTAATAATATTGTTCTAAATTATATTTAAAATATTTATATAGTTATTTTATATGATTTTCAATGCATATGAATCAGGATATGACTTGTGGTAATGGTTTTTGTAACAATCTCATTTGTTTTTCAGACTATCTATGTGAAATTTCTATTGATGATAGTTTCGTGATTTTAATATTTAAAACCTCCTATATTTTCATCTCTTATTTGTTAGTTGATAAATTTAAATGTATTGGAAATATTTTCCTCTCATGTTTAGTTAATATTTTGGAGAAATGTTTTCAAGAAAATATTACGTAATTTATTCTTTTAGGGTAGGAAATCTTTCTCCTCCACATCCATGTTCTTAAAATTTTGTTATGGATATACTTATCAATACTTAATATTTTTTGAAATATAAATTTTTTATATAAATTCCTTTATTTATAAATTATTGAATTTTTTTATCAATTTCTTTACGAATGAATTAATTTTTTCATTTTTCGAATGTGTTAAAATAATGTTCTCTTTTATCATATAAAGAATAATTAGCTTGTTCGATCATCATGATTGTTATTTTCTTGCAATATTATTTTAAAATATTAAATGGTTATTTGAAAAAAAAATTATTCAATTTTATATGCTTTTTTATTGTTTATTGATAATAATGGAAACTGATATTATCCATGTTTTCAAAGATATGTTTAATTGTATTTTAATTGAATTTATCATCTCTATCAAGATCCTTTATGGATTGTAATGCCTCTTTAGGGATTTGATATTTTGATAACTTTGAATTTATTTCTCATTGCGGATTATGATTATTATGTTTTATGTATGATTCTTGGAAACATGTTACATTCCCAGGGGTTAGTTATGTTATGGTGAAGCCTTTATAAAACCTATTTCTTTTCTAAAGGATATTCTTTGATGAAATGATGAATGTTTTTATGATAATTTGGAATGCTTGTGTTTGGTTTTTTTATTCAAAAATTTGGCCCAAAATTTTATACCCTTATATTGAATTGGGTAAATATTGATATATTAAGAGATGATATGATCTAAATTGGGGATTGAACCCAATATAGTAATTGACTCTGTCTACAATGATAGTCTTTGTAGTTATCCATGACTATGTAAGAAATCGAATGGGGAGTGAACCCAATAAAATATGGGACACTTTGTACTACGATAGACTTGGTAGTGACAATTTACTAAGGAAATGATTTTATATACTTATTTATAGGACAAAAACTTATTCCTTCTAATTATGATATATTCTCATGGCCCATGATTGACTATAGAATATTCCACACTCTAAATAATTATATATATATATATATATATATTTATGATAAATATTTTTTCTATGACAAATGAATAATGATATTTTATTTTTAGAGTTTGACTTTTATATGTTCTGATCATGTTATTATACACTATGCTTTCCTTATGCTCACTTATGATCATTAATTGGTATCTCTAATGTTTATCCTCATTAAGTATCTAAGATCACTCTTTATTATGTTTTATTTTCAAAAATTATGAAGAATGGTTTTAAATTATGTTTGTCTAAGAAGGGTACTATATGAGAAGAATGTTATGGGAGATTTTGAATATATTTCAGGAAAAACATTTATTATGTATCTTCTCTCCAAATATAATAAACCTTCACAATTGTGCAGGGATTGTTATTATGATAAGTATTGAATATTCATCTAAAATGATGTAATATTTATTTATTTAAATCTTATGATTCCTTAAAATTCATTATCTTTGTAGGACCCATAAGATTGTCAATGTAATCCTTCATCAACCCGTGATCATCTGCCAGCTGGTCATATATATTTATCATTTAATTCCTACATTATTCCCTAGGGAAACAGACCCTACATATTCTTTTTGGGGATACATCGTAGCAATCTAAATATCACTACCTACTTATATATACTACATTCACTATGATTAATCATTTTCTAACTTTTCAATAGTATGTTAGACCCAACAACAACTCAATAAACAAACTCATCCACCAAACTCCATTCAACATATTGAGCAAGGTAATCACCATCACTGAATCATATGATAACATAATGTCAGGGCTACACTAACACCAATGAAATTTAAACCACTATTATAGTATCCATCAAACTTCTAATATAGCCCCATCAGTTAACAAATAAAACATTACCCTAGGAAAAATAATTTCAACACCCAATATATGTAGCATTCTCACTATAACACAATCAGAACCTTTAACAAGAAGAGGAAACAAAATAATATAGGATATATTTGGATTAAAATATATAGAATTTTAAAAACATTCAAGGTATTTTTGAAATATAGTAATATTAATTTAATATGTATAACAAAATTTGGAAATTTGTTAAAATTGTATTGACGGAACATGATCCGAGGGAGAATAATAAACTGTTGAGAATTTTGGGGCATGGCCATCACCTGATAATTCAAGGAAGAATTATAAAATACACATAGATCAAATTATGAACATCTAAAATACATATGGAATGATAATAAAGAAATAATATTATTTTAATAATAAATCAAAATTATCTTTCAAGAGAGTTGTAAATACAGTATTTTTGTTGTACATTTCTATAATCATAAAACATGATGTATATAGTTTTTTATTTAAAATGGATGGTTAAACACATAATCAGTGACTGGTCTTTTGAGGGAGAGCCTTGTACTTTGTTTTGTTCTAATAACATTTTGTATTTTTTTCTTGTTTTTATAACATTTTTAAATTTTTTATGCCATGATTTTCATGATTGTAATCAATATATATTTCATTAGTTTGTTTATGTTTTGTTTAAGAAAATAATTTTCACAATAAAGAGTAAATGATAAGTTTTGGAACATTAAGACTGTTATTAATTAACTTTTTGAGAAATTATTAATCATTAAATAACTACGATATCATTATATTGACCCTTGAACCCTCATATCAATAATTGATCTTTATTCATGTAGTTAATCTATTCCACTATTATTGTGTTGATTAAAATATGAAAAATTAAAAAATCCCCTTGTTAACACATAACTTTATGATTTAAAAAATTTAATTTCACTTTTCCTTGCAGATAAGATGAGTTCCCACTACACTGAATTACCATGGATCAAAAATATATGTTTTCCAACCACAAGATAAGGTGATGAAAAAAATCATATCAAATCAATGAAACACTAATGATTTTTCATATAATGGTGAACATATCAGTATAATTTATGGGAAAATTTAATATATGAAGATCATCTATAGAATATTTCATTTTATAAGAAACTTGTTTTAGATAAAAAAATAGACATGTTGTTGGAGGATGGGGTGATATCATTTTCTTTCATTGTATAATTTTATAGGTATTGGATTCAACTATTAGTGAGTTGATTGAGTAGACCTATATGAAATTAGTGGATGTTATATATGGATGAATGTAACATATCAATAAAAAAGTGGTGTTCATTTTATGATCAACCTCTGGGGGATTTCCTAACCGATACCCTTTGGTTAAATCATCATCCATATATATTATCTATTTAGCATTAATCATACAATGTTATAGAATATGGGGAGATTCTTATGAGAATAACATGATGTTCTCTAGTTTTTTTCAATTAGGATAAAACATATCACCAATTTGATAGAGGGATACAACCCAAAAATTCAACCTCAGGATATTACATTTACTCTCCAAAAAATTTCTACAGTGATCAAAAAGGAAAAAATTATTATGAAGAAATTAGAGAGAACTAGTGAAGTTGTCTGTAAGGATGGACGTTATATTGTGGTGTTTAATATAATTGAATGAAATGGATCATTGGTTTTTGGGAAGTTGGGTAAGTAATATAAGACCTCATATCAACGATTCATATGATCTGGATGTTTACTCCCCTATGGTGTGGGGATGATATAATCTTCTATTTCTTAGTATGAAAAATAGATCCATAATTTATGTTCACATATTACTAATGATATCAAGGTAAAATAAAGAAACATAAAATGTTAAACAGATATTCAGATCAAATTTTGTAAGAACCTCCTTAATTTTATGCAAGATGGTGATAACAACTAGATATATAAGTACTGAAGAATGGGGGGGGGGGGTTGGTTCAACTAGGAATATTTCTTATCCAATTCACCTATAGGGACTATAGGGTAGATACATTGGGAATTCCTGAGACATCTTTGTTATTTTTTCATGGTGTTTATTGATACTGATTTTTTATGTTTGAGGCTTGAGGAGTAGTATGTAAAGCATTTGTGGATGGATTTAAAACTCTTTCAAAAACATAATTTATATTGGAAGATGTCGAAAGGTATGTTCTAGTTAAGGGGAGATCACTTAATTAGGATTTTTTTTTATCAAAATGGAATATCTTGGGACCCAACTATGATTGAGTTATTCATCTCTTAGAAGATGAAAAAGAATATTTCTAGGTATTGGAGTTTCCTTGACATAGCGGGATACTACAATAGTTTTGTATCAAATTTATCATTGTTTTTAATATCATTATTATATTTGAATGTTAAGGGTTTATATTTCATTTATATATTTTAGTTATATGTATATTTAAATTGTTGATGAAGAATTTGGATAATAGTGCACACAATTACCCTACTTGAGGAAGGAGTCTTGTTTATGTTATTCTATAATGATTTAAACCATGGATTAGTGTGTCTTTTGATACAATAAAAGGGGATTATATCCAAATGATATTATAATATATTCATCATGAAAAAAATTATTCTACTCATTCTCTCAAGTTAATATTTTTGTGTTTTCATTAGATAAAGGAAGATATTAACTTCTTGGGGATAACTTTTTGATCATTTCAGATAACAATAACATAAACTACATATTATCGTAGAGAGATTTAAACATTACTTAGTGAAGATGGGTATAATTTCATTAAGGGTGTGTTTTTAGGTTACATATACCTAAAAATAAAAAAAAATTAGTTAGTGATTATTTATGTATAGATTCTTAGATCAATGCTTTTCAAGAAGAAGATGACAAATATTAGATAATGGAATAACCTTTACCATTGTAAATAGTTATAGACAATGTTTTAGGGAAATGATTTTCAATACCATATGATGGTTTATTCAACCTTATTTCATTTGGTGGTGGAATCACTATTAGGGGACCCTGAATTTGAGGTTTATAGGTACTATATTATTCATGGTGATTTTTTTTGAATGAGGTTGAAAGAGAGAGACAATTGAGTGTTATTTTATGTGAATCTATTCATTTCTAAATATGTATAAGAGTATATATTATAATTGTTTTATACTGTTCCATTAGACATGTGTCCTAGTATTTGGAATATAAATTATTCCTTTGAGGATCTTTTTTAGTGGCACATAATTGAGAGGTCAGTTTCCATATTTGTATCATTCTTTATTTGATGATAACATTGAGAATATCTCTCTAGTTAGATTATTTCAGCCTTTGGTTGTTCTTTAACATATATTAGGGGACATCACTATAAGGCCCCAGCCATAAACCTTACTTAATCTTGAGTTATTAAAATATTACACATTGAGGATATTTTCGGGTTTAGAGTTTTAGAGAATTAGATCATAAAACTTTCATTACATTCCACATATAAACAAATTGGTTACAAAAAGATAGTATTATTCATTCCCATCAATGGAAACATATTTAAAATAAAACATGGATTCTTTCTTGACACTTCCTTGACACTATCATCATATCATGTACCTTTCCCTTGACCTATGAAAAACATTTAAAAAAAACTTGGGATGAGCATAAAAAGCTCATTATGGGTTATAAAAAATATGGAAAAGAAACATAAGTTCATATATACATAAGAATGAAATCATACATTACCCATAAAACATAAGCACTTCAACATACCTCATCTAATCATGAATAAATCATAGAAATGATAAGACATAAAGGTAACTTGAGGCATTCATAACATTCTTACATAGGGAGTAACCCTCTTGGTTACGTTTGGAATACCCATCATAGTATATTCCCTAAATCTCTTAGGATAAACCTTAACGTTACACTCCTTCGCATTACCCAATTCATTGGAGAGCTATATCGGGCTCACCCGCCCTTAGTTTATCACAGAACCACCCGTCTTCATAATAATGCCCAAGAACATCAACATAATCGTATCACATAAAACATGCATAAAGGAAACATAACATTTCCACCTTTCAATCAAAAGATATCAATACAACACATTGATATTAACACATTATGAAAACCATTTTCAAAACCAAAACAAACGAAAAGTAAAACATGGTATTTATTTTTCTATTAAAAAAGGTATGTCTTGTAGAGGAAGCCGAAACTCAAATAATGGTCACGGCGACGGAGAAGTCGTTATCTCCGCATAGGTACGACAAAAACATTCCCTTTTGTCATTTAGTAAAATGAATCGTATAAAAAATATTCCTTTTGGATAAACGTAAAAGTCAAAGGGTATTATACACCGTATTAAAGAAGGTTGTGTATAAAACAAAATATGCCTCAATGAAAGGAGATTGAGATAAAGTCCCATACCTCAGGTCCGACTTGACTCGGTCGTTCTTTAATGTCCTGAATAATAAACTTGAGTTAATTTCTACTTGCTTAAGAACCTTTTTCATGTTCATTATTCCTTTTATATCAATTATTTCCATGTCATGAACACTATATAATTATTTAAGTTAATAACGGTCGTTTTAACGATCATTGGTACTTGAGTCAAAAATAAACCCTTTATAATTACATGTTGTTCATGTAACCATTATATCCAGAATTATAATCATTATGTATATATCATATATATCTAGTATATACATTCATTTATAATATTACATAATCAATTATAGGTAAGAAATGAAATGCACCGTTCATGGAGACGGTAAGCCGTACGTACGCATGAACGCTACTTTCATTTCTATTTCGTATTTAATAGAATAGAATCATAATGACATAAAGGTATATTATAATTCCAGTATAATATCATATATAATATCATAGTTCCATCCTTTATACGTCCCACATATGGTATTTAACGAAGAAAATCACTTTGAGGGGGCGGTAGTCCGCACTTCCTTAAATGAAGATATCACGTTTACCCATAATGGAAACCATAAAGGTATTACCAAAATGAAAAATACAGAAACTTATGGAAAACATAATCATATTATATATCATATATAAATACAGTTACATCTTAATGTCCACCTTTGAAGGTGTTAAAAGAATGTTGAACAATCATCATTTCGGGAGGCATAAATTCACCATCCACGGAAACAGTATGTCCATTAAACATTAGATGTAGGTGTTTGTAAGTTTAGCTAGAATACTTCTTATAAAAACATCCTAGTATATTGAGGATACTGGAGTTGTTACAAAAGAAAAGAATAAAAAGAGTTTAGGGGGATGGAGAAGCAAAATCAAACAAAAGGACCCAAAAGAAGACATTACCTTAAAATCGGGTAACTCTCTTAGATTTCAGAACAAAGGATTCCTTGGGAAGACTTCTGGCCAAAGTGAGTCTTCAAGGAGTAATAGAGGGATGTGTAGAGCCAAAATGGGTAGGGTTTGGCCGAGCCAAAGGCTTTGGGAGTGTGGGTAAAGAGGTAGAGGTGGGGGCCTTTTATAAGAGGAGAGGAGGGGCACTCTTGGAATGTAAAGAAAAGTCACTTTATTTTAAAATGTTATTCGGATTTAAGAGGTCACACATTTATGTGTTTCGAGGATAAGGTGCTAAGGGTTCGAAATCCACCCATCCAATAGGTTTTGGCCATGTTTAGGTCTTAGATTTTACATTATCATTCCATTTTATTTAAATCATTAAATAATGAGGTAATCGCTACATCATCATGATGTCATAAATAATTTAATTTATTTATAGTATAAAAATTATAAAAAAATACTATGATGTAGGAAATATTTTTATCTTTCCACTGACTATTTATAATCAAAAATCTGATTTTTATAACCCCATGTAAAAATTGTTTTAGTAAAACATCTCATGTTTGTGTCATTTTACTTTTACATTAAATAAAAAGTTATTTATGTCATTTCCCAACCAAAGTGGCTCCATTGGGTCCCCAAGTTGACCCATGGATTTTCTTGGTATTCCATGACACATCCAATGAGGGTAGGACATGTGTCATGCTCTTCTCATTTTATTAAAGCATTATTTTTATCTTAAACTACACTAATTACCTCTAATCGCAATTAAGAACTTAAGAGTTTTTATTCACCAAAAAATTATTTTAATCTCATTGAACCACATTTTACTTCTTAATTACAACCATTTATGTCGTATTTTTGAAATTAAAAACACATAAGTGGTAATATTTCATTTAAATTAAAAAGTAGTTTTTATAAGTACCATTTAGTGGTTTCACTATTCATCAAAAATTGAAGTTTTTCAGAAAAATACCAAAAATTCACCCTAATCTATATTTGATATTCTGAATTCAAAAATTAAGTCTATTTTACAAAATTCAAAACATATAAGTCAGATTAATTAATTTAATAATTAATTCCTGCTATCATGACAAATAGCGTGTTTTTATGAAACAATAAGTATCAAAAGATTGACACCAGTTTACGTCCAATTTCAAAGTGAAATTGATTTCAATGAACACCATTGGATTAAATGGTAAAAATATATTCTAATTTCACTTCAAAATAAATTCAAAAGATAATCTAATCATATAAATAAATTATATTAAAAAGCAGTTTGGATGTAAAATGCCGTATTTTTCACTATTCATTAAAAAATGAACATTGTATGAAAAATACCAAAAATTAACACAAAGTAAATTTTGATGTCCCAATAATAAAGAATAAGTTTATTTTGACAATCATAGCTTATAAAATTGTCAAAAGATAGAATTAAAAATGGTATTCCATCAAAAGGCAGTAAAACAATCTTTTAAGAATATTAGTGTATTCCACGCATAAGATTGTATTTATTTTCATTTTAAGCCTCTAAAACACTATCTTAATAATTAATAGACATAGATAAAAATATCTATTATTCATTAATTACTTCGGATGTTACATCCTTCCCCCCTTTTGAAAATTGTGTCCCCACAATTTATTTACTTATCGAATAAATGGGGGTACTTATCCCTCATTACATTTTAAGATTCCCATGTTGCTTCTTCCATCATGTGGTTTTTACACAAAACCTTTACCTGATTAATCACCTTATTCCGTAACACATGCACCCTGTGGTAAAGAATCTGGACTGGTTGTTCCTCATAAGATAGGTTCTCTTCCAGCTAAACTACCACTTGACTCAAAAAATGAGATGGATATGGCATATACTTTCTCAACATCGAAACGTGACAAACATTGTGTACCTAAGATAAACTCAGAGGTAAATCCACCTGATATGAAACTGATCCAACTCTCTTCAGAATTTCATATGGTCCAATAAACCTTGGACTCAGCTTTCCTTTCTTACCAAATCTCATCACACTTTTCCAAGGAGAAACCTTGAGAAAAACATGATCACCTACCTCGAAAGATAGATCCTTCTTCCGGTTATCCGCATAACTCTTCTGCCTGCTCAGAGCTGTTCTCATGTGATTCGGAATCAGCTGAACTTTTTCTGCCATATCTTCTACCAATTCTGGTCCCATCAACTTCCTTTCACCCACTTCATCCCAGAAAGCTAGAGTTTGACACCGCTTCCCATATAATACCTCAAATGGTGCCATCTGTATACTGGAATGAAAAATGTTATTATATGAAAATTCAACCAAAGAAATATGTTGGTCCCAACATCCCTGATAATCCATAGAACAAGCTCGTAGCATATCCTCCAAGGTCTGAATTGTTCGTTCTGACTGCCCGTCTGATTGAGGATGAAATGTTGTACTAAAATTTAATTCAGTACCCAACGACTTCTGAAGGCCTTTCCAAAAGTTAGAAGTGAACCTGGGATCACGATCAGATACAATGGAGAGGGGAAATCCATGTAACCTGACTATCACTTTAAGATACAAACAGGAAAGTTGATCTAGGGAAAAATTATCTCGTATAGAAAGGAAATGAGCAGATTTAGTCAAGCGATCAACAATAACCCAGATTGCATTATTACCTCGAGATGTCTTCAGTAATCCCACAATAATGTCCATGGATATATTCTCCCATTTCCACTCTGGCACTGGTAAAGGCTTAAGCATCCCTTTTGGTAACTGCCGCTCTGCTTTAACCTGTTGACATGTCAAACACTTCACAGTAAAATCAGCAATATCTCTTTTCATTCCATCCCACCAGTAATACTCCCAAAAATCTCTGTACATCTTAGTACTGCCAGGATGAACTGAAAATAGAGAACTATGTGCTTCACATAACAACTCTCTCTTCAACTTTGAATCACAAGGCACACACAATCTCTTTCCAAAACTCAAAACGCAATCATTATCAATGTTGAATTCTGGCAACTTACCTTTCTGAACCAACTCTACCTTTTTCTGCAACTCACTGTCTTGCTTCTGTGCCTGCTTGATTCTATCTGATAGAGATGATCTCACTAATACCAAAAACAAAATAGAAGATCTTCCTGCACCAACAACTTCTATGCCAAAGTTCATCAAATCCTTAACCAAAGGATCACGTTCCAAACGCCACATTGCTAATGAAGCATTACTTTTTCGACTCAAAGCATCGACCTCTTTATTTGCTTTTCCCGGATGGTAATGAATTGTACAATCATAATCCTGGATTAATTCCAGACATCTCCTCTGTCTCATGTTTAACTCTTTCTGAGTGAATATATACTTTAAACTTTTGTGATCAGTATATATTTCACACTTTACTCCATACAAACGATGCCTCAAAATTTTTAAAGAGAAAACAACAGCAGCTAATTCCAAATCATGTGTAGGGTAATTTACCTCATGAGTTTTCAAATGTCGTGAAGCATAAGAAATTACCTAATCATTCTGCATTATAACACAACCAAGTCCTTTCAATGAAGAATCACTGTATATAACAAACTCACCATTCCTGGGAGGTAGTGCCGAAACTGGAGCATTAACCAATCTTCTTTTCAATTCCTGAAAACAATCATCACATTCTTTTGTCCAGATAAACTTAACACCTGTCTGAGTTAGCTTATTCATTGGACTAGATAACCATGAAAACTTTCTAACAAAACTTTGGTAATAGCCTGCCAAACCAAGGAAGCTATGAATCTCAGTTACATTTTTGGGTCTTGGCCATTCTTCAACAACCTTTGTTTTTGCAGGATCAACAGTTATCCCATCTTTAGAAACAATGTGACCAAGGAAAGAAATTTGTTGCAACCAAAACTCACACTTTCTGAATTTCCCATAAAATTTCTATTATTTTAAGTTTTTCAAGATAACCCTTAAATGTATTTCATTCTCCTCTTTACTTTTAGAAAACACCAAAATATCATCAATGAAAACCACCACAAACTTATCCAAGAACTCACGGAAAATTCTATTCATTAAGTCCATGAATACAGCAGGTGCATTGGTTAGCCCAAAAGGAATTACTACAAATTCATAATGGCCATATCTTGTATGAAACGTAGTCTTCGGAACGTCTACTTCCTTTACCTTCAGCTGATGGTACCCCGAATCAAACAACACACTGGAATAATCTGAAAAAACAAACAAAGTACCTGATACAACTTCATTTGATGGCCTGACATCTTCTGAAGTATTGGCAAAGGATTTCACCACCCCTTTCTTCTTGTAGTCTAACTGCTTCCCATCACCCGAGCTCTTTGTCGGACACTCGTTTGCATAGTGACCCATCTCATTCCACTTATAACATTTCTCTAACTTTAAATCAAATTTTGTCTTACCATCACCCTGATCTTTTCCAGTGCAATCGTGAGCTTTATGTCCCATCTTACCACATTGGTAGCACTTTCCAGAATTCAGAAGACATTCCCCAGCATGCCTTTTGCCACATTTATCACAAATTGGAAACTTAGTTTTCTTGCCGTCAGACTCTTTTGAAGAATTCTTACCTTTCTCCTGCCACCTCAGTCTCTTCTTCTGTTGGTTTTTTATAGAACACTTGATCATCGGCAAACTCCATTTCCACCTTCTCAGCACAGCTAACAAGTTTTTCATAACTTTTAAACTCACGACAAGCTAATGCCCTTCGATATTTTGGCTTTAATCCTGAGTAAAAACGATTGAATTTACTATCAAGGTCTCAGATAAAATTTGGAGAATACCTTGCCAATCGAGGGAACCATTCTTCATAGGTAGCCCCTGAGTCTTCCTCTTGCCTCAATTACAAGAATTGATTTTCAATCCTAAGTCGAACAGCCTTAGGAAAATACTTCTCAAGAAACATACCTTTGAATTCATCCCAGTCAAGAGCATCAATCTCATCAGCGTCCCTGATATTTTTAACCATCGACCACCACTGATCTGATTCACCCCCAAACGATAAGTAGCAAGACTAACCTTTTGATTTTCTGAACACCCCATGACATCAAAAATATTCTCCAGTGCTTTAATCCACCCATTAGCTAGCACAGGGTCAGATGATCCTCTGAATGATGGGGGATGTTGCCTCATGAAATGTTCCACCTCTAACATGTTCCTCTGTAATTGATCTGGCAGATCTCATGTATGTATACCACCACCATTTATCGCTTGAGTCAACTATGCCATTACTGCAAGAAACTATTCAATTCTAATTCCGAACATCTCAGGATGCTGATTCGAAAGGTTATTTCCTTCTTCATGCCTTCCTAGCACTGCTTCCCTGTATCCTCTACGGAAAACCATTCTGAACAAATATGTCTTAGATGAAGCAACATGGTAATCTTCAAATACTTTATCACTTCAATTTGACCATAAAAAAATATTTTTGGATAATCATTTAATAGAATTCTAACTCCTAAAGTTATCTAAACCGACTTCTGATACCAACTATAAGGCTCCAGCCTTAAACCATACTTAATCTTGAGTTATTAAAAGATTACACATTGAGGATCTTTTCGGATTTAGAGTTTTAGAGAATTAGATCATAAAACTTGCATTACATTCCACATATAAACAAAGTGGTTACATAAAGATAGTATTCTTCTTTCCCATCAATGGAAACATATTTAAAATAAAACATGGATTCTTTCTTGACACATCCTTGACACTATCATCATATCATGTACCTTTTCCTTGACCTGTGAAAAAAATTTCAAAAAAACTTGGGTTGAGCATAAAAAGCTCAGTATGGGTTATAAAAAATATGGAAAGGAAACATAAGTTCATATATACATAAGAATAAAATCATACTTTACCCATAAAACATAAGCACTTCAATATAACTCATCAAATCATGAATAAATCATAGAAATCATAAGACATAAAGGTAACTTGAGGCAATCATAACATTCTTACGTAGGGAGTAACCCTCTTAGTTATGTTTGGAATACCCATCACAGTATATTACCTAAATCTCTTTGGAGAAACCATAACATTACACTCCATCGTGTAACCCAATGCATTGGAGAGCTATATCGGTCTCACCCGCCCTTTGTTTATCACGGAACCACCCGTCTACATAATAATGCCCAAGAACCTCAACATAATCGTATCACATAAAACATGCATAAAGGAAACATAACATTTCCACCTTTCAATCACAAGATATCAATACAACACATTGATATAAAAACATTATGAAAACTATTTTCAATAGCAAAACAAAAGAAATGTAAAACATGGTATTTATTTTTCTTTTAAAAAAAGGTATGGCTTGTAGAGGAAGCCGAAACTCAAATAATGGTCACGGCGGTGGAGAAATCGTTGTTGCCGCATACATACGAAAAAAACATTCCCTTTTTCTGTTTAGTAAAACGCTTTGTATAAAAAATATTCCTTTTGGATAAACGTAAAAGTCAAAGGGGTTTATAAACCGTATAAAAGAAGGTTGTGTATAAAACAAAATACGCCTCAATGAAAGGAGATTGAGACGAAGTCCCATACCTCGGATCCGACTTGACTCGGTCGTTCTTTAATGTCCTGAATAATAAACTTGAGTTAATTTCTACTTTCTTAAGAACCTTTTTCAAGTTCATTATTCCTTTTATATCACTTATATCCATGTCATGAACACTATGTAATTATTTAAGTTAATAACGGTCATTTTAACAATCATTAGTACTTGAGTAAAAAATAAACCCTTTATAATTACATGTTGTTAATGTATCCATTATATCCAGAATTATAATCATTATGTATATATCATATATATCCAGTATATACATGCATTTATAATATTACAGAATCATTTAGAGGAAAGAAATGAAATGCACCGTTCATGGAGATGGTAAGCCGTACATACGCATGAACGCTACTTTCATTTCTATTTCGTATTTAATAGAATGGAATCATAATGACATAAAGGTATATTATAATTCAAGTATAATATCATATATAATATCATAGTACCATCATTCATACATCCCACATATGGTATTTAACGAATGAAATCACTTTGAGGGGGCGGTAGTTCGCACTTCCTTAAATGAAGATATCGCGTTTACCCATAATGGAAACCATAAAGGTATGCCCAAAATGAAAAATACAGAAGCTTAAGGAAAACATAATCATATTATATATCATATATAAATATAGTGACATCTTAATGGCCACCTTTTAAGGTGTTAAAATAATTATGAACAATCATCGTTTCGGTAGGCATAAATTCACCATCCACGGAAACAGTATGTCCTTTAACCATTTGATGTAGGTGTGTGTAATTGTAGCTCAAATAATTATTATAACAACATCCTAGTATATTTAGGATACTGGAGTTGTTACAAAAGAAAATAATAAAAATAGTTTATGGGGTTGGAGAAGCAAAATCAAACAAAAGGACTCAAAAGAAGACATTACCATAAAATCGGGTAACTCTCTTAGATTTGAGCTCAAAGGATTCCTTGGGAAGACTTCTGCCAAAAGTGAGGATTCAAGGAGTAATAGAGGTATTTGGAGAGCCACAATGGGAAGGATTTGGCCAAGCCAAAGGCTTTGGGAGTGTGGGTAAGGAGGTAGAGGTGGGGGCCTTTTTTAAGAGTAGAGGAGGGGCACTCTTGGAAAGTAAAGAAAAGTCACTATATTTTAAAATGGAATTCGGATTTAAGAGGTCCCGCATAGATGTGTTTCGAGGATAATGTGATACGGGTTCAAAATCAACCCATCCAATAGGGTTTGTCCATGTTTAAGTCTTAGATATTACATTGTCATTCCATTTTATTTAAATCGTTAAATAATGAGGTCATCGCTACATCATCATGATGTCATAACAAATTTAATTTATTTAAAGTCTAAAAATTATAAAAGAAATACTATGATGTAGGAAATATTTTTATATTTCCAATGACTATTTATAATCAAAAATCTTATCTTTATAACCCCATGTAAAAATTGTTTTAGTAAAACATCTCATGTTTGTGTCATTTTTACTTTTACATTAAATAAAAAGTAATTTATGTCATTTCCTAACCAAAGTTGCTCAATTGGGTCCCCAAGTTGACCCATGGATTTTCTTGGTCTGTCATGAAACATCCAATGAGGGTATGACATGTTTAAAGATCTTCTCATTTTATTAAAGCATTATTTTTACATTAAACTACAGTAATTACCTCTAATCACTATTAAGAACTTAAGAGTTACTATTCACCAAAAAATTATATTAATCTCATTGAACCACATTTTACTTCTTAATGACAACCATTTATGTTAGATTTTTGAAATTGAAAACACAGAAGTGGTAACATTCCATTTAATCAAAAAATCAGTTTTGATAAGTACCACTTAGTGGTTTCACTATTCATCAAAAATTGAAGTTTTTCAGAAAAATACCAAAAATTCACCCTAAGATATATTTGGTATTCCGAATTCAAAAATGAAGTCTATTTTACAAAATTCAAAACATATAAGTCACATTAATTAATTTAACAATTAATTCCCGCTATCATGACAAATAGTGTGTTTTTATGAAACAATAAGTATCAAAAGATTGACACCAGTTTAAGTCAAATTTCAAAGTGAAATTGATTCCAATGACCACCATTGGATTAAATGGTAAAAATATATTCTAATTTAACTTCAAAACCAATTCAAAAGATAATCTAATCATATAAATAAATTAGATTAAAAATCAGTTTTGATGTAAAATGCAGTATTTTTCACTATTCATTAAAAAATGAACATTGTCTGAAAAATACCAAAAATCCACAAAAAGTAAATTTTGATGTCCCAATCATAAAGAATAAGTTTATTTTGACAAACATACCTTATAAAATTGTCAAAAGATAGATTTAAAAATGGGTTGCCATCAAAAGGCAGTAAAAAAATCTTTTAATAATATTACTGTATTCCATGCATAAGATTGTATTTATTTTCATTTTAATCCTCTAAAACACTATCTTAATCATTAATAGACATAGATAAAAATATACATTATTCATTACTTACATGGGATGTTACAATCGCAATATATTTTTATTATATGTTTTCTATAGATATTGGGTGGTATTAAGTCATATGGGTTTTTTAAATCAAATTATTATGGATCCTAATTACAATGAAATTATTGAATCGGGTAGGTACATTTTTTTGAATGGAAATATTTGAAAGGGGTTGTTAGGATTCATAGAGTTACAAGAATGATTATTAAAAATTTACATCAGTATTTCTTATTGAGGATATTAGAGGTATTAGATCATTATTTTTTCCCTTAGTTTTTGTCACCACAATAGAATTAGTTCCACTCACTTTTCCATAGAATTAGTGACACAAACTTTATTCAATCATATACAAGTCTAGTTTTATAGAAAAGGGTCTCCACAAACCAAGAACTGGTGAATCTGATTTCAAGGTAATTCAAGAGTGATCACAATCTAAGGGATGAAGATCCATTAAAAATTATTCACTATCTTGGGACCTGGTTGTGATAACCTATCTCTAAGAGGATGTCATTAATTTCACCAAATGCTAATAAAATATTGGTTCAAAGCCTTAATACTAAATTTTGGGCCTTTGTGGTAGTTTTTGTCCATGGAAAAAATATTTCCATGTTGTATACACTATATATAAGTCAATAGATCCCTCATATGCCACAATTCTTTTGGTTATAGATCCCAAAAATACTTACAAATCAAAATTTATGACTTTTTGAAGTTTGGAATCCTTTTGGCATGGAATAAAACTAGAAAATGGAATTTCCCATGAATAATTTACTTTTCTTATGAATTATTTCTCTCAATAAATTAATCACTTCACACAAGAAATATATTATTTTTTCAATTTCTCATAGTTATATAATTATCATGTGATTCCTTCATCATTTGAATAATTAAGGTTTTATTTTGTTCCCAACTCATAGAATCTTTTTTGGTTTTCATAGAACATCAATCACTGTACAATCCCTCCATCATTTTCAGCTCAAATGAATCCATTTGGTTCCCATTACATGGATTTTTTTAAATTTTCATGGAACATTAATATTAATGTGGTTGTCTATTTTGGAAAAGATGTTGCCTTCTACCACCTATAAATACCAACACCCACTTTTTGATTATGAACCCTTAGATACTCTCGAGGGCTTAAGAAGAGACACTAATGGACTTTGGGAGTCACAGATTTTGACACTTGGGTAATACTATCATGTTTCAACTATGGATGTCCATGTGATGTAATCCTGTGAAGAACCCATACAAGGGAATCCATCTACAAGTAAATACATATATTATGAATTCCCGCTATATAGAAATCCCTTTAAAAAGAAATATCTCTACATGGTAACATTGGGAAACACAATGAGAATAGTGATATGCGACCACCCATATTCATGTAGTTTAATTAAATAACCCTTATTCTTGTTTTTAATAGGGATTCTATTTTGGACAGTGTAATTCATCCAACACTATAAGGAAATTTCTATCTCTCCATCCCAATGTGAATTTTTATGTAGGCCACCCTTCTGAAATGTTATGTGAGGATCTTATAAGGGAACTTGATTCACCATGAATTAATTTTTTTTCTACATACCACTGGTTCATACCACAGTTGCTCTACCCCCACAACCCTATTTGGGGTTATTGATGATCTACCATTATTACCACCACCAACCCCTATGAGAAATTGAGGGCACACTATGATCATTTCAAGATTGCATATAAATAGTTTTGGGTTGTAATGTTTATAGCCCCATACATGATCATAGTGAATGATTTATTTCTATTTACTTCTCATTGAATCTAGGATCACTTTTATTTGATGTTCTACTCTTAATTTAATCAAACACATCCAATTAATATAGTCCTTTTGGTTTCATAAAATAAGAGAATCCTCCTAGGTGTAGGCCTCTTGTTCCCCCTATCTTCACTAAATCCAATATCCAGGTTTGGTATATCCAAGTGTTCCCTATTTATAAGAATCACACATACACCTTTAGTAGATATACTCTTCTTTATTCCATCATTATCCTTGAGATGATATTATATTCTCAATTTTACATTCACCATGAGTTGATATACTCCTCCCAGGTTCATCATTACCTCAAATTGATATACTCCTCATTACAATCATTAATCACCTCGATTCAAAATAAAAATCCTATTTTTTATGCACCTTCATTTTATTTAAGTGTAATTATTATCATATTTTGGCTTCCTAGGTGTAATCACAAAAGAATATAGTGACCCTAACACATAACTTCACCCTAAATCACCTACAATGTTAGGTTTGTTTGGAAATATCATGTGTAAGAACCAATTTATATAATTTTGTTAAACCTTTTAAGGAACAAGAGTGTAGTGGAATGTTATAGAAAATCCCCACTCAATCATCTGTTTTCAACCAGTTTCTGGAACATGAATCCAAGTGTAGATCGTGAATAATCCACACTCAATATCTACTCTTTTCAAGTTTTATGGTACTGAAATTTAAGGGTGGTTTATGCATAAGATCCATTTAAACCCCTATTATTTACTCCAATATAATGTTTCTGGTCTTCTACCACTTATTTCTTATACCAAGCATAACTCATGTAGAATTAATTGGGATAAATCATTGGAATCGCCTTGACATCTGAGAATAATGACATTTAACTATCAAGAGAATGTTCTTACTACATGATGTTAAACTACATGGATTGATCCTCATATATAACCTCAAAATATATCACATGAACTGCGCAAAATTTTATTCTTATTTAATAGGATACATAGGATGGCCCAATGGTTTCAATCCCAATATTCCTAAAAATTATTTTTCTCTTGTGTGATATTCATAAGATGGCCTATTTCACCTTTAATGAAGATACTCCTCTTGGTATTCCTACACAAGGGCCTCCAATTTGGTCTAATTGCTAACCTAACCTAGATATCTTCTATGTGATGAGGGTAGGGCCTTCATATAATAATGCATGTATATAGGATCATCCTTATTAAGTGATGATACTGGGATTTATTTGGTAATGATCCAGTGATGATCCATGTGTTTTCCTATTTAGTAACGTGTAGACATGAAAAACCTAAAAGGGCCATTCATCCAAAAGATACATACCAAACATTATTAGGCACCATTTAAATGGTAGTCTTTACCCCATGGCATTAAACTGTATTGAATCTTCCGATCATGTGACATTAAAATATACAACACGAACCGTTAAGATGTACAAAACTACTAGGTTTTTGATTCTATTATAATGTATATATTTAAATCCCTCTCACGGTCCCAATAATTATTTCGCAACACCTATCACCACCCTATAAAGATATAAACTCCATATATCCCATTTAATTAGATTTAAACTTAATCATTATGAACTACTATGTTAAATAAGGAAAACCTATAATACATTGAGTTGTTTACATATCCACATGTTTTTTTCATATCATTGACATAGGAACCACTATGAATATACTAGGATTTATGATGGATTCATGATAAATCATAAATCAATAAGAGAGTCATGGAGTATGAAATAAACCCCATAAATGGGTTTTGTGTTCCCATCCTACCATCCTCACAGCCAATATTCATTCCAAAGCGTCATTAGAAAAATCTTGTGACTCATGCCTTCTAAATGAAGACCCACACATACTTTCATGTTGGACCATCATATAGTCAACATCATGTCAATGTTCCCACCAAAAAATAGTTTTTCCTCAAAATAACACTTAATCCCCATATGGGAATATAGAATATTATGACTATCCTAATATTAGAATATTTTATTTCTGTATTTCATATTTATTTTGGATAATCTTTTGTAAAAAATTAACATTTAGTTATATTTTTTAAAATCAAAGGTAATACATTATTTATTTGTAGGAATCAATTAACAGTATGTTACTAATGACCATTCATATCATCATTATATAGAACTGAGTTTGGTGGGATGCATTTTTTGGTAAAAAAATGGTGTAGATGATGTTAAGAAGAGTTCAACTAGTTCAATATAAGATGGATGCATCTCATGATCATCAAAAATATTATATAGATCTAAGTAGGATACCCTTAGAGTTCATTTTTTTGATAATTTATTCTTAAAGTTTTCCCTTTTTCATTAGAAATGGAGGTTTGGTTGATCTAAAAAGCTATATTCACTTTTTGAAATACATTTTCAGGTTATGGATTAATTTTTTAATGTTGATTATTTGTTGGAATTCCCCCCAAAATTTTGTAAAGTTTTTGATTTTATTTATGTATCAAAGCTTCAATGATATATTCATAATGTATCCCATGAAATTTATTATAATGATAAATACATTAAATAGCACATAAAATTAATTTTACAGCCTATTGAGATTCAATATCTCCCTAAGAATGTGTAATGGAATCGTGAAATTAAATTAGTACATGACATGTGGATTCATGGTGGTTTCAATAAATGTTTATATACATGGCAGTAATATATGTTGTCTTTGTATATGGAATTATTTTAATATATAGTGACTCATGTTTTTCATTGGTCTATATCGAGATTGACTTCTCCTAAAAAATGTTACATATGTTGTAATTATAAAATAACAAATTTTATTTTGTTTAAGACCATGGAAGAAAAATTGACTGTTCTTTTAATGTCAAATATACCATTCATATATTTGGGCTATCTTTTGGTTGAATCCTAGGAGGACTAATTTTTAAATATTATGTGATATTTATTAAATGAGTAAATATTTATTCAAATTAAAATGGATGGTGATATCTCATACATATTGGATTAGGAGATAATTCATACACCATAGTTTGAAAAATAATATATAGTTTATCTTAGTTATAGTGCAGTCATAGATCACCTTTCAGGACATTGGTTGATCCTACCACTACTGTGTTATAAATATTATATTGAATTTTAAAAAATTAACATCATGACCACTATATCTCTTTGTTTATTTTTATTTAAACAATATAATAAAGGTTACACACAAAAAACCATAATTTTAGAGGGAGAGAGAGAGGGTTCATAGGATTTGGGGTCAAACTATAGAGAATTAATTCTTTGAGGATATGATTAGAAGAACCTAGCACTGATGTAGATTCCATTAAAAGAAAATGGAGAAAGAAAGTTAGATTTTTTTATTATGATTTTTGATGTTTTATTCATAAATATATGGATGGTATAATTATTCTTAGATAATTTTCAATAAATTTATATCTCAATTAAAAATATTTTAATAATATTTCATCTAATATTATATTTATTCATGCTTTATTTATTTATTGGTGGATTTTATTATGATGAGTGGTGGATAATTGATCCAACTAGTAACCAAACCCTCAATTTTCCACAATAATTCCCCAATTTTTCTTCATATGTTCACTATAAACCTTTTTCATGGTTAGAACATTGAAAATAAATTCCTGGAAAAAGGAAATGTGGAAGATTGGTGGCGTGATGAACTATTTAGAGAGACACATTGGTAGTGAGGGTGTTGTGGGATTATTGGGGGATGATGGATAATCATTGGCGGTGTGGTTGTTAGATTTACAGTATGAATAGGTGGTTTAATGAATCAAGGATGTGATTTTAAGGGTTTTTTGGTTCATATCTAGGTGATGACAGGAGATGGGGCTTCAATGAAGGACAACAACGACAGATGAGTCTCATGACATCAATTTCAGTGACCTCAAGTAGAAAAATGGAAGTGATAGCTTATTGTTATATGACTTATTGATCTCCTGGTTGAAGAATCAATCACATGATGTATAATTCTAATCCACACACCAATTATCATTCCATCTATGATGGTTAGTCTTTCATGTAATGTTAAATATAACACAGAGTTTACTTGAGTTACTCATGTCATGTATATCTAAGGTATATGAATCTATGTATACTATAGTATATTTAATACATTCCATCAATCCACAAAAATTGTGTGTGTAAGATTACATATCAATTGTTTTTTCAGGGACACGACTAAATTCTTTGATGTGTACACACTAACTAGCCCCTTGAGTTCCACATATCATTTACATAATGAAAACATGTTTTGTACATTTTAATAAACTGGATCAACATGTATATGTAATATATGACTGATCAACCCCCATGTCACACAAATGATGTACCTATCATGTATGTTTTGTGTATTTAAACTGTCATGAAAATAGTAAATGATAGTTCATGACTATCCTGATGTCATGTCTCGACATACTAGTAAGTTGACTCCCCAATATTGCATCTAATAGGTTATGGTATATAAAAAGACACTATAGTATCCACACAATGATTGTAGGAATTACCTCAGAATACAACTTGTCATCTATTATCATGAAATCTCATACATAATGAAAAATTGAAAAATAAATCTTGTATGAAAACATGTTTTTTATAGAACATAAATAAAAAAGTAACAACTCCATATATAATTTCAAAACATACATGTGAAACTAAAAAACACAACACATGCATCCTAAATAGATGTATGAATTATAACTAGTAACACACGTTTTTTCATCATAACAAAATAATCACACACTCAGTTATCCACATTTTCTATACATATTTAAGATCCATGAGCATCCATACTTCATATCACCTGATATACATGGAATTAAGGTGAACAACATGACAGTTTGATAAAAGAGGCCTGTATAAAAATACTCAATATGGTCATTCCAAGTGGTGATCCTAACCCTAAACATCTATTATTATCCCGAATCAATAATATTTAATGGGTAGACACGCCAAAATGACGTGATGTCTTCATCAAACATAACCATAAAAATTTTCAATATTGATAAACTACACATGCATCAATTTCATCAAACTTACTAAATAATAAAATTCCACTGGGAAAGAATAGAAAGATGATCTCACATCACCTTTTTATTTAATCTCACCTAATAATTCTCATTAGCTACACCATCCATGAGACAACTGATGAAATGAACATACCCACCTATCTCTAAAGTGTTAATGGAAATAACCATATATAAAGATAGTAGTAGTATAAATGTGATGACAGTGGAATAGATAGGCATTTCCAAGTATATTTTTTCAATAGAGTACTAGAGGAAATGCACATCTCTTGGATTGAAATTATATATACAATCCTCTTTAATCCCATATCTATTGGGAGTATAAGTTGTAGTATTTTTTTCATCATTTCAATCCATGACCATGTATTTTTGGGAGAGGAGAAGTGTCACCACCTAGGTGAATTATAGTATATTCCATTCTAATATCATGGATACTATAAGAAATGGAAATCTAAACATGACCCATAATAGAGATTCAATATAAAATAAATTTCTCTAACTGTCTTCTAGTTAGATATTATCTATGAATTATCCTAGACCAGTGGGTGATTAGATCATATATATGTGTATAAGTCATCACTAGTCTAGACCCAATTTAGCGCGTGAGAAAGGTGGGGTCATTTTTATCATCCTACAACCACAGAAATAGGGTTAGTATTAAAAATCATCTACTACCATATCCCATTTCCATATATATCCATCTATATCTAGCTATTTAACATCTCAAGATAAGTATAAATGATCATATTCAATCATATAAGTGAAAAATAAAATTACTATGTATAATTGTAGCTACTATTTCATCCTCACTGGATACCCACTTCCCAACATCAATGAAGGTGATTTATAATTCCATAAAATGTTGATGTTATTTATTGAATTATTCATACAGGTACATCACATAAAATTTGATATTACTTCCCACATAATAATCAAAGTATTTCATACAATTCTCAACAATTTCAATCTTGATAGATCATTGCATTTAATAAATAATAACTTAGTAAGGTTAAACATAGTTATTGAATTAATCACCTAGGCACATCAGGTCTTGGTTGATACCATTTTCCTCACATTGAATTATGTACCTGTCAAGTTTAGTTACTATGTTATTCCAATATACTTCTTAGCCATTATCATAGACTTCCACAATATTTATCATAAATATTTTGTAAAATTATCCCTTATTATTGATGGAATTATCCATAATAATCATTCTACAAGTTAGAGGACATTCATTAGTACATCCAATTCCATTGTGAATATATTGCACCATCTAAGTTAATACCCTACATTATTAACATATTTTTATTTAAATACCATCAAATAATTTTGAAATTGTCAACTATTATCAAATTTGATAATTCCCTCTTCCGGTACACATTTAGAATTATAGTATAAAAAATTACATTCTTCTTTATAAATACTGAATTTCTATCAACTGGTTAATTACACAACGTTCCATTAATAGAAATCAATTTTAAAGTTTTCACACCATCCTTTAAAAAGTAATTTTTCGATCATGTATTTGGGTTATAACATTATCAACGATTTATATTATTGTGGGATGATCCACATTTAGAACAAAAAAATATCATCTTTAGTGTATAATCGATATTTTTTCAATTTTAAAAATCATTATTTAAAATCTCATTATTTTTAAATACGCATTTCAATAATTGCAATTGTTTTCAAAATATTTTGGTAATGATATTTTTAGAGATCAATGATATTACTTACAAAATTAAAAATAACATTTCACACACACCAATATGTCAACTAAGTCTAATATCCAATTCCCATGGTTAAAACACTCAATCAATTAATCAATTAAATTTATCATTAAATTAAAAATAAATTAAGTAATTGTTATTATCATTATTATTAAAACAATATTTATATTCTCTTTAGTAAAAATGAGAAATATGTACATTGTGGTTTAGAATTGTCAGACAAAAAGTTCCCAATCAATGACTCTACATGCTTCGTTGATATTTTCATGGGTCCCCGTATCATAATGATCCTTTATCATGAAATATAAAATGTCATGATTCATAAAACTAAACTCAAAAAATACACCTCCAAATTATAAATTCATGTTTTCATCAACTTTGGGACTCTAATTAATCAAATGAATTATGACATCATGATAAACTCACAGACATAGTCCTAGTGGTATTCTAATAATATTTCCCACGTCAGGTCATCATCTAACCCCAACCCATCATTTTATAATATTAAAAATGATTCATAGATGACTTTGGATTCTATTAAAATAATCTCCACTACAATAATTGTAGAATATCTGTTGAAATGGTCTCTTCTTTTTTCTAATTTGGGTATGAGAAAAATAATCCAAATTTCCAATATTGAAATTATTAATTAATTATTTTCAATATATATTTTTTATTAATATTATTATTTATATATAATAAAATATATATAATTTGGGGGATGTTTGGAACCCTATCACTCATACAGTATTTCAAATATAACTCATGTGCAATAGAGAGATCCAATGATGTTTATTATGTGATATAGATGATGGTTATTCCACCACTTCTTTCCATTCATGGAAATTATTTAGTTTCCATCAGTGCTTCCACATGTCATTATCTAACCATCCAAGCCTCCTCCATTCTACTTCAAACAGTCATGTTGGGATTATTATATCACCATAAATAAAAAAATTCACTAAAATTCACCAAATTATACCAGTAAGGCTTATAAACTCAAGATACAAGTCATCTAAATTGAACAAATTCTCTCTAGAATATTTATGAATATTACTTTTGTACGATTAATTTTATTATAGTGTTTTGAACATCTCTTTGTGATGTTTGATTGTAAGTGTAAATGAAAAAGAAAATTACTATTGACTATCATATATCTAAAAACATTACGTAAATGATAATTATGAAACAATAAATGGGGTTTGAGATCATTTCATAGAACCATACCTTGTATAAATATAACTGAAATATTTTGTTTGCTATCATATTTTTCCCTGGCCTTGACAATCCCCAAGGTATATAGAGGAAGAGATGAATAGAGGAATACTGTATGGGAGGAGAGAAAATTTTATAGGGGGTTTTTCATTACCCTACACTTCATTCAATTAATTATTATAAATTTTAATTTAAAATGACTAAAAATAGCCTCAACATATGCAAACCAATTAGATCTTCCATTTACCGGAATGGTGTTTCATATCCCCTTAATCTTGTGAAAAGTACCCAGGCATCAACAAAAACAAGAGGGAATGATTCCTACCAACCTGAGGTAGATAAACATTCATATATATAAATAGAAGAGGGAAATAACATAAGAGAAAAAATAAAAATATATTTCATAACATAAAGAGGATAGAGGAAATGATATAACACAAGCTGTCAGAACAACCCAAAGTAAATGTACAATAAAAAAGGAAAACTAATATAGAAACCAAATACTCTACGTTATATCATAGTAAAACTCCCACCATATCACCACCAGCTGCCAACGTTCAGCTAACAGGATCCTCACCGCCTAACTGGGATAATTTTTTTCCCTTTATCAAAAGACATAACCTGGTCTACACAATACCGAATGAGTGTCCATGGTGTGAGCTAAACAAACATAGTAGGATCTGATCACGACATTCCATAAAAAGTTTATTTATAAAATCCTAACATGATCAAATTTTAATGAAAAAAGGCATGATATTTAGTTAAAAAGTTCTTATATCAAAATCATTGAAAACATCCACCACTTTCCACAATATAAATAATCTAATTAAAACAGTTTCAAATCATATCACATATGTCATAGTAGGTAAACAAATCCAAAATTGTAAAAAAACCAATAGCAACGATAAAATAAAACCATGTATCACTACAGACCAGGATAGATATAAAAATCATACCCAAACATAGATAATAATGTGCATCATGTCCCTAGAAATATGCATTGAATCTAGAGAGTAGTGGAACACCCTAGAAAATGGACCTCCCAACAATGTCTAACAAGTCCCTTAGAAAATTGGGCATAGAGAGTAGAGGAACACCCCATGAGTGGACCTCGTGATGATATCAATAGTTTAGGACTATAACTACACCCTCCACCTATGTTCTGAAGGCTTCACAAGTGTTAAATTTTCCAAGTCATTTAATCCAAACCATGCATTGAAAACCATTTCATTAATACATTTAACAATACTTTGAAAAATACATTTTTTTACCCAAACAAGGGAAAATTTACTTTTCTTAAAAATTAATTCCTTCACTCAACGGTCAATATATCATGCTAGTTTATTTATTAATAAATTTATAACACTGGAGAATTCATGTTTCATCATGCACAAGATAGAGATATAACCACCTTCCTCATACTCAGGTTGAACACACCCATGACAGGATCCACGAACACGGGAATGAAAGTAGAGACAACAAAGGAGGCCTATAAATAACTGAAAATCTACACAATAACAAAAAACAATTATTGATCCCTATAAGAAAAGTTCATATAAGATCTTGAAAGGATGAAGATTAGCACTACCACAATGTCAATGTATCTTAATATGTAGTTCCATGGAGCTACCATGACCAATGGAAACAATGAAGTAGAAAACTCCATTACATATAGAGATGCATTGCAACCACCATGTTGATCCAATAAAAATTGATTAAATAAAAATGAGTGTAGATACCCAAAATAACATGGGATAGAACCTAGTGTTTAAGAGAGGAGGATAATTGAATAATTAAATTTTTCTAGTCTTCACCATATAAAAATCTACTAAACCTAATGAAATCAGGACATGAATCCAAGATTCACAACATGAATATCTCAACTATTGATTGCACCAAAAAATGTGTCACCATAGTTTAAAAATATTAATTATAAATATTTATCATTTTAAACTATATTAATTATGGGAAAATAATTCAAACTAAGAAATTTTTTCATGTATTTTATTAAGAAACAGATTCATCATGTGAAATACATTCACGATGAGAATCTATCCTATAGATAGTACGCCACAAAAAAATGCTGAAAACATAGGAAAGACTCAAAATCAACATGGAACCAAAATTGAATCATCTAAATCCATTAAAAATTATACCTAGAAATAATTAATTCAAAAAATAACATAAATAATTTAACTTTTGAACATTTTCCCAATTTTTTTCCCTTCCCCAAAATGCCTGAAACACACCGAAAGAAAATGGGAAACCAAAAAGAGAGACAAGAAATACCTAAAAGAAGGTAACATGGTGTTACAATCACCCCGATTTTTTATAATGTCCTTACTATGTCATGTGAATGAAGGGCTCTCTATAAATAGGTGATCCCACTAATCCTTAAATTTTGTTTCACACTGAAAAGTCTCATGAGAATCTGATCTAAGTCACCATAACACTCTAACCAGTGATATATACCTCCCATGAAATAATTTCACCTCAGATTCAATGATAATTAGTAGATTCTCTAAAATAAAAACATATTTCTAACTCAATATATCTCATCTTAGAAAATGATTCAAACCAATATGGTACTTCCTAAGCTATGATATGTTGAAAACATCTAGAATACCTTTCAACTAAGCTAGTAATTCCAATCGATAATAAAACTAACCAAGTGTCTCAGTGATCTTAAATGGTACAACATATCATAAACCCATCTTTCATTATTTCCAAAGTAGATGGTGACCCAATTGAGGAGAAACATTCATGAAAATATGATCAAAATGGAAAACTTCAAAGGATGATATCATTGATAAACATTAAATTTCTTCCTAATCTGTGTTATAGCTATACACTAACATATATATTGAATCCTCAATGATGTCCACTAAACTATACTTAGTCCCATAAGATATACCCCATACATATATTCCCAAAAAATATGTGGCTTGCATAGACGACCATACAATCCCTTGAAGGGATCCATTTTGATTCATGATTGATAACTATTATTATAAGAAAACATAATTTTTCCAATATGTATGTCATATGATCCACAAAAATATAAGATAGAGGCATGGAGAATATCATCTGGGGTTTGAATAATATTCTTTATATGACCATATATCTATGTATGGTATGTTATTCTCAACTTAACATGATTCCCTATCACCTCTAGGAGACTCTTCCTAAACCATCTGGTGAACCTAGGATCCCATCCAAAAAATGGTAGAGCGAACCCCATGTAACCTAAAAATCTCATATATATGTATTTTAAGTAGATATAAAACATTAGTAGTGTTTCATATTCGAATTAAATGAACCGATTTCATCAACCTATTTATAACTACCAAGATAGAATTTTTCTCTCATAGAGTCCATGGAAATCCAACATCAATGTTCATGGTAACCTCATCACATTTACAAACAATGACATGAATATGCTGGTGAAAACTTGATGGTTTTATATTCTAATTTTTTTTTCTATTGGTAGGTGAAATAGTGGGACACATTATCTACAATGTTTCACTTCATACCCAACCACCAGAATCATCATCTCATGTCCTAACACATCCCCTCACCGAAAAATGATTGTACCATGAAGAGCTATGATAGTCAGCTAAAATTTTGCTCCTCATATATTCATGTATGAAAAAACAATCCCCATAGTATATAATATCATCTAATGAGAGATACCAACCTGAAATGTTCTCTAAACAAAAAAAGTATTCTCAAATTCCCTTGAACTCATCATCCTTTTCTCGACCCTATAGAATATACATAAACAGAGTTTTTGATAACTGAGTACTAGTTACAAAAATTCTTAAAATATCCTCCTAATCATCCATTCGAAACTGATTTAAGATTAAAATATGGTTCTACTCTTCCTCATATTTAAAAAATATCTTGGAATGGCACTTTCCTGCTAAGATAATCTCCAATGATAGTCTCATTCCTTGAGGGGTAGGGGTAGGTGACGTTGAAGTTGAATCTTTTTTTATATGTATTTTAATGATTTAATCCCTAATTTTTTTACAATTTAATATGATTTTAATATTTTTTTTGTATTTTTTGTGTGTTTTGGGATAAAACTTGAGAACAACTTAATTATGTAATTTTAATATACTTTTTTCACTTTGGAATTTCAAAAATAAAATTTAAAATATTGACCCATTTTAAGTAATTATTTTTTGAATGATTCCTTAGTTTTTTGTCTTAATACTTTTTTATAAAGTTATTGAAAATTATATCTTCTATAGGACTAAAAAAATCAATCTATTTGAAGAGTATTTCTGGATGATAGAATAGACCCAACCTCAATAAATTAGGCCTACCATGGGATGAAGAACTCTAATTTAGTTAATTCTAAATGTATTTGAATGAAAAATCATTGAATAATTTAAGTATTAAATTTAATAGACATATTTTTTCATTATTATATTCTTTTAACTTGATTAAATGGATTATGATTTTTGAAATGTTCTTCTAGAAAACGTTTCATAGGTTTCTTATGTCATAACTTCTTGTATAAGTATCCAGTGACATTAAAATATGGTGGAGAGATATAAAATTAAAATTTTAACAACTTATAATAATGTAGGTAATTTTTTTATTCTTCTATTAGGAAGAAAATAAGAATAAAAATGTGTACAAACTCTTGAGGAGAAAGTTTATCCTTTTATTTTACCCTCTTTTATTCTTATATGTTTTATAGTTCCTTATTATTCCCCACTATTCTTTTATACCGTTAGCATGGAACGGTAAAATTATAAGTTATTATGGAAGGGGAGTTTTTCTATTTTTAGTGCCTGGGTTCTTTTTCATTTTTGAAATAATTTCTTTCTCTCTTCTGCAAAGTAGTTTTCAATTTTTAATAGTGGTTTTTATTATAATGTATAAATATATTTTGTTATTGATTATACTGTTGATTTTTTTTTTGTAAATTATCATTATCTCACTCCATTATTCTACGGTTTATATATGATGTCACAGACAAGAGATTAGTGATAAAGTACTCAATGATATTCAGTATATGTTGGAGGGGCAGTTTCTATTTTTCTTTGTTTAGGATAAAAAAGATATGATCCAGTATTTCCTAAGTCAATTGAAGATATTCTCTACAAATCTCTACAAAAATAAGGATATTATACAAAAATGAGATATTGGAATGGTTTACTATCATCATCACCAGTTGTCCAATGGATTAAGAGGAAGCGATTGTGAAATATCACTTTAATCATCTTAGAAGGAGAGGATTGGAAATATTTGAATTAGGATAACATTGAAAATGGAAAACTAAACCTGACATGATCACCCATCTCATATATAGTTTTCAATTACATTCATTTTTTATATAGTTTCAATATTTTGTTGAATGTTTTTATTTTTTTTCATTGATTTCATTTGTTTACAAAATCAATCAATTTGAAAAGCAGCCACTTTTCCTCTTATTTGATGGTGACAGCTTTGTTGTTGTCTTCTCCTCTCTAGATAAATCCTCAGTTAACCACTACACTACATTTTAACTTAGGAAATAATTATTTTTCAAGACCCCATGACAAGAATATTTCATGACATATAATCCTTTTAAAGGAGTAAGTGTCACTTATCAACATTTAAAAAATTAAAATTGAATGACTTAAAACTCAAAAGAATCATTAATTGAATTTCACCCTCAAATTAAATGAACACTAAACCAAATAATAAATAATTGACTTTAAAATATAATTTTAATAAATAAATCTCATGGATTCAAGTGACATGTTTTGTGTTCACTCTAAACATGTAAAAATGGATGGTAAGACAAACCAAACCCTATGTGATCTGTACAGTCCTTAATTCTCTATTCAAAATGACCATATCATTGAAACTAATTTACAAAATTATACTTAATTTTCTGTCAATATGATTTTAGTAATCTTAAATTTTCATTATCTTTCAAGAGAAGACCCAAATATTCATATCCATGAATACAACCTTATCTAATCATACTTCAGAGCTCGAGGAGTACCTAAAGACCAATTTTAATAGATGGAATTACACTCTTATCACTCAATGTACAAACTAGAGAAAAATTTTAAAACCTTTAACCAAGGGAGATCAGTTATTCAGAATATATGAAATATACTTCATCAATTTATTTTCCCCAAATCAAGGATGACCTCAATTAAAAAAATTGATTCTATATGGAATCAAACAGAGAGACCCTCTTGGAGTAGTTGGATCATTTTAAGAATCTCTATGAATGTTTCCACATCAAGAAATAGAGGAACACCAATTCTTTGTGTTATTATACTAATAACCTATAAAAAATGATCAAAATATACTAGGCGCCTCATCTAGAGGATCCATGATCAACAAGTCACCTACAGATGTTAGAGGTGTAATTGATAATGTTGTAAAAAATCACTAATTTGGAATTATAGGTATGCGAACTAGGGATATAATTGATGTATGAACATCTAATTCATCAGCATCAGATAAAACCAAAGATTATTTCAATTAAAGGTTAGCCTAAATAAATTGAAGTGACCCAAGCAAGTGGAAAACAATATTCATCTCAGGTATGTGGTTTATTTTATTCTTCTACTAATTGTACTAACTAGTGTCCTATGATATATGGGGAATAAATATGCACTTCAAACTTTAATCCAAGATAGTTCATGTGGAATAGATTATGTCAACGTTTGGCCCAACCAGGATATGGAAACTAACAAAAACACGTGAGAAATTTCTATCCTAACCAATACCCCCAATCAACCCCCATACGAAATGAGATAATATTAGAACCCACACTATTAAAATAACACTATAAATTCCATACTAATATGAATACATTCAACCACACACTTTCTAGAGACCCTATAATCATTTATCCACCAGTGTAAAACCTCCAATTTGGAACCAACGGTAACAATCTGAGTTTGAGTGGCTAAAGTACACTTTAAATAATTTTTCCGACAAGTTTGACAATCATATGGAATTGCTGAGAAACAATAAATGGAAAATCCCTTCTTATTAAATTCTAAAACACAAGGAAAATATTAGAAATATTAAAATATGATGTGGAGATGATATTCATCCACTTAAATAAAGGATGAATGAAAATTATGTAAAAAAGTTTGATCCACCTATCCATCTGATGGAAGATCATAATATTAAAGGAAAATTATGAATTATAGTTAGAAAATATAGACATGATACACCCCTAAAAACAAAACTAATGGAGAATAATGAAATTCATGTACATTTCTCTTAGGTGTTAATTTGATCACTGAAACTATAAGAAGGTTAGCTCTAAAAATATAATTCAGGAGACTTTTTAGAAGGTCAATATCAATATACCACTATTGGAAGACATTAGAAAAATCTGAAAGTTTGAGAAGATAATAAAAGAGATATACACCAAACGAAGATGCTTGGATGGAAATGAGAGCATCACCCTCAGAAAAAGTGTCTTAGCACTGATCATACCACTGATACCAAAAAAATGTCATGATCTAAGAACAATATCATTTCCCTACACTATATGTTTATTGAATTTTACTATTTATTTATGTTATATAGGTAATTCGATGAACTTCTTTCCTCACTCTATATTTAGATAGATGTAGGTTAGAAAATTAAATCACACCATAGCGGAGATCTAGATAATGAACAATTCAACCATTTTTTTAGAAGGAGTTATGGAATATTCACTCATCAAAGTGAAATATATACTATTACTAACTAACTTATATTTTCTAATCATATATGAATATAAGATTTCATCACAATCACCCGTCCTTTTTGGTATCACATTGTTAAAGGTATTAAAAACCCTCACCAAAATGCTCTAAAGAACACTATTTGTGGATCTTGGATATAGTCACATGCATTTCAACATTCTGGTTCAATAAGGATTTCCACAAGAATCCCTTAAATAAATTAAGTATCCCTTAAAGAAGGAAGAAAATCAATTAAAAATCATGTATGCTCTGAAAATTATTAACTATAGACGATAATTTTCCCCCAAAAAATACCACAGCTTTTGGAAGATACCAATTGTTGGAAAATTATAATTTCATGGTCATAAAAGAAATAAATTATGAATTTTTTTATATTTTAATAGAATATGATGATGAATATTTAGGATCATGTATTGATATTAAAAATAAAAAACTCAATGAGAATGAAAATAAAAATATTATAACAGGTCTCAGAAGGGAAGTAGATGTGAAGGAAAATGAAATGGATGAGATTCAATCCATATGTGTCACTATAAAAATAATATTTAATAATGAGAGTGAACATTTCAATAATACTGCAGAGGTTAGTAGAGGATCTTCTCATAGTGATATGAAAAAAGGATCATAAGATCTATGTAAATCTATACTCAATCAATTTAAAAATATATCCAATTTACTGAAATTTAATAAGATAAAAATAAAATTATAGTTCATGTGGGTCATTAAAATTGATGTTTAATCTCTCACATCAAGATAATATAATAATATTCTATGTACAACATAAACCCATAAGTATAGTGAGATTTGGATTAAAAAAAGGCATCAAAAAATATCTGGATGGAACAAAAACTAGACTGAAAGAAAAAAAATTCAATGGTTTTTTTGGTACTACAATAAAAAAAATCATAAATCCTATTTTTTGGTTTAACATTTATTTACCCTGAAATAAACTAGAATCTAGGGGGAAATTTAGTGGGTTGTGTAAGAAAATATTAGAAACAGAGGTTTCCTGTATTGATAAATAGAATAGGATATAAAAGGAATAATGTGCTATAAATGTCCCAAAAGTGTCCCTATTATTTTGGGAACATCAATTGAAATTGGATAATGAAATTGAGGAATCTAAATAAGGTTTACGAACTAGGGGAAAATATTCGGCTTCTTCAATTTGACAAGTAATGTAGACACACCATGTCATTTCCTTCTATTACACATGATTAAATGTGTTCATTTGATTATATATATATATTCATGAATAAATAAATTTGGATTAATTGATTACACTACATATATTATGTGTGGTGGAGGGAACCCTTGCATTTTATGGTTTATAATTTTTTTATTTTTCTATATTTTTAAAAAAGTGTATTCTTCGCATTTTTGTGTGTTTCATTTTCAATTTTTGTTAGTTTTTGAAACCTATTATTTATATTTATTATGTATTCAATTTTTGGGACCCTTTTAAATGAGTGAAATAATATATTCCATGAAAATGAGCATAAATTAATGATGAAAATAACTTTGGTTCAACTTCAAATCTTTCGAAATTTCATGAAAAATACTTTTATTCTTGAATCCCATGCCACATTTATTAATATTTATCTTTAAAATAATATTACCATTAGGTTATGAATCCTTTTTTCATATTATTTACATCTACGACACTTCCTAGAAGAACCTAACCATGATTTATTTAACCATAATTTGACTCATTAATATCAAAATATGACAATTTTATGTATGTTTGTTTTAAAAGATTGAGGAATTTATTTGGTTTTAAAGACCTATTGTTTTAGAGAATAATTTTTATTCATTCCCAAAATATACATTTAATCCTTTTATATCTTAAAATCCATAAACATATTATTATTTTATCAACATTATAATCCAATTTTCCCTATTTAACCTACTATTGAAGTGAAATTTCAAGATCTTATTGATCTTTAGTGTGGAGAGAAGATGCCTTTTGTAATGATACATTAATTAGAAATAAATATGGTGAAAAATTCAGTGTTTAAGAGATTATTTTTCTTCTAAAAAGTTCAATATGTCAAAATATTTTACTTTTTATACCATTCAAGGAAAATAATGGGTGGCATTCTGGAGATTCCATATGAGAAATAAATGTGTGTCTATCTGGAGCATTAAGATTTTTTTAACAAAAAATGTCATTTTGGGAATCAATTTTTGTGATGAAGATAAATATTTTGAGAATGTATAGACATTACCTAAAACAAAAATTATAATATTTTGGATATGATTTACTACTATGTGGACTGAATAGGAGACCATAAATGATTGAAAACTACAATCTTGAAATTTATAATACAAAAGAGTCATGCCCACCACATTCAGACTCAACAATTTTGACATTTAAATCCTATATACCAGAATCCATGAAAAACCCTTGTAAAGTACTAATAATAAACCTATGTACTCTTCTCACATCATGTGGACATATATGAATTTATCAATCCAACGGTGACTCTTGTATGGGCTTATATGAGAAAATACTTGTTGTCAATTCAGATTTTTGAGATGAGATAAAATTCATGGGAGGTATGTGTTTTGTGAGCATGGGAAGAGAAATGATGTGGAAATATATTCAAATTTCAAAATAGAGAACTTGATATAATTTTTTTGAGGCATAATTATATATTTTGTTTCTTGTTTTCAAATTAGTGGATCTCATGAGAATGTGTTTTGAATTTTCATTTATTTGATTTAGATTAATGCATTTCCAAGAGTTAAAGTGATTAGTGTGGGGGAATTGATAGAGCTAATTTTTTATTCAATTTCATATGCATTTTAATGATATAATTCCAACTAATTTAACAATTTAACATGATTTTAATCATTTTTGGGATTTTTGGTGTGTTTTGGGATAAAATGTGAAAATCTATAAATTCATTAATTTTTAAAAAATATTATTACATTCGAATTTCATGTATAACTATATGGAGCCATTCTTAAACATTACATAATCTTCAATTATGTTAAAAACTCACATTGACGATCTTTTTAGGTTTAGAGTTTTAGAGAATTAGGCCATAACTATTACATTACATCTATATAGTTACAAATTGAAAACATCTACTCAGTGTCCATTTTTTATAAAATAAGAACTCTTAATAGAAAAGAAGAATTATTTTCTTGATATAAATCTTTTTGAATTATTCCTTTCACATACCCTTCCTTATATCCTGTGAAAAACATTTCAAAAACATGGGATGAGCAAAAAAATCTCAATAAGGGTTATAAAATAATGAAAGAAAACGTTAGTCCATAAATACATACCAAAAGTAATATCTTTTACATACCTCATGAAATCATAAAATTTATGAATAAAACATAGAAATCATAAATAATAAAGCTAACTTGAGGAATCCATAACATACTTATGTTGTATCTTTAATAGCTACATTGGGAGTTATGATGGAATACCAATCACAATATATTCACTAAATCTCTTAGGAGAATCATTAATGTTTACATCTATCACATAACCCAATACATTGGAGATCTATCTCAATATCACATTCTATAGGTGTATCAAGGAACCAACTGTACGCGTAAACAATTCCTATAGAACATAACATTTTCATAACACATAAAACAAACATAATTGAAAGTTAACATTTCCACATTTCAATCATTGTATATCATTTCAATATATTGAAATAACCAATTATTTATTAAAACCATTTTCAATACCAAAATACAAAAAATTGGTATATGGTATTTATTTTCCTTTTAAAAACATTATGGCTTATTAATGAATCAAAATATCAAATAATTCTCATGGAGGTGGAAAGTTTATTGTCATCACATACATTTAAAAGATTTGTTTTTCCTTTAGTAAATTGATTTGTTGAAGAAATATTCTCTTTGAATGAAATTAAATTTCAAATGGTTTTATACACTGTATAATGGAATTTCATGTGTAAATCAAAGTATTCCTCAATGAAAGTAGATTGAGATGAAGTCCCTTAACTCCTATCAAAAATGATTCTTTAGTTCTTTAATCCCATGATTAATAAACTAATGTTAATTTCTACTTTCTTTTGAAACTTTTTAATGTTTATTATTACTTTTATATCACTTATTACCTTCTTATAAATATTACATAATAAATTATGTTAATAATGTTCGTTTTGTCTATATTTCGTACATCAGTCAAAAATAAAGTTTCATAATTACAAGATGTCCATATGGTCAAAATTCAATTATATATAGATTTAAATTCATGATTTAGATATCATATATATCATATATATCGATGATATATATTTTTTTATTTTTAATAGTACATAACATTTGGATATAGGAAATGGAATGCACCTTTCATGGAGACAGTAAGTCGTACATACACATTAATGCCACATTAATTTCTATTTCATATTTAATGGAAAGAAAACATAATGATACATATTTATATAAAAATTCCATTATAATATCATATATTATTTCATTAATACCATCCTTTATACGTTTGATGTATGGAGTGAATGAGTCATATCACTTTGAGGGGGCAGTAGTCAGCATTATCGGAAATTAAATTATTGTATTTACCCATTCTGGAAACCATGAAGGTATGATATAAATTAAAAATACAGATACATAGTGAAAATATAAATATAATATATATCAAATATAGATGTAGTTCCATAATAATGGCCATCATGAGGTGTGGTAGGAGATATTTGAACAATCATCGTTTCATGAGGCAGTAGTTCGTTGTTCAAAAAAACAGTATGTTCTTATCCATTTGATGGAGGTGTGTGGATTTATAGTTAGAACAATTAACATAAAAATATGCTATAATATTTTAGATATTGGGGTGGTTATAATATAATTTAATTTAGAGAGTTTAGGGGGTTGGGGAAGGAAAATAAAGGAAAAGAACTTGAGAGAAGACGCTAAATTTAAATCGGGTAACTCTTATTAGTTTGAACAAAAAGGTATTATTGAAATTCCATCTACACAATTTTTGACTTCTAGGTGGAATAGAGGGATTTTAGGAGCTTATTGAAGCATATTTTGGTTGATCCATGGGTCTTGGGAAGTGTGATTAATGGGCAATACGTGGTGACATTTTATAAGAAGGAGGAGGGGCTCTTTAGGAAAGTTTGAAACTATTATTTTATTATGAAATTATTTTCACTTTACAATGGTTGAAAACTCATTAAATTCAATTATAAAATGAATATAATACAAAATTAAATAATACAATAATAACTGATTAGGTTTTGGATATTTTTTATTCATTATCTTATTTGTTTAACCCTTTTTTTCTTTTACTGTTTTATCATTCATTGAACACATTGCGAATAAAAATAGTTACCAAAACATGACTAATATCCAATTGAAGTTTCAGTAATAAATTTTTAGAATTATGATAAATATTTTTCTGAATCTTTGTTTTTTATAAGTTGAGTATATTTAATAAAATATTTTATATTTTAAAATATGAATTATGACAATTTGGACACTATTCATATCATGGCTTTTTAAAAATCTATAAAAACACGATCAATTCAAAAAAGTTCATTAATTGAAATATCACATGTCATAATCATAAATTATATTCTCATATGGAATAAAAGGTTTCAAAATAAATTTATTTTAATATTTATATTCTCATTTATTTAAAACATGCATTAATGATGTAATCCCTACATCATCATTGTGTCATAAATAAATTTATTAATATGATGTATAAATATTATAAATAAAATATCATGATTTAAAAAATCTTTTTGGATTCCTAATGATGATATATAGACGAACATTTATCTTATATAACCCCATATAAATTTTTTTTATGAAAAGCTATATGTTTTTGTTACATTTTACGTAACGTTAAATTAATTTTTATAAAATGTCAATTTCTCTTACATGTGGATCCATGGGGTCCCCAAAATCAACCCAACGATGCCAATTGTTAGAAATGTATCAGCCAATAGGGTTAAGAAACATGTTTGTGTAATTTAATATTATTATAATATTAATTTTTTACCCTTATTTACCAGATTAACTTTTAATCATAGAAAATAAAATATTTTCTAAAGTTACAATTCATAATTTCTAAAAATAACAGTTACCTATTTACAAAATCAGGACATGTTGATTCCAAATATGGAATCAATTTTTCCAAATTCAAATCACAAAAGTTTCATAAATTAAATTAAAATTAATTTCTATTGTCAAAACCAAAAAGAATGCTTTTTAAAGAATAATAACTATCAAAAGATTGACAAGTGTTTATTTCTAATTAAAAATTAAAATTATTCCCAATGAAAAAAATAAATTAAATGGTAAACATATAATCTAATTAAAATTTAAAACCAATAAAAATAATAATCTAACTATACAAATAAAATAGATTAAAATTTGTTTTGAATTAAAATGCAGTATTTTTCACTATTCATAAAAAATGAACTTTTTCCGAAAAATTCCAACAAATTACCCAAAGTAAATTTTCATGTCCCTCTTCTAAATAAGAAGTTTATTTGTGAAATGGAACATATAAAAGTCACAAAAACTAGATTAAAAAGTGTTCTCCATTGAATGTTCGTAAATCGACCTTTTAAAGAATATTAGAGTATTTCATGCGTATAATTGGATACATTCTTATTTTAAGACTTTTAAATTTATTGGATAAATTTTAAAACATTTAAAAATATATAATCATAATGTAGTTAGTTCTGTTAATTCCATCAATAGAACTACTAGGTATTAAATACCATTTAAAATAATATTATATAATTATTTTTCAATATGACTGAGCCTTATGTGAAATATGAGCCTTAAGAGAAACCCATTGTTGAGTGTCAGGTATGCCATCGAACAAAGCATCCCCATTAGTGTAAAATTTATATTTAATTTAAAAATATTAATAAATATGAAAATTTTATATTCTTTATTTAACTAGGATGTTACATCCTTCCCCCCTTTGAAAATTGTTTTCTCGCCTTTTTATCAACTTATCAAATAAATGGGGGCATTTATACCTCAAAGAAATCTCAGATTCCCATGTTTCCACTTCAACCATATAGATTTTTCATAAAACCTTTTCTTGAGGAATTAACTTATTCCCCAACACATTCTCTCTATGGTCAATAATCTAGACTGGTTGTTCCTCATAAGAAATATTCTCTTCCAATTTAACTACCTCTCAACTAAAAACAACATTTGGATCCAGCATGTACTTTCTCAACATTGAAACATGAAAATAAATGTGTACCTGGGATAAACTTTGAGGCAAATTCACTATGTAGGTACTGATCCAACTTTCTCCAGGATTTCATATGGTCCAATGAACCTCATAATTAGATTTCATTTCATACCCAAATGCATCAAAAATTTCCATAGAGAAAACTCTAAGAAATACATGATCACCTACCTAAAAAGATAGATCCTTCATCTGGTTATCCACATAACTTTTCGGCCTACTCTATGCTATGATCATGTGCTTCTGAATATGCCGATCTTTTCTGCCATCTCTTCTACCAATTATGGTCCCATCAACTTCCTTTCACCTACTTCATCCCAAAAAGCTAGAGTTTGAAACCGTTTTCCAAATAATGCCTCAAATGGAACAATCTGTATACTATATTGAAAACTGTTATTATATGAAAATTCAAAAATATAAAGATGTTGGTCTAAAAATTCCTAGTAATATATTAAGCAAGTACGTAGCATATCTTCCGATGTCTAAATTTTTCATTCTCACTTCCCATCTTATTGAAGATGAAAAGAATAACTAAAATTTAATTCATTATCCATCAACTTCTAAAGGCCTTTCTAAAAGAGAGTAGTGAACTTGGGATCATGATAATATTCAATGGAGAGGGGAACTCCATGAAACCTGACTATTTTTTTAACATACAACTGATAATGTTGATCTAGAGACAGAGTATCTCGAATTGGAAGAAAATGAGTAGATTTAGTCAATCGATCAATAATAACCCAGATTGCATTATTACCTCGAGATGTAGTTTGTAATCCCACAACGATATATATGGATATATTTTCCTATTTCCACTCTCGCACTAGTAAATGATGAAGAATCCCTTTATGTAACTGCCGATTTTCATTAAATTTTTTTCAATTAAAACACTTCATAGTAAAGTCAGAAATATCTCTTTATATTCCATTCAACGAGTAATACTCGTGAAGATCTATGTATATCTTAGTACTGCAAGGATTAACTTAAAACGGGTAACTATGAGCTTCATATAACAACTCTTTCATTAACTGTGAATCAAAATTCTCACATAATCTCTTCCCAAAACTCAAAACACAATCTTTATCAATGTAAAATTTAGGTAACATACCATTCTGAACCAATTCTACCTTTATCTACAACTCACATTCATCATTCTACGCTTTATTTACTCTGTCTACTAGTGATGATTATACTGAAACCTGAAACAAAATAGAGGAATTTCCTAAACCAACAACATAAATTCTAATGTTCATAAAATCATTAATCAAAGGATCTTGTTCTAAATATAACATGGTGAATGTAGCACTATATTTTTTACTCAAAGCATCTGCCACATTATTTTCCTTGTCTGGATGTTAATGAATCGTGAAATCATAATATATGATTAATTCAAGCCATCTACTTTGTCTCATGTTTAATTCTACTAAGTGAATATATACTACAAACATTTTTGGTCAGTAAATATTTAACATTTTATTCCATTCATATGACTACTACAAATTGATAAAGCAAAAATAATAGTAGATAATTCCAAATCATGTGTAGGGTAATTCGACTCATGAGGTTTCAACTAACGTAAAGCATAAGCAATTACCTGATCATTCTGCATTAGGACACAACCATGTCCTTTCAACGAAGAATCACTATAGAGAAAAAACTCACCATTTCTGGAAGGTAATTCCAAAATTAGACCATTCATCTATCTTTTTTTTCAATTCCTGAAAAAAAAAATCACATTATTTTGTCCAAATGAACTTAACACCTTTTCGAGTTAACTAAGACAGGGTCTTACATAACTGTGAAAAATGTTTACTGAACCTCTGGTAATAACCTACTAAACCAAGAAAACTATAGATCGATGTTATATTTGTGTGTCTTGGCCATTCTTCAACAACTTATTTTTAGCAAAATCAACAGTTACGCCATTTTTTGAAACAATGTGACCAAGGAATGGAAATTCTTGTAACTGACAATATCACTTTCTGTATTTCGCGTACAATTTAATTTCTTTTATGGTTATAAAGACAACCCATAAATGACTTTAATATTTCTATTTAATTATGAATATACCAAAATGTAATCAATAAACACAACCAAAAACATATCCATGAATTCACGGAAAATTCTATTTATAATATCCATGAATATAGCAGGTGCATTGGATAAACCAAAAGGAAAAACTACTAATTCATAATGGCCATATATAGAATGAAAAGCGGTCATCAGAATGTCTGCTTTATTTACCTTCAACTAATGATACCCTGACCTCATGTAAATCATTGAAAAATACTGATCTCCTCGGAGCTGTTCAAACAAATCATCGATATGAGCCAAAGGATACTTGTTCTTAACAGTGATGTTATTTAGGGCTCTATAACCACTGAAAACTCTCATTGAACCATATTTCATTAACAAAAAATAGAGGATCACCCCATGGAGATATTCTAGGTCAAATGAAAACATTATATAATAACTCCATCAATTGATTCTTTAACTCTAAAAGTTAAATTTGAGCCATTTGATAAGGGGGTTTTGAAATTGACTTTGCATCAAGAACTATGTCAACAGAAAATTCACCTTCCTGATCAAGTATTAAACTCGGAAACTCATTAGAAAAAACAGCAAGATACTCATATACCCATGGGACATCATTATTCTGAGCAATTCCTTTTTTTTCAACAATATGCGAAAGGTAACATTAATTTCCATATTTTACTAGTCTATCATCTTCCTGATATGTTATCAAAGGTAAGGGTTCATTATTGTAATCAAAATGAAATTATTTCTAAAAAGAAACCTATTTAGCTCTGCAGTCAATCATAGAATGTTAAATGGAAATCCAATCCATACCCAAAATAACATCAAACCCTACTAGAGGAAAAACAATAAGGTTTTTAGATAGATTCTTTCTGCACACAAGGTATGTAAGGTTCCTATAATTTCTTTTTGTCTCATAATTTTCTCCCAATGTTTTTACCATAAGTTCAGGATTCATATCTTGCGATGCAATTCCCATAATTAATAGAAAATTTCAAATAATGGAAAAAATGTGTAGATCCTGAATCAAACAACACATTGACATAATCTGAAAAAAAAACAGTGTAACTAATAATACTTCATTTGATGGCTCAAAATCTTCTAAAGTTGTAGAAAAGGATTTCACCAACCCTTTCTTGTTGTAGATTTTATGCTTCCCATCATTTGAGTTCTTAGTTAGACACTTATTTACATAATGAACCATTTCATTACACTTAAAATATTTTACTGACTTTAAATCAGATTTTATCTTTCCATTACCTTGATGTTTTTTACTTCAATTACGAGGCTTATGCCCCATTTTACCACATTGGTAGCACTTGACAGAATTTAGAAGACATTCACCAGTGTGATTTTAACCATAATTTTCATAATCTATATTTTTATAATTCTTACCATCAGAATTTTTTTAAGAGTTCTTCGCTTTCATCATCCACCTCGACCTCTTATTATATTTCTTTTCGAAGAACACTTTATCATAAAAAACTCCATTTCCACCTTATCCTCACATCAAACATGTTTCTCATACCTTTTTAACTCACAAGAAGCTAATACTATTAGATAAGTGGGCATTAATCTAATGTAAAATTGATAGATTTTACTATCAAGATTCCATATAAAATTTGGAGCATACCTTGCCAGTCGAGTGAATTTTTCTTCATAAGTAGTCAATGAGTTATCCTCATGCCTCAATTCCAGGAATTCTTTTTCAATCCTATGGAAAAACAAATTAGGAATATATTTATCAAGTAACAAACATTTTCATTAATCCCAATCAAGAGCATCAATCCCCTCACTTTACCTGAAATTTTCCACCATCGACCACCACTGATTTTTTTTACCTTCAAAATGGTAAACAACCAGACTGACCTATTGATGTTCTAAACACCCAATGACTTCAAAAATATTCTACAGTGCTTTAATCCACCCTTTAGATAGCACATGGTCTGATGATCCTCTGAATGATGGTGGATGTTGCCTCATGAAGTTCTCCACTACTAACATGTTCCGCTATGGCTGGTCTGGATGATCTCGGGCATGGATACAATCCCCATTTATAGCCTGATTCAACTATTCCATCACTGCAACAAAAAGCTTAGTTACGATTCCAACCATCTCATGTTTATTGATTTGGAAGGTTGTTTTCCTCTTGATGTCATGTCATTATAGCTTCCTAATTTATTCTATGGAAAACCATTCTGAAAAAAAAAATATCTTAGGTGAAGAAACATGGTAATCAAGAAATGCTATATCATTTCAATCATACAATAAATTAATTTATGAATATTAATTTAACAATATCCTAACTCCTAAAGTTATCTAAACTGACCTTTGATTTCAACTATATGGAACCAGCCATAAAATTACATAAAAATTAATTAAGTTAAATATTCACATTGAGGATCTTTTTAGGTTTAGATTTTTAAAGAATAACTCCATAACAATTACATTATATCTCTAATGTTACAAAGTATAAACTTCTACAAAGTATCTATTTTTTCATAAAATAAAAAGTATTAAATGAAAATAAGAATTTTTTTCTTGATATAAATCATATTGAATTCTCTATTTCTCTTACCCTTCCTTATATCCTAAGATAATCATTTCAAGAACATGGGATGAGCATTAAAATCTCAGTAACAGTTATGAAATAAATAAAGAAAAAATTAGTCCATCAATACAAACAAAACATAATCTATTTAATATACCTCATGAAATCATAAGATTTATGAATAAGACATAGAAATCATAAATAAAAAAGGTATCTTGTGGAATCCATAACATACTTATGATGTTTCTTTTGTAGCTACGTATGGAGTTACATTGGAATACTCATTATAGTATATTCCCTAAATCTCCTAGGAGAAATGTTAATGATTACCTATGTCATGTTTCCCAATGCATTAGAGATCTATCTCTAACTCACCCAACATATTTTTATCATGAAAGCACACATATGGGTAAAAAATTCCCAAGAACCATAACATATTCATAACACAAAAAACGAACATAATGGAATGATAACATTACCACATTTCAGTCACAGTATTTCATTTTCGGATTTTAAGAAAACCAATGCATTCTCAAAAACTATTTAAGTACCAAAATAAATAAAAAGGGTATATGGTATTTATATTCCTTTTTAAAACATTGTGTCTTGTTATGGAATCCAAATATCAAATAATGATCATGGTGGTTGAAAGCTCATTGTCATCTTGTATGTTTAAATGAACCAGTTTTTTGTCATTTAGTAAAACTATTCCTAGAAAAAAGATTCCCTTTTAATGAAATTAAATGTCAAAGGGGTTTATACACTATATAATGGAATGTCATGTATAAATAAATTTATGCCTAAATGAATGTATATTGAGAGGAATTCCATTACATCATGTCAGACTTGACTCATTCATTCTTTAATCTATTGAACAATAAACTAAAGTTAATTTCATCTTTCTTCAGAAGCTTTTTTTATGTTTATTATTCTATTTATATCATTTGTTACCATGTTATAATCATTACCTAATAATTTATGTTAATAATGGACATTTTTTCAATATTTGGTAATTGAAAAAAAAATAAACTTATTATAATTACATGTTGTCCATCTGTTCAAAATTTCATTATCTCCAGAATGATATTCGTGATTTAGATATCATATATATCATATATTTCCAGAATATATATGTAACACCGTGAGATTTTATGAATTTTTTTTTCATAATTTCATTGATGTCTTGTGTTGTATGATACACCAAAAGGAGCTTTCACTACAGGCATCCTTGACTGGGCTTGCATTACACGCAATCACGAACATCCACGATAGCGTATGTTGTACGCAATATCGAGTTTATTTAAACAACGATATGTTATATAAACTAGCCATTATGAATTGTAATACCCACTTTTGGATATTTTATTTTTCAAAATGGACTTCATTTTTTGATTCAGAATATCGAAATTAGACTAGGGTGAAATTTTGGTATTTTTCTGAAAACTTTCAAATATTGATGAATAGTGAAAACAGTTGGTTACTATTTAAAACCCGACTTTTTATTTAAATAATTATTTATTTTATTTAAATTTATTTTAGTTCAAAATTGATACATAATCCTTATATAAGTTTAATGTAATTCATTGGAGTCATTTTATAATAATTTTAGATATATAATAATTTTATTAAACATTCCATCGTCTTTTACCCACCTGCTAGGAGAATTAGGAAATTCACATAAAACATAATTTTACTGCTTTTGTGAGTGGAATTTTGAAAATCCGTGAGACATGGATAAAATCAAGGACTAAAATTTGGTTCAATGAGATAAAAATAATTTTTGATGAATAGTAACTTTTTACTTTTATTTACCACAGTTATAAGTAAATAGGGTAATTAAGGGTAAAAATGATATTATTATTACCCTAAAACATGTCCTAATTCTATTGGATAAGTGTAATTCGACCAAAAACAACCTTAGGAATAAAATATGACCATTTAAGTCCACATGGATTAGATTAGGACATTTATTATTTATTTATTTAAAGAAGGGTTAAACTAGTTAAAATCAATGTTTAATAAATAAATCATTTTTAATATAGGGTTATACATAAGATAAATTCGACTAAAAATATTCCATAGAAAGCTAAAAATATTTTCTACATAATGGTATTTTATATATAATTTTAGACATTAAATAAATTAATTAATTTATGGCACAATTATGTTGCAGTAATTATCTTATTAATAAAATATTAACATAATTGATGTTATAAATACCTAAAGAAATGCTAATTGAGACTTTTTATGAATTATACTAATTTTTTAGGTTAATATGACATGTTAGTATTGATTTAATTAAGTTTTTTAGAATGAATCTTTCTGTCATGATTTTCAAAAAAATCAATTACAAAATAATGTCTAAATTGAAATAAAATAGTTTTTAAAACAAATATTATATTATTAATTAATATTATATTCCTAAAAATAGAAGGTTCGACCAAGATACTTATATCATGATAGGTGTATCATTAATGGATCACTTTGGGGTCGCTTTGATGTATATGGTAAGTTTATTAAGTATATAATATAAAAATACAGAGTGACATGGTAAATGTCAATCAAATTAACTAAGAGATAAAACTAAAAGATAAGGTTAATATAATCACCCAAACCTATCTAAAATCTATTGGTTGAGAGGATTTCTACCCATCCCCACCTTATCTTCGAAATAAATCAATTTGGATCTATTAAAAACATAATATGACTTTATTATAAAAAAATATTTAATGTTTTTCCAAAGGTGCCCCTCTCCTCCCTTATAAAAAGGCCACCCCTTCGATCTTCTCTTCACACCCTTTTGTGCCTTGAAGATCGGCCAACCCCCAGAAATTTCTCTTCTCCACTTCCCTACAAACATTTTTTATGTTCTATAATTGTCAACATACCAACCCTACTTCCTTACGAGTAGGCTTAAAGGAGGTGCGTCGAAGAAGAGGTAATCTCTCCTTCCGATTCTCTTAAGTTTTTTCTTCTTGAACTTCTTCTTCTTTAGTTGTCTCATTATAAAGTAATAACATCCATATTAATTAAATATATATATGTTATTATATATATTGAACAACCCTATTTCACCTTCTATCCATCCTATGGAAAATGAAATCACCGCGCGTGCGTAAGTACGGAATACCGTCTCCATGCCGTGGTGTAATCTGTTTTCGACCACCACCTTAATTGGATGGGAATAATAGTGTAAATATATGACTATATACGATTATTGTAATGTGATATTTATTCTAAAATATTATTCATATACTTAAATACAATTCCACGATCATGGTAATCGTATCATCACTCGTGCGTACGTACGGACTACCATCTCCACGACGCGATAAGATTCATTCTCCATGTTAACCATTCATGAATTATTATAAAGTATATATAATAAGTAATCATGAAATATATTACATAATAATGATACTGGATTTATATATATATATATGTATGTCATCTATTAATTCTATTCAATTCAATAAGGAAATGAAAATAGCGTTCATGCGTACGTACAACCTACCGTCTCCATGAACGGTGTATTTCATTTCATTTATCGATATATCATATATATATATATGTATATAATGAATATATATTATATATAAATCATGTTTTAAATTCTATAATTATGTAAATCAGGATATAAGTAATAATATCAAGAACAACAAGTCCAAACATGTACGATAAATAAAACGATTTTACCCAAAACACTACTTTAACATGGAATTTACAAAAGAACGGGTAATATAAAGTATTAAGTGAACCATTTATGACATCATAACAATGAATATGATTCTGTAATAAGTCAATGACATTATTTAAATCATTATAATGGAGTTTCGGATACGTATGAAGCTTATCAGACCTAAGGTAAGTGATAATTTTTCAAATCTCATTTTTATCCGAGATTGCTTATTCGTAAGTATTTACTGGGGTTATGTTTATAATCTATGTCCATGTTTTCTAAAAATGTTTTCATAAAATGTTTACTATTCTTCCATGTATGTTTGATGCCATTTTTACTCTTTGTTGACTTTTACCACATTGTATTGAAGGAATCCTACATTTGTTTACCATATAAGGTACTTTTTGACTTTTCTGGAAAAAGTACGAGAAGAATGTTTTTTTAACTTATGCGGTATGAACAGATTTTTACGTTTCATATAGCCTTATTTTCATAAAGATTCTTCTAAAATATTGAATTATTATTTTTTAAAAAATAATTTTCTTTTATAAATTTAATGGCATTTTGAGAAAAGAAAATGATTTTTAAAAGAAAAGAAAATTTTCCTCAAGAATTCATTTCAAGTGTTTTATCCAAACCATTTTCCATATAAGATTAAATTATTACATATGTGTATTTTTCAAGTATAATGTCTCTATTATTTACATGGTATCACATTTCTTATGATTAAATGATATCCATTTGTTTTATATGGATTATGTTATAATGGGATGATGTTTATGAAACCCATTATATTATTTGGGTTATGATGAGTGATTTATGTTTATGTTGTGGCACACGTAAGAATGATTTCATTATGATATGGGTGGGACCATTATCTCCCTCCAATATTTACATCTCATGAGATAGACATGGCTGGAATGGTTAGTTAATCCGATTCAGTGATATAGGACTGGGACGATGAGTGAACTCGATTCAGAAAGGGACCTTGTCCACAGAGATTGTCTTGGTAGTAATTCCTTGGATACTATGGAAATCATATCATGTTCATAATGGTTTTCCACAATTAAATGTTTTATTTTCATGCTATTTTATCAAGCTTCATTTTCCTTTATGGTATATTCCTTACGTACTTCCATTATTTATGTCCTTGCTCAAGATTTTTATGTTTAGATTTTATGTTCAAGCTTTTGTATTCAAATATTTAGGGATTGTTTTATGTTCTCTATGTTAACCCTTACCAAGAATTAGAGCTCACCCTTTCAATGTTTTCTTTTCCCCATGATATAAATAAAGGGTTTAGGTAATTAAACAAAAGTGGAAGATCTTTATGGGAGAAGTTGAAGATCTTTCACCACGATTAGAAGATTAAATTCTGAGTTTCCAAAGACACTTAACTATTATGGTCCTTGTGTGTTTGTGTTTGTTATGTATTAAGTATTCCACATAAGTAATTTAATTTCCATGTACGTCAAGCTTTGGGTCTCTACAGTTGGTATCAGAGGGACGGTTTAGTCAACCTTTGGAAACTAGGATGTGATAAATTTAGTGAGATCCCTAGAGATATTTCTTAGTTATGTCTATGGATGTCCCTAAGGTTAAGTATAACTATAGGTTATACTCCTAGAATTATGGTAAAGATCTTATAATTTAACCTAAGATGTTAGATATTGAAGGTAATCCACCTTGATTATGATTTTGGCCTCTCACACTAATCTTTTTGGGTTTTAGAAAAAGGTTGGGAACGGGATGATTCACGATAATGGAGGATATGATGGAAAATGGAATGATATTCTTAATGATCAACAAAATAAAATTGGATCTGGAGGTCCACATATCATTATTATTCCTAATCAGCAATCTCATAATATGATCAATAATCTCATCTTTGGTAAGTTTCCTAACTTAGATAATAAAAGAAAGATAGAGTTTCGTGATGACCATAGAGCAAGGAAAGATGAATTTCTATCATGTAAGTCATGTGGGAAGATGAATCAAGGAGAATGTTTTAAAGGAACTGGAAGATGCTTTGGGTATGGAAAAGAAGGACACAAATCCAGTAAGCGCAAAGGAAAAGGTTCAGTTAACACCATGGATATGGATAATGGTATTTCTACGACATCAACAATGATTAGATGTTTTAAATGTAGAATGTATGGGCATTATGAAAACCAATGCCCTAATGGAAAATCTCAGGAAGAGAATCATCATGGTCATATGGGTAGTATTTATGTGGATGATGATGAGGAGACTACAAATGATATATGAGATGAATGAAGTGTTGAATCTTGGTCAATGGTTTAATAAGGTAGTGGAATGATTGTATGTTTATCAATAGTTATGTTGTATAGGTAATTTAATGGTACTATGGAATAAAGAAAATCTAAGGATTGTTACACTATTGTTTTTCGTAAAGTATTTGATAGAATATGTTTAATGGTACTGGTAACCATGAAAGGTTATTCGGATATTTTTGGAAAGAAGATGATATGAACATAATGAATGGATAAAGAGGAAACAATATGTTTGATAGTATTCAAGAGATCAGGATTGTTATAAGGACTAATAGATATCATGGTTTGAGTATACAGAATTTTAGGATTTTGGTATGCGGAAAGATTTAACTTTTGACAGCACTCATGTTTTCACTATGGTTCAATGGGTATTCATTTTTCAAGAGAATATATGTTTAAGGCCTTCAAATGTTGGGAATGTTACCTACAATACATATCTTATCATATATGGGGATCAACGATGGCATTAACATGCTTGTTATATATACTCTCTGGTAATCGTTTTCACTATAATATGAGACTAGACAATAGTATTTTGGATAATCCTAATGATTGGAATGGATTATGTTGGACATAAGTTAGTATTGTTTAAGGCTAGAACTTTTTTGATATTATTGATGGAAAGTTATAATAATTTATTTTTAGAAAAATGACAACCTGCTGGATGGGCGACAACCCATCACGTCATACAAGGCTGTGGGAATCGAACCCACAACTGATGTGTGACATGCCTTTATTTTCTACCACTGACCTATAGGAAGTCCCTGGTTAGTAGAAACTAGTTTTATTATATTATGCAGGATGATCGATGTTGTATAAGTCCATTTTGGAACCATATCTGATTAATCTCACTATAGATGGACTTATGTATATAACTTTTTCTAACGTATGTTTGAGACAGATGGAATGACCTATAATTCTATCGCATGATCTGCTAAAACATCACGAATGACAAATTCAACTTCATTTATTTAAGAGATGAAGGGGAAATTGTTCAAGGCATGAGCAACGGTGAGATTATAACAAAATAAAGTAAGTATTTCTTCTAATTCAAATTCTTCGACTTTAGGGAAATGATCTTGAATACCAAAATTGTTGTCCTATTGCCCTTATATCTGATGAATTAGATGGTACCATAGATCATCACAAATTTATGGCTTTGTGATATTTGGATTTTTTATCGCCATGCTGTCTACCACTCTTAATCAGAACATGATGATTAGATTTCTCTTCCATAACTATATTTTCACCTATGTTACCCTATGTTTAAACCCAGTGATTAGTTAATTTGGGTAACTGTTACATTTTATACATTAGTTTTTAAAGAAATGTTTTGGTATTCCTTTTTACAATGTGGTTTTCTATAAAAGAAACTTTCGAGTAGTAATCTATTTATAACCCTGACGAATTTCGAGGGTGAAATTTATTTTAAGGTGGTAGAATGTAACACCTCGAGATTTTATGAAAAATATTCTTTTTAATTTCATTGATGTCATGTTTTGAATGCTACACCAAAAGGAGATTACATTACATGCATCCCTGACTGGGCTTGCATTACACGGAATCACGACCTTCCACGATAGCGTATGTTGTACGCAATACCGAGTTTCACTAAACAACGATATGTTATATAAACTAGCTGTTATGAATGGTAATACAGACTTTTTGAAATTTTATTTTTCAAAATGGACTTCATTTTTTGATTCTGAATATCGAAATTAGACTAGGGTGAAATTTTGGTATTTTTCTGAAAACTTTCAAATTTTGATGAATAGTGAAAACACTGGGTTACTATTTAGAAGCCGACTTTTTATTTAAATAATTATTTATTTTATTTAAATTTATTTTAGGTAAAAATTGATACATAATACACATATATGTTCAATGTAATTCATTAGAGTCATTTTATAATAATTTTAGATATATAAAAATTATATTGAACTTTTCAACGTCTTTTACCCAACTCCTAGGAGAATTTGGAAATTCACATAAAACATAACATTACCTCTTCTATGAGTGGAATTTCGAATATCTGAGAGGTACGGTTAATATCAAGGACTAAAATATGGTTCAATGAGATGAAAATAATTTTTGGTTAATAGTAACTTTTTACTTTTAGTTACCACAGTTAAAAGTAAATAGGGTAATTAAGGGTAAAAATGATATTATTATTATCCTAACACATGTCCTAATTCTATTGGATAAGTGTAATTAAACCAAAAACAACCTTTGGAATAAAAAATGTCCATTTAGGTCCAAATGGATTAGATTAGGATATTTATTATTAATTTATTTAAAGAAGAATTAAAATAGTTATAATCAATGTTTAATAACTAAATCATTTTTAATATAGGTTTACACATAAGAAAAATACAACTAAAAATATTCATTAGAAATATAAAAGGATTTACTACATAAAGGTATTTTATTTATAATTTTTAGACGTTAAATAATTTAATTTATTTATGACACAATGATGATGCAGTAATTATCTTATTAATGAAATATTAAAATAATTGATGTTATAAAAACCCAAATAAATGTAATTTGAGACTTTTATAAATTTTAATAATTTTATAGGTTAATATGACATGTTAGTATTTATTTAATTTACTTTTTTAGAATTAATAATGTTGTTATGATTTTCAAAAATATCAATTACCAAATAGTGTCTAAATTGACATAAAATAGTTTTTAAAACAAATATTATATCATTAATTTTTAATATATTCCTAAAAATATAAGGTTCGGCCAAGATTCTTATATCATGATAGGTTTATCATTAATGGACCACTTGGGGGTCGCTTGGATGTATATGGTAAGTTTATTAACTATATAATATAAAAATACAATGTGACATGGTAAATGTCAATGTAATTAACTAAGAGTTAAAACTAAAAGATAAGGTTAATATAATGACCCCAACCTGTCTAAAATCTATTGGTTCAGAGGATTTAGACCCATCCCCACATTATCTTTGATTTAAATCAATTTTGATCTATTAAAAACTGAATATGACTATATTATAAAATAATATTTTTTGTTTTTCCAAAGGTGCCGCTCTCCACCCTTATTAAAATGGCACCCCTTACCTCTTCCCTTCACACCATTTTGAGACTTGAAGTTCCGCCAAACCCTGCCCGTTTCTCTTCTCCACTTCCCTAGAAACATTCTGGAGGGTTTGGTCTTCTCAAAAGACAAACTCTACTTCCTTAAGAGAAGGCTTAAAGGAAGTGCGTCGAAGAAGAGGTAGTCTTTTCTTCAGATTCTCTCAAGTTTCATTCTTCTTAAAATTAATCTTCTTTAGTTTTATCATTATAAAGTAATAAAATCATTATTAAATATATACTAATATGTTATTATAAATATGAAACCACCCTATTTCACCTTCTATCCATTCTACGGAAAACGAAATCACTGCACGTGCGTACGTACGGAATACCGTCTCCACGTCGTAGTGTAATCTGTTTTCGACCACCACCTTACATGGATGGGTATAATGGAGTAAATAAATGATTATATATGATTATTTTAATGTGATATTTATTCTGAAATATTATAAATACACTTCAATACAATTCCACGATCATGGGAATGGTATCATCGCTCGGGCGTACGTACGGACAACTATCTCCACGACGCGATGAGATTCATTCTCCATGTTAACAATTCATGAATGATTATAAAGTATATATATTAAGTAACCATGAAATATATTACATAATAATGATACTGGATTTATGTATATACATATATGTATGTAATCTACTTAATTGCATTCAAGTCAATAAGGAAACGAAAACAACGTTCATGCATACGTACGGCCTACCGTCTCCATGAACGGTGTATTTCCTTCCATTTATCGATCTATCATATATATATATATATATATGTATATTCTGAATATATATTATATATAAATCATGTTTTACATTTTGGAATTAAGTAAATCAGGATATAAGTAATAATATCAAGAACCACAAGTCCAAACACGTACGATAAATAAAATGATTTTACGCAAAACGCTACTTTTACATGGAATTAAATAAGAACAGGTAATATAAAGTCATAAGAGAACAATTTATGACATCATAAAAATGAATATGATTCTTTAATAAGTCAATGAAATTATTTAAATCATTATACCAGAGTTTCGGATACGTATGAAGGTTATCGAACCTAAGTTGAGGGATAATTTTGCAAATCTCATTTTTATCTGAGATTTCTTATTCGTAAGTATTTACTAGGGTTATGTTTATCATCCATGTCCATATTTTCTAAAAATGTTTTCATAAAATTTTTACTATTCATCCATGTATTTTTAAATTCAATTTTACTCTTTTTTGACTTTTACCACATTGTATTGAAGGAATCGTTCCTTTGTTTACCATATATTGTACCTTTTTACTTTTCTGGAAAAAGTACGAGAAGAATGTTTTTAAACTTATACGGCATGAATAGATTTTTACGTTTCATATAGCCTTATTTTCATGAAGATTTCTCTACAATATTTCATGATTATTTTCAACAAAATCCTTTTCTTTTAAAAATTGCATGACATTTTGAGAAAAGAAAATGATTTTGAAAATAAAGGATACTTTCCTCAAGAATTCATTACAAGTGTTTTATAAAAACTATTTTCCATCTAAGATGAAATTATTACATATGTGTATGTTTCAAGTATAATGTCTCTATTATTTACATGGTTTCAATTTTCTTATGATGAATTGATATCAATTTGTTTTACATGGATTACGTTATGATCGGATGAAGTTTATGAAACCCTTTTTATTATTTGGGTTATAATGAATGAGTTGTGTTTATGTTGTGGAACACGTAAGAATGATTTCATTATGAGATGGGTGGGACCTATATCTTCCTTCAATGCATTATGTAAAGATTTATATCTCATGAGATAGACATGGATGGAATGGTATGTTAATCTGATTCAGAGATACAGGACTGAAACGAGGAGTGAACTCGATTCAGAAAGCGACTTTGTCCACTAAGATGGTCTTGGCAGTAATGTCGTGGGTACTATGGCAATAATATAATGTGCATAATGGTTTTGCACAATTAAATGTTTTATTCCCATGCTATTTTATCATGATTGATGTTCCTTTATGATATATTCCTTACATACTTCCATGATTTATGTCTTTTCTCAATATTTTGATGTTTAGATTTTATGTTCAAGCTTTTGCATTCAAATGTTTATGGATTGTTTTATATTCTCTATGTTTACCCTTACTGAGAATTTGAGCTCACCCTTTGTATGTTTTATTTTCCCTAAGATATAATGAAAGGTTTTAGGTAAGAAAAAAAGGGGGATATCATTATGGGAGAGGTTGAAGAGCTTTCACCATGATTAGAAGATTAAATTATGAGTTTCCAAAGCCACTAAAATATTACGGTCCTTGTGTGTATGTGTTTGTTATGTATTAAGTATTCTGCAAAAGTAATGTAATGTCCATGTATGTAAATATTTGGGTCTTTACAATATATATATATATAAGTGTGTGTGTGTGTATTTTTAATAAGAGTACATAACATTTGAAGATGAGAAATAAAATTCCCAGTTCATGGAGATGGTAAGCATTACATATGCATTAACGTTGCTTTCATTTATTTTTCATATTTAATGGAATGAAAAAATAATTCTACATAGATATATTATTATTATAGTATAATATCATATATAATTTCTTTAACTTCATCTTTAGTATGTTCAATGTATGGAATGAACGAGTCATATCACTTTGAGTGGGTGGTAATCTGCACTTCCTCAAATGAAATTATCATATATACCCATCATGGAAACCATAAAAGTATGGTATAAATAAAAAATAAAGAAGAATAGAGACAATATAAGTATATTATATATCACAACTAAATATTTTTCCATAATAATGGCCACCACGAGAGGAGGTAATAGATATTTTAACAATCATCATTGCGTGAGGCAGTAGTTCACCGTCCACAGAAATATATGTTCGTATCCGTTAGATGGAGGTATGTGGATGTGTAGTTATAATAAATCTCATAAAAACATCCTAGTATATTTATAATACTTCTATAATTATAAAATAACTAAATAAATAGTTTATGGGGTTGGAGAAGGAAGATAAAAAAGAAAAGAACATGAGAAGAGATGTTACCTTTAAATCAGGTAACTTCATTTGGTTTGAACCAAAAGGATTTATTGAATTTTATTCGTACCAATGTAAGGATTATATGTTGAATATAGGGATTTTGGGAGCTTATTGGATAAGAGTTTGGACTATCCATGGGTAATTATATGTGTAAGTAATGTGTTAGAGCTTGTGGCCTTTTATAAGATGGAGGAGGGACTCTTTACGAAAGATTGAAAGTTTTATTTTATTATTATTTTTTTGGATTTAAAAGGACCAAAACTCATTATATTATAACATAAAATTAATATTTGTAGAAATATAATAATCCAATAAGAACTGGAAAGGTTTTAGTTATTTTTAAGCCTTATATTTTTTATTTAACCCTTTTTTACTTTTACCATTGTTTCATGCATTTAACACATCGAGAACAATAAAAGTTACCAAAAATTGACAAATATCCAATTAAAGAGTCAATAATAAAATTTTAGATTTATGATAATTTTTTTTTACAAATATTTTTTTTTAATGTTATAATATTTAATAAAATATTTTATATTTTCAAATATGAATTATGTCAATTTTGACACTATTCATATCATGACTTTTTAAAACACCACAAAAACTTGATCAATACAAAAAAATCATTAATTAAAAGATAAAAAGTCATAAGAATCCATAAAATTCTTGTATAGAATAAAAATATTAAAAATAAATTTATTTTAATATTCTAAATATCATTTATTTAAAACATTAATTAATGAGGTAATAATTACATCATTATTATGTCATAAATAAATTTATTTTTTTGATGTATAAATATTAAATATAAAATAACATGATGTAAGAAATCATTCTATATTTTCAATGACTAATTATTGTCTAATATAGGACTTATATAACACTATATAATAATTGTTTTACTAAAAGATATATGTTTCTGTTACATTTTACATAACATTAAATTAACATTTATAAAATGTAATTTTTACATAAAAGTGGCTCGATGGGGTCCCAAAATTATCCCATGAATACCAAACGTCTTCCTTGTATCATCCAATAGGGTTAGGATATGAGTTAGCGTAATTTAATATTATTATAATAATATTGTTTTACTCGTATTTACCTGATATAAATTTTAACCACGGTAAATAAAATATTTACTGAAGTTACTATTCATAATGTCTAAAAATAAAAGAAACCTATTTACATAATTTGGACCTCCTGATTCCAAATATGGAATCCATTTTTCTATATTCAAACTATTGATGTTTTAGAAATTAATTTAAAATTAATTTTTTTTTTCAAAACCAAAAAGCATGTTTTTGAAAAATAAAAACTATCAAAAGATTGACATATATTAAACACTTTGGGTTTAGGTTTTTAAAGTACCCCTACCTTATAAGCCTTTCATTTTGATAATGGTGTAGCGATAGCATCTTGACATATCTTCCTTTTGCTTCATTTAAATGAGTACATTTAAGAATTTACCTTTCGATCGAATCATGAATCTTGTCTCATGTCGTGAGCATAACTGCAATGCTCAAGACACATCTTGAAAGACAATTCTTACGGTACAGATATTGTGATTCATAATTGGCTCATGGATTCTAGAACCTGTGATGGAAACACCATAGCTTAGGTGGTTAAATAGACAATTTGGAGATCATGTTTCTAGATTGATGGGCTCATGTAATCTCTAAAAAAATGATGTAGTTTAGAAAAACAATAGTTGGATTGAGTTTCTACTTCATATGTTTTGTATGATAAGGTGACACTAAGTGGTGTGCTGGTCATTTAGAAATGCAACATTGATACTTATATTATAATTCATAACGTGGATAGTTTGAGTTATGTTCTCTTTGTTTACCCAAGGGTTATTAGGGATGATATGTTCTATGTTGGGGAGATTCTAGTGTCCCGTGTTTTTTGACTAGATGAATTTCAAGTAGAATTTCAATTATGTCATTTGGTGGATCGTCTATTTCTATAAACATATATTCATAATGAAATTATGAGAGTTGTAAAAATTCAATGTGGGTTTTTTTTGAAATGGTTTAAGGCCCGAGTGGGCCCTAGTTTGTTCCATCAAGTTTCATGAGTGTTGAACCCTTAAACCTCTTAAATCTGAGGAAGGTGTCAAGGGTTTATAGTCTTTCTGAAACTATGTGGCCCCTAGAAGAAACTGTGTGGACTAGTCCAGAGGAGAATGTGGTGCGGAATGGTTTTTTCAAACCGTGTGATTAGATTCACAAGAATTTGTGACCAATTATAGGTTTTTACTGTTGGGAAAATCATATGAATGAAGAATGTATTTGTTGTCAACAGTTTCCAATGCTGGTCAAAATGAAGAAGAATATGTGGAATGAAATCTAATATAATAGATATTGTATGACATGAGGATTCCTAGATAATTATTATGGAATTGTAGAATTATATTTCATGCTTGGTAAATTCTCCACGTTGTTCAATTCAGATGATTGTTGCACTGATCTCTATGTTCTAAGAGCTTATGTCAAAGGTGACACATTGTTTAAAATAATGAATATTTTTGAAGTGTCATGCATTTGAGGAATATTGGATATGAATGGTGAAGTACCATCCATTTGAGGATGATTGGAGCAGTTCTTTGGAATTCAAGTTCCAAATGGAATCTATTATTGGGCATTTAAAGAAGGTCAAGCAATGCTTCATGATTTCATGAGAACCCTACAAGAGATTTCTTGAAGAAAAGAATCATATTATTTTGATGAATCTGGTATTTATGGTTTAATAAGAATAGAGAAGTGGACATGAATGAGCTTGAAATACGAGCTGGGCATGCATGGGATTAGAGTGAAGGTGATCCCAATCACATTCTGTTGTTATTGCAAAGAAAGAAGCTGCTGGAAGATAAGGAAGTTATAATACGTTCCTTAATAAATATGATGATTCATTTTAGTTTTTTAGTTCAATAAAATTCATAATTTGGATGGGGAGATCATGATAAAATTATTATAAAGGAATGGGGAAAAAAGATACAGCGAATCAGAATGGTTATTCTGGCATATTCATGTGTCTAAAGTGGCACAATTTCCCAGTGATTACAAAATTGTGGGGGTCAAAAATTTGTAGTTGGGATAGCATTGTGAAAAGTGTATTTCCTTAAAGAGGACTTCAAATTATGTCAAAGGCATGAATTTAACGAAGATGGTATTTATGTAGCCTATTTTTCAAGGACATGAAGAATGTTGTGGGTGTTAATCGAGATTATGATGGGCTTTGAAAATGTAAGAGGTGAAGAGCTTTGCAAGTATGATTTTCGGTGAAAATGACGTAGGAGAATTGCAGTGGCAAAAATGATTTTATGGAATTATTTGTGTTTATGAAGAGCTTTTTGAATCCGGAATATAGCCATGGTTCTTTGTGAAACAGAGTGAATTTTGGTAAAAATTAAGGAACTCCATGATTTGATGCAGACATGATGCTGAGGTGGCTGGAAGCTTATAGAGTTTGGGGGAAATACCTATAAATCGGTCATTATCCCCTCAAGAAATGTAGAGAGACTTACCGATAATTTTAGAGCTCTCATGTCGCAAATAATCTTCGTGAAGAAAGATGTTATGTGATGGTAGTGTGCTTCATTGCGATAGGTTGTTCCATAAAGGCTCAGTGACATTTGTAATGTTTTGAGCTTTGTGAAGGAAGTTTTCATTATGTTGGCTGAGGGTTACACAAAGGAATCCCATCTCTAGGAAGTAGTGAGATCTGTGAAAGAGTGAGCTTTGCAAACATGTGTTCTCTACAATGTAGTGAGCTCTGTGAAGCAGTGTGCTCTACAATGCAGTGTGCTCTGCGAAGGAGATCTACAAAGGAGCTTTGCGATGGAGCTTTTCCATCAGTAGTTTTGAATACCTATTTAAGTGAACCAGTACTTGGGAAGACACCAATACAATATTATATATTACAGTGTGTCTAAGAAGAATCATGTTTTCCCACTTAGATGCTGATTATTATTCAGGATAGAATAACCCTGATGATGCTAATTTGAGCTCGACTTCATTAATCTGATAATCAAAAAGGGAGTTTGTGATTATGGAAATGAATAATAGATGTGATCTAAGTGTAGTTGGTTTTGAACTAATGGAGAAAGTGTGAAAAAGTGGGGTTTCCAGTGCAGATGGTTTTGCACTGAAGACGCAAGAGAAGAAGAGTGTGTAGCTTTGAGGTTTTCTACAAAGAAATAAGTGGTTGTTTACTTGAATTATTTTAGTCATGTAACAAGTGAAGAGAGGAATAACAAAGTATCATTGTGACATCGAACATGTCTCAATAGTTGGAAGACTCTATTGGTGTTTGAAACCCTTACCAACAGGGGGGACTGTCTTTAGACGAAATATAAAGAACTATAAAGGTTCTGTATGTTAGACTTGTTCATCACTAGTTTAAGAATAAGGATTATTTCAATTCCCCCTCCGACTATAGGGAATCACACTAGGAAGAAATTGTCTCCTTCCCTCCACCATGGGTAGGGAGCCACACTTATTAGCGGATTGTTTTCCATGTCAACCCACTAGAATATCATATTACATTTTTGTGGAGAATCAATGCACTGGTCATTCCCATGCATGGAAAGGATGTAACTAATCTTATTCAGTAGTGAACATTGTCAAAATATCATGGGAATATTTTTACAACTTGTATATTATTGCATGTGATAGGGAAAATAGAATTAGAGAATTAAGATCCTAACAAGTCAAGAGGTATAGGGTTAAGTTGGAATTGGTTTGAAAAATCCCCAACATTGATTCACACCCCCCTAAGTTATAGGTATATACCAAACTGGTAGTCTCATTTACTAGTGTTTTTAAATGTTTTTCTCATGGTAATATAAACTATGTCCCTCAATCATGCAAGGTTCATCCTTGGGAAATGCCTTAACTCCCTGTTGGTATATTGTTTGGCCAACCATGTGGCCAAACCATGATCCCTATTCTATTTGTGAAATTTACAATTCTAACCTTAATGAACATAAAGAACTTAAAACCTATCATTCTCCTACTTTCACCCTAGCCATGTGCAACACACCTCCCCTGCTCGAGATCCACCATTTCTCCTCCTCTATGGATAATGGTATCTCATTCAACTATTGTTGGATTTGAGGGCTGTTTCTCCCTATGGATTCCTATTATTAATATCCTTATTTTTCTTACATCAGTTCTTTGTATGTCATCTCTATCATTGTGTTATTTAGGAGTGGCCTCTTTTGCCCTGATTTTAGGGCATTCCTCTATTTCATTGATTTCTCTTAAACAAGACTAAATCAAATATTGATATTGGACGTATGAGTCATCCATGTAATATTTTAGGTGGTCTCAATATTTTCTCTTCATGTTTATTCACATTATACAATTTCTCTATTCAGTCACGCTCTAGACTTACCCAGTGTTTCTCCAAAATAATAAATTTCGTTGAATTAAAATGCTCAGCCTTGCTTGTTATGTGATTGAACCATCCTTTGTATGAATAAGGGTTACTAACACAACCAAAACTAACCCTTAAGGGTAGTATCATTAAATTGAACTTGTTGAAAAATGTCTACCTTGGGTATGATCCACCCCTATGGGTGTTTCATTTATACACGTGTATAGGCTTATTAAATTGAGTCTCTTCTTGTTTAAAAATACTATTTAAATTGGTTCCTTTATGCCTTGTGATGAAATACAATTATTTAAATAAAATGAAATTATAGTTTTGATAACAACATCTTGTTTTAAAATAAAACACCTCTATGATGTTATTTTCCTCAAATTGAAATGTTATATATTATTATATAATGCCTTAATTATCCTTTTGGAATGAGTGTTTTCTATGAATTTTGTTTTTTAGAAATCTATTATGTCACAAAAATAAATATCTAATTAATAATGAATACCATCAGGGACAAATGGGTTTTCATTCAAGTAATTACAAGGATGGGCTCATCATGCTTATGATTAGTTCATAGAAAGATTATACGATATGGGGGATACTGGTATGATAAGATAGGCTAACTATGCATTCCTTATACCTCATTTTGACTGATATCTATTCCCAATGGGGAGACACCATAGATATGATTGTAGGAAATATGGTTGTACCAATCCTAGAGTGAGTCTTGGACTCCTACGTGAGATACCAGGTACGGGCTCAGAGGTTTTTGTCTCACATTTGGTTGGGAGTGATACATGTAAGGCCTTCAATTGGTCACACTGGGAAGACACTCATAACAGTGATTGTTATGGCTCTCTTTGTGTTATTCATGAGTTCTTTGTTATGGTTCTCCATTTATGAGCTTGGATTATACCTATTTAAAAAATCAGTAGTTTCTTTATAGAAATGGCTAATGGTTTATTTTTCATTTTAATAGTACACATCCACCAAGATGAATCACATGTTTGGGGTTGTTCCATCATGTGATAAATGTTCCTTACAATTTAATATTATAATTTTACCCTTATTTAAATTATATAGTTTGTCTCTAGTTAAGACCATCAATCTTAGGTCGAAGCAAGCATGCTCATTCCACGTGTCCTTGAGGAACCTAAGCCCGAATTAGTTCTCTATATAATTATGTTACTGTTTTAGCTTGGTATACAGAAAAACAACTTTATTTTCATGCAAGAACTGGGTTATACTTTAGACACCATTGGTAGTGGACTACTCAATATCATCTTGGGTTTTTTTGAAAAAAAAATTCTATGTTCAATAGCACACATGATATGCCACATCGAACTTAAAAAAACAAACAAATAATGTTATAATTTTGCCACTAGAATGACAGAAATTAATATTATTTAATAAATTATTAATAAATTTTTTAGAGATGAATATATAATCATTTTTATGGTGACAAAATAATTATAAAGAAACTATAATACCCTTTTTAAAATAAAAGTAAATGTATTTATGAAAAACTATTTGAATATGTACAAGTTTATTTAATAAAAATATATAAAAAATAACTCTTATTGGATTATATTAAAGATATATATATAATATTAAATCTAATGTTTTAAATTAATCTTATGTTTTTTATATATTATATAAGAACGAATCGATTTTTACATATAAAAGAACTATTTATTCAAAAAATGTTGTTCTGTCTTCTTTTGATTGCACAATTGTTTTAAATATAATTTTTGACACTTTTAAAAATTATATTTGAAAAAATAAACATCTTACTTCAACATGGAAAATTAAAATTTAATTTGGTTGAATTTTTGATATTTTTATGATAAGATAAATGTTTTGATGAATAGTAAAAAAATGTTTCATTTTAATTAAACATTGTGTTTTTTAAAATTGTTTTATAGCATTTAATTATATATTTGAATGGCTTTAAATTTTAATTAGATAAAAATTTTATCATTTAATTCAACTTATGTCATGGGAATTAATTTCACATTGAATTTGAATATAAAAAACATTACAATCTTTTGAACATTTTTTCTTTAAAACCTATTTTCTCGATCCATCAATGAGATTAATTTTAAATTAATTTTTTTTTTCTAATTTTGGGTTTTGAATTTTGAAAACATAAATTCAAATTTTGAATAATAATTTCTAAATTAATTAAATAGGATCATTTTATTTTTTAATATTAGGAATATTAACATTAGTAAAAAATAATTATTACCATTGTTAAGGATAAATAGAGTAATAAAGGGTAAAAATAATGATATAAATATTAAACAATTATCCTAAAACTTATGTTAACTTTATTTTATAAGTTAATTTAAACCAAAACCATCATTGGGTCTATTTTATTAGCTATTGGATCCATTTGGAATATTGTAAACCATTTATATTATTTAATTCAATGAAATGTCAATTTTTTCATACTCGTGCCTTTATCAAGTCAAATATTTTTAATGTGGGGTTATATAAGAATTATGGTTGAATAAAACAATAATTTTTAAATTTATAATGTTTATATTCCTAATTATATTTTATTTTTAAATTTTAGTGAATAAATACTACAATTAAATACCTTTTGAATGATGATGTTGTAATTGTTTAATTAAAGGATATATCAAATAAATGATCTTTAAAATTTTAAAATAAATTTAATATTTGATAATTAATGCCATCAATTAATTTTATGGATTTATTTTAAATTTTAACGATGATTTTAAATATTTTTTATATAATATATGATGTTGTTATTATATTTTTAAAAAATCAAGTATTTAATTATTTCAAACCATTCATTAATGATATTTTATAATAAATTTTATTTTATTAAATGGAATAAAATTAAAATAAATAGAACATTGAAAAATGAATTATATAAGTCAAAAAATTTCATCAACGACTCATTTATTGGTCATTTGGAATTTTATAGTAAATATATATACCCTCAATTTTGAAATTCAGGATATCACAGTAAGAATTAAAAAGGGTAAATATTGGTCCAAGCGAAATCATAAGAAATAAAGAATAGTCTAAACATTTAAAAATTTTATTAGATGAATTTATTTATATCAATAATAATCATATATTATGAACTAATATGTTTTAATCAATTTCTAATATAAAATTTATATTTTATTAATTTCATATTTTGAAGAATTATCAGAGTTCCCCTCCCCTCTCTTATAAAGGGTACATATTCTTATCTTTTATTATTATATAAAAACCTCTTTGGAGTAGAATAGATTTTCTAAAATAACTTCATATAAACTCTCCCCTCATTCTAGATCTCTTATTTTAGGAAGACGACCACTATTAATGGCCTTATGGTGTTACAGAAATGAGAATGTCCGAAGAAAATGTATTGTTTTTAATTAAGTGTTTCTGTTATGTTTCCTATTCCAACTCCATCAAAAATTATTCAACGATTATTAAGTATTAACACACTTATACCCAATTTACAGATATTTTATTATGTAATATTGTCACCTAAATCTGCATCCCCTTCCATCAAATTGGAAATGAATTGTTGGTCATGTGTAAAGTGAGCTACCGCCTTGCAAACTGATATAATTTTTTTTTTCGATCACTATCTCTCAAGACTGGTTATAATGATTCAATTAATGTTTATATATATTATTAATGAAATTTTTATCATTATGAAATAATAATATATCATTTATGTTTTAGCCTTTCCCTGAACATAAAATAATAATATTTATCATGCGTACGTGTGAACTATCACCTCTAAGAAGTGATGTGATTCATTTTTCAAAAAATCACATTGATGATATATGTATATATATTTAAATAATTAATATTTTAAAAATTATATATTGATAATTCTGGAAATATAAATTAATACTTATCGTTATTCCATAATGATCATTGATGAAAGGGAATCATTACTCATGTGTATATACAAATTACTATCTTCATGATTGTAATGTATTTCATTTATCAAATCCATATATAATGGACAGATTTAAAAATATATTTTATGTATAAAAGTGATTATTATGACATTTATATAATTATTTATACGATGGAATAATGACCAATTTGACAATTGACTACATAAAAAGGTCATTTTAGACTCAAGCATCCTATATCATCAAAACATACTACAATAATTTAAATTAGTAAGTATTTTTTATCATTTGATAACATAGTAATAAGTGACATAAAAGAAATGATAAACATGAAAAGGTTCTCATGAAAGTATATTTCTCACATAATATTATAATTTATGAATAAAAAGGACATAAATTATGAATCGATCTCAAGGAAAGAGACCCTTTTACGAAAACTTCATTTTAAATGTTTTAAAGATTTATTATTCTAAATAATTATATTTCATGTCCATTTTTTTGAAATGATTTTTATAAATATATTTATATTGACATGAATGTTTTAAAAATTAAATGTTTTAATATATTTCAAATGTTTCGATGTCATAACACTTTGATTTAAACATAATTTTTTTTCTAAGTGGTTTCTAAAAATAGATTGATTATTTTTATAACATGAAATGTTTTATTATGAGTATAAATGAATTTTTAACAGTGAAATATTGAAAATGAGAATATTGTATGTTTTATGATTATAAAATAGAAATTGGAAATTTTGGGGGTGGTTACATGATAAACAATGGATGGGTGGTTATATTTTAACCTCCAATGAATAGGGCATAGAGGTAAAAAAATATGGTTTTTCCATTTGTAAGAGTGATATGTAAGGAAGATGACTACATGGTTATTCTATTTTACTATAATTACATCCTAAGATATATAATTATATTTTATAATATTTATTATGAGATTTTCTGGAAATGGTTTGAATTTAAAAAGTCAAGATAATGATCCTTTGGAAATTATGATCCCTTTTTTGGGTAAAAGGTTCGGATTTTAAGGAAATTTTGTTTGGGTTTTCATTGGACTAATGGTTTTCTTTATTGTAAGTCCATTACTATGATTTTGTGGTCATACCAGGTTATAAAATTATTTTTTAGAGGGATTAATTAGGATTTGGTTCATGTGTGTAATTAAGGAAAAATTGTGAAGATATATCATAATAATAAATCATGTTTTTTTATAGATTTTTATTTTATGGAAAAAATTGATATTGAGTATAAAATTTAAATTTTAATTTATTGGTTTATTATGTAATAGTTTATACTAATTTTCAATAACTCTAAACCCACAATATAAATTTGAAAATAATATTACTTCTTGTTCTAAAATAACTAGAATATGTAGTTTTTAAGTGTGCTTCCTTATAGTTGGTATTAGAGGAATATTTTGACAACATTAGAGATTACGATGTTTTCCTAAGAGTTTGGGATATCATCTTGGGGTTATAATTTTATGGTTGATGAAAATTTAATGTCATATAAACCCCTTTTTAGTCTTTATGTTATTAAATTTTGAGGCGATTAATGTTATTTAAGAGACATTTATTTTTGAGGTAATTATGGGTATTTACATTTAGGGATGTAAAATTAACGGTATGACATAAATTTTAGGTTAAAACATGTTGTGGTTATTTTTTAGGACATTATCATATTTTTGAAATGTTATAAGAATTATATTGTTTTAGAAAAAGCAAATCCCACCGGATGGGTAACAACCAGTCACATCTGGAATGGTCATGGGAATCAAACCCACAACTGAAGGGAGACCAAGGTCCATCACCAACCACCAACCTACGTGAATTACCATGGTAGTATAACTTCTTATATTTAGATAAATGAATTTATGGAACAAGAATAAGTTGATTTTGGGAACATATGTTTCAATGAATATATAACCTTGGTATTGGGATATCATTTGATGATTAAGTGATTAATGTAATTTTTAGAATATGTTCACGAATTTGGAAACCAAATATGATCAAGGTATAAAAAATACTATGGGATTATATTTTAAAATGAATGTTTATTTATATTTTTTTAATAATATATGATGTTATTGTGGACTTATATTGATTTAGGTTATTTAGGTAAATAATTATCCTATCATGGATATTTGTTTATTTAATAAATTAATTTTTTGGTACGAGATATTAAGAGTGATCGGTGTTTTTTGGAGATAAATTTTCTTATTTTTCCTATAAAATATATATATCTATATATATATAAATGCATCTTAATATTCGTTTTAAATCATATTTGGTATTGTTTTTTGTAATTTTAAGAATAGTTAATTATTGAATGGTCTTTGTTGCACAGTGGGTATTACTATTGAATTTTGGATATTGAAGTAGTTTTTCATGATATAATGTTTATTATTTTGTGTAATTATCATATATTTCACCAACCATTTTTAGTTTTGGTTAATTTATAAGTAAAAGAAAAATTGAAAATTAATATTTTGTGAATTATGCAACTCACTAAAAGTTGATTCTAGTGCTTGATGTGTGAAAATTTTTTCATCTATACTCATAATTTGCAGAAAAACATGAGCTTGTGGTGGAAATTGATTAAAGGATGAAAGTATAATTTTTAATTATGTATGTTTTATTATGTTCTATATATAATTATTAAAATAATTATTCCACTCTATGAAAAGGTTCTTGAATCAAAAATATTATCTGTTTATTTTTTTAAGGGTATTTTGATCGATTATATATTAATGGTTTTATGATGATTAACATTCCCATGATCATTTTATATATCACTATATTCTAGTATTTGAGAGTTATTTTTATCTTCAATGTCTATTTTTTCCTACATTAAAATGTTGTATGTGTTATCTGGTATGACCTTTATTACCTTTCTTTGTTTCATTTACAGTGGATGTTTTATTAATCCATTTAATGATACGGATTTGAAATAAAGGTATTTTGAAAATTCAAACTATATTTTACATGACATAATTCGAAATTACGAGGAACAAATTCCCAAAATTTTGGGGGTACTGTAAAATCCATAGTTTTTTAAAAAATAAACACATTGTTTGATAATGTACATGATACGACACATAGTGCATAAGTGAACAACTAAATATTATTATAACCTATCCATTAGTGGAAATGAATATGATTAACATAATCATAAATATATGGATTAAACACACATAGTTAAATATATGTAATGAAATACACGATGAAAAATTAATTAGAAATGAATGTAAAACACATTTTAAAAGAAAAGGAAATATTTTCTAAAAAACTATTTAATTGTGCACAAGTGTAATTTATACCAATAAATAAATAAATCAATATTTTCATTATATTAATTAAATTTAAATATAATATATTAAATATATTATTTCAAATTTATCTTATATATTTTTATTGAAATTATGTACGAACAAATCCTAATTTACAGATAAATGATTTATTTTTCAATAAAAGCAGTTGTGTCATCTTTTGATGGCGCACTTGTTTTAAAAATATTTTATAAATATTATAAAATTTATATTTGATATTATAAACGTATTATTTTAAATAGGGCTGTAAAAATTTAATTTGGTTAAATTTTGATATTTTTCTGATAAGATATATGTTTTTAGGAATAGTGAAAAAATACAACATTTCAATTGGAAACATATTTTTCATCAAATTTATTTTTGATTTAAATTATATATTCAAATGGTTTTAATGTATAATTAGATAATTTTATATCATTTAATCCAATTAATTTCATTGGAATCAATTTCCCAACGAATTCAGATATAAAAAACATTTTAATCTTTTAAACACTTGTACTTTAAAAACTCGTTTTCTCGATCTGTCAATAGAATTAATTTTAAATTCACATGTTTGAATAAGGTGCTAATTTTTTTTAAAATGGAATTAATATTTTGATTCATAATTTCCAAATGAATAAATTGTTTTCTTTTATTTTTGGCTATTATGAATAGTAACTTTCGTAATATTTCGTCATTGCCACCGTTAAGGGTAAATCAGGTATCTAAGGGTTAAAATAACACTATTAATATTATATAATTACCCTAAAAACATTTATAATTCTAATTTAGTAGTTATTATAAATATAAATCATTAATGGTAATATTTTATGAGATATTGGATTCAGTTGGTTGATTTTAATCTATTTATAAAATGTAATTCAAAGAGAAGTCATATTTTTTAATACTCTTATTTTTAAAAAAATGATTTTTTAATATGTGTATATATAGTGGATATGTTTAAAAAAAATATTATTTTGAAAGATAAAAATATTTTATTTATCATGATAATTTTTTTAATTTTTAGGGATGAAAGTATTAAATTAATGGCTTTCATAATGATGATGCAATAATTGTTTAATTAATCGAAATATTAAATAAATGTCATTAAAAATATTAAAGAAAACATAATTATATAGAATTGATGTCATAAAAGAACTTTATGGATTACTTTAACATATTATTGGTGATTTAAAGTAGTTTTTTTAATATATCATGTTGTTATGATATTTTTAAAAATTCATGTTATGAATAGTGTCAAAATTGACATTAATGATATTTTACGATAAATGATTTTTTATTAAATGATTTAAAATTCATAAAAACAAAATATTTAGAAAAGTATTTGTTATAAATAGTTTTTTTAATAAATTACACATTTATTGGTCGTTTATCGTTTTATATTAATTATATTAATCCTCAAAGTATTAATTACATGATATCACAATAAGAATTAAAAAGGTTAAATAAATGTAAAATCAAATGGATGAGGATAACAAAATAGTAAGAAAATATCAAATTTTCATTTAATGAAAGTAATTAGACCCATAGTAATTCAATATTGTAAATTAATATATTTCAATCCATTTGGATAATTAAATTAATTTATATTAATTTAATATTATAAATAATTCCATGAGTACCACCCTCGTCTTATAAAAGGGGACCTATTATTCTATTTTTTACACTACAAAACCTATTCTTCTTCCAAATAATGACCCAATAACTTAATATAATACCTCAAAAATTTCTATTTCTCTTATTTTATGTTTGAAACTCACTTTAGTGGTCTTATGTTGTTAAGTAAAAAAGATTGTCTAAAGAAAAAGTTATGTTTTTAATATAGTGTTTATGTTTTGTTTCGTCTTCTAACTCCATAAAATATTCATAAACCATGATTAAATAAAAAATAAATTATCCTAAATAAAATAATATTTTATTATGTTAATAACACAACATAAATATTTCTCCACTTCCATTAAATGTGAGAAGAATTATCGTTCTTTTGTATGTTGAACTACCATATCATGAATCAATATTATTCGTTTTCCGTCACCGTCTCTCAAGAATAGTTATAGTTAATGAGTTAATTTTTACTTATGAAATTAATGACACATTTAATATTATTAAATAATAATATATTATTTTTATTCTAATGATTCCATGACCATAATAATGATAATGTTGTTCATATGTGTGTGTGAACTATCTCCTCCACGAAGCGATGTGATTCAATTTTCAGCCCCACATAAGATGGATGATATATATAAGTATATTAAACTATTAATATGTTAATAATGGTATTATTATAATTTTGTAAACATAAAATAAAACATTCCATCGTTCTATAATGATTATTGAAAAATTCAAATGTTACTCATGTGTACATATGACTTACCGCCTCCTTGATTGTTAAATAAATCATTTCTCATATTCTTATTTAATGGATTGATTTAAAAGTAATACTGACTAATATTTCTTTTTATTATGTCATTTATATTATTATGTAAATTATGGAATAATTTAAACTTTTAATATTTACATCATACTAAAGTCATTTTGGACTCAAGCACTACATATCTTCAAAATGTCTAACATGAACATAAATAATCAAGTATTTTTTATAACATGATTACAATTAAATAAGTGACATAAAAGGAATAATAAATTTTAAAAGGTTATTAATTAAGTAAATAATTAAAATAATTTTATTATTCTAGAATAAAAACAATATATGTGATGAATCTGACTCAAAGTAAGAGACACTTTAACTAAAACATGATTTTAAATGGTTTAAAGATTTATTCATCTAAATAATTATATTACATGTAAATGTTATCAAAATGGTTTTTACAAACGTAATTATATGGACATTAATATTTTAAAATTGTAAATTTTTGGGTTCATTCAAATTATTCATACAGTTATGGGACACATTGATTTAAACTATTTTTTTTCCAAAATGGGTTTTAAAAATTGAATAATTATTTATATAACCTAATTTTTTTTGTTATGGGTGAAAATGTAATTTTAAGAGTGAAATGTTTAAAATTACAAGCATTTATTTTTTTAGGATTATGTTATGGTACTTGGAAATTTGATGGGTTTTTACATGATAAATCAAGGATGGGTGGTTCTGTGATAAACCAAGGATGTGTGGTTACGTTATAACATCAAATACATTGTGTATGGAAATCGACCATATACACATTCCATTTCAAGAGTCATATTTATGGAATTAAACTGAATATTTATACCATTTGAGTATAATTATGTCCCATATTACCAACATATCTTTTATATGATTTCATATGATTTTTCAAGAAAATCGTTTCATTTTCAAAAGGTATGAAAATGATCTTTTTTAAATGAGGATCCCATTTTTAGGGTAAAATGGTATATTTTTTAGGAAATGTTTAATGGGTTTTTATTGTACTAACGTTTTCCTCTCATTTTAGTCCCTTACGGAGCTTTTGTGTGCATCCAATGTTTTAAAATGTTTTTCATAGGGTTTAAGGAAGAGTTGGTTCAATGATAAGATCAAGGTAAAATTTTGAAGATATATTATCCTAAGAAATAATATTTTATATTAAATTATTTTGTTTTTTAGAAAGATAAATAATGATTATGAGTGTCCACTTGTAATGTATGGGTTATCTATGTATGAGTTTTACCAAATTCTATAAAACAAAATAATAAAAAATATTTTTGAAATGAATTTTATTTATATATGTAAAATAATTAGAATATGTTATGTTTACTGTCTTATCCTTATAGACTGAGTATATATCACACCCTGTTCGAGCTTCCATTACATTGGGGTACCTAAATATATTTACATGGTAGTAGGATCATGATCCTTGTTTCTTTTCTCATGTTTTCATGATTAAACTTAGGACTTAAGAAAACATGACTATGATGGTACTTAGGATGGTCATGGAGCTAGTCTTTGGGATTTTATTATTTTCCTGTATTATACCATTGTTTTGTATTCATTATGCTTATTCCCATTGTATCATTTTGTAAATTCATGCATAGTTTTATCATCATTTTATATGTTTAATCATTTATTATATTATTCTTCCACTACACTATATTTTGTTTATTACTACATCCATTTTTCCGTTATTTACACTTGATATACTGTTGTTATACTCTAATCATGGGGGTATATTCTCCCCATTGTACCACCATTAGATCCTTGCATCTATTCAGAAGCCTCTGGAATATGGGGAGGGACACATAACTCCATGTGTAGACCATTATGACTACTTTTTTAGTGGTCAGTTGGGTCGAGATGTTACATTGCTAAACACCTTCTCTCTAGAATATTTCATGATATGACAATTAGATCATAGATTTCATTGTTCTATATTGAAGTTCTCATTGATGTATTTAATAGTATTTGAATATTTACTTATAAATTATAGATGATCACCATAGATCAAGAAACATAATTGATATGATAATGAAAATCAAATAAATGAGGTTTTGGAGGTGGTTCAATGAACCAAACAATGAATCCAACAATAAAATGGATTTAGATCATTGTATCCTTTTTCTAAGATTTTACATCCCTTGTTCTAGAGATACAAATTGATATGGAGAGTGTGATAGAGTAGAGAGAATTCATGAGTAAATTATTTCATTACCCTACCACTCATGTTATTATTAATTAAGAAATGTAATATATTGAGAAAAACTAAAATATCTAAAAATTATAAAAATAAATTCAAAAAATATATATCTTTTTTTTGAAAAGGATATAAATTCACTTTCCAAATATGACACACCAAAAAAATAGTTTCATTTTCTTGTCTATAAATGGGTCTGATGTAAGAAGACCTAAAACCTTTCCCTATATATCATGGGACCCCCATGATACATTTTGTGTCTAATTATAATTATAAATTCGACATTTCATGTTCAACTCCTACATTACGAAAATAATAATATTTTTTTATATAAAAAGAAATCCCATTAATGAAATAAATCCTTATCATCATTAAAAAAAATGAAAATATTATTTTATGTTAAATTCCTCATTCTATACTAAAATGATCAATTTTAATCATAATATGGAATTTTTATTGTTAAGAATTTACTATTTTAACCATTTTAATCAAAAATTAATATTATCACTAAAAACATAATATAGTGTCAAAAAATGAATCTATATCACTTAATTTAAATTCAAATGAGTTCTAATATATATTATTCCACTAAATTGATTGTCTAATTCCTATCATTGGAATAGTTACCCTTGGGTGAGATCTAGTATTATTAAACCTACTACTATGGGGGTAAATGTTATGTTTGTAAAGGTATATACCTTTTAATTTTCCTAACATTGGTGTTTTCATGAATTATTTCCAAAGTCCTGGATTTGGGGATGTGATTTTTCCATCCTAAGAATTCTTCCACATAGAACATGATTGTAAATCTATCACTAATGTCAATGATGAGACACGATGTTAATTATGAATTTTATCCTTCATTAGCTCCATAGTGTTGAATGATGGGGTTGAGCATAGTGATTAGAGTATACATGGGATTCAGAACTCCATTGAAGATATACTGGTGATAGGGTGTGCGTCCACTGCATTCTTCCTAAATTTTAGCTCTCCTCTATATACCCAAGGCATGGTTCCTCTAGATTTGGAATTTGGTCAGGACTTCCTTGGAATTGAAAATGTGACGATCCCTCATACAATATATAATGTGAGGAACTCCACACAATCATAGCATGTGATTACCATAACCATGGACTTAGGTACTGAATAATTTTATGTTCTTTTCTCTACATGATGTGGGTCCTCTATCGAGGTTTAGAAGTCAATCGACCAACACACATACTTAAGGGAGTAATGGGTATCCCAATAAACTATTTTTCAGGTATGTGGTATTTTAAATGAAATCATAGTTATAGAATACTATTTTCAGTAATCCCATAACCAGGAATTATTTATGGTAAGGTATGTGGGTCCAAATATTATTCTATAATGGAGATTTCGTAGTTCCAGGTGAGAGGGTTAATTACTCTCTCAACATATTCACATTCTTTAGTGTAGTTTGGGTTACCCACTATGGTATAAAGGGGGTATGAAAAAGATAAAGTATGGAGTTGATCAAATACTTATGAATCCTTCATAATTGTTTGTTTCCTTTAAGATGAGACATATTGTAGGGATATTGACTTGATATTAACAATCATATTTTTACTCTGAGTTTAATCAAATTCTCACTATATAAAATCCTATATAGAATAGATCAAGGATGATTAGGTATTCACTTTTCCCCTCAATAAATTTTAATAGTATAAAATATCATGATTATTAGATTCATTATGGATCTTTTATAGTTTTAGAACCTAAGATAACATTTTTTGTTATTTCCTTTATGATTTTGGATCATCATTCTATGTCTAATTTTACTCACCCCTAAATAGGATTCATTCCAAAATAGGATGTTTATATTTAGCTAATTTCTAGTTTTGATATTGTCTTGGTGCACAAGGAACTAGTATGACTCTTTTGGAGAGGAATCAGGGTGACACTTAGTAAAGGTTGGTGGTTCATAATGGTTGTGGTGAGTGTAATAGTTTGAGATCGATCATGATGTTCCTGATGAAATAATGAGTTATCCAGTATATCATGTACATTATATTCTATGAAATTCCTAATAATATAGTTCCTATGGTTGTTTTCTATGTGGTTATATACATTTCATTTGATTTATTATGTTTGTATTGTAAACAATTTAGTTGTTATAAATATATTCATATATACAATATAAGTGTTTCTATTTATTATCCATATTATATATAGATATTTATTATTAAATATTATCATCTAATGAATATACATAGCGTTATAACATCTTGGTGTCGGTCTCCTACCCCCGGATTATTGGGGAGATTTTGGGGTGTCAAACTCATTTTACTAATGTCTTGGAAGGTACCCCAGTTTTTTTTATCATGTTAGAGTGATTTCATAGAATTTGAAGTTCTTGGGATAGATTTTTAAGTTAAGGGACTTTTGAGTTTTAGTTTGGGAATTTAAGGAAATGTTATTAAGGATTTTTTTAGTTATATTATCATAAAAAGAAACATAGTATTAGTGAAACATATCATTAATCTATTCATAAGTACTTTCATAATCTATTGATCATATAGAAACTATAATGTTCCAATTCATTCATATAGTTAGTCCGGTAAATGAATTATATAGTGTTTAATAGTGATTTTTCATGTCCTTCTTATGTTAGCTCACCAAGATATTCTTTATCCATTTTGGATTCTTATTATCAAAAAAAAAAATTCTTATGCTAATTGTTAGCTTATAATCCTAGGTTTGGTAATGATATTCTTGTTCCAATACTAAAGACTCAAAATACTTATTTGAAGAGAGATGAGGCATTAATTTAGAAACTTGCATGAGATATATTATATCCACATGAGCAGATATAGATTCTACACCGATTATACATAGAGTAGTACTTCATGTGTTGTTGATGGTAATTTCAAATATGTCAAATGATATTACCCATAGTATAAGAACACTTCCAATGTTTTAATAGAAAAGGATTACTATATTCTTAGGTGACCTAGATCCTCTCATGTTGTGGGAGTTTTTATAGTTATAGGAACATGTATTCCATCATATTTTGGACACTCAGTAATCAAATGGTGATTCTAGTTATTAGGTCTCTATAGAGCGTATCAAACCATTTTTGGATGATGTTTTTTCAAACTTATATTTTATGTATTCAGATATGTAGATTTATTGTGCCCTTCGTTTGAATAGGAATCGATCCAGAGGCATTGAATATGTTTCTAGTTCTACATATGTTATACCCTCTGTATGGGGGATCGACCATGTATGGTTTTTCATTGAGGATCACAAAACACGTGAATCAATACCCATAATTGATTCACAATGGATTTTTTCGATCTCAATAGTTTTAGAAGATCATTAAATTATATGATTAATGTTAGGTTTGTGATATTACACAATATTACCTATTTTATATTCCTTAAGAAGGGATTGGAAGTTGAGTGTATTCATAGAGATGTTAACCCATGTATTTTGGAACATTATAGCGTTTAAAAAAATGTTATATGGCTTGGTGATGTGGGTATTTCCTAATAATAAATATGTAATTGGGGTTAGTGGCCCCTCCTATTCTAGGTATTTTCCTATCACGTTCATATTCAGTTGAGGAACCGTGTGTGTACAAAAATTTAGAGGTAGAAAATGATAATACATTTTTTGCTATTCTATTGATAATAATTGATATAATTTATCAAACTTAAGATTTATTTGTAAATTTATTGGAAATTGTTTCTATCTTGAAATTGAAAATTCCATGAAAAATATATTTTTAACCATTTAATTTTACATTGGTAATTTTTAATAACATTTTCTCTGGGAATATTTTTGATTTTAAATTTTATGTTAATATTTTAAATTAATTTCTATGCATTTTTTATTAATTCCATGCTCTGTCGATATAAAATTTGGAGGGAAGAAAATGAAAATTAATTAAGGGATAGACATAATTAGTTAGAGTGGAACCCAACAATGAAATTCTATATTAACATCTTCATAATTTCATGGAGTTTTTCTAAATTTTGATTGGTTTTATATTACTCGATTAAGATAACATCATTCAACTGGAGAGACAATTAGTTCACATGGGAATTTCATTGAAAACCAATCTCATTATGGAATAAAATTTGGATATATAGTGATGTATATGACTTTTTTGGTATTTCAATCGATAATCCCCCCACACTCTACTAAAATTTGATTTTAACACTTTGGGGGGTTTGGATATTCCCTGGGAAGGTGTTTCATAAATTTTTTCTTCCATTTCACTCCATAACATTTTTGATGAAGGAATCCTTTTTGAAGGGATATCTTCCAATAAAGAACACCTATTATACTTCTACATTTTGTTTCTTTTTTTTTGGTGTACTCACATCTTATTCAATAAAACTTCTATGCTTTTCTAATTTAATATTATTATATTTGATTTTTATTTATATTATATAAGAGTGTATATGAGATAGGGTGTTTCTCTTTCAATTTGTTTCTTATAAAAAATTTATCCAAGATAAAAACTATAGAGACCATAGCCTTTTACACATATCATTTCATGATTTCAATCATATTAAAGCATCATATTACAATCCAAGGATCTTAAAGTGTGGTGTCTTGGAAAATTCAATATATAAAACATAAAACATAGAACATAGAACTAAATATAAAATTTCATTATTTATTATTTATACATAGATCCTACTACAATTTTACTCATACATATTCATAATATTATCAAGGGATAACATGAAAAAGGAGATGAGCTAAAAGGTGAGTAAGGGAATAAACATAAGAACAAATCATTAGAACATGGGATAGAAGGAATGAAATAATCTTATAAAAAGGAATGGAACATATATAATCATAACATATAAACATGGGGTCATATAACCATGGACTCATAGAAATGTGGAAGAAACATAAAACATGACTTTATCATGAGTCAGGGCTCATTTCACACAGAGTATCACAAGTCAAGGTTAACCACCAAGACCGTTGCACATAGTAGCATGAGTCATGGATAACTTCCAGGACCGTTGCATATAACATCTCAGGAGAGTAAACATTACCTAATGAATTGGTTTTCTATCTGGGAACAACCATCATAACATTTTCATGAATATTATTAACACATATAGTGTAATACATAATCAATCATACATAAACCTATGGGTATCCATGTAAATAAAAGGGTATCCTAATCATGGCATAAGGCATAATAGATGAGTGTATCATACAAGTGTCCATGAAAGAAAGGTATTAAAACATACACTGAAATTGATAAGGGAAAATATTCATATATCATGTTAATTTATGTCAAACATAATTTCCAACACTTAATAATAGTATTTAATAAATTTCATCATTAAAACATTTTAGTGTGGTTTTATAAAAAAAACTAAAGATCCTTTAAAATTGAAAAGGGCATAATATTTTATATAAAACAAGAAGTGAACAAATAAAATTTTATTTATAAAAAGAATAATTTTAGAAAAAATTGTGTCTTAAAACATATGATAGAGTTCACTTGAAATTGGGTAAGAATTCGGATATTTTCCTTAAATAGTTTTTCATATTGGGATGCACTGAAGAGAGAACCACTTAAAACATTTATATCTCCAAAATAGAATGATGAATGTATTTTTATACATGATTTTGTAGAATATAAAAATCATTTATAATATTCTCATAAAAATAATATATAACTTCATTTGGGTAAAAGGAAATATAGATCAACCCGAAAGAATAATAATGGTTCGGGTAGAGTCTCAAACCTTACGTCTGATGGTGACCTAAAATAGAACATAATGTCTTGGATAACCAAATTACATTCATTAATTAATATTTCTAGAACATCTTATTCATAAAATTTATTTATTATAGCCTTATAAAGTTCATTCAGGACCATTTTTGATTGGTTAAGAGGTTTAATTTCATTGTTTCAGAGGATTTTCTTCATTTGTTTTCATGATTGGTTTACTTATATACTTATAAGAATGAAAATGTTAGATGAAAATTATTTTATAGAATTGAATATGTGTCTAGTTATTGAACATAAATAATATAAGATGGTAATAATTTTTTTTATTTTGAGTGAAGATGAATCATTATATAAAACTTTAATGAGAACTGTTTTGGTTAAATGATGGGTTTTGATCACATCAAACATATTTTTCATTATAATTTAATATCATGTGTTTAAAATATTCCATAACCATAAATTATACATAATAAACATATTATATTCTTGTTATAACATAAAAATGGTTTCATGACTATAACTGGAGATGGTAATAGAAACTAATAACCAGTCGTCCTTGAATGTGATAAATCAACACATCTAGGATGGTGTTTTCATTTTTAGTATAAAAGGATGAGAAATAAGGTACGATGATAAATTATTCAATTATCATAAAATAATATAGCACATGTAAGGTACTATAGTTTTCCTAAAATTTGGATGAAATGGGTGAGAAACGAATAAGAAATAAAAGAACATGAAATAAAATAAAAGAAATAAAAAGAAGAGTTTACCTCTTAAATATAACATCCTTGAGAAAATATTTAGGGGAGAAGATTTGGTCAATTGATGTGAATAGTGGCTGCTGCATGTGGGAAGGGGTCTTAAGGAGAGATTTTAGTATAATATAGACATGTCACAAGGCTTTAGATGAGTGAAGATTAGAGGTAAAGAGGGGTGGTATTTATAGTGGAGAAGAGGTGAGGTTCCCCATTATTTTAATCATTAGTTTAATATTTTGGTTCAAGACTACGAATCTTTATAATTATGAATAAAATTGACATAATTTCATGTGATATTTAACCAATGTCCATTTACATCATCAATGGCACAAGCTTGATTTAGAAATTCAGGTTTTAACACTAATCATATATTATCGTATTTTACTATTCATTAAATTTTATGTATTTCAGAAATATCCCCAAAATTCACCCTAACCATTTTTCGAAGTTTAGAAACCATAAATAAACTCTATTTTATGAAAATTATTTTCTAAATATGGGAAATATAATTTTTAAATAAAATCATCATTTAATTTAAAATACATATTTTAAAAGTCTAAATGATTATATTATACTTTGAAAAATTAAATAAGGTCTCATAATGTTATCCTATAATATTAAGACATCGAAACAATAATTTATGAATTAATTTTATGAAAATAGATTTTCTTTTTTTTTATTAAATTATTAAAAAAAATTAACTAAATATTTATGACTTATAAAAATACAAACACTATTGTATTATCAATTATATGATGGATAAATTTTATTTATACATTCATTGGTAAGGTTACTATTTACATGGATGATTTACTATTAATAAGGTCCATATTAATATTCATAAAGGTAACATTACTATTCATATTGGTCAATTACTATTCACCAAAATTTATGTTTTCCTTATCGAACTCAATACAACATACTGATCACAAATGTGTATATCTTATTTTGGAAATTCAAATCATATAATTGAGAATATTATGTTTAATGGTTACATATAACTTATTAGTTCATTTTGTTGTGATTTCATGTGATTATATGACATAATTATAAGAAAGGAATTTCCATTGATTAAACTTCATGTTATTACATTTTCGTGCCTTATAAAATTTCACCCTCAAAATTTATTTTTACATTCTAATCCATAAACAGGTGCGGGTGATTTTCCATCATTCCCTTCCCCAATTCCCATGTTTCCTCTTCATACTAATGGTTCCAGTATATTACATTGACCATTTGAGTAATCTTTTTGGGTATAACTTTGTCTCTATAATCCCAGATCTTCACTGAATTCTCCCCATAAGATAGATCATTCTCCAACTGTACCACCTCATAAGAGAGTACATGTGAAGGGTTTGGTTTGTAATTCCTTAAGAGGGACACATGGAATACATCATGTAATTTGTGTTCGATTTGGTGGCTTATAAGAAAATACTTTAAACATTATGAAAAACTTGTAAATACCTTATCACATATTGATTATTCTTCTACATGACAATACATGTGATAATGTCCTAAGTATAGTTAATGCATTATCGGGTCATAGTGGATCCCTACTATGATGAGAACCTGTAAGTTCCATAACCCTATTATTGAATATATATTCTATATCCGGATGATGTTATTTGATTAAATAAAATAATACAGGCCATTAGGGGTGAGGAAAAATAAAACATTAAGGCACCTTCTCATTGTGTGCACCCTTGGTAATATCCAAGAGGATATTATGAGAACGATACCGGCGGGTAGGAAATCCACAGTTTATAATGTAATTAGATTTTCCAATTTGTAGATGTATGTATTTGTTTTAGACATTAATATTATTATTAATGGTTGTTACAAGTCACACACTTAGATATATTGATGAAGATTCTGATGTCACACTATTCGCATCTATGTAGGATATGATCGGAGTGTCACGAGTAATACTACATTAATAGATAATGCGAGAATGGATTTGTCTCTTCTGCTCCATAAAAGAAGTTGATATCTTAGGACTTTTATGGAAATTATATATCCTAATCAAATCAATGGCCATGGTGAGGAATACGGAAGTTCAGTTCTGGGAGGTCAAGGAAAGAATAATCGAGAACATGGATTGATAGAACTAGCTTGCAACCCACTCGATTTGAGATATCGAGACAAAGGGATTTCATTATAAGGTATGTGTTCGTAGGAGATGAAACTTCATTAAAACGTTAACTTCATTCTCTAGGGGTTCCTTGGAATGTTTCTAGAAGCTAACCTTGGACTTTAGGAAGGTTCCAACTAATTCCACTGAGAAATAGGCCTAGAGGGTCACACAACAAGCTGAATAAAGATTATTCCATGTTGTGGTTTAATAATTATTCTAGGATTCCTGATAACATTTTTCTTGAAACTAGTTATTCGAGAGAATATATTATGGGAGAAAAATTTATTTATTAGTGAGTAACACAATCATATTTATTTATGAAATAAATAGTCATTATTTAAGGTCTAATAAATGTGGTCAAGGAAAGAAATAAAAAGGAAAAACAAAAGTAAATGCTGTGAATCCTAACATACATGTATTGTAGTTTTTCTGAGGATTTATGAGAAATAACATTATTTGTTTAATTAAATATTATTATGCGTAATTTGTTTGGTGTATGTCCTGTGAGAATAATAATAGTCAAATATAATTTTTAGACTTGGGGTATTACAAGGAATTAAATTAAACGAATAAATACCGTTGGGTAATTAATTTATTTTATTATTCTAAATAATATGAATCACAATTAAATTATTCTATTTTTAGATCTAGAATTTTTTTGTTGTTGTGCTCAATAGATCTGGAGAAAGATCTCAATCCAAGAGAGAATTCCTTGCCTCCAAGAACGCTCTCAAGTTACGAGAGAGATCCTCCTCTACCAGATCAAGGAGAATGCATTGTAAGTGGCCCTCAACAAGATTGAAGGCTGACACTGCAAGTGATGGCTCTTCTACGCTAACACACAGAGATTCGTTTAGTGACATCTAGAGATACATGGATCAAGTGTGTATCACCTCTAGAGGAAAATTTCACATGGCTTCTCTAACACAATGATGGATCACAACGGACTATGAATGAGAAAAAATGGAAATATAATTCCATGAATGAAATTATATTATTTTAATTTAATTAAATATATCTAACAAATTATTATCCTCTTTATGGTTCTATGAATCCCCTATTTTATCTTATTCTTAGTTCTATTCTGAATATCTGATGTTTTATCGTCCTGATAGATCTCAGATTGATAGTTGTTAACAACAAAATTCATGTTGGGTAAACCCATCCACACGCTTCTACTATGCCCAAAACCTACAAGTTGTATCAAAGCAGTCTTATAATTGATTATAATTATTTAGTTTTTTGTTGATTATTTACACATTAAATAATTTATTCGTTTCAATTCATGTTAATCATTCTGCAAATCTAAATCTTGAGATTTGTTCCTCGTCATTTATTTCTCATTCACCTTATAGAAATGATATTTTCATTAAATTTTGATTGAAATAAAATAGTGGATCACGTCCATAGGTGCCAATGGTTCATGGCTGTACAATACTAAAACACATGTCATGTATTTGGCAGTTAACACCACGTATTGTAGGTTCAATGCATCGGGTTTGTTCCCCCAAACAAAGTCATTTCATTAGATTTTTGTAAGTCTTAATGACGTCACGTGTTGACCAGGAATAGGTGGCATGAAGTTATTTTGATTACACGTCATGTGGCCCACATGACACAGTGTGTAGTCCCTTCAAGATAGGGTTGGACCATGTACCTCATACATGCATTAACCATTTGGAGACCGTGTAAGGTGGACACTACACAGGGTGTGACCCACTAGACATGCTGTGTGCTCCAAATATTTCCAAAGTACACTCACATGACGTATCCCCAGCGTGTACTTCAGATGGATGGTGAATAATAGTTCACACCATGTAGTTCAAACTACGCGACGTGAACTCATCCAAATTAAGAAGATATTTTAAAATATATTATTATATTATACAGACTTTTGATATGTGTACCATGGAGATTGTTTAAATCTCAAGCACAACCCACGATAGGTGTGTTATATATATGTGTTTAATTTAACATCTTGGTAATGTTATTTTCTACTAATTGGTTTGTTATGAATACGATTTCATCGTGTTACCTCCAAGGTACAAGTTACGTAAAATGATATTTTTAATGAATTTATTAGTTTAAAATTATGATGGATAAGAATCTCAAGGAAATTCATAAAAGGGTTTAATATAAAAATATTGATTAATTAAAGATAATTAATTGATTAAGTCATGATTTATCTTAAAAAAGAAAGATTAAATAATTGAATTCTCATTTTATTTATGCATAAATATCGTTCCATGTATTGATGATCATTATCTATTCAAGGAACATTTTATGTGTATGGATTCATTTAATTAATTTATTTAAATTAAATTTCATGTCATGCTTGCCTTCTCCTCATTATTATGTTAAGCCTGTGTACCCAAGGTTTCTTCTATGTAAAACCTTGTTTTACCCGTCAACTACATGTGAGATAATTACCTATGTAATGGATGGAGCTCTCAATCTAGGGGAGGTGGTTCAAGTTCAGAGCCAAGGTTAAACCAACCAAAAGAGATACAAAGGCAGACATGTGGAAAGTTTAAAAAATGACCCCAAAAGGATTAATGTGTTTTCTCCCCTAGTTCTTGGTTTTGTTTATCAACACCTAGACAAAAAAACTAATTAAACAAGATCATTATCATGTCATTTATTTTTTTTCTATCAGTTTCATGGTTTATTTATTGTGGGTGTGTTGTCTTGATTACCAAAATAATAAATTTAACTTGCAAGCGATGTGGAACAAAAATAAGACTGACTTATGCGTAAATATTTTCTTAGACATGGTTAATAACTTGAGTATATCCCACTTAAAATTAACAAGCATGTAATAAATATAATTAAATAGAAATTTATGTATAAGGATAAAATCCCTCAAAGAAATATTATGTTGGTATAACCTTCCATAATCTTGATTAGAATCGAACCATTGTTCAAAATGCTTGACCAACCCTAGTTGGAGTGCATTCTATTATCAGGGAATTATAAATCAATGTTTTGGGTTGAATTGACATGGCCAAAATCAAGGGTTGAGTTCCCTAGTAGGAATAGGTGTGACTAATAAGAAAATTTTGAGTAAATCCAAAATAAAATGATTTCAGGATTGGGGAGTTAACTCAGTGGATCAAGGATCTATGAGTTAATGTAGTTGGAATTTGGAATTCCTTCATAAAACCTATCATGTTTCTTGGAAAATCCTAGTTGGGGTAATGAAAAGGGAAATATGGATCCTTTCTACTAGAATATATAGGGAAAAAATATTTTTAAGTCAATGGTGAGGGCTATTTGATTTCGATAAAATAGTGGGAGACTAATATGTATTAATTTATTTATTTGTCTCAGTTTTATCATGATAAGTTCTAAATCTTTCTTCGTCTTAATTGGTAGAAATGATAATAAAAATAAAATCAAATGGATCATTGTGAACCATACTCGAGAAGGAAAACCTTCTCATTATCACCAATTTCTAGGAGTGGAAGAGGTTTTTACATGTCATTATTTCCCCCCCCAAATCGAAGTGTATGTGCTGGAGGATCCTTTTCCAATTTCTCCTGGTAATGAGGCTAGTGATGAGGAAATGAATATATATATGAATCATTTGGATGATGACACAAATTTCCAATGTTTCATGCTATTGGAAATGTCTAATTTGCTCTACATGAAACATGAAAACATGGATGTGAATTGCATGATGTCTCGCCTTAGTAGAGCCTATAAGAAAATATGACCTTAATTTAATGGGTTGATAAGGACATGGGTTGTGAATAACCCATTGTCTTTATGGTTTATAAGAAATAAAAGGACAAAAAAATGGACAAGGATTTATAAACAGTCTGAAGCCCCAAAGCATCATCCCTCTAAGAGGGGGAGGTTCCAGAGGCAAGACAAGGAATGGGAGATGGTGTGTTTTTCATGAGGCAAGCGAGGCCACTGGAAGAGAACTGCACCCATGAACATGGGGATTCTATATGTGTGTTCTTTATTATGTGTAATATCTATATTTCACCACATTAGGTATTAGATAGATATTGTGGGGATCACATATAAATTCAAATATAGGAACCATGTAAATTTAGAAAGATTTCCAGAGGAGCGGTGGATCTTCGAGCGGCCAATGGCGCGATGTTGAATACATTGGCCACTGGCGATTACCATCTCTCATTGCCAACTGGGATGCTTTTGGTTTTACATAATTTTTATTATGTCCCTAGTGTTTCAAAGAACATGATTTTTGTATCATGTTTAGATATGTATGAATATATTTTCATTTTTCAAAATAAGGGTTGTTTCATTTATGAGAAAAATATATGTTATGGTATGTTGTATTGAAAAAATTAATTGTATGTAATAAATTACAAAAATCAATTATTACAAATTGATAAGAAAAAAACTCACAAGACTCATACAACTCTCAATTGTGGAATCACCTTCTTGTTCATGTAAATGAGAAGCACATGAAAAATATCTTCCAAGATGGTTATTTAGATTCTAATGAGCTAAAACCACTTCATATATGTCATGGTTATTTACAAGGTAAAATTACCAAGCCTTCATTCAGTGGAAAGGGTCAAAGGAACATATATCTTATAGGATTGCTGCACACTGATGTGTGGGGTCCATTTCCAGTAGAAACAAGAGGCGGATATTCTTACTTCATTACTTTTACTGATGATTTGAGTTGATATGGATATATCCACTTAATGAGGTATATGTCAAATTCCTTGGAGAAATTTAAGGATTTCATGAATGAAGTATAGAATCATCTTGGTAAGAAGATAAAGATGCTTTTATAGGATTGAGGTGTAGAATATCTGAACCAAGAGTTCATCGACCTTTTACGGGAGTCTGGGACTATATTTCCACTCACTCATCCTTATACACCATAGTGGAATGGTGATAGTGAAAGGAGGAACCAAACCATGTTGGACATAGTGAGGTTGATGATGAGTCATGAAGATCATCCATTATGCTTTTGGGGATATGCATTACAAACTGTAGCATACACATTATATCGAGTACCAACTAAGGTAGAAAATGGAATTCCCTCTGAGTTATGGAATGGAAAGAAACCCATTTTGTCGCACACACGTGTATGGGGATGTCAGTCATTTTTTATGGCCTTCTTTGGTAAAAAACTAGCACCTCAGGGTAGGATGTGTATCATTATAGGATAACCCATGGATACAAAATGATATTACCTATATAACCATTTAGACATGAAAGTGATTGTCTCCAAATAAGCCATATTTTTTGAGAAGGAGCACATCCCCAAAATGAATAGTGGGGACTAGATTGATGTTGAAGAAGATGATGCTCAAGATACACATGTGTTGGTACCTAAAAAAGATCCCTAGGTCCCCATGGAAGAGGTTCTAAAAACACAAGTATTGCGTAGGATCTCAGGAGAGGTATGTGAACCAGATATATTTGGTTTCCTAGTCACCGAGGATGGTGATTCATTATTGTTGGACAATGATGAACCAATCTTCTACATGGAACAAGTATAGAGCTCTGAAGATGCAAGATGGCTAGAAGCTATAAATTCTATGATAGATTCCTTGTATCAAAACCATGTCTATGTTCCAGTCGATGAGCCAGTTGATGTAATGATTTTTGGATGCAAATGTGTATTCAAGAGAAATCTAGACATGTAAGATTAATTTAGTTCCTACAAAGTAAGGCTAATGGATAATGGATTCATAAAACATTATAGAATTGACTATGCTGAAACCTTCTCACCAGTTTCCTTGTTTAACTCCATAGGCATCCCACATTCCGTATTAGCTTACCATGACTATGAGATTTAGAATATGGATGTCAAAAAATAATTCATTAATGGGAACCTTCAAGAATATGTCTATATGACACAACCAAAAGGGTATGTGACACCATGTGAAGCCAAACGAGTTCTCTAGTTGTAGAAATCCATTTATGGGTTATAGAATGCATCTAGGAAATGGACCATTTGATTTTATGTAGACAGAAAAGAATTTGGTTTCCTTAAGAATGAAAGTGAGCCCTGTATTTATTAGAATTTTAATGGGAATGTGGTCATTATGCTAGTAGTATATGTTGATGAAATATTACTTAATGTAAATGGAATTCCAGTCATATAGTCAGGTAAGGACAGGTTGAACAAGTGTTTCTCCATGAAGGAACTCGGTGAAGCAACCTACATTCTAGGGATCAAGATAATTTGTGATAGATCCAATAGGATGCATAGACTAAGTCATCGTACATACATTGACCATATTATAATGAGATTTAGTATGGAACAATCCAAGATGGTATTTTTTCCAATGTCACATGGCCTATATCTTTCTAAAATAATATTTCCTTAGACACAACAATTGGAATATATGATGAGTAAGATTCCATAGGCTTCGACTGTAGGTTCTATCATGTATTCCATGTTATGGATCAGGCATGATGCTGCCTATGCGTTGATCATGGTGGGAACATATCAAGAATATCTAGTAGAGTATCATTGGACTACTATTAAGACTATGATTAAGTATTTTCGAAGAAATAAGGATATGTTCCTTTTGTATGGAGGAGACGAGGAGATTTTCGTCAGAGGGTATGTTGATGCAGGTTTTCAGATAGATAAGAATGATATGAAGTCCCAATCAGGATATGTTTTCTATCTCAATGGATGAGATGTGAGCTGGAAGAGTTCAAAGAAGCCAGTTGTTGCTAATTCTACAACGGATTTGGAATATATAGCGAATTCTGATGCATCCAACAAAGCCTTCTGGATTCAGAAAATTTTCCATGAGCATGATGTGGTGAATAAAAGTAAAGATCCCATCACATTTTATTGTGATCAATACTGTAGTGGTTGATCTTTCCAAATAACCATGGTCACGTCAATAATAAATGCATAATTTCTATAAGTATTACCACTTGAGGGATTTCTATCAATGCATTGAAGTTGTAGTGAGAAGAGTGTCTGTGGAAGATAAAATGGTGGACCCCATGACTAAAGGCCTATTTCAATAAAAGCATGAATATCATGTGAGAGATAGTGGGTTAACGGTTGTTAGTAGTTGGCTTTAGTCCAAGTGGGATTCTATTGGATTTGGTGGCCTAGAACCGAAAACTTTGTAATTTATGATAGACATGTAAATACCTTATAACATGTTGAGTGTTCTTCGGGATGACAATGCATGTGATAATTTCATAAGGATAGCTATTTCACAAAAGGTTCATAGTGGATCCATACTATGGTGAGAACCTCACAGGGCCATAACACTATTCTTTAATATATGTTCTATGGCCGGATGACATTATTTGAGGGGAACAAATAATATAGTCCATTAGTGGTGAGGACACATAAAACCCTGATTCACCTTCTCATGGTGTGATCCCTTTGTAATATTTAGGAGGATATTAAGGGAATGAGAACCTCCAGTTGGAAATTCACATTTCATAGTGTCATTGGATGTTTCTATCTACAAACGTGTATATTGGTACTTAGACGTTAATACAATTATTTATATGTGTAAAAACTCGTGCCCATAGATTTACTGATGAAAACTATTATGACACACTATTTGCAACAAGGTAGGATATTTTGGGTGCATCATGAGTAATGTTGCATTAGTAGATAATGTGAGAATGGATTTCTCCCTACTGTTCCATAACATAAGTTGATATCTTAGGCCCCTTGATGGAAATGATATTGCCTAAATAAATCCATTTCCATGGTGAGGAATGGGAAAGTTCAATTCTAGGATGTCAAAGAAAAAATAATCGAGCAAATGGGTTTTTTTCACTAGCATGCAACCCTCTTGATTCGAGATATCGAGACACGTGGATTATGTAACACTGTAAACTTTCATAGGAGGTGACACTTTATTATGGTGTTAAATACATTCTCTATGGGTGACTTGGAATGTTTCTAGAAGATAACCTAGGACATTAGACAAGCTCCACCGAACGCCACTGAAAAAGAGGCCTAAAGGGTCACACACTAAGTGTGTCCAAGAATCTCAGTTAAATATTCATTTAACAAGATGAATATAGTCTATTATCGATTGTGGTTAAATAATTTATCAAGGATGCTTCATCGCATTTATTTCAACACTATTTATTCGAGAGAATATATTATGTGCGAAATAAAATATTTATTAATGAATAATGCAGTGATATTTTTTTAATAAATAAATAGTCATCATTAAAGGTGTAATAAATATGCTAGAGGAAATAAATAAAAATGAAAAACAAAAGTTCATGCCGTGTATATTAATATACAAGCCATGTCATATTTCTGGGTATTGGTGAGAAATAATATAATATATTTATTTACATAATATTAGGTATAATTCGTTGGGCGCATGTCAAGTGATTATAATAATTCACAAATTTTATTATTAGACATGGGGTATTACTAATAATTAAATGAAATAAATAAATAAATTTGGGTAATTAATTCATTTTATTATTATAAATAATATAAATCCCAAATACATTATTCTCATTTTAGATCAAGCCATTATTTTTGGTTTTTTCCAACGGATCTTGGGAAATCTCTCAAGCCATTAGAGAATTCATTTCCTCTAAGAACAATATCATGTTATGAGAGCCATCCACCACCATTAGATCAAGGAGATTTATTTTGAAGCATCTCTCAATGAAATCAAAGGCGAACACTGTATGTGAAGGCTCTTCTGTGCTAGAAACCATTGATTATTTCAGAAACATGCCGAGATACGTGGAGCATGTGTGGATCACCACTAGAGGAATCCTAAAATTTGATTCTATGTCGCAATGATGAATCACATAGGATCATGACTAGAAACATCAACTGGGATATAATTCCATTATGGTAATTCTTGTATTTTAAATATGTCAATTATAACCAACATATGATGATCCTTTCTATAGTTCCAGGACACTGATCTTTTCTGTCATTCTTCATTCAATTATAATGGTCCAGAGTTTTATCATCATGATAAATCTCAGATTGATCAGTGTTAATGAAAAAATTCAGGTTTGGTACACCCATCCAAGTTCTTCCCCTATACCTAGAACCTACACTTTAGACATGGTAGGTGGAAGTGATAGTCGATAGGCCACAACTCCAACATGATCAAGAATATCAAAGGGGCATATGTACATGGGACATAACATTCCTTTCTTCCCAAACATCATGATTTTTTTCCATAGAGATATGCAGAGGAGTACCATTTCCTCAAATTTGATCTCAAGATCCCTTCGATGATTGTCTACATAACTCTTCTGTCGAATTTGGGCTACCTTGATGTTCCCCAGAATGGTTTTCAATTTTTCCATGAATTATTTGGCCATTTTAGGTCCTAAAATATATAAAGACTATATTCAATGGGTCAAAGAAAATAAATGGAACATTTTTGAGTCCAAAGGGAATCACTATGAAATCATAGAGTCCATACCTCATTCGAAATGTAATCTTGGGAATATATTCCTTCCTCACATTTAATTGGTGATATCTAGACCGAAGGTCCACCTTAGAGAAATAACTATCCCCACGAGGCTAATCAAACAAGTCATCTATCTAAGGTAGGGGATACTTGTTCTTTATCATGATTTTATTGAGCTCACAAAAATCAATGCATAGTCACATTGAACAATCCTTCTTCTTGATGAAAGGGACCGATTCAACCCATGGTGAAGCACTTGGGAGTATAAAACCCTTTTCTAGATTCTCCTATAACTTCTTATTTTTCTCATCTAGCTCAATGGTGGGAAATCTATATGGTGTATTTGATATATATAGGTATCCATGAATAAGTTCAACTGATAACTCAACCTCTTAATCTGGAGGAAGACCATGAAATTCTTTAGGGAATACATCATTGTAATCCACAACGATTAGGATGTCATTGGGCATGATTCTCTCCTTTGATTGAATCATTTGAGATATATCTGTTTTCTCATAAGGTAATAACTTACTCACATGATACATTGTCTATAAAATATATTCATCTTCCTCCTTACACTTGTAAGGAATTGAAGGATTCTTCGGTATGTGAAGAGTGATATCAATTGCCCAGATAGTTGATGTTGGATTTGTATAAAGAAAGCCAATACATGCCAAAGATAACATCGAACTCTACTAAAGGATGTAAGAAATGATTTTTTGGGATGTTCATTCCATAAAAATTTACCTGGGAAGAGTTGAAAACCACAGATGTAAAAATTTCCCCATTCTTTTTTCTCATAGATAGCTTATCCTACAAATTTTGAGGTGTTTTTTGAATAGTTTTACTAAACATGAAAGATATTAAAGAATGTGTAGAACCAAAATAAAATATTATGTTCACTATTCCTGAATGAATAACTTCCATACCTATGACCACATCGTTATATAGATCCAACTCAGTAGTTGTGATAGCATAAGCCCTTCTTTGTTTCCTTAGAGGTTATTGTTGATTTCCTCCAACAACCCTTGGAATAGTGTAATTGTTCGCATAATACCAATGCATCGTGTAGTTGTAACACTATACTACAGGCTGAGTGTTGCTACAAACCATCCTTTATTTTTCCTCATTTTTTGAATTCTTCATTTCCCTTAATCGGTTCATTACTATATGTCTCATATTTCCACATTTAAAGCTATTCCTGGTTCCCTTTAGATAGTTCCTTGGACCCTTCTTCCAAAAATTTTGAAACATTGGATGTTTGATCTTCTATCCATTTTGGGAATTTTTTTCTAAACCATCCATATAATATTATATCTTATGGTCTTTTAAATGGCCCACGAGATCAATGGGAGTCTCTGATCTCCATTTCAACATTGAGGGAACAACAGAAAATCTCCTCCTAACTGTCAAAGTCACAAATAGAAAAAAATTTATAAACTCAAAATTAGACCACTAAAGAAGTGATCCAACTTGATTTCAGTGTCAATGACAATTCCAGACAAGTATCTTAAAAGCCTTTTGAATTTATCTTCTTTCACAGTGATTGAATCATCTTCCTTCTGCTTTAGTCTGAGTAACTCTCTTTCCATATTAAGATGGAGGGTTTTGGGAAAATATTTATTGAAAAATATTTTCTATACTTCCACCCAATCCATTAAATAAATTTCCTATAGGGGTTCATATTAATGATCATTTTCCACCATTTATCTGCTTCCCCATAAAAACTATAGACCTCTAATATGATATTCTCTCTTTTAGATCACTAAAGGATAGAGAATATCATTTCATTATATTTAATACACTATTCTACAAGGAGGGGATCATAAGATCCACTAAACCTGGGAGGCTTTTTTTAGATTGAATTTATCCATGGTAACTTTATCTTTCCTTTGAGGAGGATTTTGTTCCACCTGACTCAAGTTATTATTCATAGCTTGTGCCAACTAAGAATGTACAATAATGATGTTTTGAGAACCCATTCCCATCATATTTGACATAACATTAGGGAAATAATCACATTCACTATCACATTGATTGTTGGAACATGTTCTTCTATTTACTTCCATTAACTAAGAAAAAGATCATATAATTAGAGGGCTTTAATATTTATCTATTAAGCATAAAAATGAATTTTTAAACATAAAAGTGTAAACTACTAAAAGAAAATCATATCGGAAATAGTGATTCCCTAGATTTTAAAGAAATTTATCCTTGATCTATTATTTAACATATATTTGTATGGGATATTTTTATTCCCTTAATAACGGTTTTTTCTAAGATTATGAATTTATGAACGAATACCCCCTGGAGTGTCGTACCAACAGTTCAGTAAGACCTGTTGTCATGCACCAGTTCCCATTTGAGTCTAGCCCAAAGTGGTGTTTTCGGGATTTACACCTAGATACATTTGTGCCAAAGCCACCTCTACTTGTTCGTATCAAGATAGGGGTGTACATTTGTTATAATCCACTTACTCTATAGTCACCAAAATTTAGGGATATTTTCTTATACTTAGTCTCATCCCAATAGTTCTTACTAAAGTCATGTATTCCTAATCTCCAAAAATAACTAGACCTTTCTCTCATACCAACTATAGTGACCCCATCCTTTTACACATATCATTACATAATTTTGAGCATAGTAAAGTATGATATTATAAACCAAGGATTGTAATGTCTAGGGTCTTGGAAGACTGGTTAGATAAAACATAAAAAAATGAACTAAATATAACATTTCATTATTTATTTTTCATAAAGGGTCACTAACTTTCATTGTGACAATACATCATCATAGGAAATCCTTGGGATAACATGAACAATGGGATGAAAAAAATTCCCAGTATGGGGAAAACATAAGAATAAATCTTTAGCACATGGGTTTTAAGGAACGACACAATGATAGAAAAATGAGTGGAACATATGAAATTATTATAAATAAAGAATGGATCATATAAACATGGAGTCATATTAATGTGACAATAATATAACACATGAATTTAGCATGATTCAAGTCTCATTCCACATAGAAGATCATGAGTCGAGTCTAACCGCCAAGAACGTTGTACATGGTAGCATGAGTCAATGATAACCCCCAAGACCATTGCACATAACATCTAATGAAACTAAAATTTACCCAATGAATTTTAAAAATATCTAGGTTCACTAATCAAAACATGTTCATAAATATGCTTTCGATATATAGTTTCAGATATAATCAGTCATACAATAATATAAGGGTACCCAAAGAATGAAACGAGTATCATAATCATGGCATAAAACATAATAGATGGGTGTATCGTACCCATTTCCATGAAAGAAAGGAATCAAAACATACATATAATTTTTTAGTTTAAAATAGGAATATATCATTTCATTTCATGTCAACTGTAAGTTCCAACATGTATGAATAGTATTTATGAAATTTTATCATTAAAACATATTAATGATGTTTTATGGAAAATATTAAAGAGCCTTTAAATTATAAAAGGGAATAATATTTTATATAAATATAGAAGTGAACAAAGAATATTTCCATAATAAAAATATTTATTTTATAAAAACAATGTTATCATAAAATATATGATAGGGTGCGCTTGAAATTGGGTAAGAATTCAGAAATTTCCCTTAAATGGGGTTTCTTATTGGGAAATATTGAGGAGGAAACCTATTAATATCATGTATATCCCCAAAATATAATGATGAATTGATCATGATAGATTATTTTTAACATATAAAAATCATTTATAATATGTTCATAAAAGTAATTGATATCTTTATTTGGGTTAAATGAAATATAGAACAACCTGAAGGAATAATAAAGGGTTGGGTAGTGTCCCTTACCTTATGTTCGATGGTGTACTTAATATGAATTTAGTGTCTTGGATAACCAAATTAAAATAATTAATTAATATTTAAATAAAATATTCTTCTTGAAATTGATTTTTTACAGTCTTATTAAGTTCTTTCATTACCTTTTTTATGGGTTAAGATGTTCAATTTCATTGTTGTGGAGTGTTTATTTTTTTCCATGACTAGTTTACTTATATACATTGAAGGATAAACATGTAAGATGAGAATTGTTTTATAGAATTTAATATTTATGTTATTAGTGAAAATATATAAGATTACATGGTTACAAAATTCATTTGGTTTTTTGGAGGGAAGATTAATCATTATATAAGACATTAATGAAGACTGTTTTGGGTAGATAGTAGTTTTAGATCACATCAAACACATTTTTCTTTATAAATTAGTAGTATGTGTACAAAAGATTAAATTACCTTACATTAGAAATAATACACATATTATATTATGGTTCTACCATTAAAAGGTTTCATGACTTGAATTGAATACGGTAATAGAAATTGAAAACCCATCATCCTTTAATGTGATAAATTAACACATCTTGGATAGTGTCTTCATTTCTAGTATAAAAGGAGGAGAAAATATAGACGATGATGAATAATTCCATCATCATAAAAATATTCTACAACACTTAAGGAACTAGTTTTATCATAACAATTGGGTGAAATGAGGAAAGGGGAGAAAAGGAAAAAAGGAACTTGAATGTAAATAAAAGAAATTAAAAGAGGAGTTTAACTCTTGAATATTACGTCCAGGATAAACTCTTTAGGGTTGATGATTTAGTATTTTGATGAGACCAAAGGATTATGGACGTGGTATAAGGTTATAGAGAGAGATTTTAGTAGAATAGAGATAATTAATAAGGCTTGAGGGGAGTGAATAAAAGAGGTAAAAAAGAGTAGTATTTATAGTGGAGGAGAGAAGGGGTTTCCCATTATTTTAATCATTAGTTTAATATTTTTTCTCAATATTATTAATATTATTTATTCACATGACCAATAATATTAATATGTGCATGTTCTTTTGAAAAAATGTCCATTTACATCATCTATGACTCAATCATGTTGCAACAATTCCGGTTTAGGACTTATCGTAAATTGTAGTATTTAACTGTCAATAAAAAAATCTACTACTTTAGAAAAAACCAAAAAAATTATCCTAACCATTTTTTGATTCGTAGAATCCAAAACTAAACTCCATTTTATAAACATAATTTTCTAAATATGGAATATCTAATTTTTAATTAAAATCACCATTAACTTGAAAAATACATATTTTATAATTATAACTTATTTTATAATTCATTAAAAATTTAAGAAAGTTCTCATAAATTTGTCCTATAATCAGAATACATCAATAAAATAATTAGTGAATACATTTTAAGAAAGTGAATTTTCTTTTTTAATTATTTAATTAATCATAATCTTTTAATTAAATATTTATGACATATAAAAATACCAACACTATCATAATGTAAATTATAAGATGGATAAATTTTAGTTATACATTAATTAATAAGGTTACTATTTTCGTGGTTTATTTACAATTCACAAGGGTCATGTTAATTTTCTTAATGGTAAAATTACTTTTCATAAGGGTCTGTTACTATTCACTGAAAATTAAGTTTATCTTATCAGACTCAAAAAATCTTACTAGTCGCAACTGTGTATGTCAGATTTTTGAAATTCAAACTGATGAAGTAATTATATCTTGCTTAAAGGTCACATAGTACATAATGGAACATTTTTATGGATTTCATGTTATTATATGAAATTTTTATAAGATGTTGATTTCAATTATAAAAAACTTTAGGTCGTTGCAATAACTTCACCCATGGAAGAGTTAATTCATTCGAGGTCGATCTACTACCTGTTACCTTCATTCATTTGTTTTGAATCGATGAAAAAAAACATTAATTGATAATTTTTGATCAATTACTTGATTATGAATTATTTAAAAGCTCTATTTATTTTTACATTGACTGTGAGTCCAAACTTGTTTTAATCATGAGAGAGAAACTTAAATTGAAAAATATAATAAACATGAGATTGAATTTTAGGGTTAAGGTATAATCGAAATTCCCAACTAATTATAATTTTTATTCTAGACACTATTCCTTAATTTCCAATCAACCATAATTTGTATTTTTGATCACAATCAAAACATGGTGCTATAATTAGAAATATTGAAGTTAATATTGGGTTCATTTCTTCCAATCATTGTGGTATTGTTAATTTTCATATGTTCCTCATGTAGATAAGATTAGGGGATCACAATTAAATGGGTTCTAATAGTATGGGATAAATATAAATCAATGGTTAAGTTGTATATTATATCAATTTTGTCTTATCATATTGGTGTTTTATAAGAAATTGTTTCTTTTATTGCTTTATTTTTATTGTTTTTGAGTTTTGTTAATTATAAAAATTACACTTAACAAAACCCCCCTCTTTTATACCAATTTTTCTTCAATTTTCATTATTTATTTTTAGATTTTATAGGATGATTAACTTAGTTACACCTAATGTGATATGGAATATTTCAGTTAATGTGCTTCACTTCGTAGAAAAATCATAAATATTTTTGGAGATCGTGCCCCAATTCTCATCAAATTGACATTGCTTCTGGGGATTAATGTCATTTATTCAACCCCATTTAGTATGATATTAAAATATTATATTAATTTAAATGTCCTTAATAAAATTTTATTCATTGTTGATGAACCTTCCTATAGTGAAAAATATTAAATTGTTGAAAAATATGTTAGAATGTTACATAGTTCTTGATTGTGGGGATGAAGTGTTTAATGATTTAATTTGGGACCTCAAAACAATCTTAATAAACAATATCATAAATCCTTGTATAATGAACTCATTTATATATAACAATATTTTCCTCAATTATTTCATCATGATTCCATGGATAAAAAGAGATTATATTTCGAAGATTTGAAAAATACATTAGAGATGTGGTGGCTGCATTGAAAAATCCTTCTCTCCCAGAACAGTTTGACATCCTTCTAATGTCCCTACAAGAGGAAAATACAAATGATTTTTATCAACTAATGGGAGTGTACATGACTTCATAATCTCTTGAATTTGATTTTTTATTATTATCAAAGCCAACTCACTGTCCTAGTTTTTTAAATATAGAATCTGCTCCTAATCTTTCCATGGTAAGTGATGAGGGTAGAATGGTTTGACCTCCATTAATTAGAAGATGGTGTTAGAATTTTATATTTAATAAATTCTAATGATTGTTTGAGATGACATTTAATTCAATAACAATGACGGGGTATTGAATATTTGAATTCTTATTGTTTTAATACTTATCAAATAGAATTGTTAAATTATTTTCCCCTTTAATTTTTTCTCGAATCAATAATTTCGAAACCAACCCAAGAAGTTTTCATGGAAACCAAAAAAGAGTTATTGGTTGAAAAAATAAAAATAAGTGGTCAGTGATTTCCAGGTGAAATGATTTTCCCACTCAATATATATATATATATATATTCACATCTATCGGATTTGTAAACTATAAAATTGGATAGGATGTACCACATATTTCATTCCCCCTCCATCCAATTCATACATTTCTCATTTTCTTACTCTAGGAATGGGAATATTTTTCACTTTTAATGGGGGTATCCTTTATCTGTATCTACTTAAGGGTATCAAGATAAATAACATGTTTTTATTCTTTCCATGAAAACTTAATCCACCATTAAGTTAGATATGACCAATTTCAATATCATGGTTATAGGTTGTATAAACTTATATCCTCTTGGGGGGACAACCCAAGATTATCATTACTTTTTATCATTAACTTGTATAATTAATTTTCAGTTATTATGTATTTTTATTACTTTTTAAATGGTTGTAATTAAGAGACCAACTCTATTATTCCAAATTAAAAACAAAATATTTTGTATCTTTCCTTTTTATTTGATTAACACCCTACACTTTTTTCTCGATCTTAAATTCATATTGGTAGTTTCATTTAATTTTTGGTTGGATTTTGGGTAGGTTCTTTTGGATTTTTCGTTTTGAGTGTTTCTTTTTTAAATTATTGATGTTTTTAACTCAAAATCACATTCTCATTGATTCCATTGAATCTATTATGAATTCATGTTTGATTTTTCCATCCTTATGGGAAGTATGCCAATCATGTAAAATTTTTCCCCATTGGTGGTTTGTTTTTTTAAAAAATGGAATTTATTCAAATATATGTTTGATTGTGTCTTTATGTTGAATTTTAGATTTTTAAAAAATTCTTTGTGGAATTTTTATGGGAACATTCCATAATCTAATCAGTGCACACACTTCATATAGAATCATGACTTTTGAGTTTCCCTTAACAAATTGATGTTATATCCATGTTGTGAAATATTTTTCATCTTATAACATGGTTTTACCGTATGTTCATTCCTATTTTGATCAATTCGGTTACTGTACCAAATTTACTTATGTGTATGTGCTTGGTATTTGAATATTGTAAGACCTCGAAAAAAATAAAAATAAAATCAAAATAAACAATAAAGAGTGGAGTGATGAAATATGAAACATGTGGAATTTGTGGCATAGTTGAATCATAACATGTTTTTACATGATTAACACAATTTATCACACTAGATTTTGTTCTGATACAATTTAAATGACTTTTTATTCTGTATTTTTTGATATTTAGATATTTTTTTATATTTATTAAATGATTATATTTTCATTAAGAATTGATTAATTTCAATATGCATCATTTTTTAGATTACATGATATGGGGTTTTTCCTGGGAGTGAAAAAATATATGTGTGGGTGAGTTGATAATGTTTTTTTATTACATTTTTATAATAAATTATATATTATCCCCAGATTTTTCTTTATTTGAATAGTTATTATAAATTATAGTTTTGAGTTTGAAATTTTTAATTACATGAAATTTTTATTTTTCCACATTTAATTTTTCTATAGTACGTTTTCAATAAAATTTAATTTTGTATGAATATTTTTTTGAATATTTTTGGTACAACTATAGTAAAATTTATCTACATGTTTTATTTATACCATGCAAGCTATATCTAAAATCTGGAGGGCTAAAAATGGACATTAATGAAAGGATGGACAAAATTTGTTAGAGTGGAACCCACCTAAATAATTCCATCATAAATACTTCAATACTATATTGATTTGGCTGAAATGATGAGATGTGTTAAATTTCTTTATTTTTATAAAATCATTGAATTTTTGTGGTACATTTTTTACATTCTATGGAGGTAGAAAACATGGATCAAAATGGAATTAATATTTTATATAGAATTCAATATATACATGTTTGTTTTTATTTTAATGCATAACCATTACACCCACTCTATTTAAATATTATTTTCATTATTTAGGAGGGTTTGTAGAATATTTTTGACATTATTTATAAAATTTGATGTTCTATTTCACTCCCTAACCATTTTTAGTAATGAATCATCTCTGGAGGAATCTCTTCTAAGAATGAACTCCTCTCTCACTTCAATATTGTGATTCTTCTTTCTGTGCTTGTAACCTTTATTTTTATTCAATAGAACTTATATAATTTTAGATTTTTTTATTCTTGTCTCTTGAATATAAAAATGGATATGATATTGGGTGTTTCCTTTTAAATCCATTTATTATTTAAAATGTCCCCATGTCGACAACTCCACTGTGGGAATAGTGACTTAATTCGTATTCGTTCTAATCCCCAATCCCTATGTTCAATATTTTTCATCCATGAAAAAACAATGATTAATAAAAGTGGATCAATTAACTGTAATTTAATTTCTAAAGAAGTAGATCGATTTTTAATTTGACAGTGAGGCCGGACTTGTGTGAATTGTGAGAGAGACACTTCAATTTCTAGATATAATAAACAAAGGAGAGAAATATAGGGTTAACATATAATCCCCAAACTCCATTAATTTAAATGTATAGGGATAATATGGTTCCATAATTATCCTAGGTAAATTATTTGGCTTTTATCATAATAAAAGCATGGTGCTATGATTTGAAGTCCCGATTTTAACATAGGGTTCATTTATTCAAAAAATTGTGTTCATGTTAATTTTCATAGGTTTGAGTATTTAAGATATTAGTGGATCATAACTAAATTGATTTTAATCATATGGGATGATTATAAATGAATGGTTATGGAGGATATTATATTGATTAGGTTTTCTCATAATGGTGTTCTTAAATAAATTGATTCTTTGATTTCTTATTCCGTGTTTTGTTTATTTTTCAAAAATCACTAAACCAAACCCACCCCATTTTTTAAAATTTTATACCTCTATTAATTCATTATTTTTCACTTTTAGGGGATTTGAAATTCGATTCCTCCTCAATAGAGATGAAGTAGGTCAACCACCATGCTGCAGTTAGTAGAAAAAACATAAATATTTTGAGAGTGTGTACCACAAAACTCATCAAAAACACTTCCATCCACTATCAAAAACACCAATTATATATTATTCATTTTAGGAATGTATTGATTCCATTAAATTATATGTAATAGTACATTTAATGGATGGTTTTAGTCTAGTTTCACTTATTTTATACTAAGGTATGATACTTTTCCTCTCATCACAAAACATCATACTTATCACAATAAATGCAAGAAATTATCCTAGTACTATTACTAAAGGTTTATAATATCAAATAAATCACTTATATAGAAATTATTTTCTAGAAAATTTATATTAATGGTGATAATTTTTATCTCAACTTATATTTAAGTGAATTTATCCATAGTGGTGAAAGAGTTCCATCATTAGTTTCCCATGTACTAGTGATGAGACTTAATGGTCCACACTTTTTTATAGATTTGTTACAAATTTCTAGTAATGCACAATTATATAGAGTTTAGAATATGAGGTGAGTTCCATAATCAATAGTGAGTGAACCAACCTTAGGTATGTTGAGAAAAGTCATATTTTAATAAGTTATAGTTTGCAACCCATTAGATGGTAAGCATGGATTTATACCCTATAGATGTATTTAAAGATTTGATTCATATGAATGTTAAGGAATTAATGAATAATTATTAAGGATGACACATGGTTATCCATTTATTGGAGGTCAGTATATATGGCTACATGCATTTTTAAGATGGGATTAATGGTTTCTTATATATAATGATAAAATCCGAAGATGTGTTTATGGGATACATGGACCAAACTTTTTGATGTATCCGTTTACATTGGAGAGTATTGAGTATTATGGGACTGTCATGGTGTTATCATGAGAGTAATAATTTCATTGTAAATTCTTATAGTGTATTATATATATTGATAGTTCCTTTTCCCTAATTCATTTCCATGTATAATGTAGAATTTTAGCTGGCATCTCTAGTGGTTGAGGCTATGGGGGTTAATAAAATCATTGGTGTGTTGTTGTAGTGCGGTTATTGATATAACAACCATGATTTTTCATACAGTACTATTAAATCATTTTAAAGATAATGAATATAATCACAATACACATTGAAGATCTATATTTTTATTATCTTAGGAAAACTAGGACCATACATAAATTTTTTAAAATAAAAAATAACCATGTATTTAATTACATTTTCTCTAGCTTATTATTATCCATTTAATTATCCTTAGTACAAGTAGTCACCTATAGAAATAAATTAAAAATGGGTGACCTGAAATCATAGTAATAGGAAACATAATAACATGAAACAATATAACATTGGGTAAGCATTATCATTATCAGCATAACATAGGTGTAGGATCATAATCATGAGAGGAACTATTAAGAAATGGAATAGAATGTGGCAATGCATAAAAATGAAAGATCATGTCTTTGTGGTAAACTACCACACATAGTTTTAAAAAAAAATAGCATCATGTTAAAGAATTTTTCACTTTACTCATGAGGTTATTCAAATTACCGAATGCATTGGAGCACAATATAATTTCGGGAACAACCATCATATCATAACATTTATATTACTCTATATAATTCTAGGCACACCCATCACATCATAACATTTTCATTATCATGAATTACAAATATAACAAATATCAATGATGAACATAAATAAACCATGTAAAATAATTTGTTTCATCTCATAAGAATACATATATAAATATTGGGTTCCCAAATGAAAAGAGAAATAACATACTTGATATAAGAATCCCCAGCCTTGAGTTTGAATTAAAATGTTTGTTTTGAAAGAAGTGTTATTTTGGAAAAAAATGTGCTTTTTATAAACTAAATTAAAAACCATTAATATCCTAAAACAGATAAGATAATTGTGTAGAAATTATTTTTAAGGAATAACCATGCCTAAAATGGTTTTAAAGAGGGAAACCCCAAAGAAAGAGAGTTGGGTTCGAGAAATACCCTTACCTTTTTTTTCCAGAAAGATTCATTCACCTATGAATCCTATATAATAACATTATATTTATTAATTAACAATTATATAACCTTTTATACATGAATATGATTAATTATGGTTTTACTATTTTCTTCTATTGTCCTTTGTATGAGTTATAGAGTTTAAATTTATTTTTCGGGGGTGTTTGTTTTCTTAGTTTTCATGATTGGTTCAATTTTATACATGAAAGGTTGTTTGTGTAAGATATGGATAAACATCCAAAATTATTATTATATGTTTTCTAATGATATTAAATTAGTTTATTTATTTTATGAAATATTATTTATATACTATTAGGATCGTTCATTAGATAAAAGTTAACAATGGTCGTTTTAAGATAATTTTGGCGGGTTGTGTTCACAACAAACAGGTTTTTTTATCATTTAGTATGTTGAGTATATGTATGTTCGAGAAAAAAAGGGCTAAAACTAAAAAATTAATAATTTTTTTCAAAAATTTAATTTTTTTATTTATATCCTTGATGTAATTTATGGAAAATGAATGTTCATCGCCCATAATGTCAGTAAATCGACACTTCACATGCGACGATTTCATTTTTAAGATAAGTTAGAGTGGGAGGATTATAATGTTGGATCTTCCATTAACATGATAATATTATACTATATCTAGGGTACTGGAGTAATCATTCCACTTCTATGAAGGGAGGTGAGGAGTTAACAAGAAAATAAATTGAAATTTAAAGGAAATTAAAATAAAAGAGAGAGGATTTACCTCTTCAATTTCCTTCTTGAGATCCTCTAAAAGGCACCTTGGATTGGTATTTCGATGATACCAAGATATCATAGACGTGGGGGAGGGACTAGGGAAGATTATTGGGAAGAATATAGGCCATAATAAATGCTTTAGAGGTGTGAGGAGAAGAGGGTGTGAGAGGTGATATTTATAGTGGAGGAGAGGGGTGTTTTTTTTATTATATTAATCATTAGTTTATTATTTCTCTCAAGTGAAGAATTTGTGATGATTATTTTGACTAAATACAGTAATTAGTTCAAGTGAGTTCAAACCAATGGTCACTTACATCATATATGACACATGCATGACTCAAAAATTCCAGTTTTTAGCATTTATCCCAAATTATTGTATTTTACTATTCAACAAATTTGAAGTACTTCAGAAAAATACCAAAAATTCACCTCAACCATTTTTAAATACGTAGAGTTAAAAAATGAACTCTATTTTATGAAAATAATTTCTTATATGTGTGTAATTTAATTTTTAATTAAAATCTTTCTTTACTTTTAAAATAAAAAATAAAAAATAATAAGTAATTTTATAACACATGGAATAATTATTAAAGGCCCAATAAAATTAAAAAAAATTAAAAACACATAAAAATATTAATTTCTGAAATGATTTTGTGTAATTAAATTTCATTTTAAGTTAATCATAAAATATTTAGGACTAATAAAAATATCAATTATTAATTAATTATTTTTAAAATATTTATTTACTTATACTATGATATAAATATATCATATAATTAATTATAAGATTGATACATTTTATTTATACAATAATTGGGACCATTACTATTCACATGGCTGAATTACTATTCATAAAGGTCATAATACAATTCATAAGGTTAACATTACTATTCATAAGGTTATGTTACTGTTTCCAAAAATTATTTTTGTCCTATCAGACTAAGCATATCTTACAAATAACAACCGTGTATATCGGATTTAAAAAATTCAAAACATTGAAGTGGAAAAGATACATTTAACGGCTTGGATATAAAGGTCACATAATATTTAGTACTTAATTTAACTAGGATCTGGCATTTTTTTCTAATGTGATTTTATGTGAAAAAATTATATGAAGGGGATTTGCATTGAAAAAACTTTGTGTGGTTATATTCTTCCCCCCTTTTGAAATTTCTCCCATGAAATATAATTTTATAGAAAAAGGTGAGGGTACTTCTACTTCATCATCTCTTCCAGTTCCCAAGTTGATTCTTCGTAATTTTTCTTCCTCCACAGGACTTTGACATGGTTTATTGTCCTATTTCATAGAACCTCATCTCTCCAATGTAGAATCATTACCGGATGCTCCTTAAAAATGACATCATATTCCAACTGTACCACCTCTAAGTTTAGTACTTGTCAGGGGTCAGGTATGTACTTCTTCCAGAGTGATAGGTGGATCACATCATGAATATGTACCCTATTTTTTGGAAGTGCATATTAATAGGCCATGACTCATGTGCGATCAAATTTCTCAAAGGGGCCAATGCACCTTGAGCTTAGATTCCATTTCATTCCAAACCACATGAATCTCTTCCATGGTAACATTTTATGGAATTATTTATCTTCAATATCGAACTCCATGTCCCTTCAACAGTTTTTACCATAGATCTTTTTCAGACTCTGACAAAATTTTATATTTTTCTACATGGCTTGATCCTAAACTATCATTTCTTGTTCAAGATCAAGTCGAAGTAGCTTTCTTTCTCCAATATCATCCCAACACATTGGAGTTATACATAAATTTTGAAATAGAACTTCATATGGATCCATCTGAATACTTGAGTAGAAGTTATTGTTTTATGAGAACACAACCAATGGGAGATACTGATACTATCCACCTTTTAATTCAAATGACCGGGCTCTTAGAATATATTTAAGTGTCTGAATAATAATTTCAAATTGGACATCTATTTGGGGGTGATAGGTCATGTTGAAATTCAATTCAGTACTCAAGTCATATTGAATACTCCTCCAAAATTTATATGTAAACTTCAGAATATGATCAAAGACAGTTTAGAGTGAAACCTCATGTAGTCTCTCCTCTTCCTTCACATACATAATGGAATGTTGTTCATGTGATACAAATTCATTAATAGAAATAATTTTAGTTGTCTTTGTGAGTCATAACACCACAACCCATATCACATTATTTCATTTGGATGTCTTTGGGAGATGAATGAGAATGTGCATGGGGAAATTACCCCATTTTTATATGGGTATAGGTAGTGGTTTTATAATAGATTTGGACTTGTGTCACTCTACTTTAATTTTATTACATATCAAGTACCTTGAGATATATTATGCAATCTCTTTCATCATGATATCCCACCAGAAGTATTTTTAGAGACTAAGGTGCATCTTTGTGCTACTAGGATTGATAGAGAATGTTGATATATGTTTAATGTCCAATAGCACCTTATTTAACCAAGGTGATGAAATTACACATAGACATGTTCCAAACCATATTACACCATCATCATCGATACCTAACTATTGAAGATTCTCTTCTTCTACTGCACTCACCTTATTTTGCAACTCTGTATCTTCTATTTGTTCCTCTTTAATATTCTCTGGGATATATGGTTGGGAACTTATTTGGGTAGGGTAGTATTTTTTCCCTACTATTATGATTTCCATTCATATTCATGAAGATAAGGTCTTTCTCAATCAGAAAAATAGATAGAGTTTAAGGTTCTTTTCTTCTTAGGGCATCAGATACCTTATTCTCCATGTTGGGGAGATTGTGAACAGTGAAATCATAGTCTTTTATTATCTCTCACCATCTCATTTGATGCATGATGAGCTCCTTTTTTGTGAATGTATACTTTAGCTTCTTGTGATTGGTATATATGTCACACCTCTCACCATAGAGGTAATGACAAAAAATTTTCAAGGTAAAAATCACAGAAGCTATCTCTAGATCATGTGTAGGGTAGTTTTGATCATGGATTTTCAACTATAGAGAGGAATAGGCTATCACATTATCATTTTTAATGAGTTTATAACCCAATCCTTTATTGGAATCATCATTGTATATAACAAAACTATCTCCACTTTTTTGAAATGTGAGTACTCGTGTAGTGATCAGCCTTCTCTTTAACTCCTTGATGCTTTACTCACTGTATTTTATTTGTACATACTTTACCCCTTATTTGTTAACATGGTTAGTGGTATTGAAAATCCTAATAAATTTCTCACAAAACATCGATTATACCCTGCTATTCCTAGATAACTACGGATTTCTACGACACTAGGGGGTATGATACATATCTCAATTGCATTGGATTTTGAAGGGTCCATAATAATCCCCTCACTTGTGATCACATGTCCAAATAACATGACTTTTTGCATCAAAAAGTCACACTTGATGAACTTGGCATACAACTTATCCTTCCTCAATGTCACTAACACAAGTTTTTGATATTCAACATGTTCCTCTTTTTTCTTGGAGTATATGAGAATGTCATTAGTAGAAACTACCAAAAATTTTCCATGGTAATGTATAATGACTCTATTCATCAAATCCATGATGATTTCAATGGAATTAATAAGTCTAATGGGAATCACAAAAAAATCATAGTTCCCATTCCTTATATTGAAGATAGTCTTCTAAATATCTTCCTTATTCACCATTAGAAGATGTTATCTAGAACATAGATCCATCTCAAAGTAGTATAAAGCTCCTCTCAACTGATCAATCAAGTCATCAATTCTAGAAATAGGATACTTATTATTTATTTCGATCTTGTTGAGTTCCTAATAATTTATACACATCTTCATAGATCCATGCTTCTTCATGACATAGATCATTTATGCACCCAAAGGTGATGCATGATGTATTATGAAACCTTTGTTGAAATTCTCTTACTTGTGATTCTTTAACTCCTCTAGTTTGGTAGGATCCATCATATAGGGATGCTTTGAGAATGGATTATCTTAGTGTATTATTTTTATTGAGAACTATACCTCATGATCTGGGGTTAGTTTGGGTAACTATATAGCATATACAAAACTATCTTCCCTCATGATGGAAATTTCCCGTAGGTGGATAACTTCCCTTGAATCAACCATTTGAATGAGGTATGCCTATTCATTGGGAATAAACGACCACAAAAATGATATAATCTTCAAAGGATAGTCATGATGTACCTTTCATTTATAGAGGATCATGGGGTGGTTAATAATATGAAAATATAATTCCTTTTACAAATAGATTATATGCACTCTATACAAATAGATCCAATCTATCCCATATACAGCATTAAATTCCACCAAGGGAAGTATCAGAATATTTTTTGGAAAAATATTCCCATGTACGCCAATAGTTGAAGAGTCCAAAACATGGGTTAAAATTATTTCACCACTATGAATTGTTTCTGATATCTATACTTCTAGGTTTTGGGTCTTCAATTAAATAGTTATGGATAACTTGTGAGGTATAAAGGAATCCATAGAACCAGAATCAAGATATATGTTTTCCATTCCAAAATAAATAATAAGTCTACCTTGTATGACTTCATTTTCATCCTAAACTTCTATAGTAGTGATGGAATAATCCTTACATTTCTCATTTTTATTTGTTGGAAGATGAAACTAACTACCCTTGAGAACTAAAGGTTTAGTGCACTGGCCTGCGTATCTCCCTTGATCAATATAGTTGTAGAATTGGACCATGAGTGGTGTTGTCCTTTCTTCTACCATGTTGTCTTACATTTTCATGTATTTTTGAAATTCATGAGATTGGTGGCCTTATCTACCACATTTTAATAATTTTCCCATACCTTTGAGGATGTTCTCATGATTCTTCTTCCAACATTTTTGACATGTGGGTGGTTGATTTTTCTTTCCAATTTTTTCATTAGATCCTCTAGCTTAAAAATATATATATTTTTTTATTATCACCATTTTCATATGTCCACTCTCCCATATCCATCATTACATTGAGAGAAAATCATGAAAATTCTTTATATATACCAATGTCTCTAATTGAATGATAATTTCAAAGGTGTGTTTTTAAACCCGTAATGAATATATCAATTTTTATCATTGTTGATAACAAAACCTAAAGTGTACCTTGCACTCTATAGGAAATTTTCTTTGTATGTCGTGATTGATGAGAATTCCTTTTCATTCAGCCATATGAATTCTCTCCCCATATTATTTTGAATAGTTATAGGTAAATACATATGAAAAAACATTATCTTAAATTTTTCCTACACTATCTCTTCAATTTTTCCATCGGATTTTTGTTTTTAATCATAGCCCCCCATTGACCGGACTCTCTATCGACATGATAAATAGACAGATTCACCTTATCTATCAGAGAATAGCAAATCAAAGAAAATCAAATCTTCATCAAGTAGACCCACTATTCTATATATAGTGGATCAGAAGATAACCTAATGATTGGTGGTCATTGCTACATAAAACACACGATAGCCAGTTGCTCACACTTTGGAGAAGGTGAAAGTTCCACATAATTCAAGATATTATTCAAAACCTATGGCAGCTAGGTAAGAATCACCATGAAATTTTGAACTCCACCACCCAAAGCATTGGGGATTTCATTCAGGAAATCACTATACTATCCCTCAAACAGTTTATTGACCTTGTTTCTCCACGTTCCCACCATTTTCTAAAATAGAATATGATAGAACAAAACAGAAGTCAATGAGTCATTAATATATAATTTATTCCTTTGTGAAATTAAGTCTAAAAGTATTTAATATGGAATCTTTATTTCCATAAATTCGTTTTTGGGTTCTTACATATACCTAGAATAGTACTAAAGGTTTTCACTAAGGTTATACAATCCTAAATCCCAAATTAACTAAACAGTCCTTTGATACAAACTATAGTGACCCTATTTTTTATTATATTAATATTACATCATTTTAAATAAAAAAATAAATTCATTACACATCGATGATACAAAGAATTATTGTCTAGGGTAAACGAGGTCCATAAATAAATTTTAATAAATAAAACATATTCATTTATTTAATTCATTTTTCTCTAGATTTTTTTAGTCCTTGAATTCTATTTAGTACAAGTAGTCACTTGAAGATAAATATAAAAAATGGGTGAGCTAAAATACCATTAAAAGGATGTATATATAACCATGAAACAATCTAACATGGCATGATAATTACAATTATCATCATATAATAGGCATAGGATAAAAACCACAAGAGTAAGCATTAAGAGAAGACATGGAATATGGCACTGCATAAAAATAAAACATTACGTTTTACTGGTCAACTACCACACATAGTTTTGAAAAAAATATTACATCTTTTTAAGCTTATTTCACCTTACTCATGAGGTTATTCACGTTACCCAAAATGTATGAGCTCTATATAACTCTAGGTACACCCATAACATCATCACATTTACATTGCACTATATAATTCCAGGTGCACCCGTCACATCATAACATTTACATTATCATGAATGCCACATAGAACATATACTAATAATGAACATAAATAACCCATTTAAAATAATTTTTTCAATCTCATATGTATAAATTCATAAACATTGAGTTCCCAAATTAATGGTGAAATAACGTACTTTATATAAGAATCAACAACATTGAGTTAGAAGTAAAAGGTGTGTTTTGAAAGAGGAGTTCTTTTGGAAAAAATTATGATTCCCATAAACACCATTAAAAAAATGAATATCCCAGAAAGGATAAGGAAAATGATGATGAAATTATTTTTATGTAATAACCATACTAAAAATTCAGTGAAAGATGGAAATCCTAAAGTAATATATTTGGGTTCGAGAAATCCCCTTACATTTTGTCTGAATGATTCCTTCACATTATTATCCTTTATAATAACATTATATTAATAAAATAAAAATTATAGAAACTTTTATAAATTAATATTATTCATTATGATTTTACTATGTTCTTTTATATTCCTATGGACGAGTTATAGAGTTTAAATTCATTTTTCGGAAGTGTTCGGTATCTAAGTTTAATAATCAGTTCACATGTATACATGAATTTAAATTTATATAAGATGTGGATAAAGATAAATATTTCTTATTATATGTTTTTAATGGGATTTTAAAAGTCTATATTATCTTATGAAGTATTTGTTTTATATACCATGAGGTTGATTCATTAGATAAATGTTAATGATGATTATTTTAGGTTAGTTTTTGTGATTTTTTATCAGAACAAACTTGTTTTGTTTTATCTTTTATTATTATGTGTGTAAGTTAGATACATAACATAAAATGGGTTACAACATAAAATTTACAATATTTTTTCATCTATTTAATGGTTTTATTATCATCTATGAAGTTGTTTAAAGAAAATTTAAGCTCAACGCCCACGATGTCGGTAAACTGACACTTCACGGGCGATGCTTTCATTTTTAATATAAGAGAGGGACAGGGGGAGATGTTAACTATTGGATCATAAATTAACATGATATAATTATAGTATATGTAATGTAATGAATTTATCAGGGAATTTTTATGAAATTATTTGAGGGGAGAATAATAAAATAAATTGAAATTGAAAGGAAATTAAAAGAAAAGATAGAGGATTTTCCTCTTAGATTCTCCACTTGAGATCCTCCTCAAGGCACCATGTAATTATATTTTGATGAGACCAATTTCTTAGGGATGTGGCGGAGGGACTTTGGAAGAGTATTGGGGATAATATAGTCAATACTCAAATCTTTAGAGGTGTCAGGATAATAGGGTGTGAGGGGTGGTATTTATAGTAGAGGAGAGGGGTGTTTTCTTATTATTTTAACCCGTACTTTGTTTTTTTCCCAATAAAAATAATAGTGAGTATTATTGTGACTATATAAATTAATTATTTCTTGTAATTTCAAACCAATGGTCACTTACATCATCCATGACTCAATCATGACTTAAAAACTCAGTTTTTAGCACTTATCATAAACTATCGTATTTTAGTATTCACCAAAAATTCATGTATTTCAGAATGATTCCATCAATTGTCTATAATAATTTTTCAATGTCTATAATTCAAAAATGAACTTCATTTTATTAAAATAATTTTCTAAATTTTATTAATTTAATATTTAGTTAAAATAATCATTATCCTGAAAAATACAAATTTTAGAATTATAAATAGTTTTATAACAATTTGAAAAATTACATAAGATCTCATAAAATTATCTTAAAATCACAAGAAATAAAAATATTGATTTATTAATATATTCTTGAGAATAATTTTACATATATGATATTTATGAAAAATTTATGACTTTAAAAAATAAAAAAAATTAATAAATAATTTTTTAAATATTTATTTACTAATGATATGATATAATTATATCATATTTTCACATATAGAATGGATCAATTTAATTTTACTATCATTGGTATGATCACTATTCACCTGTAAGATTAAATATTCATAAGGGTTATATTAATATTCATAAGGCTAACATTACTACTCATAATGGTAAGTTACTATTCGAAAAAAATTAAGTTAGTTCTATCAGCCTCCAAATATATTAGTGAGTACAACCGTGTATGTCAAATTTTAAAAATTCAAAATATAGAAGTTGACAAATTATTTTTAATGACTAGTATATACTTTTAACATATTATTTAGTAGTGTATTTAATCATGGTGTGGTATTTCACATTTTATTGTGTTTTTATGTGACATAATTTTGAGAATGGAATTTCCATTGATAAAACATTGGGTATTACAATTGAAGTCCTATTTATGAGGTATAATATTTATTTTATAATGTTTGCAAATGAATTAGTAGAAATTAAGTAGTTATATCCTGATATAAGATATAGATATCTATCACTATTAATTGATATTGGTGCCCAAATATTCATTATGTGAGGGGAATACAATATTTATATATTTTTTCAGTGGTCTTGCATTATATCATATTATCAGGTGTTTTTCCTAAAGGTTATTCTCAAAATTTGAGAACATATTAACCAATTCATTCAGTGGATAATTTTTTTCACTTGATATTCAAATTAAATATTACATTTTGGAATTTTGAGTAAGGATCACCCATGTGAAGCATGGTTCTCAATGGGGAATATCTATTAAAAATTTTCTTTATTCTTGTCATGTAGTATTTCTAAATATGTGGTGGAGGATTTTTTTTCTCTAATGGTTGTGATTTTTTGTTTCTCCTATTCTAGAACATGTTATCATAAGATTTATAGCCAAAGGAGTTGGTTTATCTAGAAAATGAGGATCATCAACATTAAATTTTTGTAGATGGGGTTTCCCATGTGTGGTGGGATTATAATAGGATGTTTCCGAAGTCTGTCTATTTTTCTTGATGACCTTTTTATTTGCTACCGTAAAGGAGACACATCAAAACAACTAGGTATTTAGGATGTGTATGTGATATTGTATTGGGATAGAGATGATTGTATAAGGTTCCTACAGATATTTAGGGAAATTTTATCTTGGAAGGTCCATGCTATCATTATTATTTGTATTTGTTGAATTGGTGAGTTTGAATTGTCTAAATGTATTAATGGGATGTATAAGTGCACCTACAATATTTTTTATCATACAATTCATATAGATTTTTATTTTATTCATTATAGATTAATCAATAGTGTAATTCCATACTTTTAGATTGTTCCCACCTGACAGTCATCTAGAATTCTCAATAAAGGTAGATATATTGACACTCTTATAGATGATATCCATAGTAGTAAACCATTCCAATATTAATGATAGTGCTTATTAGTTAAGATTCATCCCATATAGTAGGGAGATAATTTAATTGTGAAAAGGGATTTAGGTATAATAGACTGATGAAACTCATATAATATGATCTATTTCTTTTTTATGTTTCTATTTAAATTTTTTTAGCATTTTATATTATGTTTAAAAATAATCTAAGGTAAATAATTCTGGGTGGGAATATTGAAGTGGATTTTTTTCCACCAGTATAGTAGAGTACCGATTTCAAATAGAGCATGGATCTTGGGAGGTGAAGAAACCATGTATTGGGGGGGATTTGCATTCCTTGTGTGATTATTTTGGGAGATCCTTGTAATTAGTCCACTCTTGTGGTATCATTATTATATATGAGAATTTTTCAATGTATGGAGGATATAGGGTCATGGTTCTTTACCCCAGTTGAGTCTAAGATCATTTTTTTGATAAAGAATTGTGTTTCCTATATAAGGGTCAAATGGATAATTTTATGTATCCCATGACCACATAAAAATATTCCAATGGCTCAAATGATATTGAATCATCCTTTTTACCCCCAGAAAATGTTTTTTTGGAAATTACTACTCATCCAAATTTTATGCAATATTTAATATTTATTAAATAAAAAATTAGTTTTTCCTATGAGTAGAGATATTGATATACCTAACATGAAGGATCAAATTGGATTTGAAATAGCATAGATTTACTTATAATATGAAGCATAACCTATGTATGGAAGAATCTCAATTCAAATTCTGGGCCCTAGGTGGGACCCCTCGTGGGTGTTTTTAAAATAATTATTTAACCAAATTAAATCAAAATTTTGGAACCAAAATCACTTTCTTTTTTCCATAACCCTTATAATTAGGTTTCTTTACTAAAAAAATAATTGTAGAGAGATAATTATTGATGAATTATTATCATAATTTGTATAATGAAATTTTCAATGATATATTTTTTGAAACCTAGAGGAGATGAAGATTCCATCAAACTAAAATGTCTCAATCGAGGTGACAATTGTTATTGTGATAAATTACATTTTTCATCCTAAATTATATAATTTAATTATTATTATCTCTTTATTTTGTATAATTGTAAATCTCATGAAAAATAATTTTATTATTCCTTCTTCTTGGATTATGTTATCTCCTCCATTCTTCATTCATTATCAGTTTTTATCAAAATGAAATGTGCTTGTTCGATTGCACAAGTCACCAATCCCTCATTATTCCCTAATATTCCCAATTATTTCTTCTTATTCTCAGAAGAATCATCTTCAATGGTTTTTGGTTTAACAATCTAATAATGGAAGAAAGAACTAATTATAATTGGTAGCATAATTAATTAAATTGAACATAGAAGTAAAAAGAGGGATGGTGTGAGGTGTTTTGTTGTATATGACGGATCAATGAGGGTTTGGTAGTGTTGTTTCGAGCAGTAATAGGAATATAAGGGCATCAAGGGTATGATACCAAGTGGTTTTGTGTGTATTTTTTAATAAGGACAAATTATATGGATTTAATGAGGGTAGCATCAAAACATAGAGATTGGTGGTGAGACATAAAACACATGGGGATTATTTTTGTGGGATCAAAGAAACAATTGGAGGCTATAACATGTTTTATAGAAAATACCCAATATGTAGGTCAAAATAGGATCATATAATGAGTAACTATAATCCGTAGTTTTTAAATCATATTATCTATGGTGGGTAGGGTTTCTGGATGTGGTAAATACCATATGGGGTATACCTGAGTTACACAGATCTTGTAGAAAAATGTAAAATAGCCTATTTTATACTTGATTACAGGACCAAATTTCCACATAGACAAATGTTATGCATGGGTCAGAGTACATGTCATGCATAGTTTGTGGAACAGAACACTAATCTTGGATGGTATCATGCCGACTATACAATTTTCTCTAAAACATTGTCTTCATAGGGGAAAATTGTGCACATGAGTAAAACCCATCATGGCCGGAACTAGGAGTACATGCCCAAGTATCAAATAGGTCCCACACACTGTTTAGCTCTCACGGGCATCCCATGTAGTTCAACCAACATATAGTAAGATAATTGTAATGCATGACTTTACTACTATTATGAGGCTATATTTCTTCTCTCCAAACATACTTGTTCTGTAATTTTCAAGCCTTTTTCTTTTTCATGAGTATTTCCTAGGACTCAAATTTGTGCATGTGAGTTGTAAATCAATAACATTTTTTCATGTTGATCATGATGGTAAGTAAATCTCTGGAATCATATGTGTGAGTTATGATAATTAACAACTATTTTTTTCCTTAGCTATGTAGGTTCTATAGTTGGGGTTGTTCATGATGATCAGATGATATATGTGGTTTGGAACTTTCCTTCGATGATATCATGATTTGGAATAGGTCCTCTATATTCTTCCAAGAGTTCCGTAATCCCATAAATACTTGGGAAATTGGTTCTTAGGATTAGAAAATGGATTAGTACTCCCATGTTGAAAACAATGTGTAGGTCCTGAACATGAAGAATAGAGGTGGGAACATCACCATTAACAAGGTCAAACACCTCTAAACATAATCTAAGGTACCACCTCATTTGACGTCCTTTTCTCATAGAGGCATAAGTCTTTCATTAGGGTTTGAAACTCTCTCGACTATGATGCATACATCGATGAGGTGCAGGTCCCCCATTATATATTTTATGATTTTTTTGGTTTTTTTCATGGTTGGGTAGTTATGAAAAATTTTGGACAGTACTCCCTTGATTGAAAATTATTCTTGGATAAGGAATTGGTTCATTAATATGTTTTTATAATGATGACATAATATTTGAGGGTTGGAGGGTGTGGTAGTCAATTTTTTGACATGTAAAATTCAGTAAGGTGATGATTTCATAATATAGTTTAGGAGGTGGTATGAAAATGTTTGATAGTGCAGATGTTTGAGGCCTTATGAATCCTCAGGTATAATTGACTTCCTTTGAGCTGTGATGTACATCTGGGTTATTGAAATTATAATTTGAATTCCTTTGGGATTTCCAATAATTCTTAATTTCTATTGATATATAATCCTTCATTGAATAGAGCTAAGATCAATGGGTGTTTCTTATTACCCTTATAGATTCGTGTAATATAGAATATCTAGATTATTTTATTTTTCTAGTCCTTCTTTTATTATGGTCAATAATCTAACATATTGTTTCGAAATTAATTGGTGGTTTTAAGGAATCATATCAAGTATGTTGATACTAACCCACACATGAATTTCATTCCCATATGGTTTTTTCTATATAGATTAGGTGAAGTTCTAATATGACAATGGTAGATGGGGAGCTAGTGAAACATGTTTGGAGTTGATACTGGGTGATTCTTGGTGGGTATTGAGGGTTCAAGATAGTGGTTCTGACTACTATGGATAGAGAAAGATCCTGGAATTATGGCATTAAGGGGGATCATTCTAGTGTTTGATGTACATCATATTTAGAGACCATTATTATTGTATTTTTTATATAGCCTCTACCTCAGTAGTGATGAACTTATCATTTTGTTTTCAATCATTAATTCTACAAATTCACATTTTTATATTTATATATATAAACTTCCATTATTGAATTATATTTTTCACAATGGATATAGGTTTTAATTCCTTGCTTTTATATGTTATGTCCTACCATATGTATGATGCCTTCATGGTGGTAGTTTTCATGAACTAGCCTATTAGAGTTGTGATTGGGGTGGCACACTCGACTTACATGCAATTCATGTGGGAGACCATTGGTCTAGTCATGCCATATGTTTATTATATTTTTAATGATATTGAGACTACTATATAAATAAAGGATTGAATTGGTTCACTTATAATTTGTGATCAGTTGTAATTTCATGATTGAGAGATTCTATTCGAGAGGTAACTAAAGGGATATTTGTTTTCAAAGATCACTTATTTCCTTCTGTAATTGTTTTTGATTCCTGGATTTTATAATTAGTTGATATATATATAATTTAGGGGCTAAAATATATTTTTTAAAACTCTAAATTTTGATTTAAATGTAATTGTGGTGGAAGGATTGATTTTGGAGTTGGTTTGGTAGAGGATTATTTTATCATTTTGAATGATACCATGACATGGTGTTGTCCTCACTCTATCGTAGCGAGTCATGGATTTTTCAAAGCTTAGTTATGGTCATGGGGTCTATCTTTGTTTCTAATAAAGTTAAAATGATGTTGATTATGACCATTTAAATTGATGTTTATGTCAATAACTGTATATTGTTTCATGAATGTATCTATTTATTGTGTCACAGTTTCAAATTGGGATTCAAAAAGATAATGTTTAACGTGATAATGATGTAAAAGAACATTTCAAGTGTTGTGGTGGATAATTTTATGCCTAGAAGAATATTATGTTGTGGTTTTTTCAGGGTATATTTTGAAAAAAAAGTTGTTGGTAGAGTTTATAGATTGGGTGTTCATGGTTTTAGTAAGAATAGTGAAGTCCCATAGGTGGGTTAATATATATTATCATATGCAAAATATCAAATACATTTTAAATAAATTAAATAAAAAATGATTAAATATGAAAAAATTATTTTAATGGTTTGGTTTTCTAATAATAGTTTGATTAAAATCGATCATTCTCTATGTTGTTGTTTGGTCAACATATCTTCTATTTAAAATTCAATTATCCCCACCCATGGATTTTTTTTCTTGTATATTCAATTAAAGCATAAGAGTATAGATATTCTATTTTTGTGGTCTTTATCATTCTTAGTGTCCTCTTAAGCATGTGATCAAGAGATTCGTTTTATGTAATCAATGGTCATTGCAGGATTCTCATGAGTTTATTTGTTTTAAATTAATAGTTTCTTCTTCCACTATCAAATATATTTTTTAACGATTTGTTTTATTTAGAGGCTAAGGATTAATTTTTATTAATAATTATTGAATTGATATAATTTGGTTGATGTGGTGATTATTAATGTATATTTTTCTTCAAAATTAAATAAATTTCATCATGAAAAATAATAAATATATATAATATTAAAATAAATTCTATGAAATGAATATTTGTATTGATTTATAGTAAAAGGTAACTTAATTAGGAATTAAATAATGATAATGTCAAAAATATATATAACATATTTTCCATCAGTTATTTTATATTATATTGGTGCATGTTGAATAATCTATATTGGTAATGATGATTAGTGTATGTTTTTTTATTATTTATTATATGATGGTTTTTAATTAATATTACAGTTATGAATAAGATAAAATGAAAACTAGTTGACATAAAAAGTTCAATTCTATGTGGTTAACATGTTGGGTAGTGGTATGGGGGTTACTATGGTTAACATAAACTAATAGTGAATTGACATGTTGATGGGATTATTTTCATTTGAAATCATATTCACATGATACTAGATTATTTGATAATGTAACTATATAATATAAATTTCTAGATATTTTTTGACTAGTTATGTTATACTTATCAGGTAATGTGGTATTAAAAGATAGTGACGTATTGTGTGAGATGTCCTATTTATTTGAATTTTTCACACATCAGTAGAAAAAAAATGAGAATTTTAGGAAATTTATCATAATACTGATTTAATAACATCATATCCTATTTTGTAGTTCTCATTTTCATCCTAGGGATCTTGTGTGGAAGTATTTAATCACGAAAACAATCAAACATTTACCTCATTCTTTCTGAAGATGATGGAATGTTTCTATTATCCCTGGTAATCGTTGCTTGAAGAAAATGATGTTAGATCCCTCTAGATCATCCAATAATTCTCTAGATACTTATGAACATATCTATCATTGATTTCTAGGTAGAAGTGTGGAGAATTGATTATACCACAAATGTTTCTAGGATCAAGGGAGTTTTGATTATCACTACCTGATAACCATGGGCCATGAACCAAGTCATCTGACATCATGTGTATTTCTTAATACCATGGTTGTCTTCCTATCAATGAATAAGATATTACCCACTCGTTTCACTGATCATACTAATTACTATATTCTTAGGATAATATATGTTCTTTCACTATGAATTTTTCTCACTCCCACATACCCTAGGAAATATCCTAGGATGACACTCATCTTTACACTAATCTAGGCCATGAATGGTTAACTTTGGAGTTCATATTGATAGAACCCTAAATCGAATGATAAAAATCATTTTCTTAGGTAGTAACATTTATTCATAATTATTTATTTTTAGGGTTTTAAATAATTTCAAAAATAAATTATACATTATTTTTTTGATCAATATTTTTGAAACACCACATACCTCTCCCTGCCAATCCTCATATTAGCCCCTCATTATCGAGGGTAAAACTTCGTTATGGATAGATTTTAAAAAATATTGTAAAATAAATATAGTTATGAGAAATGAGAGAAAATGAATAATAGAGAGAGATGTAAATAATAAAATTATAATAATATAGAATGTGAATATAAGAAAATAAAAATGAATATATAATGTGAAAGAAGTGAAAATAAAATGGTAAGAAGAATGAATGAAATGATGAAAAAGGTGGGAAAATATATAGATAAAACATAAATAAAAATAAACATTCATGAATTACATGACATAATAAATAATTTACACTAATGTAAAAAATAAATAATAAACATACATAAGAAAAAAAAACTAATAAAATGGTGTTGGAATTTTCCAACCTTATTTCCTCAATGGGTGTTGAATTCCTATCATCAACCAACCATCCTCCATTATAATAATGGAGAGCCACATCATACCCCATTTCTCTTAGGATATTCATGTATCTTAGGGAATTTTAATAAATTTAAATTGGAGAGTGGTTTTAAGACACACATTGTCTTCAATGATGATCTCAAGGATCTCGGGTGTTTCCATTTTCATCATAAACTTGTGGGGAAACTTCCTTAAAACATGATATAGATAGATTTCATGGTGTCATGGCCACATGAAAAAAGATATGTTGGTGACTCCATAGGTTTTTGGGGGGTTTTAGTGGAAAAAATATCCTAGTTTGGTTTATCATCCATCATTGTTTCAGTCTTCTTTGAAAAAGATATAACATGGGTATTCTGATGCCCCATTTGGGATCCAAAGTTGTCTCTTGGTGGCCTGGTGTGGAAGAAATATTTCTTCAACTCGAGGATGAGCTTCCATGTTGTCATACACAGTGGATCATGAATGATCAAGAGGCAGTCAAAAACAACGAGTCGTAGATCAACGATGCAGACGACAACATTGAAATGTCTGAGGTCATGGGTGTCGCATGGCTAGATAAAACACAAACATTTTTATAAGTGGAATAGTAACCACATAAAACATGTCCCATATCATAACAATGAAGGGAGATTATACCTATATAAATTAATAGGTTTGATACATCTGCCCCAAAATCTAACACTGGGGTGGGATCCCAGATACACATGCACACACACAAATAGGGTCACGCCACACCACACTGCCCTGTACAACCCATATCCCAATTATACTCCTTACATGATTCTCCACAAAAGAAACACTTCCTTATATATCATTCTATCCTTCCTATATGAAATCCATAATCATTTTTCACACATAAGGGTATGCTATATGACTAGATAATAGTCTGGTTAAGGGGTGGCCATGCTTGGTGGCTTTTTTAGCTGAAAATCATTGGAAAATTAATTAGAATATTTAAAAATAATAATAAAATATAAACCAAATTTAAATTATTATCAAATATATAAATTTTAAATCATTTAAATTACACAAATATAGGTAAAATAATTTATCTCATGGGTTTATTCATTAAAAATATTTGAAAAGCATAATAACATGCTTAAAAATGTGCATGAAAATATGAGTATGTCAATAGGTTTATTGTGAGGTTTTTTATGTGAATATAAGGAAATGTTTTTAGGGGGTATTGATTTTAGTTATATACTACATAACCCATTGTGGGTATGGGAGGTAGATAGATCCTTTTTATAGGTTAATAAAAATCTATTATTAAAATCAAAACACAAGGGCATCCTTTACAAGTTAGAATAAGGTTGTGCATGCTTCCATGTAGCCTGTTAGTTGTTATTTTTGTCACATATTTCTTGATTAAACTCTACCAGATGTGCTTAAAATGATGGGTTTACTTTTTTGAATATAATAACCAGCCTTATATATTACCAACTCAAATCAAAATGGAGGGTATTTATAATCCCAATACTGTGATATAACCCCTAGTCAATGATTAGTTCAGTAATGACGTATTGTTCTTGGAGTATAGGTTATTGGTATCATCACCCTAGGAGTAAAGTAAATATTCCAACCTATTTTTCTGAGAATGACCCCTCACATAATGAGAAGATGGATGTTCCCATTTATTAATATGATATTACCCAAGTCCTATTGATATATTAATGTTTTATATGTAAATGCCTCTTAGATTTTAGGGAGAGCTATATACTTATATGATAGATAATTAGCAATAGTCAATGAATTTCATATTTCATATTGTTTTAACACTTTCAAACTAGATGATGATTCATAAATTGTGACTTTTGGTGGGAGAAAACAGTCATTGGTTGATATTAGACACTCATAATAATGATGATACCACTCTACCTAAGTCAAAGATCAAGTTATTTTTTATGTTGGAGTATTTTCAAATGATGTAGAGGATAATTAGGGTTTCTTGATATTGAACCTTTAGTAAGGATGCATTTTTACGGATGAGTATATATTGAGGTTCACAGACATTAAAAGGCACTCCATATCCATGATTTTTTGTGTGTTTTTATAATATTATAATTTATAATAAGGGATTCAGTTGATATTTGAGTAGGGGTTGAACCATAATGCATCCCCATATATTTAATGGTATTAAAGAGAGTTATAGTTATCGATAGATTCATACAAAGAAGTATAGACTCTAACAATGATTGTTTTTCATCACCCTGAGGAAATTTCATCAGTAATAGCTAGATAATGTTAGATATCAGGATCCCATCATCATATGTATTGGAATTCACAATCCATATTTAAGGAATTAAAAATAGAGATATCCCACTGGGGATCTCACCAATATATAGAAATCCTTTTCTAGGGAAGTGGTGGTAGCATAAATATGTAACAAAATTGACTAAAAAGGTGATATGTTGAGGAAATAAAAGGTTATACTATTGATGGTACACCACATAAGATGTAGTAATAGGATTCGGGGCCTCCCAATTCTAGATAAGTGATCCCTCTAAGAAATAGTTTCACTAGGGGAGAAAGTTTTGTAGTAAGAGGATATATGAGTAAACAATGATTTCAACCACTTCCAACAGCACATGTTTTAGGTGGTCTATATATTCCACATGTTTTTTTGTGGTCGTGGATAAGGATAGATACACAAAATGAAAGACTATTTTTAGGTGGATCCAGAGATAGTCCAGGGTAAAATTTGGGTCATTTCTACAATTATACTAATACTTATCAACATTTATGAAAGAAAATTCATTTCCTATCAATTTATATATAATATTTACTAATACCAGTGGATATACTATCATTACCACTTCAGTTAGAGTATCTTACTATGTAATGAACTATCCGAGGTAAACCTGACCTATCAGCTGAGCCAACTCACCAAAAGGCCCCTACTGTGTTCCAAATTTCCCAGGGTTAGAATGTAGTTCTAGGGCATAAGAAGTGGTAACTACTAGAAATAAATTCAAAACTAAATGATAATAAAAATTGTGGAATATACTTCCAAGAATCTCACAGGGTATGTCCACACATTATAATACCACAGATAATAAATAAACAGATACAAATAAATAATTGAACCAAACATGACATAAAAAGAATATGCTTCCAAACGAGGAATAGTCAATAATATTGTTTCAACTCATTTCAAAATACATAATTGTAACAAAATCCATATATAATAGTTTATCCAAAATGTTAAATAAATGTAAACCCACAGAAGTGAGTCAAATTTTAGGATATACCAATGAGCCACCACTCGAACATCTCTATATGAACTATTTTTAGTCACCACATCTACAAAATCCAATAAAATAAAATTAATAATAACCAAACAAATAATAAAACATTATCACCTATATAAAATGTGAATGTTTCACACAAACACAGTAGTGCATATGTTGAGTATGAGCTAAAAAATCGTTGGGGGATTTAACCAAAGTGTCTATGAAATTACTACTAAAACATTTTGTAAATTCTTGTTTGGATAAAATTTAAAAAATAATGTATTTAAAATGTAATGTTGAATGGAAAATAAGTAATCTACATAATCTATATTCTAGAAAAAGGAAAAAAAATTATGAAAATAAATTTCCATCTAGTGTGAAAACGATAATTTCAAACCAAAGAAATTAATCAAAACATTCCTTTAAAAAATTCAAAAACCTCCTTTTTATTAACCAGGGGTGGAATCTACCATTTATAATAAAAATAAATTTAAATTTCGTATGAGGGTGAAATTCTAATTTTATTTATTTCAAAATACTTCATCAAAACCCCATTTTAAAACATGTTTGAAAAGAAAAATTTTCAAATAAGGTAGGAATATCATTAAATAGCAGGAACCATATTATCACAAGGAAAAATAAAATAAACAATAGTAGAGTGCATTACGAAATGACTCCAAATAATGTAAAGGGATACACATAAATTATTATTATGAATCACCAAGATAATACCATCATAAAATAGATAAGTTTAATGGGAAACTTCCTTGATCCCAATGTGAGATGATCTAATCATATACATTGGGAATCAACAATTGAGATCATGTTGTATTCTGAATAATGTGGACACATAGAACATTCTCATTGGGGACTTCCCATATATAGAGAACAATATAACCAATGGAACTATTCATAAAAGATCTATACAAGTATGATATTCTTTCATTATATATAATTGAATCACTCTCATATTGGGTCTTCCCTATTTTAGCACTCAATCTAAACCAGGTCGATATTCATATCAAAATATACAATACTGTAAAAAAATTAGATATCTCAATTAGAATCCCAGTTTACCCTGATATATAAGAAATGAAGGTTAGAAATTAAATAATAAATTAGAATATAAATAAATAATAAAACATAATTTATAATAATCATCTCACCTCTGAAACCCTCTTAAGAAACACCCAATTTTACAAAACATATGATCATCACATTATCTATTCACATCCCACAAATGTTAAACAAACACTTGTGGTAACAAATTATGGTCTTCCTAAATCAATGGGAAATTCTATTTTAAAGGCTTCAAAATTTAATTTTTTATCCAACATGGGAATCCAAGTTACAATTTATACTCTAAAAATCAAACAGAAATAAATACTTTGAAAAATATACTTTCCTTCTTTATGATTCAAATAAAATCAAAAACACCACATTTGTTTAAAAACAACTTTAAATGTAGAAAATTTCATTCCAAATAAAAGAAGTCGTAAAACCCTATGTTTATCATTAAATCAATTTTAAAAGAGACTCATAAGAATTTTTAAAAACACTAGGCATACACAAATTGTAGTCCATAATGAGTTACTAAAAATGAATTTTGAAATCCACTATGAAAAGTATTGTAAACAATAAATTTCCTTTAAACCCATAAAGGACCTGATACATATATGTATATATATGTGTGTGTGTGTTTGTGTAAAAAATAAATTAATTTAGAAAGTATAATAATATAATTAAATGTTAAATAAATTAACTTAATAAATATACCTGCCTCAATCAAGTTGAAAAATGTTTCAACACATCACCTTCAATGATGTATGTCAACCATGAAATTGGAAAACATTTCCTAACCTTAAAGAACAAAAACTTTATAATTACACACATGTTGTACCATATATTTGACCAACACAGTTACTATGATTCAATAAAGGTGACAAATACGAGGAGAATAGAAGATGGGAGAAGAGTAGTGGAAAAAAGGAGGGATTAAATCAATAAATTCTTGAAAACAGATGAGGATAATCCAAAAACCATGGGAGAATAGTGTATATATCCTAGGGATATATCTTTTGCCCATATATATAATGTGAGAAATGGGAGTAAAATCCATTAAATATAAAAAAGGATAGAAATAATACTAAGAGTTAAAAATCTAGGAATGAACATGTTGTCGTGTAACATCCTTCCATGAAGAAACATGAGTTCATTACCTAGGCTCACATCACAATGAACCCTTCCCTCATCATAGTGTAATAACCTCATGAGAATCCCATCACTACACAACACTTAATCGTGAAACCTTCATTAAAAAATACTATACAACCTAGGTCTGGTTGTAGTATTCCCTCTCCTAGTAAAATTGAATCCATTATAGTGTCGAACTAGAGGTCACCACACACACACGTAAAAACATAACAAACTGATTCCATACCACGAATCACTACAAAATGAGCTTAAATATACCAAAACATTCCCAACTCCTACTAATTTAGTATAAACCACAATAATATAATCATAAATGTTAAAATAACATTGGTGTGTCATAATTATCCCCAGCGTGTTAATTTAAAACCACATAATGTTAAGGTTGAATGTATAGGCTATGAGAAAAATAAAACTGCCACACCCTAGACATAAGTGGTGGGTGGTCAGGGATGAATCTAAAAAGTTTCAATGGAAAAAAATCATCAAAAGCACATCACTGATAAAAATAAATATGAAAAAAATAAAACATGATCAATATTTTAAAAACATATTCCAAACCACAATCTCGATACACAAGAATAATAAGTAATGGAGTCCCACAATAGGTCTCCCCGTATTTTAGATTTTATCTATTGTGGGGAGACTAACACTCCTATAAAAACGATATCACTCAATGAAAAAAATTTCCTTTACATACCTCAATGGAAATAATGATCATTTATAATCCACAAAAAATTTCAATGAGATTAGGTCAGAATTATATAAGTAAAATACAACCCAAAGATCACCCACAGAAGAAAAAAATAATGTTCAACTATAATGTCCCATGTTTTAGGAATCATGTCAAAAACCACTCCCCATTTGATTGTTTTATTTGATGGGTATGCTAATTTCTTTTTCAATCATCACAAAATTAAAAGTTTTCTATAAACCCAATATTATTTTTTATGGGTTTCATGTCTTGGTGAGCTCCTCGGGGGATTAGAAGGATTTCAAGATTGTAATAGGCCAAAAGATTTGTTTTGGGAGTTGTATGTCATAGTGAATGGTTTTGGGAAAACAGTGTGGCCTCTTCCAGTTTACCACGAACCCTAATATTGAACTACCACATTGATACAGAAATCATGTGGGGTGAGGTGCTAGTTTTTATCGACATGTCTGAAGTTTTGGAAATATGGATCATGCATGGTTTGTGGATAGTTTGGGAAACCGTGTGGTCATACAATGACACCTAGATCTTTGGGCAGTGGGTGTCGCATGATTGGAGAATAGTTTTCTAAAACAAATGATCAAAACACGTGACTCGTTAAAGAGGAGAAATTATGAAACTTCCATCCTCATATATTTCTCTTTTTCTCCCCTTTTCTCCCCTTGGTTACATGTTACATAGGGAGATCCTCCATTTATTATTTTCTGCAAGGGATTTCTCCCCCAACGTTATCCAAGCTCTGATTCATCCATCTTAAAGTGAATTGGAACCATATTGGAATGTATATCTTCACCCATTCCTCTCTTATTCATTTCATTCACCTCACAGATATCTAAATCCATTTGATTAGTTTTCCCCTATTTTCAGGGAGTTTAACTGAATCATTGATTTCTTCCATACTGCTTAAAGTTATTGGATAATATCATCTGTGTCTTTTTCTGTAAGTCCAATGTAGGTGGTTCATACCTTTCATCATGTTTTTTGAAATCATTTTAGGGGTGTTTATTTTAGCGCATTGTTGGGTATATGATCGAGACCATGATGCTTGCTATAAAATTTATCATATGAACTTAAGTGATGTAATTGGGAATTCCATCACATTGTTTACTCATGTGAGTATGGGATAGAGTCCACATACCATAGTGTATAGTAAGGCCGATGTGTGTTGGTAATAAAAGTGAATTGTTTTGATTACTTTAAAATTTACTATTCAATTAGGTTGAATTGTTCTTCCTTGAATTTAAATTGAATTATATATATATATATATTATTTTTCTTGTGATATTCTATTGAGATCACTTGGATCTGGATGGGCTCATCCCAAGGAATTGGGATGGCATGACCATGGAAATTGAGGTGATGTGATCATATGGTTGGTCTTGGACTAGATATATTTGAGTGATATAGATCATTGGATTAGAAGACTCGGTCATCATAATTGAGTTGGTGATGATCTAAGGTTACATTCTTGGCCCTGGATGAATTGGGATGGCATGGACATCTGATTTTAGCACCATTTCCCATGGTTATAATGTGTCCATGATGATGTGTATTAGGTACTATTTTTAGTAATTTCACTCACCCATGAATGTCCAAAGAACAATGGGATTTGTGTGTACATAGGTTGAATCAGTGATGAGGTGGGTTTGACCACTCATTTGGGTATAGGCCCCCAACATTGTTGATTAAGTATTTGGTTTTGGGCTATTTTTCTTAGAAAATCATTGGGATGGTGAGGAGCCTTCTGAGGGTAGTATTTAGAGTATCAGTTTGGGGATGAGCCATGTTGTTCTTGAGGCCATTGGAACAAGACAAATTTGGAAGGTTGTATATTTTTGTTCCTCAATAATTTTTTCTATGAGCTGATAGTGATTCTATTTGAGGATGGATATCACCGTGCCTCTGAATGTCCATCTTTGTTCTGATGGGTGCTTTCACGCAAGGGTATGAGGGGAAAAGTTGCCATATCTTGTGTATTATATTTAGACATCATGGATTTTTTGATACATAATGTGTCATAAGGAACTTGCTTCTAGGATGATACATAAGAGGCGGAACCTGAGGGTTCACCTAGGCTATTCTACTTCAGGGGATACCTAGGGCCATTGGATAAGTGTGATTTCTTCTTCAATGATCCTATCATTGGTCGAAGAAGATGAAAATATACCTATGTCTTTTAATCATCATAGAAGTTAGTTTGATTTTTTAATATTACCTGAGTTTTTGTCCTTGATATATTACAAACCTTCCTAAATACATATATTGGGTATGCACACTTGGGTGGTATCCTATTGAGACTCATCCTCACACCCTACACGGGCCCTTCAGGACATATGTAGACTTTATTATTTTAAATTTAAGCAAGGGTTCAGGATCTAGAGCTAGATCCCAGTTTAGTCGGAATGGATGGATGGAAGAAAATCTTGAGGTTCCTACATCAGATAGAGTTCATTTTTTGGTTTTATATCTTTATATCATCACGCTTACATGTATGTAGCTATTGTGGTCATCCCTTGGTGACCAATTTATTCTTATTATATGGTATGATTTGTATAGGTTGAATTTTTTGATATCGTTGCTACACATATTATGTTTGTTGTGATCTTTTTATTTTTGTTGTGGTTGTTGTTGTTTATTATTAATTCTATTTTATCTTCTTATTGATTTATCTTCCATTATTGGTGAGTATGATTTCGGTATCCTAGGTAGTTATTGTTGAGTCAATAAGGGTTTCCTTATGAATTTTCCTTCCCTTCATACTTGGGGGAGTTTATTAAGTCAATAAGGTTTCCTTATGATTTTACCAATCCTTCTTGTTTTGAAAATCAAAAACACCTTTTCTCAATGAAAATACTTTTTTACCTCTTTTTTTTAAATTTATAAAGAATATTTTCTTGCCCATGGAAATTTATCAATATCGTGTTTTCCATTGTTCATATCAAAATTCTACTAAGTGTAAAATTCATATTGAACCCAAAACCTAGGAATCCCATAACTACATAGATATGAAGCATTCTGTTTCTGACTCCGAATTTGAAATAAAAATTCTAGTTATGAACATCCTACGATCTTACGCCGAATTCTGAATATGAATTCATGTTACGAACTATCTATGTTCTGACTCCAAATTCCGAATACAAATTCTGGTTACGAACATTCTGAGTTCTAACTCTGAATTCTGAATACGAAGTCTGGTTACGAACTTTCTGAGTTCTGACTCTGAATTCTGAATACGAATTATGGTTACGATCTTTCTGAGTTCTGACTTTGAATTCTGAGTACAAATTCTGGTTACGAACTTTCTGAGTTCTGACTCCGAATTCTCAGTAACTCTGACTCTGAACTTTGTAACTTCTGGTTCCAAATTCATTTGAATCCAGATTCCAAATTTCTTTGAAAATTAGTCTCTGGAATTCTACAGAGTTCATGTGATGAATTCCTAGAAAATAGAATCTGAATATCCTTGTATTATAGACTCCTAATTAAATTTTAGTTAGACTCCAAACATTCACTTTCTTACATTATGAATATTGGATTTTAGTTATGTAACCATTTTTGTTCCTACACTTTTTTTGTTATAAAATGATTACGTGATTTTAGTTACCCACTAACCATTTTTTGAGTGACAGGTGTATAGGTCCCTCTAAAATTCACTGTGAAATATCACAGTTGGAGGAGGGATCTGACCATTGAAGCCATGCCTATAAATACGAGCTCATTTTAAAGAGCTCAAGGATGAAATTTTGACAACTGTGCTTACATGCTATTGAAGTGATTTCTAGAGATAGAGGATCTTATAAACTCTTAGGCTTTGTTGAAAAGGTTTGAATAGATTGTTCAAACTTTTCTTCGTGCAGATTTTCATATTGAACAGGTGTGCTTTCCTTGAAATCATAGGCTTCGGGTTTTGAAGTTAGAGGTGGTGATTTCATTACAAATAGAGGGCTTTCGAGGATAGCATGACATATACCGATCTTTGGATTGAGGTCTTACCTGGGTTTGGTTAACATAGACTTTCATGAAAGTATAAATCAAGGGACCTTTTATCCAGGGTTGTTGGATACCCTTCCCTTTGGGTTAAATGAGTTACTACTTGTAACTTTTAGTTTTTCTATATTATTTTCCGCTATATTTTTAGTGGTTGAGGAAAGTATAATATTCTTATACTTCATTTGACTTGTAGTCTGATTATATAATATTTTTATACACTTTAAGGTAGAATCTTAGTTATTGTGATCTTTTATTAAGTTTCATTTCTAGAATCACTTTTCTGGAATCAAGAATGTTATTAGAGATTAGTATTTTTGTGAATTTTGGTTATGGAAAAAATTTATTTGGGATTTTTAAAGTATACAATTCACCCCCCTCTGGTATTTGAGCATGTCATTTTTTTCATATTCGATCCAACATTTACATCCACTAGATTTTGGATATATATACTCAAAACATTATTATATCTTTTCATAAGGGTATAGTATTCCTACAATTAATCATTTACACCCTCACTATTATTCTACAGCCTTTGGAATACAGCGAGGAGAGCTTAAGTCTATGGTACCTGACCTGAAAGAACTGTCTAGGTGGATAATTGGGCCAGGTTCCCTATAGATTGTATCTGAAGGGTTATTTTACCTATTTTCATGGTATTAATATTTAGGTTTTGGTATGAGGGATATTAATATTTTTTTGGAACTAGATTCATAACTCATGGTTGGGTGAATGTAGTCCCATGCACGAGGAAATGACAATGTTAATAGGGATGGGATTTACAGTTCTATTTTTTTCATTTTACAATTTATCTTATTTCCTTCTCGAATGGTGCAATTGGAATGTGAATTTTTTTTGTTATGAATTGTGATCATTGACATAGTATGTCATGGAATGAGAATGTGACCCTTGGCCCGGTACAATAAGGGGAGATTTTTATGCATGTTTATGCTTTGATAGGTACATGATAGGATATTTAAAATATGTAAATTAGGAACCTATGAAATTATATTGTGAAATATGATATATATACAGTTGTATGTGTTGATATATATATATCTATGTGAGTGTGAGTGTGTGTGTGTGTGTGTGAGATATGAAATGGCCATGGCTCTTATATGAGCATGCAGGTTCTATGAAATCGAGTGTTGTCGATCACCATGTTGGGTGATGAGGTCGCCGATTTGAAGTAACATGGATTATTAGGATGGTCTTGGACTGAGGTATAGTTGATAGATTTATTAATTGAGTATGGGTAAGGATTCAAAGAGGTCATAAATCCTTATGACGTTGTTTTGATGTGTAAAGGTAAGGGTAGTGAGTTGATGTTCCCTATTACATATTTCCCTATTCACAATATATATATATATATTGTCAGTTCAGTTTTACCATTCGAGGATATTCAGTGGGTTCCTCTTAGACGGATTAGATAGATCGTCATTTGGGTGATGGTTTAGTGTTGTAGGAAAATGAGACGGTTCAGACCACTAAGGGATAGGTAGAGTAGAGACAGACATAGGCACAGGATCCAGTTCAAGTGGGGGAAACCACCAAATTTGATTGTGTTTGGGTCATGGCTTGATGAGAGGCTCAGTGAGATCATGGTTCGTGGGATATATGGTTTGGACAGATGATCTCAGGGAGCTGATCCTTCCATGGATTATATTACTTGATAGTTCTAGTTGTATCACCTAATTATTTTTTATGGAGAGGGTAGTCCACATGTGGTTGATAACTAGATCATGTCAATAAAGAATATTTTTGAGTAGTGGAGCATGAAACGGGAATGCTACATGCTCATATAACCAGCTAAATACTAGTGGGAAGTACATGTGCAAGAAGGTAGACACAGGGGACTATCCTAGATTGAATTTGAGGATAGGTTCTTTGAGAAATTCTTCCCAAAGACACTAACAATGAAAAGGGATTTATGTTATTGATCATTTAGCTGGGTGACATGTCTTTCATGTACTATGCATCAAAATTCATCGAATTGTCTCTCTTTACACCCGGCATGGTGAGTGACGATATGACGAGGGTGAGGTAATTCAAGGATGGTTTACCAAACTCCATTTGGGTATATTTAATCATATTTTGGATTTCCGAAATCTCATTTGTGGTGAACCAGGCTCTCACAGCTAAGGGAAACTTAATGGATAGGTCTTAATTAATCCGGGAAGTGTAATCATGTTATTTTAGTGGCGATTCTTGATATGAAAGGAGGTGATGAAGTGACGAGCTCTATTAGGGTGGTTAGGACAAGGACTCAAGATGACCACCTAGGAGTGGATTGATAATAGTTAGATTTTAGTGTGAGAAGTCATGGAATACCTAGACTCTATGCGAATGGCCTCCAAAGTATTACATTCCATGTGTATAGGTCAGAAACATTGAGTGGTTTTGTAGAATGCTTTATCAGACAGTCAGACATTAGGTACTGAGACGAAATTATGTCTCTGAGATGAGATAGAGAATGGTTCCAGGTGATAGTATCTAATTTTCAGTTGCACACAGAGGTCGTAGCAAAGATAGTGGGACCCACCAGTGGGGTTAATGGTTGGTGTCTGCTGGAGTACCATAGGGAGGCCAGGATTCAGGTAGTTAGTCTTCTTCCTAGGAATATGTAATGGATCTACTAGGGGTTGAGAGGGCTAGTGAGACGATGGCTATCAAAGAAACTCTTTGTGCGTGATCGGAATTGTTTTTTGGCATATAATAACAAAACATTTTTTTGGGAACACGAGGTGCTTAAAAATTTATTATGGACTAACTTGATGATGGTTAGTATATTAAAATAATATCATATTCTTTATATATATATATATATATGAGGTGTGTGATACCAGGTTTTGTTTTTGACCACTCTTGGGTATGATATTTTCGAGGTGCTTGGCATTGGGGAATCAAGGAGATGTGGTTTACTCAGGGTATATTGGAATTTAAGAATTTTTAGATATGGGAATCGATTTTGTTTAGAGGCACTAGCATTTAATTGATCATCTATTGAGATGTAGGATCTCGATGGACCCATGATAGACATGGGGATAAAGTGTAAAATTTTGCGGTGCGGGATTCTTATAGGTGTTTGGTATGAAACAGGAGCTCCTGATGAGATGCATGAGTGATGATGCATCCCAGGAGGACATTTTTTTCAATATTTTCTTGATGGACCTTTTTTGAGTATTGGTCAGGATGTGACTGGGTACGTTCACTCCTAAGGTGGGGATCTCCCATAAGGTAGTTGAAATATCCCCTTGAGACTAGGGTAGTTTTGGTTGTTTTTACCAGGATGGGTATATTTGATACCATATATGGGTCCAGTTTTATATCTCAGGGATGATCTATGTTATGTTGGGGAGATTTTAACATCATAGGCTTTTAGAATCAGGTAGAAAACCTCTCTCATTTTGAATTTTCTAATTGGTGTCTATGATAAGGTAGAGACCCAAGATTGATGTACATGGACATTACATTACTTTTTAGGAATACTTAATACATAAAAGAAGACACCCAAGGACCGTAATAGTGTAGTGTCTTTGGAAACTGGGAACATAATCTTGTAAGATCATGGTGAAAGATCTTCAACATCTCTCATAATGATCTTCCCCATTTGTTTTCTTACCTAAAACCTATAGTTATATCTTGGGTAAAAGAAAACATAAAAAGAGTTAGCTAAAATTCTCAGTAAGGGTAGGCATGGAGACAATAAAACAAACCATATACATTTGAACATAAAAACATGAAGATAATGTTTAAAAATAAAAATAACAAGTGGTGAAATAAATCATGGAAGTACGTAAGAAATAGATCATAAAGCAACATTAATCATGATAAAATAACATGGGAATAAAACATGTAATTGTGGAAAACCATTAAGTGCATGATATGTTTTCCATAGTAGCCATGTCATTTCTTCCAAGACCATCATAGTGGACATTGTCCATTACTAAACCGAGTTTACATGAAATTCCAACCTTGTATTATTGAACAGAATTTACTTTCCATTCCAGCCATGTCTATCTCATGAGATATAAATATTTACCCAATTCACTGGACGTAGATATAGGTCCCACCCATCTCATAATGAAACCATTCTTATGTGTTCAACAAAATCATAAACCATACATCATAGCATACCCCATGTAATAGAAATGGTATTCATAAAAATCATGCCATCATAACATAATCCATATAAGATAAAGGACTCCAAAAAAATAATTCCATCATATCATAATCAAATCAATGTAATAATAGGGATAGAAACATAACCCTATATCATCTTAGATTGAAAATAATTTTGATAAATCACTTGAACTCTGTTCTTGAGGAAAATATCCTTTCTTCTTAAAAATCATTTTTATTTTCTCAAAATGAAATACAATTTTAAAATAAATGGATTTTATTTGAAAATAATCATGTAATATTTCATAGGAAGCTTCATGGAATAGAGGAATTATGAAACAGTAAAAATAAATTCATGCCATATAGGTTAATAAAAAACATTATCCTCGTACTCTTGCCAGAAAAGTCCAAAAGTACCTCGTATGATAAAAAAAGAAAGATTCATTACATACCATGTAGTGAAAGTCAAAATTTGGTAAAAATGAATTTTAAAATACATGAAAACATTTTCAGAAAACATGTACATGGATGATAAATGTAACCCCAGTTAATACATATGTATACACAATATCATATAAAAATGAGATTGCGAAATTATCCCTTACCTTACGTCCAATTTCATCCATACGTGTCCAAAACTCCTGTATAGTGAATCTAAAAATATTATTAACTTGTAAAAGAACAATAATAATATTTATGATATCATATATGATTCAATTATGACTTTATATTACCTGTTCATTTGTCAATTCCATGTTAAAGCAATGTTTTGGGTAAAATCGTTTCATTTATCGTACGTGTTTGGACTTGATGTTCTTGATATTACTACTTATATACTGATTTACTTAATTCGGAAATTTAAATAATTATTTACATATTATATATCTTCCTCACATAAATATATATGATAGGTTGATAAATGGAATGAAATACACCGTTCAAGGAGACGGAAGGTCGTACGTATGCATGAATGTTGTTTTCATTTCCTTATTGAATTGAATGGAATTAAGTAAATGAAACATATATGTAAATAAATCCATTATCATTATTATGACATATAATTCAAGATTATTTATTATATATACTTTTTAATCAATCTTGAATGGTTATCATGGAAAATGAATCTCATCGTGTCGTGGAGACGGTAATCCGTATGTACGCACGAGCGATGATATCGTTCCCATAATTATTCAATGGAATTAGAGTGGATGATATAATATCACTAAATCAGTATGATGTTATAATAACCATATATAGTTATTATTTACACCATTATACCCATGTAAGTAAGGTGGTGGAGGAAAAACTAATTACACCACGGCGTGGAGACGGTATTCCGTACGTACGCACACGTGGTGATCTCATTTTCTGTAGGATGGATAGAAGGTGAAATGGGGTTGTTTCATATTTATAATATTATATAATTATATTAGTGATACTGAATTTATTAATTTATATTTAAACTACTAAAGAAGAGGAAGCAGAAGAATAATAAACTTGAAACAATCAGTAGAAGTGATTACCTCTTCTTCGATGCACCTCCTTTAAGCATCCTCTTAAGTGACTAAAGATGGTCTTTTGAGAAGACAAGAACCTAAATAATGTTACTAGGGAAGTTTATAATAGTAATGGCCAGGTGTTGGCTGAGCTTGAGGGCTCAAATTTGTGTGAAGATGAGAGGGAAGGGGTGCCCTTTTATAAGAGAGGAGAGGGGCACTTTTGGAAACCTCAAAAATATGAATCTATAATAAACTCACACCCCACTTAAAAACTTACAAATGACTCAAATTAGTATATTAGGAAATATTGGGTTTTAATATCGTCATACAATGAAATTTAGACTTGTTTTGATTTTATTTTAAACCTTATCAGTTTAATTTATCCTAATTTAATCTATTTAATTTTATTTATGGTAATAATATTCTAATTTTTTAATTGTTATAAATACTTACATATGTGTTGTGAATTATAAATAATTAGATACATTATTAAATTTTATACCATATGATTTTAAATTTGTATTTTTTAAATATTATTGTAATTTTTAAACAATTTAATAATATGTTATTTTTATAAAATATCAATAGTGTCAATTTTTACACTATTCAATTTTTTGACTTTAAATAAAATCCACAAGGAATATATATTCGAACCATAAAATTTAATAGATCCCTAACAGGTCATATTCATCTAAGAAATTCATGGATCTCATTAATATGTTCATATAATATTTATTTTAATATTTTTAAAACTATTTATTTGGTATTTATCTTAATAAAATAATTACTACAACATTTTTGAATAATTATTTAATATACTTATTTGTTGAATAAAAATTGAAAATAAAATACTATGATGAATATAAATATAATAGATTTAATAATAATACATTTATTTGAATTTTTCCTCTTAAAATCACAACATTTAAATTGTTTTATTAATTCAATAATGAAGGTGACAACTTTGACATCATTTAGATTAAAATATTATAAATTTCATAATGTGTTTTATAATTCTCCAAATGCTCCAAAAGTCGACCCTTGGATAGTTATGGTTTATATCTACATGAAAAATAAGTTTTGGTCTGGTTTTTGGGAATTTTATGGGTATTATTAGGTTAATAAAAACTATATTATTGATTTTTCACTGAATAAATAATTTATGCATCATTAATGTATAAGCTATTATGGTAATTATATATTACATAAAAATTACAAATAAATTAACATGAGAATAAAAAAATTATCTTTAAAATGAGTATTTATAACTGAATTTATATTCTGTATATCCCTATATTAAAAATAATTTAATTATTAAAGTTTGAGTGCGGAATATTTCACTTTCAATTAAATAAAATAAATTAAAGGTCTTAATAAAATACAAGTAGTTTCTAATAGATACCATTTCGACCCAATTGTATTTTATGAGGTAATAAAATCATCCAATTATATTATGAAAAGTGTTAGGTTAATTTAATAATATAATTTTTACATTTAATTACCTAATTTACCTTTAACTGTGGTAAATAAAATTTACCGTAGTTACTATTAATAATGCTGAAAAATTAAAATAATCCTATTAACATATTTTGGACCTAATGATTCCAAATATTGAATCCATTTTTCCAAATTAAAATCAAATAAGTTGTACTAATTAATTTATAATTAATCATGTTGTCGAAAAAATGTGTTTTTGTTTAAAACAATGAAAAAGATAGAATTGATTTAACCTACGAATTCAATGTAAAATCAATGATAATGACATAAATAATATTAAATGGTTAAAATATATTCGATTTATACTTTAAAACAATTTAATATTATAATTTAAACATATAAATTATCATAATGAATTTTTTTTAAGTATAATTTATCATGCTTTTACTATTCATCAAAATATGAACGTTGTAAGAAAAATATCAAAACATTATCCAATGTAAATTTTTATATCCTGATTCCAAAGAGGAAGTTTATTTTGTAAAATTTAACTTATAAACTTTTCAAAAATTAGATTGTAAATCGGTGTTCCATCAAAAGGTGGCAAAACATCATTTTTTTTGAAATATACTTCTTTTATATGAAAAATTGATTTTGTTCTCATACCTCATTCTAGATAATGTTTAATGTGAATTATAATGTTATAAAATTAAAATTTCATTTAATACTATTCATAACGGCTTGTTCATAATAATATTATAACAATATATCTTTGTTTATTAAAACTCGGTATTGCGTACAACACACGCTATTGAGGAAGGACGCTTTGCATGCAACACAAGCCAACAATAGTTTTTTCGTATACTAAATGATAATACTGTGTTGCGTATAGTGAAATCTAATCTTGGTTTAGCATACAACACTAGATGTCAATGAAATTAAAAATAAAATTTCTCATAAAATCTTGGGGTGTTACATTCTTCCCCCCTTAAAATGAATTTCACCCACAAAATCCGTCAGGGTTATAAATTGTTTACTACTTGAAAGTTTATTTCATAGAAACCCACATCATTAAAATGAATAATAAAAGTTAATTTGAAAATGTAATGTAAGAAACGTAATGTTTAGCCAAATTAACTCATCATTGGGATTCCACATAGGAGAACATAGGTGAAAACCTCGATATGGAAGAGAAATCTGACCATCATGTTTTGATGAAGAGTGGTAGAGAACATGGCTATGAGAAACCCAACAATCACAAAGCCATAAATTTTTGATGATCTAAGGTACCATTTGATTAATCAGATATGAGAGTACTATGAAAACATTTTTGGCCTTCAAGATCATTTCCCTAATGTTGATGAATTTTAACATAAGGAGAAATACGTACTTGATTTTAGTTTAATATCTCGTTGGTCATTCCGTGAACAATTTCCACAAAATCAATTATTTAAAGAAATGAAGTTGACTTTTTCATTATTGAGGTATTAGCAGATCATGCGATAGAATTATAGGTCATCCCATCTGTCTCTATCACAAAATTGTTAGCACAGATTATTAGATACACATAAATCCATCTATGGTGAGATTAACCGTATATGATTCCAAAATCAGACTTATAGTTCATTTATCATACCGCTTAACAAAATAAAACTAATTTATACTAATGATGGACTTCCTGTAGGCCAGTGGTAGATGATAAAGGCTTGTCGCACTTCAGTTGTGGGTTCAATTCCCGCAACCTTTTCTGACGCGACGGGTTGTCGTTCATCCTGCAGGTTGTCCTTTTTCTAAAACTATACTATTATAACATCCTACAAAAAAGTTTTAGACATAAAAAATACTATTTGATGTCCAAAATAATCCATTCCGACCTTTAGGTTTATCCAAAATACTTCCATCCAATCTCATTGTATATAAAAAATGATTATCATAAATTTCATCTACCGAGCATGTGAATACCATCAATTATCCCCCATATATCATATGACATATCTTGTTGGTCACATTACCAACATGTGAATACCATAATCATGTATTCTTTTAAAACATGAATTACCATAAAACCTTAGTGAAAACATGAATGCAGTAAAAATTTAATTATTTCCACATACCAAAATCCAGAAATTTATATATTCTCAAACCATGATGTCACTTTTTCCTTATATCAATCATGAGCTAATTAATACTATAAAACATATTATTTTCTCGTTATCCCTTCATTATTAGCATATCATCTTGTTTCCAAAAATATTTCAATCACTTTTCTTGGTTACCGGTACAATATTCTTATGGAAAACCATAATTGACCAATACATAGATATTCCAATATACCATAAAAGTAACTCAACAAAATTATTCTTGAATACCATTACATAGACACTTCAGTCCATACTCTTCAATGATTGTCATGGAATAAGTCCTTCCTTGATTTATAAGTAACCTCTTAGGTCTGGGTATTGAGTTGGGTAATGCCCCAGTTCTCTATAGATAAGACATTGAACTTCATAACAGTCTATCACTCTATGAACCTTCTCCCCACACAGGTAACATCTTCCCCTATATTTTATGTATTCATCAAGGTTCTTCTTCCCTTATTTAAAAATCTCAATCTTCCTTTATCTATGCTCCTCACAATGAAAACATGCATAACAATCCATCTTCTTCTTATTTGATGAATTAGGAATACCACTAAAGTTCACCTTGTTAATTATATATCGCGATGACTGATTCAGCATAATCAAAATATATTTATTTCTAGAAATTGCACAATTTTATTGCTCATAGTCACCAATTTTTCCATTGGATTCAATTTTGACCCAATTACTTCTGGTTCCCTCCATTGACTAAAACCAAAAACCATGGTGTAAGAAACAGTCAAAATATTGAGGAACCACATAATCAGAAAATTTATAACTAATCAAACATTCATTAATCCATGACACCTTAGGTTCACCATAGGATATTCATGATTGTTAACATAATTCTAGGACTATTGCCTATTGCTATACTAAACCTTAGGGACATCCGTAGACATACCATAGAAATATCTCTTGGGATCTCACTAATGTTTTAGCATCCTAGTTTCCAAATTATAACTAAACCTTTCCTCTGATACCAACTGTTGAGACCCAAGCTTGACATACATGGAAATTATGTTACTTTTACGAAATACTTAATACATAAAAGAAGGAAACCCAAGTCACAACCTTCTATGATCTTGGTGAAATATCTTCAACATCTCCCATAAAGATCTTCCCCTTTTGTTTTCTTACCTAAAACCATTCTTTATATCCTCGAGTAAAGAAAACATAAAAATGGTGAGATCAAATGCTCAGTAAGCGTAAGAATGGAGAAAATAAAACAAACCATAGACATTTGAACTTAAAAACATGAACATAATGTTTAAACATCATAATCATGAGTTGTGAAAAGAATATTGGAAGTATGTAAGACATATATCATAAAAGAACATTAATCATGATAAAATAACATGGGAATAAAACATGTAATTGTGAAAAACCATTAAGCACGTGATATGATTTCCATAGTTGCCAAGACATTTCTTTGAAGACCATCATAGTGGATAATGTCCATTACTGAAATGGGTTTACTTGTCATTCCAAACCAGTATTACTGAACCATATTTACTTGATGTTCCAGCCATGTCTATCTCATGAGATATAAATTTTTACCCAATACATGGAGGGATATATAGGTCCCACCCATCTAATAATGAAACCATTCTTATGTGCGCCACAGAATCATAAACCATATATCATAGCATTTCCCATGTAATAGAAATGGGATTCTAAAACATCATGCCATCATAACATAATCCATATAAGATAAAGGAATTAATAAAAATAATTCCATCATAACATAATAAAATCAATGTAATAATAGGGATTGAAACCTAACCCTATATCATCTTATATGGAATATAATTTTGATAAACCACTTGAACTCAGTTCTTGAGGAAAATATCCTTTCTTCTTCAAAATCATTTTCTTTTTTCAAAATTAAATAAAATTTTAAAAGAAATGGATTTTTTTAAAATAGTCATGATATATTTCATATGAATCTTCATGTAATTGAGGTGTTATGAAATAGAAAAAACCCATTCCTGTTGTATAAGTTAATAAAAATCAATCTCCTTGTACTCATTCTAGAAAACTCAAAAAGTACCTTGTATTGTAAACAAATGAAATATTCCTTACATAACATGTAGTGAAATTCAAAAATTGGTAAAAATTAATTTAAACATACATTAAAAAATCTTTAGAAAATATGTACATGGATGATAAATGTTACCCTAGTAAATACTTACGTATAAGCAATCTCAGATAAAAATGAGATTGCAAGATTATCCCTAACCTTAGGTCCAATTTCATTCGTACATGTCTGAAACTTCTGTATAGTGTGTTTAAACAAATTATTAACTTGTAACCGAACCATAATAATATTTATGATATCATATAGGATTCACTTATGACTTTATATTACCTATTATTTTGTCAATTCCATGTTTAAGCTGCGTTTTGCGTAAAATCGTTTCATTTATCTTACGTGTTTGAACTTGTTGTTCTTGATATTATTAATTATATCCTGATTTACATACTTCCAGAATGTAAAGCATGATTTACATATAATAAATATTCAGAATATAAATATATATGATATATCAATAAATTGAATGAAATACATCGTTCATGGAGACGGTAGGCCATACGTACGCATGAATACTGTTTTCGTTTCCTTATTGAATTGAATGGAATTAAATAAATGAAACATATATGTAAATAAATAAAGTATAATTATTATGTCATATATTTCATGATTATTTGTTATATATACTTTATAATCATACTTGAATGGTTATCACAGAGAATTAATCACATCGCGTCGTGGAGACGGTAATCCCCACGTATGCACGAGCGATGATATCATTCCCATAATTATTTAATGCAACTGGAGGGGATGATATAATATCTCAGAATCTGTATGATGTTATAATAACCATATATAGTTGTTGTTTACACAATTATACCCATCCAAGTATGTTGGTGGTGGAAAACAGATTACATAACGACGTGGAGATAGTATTCCGTACGTACGCACGCGCGGTGATTTCATATTTCGTAGTATGGATAGAAGGTTAAATGGGGTTGTTTCATATTTATAATATCATATCAGTATATTATTGATACTTATTTTATTACTTTATATTGAAACAACTAAATAAGAGTATGTTTAAGAAGAAAGAAACTTGAAAAAATCGGTAGAAGAGATAACCTCTTCTTCAATGCACCTCATTTAAACTTCTACTTAAGGGACTAGAGTTGGTCTTTTGAGAAGACTGGAACCTACAAAATGTGACTAGGGAAGATGAGAAGAGTAATGGGCAGGGATTGTCCTAGCGTGAAGGCTCAAATTTGGGTGAATATGATAGGTAAAGGGTTCCCTTTTATAAGAGAGGAGAGGGGCACTTTTGGAAACCTCCAAAATATTAATATATAATAAAATCAAACCCCACATAAATACTTTAAAAGTGACTCAAATATTGATGTGAGGTAAGATAGGGTTGTAATATCATAAATCAATCAATTTTATACATGTTTTTATTTAAGTTTAAACCTTATAATTTTAATTTATCCTTATTTAAAGAATTTAAATTTATTTGTGGTAAAAATATATTAATTTTTAAATTTTTTAAATACTTACATACGTGTTGTGAATTTTCTATAATTAGATAAATTATTACATTGTCGACCATAAAATTTTAAATTTGTAATATTTAAATATTTTTGTGATTTTAAACCATTTAATAATATGTTATTTTTATAAAATATCAATAGTGTCAATTTTGACACTATTCAATTATTTGAATTTAAATAAAATCCCCATAGAAGATATATTCGAAAAAATATTTAATAGATTTCTGAAATGTCATATGAATCTAAAAAATTCATAGAGGACATTAATTTGATCATATAATATTTATTTTAATATTTTTTAAACCATTTATTTAGAATTTCTCTAAATAAAATAATTACTACAACATTTTTTGTATAATTATTTAATATACTTATTAGTTTCATAATAATAAAAAATAAAATACTATGATGAATATAAATATAATATATTTCATAAGAAAACTTTTATTGGAATTTATCATCTTAAAATCACAACATTTAAATTGTTATATTTGTTCAATTATGAAGATGACAACTTTGACATTATTTAGATTAAAATATTATAAATGCCATAATCTATTTTATAAGCACCCAAATAGTCCAAAAGTCGACCCTTGGATTGTTATGGTTTATATGTAAACGACCAATAAGTTTTGGTCCGGGTTTTGGGCCTTTTGTGGGTATTATTATTTTAATAAAAACTATATTATTGATTTTTAACTAAATAAATAATTTCTGCATCATTAATGTATAAGATATTAAAGTAATTATATATTTATTAAAAATTAAAAATAAATTACCATGATAAAGATAACAAATTATCTTTCAATTGAGTATTTATAACTGAATTTATATTCTATATAACCTTATATTAAAAATAATTTAATAATTAAAGTTTGAGTGCTACATATTTCACTTTCATTTAAATAAAATAAATTAAAGGTCTTAATCACATACAAGTCGTTTCTAATAGATACCATTTTGACCCAAGTATATTTCAGGATGAAATATAATCATCCAATTATATTAAGTCACTTGTTAGGGTAATTTTAAACTATTATTTTTATCCTTAATTACGTAATTTACCTTTAACTATGGTAAACAAAATTTACCGTAGTAACTATTCATAATTCCAAAAAAATAAAAAAGTAGCCTATTAACATAATTTGGTCCTACTTAATTCAAATATGGAATCCATTTTTCCAAATTCAAAAAACAGAAGTTGCAGTAATTAATTTAAAATTAATCCCGTTGTCGAAAAAAACGAGTTTTTGTTTAAAACATTGCAAAAGATTGAATTGATTTTACCTACGAATTCAATGTAAAATAAATTCTAATGAAATACATTATATTAAATGGTAAAATTGTATTCTATTTATACTTTATAACAAGTTACTATTATAATTTAACCATATAAATTATCTCGAGGAAAAAAGATGTTTTTAAGTAAAAGTTAGCGTGTTTTTACTATTCATCAAAATAAGAACACTATCAGAAAAATATAAAAACATTATCCAATGTATATTTTTATATTTTGATTCAATATACGAAGATTATTGTATAAAATTTAACTTATAAACTTGTCCAAAATTAGATTTAAAATGGGTTGTCTATCAAAATGTGGCAAAACTGCATTTTTTGAATAATTCTTCTTTTATCCGAAAAATTGATTTTGTTCTTATAACTCATTTTATAAAATGTATAATATGAATTATAATGTTATGAAATTAAAAATTCAGTTAATAATATTCATAAGGGCCAGTTCATAATAATATTATTACAATATATCATTGTTTAGTGAAACTCAGTATTCCGTACAACACATGCTATTGAGGAAGGTCGCTCTTGAGTGCAACAAAAGCCTAGAATAGTTTTTTGCATATATTAAAAGCTAATATGCTATTGCATAAAGCGCAATCTAATCATGGTGTAGTGTACAATAGAAGTCATCCAAGAAATTAAAAATAAAATTCTCATAACATCTTGGGGTGTTACAACTAATTTCTTTTTCAATAATCAGATCTCAATTTAGAGTTTCCCATCCTCCCAATATCATAATTGTGATGGTTATAGAGGCTTGTTGAGTGGATCGGGTGTTTGTAAGGGTATTAGGTGTGTCATAGGCCACAAGGACTATTTTGGGAGTTGTAGGTCAACGGTTAGGGAAAACTGTGTGGCCTCTTCCAACTAACCCTGCACCCCTATTTTGAGCTGTTGCATGGTTTGGAAAACGATGAGGGGTGAGGCACACAACCATTCATCCTTTTCCACAGTTTTTTAAAGAGGTATCATGCATGATTCATGCATGGTTTGGGAAACCATGTAGGGAGATTTTGAGACCTGGAGCATTGGGTAGTGGTTCTCGCAGGGTTTTCCAAAACATGTGATCCATCCATGCACCTCATTGAAGAGGAAAAATAATGAAACTTACCTCATCCTATATTTATTCTCTTCTCCACTATTCTCCCATCTCGGTCTCACATTTCACATGGGGCTACTTCTGTTCCCCTCTTCTTCTAGGTATTTATCCCCCTCATTTTTCTGATTTCCAATTCAACAACTATTAGGTGACACTACTACATAACTATTTTTATCAAACACTAGGGATTTAACAGAACTATCTAAAATGATGTTAAAGACCCGCCTTGGTTAGAGATAAAAAAGATTTTTAAAGGGGGTCTTTAATAATACTAAGAAATGTAGTTAAATGTGGAAATTTAGAAGATCTTTTTTTCTAGCATTGATAAATGGGGCCTTTTATTAGCGCTTGTAAAAAATGCAAATAGAGGGGTGCTGTTTTTCAGCACTTTTTAAAGAACTGATAAATACCCCCTTTATCAGAAATTTTTTACAGGCACTGGTAAAATTATACGTAAAAAATTATATTTCATTAAAAATAATAAATTAATATATTTATTTTATAATTTTGAAATAAATATGATAATTATTTTTTGAAATATTTTTTAGATAATGTAAATATGTATTTATAGTTAAAATATAAGATATTTAGTGACAATGGCATATAAAATAACTAAAAAATATTTTTAATTAATAATTTTTTTTATTACCGAGAAATAGTCATTTAATATTAATTTTCAGATTAATAAATCAAAATTTTTTTATAAAAGATCCAAAATAAGTTGAAAGAATAATTCAAACATCTAATGACCATAACTTTTGACCTAGGTCCTCGTTTGGGATCTTCCACATATAAAATTGAAGCCTACAAAAAGCACTAAGATTTCATAACCCAAGAAACCCTAATAACTATTTTTCATTGTCAAAAAGGCCTAGAAGTCCCCCAAAACTGATATTTTTGTTTGGAGACCCAAATTTTTAACATTCGATTGATTTTACACCTCGTTTATAGGGTTATTTTTGCCATTTTTCAATGGGGACTGAATTTATTCCTAGGTATTACATTCATATTAATATTATGGCTTATAAATTTTATCATTTTTTATATTGTAATTTTAGTTATAATGAAATATAAAAAAATTGTGTACATATTTTGAAAATATTCACAAATAAAAATTTTATTTTATATATAAATATATTAAACATATTACATATACAATAGATTTATTAATATATAAACATATATATAAACATATATACAAATAAATGGATTACATGATGTATGGAAATATATATAAATATATAGATATATCAAAAAATGTGAAACAAACTACTATAGGGGTGTACAAAAGGCTTTGATGTATATGATGGAAGTCAGGATTTCGAAAAACTCAAGAGGTAGTGGTTTCTATATGAAGCTAGGATTATCTAAAGTTCTGATAATGTGGTGGGTGGAAGGGAAGGGGTGATAAAGGGGTGGGAAGGTGGGGCCTAGATAATTTATTTTATATACCCTTCATCAGTGGATCCTTTATCAATGCTTTTTTTGTGTTGTTAGAGGCCCCCATTAACTGTTCCAAAACAAGAACTCACAAAGGGGGACATTAAAATCACTAAAAATTGATGTTAAAGGATAATTTTAATATATATTTTTAGCATTGTTAATGTGGGACTTTAATAGAGCTTTTTAGCACTGATAAATGTTTCGGGCTTTTAACCATGATTTGATTATAAGTACTTTTTCACACTAATAATGTCCATTAATAGCATTGTTGAAGAAATATTTTTATGTATAGTGCTTTGGAACAATATCATTAAGGCTCTCCTCTACCAATCCTCTCTTATTCATTGATTTCGTTTCATAGACCAAAAATCATGTTGGATTCGTTTTCCCTATTTTCAGGGCATTCGATGAAATTTTCAATTTTATAAAAAACTATTTTAGTTAGAGGATAATACTAGATGTGATGACATATGTTATTATAAGGTAGGATATGCAATCCTTTATTCTTGTTTTTGCCATATTTTTAGGGTGTTGATTTTATCACACCATTGGGTAAGTGAGAGAGACCTTGATGCTTGATATTAAATTGATTGTATGGCCCTATGGGATGTAGTTCAGCATTCTGTTACGTTGTTTACTCATTAGAGACTGGTTTAGAGGCTATTGATCACCCTAGGTAGTAATTCATTTGTGTTTTTTTAATTAAATTGATTTTTTAATAGAATTTTTTGAAGCCAAGGATGAATTTTTCATATTTAAGAATATAAAAAAAATTATATATATATATATATAATATATATTTTCATGTGATGCAGTACTGAGATCACTTGGATCATGAAAGTCTTGAATAGAGGAATTAGTATTTCATGGACATCATGATAGTGGTGACATCATCATCTAGTTGGTATTTTCCTAGATAGATTGGAGGGATGTTTATCATAGGATTGGATTTCTCGGTCATCATAATTGAGGTGGAGATGCCTCCAGGTTACAGGCATGACCCATGATGAATTGGGATAGTGTGACTATCCAATTTGAGATATAAGGTCATAGGGGAATGAGGTTTCAATGATGATGTGTCTTAGGTGCTATTTTTGATGATGCCACTCACCCGTGATTGGACAAAGAATCATTGAATTCATGTACACATTGGTCGACTTAGTGATGAGGTGGTTTTGACCACTCATGTGTGTAGACACCCCCTAGTAGTGCAGTGTAGGTATTTGGTTTGGGGGTGATTATAGTATAATGATACAAGAAAGGCGATGAGACTTCGAAGGATAATGTTCAGGATATTAGTCGGGGGATGAGGGTCACTATGTTTGTGACCATTGGTTTGGTACTAATTAAGAAGGACATAGTTGATCATTACTGAAGACATCATTCCATGAGCCAATGGTGATTTTAATTGAAGATAGATATAGATGTGCCTCTAGACGTTGGTCATTGAGTTGTTGGGAGATTTCAAAAAGGGGTTTGAGGGACTATGTTACCTTTTCGTAGCAATTCCATTTGGATATTATTGATTTGTTTGAGACATGAGGTGTTAGGAGGAACATGGTGTTGGGGTGTTACATAAGAGGTGCAATGTAACACCCCAAGATTTTATGAAAAATATTATTTTAATTGATGTCTAGTTTTGTAAGCTACAATAAGATTGCCTTGCGCTATACGCAACACCGTATGATCTTGCAGTATACAAAACACTATTCTTGGATAATGTTACACACAATTTTGATAGTAGTTATTCTACGAAACATTGAGTGTATATATATATATATATATTCAATGTATAAATGAAATATGGTTGGATTATGTTATACGAAACCATGGAGGAGTCTTGCACAACATGCAACCCTGACTTGGATTGCATTACACGCAATCACGACCTTCCTCGATAGTGTGTGTTGTACGCAATACCTGGTTTTACTAAGCAATGATATTTTGTTATCATATTATTATGGACTAGCCGTTATGAATAGTATTAACTACATTTTTAATTTTATAACATTATTATTTATCTTACACATTTTCTAGAATATGGTATGGGAACAAAATAAATTTTTCGTCTAAAATATGTATTTTTAAAAAATTGGAGTTTTCCCGCCTTTTGATGACGCACACACCTTAAATATTGTTTTTGACATGTCTATAATTTCAATTTGACAAAATAAAATTATTCTTTGGAATCAGGATATAAAAATTTACTTTGGATAAATTTTTGATATTATTCTGATAACTTTCATATTTTAAGGAATAGTAAAAACACGCTATATTTTAAATAAAAACAACTTTCTTCATCGAAATAATTTATATGGGTAGATTATCATTTTAATTGGTTTTAATGTTTAATTAGAATATATTTTTACCATTTAATCCAATGTTTTTAATCGTAATTAATTTCACATTGAAATTGAATATAAACAAGTATCAATCTTTTGATAGTGATTGTTTCTTAAAAACACTCTATTTGTTTTGATAACGAGAATTAATTTGAAAATAAATTAATGCCACTTCTATGTTTTGAATTTGGAATAATAGACATCAATTTTGAATTTGGAATATCAAATATTGATAAGGCTGAATTTTTGGTATTTTTTTTGAAAACCTTTATTTTTCGATGAATAGTGAAACCACTTAGTGGTAGATAAAAAACTGAATTTTCAATTTAAATGAAATTTTACCACTTCTTTGAATTAAATTTTGAAAATACGAGAGACACGGTTAATATCACGGATTAAAATGTGGTTCAATGAGATGAAAATATTTTTTTGGTGAATAGTATCTTTTTACTTTTATTTACCGCGTTTAAAAGTAAATAGGGTAATTAAGAGTTAATATGATATTATTATTTCCCTAACACGTGTCCTAATTCTATTGGACAAGTGTAATTCGACCATAAACAACTTAGGAATAAAATATGACCATTTAGGACCACTTGGATTAAATTAGGACATTTAATATTAATTTATTTAAAGAAGGGTTAAAATAGGTAAAATCATAGTTTAATAAGTAAATAATTTTTAATATATGGTTATACAAAAGATAAATTCGACTATAAATATTCATTATAAATTTAAAAATATTTCCTACATAATGGAATTTTATTTATAATTTTTAGACATTAAATAATTTAATTTATTTATGACACAATGATGATCCAGTAATTATCTTATTGACATAATTGATGTTATAAATACCCAAATAAATGCAATTTGAGTATTTTTATGAATTAAACTAATTTCATAGGATAATATGACATGTTAGTATTGATTTAATTATGTTTTTTTGAACTAATCATTCTGTTATTATTTTCACAAAAATCAATTACCAAATAGTGTCAAAATTGACATAAAATAGTTTTTAAAACAAATATTATATTATTAATTGTTATTTTATTCCTAAAAATCTAAAGTCTGGCCAAATGACTTAGATATGGTTTTATTTATTAATAATAAGCAACTTGGGGTTATTTTGGCTTGTTATAGTAAGATTATTAACCTTATAGTGTAAGCAAACAAGAAGACACGGTAAAAGTAAAATTATTTAACTGAAGGATAAATCTAAATGATATGGTTCAAATAGAAACATAAACTTGTATAAATTCTATTAGATGAGATTATTTAGACCCATAACCACAGTATATTTGATATAAATCAATTTGGAGCTATTAAAACCCGAATATTATTTTATAATAAAATAATATTTTTGGTTTTTCCAAAGGTGCCCCTCTCCTCCCTTATAAAAGGGCACCTCCTCCCTCTCTTCCTCACAACACATTGAGACTTCAATCTCGGCCAACCCCTGCCAAATTCTCTTCCCCACTTCCATAGAAACATCCTAGAAGTTCTGGGATTCTTCAAAGTCCAATTTTAGTGCCCTAAGAGGAGGTCTCAAAGAGGCTCTTCAAAGAAGAGGTAATGTCTGTTACCGATTCTTTCAACATTATTTCTTATTCCACTTTTTCTTCTTTAGTTGTTTCATTATGAATTAATAACATCAGTATAACTCATATAATTATATGTTATTATAATTATGAAACAACCCTATTTCACCATCTATCAATCCTACAGAAAACGAAATCACCAAACGTGCGTACATACGGAATACCGTCTCCACACCGTGGTGAAATCTGTTTTTCCACCAACAACTTACATAGATCACTATTATGGTGTAAAGAATAACTATATATGGTTATTATTATATCATATTGATTCTGATATATTATACCGTCCACTCCAATTCTATTCAATAATTATGGGAATGATATCATTGCTTGTTCATATGTACGGACTACCGTCTCCACGACGCGATGAGATTCATTCTCCATGTAAACCATACATGAATGATCATAAAGTTTATATAATGAATAGTAATGAAATATATGAAATAATAATTCTATTGGATTTATGTATATATATATATATGTATGTAATCTATTTAGTTTCATTCAATTCAATAAGGAATCGAAAATAGCGTTCATGCGTACGTACGGCCTACCGTCTCCATGAACGGTGTATTTCATTCCTTTTATCGATCTATAATATATATATATGTATATGATGAATATATATTATATATAAATCATGTTTTACATTATAGAATTATGTAAATCAGGATATAAGTAATAATATTAGGAACGACAAGTTGAAACACATACGATAAATGAAATGATTTTACCCAAAACGATGCTTTAACATGGAATTTACAAAAGAACGAGTAATGTAAAGTCATAAGTGAAACATATATGATATCATAATAATAAATATGATTCTGTAATAAGTCAATTAAATTATTTAAATCTTTATATAGGAGGTTCAGATATGTATGAAACATATAGGACCTAAGGTAAGGGATAATTTTTCAAATCTCATTTTTATCCGAGATTGCTTATTCGTAAGTATTTACGGGGGTTATTTCTATCATCCATGTCCATGTTTTATAAAAGTGTCTCCATTTATGTTTAAAGTTATTTTTAACCATTTTTTACATTTACTACATGGTATGTAAGGAATATTTTTTTACCATACGAGGTACTTTTTGACTTTTCGACAAAAGTATGTGGAGAATGTTATTTTTAACTTATATGGCATGAACGGATTTTTATGGTTTTATAACGCCCCATTTTCATGTAGCTTATTCTACATGATTTTATGAATATTTTCAGAAAAATACTATTATTTTAGAAGTTCATGGAATTTTATGAAAAGAAACGGATTTTGACGACGAAAGGATATTTTCCTCATGAATTCATTTCAAATGTTTTATCAAAACCATTTTCCATCTAGGATGACATTATTTCATATGTTTATGTTTCAAGTTTAATTTTTCTATGATTTACATGGTTCAATTTTCTTATGATGAAATATCCATTTGATTTATATGGATTATGTGATGAAGGGATGATGTTTATGAAACCCATTTTATTCTTTGGGTTCGGATGAATGGTTTAAGTTTATTTTGTGGCACAAGTAAGAATGATTTCATTATGATATGGGTGGGACCTATATCTCCCTCCAATGCATTGGGTAAGGATTTATATCTCATGAGATAGACATGGCTGGAACGACAAGTTAAACAGGTTTAGTAATACTGGACTGGAACGAGGAGTGAACTCGATTCAGAAAGGGACTTTGTCCACTAAGATGGTTTTGGCAGTAGTGCCTTGGGTACTATGGAAATAATAACATGTGCTTAATGGTTTCCACAATTACATGTTTTATTCCCCTGATAATTTATTAGGATTAATGTTTCTTCATGATCTATGTCTTACGTACTGCCATGTTTTATGTCATTTCTCATGATTTTGACGTTTAGATTTTATGCTCATGTTTTTTTTTACATTCAAATGTCTAAGGATTGTTTTATGTTCTATAGTCTTACCCTTACTGAGCATTTGAGCACTTCCCTTTTATGTTTTCTTTTCCCTAGGATATAAAAGAAAGGTTTTAGGTATGAAAAATAAGGGGACGATTTTTATGGGGGATGTTGAGGATCTTTCACCACGATTAGAAGATTATATTCCGAGTTTCCAAAGACACTAAACTATTACGGTCCTTGTGTGTCTGTTTTTGTTATGTATTAATTATTCTACAAAAGTAATGTATTTTCCATGTACGTCAAGCTTCAGGTCTCTACAGATGGTATCAGAGGAAAGGTTTAGTCAACCTTTAGAAACTAGGATGCGAGAAGTTTAGTGAGATCCCTAGAGATATATCTAAGGTATGTATAGGGATGTCACTAAGGTTAAGTATATGTATAGGTTATAGTCCTATAATTACGGTAACAATCTTAGAATTAAACCTAAGATGTTAGATATTGAAGGTACTCCCCCTTTATTATGTTGTTTTCCCTAGAATTATTTTTTCCTCTCACACTTTTCTTTTTGGGTTTTAGAAAATGGCTGGAAAAAAGATGATTCACGATAACGGAGGATATGATGGACAATGGAATGATATTCTTCATGAGAAACCAAATGAAATAGGATTTGAATGTCCAACCATCATTATTATTCCAACTCAGCAATCTAATAATATGATCAATAAACTCAAATTTGGTATGTTTCTGGACTCGGCTTATAAGAGAAAGATGGAGTTTCATGATGATCATAGAGGAAAGAAAGTTCAATTTCCCCTATGTAAATCATGTGGGAAGAGGAATCAAGGAGAATGTTTCAAAGGAAATGGAAGATGCTTTGGGTGTGGAAAAGAAGGACACAATGACAGTAAGTGCAAAGGAAAAGGTTCAGTTAACACCAGGGATGAGGATAATGGTATTTCTATGGCATCAATAATGGTTAAATTTTTTAAATGTGGAATGGTCGGGAATTATGCAAACCAATTCCCTAAGGGAAAGTATCATGAAGAGAATCAGTATAGTCGTATGTGTAGTATTTATATTGATGATGATGAAGAGACAACATATGATATGTGAGATGAAATAATTGTTGAAGCTCAGTCAATGGTTTATGAAGGTAGTGGAATTATTATATGTTTATCAAGTGTAATGTTGTATAAGTAATATCATGGTACTATGGAATAAAGAGACATCTAAGGATTGTTACACTTTTGTCTTTCCTTATGATTTGAAAGTATATGATGAATGGTACCAGTGACCATAAAAGGTTATTCAGATATTTTTGGAAAGTAGATGATATGCGCATAATAAAGGGATAAGGAGAAAATTAAATGTTTGATAGTATTCATGAGTTCATGAATGATATAAGGAGAAGGTTATATCATGGTTTGAGTATATAGAATTTTTGGATTTTGGTATGTTGAAAGAATTAACATTTGATAGAATTCATGTTTTCACTAAGGATTAATGGGTATTCATTTTTCAAGAGAATACATGATTAAGGTATTCACACGATTAGAATGTGACCAACAAGATATATGGGGGATAAATGATGGTATTCACATTCTTGATTGAGGACATCTCAAGTAATCGTTTTCTTTATACTATGAGATTGGACCGGAGTATTTTAGATAAACCTAAATATTGGAATGGATTATGTGGGACATAAGTTAGTATTGTTTAAGGATAGAACTTTTTTCGATATTATTGATGGGATGTTATAGTAATGTAGTTTTAGAAAAAGGACAACCTGCAGGACGGGCGTCAGCCCATCATGTCGGACAATGCTGTGGGAATCGAACTCACAACTGAAGTGCGACAGGCCTTTATCACCTACCACTGGCCTACTGGAAGTCCCTAATTAGTAGAAACTAGTTTTATTATATTAAGTAGTATGATATATGAAGTATAAGTCCATTTTAGGAACCATATATGATTAATCTCACTATAGATGGACTTATGTATTTTTGATAACTTTTATAACATTTTGTTTGAGACAGATGGAATGACCCATCATTCTATCACATGATTTGATAACACTTCCCAAATGAAAAATTCAACTTCATTTCTTTAAGAGATGAAGTGGAAATTTTCCAAAGAAAGACCAACGGTGAGACAGTACCAAAATCAAAAATGTATTTATTCTAATTCAAATATCATCAACTTTAGAGAAGTGATCTTGAAAACCAAAAATTTTGTCCTAGTACCCTTATATCTGATGAATCAGATGGTACCTTAGATCATCACAAATCTACGACTTTGTGATTGATGGTTTTTTCATAGCCATGTTCTCTACCACTGTCCATCAGAACATGATGGTTAGATTTTTCTTCCATATCCATATTTTCACCTATTTTCTCCTATATGGAAACCCAATGATGAGTTTCTTTGGGTAATCGTTACATTTCATACTTTATTTTTTAAAATTAAGTTTTAATATTCCTTTTTACGATGTGGGTTTCTATAAATAGTAAACAATTTATATCCCTGATGAATTTCGAGGGGGAAATTCATTTTAAGGGGGGTCGAATGTAACACCCCAAGATTTTATGAAAAATATTATTTTAATTGATTTCATGTGTTGTAAGATACAACAATATTGGCTTGCGCTATACACAACACCGTATGAGTTTGCAGAATACACAACACTATTCTTGGATCATATTACACACAATTTTGATAGTAGTTATTCTACGAAACATTGAGTGTATATATATATTCAATGTATAAATGAAATATGTTTGGATTCTGTTATACGAAACAACGGAGGAGTCTTGCACAACACGCAACCCTGAATTGGCTTGCATTACACGCAATCGCGACCTTCCTCGATAGCGTGTGTTGTACGCAATACCGGGTTTTACTAAACAACGATATATTGTTATAATATTATTATGGACTAGACATTATGAATATTATTAACTAAATTTTTAATTTTAAAACATTATTATTCATCTTACACATTTTCTAGAATATGGTATGAGAACGAAATAAATTTTTCGTGTAAAATTTGTATTTTTAAAAAATTGGAGTTTTCCCGCCTTTTGATGATGCACCCACCTTGAATCTTGTTTTTGAAATGTATATAAGTTCAGTTTGACAAAATAAAATTCTTCTTTGGAATCAGGATATAAAAATTTACTTTGGATAAATTTTTCATATTATTCTGATAACTTTCATATTTCAATGAATAGGAAAACATGCTATATGTTAATTGAAAACAACGTTTTTCATCGCAATAATTTATATGGCTAGACAATCTTTTTAATTGGTTTTCAATTTTAATTAGAATATATTTTTACCATTTAATACAATGTTGGTCATTGGAATTAATTTCACTTTGAAATTGAATATAAACAAGTATCATTCTTTTAAAAATTATTGTTTCTTAAAAACATGCTATTGGTTTTGATAACGGGAATTAATATTAAAATTAATTATTACCACTTATATGTTTAGAATTTGTAAAAATAGACATAAATTTGGAATTCAGAATATAAAATAATTCTTAGGCTGAATTTTTGATATTTTTCTGAAAAACTTCAATTTTCGATGAATAGTGAAACCACTTAGTTGTAGATAAAAAACTGACTTTTTCATTTAAATGAAATTTTACCAATTCTGTGAATTGAATTTTGAAAATTCGGGAGACAAGGTTAATATTAAGGACTAAAATGTGGTTCAATGAGATGAAAATATTATTTTGGTGAATAGTATCTTTTTACTTTTATTTACCACAGTTAAAAGTAAATAGGGTAATTAAGGGTAAAAATTATATTATTATTACCCTAACACATGTCCTAATACTATTGTACAAGTTTAATTCGACCAAAGACATCCTTAGGAATAAAATATGACCATTTAGGCCCACTTGGATTAGATTAGGACATTTAATATTAATTTATTTAACGAAGGGTTAAAATAGTTAAAATCAATGTTTAATAAGTAAATAATTTTTAATATACAGTTATAAAAAAGATAAAATACACTATTAATATTTATTATAAATCTAAAAAGTTTTCCTACATAATGGTATTTTATTTATAATTTTTAGACATTAAATAATTTAATTTATTTATGACACAAAGATGAAGTAGTAATTATATTATTGACAAAATTGATGTTATAAATACCCAAATAAATGTAATTTGAAACTTTTTATGAATTCAAAAAAATTTATAGGTCAATATGACATATTATTATTGATTTAATTAACTCTTTTGGAACTAATTATTCTGTTATGATTTTCACAAAAATCAATTACCAAATAGTTTCAAAATTGACATAAAATAATTTTTAAATCAAATATTATATTATTAATTCTTATTTTATTCCTAAAAATCTAATGTTTGGCCAAATGACTTAGATAAGGTTTTATATATTAATAATAAGAAACTTTGGGTTCTTTTGGCTTCTTATTGTATGTTTATTAACTTTATAGAGTAAGAAAACAAGAAGACAAGGTAAAAGTAAAATTATTTATCTTAAGGTTATAACTATACTATAAGGATAAAATAGCAACCTAAACTTGTATAAATTCTATTGTATGAGAGGATTTCTACCCATACCAACATTATATTCTAAATAAATCAATTTGGAGCTATTAAAACCCGAATATGATTTTATATTAAAATAATATTTTTAGTTTTTCTAAAGGTGCCCCTCTCTTCCGTTATAAAAGGGAACCTCCTCCCTCTCTTCCTCACACCACTTTGAGCCTTCATGCTCGGCCAAAACCTACCAAATTCTCTTCTCCACTTACATAGAAACATCCTAGAGGTTCTGGTCTTTTTCAAAGACCAATTGTAGTTCCCTAAGAGGAGGTCTCCAAGAGGCGCTTCAAAGAAGAGGTAATGTTCATTACCAATTCTTTCAACTTTATTTCATCTTCCACTTCTTCTTCTTTAGTTGTTTAATTATGAAGTAATGACATCAGTATAAATCATATAATTATATGTTATTATAAGTATAAAACAACCCTATTTCACCATCTATCCATCCCACGGAAAACAAAATCATCACATGTGCCTACGTACGGAATACCGTCTCCCAGCCGTGGTGAAATATATTTTACCACCAACACCTTACATGGATGGGTATAATTGTGTAAATAATAACTATATATGTAACATCATACTGATTTTGATATATTATACCATTAACTCCAATTCTATTCAACAATTATGGGAACGATATCATCGCTCGTACATACATACGGACTACCGTCTCCACGACGCTATGAGATTTATTCTCCATGTTAACCATACATGAATGATCATAAAGTTTATATAATGAATAATTATTAAATATATGAAATAATAATACTAGTGGATTTATGTATATATATATATATATGTATTTCATCTATTTATTTTCATTCAATTCAATAGGGAATCAAAAACAACGTTCATGCGTACGTACGACCTACTGTCTCCGTGAATGGTGTATTTTATTCCTTTTATCGATCTATAATATATATATGTATATGATGAATATATATTATATATAAATCATGTTTTACATTCTGGAATTATGTAAATTAGGATATAAGTAATAATATTAGGAACGACAAGTCAAAACACATACGATAAATGAAATGATTTTACACAGAATGCTGCTTTAACATGGAATTTACAAAAGAACGGGTAATATAAAGTCATAAGAGAAACATATATGATAACATAAAAATGATTATGATTTTTTAATAAGTCATTGACATTATTTAAATCATTATATAGGTGGTTCTGATACATACGAAGCATATCAGACCTAAGGTAAGGGATAATTTTACAAATCTCATTTTTATCCAAGATTGCTTATTCGTAATTATTTACTGGGGTTATTTCTATCATCCATGTCCATGTTTTATAAAAGAATTTTCATTTATGTTTAAATTCCTTTCTAAACATTTTTGACTTTTACTACATGGTATGTAAGGAGTCTTTTTTTACCATACGAGGTACTTTTTAACTTTTCCGACAAAAGTATGAGGAGAATGTTATTTTTAACTTATTCGGTGTGAACGGATTTTTACGGTTTCATAATGCCTCATTTTAATGAAGCTTACTCTACATGATTTTATAAATATTTTCTACAAAATACTTTTATTTTAAAATTTCATGGCATTTTTTGAAAAGAAAATCATTTTGACGAAGAAAGGATTTTTTCCTCCAGAATTCATTTCAAATGTTTTATCAAAATCATTTTCCATATAAGATGACAATACTTCATATGTGTATGTTTCATGTTTAATGTATCTATGATTTACATGGTTCACTTTTCTTATGATGAAATATCCACTGGTTTTATATGGATTATTTGATGATGGGATGATGTTTATGAAACCCTTTTTATTTTCTGGGTTATGATGAATGTTTTAAGTTTATTTTGTGTCACAAGTAAGAATGATTTCATTATGAGATTGGTGGGACCTATATCTCCCTACAATGCATTGGGTAATGATTTATATCTCATGAGATATACATGGATGGAACAGAAAGTTAAACCATTTCAATAATACATGACTGGAATGAGGAGTGAACTCAATTCAGAAAGGGACTTTGTCAACTAAGATGGTCATTGAAGCAATGCCTTGGCTACTATGGAAATCATAACATGTGCTTAATGGTTTCCAGAATTAAATGTTTTATTCACATTCTAATTTATCATGATTAATGTTTTTCATGATCTATGCCTTACGTACTGCCATTTTTTATGTCATTGCTCAAGATTTTGATGTTCAGATTTTATACTCATGCTTTTTACATTCAAATTTTTAAAGATTTTTTAATGTTCTCTATGCTTTCACTTAATGAGAATTTGAGCTCACCCCTTTTATGTTTTCTTTTCCTGTGGATATAAAGAATGTTTTTAGGTAAGAAAAAAAGGGGAAGATCTTTATGGGATATGTTGAAGATCTTTCACCATGATTAGAAGATTAGCTTCCGAGTTTCCAAAGACAATAAAATATTACGGTCCTTGTGTGTCTTTTTTTGTTTTTTATTAATTATTTCGCAAAAGTAATGTAAGGTCCATGTACGTCAAGATTCGGATCTCTATAGTTGGTATCAGAGGAAAGGTTTAGTCAACCTTTGGAAACTAGGATGCGAGATCTTTAGTGAGATCCCTAGTGATATTTCTATGGTATGTCTAGGGATGTCCCAAAGGTTAAGTATAAGTATTGGTTATAGTCCTAGAATTACGGTTACGATCTTATAATTAAACCTAAGATGATAAATATTGAAGGTACTCCCCCTTTATTATGTTGTTTTCCCAAGCATGATTTTTTACTCTCACACTATTCTTTTTGGGATTTAGAAAATGGATGGAAAGAAGATGATTCACGATAATGGAGGATATGATGAACAATGGAATGATATACTTCATGAGCAACCAAATGAAATAGGATTAGTAAGTCCAAACATCATTTTTATGCCAAATCAGAAATCTCATAATATGATCAATACACTCCAATTTGGTACGTTTCCTGACTCGGCTAATAAAAGAAAGATGGAGTTTCATGATGATCATAGAGGAAAGAAAGATCAATTTCCACTATGTAAATCATGTGGGAAGAGGAACCAAGGAGAATGTTTCAAAGGAACTAGAAGATGATTTGGGTGTGAAAAAAAGGGCACAAATTCAGTAAGTGCAAAGGAAAAGGTTCAGTTAACACCAGGGATAAGGATAATGGTGTTGCTATGACTCCAATAATGGTTAAATGTTTTAAATGTGGAATTTACGGGCATTATGCAAACCAATTCCCTAAGGGAAAGTCCCATGAAGAGAATCAGTATGGTCGTATGGGTAGTATTTATGTTGATGGTGATGAAGAGACAAAAAATGATATGCGAGATGAAAGAATTGTTGAAGCTCGGTCAATGGTTTAAGAAGGTAGTGGAATGATTAAATGTTTATCAACTGTAATGTTGTATAAGTAATCTCGTGGTACTATGGAATAAAGAGACATCTAAGGATTGTTACACTATTTCCTTATGTTTTGAAAGCATATGATGAATGGTACTAGTGACCATGAAATGTTATTTATATATTTTGGGAAAGTAGATGATATGCGCATAATGAAGGGATAAGGAGATAATTAAATGTTTGATAGTATTCATGAGCTCATGACTGATATAAGGAGAAGGTTATATCGTGGTTTGAGTATATAGAATTTTTGGGTTTTGGTATGTGGAATGAGTTAACTTTTGACAGCATTCATGTTTTCACTAAGGTTTAATGGGTACTCATTTTTCAAGAGAATACATGATGAAGGTATTCACATGATTGGAATGTGACCAAGAAGCTATATGGGGGGAAAATGATGGTATTCACATGCTTGGTTGATGACATTTCAAGTAATCGTTTCCTTTATACTATGAGCTTGGACTGAAGTATTTTATATAAGCCTAAAAATTGGAATGGATTATGATGGACATAAGTTAGTATTGTTTAAGGATAGAACTTTTTTCGATATTATTGATGGGATGTTATAGTAATGTTGGTTTAGAAAAAGGACAACATGCAGGATGGGCGACATCCCATCGCGTCGGAGAAGGCTGTGGGAATCGAACCCACAACTGAAGTGTGACATGACTTTATCGCCTACCACTGTCCTACAGGATGTTCCTATTTAGTAGAAACTAGTTTTATTATATCATGTTGTATGATATATGAAGTATAAGTAAATTTTAGGAACCATATATGATTAATCTCAGTATAGATGGACTTATGTATTTTCGATAACTTTTATAACCTTTTGTTTGAGACAGATGGAATGACCCATCATTTTATCACATGATTTGATAACACTTCACGAATGAAAAATTCAAATTCATTTCTTTAAGAGATGAAGTGGAAATTGTCCAAATAATGACCAACGGTGAAAATGTACCAAAATCACGAAAGTATTTCTTCTAATTCCAATTTCATCAACTTTAGGGAAATGATCTTGAAAACCAAAAATGTTGTCCTAGTTCCCTTATATCTGATGAATCAGATGGTACCTTAGAACATCACAAATCTATAGCTTTGTGATTGATGGATTTTTCATAACCATGTTCTCTAACACTCTCCATCAGAACTTGATGGTTAGAATTTTCTTCCATATCCATATTTTCACCTATGTTCACCTATATGGAAATACAGTGATGAGTTTATTTGGGTAATCATTACATTTAATACTTTAGTTTTTAAAATTAGGTTTTAGTATTCCTTTTTACTATGTGGGTTTCTATTAATAGTAAACGATTTATAACCCTAACGAATTTCGAGGGCGAAATTCATTTTAAGGGGGGTATAATGTAACACCCCGAGATTTTATGAAAAATATTCTTTTAATTGATGTCTTGTGTTATAAGCTACAACAAGATTTCTTTGCACTATATGCAACACCGTATGTGCTTGCAGTATACACAACACTATTCTTGGATCATGTTACACACAATTTTGATAGTAGTAATTCTACGAAACATTTAGTGTATATATATATATTCAATGTATAAATGAAATATGGTTGGATTCTGTTATACGAAACAACGGAAGAGTCTTGCACAACACGCAACCCTGACTTGGCTTGCATTACATGCAATCACAACCTTCCTCGATAGCGTGTGTTGTACGCAATACTAGGTTTCACTAAGCAACAATATATTGTTATAATATTTTTATGGACTATATGTTATGAATAGTATTAACCACATTATTAATTTTATAACATTATTAGTCATCTTACACATTTTCTAGAATATGGTATGAGAACAAAATAATTTTTTCGTGTAAAATATGTATTTTTAAAAAATTGGAGTTTTCCCGCCTTTTGATGTCGCAACCACCTTAAATCTTGATTTGACATGTCTATAAGTTCAATTTGTCAAAATAAAATTCTTCTTTGGAATCAGGATATAAAAATTTACTTTGGATAAATTTTTCATATTATTCCGATAACTTTCAAATTGTAATGAATAGTAAAAACACGCTATATTTTAATTGAAAACAAATTTGTTCATCGCAATAATTTATATGGATATATTATCTTTTTAATTGGTTTTAAAGTGTAATTAGAATATATTTTTACCATTTTATCCAATGTTGGTCATTAAAATTAATTTCACTTTGAAATTGAATATAAACAAGTAACAATATTTTGATATTTATTGTTTCTTAACAACACGCTATTTGTTTTGATAACGGGAATTAATTTTAAAATTAATTAATGCCACTTATATGTTTTTAATTTGGAAAAATAGATATAAATATTGAATTCATAATATCAAAAAATGCTTAGGCAGAATTTTTGGTATATTTCTGAAAAACTTCAATTTTCAATGAATAGTGAAACCACTTAGTGGTAGATTAAAAACTGACTTTTCCATTTAAATGAAATTTTACCACTTCTACGAATTGAATTTCAAAATTCGAGAGACACGGTTAATATCATGGACTAATATTTGGTTCAATGAGATGAAAATTATTTTTTTGGTGAATAGTAACTTTTTACTTTTATTTACCACGGTTGAAAGTAAATAGTGTAATTAAGGGTAAAAATGATATTATTATTAACCTAACACATGTCCTAATTCTATTGGAAAAGTTTAAAACGACCAAAAACAACATTAGGAATAAAATACAACCATTTAGGCCTACTTGGATTAGATTATGACATTTATTATTAATTTATTTAAGGAAGGGTTAAAATAGTTAAAATCAAAGTTTAATAATTAAATCATTTTTAATATAAGGGTAATACATAAGATAAATTAGAATATAAATATTAACTATAAAGCTAAAAATATTTCCTATATAATGGTATATTATTTATAATTTTTTGACATTAAATAATTTAATTTATTTATGACACAAAGATGATGCAGTAATTATATTATTGACATAATTGATGTTATAAATACCCAAATAAATATAATTTGAGACTTTTTATGAATTAAACTAATTTTATGGTTAATATGACATGTTAGAATTGATTTAATTAACTTTTTTCGAACAAATCATTATGTTATGGTTTTCCAAAAAATCAATTACCAAATAGTGTCAAAATTGACATAAAATAGTTTTTAAAACAAATATTATATTATTAATTCTTATATTATTCCTAAAAATATAAATTTCGGTCAAATGACTTAGATAAGGTTTTATATATTAATAATAAGAAACTTGGGGTTAGTTTGGCTTGTTATTTTATGTTTATTAACCTTATAGTGTAAGAAAACAAGAAGACACGGTAAATGTAAAATTATTTCACTTAAGGTTAAATCTAAATGATAAGGTTAAAATAGAAACCTAAACATGTCTAAATTCTTTTGGATGAGAGGATTTAGACCCATACCCACATTAGATTCTAAATAAAACAATTTGGAGCTATTAAAAACCGAATATGACTTTATAATAAAATAATATTTTTAGTTTTTTCAAAGGTGTCCCTCTCCACCCTTATAAAAGAAAACCTCCTCTCTCTCTTCCTCACACCACTTTGAGACTTTAATCTTGGCTGAACCCTGACAAATTCTCTTTTCAACTTCCATATAAACATCTTAGAGGTTTTTTTCTTCTCCAAAGACAAATTTTAGTGCCCTGAGAGGAGGTCTCAAAGAGGTGCTTCGAAGAATAGGTAATGTCCGTTACCGATTCTTTCAACTTTATTTCTTCTTCCACTTCTTCTTCTTTAGTTGTTTCATTATGAAGTAATAACATCAGTATAACTAATATACTGATATTTTATTATAATTATTACGCAACCCTATTTCACCATCTATCCATCATACGGAAAACGAAATCACCACGCGTGCGTACGTACGAAATAAAGTCTCCACGCTGTGGTGAAATCTGTTTTTCCACCAACACCTTACATGGATGGGTATAATGGTGTAAAGAATAACTATATATTGTTATTATAAAATCATACTGATTCTGATATATTATACCATCCACTCCAATTCTATTCAATAATTATGGGAACGATATCATCGCTCGTGCGTAAGTATGGACTACTGTCTCCACGACGCGATGAGATTCATTCTCCATGTTAACCATACATGAATGATCATAAAGTGTATATAATGAATAATAATGAAATATATGAAATAATAATGCGACTAGATTTATGTATATATATATATGCAAGTCATCTATTTAGTTTCATTCAATTCAATAAGGAAACGAAAACAGTTTTCATGCATACGTATGGCCTACCATCTCCATTAGCGGTGTATGTCATTCCTTTTATCGATCTCTAATATATATATATATATGTATATGATGAATATATATTATATATAAATCATTTTTTACATTCTGTAATTATGTAAATCAGGATATAAGTAATAATATCAGGAACGACAAGTCAAAACACATACGATAAATGATTTTATTTTACCCAAAACACTGCTTTAACCTGGAATTTACAAAAGAACGGGTAATATAAAGTCATAGGTGAAACATATATGATATCATAAAAATGAATATGATTATGTAATAAGTCAATGAAATTATTTAAATCATTATACAGGAGTTTCGGATCTGTACGAAGCATATCATACCTAAGGTAAGGGATAATTTTGCAAATCTCATTTTTACCCGAGATTGCTTATTCGTAAGTATTTACTAGGGTTATTTCTATCGTCCATGTCCATGTATTATAAAAGTGTTTTAATGTTTGTTTGAAGCCCTTTTTAACCATTTTTTAATTTTACTACATGGTATGTAAGGAATCGTTTTTTACCATACGAGGTACTTTTTGACTTTTCCGACAAAAGTACGAGGAGAATGTTATTTTTAACTTATACGGCGTGAACGGATTTTTATGGTTTCATAACACCTCATTTTCATTAAGCTTACTCTACAAGATTTTAGGAGTATTTTCAAAAAAATTATTTTATTTTAAAAGTGCATGGCATTTTTTGAAAAGAAAATGATTTTGACGAAGAAAGGAGATTTTCCTCAAGAATTCATTTCAAATGTTTTATCAAAACCATTTTTCATCTAAGATGACATTATTTCATATGTTTATGTTTCAAGTTTAATGTATCTATGATTTACATGGTTCAAATTTCTTATGATGAAATATCCATTTGTTTTATATCGATTATGTGATGATGGGATGATGTTTATGAAACCCATTTAATTCTTTGGGTTATGATGAATGTTTTAAGTTTATTTTGTGGCACAAGTAAGAATGATTTCATTATGAGATGGGTGAGACCTATATCTCCCTCCTATTCTTTGGGAAATGATTTATATATCATGAGATATACATGGCTGGAACGACAAGTTAAACCAGTTCAGTAATACAGGACTGGAACGAGGAGTGAACTCGATTAAGAAAGGGACTTTGTCCACTAATATGGTCTTGGCAGTAATGCCTTGGCTACTATGGAAATCATAACATGTGATTAAGGGTTTCCATAATTACATGTTTTATTCCCAAGGTAATTTATCATGATTAATGTTTCTTCATGATCTATGCCTTATTTACTTCCATGTTTCATATCATTATTCTATATTTTGATGTTTAGATTTTATGCTCATGTTTTTTTTACATTCAAATGTCTAAGGATTGTTTTATGTTCTCTATGCTTACCCTTACTGAGCATTTGAGCTCACCCCTTTTAAGTTTTCTTTTCACTGGGATATAAAGAAAGGTTTTAGGTATGAAAAAAATGGGGAAGATCTTTATGGGAGATGTTGAAGATCTTTCACCACAATTAGAAGATTATATTCTGAGTTTTCAAAGACATTAAACTATTACGGTCCTTGTGTGTATGTTTTAGTTATGTATCAATTAATCCACAAAAGTAATGTAATGTCCATGTACGTCAAGCTTAGGGTTACTACATGCAACCTGAGGGGTTTCCTAGGATATTATACAACATGGTATACCTTGGGCCATGGGCCATGGTTCATATCATCTTCAGTGATTCCAATGTATGTTGATGTAGATAAAAACTTCATAGTGGTTGTTCCTCACTAGATATGTTTGTTTGTTTTATTTAAATTGCATGATTTTTTGTCCATATTACATTACAAACCTTCTTAAAAACATATTTTGGGATTTCACACATGAGAGGTATCCTACTGAGACTCATTCTCACACCCTACATGAGCCCTTCAGGATGTGTGTATACTTTATGATTTTATGTTTAGGTAAGGATTTTGGATCAGGAGTTGTATCCTAATTGTGTTGGCATGGGAGGATAGTTGAAATCATTGAGTTTACTTGTTAGATGGAGTTCATGTTTTGGTTTTCATTCTTTATATCAGCATACATATATATATAGATTTTTTGGTAATCCCTTGGTGACTTCTTTCTGCTAATTGTATTATATGACATGTATTGGATGCATGTTTTGTTTTAGTATCTTTAAGTGGTTTGTTTGTATTTACCTTTTTATTTCCCTTGTTGTTTTTTATTATTTCCTCTTTTATTTCTTTCTATTGATTGTTCTTCCTCCGATGGATGGTCTGATGAGTCTTTACATCCCTTTCATCTTCTATATATTTACTCAGAGATTTATTATATCATCCTATGAGTTAATAGTCTCCATTCTATTACTATTTAACACCCTTTATTCTAGTCTAAAGCCTTTTTCATATATGGAGGCATGCCCAAATCCATTGCAAACTACCCTGAAACCACTATTCAGATGGGTAATTAGGTTGGGGAGGCTATATCAACCAACCCATCATCATTTAATAAAAAATTAACGGAAATTATATATCCATATAAAAACAATCCTCAATGATATAAGACACGGGCTCTTGCCTTTGGTTATGAAGTTGAAGGGAAATAACCTGGGACCTTAACTCATAGAACACCTATCCATGGTTCACCTAATACGAAATCCAAATAATTAGTATTGTCAATCTCACTAAAAACCATCCACTCATCCAAATTCCCTAAGAATATACCCAAGTCTTTTCATGAGAACCCAATTCCAAGAAATGGATCAACACAAGTCTATTATCACATAACTAGATGAGGAAGCATATACAATCAATGTTTCATGATCACAACCAAAATAATAAACACCTATCCAAAACCATAGGTGATGAAACACCCAAATATATAAAATATAATTTAATATCCAAAATATCTCATCCCATGATAATCTCACCAAGCATAAAACTAAAAAAATAATAATTATATGATCCCAATATACATTCCCTCTTCACCACATTACTAAAAAAAATTAGGCTAAATTCCATAAGATATATTTGAGGTTTAGATAGGGATTCATCTTAAGAAATAATATTTCTAAAAGACATCATATATTAAGGATAACATGATTTCTATATATGTAAAATGGGTGATGAATTAATAATTCCAAAAAATATAATGTTATACTCTACTACTTCATTCAAAATATAGATTGATTCATTAACTAGAGAAGTTTAACCTCAAAAATAAGAGGAATCTCCCTAAGGTTCATCCTTATAATCAAGATTTATACACACTATTAAGAAATTTTGGGGGGAATATTTGTAATACTATAGAGTAGGAAACTAACCCATCCACACTTTAAACCTAAGAAAAATTTTATATTTAAACCCATGGTATTTAAAACCCGCCACACAAATCAATAATTTTCCAAATAATACCACATTTCTAAATCTATTTTTCTAATTAAAATTATATAATTTTATAGATAATTTATAAATTTATTAAAAAACATGAAAATTTGAAAATATTCCTCTTCAAATTAAAATAAAAATATAAAACCAATTTCACAACTCTCTCAAAAGATAAAATACCATTTCCCATACTAGGGAATCGATAAAGTATAATTGAAAACCCCATTAATTTCCAAAAAAATTCAAATACCAAAATGAAATCAACCGCTATAGAAAGCACCACATTGAAGAAATAATACTCATAAAAATAAACCAAAATTCATTACTTGAAAACCAAAACACTCAAAATAATAAATTTTCATACATCTTCTCATAAAAATTAACTTTCATTTGAAAAAATTTATTTAAATCCATTATCTTTTAAAAAACACTTTATAAATTCTGTTATAAAATAGAAAACACACTAAAAAATTTATCTATAAAAAATTACCTTAAAACTATTCCAATATAAATTAGTTTCAAAATTAAAAAATTCCTAGGAATTTATTGCACATGTAAAATAGGCTTTAAAAACAAAAATCTAAACCACATCCACACAAATCCGACCTTTAAAAATTATTGATTAACAAAAAAAATCATCATAAAAACCTCTTAGATTAAAATAAAATAGGTATAAATCACCTTAATAGAAGTTTGTAATCAAAATTGGTCTAAAAAAATTAAATAGTGGTGTAGAGTTTTTCATGGTTTGGAAAAAGGGTTTTGCATACAATGCACAAACAATGTGAAAACCTGTGAATAGTTTCCAAGACCACAGGCTCATGATTTACATAATTTTCCCAACCATGTGAGCAAACAATGAAACTCTAGATAATTTCTATTTTCAAACAAAAACTCAATTGGGGTCCTAAAATATATGATTTACCTTAATGGGGATCCGGTTACCATTAAAATAATAAAATCTAGAACCAAATTCAAAACTAATATCCTGAGTACCCATGAAACGTCATATTTTGCCAAAAAAAGGTGGTGCTAAAACACCAAAAAATGACTTATATCTTGAGTTTATATATTCATAGTATCCATACTAAAACAATAAATCAAATAATAAGAGGGTTATCTAATTCCATTTTTTTAATGAACCAACTCGAGTTAACCTAACCCCTCACTCAAGGAATCACACATTATGGAAAAAATCACACTCATGATCACCACATGATGGAAAATAGTATGAGCTTATTAAAAGAGAGAAATTGTGTGAACAATGTCAACCCTAAATCATAATAAATACGTAGTGAAAACTTCTATGAATTTGGAATGGTTCATTTACACATTTGGATAGAATAAATATAAAACAAATAGATAGAGATAAGTAAAAAACAAAACATTACATAAAGTAAGTAATTTTACAAATAATACATAACAAATAATAATGATTCTTATTTTTTATAACTAAAAATTATAATAAATACCCCAACATAATACATTAACCAAAATGTAAAAGTAAAGAAACCCCATTATAGCTAGTTGGACTGGATAACACATTAACATCCCAAAAAACATCCAAATACATCAATCAAAAATATCTATCTGGCCTGTGGTTACAAACCTCATCTAAAACAACCTAAAAACATTAAAAATACTATTACAACTAAGATCATAATATGGGAACTTTTATTAAACATGAATGTTTCATACATGCACACAAGAGTGGGTATGTAGGCTGTTAGCTAAACAACACTAATATAATTTCACCGGAGTCTATGTAATTAATTATATAAAAAACATTTTATAAATTATTATAATAACAACATTTTGAAAATAAGGTTTTCTAAATGAAAGGTAATATATAAAACAAGTATAATAAACAATCATTTTCCTAAAAATCATGTCATACCCTTTTTGGAAAAAATGCAATTTTTCATGGAAATCAAGATTTTAAACATAAAAAAATAAATATTTTTTTATTTAAAATCAATTTATTTCAAAAAAATCAATTTATTTAAACAAATGGTTTAAATGAAAAATTTATAAATAAAATCACATTTAAATTTTTAATATGGTTGACTTACAAATTTAGAGATTCAAGACCAGACCATTTTTACTCTTTCCAAATATTTTATCAAAACCCATTTTCAAAAAATATTTGAAAAGAAAACACGAATAATAATGAATTAAGATTGATAAAATATGGTAATTAATATATAAAAAGAAAAAAATTGAACATGGTTACACAAATACAAATAACTAAAGGGGATTCACATAATGTACACAATGAGAATCCACATGATAGTACCATGTTCAAAAAAATAAGTGTCATGGGAATCTCTCTAGGCCATAACATGTGATGATATAAAAATATGAATGGGGAGTCAAATTTTGGGATTATGTTTTCCTCCTAAAAATATAGACACTTGAATCACTCTCATCAGGGGACTTCAGTTTGATAGAGCACAATTTAAACTAGGGCACTAGTTAGAGCATAATCTAAACTAGTATGGACTAACTAAATGGCATACGTGTGAGTCACTATAATCAGAGGCCTTATATTATCAGTATATCTATCTAATAGAGGAAACTGGTTAGTGCACAATATACACTTTTATGGCAGAAATTTGATCTCTAATTTAAATACCCATAGTCCCCCTGACCTAAAAAAATAGAGTTATGAAATTAAAAATTATTCATCATATCAATTTACAGTAGTAATTTAGTAACAGACGTTTATTCACATCCTAAACATTCTCAATAGGCAACACCTTTATCCATAACATATAAGATCACTTATTCAATTCAAATCCCACAACTGCTAAAATAAATATTATGGAGGAAAAATGTGGGTCTCACCAAAATATTTGGCAATTCATTTTAAAGGGTTCCAAACTAGGATTTTCATCCCTCACTGGAAACCAAGTTACAAAACATTTTTGGAAACAAAATTAGAATCAATACATAGAAAAAATATCTTCACCAGCTTAATATCAACTTTAAATCTAAAACTCCTCTCAAATTTAGAGCAACCATTTAAATATAGATCAAATCCATTCGAAATAAAAACTGGCCTAAAACCCTTTCTTAATGGTAAAAACTATATCAAAAGAGCCTCATAGGAATTTTCACACACTTGAAATATAAAAATATTAGTGAAAAACAAGTTACTAAAAATCTAGGAAAATATGTATTTAAAAACATGAAGACATTTTATAAACTTCTCAAGGGCCTCACACATCGATATATCTTGATAAGAAATGAATTTACAAAGAGAGATCATATCATGAAATTTTAGATAATATAATTTCAAAAAAATTTAACTCAATCATGTTGAAATAAGTTACAGTATGTCACCCATAATGGTGGATGCCAACTGAGCCAGATGATGACATCTAAAAACCCCAAATAATCAATTTTCCATGATTGGACCAGTCCCAAAACCTAAATTCAAGCTGTATAATGTATAGGGTTTATAAAAGGAAAAAAATGTATTGTTTGTGGAAGTGGGGATAAAGAGATATGAAAAAAAAAATTTATAAACTAAAATATTTCATAAAATTTTATAAGGAAGAGCTATGTCCTAAGAGAGAAGAGGGGATATTTCATTGGGATATTCCTTAGACTGAGATGCATTAGGGAAGAAAAATGGGAGTGATAAATACCAAAACTTAAAAGTGGCATGCCAGAAAAATTATTTATAAAAATATATGCTTGAACATGTCATGGTGTAACCTTCTAATCATGGTGAAAACTACCTTTTATGAAAAACAATGGGTTTACTACCCATGGTTTCATCATGACATGAATGTAGTTCGTTTTGATGTCCCTGCCTCATAGGTATCCTCTCGTGGAATGACACCCAGCCATGGAGAATTCCAAATAAATGACCCCATGACCTAGGTTTGTTTCCAAAAGGAACTCTCATAGAATTGATATGAACCACAAAAATCTTGAACTATATGTAACCTAACACACACATCAAGGGTGACCCACCTTTAATGTGGCACAAATATTTTCATAAAGAGATACGAAGCTATAAAACACCTAAAAACTCCAAAATCATGAGAATTTATAATTAGGTATAGTAAAATACTTTTAAATACCACAGTTCCACGGAGGTTTCAATATAGAACCTATGTTTTTACAAGATATATTTTTCAAATAAATTTAATTTCATTATTAACTTGTGATCCACACACCCCTGAGTCTAAAAGAACCATAATATAGTGTATTATTGTAACACAGCCCTTAAATTGGTTGTATTAATGTGAATTACCATTTTTTTTAAAAATATGTACAATTGTTTTATGTAAATAAAATATATTCATAAATAGGTACACAATTTATATAAAATCATCAATTAATTCAAAAATATATAAATTTTTCCTCAAAATGGTTTTCTATTTTTATGAGAAAATAATATATATAATATTTAAATTTTTCAGAAAATATATGTTAAAAAATTAGTCAAATTTTTAAAATAATCATGTAAAATTAATTTAGACTGAATTTTAGAGAGTTTTCTTAAAAGATTCATTTTTTGATGAAATATAAAAAATAATAATTTTAATTGAAAATTGTATTTTCATTTAAAGAATTTACAAATTTAAAAAAATATTAAAATGTTTTTAAGATATAAATTAGTTCATATATATTATTAATAATAAAAAATGGTTTTTTTAATTAATTTTATGTGGATTTTGGTATAATAAAATTGTACACTAAAGAAATCATTTTTTCATGAGAATTGTTTTTGACACGTTTTGTGATTTTATTTTATATGTAATTTATACTACTTTTAGAGATTGAATATTATAAAATAACATCCATATTTGGAATAATATTTTAAATTTTTTTACTTAGGCTACTTTCATTTTTTTCATAATGAATACTAAAAATATAAAAAATATTCTTTAAACTGGTTTACTGACGAGGTTAAACAAACAGATAAGGGTAAATTTTCCAATTAAACTTTCCTAAATCATATTTTATGGATATATCAATACCTAATACATTATAAAATTCAAATATATGATCATTTGGAATTATTTTTATTGAGAAATAATTTATTATATTTTAATATTTTTACAAACTCAATGTGTGTTCTTTTTTTAAAGGACACGCCTCCTTTCTCATCTTTACACCACTTTGAGCCATATGGATTAACCAAAATGTGAAGAAATATGTTATAAAATTTCTTATCAATGAAATATTGGTTATGTACTTATTCAATGACCATTAAAATGCCCTTAATAAATTATCTAAAGGAGGTCAACTGAAGGAGAGGTAATCATCTTACTCAATCTCATTTATTTTCCTTCTTTTACTGCCTATAATAAATATGAATTATTCACCATAATGTTCTGATTTCGGTGTATTAAATATAAGTTATTAATATTATTATTATGTAACCTCCTATATCAACCCTCTATTCCATCAAATGGGAAGTAAAATTATTTCTCTTGCATATGCGTGGATTACCACCTCCACATAGCGATAAAAATCATTTTACATTACCATATTTCTCATGTAGTTATTATGATAGGTTTAATGTTATTATATAATATTTATGACATAATTATTCTAATTAAATTATATTATAATTTCTAAATTCTTACCAACTATCGCATTAGAAATCGATAGTATCCCTCGTGTGTACGTGTGGATTACCGTATCCCAAAAGAGATGTGATTCATTTTTAATTTTGGATTTACATTGATAGTAATATGGATAGATTTATCGAATATATATGAAATAATTATATAATAATTATTTATTATAATTTAATTAATATTTTCCTTTCATTCATTCAATTCGTCAAAAATTTAAAAATAACGTTCATGCAATCATACAGCCTACCATCTCTATGAACATTGTATTTTATTTTTCAATCTATATCCTTTATGGATAAGTATAAATAAATACATAACGATTATATCAAATATTTATATAATTATTAACGAAAATTTTGATTATATAACTTGTCACGACCCGACCCTACCTGGGCTCGAGCCGCAACTACCCCAAGCCCGCCTCCATAGGCCAGGGGCTGGTGACCAGCGCTGAAGGCACAACAACTCGGGGAGGCCTTTTCCTAAGTACCTGTACACACACACATGCAGCATACTCAATGCAAAAGTTCATAGTAAAAGAAAAGACAAGTAAAGAAAAAGGGAAACTGCTATATATAAACCACAAAGAGCATCGACCTCTACAAGTAGAAAGAAAGAAGAAGTTACACTGAAAAGAAAAGGGGTGAAACACACATCCAACCATAAAAGTTCCACAACCCGAAAATAGGTAAACAAAAGAAAACAACTGACATGTCTCCCACCTGAAACCCGGCCATGACCACCACACGCGGTCCAAGCTCTCGAACTCTTGTGCACCACCGAAGTCACGACCAACCTGTCTGTCGTCTGCAAGGGAACACCAAGTGCAGGCAAAGCCCAAGAAGGGGTGAGTATAAAAATACTCAGTAGGATACCCTGAAGGCCCGAGGGAGAAACAAAGGAGGTACCGAAGGGTGAGAAGTACAGAGAACAGGTAAAAGTAAAGGATTACAACCGAAAGGCAGTAAGGAGTACAGTAAAGAGTCCAGCTCAACCCAACAAGAGGAATGAAGGTAGACACGTACAAATACAAGGAGCTGTAAACAGTTAGAAGATGAACATCCAGTTGAGTCTTCACTACCTATAGTAGGAGAGTAGACTCGTCCAACCATGAGAAGCTAGACATTGAAATCACGTGGAATACCCCACGCGTCTTCGCCTCTCCTGGAAGGGGAGTAACCAAACCCAAGAAGTGGGTACTAGAAAAAGGTATATACAAGTCCATATGCTCAAACAAGAAACACAAACAAGATCGTAAGGGGATCTTCATCCCGTAGCTCAGCCCAAGAAAGAGTAGCCAACAGACCCAGAAGTAGCACCATCGATGCCTAGCATCCCACACGTCTTCCCCAAACTACAAGTCAAAGGTTTAAACCTCCACACCTCGACACTATCTTCTTTGGGAGTCACTGAGTTGCCTGCATGGTTAAAAGTCGCGTCTCAAGGATGTGTCTCGGTGGGGGAAAAGCTCCTTGTACTTGAGAGTTATGGGGGAACGTCAACCACAACTCGTCACTGCCCTGCAGTCAAGTGGTCTTCTCAAAGTTGATAGGCGACCCCCTGCCCAGCCCTGCTGGAGGGTCCATGGAAGTCAACGTGTACCCACTATAGGGAGACCTGGAATGTCGACGGGTGCCACACTGCCCAGTCCCGTAACAGGGCAATCCACTGGAGGGCGACCCGGCTAAAGTCGGAGACGGGTCCACTGACCAGCCCAGCTGGAGGTAACCCAGCATCGGGGACCGCTGCCCATCCCACCTGGAGGTAAGCCCGGAACTGCTCTCGCCATCCCTGCTGGATGGTACTACTCGGTGAATACCATGGTACTGGCCATCCCTACTGGATGGTAACCCACTGGCGAGCCCTGCTCGAAACAACCTCAACCCTGATGGTAACAACCTCAACCCTGCTAGAAACAACCTCAGTCCTGCTGGAAACAACCTCAGCCCTGCTGGTAACAACCTCAGACCTGCTAGAAACAACCTCCTGGGTAGAGGATCAGTGCACGCGTAAAGTATTGGTTACACTGAATCCACAAGAACTCTACACGGGAACACGGGGTGACGGGAGAAACTCTCTAGGCCTCACTATACGATCCCGCTCCAATCCACTGAGTCACTGTCAAAGCGGACCGAGTCAACTCACCCCAGAAAGTGGGGAAAACACCTACACTGTACGAACACTCGTAGTCGCAAATGGTGTCGCAGTCCGGTGAAAGGGGCATGGTACTGAAACCCCTCACAGCTGAGGAAGAAGAGGAACCAAACCATCTCTGCCGACCAAACCATCGAGAACAAGACCCGGGGGAGACCACTCAACCCTACTGGTCAGACGAAAGATCACCAGGCTAGGGGAAACTCCACCCATCTGGTCAAACAAACGAGCACAGAGGGACCCTCTACATCGCGAGAGGTCAAGTACGTAAATCAGAACACGGCACGCACATGGGGACCACATGACATGTGGCCCCAAGTCAACCCCAACTGAGCGCACAAACATCCTCAGGTACAAACAACCACACGTACCTCCAAGCGCTCCCGTATACTCCCAGAGTATACCTCATTCCAACCCAATGACTATCATGCACACAGCACGCAGCATCAACGCGAAGACGTGATGTAACAACTCCACCTCGAAGGCCCAGGCACGGACAACCACCTCTTGTGAATCATTTATATCACTCTCCCAAGAGTGCGCGATCACATGCCAAGGGTCCGCTACAAACATGGTAGGACGAACAACCACCAGAGCACCTTTTATTCCACATTTAACAAGATCACATAAGAGTCTCTACACAACCAAACAGATTGCACCATTGTAATCCTGGTGAAAAAACATGTGAGATCGACTACTTACTCACCTCCAACGGATATCCGACTGAAAAGTCACCAACACTGCCTCATGCCCAAACGACACTCCATGATCCTGAGCCTCGGACCCTAAAAAAGTCGGGCGCGTCGCACCATTGCGATCCCATCAGGAAAACACGTCAAAAGAACTACTCACTTGATCACAACGGATATCCGGAGAAAAAGATGCATTCTGACGCACCGTACATGAGAGGTGCATCGTAGGACCCGCATCCCGGTCCCGAAACTCAACGAATGGATCACACCATTGTGTTACACTTTAAAAAGCACACAAGATGGAATAAACACTTGTCCAAAATGGACACCCAGTGATAATGATGGAAAAATCACCTTCAACGCCCCAAAGGCCCTCACGAGACCTGCATCATCGTGCCAAATTACCGCGGGCAGACTACACCAACGTGATGCCCTAGGAAAAACACCCAACATCGACTGCTCGCACGCCCCGAATGGACGTCTGATGAAAAAGGCTCTAAAACACTACACGCATCTTGAAAGATCGGTCATGGGGCCCGTGCCTCAAATTCGGCCTCAACACATGAAACCTCCTTGGAAAGCTCCGCCTCGGTGCCAAGGTCCCAATGCCACTAACGGCGCTTAAAATGGACGTCGGACGCGTCCACGCCGTCCAAAACAATATTCCCGGATAAACGCTCATCCACTTTACAGTCATGCCGCACCCCCGATCCCCTCATTTCGGGAATTAAAATTCCCTGAAACCATATCAAAATATTACTCTCATTATGAGGCACGCGCCGCCGCAAATGGCTCGCGAAACCCACTCCCGGTTCATGATTTATTAAATATAAACAATTTTCATAATAATAATAATAATAATATTATTATTATTATAATTTTAAAGTTGTATTTTAATATTTCTATTTCTTTCTTTTTTTCTCGAAAACAAGACCAGACCAGCCGAGAGGCCGGTCCTTTTTCTCCCAACAGGACCCCAAATCTTGCGGGTCCTCGTCGGCCAGCCGGGGTATGTAGACCCCGGTCTCCCCCATGCGCACCGACTGGCTTTCGCCAGCCGTTCTCCTCGTCCGACCTCGCTCGTCCGCAGGTTCCCCATACTGCCTCACCCGGCCAACGCCACCTGCTTCCGCCGACGCCTTCGCCCGGCCGACCACGCTGCTCGACCGCGAGCCGTCTCCTCACCCTGGCCAACCACTGCCTCGTGCCGACGCCTCCATGCTCACCTGGACCTCACTTGAAGACCGACGCCCCACTCGCCGCGAGCTCGCCCAGCCTTCACCGCATTCGCTCGGCCGACTCCACCTGCTGCCGAGCCGCCGCTCCGACGCCATCTGTGACAGGCACCAACCAGAACCCCCCCGGAAACACTGTTTTTTGGCCGAAAAGACATTCGAAAATCCGCTCACCTTCGGCGGACATCTGCGATCAACTCGGAGCTCGGAATTTTGTTCTGAAATATGCATTTGATAGGTTATAAAAACTAATACACATTAATGGAATTTGTTTGACGATTAGATAGAGATTCGACGCAAAATAAGCAATTCAAAGACGAATGTAGGAATTGAAATGCGAAGCAAAAACCCTACCCTGTGGGCGTAGCCCGAAGCTCCGCCGTCAATCTGCCGACCACCGCACTTGGATTGGAGGAGGTGAGGGAGGAGATATTCTTTAGGGGATCTCCTTGTTGAGATTTATTCCACCAAGGAGCTCCAAAATGAGGAAGAGAGGATGGAGTTAAGGATTTATGTAAGAATTAATTAATTAATCCTTAATTTAACCTGCATCTAAAACCATCGACGGGTTCGAGGTTAAGCCTCCCTTAGGGTAAACACCACCTTCTGAGCACAATGGTAGTCTCAGAATTTTAATATGAGACACAGATCAAAAGTTATTAAACTCTACAACCGAGGCCGCCTAATTACGAAAACGTCCCTGGGACCATTTTTCACAAACGGACCGCGCCCGAGAATATTACACCCCTCCTTGGGTAAACGACACATTTCAGTCTCAATGGTGCCCTAGGTTTCCCAATCGGATCCATCATTTAAGAGATACTAGCATTTCACCATAAACGAATAAATAAATAAATTAATTTATCCGTTTAACATTCTGAATGCGAGCGAGGGGTCCAAACATCCCGCACCGACAAGTTTTATGTCGTTCCTAGGGTAAACACCCCATTCCAGACCCATCCGTACACTTAGATATCTGATCCAGATCACCATTCAAGAGTTATCCCATTTGTTTGGCGTTTTCAGTGTGAACGCACTGAATGTTGAATTCCGGCCACTCCGGGTCTCGAAATCGCACGCCGTCTGAAGGCGCTACTCTAGAATATCATCAAGAATATTCCAAACTCTTCTGCAGAAAAACCCAGGTTCCTACATCATTCCCTCATGCAATATTTTCATTCCCTAAAAGCAAAACTAGTGAGAAACACAGGGTACTAAGCCCATACCCAGCTCTTCCGTACCCAGAAGACCTCTCGCATAAATCTGCACCACCGCACACAGAACATAGGATTGATCTGTTCACGTGAGGTCGGCCCTTGATGATGTCATTCACCCACTCCAGACTTTGGGGTTAGGGAAAGGCGGTAGGGAACCTCGCCATCCCATTGCACGGCTTCAAACGACCCGAAGGCTCTCGGGTGTAGCTTACCTCCTCGACCAAGCCTCTACGTCGCATGTCGCGACTGGAATCACCGCCCGCACCCGGAACAAGGCCCGATGATATCTTCTTTCAGAATATCTATATGGTGAATCACCAAAGGATATCTGGTCACACAAGATTCCACAGTCGATGTCTCACATCCAAGTCCCTCTTACACGCTCGGAAGAGAAGGATTCAACACCATCGACTAAAAGAAAATGTCCCATGCCTTTTATCATACCTACACTGGGTTACACCGATGCCCTGCGCCACCCTGGTACCACCTCAAGCAAGGAGCAAAGAGGAAATCATTCCACACAAAGAGTCTATCAATTCTACTGTAAGAAGTAGAAGAGTTTTCGAGCGTACCTCTTATCACCTCATGCTCTACAGGATCGTTGACATCCAAAGCTCGCGGTTGTCCGCAGTCCCAACTGTCAGCTCCCAGAGCCTGACATGGACCACCTAGTGGTGACGGGAAGATCTCGTAAAGTCGTCCCCCACTACTAGATCCTCCCTCTCCTCTGCTAGCACCACCTCTATGGGTACTACTCTGATCACGACACTGCCTCTGTCGTGGTGGTGCACCTACAGCCTGCCTGAAGCTCTCCGCAACTCAGGTCGGACAGTCTCGTGCTAAGTGACCTCACCCATCACAAGCATAGGACTGACTCTCTCTGGTCTGCACTGGTGTCCTTCGGCGCCACTCTGGTTTATGACCATGCCCCTGAGTTCGGTTGTCAGAAAGCCACATGCGTCAATGTCCTGCTTGCTGACGCCCTCTAGCTATGGAAGACGTCTCGGCTCCAACGTGCCTACTGCCACCACCAAAACTAGAACGCGACAAGAATCCTTCAGTCACCAGTGCCTGCTCTAGAATCCTGTAATATTTGGAAATCCCCAAGGGTACTCTGACAGCATGAATCTCTCAGCGGAGACCCTGCTCAATCTTCCGCACTCAGAGGTAGTCGTCATGGACCAAGTCTGGGTAAAAGCGTTCACGGTCTGAAAAACTAGCCGCGTACTCAGCCACCATCATCCCTCCCGGCTGAAACAGTAGGTGCTCTTGAATCCGAATGGAGCTCAAGCATGAGGGGAAAAATTCCTCACAGAACAACAACCAAAAGTCTCCCCACGAAAGCGACGACTCGTCAAGAAACCAAGTCACTAGACTCCACCAATGCCAAGATGATCCACGAAAAAGGCGGGCTGCCAAATCCACTCTCTGATCTGTCGGTGTTTGCACAAGCCTGAAAAGGCAAACCACTATCTCTAACCAAACCTCTGCTGCCTGAGGGTCTGGCTCACCACTGAACCTCAGCGGTCCCTGCTGCTGGAACTCATAGAGTGCGCTCAACCTGCGCTCAAGCTCATCCTGCTCTGCTGAAACTGCTTGCTTCTCAATAGGTGGGGGTGCTTTTTTCGGCCCACCTGGAGAAAGGGACTCACATGATGGGTCATGGACTGTGGCCTCGTAGCTCACAGGGTCGTCGTCACGAACCAAAGCTGGTATCCTGGCTGGCTATCTTTGCAGAGATATCTGGAATTTTACCAAGGAGTGCCGTGGTCAGATGAGCATATACGTATATACCCCCAACAAAAACAATGGAGAGCTGACTCAAGAAGGACAGTCAAAGACTCAATCCTATCTGATGAACAAACAAAATTATTTCCTGTAACAAGTGTCTCAGCATGCCGAGTCGACAAGCGGGTTATCAAGGTCCTGGTGAATTGAAACATCGGCCGCCGGACAATCACTGGACTCCATAGCCTGAGAGCCGCTCTCGAGACACGTTAACACTATTTCCCTAAATCCCATTCAATTCCTCTTTTAGGGACGTCCGAACAGCGTCCCAAGGAACGAACCACCTCGGATACCATTTTGTCATGACCCGACCCTACTCGAGCTCGAGCCGCAACTACCGCAAGCCCGCCTCCATAGGCCAGCTGCTAGAGACCAGTGCCGAAGGAACAAAAACTCGGGGACGCCTTTGCCTAAGTACACATACACGCACACACGCAACACACTCAATGAAAAAGTGCATAGTAAAAGAAAAGACAAGTAATGAAAAATGAAAACTGCAATATATAAACCACAAAGTGAATCGACCTCTACAGGTACAAAGAAAGCTGAAGGTACACTAAAAAGAAAAGGGGCCAAACACACATCCAACCAGAAAAGTGCCACAACATGGAAATAGGTGAACAAAAGAAAACAGCTGATGGGTCTCCCACCGGAAACTCGGCCACGACCACCGCACGCAGTCCAAGCTCCCGAACTCTTGCGCTCCACCGAATTCATGACCAACCTGTCCGTCATATGCAAGGGCACACCAAGTGCGGGAAAACCCCAAGTAGCGGTGAGTATAAAAATAATCAGTTGGATAACCTGAAGGATCAAGGGAGAAACAAAGGAGGTACAGAAGGGTGTGCAGAAGAGCGAATAGGGAAAAGTAAAGGATTACAACAGAAAGGCAGTAAGGAGTACAGTAAAGAGTCCAGCTCAACCCAACAAGAGGAAAGATGGTAGACTTGTCCAAACACAAGGAGCTGGAAATGGTGAGAAGATGAACTTCCCATCGAGTCTTTGCTGCCTATAGTAGGAGAGTAGACTCATCCAACCATGAGAAGCTAGACACGGAAAGCACAGGGCTTACCCCGCGCGTCTTCGCCTCTCCTGTAAGGGGAGTAACCAAACCCAAGAAGTGGGTACTAGATCAAGGTATATACAAGTTCATATGCTCAAAAAAGAATCCCCAACAAGATCGTAAGGGGATCTCCATCACGTAGCTCAGCCCATGAAAGAGTAGCCAACAGTCCCAAAAGTAACACCATCGATGCCCAGCATCCCACATGTCTGCCTCGAACTACAAGGAAAAGGTTTAAACCACCCCACCATGACACCGTCCTCTTTGGGCGAGACTGACTCGCCCGCACAATTTTAGGTCGCGTCACAAGGACATGTCTCGGTGGGGGAAAATCTCCTCGTACTTGAGAGTTATAGGGAATGTCAACCACAACTCGTCACTACACCGTAGTCGAGAGGTCTTCTCAAAGTCGACAGGAGACCCCCTGCCTTGCCCCACTGGAGGTTCCCTAGAAGTCAACGGGTACCCACTACAGGGAGACCCAGAAAGTCGATGGGTGCCACACTGCTCAGTCCCGTTACAGCGTAATCCACTAGAGGGCGACCTGGCTAAAGTCGGCGATGGGACCATTGCCCAGCCCAGCTGGAGGTAACCAGGTATCGAGGACCACTGCCCGTCCCAGCTGGAGGTAAGCCCGGCTTCGGGGACCACTGCCCAGCCCAACTGGAGGTATACCCGGAACTGCTCTGGCCATCCCTTCTCGATGGTACTGCTCGGTGAACACCTCTGTACTGGCCATCCCTGCTGGATGGTAACCCACTGGCAAGCCCTGCTCAAAACAACCCCAACCCTGCTGGTAACAACCTCAACCCAGCTAGAAACAACCTCAGCCCTGCTGGAAACATCATCATCCCTGCTGGTAACAACCTCATCCCTGCTAGAAACAACCTCTTGGGTTGAGGATCGATGCCCGCGTAAAGTATTGGTCACACCGAATCCAAAAGAACTCTACCAGGGTACACGGTGTGACGGGAGAAACTCCCCATGCCTCACAAGGTGATCCCGCTCCAATTCGCTGAGTCACTGTCGAAGCGGACTGAGTCAACTCACCCTAGAAAGTGGGGGAAAAAACCACACTGTACGAACACCCGTAGTCGCAAATGATGTCGCAGTCCGGTGAAAGGGGAATGGTACTGAAGCCCCTCACAACTGAGGAAGTAGAGGAACCAAACCATCTTTGCCGACCAAACCATCAAGAACAATACCAGGGGGAGACCACTCAACACTGCTGGTCAGAAAAAAGAGCACCAGGCTAGGGGAAACTCTACCCTGCTGGTCAAACAAACGAGCGCAGAGGGAACCTCTACGTCACGAGAGGTCATGTACGTAAAGCATAACATGACACACACATGGGGTCCACACGACGTGTGGCCCCAAGTCAGCCCCAACTAAGTGCACAAGAATCCTCAGGTACAAACAACCACACACACCTCCAAGCGCTCTCGTATACTCCCAGAGTATACCTCGTTCCAGCCCAAATACTATCGTGCACACGACACCCATCGTCAACACGAAGGCGTGACGTAACAACTCCACCTCAAAGGCCCAGGCATGGCAAACCACATCTTGTGAATCATTTATTTCACTCTCCCAAGAGTGCGCGATCACACGCCAAGGGTCCTCTACAAACATGGTAGGACGAACCACCACCAGAGCACCTTTTATTCCACATTTAACAAGATTTCTCAAGAGGCTCCGCACAAACAAACGGATCACACCGTTGTAATCCTTGCGGAAAAATATGTGAGATCGACTACTTACTCACCTACAACGGATATCCATCAGAAAATTAACCAACACCGCCTCATGCCCGAACAGCGCCCCGTGATCCCGAGCCTTGGCCCTGAAAACAGTCGGGTGCATCACACCATTGTGATCCCGTCGGGAAAAAACCTCAAAATCACTAATCACTTGAGCAAAATGGATATCCGGAGAAAAAGATGCATTCCGGCACACTGCACACGAGCGATGCTTCGTGGGACTCGCAACCCGGTCTTGAAACTCAACGAACGGATCACACCGTTGCGTTCCTCTCAAAAAAGCACACAAGATGGACTAAACACTTGTCCAAAACGGACACCCGGTGATAAATATGGAAAAATCACTGTCAATGCCCTAACGAACCTTGCGAGGCCTGCACCATCATGCCGAATTACCGCGGGCAGACTGCGCCAACGCGATCCCCATGAAAAAACACCCAACATTGACTACTCACAAGCCCCAAATGGACATCCAATGAAAAAGGCGCTAAAATGCTGCACACAACTCTAAAGACCAGTCGTGGGGACCATGCCTCAACTGCGACCTCAATGCCTGAAACCACCTTGGAATGCTCCGCCTCCGTGCCAGGGTCCCAACGCCAGTGACAGCGCTTAAAACGGACGTCGGACGCGTACACGCCGTACAAAACAAGATTCTTGGATAAACGCCCATCCACTTAATAGTCATACCGCGCCCCCAAGCCCCTAATTTCAGGAATTAAAATTCCCTGAAACCATCTCAACATATTACTCTCATTATGAGGCACGCGCCGCCGCAAACGGCTCGTGAAATCGACTCCTGGTTCAGGATTTATTAAATATAAACCATTTTCATAATAATAATAATAATAATAATAATAATAATAATAATAATAATAATATTATTATTATTATTATTATTATTTTAAAATTCTATTTTAATTTTTCTATTTCTTTTTTTTCTCAAACAAGACCAGACCAGCAGAGAGGCCGGTCCTCTTTCTCCCAATAGGACCCGCAACTTGCGGGTCCTCGTCAGCCAGCCGGGGTCTGTAGAACCCGGTCTCCCCCATGCGCACCAATTGCCTTTTCTCGGTCGGTCTCCTCGTCCAACCCCGCTCGTCCGCAGGTTCCCCCTACTGTGTCTCCCGACTGACACCGCCTGCGGCCACCAGCACCCAGCCGACCGCCCTGCTCGACCACAAGCCATCTCATCGCCCCGGCCAGCCGCTGCCTTGCGCCGACGCCTCCGCGCTCGCCCTGCCCTCCGCTGAAGACCGCCGCCCAGCTCACCGCGAGCTCACCTGGTCTCCACCGCATTCGCCCGGCCGATGCCGCCCACTGCCGAGCCGCCTCTCTGACGCCCTCTGTGCCCGGCACCAACCAGAACCCCCCGGAAACACTGGTTTTTGGCCGGAAAAACATTCCAAAATCCCCTCACCATCGGCGGACATCTGCGATCAACTCGGAGCTCGGAATTTTGATATGAAATATGCGTTGGATAGGTTATAAAAACTAGTACGCATTTATGGTTTTTTTGAAGATTCTATAGAGATTTGATGTAAAATAAGAAATTCAAAGAGGAATGTAGGAATTGAAATACGAAGCAAAAACCCTACCCTGTGGGCGTACCCCGAAGCTTCGCCGTCGATCTGTCGGCCACCACACTTAGAGAGGAGGAGGTGAGGGAGGAGAGATTCTTGAGGGGCTCTCCTTGTTGAGCTTTATTCCACCAGGGAGATTTAAAATGAGGAGGAGAGGATGGAGTTAAGGCTTTAAGTAAGAATTAATTAATTAAAAAGTTTAATTAATTAATCCTTAATTTAACCTGCATCTGAAACCCTAGACGGGGTCGAGGTTAAGCATCCCATAGGGTAAACACCATATATTGAGCACAATGGCGGTCTCAGAATTTTAATCTATGACACCGATCAAAACTTATTAAACTCTACAACCGAGGCCTCTTAATTATGAAAACAACCTAGGGCCATTTTTCACAAATGGACGCGCCCGCAACGATTACACCCCTCCTAGGGTAAACGGAACATTTAGAACTCAATGGTGCCCTCATTTTCCCAATATGAGCCACCGTTTAAGTGATACCAGCGTTTCACTGTTAAATGAATAAATAAATAAATTAATTTATTCGTTTAACGTTCCGAAAGCGAGCAAGGAGTCCAAACATCCCGCGCCGACATGTTTTATGTCGTTCCTAGGTTAAACACCCCATTAAAGACCCATCCATACACTCGGATATCTGATCCAGATCACCGTTCAAGAGTTATCACATTTGTTTGGCGTTTCTAGTGTGAACGCACTGAATGTTTAATTTCGGCCACTCCGGGGCTCAAAATCGCATGCTGTCGGAAGGCACTACTCTGGAATATCATCAAGAATATTCCAAAGTCTTCCACAGTAAAAACCGGGTTCTTACATAACTAAGATCAAATTACAAGGATTTAATCTTCCAAACTGTAATTCTCATGAAAAATGCAATAGTTAACAATTAAAGATAATGATTTTATTAAGGAATTTTTAATAAATTGATGATGAGATATTATAAGTTAGTCATATATGATTTTATAAGTATGTAAATGGATCTGGTATAAAGTTTAATAAATTTAAATTTATCAAATAGGTGGTTATATTTCTTTCTAAAAAATTCATGTTCTAGGTAATAGATTTATCTTACAATCCCATTGTTTATTTAGATTTTTTATGATCATGTTTATGATGATGAAATTTTATTAAATATATCTCAATAATTCCATGAATTTTCTCCTACAATAGTTTTTTAGGGATATTTCCTATTTTCCTTTCATTTTACAATATTTAATTACACATTATACTAAAATAATGTATTTTTAATGATAACCTACATTATTTCAGTATTCGGTCAAAAATTAATTTTCGTCCATATCCATGTTTTCTAAAAATGTTTTAATTAATATTATTACTAAATTTATATTATTTTTAAATGTAATGTTCTCCCATGATATATATTTTTTAAAATGAATTAAAACGAATCGTATTGACATTTTCCAAATGAGTTACTTTTGACGTTTTAAAAAAAATGTGAAATGAATCTTTTTTTAATGTACAAAACATAAATAGAATTAATTGGCCTCATGAATGCTCAATAATTTGAAGATTCCTATTTATGTTTCTATTTTTATTTTTAAATAAAACTCTTTCCCAAATATTTGGTGTTCTAATATATTTTAAATAAGTGATATCAATGTGAATAGTGTATCTTCCTCATGAAATGTTCCAAATATCGTTTAAAAGAATTTTTCATCTACGACAACATATTTTGATGCAACACATATTTTTTTAAGGATATGATCAAATTTTACCACCCAATTATATTATTTGGAAATATTGTGATGATGATTTAAAAATGATTCTATGAAATTAATTTCATTCCCATGGGTTAATTATGTTACGATGAAACTGTTATGATACCTGTTTGTTTTCCTTGGGTTATAAAATGATGAAATTTTTTGTGAAAACTATTTCATTTACTTGGGTTTTGTAATGATGAAGGTTTTATGATCTTGTGGAACACATATATATGATTTCAACTCTCTTATGGTTGGGACTAAAATTATATAATCCTCCAATGCATTAGGTAAATATATATAACTCATGAGATAATTTGTACTTGAATTGAAAGGGAACCTATTTCGGTATGTGACTATGTCCACTATGATTGTCTTGGATGTGAACCTTGACTAAGGATATAATAGAATAAAGAGTTATCCAAATCAACTACTATAGTCTTGGAAGTTATCATTTATTAGGAAAATTAATTTTCCATGCTTATGAGTATTCCAAAAACATATGTCCTATGCCAATGTTATTATTTCATGGATCATGTAATTTGATAACTTTATGATTCATGTCTTATAAACTATCTTGATTTATATAATGACTCAAGATTATGTTATGTGACATATAGGGAATTGTTTTCAAATGTTATGCTCATGTTCTCATTCCCTTGTTATTCCTTTATGTTTATATGATCATTGATATGTCCCTTGTTTAACCTTACAGTGTATCATCGATCACCAATTATTTTGATTAATTTTACAATGTTATGAAGAATGTTTTTTTATTATGATATTTCTAAGAAGGGTGATAATTATGAAGATCCTTGTGGGAGAAGATTTTGATCTCTAATAAATAAATGTTTATTATATACCCATGTTTCCAAATAAACTAGTCCTATATGATTTTGGTATTGATCATAATGTTATATATTAAATATTATTCTAATAAGATATGATATATAGGTTTGAAAATTTTATGTTTGTGTTTTTCATATGCAGGGGGTGAACATCCAATAACACTAATCATTCATCATTGTGATCAAAGACAAATGAGGGAGAAGTTTTTTGATGATCTAACCATCATGGAAATAAGAAACAATAATTTCATTCATTGTATAAATTACTTATTAGAAATAAAAAAATTACTTAATTAATTTATTTTTATGGTTATTTTGAGATGATAAGTTGGGTCAATGTTTACCATCACCATTGAGTAAAAACATTTTTTGGAAAAATTACTCTCGAAAGAGAGGATGTTATATCCAATTTTTCCTCAATTGATGTGGTTGGTTTTGTGCACTATAGATTCTTAAAACGATCATCCCTCCAGCATTTCAGATGAGTACATGGACATTTTTCTATAAGATAATTTATGGTTAACCCCTCTGAAGTATATTTATTTTAGTATCAATATTTTTCATAGGATGACACATATATTATAAAAATTTTATTTAACAAAACTATCTATGGTTAGACATATCGAGGTCCAGTTGAATGAATTGATGAGGAAGGATTTCATCATAACCACTATGTCCATATAGTAATTTCTCTTGTTATACACAAAGAGTTAGGGTGGGACTTTAAGGCATTGTACTGATTTTAACCACCTAAATTGGGTTACAATCCGGAATAAATACTCTTTTTTGAGAATCAATGGATTTTTAAACTATCCAAAAGTTGTGATGTAGGTTTTTGAAAATCATGATCTGGTCCATACCACCTAAAATTTTGGTTTATGAAAATACTTCTTCAAATATAAAATTATAATGGTTCTAAAACCTATATGATATCCTAGTGAGGTCTTTCGAGTGAAAATGTTTCATAAATTTGAAGGGGAAATCCTAAATTGTATAATATATCTATTAAATGATAGGTTCATAATGGGAAAATTGATCAAATCATTATATATTTTGAAAGAGATTATATACATTCTAAATATATATGAAAAAAATTAAACTTTCATTGTGATAAACATTTCTAAAATAAACATTATATGCGTATAGTCTAGATTTGGGAAATCTATTTCTTAGATATTTCCATATTTAGAGTGTAATAATATTTTAACCATGAAATATAGAGGCTATGATGGGTTGTGAGCAACCCAAAAGTGTGTTTCATGTGTGAATAATTCTTAGGAATTTGAGATATTACTAGATATCCATGGTAGAATTCAATATTACTATATATCTTATGACTGAAATTACACTAATTGGGTTTTCTTTTTGTTAACCAAAAAATATATGGGATCGTTATATGAGATGATGTAAATAATTTATGTGATATAGAACCAGATATGTAAGAATAAGGAGTTTTGTGCATATTGTTTTATGATGACTCTAGAGATATACATGGTTGAGTGTTGATATAATAGTAGGAAATGATTTATTATGTGCCCAAGTATATTATTTCAATGACAAGAGTTACATGACACATGATTTAGAGCATTTAATATTAGTTTATTCATTTAAAATGTCGATAACTAACTTTTTCATTGTATAATTTAAAATTTTTTTGGATCACAATAATATGAGGTATATTTTATCATATTGTTACTTCAATATTAAATAGTTTTTATGGCTATAGCTTTAGTGGGATTATTACTTATAGATGAACTATACAACAGGTAATTTGAATTTCATGGTCCATTACATTAGTAAGAAATCTAAATATCAATTGATTTTGAAGGAATCTAACCATATATCCTCAATGTATTTGGCCTTATTTAATTGCGTATTTGATTGTTTTCTTTTATCAATAGTGGTGTAACTTACACATATTCATCCTATAAGGGAGTATCTTATTTAATAACTTTATTTTGAGGTTTTTATGAGTAAATTTTCATTGGAGATGCACCTAAAGAATTATTTTAATGTCAGTAGTACATCATAATCTTCTAGGGGAAGATATGGTTTCAATTGAGTTGTTTTTGGTAGTTTAGATGAAATTTTACACCTCCAATTTGTTTCCTACAATGATGATGATATACTGGGACATTATGTATTAGTGTTGGTGACCATGTATGAGGAAGAACATTGTGGAGTATGTGTCATTCTACCTCACCAATTAAGAGGTGAATTCTAAGCACCAGGACTCGATAGGTTTGATCAAATCCTGTGAGGTTAAAAAGAATATATGAGATAATTTATTGATGGAATTAACTGTTGGAATTATATGTTTATAGAGTTTTTATGACATTATATAGATCTTCATCAACTATCATACCATGTCATCTCACTTCCTCTTAATTTTAGAAAAGATTTCATTGGAAAGAATGGGGGGGAATTGAACAAAATATATCATATGGTTTTATACAGTTCCCTTTATTATCATTTTTTAAGGTATATGATTCATCTCGTTATTACATAATTTATTCAGAGAGGAATTTAAGAATCAATTACAAGTAAATATGGTGTTCTCTCCGAAGACATATTGTCATGAAATGGGACCAATCAAGTTATCAAGGATTTTGGTGGGCTTATATACTCCATTTTGACAAAATCTGTCCTATTCACTTATAATTTATAGATTTAATGTACATAAATAGATGTCAGTACACTATCATCCTGGAACAATTCATGGAACTCTTTGAGAGACCGTACATGTCTCCTCTTGATTTATTAATTATATTGTGTCATCATATATGAGGTTGGAATTAGTTTAGTTAATATCAAAGAAGGTTCATGAGATGCAAAAAGGGATGATAAAAAATCATATCTATTATAAGTCTTTAATAGATTGATGATATATTCATTTTAATTATTTAGTTGGGATATTATGTGTTCATTAATGTCTTACTATGGAGAGGATTTGAAATGTTTTTTATTGAAAAAAACTATTCCTGTGGATCAATGATTCATTATAAATCTTGTGAAGGGTAAGAAAAGTTTCATATTACCTAGAATTAGAAACAAAAGTTGACCAGAGGAAGCCTACCTTCATTATGTCACAAAGAAAAATATTTGTGCCCGATCCATCATACATTATCGACTAGGGTTTGATGGATATCATTGGTGAAACTAACATTGTATAATTCATAGTGATGATCAGGGAATAATATAAAAATACACTTTTTGGAAAATTGATTACATTGGTTCACATCATTTGGAATAATGGTATTCTTGTTGTGAGCTCGTGTGAGTGATAGAATTATATGTGAACTCAACTCCTTCCCCTCTATGAGTAATTTAATAATTTTAGATGAAAATAATAGATGTTGGTGAGGATGTATCAACCCAAATTTATGTATTAGGTCCTATAAAATATTTTTATTAATATATTCATTGAGTAGATGTGTGTTTATAGAAGGTTAGAGTAGTAATTTTATAATTATCAAGATGGAATTTGTATCACTCCATTGTAATTAGGATGAAATATTTACCCTTGGGGAGTAATTTGAAAGTTTTATAAGGTGGTTATTTTTTCAGTGAAGGGTCAAGTGGAATTAAATATTCCTTATTATTGCTTTATTTATGTTACTAAAACAATATGGATTATTATTATTTATATAATTAAAATAGAGCTGAGTTATTTTATCTACAGTGTTGTGGATATGTTAGATGTTATAGTAGCTCTAGAATCATTACAACCATGGGAAAGTAAGAGATACTAATAGATATATTAAAAGGTGTAATTTATGAATTGAAGTAGAATAATTTATAATGTAAAAAAAATATTTTAAGGGATTTTAGATTATTCATTTGGAATACATTGGAAATCTCTGAGAAATTATCGATCCAATCTATAATTTAAAAATAAAAATTGGTTATATTGTATATGGCGGTGACTCAGAAGGAGGAAAATAATGGGATATAAGAAAGATGTTCTCAAGATATCATCAATGATCGAGGATTTCATTCATTATGGAATAATCATAGGGATATGACTTAAATTTATTTTTTTGGAATCACATTTGAATTTATATTTCTATTTTTTATTAATTTAATTCATATAAAATATGATAAGAAATTATAATCATGATAAATAATAGTATCAATAATTGAATTATTAAAAAAATTCATGATCTCAGAATCATTGTTGATGAAAGTGGTGGAATTCATATTTTAAATAAATATTAATAGATTCTATGTTTATCTAATTGTTTTATTAATTATATACTATGATAACCCATATCTAAACACAATTTAATTCATGATTTTTTATATAATGTTGCACATAAAACAATCCCAATTGATGAAAAATCCTAGAATATTTATGAAATTAAGTAAATTTTATAAAAATAATATAGGTATATAATGAAAGTATTTCAAAATTCCTTAACATTCTCCTCAAATTCCATTTTTCTTATAAAACTGTGCAGGATAACCTGATGATGTAAATAAGAATGGTGTTAGATATACAGCCTAGTACAGTGATAAAAAGAGTATAGAATAAGGGAAAGTAGTACATGTGAGCCAATATGAATATCAATGTAAAATAATATGGGAAATAATCATAATTTTGAACAATAAGGCTTGATATTACATGAAAACATAATGGAAACACGAGAATGTGGTGAAAACATGGAACATGAAATTATAAACATAGGTTGTGTATAACATGTAAGACATCATAAAATTGTAGAAAAATTCTTAAAATGGATTAGGATTACTCCCTAATCCCATACATGACATCTCATGAGGCTCAACCATTACTCAATGCATTGGATCACTATCATACTGCAGTTATAATTTTCATATCATGTACATGTATTTTGTGCCACATGAATAATACAACATAAATATTCCATTGATAAATTTAAATCCCATGATAAGTGATTTTGGGTTATATGAATTTAATTCCCCAATAAATCATGTATTTTTATATATATTTTCATAATCATGAGTGGAAATAATGGTGGGTATTTATAATAAAAATGTTTAGTATGGAGAAATCGTTGGACAATCTTGGCAGCATAATAGGGGTACGTAAAGGATAATGGGGGGACTTAATGAGAGTGAAAGTGGTATATCATCACATATAAATAAAAAGGGTATTAATATAGATGTTTGAAATCATATTTCTACATTAAAAATTAGAAAACAAAGGGCATACTATAAAAAATGTGCCTGAATAAAGGGGAGAAGGAGATGATCATTTTCCTAGAGATGGTGTTTCCAAAATAATGGGAGGATATTATTTGATCTTGAGGTCACCTTTTAAGGAATATAGAGAGTTAATCTAGTAGTAATTTCTTGATTCAATGGTTTTTAGTGAAGATAAATGGGAGTATGGGTGGGTTTATATTGAAAAAAGGATGAGAGTTCATTAATAATTTCCAAACTTTGGTTTTGGAATCTATATGAAAAATTAATAAAAATAAAAAACCTTTACGTGTTTTTACATTTTATTGGAGTGGTTTTAAATATTTTAACTTTTTATAAAACCTACATCATTAAAATAATACCCCTTGTAATGTGGAAGTGGGTCATGTTTACAAATAGTCTATTTTAAATCCATAAATATAATATAGGTTTTGGATGATTAATTAAGGGTATATAAAATTAATAAAATAATCTAAAAACACATAATTTAAAAGGGGAAAAATATATTTGGTCTGGGATATATTTTATAGAATATATTACATTACTTTTTGGTCTTTATGATTTCATAATACACACAACATATTTTTACCTTATTTACTTTTGATCCAAAAAATTCAATTGGCTTAAAAATTTATATAAAAAACACAGATGCCTAATTTCAATGTTCTGATATAAAAATAAAATTTATTTTAACTAAATAATTATATGAGTAAAAAAATTAACCTTTTTAAATAAAAAATCCACAATTAGTGATAAATACAATTTTTTTTTACATTAATAGTTTTCTGTCTCTTATTAAATTATTTTTTGACTTCACAAAATTATATAATCATATATATTTAGTAAATATTATTTAATGATAATATTTTATTAAATTATTAATCACTTCAAAAATCAATAATTCATTAAAATATAGTGTCTTTATTGAAAATATACATTCCCAAAAAATATAATTTGTGTTGTATCATATCAAATTCTAATTTTTATCAAACTCATCATCTAATCATTTAAAAAGTAATATGAAACAGGAAAAATATAATCATTGTTTTATTAAACAAAAATGATTAAATTCTTTCTATTATGATCTATATACATAACACTTTATTACATGAGTGAATTACCTAAGGATACGATGTGTGATGTTGATATTTTTTATGATGGTTTGGTGTACATGGTTTGGATTCTAATATCGATGAGATTGATATTCTACTGAAAATTGTCTTTTCAGGTTTTTCTTTTTTAAATTTATTATTTTTCTAGATCAATGGAACATCCTAGAGAACCTATTCGATCTTAATTTTTGATAAATGTGATTCATAGGGTATGATCTTACTGGTCGAGTCCATCACTTCTTTTTTCTGTATCAATTAGACTTTACATTAACCCATAAATATATACTAATAATATGATCATTGTGTAATGGATTTATTATCATCATTAATGATTCTTAGTGGTATTTTAATTCTAACATGATATAACATATAATGATCTAAAATAACCAAAGTAGTGAATTTGTTTTCAATAAACACAATACATAATAAATAATTTAATTTAATCACAATGGAAATCCCATTAATAAAATTTTAGTTCATTATATTCTTCCACATATAAAAAATTTCAATCTCAAAATTTTCATTTCATACAATAAAACTGATATGGGTACTTATTTTACTTTACATCTTCATATTCCCAATTATCTTCTCCAAACATGTTTTTTATCCATAACACATTGACTATATGAGTAATATTATGCCATAGAACGTTCTCTCTATGATACAAAATCTTCACCCACAACTCCTCTTATGAAACATCATTATCCAATGCTAATAACTTTGGATTCGGTATATGTCAGGGACCTAGTTTTTATTTTCCCAGTAAGGATACATATAACTCATCATGTACTTGAGATATATTAGGCGGGGGTTCTATTCAATAGGCTACAACTCTGATACAATCAAGTATCTCAATGGGGATGATGTATCTTGGACTAAGCGTTCCCTTATTCCCAAACCTCACAAATTTATTCAAGGGAGATATAATAAGGAACACTTTATCATTGACCATAAACATTAGGTCTCATCAATGATTATCTTGATAGATTTTCTATCAACTTGGCCTAGTTTACATATGAAACTAAATGATATAAACCTTCTCAATCATATCTTGGATAATATTTGGTTCCATTGGCTTCTAATCTCTAACTTCATCCCAGCATGTAGGATTATAAAAACTCTTACCATTTAGATCATTATAAGGTGCCTTTTTAATTCTACAACGGAATCTATTTTTATATGAGAACTTTAATATGGAATGTTTTTGATCTCATCATCCATGTAAATCCACTAAATAATAATCTCATGATATATTCTAGAGAATGAATGGTTCTTTCAGACAACCAATTTCTATATGGGTAATAAGTATTGTTAACGCTCATTTCTGCATTCAATTCATGTTTAAGGATTCTCTAAAACCTCAAATTAAAGCACATATCATGATCAAATTTAATAGAGAGTGTAAATACATTCATTCTTACCACATAACATATATATATAATGTTTTCAATAGATATGTTTTCCTTGATAGTAAGAAAAGAGATGACTTTTTAAGGTTGTCAACTACCACAAAGAGGAAATTATTTCCATTATATGTCATGGGGAGTCCTAAAATGAAATACATTGTCATGTTTTCCAATTTCTATAATAGAATGGGAAATTGTTTCACAATACCCATAAAATTATCTAATTCATCCATGACTTAATATTAATACCAACCATCAAGATACATATTCTACAATCGCTCAATTTATTTTATGCAACTATAAATTATTATTTTGATCACTAGACATCTTATTGCTTCATAGTTGAATACATATGGATGAGCTACTTCCATCTTCATTTATATTTTTTATGGGACATGGATATGGGATGCAAAACTTATAAATCCATATTTAGAAATGTTTAACTCTGTGACATTAACCACCATATATCACCTCATCATGTTTCTTAGCCTATTTGATTCAAAAAAGAATGTATATTTGAGTAGTTACATGATAAAGGTAATATAAATATCATCTTATTATTACCATGTCCATCCTTTTCATTTGTAAGAATAATGGATCCCTTGAAATCATCATCATGTATAGATTTTTGATATACTTTCTTCCACATTTTCATTGTATATGATCACACAAACCAATCCATTTTTGGATGCATCGTTGTTGATAAAATATTTCATCCACATTGGTGGTTAATTTGTGCGTTGGTGTTTTGATTATCCACTATTCAACCCATTAAAAAATTCTTCACATTCATCAGTCTAAAAAACACAACTTTAATCAGAGTAGGCTTGGATAGTTGGATAGAAAATTGTGAGAATATTCTCAGAAATAAATGATAATACCCAACTAATCCAAGGGAAGTTCAAATTTCCTTCATAGATATTTCCCATGTCCTTCCATCAATTTCCACTTAATTTTTAATTATCAATAGATAACATTTTATTGGTGATAACATTTCCCATGAAAGTTACTTTCTTCAAGAAAAACTCATGATTACTATACATAAAAAATAAATTTTCCTTTTAAAAATTATTCTGTATAGAATTAAAATTCTCACCATGTTTGTGATTTATTTTAGAGTACATAAGAATATCATCTATAAAGACATAAAAAATTTACTGATGTAATATCTAAAGACTCTATACATAAACCCGAGGAATATTTATAGATAATTAGCGAGTGCAAATGGAATCTCAATGAACTCATAGATATCGTACCTGATATGAAAATTTGTCATTTGGATATACTTATTATTTACATGTACATGATAGTATCCTAACATAATATCCACCCTAAAGTAAACCTAGTTTCCACATAGCTGTCCAAATAATTCGTAAATCTATGGAAAATGATACATGTTCTTTATCATGATGTTTTCGAGATCATGATAATCGATGAAGATGACCATTGACCCATCTTTCTTATTCATGAAGATGACTGGTGCACCCCCATGGTGAAGCACCTGGGCATATGGAACCTTTATCCATATTATTTTATATTTTATTCTTTATATCCACAATTTCATCTACATATATTCTTTACAGAGTTTTATATATTGGTAATTTTAGGGGTTTAAGCTTGATTGAAAATTCAACCTCTCATTGAGGGGGAAGAGTAGGAAATTATTTGAGAAACACATCAGCATATTCCCTTATAGTGGGATGGTAATCTTGAAAGATATTTTACATATAATCAATAATTAGATCTAGATTAGCTTTATATCATGGAAATAATAAACATTCTAGAGATGTTGGTACCAAATAATTTTCATCCTCCTCAATACACTTGTAATAAATTAGAGGGTTATTTTTTATACAGAGGATTACTTACTTCTCCTATAAATTTATGTTGGATATATATATAGAAATCCAATATATACCTAGAATAGCATTTAATTCCTCTAAATAAATCATAACATTGTTTTCTAGGTATTTTATCCCACAAATTTTTAATGGGGAGGATCTATATACTTTGGATCGAATAATTTCCACTTTTCCATTTTCATCAATAATCTTAATTACATGATTATCTGTTGTGTTTTAATTATTCTACTAAACATGAGAGATTTTAAAGAATGGGTAAAACAAGAATGAAAAAAGAAGTTCACTATCCTTGAATGAATAACTAGAACACAGGTAACCACATAATTTTTGGTATCCATGTCAGTAGTTGTGATGGTGTAATCTTACCCTTTCTACCTTAGAGGTTGTTGGAATTTATTATCTCTGAAAAACATTTGCTTATGGCGTCAACATTCATAATCCTTGTGTTCCTTGCATTTGAAAAATTGTACTACTAGATGAGGGTTGACTGGATCATTATTTTATTCTATCACATTGGTTGGTTTTTTCCCTTGGAAATTGAAAACTAGGTTCCCTTGCTTCCCTCGCCTAAATCATTTCCTGGTCAAAAAATTCATTGGATTCATATTCCTACAATATAGACTTGTGGGATTATGGAATTTATTTCCATAAATATAATTATTAATCTTACCACATGAATTAAATTTAATTTTCCACTTTTTATCCTACTGAAAACCTTGTGTTTCATTGATCTACAAGTCGACTATGATAGCTGGTCCAATAATTTCCCTGTAACATTGAAAATTTCAATTGGATTATTCTTTTTTAGACTCAAATTTAGAATACAATATAAGTGATAATCAATTCATTTTAAGGCAATGAAAATGTATATGGTGTATCAAGAAATTCTTGTGATGTTTTCCATGTACACACTGAACGTTTGATCATTATTTAGATTGAGGATAAGGAAGTCCCACTAACATTTCAGTTGGACAATGCAATGAAAATGTTTTTCAAATTTTTTTTCTAGAAATCATTCCACTGCATCTCTTCAATTTCCTCCCTGGGATTCATATTTTTGACAAACATCTATCACTAATTAGATTCTCCATCCATGTGATAAAAAACATGAATGGCCTTATATTTCTCATAGCAGTAAAGGATGGATAAAATCATTTCAATGATGCTAATCCATTGCTCCATGATTAGGGGATCATAAGATACATTTAAATTCAAAATCCTTTTTCACATGAAGGACTAAATTGTATATTAATCATTGTTAGTTTGATTTGGGTGTTCCTCTGGATTTAGGGTTCAATTCAAAACCTAATTCAATTAAGAAAATATTGTATGATTCCTCCTACCTTCGGGATGTGAACTCATTTGGGTCGTCATCACATTTCCCCTAACATAGCTTTTTGACTCATTTCAACTTATTTCCAAAAATTGACTTGAGTAAATGGATAATTTGGGATGATAATTTTTAATTTATTAAACCCATAAAGGTAATCTATGAGAATAAAAGGGATAACTCATAAATGACATATACACATTAACCCAACAATTTCTATGATTTAATCTATGTTATCTGTGATCTATTTTCAAACATAAAATTATATGGGAATTTTTTGTTCCCATAATATTGGGTTTTAAGGAGCTTTTGAATTTACCAAAACATGTACCCTAGGAGTTTTAAACCATGTTTTAATTAGGTCCCATTTTCATGCACTAGAAAACAACTGATTCTATCTCAATGCACCCTTTTTAGAGTTATTTCCCCCTTTGTACAATTGTTCCAGAGACACATACAATTTTTATATCCATACATGAATTTATTTTCCTATAAACTACATACTCTATATATTATAAAAAATTTGGGATTTTTATTATCTTTATTATTATCCCTATGTATTTTTATAGAGCTTCTAAATCCTTATCTTAAAAAATAACTAAACTTTTTCTTATGCAAACTATGACACCCATATTTTAAAAACATTAATATATGATTTATTTCATAATGGTACACATAAAACAATCCCAAAATATCATGAAGATTGGGTCTTTTGGAAATTAATTTCATAGATGTTGGTGCAAAAAACACACAGGTGTCTATTTCATCCCAGAAGCTCAACAAACTGATTGAATGAAGCCCACTTGAACGGGTCCGGAAGAACCCATAGCCTATCCCAAAATGGCCATGTGTGATGCCCTCCATGTGGAAGTCACTAGTTCCTCATAGATGGCTCCGTGAAAGGCTCTATGGCGCCCATGACTGATGGGAGTCCGAGATGATGGTGGCCCCTTCGTGGCGTCAGGTCCTTCGTGAGGCACTCAGCATCGGCCGCATCGGCCGAGCTCTTCACGACATCTCTCCCCCTCCTCGAGGCCCTATGTAGGCCGATGAACCAGCACCTTTATATGGTGTCGCGTGGGTCTGCGCCGAGATTAGTGCCCCCGGAGTCAGGGGTTTCTTATAAATAGAAGGCGCACCCCCTCTCCCAATCCATTATTTCTCTGACCTTTCACTTCTCTGTTTCACATAAACCTTGGCGAAGCCTTCACAATGATTCCCAAATGTATATGGCCTTTGCGATCCATCACCCTTTTCTTCCTTTTCAACCTCCACCTATGGGGGATATTTCATTCATGAAATCCCATTCCCTTCGTAGAGGAAGAACCCCTTTAAGGTGATCGAGGATTCGTGAAGTGTAAAGCCTTCAAAAAATTCTCCAAAAAAACATATATTTGCTAAGGCGAGCCCTTCCCCCATAATGGTGGAACTTCATGAATCCATGTCCTTTCGCGAACACCCCCCTTTTCACTAAGTGTTTTTCCTTCCCTGATCTCTACTTCTACAAGTGATCCTTTCCCTTCGTGAGGTGCTGCATCATCGCAAAGACCAGTCCCTTCGTGAAGCCCTTTATTTTCTCAGAGACCAGCCTATTTGAAATGATCATTCTCTTAATGAATACCTGACTCTTTTCGAAGCCCATCCTCTTAGAAAAAAACTTCCTTTAGGACCAAATTCTTTACACACCCCTTTCCCGTATGTCCCTCCAGGCAAGTACGATGAAAATTTAACGTCCCTTGGCTAGTGAATCCCATTGTGTTGCTTCACCTCATGCTTCTTTGCATATGTACTCCAATGGCTATTGCATCTTTGTATAGTCATGCTAATGTGGGCCCCTCAATTGATCACTCCATGAAACCCCCTCACCACTACATTGCTAGTTCCATCCCTTCACCAAGGATTAAAGCATGCTGGTTATGTAAGTCTTAGGGGTGTGAAGTGAACCCGTCTCGTCCGAGCTGCATTACATTAAATTGCCAAGAATCATCATCCACATCACATGATGTTTAACTATGACATCTTCTTGTGCACTTTACGCTAGGTGACCCATCTCGTACATTCCCTACGCCCACTCATCTCTATGAGAGTGATCTCTTCCTCACATGGAATGATATCCTCTTTGTCGAAGCGGCTCCGGTCCACAGGGAAGGGAAACCAAAATGGTGTAATTCCATAGCCTTTTTACAGGAGTTATAATTTCTACAACTCCTCTCTTCATTGGTTCCAAAAATTGGAGGAGAGATTGGAACTGGGACCTTCATTATCCCGTTACTCCCCTATTGGGATTTGTTGCCACTTGGGCCCCCATCCTGGATTAAGTCCCAATATCCATATCCCTGGGCTACTAACCAAGCATACGCCCATGTTTCCTTTTTGGGAAGATAACCACGCATAAGCCCCTATTTTCTTTTTAGGAAACTAACTATGTGTAATCCCCATTTTACTTCCCACAGATGCACCTTTTGTGATATGGTCGTCCGGGCTATGGTGCCTCTTATTTCTAACAATGATCATAACTCATGTGGTCTTAGAGTAAGAATGAAGCTTTACATACTCTCTTGATGGACTTAGCATATATGCCTCAAAAACACATCCTCTAAACTATGTGTACTTTGATCCATTCCAAGGCAAGGTATGTAGGAATCCTCCCTAAGGATTAATCCCAACAACTATTTGTTCCCAACCCCCTTCACATCAGTTCAAAAAAACCCCTCGAAAATATGTGGACTTTAATCCATGTCATGGAAAGGTACTTTGGAATACTCTCTGAGGTTCAATCCCAACACAGCCATCAGTCTCGACCACTTCAAATCGGCCCACCCTCGTCTCTCATGACGTTAAATTGTATGCCACCTTTTGTCCTGTAAGACGTTAAATTGTACCCATTCGAACATCATGGTATGTGATCCATAACTACTAGAAAAGGTATATATGAATCCTCCCTAAGGTCTAATACCAACTGAAGGTAATCCTTTATATTTCCCAATCAATGGTAATTCCTCGGAACCCCAATCAACGGTAAGTCATTGTCAACACCGATCATCGGTAAGCCGTTGTCAAGCCAAATCAGCGATAAGCTATTGTCAAACCCAAAAAAGCGGTAATCCATTGAAGTCCCCAATAAATGGTTAGCTATTGTAGTCCCCATTCACTGGGACCCACATATATGGTCCACCCTAATAGCGTCAGACCATCCCAGGCTTCTAACCACGCATAAGCCCTAGTATTTCATCGGGTCGCAGTACTCTGCGCACACCCCGATTTCATTACCCCATGCTGTACTATGTGGACTTTGATTACTTTCCACGAGGATACGTGGGACGCCTCCTTGAGGCTCAATACTATCACTGATGTCCCATCAAGGTATCTCCCTTGACCCTATGTGTTTTGAGAAGGTCATGTCCCAACCCAGATGTTTTACATTTTCCGAATCCCAGCCATGCATCTATTATCATGGGATTCCTCCTCAGGTGTCCCATGGAATCACCAAACTTGGTGGACTTTGATTCCCTACCACGAGGAAACGTAAAAAGTCTCTTTAAGGATCAAACCCAACATCACCGCCACTGTTTCGGCGGTTCCACATCATTATCCATCCACTTTTAACAACCCATATCCATCCTGATTCTTACCCAGGCCACCACATCCGAGTTAGATCATGCCAATACACCTCATCATTTCTCTTAGAAGAACCGGGGTAACTAACCACACATTATCCATAGCATCAGTGTTCACTCCCAGGATTGCACCCATCTGATCCACTCCCATCAGTGTTCAGATCAGTCCGATTTGCCTCCACATGATGTTAAACTCACACCATACCCTGTATTAAACATGGAAAACTGAGGAAAACATCAGAGACATTCTTATGGAATATAATTCCCCGAATTCGATGTGGTAAGCCTCGGGATTCCGAGCCCCCAAGAAGCCCTATCATAAGGGGAAGAAATCCAGACACACTAGTGTTCCAGCATCCAGACATGCCAGCGATGTCCAATGTGACTACTCCCCTGGGCATAGTTTCCTGCCCTTGAGATCCCCTTGGAATATCTTGATAGAGTCATTGTAGTTGACAGGTGTCCATGAAAAGATGGCACTGGGAAGAGTTTTACAAACAATGTCTTAATCTAGGCAGGAGACCCGGACCAGGTTAAGAACTTTGAGAAGGAATCCATGAAATGAGGAACCAACATCTTATCATCCAATTTCAATTAAAGAGAAAAAATCCCTGAATAAGTGACAGATGTCGCCAGCATTTGGAAACAGGACTACCATGTCACTGGATCCAGTTATCCTTTGCCAGGTCCCACCAAGAAAATAGTGGGCCTAGCGTGAAACTCACAAGAATTAGAGGCAGTTGAATGATTGATATATTGGTCTGAAACATTGTCAGCGTGGATCCTTCTTACTAACCATGGAAGATGGAATAGTGCTAGGGAACTGGGTGTCGATTTCCTAGTTTCAAAACTAATGGTTTAATCTCCCTGCCTTCCAAGACCCAAAGCTTCCATGTTAGGAAACCGATCACCACTAACCTACCAACGCAGGGGAAGGGGAAACATCATTATCACTATCCCGCATGACCTCATTTCCCCCATGGAAGCCTCCGCATCCACAACTGTTGGTCCTTTACTCCCTACATCACCATCAGAGATCATCCTGCGAAGGGCGATAAATGACTTTGTTCTATGATATTAGTTGGAAGGGATTATCCCAACCAGTGAAAAGGCCAGGAAGAACCTAGAGGAATCTGCACCTCGTCACTACTACCATCCCCAAGGGCAATTCCAAGAGACACTACTCCCCACTCTGATGCACAACCGTTTTGGGAACCTCTCCCAGGAAAGCTTCAATGACGTCCTCCCTTACAACAATGAGGTGGGGGTATCCGGGTCAGCCCGTCGAGGATCTTGTTCTTGGGGCTCCCAGAGAGGGCCCACACTAGGTTGCGCCAGCGTAGCCCCCATGCCCCATGAGGTGAAGAGTGATTAAGATATGTGCCTGCACTACCATCCCCAGTCTGATTGACCCAACGTTAACATTGGGCGTCAGCCGATGAGGATGCTCTCCAAGGGGAATCAACGTCAATGACTATCATGGATTGTTCCACCACCAAAGTATACCAATAGTTACCTATCTATTTTGAGTAGAGTAATGTAGACGCTCTACCCTGATCATGGCCCCAACTGCCCCACAGGCATGCTAGGCCAACTCGCCTAGTTGCCTACACAGGCAGTGCCCACCACGGACTGACCCACGACAAAGACAACCTGTACGGAGGACCTCCACTTACTTGTACCATTAAGAATGTGGGTCCTACCCACTTCCAATATCGACATGGAGGTCCAACCCAACCCACCTTCAATCTGAATTAGGGTTCTCTCCACAGTAGAGAAACTCAATACGGAAGCCTCTTCCATGCTAATGACCTCATATATGATGTTTTTCCTCCTTCCACACACCACAAATGTGGAGATGTTATACATCCAATCAATCTCCAGGTGGGGCCTTCCCCATGTCCATACAGTATCTGTCGAATGTCCTCCTCGCCCTAGTAATAAATGGAGTAAATTTCAGTCTCACTTCATTGGCACCTAGCTCGGAGGTCCTACCCTTGTTCTGCATGACCAGTATGAGGATCCTCCTAACACTAACAATTCTAGGGGAGATAAGTGTGAAGGACCTACCCATGCTCTTAACTGCCCCATCACTTTTCACAGAGATTCCCTCTTCACATTAGCTAGTGGACATGGAGGTCCTCCCAATTTTTTCTTTTACATCTACCCAGGTGATCCTCGTACCCCAACTCACGCAGGGAGAAGTCCTCTCCACCGAAGAACTAGTTCGGCCGAAGAACCTCCTGAAGATAGAAATCTACCTCATCCTGAAGATCCATCTGGGGGTAGGAAGGAAAGTCATCCATGAAATAAAAAAGAATTCCTGCAAGATTTAGAATGAGATTAATCCTATATGCTTCTCAGATTTTGAGGCAGAATACGACTCAACAAGGGAACCCACACCTCGATCCTTCGTGTCAATGGTCAGGGTAGGAACGAGGCGCATCAACATCATACTTACAGATTTCTTGGTCCACTGGATCCCAACTTACCTCTTTAGATACATCGAAGATGAAGAAAATTTGGCATCTCCCCATGTTCTGGTAGTGCAATCATCCCAATAATCACCAGGAGCATTCTCCACCTCGACAAGAGATCACAAAGAGTTATTCTAGGGACTAATGGTGAATGAGAAACATCATGGTCCACCTCCAGCTGCCTTAGTCCCTACACCAAAAACTGAAGTCACCAACCCATCTTATTGCGATGTGTTAGCCAAGTCACTGAACTCTTCAGAGTATAGCTCGAGATGTTGTGGCTTGTCAACCTGCTCATCGTATTCTCCACCGACCAGCCTACCATCTCAGTGGTCTGCATCTGTACTGCTACTGGTTCCCCACCCACCACGAGTTGAAGATTGGGGAAATGAAGGGCAAGACCCTGAGTCTGGACGGAGGAGCTTGTGGCAATTTCGGCCATCTGGCCATTTCTTGGGGATGTTTTTTTTCTAGTTGTAGTACCGAATTCCATTGCGCTGGAATCACTCACCCAAGAAGAGGTTGGATTCTTTCTCAAGACCCTCTAGGTGACACACATTCATCTTTGTCATCAATGAGTGACCTACCCAAAGTTCCATCCACACATACAAGACATTGGTCAACAACACCATTTGGTTGATTTGGCTGCACTCCCCATGGAGCAGCGCAATGAGTCACCAGGTCTCCATAAGACCCTCATTCAATGTTGCATCCAAATCATTAAAGTGCTCCACAGGATTATCATGGCGGCTTCCCCCCACATGTAGGTCCATGGCTAGAGGCACTATACTCTCCTCCACTTGAGTTCAATCTGGTTCCAGACCAACTTTCCATATGATATTGAGGATATGCCTCTAGGTTGATTCACATTTAACATGGCCGGTTAATTGGAGGGAGAGACAGAAATAGAAATCCTTTGGGAAAACGTACCCCCGGGGAGTGCCACAACTTTTGAACCCATCAAGAAGGTTTACTCGCCAGTAGAGAAATATATTGGGTCTTCATGTACACACTATGTAATGCCCCAACCCATGTTTCCCAGATTTGGTGAATTATTACATAACATTAGCATGATATAAGGAATCATGTCTTGAAAGAGCGATCAGTTTAGTAGCCTTGGAAGTAATAGATACATTCATAAGTTTTTCAATACATTATTAAATGAAAAATCCACATTGTGTCTCCATAGAACATACTCATATCCCTTAGCCTATCCCTGAAGGTCAGTCATAATATACTACATCACATCGTAGGAAAAAAAAATAGAAAGGGGTGTGCTCAAATTTTCAGTAAGGATAACAATATTGTGGAAACTCTCATAAATAAGAATAAACATTTAAGGCAATACATACGACTAAAACACCATCCTTTTAAACATAAAATTTAGCATAATATGGAAAAGATAAATTGAAAAATTCTATTTACTTATTCACATGGTTATTCTACTAGTTGAATAATCACATGTAATATCAATATCCAATTTCATAATGATAGAAAGCATAATGTCAGACATCATAACAACATGGTCAAGGATTCATGCCATGAATAAAAATTTGATTTTGTCATGGACTTGTGAAAAGACACTAGTTTGTCTCATGAGACATACCGATGCATCGAGGAGCTATAGCGAGCTCTACCCGTCACATACAAAGTCTAATACATTTCTCATATGAAATGGTTGAAACATAACATAATCATTCGTATTAAAACTAGCATAAAAAATGTTAATACATTAACCATAAACTATGAATGGTATAAAAATAACACATCCACTATCAAAAATATCAAAAAAACCTTAAATACAAAATGAATGATTATATAATAATTAATCAACTTCAAACTACTGTAAAATAAATAAATTTATCTTGACATAGATGAAATCAAAACTATTTGAGCGAAATATCTTTTCTAATTTGAAATTATTTAAAAGTATCATAATTATACAAGAAAACTTTTAATTTGAAAATGTTCTTATAATCTTTTAAAGGAATATTTTAAGGTGTTATAAAGGTATAAAATAGCCGCACTCTCCGTATATGTTATAAAAAACATTATTTCCTTAATTTTTTTGAAAAGGCCGTAACAGACCTTATTTGGAAAATCATGGAAAGATTAATTTATAAATTTTTTATAAAAAGTCAAACTAGGGTATAAATATATTTAACCATAGTCTATGAAATAGTAAAAATGTTTTGAAATACATTTTTATGATACTCATATGTTGATGATAATGAGGTCCCAGTAGATACTGACGTATAAACAACCTTGGATAGTGAAGAGATTATTGAATTAACCCTTACCTGGTACTTTTCCTTGATCGGGGGTATGTTAGACTCCGGTATAATGTTTAAATAATTGTTATTAAATTATAAAATAACCACATACATAAATATTATATCATATATGATCTTATAATATTGTGTTCTTGATAATATTTCAGTATTTTCATTGTTTCAGGCATTAAATGATTCATTTTCCTTTATATGTTTTGTTACAGAAGTCATGTTTGTTTTGAATAGGATTTATTTGATTCATATCTAGAATGATATTATGTTCTTAAAAATTATTTTTAATCATAAAATGAAAAGTATTCATTAATGATTATGATGGGGAATGAATCTCATCGCGTTTGTGGAGATGGTCATCCATATGTATGCACGAACTACAATATCATTATTTTGATGGTAAAATCATATGTAATTGGATGGTATATCATATATACAGAATCATTAATAATTTATATTTTTTATTAACATCAATTATACTCATTATTATACCCATCAAAACAATGAAGGGTTGAATAACAAACTACACCACAACGTGGAGACAGTAAATCGTACATACGCATGTATAGTGACATTATCATTCATAGAATGGATAGAATAATGAATAAGGTTGTACCATATATATATTAACATCATATAATTTATAATATACTGGATGTAGTATTTTTTTTTATGGAAACATCAAAGAATGATGAAGTGGAAGAAGAAAAGTACTTTGAAAGAGGTGATGAAATAATTACCTCTTCTTTGGGTGCTTCCTTTTGACTTGATCAAAAGGGATTCTTAGGCTTGTTTATGTCAATGTAATGCCTCTAGGTTGAAGTGACAGTAGTTAGGAGGATATTTGAGCTGGGGTTGGCTGATCCAAATGGCTTTGGAGGTGTGATTTTGGTAGAAGGGTAAGTAACCTTTTATAGGAGAGGTGAGGGTCACTTTATGAAAAGCGTGAAATATTATTTTATTATAAAATCATATTCAGTTTATAATGGATCCAAAATGATTTATTTCAAGGATAAGGTGGGTCTAGGTTGAAAAAATCTCAACCAATAGGTTTTCATAGGTTTAGGTCAACATATTAACCTTATCTTTCAGATTTATCTCTTAGTTAAATAGTTTGACTTTTATCATGTATTCTTGTATGATTATAATAAATGGTTACTAAACATAAAATAAAAATAAAAGATAACCCCAAGTGGCTCATTTTTAATATATATATATATAGTTATTTATTTATGTCTTTTTAATGATCCTTATAGTTTTAACAATATTATATCAATTAATAATATATTATTTGTTTTAAAACTCATTTATGTCAATTTTGACAGTATTTGGTTTTTGGTTTTTGTGAAAATCATAAATACTGTATCACTTCATAATCAAATTATTTTATCAGCCCTAAAATGTCACATAACACTATAATATTAGTGTAATACATAAGAAGTCACAATTTACAGTTATATTGATATTTATAATATTTATTATTTTAATCATTCAATAATAAGGTTATTTCTGCATCATCGTTGTGTCATAAACAAATTTAATTTTTTAATTTCTATGATTTATAAATAAAATACCATTATATAGGAAATGTTTTAGTTTCCTAATGAATATTTATAGTCTAATTTAACTATTTTATAACCCAATATTAAAAATGGTTTAGTTATTAAACATTGAATTTAACACTTTTAACTCTTCTTTAAATAAATTAATAATAAATGTACTAATCTAAGGAATGTGGACCAAAAGGATCATATTTTATTCCTAAGGTTGATTTTGGTCGTAATACACAAATCCAAAAGAAATGGAACATGTGTTAGTGTAATTATAATATCATTTTTCACCTTTAATTACCCTTTTTACTTTTAACCGTGGTAAAAAAAATTAAAAAATTTCAATTCACCAAAAATTATTTTTATCCTATTGAACCACATTTTACATAATGATGCCATCCATGTCTATCAGATTTTTGAAATTCAACTCAAAAAATAGGTAAAATTACATTTTATGAAAATTTTCTAACGTTTACAGAAGGTGGGTAAAAGACAAAAAAAATCAATAAAATTTTAAACGCCTTATTTTATTATAAAATGACTACAGTGAATTACATTGTAATAATATAGTTATTATTTATCTATTTAGACAGAAAAAAATTTAAATATATTAAATAATTATTGAATTAAAATTTCAGTTTTAAACAATAACACCGTGTTTTTAACTATTCATAAAAAGATGAACGTTTTCTGAAAAATATCAAATATTAACCGTAAGTAAATTTTCATATTCTGAATCCAAAAATGAAATCAATTTGGAAAATTAAAATTTATAAAATTTCAAAAAATGTGTATTACTATTTATGACAGCTAGTTTGATTGGTCTTGGTGTGCTAGAACTCGAAGTTGTGTACAACACAAGCTGTTTCATTATTCAAAGAAAAATGTACCATGGAATCTTGGGATGGTACATTCTTACCTCCTTAAAATACATTTATCCTTGATTTTCTATAATAAAACTCCATAAAAAGATTCAAGTGGTTTTCCATCATATGTTATTTAGGTTCCCACGTTGCCTCTTCCATTTTAGGGTTTCTCCACAGAACGTTTACCAAATGAGTCGTCCAGTTTCTCAACACTTGTTCTCTGGTATCAAGAATCCGGATAGGATCTTCTCAATATGTATAATCGGGTTCCAATTAAATTTCATCATAGGTGAGTACATGTGTTGGGTTAGGCATGTATTTTCTCAACAGTGATGCGTGGAACATTCATGAACTTGGTAGAGACTTGGAGGCATTGACAAACGGTAAGCTACAACTCCATTTTGTTCTAGAATTTCTAAAGTTCTGATGTACCTGGGGCTTAATTTACCCTTCATACCGAATCATATAACCCACTTAAATTGAGTTACCTTCATGAAAACAATGTCACCTACTTTAAATTCCAAATCCTTCTTTCGATTATCACAATAGAACTTTTGCCTACTTTGAGATTATTTGATGCAGGTTTTGATAATCTTAACCTTTTCAATTGTTTCCTCCACAAGCTCTGGGCCTATGAGTTTCCTTTCACCAACATCATCCCATCAAGTTGGTGTGGGGCATCTCTTTCTATATAATGCTTTATATGGTTCTATCTGAATACTTGAATGGAAGCTATTTCTATGAGAAAATTCTACCAAAGGAAAATATTGATCCCACATAGCTTGAAAGTCAGGTGAGAAAGATCTCAACATGTCTTCTAAAGTTAGAATAGTATGTTCTAATTTTCCATTAGATTTAGGGTGGTAGGAAGTGATCAAATGAAGATCAGTATCCATGGACTTCCGGATACCTTTCATGAATCTTGATGTGAAACGGGGATCACGATAAAAAAATTATAAGTGTACTCCATGAAGTTTCACAACATCAATAATATATATTCTTTATAACTATTCAAGTTTTAAATCTTCTCTTATAGAAAGAAAGTGTGATGACTTATTAAGATGATAAAAAATGACCCATGTTTCATCATTCATTATAGGAGTCTTTTGTAGACCCAGGAAAAATTCCATTGTAATATCATCCCATTTCCACTTAGGTATGGGAAGAGGTAGCATGACTCCTCTAGGGTGTTGTCTTCCAGTATTCACCTATTGAAAACCCATACGTCATGACACATAATCATAAATCTCCCTCTTCTTGTTGTCCTACAAAAAATCTTCCTTCAAATATTTGTACATCTTAGTGTTACTGGGGTGTATAGGAAAATTGGGGCTATGAGCATCGTCCAACAATTACCTTTTTACATCAATTATGTTAGGAACACAACATCTCTTCCAAAATTTCAAAATCCAATCTTCATATACGATGTCTTTAAATCTCATATCTTTCATAGCTGTAATTTTCTTTTGAAACTCCTCATCATTAGTTTGCGAAATTGTTATCCTTTCTAGTAAATATGGTTTAGGACTCATTTGAAATGTGTTGATGTTTCACCATCCATGATTATTCCCATAACCATATTTACTAGATCCATGAACATAGGATCTCTTTCAACTATCATCTTGTCAAGACTCCATGATCCTTTATACTCAAAGTATCTTACACCTTATTTTACTTCCCCTGGTGGTAGTGTATAGTACAATAACAATCCTTGATTAGATTATTCGATCTCTTTTTCCTCATGTTGAGTTTGTTTTGTGAGAAAAATATAATTCAATCTCTTTTGATCGGTATATATCCCACATTTTTCACTATAGAGATAGTGTCTCCATATCATCAAAGTCAAGATTACAACAGCTAACTCAATATCATAAGTGGGATAGTTTTCTTCAAGAATTTTTAGCTGTCATGAGGCAAAGTAAATTACTCTATCATTCTGCATGAGGACAAAACCATTTCCTTTCTTTGAATCATCTCTATAAATAAAATCCCCATAATTCCCTGATGGTAGAGTCAAGATTGGAGAATTGACTAATAATATCTTCAGTTCTTCAAGACATTCATCACACTTTTTTTATTACAAATTTATCCCTTTTACATGTGATCTTGGTTAATGGGTTAGCCGATCTAGAGAAATTGTGGGCGAAATCCCAATATTAACCTACTAAAGTAACAAAACTATGTACCTCTATTATAAACGATAGTGATAGACATTAGTGTATTTCTCTTTAATAGAAGTATCAACAAAGATTCCATCCTTAGAGAAAAAATGGCCACGAAAATAAATCTCATGAAGCTAGAATTCACACTTTCTAAACATCCCCTGTAATTCATTTCTTCTACGTATCTATAAAATAGTGCTACAGTGACTTTCATGATCATTATAGATATTGGTGTAAACCAAGACATAATCAATAAATACCACTACAAATTCATCATTATATTCATTGAATACTCTATTAAATATATCCATGAAAATATAGGGTGAATTAATAAGTCCAATAGGCATTATTGTAAACTCGTAATTCCCGTACCTAGTTTGAAATTTTGTTTTCATAATCTCTTCCGTCTTTACACACAACTGATGATATCCACATCAAAGGTCAAACTTTGAAAAAAAATTGAGCTCCATCAAGTTGATCGAATAAATCATCATTGTGAGGTAGAGGATACTTGTTCTTTATTTTTATATCATTGATCTCCCTGTAGTCAATGTAAAATCTCACAGATCCATCATTCTTCATAACAAAAAGAATAGGGTCTCCCCATATATAATCACTAGAGTGAATAAATCATTTATTACCCAATTCCTCCACTTTTTTCGTTATTTCCACTAAATCCACAGTGGCCATTCTATAAGGGGTATTCGATATGGGCTCTGAACTAGGAATTAATTCACTAGAAAACTCAATTTCTCAATCTAGAGGATGTCCATGTAAATCCACTGGAAATATATCAACATATTCTTCGACAATAGATACATCCACCATTTGAGCATTCCTATCCTCAGTCATTGTTATTTCACTCTCTTCATCCCTAATAATTGAATTTAGTTAAGCTACTAGGGTAGATCTAGGTAAGAATCAGGTGGTGTCATTTCTTCTCTAATGATATGGTACTCCTAATCATCATAAAAAAATTTAATCTCTTTCTTCTTACAATAATTGTTTTCATCATGTTTTGATAGACAAGCCATATTGAGTATTATATCAAATTCAATCATGGGTATGACGATGAGATCCACAGATAAAGCATGTTTATATGATCTAATGTGAACTAATTCACAAAACTTTGTTTCAATGACACTTCCAATAAAATATTTGACAGAAAACATCCCTGTTAAATCAAATTGGAACTATCTAATTTGCATAGAAAATTTTGAAGATATGAAACAATGCAATGATCCATAATCAAATAAAGAATTTTCTAAATTATAGGAAACCATTAATTCACCTTCCACCATGTCATTCGAGCATCAAACTCAGTAGTAGTGATCACATAAGCTTTGGATTCCTCCCTTGGCCTTTCTGAGGTTTTTTTCCTTACTACTAAGGAAATTATTTTTTATAATTCCTCATTTTTCTAAAATTGTATCATTAAAAATTGACAACCATTTTCTTTCCCTTGCAATCAAAAGCTTGTGGCCTTTTTCACCACACTTATAACAGACTCACATTCCCTTCATGTAAGTATTAGAGTGTTTATTCCCACATTTACCACATGATGGAAATTTGACTTTCACCTTCTTCGCCTTATTTCCATTTCGAGAGTATTCAGTAGATCACTTCTTCTATTACATTGCTATAAAGTCGTACGATAAGGAGAATTTCATTTCATTCTTGATAGCACAAGAGACAATATCTTCATACATTGATAAGGATTGTGAGACTAATTCTTGAAGAAGAAATGGTTTTAACCCAACAAATAATCTATCAATATAACTATTTGGGTTATGTATATAATTGGTTTCATGCATTGCTATCCTTGTAAGATATTCTCATCTTCCTTTATCCTCAAAATGAAAAATTATTTTCCTATATCTTCTTGATGGTCACGAGGAAAGAATATTTCTATGAAAAGTTGTTTAGACTCCCTCCATTCCATATTTGATACTTATTCATCCTCTTTTTTGTTTTGAGTTAATGACCTCCATTGATCTGAATCTCTCGTCAGGTGATAAACTACCTTGACAACGTCTTCCCTTTCGCTACTCCCCAAAGCATGAAATATTTTCTCTAAGAAACATATCCATTTCTCTGCTACAAATAGATTTGTAGTCCTATTTAATGTTGGTGGTTGTTTCCTCATAATGTGGTATAATATTGATCCTCCTCATTGTGGATCAGGATTCTCTATACGGTTAAGGTTATTATTAATTTCCTAAGTGAGTTATCCCATTATGGTTATAAGTTGTTCAGAACCGATTGTATCACTATCTCCACGATAATTATCCTAACAAGGTGGGAAATCCCAACATAGATTACGTGCATTGATACATTTTCCATTCCTTCCATTATGAGCCATTTCTAAACAATGGCGCATAATAGATTAGTTTATGACTCACAATAAATAATTCCAAACTACTAAAATACCTAACATAAATTGAACAGTTTATGCATATAATCCACTATAATAAAACAAATGTTTTCTATGAGAGGTATTAACTCATAAATCCTTTATAATGCTTTATAATGAAAATGTGAATTATCTTAAGCATATCTTCTAGGAGTGTCATAACCAAGAGTGAAGAAAGGCTCGTTGTCAAGTACTAGGATACCCCGGGTCAAGACTGAAACTCTTTATCTAAGGTTTCACTCCTAGGTACATCTACGCCAGAGCCGTCTCTACCTGCTCGTATCCAGATAGGGATGTATTGTTTGGAAAATACACAAAATATCTACATTACCAAAATTTTAGGAAGTTCATCAACATTAATCCTCAATGTCTATCTTAAGTTAATGTTGTCTAATGAGAGGTTTTCTAAATATAGCTTTCACAGTTTTCACTAAACATCCTCAGATAACAACTTTAACACTTTGACCCTAGTTACACAGAGTCGGTGCATTATTACATTACACTGGCATGATACAAGGAATCATGTAATGAAGGACCGATCAGTTTAGTAGGCTAGGATGCACTAGATACATACATATGTTTTACATTACATGAAAAAATGAAATAGCAACATTGTGTATCCATAGAATACACTCATATACCTTATCCTATCCTTGTAGGTCAGTCATAATATAATTCTCCACATGTTGGAAAAAATTAAACATTTAAAGGGGTGAACATAGATGCTCAATAAGGATAAAAATATAGTGTAAACAATCATAAATAAGCCTAATCATTTAAGGCAATATATAAGACTAAAACACAAGACATTTAGACTTAAAATTCAGTATAATATGGAAGAGGAAAATCAAATAATTTCATTTACTTATTCAAATGGATATTCTACTAGTCCAATAATCACATGTAATATCAGTATCCAATTTCATTAGGATGGAATGAATAATTCCGAACATCATTACCATAATGTCAAGGCCTCATGACAAGACTACAAATATGATTTTTTCAAGGCCTTATGCCAAGATACCAGTTTGTATCATGAGGCCTAATGATTCATCTTGGATCTATAGCGAGCTCCACCTGTCACTTACTAAGTCCAATAAATTCCTCATATAAAAATAATGAAATATAACATAAACATTCATATTAAAACTAGAATAATAAATGACAATACTATAACCATAAACAATGAATGGTATAAAAATAACACATCCATAGTCAAACATATCAAAAAACCTTCAATTCAATATGGAATATTTTATCATAAAAATAATCTTCAGGAAAGTGTAAAATCATTCAATCAATGTTGACATAGATTAAATCAAAACTATATATGAGAAATATATCTTTCTATTTTGAAATCATTTAAATGTCACATAGTTATAAAGGATAAAATTTATTTTAAAAATATTCTTATAATCTTGTAATGGAATCTTAGAAGGTTTTATAATGATGTAAAATATCTTCACTCTCTGTACAAGTTAAAAAAACATTAGTTCCTTAATTTTGTCAAAAAGGGCCTAAAAATCCTTATTTGAAAAATGATGGCAAGATTCCTTTATAAAAATCTTATAAAGAGTCATACAAGGGAATAAATGAATTTAACCCATAGTATTAGAAATAGTGAAAATGTTTTGAAATACATTTTTATGAAACATGAATGTGAATGATAAAGAGGTCCTAGTAGATACTCCCGTATAAACAACCTCGGATAATGAATATATTGTAGAATTAACCGTTACCTTGTAATTTTTATTGATCGAGGTTATGTTAAAATTCTTTATAATGGTTAAATAATAGTTATTAAAATATACTAGAACCACATACATAAAATATTATTTCAAATATGATCTTCTAATATTTATTTATTAATGATATTTCACTAGTATCATTGTTTCAAGTGTTAACTAATTCGTTTTCAATTAAATGTTTTGTTAAGTAAATCATGTTTGTTATGGATTGGATGTATTTGATTCATATATATAATAATATTGACTTCTAAAATATTATTTTAAATTATAAAATGAAAATTATTCTTGAATGATTACGATGAGGAATTAATCTCGTCGCGTTCGTGGAGACAATAATCTTTCCTTACGCACGAGCTACAATATTATTTTTTGATGGTAAAATCATATATAATTGGATGTTATATCATATATAAAGAATAATTAATATTTTATATTTATTATTAACATCAATTATTATCATTATTATACCCATGCAAATAATTAAGTGTTGAATAACAAACTACACCACAACGTGGAGACGGTAAGCCGTACGTACGCACGTGTGGTGACTTTTCCATTCATTGGATGGATAGAATAATGAATATGGTTGTGCCATATTTATAATAACATAATTTTATGTTTAAGGTACTGGGGTTATTATTTTTTATGGAAACGAAAAATAATGAAAAAGTGGAAGAAGAAAATTACTTTGAAAAAGGAGATAAAATTATGACCTTTTCTTCGGGTGCTTCATTTTGATTTGATCAGAATGGCTTCATAGGGTGGATTCTGATAAAACTAAGGAATATTGTTTGAATTGAGGGTAGTTGGGACGATATTTTAGAAGGTTTTGGACGATCCAAACGGCTTTTTAGGTGTGATTTTGTGAGAAGGGGGATTATCCTTTTATAAGAGAGGTGACAGTCACTTTAGCAAAAGATTGAAATATTAATTTATTAATCAATAATATTTAGTTTATAGTGGCTCAAAAAGGATTTATTTAGAGGATAATGTGGGTCTAGGTCTAAAACCACTCATCAAATAGGTTTTAAAATGGTTTTGGTCACCATATCAACCTTATATTTTATATTTAACTCTTAGTTAAATAGTTTATCTTTTACCATGTATTCTTGTATTATTATAATTAATGGTTAATAAACATACAATAAAAATCCAAGAGAAACCCAAGTGGTTCATTATTTTTATATGTAACCATATATAAGTACTTTGGCTAAACCATATATTTTTTGGAATATTAATTCAATTAGTAATATAGTATTTGTTTTAAAAACTCATTAAAGTCAATTTGGGCATTAATTTGTATTTTCTTTTTCTGAAAGCCATAAAAAATTCATCATTTCAAAAAAAATTCATTTAATCAACCATAACATGTCATAATTACCTATGAATTTTTCGTAATACATAAAAAAGTCTCAATTTAAAATTATATTAATATTTATAATATCAATAATTTTAATATTTCAATAGTAATGTAATTTATGCATCATCATTGTGTAATAAATAAATTTAATTTTTTTGGTGTCTAAAAATTATAAAAAAAATACCATTATGTAGGAAATGTTTTTAGATTTCTAATTAATATTTATTGTTCAATTTATCTTATGTATAAACCTATATTAAAAATGGTTTTGTTATTTAACATTGAATTTAACACTATCAACTCTTCTTTAAATAAAATAAAAAAAATCCTAATCTAATCCAAAAGAACAAAAGGATCATATTTTATTCCTATGAATGGTTTTAGTCTAAATACAATTATGCAATATAATTAGGACATGTGTTAGGCTAATTATAATATCAATTTTACCTTTAATTACACTATTTACGGTTAACCATAGAGAATAATATTCATAAGTTACTATTCACCAAAAAATATTTCATCCTATTGAAACACATTTAATATACTATTGTCAACCATGTCACTTGGATTTCTGAAATTCAATTCACAGAAGTGGTAAAATTATGTTTTATGCAAATTTGCTAACGTGCCTAGAAGGTGGGTAAAAGACGATAAATAATTCAATAAACTTTTATACTTCTAATTTGATTATAAAATGACTACATTGAATTTAATTGAAATGATATATGTATTATTTATCTATTTGGACATAAAATAAATTCAAATAAAATATATAATTATTTAAATAAAAAGTCGGTTTTAAACAAGAACACATTGTTTTTCACTATTCATCTAAAAAATCTTATTTTCCTAAAAATACCAAAAATTCACCCAAAGCTAGTTTTGATATTCTGAATCCAAAAATGAAGTCCATTTTGAAAAATAAAATGTATAAAATTTCAAAACATAGGTATTATTATTCATAATATCTATTTTTATTGGTTGTGGTGTGCTAGATCTCGAAGTTTCTTACAGCGCAAGCGATTACATTATTCCAAGAGAAACGTACCGTGGAAGCCTGGGGTGTTACACATCGAGGCATTGGTCCTTAGAAAAAAATTTAAACTAGGGTAAAAAGAATCTCGGTGCTTTCAAACCCTCCAACCTGTCTAGCTAAGTACAAAAGATGGAGGAAGTTCCTGAGAAAGTCATGTTGCATCAACAGCTCATAGAGCACAAGAAGATGGTTGACAACCTTCTTGCTAAGCATTCAGTGCAGTGAGGGCCGGACTACAGTGATACACGACCATAGAAGCAGGGGTAGACACTATTTACCCTTAGTGAATTGCCTCCATGTGAACCTGACTATCTTACCCACATAGAAACGGTTGAGGCTGGAACTTACAGCAAGAGGGCACAACATGAGTCGCCCAATCCACCGGAGTGGCGAGACAATCCCCAAACCTGACTCAGATTCAACCAGATCCTCCATAGGTCATCCCACTAGATGCTCCATGAGTCGTTGGGCCTTCATATCATGTAGAAGATCCTGAAAACAATCTTTTGGTTAGGAATCCCCATCAAGATAGGAACCACCACCCAGAAGATCCCATGGCGACACTCATTGCTCGCATTGAGGCATTAGAAATGCGAGAGGTGGCCATCCCACCTGATGGAAAGCCGTATCTGGCATAGGTGGATGATATTCTAGCACCCCTAGATTTGTAAATCCCACATTCCCCCCCCCTTTAATGGGAAATGTGCCCCAATATAGCATCTAGCCCACTTCATTTCAAGTTGCAGACCCATGTTGGGAACTCTAGTGCAGGAAGACGCCGCAAAACTATGATGATTCAAACAGACATTGGAAGGACCAGCATTTTTCTAGTACATGTACCAACCTATAGGGTCAGTAGACAATATAAGAGATCTATGTAGGAAATTTCTTTACCAGTTTAGTTCCACGACTTGGAAAACGAGTATTTCAATCCTTCTAAAGAGCATGAAGTGGCCTGATGAGCGCGTCTCAGATATTGTCGCCCGGTGGAAAGGGATCACATACTCCCTTGACATGCGGCTGACTAAGTAGAAACTGATGATGTTGTGTGAGTGGAATGTGAAGATAGAGCTTCTCCCCTCTATGATCACCCAAAATTACACAAGGGGATTCAAAGACATCCTTGATAAGGCCCAGCGCCTGGAGGAAGCTTTACTGCAGGAAATGTAGGCACATCTGTTGCCTCTTGTAATTCATGAGAGAAGGGATTCCAAGGACAAGCCTGCTAGGGTGGCCCCAATAGAGGCCCCCAAATAACTAGTGTTATTACTGGTGGAACCGCTACTATAGCCACGTAGAGGCCTGCCACCGCAGGCATAGCCTCTGGCCTAGCAGCGCCAACCATAGAACCTGCAGGCACCTCCGTGTAATGTGCCGCCACTACCTAGGTGAGATAACCAGGTCCCACCTCCATGATAGGCTCCCCCAAACCCTCGTAAGGTCCAGGCTCCCATATCCCCCTTCCCGGATAGGGGAAACCATACCTACTCATTCAACAATGCTCAGGTCCCTGGTTATTTCTACAATGCCTTGGAATAGGGAAATGTATGGTTGCCCGAATGCAGGAGACCAGAGGAGGAGGATCTCACCGATCACCCCAACCACTTCCCCTATCATCAGATCTTGGGGAACACACTTAAACATTTCTATGTTTTTATGGACTGGCTTCAAGACTAGGTTTACAACAACATAGTCAGATTGGGCCCAGCTATAGCACAAGAGGTGTGTGTATTCGTGAATCCCAATAGCATCGGTGACAGTGAATGTGAGTGGCATCATGTTTCTAATCATGGATACAAGAAGTATGATGATTGGATGGCTTGTAAAATGGTCACCCAAGCCCATGGTATTATCTGTTCCTATCTAAATCAACCTAAACCTTCAGAATATGTTGCATCATCCACGACCAGTGCCTCTGCATCAACAGATCAGTCATCCTCTTCCCATAAGAGAAAGCATCAGTGGCGTAAGGTAAAAAAATCCCCCACTGTTGCCATCGTCATCCTGTACTCTCAGGGACTTCATTCCCTTAGGTATAGTGATCCCCCCTATCATCTATCTAGCAGTGGGTGATTGTTTAGGTGAATGTTAAGGGTACGTCTAGGAAAACACAGTAGAGCTGGTAAACCCCTATATGATTTCTGACAGGGAGGAGCACCAGGAATTTCATCCTAATGTTCCTAGCTGTTGTTAGTGTCGATGGAGTAGAGGCTATATGGGTCATCAGTGTGCCTCGGTTTGCACTTCTATCCAAGCTATTCATGCAACCGAAAATAGATAGCAGGCCCATCATAGAGCTTAGCATGCACATCCTTCTCATCTGTTTTCTTCATATCTGCCTTCGCCCACATTTGTGCTGCTTGATCAGGTGGAGCCACATCGATACGCCGTGATTATCCACGCTCTTCTACATGATGGTATCATTCATATGTCCCTCATCTGGTAGTAAATTCATAGGAATTGAGTAGTGTTAATCCTGATATTCCCACCACCAGTCAGCCGCAGGTCCGGCCGGCAGGGCCCGCCATACCTCCAGTCACAGAGAGATCTCTTATAAGAAGAATATAAATCCAATCACTGGCGTATGATGTCCTCAAACATATTTCCATCAGTCCTTAAAGGATCTTCATCCTTGAGGCCCTTCTTTTATCATTAGATATGCATGAAGCTCTTTCCTAGTATTTATGAAACCCCCTCTGGTTCGAGACAAATATAGTATATGCAGAAGCCTTCCAAACTGAGGCGGTCAAGAAAGCTGAATGCTAGGACATTATCTTTTTCATAGGATATGATGAAGGCTCACCCATACAAGGGCACATCCTCCCACTATATAGCTCCAACCATTTTAATGGCATGTAGGTTCGTCATTTTCTTATCGACAACAGGCTCAGGGATCAACTTAATCCTGAATCAAACCCTGTGAAAACTAAGATTTTCTGAAGTTGATCTAATTCCCTCTGATCTAAAAATCAATGGTTATGATAGGATAGAATAGAAACCATTTGGAATGATCTAGATAGTGACCCAGTTTGGTGGCCTTGTTTCCAACATCAAATTTGTGGTTGTCTCTCAGGACACCGCCTATAATGCATTGATGGGCATCCCATGGCTCCACCTGCATATAACAGTCCCATAATCATATCACTAGTTCCTCATGTAACCCCTTAATGGTCAAGTGGGAGTAATTCATGGTGACACATACCCTTTTCTTCTTGTGAATCCCGATACCTGGATGTCGACTATTACAAGAGCATGGATTAGAAGATTCAGGCTAATGCGTTTGAGCATGCTATGAATTCAACCAACCTGTGGACAGATCTAAATGACACCTACATCTTTCCAATCCACTGATTGGAGTCTACAAACCAAGACATGGGAAAATTATTCTATGTTTTGAAAATGAGGTGGAATCACGTTCTCAAGTCTAAAAAACACCGGAAGATCACCTCATATTCTTATACGAATCAAGCCCCGGTGATCTCGGAGACCCCTACTCCCATATGGTATCTGGATGTCCGCCCCATGGAAAAGGCAATACATCATAATTCATTTTCTCATCGGGAAAGGATAAAATAGCTCAAGACGACATGCCACATTTTCATTGATATCATCTAGCATGTCCCCTTGGCCAGAACACCAGATGGGATCAGATCGTCAGCCTTCATCACTATGTTTTTGGCAGCAGATGAGTCCCCGGATGTAGTGTCCACCACCGCTTTGGATGGTACCATACATCCATCGGGATCTTTTGATTCAAAGGAGGATCTTTCGGCCGGGGATCCCTCTATATGTGAAGAATATGATTTATAGGATGCTCCTCCCACCTTTAAAGAGGGAGTCTCCACCACGGTCAAATAATTGTTACAGGTGAACCTCAGTAGGGAGGCGGATCAAAAGCCTAAATTGATCAGTGCTGATATGCCTATCGAAGAGAAACATCAGTTTGTTGACTTCATCAAACAACATAGTGATATATATTTTTGGAGCTACGATGAGGTGCCAGGGCTACATCCGCAGTTAGTCTTCTATCTCCTTAGTCACCAACAAACCACTGTGGGCTTAAGTAGACTCCCTGAATGATGATCCCTTCTCATAGTTCCATGGTCAAGGATGAAGTTGATAAGCTCATGAGAGCCAATTTCTTCAAGGAGGTACACTACCCCGGATGGTTACCCAACATTGTGCCTATCAAAAAGTAGAATAGACCGATTAGGTTCTATGTCAACTTCTAGGATCTCAACCATCACTGTACAAAGGATTATTTTCCCCTCCCTATGGAGGAATTGTTAATTGAAACTACAGTGGGGTTCCAGGCCCTCTCTTTCATTGATGGGTACTATAGGTATAACCTAATCTAAATGAATCCCGAGGATTAGGATTTTATGGACTTCAAGGCACCACAAGGTACTTTATATTACAAAGTAATGCCCTTCGGTTTAAAAAATGCAGGTGCCACTTATTTGTGGGCTATGAATCACATATTTAAGCCAATCCTCGGGACACTAGTGTAGTTCTACATGGATGATCTAGTGGTCAAATCATGCCTGCAGCAGTACCATCTCAAAGACCTTGAGAATGGGTCTGACTTCCTTCATTCCTTCCACCTAAAGATAAACCCATTGAAGTGTCCCTTTGGGGTAACCTATGGAATTTTTCATAGCATCGTTGTCAGATACAAGGGCATTTAAATCACCCAAGATAAGATCAAGGCCATAATCCAGATGCCCCCCCCACGAAACATCTAGGATCTTGGAGGTTTCCAATGCCACTTAGCCTATATAAGCCAATTTATCACAAATTTGGCTTGAAAGTGTAAGCCCTTTTCTCTGCTCATGATTAAAGGCACTGTCTACCATTGGGATGAAGTATGATAGGCTACTTTCGATGAAATGAAGTAGTACCGGTTACAGCCTCTGGTCATTATTCCACCCATCTTTGGAAAGACGCTGGTCCTTTATGTGACATCCCAGGAATGGTCACTCGGTGCCCTTCTTACCCAGAAGAAAAATAAGGGAACGAAGAAGAATCTCTTCAATCTCAGCCGTATTCTCCTCGATATAGAGGCTAGATATTCCCATATCAATAAAATCTTCCCCACGCTGGTATTCATAGTACTTAAATTATTACTATACTTGCAACACGACAATGAAAAACTGGTGTCCTGAGTAGATACACTGATGTACATCCTGAACTACAACATTTTGACAGGCTATAAAGCTCGGTGGGTAGTGATTCTCCATATGATTGACATCGGGTTTGTTCCTCAGAAGGATATCAAGAGGCAATCCTTAGAATATTTTCTCACCACCCACCAAGCTCTCACAGACCAGTCTCTGGACCGTGATTTTCTTGATGAGGCCACCCTCATGGGGGACCAAGACACCCCGTGCTGGAAAATGCACATTGATGGTGCTTCCCGAATCCCTATCAGCAAAAGGCTAAATGACCAAAGGACCAACAGAGTAGACCTAGCTATCATTTTCATTACCCTGGCACAATCCATTCTTCTGTATTCGTTTCTATTTTCAGAAGGCTACACCAACAATGAGTTGGAGTACCAGGCTCTCATCACTAGCCTCGAGCTGGCCCTTGAGAATGACATTCCCCACTTGCATGTGAAATGGTGCTATGAACTATACATCAAGAAAATTTATGGTGACTATGTCATCATAAAGTTAGAAGATGTACCACTATTGGAATGCGCCCTCCAAATGATAGCCCCATTCCCATACTTTCCAGAAGTTACCTATGTCCCTTGATCCCTGAAAAATCGAGCTGACGCTTTGTCCATCCTAGATTCATCTTTTGCAGAGCCTGAATGTGATGATTTGATTATCCACATGGTACACCAGATATTCCACATTCCCATTATTCTAGATGACAATGAAAGCCCACAGGTAAGCCACATTACCACCGACGCCTCCATGTCAGGACCTCCAGGTCCCTCGGATGCATTGATTGAGGTGATTACCGACTGAAGAACCTCCTTTGTCGAGTACCTCCAAAATGGTAATCTCTCGGAAGATCGAGCCGAGCGCGAGCGAATTCGAGGTTGTGCACAGCAGTTTACCCTCCAGAGTGGACCTGGACTTAATCAGATCCTCTACAAGCATGGGTTTGATGTGGTTCTCCTCCGTTGTATTCAAGGAGTTGAGATTTCTCAAGTCATATAGGAGGTTCATGCCCGTTCTTCCAGGGCTCATCAAACCAGGACGCAGTTATCTTAATATATCAAGAGACTGGGGTACTTTTGGCCCTCCATGATCCATGACTACATCGAGTTTTCCAAAAGGTGTCACGTGTGTCAAATTCATACCATATTTGTTCATCGGCCACCGGATCCTCTCTACACTACCAATTACTCTTGGCCCTTTGCAGTCAGGTGGCTCGATGTTGTGGGACCATATCCACCACCGACGGCTCACCAGTGCCAGTTAATCCTGACCACCACGAATTTCTTTTCCAAGTGGGAAGATGCAGTTCTTCTCAAGGAGGTCACGACCCATTTTATCATTGACTTTGTGAGATCCAATATCAGTTACCAATTCAGAGTCCCTTATACCATCCTCCCTGATAATGGAACCTACTTTCGGGTGATTGAGATGAAAAACTTGTATGCCAATTACAATATCTGTTCTAACCATACCGCCCGCTATCACACACAAGAAAATGGGAAGATCGAGGCATTCAACAAAGACCACTATAAATTATATAGAAAATGGTTGGTCCGAATAGGAAGAGTTGGCTAGACCAGATCCCTAACACCCTTTGGGATTATCAGATGATGACTTGTAATTTCATACAGGTGACACCATACTCTCTACTATACAGGACAGAGGTTGTCCTACCCATATAGATTCAATTTTCATCATTATGAAAAGTTGTGTATGGTCAACAAGCACCATATAAAGTAGCTGAAGTCTGTTTGGATGAATTTGAAGCCCTCGATGAGAACAAGAATTGTGCCCTACACAATCTGAAGAGGCATTAGAACAAGATAGCTAGATCTTTCAACTATAAATTTCTTCTCCACTCTTTCTTTCACGTTGACTTGGTGATGTCCTTGAGAACCACAATGATACCTAGATGAAAATCACCCAAATTGGTGCCCAAATGGGACGGAATTTACATCATTCACAAGGTTTATCCCAATGGTGCATACTCCATGGTTAACATGGATGGTGTGCGTATAACTCCTCCCACCAATTCCAAGTTCCTAAAGCGGTAATTTTCTGGAGAAAATTGGGTCATACATGACATTAAACTATTATGTCCCACATAACATTAAACTGTATGTCGTCCTGCAGGACATTAAACAGTACCAAGTCCCCCACAACCATAAACTATTCTCTCCATACCACAAGATGTTAAAATGTGCAGTTCATACAAAATTAAGGTCCTAAAACTATTCAGTACTTGTCATGAATGACATTAAATTGCGAGTAGAAAATGTACCATTACAGTCCTACATGACCTTAAACTGTATGTCATCCTACTTGACATTAAACTATAGATGGTCCCTCTTGACCATAAACATTCCAACATCTTTTCTACATGATATTAAACAATATATCACCTCCAATAACTATGTATGTCTTGATTCCCATCCTCATGGGATACATAGGAATGCTCGGACACGAGCCGAACCAAAATTTTCTCTTTTTGATTACCCCTAGGTGTAGTTCTCACAGAGGATACCCATGGTGTAGCGTAATCATTTTGGCCCCATTGGAGTTAGGTTTATGATGACCATTCCATGTGCCCCTCCATTTCATCAATTCTCTTTCATCCTCACCGTAAGATATTAAACTACATGGACTTTTTAGAACTACGTACAAGTTTATTCCCATCATCATAGGATATGTTAGAATGCCAGGATATTGTTTTCTATAGGCCCATCCCCATACATCATGATCACCCCATTTGGTCCAGCCTTTCAGCCCTTATCCCTCCCTAAATTCATGGTGCAATGTGGGATTATGTCCTCATTTCAGAGTAGGTTTATCATTACTGCACCATGTGATCCCTTCTTGGATGTCTTAAACCATCAACGTATTCACCGAAAGACGTTTAACTACATATCATTTGCTAAAATATGAATGGATTGATTCCCATCCTCATGGGATATGTATGAATTCTGGAACAACCTATCATTGGGTCCAGCCCCATCTCTTAGAAACCTCCTAATCATTCTAGACCCTTGGCCCAAGTCCATCTAGGGGAGGGGTATAAGGCGTGGTATGGACTTATATCCCCAATCACATATTGTTTGTAACAACCACACCACATACCTCTTTCTCCTAATATCCCTTCACTCACATATTCCATACTCATCATTTCATGTCAGCTATACTTATGTCAGGCCCCTCAACCCTCTCCAGATATTCACCAATGTGACTGGGAGTACTCTTGTTCAGATTCGAGAGTGTCTGATTCAACCTAGACATGCTCTTGCCAATTTTTCAGGCTTTATGTCCCCTTCATTCTGGTTTTCATCATCATAACTCTCAAAATGACCCCCAAATGGCATCAATGATCAGGCCAAGGTCTCTCCAACCATTTCAGGCTAACTCTTCAGGGGTATTGAATGAAGAATTGATACAAATCCTATGTTGAAAATATGGTCATCTGTTGATGCTTGTTTGTTGTTCCCATTTCATTTTACACGGTATGGATACTATGTTTTGAACACAGAAAACAATTATTCTCAATTATCATTCCAATACCATTGAACCCTAAATTTTGTTCTCATGATTCACATCCATTTTCACTCCATCATGTACAAGTGTAATTCTGACACTCTTGGTGTTGTCCCTCAGTGCACATTCGCACGTTGGAAGGACAAGTTGTGGTGAGGCATCCTTTGAGGATCCTCACCATTTTCTACCTTTCATGCATTCTGTGTGTTGCAAAGACCTTCTCCGCCATTGTTCCCTGCATCGAGTGTTTCTAACGTGGGCTAATGAATTGGATCGAGGGTTTCACGCATTTGGAAGAGCTTCGCTTCTAACTGGTCTGTCCTCTAAAACCTTAAACTAAGATCCCCTTATACATCCTCTCCATAGAACTACTAATGGCTTGATTCCCATCCTCATGGGATAGCTATGAACGCCCAGATATCTCATCTTGGGGTCCATCTCAGGTTACAGTAATTATATCTTCTATTCAGCCTTTTAGGCCCTGACTCTTATAAGATTCCATGAAGTGGCATGTATGGCCTTATAACCTCATTTATGTCGGGTGTGAAAAGGCTGCACCACATACTCCCCTTCTAGGAGCTAGTCCCTCCTACCTCCTATCCAACATGACATTAATATTCATGTCCTCTCGCATGATGTTAAAATGTGTACGGTCCTACATGGACTTCAACTATTACATCTTGCATGATGTTAAACCGCATTCTCATAACTACATATGGATGGATTCCCACCCCCATGGGATACGTAGGAACACCTAGATGTTTTGTCTATATGTACAACACCATATTTTTCTAACCTCTTATGGACCTCGTCCCGAATTTTCTTCCCCTAAATTGTGTGTGGTGTTGTGTGGACCAAGACCTCATTCACATCGAGTACGCTTTATCATGCCATGCATGTTCCCCTGTAAAACCACTTTCTTTCTGTGTGTGTCCAATACCTATGACATTAAAATATGAAACCCAGTCCCACCTAACTTTAAACTGTTGCGTCTTTATTTCACGACATTAAAATTCATGGTTGGTCCTATCATATGACCCTAAACAAGGATATTATCATCTTGCCTGCATGATGAAAAATGGCACTACATTACGACATTCTCACTCTGGGGAGGGGGGGATAATGTTGGGTATTGGTCATCCACCAGAAATGTTTCCAATGCCTAGAAGTGGCTTCGGTTATGTAGTGACACGAGGATTCACTGTCTTCAGTTTATTGCTTCACAAAAAAACACACACACATATCTCCTAATTTACCAACAAGATCTATCAAATGCCGCTTCTTTTGGTGCATGGACTAGACCCGCATGAACGTATTATACCTTACATTGGTACCCTAACATGACATTTTTTAGAACTATATATGAATCAATCTCCATCATTATGGGGTATGTAGGAATGCACACACATTTTTCTTTGGGCCTATCCTAACATTCACTATAGGTCCCTCAACCTAAAAGCTTCATGGGGAGCACATTGTGGTATGGGTTTACGTCCTTATTCATGTCGGTTTTTATACTTACCACACCACGTGTCTCCCTCACCCCTTTTCGTCTATGGTCTGAGGTCTATGAATGTAAAATAAGGCCACTCTTTTTCCTCACTACAATATGTTAAACTTCACGATATTCTCTAGAACAATGTATGGAAGGATTCCCATTCTTATGGGAAACGTAGGGATGCCCAGACATTATAACATATGGTCCATCCCCAATAATATCAAATCCTGCAAACCTTTTTCCCCTTAGCACAAAATAATTTTGGGAACATGTGTTGTGGTGAGTACCTCCTGGTTTTTCATTCATGTTAGGTTTTGAAACATAGGCACAATTCACCTACCTTGCCTTTTCCAAACCCAGTCCATGTTCTATGATCCTAAACTAAGATCTCCTTATAGGAACTATGCTTTGGGATTGGCACCTTCACCGCCCTGTGCATAGTCCGTCAAAACTAGTCCCCCAATAATGGTCTAACTTACAACCTTAAGCAATGAGCGTGCAACCCCATGACCCTTTTCCTCAGAAAAGGATTCTACGTTATCTATCTGACATGTATCATTGGCATACTCAAACGCGGTGTGGTAAAGAGGACTAGGTGTGTAATCTTTACATAAATACCCCCTGTCTCATGTCCACCCTTCAGGAGCCCTTTATTTGGATCCACATCCTCTTCCACATTTGAAAGGGACCCCCTTTACGGCCTGGTCTCATGCCACATTGTCTCACCAACTATCTTGGGTCAATGCTACTAAAGACCTTAGACAACATTTGCGATAGGTCCCACATTTCAAACATGGTCAGCGGCTGACCCTCTTTTGTTTGTCCCCATTCCCAGCTAACATGAAGATGATGATATGTTTCAAACATGTCAGTAGGTATCCTCTATCGCCACTTCACAATCATTGTGATCCGGATCGCAGGTTCCATGATTCACAACTTTCGACCCCTTGTGTTCAACTGTAATTACATCACACACAGTTCTACACCTCCACTTGTTTATGCACGTTAAGATGGAGAGTCAATAATTTGGGCGTGTCACTAACCTAGAATTCCACTTACCCGAATATCTGCCTTCATGTACTAGTAAAATGTCACCACTACCCCATGATTCCCATATCGAGCATGACCCATGTGGGCTTAGTAGTTTTGGTGGGGCGTGTATTGGTGTAGCTACGCCACGTGGGGCCCTAGTCCTCTCAGGGCTACGTGCGACATGATTCCATTCCAGACGGGATACATGGGAATTCTTGAGGGACTAGCCTAACTCTCAATTTCTGTCCCATGACCTAGAAAACTTCCTATGGGGATACATGGTGTGGTGTAGACTCCTTATGTTCTTATTCTCACCGGGCTTATAGATACCGCATCCCATACTACCTTATTGGGATCTCCCCTTTCACTCCTCATCCTATCATATGAAGTTAAACTACCCGAGTCCATATTTCCTTCATGTATGATTTTAAACAATAGATTTTCACTAAACAAGTTCACGATTCTTCATAATAACTATAGGATGCATCAGATCCCTCAGCAATGAGGACTTCCCCAATTCATGTTGGTCTATGGACACGCCGTGCTCAAGAACTACATTTTTCTTGATTCTCATTTTAATGGGATAGGTAGAGATGCCTAGGAAGTTCTCATTAGGCCCAGGCCTAGGGTCATTAACCCTTCTGTCCCCTCAGCCCAAATCATGGTCCAGACAGAATAAACTTTAAACTATGTACATCTTCCTCCCTGTAAAACGTTGTGAAATATATGTTTATCATCATTATTGGTATGAAATAAACTACAGAGTGATCTTGGTCCTTACCAGAGAGGACCTGTTCGGATGTATGTTTGATACCTGATCAGACCGATATGCCCACTTAATGTGTTTCCATAATGGTGGATTAACTTTAAGGGTGTTGGACTTCATTCAAACAACCCATCCCTCCACCCTCTATGCTTTGTGTGCCGTTTATTTGGACCCTCATCCTATTTCACATCTATAGGAACCCCCTAACAGTATGGGTACTCAGCCAATGGCTCAGCTTCTATCCTAGGTTAATGTCTTAGAAGACTGATGGATAAAATTTCTAGTCAAGCCTCATGTTTCAAACTTTTTTAATGATTGGCCGTCATTTTATATCCCCATTTTAGGGTAACATAATAAGGATACTATGTTTCAATCATGGTCAATAGTTATCCTTAGTTTTCACTCAATCCCTATAGTGTTCCAAATTTTGGGTATCGTGATTCACACTTTCCACTATCATATGTTTGGATTGATTCTAATGCCCCTGGCGTCGCCCTGCTCATACACTATAGCATGTTGGGAAAAGGGGAATCTGATTGTTCAGAGAAATCCATCTTTTAATCAGGCCTCCCTATTTCTAACCTGAAATTTGGATTGGTTTTACAAACCTCATATGCCCGAAACATGGTTGAAACCCCTAATTTCGGATGGAATAATGAGGTGGTCATCCCTTATTTCTCGTGTCGGGCCCGACCCATATGAGCTCAGTGATTGATTGATGGATATTTCACCAATGTAATGGTTATGTAGTGGACAAAAAAATAATGTTATCCATGCCTGATCCTAGAATAATCCATCAAATCATGAATGTATGTTTGTGGGTTTACATAAGTTTTCCATCCCAAGGATCAACCCCTCTCATGGATGGGTGGACCTCTTCAACAATGCATTTCAACTCTGCCACCCTCCATCTTGTGGAGTCCTAGAAAATATGTCACCTGTTTAGCTCTTATTCCACTTTGGAGGTGAGAGGGCGTAGTTCATCAGCCTCAGTCTGGGCACAGTCTTCACCAGCTAGGATAGTGGCCATCTCTTTAGAGGAATGCTTAATCCATTCTTTGGCCATTTCCAGTCAGGTCGTCAGGTGCGATTTGTGACCCAACTGTGCCTCAGGGAAACCAAACTACTCATTTCCCACACCCTTAAATGCTCTTATTCATGATCAGCCTCTTGGAGCCTTTGAATGTTGATAGCCCTTCTCTGCTGCCAGCTGAAACTAAGACCATGTGCTCCTCCCGCACCCTCTCACCTAGTTAATGTTAAATTAGCACATGAGGGGGTTGGTAATTTACACGTCTAGTGCATAGTTCAAGAAGTCAGGTATGAAGCCTCCCTATCTCAACCACCCATTGCGTTTTCAGGGTCTCTGTGATAATGCAATAGATCAGCTTCCATGATCATTGACGAACAGACTTTCTTACAGCTTTGTCAGAGGCAGTTTCATCCCGATCTAGTGTATAGGCAGGTTCCTATACGAGAAACTCCTCAAAGATATCAACAGTAGGGTCTTCCTCGAGTTGGTCCTCTTAATTGGATTCTACATCGGTGACATCTGACCGGTCCATCTTAAAGTCTGTCCAACCAGAGACATCACTCTCCTCCATTGTCTATTCATAGGGAACTATGGCCTAGTCCACTAGGGTGCTCAACATGAATGGGTGTGGCACCATGATTTGGAGCAGAGCCTTAGTTCTTCCATCCAACTGCATTATTAAAATACTCACCATCCTAAAAACTATGTATGAAAATGTCATGTCATCCTATTCGATCGACTAGATGAAAATTACAGTTTTGGAGTGTGATGCTCGCCTTGGTAAGCCCCCATGGTCTTGTCTTGTGTCTGCCATTGCTGGGAGGCAGGGGCGCGGCCACCCACATACAAATGCGGGTTTCGAGGCCTATGAGAATGTCACGCCTGCTTCCCCAGCATTGCTGGACTCTACCACCACCATCTCCCCATTTATGGACCCCGAATTTAGGTCTTCTGCAACTGAAGCACCCGCATCCTCATCAGCGAGGGCGGCTGTCTAACGTTTCTCCTGCACAGATGAGTTTGTTTAAGAAAATAGGAAAAGACAGGGATCACATTAGTGCGTCAAATGGGAGTGGAAACTTACTTCCAAAGTTACAACAATATCAATTTAGGAGATCCCCCCCTGAGGATGATATCTCACCTTCATCAGGAGACTCATCCCCATAGGCCCCCTCCATTACTCGATCAGGGTCTCCCGTGCTGGCTTTTTCCGGCATCGATTTTTATGCATGGCCATGCCAGAGTAAGTGCTCCACCAGTTGGGCTACTGTCGTCTCTTCATGAGTGTTCTTGTTCAGCTACACCCTTTCCCAATGCGACATCAGTGGCATGTCACCATAGGAATGTATTACCCCCTCTAGCTCCATCACAACATTTCACCCCTTGGTTGGAGTAGCATTGAATCCTCATTTCACAAAGCTGATTTCCCCCAGCGACGTCCCGTGTGTGTTCAGGTTCGTCCATAAATCATTGATTCCAAGGTATTGTTTGCCCTTTTCCCCTTCTTTCCATGCCTCAAGGAAGAAGACATGGGACAAGATTGATACTGTTTGCAGCTGATTCCCAGGAGCATGAAAGTAGATTCTGTGTTATCCCTGAGATAACTCACCTCCCTCCTGGGGCCTCCAAGGTGGAGCGACTGGGCATGGCATTGTCCTCTCACCCTCATCATCCCCAATCAAAACTGGCCCTATATTAGCAGATTTGTGGCCTTCATCTCTCGTTTCCAGAGCTTCACAGCCATGGAGAGTGTCTGCACCACCTTCTCGGTGTTCCCCCATCGCCACCATCCAGCGTCGTGGTGTTGGGACTACCTTGCTGGCCAAGATGGTCACTTGCTTCAACATCTCACCAAGGTTGGAAGCCTCCCAACTTTGTGCATACTCATGGACCAATCCAAATGAAACTTTTGAATGGAGAATCTCATCCAACATCCTCTCATACTCCCTTGTAAACATCCACCAGAGTAGTCACGTCACACACGGATGATTCTCATGGTGCAAATTCATATACACTAAGAGATTCAGATTTTGTAGGCAATGGAACTGTCGGGTAAACTAGTGCGGGGTGTATGGTTCACATATGGGTTCACAATCCACTTGTTCCACCAGCAGACCACCCCAAAAGAATAGAAGATGTGACCATTTTTCTGTCGTATCTGTTCCATTTTCAGAATAGGGCCCAGTTGGAAAAGGGAATTGATGAATGATAAACTATTCTGCTCGATCCATTTTACAAATCATGATCATGGAATCGAGCATCAGTGGGGCGGTCCCCGCAATGATCAAAATCGCGGGGAAAGAATGTATCCACTATGGAGAAATGGGGTGGAGATATTTGTAACCCCCCCACGTGTATTGTGATCCTGCTGTACAAAAAATAGAATGGTCTGTATACATGCAGCGACCTCTTCCCCTCACTAACATGCCGGAGAAGTTGGTACAACTTATCTAGCATTGGTATGACCAGGTTGATGTGATTCTAACAAGCCAGCTGAGCCGCCATGATAAATGTGCTTTGGGAATACCACATTGCGGGAAGAGTGAAACGTATCCCTCAGTGGACCATCTTCGCCCATACCTTATTGTTCCACCATGAGTTCCATCATCCCTGTTTGTTCGGCATTTCACCCTCAAAATTTTACTCTCTCCTTGCATCAGCTCCAATTATAAGAGGGGGAATTTTTTTTCATTGAAAACACATTGGTGTCTACTTAATTCCACAATCTCAACAAACTGATCAGACGAAGCCCCCTTGAACAGGTCGGGATGAAACATTGACATGTCTCGAAAAGGCCCTGCGTTAAGCCCTCCGTACAGCGGGTACCATTTCCTCATTGACGTCTCCACAAAAGGATCCTCGATGCACCTAACTAAAGTGAATCCTAGATGATGGCATCCCATTCACGACATTAGGTCCTTCATGAGTCACTAAGTTTCAACCACATCCATAGGGACCTTCACAGCGTCTCTCCCCCTCCACGAGGCCCATGGCGGGCCGATGAACCGACACCGTTCTGCGGTGCTGCGCAGCTTCATGTAGAGATTAGTGCCCCAAGAGCTGGTGTTTTTCTATAAATCGAAGGCACACCCCCTCTCCCGACCCATTTTTACCCTGACCTTTCACCATCCTATTTCAGGTAGACATTTTCGAGTCTTCACATGGATTACTAAAGGTACTTGGCTATTGCGATTCTTCTCCCTTTTCTTCCTTTTCATCCACTACCTATGGGGGAGATTCCCTTCAGAAAATTCCATGCCCTTTGCAGAGGAATGATCCCCTTAGGGGTCCTTGAGTTTTTGCGAAGTGTATAACCTTCACGAAATTCTCCCAAAACAAAGAGGTATTCACTAAGGTGAATCCATTCCACCTTAACAGTGGTGCTTCTCGAAGCCTTGTACTTTAGTGAAGACCCCCTCTTTGCAATGTTTTTTAGCTTCCAATATCCTTCCTTCTCCAAGTGGTACATTCACTTCGTGTGCTGCTGGTTCTTCTCAAAGAACAGTACCTTCATGATGCCCATTATTTTCTTAAAGGCCATCCTCTTCACGAAGCTTGTTCTCTCTGTGAATACCAACCTCTTCACGAAGCCCATCCTCTTGAAAAAACACCTCCTTCTATGACCAAATTCTTTACACACCCCTTTCCTGTATGGCCCTCGAGGCTAGTACGAAGCAACATTAAAGTTCCTTGTGTCTTGATTCCCATTTCATTATATCTCCTCATGTTTTTTTGGAATAGGCATGCTAACGGATATTTCATTTTCTCATAGAAATGCTATCATGGGCCCCTCAATGGACCACTCCATGACATCCCCCCTCCATGGAATTTCAGGTTCCTTACCTTCACCAATGGTGAATGTGTGCCAGTTATGTAATTCATAGGGGTGTAGAGTGAACCCGCCTCATCTGAGCTGCAGGATGTTAAACGGCCATGCATCATAATCCTCAACACATGATGTTAAACTATGACCTCACCCCATGGAATTTAGGTGGGGTGCCCTAACTCTGACAATCTCTATGCCTACTCGTCTCCAAGGGAGTGATCTCTTCATCGCATGGAAAGAGATCCTCTCTGTTAGAGCGGTGATTATCCGTGGGGAAGGGAAACCACCTTGGTGTAAGCCCCTATCCTTTCTTACAAGAGGTATAATTCATGTCCTCCTCTCTTATTTGGTGAAAAGAACTAGTGGAGAGATAGGTATCAAGACTTTTGTCATCATGTCCCTCTCCCATTGGGTTTTGTCGCCACCTGGGCCTCCATCCTAGAGTAAGTCCCAATCTCTTTCTCCCTGGGATGTTAACCATGCATACGCCCCTATTTCCTATTTGGGATTCTAACCATGCATAAGACCATGTTTCCATTTTGGGATACTAAGCATGTGTAAGCCCCATTCCCCTTCCCACAAACACACCTTTTTCAACGTGGTGGTAAGGTATTTGTTGCCTCTTTTTCTCACAATAAGTATAAATCAAGTGGGCTTAGAGTAAGCGTCGACCATAACATCCACTCTAGGCATCCATTGCATGTAAGCACAAAAAAAACTCCTCTAAACTATATGGAATTTTATCCTTGCCAAGGCAAAATACGTAGGAAGCCACCTAGATGTTCATCCCCAATAACCATTGTTCCTGACTCCATTCACATCAGTTTAGAAACACCTCCTTAAAACTATGTGGACATTGATTCTTGATAGAGAAAGATACATAGAAAGCTTCCCTAAGGTTTGATCCAAACACACCCATCATTCCACCCTCATCCTGCATAACATTAAACTGTATACCCCATTTTTGTCCCGCAAGACATTAAACTGTACACATTCAAACTACATGGGATTTGATCCTTGACTCCTAGACAAGATACATTGGAATCCTCCCTAAGGTCCAATCCCAACAGATTGTAAGCCATTGTGTTTCCCAATCGATGGTAAGCTGTCGGAACCCCAATTAGCAGTATTCCATTGTCAACACCAATCTACAATAAGCCATTGCAACCCCAATCGGTGGTAATCCATTTTCAACACTAACAACTAGTAAGACGTTATAGTCCCCAAAAATGGTTAGATGTTTTAGTCCCCCTTAATTGGGACCCCCATATATGGTCTGACCCTCGAGCTATAGACCAACCTGGGCTCTTAACCACATGTAAGCCCCAGTAGGTTATCGGGTTGTTGTCCTCAATGCACACCCCAATTCCATACCCCCATCCTATAGTACATCGACGTTTATTCCCTTCCACGGGTATATATATGAAGCCTCCCTAAGTCTCAATCCCATCCCTAATGTCCCATAATGGTCTCTCCCTTGAGCCTATGTGCTTCGGGAAGGTCATTTCTCATCCTGGAGGTTCTACTTCCTCCTGATCATAGCGATGCATCCATTCTCATGAGCTGCCTCCTCAAGAGTCCCATCGAATCACTGAACTACATGGACATTGATTATATTTCATGAGGATATGTAGGAAGTCTCTTCATGGCTCATGCCCAACATCACCATCGCTCTTATGGTGGTTCCACATCATTATCCATCCACTCTCAACAACCCATATCCATCCTGATTCTTTCTCAAGCCACCACATCTCGATAAGATCATGCCAATTCACCTATTCAATTCTCTTAGTAGCACTCGGGTAACTATCCACGTGTTATTCCTAGAATTAGTGTTCACTCAAGGTGTTGCACCCATCTGATTCACTCCCGTCAGTGTTTTGATCAGTCTGATCCATCTCCGCTAGATATTAAACTTGCAGCATACCATATGATAATCGTGGGAAGCTGAGGAAAACCTCTAGGACATGCTTATCTGATATAATTGCCAACATTTGATGTGGGATTCCTCGGACTACTGTGCCATCTAGAAGACCTATCATAAAGGGGAAGAAACCTAGATTCCCCAGTGTTCCAACATCAATACATGCTAGTGATATCCAACATGACTACTCCCCTTGAACGAAGGATGCTTCCCTGAGTGGATCCCTTGGAATTTCTTGACAGAAGCAGTGTAATTCACCGACGTCCATGAAGACATGGCACTGAGAAGAGTTTAACGAACAATATCTTAATCTATGAGGGACACACAAACCAGGTGATGAACTCTAAGGACGAATCAATATAAAGAAGAAACCAAAATCCCATAATCATGTTTTGATCAAGGAACAAACATCCCCAAAAAAGAGATGGATGCCACCCAACTTTGGAAAGTGAGAATATGGGGCAATAGCTGTGCATCCTCCTAAACAGACAGATGCGCACCTGGGAGAAAGCATCTGAAATAGTAGAATGAAAAATATAAATAGAAATATAATGAAATTATTAAAAACTACCTTAACATTTTCTTAAAATTACATCTTACTTCTAAAATATCATGGCGTAACCTGGGGCTTGAATAAGAAAGGGGTGAGATATAAATCCATGTAAGTGAATTTAAAAGAATATAATAAGGTAAATAAGTAAATGTTATTCAAGAGGCATATCAATGTAATATAATAGGGTTTAGAAAAATAATCTTGAATAATTTGGTATGACATAACCTAAAAACATTAGAGAAACGTGGAAATGTGGAGATAAGGGTAAACATGTAATCATAAGCATTAACTAAGGATATCTTACATGACATAATTACTTGACATAAAAAACCTTATAAGGGATTTGGTTTACTCGTTAATACCATATATGATGTCTCATGAGTCTAAAACATTATCCACTGCATTAGAGCAAAATTTGAGTGAAACCAACTTTTTTATATCATCTACATGCATAAGTGTGAAATATAAATCATAAAAAATAAATATTGAATTCATTAATTTTTATACTACGATAACGGAGTGTAATTTATATACATTTAGTTCCCCAATAAATGTATGATAGGTACATCTAGTTTAATACTCTTGAGTAGAAATGAGGATGGGTATTAAAAATAAAAATATTTTACATTAAAAAATATCTAGATTATTATTGAAGAATAATGGGGGTATATAAATGTCCATGGGACTGATTAATTAGAGTGAAATGGGCCCCTCACCAATTTGAAATCATAATTTATGCAATAGTGATGTTTGATATCATATCCAAAGATGAAAAATTGGTAGACAATGTGAATTCTATAAAGGATGTTCTCGAATAAAGAGGTGATGCAGAGGGTATCATAAACTGAGGGGATGTTTCCAAATACTTGGGATGAAAAATCCCTTTAATTTATAATTTTTTTTCATATAAATTTAATTTCTTCAATATCCTGCATTATACACCACCATGAGTTTTAATGATACAAGGTGTACTATTAAATTTGGTAATTTTTGATTAGCCGTTGAAATGGAGGGTATGAAAAGGATTAACTAAATTATAAAAATATATGTTCTAAACACATGTACAAGATTAATTTCATGGTAACAAATTAATTATATTTGAAAATAAAAACCATTTGAAAAAAATAAAATCTTTTTCTAAGAAACTATTTCTATGCACCTAAAAATGATTCATCTCAATAAATTATATAAATCGCTTTTTTTGAAATATTTTAATGAAATTAATGTACTATATATTCAATAAAAGTTTTAAAATTCTTCTAATGTGTTATCTAGAAAATAGATGAGAATAAATATATTTTTTTGATTAAAAACTGTATTTTTATAAAAACAATTTTGTCACCTTTTGTGCACTTATTGTAATATTAATTTTTTCCAATTTTATAAAAAAAATTAAAAAATGGAATTAATTTTTGAAATCATCATTTTAAAATTATATTGGAGTTAATATTTTATTATTTTCGAAAAAGATAGTTTTTTTAGAAAATTGTGAAAAGTAATGATTTTTATTAAAAACTACATTTTCATTCAAAGAATTTACAAGATAAATTTTATTTTAATTTGTTTTTAAATGTTAAATTAGATTATTAATATATCTAGGAATCCAATTTATTTAATAATAATCGATTATTTTTTTAATTTTGGTATAATATTTTTTAAACATATGAACGTTTTCTATTAGGAAAACTACATTTTTATCGCATCTGATGGTATGATTTTATATTAACATTTCCACATATATAAATTAAATTTATCATAAATTATTCAATAATTTTAATTATAATTATTTTTATAATATAAAAATTTCAACTTAACATTGGGTCAAAATATATAGTGAAAATAAAAAAAATTAAATATTATGGTTAAGGTTAAAACACATTTACCAAGGGGATAAACTAAAATGATTTGGTGATAAATGACATTTAAACATCCCAAACACAATTTTATAGCCATATTTTGACATTAAAACCTATAATATTATATAATAACTCTTTTTTGATCACTTTTTCATCTAAAAAATTTAACAACATATTATTATTTGCAAAATATTTCAGTGTGGAAGTCACCTCACTTATAAAAGGACACCCAATCACCTCTCTTTTTCACAACAAAAAATCCCATTGAATAATAAAATAACAACCCAAATATCTTAATTAATTCCTAAATAATGATATATATAACTTATTTTGATCATAAATCCATCCTACGAATACTTTGTGTGCTTACATATGGATGTTTTCCAAAGAAGAGGCATCATGGTTAACCAAAAATCATTATTTTATTTCCTATTACACCTACTTAAATTCCAATTAAATTATTATAACATGATACCACAAATATATCGTATATAATTATATGTTATTATTTAAATTCAATAAAATACATCCATACTCTTTTTTAAATTGGATATGAAATCGCCATGCATGAATATCAAGGAATTTCTCCTAGAGAACCAATGCTATTTTTTTCATCACCACCACTAAAACATGGATTTAATATATATATATATATATATAATATTTATGATATTATTATTAATTAAAAATTTCAATATCACATCTACCTTCTTACCTACATAAGAGTTGGAATGTAATAACATCACTCGTGTGTACAGTGGACTACAGCCTCATGAATCAGTGTGATATGTTTTTCATTTATATTTTATATGGATGGTAATAAGGATATATAATATGAATATATATGAATTTATTAAAAAAATTATTTTTCTATAATTATGATATCACATATTCCATCTTACCTTCCTTGTAGTGTGGGATACGATAACATCATTTATGTGTACGGTGCACTATTGCCTCGTGAAGTAATATGGTTCCTTCTTCATTTAAAATTTAAATGTAATGTTATATGAATAATTATAAAAAAAAATATGTGATATATATTAAATAAAATTAATTATATTTTTATAATAAATTATTTTTCTTTTTTTCATGCTTCGAGAAAACAGAAATAATGTTCATATGTACGTATGACCTACCATATCTATGAACAATGAACTTATGTTTCTATCTCAAACATTTATGGATTAACATATTAAAAATATAATTAATATATATTATATTTATATAATTTTTATCAATATGTATATAATAGAACCATGATTAATGGAATATGACCAAAAATAAAAAATCAAAACATACATGAAATACAAAGCACTTATTACCAAAAACATGAATTTAGAAAGGAATTGTAAAAAATGAAAAGAAAAGAAAAATATATAGTATTATGTATATAATTATGGTTAATTAATATATTTTAAATAAAATTATATTTTTTATAGGAGGATTGAATGTTTATGAATGAATTAGTGATTTAAGTTAAGGAATTTTCGTCTCAATTTTATCTACTGTGAGACACATACCACATTCACTGTGGTTTTATTTTGTGTCGTGTATACACTATCCATGCGTATGTTTTATGATTATTATCCTCATAATTATAGGTATTTAAATATCCATTTTATGATCTCTTGTTCATGTGTTTTACAGTCCAACATTTACTCAAACAACAATGGTGTTTTCCCTAAAATTGACTTCTTTGGGACATAAGTTTTGTTATGAAACTATCTTCTTCTATGATGTATATATATTACCCCTTTGAGATTTAATATCATGAATATTATTATTCTCATGATATTTAATGTTTCATTTATTATATTCTTTAATGGGCCCTACCATTCAAGAGATATAAAATTATTCAAGGGTTGATGTTACAATCATATTGTATATCATGATTGTTTATTATTATTCTTTGGATGATGAAATATTATGATATATTACTGAATAACTTAATGATTTTTATTATCATATGGATACTTCATGAAAATAAATTTTTTAATTTCATCTTCCTCTGTTTATACACTCATGATAACAAGATAATGTTTTAAATAAAAACCTTCTTTATTTATATCCTCATTCGAAAACACTTTTTCTTCTATATCGATGTTTTCTATAAATGTTTACACATTATAAAAATTATTTATAAATTAATTTTTTATCCATATTTTAATTTTTAATTTTTTTTAAAATTAGTCTTCATTTCATTTTCCAAACAATGCTTGTTTGGATTTTACTAAAAATGTGAAAGGAATATTGATTTTAAACTATATGTATTGAATGGTATTTTCCACCGTCATGAACACTTAGTATATTAATAAAAATTTATTTGTTTCCAAGGTTATTTTCAAGGGAAATAATTTTCATAGTTTTTTATGTTTAGAATTTTTTTAATATTTGAAATTTTATTTTTCTCAATAAATGTTCTATGTGATCTTTCTATGACATTTTTCATCTAAGATGTAATCCTTTGATTTTAATTATGATTTACTGGGGATGTGATCTGAGGATAACATTTTTATTTTTTCTATGAGTGGTTTATGATTACAATGAAATATGTTTATAAAACATGTTTCTCTTCAATTATTTTTACCATGATAAAATTATTATTAATACCACTTCTTTTTGCATAGGTATTCCTATTATGAAATGATGAAATGATTATGAAACATTGTTTTTTTCTTAGGTTATTCTATGATGAATTTTTTATGAATCCCATTTATTTTCATGGGTTCTGATATGATGAATGCTTTATGATTTTATTGCATACATATGTATTATTTTTGTTATGTTACTGGTGGGACCTATATCTCCATCTAATGCATTGTGTAATTTTTAAGGTTATATGTGCTCGAAGGGTATAAGGGAGGTTTTTCCTAGCTCGAAATTGTGTAAATGAGTGGTTATCCCAAGCCTTATAGATGGTACATGGGAGTTTCTCCCATTCCCAAAGCAGTTATATGGTGTTTATCCCAAGCCTAACATATTATGAATGTATTGGTGGAAAGCCTTGAATTGAGATTTAATATACTTATATGTATTCCAAAAATCTATACCTTATTCCAATGTTATGCTCTCATGGATCAGGTTCTTTGATTCCATTATGATTCATGTCTAATGAACTGCTACGATTTATTCCATGACTCATGTTTATGATATATGATAGTAGGGTATGGTTTTAAAATCTTATTATAATGTTCTCATACCCATATATTCTTGTTATATAAATATAACCCTAGTTTACCCTTACATTGTATATGATCTCACCCTTTCTAATAATTCCTTTCCCTCTAATATGATGAAAGGTATTATGTATGATATTTATAAGAAGGGTTCTATTTATTAATAACATAGTGGGAGATGATGTTTCTCACTTATGTACTAGTTTATTATGTTTCCATGTTTCAAAATCCACTAGAACTAAACAATTTTGGAATGGATCATTATGATATGTGCTGAATATTAATCTATTAAGATGTTATATTCATGTATGATAAGTTTTGGTCATTACCACATGTATCAGATATATGTTTATTTAATCTTTATAAAATAGGATGACAACAATTTAGTGAAATTTCTAAGGATATGAATAAGGATTTTACTAAGGATATGTTTTATGTTAAGTCTAAAGATAAGTCAAAGTATAGTAAAAAATTTATAATTATTGTCAAGGGTAGAGTGACTGCTTTCAAAGAAATTGCATCCCTATCTGGAAACTATAAGTTCATGTGGATCTATTATATGTTTAAAAATGGGTAATAACTTCCAAAATGGTGCATGTAGTAGTTCTCGATCATTAATTTGTGAATGAAAATATGCCTTTTTGTACACCAGGTTTGAAACTCAAATTGGATATTCATTGAAATTCAAAAACTCTTTATGAACCATCATGAAGGATTTAAATAATTACCATGAATGAATGAGGTTAAGCCTCAGGTTCCATAAATTTTAAAAAAGGTTTCATGATCTATACATACTATAAACTATTCCACGTGATTATTTGGTTTCCCTATATGACTATTATTTCTCAAAAAAGTCAATGTGGTTTAATTAAATGGAGAGAACCAAATGTAACTTGGTTATCATTGAACGTGTTAAAAAAATTTGGATGAGAAACCAATTATTAGGACCAAGTTGTTTTTTGGTTGTATTTTTTTCAATATATCTTTATATTGAGAAGATGATTAATGAAAATATGATTTTAAAAAAAATTTCAATCATATACAGATAAATATAGGATCCCAAACATCTGGATGAGTCAATATGATCCTTCATAGTAGGATGTAGATACAAATACATTGATAAAAATTCAGAAGTTGTTGGGGAAGGTTTCTATAAGTTGGAATATTTATGTTGTCTTTGGTTTTTAAATAAATGTCAAAACAAAAGAATCAACTCACTTTGTAAGCCCTTATGATCTGACAAAAAAATTGTATTCAGGAATTATGATTCCAAAATCATATTCCAAATTTCTAACTCAAAAATCATATTTCATAATTCTGATTAAAAAATTTCATTCTGTAATTTTGACTCAAAATTTAAATTCTGGAATTCTGACTCAAAAATCATATTCAAGAATTATTACTCAAAAGAATATTAAAAAATTCAGACTCACAATGCTTAAGAAATTTCAACTTTTTAAGAATAATCTTGCTGGATGGAAAGGTTCATCAGGCTCACCTTGGGTCCCCTATGAAATGAATGTGATGTTATAATACTTTACATTATAAATGTGATGATTAATTGGTTATCATGGAGTTCTCATAAGTCATACGTATTATGTAAGACTAGATATACAAGCTTGATACAAGAAAGAGAGAGAAATGATATTGGAAATCGTATTCAGTCTGATCATAGTAACGAAAATCATATTTGGGATGATAAGTAAAGATGTTTTTAATGGGGATGTTAAGATAATTTAATTTACAATTTAGATGATACATAAATTTATCATCAATATAATCAATGTCATAAATGAATTCATGAAATAATAAAAAAAATTATTAAATAAGAATTTTGTTGCAGTCAAAGTCCTCAGGTCTCAAGATCATTATAATGAGTTTTTCAGATATATATTTTTAAAAGACTAATAAGGATGATCATCATGAATAGAAGAAATAAATAAAATCTATTGATGATGATTTGTCGGATATGGTGTACTACAATATTCATTAGAGAATGAATTTTGTGTGCAGAAAATTAATTAATATTGTATTTAGAAGATAAAGAAGAACCCTTATCAGTTTTCATTTTCATTCTTAAAATAGGTCAATATCCATCGTATTAGATCTAATATTGATTTATTATTAGGAAGAAACGAAGAAGTAAAATTGGTATAATTACTTTATTTAAATGTTTCAAGTGAAGTGGTGAAGAAGAATCTTTGATTAACATTTTTCTTCCTCATTATGAGAAAAATCATAATAAGAATTGTAATCAGACTAATGAGATCTTGATGGGGATACAAACATACTAGAAAGGTTATTATTGAATTCAGAAGAAGATTTTTCTACATGCAGTTGATATAGAGCATTATAATGGAGAAAATATATTAGGAAATTAGTATAGGGTATATTTCATTATATATGAAACTGTTACAGAGTATCATAATGAAGAAATTATAATGAGAGAATCATAATGGTATATCAAAATCAGACTAGTGTTAGTAAAGATTTTCATAAGTGAGATGAATTGGTTAGTAGATTAGAGAACTATAGAGAATAATTGAGAAGTTCTTAGAAGAATTGATGATGTTATAAATGTATCTATAATTCATGGAAACATGAAAATTTGGAAAATTTGGTTGAGAGGGAAACAATTTCAAAATCCCGCCCAAATCATATTTGGGGTGGGTATAAAAAGTGAAAATTACATTTTACTTTTCTGACTGGGATACTATTTAGGAGAAGTAGTGAGAATGCAGAGCAGTGACATAATTCTAAAGATAAGAAGATGTTTTCATAATTGTTTTTCTTGAAGATTCAAGGTCAGATAGAAGTGAATATAGAATTGATAATATTTTAACATATTTATCTTCTCATTATATATTTATCTAGTTATCTTATAGACCAGAAATATCATATTGGGATTTCAACACTGAAGAAGGAAGTGTTAATAATTATCTCAATCAAATTATGATAGAGTTTCAATTTTTGTTTTCAGTGATTAGAATGGGATAATCAAACTAGGAAATTGGAATGAGTTTTGTAACAATGTCCAAGAAGTTCTTACAATAATCTATGTAAGAAATTGATGAATTATTTTGAATTTTTATATTGAATGAAATTTTATAGAGAATCATCATAACATGTTTAAAAAAACATTATATTATATCTTTTGTGCAAGAAGGATAACATGCACTATTGAATTATTTACATAGTGGTACGTGAGAGAAAGGGAATGTCCTACTTATTTTATAACACAAAAAATAATTTTTTCTAGTGTAATGTGTGGTATTGTATCGTTTCCATACAATACCAAGGATGTAGCTATTCTTGTTCAATAGTGAACCTTGTAAATACTTGTGTTACTATGGATGTTTGTTTGATTTTTTTTCTAAAAGTAAATAAGTAATTAATAGAATGTGAATGTTTTTTCTTATGAAAGAAACTTAAATGAAATGGGTATCATTGAATCACACCCTCCCCCTCTCAGTGATAAAATTATACATACCGAGAACTTTTCCGTGGTATTAGAGCTGATGGTTTCCTTCATTTATTCTTTTATGAAGTTTTGAAGAAGAAGTTGTGATGGATAATATGAGTTGTGTGAATAGTAAGGAGATTCTTATCTTAAATTATAAGAATTATCATATCTATAAAGAGAGAATGTTTCCATATCATATTTCTCTTGGGTATGATGTTTCAAAAGCTATTACTGATGGGTTCCCAACTTGTATTAAGAATGAAACTCTCAAAAATGACAATAAGGAAAACCATGAGAATGATGGATGGTCTAAGAATACTTTACTCTAATCACATTCAAAAAGTAATTTTTTGATATTAAATGTTTCATCCACTACCAAATGAATCTACGATAAGCTGAATAAAATTTATAAAGGCTATAGAAAAGTGAAAATTTAAAAGTTACAAATCTAGAGATTGAAGTATGAAGATTTGATGATGGGTGAGTGTGAATATATTGGTCACTTATTTACCAGGGTGAATTTCATTGTTAGCACTATCATGGGTCTTGGTGAAATGTTATAATATACTATAATTGTTGAAAATAACTTGAGAATACTTCCTAAAAAGTTTTGTGGAAATGTTTCCTCGGTGGAAGATAGAGATATTGATACAATATCTCTTGATGATTTTCATAGTTATATCATCACATATGAGATGAGATAAGAAAAATTAATGAAATGAGAAACAAAAAATGATAGAGAAATTTCTTTTAAATCTGGAATGAATGAAAAGGATAATAAGGTTCCTTAGGAAGATAAGGTATCTGACTTTGACTCTGAAAATGAGGTACATAAAAATTTTGATGAAATTTTTTCCATGTTCCCTAAAAATTTAAAACGAGGTATAAGAAGGTATAAAAGAAGACATCCCATAAAATGATTTGGAATTTGATCTAATTGTAATTTAATTTCCAATTATTCTCGAATAGGTGCTGAAGAATAATTTTTTGAAAAAGAACGTGAATAAAAATAAAGAAGACCAAGAATAACTTGTATGAAAAAGGGAGATGATGAAAAATCTAATTCCAAGAGGAAATTTAAGAAGTTGTCCAAATCCAAAAGGAGAATATTTTTTTCTAAGAATATTGATAGGGAGGAGGTTATAAATGGTGATTCAGAGAATATGTTAATTATAATAGTTAATAATGATATTTCTTATAGTACAGAATGTAGTTGTTCTAAATTATAATAAAGTGATGCTGAATCTGCAAAATATATTGATCATGTTGGGGAGAATACATTCATTTAAAGAATTATCAATGAAGAATTATGAAATTGAAGTTTTGAGGATGATGAAACTAAATTATAATATCATCTGAAATAATAATTGAAAGAATGTTTGAGGAATTTTGGGAGACATGAAAAGATGATTAGGAATTTGAAAAGTGAAAAATCTTCATCAAACATTAAAGAATGTATTTATAATGAGAAATTAAATATAATGGAAGATATTTATGATTTGATGAAATATCTTGAGGATGAAAATAATAATAATGAACATCTGGAAGTGAAGATGAAGGAAAAATAATAAGGGTTGGAACTTCTCCAACGAAAACATTATAATGATAAACAGAAAATAAATTTTCCAAAAACGGTATCTCTAATGTTGGTGAATTTTCATATAATGATAAACATGAGAAGGATCAATTTTTTTTTCCTTCAATGGTTTATAATAAAGTTGGAATTGATTATATAATGAAGAATGATTATAAATTTATATATTTATACAAGAACAACAAATATGGGAAATCAAAGGTTTCTAAAAATTATGAGTCCATAAAAATATCAATTACTTCTGGTTTTGATAAGGATAAAAAGATTACCATGGTGAAGAAGATGTTTCTCAATGAAAATAGAAATTTTGATGATCAAGAAGGTTCTATTAAGAAGGCTGTTGGGAAACATTTTCACAACTCCTATCAGTATGGAAGTTATAGAAGAAAATACTCTTTCTATGGATACTGGTGGTATTGTAGTGTATTTGGGAAAAAAACTAACATGTGTTGGTTCAACAAAAATTATTACAACTACTCTAAAAATTACCAAATATAATGTTTTAGGGGGAGTCAATACACACAAGGGAAGATGTTTAAGAAGGATGTATAGAAGAAACATTAGAAGGGTGTATATAAATTGAAAATAGGTTCCAACCATTGCAAATTAGTTTTTGAAATATGTGAGAAACAAAGAAATATTACTAGTGGATGTCTTGTTTTGTTGCTGGCATAAAATTTTATAGAGCAATTTTGAGAATCTAGATGTTTTGGAAGTTAAGAAAAACTAATATATTGAGTCTGAAAAGAAATAGTTCATAGTTATCTTGCGAGAACATGTTGACTTGTCTGGAATGTTAGAGAAAGAAAAAAAATTTGTGAAAGAAGAGGGTAATAAATAGAATTCAAAAGATATAATCAATGATTTCAAAATGGTCTCAATAGAATTTCGATTTGATTAAGAATGGAATGAAATCAAATATTGATCAACCATCGCGGTATGATAAATGATAGGCATGGAAAAAATGTTACAAACTAATTGTAACAAATATTTTATTATAGAAAAATAAATGTTGGTATCCTCATCAGAAGATTCTATATATAATAAGAATTTTCTTACAAAATATAAGAAGGGTGATAAGAAGGAAGAAAATACATTTAATTAAAATTCAATTACGAAAGAAGAAAATATAAAGACAGGGAGAGAAATTTCCGTCATATTATAATTTCTAAAAAACAATCAAGGTTCCTCCCTATTAAAAAAAAAATCTATCCTAGTAATAACTCTCTGATAATTGAAGGATTTTAAATAATGAAACATATTTTATTGAGTCTCTTTCTATTCTTTCAAAAGTAAATAATGAGTTTATGAAAAATATGAGATTTTTTAAAGTTGTGTTTCAATACACCTAAAATTTTTATATGTTTTTTGAGATGGGTGAACATTACTATTAACTTAATGAAATTCATTCATGGAATGCCCCAATCATGATAATATTTAAAGAAACATGAAAATTTTATTACATGAATGTTTTTCAATTGAAAAAGTTGAAAAAAATGATTATTCACTTTTGTTTTCTACATCAGTTTCACCCACATAGACTTAGAGTTGTTTATTTAAAGGTTATTTTTTAACAAAATCATTTGATACATATGATGAAGAAAATATTCATTATTTGGAGAAGAAAAGTTTCAACCACTAGAAATGTAGATCATTTATCAAAAAGGGATAAACATTACATGAGGGCCCCTTTGATTTTGATTTTCAATATGGGGGAGAGGTAAGAGAAAGAGAGAGAGAAATGAAATAAGGGGAGTAAGAAAATAATTGGGAGAAGAATAAATGAAAAACTAAAACATTTCCACTTATTATTTTTAAGTGGTTTAATTTTTTGAAGTGGGTATTGAAAACAAACTCAAATGGGATATTTTTAGTACCATGATTTGTTTTGGTTGTATTTGTTGTAAATATATTAATATGTTGAGAAAATGATGGATAGAAATCCGGATTGACGACAATTTTGAATGAAGTCCAAATGAGAATCAGATCCCAAACACCTGGGGGAGCCAATATGATCCATTATTTTTGGATGTTGGAAAAGAATTAGATGTTATTGGAGAATTTTTTTAGATGTTTTCAAATGGGTGTTTTATTTTGTTTTCAAAGAAATGTTAATGGAATGTAGTCACATAACCTTGTAAATCTAGGTAACCTAACTCAATATTTGTATTCAATAATTCTTATTCAAAAACATTATTCAGGAATGCTAACTCAAAAATTGTATTTAGGAATTCATATTCAAAAATTCTATTTAGGAATTATAAATCAAAAATAGTATTCAAGAATTCTGACTCAAAAATCATTTTCTGGTATTCTGAAACAAAAATCATATTGAAAAATATGGACTCAGTGTGATTAAGAAATTCCATCTTGCTGGGAAGAAGTTTTCTTGAAGGAAAGGTTCCTTGGGATCTCCTTTTGTCTGGTATGAAAGGAATTAGAAGTTCTAATACTTTCTATTATAGATATGATGATTCTTTTCTTGTCTTGGATTTCCAATAATTCATGTGTGTTTTCTAGAACTTGTGATGAAAAATTGATACAGGAAAGGGGGAGAAAATATATTGTGAATCATATTCAGTCTAATAATAATCATGTCAATAGTATTCAGGATGAGAAGTAAGAAGGTGTTGATAGGGACGTTACGATAATTTCCTCTATAAGTCGGTAGATGTTTAATCTGATCTTAAACACAATCAATATAATGACGGAAGTCATGACACAAGAATATTTTTTTAAAGAATATAGTTTGGGAAGTTAAATTATTCCATCCACAAGGTCATCATAATGTGTTTCTTAGATGCATATTTTTTAAAAAGATTAGAAAGACGATTGTAATGAAGAGTAGAATGAAGTCAATGTTGTTGTTGATGATCTATAGGATTTAATGCACCATTAAATTCATTATAGATTGAATTATTAGTGCATAAAACTCACTGTTATCATATTAATAAGTGAAATAAGATCCCTGATTTGTTGTCATGTTCATTAATTGATTGGGTCAAAAGTCATCATATTAGAGCTGATACTGATTCATGTTTTTGAATAAAGGATGATTCAGAATGATTTTAATAACTTTGTTCAAATTTTTCAAGATACGAGATGAATAAGAATATGTTTATTTAAATTTCTCTTTATTTTAATGAGATAAATCATAATTAGAATTGGAATCGAACATAAGCGATCTTGAAAGAGATACAAAATTGTTGGAATGGTTAATATAGAATTTAGGTGAATATTTTTTTTACATGAAGTTGATACAGATCATCATAATTAGTAAAAGGTATCGGGCAATCAAAATAGTGTCAATTTCATGATATATGCAATAGGTATATAGCATCATAATGAATAAATCATACAGAGTGAATCAAAATGGGAAATCAGAATCAAAATTGTGTTTGGAAACAATGTGAGAATATTGATGAAGTGCTTAGAATATTAAAAAAGGATCAATAAGAAACGAGAAGAGTTAAGAAGAAATGAAAAAATCATAAATATAACCAAAATTCATGGAAACATGGAAATTTAGAAAATTTTGTTTAGCAGGAATCAATTTCAAAATCCCTCCATTAAATTATTTTGGGTGCTTATAAAATGTGAAAAGTATATTGTACTTTATTTACTGAAGTAATGTTCACTAGAAGTAGAGTGAATGTGGAGCGCTATAGAAATTCTAGAGAGATGGAGAGGATTTATAGATTTTTTTTCATGATGATTTCCTGCCGGAAAAAAGTGATAAGAGAAGAGAAAAGATTAAAATTTATTCAAATGATCACTATATTCAGTTGATTATCATATTCAGATGGTTATCTTATGGTGTATAATTATCATATTGGGTTTTCCGGACTGAGGAAGGAAGTGTTCAGAATCATCTCAATTGAATTCATACAGATTTACATTTTTTGTATATAGAAATTGGACTGCGAAATCGAAATGTGTTTTGTTACAAAGTCAAGGAAGTTCATTCAATCTTATTTGTAAGAAAGTGAATATTTTTTTGGATGTTTATATTTTCTATGGATGAAATAAGGTAGTCTGGGAGTTGTTCATTTCGAAAAGATTAGACATTGTTTTTCAGCTCCACAAATTATCTCCACCTTTTTACTTTTAAATCGTCTTTCTGTGGGGGTCATTACTGCTGAAACATGGGAGGTAGAGCCCTATGGTATGATGAAGGATTTGAAGTAGAATAAGTTACAAGTTCTTTCTTAAGTGCAACTACAACAGGTCTTCTTTTACAATTCTCCATCATAGATATGATGGGATTACATGTGAATTTTCTCTAATCTATGTTATATATTTTTACACTTGTTTAAAAATCATGGCCAAATCCAAAAACCATCAAATATATTTCATATGGACTAAAGTTGGGTTCCACTCATCACAGTGGTTTTCATCCCAAATGGGAAGAAATTATTATGGAAGGAGTGGTATAATCAATGAATATGTTAATCCTTTCCACTGAGCAACGAAATATGAAACTCATTCAATCGATCTTTTTTTTAGTTAATAAGATTGAAGATTTTTTCTTCTATAGAGTTGAGATAAATTGGAAAATGAATTTCTAATGGAGGTCCTCTAATATGATAATTGATCTAGATTGCAAACTTGTGTAAAAAAAAGGCTATCCCCTATAGTGATTGGACAAACTTATTTGGCTTTACTACTAATTAGTGTTAATGGGTCCCCATCATTGGATCACAGTGATAAAATAAATGCATCAAATGTTACACCAAATCTCCCAATCTTTTAATGATTGGAAATGTTGTATTCACAATATTTGTTTAGGGAGGAATCAGATCTACCCATTTGGGGTAAGCCTTCTATTCTGGTTATACCGATGCGTGATGTCCTTCCATAGCTTCCCATTAAGACATTAATGAATAAATGGAATTCAAAAGCATTTGAGAAATATCTAACTATGATGGGACTTATACAGGTAAAACAACTGCATCCTAAATTTGTGTGAAAACTGGGAGTACCACCTGTGGTGGTGCTGCTAGTGTTTGTCTTGGATAACCCATGGGGATAGGTTAGTAACCATGTACTAGACCATGTTCTGGATGTGTACCCAATAGAGGGAATTAATTATTCATATCAGTAGTTTCCAAAAACCCTCTATGTTGAGGAGCTCCTACTAGAAGTGCATGCTGAGGAACCTCTTGTGGAGCATGTCTGGATGGAATGCAATAATAGAGTAACTCTGCATTGAGTCTTCTCATCTCTTTCATGTCCTCCTATTGTTGGGAAATAATTCCTCATGAAAAAAGTATTGTCTTTATCCAATGGGAAGGTGATACATTGGATTACCATTACCTTTATCCTTGTTAGGTTCCATATAAAACAGATGAAGTGGATTATTTGAGGGAATGACTTGATTCCGTGAAATCCTTTGATTTATGGTATGCACACCTCATTTATTTTCTTTGGTATAGACCATATCAAGAACTGGAACATCATCCTATGATTTCCCTAAAATGGACTCATTCTCTGAAGGATATTCTATAATGGCAGAAATGACATTTATAGACACATAACGCATTGATAGAATTCTATCAGTCTCTTTGTGAAATCACCTTCTTCTTCATCGTCCATGATACCTTGTTATCATATTATTTGGTTCCTCAAGAACATTTTGTTGGATAGTGATCTGAAGGGAATCATAAAATAATTCAATTTTTAGTTCACTTTGTGGATTCTTCCCTAATTAGTAGTAAAATAACATCAAATGAGGAGATTGTGGATATGAAAATTCCCCCAGCCTTACATGCTGGGTCTATTCCAGTTCTTCTTCCTCAACCCTCTGATCTCTATTTGTTGAATCTAAAGTTTGGGTTAAAAAAATCCCCCACCCCTATCAGCTAGGGTGGTTCTTGAACTACTGTAGCTAATATTTGTACAACATCTCTTTGGATTTTAGGAATTCTTTTCCAATCATTGGAAGGGTATTTTATCTGACACCCACTCAAATCAAATATTTTGGAACACTATTGTGCTATTTCATAAATTTGTGCTATTGGATGGATTACATCCTCTATGTCAGAAGCCTACTCTATGTTCTCATATGCATGATGCAAAAGAACCTTGACAACTTTCTCTCTTTGGGCCGGACATTAGTAAAAACCAATGGAGGCTTATTCTTGTTGGGAAACTCTTTGGTCATGAATAAAATTTTCTTGATTTCGCCTTCCTAGGGAAATAACATGCCATGAGACCCTTTTTAGTGGGTGTTGCTAATTTTGGAGCATAGTGAAATGAAATTCTCCATGTGAACCCCATCCTTTGATATGAACCCTAGACATGGTTTCCATGGTCAATAGTTGCAGCCTCTTTAATTCATTGTTTCATGCACATCGAGGGGCCTATAACTTCTTATCAATATTTGGATGTTAGGAAACCTAGAGAGATTCCAAGTCAATTTAGCATTAAAACCATTCTATTACCATGACATGATTTGGATATTAATCATATAACAATACTTTGTCTTTTAGATGATGATGAATCTTTCCTATGTTGTGGGTGATATAATGAATTTAATATTTTTCCAACATCCCTTGAATGTTGTGTTGAGTGGTTGCCAAAGGCCACAACATGACTAGTATTTCACATTTATCCATTTTCTTTTTTCATATTCAATATATCACCTTCTTATTTTTCTAGATACTTTTCAACATGGTATGAAAAAATTGGACACTTACTGATTTATTTATCAAAATAAATTGGCTTAGTTGGTCTTTATTATGCTATATTAGAAGGAAAATTACCTATAAGAGGTTTATAGAACGACCATCTCCTTGGGAAATATTCTAACTAAGAAATTATTTCACCTTCCAAGTACAAGGAATTTGACATGACTGCCCTTATGATTGCATGTCCCTTAAGATAAAAGGATTTTCCGATCATTAAATTGTTAGTTGGAGAATTTTATTGACAATGAAAAACACTAATACAGTGAGAACATTCACTGTAAATTCTATAATGTAGAGGACCACTATGGTGTATTATTGTAAGGGATAATTCCTCTTGATTCCATGTATTCTATCCACACTAGGGGTTTTGTGGTTCTCATCTAGAGATAAGTTCTTGAGATTGACCAAATTAACATTAACCAGGCATTCCTGATCATGTGTCCAATGAAGAACATCATAATTAAAATTACAACTCCCATATTTTGTAATGGGATAGTAGGATCTTGAGATGCAATAAATAAATGATTTATGGCTTCAAGAACTCATGTATGAAGAGGAAATAGATTTTAGATTGACTCTTGATCCAAAAAATATGCTTTGAGATATTTATTCTTATATTCTATCTTACATGTAGTTGGGGACAGTTTCTTATAATGGTGGTTATCATGAGTGGGTTGATGTGCCTGCTTTGTAGTGGTTGACAGAACAGAACAATTATGTCTAAATGGAATTAGTGTATGTGCCTGATCTGATTGTGCGTATGATATGGGGGAGTATGCCCCATAACTCTACCAGAGTGTAATAGAGGTATGTATTTTCTTCATGAAGGAATGAGCATGAGCCATCCAATGTATGTGGATGAATTTATGTTTATATCCCTCTGGTACTATTGTAGTTGCTATTATGAAATTATGATTGGTTTCCAAGATATGGGCAGTACTTCGTGTCTCCCCCTTCACAATATCCAAAATTTTTTTAGCAACTTCATCAACCGGAATGAAAATATATGTCAACTCTTTATCCAATGTATTGGAATTTACCAGATTCTATCCCTTATTTCCTATTAGTGGATACTGACAATACACATGTGTGGGGGTAGAGAGTTGGGTCTGCGCCAGGTTTTTCTTCAGATATTTCTAACTGACTTCTTCAGGTGTTGTCGAACGAGACTGATGAAAGGCTTGATGGATGTTGATAGGTCTATGTTACTGTTTGATATTTTCTGCCAATAAATTTTGATAGTATTATTTCAATTCTAATAGACGGTACTGGGGGAAATCTTGGTGAGTATAGGTAGTTGTATGTTATTTCATACAAGTTTCTACCACATTTGGTTAGTGGGATTCCATGAATGTATCCAGATGAGTCTACTAACTTAATCATAAATTTTTATCATTTTATGTGATTTCTCATGGTACACCACTAGATTTGAATGACGAGATTTATTGGGTGCTATGAGATGAGTTTGTTGGCAGGTGGAGTTAATGAAGATATGTTTATGTGCCCATTCATGGTTTCTAAGCAAGGTGGGATGATTAACTTCTTTAGAGGGGGGAATAGTAGGAACCTACTTCTTGTTGGCTAGTTTTTCCTTGGTGGTTTGTCCTGCTTGCCTGCATCTCGGGGACCTAGGTTGAATAACATAATATAACACCCTCATCATGTTGACGATTTCGTGTCATGTGGAGTTCGAAGCGGTGATTGTTGGCATGAGCCCTTGGTAAGAACCCTTGTGTCATCAGGATGAGGCCATGGGTGGCCTCTTGGTCAAACTACATGGAATAGGGAAGGTATTGGTGACTTTTTTCTTGGGAGAAACTCCTGAAATGGTTGAATATAGTGGTCAAAACCATATGCTTAAAGACCAATAGTTATCATTGACTAGATGATTTGTGGTTCTGGATTTGGAGGGCCTATTGGGCAGCCTCCAATGTCAGGATAGTACCATTTTGAGGGTAATCTCAGACCAATGCATTAGAGACCCAGCCATTAATACACTTAGTTGATGATGATGTACTTCATGAAAACGAGGATCCATCTTGAGTAGCAATTGAGGCATTCACATCTGAAAACATGAAGGAATATATTTAGAATTAAGGGAGTTCATAGAATGAATGTGCATATATATATGAAAAATAAAAACAATGAACTCCAAAAAAGAAACATTTTTTAAATGAACACATGCATCATTGATTCCCTTGTCTGGCCCTCTTTTATCAATTGATAGGTGCCTAACAGATGGGTAACACAATCATATTGGTTAAGTAGTCATGTAAGGTTCACAATTATTTGTTCCCCTCGAAATGTGTGTTTGGCTTAGGAATCCAAAATTTTGGATAGTTTCCATCAGATTTATTTAATGAATTGAAATCACCAAATAGCATTGTATCCAAAGGGACCTATTTTACAAATTTAGGTGTTCAATATGTATTTTGGCCTACAATGTGTAAGAACTAACATTGGTCGATAGGATGGGAAGTCATTCTCATTATACACTTTTTGGGGGACTTATTGCCTACTCTGGGACTCTCATATAGATCTATGATATGGTCATGAATCCTTATTATTTTTCCGAGCATAATGAAGGTTTCCCTTGAAATTTTGAATGAATTATTAGCATGTGTGGAATTTAGAATAATCTGTATATAATCAAGGTTATTCATCAATCGATATATCCACATGTATTAATGGTTCCCCATTAATCGTATCATCTCATATAACACTTAAATATTATTTAGCCATTGTTATAATGGTGTCAGTTTTTAAGACACTCAGTTGGCCGTTGGGGAACTTATGGTAATCGAGGTAGATGAAAGTTGTTTTGATGTTGGGTTCATACCCATAAATGAGCTACCTACATATCATCATGAAAAGAATCAGAACCTTCATAGTTTGGTTCTGTTAAATGGGACACATCAATCCTTTTAAGGTAATTTGAGAAGTACCTAAACAAAGAGTTTAATGTAATGAGTTAAGGACATCTATGATTGTGGATCCTAGTAAAATATTGGTGAGGGACTTATATCTAAGTATCATAAGGAACCTAGTATGTAAATGAGTTTCCATGAAGGATTAGACACTATTTGGAGTGTGTCCTAGAAACAATTGGGTTTATTTATAGTGTTGGGTTTGAACCTCATGGAGGATTCCTTCGTATCCCACTAGGATGGGAATCCAAGGCCACATAGTTTGATAAGTCTCATATGGGAGTATAGACCATTGAGAAAAATACATTGTGTCTTACTCCTAAAGTGGATTCCCATGTAACATTGTCCACAAGAGATAACATAACTGATGGATATTCAAGGGGAACATAATTTGGGGCTTACTCTTTTGGAGCATACCCAGATTAAGGTAATTATGGTTGTACTCTTGAGGAGGATTCCCATTGTGCTCATGCCCTATGTGAAGGATTCCAACATAACCCAATTTTAGTGGTAATCAGATGTCTCACATTTCAAGAAGTATTTCTCTAGAGTATAGTCCTTTTAGAAAAATAGGTTGGGGGATTACTCCTAAAGAAGATTCAATTATAAAAGGGTACATGAGAGATGTATTAACTCATGGAGATTCAGTGGAGACATATTTTGGGGATTAATACTATAGAGGATTTCAGGATTAAGAAAATTTGGGATAGACTCATGAGGAGGATGTCCTTTGATCCTAGTCCCTAGATGAAGGCTTCCTACATATCCCAACTATGGTAGAAATCAGAGATCTAGTAGTTCTAGAAGTGAGGTGGACTGTGTGGGTATTGTGATCATCACAAATATCAAATCCTGTATGATTCATGTTCTATGTGAGAAACAAGGGGATGTGAAAGATTCAAAAAACCACACACTTTCTCCTACAATGATGGAAGCGACCAGGTCTTTGGAAAAAGAAGCCAGGGTGATGGTGGATGATGGTGTAGATTAGTAAACCCTTCATTGTGAAATGAATGTGAAGGTCACAGGGTCTTGCCAAAAATTCTTGTGGATTTCCCCATGAGAGATTCCCTAGAATGGGTCTCGTAGCAGAAGGGGGATATTATTTCCTATGGAAGGTGAAAGAATGTGTGAACCTCACTATTCCAATAGGGGATTAGAGGCTCCAGGTCCCAGAGACAAGGAGTGGAAGATAGAGTCATATCCCTAGAATCCAAGACGGGGAACTCCCCAAAACTATCCTTATGGTTAGGGTCCATGTTACTGTAGATATCTAGATCCCTAGAAATGTTGCAGATTCTTATCCTTTGGAAAGGAGAGTGTAGGAAACCCCTAACCATAGATATCAAAATCCAAATGGGAGACACATTGATGTTTCATTCCCAAAGGATTGATAAATTATGAGGTCTTTGTGGAGGTTTCAACATGGACACTTTATGATAAGGGGGACAATGAAGGATAGGCCCATCCATGGGTGGATTGGAATATGATTTCAGAGATAGCTCGAGTAGGTGGTCCATGCAGGTTTTCTGCATATGTATGCCGTGTAGGTGTACCGTGTACGTGTACCATGCAGGTCCTAGGACGAAAAAATATATGCATAACATAAGATGGATAAGCCTATTAAAGCTTGACATGCCATGGAAAATGCACTAAGGATGACAACACCGGGGTAAGGTTTTAACTTAAATACCCTGGGTGTCCCTTTATATAATTGGAAGAATCCTATTAAGGAATTTCTTTAAAGAAATGACCTTCCATAAATGACTTTTCCTTATGAAAGGAGGGTCCTTAATTAGATTTTTATAAAAAACTATTAAAGGAAAATGATCTTGCTTATCCCATCTAATTATATCTTCTCTCATGTTTTAGAGAGATACCTCAGAAAATTTGGAGGACCTTGCCAAAAGAGATATGAAATGTGAGCATCAGGAGTTCTTCCATGTTTTTCAGTTCTCAAAATTCAGAGACCAAGGGTACTATTTATAAGGAAGGTGGGGGCCTAGTTGAATAGAGTTTTTCCGCATGGGTCTTCATTATAGCTCCATTGTAACACCCCAAGATTTTACGAGATATATTCTTTTTAATTTCGTTCATTTCTTCAGTTGTACACTACGCCAAGATTATCATGTACTATACGCAACACCGTATTAGCTTGTAGTATACGTAACACTATTCTTGGATCATGTTACACACAATTTGAAGTTCATTTTGTGGAAATTATTCTATGCAACATTAAGTATAGATTTTGTATAATAAATAAATGAAATAAGTTTGATTATGTTATACGCAACCCCAAACAGAGCTTTCACTACACGCAACCCTTACATGGCTTGCATTACACTTAATCAAGATCTTCCTCGATAGCGTGTGTAGTACGCAATACCGATTTTCACTAAACGAGATATTTTTATAATATTATTATGAACTAACTGTTATGAATAGTAATACCCAATTTAGGAAATTTTATTAATTTTATCTCTCAAAATGCACTTCATTTTGGGATTCCGAGTATCGAAATTAGCCTAGGGTGAATTTTTGTTATTTTTATGAAAACTTTCAATTTTTGATGAATAGTAAAAACACTAGGTTACTATTTAAAAACTGACTTTTTATTTAAATTTTTATTTAAATTTATTTTAGGTCAAAATTGATACATAATACCTATATATGTTCAATTTAATTCATTGGACTCATTTTACAATAATGTTATATATATAAAAATTTTATTGAACAATTTCACCGTGTTTTACCCACCTCCTAGAAGAATATGAAAATTTACATAAAATTTAATTTTACCGCTTCTGTTAGTGAAATTTCGAAAATCCGAGAGACACGGTTAATATCAAGGAGTAAAATGTGGTTAAATAAGATAAAAATAATTTTTGTGAATAGTAACTTTTTACTTTTATTTACCACGGTTAAAAGTAAATAGGTTAATTAAGGGTAAAAAGGATATTATTATTACAATAACACATGTCCTAATTCTATTGGATAAGTGTAATTCGACCAATAACAACCTTAGGAATAATATATTACCCTTTAGAACCACTTGGATTAGATTAGGACATTTATTATTATTTTATTTAAAGAATAGTTAAAATATTTAAAAATCAATGTTTAATAACTAAAACATTTTTAATATAGGGTTATACATAAGATAAATTCATCTAGAAATATTCATTAGAAAGATAAAAATATTTCCTACATAATGGTATTTTATTTATAATTTTTAGACATTAAATAATTTAATTTATCTATTACACAATGTTGATGTAGTAATTATCTTATTAATGAAATATTAACATAATTGATGTTATAACTACCCAAATAAATTTAATTTGAGACTTATAATAAATTAAACTAATTTATTAGGTTAATATGACATTTTAGTATTGATTCAATTAACTTTTTTGAACTGTCTTGCTGTTATAATTTTCCAATAAATCAATTACCAAATAGTATCAAAATTGACATAAAATAGTTTTTTAAAACAAATATTATATTATTAATTGAAATTATACTGTTTAAAATATAAGGTTCTGCCAAATGTATTAGATGAGGTTATATATATTAAAAATGAACCACTTGTGGTCGGTTTGGCTTGTTATAGTAATTTTATTAACCATATATTGTAAGAATACTAGAAGACATGGTAAAAGTTAAATTATTTAACTTAGAGTTAAATCTAAATGATAAGGTTACAATAGTATCCTAAACTTGTCTAAAACCTATTGGTTGATAGGATTTTGACCCATCCCCACTTTATCTTCGAAATAAATCAATTTTGAGCTATTATAAACCGAATATTATTTTATTATAAAATAATATTTTATGTTTTTCCTAAGGTGCCCCTATCCTCCCTTATAAAAGGGCACATCCTCCCTCTTCTCTTGACACAATTTTGAGCCTTCAAGCTCAGACAAACCCTGCCCATTTATATTCTCAACTCCCCTAGAAATATTATAGAAGTTCTGGTCTCTTCAAAAGACCAACTCTAGTGCCTTAAGTGGAGGTTAAGAAGAGGGGCGTTGAAGAAGAGGTAATATCCTTTACCGATTATTTCCAATTTATTTCTTTTTCAAATTTTTCCTCTTTATTTTTTTCATCATAAATTAATATCATAAGTATCACTCATATACTGATATGTTATTATAAATATGAAACAACCATTTTTCATCTTATATCCATCCTACGGAAAACAAAATCACCGCGCGTGCGTACGTACGGAATACCGTCTCCACGCTGTGGTGAAATCTATTTTCCACCACCACCTTAACTGGATGGGTATAACAGTGTAAATAATAACTATATATGGTTTTTATAAAATCATATTGATTATGAAATATTATATCATCCACTCCAATTCCATTCAATAATTATGGGAACGTTATCATTGCTCGTGCGTACGTACATATTACCGTCTCCACGATGCTATGAGATTCATTCTCCATGTTAACCATTCAAGAATAATTATAAAGTATATATAATGAATAAAAATAAAATATATGAAATTATAAAGCTACTTGATTTATGTATATATATATGTCATCTACTTACTTCCATTCAAGTCAATAAGGAAAGGAAAACAACGTTCATGCATATGTACGGCATACCATCTCCATGAACGGTGTGTTTCATTTCATTTATCTATCTATTATATATATATATACTGAATATATATGATATATATATATCATGTTTTACATTCTGGAAGTAAGTAAATCATGATATAAGTAATAATAATATCAAGAACAACAATTCCAAACACGTACGATAAATACAATGATTTTACCCAAAACGCTGCTTTAACATGGAATTTACAAAAAACGGGAAATATAAAGTCATAAGTGAAACATTTATGATATCATAACAAAAAATATGATTCTGTAATAAGTCAATGACATTATTTAAATCATTATACATGAGGTCCAGATAGGTATGAATCATATCTAACCCATGGTAAGGGATATCTTTTACAATCTCGTTTTAATCCGAGATTGTTTATTTTTAAATATTTACTTGGGTTATATTTATCATTCATGTCCCTATTTTATAAATTTTTTTCATGTATGTTTAAAGTCCTTTTTACCCATTATATACATTTACTACTTGGTATGTAAGGAATATTTGTTTTGTTTACGTTACGAGGTGATTTTTTTACTTTTCTAGAAAAAGTAAGAGAAGAATGATTTTTTAACTTATACGGCATGAATGGATTTTTATGGTTTCATAATGCCTTATTTTCATGAACCTTACTCTACAAGATTTCATAATTATTTTCAACAAAATACTTTTATTTTAAAATTTCATGACATTTTTTGAAAAGAAAATGCTTTTAAAGAAGAAAAGATATTTTCCTCAAGAATTCATTTCAAGTGTTTTATCAAAACTATTTTCCATCTAAGATGACATTACTAAGTCTGTTTATGTTTCAAGTATAATGTATCTATTATTTACATGGTTTTAGTTTTCTTATGATTAAATGATATCCATTTCTGTTATATGGATTATGTTATGATGGGATGATGTTTATGAAACCCATTTTATTCATTGGGTTATTATGAATAGGGAATGTTTATTTTGTGGCACACGAAAAAATGATTTCATTATGAGATTGGTGGGACCTATATCTCCCTCCAATGTATTGGGTAATGATTTATATCTCATGAGATAAACATCTCTGGAATGGAAAATTAATTTGGTTAAGTGATAAAGGACTGGAACGAGGAGTGAACTCGATTTAGAATGGGACTTTGTCCACTAAGATGGTCTTGGAAACAATACATTGGCTAATATGGAAATCATAACACGTCCTTAATGGTTTCCACAATTACATGTTTTATTCCAATGCTATTTTATCATAGTTAACATTTGTTTATTATCTATTCCTTACGTACTACCATGTTTTATGACATTTCTAATGATTTTGATATTTAAACATTATGTTCATGTTTTTAAGTTCAAATGTATATGGTTTGTTTTATTTTCTCCATGATTACCCTTACTGAGCATTTGATCTCACCGTTTTTATGTTTTCTTTTCCCTAGGATATAATGAAAGGTTTTAGGTAAGAAAACAAAAAGGGGAAGATCTTTATGGGAAATTTTGAAGATCTTTCATCATAATTAGATGATTATATTCCGAGTTTCCAAAGACACTAAACTATTGTGGTACTTTTGTGTCTATTTTTGTTATGTATTAAATATTCCAAAAAACTAATGTATTGTCTATTTACGTCAAGATTTGGGTCTCTACAGTTGGTATCAGAGGAAATGTTTAGTTTACCTTGGGAAAATAGGATGCAAAAACATTACTGAGATCCCTAGAGTTATTTCTAAGATATGTGTAGGGATGTACCTAAGGATTATTATAACTATAGGTTATAGTCCTATAGTTATGTTGACGATCATGAATAACCTAGGGTGAACTTAAGGTATCAGCGATTAAAGAATGAGTGATAAATTAGACATCCCATAATTGATTTTTAATGATTATATGCTTCCACTTTATTTTAAATGTTTATTACACTATGGTTTCTGGTTTTATTCAATGGAGGAAATGATAAGGAATCCAGTTAACATTGTTTCCGATGGACAAATTGGTGATTGTGATCAACAAAATTGTGTAATTCCTAGAGAGAAAGATATTGTGATTATTCCGAATCAGTCATCACGATATATAATTAACAAGGTGAACATTGGTGGTATTCCTAGGTCATCAAATAAGAGGAAGATGAAATTTTATACCAGTTCTCAGGGAGTGGAACATAGAGGATTGAAGATGAAGCTTTATACGTATCAAGAAGAAGGGAAGAAGAACCTTTAAGAATACCCCAAATTGAGGGGAAGATGTTATCTGTGTGGAGAAAAGGGTCATAGAGTGACAGACTATTATGGAGTTTAATGTCTTATTTGTGGAGAACATGGGCATTACCCAACTCAATTCCCTAACGTAAGAGGTTACCTCAAAATCAAGGAAGGAATTATTGCATGAAAATCATTGAAGAGGATGGATTGAAGTGATTATGTATTCGTATTAATGAATAATGATTTTGAGGTACTTTTATGGTATATTGGAATATTTTTGTATTAGATTATTGTGGTTTTAGAAAATAATATGGTTCCAGTAACAATGAAAAGTGATTGAAATATGTATGGAAAGAAGATTATATGCGCATAATGAAGCGATAAAGACAAAATGAAATGAGCTCATGACTGATATAAGGACGAAGTTATATCATGGTTTGAGTATATATATGTTTTGGGATTTTGGTATGTAGAAAGAGTTAGCTTTTGACAGAATTCATGTTTTCACTAGGGTTCAATGGGTATTCATTTTTCAAGAGAATACATAATTAAGGTATCCACATGTTTGGAATGCGATCAACAAAATATATCTGGGATAAATGATGGTATTCACATGCTCAGTAGATGACATTTCTAGTAATTGTTTTCTTTATACTATTGGCATGGACAGATGTATTTTTGATAGGCCTAAATATTGGAATGGATTATATAGGATAATTTAGTATTGTATAAGGCTAGACCTTTTTTCGATATTATTTGATGGGATGTTATAATAATGTAGTTTTAGAAAAAAGGACAACCTGCAGGACGGGCGACAACCCATCGCGTCGGACAAGGCAGTGGGAATTGAATGCACAACTGAAGTGCGACATTCCTTTATCGTATACCACAGGCCAACAAAAAGTCCCTAGTTAGTAGAAAATTGTTTTATTTTATTATACGGTATGATAGATGATGTATACGTCCATTTTGGGAATCATAAGCGATTAACCTCACCATAGATGGACTTATGTATATTTCATAATTTTTATCTACCCTTTTGTTTGAGACAGATGGAATGACCCATCATTCTATCACATGATTTTATAAAACTTCATGAATGACAAATTTAACTTCATTTCTTTAAGAGATGATGTGGAAATTGTTCAATGCACAAACAATGATGAGATTGTACAAAAATATAGTATGTATTTCTTCTAATTCAAATTCATCAACTTTAGGGAAATGATCTTGAAAAGAAAAAATGTTGTCCTAGTGTCCTCATATCCGATGAATTAGATGGTACCATAGATCATCACAAATTTATGGCTTTGTGATTTTTGCCTTTTTCATAGCCATGTTCTCTACCACTCTCCATCACAACATGATGGTTAGATTTTTCTTCCATATCCATATTTCTAAATATGTTCTCCTATGTAGAAACCCAGTGATGAGTTAATCTGGGTAACCGTTACATTTCATACTTTACTTTTTAAAATTATGTTTTAGTATTCCTTTTTACGATATGAGTTTCTAGGAAAGAAACTTCTAAGTAGTAAACAATTTATAACCCCGATGAATTTCGAGGTCAAAATTAATTTTAAGGGGGGTAGAATGTAACACCCCAAGATTTTATGAGATATATTATTTTTAATTTCGTTCATATCTTCTATTGTACGCTACGCCAAGATTATCATGTACTATACACAACACCGTATTAGCTTGCAGTATACATAACACTATTCTGGGCTCATGTTATACACAATTTCACGTTCGTTTTGTGGAAATTATTCTACGCAACATTAAGTACAGATTTTGTATAATGAATAAATAAAATAAGTTTTGATTATTTTATACACAACACCAAACAAAGATTTCACGACATGCAGCAGTTACTTGGCTTGCATTACACATAATCAAGACCTTCTTCGATATCGTGTGTAGTACGCAATACCGAGTTTCGCTAAACGAGATATTATTATAATATTATTATGAAATATCCGTTATGAATAGTAATACCCACTTTTTAAAATTGTTTAAATTTTTTCTTTAAAAATGGACTTAATATTTGGATTAGGAATATCGAAATTAGCATAGGGTGAATTTTTGGTATTTTTCTATAAACATTCAATTTTTGATGAATAGTGAAAACATTGCTTTACTATTTAAAAACAGACTTTTAATTTAAATATTTATTTATTTTATTTATATTTATTTTAGGTAAAACATTATATATAATACCAATATATGTTCAATGTAATTCATTTGAATCATTTTATAATAATTGTAGATATATCACAATTTTATTGAACTATTCACCGTCTTTTACCCATCTCCTATGAGAATTTGAAAATTTCCATAAAACTTAATTTTACTACTTCTGTGACTGGGATTTCTAAAATATGAGAGACATGGTTAATTTAAATGATAAAAATGTTGTTCAATAAGATAATTTTTTTTTGGTGAATAGTAACTTTTTACTTTTATTTACCACAGTTAAAAGTAAATAGGTTAATTAAGGGTAAAAATGATATTATTATTATCATAAAACATGTCTTAATTCTATTGAATAAGAGTAATTGAACCAAAAAAAAACAATAGGAATAATATATTACCTTTTAGGTTCACTTGGATTAGATTAGGACAATTATTATTATTTTATTTAAAGAATAGTTAAAATAGTTAAAAATCAATGTTTAATAACTAAAACATTTTTAATATAGGGTTATACATAAGATAAATATGACTATAAATATTCATTAAAAATATAAAATGACTTCCTACATAATGGTATTTTGTTTATAATTTTTAGAAATTAAATAATTTAATTTATTTATGACACAATGTTGATGCAGTAATTACCTTATTAATGAAATATTTACATAATTGATGTTATAAATACCCAAATAAATGTAATTTGATACTTTTAATAAATTAAAATAGTTTATTAGGTAAATATGACAGGTTAGTATTGATTAAATTAACTTTTATTGAACTATCATGCTGTTATAATTTTAAAACAAATCAATTACCAAAAAGTGTCAAAATCGACATAAAAAAGTTTTTAAAACTAATATTGTATTATTAATTACTATTCGATTCCTAAAAATCTAAGGTTCTGCAAAATGACTTAGATAAGAATATATATAATAAAAATTAACCACTTGGGGTCCATTTGTCTTGTTATTGTATGTTTGTTGACCATATAGTGTAAAAAACAAGGAGACATGGTAAAAGTTAAATTATTTAACTTAGAGTTAAATCTAAATGATAATGTTAAAATAGTAACCTAAACTTGTCAAAAACCTATTGGTTGAGAGGATTTCAACCCATACCAACTTTAAATTCTAAATATATCAATTTGGAGATATTATAAACCGAATATGACTTTATTATAAAATAATATTTTCTGTTTTTTTAAGGTTCCCCTATCCTCCCATATAAATGGGAACATCCTCCCTCTTCTATTTACACAATTTTGAGCCTTAATGCTCGGACAAACCCTGACCATGTCCCTTATAAACATCCTTATAAACATTATAGAGGTTTTGGTCTCCTCAAAAGACCAACTCTAGTGCCTTAAGAAGTGGTTAAGAAGTTGCACGTCAATGAAGAGGTAGTATCCTTTACCGATTCTTTTCAATTTATTTATTCTTATAATTGTTATTCTTTATTTGTTTCATCATAAATTAATAACATCAGTATCAATCATATAATGATATATTATTATAAATTTGAAACAACCCTATTTCATCTTCTATCCATCCTATGAAAAATGAAATCACAGCGAGTGCGTACATACGAAATACCGTCTCCACGCCATGGTGTAATCTGTTTTCCCCCACCACCTTACTTGGATGGGTATAATAGTTATATGGTTTTTATAACATCATACTGATTCTTAAATATTATATCATCCAATCCAATTCCATTCAATAATTATGTGAATGATATCATCGCTCGTGCATATGTACGTATTACTGTCTCCACGATGCGATGAGATTCATTCTACTTGTTAACCATTCAAGAATTATTATAAAGTATATATAATGAATAATAATGAAATATATGACATGATAAACCTACTTCATTTATGTATATATATATATATGTCATCTACTTACTTCCAATCAAGTCAATAAGGAAAGTAAAACATCGTTCATGCGTACGTACGACCTACCGTCTCCATAAACAGTGTGTTTAATTTCATTTATCTATCTAATATATATATATATATATAATAAATAAATAAGATATATAAATCATGTTTTAAATTCTGGAAGTAATTAAATCATGATATAATTAATCATAATATCATGAACAACAAGTCCAAACATGTACGATAAATAAAACAATTTTACCAAAAACGCTGCTCTAACGTGGAATTTTCAAAAGAACAGGTAATATAAAGTCATAAGTGAACCATATATGATATCATAACAATAAATATGATTCTTTAATAAGTCAATTACTTTATTTAAATCATTATACATGAGGTTTAGATACATATGAAGCATATCAGACCTAAGGTAAAGGATAACTTTTACAATCTCAATTTTATCCGAGATTTTTTATTCGTAAGTATTTAATGGGGTTATATTTATCATCCATGTCCTTATTTTATAAAAAAAATCATGTATGTTTACAGTCCTTTTTACCCATTTTTGACTTTTACTACTCGGTATGTAAGAAATAATTCTTTTGTTTATGTTACGAGTTAATTTATTTTACTTTTCCAGCAAAAGTACAAGAAGAATGTTTTTTTAACTTATATTGCATGAATAGATTATTACGGTTTCATAACGCCATATTTTCATTAACCATACTCTACAATATTTCATAATTATTTTCAAAAAAAATACTTTTATTTTAAAATTTCATGCCAATTTTTGAAAAGAAAATTATTTTAAAGAAGAAAGGATATTTTCCTCAAGAATTCATTTAAAGTGTTTTATCAAAACTATTTTCCATCTAAGATGAAATTTTTAAGTATGATTATGTTTCAAGTATAATTTATCTATTATTTACATGGTTTTATTTTTCTTATGATTAAATGATATCCATTTATTTTATATGGATTATGTTATAATGGGATGATGTTTATGAACCCCATTTTATTCGTTGGGTTATTTTGAATGATGAATGTTTATTTTGTGGAACACGAAAGAATGATTTCATTATGAGATGGGTGGGACCTATATCTCCCTCCAACGCATTGGATAAATATTTATATCTCATGAGATAGACATGGATGGAATGACAAGTAAATCTAGTTCAGTGATATAGGATTGGAACGAGAAGTGATCTTGATTCAGAAAGGGACTTTTTCCACAAAGATGGTCTTGGAAACAATTCCTTGGATAATATAAAAATCATTACATGTGCTTAATGGTTTCCACAATTACATGTTTTATTCCCTTGCTATTTTATCATGGTAAATGTTTATTTATGATCTATGACTTACGTACTACCATGTTTTATGTCATTGCTCAATGTTTTGATGTTTGAACATTATGTCCCTGATTTTAAGTTCAAGTTTATATGGTTTGTTTTATTTTCTCCATTCTTACCCATACTGAGAATTTAAGATCACCCTTTATATGTTTTCTTTTCCCCCAGATATACAGAAAGGTTTTAGAAATGAAAAAAGGGGAAGATCATTATGTGAGATATTGAAGATCTTTCACCATGATTAGAAGATTATATTCTGAGTTTCCAATGACACTAAACTATTACGGTCCTTGTGTGTCTGTTTTTGTTATGTATTAGATATTCCACAAAAGTAATGTAATGTCTATTTACTTCAAGCTTTGGGCCTCTCCATCCATATCATAGCTCTTCTATGTTGGGGTGAGAAAATTATGATGTTCTTTAGGTATGCAACATAGGTCCTCAGTGTAGGCCATTTGCATAGGGGGATATACATTATGTTGCATGGGAAAGACCTGCTCTAACTTCTTGATGAGTATATGTTCCACGTAGGTACCCATTTTATTATACTGAAAGGGAAATTGTTATGTTTGCCTTTATATACATATGTATGCATCATATATCCCTTGAACTATATTTCATTACTTCCTTTAAATATATTTGATACTTTTAGATGTCCAAAGTGCTACATTATAATCATTTTTCAATCCTTTATTAAAAAAGGGAGTTTCAACATATATATAATTCCCAAGAATTTGTTTTATAGTTTTTATCTTGAAAATTATTGGAATTTACATATCTTTTTTAGGATCTCTCTTTCGTAGGGATTTCGATTCAATATTTACCCCTGTTATAAGGGATTTCTGTCTCAAATTGCCTTCATTGGGACAAAAGTTATGTTATGCACATATATTCATCTTTAAGGAGTATATACTACCCATTTAACATGTTGTATCATGATATTAAATGTTTCATTTCAATTTATTCGTTAATTGATCATATGATTTGAAATATACCAAAATGTTAGAGGATTTATTTTATATTCTCATTGTTTATCAGGATTATTTATGATTATGATTTTAATTGTGAAATATTCAGACCCAATACTCAATAACTTCAAGAATTTTATTATCCTATGATTATTTTATAAAAAAACAAATGTTTTTCATTCATCTTACTCTATAATAACTATTTATTTCATAACAGTTTTTATATTTACAAATGACTTTATTTTTATTCTCTAATGAAGATCCTTTTTCAACTACATCTATGTTTTCTTAAAATTAATTCAAAAATGTTTTAAAATTCCAAAAATATATTATTAAATAAAATTTCACCCATGTTTTACGTTTTACCATGTGTTTTAATTGTAATATTCATACCTTTTCTATAAAATTAATTCCTAGAATTTACCAAAAAATTTAAAGGAATCATTGTTTTAATGTGTAAAACATGAATTTTATTTTTTTTTCTTCATGACCAGTCATTATTTTAAATATTCATTTATATGTTTCCTCATTTATTTTAAATGAAAATTACTTTGAAAATGATTTATGTTTGACATATTTATTTCAAATGGGAAAATATTTCCTCATAAAATTTCCCAAGTGACCATTAAAAATAATTTTTTATCCTAAATGATTAATTTTATATAACCTATGCTTTACTGGGGATATGATCTAATGATATTATTATTATTATTTATAAGAATGGTTTATGGTTAAGATAAAAATATTTTTATGAAATCCTTTTATCATAAACTAGTTATACCAAGATAAAATGCTTATAAAACCCCCTTCTTTTTCCTTGCGTTATGAAATGATGAAATGATGAAATGATTATGAAAATAGTTTCTTTTTCATAGTTAAATCTATGATTAAATGTTTTTGAAAACCATTTATTTTCATGGGTTTTATTATGATAAATGTTTTATGATCTTGTGGAACACATATGTATGATTTTTATTATGAGATGGGTGGGACATATATCTCCTAATAATTAAATGGGTAATGTCAAATGTTATATGATCTCCAAGGGTACAGGGGAGGTTTTCCCAAGCCCAAAATAAGGTACTCGAGTAGATATCCCATGCCCAAAAGAGGGTAAATGGGAGTTAATCCCAATCCTAACGTAAGTAAGTGGTTGGTTATCCCAATATTTATATTTTATGAATGTCATGGTTGATATCCTTGACATAATATTTTCTATTACTATTTTTATGACACAAATCATTCTCACTTGTCGAGGTCATGATCTCATTGATCAAGTCCATTGAATCCATTATGATTCATGTCTTATGAACTAAATTATTTATAAAATTAATTATTTATATGATCCATGATATGTAGGGTAATGTTTTCTAATTTTATTCTCATGTTTGCATACCAATATTCTCATTTTATATTGATATCTCACTTTTTCACACTTACTGAGAATCTGAGCATACTATTTGTCTTATTTCCTTTCCCCATGATATGAAATATGGTTTTATGTATTATATTTATAAGAAGGGATTTAGTTATGAAGTTATATGTTGTAGATTATGTAGGATACTTATGGAACATATTTTAATGATTCCATATTTTCAATGGCACTAGACCTAAAAGAATTTTCGTGTGGATGATTATGTTATGTAATGAATATTCATATATTAAGATGTAGTATTTATGAATGAGTAGTTTGGTTCATTACATGGGAGGTGCTTCTTATGATCACAGGGACATCTAGGGAGGCTCATATAGAGGGATGGATATATTATTGTCATGCTCCAAGGTTTTTGATTGAAGATAAATGGGAGTTTGGGTGGGATTGTATAGAAAAAGGGTGTAGAGTTCATTATTAATTTTATAATACAGTTTTTGGACTCTATATGAAAAAAACTCAAAACCTAAAAACTTCCCATTTGTTTTCCAATGGTTTCTACCAAATTATAATTGTTTGAAATATTTTATATGATTATGAACCGAGATCATTATAATAATACCCTTCATGATGTGATAGTTAGTCTTGTTTACAATGAATTGATTTTAAAACCTTGTAATATAATATAGTTTTTGGAGGATTCATTAAGGATTTAAAAAATTAATAAAATAACATAATAACTCATTATTATTATGGATAAATATATAATTGGTCATCGATTCAATTTATGGAATATATTACATCGTTTTTGCTCCATTATGATAACCCAAAAAGTCGATTGTCTTCAGAAATTATGAAATAATCACCATTTCCTAATTTCTACATGCTAATTTTAAAAATAATAGTAATTTTATTCAAAAGAACTCACTTTTTATGGGAACTTATAATTTCTAATAAAAATCCATATTTATTGAAAAATACTTGGTTTTTTTACAATAATAGTTTTTTTACGCTTATAAAATAAATTTTGACTTCATAAAATTATATTATCATTTATATTGAATAAAAATTAGTTAATAAAATTATTCTATTATAATATAGTTCTAAACAATATTATATTTTTTTAAAATAGAGTGTCTTGATTGAATATATGCACTTTACAAACATACAATTTGTGTTTTGTTGTTCCAAAATCTAATTGTTATCGAACTCATTTTATAATAATTTGAAAAGTATTAATTAAAAGGGATAAATATAATAATTGTTTTTTTAAAAATAAAATATAAAAAATTATACAATTATGGACTAGATACATATCCCTTTTTAAAAAAAGGAAATTCACTAAGGGTAAGGCATCCACTGGTGGGATTTTCTAGGGGTGGTTTAGTGACCAAGGATTAGGTCATGATCTTTATGAGCATGAAATCCTCCCATAAATGGTCTTCTTCATGATTTATCTATTGAATATAATCTTGGGAATGATCAACATTATAGTGAATTGATGTTATCTCCCTTAGAATTTTCAAAAAATGGGTGTCATAGGGTATGATCCCACTTGTCGAGACCAGCACTTCTTTCATTTTTATCAATTGGACTTTATCATAAGACTTAAATATGTACTAATCATATGATCAATATACAACAACTATATTATAAAAATTTATGATGCTTAATGGTCTTTTAAATTTGACATGATATAACATGTAAATGTCTAAAATAACCAAAACATCCCATGTATTATGTATAACCACATTGGATAATATGGAATTTATTTTAATCACAAATTGAACATAATTTTAAAAAATTGGTTCATTACATTAACCCGGGTTTTTAGTTAATTTATTTAATGATATTTTATGAATCTTTCATCTATATGTCCAATATTTTATCTATAATACAAATAATTTTTGATATTAAATTGGTTGATTATGAGATATTTAGTTAAATCCCAGTTTGACATTTAGAGCTCAAATATATGAAAACCAAAAGATTGTACATCATATCCAAGATAATTAATTTTATAAACATAAAAATGGTATATTTCAATTGGGAACTAGTTCCATAAGATTCTCTTTTAGTTAAGGTAAATGTGTTTTTGAGGGATAGGGGTTGAATTTTTAGTAATCCACATGGTTTAAAGCCATAGGTTCATTGTTCTATTACACATTTCCATGATGGAAGAATTTTGGTATTGAGTTTCATGGGTGGGGTATAATTATACATGGTCACGCCACATTTTCATGGGTTTCATACCAAATCATTCTGTGGGTCATACACAATTCTTCCTTCGGATAATTTTTATTACTAATATTATGGTATTGATTATGGGGTAACATTTATGTTTTTCGCATGTTTTTAGTAATGGTACATGTTTTGAATCATTATATATTTTTTGTCATTCTTTTCATCTTACTATATGCTAGAATTAGATGAATTAAGAGTTTATTTTGAGCATCCTTAGATATATATTATGATTAATCAATCATATATAATAATCAATGACAACAAGTGGGGTGATTTGATAAGGTAACGAAACATTGATCAATGGAACCAACTATAGGGTTTGGATGAGTAATTTTGTATAAACATGGACTGGGTACTATCTAGTGTGTTGAGGAACAATCTTCTAATTATGGGGCTCAAGTACACCCTCAACAAAATTTTCAAAACAATACATGATTCCATATATGATAGAGGGATTTTTTGTACCCACTATGTGTCAAGGTGTGGTCCTTCATACAAGGAGTTATCAGTCATTTCTTATATAGGAGTAGTTATCCATAAGGGTAGGCACTCACTTGATCTATAATCTTATCCTTCGATGATGTGTGACCGTAAAACTTTTTTGTAAAAAGGTTGAATGGATGTTATGGAATCATTATGGTTTCAGTGATTTAGGTTCTATATTATATTATGTATTTCCCAGTGTTTTAGAAATGTGACATATAAATAAACTATAAACCCAATATATTTTACAATTTTAGTGATTAATGGTTAGAAAATATCTAATTTACTTTTTTTATTCTCATATCTTTGGATTCAGTTAAATTGTATACCTCTATTGCTTCTTGTTATTAAGGTATCTTATTAGGTATTATTATAATCAATCATGCATTGTATTTTTTCTAATACATTTTGTTTTTATGATAATGATGAATAATTTTAAGTTGACATGAAGGTTAATTATGGAGGTAAAGAAATATCTTTGTAATTATTTTTTGTGAATAATTTTCATTGGTGTTTCTGCAGTATTAGAAGGAGTGACATGAAATTTTGTTTCTAATTGTTCAAGGCTTGTATATATTCGGGATGTTGGGACCCTATATTAACCGTTAATTTTTGGTGTTGAAATTTTTATACTATCAAGGTTGTTTATTTTTTGTTTCATGAATTATATATTATTATTTGTTTATACATCTAATATTTTACTATATGTTTCTTCCAATTTATATGGTTTGGTTCATGTTTATTAATCTAAGTCCCCCCTTATGTGTGATATTCCATCTTATAACTATATACCATTTAATACTCCAAGTTATAGGGGGTTCATATTTTAAATTTTATTGGGGTAATTAAAGTTATAGAGGTTCCATGATTTATTTATAATTTTCATTATAAATTTACCTATGTTGTATAGATTTCTTTAAAGGGATAGGAGAAAGAATTAAGTGTCTTGAGGGAATAGAATTTTTTAGTTTATTTTTTCTTGAAAAGAGAATTTTTTTAGTTTATTTTGTTTTTACATTGATGTAAGTTTAAGGGGATCTAATAGTTTGGATTAATCTATGTGAGTTGTAGGATAAATCATGGTATACCTTCCGGTCTTGGGGTGTTGGGACAAGACTATCCTACATAGTATAGAAAATCATGTTAAAAGTGTTTGACCATATTATATATGGGTCTAGGGGAGTTTCATATGATTAGTTCAGGGTTTACTAATTCGATGAAAAATCATGAAAATATATTTTGGATATCTAGTAGAGCTCAAATGGTTGGGTCACTATTTACCAAACCATGTAACCAAACCATGCGAGTTACCCAGATTCTAAATTTTAGTTTTACAAAATTTATAATTGTATATTTTTAGGTGATTTATACTCCTATATTCCTACCCATTAATTTTTCCATCTTGGTGAGAGCTAAGTAATATATCTCCCTCCCTTTATTCTCTAATTTGATCTTAGAAGACTTGATTTCGTGTTTATTTATTTTATTAAGCCCTTCCATTACTCTTCTACTTCCTTCTTAAACCCTCTTTCCCTTGATTTAATTTTTTCCCAAAACTATAGAGGGATGTTAGGAAACGATTAAGGTTTGAAGGTGGTACTAATGTTTGGATTTTAATATTTAAGGATATCTAAGTTGTATTATTCCTCGTTCTGGTTCCCACTACCAAAAGCAAAGCATTTTAGATTATTCTAACTCGATAGATGATTTCCCAATGCATGTTTTTTATGATATTATTTTATTTAGAATTTCATTTTTTATGAGGTTTTTCAAAACATTATTTGTAAAATTATATTTATAATTGATATTTATAATATTCTCTAAAATTGTTTTAAGTTAATTTTTAATTCTCACCATGGTTTCACGTGGAATTTTCAACTCATACATGAAATTCCAAGCATAAATAAAATGATTCATGAATTTTTTTGAATAAAATAAAATGTTTACTCATGTTTTACCCTGGTTGGGTCATGTAATGAATTAACAAGTTAGTTTTTTATGATTTAATTTATTTTTAGAAATTTTTGTGATTTCTTAAGTTGATTTAATGTGTGATTTAAAATTCAATGCTTTAAAAGGATGTTTTATAAATGGATTTTATTTATTATAAAAATGACTCATCATCTAGAGTGCGTTTGGGGAAGTATTTATTTGTAAATTCCAATTTTATTAAAAATAATTATGGAGTATATACCTCTATTTAGGACCTAGTAATTGTTTCTATTTAATGGGTGGTGTTCGATGAATCTAGAGACTAGGTGATGGATGTTAGGGAAAATTTATTTAGACAATTCGAGGTGAGGGTGTTTTATTATTCATGTTTTTTATAAATATATTTATTTTCTTCATTTCTTTCCCATAATTAGTCTTGGATATGGGAATATGTGTAGTTATGTGAGATGTTATGATTTGTGCTAGACTAGTTAGTTTCTTGTCACTAGATCCAGTTTTAGAGTGATGTACAACTATATAAGGTTTTCAACCAAAGAGGGATGTGTGAAGGCTGGTTATGTGGATTCTGTTAGGATGTGACATAGGGAACTAGGTTGTTCCATGTTTTTTAAATCATAGGACTATATTATGTTAGATTATAGGTTAGAGACCATGACCCCACATAATTTGGTGGATTTGTTTAGGGTATGTTTCTGTCTTCTTTGATACCCCTAGTTAACATTGAATGTGTATATTACATTAGAAGATTACCCTTATTTCTAAATTTATTTAATGGGTTATTATGGTGCCTTTATCTTTCACTTTTATTCATGTAGTGTGAGTTGGTTTTCAGGGAGATTTTTTTAAATATTGAAAATAATAATTAAAATTGAAAATGCTGTAAATTTATATAGAGTGGGTGATTTTAAATGGGGAATTATCTAGTGATTGCATTCATTTAAAAATTAATTGGGTTCAATGGTTTTTAAAAACTAATATGTTTTGTATTGTTTTTTATGAAATGGATTATTTTATATGTAAGATATAATTATTACATTGTTGCTATAAAAATAATCTAGATAAACCTATTTTTAAATGATATTTTTAAACTAGTTTAAATGAACTATCTTTTAAAATTAAATAAAGATAATCTATTGTTTTAATCTGTTAATATTGTTCTTAGTCACACCATTTATAAAACAAATTTATATTCAATTAAATTGTTTCCCTTTCAGGTTCATAGGATTTGTTTCTCCTTTTGTTTTAGTCTATTTACTTGTTTACTTAGACTATAGTGCAATATGTTCTTGGTGACTCTGGGTCATATAGATATGGGATATAATTGATATGTTTTGGTTTCATTTTTTGAATTATTATTTTAGTCATGTATTTAAATACATTTTTTTTATTTATGTGATGTAAATAATTATTTTATTCTTATTTAACTATTACTAATGGATTGTAACATTTATTAATTACGTTGTTATAATCGAATTAGGATGTTTCTTTTTAGTCTAATTTATTGGAAAAACCATTCCAAAGGGTGTTATATAATTCCCAATCACTAATTTTTATCCAATAAGGATTGGGAATTCCCTTCAGGCTAGTGGAAGACTAGATCATGTTCCAATTTAGGTGGAAGGTAGAGATTTTTCGTTATGAATGGTATCAGAGCATAGGTTCTTTATTGAGATCATGGTTTCATGAATAACATGTTATTTTATTTAGGGTGTGTTAACATTGATAGGTGACTTGGATAACAATTGAAACTCAATAGGTGGGTCTTGGATGGTTGATCGATCATTTCCCTTTGTGATGAAACTTGAGTTACCATTGGACTTTGAGAATTGAGTATTGATTTTGAGTTACTTTTAAGTTATTTTCTTGAGCATATTTGGATCCTAATTTAGATATATATTGATATTGGGGTTGTATTGATATTTTATGGTGAAAATTGTGGAGAATTAGGGTTGAATGATTATTAATTCATGGTATGGAAAACCATGTGGAGTCTGTATGAATTTTTTGAAAGATATTCTAATAGGTTTTCATGGTTGGATCATGGATTTTCAGCTTTTGTGTCCAAACGATGCACAAATTTATTTCATCCTCATAATACTATCTTTATCATTTTCTCTCTATGGATCCACTCCACTGTTTTTTAGAGATATAGTGATTAAAAAAGTGGGGATTTTTTTAGATATTGATATTATTTTTATTTTTTTTTTCTCTGTTTTTTCCTTTTGAAATTATTTTTATTTTAACTGTCAGTTTTATGTTTGAAAAATTGGTTTTGGGATGGGAAAGGAAATTATTATTTTTTATTTGGAATAACTGCATTTTATGAAATATTTTTAAAATATGATGGTGTATTAAACTGAAATTATCATTTAAAATAAAATTTTATTTGTGTTTTTAAATTTATGTGTATGGATTTTTTAAGTAATTTCTTTTTTTATTCTAGAAAAGAATGGAATTTTTTTTACAAAAACAATATTTTTTTGTGATTGATTTTTTCAATGGAAGTAAAATGTTTTGAATTGGGGAGTGTGACATCTTATTTTAAGTGATACTTTTATAAAAGGGTGTGGTTATCCTTAAAAGGGGAGTGTGGTTAATTAATGAAACTAAATAGATGATTATATAAAAAGGGTTTGATTTATATTAAAAATTTTCTATAAGATTTTTAAAAATATTTTTTACTCTAAATTCTATTTTCATGAAATTGTTCGATATATTTTTAGAGTGTGGGTTGATTAGAATTTGTTCTGTTCAACATATTTTCCCTTTTTTTCCTTAATGAAGAGTGGAATGTCTGTCAGTTTGGACAATCTTCTTGATGGATCTTCTTATAATTTATAATTTTTGATCTCACTTGTTGAATCCACCCAAAATCAAGACTATGTGGTGGAGTTGAGTTCCTTTTTATTACATGGACTCCATATGGGGAATCATGAATCAATATGGACTCTACATTGGTCATGTAATGATGGTGGTTGAGTTGTATTAGGTACATTTGAGGAATTATTAGGTTATATCATGTTTTTCAAAGTCATTTCATTAATGATATTGTTTGTTATATCTTTAGAGGTTTTGGAGAGATGGGGTGTAGAAAGATGATATATTGTGGGTGAATTTTTGGTTCTTGGGAGATCTTCATTGTTTGGGGTCTCTTGGTTGGTGGATGTTATATTTTGGATAGTGATGGTTGAATCTATGAACATTTCCACATTTTCATCTGGTTTAGTTTTCATAGATATTGTTGATTTTACATTGTGGATTTGAGCTGATCAATAGTCATGTGTGATCTTTTTGGATTTTAGTTTCTTCATCTTGGGGATTTTTTGTGCTTGTAGATTTTTATTTTCTTGGTTATATGCATTTGTGTTCTCTTGAAGATATGTTTTTTCCATTGGATAGTAATTGAGGTCATTTATTATTTAATTGGTTAAATATGGGAAACCTTAGGTTATATTCATAGTTATCTATGAAAGGTGTTTCATTTAGTAAGATCTAGAGGGTGTTGATTTTCTTTTATAGGGATACCATGATAAATTTCATGTTGTTATGTTCCTAGTTGACTATGTGGAACATGGGGACCCATGATTAAGTCCCATGTCGTTTTGGGTAGGCTTTATTCAAGGATGAGTTTTCTTTTTTGGGTTTCAATTTTGGTTATTTGGTTGACTTTGAGTTTTGTGTTAGTTTTATGTTTCTTGGGTGTTTTTTGGAATATGTCTTTTTAGTGCAATTTCATCTAGTAGTGTGTTTTTTTGTTCATTCCTTTTTATATTAATTATAAAATTGTGTGGAGACCTATGTTAGGTCAATTATCTCTTTATAGAACATCCCATTAGTTGTATAAGTGGGTTGTCCTAAGTGGTTTTTGAATATATGGATTATTATGAATATTTTTCCCCTTATTCATTAACTGAGTATATTAAAGTGGAAAAAATTATCATTATGGGGAGATTATAAAACCTCATGTTATTGTATTTTTATTTATTTAATTTTATTTTTGGGTAATTTATATTATCATTGGTTTGATCATGAATTTTTATTCTTTCAAATAAATTTCATTATGATGTGTGATTTGTGTCCACTGGATAAGAGAAACTATGTGATGATATGAGGGAATAGAATTTTTTAATTAGTTTTGTTATTTCACGATTAGTAGCACATGGTCAGAACATGGTACGGATCTAACCATGAATGTTTCAGGAGAAACTATGTAACTTAACAAAATTCTAAATTTTGGTTTTCTAAAAATTCCCTCACTCTATTTTTAGGGTGTTTTAATCCATTTCTTTATCCTCATCCATTATAAAATATTGTAGTAAATAAAAGGATGCATATCATTCCCTTATTTAACGAGTTTTGAGCCTCCATGTAATGGATTCTTATACATTTCTTACTTTGATCCCCGTTATTCCACTTCTCCAAACTTCTTCTCCTATCTTTTTGTACGTTTCACTCACTCCCAAAATCAATGAGGACTTTTGGGATAATATTTTGGCTTAGTAATTGTTCTAATTTATGGGTTTTGGATTTTTATGGTTTTAGGGGTTTCATTCTTCTTTTTTTGAGTGTTTTTCACTGAAGCCAAAGCATTTAGAATTGTTCTGGCTCGGTTGTTGATTTCCTAAGGTATGTATTTGTGTGATCATGTTTTATTTATCTTGTCATCGTATTCTTGAGGTTTCAAAATACTATAATTGTAATCTTATATTTATAATTGATAACTACAATGTGTTGTAATATGGGGTTTAATTGAATTTTAATTGGCACTAATATTTCACTGGGCATTTTAACTGATGCTTGATATTCAGTGAATTAATAAAACGGTTTAGGGTTTATTTTGAAACAAAATATAAGGTTTACACATTTGTTTACCCTATTTGCGTCATGGAATGAATTATGAAGTGAATATTTAGTCATTAAGGTATTTTTATAAAAGATAATATTTTTTATATTTATTTCATTGGTGATTTAAAATTCAATGTTTTATTGGGAATTAATATTTATAAAAATACTTGTCATCCTAAGTGGGTTTTTGGGAGGATCATTTCCAATTTAAAATAGTTTTAATATTATGTGAGATTTGTTTTCACTATTTATGGAATTATTATTTATTCCCTTTGATGGGTGGTGTTTGATATATGCAGTGACTAGGTGGTGGATTTGAGTGGTTGATTTTGGCAACGGAGTTGGAGGGTAGGTTATGTTATTATTCATGTTTGTGATGATTGTATTGTTTGTTGATTATTTCTCACATTCACTTTGTATTTCATATGAGAACACCTTTAATAAAGTGGGTAGTCTAGATTAATGGTTCACTAGTTAGTTTCATTCTACTACTGTCCCATCTAATATGAAATAAGACTAAATGGGGTGTTCCCCCTGTGAGGTCTTAGTGTATGCTGGCTGGATGTCTTCTGTTAGGATGCAATGTAGGATGATAGGTTGGCCTATGTTTGGTAATTTCATTAAAAATATTAGGCTAGGACCTAGATTCGATCACATGAAACCTATTTATTTAGTTTATTGTTTTATTTAGAGGATTTTATTGGCATCATTTGGTATCCATAGTAATCTGGTAATGTGGTTGGAACCTTGTGTTTTTCATTTTATTTCTTTCATTTGTTTTATGGGTGGTGTCCTACCTTTTCCTTGCTCTTTTATTCATGCACTGTGAGTTTCATTTCAATGGGATTTTGGAAGTTTTTTAGAATAATGGTTAATGGGGGTATTTTATATGGTGTGTGTGATTTTTAAAGATGTCTTTTATAGTGATTGTTTTAAATTAAAATTGTAATGGTTATAAAAACAATTTAAAGATGAATTTATTTCATCATGGTATTTTATAAAGTGATATATTATTTCCAAAGTGGGGGTGTGGTTTTTTCTTGTTAAAGTTAAACTTAATATATAAAAATATATTTTTATATATTATTTTATAACTGGTATAAATAATCTAAATTTTAAAATCAATTGCACCCAATTTGAGGGGATTACCAACTCAGATTTGTCACACATGCTTCCTGTATACACCATTTGTGGTATGTTGTCTTGTTTTCCTTTCAGGTTCTCAGACTTGGTTTACCATTTTGTTTTAGGAAAATTTCTTGGTTCAATAGGATATATCCTGGGATGTGGTGAGCGCCTCGGGGTGGCATGGTGAGTGTAATAATTTCTTAGTTACAGTATCCTTTTTTAGGATACTTTTTTATCCTTGTCTTTCACCAAAATATTGATTTATATGATTTTATCAATTATCTAATGTTCTATTTATTATTATTATTAGATTTTACATTTTATATATTTTTATACCACATACTAATTTGGATGTTTCTGTTTAGTTTTATTTATTGTGAGAAACAATTCCCACGAATATTACATGACTTCAAGGCACTAGTTTCCAACTTGTAGGGATTAAAAATTCTTTTCGGGCTATTAGTAGATTGTTATAGGTGTTAGATTATGAGGAAAACGTGAAAGGGACATCAAATATCATATATTTCTTAATCAGGGGAACCATTATGGTTTCACACTAGGCTTACTTATGGCCCATGCATGGTTCTGGTGGTTTGGTTCAAATCAATTTTCTTCTTTAACCTATACATTTGATAATTTTTTCAATTATACTTGATCATCCCACTATAATTAGGCCCTATTATGTATCATAAAAAATATAATCCCTAATCAACATGTTACGAAAGGATAGGAATGAATTAATTCATGAAAAAGTGAAACAAAAAATATATTTTCCTCTTTATATGACCTACAAATAAATAAAAAGGCAAAAATGTTGAAAGGAAAATATATAGAAAAATAAAAAATTGTATCATATATTTTTAAATAGGGAAATCACACAACTAATTAAAAGTGAAAAATGTAAGGGCCTTATATTGAAAAATGATCCACTAGAATGGGATGATTATCAAATATAGTGAAAAATATAAAATAAATCTAACAAATAATACTAACATTAAAAATAGAATCACATGAAAAATAATTTTTTTAGAAATGTATAAAAAGGTATTAGATTTTAATTTAGTTTTGGATAATCACTTTTTTAATTGGGTAAATAGGGATCACTTAAATGGTTCATAGTCCAATTAGCATATGTCCAACTTAATGAACCGATGGACCAAAGACTCAACTACACTAGAACTACCTCTCTCCAATATCTTTTTCAATGATGGAACCTTACTTCTTACCTCACATTGATGATCATATATAATTTCCTCGTGTATATTTTCAAGGTTCCTAGTAAAGATGAATAAGTTATAGGACCTATGGACACGGTGAGAGGGAAGGGGTGAATTAGGGTGTCAGCTTTTTCTTTTAAAAACAAGGATCGTCTTCCCACAGTGGTAGGAACTCGTCAAACTTGTAAGACTGATGGGAACAGAAAGCAAAACAACCACATGAAATGATACCACACAACACGTTTATGTAGTTCACCACTAAGGTCTATGGACAAGAATAATATTACAACAGGTTTTCGGTCACACCTAATTCAACTAAATTTCACTATCCATGGATTACAATGATCAGGTACAATCACTCTATCCCAGGCACATTGCTTTTACAAAAGTTCAGTGATAACTCACTGCGTCCCTCAGGTCACCCCCGTTGACTCCCCATGGCTCACTACCTTTGATGAAGTCACACTCAGTTTATAGATGTGAAGGTCTCTTTAATAGAATTGCATTGACGTCTTTGCCTCTTCTCAGCATGAGACTCTGCTTGCATCGATGTCCAAAATTGATGCATTTGAAAGCACTGAACAAATGAACAAGATATTCTGAATGTGCAAATAGGTAACACTGATGATAGCATGCAACACCTACCCTTCGACCGCAAGAGCACACTTTTTCGAGAAATATTTTATTTTCACGTGGAAAATATTTTACACAACAACACCCTTTACAAGCAACTTTTAATTTTACGGGAAGCCTCCAGTTTTATACGCTGCTTCAACTTTTACATGCAACTTCAACCTTTTCACACAATCTCATCATTTCCACGGAACGTCTACGTTTTCGCGAAACATAATATTTTCCGTGAAACTTCATTTTCATGCATTAATTACATGCATCAGAACTCTTATCTTCTGAATGTCTTAAACCATACCAAATGTGGGGGTCATCTATTATTTATAGGCGTCACTGACCCCTGAGCGCAAAACCCATTGTGTCGCGCATAACTATCATTCTGCATGAAAAACGTTTTCATGGAGGAACCATTTTTCGCGCCCATATCTGTATTTTTCACGCACCTCATGCCTTTTCCATTTTTTGTCATTCGGATCCCAAAAACCATTTGCATGAGAAAAATATCATGCTTTCACTATTGCGTGCAGAACCAAATTAGCGCTAATCCATGGTTTTCGTGCACCACTCCAATATTTCGCACAACTCATGTCATTTCTATTTTTCAGCGATCTGATCCCGAAACATGCCTTAAATGAATGTTTCCAACACACCTAACCTTGTCCATGAATGTTCCATTTCCAAACACACATTTTCCAATTTCTAGATTTTTAGGCCCAAAAATTTGTCAAACACTGGGATGTAAGGATCCATCCCCTGGGGCTCATGCCATGATTACCCCAATCCTGCCTTCCATAGGCTAGGGGATGGAGACCAGCAAGGAATGACATGATTTCTAAAACGGGAAGGCAATGTCTTTAATCCTGTTCAAACACACGGTACAAGAACCCGACCAGAAGCAACTTTGATGTAAAGTGCTGTAGTAAAAGAGTGCTGAATGTAAAAGGGTCTTGAATACAAGCCCATCTATAAAGGTACAACTGAGAATACAATAAACCTAAAAGAAAAAGGAAAACAACTAATGGGTCATCCTCCGAGGTTCCTGCATGAAGGGTAGGTACAAATCGCCTCCTCATCACTCCATGTCCATCCGTCTCCTCTACATCACGTCACGCAGAATGGTCCACCTCCGTGCACCATCCAGTCCTAGATCCCTCATCCTCGATCAATGATGTACATCGTCTTCACGAGACACAACATGGTGTGGGAAAAGACCATGCAGGGGTGAGTATAACGATACTCAGTAGGGACCCCAAGACCCCATAAGTCTTCTAAAGTTACACAATGGAAAACCACAAAGCAAGAAATCAACTCTACTTATGTATATTCCCATACATACACCTACAATATCATGATATAAACATCTCATACATGAGGGAAGAATAACAAAAAGGTAACACCATGAAGATATAGTACCACACAGGTACACAATTAAGATATAGTACCACACAGGTACAACATGATGATATTAGACTCAGCTCACATAGGTATTAATGATGTATAGAATTACAAATGATTAGTCGTGAAGCTAGATCATCTTATTCTATCAAGAGGAACTGTAACATATTATACGAAGTCTGACCCACACAGGATCGATCGGTACAAACCCCGCAATGACCCACACAGGATCCGAACTTCCAGGAGTTGATAGGTATTAACCTTTACTGACCCACAGAAGATCTGACCCACAGAAGATCGGTATGTGCTGACCCACATAGGGTAGATGAGTGCTGACCCACATAGGATCTGACCCACGCAGGATTGGTATGCACTGAACCACACAGGATCACTGAGCGCAGACCCATAGAGGATCGATATGAATTCGGATAACCAGCCACAGATTCTATAGGGCAAGGAACAAGTAAAATTCCAAGTCACAATGTCAAACTCCATAGCTACTAGAGAAATCCTCCTCTAATGAATATAGTAGGCCTGCCGCATCATACATAGGCACTTCCCACAAACCTTGTACTGCTATGGTACTCCTCTTTTTGAGTACCGTGGGTCTGCCGCGTCACACAGAGGTGCTCCCCACCGTGGGTCTGCAGTGTCACACAGAGGTGCTCCCCTCATGTCCTACTGAAGTACTCCTCCTGTCAAGTATCGTGGGTCTATCGCGTCACACAGAGGCACTATGCACTGTGGGTATTCCACGTCACACAGAGTCCCTCCCCACTGGGACTGTCGAGTCACTCCGCGTTGAAACTGTGATCAGCAGTCCTCAAGTATGAGTTATTCGCAAGGTTCCATACATAGCTAGCTTGGTACATCTGCTCCCAAAGCCATAGGTCATATGTAAACCACCCCAAAGTCCCACGAAGAATTATCTCAGAGGTCTGTCACATCATAAGGGAGGCAACACAATAGATGGCGTGTCAATCGGATTTACGTTCTATAAGTTATTAGCATTTCTGTTTCGAGGGCCCGGTTGGATTCGGGGTCCAATCCAACCCGACCATAGTCCATCCTTGTCCAAAACTAAAGTGGATTATACGAAAAGGACCATCTTGATCCAAAGATTCTGGTGCCGTGGATGGTTTGTCAAATGGATGCATGGTTCTCATGTTAAAACAAATAAGGCGTATCTGGGTCTAATTTGGCCCGGGTCCGGACCGACCTGGTCAGACCGACCCGACCTGGGCACCCCGACCTGGTTCGGGTCATACTAGCCTGATTCAGGTCTAGTCCGGTTGGACTGGGTTGTAGTAGGCCCAGCCCTATGGGTCGTGGTCTGGCCTGACCCACGATGGGGATGGCCCGACTCGGCCCGTGTTGGGCGCAGATCACTGTTACAGCTCGGGGGCATGGCCTGCCGGGGTGGCCCGCTGCCGGGTGGACCACCGTAATGGGGTCCGCACTTGCCGATGCCCAAATGGGAGGTGCCTTCCAGGTCACCCGAATGGCTAATGGGCCGTCCAGTTTTTGGAAGTGGGACCCACCAGAGCGGGTCCTGCCCTGTGCACTTCTGTCGGCCGGTTTTCCAGTCGGTCCTCCTCCTGCCAGCGGTGTGACAGTGTCACTGTCCTCTGCGGTCGGCCGGGTGTCGGCCTCCCTTCAGCCACCTTTGCGGCCAAGTGGCCGTCACCTCCAGCTCCTACAGCACGGACGCGTGTCGCGGCTCCGCCACAAGGCCGACCAGCATTCCTGCCACCACCTTGCTCTGCCGCGGCCGACAGCCTGGGACCTCCTGTTCAACTGGTGGCGTGGACGCATGCCACCCCACCTTCCTCACGGCCGGTCGGGTCATGTCCGCCTCCTTATTCCTTCAGTCATCACATCTTCGTTCCATGCCCGAAAAATATGTTGTTCTCATATTCACAAACCTCATGTCGAGGGCTTCATGTCCATATGTCACGCTTAGAAAAACATTGTGTTTCCAGCGTCAATAAATATTTGGCATTGAGAAATGAAAAAAGAACGCGTAAAGAAGAAAAAAAAGGGGAAAAGATTATGTGCGGGATGATGGCCATGTTAATTTGTCCATCATCATTGTAAATCCAAAATATGAAGAATTAATAAACAAATTCAATCATATATGAAAACCACTACCTTGCTTGTCTCTTGGAGGTGGCACGAGGTAGAAGAAGAAGTAGAGGAAGAGGACTCTGGTGTTTGTCACTCCAGCAACACATCTCCGATCTAGCTCGAGCTTCATCCTTGTTCTTCATTAGAAACTCTCCTTTGTTGGAGGATGTGTTCTCTAAAGCTCTCCCTCTATGTTCTCTCCATGTCAACAATCTCCCAACCAAGAGAAGGGTGAGGAGCCAACATATTAATTAAAGTAATGGAGTTGGCACAATAATTATGTTTGAGTTGGCACAATTAATTCAGGAGAAAGATCAAGAGCCACCTCCCACATTAAAGAGGGAGTTGAAGGGTTGGGTAGTCCCCACTACTAAATTCAAATGGGAGGCTTCAAGCTCAGGTGGTCCCCACCACATAATTCAAAATGGGAGGTTTCAATTTAAATAATAAAATAAAGAATCTTAATTTTATTTTCTACCACAAAATGTCTGAAAACTAATTTTCACCCTCGACCTATTGTAGTCGAGGTGAAGGTCTTCTTAAGTGAATATCAGAACTGCGAGTTCAAAGGTGTCCTCAGATTTCAATTCCAAGCATCAGTTCAAAAAATAATTAATGCCGCTTACGCGTTTAATGAATTCACCTGAAAAAATGTTCGTAAAATTATTAACAGTCACCCTCGACCTGCGTAGGTCAAGGTTAGGCATTGCCTAAGTGAAACACACCCCAATGAACCCAACCGTACTTTTAGATTACCAATCCTATTAACCATTTATGTGTTTTAAATTTTACAGTAAAATAATTTTAACTTAATAATTTTTTTATGGCCAAAAATTAACATTCACTGGTGGCTTGCGTTGGCCAATGTTAGTATATTCCTAAAGGAAGCATACCCTCACAAGTTCAACAATGATCTCAACTTTCTAATCCAAGTTATAGTTTATGAGTTATATGCATTTGAAAAATAAAATAGCTTTATTTTATTATTTTATTTATTGTTATTTCATTTTGGAGTTTTCTCACAGGAGGCCCGCACCGACTAAACATAAGTCGCCCCTATAGAAAACCCACCATCCAAAGCACAACGGTGCCCTCATATATCTGATCCGAGTAACTTTTTAAGAGTTATTACAATTTTTCAGGAAAAAAACATACACACACTAATTAAATATTAATAAAACCTCAACAGATCATTCCGAGCACTCCAGGCCTCGAAATCATGTGCCGCCAGATTTCGTGGTCTCGAAATAATTCTATATAATTTAAAAAATATACTAAATTTCCGGGACATTACATTCTCCCCACCATAGGGCTATACGTCCCTGATGGCCACAATAAAGACTAAGGAAACAAATGGGGGTATTGAGCACAGATCTGAGCCACCCACTCCAATGTGCTCTTCTGGAGGTTCTCGTGCTTCTAGTGAATGCACACCAAAGGATTTGGCCACCAATGAAGGAGTTGCTCCTGTCAATACTCAATCTCTACTGGAACCTTCATAATCATCTCCCCATCGTCAAAGTCCAGCATTCCATGGTCAATGACATGAGAAGGTTCATGAAAATATCTCATGAGCTGGGATACGTGGAAGACATCTTGCACCCACTCCAACTGTGGTGGTAGTGCAAAGCGGGTTGCCACCTTTCCAATCCTCTGAATTATCAGAAATGGCCCGATTAAACCTCGGTGATCACTTACTTCCTTAGAAAAATCCTCATAGTCCTCAATGAGGGGAGACTCACAAAAAAATGTGTTTCTCCCCTCTAAGAACTCTAATGGAATCCATCAATTGTCGGCATATGAATTCTACTAGATCTGTGTAGTATTTAGTTACTAAATAGTGAGACAACGTGATATAAACTTTGTCACTGCTTTCTTCATCCATGGCCACCAGTACTGATGTTAGAGATCTGGATACATCTTCGCCACTACAGGATGTACTTCCATAGATGACCAATGGAACTCCCTCAACACATCCTCTAGTAGGACTACTGGTACCATGGTACGTCCTCTGAATATGATCACGTGCTCCCCACCATCACAAAATCAATCAGGTGCCTGCCATGAGGATATATGAGCACATCGATGCTCACAGTCATTTTCCCCAAGCTACACTTCCCTCACTAGCTGAAGAAGTTGGGGTGTGGCTATCATAGACTGGAGGTATGCTGCTCCATCTCTATTAATGATGGATAACTGCAACACGACTAACTGCTCTGTTGCCTCACTCTGAAACTATAGACCATACTTCCTTCTAAGTGAATCTGCTACCAAGTTCCCCTTCATAGGAATATTGACTATCTCAAAGTCATAGTCCTAGAGGAACTCCATCCATCGATGTTGTCTCAGGTTCATGTCCTTTTGAGAGAAGATAAACCTAGGAATCTTATGATCAGTGTAGACTGTAAAATTTTCGTCCATCAAGTGGTGTTGCCACATCTTTAGACCAAAGACCATGGCTACTAACTCCAGTTCATGGGTAATATAATTATACTCATCAGTCTCTACCTCATCTCTTAAATGTTATGCTGACACTTCTCTGTCCACAGGAAAGGCACCCCCTTTTTTTTAATCAGAAAAAGGTGACGCTACCCTAGAGAAGGTGGGTAAAAATCATTGGTAGTACCTAGACAAAGCAGACAACCTACTCCCTTCGTGGGGGTTATACTAGAAACATCTTTTTAAAATATGTCTACATGCTCTGTCACTCATGTTTGGAACGGAAAACTCAAAACTCTTACTACCACAAGGCTATGTCTGGCTGAACCAAGAGTTATTAGCTGCACCCTACTATGCATGAGTTTATCCTGTGTTGCCTGTATTTCCATTTTCGCTGACCAAGGAAAATCACATTCAAACTTTTTAGGTAAACCTCAACCCTTTTTTATAATATAGTCAATCTGACTATGAACAGTGTATGTCTAGTCCATACACAAACTGATGTATTAAGGCCTTGATGCTACCAAAAACAGGTTCCAACCAAAACTGTCACCATAAGGGTCATATCACACCATAAGAGTAAGTGTGATTATCAATTCTCCATCTAATGGTATCTCCATGCGCGAGGTTTAGGACAACGGATTAACCAGAAACTCTAGGTCTAGGAAAATATTTGTGGAAGGAAAGAATGATTGGTACCTTTGTCTATTAGTACATCAGCTAGTAGTAAACACATATCATTCATCGAATCATTCCTAGAGCCCATGTTTTGCACTCCTTATCCATTTGGAGATAATCCCTTTGCCTATCCTCCATCTCCATGAGCCTGGTGAGGACCACAAAGGGGGGTGGTTGTAACATATCTAAATGTACACCACCTCATGCTGCTCCCCGAGCTCTGCTACCACATCTATAACCCTGCAGATTTATCCATCCCTAACACCTCTTATTCCCAAAACCTTTTTTTACATGACCATGTCTCTGAGACTGGCGCCGGTTTCCTACTTTCCCACTACTGACATTCACTGGATGTATCTGCTCAACCAAAGATCATTCAACCGAAAGGATTCTCTCTGGAAACCTAACATAGGTAGGAATGCATAGAGGAATAGTGCTGGCTCTATAATCCTTAATCAAATAGAGCTAGAATGTTTGAGCCCCGCTGCACTGATTATATCGTATTCATCGAGTACATGTAATGGTCGGTATGCCACGATGAATACTCAACTACCGATATGTCATTCTAACGTAGCTGTAGAAACTCTAGAGAAATCTCATCCACCTCTTCATGCCAGTCCTCAGCCGCCTATGAGTCGGGCTCGCCGCAGAACCTGAGGGGTATCCAATGCTAAAATATGTGAAAGGAACTAAGCCTATATATGTCCTCTACTGATACTGCCATTTGTAATAGCTAACTAATGGGTAGTGATATAGCTAGCACACTACCCGAAGGTACCATCTCGGGTAACTATCCACATACCGAAGCCTCATCACTATATAGACCATCCTCATGGTCACCCACTGAAAAAGAATAGTAGCTAGGATCACCATATTCCCTACTGGTGTCTAAACTAGGAGGAATACAATAACGATAACCTCAAGCTAGACCTCACAATACTAGTAATTTGTCTTGCCTCGAAACCCCGGAGTCTTCTGCCACTAGAACTCATGCAACGCGCTCATTCAGCGTCCATTGTCCGCCAGTGCGGCTGGTGGAAACTACTGTGAAACTGGTGGTGGCACCACTTGATCACCACTTAAAGGTGCCAACATTGTTAGAGGGCCCTGCATGAGAGCATCATCACTCGGTGGGCCATCGTCACATACTATCTCGAGAATTCTAGATGGATTTATACACAGCGTCATCCTATTACGGAACAGGTGTCCCACTGTCATTATGTTAGACCTAGTGAGCTGACTCAAGAGATCAAAAAGAAAACCTTTCAAAACACATGCAATCAGTTTTTTCGTGCGCTGAGTCGGAAATCAGAATTTAGGGTCCTAGTGTATGTATAAGTCGGCTGTAGTACCAACATTGGACTCCCCAAATTGAGAACCATACTCATAACACCTAACACTATTGCTTCACAAAAAATATTAGAGCACTAGTTCTTCGGTTGAACTGAAGTCCTCTAATACCAATTTTTCATGACCCATCCCCCAGGGCCCATTCCATGACTACCCCAAGCCCATCTTTCATGGGAGAGGGGCTCGCGACTAGCACCGAAAGGCATACTCCTTAAAACAGGAAGGCATTTCATTAATCCTGTATAAACACACGGTCCATGAACACAGAAAGAAGCAACTGTGAAGTAAACAGTTTTAGTAAAAGAGTTCTGAAAGTAAAAGGCACTGGAATACAAGTCCAATAGTAAAGGTAAAACTAAAAATACAATACAACTGAAAGAAAATAGAAAAAAACTACTGGTTCTTCCTCTGAGGTTCCTACTTGAAGGGTAGGTACATATCGCCTCCTTAGCACTCCACATCTGTTCTTCTCCTCCATGTCACGTCACGCCGAAAATTCCACCTCTATCCACCATCCAGTCCTAGCTCCCTCAACCTCAATCAATGTTGTACATCATCGGGACAACACACGAAAAGGTGTGGGATAAGCCCGTGTAGGGGTAAGTATAATGATACTCAGTAGGGACCTTGAGACCCCAAAGGTCTCATAAAGTTCCACAGAGGAAAACCAAAAATCATGACCTCAACTCAATTTAGGTATATTCCCGTATGTACACCTATGTTATCAATATATCCACATCTCATACATGAGGTAATAATACCACAATGTTAACACCCTGAAGATATAGTACCACATAGGCACACCAGAGAGATAAGGTACCACACAGGTACAAAATTATGATATTAGACTCAGCTCACACCGTTATTAGTAAATCACAGAAGTACAGATGTTTAGTCGCGAAGCTAGATCATCTTATTCTATCCAGAGGCACTATTTTTGATTATACGGGGTCTGTCCCACGCAGGATCGAGATGTACTAACTGCGCAATGACCCACAAAGGATCTAACCCTCCCGGAGTCAATACGTACTAACCTCTACTGACCCACATATAATCTGACGCACACAAGATCAGTATGGGCAGACCCACATAGGATCGCTGAGCGGTGACCCAAACAGGATCGGTATGCACTGACCCACACAGGATCGATGAGTGCTGATCCATAAAATATCGATATAAATATTGATATCGAGCCACATATTCTCTGGATGAAGGAACAAGTAACATTCCCAGTCAAAACATATAACACCTCTCATGCTGGAGAAATCCACCTCTAACAAGTACAGTGGGCCTGCCGCATCACATATAGGAACTTCCCACGAACATCGGACAGCTAAGGTACTCCTCCTATTGACTAATGTGGGTATACCACGTCACACATAGGTGTTCCACACCATGGGTATGCGGCGTCAGAGATAGGACCTCCCCATCGTTGCATTCTGAGGTACCTCTCGAGTCGAGTATTGTGGGTCTGCCATGTCACACAAAGGCGCTCCCCACTAGGCCTCTCGAGTCACTCCGAGTCGAAACGGTTAGCATTCCTCACGTCTCATCCCGTCGTAGGGTTCTCCACGTAACACGCATGGGAGAACCTCTCCTCAAGCCATTGGTCATACCTCAACAGCCCCAAAGTCCCACTAAGATGTATCTTAGAGATCTGTCACGTCATAAGGGACCCAATTCAAGAGACGACGTGTCAATCGGACGACCGGTCTGTATGATATTAGTGTTTCCGCTCCGAGGGCCCAATTGGATTCGGGGTTCGATGCAACCCGGCCATATTCCAACCTTATCCAGAACTAAAGTGTATTATACCACAAGGACTGTCTCAATCCAAGGATTCCAGTTCAACAGACTGTTTATCAAATGGATGTCTGGTTCTCAAGTTACAGCCAAAAAGGTGTATCTGGGTGTAATGGGGCCAAGGTCCGATCCGACCCGATTGGCCCGGCCCGATGGGTCGTGGTCCTACATAGCCCAGCCTACTGAGCGAAGCTCAGACCGTGATGGCGGCGGCCCGCTGGGTGCGGCCGGATGGGGCAGCCCATGGTGCGGACCATGGCTGGGAAGACCATCATAGTGGGGTCCGCCTGAGCCAATACCCAGGAGGGAGGTGCCTCCCAGGTCACCCGAACGGCCAAAGGGTCGTTCGATTTATGGAAGTTGGACCTGCTACAATGGGTCATGATTGGTGTGCTTCAACTGGCTAGTTCGTTGGCCGGTCCACCTCCTCTCAGCGGTACGACGGTGCCGCTGTCCTCCGCGGCCGATCGGGTGTCGGTCGCCCTTCGGCCTCCTCTACGACCAAGATGCAGTATCCTTATACTCTAGCAGCACGGTCGCGAGCCACAACTCCTCCATGCGGCCGATCGACATACTGACCACCACCCTTGTCCCTTCCACAGCCGACTGGCTACTACCTCTATTTCAACCGGAGGAGCAGACGCGCGCTGCCCCACCTTCCTATTGACCGACCGGGTGTCCACAGCTGCCTTCTTCCATCTTCCATCACGACTTTGTTCCAAGCCCAAAAAATATGTTTTTCACATATTCACGATCCTCATATCGAGGGATCCACATCCATATATCCCAATTATCAAAACATTGTGTTTCAAGCATCAATAAATATTTGGCGATGATGAACGCATGAAGAACGCGCAAAGAACAAAAGCAAAGGGGGCAAGGTTTAAGTGTGGTACGATCACCATGTTAGTTTGGACATAATCGTTGTAAATCCAGAATATGATGAATTAATAAATAGATTCAATCTTATATAAAAAACCCTACCTTGCATGTCCTTTGGAGGTGGCTTGAGGAAGAATACAAAGTTGCAGAAGAGGATAACGGCATTTTCCGCTCCCGTAACACGTCTCTGATCCGGCTCAAGCATTATCCTCATTCTTAATTGGATAATTTACTTTGTTGGAGGTTGTGTTCTCCAATGATCTCTCTCAATGTGATCTCATTGACAAAAATCCCCCAACCAATAGAAAGTTGAGGAGAAAACATATTAATTAAACTAATTGAGTTGGTACAATAATTAAGTTTATGTTGGCACAATTAATTTCGGGGAAAGACCAAGAGTCACATCCCACATTAAAGAGGGAGTTCAAGGGTTGGGTGGTCCCCACCACTAAATTCAATTGGGTGGTTTCAATATCGGGGGGTCCCCACAACTAAATTCAAAATGGTGGGTTTCAATCCCAAAAAAAATGAAGTATGTTTATTTTATTTTCACACACAAAATATCCAAAAACCAATTTTCACCCTCAAATAACAGTAGTCGTGGTGAATGTGTCCTTAAAAGAATATCGGTGTTATGAGTTCAACGATGTCCTCATATTTCAATTTCAATAACCGGTTCAAAAGTTACAAAATGCCGCTCAAGCATTTACTAAACGTACTCGAAAAAAATTCAGAAAATTATTAACAATCACCCTCAACCCACACCAGTAGAGGTTAGGCTCTGCCTAAGTGAAATACACCCCAACGAACCCAACGGTTCTCTCCGTTTTCTAATCCGAGTTACCATTTAATAGTTATTAATTTTACAGTAAAATAATTATCACCTAATTAATATATTTACATCCAAAAAATAACATTCAATGGAGGCTTGAGTGGGCCATTGTTAGTATCTTCCTAAAGAAAGCATACCCTCATAAGTCCAGTGGTGGTCTCTAATTTTTAGTCTGAGTTACCATTTGTGAGTTATAGGCATTTGAAAAATAAAATAACAGTATTTTATTATTTTATTTATGGTTATGCGATTTTTGGGTTTTCTTACAGGAGGCTTTCTCCAACTAAAATTATGTGGTGCCTCTGGAAAACCCACCATCCTGAGCGAAACAGTGTCCTCAGATTTCTGATTAGAGTAACCATTTAAGAGTTATTCCACATTTTTCAGGAAAACTGCTTACGTACGCTAATTAAAGCTAATAAAAAAATTTATGGATCATTCCAGGCACTCTGGGCCTCAGAATCACACACCGTCAGATTTAACAGTCTAGAAAATATTCCATATAATTAAAAATAATTTTACAGAATTTCTAGGGAATTACATGGGAAATGACACCACCTTCAATTCTGTTATTTGATTCAACTGTGTAAAAACTTTACTAGAAACCATTATGAATTTTTAATGAGGATTGACAATAAACACAAACCATACTCCAATTCTTGCATAGAATAACCATGTTTACAACATAATTTTTCAAACCCTATATTCATTACCATGTAGGTTGGATCTATATTGGTTGTTGGTACTTTCTCAAATTCATCTTCAAATGCCTCCTCTGATGTGACTCAATCTGACTCCTTCATATCCTAGAAGTATTGGGGATCAAAATCCCAGGACCCAATGTCTCTATGGCCTGATGTCCCTATGGATCCTATCTTTTTGTTATATAAATATTTAATTACATGGAATCAAACATAGGATCTTTTAATGTTTAGTTTCATAGAAATTAAGAAAATAATACAAAAAAACATAAAAAATTATAGTAATCCACTAAAAAAAATTATTTTTAGGTTCATCTTAAGTTACTTTTATAGAATCTCATATCCTGGGAACATACATCAATGAAAAGGTGAGATCACGAAACCCAATAAATGAATAATCAAGAGGTATATTTTTCATGTGATCATGAGGAATAAAAATATGAAGATGAGGAATAACACTATAGCATGATAAAGATATCACGAGTCATATCATTATAACAAGGACATGTATCATGACCTGGAAATGTTTATACAACATAAAAACGAGGCATTCATAATCACGTCATCATGGCTTATCAGTAAGGTTTCATAACTAGAAATTACTAGGGTTATTCAACAAGGTATCCTAAAATATGTCATATCTAGAGATTAAATTAATAACCTATTGAATGTGAGTGCTATCAGGGTGAACCCCTCATCTATAATAATTTTATGTGATCCACATTAATCATAATAAATATTTTTTTCAATAACACTTGGAGAATAAAGTCATCATTTCATATAAAAGGATTGAGTACATAATTTCATAAAGGCTTGACCATAACATCATTTTCATAACATAAAAAAAGCGAATGTGGGTTTCATATATCTAAATATCTGAATAAATAAATTACGTTAACATATAGTTTAATACCTAGGGATAAATAATTTTTTTGGGTATTCTCACTATAATAATTTATTATCTAAAAGAGATTTTTTGAAAATTAAATTTTCCAGCATCACGAGTATAAAATATGGATTTAGATAATGATAAAATGAGGAGAAAAAAAAGGTATCCCATTGATAAAATATTATTTTAGTAATAAAGTTATGAAAAAACCCATAATAAAAGAAGTTAATATACCCTTTAGAATATGCACACACAAATGAATTACATGAAGTGAAAAGAAAAAAGAAGAAAATTAAATTACCTTAAAGAGTTTCTCCTAAATTCTGATAATGAAACCACAGGGTATTAAGGAAACATTGGGGGGAATCTTTAGGAGGTAAAATGACTATAATTTCATGGAGGATGTATTGGGAGTGAAGGGGAAAGGGGAAATTGGATTGTATTTATAGAAAAATTGAGGGAATTATTTAATAATTTTCAAATATAGTTCTTGGAAATATAGGTTATGTGAAATGAAAAACCATTTGATTAACCATGGTATTCTCTCATGGTTTAGAAAATATAAGATGAATTTTTAGATATTTTAATCAATTATATTTAGAACCCATTTTTTAATACTTCTTTAGACAAAAAAGATATTTTTAACAAAAAAATGTTTCTAAAATCAGTTTTCCCATTTAATACTATGGAGAGTCACTTATTGGTTTGGATGTTGATTAAAATCTATTAAAATATTAATATTAATAAAATAAAATACATCATATTTCATAACATGGTTGATTAATTTTTTTATCATTGTGTAATTAATATGAATTCATAAAACAAACCCATAACCCAATACTATAATTTATCTATTCACAATAAAATAATTTTTTTATAAAATTCTCAAAACCTCACCCGACCTAACTTCAACATACTGATTTCAAATAAAATATTTATTATGTCAAAATTTGTCCCTGAATATGATTATTTTAACTTCTAAATATAAACATCATTATTTATTTTTAATATGCAGTTCTTTCGACACTAAAAGTTTCGACACTTATAAAAATTCCCATGTACATTTTAAAATTGTATTATCATTTCTTTGTAAAAAATATTTAATGACTAGTTCATTAAAAAAATTATTTAGAATACCTAATTTTATTACAAACGTATATAAATTTAATAAAAAATCATTTATATTTTATTTGTGTCTAATAATCAATTTATAAAATTGGTCTTAAATTAACATATATTTAATTAAAAATGGTTACCAATTTGAATTGACTGAATAACCATTTTATCTATACCAAGGAAATAAAATATTATGTAACTAAGTCATGGGAATGTAACACCATATTACACCAACGTACACCCTAAGGGTATGTTAGGTGATGGTGGTAGTTTCATGGGTGGCTTAGCTAACAAAAACCAAGTGGGGATCTCTACTAACTTGAAATTGTCTTGTAGGATATTTTTTTCATGCCTCACTTGTTGAAGATATACTTGGGATTGGTTATGGAAGAACACAAATGATGCTACCTCCCTCCCAAATTAAGAAAAATGGGATTCAAACAGAATGACTCTACTAGTTGAGGACACTTTTTATCCTTTCTGCATTAATTATCCTTTATCATCACTAATTACAAACACTAATTATAATAATAAAATTATTTCCAATGGGTGTTGTTCCCAATGATAAAATAACCAATGGTTATATCAACCAATTGTCATATTAATATTCCAATGGTCACATTTCTCCCTATAAATACCACTTCATTATTTCCTTCACTATTCACTTCAATTCATCTTAATGTTATATTTTCATTTTCTAAGATTTTTATTGGTTTACTAATATTTTGATTCATTTCCATGGTGTCGATCATGTGGGTAATGATTCTAATAGATTGTGGTGATCCCTAATTTTCCATATTAGATTATATTTTTTATATTATTTTTCTAGTTGTAATGTTTGGAATTTTCATCAGTTTCATATCTATCATATTTAATGATATTTATTAATGAGATAAGGATTTATTAGTTCCTATCTATTTTATATTTGTATAAAATTATATAAGATAAGAAAAAATTGCTCATGAAAAAATATCATTTAAAACTATAAAGTACTTTCATTCATTCCTATATTATAAATTTCATCAATGAAATTTTCAACACATATTCCTAGTTGAGAATAGATAAAGGTTATTTTGTTTCATTCATTCCTCTTGTTCCCATGTCACCAGTTCGTACTTATGGTTCCTTCACAACACTTTGACAATGTGAGTTTTCTTATTTCATAGAACTTTGTCTCAATGGTCTAAGATCTCTACAGATTGTGCCTCCTAAGAGAGGTTTTGTTTCATTTTACCACCCCAGATTCAGTACATTTTAGGGATTAAGTATGTACATCCTCAAGAGAGATATGTGGAATACATCTTGAACATCAGACATATTTGGTTGACGTTCTATATAATAGGTCACAACTTCTATAAGACCAAGTATTTAAAAAGGGCCAATGCACATAGGTCTAAGATTACCATTCTTTTAAAATCAGGTGACTCACTTCTATGGTGATATACGAAGGAAAACATTATCCCAAACATGAAACTCCAAGACCCATCAATGGTTGTTATCATAACTTTTCTTGGGAATCTAAGAATCTTTTAGATGTTTTTGGATTACATGAACTTATTTTGTCATCTCATGCACGATATTAGGCCCAAGTATCATTATATCACCAAATTCATCCAGTAATTGGGATTTCTACATTTATTCTAATATAGATCTTCCTTGGGTTCTATTTCAATAATAAAGCAGAAGCTTTTGTTGTATGATAACACAACTAATAGGAGGAGTAGATCATATCCAGCATTAAATACTATTGAGAATGTTCATAGAATTTCCTCAAGTGTCAAATAGTTTTTTATATTGGCCATCAATTTGTACTGATAGGCCATACTAAAATTCAATTCAGTATTTAATGTTGGTTGAATACTTCTCTAGAATTATTAAGTGAACCATAGACCATGATAAAAAAGGATTGAAAGTGGTTCCACATGCAGCCTCACCGCATCATATATATATATATATATTGAAATGTTTTTCAAGAGATAAATAACCCCAGATAAAAATGAAATGGGAATTATTTTTTATTTAATCATCTATAATCCATATCAAATTATTTCATTTGGTTATTTTTGGGAGACCAGTGAAACAGTCCATAGTGATATTATCCCACTTATATGTTGGTATGGGTGGTGGTTGCAGTTCCCCTTTAGGAACTTTTCACACTTCCTTCACATTTTTGACACACTATGCATAGTGTATTGTATTCATAAATCATCATTTTCATATTATCCCACAAATAATGATCAAAAAGTTCCATATACATTTCTTTGGATTACATTCTCTATAAGCAATTTAGATATATGAGCTTCATCCATTATATATATCATTCTCTTTTGGATAATTGGGACACATATCCTTGTATCAAATTTCAACAAATCTTTCTGATCTATATTGTTTGCAAGAAACAATCCACTCATCCCATACAATATCTTCTTTTGTATAATAATATTTTCTCTTTGAGTATTATTGATCTTATCATTTGATGATGGTTGAGAAATCATTTAGGATAATACTGATGATGCCGTATCCCTTATGATTTCCATGTCCAACATTACTAGGTCATTGATCACTGGATCTCCTTGAATCCTCATCATTTCCAACATAATCATGTCTTTCTTGCTTGATACATCAATTTCTTTTTTCCTCACTCAGGATGATATTGAATTAAATAGTCATAGTTTTAAAAAATCTCCAACAATATCCATTGTCTTATGATCAATTTCTTTTGAATTATTATATACTTCAAAATATAGTACTAAATTTACATATCACATTTGTCCTCATAAATATAGTTCCTCCATATATTTAGAGGAAATACAACTGTAGATAATTCCTAGTCATGCATAGGATATATTTTATCATGAGGATTTAACTATCCAGATGCATAACGGTTCACCTTGTCACTTTTTATGAGGACACACACTATCCCTTTCAACGTTTTATCACAATAAATAACAAACACATCACCAATAGAGGGTATAGTTTACATAGTTTCAGCAACCAATCTCTCCTCCAGATCATGGAAACATTCTTCACAATCCTTCATCCAGATGAACTTCGATCCTTTCCATGTTAGCTTTTTAGAGGATTATAAAGTCAAGAAACGTTTTTCAAAAACATCTTTTAATATAATTCTAAAACAAGGAAACTAAGAATCTATAATATTATTTTATGATGAGGCCACTATTTTACATTATTTGTCTTGGTATAGTAAATTGAGATTCCATCTTAGTTACAATGTTCCCCAAGAAATCCAATTATTGTAACCATAAATGACATTTGATGAATTTTACAAATAGATTTTCTAGCCTCATGATTTTCAATATAACCCTTATATGATACTCAAGTTCCTCTCTAATTTTTTAATATATCAGAATATCATTAATAAAAACAACCACGTATTTATCAAGGTAGTCCTTAAATTCTATATTCAAAAATCTATAAATATTGTATAAGAAATAGTCAAGATAATGGGCATAAAAAATTTATAATGATTCTATCGTTTTCAAAAGTAATTCGTTAGAATATCTAATTTATTTACCCTTAATTTATAACACCCATATTGAAGGTCAATCGTGGAGAGGAATTGAGTCCCATGAAGTGGGTTGAATAAATCATCAATCATTGGGAGAGGGTACTTGATCTTCATTGTGATCCCATTATGTTCTCTATAAAAATTTGATATCCACTTGAATCCATCCTTATTCTTATAAAGAGAATAAGTGATCTCCATTGAGACACACATGGTTGGATAAATCCTTTCTCCAAAAAAACTATATGTTTATTCAAATTCCTATAAGTCTTTATTTTCCATTCAATATGGGGTCTTTGACTTCATCTTGGATCTAGATACAAGATTAATGGATCGTTATACATCACATTTTGAGTGATGTATAGGTAACCCATCAATAAATAGATAAATGTATTTCTAAATGATGGGGACATTTTCTATCCCCATATTTTAATATCCTTCACTATCTTAACTGATCATCTCCATAAATAAAGCTATATGAAGTTATTTTAGAAAATTTTCTAGCTAGTATATATCTCCATTGCAAATAACTATATGTTGTATATTCAAGACTAATAAAATTTTCTTTGTTTTAAATATTATCTTAGAGTTGTAATTTTAGATCTAGTTTATCTATAGTATAGTGTTTAATTCCCCCATGGGAATGAATACTAGAATTGATATGTGATTATACTCTCTAAAGACAATACCAGAGTTTCTATAAACTTTTGATTCTAGGATAACACCTCCAAGAGTAAAAATGATAACTCGACTTCTAGAATCTTGGGACTTATTCTATATCCTTTTCAAACATAGATTACATAAATGAATGTGTTGAACTAGAATAAAATAAATTAATTTCTAGAATTGACATTAAAATGATTTTACCATCAACCACATCATTTATAGAATATACATCAGCCTTCAAGATAAAAAATTTGAATCCTTTCCCCATTTACTTTTTCTGATATTTATGGTGGTTTTCCTCTATTATCCTATAAATTGGACATTTATTGGATACGCTCCCATGTTGTCCACAAATTAAGAATTTAATTTCATTATTTCAGTGGACCATATTTCCATTATTGTAAGTGTTTAGAATATGAGAATTCACCTCACCATGATTTTTTTGTGCTATATTCCCATAACATCAGCACTTGTATCACATTCAACTCATATGAAGTAATTTCCCTAAATTCTTTTTCTCTTATTTTTTTCATGTATGAAATTTTACTTTCTTTAGTACTCTTTTTTGATCAAAATTATTCCTTGATTTTGGATCTATATACCACTTATTTTCATTCATATTATGTTACAACTATGTCTCTAAATTCTCAAATTGAACTTTCATATCACCCATCACAATTACCTAATTTATTTAATATTCTCTATTTTCTAAATTCCTTTACAGATGGGGTCACATTTATAAAAAAACATTCTCTTAATTTTACACATGTACATAATTTATTACATAAAATCTTAACTTAATACAAAAATGAGTATCAAGAGGTCAAGTGTCTTTAGGTCTTAGGCACATTACATTATAGATTAACACATTAAATAGACATCTTTATTGAAATCTTCTTCTACATGACCGTACACATTCCATTGAACTTACCATTGCATGGGATAACCTGAGGACATGCAAAAAAATGGTGAGATATAAAGCCCAGTAAGGGAGTAAACACGACATTACATGAATAATACAATACATGGTAGTAAATAAGCATATCAATGGATAATAAGATAAACATTAACATAAAGGCATGATATATGATTATTATCATAACATAGAAATGTGGTAACAACATTTAACTTGATATTATCATGTTTCAAGTCTCATTACACATAAAGCATGAGTAAACCCTCATTGTACATGAATTATAATGGGTAAAACCTCATTGCATTTGACTTATCATGATACTAAACATTACTCAATGCATTGAACCGCTATCAGGGTTCACCCTTTACAAACAATTCATTTCATGGATAACTATGCCACATGGATCATATAACGTGGATTCATTAAACATAATAATTTATTCCATGATAAAGGAATTTGGAATTAATAAATTAAACACTATAATAAATAAGTAAATGTGAATAAAGGTGAATACACTTGAATGAAAAATGGGCATAGTATTCACTACACAATGACTTTCGCTTGGAAATTCACAGTGTAATTTTGGTAGCATAACGACATGACATAAGAATTCATAAAAATGGTTGACGAGTAAAAAATGGTGTCACATCATATTTACATGAAATTAAATGTATGGTTTTCATTTATATATATACATGTACCAACATATGTAATGAAATTTATATTCATAAAACAATATAATTACTTGAATGCAAATGAGGAGAGAGAATTCCCTTACGGAATTTCGGCATGGTAACGGGTGTACAAGGGAGAAATTAATGAGAGATAATGGGGTATATAATAATTCAAACATATGGATTATATTATGGGGGAGGAAATAAATAATACACTAAAGAATAATTAATTGAAAAAAGGGTATAACAACATATTGAAATTTGGAAAAAATGAGAATGGAAGAAATCCCTTACATGGAAGTGGGATCCCAAAGGCTTGGGAGAGGCTTGAGTGACGCTTCCTGGGAGATTGGGTACCTTGTGAGGATGAAATAGATATTAGGTAATATGTTGGTCGATCTAAAAAGGTTTTGAGTGATGAGAATGTGGGATCATGGGTGGTTTTATATTGTAAAAGAGAGGGAATTATTAATTATTTAGGTTTTGGATATTATACATTAAACTAATCAAAACTGCAAACCATACCATTGTTTTTGCAAAAGTGGAGTTGAAAAAATTAATTTATTAGGAAAATGTAAGATCGTATTAAAATATTAGGCTTGGGTATGTGGAGGTGAGTCACACTCTTATGGAAATCAATTTAAAAAGTAAAAATGTTTTATAAGACATCGAGGTTCCACAAAGGCACTATAAAATTAATTGAAAAAATATAAAATCATAGTATATTAAAGATAAGACATATATTAGACTAAAAAATCATATATAGAATTTTATTACATCACTATTGGGTCATTATGATGTCATAAAACACATTATATATTTAAAAGGTATCTAATTTTTACCCAAAAATTCCATTCTCATAAAATTATGAAAAATTCACCGTTGGATAATTTCGTCATCCTGATTAGAAAATATTATTCATTTTATCTAAATAATTTTCTAAATATTTGAATTATAAATTTTAATATAAAAACAAACATTTATAGAATATTCACGGGTTTTGACAAAAACAACATTCAAACCATAATAAAAATTACAATTGTATTCATAAAAATTATAAGATAATATATATTTTAAAAAAATTAATTTATTAATAATATATTATAAAAATATAATTTAAATAAAAAATCTATTAAATCATAAAAATAGATTTCTTAATTGAATATTAACTAAAAATACTCTTTGTTCATTAAAAACAATTTGAAAAGTGACAATAATAAAATGAATGTATATTCTTTATTATATATAATAATAATGAAAATAATCATAGTGGTAAGGTCTTATTACATATTCCCTTATAACACCCACATATGACCTAATTTTAAGGTGTGTGGTGGTGACAGACTCTTGGGGTGGCTCGGATAACATTTCTCAGTGGTAATCTATACCAACATCCACTTCTCTCGTAGGAAGTTCCATTCATGATTAACGTGATAAAGCTTAGCATGGTCTTGGTCTAGATAGAATCCTGGAGACACCACCTCCTTTCTGAGATCCGATAAATGGGCTTCGTAGAGAGAAATTCTACTAGATGAGGACACCACTTCCTTTGTCTATGTAAATTAGATTTGTTGAAACCATATATTTATACTAATCATGTGATCAGTGTTCAATTGATATATTATAAACAGTAACAATTATTAACGATATTTTTAAATCCAAAAAATCGAAAACCAAGGAAGTGCATATATAATATAACCATTTTACATAATAAGACATTTAATTATATCAAGAGGAATTTTCATCAATAAATGTTAGGTTTGTTACAATATTTTACCCTTATGAAATTTCACCCTCGAAATTTACATTTCCCGCATTGAAATTAATGTGGGTAACTATGCTTCTTCACTTCCTCTGACTCCCAAGTTTCCTCTTCAAACGCATGGTTTTGCCACAACACCTTGATCATGGGAAATGTCTGTTTTGTATAACTTTTTCTCCATGATATATGATCTTCATCGGCATCTCTTCATAGGAGAGGTCATTCTCTAATGGTACCACCTCTAGATTGAGTACATGATATGGTTCAGGTATTTACTTCCTCAAGAGTGATACATGGAATACAACATGTACTATATATATGTTTGGTAGGAGTTCTAGTCGATAGGACACTGCTCCAATACGATAAAGGATATAAAAAGGGCTGATGTACCTTGGACTAATCTTTCCCTTATTCCCAAATCTCATAACTCTCATTCCTAGTGATATGTAGAGGAATACCATGTCTCTGCAATCAAACTCTAGGTCTCATCGAAAATTATTTTCTTAGCTCTTTTTCTGACTCTGAGAATCATTGACATGATGCTCGATAGTCTTATCCTTCCACACCATTTCAAAGACCATTTATGGACCTAGGAGTTTTTTCTACTCATCTTCATCACAAAATTCTGGTGTACTTCTCCTCTTCCCATACATGGCTTTATGAGGAGAAATTTAGAAGCTTGAGTGGAAACTATTGTTGTTAGAAAAATCTACTAGAAGAATATTTTGGTCCCATCCTCCTTTTTAATTCATTGAGAATGATATCAACTTAACATAAAGTGTTTGGATAGTATATTCACGATCAACATCAGTTTGAGGATGATAAGGCGTACTAAAGTTTGGCTCAATGTTTAGAGCATCTTAAAGACTCTTTCTGAAATTAGAGGTGAATATCGGATCTCCATCAGATATAATAGATAACGAAAATCCATGAATCCTTACCACTTATCTGATATATATCCATTCCATTTGATCCAATGTGAAATCCTCTAGAATTGAAATGAAGTGTGAAATATTTATAAGATGATCAACAACTACCCAGATAGCATTGTTTCCTTTGGATATCTTTGGATGTTTGGTGACAAAGTCAATGTTGATGTTCACCCATTTCCATGTTGGTATGGGAAATTGTTGTATCATCCACTTGGACTTCTTCTGCGTATCCTTCACTTGCGAACATTCCATGAACATGGATGTATACTCAGAAATCTCCTTCTTCATGTTATCCCACCTGTAATGCTCTCTGAGATCTGGATACATCTTTATGTTTCGTAGGTGAATGAATAAATTTTAACTATGTGAATCATCCAAATGTTCTTTCTTTAACTATGGATTTGATGGAACACATATTATTGACCCAAATATTAAACTTATTTCTTCATTAAAATTGAACTCTAAGGATTTCCCTTTCCTGATAGTTTCAACTTTCATTCGAATTCCCAAATCATCCATTTGAGGATCCATTAACCATTAAAAAAGAGATAGTTGAGAAATATTTTGTGAAAGGATTGATAATGTTACATTCTTTATGATTATCATGTCCATCTTCCTCAAATCTATGAAGATTGGGTCGTATTCAATTCCCATCAATGATAGAATCGACAGGTCCTTTCTTCTTAGAGCATCTGCCAGCTTGTTCGCTTTCCGAAGGTGGAAACTGATTGATAATTCATAGTATTTGATCAGATCTAGAAATCTTTTTTAGCACATATTCAGCTCTTTCTTTGTGAATATATAATTGATGCTTTTATAATCCTTTTATAATTTACAGATATCTCTAAAGAGGTAATGTCGGAAATTTTTCTAAGTGAAGATTACTGCAGCCAACTGTAGATCATGTGTTGGGTTGTTTTTCTAATGAAAATTCAATTTCCTTGATACATAATTAATGACTTGGTCATTTTAAATCAACACACAACCCAAGACCTTCATTGATGCATCACTAAATACCACAAAAAGTAATCCACTTTTGGTTATTATGACCACAAGTGCAGTGATAAACCTCTATTTCAACTCCATGAAGCTATCTTTATATTCATTACTCCAATAAAACGACAATCCTTTCTGAGTTATCTTGGTAAGTGTGTTGTAAAATCATGAGAAATTTCTCAAAAATTGGCAATAATTTTCATACAACCCCAAAATGCTATGGATATCCATTATCGATGTTGGGCTTGGCCACCCCCCAATTGAATCTATCTTGGAAGTATCTAGAGATATCCCCTTTCATGTGAGGATATGTCCCAAGAATGATACCTCCTTCAACCAAAACTCACACTTTCTGTACATTTCATTGAGCTTATCCATTCTCATGGACTCTAGTACAGTTCTTATATGCTCCTTATACATTTCGTTGGTTTTGGAGTATATTATAATATCGTCTATAAATACTACCAAATATTGGTGAAGGTAATCAATTAAGACTCGATTCATAAAATCCATGAAGACTGCTGGAGAATTAGTGATTCCGAATGGCAATACTATGAATTCATAGTTCCCTTATATGGTACGAAAAGTAGTCTTGGGGATATCCTTCTTCTACACCCTTACTTAGTAATATCCCAACCACAAGTCCTCCTTAGAAAAGTATTGTGCTCCACATATCTGATCGATCATTTCATCAATTTGTGATAGTGGATACTTGTTCCTTATTGATATTTTTTGAGCTCACGATAATCAATGCAATGGTGCATTGATCTATCCTTCTTCTTGACAAAGAGGACTGGTGCATCCCATGATGATGCACTTGGGAGTATAAACCCTTTAACCAGATTGTCCTATAATTTATTCTTTAGCTCCTTAAGATACACTAAATCCTTTATATATGGAGTCTTGGACATTGGAAACACCCCATGTATAAAATCATTTGAGAATTAACAACTCCTCTAGGAAGATGACCAGTAAATTACTCGAGATACAATTCAACAAATTCAGTCACAATAGGCATGTATTCAAGGATGGTTTATTTATTATACTCAACAATACGAGAAAGATATCTGTTCTCATAGGGTAGAAATATCCATTTTTGAGATGATGGTGTTAAAATGGATTCATACTCCTCCTTGAACTTGTACAGAATCGGGGGTTGATTCACCATATGGAGAGTGATTTTCCCTCTCACAACAATTTATGTTGACCTTATATAAGGAAAGTATATCCATGCTATGAATTGCATAAAATTTTACTAGAGGGTGTATGATGAGGTTCTCTGGGATTTTCTATCCACCAATTATGACCTGGGAGGATTTTTATTCATGGGATGAAATGAATTCCTTATTTATTGTTCTCAATGACATATTTACTTCCATGATTTTTGGGGGTGCTGGGACGGTTCTACTAATATTTCAGGATATAAAAGAATGCATAGAACCAGAGTCAAAAAATTAAGTTCGCTATTATTGGATGTATAACTATAATACCTTTCACCACTTTAATGTTAGGGTTAACTTCAGTAGTTCTGATGGAAAAATCCCACCCTTACTGCCTTGGAGGTTGTAGTTTGCCTTTAAAAACCGATGGCATAGGGAATTAGTTTCAAAAGTTCCATGGTTCATTATTGTGAAAGCAATGAAAAATGTGTTGTGGGTCAACGGGAATGTTCCTCTCCCATGTCGCAGCCCAGGTTTTTATTATCCATAGTTAATGTCCAGGTGCCCCTCTCTTCCACACCTAAAGATTTTCCTCATCCCCTTCATGAAATTTCTGGTGCTTCTTTCCACACCATAGGAAAGTGGGGTGCTTTATTTTCATAGCATAGTTGGATTTGTCCATACAGCCACCAGAATTAAAGTCCACATTATTCTTTTTATCCCCACGACACCTTTGTGGTTCTCGATATCCATTTTGACTTTGAGGGAACATAAGATAGTTTCCTCGTAGATCTCCATGTCTGGGATCTCTAGGGCATTCAAAAGACTAGGTATTAGCCCACATAAGAATATGTTTACATTGAATTACGGGTAAAAAAAATGTTAGAACTGTATCGTGAAAGCCATGTGATGTTTTCCTCATATGCTCCAATGGATTCATCATCTTTTTGACTAAGGGAATAGAATTCCCCTTCCATCTTAATTCAGAGGGTGCATTGAAAATATTTATCGAAAAATATTTTCCAGAAATACTTCCATTTCAGTGCCTTGATCTCTTTCTTAGGATTCTTATTTTTTATCAATGTCCACCATTTATCAGCTTCAACTTCCATTTCATAAGTATCTAAAATAATATTCTCTTGTTCAGAACATTTAAGGATGTGGAAGATCTTTTCAATGGAGTTGATCCATAGTTCAACAATAGATAGATTATACGATCCACTAAAAGTAAGAGGCCTTTATCTCATGATGCTCTTGATTGAAACTTGTAATTGGGTGGGGGGGGGTTGAATGTTCCTCCTTTCCCATTTTTCTACTCAAAATATGAGTTTACTAAGATATTATCATGATATTGCTCGCAATTCCCACTCACATCAGATTGGGAATTTCATTAGAACAATCATCACATTGATCAAGGAATTAGATATTAGCCCGAGTCCTTCTATTATAATCCATTGGATGGAATAAAAGGAAATATAGGGGTAACATATAATGGGTAATCCAAATACAAAAATATATTACTCATAAATTACATTTATTTCCTTAACTTATAAATTTATAGGCTTCAATCTATGTTAACCATTATATAATTCCCATTATATATTCTTATGGGAATTTTTTAATTCTATCAATAATGGTTTATACTAGAAATATGAATTTACCAAATTATATTCCCAGGATGTATCATAACCAATAGTGTAGCAAGGCTCGTTGTCGTGCACCATTTCCTATTTGAGTCTATATCCAAGCTGTATTTTCAGTGTCTACCCCTGGATACATCTATTCTAGAGCTGCCTCTACCTACTCGTATCCAAAAAGAGATGTATTTTCATGATAAATAAATTAATCAATACTCTCCAAAATTTAGGGATGTTTTTATTATACATAGTATTATCCCTATGGCTTTTAAGAGTGTTTTCTAATCTTAATCTGAAAAATAACTAAACATATCCTTGGTTACTAGCTAATACAACCCTTCTCTTTATTTGACACTTAAACATAATTTATTACATAAAATATTCACTTCATGAAACAAAGAAGTTCTAGATTTATAGTGTCATTGGGGATTAGTAACATTACATAACAAATTAAAACATGAAATACACATCATTATTGAAAATGTCATTTACATGACCATACACATTCCTTCGTATTTAACATTGCATTGGATAACCTGAGGACATGTATAAGAAAAGGGGGAGCTATAAAGCCCAGTAAGGGAGTAGACAAGGCATAAAATGAATAATAAAGTACATTTAAGGCAATAGGCATATCAATGGAGAAGAAGAAAAATATGAACATAAAGGCAGGATATAGCATGATTATCAGAATGTGGAAATATTACAGGATCATATAACAAGATATTAGCATGAGCCAAGGCCCATTGCACATGGGGAATGAGTAAAACCTCATTTAAATTTAATTACAATCATTAAACAGTCATTGCACTCAATGTATCATGATACTAATATTTAACCATTGCATTGGAGATCTATTAGGGAGCACCCATTATAATCATTTTTGTTCATGCATAAATGTGCCATATGGATCATATAACATGGATTCATTAAACATCATAATTTATTCAATGATAATGGAATGTGGCATTGATTCATTTAACACTATAATATATATGTTAATGTTCATAATGTTTAATACCCTTGATTGAGAAATGGGAATGGTATTCACTACACAATGACATTGGCATGGAAAATCGTGGTGCAATTTCGGTAGCATAACGGTGAGACATAAGAATTCATTATAATGGTTGTTGAGTGAGAAAGGGGTGTCTCATCATTTTTACATTAAATTTATAGTAAGGGGGCATATAGATACAAGTCCCAATATATTTATTGAAATTTGTATTCATAAAACAAAATAATTTCTTGAATGTGAGAGATGAGAGATAAATCCTTTATGGAATTTAATCATGGTAAGGGGTGTAAATGGGAGGAATTAATAAGAGAGAAAGGGGTATATAATAATTAAAGAATAATTATGGTTTTATGGGGGAGGTGATAAATCATACACCATCATTTTTAATTTAAAATAAAATGGTATTACAACATAAATAAATTAGGTCAAAATTGAGAATGGAAGAAATTCCTTACATGGAAGTGTGATCCCAAAGGATTGGGAGAGGCTTGGGATAGGCTTATTGGGAGATTGGGGTGCCTTAGAAGAATTATATAGTGGAGAGGGAATATGTTGGTTGAGCTAAAAAAGTTTTCATTGAAGATGAAGTGGGAGCTTTGGTGGGATTATATAGGAAAAGATAGGGAATTCTTTATTATTTAGGTTTTAGACACTACACATTAAACTAATAAAAAATAAAAACCATCCCATGGTTTTTCCCATTTAGTTTTCCTATGGGATGTGGAAAATATTATTTTATAAAGAAAATTTTTGAACTTATTAAAATATTATGCTTGATTAAGTAGAGGTGAGTCACACTCTCAAGGAAATCAATTTAAAAAGATAAAATGTTTTAGAAGTCATGGATGGTCAACTAAGGAACCATAAAATTAATCAATCCAATCTAAAATCACTTTATTTTAAATATAAAACACATATTGGCCTAAAAACTAAATTATAGTATTTTTCTACATCACTATAGGTCATTATGATGTCATAAAAAACATTATATATTTAAACGGTATCTAATTTTTACCAACAAATTTGAATGTCTCAGAAAATTATGAAAAAATCACTGTTGGATAATTTCGATGTCTTGATTCCAAAAATAATATTCATTTTATCTAAATAATTTTCAACATATATGAATTTATTCTATAAAAAAGTCCACATTATTCGAAAATTCATGGGTTTTGACAAAAAGATCTTTCAAACATCAATAAAAATTACAATTGTATTCAAAATAATTATTGTAGGGAACCAAAGAACGACATACATGGATATTACATTAATTTTACGGAAAACGTAATATATAAAAAAATAGACTCCCAAAGACTATATTAGTTTATTGTATTTGGAAACTCGAAACATATTCTTCCAATCATGGTGAAAGATATTCAACATCTCCCATAATGTTTCCCCCCGTTTTTACCTAAAACCATTATTTATATCCTGGGGAAAAGAAAACATAAAAAAGGTGAGATAAAATGCTCAGTAAGGGTAAACATGGTGAATCATAAAAAAATCCAAAATTATATGAACCTAAAAACATGGGCTTAAAATCTAAACATGAGAATCTTGAGCAATGCCATAAAACATGGCAGTACATAAGTCATAGATCATAGAGGAACATTAATAATGATAAAATATCATGGGAATAATACAAGTAATTGTGGAAACTATTTATAATAAGATATGATTTCCATAGTAGACAAGGCATTACTACCAAGACCATCATAGTGCACAAGGTCCATCACTGAACTAGTTTTACTTGTCGTTCCAGCCTTGTATTACTGAACCATATTTACTTTTCTTTTCAGCCATCTCTATCTCATGATATATAAATCTTTACCCAATGAATTTTAGGGAAATATATAGCTCACACCCATCTTATATTAAAATATTTCTTACGTGTTCCCAAAAAAATCATAAATCATTCATCATAACCCATAGAATAAAATGGGTTTCATAAACATCATCCCATTTTGATATAATCCATATAAAACAAATGGATAACATTTCATCATGATAAAAAAACCATGTAATTAATAGAGACATTATACTTTAAACATAAACATTCTAAATAATGTCATCATATATGGAAAATAGTTTTGATAAAACACTTGAAATGAATTCTTGAGGAAAACATCGTTTATTCTTTGAAATTATTTCATTTTCACAAAATGCCACACAATTTTAAAATAAAAGGATATTATTGTAAATAGTAATTAAATCTTGTAGAGTAAGCTTCATGAAGAAAAGGGATTATGAAACCGTAAAAACCCGTTCATGCCATTTAAGTTAAAAAAACATTCTCCATGTACTTTTACCGAAAAAGTTAAAAAGTTCCCCTTATGGTAATCAAAAGAATGATTCCCTACAAACAATGTAGTAAAAGTTAAAAAAGGGTAAACATGAATTTAATCATACATGGAAGAGTAATAAACATTTTATGAAATTATTTTTAGAAAACATGGGAATGGATGATAAAAAATAACCCTAGTAATTACTTATGAACAAATAATCTCTGATAACAATGAGATAGGAATAATTATCCCTTAACTTAGGTCTGATATTCTTTGTACAAATCTGAACCTCCTCTTCTTTGATCTGCCTCCTCTTAACCACCTGTTTGGGCACTAAATTTGGTATTTGAAGAAGAACATGACCTCTAGTAGGTCTCTATGGAAGTGGATAAGTGAAATGGGCAGGGTTTAGAAGAATTTGAATGCTCAAAATTAGTGTGAATTCTAGATTAAGGAGGTTCCCTTTTATAAGGGAAGAGAGGGGCACATTTGGAAACCTAAAAAATATTAATTTATAATAAATTCAAAACCCACAAAAAAAACCTCCAAAAATGACTCAATTCGATGATGAGATGATATAGGGTTCTAATCTCATCAACCAATAACATTTAGAAATGTTTTACGTTTATTTTTAACCTTACCATTTTAATTTATCCGTATTTAATCTATTTAATTTTATTTGTGGAAATAATATTCTAAATTGAAAATTATTATAAATACATACTTATATGTTGTTAATTTTCCATAATTGGATTTTTTGTAACTTTTTAGGCCATATAATATTAAATTTGTCATTTTTAAATATTTTTATGATTTTTAAATAATTTAATTATATCTTATTTTTATAAAATACAAATAGTGTAAATTTTGACAATATTCATTTATTTGATTTTAAATAAAATACACACAGAGAATATATTCGAACCAAAATATATAATCGGTTTAAAACTTGTCATATTAATCTAGAAAATTTGTGGAGTACATTAATTAGTTCATATAATATTTATTGTAATATTTTGAAAACCATTTATTTGATATTTCTCATAATAAAATAAATACTACTACATTTTTGTATAATTATTTAATATACATATTTGCTTCAAAAAAATTAAAAATAAAATACTATGATGAAGATAAATCTAATAGCTTTCATAAAAATACTTTTAGTCGAATTTAGCTTCTAAAACAACCATCCTTTAAAATTTTATCTTTATTAAAGTAAGACGGTGACAACTTTGACATCATTTAATATAAAAAAATATAAATGTCAACAAGGCTTAAAATGGTCCACAATTAGACCCTTTGATGGATATTTTATGGATATAATCGACCAATATGGTGTGGTCATGTTTCTGGTTGTTTTGATGGGTATTATTATTTTAATAAAAACTATATTATTGTTTTTTCACAAAATAAATAATATCTGCATCATTAGTGTATAAGCTGTTAAAGTAATTATACATTTCTTAAAAATCACAAATAAATTACAATCATGAATAAAATAATGTTATATTTCAAATTAGTATTTATAATTGAAATTATATTTAGTATAACCTTATATTAAAAATACTTTAATTATTAAAGTTTGAGAGAGATATATTTAACTCTCATTAAATAATATAAATTAAAGATCTTATTCACATCCAAGTGGGTTTCAAAAGATACCATTTCGACCCAAGTATAAATTATATCAAAATATAATAATTAAATTATATTAAGGCAAGTTTTAGGGTAATTTTATAATATTATATTTACACTTAATTACCCGATTTACCTTTAAATGGGGCAAATAAAAGATACAGTAGTTACTATTCATAATGTCTAAAAATAAAAGTATCCAATTAACATAATTTGGACCTACTAATTCTTAATATGGAATCCATTTTTTCATATTCAAGACACAGAAGTTACGATATTTAATTTAAAATTATTCCCGTTGTTGAGAAAATGATTTTTATAAGTCAAAACATTGCAAAAGATTGAAATGTTTTTACCTATGAATTCAATGTAAAATTAATGATAATGAACAGAATTATTTTAAATGGTAAAAATATATTCTATTTATACGCTAAAAATATAAAATAATATATTTAACCATATAAATTATTTTTATGAAATAAGTTGTTTTCAATTAAAATTTAGCGTATTTTTACTATTCATAAAAATTAGAAACTAATCAGAAAAATATCAGAAATTTATTCAAAGTAATTTTTTATTTCTTAATTCCAAGGAATAAGTTTAATTTGTCAAATTTAACTTATAAACATGTCAAAAATATATCTATAGTGGGTGCACCATAAAAAGGAGGGAAAACATTATTTTTTGAAAATTACTTATTTTACCTGGAAAAATTATTTTGTTTTTATAACATGTTCTATAATATGTATAAGATGAATGATATTGTTATAAAATACAAAATGTGGTTAATAAATTTCATAACGGCTAGTTCAAAATAATATTATAACAATATATCGCTGTTTTGTGAAACTCGATATTGCGTACAACACACGCTATTGAAGAAGGTTTCTCTTGCGTGCAACACAAGCCAAGAATAATGTTTGCGTATACTACAAGCTAATACAGTGTTGTGTATAACACAATCTAATCTTGGGGAAGCATACAAGACATCAATGAAATTAAAAATACTATTTCTCTTGAAATATCGTTTTGTTACATTCCACCACCCTTAAAATGAATTTATCCCTTGAAGTTTGTTGGGGTTATAAATTGCATACTACTTGAATGTTTCTTTCATAGAAACCCACATCATAAAAGGGAATATTAAAACTCAATTTTAAAAGGTAATGTACGAAACGTAAATGTTACCCAAATTAACTCATTATTGTGTTTCCACATAGGAGAACATAGGTGAAAACATGGATTTTGAAGAGAAATCAACCCATCAAGTTCTGATGGAGAGTGCTAGATAAAATGGCTTTGAAAAAGACAAAAATCACATAGGCATAAATTTGGGATGATCTAAGGTACGATCTGATTCATCAGCTTAGAGGGTTCTAGGACATCATATTTGGTTTTCAATATGCTTTCCTTGAATTCGAAAATTTTGAATAAGAAGAAATACTTACATGATTTTGGTAAAATCCCACCGTTGGCCATTCCTTGAACAATTTCCACATAATATCTTAATGAACTAAAGATGAATGTGTCATTCATGAAGTGTTAGTAGATCATGTGATAGAATGATGGGTCATTCCATCTGTCTCAAACAAAAGGATAGCAAAAGTTATTGAATATACATAAGTCCATATATGGTGATGTTAATCATATATGGCTCCAAAAATGGACTTATACATAACATATCATAACACATTATAAAATAAAACTAATTTAGACTAACAAGGACCTTCATGTAGGCCATTGATGGGTGATAAATGCTTGTCACACTTCGGTTGTGGGTTTGATTCCTGCATCTTTATCCTATGTGATGGGTTGTCGCCCGCCCGACGGGTTGTCCTTTTTCTAAAAATATAGTATTACAACATTTCAGAAATAATATCAAAAAGTTCAAGCCTTAAACAATAATATCTGATGTCTATCATAATTCATTCCAATCATTAGGCTAATCGAAAAACATCTGTCCAATCTCATAGTATAATGAAAATTATTAATAGGGAGGTCATCTACCAAGAATGTTAATACCATCATTTATGCCCCATATACCATAAGATATATCTTGTTTCTCTCATTCCAAAAATTTGAATACCTTAATCATGTATTCTCTTGAAACACAAATTACCATAGAACCTTAGTAAAAACATGAATGCTGTCAAAAGTTTACTCATTCCACATAACAAAATCCCAAAATTTATATATACTAAAACCATGATGTCACTTTGTCCTTATATCAATCATGAGCTCATTGATACTATCAAACATATTATTTTCTCCTTATCCCTTCATTATAGGCATATCATCTGCTTTCCAAAAATATTTCAATCACTTTTCATGGTTACCGGTGCCATATAATTATTGAAAACCATAATTAACCAATACACAGATATTCCAATATTCCATAATACTGTCAATGAGATTCCATGATATTATTTTGAAATCCAATTACATAAACACTTAATTATTCCACAACATCATTTTCATACTTAACATCACAAATAGTCATCGCATGTGACTTCCCTTTTTCCTCTTCCTTAAGAGGTTTCTCACGTTGATCATCATTAACCCTTGGAAAAGGGTATTGATTAGCACAATGCCCCATTTCATTGCACTTGAAGCATTGAAGTGTTGGTGGAGCGTTCTCTGTAGACTTTTCTCTATTCATGTCAATAGAAACCTTATTTCCATTACTTCAGCACTTAGCTGGTTGATGACCTTCCATTCCACACTTAAAACATTTTCTAGTCCCTTTAATACAATCTTCACCATTCTTCGTTCCACAATTTGAGCATTAAGGAACAATTGTCTTTTTTTTCACCATTGTTTTAGGATTATTCCTTGAACTCCATCTTTAATTTCTTGTCAAAACCATGAGATGGATATGTAACACCAACTTCTAGTTCTACCATGATATCACAATGAACAATTTCTTCATAGCTACAGAAATATATTATAGCTAATGCCCTTAGAAGACTTGGTTTTAAGCCACTGACGAATCGATCAACTTTACTTTCAGGTTGGATGATAAATCCATATTCATACCTTGCAAGTCATGTAAAATTCACCTCATATATACCAACAGATTCATCATCCTTTTTCTTAAGATCAAGTAACTCCTTTTCCATATTTGTTCGAAGATTACAAGGGAAGTACTTATTGAAAAAACAAGTTCTTTAACTCGTCCCATTCCATGGATTAAATTTCATCATGGGGCCTTTTATTCTTAATTAGATTCCAGCACTGGTCTGCTTCACCTTCTAAATGGTAAACAACCAGAATGAAATTTTCATCTTCTGAACAACGAACTATGACAAATATATTTTCAATGGTACTGATCCATTGTTTAGCAAAAAGTTGATCAGAAGACCCAATGAATGATGGTGGACATTGCCTCATGAAGGACTCAATAGAATATTGTTCCCTTCTCGGCTCATTTGGAAGCCCAGAATGATTCATAGCTAGTGTAAATATAGAAATAATATTTTTCAATCCATCTCCCATCACATTGATTTTTTCAGAAGGACAATCATTTCATTATGCATTACATTGATCAACATGGTTCCTTCAGGTTCTAGCCATCATCTAAAACCCAAAAAGAATAGTGTGAGAGGCAAAAATCATGCTAAAGAAAAAACATAATAAAGGGGGAATACCTTCAATATCTAACATTTTAGAATTAATTCTAAGATCATTATTGTAATTCTAGGAATGTAACCTATACTTATACCTAACCTAAGTGAAATCCTTATACATAATTATGAAATATATCTAGGGATCTCACTAATGTTTTCGCTTCCTAGTTTCCAAAGGATAACTAATCCTTCAATCTGATACCAACTGTAGAGTCCCAAAGATAGATGTACATGGATATTACATTAATTTTTCAGAATACTTAATACATGACAAAAATAGACGCCCAAAGACCGTATTAGTTCATTGTCTTTGGAAACTCGAAAAATAATCTTCTAATCATGGTGAAAGATCTTCAACATCTCCCATAAAGTTCTTCCCAGTTATTTTCCTAAAACCATTATTTATATCATAGGGAAAATAAAACATAAAAACGGTGAGCTCAAATACTATGTAAGGGTAAACATGGAAAATCATTAAACAATATATAAGCATTTGAACGTAAAAACAGAAACATAAAATCTAAACATAAAAATCCTGAGCAATGACATAAAACATGGCCATACATAAGGCGTGGATCATAAACGAACATTAATCATGAGAAAATTTCATGGGAATAAAAAATTTAATTGTGGAAAACCATTGAGCACATGATATGATATCCATAGTATCCAAGGCATTACTTCTAAGTCCATCATAGTGGACAAAGTCCATTACTAAACCGGGTTTACATGTCGTTCCATCCCTGTATTACTGAACTAGATTTACTTGTCGTTCCTGCCATGCCTATCTCATGAGATATAAATCATTACCCAAAATCATTGGAGGGAGATATAGGTCCCACCCATATCATATTAAAATCATTATTATGTGTGCCAAAAATCAATCATTAACCATTCATCATAACCCAATGAATAAAATGGGTTCCATAAACATCATCCCATCCGGAAATAATCCATATAAAACAAATGTATATCATTTCATCATAATAAAAATAAAACCATGAAAATAATAGAGACATTATACTTGAAACATAAAAATGCTAAATAATGTTATCTTTGATGGAAAATAGTTTTGATAAAACACATGGAATGAATTCATGAGGAAAATATCCTTCATTCTTCAAAATCATTTTATTTTCACAAAATGCCACAAAATTTTAAAAGTAACAGATTTTATTGAAGATAATCATGAAATATTGTAGAGTAAGAATAATGAAGAAAAGGAATTATGAAACCCTAAAAATACATTCATTCCATATACGTTAAAAAAACATTCTCCTCATACTTTTACCAAAAAAGTCAAAAAGTACCTCATATGGTAAATAAAAGAAAGATTTCCTACATACCATGTAGTTAAATTAAAAAAAGGTTAACCATGACTTTAAACATACATGGAAGAAGATTAAAAATTTTATGAAATAATTTTTAGAAAACATGGGAAATAATGATACACATAACCCAGTAAATACTTAAGAATAAAAAATCTCGGATAAGATCGAGATCAGAATTATTATCCCTTACCTTAGGTCCGATATGCTTTGTACGTATCTGAACCTCCTCTTCTTCGACACACCTCCTCTTAACCTCCTCTTATGGATATAATGTCGGTCTTTGAAGAAGACCAATACCTCTAGTAGGTTTCTATGGAAGTGGATAAGTTAAATTGGTAGGGTTTGAACGAATTTGAAGGCTCATAATTAGAGTGAAGTTGAGAGGGAGGAGGTGGCCTTTTATAAGGGAGGAGAGGGGAACCTTTGGAATCCTAAAAAATTTTAATTTATAATAAATTCAAAACCCACTTTAAAACCTTAAAAATTACTCAATTAGAAAATGAGATGAGTTAGGGTTTTAATCTCATCAACCAATAACTTATAGACATGTTTCAAGTTTATTTTAGACCTTATCATTTTGATTTATCCATATTTAATCCATTTAATTTTATTTGTGGAAATAATATTCTAAATTTTAAATTCTTATTAATACATACTTATATGTTTTCAATTTCACAATATTTGATACTTTATATCCTTTTCGACCATATAATTTTAAAATTCTAATTTTTAAATATTTTTGGGATATTTAAATAATTTAATTATATGTTATTTTTATAAAATACCAATAGTGTAAATTTTGACAATGTTCATTAATTTGAATTTAAATAAAATACACACAGAGAATATATTAGAACCAGAATATTTAATAGGTTCATAACATGTCATATTCTTCTATAAAATTTGTGAAGCAAATTAATCAGTTCATATAATATTTATTGTAATATTTTTAAAACCATTTATTTGATATTTCTCTTAATAAAAAAATTACTTCAACATTTTTGTATAATTATATAATATAGATATATGTTTCATAAAAATTTAAAAAAAATACTATGATGAAGATAAATCTAATATATTTCATAAGTATACTTTTCATCAAATTTATCTTCTAAAATAACCTACCTTTAAAATTTTATCTTTATTAAAGTATAAAGATGACAACTTTGATATCATTTAAAATAAAATAATATAAATGTAATATTCTATTTTTTAAGGCCTAAAATGGTCCACAAGTCAACGATTTTATGGTTAGGGTATGTATATACTAGACTAATATGGTGTGGTCATGTTTAAGGTCCTTTTTATGGGTATTATTATTTTAATAATTACTATATTATTGAGTTTTCACTAAATAAATAATTTCCACATCATTAATGTATAACCTATTAAGGTAATTATATATTTCTTAAAAATCACAAATAAATTACCAGATTAAATAAAATCATGTTATCATTCAAATTATTATTTATATTCTAATTTATATTCACTATAACCTTATATCAAAAATACTTTAATTATTAATGTTTGAGTGAGATATATTTCACTTTAATTAAATAAAATTAATTAAAGGTAATATTCACATCCAATTAGGTTCCAAAAGATACCATTTCGACCCAAGTAAACTTTAGGACGAAATATATTAATTAAATTATATTAAGACAAGTTTTAGAGTAATTTTATAATATTATATTTACCCTTAATTACCCGATTTACCTTTAAATGTTGTTAATAAAATTTATCTTAACTACTACTCATAATGTATAAATATAAAATTAGCATATTAACATAATTTGAACCTACTGATTCCAAATATGGAATCCATTTTTTCAAATTCAAGACACATAAGTTGAATTATTTAATATAAAATTAATCTCGCTATTAAGAAAACGGTTTTTAAAAGTTAAAATATTGCAAAAGATTGAAATGTTTGTACCTATGAATTCAATGTAAAATTAATGATAATGACTTGAATTACATATAATTGAAAAAAAATATTCTATTTATACATTAAATCCATTCAATAATATATTTTAACCATATTAATTTTTTTGATGAAAAAAGTTGTTTTCAATTAAAAATTAGCGTATATTAACTATTCATAAAAACAAGAAACATATCAGAAAATTATCAAATATTGATACAAAGTAATTTTCTTATCCTGATTCCAAGTAATAAGATTAATTTGTCAAATTGAAATTATAAACATGTCAAAAACTAGATTCATTGTGGGTGCGCCATCAAAAGGCGGCAAAACTGCATTTTTTAAATAATACTTATTTTACCCGAAAAATTTATTTTGTTCTGAGAACATGTTCTAGAATATGTGTAATATGAATTATAATGTTATAAAATTAAAAATTTGGTTAGTACTTTTAATAACCTCTAGTTTATAATAATATTATAACAATATATCGTTGTTTATTGAAACTCCGTATTGCGCACAACACACGCTATTGAGAAAGGTTTCTCTTGCGTGCAACACTAGCCAAGAATAGTGTTTGCTTATCCTACAAGCTAATACAGTGTTTCTTATAGAGCAAGCTAAATTTGGTAAAGCGTACAAGATATCAAATAAATTAAAATGAATATTTCTAATAAAATCTCCGTGTGTTCCAATTATCAGATCATTTATATTTAATAAAATGTAATTTTTAATAATATTTTATTCAAATATTATCTAATTCAAAAATCCATTAATTCCTCAAAAGATATTTCTTAATTTAATATTAACTAAAGATACTATTTTTTATTTAAAAACCATTTACAATGTAGTAATAATAAAATCATTATATATTCATTATTATATACAAAAATAATGCACATAATTATAGTGACAAGTTCTTATTACATAAAGCCTTATAACACCCCCATAATACACAATGTTAAGGGGTACGATGGTGGATGACTCTTGGGGTGGCTCGAATTACAAAACTCGGGTGGTAATATCTATCAACTTCCACTTCTCTTGTGGGTGGTTCCATTCAAGATTATTGCGTTGATGCTCAGCTTGGGCTTATACAAGAGTGAAGCTTGGTGATGCCACCTCATTTTTGAGCTCCAACAAATTGGTTTCGTATAGAAAAATTCAACATGATGAGGCCATCGATTCCTTTTTCTATGTAAATTGGATTTGTTAAAGCCATATATTTATATTAATCATGTGATCACTGTTCAATAGATATATAAGAAACATTAAAAATTCTTAACGGTATTTTAAAATACAATAACTTAAAACCATATAAGTGAATATTTTATATAACCATTTTACATAATAATGCATTTAATTAGACCAAGAGGAAATTTCATTAATAAATGTTTGGGTCATTATATCTGTACACTGATGAATATATAAATCCTTAAATTAGGATCCATATAAAAATCTAGAGGTGTATCAATAAAGACATATAATGTTCATTTCATATCTTCCCACATATTTATTTTCATCTAGTTTAAGTCTATGAATTATTTCCTTATTTTTTCACATCAAACATGGAAAATATTAATTAAAAAATATTTCAATGAACAATTTGAACTCCATAACATAAATATCCCCTATTGGATTCAAGTTTATAATTAGTTCCCACCACTGATTAGCTTCTTATTATAATAATAATACAACCATGGTGAATTTCTCTTGATATAAATAGTGGAGTATATAAAATATCGTTTGAATAGAGGTAATCTATTATTCAGAAATCAATGTGTTGGTAGATCCACTAAAATATTTTATTCAATGATTAATAATGGGATCACCGATATGTCATTTCCTTCGAGGTGATTATGATATCTCAACATAAATCATGTTACTATTTATAACATGATATAGTTCATTCCTCATTCTAATAAAGTTTTCATTCTATATTTTGTCATGTTAAGAAGTATTTCAGTGCATCATCCACTACAGTCATCATTTATTCTATTCATTCTATTTACATCCACTTTTCTAATATAGTAAAACCATAGGGAGATATTTCTTGTATTTAGAAGCCTTATAATTCTAAAGGTATTTTATGTCATAAAACGTCATTCTAAAATATTTTATTCATTATTATCCTCTAATAACAATTAATTTTCTATATATCTTTCCAAATGGTACACAAAAATCATTTCATTAACCAAGCATGTCCCCCAATAATGTCAAACAAGTTGTACTGCAAAGACCATTATCATGCACCATTTATAGATCAATTATCTAATGATATATAGTTTTGGGATTGTTACCCCTAGGTAGATTTATTCCAAAACTAAATCCATGTGTGGTATCCACATATGTATTTCATTGCTTGTAAACCACTATCCTAATACTTCCCCAAAATTCTATGATGTTTTCCAATGTTTAGTATTATCCCTAGTTTTATTACTAATGTTTTAGAGTCATAATTTCCCTAAATAACTAAACCAACCTGAAATACCTACTATGTCATCCTTACTTTTTATTACATAATCATTTCATTATGTGGAACAAAACCATAATATTTTAACGATTAGTTTCTTGGAAATTAATATACTAAAACAAAAAAACTCTTCTAATACACTTGAATGACATATTTATGGGTTCACCCTAAGTTACTGTTATTGACTCTCATATCCTAGGGACATACATCAATGTAAATTGGTGGGCATGAATCCTAATAATGTAATATGTAATGAAGATATTTATCTGACATCATGAGGAATAAAAATAAAAAGATGAGGAATAATAATATAGTATGGACAAAATAAAATGAAGGATATCATAATAAAAATAATATCTATAATAACATGAAAATATTACTTCAACATAAAAATGAGGCATTTATAATCATATCACCATGGTCTATCACCAAGGTTTCATAAATGAAAGTTACCATGATTTTTCACTATGGTATCGTAAAACATGAAAAATCTAGAGATTAAATATTTTAACCAATGTATTGGGGGAATATAAGGGAGAAACATTCATATGTATTAATTTCATGGGAGATAAATTGACAATAATAAATCATGTATTCATTAACCTATTGAGAGTAAAGTATGACTTTCATATAGAAGCAGTGAGTATATAAGTTCTCAAGGGATTGACCATAACATCATTTTTTAAACATAGAAATGGATTATGGGTTTCATATATTTAAATATCTGATTTGATATATTATATCAATATCTAGTTAAACTCCCATGGATAAATAAATGTTTTGGGTATTCAAATATAAATATTTATTTTAAAAAAGTGTTAATTTTGTGTTTTAAATTCGGAAGCATGATGGGTATAAAACATGGATTTTTTAAAAGAAAAATTTTTAGAGAATTAAGGTCTCCCAATGATAAATATATTAATATAAATGTAAGGGTGTGACTAAAACAAAAATAAAATAATGTAACATACCAATTATATGATTTCCACAAAAATAATTACATGAATAAAAATGATGATGATGAGAATTCAATTACCATAAGGAGTTAATCCAAAATATTAAGGATGGAAACATAATAATTAAGGACACCTTGGGAGATTTTTTGGGTGGTAAAATTATTATAAATTCTTGAATTATGTATTTGGAGTTAAATGTGAAATTTTAAATGGGTGGGTATTTATAGAAAAAGTGAATAATTTTTTAATAATTTCAACAAGTATAGGACTTAGAAATATAGGTTGTGGAAAATGAAAAGAAATTGGACTATCCATGGTTTTTTCTCATGGGTTTGTACATTTGAGTCATATTTTATGATATTTTAATACGTTATAGATTATAACCATTTTTTAATACTTTTTGGACATGTAAAATTAGATTATCTATAAAATAATGTTTTTAACAACAAATTTTCCATTTTATACTTTGGAAGTCGGTTTTATATGTGTAAATTGATGAAAATAATATATAAATTCTTAATATTAATAAAATAACATATTTTAGGTATCCAATTTTTTAATTAATTATTATATCATTAAAAATGAATATTAAGTTATAAAATATAATGAGAACCCAAAACCCTATTTATATTGTTCACTAGAAAATAGATTATTTTGGAAAATTCCTTAAAATTCACCCTAACATAATTTAGACATTGGGTATTCAAATATAAGATTTATTTAATCAAAATAATTATATATATATATATATATATAATAATTTTACTATATAAATATTGTTGTTTTTATTTATTGAAATATTATATTTTTTAAGACAATCAAATTTTTGACACTTATAATCCTTAATTAGGAAATTATAAAATTATTTTATCGTCTCAATTTAAATCAAAATGTTTAAAATAAAACTTTATTAAAATAATTATTATTATGAATACCTGAGTATATTATAAAATTTAATATATTTTCTAAAATGGAAATTATTTTCTATTTTACCCAACAATCAATTTATCAAATTGTTCTTACTTAAACATATATTTTATTAATAAAATTTCTTTTTCAAAATGTGATTGATAGAATAAAAATTGTATTTATAAAAATAAATTTCACTTTATGTAACTATTTTAAAGACATATAACCTCTAATTACACATTTTTATTATCTAAGGGTAAGGTGTGAGATGGTGGTGGTTTCATGCGATTCTTTCGCTAACATTGATCATGTGGTAATCTTCACTAACTTGAAATTTTCCTATGAGTAATTTCATTAATGAATAAATTGTGGAAGTTCATATCGGGATTGGTCAAGGGAGAACCCCAATGAAATTACCTACATCCCATGTTAGGACAAATGCGTTTCAAATGATATGAATTTTTTGGCTGAGGCCATCATTTATCATTTCTTCATAAAATATAATTTTTCATTGATACATATAAAAAATAATTATAATGGTAAAGTTATTACTATTGGGTATAGTTTCCAATAGTAAAATAGACCGATGGTTATATCGAGCAATGTTCATATTACAATTACAATGGTCACATTTCTCCCTATAAATACCAATTAATTATTTCAATGAATATTTAGTAAAATTCATCCAGAGGTTATATTTTCATTTTTTATGATGATGAATTTACTACTAATATTATGTTTTATTTCTATAGTTTTATCCATGGGGGAAATGATTCTATAATATTGGGGTAATCTATAGTTTCTCGTTTTAGATTTTTTATTTTATATTATTTTGTCCAATTGTAATGTTTTTCATTTTCATTAGTTATGTAGCTGACTAATCTGATGATATTTATTAAGGAAATAAGGTTTTCTTGGTTCCACTATATATTTTATGTGTATAAAAATATATAATATAACACAAATATTTTTATGAAACCAATATCATTTAAAAATCTAGGGTCACTACAAGACCTCTCTTTTAGGGACAAAATCTACATCTTGTTGGCCCAAATTTGGTGAATTGTTTTAAAACTGTAGTATCTGCAATAGTAACCTCTATAGTACCTATTATATTAACTTAGGAATCCACCCCTAAATATTTTTTATCATTTTCAATTTTGATACAAGATTATGGGTCTTACAACTTCTGTTCCACCTTAACTTCTTAGAATGTTATATGAGAAATAAGAGGAAACATAAAATATGGCTATACAAATCTGAATATCATCTTCTTATTAATAGGGTGTCATAAAATCCCAAATATCATATAGAAATTGATGATCTATTAAATCAATAAATTTTCAAAAAAGGTTATTTGATATATGTTTATTAAGAATTTTTTCTCCTCTTGTCCACAACTGATACAAATCACACACATATGAAGAGGTTGTCTTACTTTCTTATGACATTCCACTAGTTAATTTTTTAATTTATTTATAAAATATAATATCAAATAATCCCCCTTAAAAAACATTTTGGGAAAATTATTCAATTAAGATCAATAAATAAGATAAATTTCATAGAAAACAATATTTTCTATTTTATCTCTTGGACCCTAGTTTGGTGGGCCCACGAAAATCATATTCTTAAGAGAAAAATAATTACATTCTATTAAAAATAGAATAATTTTTTTGAATAATATTCATCAAAAATAAATGAGATAAAATCTAAAATAATACGAATTATACACCAAATAACAAAGATAAACTATATTTATCTATAATAACAATTATTGTTGAAATAATAATATCATATGTGATAATTAATACAATTATAGAAATTTTTCATAATGAATAAGTATAAATAAACATGAATTAGTGAAAAAATTTTATTCGTATTGTAAATGTGATATATTTATATAGGAAGGGAAGTGATCAATCTTCTAGTATGATATCTCATTACATTGATTCGCAAATCGTTTGAAACATTGATTTTCTAAAAAAAATACCCATATATTCTATGCCTCATGAATTTCTAGTATCTCTAAGAATGATTTAAAATTTAAAAATATCATCATATAATTCATCATAATGTCTTAAGAGTGATATGTAGACAACCATGGTTGTAAATCCATGTTTATGGATATAAATAAATAACTAGGGAATGATTTCTCTTCAAGATATTTCGTTGTAATATTGATCCAAAAAATAATATTTACTTTTTTATGTCATATTAATATCATGAGAACCAAATAATAATTATGTTATTAGTTAAAAAATGAAATGAAACAAATTCAATAATATAATAAGCACATAAAATGGAATGAATGGCATACATGCAATTTAATCCAAATCACCCAATTTATATTCATATACAAAAAGGAAATCTATGAAAGTAAAGTCAAAATAAAAACATAATCTAATGCTAAAAATGTTTGTGAAGTCCCATTATTAAACTGGTTCTCTATCCTCCATAAAACCCCCTAATTTTATTGATAATCTACCACACTCCATTTTTCCTTATATCATAAAAATGTTATTTTTTATAGATGTACATGTATTGGGTGTGAGTATAGCATATTTTCTATGACATCACTATAAAAACATAAACCTCTACTATGGTGGAAACATATAATAAATTTTTCTAATATTGAATGAATAATAATAATTCATTTCACCATTATCTTCATCATATAATGATCAATATTTAACTCATAAAAATATATTTTATATGACATATTGTTATGAAATAACATTTCATATACATTTTATTAAAAAGGAAACAATAGATACCATTCACATACATTGATCCTTTATCAATATAATTATATATAAATTTTCATCCCTATGAGTCTTGTTCATGATGATAACAAACATGGGAGTATCCTAATTTACCAACATAGAGGGGATGAAACATGTATCTCTCTTTAGAAAATCCTTTACATAGTTCATTATACTATAAAAAATACCATTTGATATGTCATAATTATATATGAATTATTTTCTTAGCATAATCCTCTCAATTTAATCCTGAAGGGTAAACATTAAATTTCAAGAGTAATTGAATCATCCTCTTATTCTATAAAATAAAATTTTGCACCAAATCTCATTCATCATTTCAAATATAAATACAATATCATGACCTAAAAATATTTTCATAACGACAAACCATGTCATTCAAGTTCGCAAATCAATATAAATCTCTTATGTGGAGGCGCATAATTAATATATAATGGTTAAATAACCACAACATATTCAATAATATGAAACATATATAGACTTAAATATATAAAATATTGTCATATTAAAAATCATAAAAAATCAATTAAATATTAAACAATAATCCTATAAAAACAATTATAAATAAACACAATTAGTTTCATATATAATTCATGAAAAATAGTTCATTTTACACATAATTATTCATTTGTGACAAATTATAAATTTCATTCATTTTAGGAAAAACTCTTGCATCCATGGGTGGAATTCTATATATATCAAATAAATTTTATTTCCATTTTTTCTTAATTTGGTGCATTGTATTCCTATTAATGTTTCTTACACTCATGTCCCATTTTAAACCAATTCACATTTACATATACACTTGAATTAATAAAAACTAGTTTCAAATTGGCCCACCATAGTGATGTTTGTTGCTTTTAATATATGATAAATTACTAGATCAATCATAATGTTTAAAAACTAATGAATTTATTTAAAATATTTTTTCATGAGATATTTAATTTCCTAGGTTCTCAAATATGATTAAGAACCAAAATTAATAGTGTTATTAGCTTCAAATATCTAATAAAACCCTAAAATCATTAACTAATCATGGTCTTTATAATTTATTATGATCATAACTAGGGAATATGGATGATGAAATTAAAAACATATTGACTAGGAAATGTTGATCAATTTCAACATGTGTGGGGAAAGAGGATAAATATATTTTAATAATTATGAGACAAAAAAATACCCTTCTCCAAAACATGTTTTCAAGACAGTAATGACCAACATAAATAATTTTTGAATTATAAAAAAAATTATTTAATAAGTTTATTTTGTGGTAAATTTGATGGTCAAATTTAATATTTTGTATTTTTATCTACAAAGTGATCATTCTTTTTAATTTTTGGAGTTTAAAATGTTTTTTTGAAATTGGTATAGATAGAAAATCCTAGAAGAAATTATTTTACTATTTTCAAAAATATATATTTTGGGAGTTGGATGCAGGTAACGACTATACACCTTGTATTTTTCAAGGGATACATAGAGAGTTGACTTATATTCATAAATCAAATGGTTTTACATTTTATTGTTGATGTAATTTCATATGTCGTCAAGTATGTCACTAGGTAGTCATTAGAGGAGAACTCGGTAGTTAATGGTTCTTATAACTGTGTTTTTAAAAGGGGTAAAATTTTAAATTCCCTATTTTTCTATTTTTAATAACCCCTTAGGATCACTTAGTCTAGAATATTCATATATAATGGATGATAACCCCCTCATTTTTTCATTATACATTCTTCCACCCATGATAAAAGTTTATTTTATTGATTTTAATCTATATGTTTATGCTAATTCATCCCTTGTATCTTTTTTTATCCATATATAATAATTATTATTTTATTTTTTATTTTTATTTAGGGATTAGGATTGTGATTCCAATGAAGCATATTAGATTCACTTTGTATTAAGGGGGATTTTATATGAAAGGTAAAATGATGGTTAATGAATTTTAGTTATGTTTCATTGATTTTTTTGATGTTTTCAAGTGCACTAATATTTGTTTGATATTCCATTTAATTTGGGTTAAATATATGATTTTATGGGATATAAAAATTCTTCCTTCTTGATTTGGATGTGTTAAGAGTCTATCAGGAATCATCAACTGGTGTTTTATATAATTGATTTATTTTATTTTTCTATAGATAATAATATAATATTTATAATGACTATCCTAGAAATTACATATTGGGATGTAATCACTTTTGGTCAATTTAGGAAGGTGGGAACATCCCAATTGGGTTTTAAGTGGGGTTTCCATATAACATTACCACAAGTTAATTTCCAAATTTTAATAGAATTAGAATAATGATTCTTGGAATATAAATAGATCATTTTTTTAAATTGTTATGCGATAATAAATCAATATTTTAATCAAAGTGATGTTAGCCAATTATATTCAATTATTTCTATTGTATCAACTACCCATCATTCCCTTGTAGTTTTACCCTGATTATTTTTAAATCATTGAAAAATAATTCTTCATAATTATGATTCTTATATGGAATATTTTGGGAAATGATTATTTTATTTTATTTAGAAGTAATATTTATAATATGATTTTATAATTACGTATTTATTAAAACCTATAGTGACTTATGCTATTCCTTATAGGGTATATGATTACTTCCCTAAGAAATTATTATTGGAATATATTATTCATTGTTAAATATTTATCTCGAAATGAATTTTTATAAATTTATAAAAGGAAAATTATTCCATTCTGATGATAGACAAAATGAATTATAAGACATAATGAAATTTAACCAATATATGTGAGTATGTATTGTTGGAGATGAAATTTTATAGTCTTATGAAATATAATTATGTAGTTAATACCTTTATATTAATTGAAATTTTCTAAAATGAAAAACAATTACTTGAAGTTGTTGAATACATTACACATTTTATCACTGGGTGTGGGTATCATGGATAAATAATTTTCGGAGAATGAATTGTATTTAAAATTAACCTATAAGAATAATTAGGATAAACAATTGGGGTAATAATAATCTTGACGTATGTCCAGATATGTAACACCCAGACCTACTATCCACTTATGTTGTGCCCCAAACCGGTGGGTCACATGGCCTCATGTATGCCTCCCCATACGCCAGAGGCTTCCAACTAGAAGGGAGGGTGTAAAGGAGGTATGGTGGGGAGATAATAACCTCTTATAACAGTGTAAAAGTGGATAAAACCATAAACATACAATAAGAGAAACATATATATATAAATTGACAGCATAAGTAATGGTTCAATTTAATAATAATCAAAATCCATTAGGCAGTGTCATGGCATGGATGCATGGAATACTGATATTAAAAAGGGAATCGTGGATATAAATATACAATCAATCTTTAATAAAACTTCAAGAATAACAAAAATATAATCCACTGTAATCTCGAGCATATACTTGGACCTCTTCTCCTATGCTCTATCTATTTGTAATTCATATAATAGATCAGAATGAAGGAAATTTACCTTAACCACACATACATTATTATAATATTATTGGTTTATAATGGCTTCTTGAATAGGGTGTGAGATTAAATCCAAGAAGGACACCACTAATGATGTCTTAAGAAATTGAAGACATTCTCATAACAAAATAATGTGTAGTTTTATAGAATTAATTAACAATATTGAGAAACAAAATCACAACCCGCTCAGGATCCCAAAGGACACATGGCAGCTCTGCCTGGTCCAGATCAGGTTCAGAATGAATAAATGGTTAGTTAATATATATATATATAGTAATAAATATATTATAGTTAAATATTACATCCACCTATATGAACCAAGTACATGTAGATGTAAGTGGCCATGAACCTTGAATACTAGATGCTGGCTAGACCAGGACATAACTAAGAAATCCATAACTACTATAGATGATCATATATATTAACACATAGGGTACATTATCTCATAACGTAATGAGTAGGTAAGTCATAAACATATATCTAAATTGTGATTGTTTATTTATTTCAAAACTCTAAAGAAGTATGTGACACATCATGCCCATCCCCAAACATTTTCAATGGTGTGAGATGTCATGCTCAACACCCGATGTAAGGCTGTTTTAAACTTCCATGCACAACAGATCCCTTATCACCAAACCACACCATAAAACATGGATTAATAATATTTTCAATATTAATCATGAGTAATTACCTCTCATGTATTCCAATAGTGAAGTCCATTTTCAATAAATAAATTATAATTCAATTTATGAATTCAATAAAAGATGCAACAACATGCATAACCTTGCCACATAATTTTATTTAAACCATTTAATTCATTTATGGAAAATAAAATCCACAAGAATAGTTTATCCCATGTAATTTATCAATTTAATTCATTAATACATGAAAAATACACATATAAAACTCAAAGGGTCATTTGGAAGATTCCATAGTAAATTTAGGAAATCACCTTTGTGGGGAATTCCATTTCCAAGAAAAAATGTGAACATAGTGGGTTCTTTAGATTACATGACGTTAATATAATAGATGGAAAATCACTTTTTATCCTAATTATCACCCTTAAGAGGTGTCCCATGTTTTTAAACAATTAAATATAGTGATAATTTCAAGTTGGAACTCCCAAGGGGTTCCCATAAATGAGGTCAAAACCCGCTAATCTACTGAACAAGGATCAACAGGTTTATATCAATGTGTGTTGATGAATTTAATATGATGAACTCATTTGAATGGAGATATGTGGAAAAGGTCAGAATTTGGCATAAATGAAATGGTATTAAACACCAAAATGCTTAGGGAAAATGATTATACCACATACTATAGGGCCATTAAGGAGTCATCAAATGGTGGAAGCCTCGTATTTGAAGTAGTTTGAGTGATATCTGTGAAATGGTCTGATTCCCTAATAATTGAACAAAAGGCATTGCACCAAAATAGTGAAATTGCTCTGATGATAAAATTATATCTAAGGTTGAAGGAAGGTATATAATACTTATAGTTGTCTAATTCCTTTGATGAAAATTGATTCAGACAACTGATAAAGGATTTATCATGAATACCTGATCGAGGGAGCATGGAGCTCAATGAGAGAAGAAAATAAGGATGCACATGGAAATGGGAGGAGGAAAATAAGATAGTTTTGGAAAAATAGTTCCATTAATGAAATGTTGTTAATTTTCCCTCATAATAAGGGGTGCATGGTTAAGGTGCATGCTTTCCCAAACCATGTGAAAACCATGCTAAAGCCACTTCTTAAGGAAATACCCTATATGGTTAAGGTGTACGGTATCACTAATTGTGCAAAAACAATAGAATGTACCAATATCTAATGTTTATAGTTTCTTTCACAGTTATTCACATGGAGTTGTATAGTTTTAAAAAAACATATGCCTCCTTTTGTAACGTTGTTTTTCCTCACACGGTTAGTAGAGACCATGTGGGTTGGGTTGTAGGTTTCTACTAACCATGCTGCCCAGTTCATTTTTCATAAAATCAGGATTATGGGATTCAAACCTTCCTAAGACAACCTTTTTTCAATAGGGACTCCATTGGATACAATATTAAGGTCCTTTTAATGAAATTTTATTCAAAAGATCAATCATGTCGTACCACTTGAAAAACATGGGCATCACAACCTCCCCTATTTAAAGAAACTGGCCCCTGAGTATGAATTCTATGTGTAAAGATGTATTGTATAAAAATAGTTTCATTTATGACGCTCATAAATAAATATCATTCTCCAAGGTATCATCAGTTACTCATTCATGGTTTCACAATTCTTATAACAATAGAACTAGCCTACCTTGAAGTTTCTTCATGCTCTGATCCACAATACAAGTCTTATAATCCTTGAAAGAAGCATCTAAATCCAATTCAAACTCATTAGGATGAAATACATGTGATGGGTCTAGAAAATATTGAGGAAGATGAGATACATGAATGGCATCATGCAATGAGTGGTATCTCCGAGGAAGTTATATATGGTATTCCATTGGTTAGATATGCTTCACTACCTCTAAGGGTACTTTAATCTTTTGTGACATCATACCCTACCTATGAATACGTTAATCACCCAACCAGGGTGATACTCTCATGAAATGAAAACATCTAAACATTTTCCCGTGAGGTCACTTATGGTTTTTGTCTAGATTTAGCAATCATCATGCACATTCTGATCAACGGGACCTTCTCTATAGTCTCATTCCTGAGATGTGGTCCAAGCATAGAGGCATCCCCAGTCTCTAGCCAATGCATAGGTGAACATATATTCCTACCTTATATTGATTCACAATGAAACATATTGATGGTATCTAGAAATCAATTTTTATAACATAAATCAACGATGGGAATGTGTTTCTCCCAAAAACCACTGAAGTCAAGGACACATGCAGCGACCATATCCTTTAGCACCTTTATCATACACATTGTACTTCCATCAGTCTTTGGGTGGTAGATCATGCTCAAAATGACATGTTTACCCAAGGCCTTCTGCATCCCCAACTAGTACCATGATGTAATGTACGAATCTCTCATAGAAATGATAGAATGAGGAGCTCTATGAATACGTAAAACATTCATAATGTACAGACTCCCTATCTCATCTATAAAGAATGTTTCCTACATAACTAATAAATGTAATAAATTCATCAAAAGATAGATGAAAACCCACACTATATCATTTCCATGAGGTGATCTTGATAAACAAGTCACGATATCCTTTAAAACATCACACCATTTCCACTCGGGAATGGAAATTTGGCTATAAAAGCCCTTCCATATGCTAATTTTTTACCTGCATCTATTGACAGGTGGAATATGGATTGATGAAGTCCAAAATATCCTTTTTTATACTAGGCCAATATTAATGGAGACATAATTTTCTATACATATTGGTGAAACAAGAATGTACTACCCATACTGAGGCATGAAATTCAAGCATGAACTCCACACTGATGTATGAGGGGACCCATACACAACCATTGAATAATAAACCATCATCCCAATCCATGGTCCAACATGAAGATGTTATTCATCCGAGACACTTCCCCCTTGGACAAGCCACTTAGGATGAGATAGTTTAAAACATTCTTACTCATTCTAGATGTGTAGAAGTCACTACTATGGATGAGAGGATAGTCTTACCATGGTCTCCCTGGACCTCTATGTGAATTTTTTAGAATAATTCCAGAGCTTCAATTGAATGATGGATTCCGGAACCACCTAATTCATAGTCTTCTAGATCAGAGCATCATCTATTGAATTGCCTTTACCAGGCATGTAAATAATATTTAAATCAAATGGTTGGAGGAACTCAGCCCAACTATATTATCATAGATTCAGATCCCACTATGTAAATATGTACATGAGGCTTTTGTGATAAATGTACACCATAAAGCACTCTCCAATTAGATAGTGTATCCAACATCCGAGATCATGAACTACATAAGCTAGCCTGAGGTCATGTGTTGGGTAATTATGCTTGTGAGGCCTCAACTGATTAGACCTATACACAACAGCTCACACATAATGCATTAGAACAACTCCATTCCTGATACATGATTGAACATATTATATTTTATAGCTCCCACCTGGATTAGGAAAAATTAGTATTAGTGTTGAATTCAAATGGCCTTTCATATCCAGAAATTGTTCTTCAAATGATTCTGACCATATGATATTCACACCATGCTTTATCAATCCCATAAGTGGCATTGCAAGGATTGAGAAATCATGGATAAATAACATATAATATCCAACTATTACCAAGACACTTGTGATGTAAAAGACGTTATTGGAAAGCCCCCATTTAACTATATCCTTCCTTTTCTCTATGTCAACTGAAACCCATGACTCAGATATAATGTGACCCAGTATGTGGGATTTTTGGATACAAATGTTTCATTATTAGAGCATAGCATAGATTTTAACCTATCTTAGTGTATTTTGAATGATCTCATGATAGTGTCCATGGTATTTTATGGATAATTTATACACAATGATATCTTCAAAAAATACTACCATAAATGTATCAAGATATGGATGTAAAAACTAATTCAAAAGTTCCATGAAAACTATTGTTGTGTCCATGATTCTGAAAGACATAACTAGGTACTCATAAATATCATACCTAATCTAGAATGTTGTGAGAAGTATGTATGAGGACTTTACACACGCATGGTGATAGATTGACCTCAAATCTACCCTTGAATACACACTCTCTCCTTGGAGAGGATCAAAGAGGTTGTCTATTCTTGGTAGTGGATACCTATTTTTTACTGTGAGCTGGTTCAATTGATGGTAATCCATGCTGGACCTGAGGGTACCATCCACCTTCTTAGAAAAATGGACTAGTGAACCCCAAGGAGTTTTTTAGGGTGTGTAATTCCTTTAGCCTCCAAATATTTCTGTTTCTTCATGAGTTCCAAAAGCTTCATATGGGCCATCATATAAGGAGGAATGATCAATGGTGATACTTCTAGAACAAGCTCAATATAAAAATCTACCACATTCAGTAATGGTAGTATAGATATTTAATTAACAAATACATACTTGAAACCCTCTACCACATGAGGAAAAATATCAAGTCGTAACTCCTTATAATGTAAGAAAGGATTTGTGATATGCACTATCACATTTCTAAGCCTCTTCTAATCATGTCTTAATCATGTAGGTTGCACACCCCAACATCCCTTATGCATGTGTCTACTACCTTCTGGTGATGTAAATATCACCCTCTAACAATAATAGTCTATATGTTCCCGATAGGTAACTAACCATTCCATCGTAATGATTTTTTCAAGGACCGACTTATCGAGGATGAAAAGATTCTATATGGAGAGGTATCTGCCTATCTCTTGGGAGACATCAGTAGAATGGTGAATGTTCTCTTTTAAGATACCTATAGGGGTATTAAGCATCTTAAATCCTTAAAAGGGTTCAATCTCAATTTCTAAACATCCCATAATAGTATCATATATTAATTAGTAAGACATGCTTGTGTGAAATAAAGAAGACACTAATGAGGGGGATACTGGAGTAGTACATTGTATTGTATAAGGTATGGTGCTCTTCACCTGTGGTGTTGGAAGGACATTAGGTAATTAGCATGTACTATAATTCACATTCACTGCCAAAATTTCCAGAGCATTCCCTCTCTACTGGTTCTATGAAAAATGAGCCTCACTACCACTACCTCAATCAACACCTTAGCCTTAATAACCGGTGGTATTTCAACAACCTCCCTATCATTATTCTCTGGGAACTGCTTCAGAACAGGTGGTCGGAGTAGATCCAAACTCTCTAGGAATAGATGGAAATGTTCTAAACAAGCACAATATATGCCCCATACTTCCATAACCTTTTTATTCCATTGGATCATGTAAGTTCTGAGGATTCATATGTTCATGATTCTCGCACTTGTCACATAACAAGAAACTATCTTCACAATGAAACTGACTATTACTACCTTAATAATTAGATTCAAAAGACTCTTTCTCTCGAAAGGAGAACCACTGATAACTCAAGGTGGTGAACCAACATCACTCCCACAACCATCTTCTATCGAATTCCTCTTCGTGATAATGGATTGGTTGACAATTTCAGTTTTATTAGTAAACCTAAAAATATTATTTTGTGATTGGAAGACATAAAAAACCCATCCAAAATTTCATTGAATTAATAAGGTCATCACCCACTAGTGTGTCAGTGAATTATCACAGAACAATAAAATAAATAGTGTATCCCATAATAGATATACTTCCCAGTTGCAGGTTGATGAAATCTATATCTCTATCATTCATCATAGTGTGAGGAATGAAATATTCATAGAAGATATTATAGAAATATTCCAAATTCATTACTCTATGATTATATTACTATATAGTACAATCCCACAAAATCATGGATTAATCATGTATCATATATTTCTACAAGATTTACCCTCCTCTATGGAGGTTTCTCCTGATGATCGAATATAGAAATATTGGCTTCAACCCAAGCCTTAGGAGTATGTGGTATGCCATCCCTTGAAAAGGCAAGATGATTATGCTATTGAAAATATCAAGAAAACTCTTCTATACCGATTTAAGGACTAAAAACCCTTTTATGTTTTTCAAAATACATATAAAATAATCTTCAAAATGGGCATCAGTGTCCATATACGTAATAGGAAGAGGTTACATTGGCAGAATTATGTGAAGAATCATTGCTAGATAAAGGCTTGTCACCTCATGTGCATGCTCATCACTACCTTTAGGGTGTGAAACTAGAGGAATCCATGGAAGCATGATACTAAAATTCCAAAATCCCATATTCGAATATATTTCTAACAATTGAGAATATTACAGATATTAAACTAGTATAGGTACAGTGACTTCCAATGAACAAATTGCACCCCTATGTATACTTCTAAATCCAAGACTAGGTAGTGGAGAGATACCACAACAGGTCATTAGTTTATAATAAGTCCCTATTACCCATTACTATGGTTGGGTTAAGGTCTAAGTCTCCAATATATATATATATAATACAATTATTTTCACTTTAGAATTCATATTCATTTTAAATTATTATTCACTACAATATTTAAATCTCATTAAATTGTTATATTAGATTGATTACCATTTCCAATCCATAAGGGCCCATACATCTCATGAACCAAACTATAGAGTCCAAAAAATCCACACCATAATATGTTCCTTCCCATGTGACCAATGGTCCATGACTCCAGATGCAAAATTGAATTCTAAAGGTGTCTACATTGATCTTTGTAGGGAAGAATTGTTTGTATAAGGCAGGAACATTAGGTTTTTTTATGTTTTCAAATCCCCTATAATAATTTTAGCACATTTCCCATGATTATCCGGGAACTAATAGTACGAAACAGGAAAATTAACACTGAATATAAAAACTGCTAGAAAAAATGCATGGAATATTAGTCCTATTGTGCCTATAATGATGCATTTAATGCAGTGAACTCATTTAATTGGTTCAAATTAAAATAAATAATAATTTTGACAAAACCAATATTAATAACATCATAAGACCTGTGATACACCCTATTATTAATTCGTATCAACTATAATTGGCATAATAGATAACTGCAATTACCCATCCTAGGTATTTTGGGGTTCCCTTGATCATGGATTTGATACCTCTATGAATAGGGTAAATTACAAATCTCATTAACACCAAGTCTACTTTTTAATTCCCAAAAATTAAGACAAAGGAAAAAATTTCCTATGATACCAATTTGTAATGTCCCGACCTGGGATCCACATAACCTGTGCCCCAAGCTGGTTGACCACATGGCCTCAAAAATGTCTACCCATATGCCAGAGGCTACAGACTATCAGTGGGGGAGTAATTGTTGTATATTGGGGAGACACTACCCTATTATAATTGTGTCATAGTGGATACAAACAAAAAAAATACTATAATAGAAGAATATATATATACAAATAGAATAAATAATTAGCATAAGTAACTGATAACCTGAATAATAATCAAAATCCACAAGGCTGTATCATATACCTAGATAAATGGAATGCTCATATTAAAAAGATAAAATGGGAGAAGAGGATAAAATCTTGTTATAAAAGCACAAAAAAAGAATAAAAGGCTTATCCACTAGCATCTTAAGCATATGTTTGGTCCTCTACTTCTACGATCCATTTATATGTAATGTATATTAAGGATATAAAGCATGTTTCTTTCCCTTATCCATACCTATAATTATATAATCTTCTCTGGTACCAAAGTCATCCCTGGTCGGGTGTGAGATTAAATCCAAGTTGGAAACCAATACTAATTTCTAGAATTAATCCATGAATTTCCCATAAATAAATGGTGTCCAGGTATAAATAAATAATTAAAAATACTGAACAAATAAATAATACCCCTATCCAGTTTCTAAAGGACACTTGAAAGCTCTACATGCTTCAGAGTGAGTGGTAGATTTCATGCTCTTCACTCAAGATGATGATTGTTCCATCATGAAAACACTCTAATCAAAGGATGTCATGAATCATACCCATTATCTAAATAATGACAATGGTGTAATGAATCATGCTCAATAGATGATGTAAGAATGAATAGGACTATCATGAAAAAAATATCCATTATAATCAAACCACATCATATAATATGGATTAATCATATTTATAGTATTAATCATGATTTTTACCTCTCATTTATCTCAATATTCATGTAAAATTACAAGAAAGACATTACAATTCATTTTAAGCATCCAATAGAATATGCAATAATAGGCATGGACTTGACACCTCATTTCATTTAAGATATTTAATTTTTTTAATAAAAATAAAACCATCATGAATAATCCAACCCATGTAATTTATCCATTTATTTTACTAAGACAGGAAAACTACATTTATTAACCTCAAAGGGTCATTTAAAAGCATCCATGGTAAATTTAGGCAAACACATACATGAAAAATTCCCATTATAAGACCAACCAATCACTTAGGGGATAATCCTCTTTACTTAAAATTTATATAATAGAGTTAAAATAACCTTATAACTAAACATTTACACATGGATGCGTCCTATGTATTTAAAAAATTAACTATAATGGGAAATTCAAGTTTTAACACACAATAGGTTTGTTTAAATGATGTCATCAACCTCAAATATAATTAACAGGGATCAACATGTGATTATGAAGGTGTGTGGATAAATCTAATTTGAATAAATCAATAATAAGAAGATGCCTACAAGAGGATGGTGGGAAGAAAAATAGAATATCTAAGAAATACCAAAACTCATTTTAAAAACAATGAGACCACCGACATTAGGTAAATTGGTGAAACCTCGTCTGATGGTGGCCTCATGTTTAATGCAAGATGAGAAAAATCTAATAAAAAACTCCAATTCCAGGAAAATAAGACAAAATAGATTTCACAAAAATAGAATAATTCTTCTAAATATATACATATATAGAAATCATGATGAAGGGATACCTTACCTATAGTTATCCAATTTCATCAACAGATCTTGATTCATAAAATGGATGAAGGAGTAATAATGAATACTAGATTAAGGGAGGATGGAGATAAACAAGAGAGTAAAAAGGTGTTTCACACTAGAAGGGGTGGTAATTAGGTGTGTTTATAATAATATGTTATTTAAGGGAATTTTTGGAAACTCTCCCTCAAAATAGTAGGAGTGTGATTAAGGTGCATGGATTCCCAAACTGTTCTCATTCCATTGCTTAATGACACAAGTACATAGTTATGGAACACAGTTTCCATAACCATGTGAAAACTATGTGAAATAACACTATTAAATTTCCATAGTTTCTTGCATTGTCTTTCACCTAGAGTCGAACAATTTCAGATAAACCATGTATCTCAAACTAAAACACTTCTTTCCACACATAGTTGTTAGAGACCGTGCATACCAATTCACTTTACAAAAACATGGGTTTCTAAGCTCTGAACTAGCCTTGGAAACCCTAGTGACCTCTGTGACACCATTGAGTAACAGTTTAAGGTTTATATAAATTAATTTAATGATAAAAATTATATATACCATTGTGAAAATAAGGGTTGTTACCAGATATTTATAGGTTAGGATGTTTATTTGATTCCATTTTTTTGATATTCTTTATTATCTTTATTTTTTAATGCACAATAAAAATGAGTAGCCAAATTGATAGGGGTTATTTAGTATAGATAATGTTTATTGAATTCCTTATTATTTTATTATTAAAACATCATTACATATTATACTCAACTGATCTATTTTATGATTCCTCACAAAATAGAACAACATCCAATATAGAAGTATAAAAAGATATAAATATTTGACATTTTTAAAAGATTCACCTCTAATAAGTGTTATAATATCCTTTCTAGATTTAGTGAAATCAGAATCACATATATATACTTATATAATAAAGTGAATACTTTTAGTGAGGTATCCTAATTTGACAGTAGAATGTTTCCCCAAAATTTATCTCTTGGTTGTTCTTTCTCCTAACATGTTTTATAGATAGGATCCCTCATATTTAAAAATGTTGTCAAAATAAGTGGAAATATCTTTAAAAAACATTACAATCTTCTATAATTAGCATATATATATTTCTCTAATTACATTATTTGAATCATTATAATAAGTAATATTATGTATAATGAATCTGTGAAACACACTTTTTCTCACTATCCGTCAGATATTAAATGTCAATGATTTTAATCCATATTCATAATTATCAACGCACTATTGTTTTTAGAATCCGAATGTTTTCTCCATTCTACTCAATTGAGCCTTCTAATAATCATCTCTAATAGAATCTATTATTTCATCAAGAACATTTGTGAAAATATTTAATTGTAGCACATAATGTTACTCTCTTTCTCAGTCTCCCCTCGCCATATCATTTTATTTAACATTTCATTCTCATAATTCATTCTCATTTATAAAATTTCAGTATTAACATGTGAATCAGTTCAATTTTTTAATTATAAAAAAAAAATTAAATTTCAATATCATGAATTTAATTCAAATATTTTTATATCTAATAAAAAATAAGTCTGAGTGTAATGCATTAAGGATCAAAAATTTATGAAGACATAACATTCCATTTAAAGCACTATAAATAACATTAAAGGATCATCCCAATATCTAAAAATATCTTTCATTAAATTCCTCTATAAAATTCCTTCTAACCTCATTAAATCTTCTCAAATAATCATGTAAATAACACATTCAAAAAATACTATAAATTTTGCATAGATATTTTATTACGTACATGAGCTCATATTATTCTTACACCAGAATAAATGACAATTATGTGTAATTTGAAAATTTCATATTAATATTACTTAAAATCTAAGGTATTCATATGTGATATAAAGAATAATCTTATATATCTTTGGAAACCAAATGGGTACTTGTATGAATAATTAAAATAATTCCATCATATCCATTGAAACATTGATGTTATTCACGAACAACCCATTGATCATTAGAATTATTCAAAGGTATATCCAATAGTTCTGAGTAAACTCTTACTTTTCTCATATGATCTTATTTTATCCATAAAGTACTCATATATGATGAGTTTATTCTTAATTTGGAATTTAAGAGTTCTATTTATTAAAATTTTTCCACTCTAAATTATAGAAAGATGTTTTTTAGCATATTTAAACTCCTATAAAATGTATAGAACATAATTATAAATACTTGAACCAATTCAATACACTTCACATGAACATAAAGATATGTAATGAACTCTGATACTTACATATACTATTTTCAACCAAAAAAATTCTAAAAGAATATGTAGAATCAAAGAAACCATTTTTTAGTGTTTGGAGAAACTAAAAATGAGTACTTTAATATCCTAAACATTCATATAATCAATCAACTCCAAACTCATCAAATTAATTTTTTTTGATAATATATCAATAAATAATAAAAAAAAGAAACTAGTATCTCATCTCAACATAATTTTTGCTATCAACCCTTATAATTATGTAAGTGAAAGTTTAAAACCTTAAATATTTAATTATTCTTAAAACATAAGGATAAATTATATTTATAATTTTAAGAGAAATATTTTATTTCACATAGAGCCTTCACATTCAATAATATGTTCCTTTTCTATTCACCACTATATTTATCATTGAATATTTTTACTCATGATCCAAATAATAAAACCTATCAAACATCATTAATTTATAGATAAAATGTAATATTAATCAATCAACAATCATATCTATTATGATATGGGATCCTAACTTCATATTTAATCCATATAATCTAATATAATTAACTAATCATTCTTCTCTATTTTATGTTATAATGAACTCCAATATTTTTCAATAACTCAACTATATTTTCAAATCATCAATTTGATGAACAATTAATATACCTCAGAAATATTGACAGTATTATATATTCCTTATTCATCTCTTTAGATTACTCATTCTATTCTAAAAAAATATATATATAACAAGTTAATCAAGTTTTAACTCAATCATATGGTTTCTTTAATCCCATACACCATTACATTAGATACTTCATCATTATATGTATTGAATATTATATTTATTGCAAAAATAAAATATGTTTAATTAATCTCATTGGGTAAATCAATATTACCTTTATATTTCTTATCAATATCCATAAGAAAATACACATCAATGTATTATCAGAATCCACATTCTCTTATCACATTTATTTAACTCTCTCCTTTATTGATAATATATATAAATAATGAAACCCCTTACTGGAAATCAATTAACGTACACTATAGTTAATAGAGAAATTCATGGGGTTGATAAAAAGATTAATATATAAATTTTCCATTTATATCCATTATGGAACATTATTCCTAAAACTATAATCTTAATTAATGTCATTATATCATAAAATCCCCCCTAATGTTAAAATTTATTATATCAAATCAATTAAAAAATAGTTGAAAATAATACATCAAAAATGACATTTTATAGCACATTCCATATTTCTAGTACATTATATCTTTTATATCTTCTAATAAATATCTAGTAGTTTATCATATAATCTCCCACTGAATGGGTAAAATTCATCATCTCCCCATTATGGTTCATCTCCGCTTCATATAAAATCTCAATGTGTTATTTTTTGTAAATGACCTTCAAGAACTAATTCCACTTATGTTTTTTCACTTCATAATGGATATATCTTATTCAACTTCACCCCTAAACAAATCACATTGAATTAACTATAAATAAAACAAACAAACAAATATGGTAATAAAATATATTCTCCATTATATTATTATTGAGAAATACGGTATATATTTATTTCTCATGAAACAAAAGAATAAATTATTTTTTATATATAATATCCTAAAAAAATTTCATGTTAACTTACTTAACATTAAAAATAATAATACCCTTAGGAAATATTATCTTATTTTTTATTCCATTTTTCCTCTCATATGGTATTTTCTTTTTCTCTAAATCGACGATATTATATAATTTCTCTTGTAATTAAATAATTTTTATTAATATTTTGAAAGAATATGGAAAATAATCATGAATTATTTTATAATATGTATACCATTCTTTCATATTCTACCTGAACATTAAATTTCCTTTTTGTCACTATATTTTATAATAATGTAATTAAATTTATGTACAAGCTCTCATACTCATCATGTATTTAATCTACCAAAAAAATATATTTATTTCATCATTAGATTAATTCTAATTTTATCTCTAGTTCAAATCGATTAATAGTTCTATAAAAAAATTCCCCACTTAATTTTTTTATTATGATTGTTAAAAAAACTTAAAGAGGACTTTTTCCAAGAGGATACTATTTTTTGAAGAAAGGGTAATTTGATAGTATTGTTTAACTTTGTAAATCAGGTATTCACCATGGCTTAGAAAATGTCGTGGTTATTACATAAAATACATATTTAATATGGTTATGGATAGAGTTGGTGACCATGCCCAAAATATTTGGTGTTTTGTTCTAGGAAGTCACATATAAAAAATGACCAAGTACTATATGATTTTATTAGTGGTTCTGTTGAGTAAAAAAAGGCCATTTGAATTAGACCATTTCATTTCATTGGGTTTGGTGTTATATAAATTTACCTTAGAGTCATGGGGAGACTCTCAATGTTCATAGAGTATGTTATTATGGTGTTATGTTTAAATAAAATCTCGAAGACCAGCGTGTTATAGAGAATAGGTTCATGGTGTTTTTCCCCATAGACTAACTTTAATAGAGGAAATATACATGTAAAAAATTTATAGATGTTCGCTATTGGAATGTTTATTACTTTCTCAAGGTGTAATTGAACAATAAGTTCTAACCACGCCATAGTAGATTCAATTTCATAGTCCGAGTCATCAAATCTAGACAGTAGGCATTTAAATATTCCTAGATTTTATAGAAATTATAATCATAGATTGATGGGATATTGTTTCCGTTATTAAAGGAATAAAACATCATGGTTTAAATAGAATGGAGGTAATGAACATTGAATAGTTGTTTTAAAAGAGAACTTATTGACAAAAATAAGTGATTCATAAAATAATGGTAGAGTCAAGAGAATTTGTAATTATCTATGGAGTGTAATACGGTGATTCTCTATATATTATAGAATGAAATATTCAAATATATAGTTTTATATGAGATTTATTTCACTCTAAATGTTTTATAGAATTGTGATGAAGAAAAAATTACATATGGGGTCAATTTAAATCAATGTTATTCAGTGAATAAGATGGCCATATCATCTAGATTATTGAGAGACCTAGTGTAAGAGAGAGTGATCATTATAATTTTTCATTGTAGTGAACCAAGAAGACCAATGAAACCAATCCAAACATGTAAATGTGGAAGAAAAGATATTATTTTGTGTTTGGTTTATAGGAACATTATTGTGTATGCTCATGGGATGTATCCTAGTGTGGGTTAACAAAGTAAAATAATTTAAGTAATTTGATGATTTATTCATTATAGGGAGAATGAAATGGAGGGATTGAATTGTTCCTCAAGTTGAGAGACTAAGATTTAAAATGAATGATCATATTACATATACTAACTCACCCCCTATATGAGTATATTAATTGATAAAGGACTATAAAGTGGTAAAAAGGGGTTTTTATAGTGATTTTTCTCTATATCTCATGAAATTAGGGTGGAAATTTTCAACCATAAAGGTATTACTATCTCAGAATGTAATAATTTTCAATTATTGAAGGCATATATGCCATAATTTTTCAAATATCTTTTCATGGATGTTTATTTGGATTCCATGTATGGTATTTAAACATTAATGGATAATGGAACTTTATAATAAGATGATCAGGGGGATTTTTATAAAGGTTAAAAAATAATGCATTAGTAAGTTCCTAATACAATCCCATGTACAAAAAGGTAATTTGTTGTGAAACAAATAATGTTGTGAGGGAAAATATCTAGATATCTATGATGGATATATAATGGTTCATAAGGACAAATTACAAGTTTTATAGAATAAATATTTGAACATGAGAATGAGTCCAAATGAGAAAGTTTATGCCTTTTTCGAATGAATAAATGTTATTATTAAATATATGCATGGTTTTATGAGGATCACTATGTTAAGAATACCAAAAATTGAATAATGACATGAATTCATCCTCATTTCAATGAAATGGTGATTTTTCTAGAATGAATAAATATGAAGGAAATCAATTTGGATATATTTCATATCCCTCTTATTGTATATGAGATGAGGAATGAAGAAAATGAGTCCCTGGTGAAGGAAAATTACCATGAAATATAATTTCAAAATATAAAGAAATTCACAAGGAAAGAACTATTCTAATAAAAATATGTTGAAGAGATTATATCCTTTTCCCCATAGCCATATAATAAGAGAAAGAATGTTTAAAGTAAAGATAGTAGTTTATTTTTTTAAATGTAGACATGTGGGACATCTTATGGATTAATGTCCTAATAAATTTTAAAAGGATAATAGAGAATATCTAAAGAGAAATAAATTTGAAAATAAAACGTTTATCTTATGGGAATATTTTACACTCTAATGGAAGTTATGTTATTGATGCTCAAATTTGTAAGTATCATGATGAATATTCACTAGTATTCATTGTACAATAAAATGAAATCGATTCATAAAATGATTTGGATAGAGGATTGTATCTTCATGTTGAACTCGAGGAAGCCCTTGAATAAATTGATAATTAGAGGGCTATGGAAAATAAGGCTAGTGTAGTAAATTATGACACTAAATTATATAAATATCAACAATTAGAAGAAATGTTAGGATTAAAATATGATACAAAATACTAAATTATATAAATTTAGGATAAAAAAAAGGATGATTTGAAACTCAAATATTAGGAGTAATATCAAATCATTGGGTTAACTAAATCATTTAAAAGAAAATCTATGAGAATTAATGATTTGAAAAATAATTCATGACATGGAAACATAATCATGAGTATTAAGTGAAATTTTACAGACCCTGTAAGTCACCAAGTATCTCAAATATGTTTTCTAAAATTAAATATATAATTGTGTATAGGGAAGTAACTAAGGAACGTAATCCCATTTTATAAATGCGACACATAAAATTAAAATGAAAATATAGTTTTGATCATGATGGCGTAAATAATATATATATGGTTAGTGATGAACCTCAATAATCAACACCTCTATGTAAATTGGATCTTCAAAACACTCAATAAGGAGATTTTGGGGTAGCAAATACTAATGTAATGATGGAAATAATCATATATTAATTGTGAAAAAATGGGACACACCCAATATGTTTGTTATTTTTCTGAGATATCTCTAGAAAAAAGATTCATATAAAAAGACATGAATGATTTCCAAAGTTTTATATTATTTCAATGGTTTTTGTTTTGGTTGTGAGGGTTTTGGGATCAAAGATATATATTGTTCATGAAGAGTAAATAATATTGTTCCATGTGATTATCAAAAGGATTAAAAATAGTTATAATATAAGTCTAAAAAAATGAAAAATATTCTCAATTTCTCAAAAAAAATATGTCTCATTAGGGGTAGAGGAAAATAATGTTAATTCATCATCAATAGTGGTGTAACCATAATATTAGGTAAAAAAAGAATTTGTAGAAGGTTGATATATCTTATATTTCTTTGAAAGAAATTGATAATTTCGGTTTATGAATTTTCAATTGTGGATCACATTTCACTTGAACATAAATGAAGGAATCATCATGAAATCAAATATAATTAATGTGGAATTTCTCATTTCATAACCAATTAGGTTCTCAAGATCATTGGATATAGTAAAGATAATGATAGAAAAAATGATATAAGGAGAATATATGTGCACTTTGTTGAAGACCTCACACATAATCTTATTAATGTATGATAGATATGTGATAATAGTAATTTGGTAATGTTTAACAAGAATGTATGCATAGTTAGATAAGTACATGGTTATGTTATTCTATAAGGAAGATGAACAAAAGGAAATCTATATCATGTTGGTGAAGATAATTGTTGTATGAAGTCCATAAAAGATAATACAATTCTATAGTTAAATTAATTTTCCATTTTATCCAACAATTACTGGAAAATATAGAGAAGCATAATAGATCTTTATATATCCCTATAATTATAAGTGATCACACTCACACAATTGAATCTTTTCCAAAGGTAATGATTATTCAAAAGGAATAAAATTCAAATAAGTGTTAGTCATCAATAATTTTGAGTATGTTCATATGGATATATATATGATATTTAAACCCAAATCAATGGATAAAAAATTAATTTGATATTTTTTATTGATAATTTTAGTAGCATGATATGTCTTACCATTATATCTCATTTATCTGATGTGTTTAAGTGTATCAAACGATATTAGATTCTGGATGAAAATATAATTGGTGAAAAAAATCAAATTTTTCACATAGAAAATTGAATGGAATTTTTAAAATACTAGTATAATAATTTCTATAAAATAATAGAATTTCATACCATGTTTCTATGGTTAACACTCCTTGGTAGAACATATTTGTTGAAAGAAGTATTTTCATTTTCAAAAAGCAAGGCTCCAACTATTCTAATTGAAAAATGATTACAGGATAAATATTGAACAAGGTAGTGCAAGAAGTAACATTCATCTCTAATATATCCCTATTATGTCCCAATGAATAAAAAACTCTCTATTAAATATTTTATAGAAATAATCTTATAATTAAATATATTTCGGTGTTTAGAAGTAAATGTTTCTTTCTTCAAAAAAATAAGCAATTTGATGCTCTTAATAATGAAGTAATAATTTTTAGGTATTATTTAAAGAATGTATCATACTGGTTCTTCAATAAAATTATTATAATGTTATTGAACGTAATGATATTATTAAAGGTGAAAATGAGAATATGATAATGAATCTTGAAAAGATTTCAATTTTTGGTGCCCATGTTTGATGTGAGATTTATCTTGTTTTTTAGATAAAATACATGAAAAAAATAAGGATTAGTGGGTGTTATATGGGATAAAGATAACCCTTATAATATCTATAATAGTGAAGAAACCCACCACAAATAGTAGGTTTATGTAGATGATCAAGTATGGTTTAAATAAAAAAACATCATTGTTGGAGATTGACCATCCCTCATTTAAACAAGAAAGATGAATGCTAAATAGTATGTGTGTCTCTAATCTATTGTTGAACAAAAATATTTAAATAATGTAATAAGGATGAGTTTTTTTTCAAATAATTGCATGATGAACATGACCAAAATGAAAATAACAAGACATGAGATGTTTTTATAGAACGGAATGACATGAATATCTTTGGTACCAAATTGGTGTTATAAAATAAATTTAATGAAGGATAATATGTTACTGGGAATATAGAATGACTTTTGTGAAAATGGAATTCTAATATTTAATGGATTTCTGTGGATGATACATTTTTACCAGTGTCATGACTTTAAATAATAATAATATTATTGGCCATGGTAATGAATAATGTATTCAAAGTCTACCAAATGGACATCAAATCATATTTTCTTTATCAGTTCCTTGAATATTTATATTAAATTGATAAACCATATTGATTTCTCATAGATAGTAATTAAAATAAATAATTACATTTCAATAAGGCCTTTTATGGGATAGAGAAACAACAAAGATCGTGGTACTCAAGGTCAAACCAATATCCGAAGAATCCAATATTTCAAAAGAGATATGTTGATTAGAACCTCAATGTCAAGAATGAAAAGGATAAGTTGAAGATGATTCTCCTTTATAAGGATGATATTATCATTTTCAGCTCATAAGACACCCAATTCAATATATTTTAATATTTTTTGAAATTTCAATTTAAGAAGTTTATTATTGGTTAATAGTTATTTTCCCATGGACTATATGTAATTAAAATAAAATATAGGATCTTTATCTCACAAATGCCAAAGAAGGTGATGAAAAAATATCAGAGGGATAATTTGAGACTAATGTAAACATCAGTTGAGACCCACCCAATTTTATCCAAATATGTAGATTTCAATGTGGTCAATTTCATTCTTCATAGAAAAATGATTCAGATATTAGTCTACATGACTGACACTGAACATGATATTGTGATTTTCATATGTCAAGACACACTATATCAAATATTTCCTAAATATTGTAAAATGGAAACTATGAAAATGATACATCACTATACCAATCATGGTGTATAATAATATCAATTTTACTTTAGTAATTCAATGTAGTGGTTTCTGGGATATTCATATATAGATTTGGGGTTCAGTTGATGAATGTGATAAAACTCTAGTGTTGGGTTAAATCTTGATAACTCGCTAATCGTATGGAATAGAAAGTAGAACAGTTACATCTCTTTAAGAACCCTAGAGGTTGCACATATTGTGGAAACTCAATCATTCACTCTATTTATTTGGTTGAAATAACAACTTAAATTTGTTGAATTAATGTTGGTTCTCCGATTTTAGTTATTTGTATTAATTTGAGTACTACAAACCATATAAAATAACCCATACATCATTCAAGGAAAAAGACATTGATATTAAGTATCACATCATAGAGGAAATGTTTGAGTTATTATTTATGGAATTAGATTCGTTTTTAACTCGAGAGATAGTGGGGCATATTATAAAAATCACTACCTAATGTGAAAGTTGAGAAGCTTCGATTAGACCATGTAATCCAACGGAATATTTATACCTTGATGGATCAAGAAGGTGCCCCACTCCCCTATGGAAATTTTTTATCAAAAGAAATATATGACACTCTATAACATTTTATTATTTTATTTTTAAACATTTCATGTAAACATTTAGAGAAGTGATCGACTTAGGTTGATTGATAAAGGGGGTGAAATCATAAACTATTTCATGTGTGTTTAAAATATGGAAATATGGAATCATATTGAATAATTGCGAAGAAAATAAGAATTTTAATGTACTCATGAGAATATTTTCATTCAAAACATTCTTGTCACATTGATCATGACTAACACAATCAATGATTTGTTGATTTTTGAATCAGTAATCCATGATTCTAGATATTGAATATTTATGATGATACGATTTCATAGATTGTTTACGAGTTTTTGTATTTAGGTGTTCTTATAAAACAAAAATGGGGATATTTTTAGGAGAAAAACCCCTCTTAGTAATTCTTGTGTTTTTTTGACAATTTGATGGAGGATGACTTTCTAAAAGTTGAATATCATTAAAAAAAAATAAGTATTTGAGTGTTTTATTTTAATTGGTGAAGTGGGTCTTCACCATGACTTAAAAAACATACTTTTGAATAAATCTATGACACATAAAGATGATTATGGATTGATTTGGAGATCATTCATATTTCAGTGGTAATTTTTATTGGAAATTCACAAATATAAAATAACATAGTCATAAATAGGAATGTTGGTGGTCAGGGTGAGTGTAACATAACCAATCTAATTAGACCATGTTGTTTAATTGGGTGTGGTTTTCTACAAATACAAATATGAAACAATAGGAGACTAAAAATTGTATTGGATCAATTCATGGTGGTTTTGTGTTTCAATAAAAACATGATAACCACTACACTATGGTGAAGAAGTTCAGGGAATTTTGTTTCACATGGTGGAACTCGAATGTAAGTACTATTTTTATGTAAAATGACATGTTTTATTCGACTAAGGGAATGGTTCTAAGTTTGTTAAAGTCAAAATGGTCATGAATTAGTCACCATTCGATAGTGTAATCCTTTTCAATATTTGAGTAATTTGGTTTGGAAAATAAAAAAATTTCAATCATGGATTTTATGGAAATTTTAACTGTTAGTTAATGGGTGGTTTTTGCTAATTTTTGAAGGCTATAATCTTTAGGATTTTAGTATAATTGTGGGAATGGAAATTTAATAGTAGTTATAAATGTTATAAAATTTATAATTTAAGAAGAGATAATGAAATTATATGTAGCTTGAAAGAAAATTTGAGATCTATCTTGAGAGTAAATGGGTGATTCCAGATCCCTTCTAGAAAAACAAAATTCAAGGATAGATGTGTTGTAGGAGTTTCATTTCTCTGTGTAAGATCAAAAAATTGTACTGAAGAGAAAAATCCCATATAGTGAACATTTCAATCATCATTATTTATAGAATATGAATTTAAAATCATAAGGGGTAGTGAGTTCATTGTTGTACAAGAGTAATGATCTTACCAATCATTCATGGTATTAAACTAGGAGGGATTTTGAGATTTCTCGAAACATATAAATGTTTAATTAGTGTGATATTATTTTTTTTTGGTAAACTAAAACATTTTGGTGAATTCACCATGGATGAAGTATATTTTGGGTGAATCAAGTTATATAATTTGTGTAGTTTACTACTTTATTCACTATAGAGAGAAAGAGACAGATTTATTTTCTCCCACAAGATGAGAGAAACATAACCTGAATCACAGACCATATTGAAATACCTTGACCGACCTCCCTCTTAGTGTATATAAATTGATAAGGGACCCACATATAGAATCACTTATAGCTTATTTCAAATAAACTATAATGTTTTTACCCACAATAGAGTCATATCATTCTTGTATTTATTGAAGAATCATCTATAGTCTTCTTGGTTGTATTTTTTCAAAAAAAAATCTATTTATACATACCTAAAAATGAACTAACTTTCAGTAATGATTTTCTTTATTCTCATATTTATGGTCTTAATTCACTAATAACCTATAAATAATTTTATCTAGATCGTAACTAAAACAATTCATCATAAAGAAATATCTTATAATAATTTATATATAATTCTTTCATCATTTTAAATATTTTAGATATATGTATATTTATAAAAATTATATTTCGTGTAATATTTATCAACTTATTAGAATTATTCTTGAATTAAAATATACACCCACATGATCTAATACTTTTTTATCTTTAAATAATTGAATATTTCATCCATAAAATAATTTCTAATATCCCTGTGTTTTTTCTACGTACAAAACAAGTCATGTTTTTATTTTCTCATTTCTTTGGTTGTTCTTGATTTTTTCTTTTTTTCTAGTTCATTTTAGTTGGAATGAAATGTCTATGTGAGTTTGTTTTTCTCTGAGAGTTCTATAGGTATCCATGGTGGATTTTATAGTCATAAAATTGAACCTATAACTAGAGGAGCTACATGAAGTCCATCAACTCACTAGTGATGTCCACCAATTTGAATGTGGAATGATTAGATAATGGAATTTATACAGGAATTACACATTCCCAACAGTAGAGTTTCCAATGATGCAGGTATTTTTACTACATCCACCAACTGACCAATAGGTTATCCAGATGCATTAGATCATCTGAAAAAAACATTTTCCAACTTCATTTGGATATTAATAGCTAAGGGATTGAGGGGTAGTTTTTTATTTTCATCCACCTTAAATTCCCGTGTTAATTTATAATCATCCTAATTGAACAGATGTATTATTATTTCGAGCTAGGGTCTCTGTTGGGGTATTCATTTCACTTTCAACTCAATTACATGTTAGGTGGAAGTACCTATCAAATACATAAAACTATCTAGCTAGCTTGATATCCATTTTGATCATGGATCTCTTACTTCCAATTTATCTTGTTTCTAAAATTATTTTAGAATTATCTAATAATTAAATTCTTGGATTTTGGGATTCTAATAAAATTCATTTTGGCATATTTTTGGAATTGAACGGTCCTGAATGTATCTTTAATCCAATTGGTGTAAATAATTAACAACTATAGTGGTTTGTGATACTTTTAGTTTTTCATCATCCTATAATATGTCAAATTAAAGACTTATCACTTGGATATTGTGTTCTATGATCCCTTCTCAATGCTTAAGGCTCTTAAATTGTCTTGGTTTTTTTATCCATGTGAATTTCTATTCCATGTGTTTCAAGGTAGGTGGTTTCCTGATAAGTACTTGCCTTGTAATCCATGAATTATTTCTCTTTGAAATTTATTTCAAAAATAATTTAATGGAATGACCTATGTTTCAATAAATGTTGCTGGTTTTGATAATGGTTTTGATAATGGTTTTGGATATGGTTTTCCACTTTTGGTGATGTTTGTGAAACTGGTTTTATGTAATTAAGTGATTGTTTTTTAAAATGAATTTTCCTTGTATTATTTAAATTTTTTAACCAAAAAATTGATTAAATATGATGTAGGGATCCATCCTCAGGGACAAACTCTTTCCGCATAGATCTTCTCCATTATGGTTGTCTGTGCACTATGTTGCCTATGTTGTGGAAAGGAGTCACTCTCATGAGTGTCGTCTTACCCCATAGACCTATTATTATAGGGTAATGGGAACCTTAGCTGGCCTATTGATCACTATGATGTATATATGATCTTCAATGAGTTCTAATTTATTGTACAAATGGGTTAGTTTACTATATTTTTTTTATATTTTGAAATCAGTAAGTGTGTGTGTGTGTGTTGAAATACATCAAAAAAACTATTTATTATCATGTTAAAAACATTTTTAAAGGGATGATTTTTATAGTCATTATGTTAAACTATTTATCATCCCTTAATTTATATTACCAAGTCATAGTTTGATTGTTTTATAAATCATGTTTATGAAACACATGGTGGGATCCTACTGGGATCTATTTATTAGACACTAAATACTCTATTAAGTGAATGTAGATCGGGTTTTATCAAATATGGGTAATGAAAATACATTTCAGGATGAAAAAAGGATTGTTCATTTGTAAGGTTTGGGATTTAGGTGGAAACATTATGTCAAAGTATAGAGATTGTTTTTTTGAGTGTTATCAATGTTTTAATGTATCCTGGAACATGTCTTTCCTATTCATTGTACATTAATTAGTTGAATTTTTAGGAATACCAATATGTAATTTATATCCATCACCTTGTTTTAGATTATTTGTGGCTAAATCATTCCTATATGTAGTTTTGAATTCCCAGGAACTTTTCTCTAGCTCATGGGGAATGGGAATTCTCTTCGGGACATGTTAGGAGCGATTTTTGTTACAGCTGGTTTGGATAATCTGAGTTTTTTTTAAATTGGGATAAATGAGAACTTTTCTAATTCCATTATTAGTATGAATTTTTGGTATGTCATCTTAGATAAGAGATTGAATTTTTGGGGTATAATGGGTGTGTTTCAATTGAGTGTCTGGACATCACTCAAAGGGATAAGGCTTAAGTTACCATGACATATTCGTTAATGGGACTTTTTGGATTCAGAGAGATTAAATCTGTATTTGCATTTTCTTTATTTACCAACAATTCAAATTGATTTATGCTCTTATAAAAGTGTATTTATTTGTGGATCTCATGTCTTCATGTTTTCTTATCTATTGTTGTTTAGAACCATGACCCTCAAAATACTATAAGTGAGTCATCTAGATAGTGCTATAGGTGAGTTGCCTAAGAGAAACCCTATAATTTACAAGAACTATTAAAGTGGTGGTTCACATCGTCCAAGATATGGACCAAGGTGTGTCCTCCTCTCCTATTTAAGTTTGAGATGTGGGACTTCAAAATGATGATGGTATGATTGAGGTAAAAAAAATATCTTCCACAAGACACATTATTTATAGGTGTGAGTAATCCTCAATATGTAAAGGATTGGTTGAGAAATATCTAAAGGATCTTCAAATTCCTGTAGACTCTTAAATCATTTAATGTCAAATGTCTCATTTTCATAGTGGAAGGATTGTGTATTATGAATTGGGACTTCGTTTTATTGGATATGAATCATGAGGGTTTAGGATTGGAAGGGTTTTAAGTATATCTACAATGATCTTCTCTATCTGGAATAGATGACCATGGATAAATACATAGTGTTTCTAAAGATTGTGAAATGAGATTAATCTGTGATGGAATATCATAATCACTTTACCATGATTTCTATATTATCTTTTGAGGTTGTGTCTAATGGTAAGATAAAGGGTAAAAGGTTTTAGATGGATATTATACTCGATATTTAGTCCTAGGTATACATATTTAATGATAACCACATATAATGAAGTTGTTTATAGGTCATTGATAGTTGAGATTGAATTGGAAGGTAAGACCAGATTGACTAGAGTTTATCTTCCCACTGGTGGTAGCTCTAGTGGTTATTTAAAGTTAAGGAGAAAACAAAGTGAGTCCCACAAGGGAAATAGTGGTGGTTCTTCTTAAAATACTCTCCCCATTAAATCATCAATGGATAGTGGCGTGACATTTTGCCAATGTGGACACATCCAAAAGTTTTATCAGGCTTCATATCTCTATAATAGAATCTTAAACCACTTTAGTATCTATAGTGTAGTTATATTCATCATTTAATATCGTATTCCATACATAAACCTCTGAAATAATTCATTTAAAAGTAGTTTATGAGTTTTTAGTGGATGTTTATGTTGGTCCTGTAACTGTGAGAGTTACCATTTCTATTGCTTTTACCTTATAAACATCTCTATTTAATATATCTTCCTCTACTCCTTTTATAAAATCATACGGTGGATCATCAAAAATTTTCAATGGAGTTCCTTAAATTAATTATTTAATTTTTTAGGCCTCAAAGAATGAACAAGGGTCAGGTTTTTCATTTCAAATCATTCTTTTTCTTTATGTGGAAAATTGAGTGGGTATGGGATTTCTTAGTTCTTGACTTAATCCTATTTTATGTAATTATCAGTGTATGATATTTGATCTCTCAAATTGATAATATGAATTTTTATCATCAATTGATATTATTTACTACTTATAATGGGAGATCATACATGTTTTAATGAAATCGGGATCCAAGATCTAGTTATTCTAAGCTATCTATTTCAGAGCATAGTAATTTTATTTTCATGTGAAGTGTCTTGTTTAAAAAATATTTTAATAGCTATACACATCCTTCGATAGTTAATGAGTTTATTGAAGTGTTTTTAGATGACTTATTATGTTTTCCACCAGAACAGAAGGAGGAGATCTCAGTTTAACTGGTGCCTAGAGATCAACTGATATCAATGTAATCTTACCACATGGATCTAGATAAAATAAGGTTGTATAAAATTCAGTTTAATGATTTGAAAGCGAAGGGATATATATAGACCAGTGTTTCACCTTGGATAACTCCCATTCTCTTTTTCAAAAAGTTTGATTGCACTCTTTTCTTATGCATTGATTATGGGATGCTCAATCTAGTAATATTATAGAACAAATATCCTTTTGTTAGAAACTATGAATTTTTTAACAAATTTAATGGGGAAAATGATTTTTTAAATTTTATTTTTGTTCTATTTATCACCAAATCAGTATCAAGGATTTAGATATTCTAGAGAACATAATTAGGGTTAGATATGGCCATATCAAGTACCAAATGATGCAATTTTTCTTGACCAACACTCCTTTTGTTTTATGGCTTTGATATAGAAAATTTTCTAATACTATCTTCATATATTTTTCATAGTGTCTGTCGGTAAAATTTAGGTGTTCTCTAAGAATGAATATGATCATGTGTGTTACATGAGGCATATTTTTGAAATTTTTAGGGATTGAATTCATTATGCAAAACTATAAAAGTTCTGGTTATGGACCATGATGTCAAGTTCATGGGACATGTGATCATTGAACATGGTATATTAGATGATCCTAAGAGGTTAATAAATATTATTCCTTAGGAAAAAAATTTAATGTATTTGAGATACATAGATTCTTATGATTGGTAGAACTCTATCAGTGATTTGTAAATGATTTATCGAAGCTTACATCTTCTTTGACTGCTCAAACACAGAAGTGGGTGATGTTTTTATCATATTTAAAGTTTCAATCATCATTTGATGATTTAATACAACATTTTACCTCATTATTTATTTTTAATTTACATGAGTCTATCAAAACAATTTTGTTTAATAAGATGATTCAGGATCATGTTTGGATTGTTTTCGATGTAGGGGATGAAGAAGTAAATTATTGTCCATGTTATCTTTGACCTAACAAGAGGAATTGTCCAACACAAGATTATAAATTTACTATAGTTGTTACATCCCTCAAGAGTTTTTGTTATTATATTTTGTTGATATTATTAGTGGTGAAGGATGAGTGGATCTCAATAGTAATTGTTTCATAGATGCACATGGGAGTTAGGGTAGAGATGTTTTGTCTTGTTTGGGAAAGTGTTCAAGTGATGTATTATCTTATTAAGATGATTCTTCTGGGGAAACAACATGATTATAAGTTATATTGATTCATGGATTATTTAAATCATGGGGAGACCATCGGTGAGTGGTCTTTATTAATAGAGAAAATAATTTTCTTTATGAGTTAATATATTGTCCCTTCATCTACAAGAAAGTCTACTTTAGGAGATTATCATCAGTATTTATGGGTTTTCCACCATATTAACATAAATATTTTCTATTAAATTATGTATCATTTTTCGTGGCTTGGTATAAAATGATACATACTGGACATTGTGTCTTGTTGTTTTACTAGTCAACAGATTATGGATGAACACCAAAAGCCATCAGGGTTTGATCAGCCTCTTCCCATACCAACATAGAAGTGAAATGAAATTTTGATGGATTTAATTTTATGTTTACTTCAAACTCCCTAGCGTATGGATACCATCTACATGGTGGTAAATTATATAACCAAATAATCTCATTAAATATAGATAAGTGACACCATTTGGGTGGTGGACCTGAAAAAGTTGTATGTTCGGGATATTATAAGGTTTAATGGGGTTTATATGGCCATTTACTCAAATGGGGACCCAAATTTCACATCATGGATTTAGAATCCCACATGGGGAAATGAGTACTCAGGTCAGATTGAGCACGATATATCATCCTCAGAAAAATTGGAAGACATTTAAGAACACATATCTTGAACCAGATGATATTTTATAAAGGGATTTGAATTTTCATTTCACGCGTAGTTCAAATTAAAAACAAAACATTAAATCATAATTCTGAGAGTTGAAACACATAGTCATGTTGTTTCTATATTGGGTTTAATACCTAATAAGTATATCAAAAGATCAGATGAGTTTCTATAATATCACAATTTAAAATCCCTATTTTTTATGAAAATCAGAGGCACACCATAAAAAATGATTTCTGTTAACTATGCACCCAAATAGTGTGCTCATATAGTGGTTCCACATGGATTTTCAAACTGTGAAGTCATAGTTACATGAACATGTAAAAAAATTTAAATACTTTAAAGAGGGAAATCACATAGGTTTTTCATTGTTTCCCTAATTATGAACCAAGATTTCTGAGGGGTGGGGGTTTTGAGTATTAGTTTCACATTGTTTTTCAAACTATGAATCTAGACATGAAATGAAGTGTGCCTTTGGATTGTGGGTGTGGATGGTTGGTATAAAGTTTGGAAAATATAGTGAAAAAACAATGTTACCCATTAAATAGAAGAATTTAATATTTTCACTTATAGTATTTTTTTTATTCTATTTATTTCTCTTTCACATCCTAAGAACATCAGCTAATCGATCTCCCCCATTTATCTCTCTATAGGATTTGATGGTTATCCCTCATCCATGATCTTAATTAATCTAAAATTGTATTTTGGATCACCCTCTGTTAGCATATAATTCCAACTTTTTTAGTTTATATTACCATCTTGGATGTTATTTTAATGTTGGATAATAACCCATATTTTTAGGAAATTTTTCTATTCATATAGTTTCTCTCATTTCATCTTGAATCAAATTCCGATAATGGTTGAGTGATGAGACCGTAATATAAGGTAGGTGGTCTATGAGTTTTCCCTAAAATTATCATTTATTATATCATGGTACATTTTTCTGTGTTCTAAACATTACATACATTTTCGTTGAAGTGTGAAATTAATTTAATAAATTACTAATACCTTTAATTGGATAGCCCCCATACTTCTAATTTCATCTTGTAATGTGGAATAAATCAACTCAAACCACTTCCTTTTGGGTGTGTTTCTAGTATATTTGTAACCCACTTGCCTTGGTTTAAAGTTGAACCACCTTTATGGTGTTTGGTTTATCCATTTATATTGGGAAAAATAAATGGAATCCTTTAGGATGATAAATAAAATGAAATAGAGAGTTGTGTAGGATGGATAAACCACCTTGTTCCATAACCATTTACTGCATGCTTGTCTATAATAATGGACCGAACTAAATGAATAAATTATGTTATATTATAGAATGTGTAATCAAATTCACACATTTATCACTTATAGATGAATCAACAAATATAATTATCGTTGTTATTCATATTTTTTCATAGATTCTTCCAATGGAATTACTATTTATTTATCAAAGGAATGATTTAATTATATAAATTTAATTAATTATTGGTATGGATTATATTCCTAGGCCTTGAATTGTAAAATGTCATGATTGATTGTCAAAACATATGTCTACATTTTAAATTTAAAGTGATAAGGATTTTCCTCTTGTATTATGTTAAAGTATCCAATAATATTATTTATTTTTCTAATTATCCAATCCTCGATTTTGATTGTAGATCTTTTTTTGGGATTCTAATAGGTACTTACTGGGATCCTTCTTTTGATTCCTAATTTTTTGGAAATTGAACATGGAATTCCTCATCATTAATTATTGATGATATACATTGTTTAACAAAATATTCATTTAATATCAACCGAATTGGCATTCCTCATTATTTACTTATTATCAAAGGACATTTCATTCCTCATGGTTTACTTGATATCAAAGGAAATGAAATTACGCATTATTGATGTGATATTAAAGGAAATGAAGTTACTCATTATTTACTCGTTATCAATGGAAACGACATCCCTAATTGTTTAATTTAAATCATAGGACACGGAATTCCTCATCATATATTATCTGTTGTTGATCATGGTACTTCTTGTATTTAATAAGGAATGGTTGATCATGACGCTCCATCATCCCTTGGTTCGCTGCTCAGGCTAATTTCATATTTTAAATTTGAATCCCCTTATGGTTATCATCATATATGGAAGTCGTGGTTATATTCGATGGGTCCTAGGTCTAGTTATATCAAATATAATATGCTTAAAGGAATTTCAACTTCATATGAAGTAGGTATAATCAGGTAGATGTTCTAAATGGAACTTGAGCTCCACATGGTTATTTATACATAATTTCTCACAATTGACTTAAATTTATTATAACTATACACTTTTACATTTTATATTTAAAGACTTAATTTCATTATACATTGTTGGTGGTATCCTACAATACATTACTAATGCCATGTTCAAGACACTATTTAGAATCTAAATTGACCTCATGGTTGTAGGTAATGAAAAATGGAAGCTCCATATTATGAATGCTTTATTTTTTTGTATGGGATATTAAGAACAAACTCTGTTTTGGGTATTCTTGTTTATTTAATATAATCGGTCTTTTTATTTTCTTACCAAACTATTTATATATGTATTTCTTCTTCCATTTTTGCATGTTACATTTATGTATCATTATTACATCATTTATAAATGACACTGGTTGTGTATTTGGGATGTTTATAATTTTGGGACGATTTACTTCTAAATTTCATTCATTCATGATTCCACTATATTTTATTACTAATCTATAGTGTATAGTAACCTCATTGCACTACCATTAGACCCTCACTATTATTTTGTCGCCTCTGGTGTATGGGGATTCAATCATGAGGCCTTAACAGCATCTGGATCGGGGCATCGTTTGAGTGGCACCTAAGTAGGGATGTTAAAAAGTCATATCACATCTTTTTTTCATGGTATTAATATTTTAGGATTTCAAACATGAGACTAGGAATGTGCTAAAAAATTTACATATATTATGTTTGTGAATGGAAAACCCAAACATGGGGGATATATCATGTTACCTAGGATGGGGTTGTTATTCATAATGTATTATTATTATAGTTTATTATTATTTCACCTCGAGTGGTTAAATTATTTCCAATAGTTATTAGATTAAGGATTTTTGAGATTTACCTCTTGACACTGTTTGGAAGGATATGAGGTGTGTTCCCACACTATTTCAAGCACATAATATTCAGTATTTAATAACATGGTTATCTGTATACCATGATTTTGTGAATTCCCTCATATCAACATGTGTTCTCCTCTAATGTGATAGCTTTCCTTGTTCTGGTCATAATTTAAGGCAAGTTAAATTATGTTTCTAGATAAACCAAATTGGTGTTTTCTTCCATTGCTTTATGGTTTCATTCTATTTTAATAGTTTAAAAAATTTAAAGAAATGAAATGATTTTAGATGGTTAATAAATTAACATCTATTTGTTATTTAATGGTAATATAACCGTGTATTTTATTAATAACATCAAATTGTTTCTTATGGATGTTAGTTAAATTGGACACCACTTGTAGCTTATGGAACAATTTCCTCCTTAACATAGAAATGGATTCCCACATAAGTGATTACTTATAGGGAAACTCCTTCTAAATTAATTTAAAATGATCATATACGGATTTTAGTTAAGTGGTTAACCAATTTAAAATTATAAATTCATGACCCTCTTAAACAACTTAATGGTAACATGTATAACTAAATCCTTATTCTCGACTCGGCCTAACTGGGTCAGTCTTTATATGTATTAATTTTAAGATAGACATGGGTTGACTGATGTAGGAAAATCTTTGCATTTTATACTTCCAGGATGATCTCAATAACGATGTGATACATCATTAATAAATCATCTATTATTGGGTTTCAAATAATTGGGATTCCAATTGTAATTATTAGAGTGTTCCATCTATTAATGGGGAATCGATACTCTTATAACTGAACATAGGTTGACATGATGGGAAACTTTTAGGTCACCTTTATTTTTATTTGATTTATTACATAACCTATTGGGGGAATGTTTGTGATCAATATTGATGCTGATATAATTTTTTATAAACCACTTATATGAAATTTTGAATAAATTTTTTTTTGAATCTTACTTCACCCATCCACTTAAATGATAAAATTCCTTTTTTCTGCTTTTAATATTCATTCATATAAGTTTTCAGTTAATTAAAATTCTATTTATAGCCTCAAGTTTATTTTACTATATATTTTTCAATTGAAATTATATTTAACTATGCCAATTGTGAGAACTTATGGATAAAATAATGATGGTTAAGAAATTAAATTATGAGATAATTTTTCAAGAATGTTATGAGTTGACAGTTAAATAAATTGCGTAGTACAGTTTTCCATTATAACTAGCTCTGGTCATTTCATAAATTTGAGCCTTCTTAATGTTTAAATAAATATGTAGTTATAATAATTAATTAAATAATACCTTATTGGTGATAATATATTATAGCATCATGTAAGAGTTAGTTTTAATGATAAATTTATAATTAACTTGTAATCGAATTGGGATGTTACTTGTGAGCCTCGACAGAAATTATTCTATTGTGTTGGATTTAATGATCATGTAGTAGATCCTTCATGCCTTTTAGTCATGGCCCTATTTTTAGAGTTGAATCCTTGTTCTTCATTAAGGGGTTTTCCAGTTGTTGTAACTCCATAGGAAATGATAAACCGATAGACTTATGTGATGAATTTTTAGGCACGGTGAGTGATGTCTGATAGACCTGTTGGGTCATGTAGGACACTTATACAATGCAATAATATCCTGGGTAAGTGGGTGGTTGTTGGTATGTTGGACCTGATGGGGGAATTTCGATATTCAAATACCTAGTGTGTGTGTCATCTCATTATCATTTTATATTCACATTTTAAACCCCATGGAAGCAATCCCTTATAAGTATTCTCAAAGAGGATCAAGGCTTGGTAGCCTGATCCATTGAAATGTGTTTTTTCGTGATCATGTTAACTATATTTACCCTTGTATTTTAATGATAATTTTATCCACCTTCATTGTTTTATTTCTACATAGTGGGTATACATGCACATTAAACTTTCTGTAATAAACACCCTTATGCGAAACATGGTTGTCGTGTGAGAATCCTTAGGGTTATATGGACGGACCTAGTGGCTATGTTTTTATTATCGATTAGAAGGGTTTTCAAGATAACCTAAAAACTCTTATTTTATAATTATAACCTAGTGGGTAAAGGAATAATTGTTTAGTCAAGTAGAACACACTATAGGTGTTGGAAAAAGAATTATAGATACCTTTTTATAAGTAAGATTAGTTGTACACTTGTTTCAAGACCAATGCATGAATGGTTTATGGATATTATGATTTTGAAATGGTGATGAATTATTATTTTGATAATTAGAATAGGGTTCTTAGGGATAAATATTGGATTTTATGGGAAGGAGTGTTATGGTACATATCCTAGTTTTCTAGTGATTGTGTGGTTGATGCTTTAATTTCTGAAATAATAGTGTGAGGCGGGTGATTGTTCGACAAATCATGGAATAGATAGGTTCCTGATTTTTTAATAGTAATTTAGAGGTAGATCATGGTGATTTGATTTTAATGTTCAAGGTATAATGATCTAAATGGAATTGATTGTGGAAGACTCAGGAGATGATGATCCAGGTCTTGAACTAGGTAGAAAGAAATTGTACACCACTATGTTGGAAATGTTTAGTTCGTGCAAGTTTTTCATCGGAAATGTTATATATGGACCATCATTGAGTGATTGGATATGATCCTATGATCGATGGTTTAAAATTTTATGCTCGTGGGCATGGTGACCCATAGAATTTAGTAAATTTAATAAAGTTCCCCTTTGATGAGGTATACCTTGGATATTAACATGGTGTCATGAGGTAGTTGGATTTGGTTGGACCTACACACACAAGGTCATGAAATGTGGTGTTAGGATTTTGTTGAAGTAAAATATATCATTTTTTGATGCAAGCAATGATTTAAGGGATAAATACATGCATTTTTATGGAATAATTGTCTACTTTTAGTTTAGTGGCGATCATGATAAATATCCTGACATTGTCCAGAGTATGCTAAGAGAGAATCTTATATATACATAGATAAATAGATTTAGTTTTGATTTAATGGTGTGAATTTTTGGGAGTGTACTAGATTCGAGTTTTAGAGAAATCCATAAGGTGGGCAGTACACTTTAAGCCATTTGAGGGTGGATACCCTCATTATAAATTTGAAACTTAACAAACTCACTGAGAAAAATTCTCAGAATGTTGGAACTGGTGATGGGTGACTTTTTTTATTGCATGAGGATGAGTGGGTACATAGAAATTCCATTCGTTATGTCCATGGATAAATTGAACGTTAGTTGTAGTAATTAGAAAATATTTTATTTTTACATTCACATGGATGCTTCTATGGTGGGGAGTGGGATGTCAATCACTATTGATTGTTCCTCATGGGAGAATGGTCATGGGATCTTGAGACCTATTATTTTTTGTTTTTTATGGTATATTCCATTAAAACAAAAGAACAATGTATGACTATATTTCTCATGAGATTCCAGGTATATGATTGAATACAATCACTGGTGAAGTCTGAGTGCAGGTGTTAGATGTCAGATAGATTGTGATGATCTAATCAAGGTAGATTAGGATTACACTAGTATATGAATAGTGTAAATATATGTGGAAATATAAAGTAAAGTATTTGTTTAAGAGGTGTCCCCAGAAGTCGGTTATAGGCTTTGATGAGGATACTTGAGGAAATATCATTAAGCCTTTGATTAAAGGTTTCAGGATATGGTTTGGATGATGTGTCATCTATTAAATGGTGATAATTATTCAAAAATTATTACTTGAGTTTCTTTGAAATGAATTATCTTGTACATTTGTATGTGGTTGGTGATGAACTACATTCGGAACGCCATTGGTATGACACATGTGTAGTTTAAATCACTGTTGTGGATTTTGAAGGAAAATTCGGTGTAACCATGCTATCTTGGTCGATTGGAATTTGATTGTTTTGATTAATTTTGGATTGAGGAAAATGTTTTAAGGTGTGACTTAGAGTAATATGTTGAGAATAATATTGTTAGAATCACATTGATTTAAAGGATTTTTTTTCAATAGGAAATTTTGATGGTGGGAGTACCATGACTCGAAGTTGATCGTTTATGGTAAGAACTTGTGGTGGGAGTACCATAGGCTAGTTAATGATAGATGTTATGACGTGATAATTTATAGGGTTAAAAGAGGTTGAGTGATAAATGTCTCAATTTTTCATATTTTTCTATGTGTGGTGTATTGAGTTATAGTGGTGTATGTACCAAATGATAAAAATGTAATGGAAGGAACATTGGGAAATTGAAAACGTGGCATGGCCATATGATTAGGATCTTCTGATCCAAGTAAATTTGGTTGTTCATTTTTATTCCCACAACGACTTATCATATATGAGAAGATTTAAGGTGGAGGTTTTAGGATCCTGTGTTTTGAATGGAATGAAATTTTCTAAATGAGTTAAACTTTTCTTTTGGTAGATGATATAAATTGTAAATTGGGCTTTGAAATGTAATTTTGAGAGTTTGAATTCCTAAAAATGTTTTCTATATGGGTTTTGAGACTCAAGAGGTATCTTATAATCTCATATGAGTTTCATTAGCATCGAGATTCAAAATCATAGTTTTTCTAAATAAAAGTGGAGGTGCATAGTTAGCACACAATTGGTGATAACCATGCACCCAAACTATGTGTCCCTATAGGGGTGTCATATGATTTTTCAAACTATGTCTCCTAGGATTCAATACTGTAAGAAAAACCATAGAGTTATTTCATAGGGGAATTGCTCGGGTTCTGCACAGTTTGTCTAACAATGCACCTGGCGATGCGAGGGGTGAGGGTTTTGGGTAGTATATTTTCATTTGCTACAAATGTTTTTTCAAACTACACACTTATCCATGTGATTCTATATTCCTTTATATAGTGGGTGTACATGATTGGTTCACACATTCAAAATCCATCCATCCAAATCATGCACCCCTTAAAATTGTGTGAATTTTCCTTTTTTCCCTCCAACATTTATGTGTTTTCCACATTATTTCTCCCTCTATAAACATGAACAAATACCACTCAAGATTACCCTTGTCTCTCTCCATATTCTTTCATAGTTCTCCCTCATCTGATCTATGAATCAATCAACATTGGTTCTGTTGGATCACCCTCAGTAATTCTATTATTCACCTCGTTTCTTTTAATGGTTTATCTTCCCATATTTGATGTTATCTTTGTGCAACATAACATTCATTTTTCTCAATGCATTTTTCTATTTCTATTGTTTCACTCATTTTATCATGAATCAAATGTTTATAATGTATGAGTGAATCTTCCTTGGTATAAGGATAGTGTTCTATTCATTTTCTTTAATAGTGTCATTGATTATATCATCTTTCATTGTGCCACACAAAAAAATATCAGTTTGGCGCGCCTATTAATCATTAAATTAAGTTAATGAATTTTTAATACCTATAATTGGGTAGTCCTCATTCACCTAATTTCATCATGTAATGAGGACTAACTTAACTCAAACCCCCCCCCTCCCGTTGGGTTGGGTTTCTTGTATACCCATGACCCCAAAACCTTGGTATGAAATTGAATCACATTTAAGGTGTGTTTTTATCCCTTTATATAAAAACTAATAAATGAAATCAACGGAGATGATAAATAAAATAAAATGTAGTATTGGGTAGGATTGAAAAACCCCTATGGTCCTTGAACATTTACTTCATGTTTGACTTTTATGATAGGCAATCCAAACTAAATAAATTAAGTTGTATTATAGAATGTGTAATCACATCACCCCCTTTATCTCTTGAACGTGAATAGATAAAAAATGATCATGGTGAATTTTATTTTGGAATGGATACTTCCCATGGACTTCTTGATTATTTATTAAAAAATTATTTAATTTTATAAATTTATTTGAAAATTGGTAAGGGTTGTATTCTTTGGACATGAAATTGGAATGGTTGATTATCATGGAATTAGTATACAATCTAAACGTAAAGTGAGATGTATTTTTTTCTTGGTTTATTTTAAAGTATAAAATTCAATTCCTGATTTTTATCATTATCTAGTCCATGAATTTGACTATTAATTTTTGGTAATTCCTAGAGGTACTTCCAGATATCCATCTTTTGATTCATACTTGATTGGATTTCAGATTAGGTGTTTCTCATCATTTATTATGATTTTTTATATATTGTTCCCCATTATTCAATTTATATCGATGAACACGATGTTCTTCTTTATTTACTTATTATCAATGGATATGACATTTCTCATTGTTTATATGATATCAAAGGATACAAAATTCCTCATTATTTACATGATGCCAAAGAACATTACAATCCTCATTATTTACTTGTTATCAAAGGTAGTGTTGTTTTTCATTATTTAATTTATATCATTGGAAATTAAATTACTCATCATACATTGTAAAATATTGTTCATGGTACTTATTTCCCTAAATAAGGAATTGATAGTCATGATGCTCCATGTTACCTTGGTTAGATTCTTTGGATAATTTCCTATTTTAAATATGAAACCCAATATTATTATCACTATACATGGATGCATATATTAAATACCATGAGTCTTGACTTATATCAAATTCAACATGTCTAGATACATTCCATATTGGGTCAAAGCAGGTATAGTCTGTTAGGTGTCCCCTAAGGAACCTATGTTCGATGTGGTCATTTATACATAATTTCTCATAGTTAAATTACTTTTATTATATGTTCACAATATTACATTTTATATTAATTTATAGGATTACATTATATATCATTATTTATGTCCTATTGAGTTTTACACAAAGCATGTTCAGACTGCCAATTGGTATACAGACAAACCACATGGTCTTAGGTCATGATAAAGGGAATCTCCCTAGTATGGATGCATGATTTCATAAGATGGGGGAATAGGATTGGGCCTAGTGATAAAGATTATGGGGATCTATTATATTGGTTAATATTGTTTCCTTTTTATACTTAACATTATGTATTGTTGCTTCCATGTATTCATGTTACATTTATGTATCATCCTATCATCATTTTTATATTACTCAGTTTGTATATTTCAGTGGTTTATTATTTTTTGGATGATTTACTTTTAATTACATTCATTTATTCATTATTCCACATTATTTTATTTCTAATATAGGTCGTATAGTCTCCCAACTATACCAACTTTAGACCCTCATTGCTAGTCAGCAACCTCTGGTATGCAATGAGGAATTCTTGAGGCCTTCTCACTAACTAGATAAGGGTACAATTTCAGTGGATCTTGGATCATGACATGTAATGTCAGGAAGGTATAATTAGATAATGTAATATATGATTTTAACTTATGACTTAAAATTAGTTTTTTGTGGGATATCCATTTGTGGAAAGTTGAATTTTCTTGTAATAATAGTTATCATTTGGTTGTCAAATGGAACCTTTTAATACTTTGTGTAGACATTATTTCTATTTTCCTATCTATAGGTCTAAGGGTAGTTAATATTCATTTTTTTAACCATGTTTGTTTCATGAGACAATGATTGAGATCTAATTTTTCACTAATTTTTATTGATGAATTTGTGTTGGTAGAAGTCTTTTGTGTATATGCATATCTGCCTGTTAGGGTTTTAGTTAGTAATCAGGTGTTTAGGAATGTATCACCTTGGTTTGTCCATTAATGTCTCAAAAATCATGTATAATTGAAACTTGGTATGTGGGATCATTTTAAATAATGTAATTGCTTTGAAAGGTGGATTATCCCTTGGCTTTTCCACCATAGTTGCCTTTTATCTATAATGTTTTCCATGATTCTCAAATAAAAAAGTATCAGTAATACCCATATCATGTTATAAACATAGAATTCATCAACATTGAATTTGATATGTCTTAAACTGAACAACCACATTTACAGGTTTATTATAATATTATGTTTCTAGGTTTTATGTTAATACCATTTGTTTTAGTGTTTTGGTGGCAGGGTTATAATAATTGTGAGACTTGTGAGTGAGATTCATTGATGAGGGAATAAGGGATTTACCTCATTGGAGAAAAAATTCTTCAACCTAGATTTATATGGATAGAAATTACCATTTTGGAATGTATTTTAAAATCCCAATATTTTTCTTAGTTACTAAACAAATCGATTTCATATTTTTATAATTTCTTTTGTTATTCCAAGTCTGTTTATTTTCATTCAGTTGGTTTTAGTTGTAATTGCAGGTTTTATGTGAGGATTTGATTATTTGTTTATATTTATATATGTATCCCGAGGGGTAGGTATAGGTGTCGACAAGAACCTATATCTTGAATAGCTCTAGGTATTCCATCGTCTCATAGGTGAGTTCTACTGGCCTGCAAATGGAAGGATTGCATAATGGAATTCATACAATAATTCCAACGGCTAGTCATTGGGAGCCCACCTACCATCTAGTGGGGTATCTATTGGTGAAATCATTATATCATGCACCATTTTCTAGCTGGTGGAATCCTACCCACCCAGTAATGTGTGGACATTAGCTTCTACCCATCTATAGAATCCTACTGTTGGATGGTGACTTCCATAGGTCAGTAGGTGGTGGTGTTTTTGAAGAAAGGTGTTAGGGAAGGTTTGATATTTCTTCTATCTAAAAGGCATATTATAATTTCTAATCATTACCCATTGGCATTATTTATATTCTTTTAACTTAGAGGCTCTCTTAGGGGGCTACTAGATCTATAAAATTAATTCCACGGTGGGTTATATCACCAATCGAAACCTTAAATATCTTTTAGTATGTTTTCCTCATTTTTGATCATGAATATATTTCTTCTTCAAATTTATCAAGTTTATCTCTTTTGTTTTTCTTCATTGGTGATGAAAATTACTAAATTTGGGATTATTATACAATTTATTTTCGAATATTTAGTTTTTTTTAAAGGTTGGGGCCGAAGCCTCATTTTATTATTAGAGCAAAGCAAAGACCTCTTTAACTAGGTAGAGGGAGACCCATTACATAGCCTGAAGGCCCAGTTGGCATTTATCCCATTACATGACCCGTATGCCCATTTTTTTGGCCCAAAGCCCATTCTGTGAATAGTACTGCTACAGTACCCACATTGCTACAGTACTGTACAGTACCCGCCACTGCTACAATGCTCTGCCGCCGCTACAGTGACCTGCCGCCGCTATAGTGACCTGCCGCCGCTATAGTGCCCGCCGTTGCATACATCTAGGTATAATATGTGTGAAGACCCCAAATTTTTTGTGGCCTACCGCCACACAGTACCCGCCACTACTACAATGCTCTGGTACGGGTCTGAATATGTGTGAAGACCCCAAATTTTTTGTGCATACATCTAGGTAGAATTCATGTAAAATTGAAACCTTGCGCGAAAAAACACCTTTTTGCGTGAAAAATTCATTCGTGCAACGCTTCTTTTTCACGCAACAGCTGCTTTTTCACGCAACAATTTTTATTTACATGCACTACTCAATACTTCGATATTTTTAATGCATCAGAGATCATAATTTCTCTAAGTTTCTAGACCTTAACTATTTTGAGGGGTTCACCTCATATTTATTTGCATTTTTGACCCTACGCATAAAACCCCTTCCTATATGTAAAACTGTCTCTCACTTTTTTATATTAAGTGAACCTTCATGGATTTTTCTTAAAGCTCCTGACTTTTCAATTTTTCATCATTCTAGACATGAAGACACTCTTTCACGTAAAACATCAAACCCACATTCTGCGCACAACAAATTTTGACCCGCAAAAGTATGATGTTCTGCGCACATTGTGTGAACATCTCCGATATTTTGCACCCCTCTTACCTTTGTAATTGTATGACATTCTAATCACAATGCACCAATTGCGCGATAAATTCCACACCACGTTCCATATTGAGAGGAAAACCAATCTTTCATGCTACCACTTTTTCTTGCACTCGATCCAATTTTTCGCGCACTCCAGACCTTTCCAAATTCTCGAGATTCTGATCTCAAAACACCTCTTTTGCAAAAAACATCATTTCTCGATTTCGCGCACCATTCCAATATTTTAGGAAACTATTATTTTTTGCGCACATTGCACAATTTTTCATGCACTGCATGACTTTTCCATTTTTGGATGTTCTGACCTTGAATCATTCCTTACATGCAAAAATCTAAACAATCTTCAATCTTTTTCACAACATCCATTTCCAAAAACACATTTCTTCATCTCCTAATTTTCAGGCCCTAATGTTTGGAAAACAATGGAAAAACGAGCCACCATAAACTGTTATTCTGGGTCTCCTCTACATTTTCCATTCATTTTGTCATTTCTCCCTTCCCTGATTCCCATATCCATTCTTCAGCATTCATCATGAACTCAACTATCGTGATATATATCCATTGATAGACTGGAATTAGAATCATCATAATTACAATGGGAAGTACACAAAATTTCCCTGTCTTCCACTAGAATCATTCATTCCAATCACATCTGAATATGACTGGAAACATCTTGTATCCCCCTTTACGTAAGAAGGCTTTCCTCATAAGTTCTCCTAACTTATGATATTTGGGAAATACAAATCAATAGAGCATCATATGGTTTAATCACCATTATTCATTATTTTAGCCAATGTATCACCTTTGAAACATGTGCTTTGCACTTAGGATCAACTCAAAAATTGTCTAAATCTTCTTCATAGAGAATTTCCGAAGTCTCACATTAAATGATATGATTTCATAAATATTTTCTAGGAATCCTCACTTCATCCGGTCTGCAATAAATTTGGAGACTGTCTTCATATCCAGCGTCATTTTGACTGACATTGAAAAATATTGACAATAAATACAATCTTGATACACAAAGTGGTCCCAACACACTTGGCCAGCATACATGGAGCATAACTCTGATACATTGACATGGTGGGTGATCCATTCTACATGTCGTGTTGTTTCATTTTACACAACAAGCCATATGACATGGGCTATTGTACACAGGCAGTACCTTAGGTCAAAAGATGTGGTGTGTGTCATTTCTACACACCGTGTGCTTCTCAATATATGGATTGATCTTTTTCTCTATTATATCTTGGACATGTTTCGTTTGGGTTAGTGCCCATTTTTCTCGTTTCCTTGAATTTCAGGAATCATTTCCCACTACAAGTGTATGATCCCTTCAGCAAAAAATTTTGAGATAGAGTCAGGTATCCCTTTTAGAGGCATGGAGAGATATCCTCTTACCACTATGGACCATAGGCTGAGTCAGGCATCGACATGACTATTCCCACAGGGCGCCGATCCTCTACTTTGAAGGTGAATCCAAATGAGTCATGGTATCCACCAAGGCCCTAGCAGTGATCCATATCTGTGTATCGGGATCTTTCCCACTCAGGATAGTGTTCTCCCATATTGAGTGTATCTATCTCTCATGACCCTTATAACAAATGATACTTCTCAGATGAAAAACTTCAGAGCTATCAGACTCATAGAGTGAGTTCTCCCAGATGAGTGCTTCATGGAATCTTTGAACTGAATGCCTAGAGTGGGGGTTTGGGGTGTTGTGACTTCTTTCTAAACTACGAGCCTATGATAAGAGGATATCTAGATCCCTAAGAATATGTATGGGCATATAACTGGTGTGCGCTATAGTATGGAGATCCCCTTACTCTCTTGTTTGGGTTTGTTCAAGAAATCATATCTATTATTTTATGGAGTTGTACTCTTTCCATTCACTCTTGTTGTGCCTTTTTCTCTCTTACTACTCTCGTCTATAGTAACTCTCTTTCTGCTCCCTTGAGCCTTCGATGAATCTTACTGGGTATTCTTATACTCACCCTTACATAGGCTTTTCCCACTTTTGGTGTGACCTTGAAGACGACAGAGAGTATGACTGTGACATTAGAGGTGCATAGGGATACAAGGTTCTTGGATTGCATGCGGTGGTGGTATCTTGGGATTCAGGAGTTGGAATCTTCCAGATGTTTTACTTTTTCACATGTTGTCGGGTTGTTTCACTTTTCTAATTGGGTGTGTATTTTTTCCCATTTCTCTTTCATCATTAATTTTCTTGTAATTGTACTATTAAAGGTCGATGTATTTTTTTTGGCTTTTTATAGGAGTGTGGTACCTTGATTTTTTTTCTATGCACCTTTTCATTTAGTTGTTTGGATGTGTGTGTACAGGTACATAATCAAAGTCCTCACCGAGTTTTTTGTACCTTCATCATTAGTCGCCACCCACTGGCCTATGGAGGTGGCCATGGGGTAGATGTGGGTAGAGCCTTGGTACGGGTCGGATCACAAAAGAGTGGTATCAGATTTGGTAAGACCCTTGTGAAGTTATTCAAACATTTCCATAATTTTGTCATGGTTAGGATTAGGGAAACAGTGTTGATTTGTCTTGAGAGCAGCTCTCAGGCAAGGGAGTCCAGTGACGGTACGGGCAGCCGACGTATCCCTTCACCAGAACCCTGATTTCCCGCTTATCGACTTAGCACCATGAGACACTTGTTGCATGGAACTATGGTACATTAATCATATAGGATTGACTCTTTGACGGTCCTTCTCAGGACAGCTCCACATCATTGATGATATAGACATGCTCATTCGACCACGGTACTCCATGATGACATTCAGGATGTCTCCACAATGATAGCCATCAAAGATACTAGATACTCATCATGGAATTGATTCCGTGAGAGACGAGAGCTCAGTTCTGGACCCATCATGTGAGCCCATTTCTCTAGGTGGGTAGGCAGTAGCACTCCTACTAGCTCGTAAGAAGATAGCCATAGCTGAGAAGGCTAGTGTTGTGTGCATGTTGAGTGCACTTCGTGATTTTCATATCTAGAGACCACTGAGGTTATGTAGTATGATAGGCCCTCGGACAGTAACAGTTTTGCTAGAGTCGATGGTCAGCTGATCTTTAATGGTTGTTTCTGAGAACAGAAATTTGAGCGGGAACTTTGTAGAGAAATCTATGCTATCACAGTGCCCTTGGGAATCCCCACGTATGCTGAGGTGCGAGAGTAGGAACTGGTGGTAGAAATCTTCTAGCCACGCCATACATCTGGTTGTGATTGTGGGCACAAGAGAGCTGAGACATCTATTGTAGCTAGCAGATGTTAGACGATGAGATATCAATGTAAGATATCTTCTCCTGATCCGTCATAGGCATGTGGTCAGATGGGGCCCAAGAAGCGCAGTGGATGTGTGGTGGAATAATCCCTCATTATTGTGCACTCAAGGTGCAGTTATGTAGTAGATTCCCTTTGTGGAAGTACAGGAAGTTCCAGACTCACCTAGTGCGGGAACATTCAGAGAAGCTATCTTCCTTGAATCTGACCCTAGTGGAAGAGGAAGGCAAAACATTTCTTCCATAAACAATGTTGACTCCTTCATCTCTCGATCATGTAAGAGAGTCTCAGTTGTGATTCATCGACTGTGAAATTAAGTGTGAGCAGATATCCCAATGTATTTCACCATAGGGATATTCTGATTGGTGGAATCATGAGACCATGTTCCAGTGACAAATGGTGATTCCTTTTATGACATGAGATGTAGTGGTTCAGATGAGGAGGGAAACATTCTCCCAAGTTCTATCAGGTCATTCAACACTATAGTTGGAGGGGGCGAGGTTCCATACCACCTTGCCTTACCCCAAATAGTTAGAGTGGGCACACAACGTCTTACATGTGCTGCAACTGTGAAGATACATATGTGTTCCTTCAAATTTCATGAACTGAAGAAATAATTATGAGGTTGGACCACCCCTTTGGTCCACATTCATTGGTAGCACAGAAACATACAGGTTTCTCAATGAGCATGAGAGCTAAGTATGAGCTCAGTATCCCGAGTGGTTTCTCTAGATTTGCTTTTTGAGGATGAAAATACTGAAGGAGGGAATAATGTAGACACCTAGTTTTTTTCCTAATAAAACTTTGAAATATTTATATGAATAATTACAGAGCTGGGTGCTGAGACGACGTGTAATTATAGGGCCAGTTGTACCCAGAATTAATTTTATAAAAATGTTAAGTGTTTTTATATTACACACATGCTGTTAAATAATGAAAACATGATATCATTTAAATGTTTGATCGAATCGGAAATCGGAGACCATGGTTCGCTCGGGAATGCAGTTTTTACTCTAAGGGAAATATAAAATAAGTCAGCGTTGGACATTCGGACCCCTCACTAATTGGAAGTGTATTAAATGGATAAATTAAATTATTCATTTATTCATTAAACTTCTCAAACATGAATCTCACTCAAATAGGGACTCAGATAAAAAATCTGATACCACTGATGAATTCAGAATGTAGTTTTTACCCTATGAAAGTTATAACCTTTGTTGGCGTTGGGTGTTTGGCTTATGCGCCATCATGGGGGAATAACTAAAAAATTAAATAATTTTTTATTTAATTATTTAATTGATTTCCTTTTACCTAATGGGAGGTTATAATCTCTTGATAATGAGACATTGGCCTCATAAACCTTTTTTCCAATGACCTCTCCTCTCCTCTCATATCCTCTCTATTGATGAATGGCGATGAATCCATCGATCCATGAGGATCGAAGCATGGAAAACACAACATCATCTTCTCATCGTTGTGCACGTGTGATCATTATCAATATTGAATGGATCTTGATGAATGAGATCTTCACCAATGATCAAACCAATTTTGATGTAGGATTTATCTTTGTGGATTCTTTACCTCGATTTAATTTCTCATAATGAACGCGAATTAAATAAATCAATTCGTGGATCGATAAACAATTGATTGAATTAATTTTCTCCCTGTTTATCGTGGATTTGAGATTCTTAAAGCATGATAAATATTTAATTTCCAATTCCCCATGTTCTTGATTCTCAAAAATGATGGCCAAAACAACACATCTATTGATCCTCACATAGATTGTGATCTTTCCTTATTCATTTTCCGTGCATTCTTCAGGTCTTCTTCATCGAAAAATTATTAACCGTGCCAAGAAGTCAATGATTCGTTGAACACGACTTACAGACGCAGAGATCTAGAGCTGAGGATCACAGAACCACATTATTCTCTTTTTTTATTTAAATCGAAGCTGGTATAGGAAGGGGAAGGATACCATGGTGCGGGTCCGATGAGGGTTCCGACGGATCAAGGTGGCGGTTTGATTGCGCGAGAAGGCGCCCGTGGCAGCTGGTGTAGGTAGAAGGCGGCCCGACATGGGGTCAGGTGTGAGGTAGCCGGAGGTGGCTTGGTGAGCAACTGGTTGTGGCACAACGGAGGACACGTAGTCGAAGGGATGGCTTCTAGGGTATAGGTTGTGTGAAATTATTCACGAGGAGTTAATTAGAGAGAGAAATGATAAGGAGATAGAAATAATAGTAGTAAAAGGAGATAGAGACCATAATAAAAATTATAAAAGCAATGAAGGGGCCTTATAGTGATACACATTGGGATTCTGGGTGCGTGGATTTGGGATGTTAGAATATAATTAATTAAAATAAATTTAAAAATAATATTAATATAATAATGTTATTTTTATTTTCATTGGGAAAACCATATTTTTACAGTATTTTCTTAGTGCGACCTCGGTTTCCCCAACCGTGAGTGGCAGTGTGACCATGACTTTGAGATAGAATTTGTGAGTCCAATATTGAATGTCTTTTTCAGGTTTTTGGATCAGGTACCCAAAATTCTCGTGAATTAATAGATTTAATATTATTATTAAATCATCAACCCACCTTAACACCTGAATGCGACGTCCGATCGACTGGACGTCATCGGTGACGTGACCCTATCTTTAAGATTGTCAATTCAAGTGTGATGTTGAATATTAAATTCTGGTTCATGGATCGGGTCCATAAAACACCCAATATTGTTGTTCTTATTATTATTATTATTATTATTATTATTATTATTAAGGGATATTTTATCCAATATATCTCCCTCATGCAGTGTCGGAATGGAGAACCATCTATGACATTGCGACCCTCAAATTAAGAAGGTTGTTTCAAGACTAATATCGGATTTTTTATGTCGATATCGAGGCATGGGCCCCATGAGGCCTGCTTCTTGCGTGTTGCAGTGAAATGCATCTTTTTCACTTGGTATCCATTTTCGACAAATGGGCAGTCCATCTTGTGTGTTTTTTCATGTGAATTGCAATGGTGTGACTGATTTGGTTATCCAGTGTCATTTGAAGTACGACTGGGTTGGATCAAACATGAATCCAACCAGGCCCTTAGAACAAAAATTCCTATAACTTACAGACCAATCATCTGATTGACTCAATGACTATCATGTCAGAACCCTTATTATGAGGTGTTCCTTTTGAGATACTCCATGTGAATTTCATAGAATGTTGGATTGATTCCAGGTTAGATCGTACCGAAATCCAACCGGGCCCTCGACATTAAATGCTTGTAACATACAGACTGGGCGTCTGATTGATGCACTGTCTATCTCATTGGAACCCTTCTGACCTGGTAGTCGATTAGGTTACTCCCTTGTGTAGCTTCGTGGTGGTTCAGGTATGACCGATAACCATGGGAGCAGAACTAAGGTGTTTCTTTTAGTGAGAGTAAGGATAGATACTCCCTTAATGACTCAAGACCCGAGTATTCCTTACTCCTCTACTCTGTTAGAGATGGGACTCACCACGTCATGAGTGCGGGTTCATTTTTCTACGATATGGTTTTCCTATCATTAGATTCATTTATACACCCCATGGAAAAAAGGGCATATAATGCTCGTCACCCCGTGTACTGATCACAATGGTTGACATAAATGGTTTGAGGCAATGTATGGGCACATGTCCAGAATACACGGAGCAGACCACATATACCTTGACACAATGGGTGATCTTTTCTACATGCCATGTAGTAGAATTAAACATGAAAAGCCTTACGAAACGAGATGTTGTACACGGGCAGTACCCAAGGTCAGAAGACACGGCATGTGACATTTCTACACATCGTGTAATTATTAGTATATGTCTTTATCTTCCTGTCAACTATATCATGGACATGTTTCGTTTGGGTTAGTGACCCTTTTTCTCGTTCCCTTGAAGGTCAAGTATCATTTCCTTCTATAGGAGTATGATCCCTTCAATATAATTTTCTGAGATAGAGTTATGTATCCCTCTAAGAGGCCTGAAGTGAGATCCTCTATCCATTCTTAACTATAGGTAGAGTCCGGTATCGATGTGACTATTCCCACAAGGCCCCGATCCTCTACAAAACAGGTGATTCCTGATGAATCTCGGTATCCGCCAAGGCCCTAGAAGTGTTCATCTTCTGTGTATCATGATCTTTCCCACTCAGGAGTGTGTTCTCCCGTAATGAGTGTATCTATCTCTCTTGACCCTTCCGATGAACGATACTTCTCGGACGGACTACTTCAGAGCTATCATTCTCGTGGAGTGAGTTCTCCCGGACGAGTGCTTCGCGGAATCTTCAAACTGAATCCATAGTGTGGGGGTTTGTGGTTTTGTGACATGTCTCTATACTAAGAATCTAAGATACAAGTATATCTAGATTCCCTAGGTATATGTATGGGCTTATACTTGGTTTGAGCTGTGTGATGGAGATCCCATTACTCTCTCGTTTTTGTTTCTTCAAGCGATCATATCTATTATTGTGTGGAGATGTACTTTTTCCGTTCAATCTTGTTGTACCTTGTTCTATATTAAATCTCTTTTCTTCATTACCTCTCTTATTTCTCCATCATGCCTTCAAGGCATCATACTGAGTATTATTATACTCACCCTTACTTGGAATTTTCCCACTTTTGGTGTTCCCTTGCAGATGATGAACAGGTTGACCATGACATTAGTGGTTCTTAGGAATATGGGGTTCTTTGACCTTCTGCGGTGGTCATAGCTTGGGATTAAAGAGTGGAGCTCTTCCAGCTATTTTACATTTTCACCTGTTGCTGGTTTGTGGCACTTTTCTAGTTGGGTGTCTATTTGTTCCCCTTTCCCTTTCAGCTTAACTTTTTTTGTACTTGTACTGTTAGTGGTCGATGCACTTTTTTGGTTCCCTTTTTATAAAATTGTGGTACCATGGTTTCATTTCCTCTGCAATTTTTCATTGAATTGGATGCGAGTGTGTGTATAGGAAGTTATGAAAAGGCCTCCCCAAGTTTTTTGTGCCTTCGGCACAAGTCGTAACCCCCGGGCCTTTAGAGGCGGGCTTGGGGTAGTTACGGCACAAGCCCTAGTACGGGTCAGGACGTGACAAAATATATATTAAATGATGTATTCATGGATGTTAAAATACAATTTCCATTGTTGAAAATAACCATTTGGTATATTATAGATTTGATTTGTAACTATCTATATTCAAGAAAATTGTACATTATCAGTAGCCTCCTAAACCAAAATAGGTGTTATCAAAGAGAAATACCAAATCACTATATATGAAAATAATGATTGATATTGTATTTTTTGACACGGTAATACATGTATATATGTTTATAAATAGTGATAAATTATTTAAAATAGTAATTTAATCAAATAAAAATGGTCTTCTAATGCACAACCAATTAATTTACACATGCCCAAATCATGTATTCCAATATGTCGATAACATTCTTTGACTATCAATTTATTTTTGAATGATATGTAATAATCAAATTTACTTGAATGCTAATATCTAGATAATTAACCATTTAAAATTTATAAGTGATCATATAGATTCTATCAAAAAATAATTCTCTCTTATATCCCATGAAATTTAATATCATTCTTTCTAGAAAATTCACACATTGAGTATCCGTAAATTATGTATAATGAGTCAGGCTAGTGTTATATTCTATAATTTATCATTTTATATCTTAAAAATGTGGTGACCCCAAATGTCCCTTCATGAATCAATTATGATCTCTTCCCATTTTCATCAATAAATGAGAATCAAATGTCATCTACCTCAAAATTTACTATATCCTTTTATATTTTCATAATATGCTAGCCATATTAAAAAATATCACATAATATCATATTTTATTAATGCCCACCAAAAACCAGTACTAAAAATAATGATATTTGTTTGTCACATTTGTGTGGACCATCCACCAGGATGAATGTATTTAAATTATAATTTTATCTTATATATGTATTGGGAAAATTACTCTCCAATTTATATAATTAAATGTATCCAAATCATCGGTCTATCCTCTATGAAAATTACCACCATAACGAATCTTGTAAATCATGACTAAATCATGATCTATGATTAGTACATCATTTATCTACTCTTATAGAAAATAAAAAATACTTATTTATTACAATCAAATTTTCTATAATCTCCATTTACATCAATATGTAAATTTTAAATAAGAAAAAAGCAATTTTTATTCTTCATTCACTTCATTTATATCTTTTTCTTGATATTTTTTTCTCAATACATTAACTATAATGTTTCCTTGACCATGTAAATTAGATAACTCAATAACGAATAATTGTATGTAAAAAAGAAAACAACATTTCTAAAGGGGTAAATATTCTTATAATTTTTATTTTATTTTATTGTCAATGTATACTATAATCTTATAATTTAATAGATAACAGTGTTTAAACATTAATGCATGAACACATATTCCAATTCAAGGTCATGTGTTGGATAGTTATTATAATCTATACTATTCATACATGATATATAAACAACTACTTGTTACTATTTCATAATCATCCATCCATGAACCATGTCAAATTCATCATAATAAACCATATATTTTAACTGAACACATTAAAGATCAAAATCAATGTCAAAGTGTGTATTCAATTTAATTACAAAAAACCACCCTTTCATTGATCATCGCACAAATAATTCTTTTCTTTTCATGAAAAGGTATTAATGGGATCCTATACGGATAAAATATCCCAATTTAAACATCAATAACACCCCAAATACCTAAGAATTTTTATATCTTGAATTAAAATTTTTAAACCTACCAATACATCACTAGTTATTATTTCATAAAAAAAATTTGAGATAAATTTTTTAATAAAAACATCATCTTTATTTAAAAAATGAAACTTTAAGTGTTTGAAATAATTTTGAATCACTTATAGTGAAACTAATATAATGTTTAAATTTTTTTATATCCCTATGGTGTTTCTGAATATATCAAAGTATAGTCTTCAAATAACTATATTTAAATACAAAAATAGGTGGAAGTATTTCTATAATATTTTTGATGAATAATTTATAAGAATTATTTATCACAAATTGAATCACAAGGTACTCAAAATATCCATATCTCCTTTGGGATTTTATCTTAGGAATATTCCTTAGTTTCAAACGTGGATAAAGATAACTCTAAACTCATTTTTTCTATGAAAACGGATGAGTGTCATTCACTTTATTAAATAAGTCATCGGAAAAAATTAGAGAATAATTTTTCATGATTTTCACCACATTCATAATGAGTTAGAGAATAAAGGATTACTAAATTTTATTACTTTTATTAGAAAATATGATCACTCCACCCTATAAAATTGTATTCGAAAATATGATCATTTTCCCCTCAACTTCTTCAAAATTAATTTTAAATTATCTCAAGTTAGTTGATATCATATTGTAATCTAAAATAAAAAACATATGTCCCCTTATCTAATGATCTATCAAGAACATAAGCTCCTTAATTAGTAGTAATCATAAATTTCATCCATAAAAATACTCAATAAGTGGTCCATGAATAGATAAAATCCTTTTCCGGCATCACCCCTAAATAACATATGTAATGTGTTGAACATATGGGAGATGATTGATCAAATATTTTTCAAATTTAGCTTTTTCAAATTGTATTTAATGTTTTATTCTTTTATAAAAGTATGAAAAATTCATGCGAGAGAATAAAAAGATAGAAACCACTAGTTTTTTGTAAACTTGTCCTCAAAAATGTTTTAAATATACTATAATTAAAATTAAATGGAAAAGTACCATACCTAAAATATGATATCCAAGAGATATATATAGTTTCCCATTATAATAGAACATATTGTACATAAACTATAAAGCTAACCCATTTTCTATGAGTTGAGTAAATATTGAAGATATATTAGATATCTCAACACCAAATAACTAGTTTTATGTCATGTAAACTAAAATAAAGTGATGAGAATAACATGTATCAATCAATAAAAAATTTATGGTAGAATAAAACATGATGGTTCCTGGCATTATGGATTTGCAATTACAATTATTATCTAGTACCTTATACACTATACATTACTTTTATAATCCTCTACTATATCCTTTTTAATGCGCTCATTGAATTTAGGGCAAAAATACATTATCTACTTGTCCCTATGTACCATCACCATCTTCTAAATAGGTCATATATGATGCAGTGTGACCCACATATGGTTGATGTCCAACCATTGGGATTATTGAAGACTATATGTAAACAAATATCTAATCTACACCCTTTATATAATATTCAAAAAAAATGTGAAGTTGATATACACACTTAGCACATCATCGATGCTATTTTATTCAATCAAGTTTTTAAAAATCATATGTTTCATTTTAACACATGTGTCCCCCAATAACACTCATCCAATGAGATGGAGGAGAATAAAAAATCATTCCTTTTCAACCATGTCACCTATTTCACATGATAGAATTCTCAAAATAAAAAAAATTATCCACTCATGTTACAAGTTCCAAAATATTGAATTTAACCACAATAGTGTCATTATCTTCCTTATAGTTTATATAAAGGAAACAATTACACTAATTGAGGCTATAATGGCTTCGGAATATCTATAACAATGAATTAAGCTTTATTTGACTCATCTTTAATCAATTCTTTTTTTTCAGAAATGAGTAGGTAGATAAATTTCGATTCATACCCCTTCATTGATATTTCTCTATATTGATACTCAATTATATCTCATTAATTTTCCATGTGAAAATTATTGATGTACTTTTAAACATAAAAAAACTCAATTATAATCCATGTAAGAACCTTTTTACTCTTAGATTTTACTGATGCACACCACCACCTATAAGAGGGACCCTATAAAATGATTGATTTTAACTTTACCCATCTCACCTTACTCGAAAAGATCAGTTTAGAAATGTATGGATTTTTTCACACAGACCTAAACTAATTATTGTTATACATTTTTCTTAGAGTTATTTGGGGTTTTATTATATAAATTGTTTTGGAAATATTATAATGAATTAACCTAGGGTATTGTCATTAGAAAATCATGTCTGTCTCATTGAAGACCTGAGGAATATTCTTGATTTAAATGGATTTTAAATTAGTTCCTATGTATTCAATAATATATTAGTGGATATTATTTCCCAAATGAAATCCAATATCATACATGAGAACCCACCTAAATTTTTAGCATGAAATTTACATATGTCAAAAATCCTACTAGAAGAATTTATAGTTTTAAAATTATAAATAAAAAACATGCATAAAAACATAAAATAAAACTAATATTTTTTAAATAGGATCAATATTCTTAACCAATATATCTCAAAAGAAACATAATAAACATGGAATTTAAATTGACTTGATATAAAATATAAACTAGGTATAATTTAAAAATATTAATTAATAAAATATGATCCACATCACTATCTCCATGTAATGAGATAAAAAGAATCACTTATCCCCTCTATAATTCTTGAATCAGAAGTTGTGGAACTTATTCTATATACCGACAGTGATTTACAGAAACCTACATCACAAATTGTAAGGCCTATATAAAGAAGTAAATTTTATTAAGTGTGTGAGTCAAATTCCTAGAAAATTTATACAAAATTCTCCATGCATAATATTTAAAAATTAATTCCATCTATATTTGTTAAAATTGAATGTATAAATGTATCATTTTTTGGTTTAATGATAAAAAACATAGTAATTTCTGTTATGTTACACTTATTTAAAGAAAATAAATAATAAAGGAGTATAAAATTTTAATGTTTGGTTAAAAAGAGACAATGATTTTTTTAATAAAATAATGATGATATGGAATCCATTTTAAGGATTAAATATTAACATATGTTAGAGACATAAATTTTTTATTGAATTATAAATAACATTTTATCATTAAATAAAATCATATAAAAATTGAGAATGATAATTTAGGGAATTCAATACCAGTTAGTTTGTTATAATCAATAAATAAAATGTATAATTTTTAAATAAAATTTTTCGAAATTACCAAAAACGTTTCTTTTACATATATAAATTTACCGTTTTTATGTTTATCTGATAACCATATGCTATAAAGATATAAATGGGGCAAGGATAATAAATAATATATATAAATGATAATATCTTAATGTAAAATTATATCATAGTTATTATTAGAACACCTATGATCCCTAGAGACAATATAGGGAAACATAATGGAAGAATCTATCTATTTTGAATATCACATGTTATATAACTATTTAAACCATTTTTTTATACTTCTTATCTTGAATAAGATTGTTTTAAGTACTAAACATTTTGTTTTACAATGTTCACTCACAAATATTATCAGGGATAATACTTGGTGTTCAGTAGTTATGATCTTTCTACACTATTTAAAATTTATTATAAATTGAGTAAGGAAATGTCTAAGAGGAATATATTGAACATCTATTTAAAATATGAATAAAGAAATTCAACAAGTAAAACATTACTTACTTCGTATACATCATGTTCCTCTAGAGCTTCGAATTGGTGTGCACTGTTATTATTCTCCTTAATATCCTACCAAATAACCCATCAAATGATAATTTTGTCTCTCATAGTCTCCATTTTTAATAAAAAACACATTTTCTTTGGGATTCCACACATATTTATAAATTTAACCTGTATTACAATGTGTTTCTCCAAGATAAAGTGTGATCCCCATATTTGAAAGATATAGAAGTCCTAATCCAAAATATATTTTATTATCTTGTAATTTCATTCACTAAATTTATGGAATTACCATTATAATAGGATATTTTATCTTCTATATTTCTAGGAAATCCAATTAATCAAACTGTTTTAACCATACTCATTGGATTATGTAGAATATACTATGTTATGGTTCACCCTCAATCTCTGGAACCATTAAATCCTCCAAATTCACTCATCTAGATTGTAGTAGGGTGGTTTCTCCTATTATGTTCTGGTGCACTTAATATCAACATTAGTTTTAGTGTGAACCATCCTATTATGGAATTATGTTACTTATATTCCAAACTAGAACACCACCTAATTCTCCCAACCTAATATTCACAACACAAATGATATTTTTTATGATCCCTTATAGAGAAAATAGTCAAACTTCAATGTGGTCATTCTTATGTAAAAATCATTATTTTATTATGTTTGATTGACTTTATAGTATAATATTATCATGTTATATTAATTGAAACCTCCTTCAATATCATCATGATTCACCCAAAACCATTATGGAGCGAATTCAGATCATGTTAGGATAATTAATTTGTATTAAATATTTATACAAGATAACAAAAGATATATTCCTTATCACATAAGATAAAACTGGTATTTTTGTAGTTGGTTATTATATATTACATCATGGTTTTTTCAACTTAAATATAACTTTATTCTATTTAATCATATGCATCTAAACTCAAACCCAATGATTTTATACCTCATCCATGACGATGTATCTAATTAATACAACATGGATACATCCCAAAATCTTGAATGAATTTCCTTATGAAATAATTTATATCATGAACCCAACATGAATTTCTTTTAAAAGTATCACCATTGGGTAGAATGGTGATAGTGAGAGAAATTCATACCTTTCTAAAAGATTCATATAATTTTGACCATGTATCAATTAAGATTAAAGTATCACCCCCCATTATCAATTAACATCATGAGGTTTCATCATTCTCCAATATATCAATGGGATATTTAATACACTTGTTTTTTTATTGGAAACATGAAAATAAGATAATTAATTCTATAAAGTTCCCTAAGGTATGATGGTTTTATTTTTTTATCAATAAGCATGTCAATAGGTCAGTGAGATGTGATTGGTGATGGAGCAAGTATCCACTTAAAAGAGTCGGATGTCTTCTTGGTGAGAATCAATTCAAATAATATGATTTGATAGTTGATCCTATAGTGAATGATAAGTGTTTATGTGTGAAAAAATATTTTCAATAATATATTAAATTCAATATATAATAGTAGGTTTGTTAAATAGTGTGTGTTTGAAAACTTGTAAATATGAAGCTAGGAAGTAAAAAATTTGTTCGATGATATAGAGGAAGTTATCCATTTTATAAATAATCCATATATAGGGAATAAATCCTTAAGGATAATTAAATTATTAATGAATTCACTTACATAAAAAATTAAAATTATTAAAATTTCAAATGAAATATTAAGGTGTTGTGAAATATGAGAAATATCAATAATTATAATTTATAGGCCATCAAGTGCGTAGGAATATTAAAAAAATGATTATAATTATTTAAATAAATTAGTCAATTATTCAGTAATTTTTTAATGTGTTTTATAAAGATTAAAAATCATTGATTAGAATTGAAGATATTTTGAATTAATTTGAAGATATTAAGATTTATAGTGTTAAAGGTGAAAGGTTTTCTTGGACAAGAATTATAAGAATGGATATATTAATTGGGAAATGACATAGCATATGATCCCTTTTAGAACTAAATGACCATGGTATGAGTCATTTAACTCCCTTTATGATTCATTATAGGTTGTTTTAAAGTGATTTGGATGTTCTATATTTGTCATTAACTCATATTATGATCTATATGTGATTCATTAAAAGTTGAATATGAGTAATCTTGAACTATTTATGAGTCATCTAACTCTGCATGTGAGTCATTTGGAATCATTGTATGAGTTAACACACATGATTATATAATTATATATATTGAATAATATATTAGTTTCCATAATTGAAAATTTTGAAGAGAACAATATATTGGGATGATATAAGAATCATTTTCTCATATAAAATATATTAGTATGATTTGATAATTCTTTATTCAAAATTGATAAAATGAATAGACATGAAAATTATATTATGAGGACTCATATGCTACATATCATGAAATTTCAAATGAAAATATTTAATATTCCATTATGTGATAAAAATTGAGAATAAAATAATATGATACATGGATATTCCTTTAATGATAAAAATATCACAGAATAAATTTTCATTCAAACATAAGAATTAGAAACTGGTAATCAGGATAAATAAACAAGATCATGGCATATATATAAGGCTAGGAATTTTTATGGCCTGAAATAAAGTACACGTAGAATTAATTAAATATTAAGATGTTGGAGATGATCTCAAGTGTTATAAATACCAGAAACTCAATTATTATTCATGATAAAGTTAAAAAAATATTAGTTTAGATACATTGGAATATTGAATACTCAATATTAAGTATTTATAGTTATTTTTTAAATCTCTCACACTATAATTTGAGTGTGATCCCAAAAACTGTATTTTATTATGATTTTGATCCCACAATTTAGAGTTTTTGATTATGTAATTTTAATGATATTTTTTGAGAATGAATTAAAAAAATCCTAGAATGGAATAAACAACAATATTTATTCAACAAGATAAAATATTATGATAAAATAAATAAATGGGGGGTATTTTTTACTACCCTTTTAGTTGAGAAGAGGATATTTTTAGATCAGGGGAGATATTTTTTTAATATGCCTTTTTCTTATACATACTAGATTGAATACTTCCATTTATATAAATTTTATGAAACTCTGAAAAAATAAATTGAGAAACATATACATCCATGGGATAATATAACAGAAATAAAAAGAATAAGACACGTCTATATTAGGTAGGGAGAGTGTGTAGAGAAAGACTCAAACTCTTGAAGAATTAATAAAAAAAATTTGAAGCTAAGAGAGTATAAAATATCTTACATATGGGAGAATTTATGTTTTCAAACCAGTATATAAATGTAAAAACAATTGGGTTTGGAAGAATAAGAATAAGAAGAAGACAACAATAAGCAGGTGTGATGAATAAGTATATGAACTGAGTAAAATTAAACATAAAGTATCAGTGATTACTCACTAGTTTTTTCCTTGGTCGAGTTTATTAATGTTTTATACTAGAAATTTGATTTGTAAGGTAGGATAATAATATGTCACTATATAATAATTGGTACTATACAGAAAATAAAAATGCCGATTTATGTGGTTTGGCTATGAATATTTCAGTAAACTCAGTGATAGTTTTTTATTAAGGAATGATATTAGTTTTTTTATATGCTTTGGAATCATTGGATAGAAATGTGATAAACTTAAACAAGAGGAAAAATGAAGGAAAAAATTGGTGAATTTACAATATAAGGAAAATATATTATAGACTATAATTCAATTGATTAATATTATAAGCCCACACCTATATAATTTTGTATGACTCAGTTTTAGGATAATCCTATTCTAATCTCTACTTATATTGACGAAATTATTTTAGTAGAGAATATGTGACCTAGACTCCCCAATCACATTATGAAGTGGGTATTCTATAATGAGGTTGAATAGTATAAAACAACTTTTATAATTTATTGATTTATCAATATATTAAATTGTGTCAGATTATTTAATATATTAGAGATCCATGAGTCATTATAGTCATCATAGGTTTGAAATGAAATGTAGATAAATATTTAAAATATGAATAGGTATTTTGGGAAAATAATTTGGAGAAACAGAATTTATATCCCCTATTAGGTGTCAACACCACTCACGAGGAAACAAAAATTGGAATAATAGCTCGGATTTCTTCTAATTAGATATGTTGTTTTACCAAATATAAAATCAAATAACAAGGACATAATCTGATTAGTTATAAATTATTTCCCTAGTAATTTTAAAAAAATTACATGGAGTAAAGATTTAAAATGTATTAAGAACAAAATTCGAATGAATTTTAATTTTATATCCTTATTAGTGTTGAATTAGATATTTTAGATAGGACTTTGTAAACATAATGAAAAAGTGGAAAAACCCAGAAAAAAATTTCGACGAAAAAATGAGGATTCACCACTATCTAAATTTGGCAATAGTGGAAACTATTGTCATGAATATTATGATGATAATTCTTCTAGGTAAATGGGATTATGATCTGATAAATTATATTTCAATGAATCACTAATTTTTTTATATTATAAATTTATCTAGTAAGTGGATAAATTAACAATATCAGTTATCATGTACATATTTATACACATAATGATGATACAATATGAGAATTCACAACTAGAAAGGGTGGTTTATAAAATGGAAGATGCATTGTATTAGAAATTATTTTTTTGAGAAAATATCAAAAATATAATAAAGTTAAAAGTATAAAATGTCACACATTTCAGTGAAATAATGGTTTTGGTTGATGAAAAATTTAAAAGTGATTATTGTGAGAGACCGGTTCTTGAAAATTTTATGAAGGAAGTGTTTCATGATTTTGATAAATTTAATAAATTCCAAATGGATTTCAATACTACCAAACAAGAATCTAATTTAAATATAGTAAAATATATTTATAAATATATATTATATCTATGTAAAATCAATGAGGATCAAAATCAATGAATAAATTGTGGTAATATAGTTTGAGATTAGAAAATGATAAAATTATTTCTAAAAATATAAAGTCTCTTGAGATGGATGTGAATTTTAAAAATTGAGAATATGAAAAATCTAGAACTTCTAATGCTACTAATAGAATAATTATTTGAAATAAAATATCACAAAGGAGTCTTTTTTCTAATATGACTCAAAATTCTGTAAAAATAGATCTATATAAAACGTTGAAGGATCAACCTCAAGTTAATATAAAAATATTATTAATTCCAATATATTGATAAATACATTAGGGTTTTAAAAAGGAATATCTTAAACAAGAATTTACTAATATGGATTATAAATGGTTTAGGATTCCACCCAAAAAAATCAAGCCCAAAATTTTGGCTAGACTTCTTTAAAATAGCAAATATCATCACTTATTGAAAGATGTTAGTGTTTTTGGTAGCATGAACACAGGGTCATTGATGTTTGTAATAAATTGTTAGTATAAAAAAGATATAAAATGACTAATAATAGGTGGATCAGAGTTGATGTTGGGTGGAAAATTCTAGATTAAAATGGTCTCTGAAGAGAAATAAAAATACATTTTTTAAAAATATATTTGAAATAAATTTTTTTTTATTTCTAAAATATTAATTGTCATTATTATAAATAGTTTTGGTATGTATCATCCAAATATAACTCTTATATTTATGGGAAAATAATACCACTATATTAGGTTATGAAAAAATAAGGAATGTATATGGTTTTCTTTAAGGATAAAACCCATGAAGAAGTTATCAAGAACTCCTATGAAGTCAGTGAAGAATGCTCAGAATTATTTTTAACCTACAATGAAGAGATGATTCCATTTTGGTAAGAGAAAAAACATCATAGACCATTGAAAATTTTCCATTAAAATAAATATTAATGGGTTCAACCAAGAATCAAGAACAGACTCAATACAATAAATACATAGTGTAATTGGAATGGTGGTGGACATCCTTGGTGAAGAAGTTGAGAAAATTTCCAAGATGGTAATGTTGTAAGTTAATGATGGTGTGTGTTTATGGTGAAATATTAATGGGAAAATTTCCAAAAAATTCACAACATGACTACCACAATAAGAATATTTTTTGAAGGACAAAAAAAATGAAAAAATGATTACAATTATAAAAATGGTTTTTGTGAAGAAGTAGTCAACATACCCAGATCTATCTAATCATGTGAAATAAGATTGTCAAATCATATGTCCAAATTAGTTTAAAAAGTATAAAGAGATGGATAAAATGAAAATGAAGCAATTTTCATAAATTTTAATAGTTAATAATCCTATAATATCCATAATAGAGATAAATTACTAAAAAATATGTTGCATAAAAAAGAATAAAATACATGCGAAATCAAGGGAGAGAGCATCATGAAGAAGTCCAAACACTTTAGAGATGTAAGGAATTGTTTTTCAATGTTTATATAAAGGTATCAAACATTTTCCCACATTTATGTTGTAATTAAATTCCACCATATTCACATATTTTTGTGGTTTTGAATCATTAAAAATAGAATTTAAGGTATGTCTAGAAAAGGGGTTAAATGAAGAATGATTAAATTTTTAGACAACTTGTATGAGTATCCATCATATATATTAAAAATTGATATTCATATCTCAATTTTAACCAAACATAAACTACTATAAAAATGATAAAAAAAATTGAACCATGATAAGTAGTCATTGAGAGAATCCCTTGAGGGGGAGATATCAAATGAAATGAGGCTACCATAGATTTTAAATTTTTAGATTAATTAAAAAATATGGACACCCCTCACAAAAATTCCATGACCTGGTATGATTTTAATCCACCCAATTCTATTTTCACTTCAATTGAATTTTTTTATCAAGAGGAGTAATTATTTAAAATAATGGTAATAGAATAACTTAAACTTAAAATGTTTTTATGTGTTTGTTCTAGTGAGTATTTGTCAAAACATTTCATGATAATTCTATTTATATATCCCCTAATAATTGGATTTTAGTGTTAGTATCAACTTGTGGATAGTTATTTAAAAAAATTATAACTCAATTATTCAATATTTTTTTCTTAAATTGATGATACCATGTAGTGTTTGAGTTGATTATTTAATTGTTCATTTCTAACTGATAGTTTGGTTCCACCCTTCTCTAATGTGAGACATTTGATTAAGTCTCTCAATAAAATGAGATAGAGAAATTATTAAATTCAGAACAGTAAGATAGAGATTACTTCAACCCTTACATTTATGGATATCAATAAGGTGTAGAATAAAAAACATAATCATAAACTTTATTTCCTATGGGGGAGATGAACCTTCCTCCATTTTCGTTTATTTTCAATGAGGGGGAGAAAAAACAAGAACAATTATAGACATGAATTTATTAGAATAAATTAAAATTATTGAAACCAAACACAAAGGGGGTATATTAATGTTCTTTAAGGTGTTTTGGATATTTTTTTCCTTAATTATCTTGTCTCAAATCCAACGGGATGTGATGGGTTAGAGAGTTAGTATCCATCCAATGGAGTTGGGTGGATTCTTGGTGGGATTACCATTACATCAAACGATTAGAGAGATGATCTTAAATTGAAAGAAAAGTGATGATGTTGGAAAAGTATTTTATAAAATAGAATAAAAGGACTGCTAAAAATAGACGTTTTCTACTGGGTTGTGTGTACTGGATAGTTTGTAATGTTATAACAAAAAAATAAGAACATGTTCAATGTTTTAGAGAAATCAATCTTGGTTTCGAGAATCAATACCTATAGAATAAATATTTATGGAAATAAATTATAAAATCAATTAGATTAAGGTTTTATAATATTAAACATAAGGATGAAATATTATGGTGGTGAGCTACATGATAATACTCAATGTTAATCATTTATTGGATTTCATGTGCTTTGAAATACGATAATATATATTTTGAATTATTCAAGTAACTTATATAATTATTTATAGATATTTTAAAGTGTTTTGAATTGTATTGACAATCATTGATGTTTTTTTAAATAAATTTTCAATTAATATGAATATATTATGGATTTTGGAAGTTATGGTGAAATAAGGGATAAGTCTAGAATTCTATGTATGATTCATATTCAGAGGAAAATTACATAACATATGAGTCATTTTAGAAGTAATCGTCCTATTTAAGAGTCAGTTGACTATGTATTTGTTATTTTACTCTGTGTACATGTGCTTTTGGGGATATTTATGAGTCATTTACTTATATGAATATATGAATATGATTATGGGTAAATTACATAACACTAATATCTAACTATTCTTGAGCCATCATAATTTACATATGATTTCCTTACAAAATGTGTTTGAGTCAACGCTTAGGAAACTTTTGATATTTTTAAATACTAGATTTTGAGTTTCTTAAATTGAATATTCTGAAGCGAAGAATATTTAGAATTACATGAGAGATTTTATTTCATACCCCAAATATCATAGATATTTCATATGCCATGTTTCAATTTTGATAAAATGAATGGATAAGGAAATGTGATTGGAAGGATCACTGCTTCAAATTTTTTTAAATTTAAAAATAGAATACTTGAAATTTTATGTAGTGATCAAAATTGATACTGAAATCAGATGATACCTATTATTTCCTTTAATTACTGAAATATCACAACATAAATTGTAAATCAAGACAAATAATTAGAATATGATCTCTAAGTATCAGAAATAAGATCAAGGAGAAGATGAATGTATATGAATTTATTTATCCTATGGTGCGATAGTTACAAAATTCATTAAATATAGAAAAGCAAATTCAAATGAAAATGTGAATATGAAACTTTTGATCTCTAGTTTTCTAATTATCAAAAACTAATTGTTGTATAAACTTAATACATACATATTTTGTGATTATGGTTACTTAAGAGAACGTGACATCATTTGAAATATGATAGGTTCGATTATAATGGAAATTAGTGAATTTTATGGAAAAGGGGATTCTCTCTAAGATGAAAATAAATCTATGATCAATTGTCACACACTTATCAAGAGGTAAAATCTTGATCTATCAATAGTGTAAATCGATCCAATACTAATTTATCACTTTCATTAGAACAAGGCTATCAGGACCTATTCAATCATTAATGAAATTAGATGTTGGTGGATTTTAATGGATCAGAATGATGAGATACGTCATATTTGGGGGAAGGTAATATAGAGGTTGACTCCTTAACTTTTAGGGTATGTAAAGATGATGAATTCATCATCAATTCTTCCACTTGTTCCTTCCTATAAACTATAAGGATATAATTTGTATATATTCCCATGGAATCCACTATTTCAAAACTTTATGATTATCTAGGTGGAGATTTATTTCATTCATCAGTTTAAAAAAATTTCTTTTGAGTTATTTATAATTCATGAAGAAGATGAAGAAGAATTATGGAACTATTGTTCGAAGTTTGAATACACTATATTTAGGTTATATTAGTCTTCATTGATACTCTCACACCACAATATGAGTTACATGATGATAGCTATATGGTTATGTAATTTTAAATTTGTAATAAAGGGTGATTAATTTAAGACTTTTAGTGGTACATTTTAAGAAGAAGGTAACCCAATCCAACTACTCAATAAATAAGAATATTCATTTATCTAGAAAAAAATAAATTAAAATCAAATAATTGAGGTGATGTTTCATAATACACTTTCAGTTTTGAAAGAAAATATTTTCAGATAATGGGAAATATGTCATGCCTGTTAATTTTATATTCACATAATCTTTAGAGTATTTCCTTCTTTTTTGGAAATTTGGGAAGACCCATCCAATAAAAAATAATTTTTATATACTACTATATAAATATAAATTAAAAATTATGAAACAAAATGAAAATATTGTGTGAAGTTGGTGAGCTAGTATGAGTGTGTCAGTAAAAACTATAAGGTGAAGCATATAATGAATTAAATCTATATATGAATGGATATGAATATTTTATGAACTATAATAGAACTAAAATACCATTTGGGTTTCCAATAGGAAAAATAAAAAGGGTATAATGAGAGAAGAAGTTGAGAAAATATGATCTTCATATAGCGAGAAATAGAGGTCCTAATGTATTTAGTGTAAACTCACCAGGTTAATCATTGGGTATAGTTCTATGGGGTTGTATTCTTGAATTTTTATTTGAGAGAGGGGAAAACAATCAGTTTCTATAGAAGAATGTTGAATATGAAAAAAGAAAAGGGGAAAGTTACAATGTTTATCTTTGAATATTTCAAGTAATTTAAATAAACACCATTATTGATAAAGGAGATTAGTTTTTTGGAACTATGATATGCTTGGACAAACCAGTGATATACATCAACAAGGTAAACGAATCAAGAAAAAAGTGGTGTGATATTTTTATAAATAACTAGTTGGATATAGTACAATTCACATATGTGATATTGTGAACCCAGAGTTGTGTAGTATAGTATTATTTTGTTTCAAGATAAGACCTTGTGAAACTACAATTTTATTGATAAAAATATTTTAGCGGAGAAATTTTTAATTATAAATCCCAAGAATAGGATGGAATAGATTTCCCATAATAGGGTTGTAATCTGTAAAACTATCTGTTCCAACTTAATTCTTTATCTATATTATATATATGTTTATTCTAAGTTAGACTATAAATAATACATGTATCCTATCATGAATCACATTATCAAAACTAAAGGGTTTTAAAAGTATAAAATAATCATTGAAATTTTGTAAAAATACTTTGGTGACACCTCATTCACCCCCAGTGTCTGCATCACTCTTGGGGCACCAACACGCTTCTCTAAACTTCATTTTCTAAAACCGCAATATGTACTTTATTTGGAAATATTTTCAAATCCTATCCCCAATGATGATAACCTACAAAAAAATTAGATAGTCTACCACATTATAGAAAGAGTTCCGATTTTATTATCTATATTTTTCAACAAATCAAAAGGAATAAAAGGGATAAAATCAACCTTGAAAACATATAAGAGTTTTTTATATAATTCACCCCTAACAACACTCTAAAATAAAATAAGGCATTTTAAAAATAGGTTTTTTTAAGGTATCCTTTAGTTGATCATTTGTTAAAACATATTAAAATGAAATCTCCCCATGCTCCAATATATCCTTGAAAATGTGGAACCTGATGTCAGTGTGCTTCAACCAAGAATGTTCCACTTGATTCTCTAAGATGTTTATTTCACACTGATTATCAAATATAGTCACCAATGGTTATGGAACATCAACAATCAAAAATTATAGCTATGACTTCATTCATATTATATGAGTTATGGTGTTTAATACTTGTATATACTCACATTATAATGAGCTAAGAGCGATTGTGTTCTACTTCTTGGACTACTATAAAATAGATATTAAATTCATCACTAAAGTATATACCAAATTTTACATTATATCTATGATATCTCCAACCCAATATTCATTAGTTTATCTATAATTTTGTTATGATATATTTTTATTATACATAGAGCTATAATATAGAGTTCCATTTATGTAGTGAATGTTTTTTTATTCCATATGATTTGACTCCTTTGTGGTGGTTGGTAATTGGGTAAAATGTGTAGCTATAAACACAATGGATGGTCTTGAATTTTTCAAATAGATTATTTTACAAAGATCCTTTGAATATATATTTTATTCACACTCTTTCCTTGTTAATATAAATAAATATTTTTGTTATGTATAACTAATGTGGAAACATTTCTATATTCATTATATGATCATATAAGATTCTTATATTGTAGGGATTTATTATAACTCTTTGGCTCAACCTATTAGAGAATGTTGGTATAACTATAAAATATCAATCTCTTCAATGATTCTACCACCTTATACTTTCTAAAATGTTATTTTTAGGATTGATAAGAATTTTATGTATTTAAATCATAAAAAATCATTTCTCTAAGATTGACGCATTTTTTAATTTTCATAATCAACATAAAAGTTATGAAACTGTGATCATTCATATGTAAAAATATCATGTTGTCTAGTATCCTTAGTTTTATCACTAATAAGTGATACTTGTGAATGAAACTGATTTTCTAACACAATTGTATCAATGATACTGTAAAACACTTATAGCTTAATTCTGACTCACCTAAGATTAATTAAATTTTTAGAAATATTAACTGAATATCATATAAGATATATTTTTTCTTATGTTAAATAATATCATGATTATTTCATCATTTTCATTATTCTTAACACCATGGTTTTTTCATCATTAGAATAAATTTATTCCTCTCATTCTTGTTAATATAAACTCAACTCCAAAGATCTTCCAACTCATCCATGAGAATTCATTCATTGAATAAAACATGAAAATATCGTTAAGTCTTCATTAAATTACCTTAATAAAAAATTCATATGAGTCCTCTAATATAAAGGACATTTAAACACATCACCATAATATAAAATGATGATTATGAAATTACATCATCCATCTGTGTAATACCATTGAAATTTTTCAATGTATCAGTTGACATAAACGCATATCACACATTTTTTATTGACACCATGAGGTATATTTAATCTAAAATCTAACAAAGGGATCTTTAAAATTTTATTTAAATAAAAAATCGTAGTCTAAGGAAGATTATCAACATTATTGGGACAAAATATTCATTTATGCATTGTAAACACAATTAAAATAATTATTTTAATTCCTTATAATTCATATGAAATCATTACATGAAAACAACTTCTATTTTTTTATGAAAAAATACTATATAACATTTAATTGAACTCATTTTGTGAATTTCTTCCATGAAAACTTGTTTTAGACAGTAAAACATAGGTATTACCCTTTAATATCAAAATAAAATGAAAAAAATTAGAAGTCAACATAATGACCATAGATAATTTTTTAATAGTTTTTTCAGTTATATTTATTTTTAAAAACACATAAGATCACTTAAGGACCAACTAATATAGGAAATAACATATATTCACCTATCATAATGGATGAAATTGGTTTTTGAAAGATGCATTCCACCAATAGGGAGAAAATGGATCTATAAACCTCATTTTGGAAACCTATAATTGGAGAACTCATGAAAAAAAATTCATTCTTGAAGAAACCCTAGATACAAAATATATTGAGTAATAAAAACATGATTAAAAAATAAATTAATGTAAGAAGAGAATATTGAATGATAATTTACTATGATAACTCAAATTAATCATGCTAACATTTAAGGATATCACCATGAGAATTCATTTATAATCGGTGGAAAAAGGGGGAGTTGTTTGAGAGAGGACTAGAAAAATGGTGATAGAAAAGGAAAAGATCCCCTTTTGAGATATCTAGAGAAAATAAAAAATATGAAAAAAAATTCATGGATAATTTTTATGATCTAGGATCTCATTCATGGTGGGTATAAAACTACCTACCGACAACTCGATCTTACAATTTTTCAATTTTCATTTTCATGGTTTCATGCATTCGAATGAACCCTACTCATGTATGGTTGAAAAAATCCTACAAAAAAATATATTTTAGAACCAAAACATAAAAAAAATTATATAACTAGTGAATAATGATATAAATACCTATATATGACTTCACAAATGTCAAAAAGCTCCCCAATATATAAAAATTACAACTATAAAGTAAGTATAAACCTTAACCAAAATTATTCCATTTCATAACAATACATTATAAAAAAATTACATTTATAATAATCATCTGGATATTGAGAACAAAATGTGTAATGATATTATTTAATTCAATAATCAAAATATCATAGAGATTAAAAATATAACACATTAATGATCAACAATTCTTCCAAACAATCCTAAATATTCTCTATAATTATTTAACTCAAATATTTTGAGTTTTAATGGGTCATATCCTATTAAAATTTATGGATATTTCCATATATATTATGGAAAAATTATTTAATGTTATAATATGTAAAAATATATATTAAAAGAACCATATATAAAAAATAGGTTCTCAAGAATGTATATATGTGAATATACTGCATGTAGAAAGTTGAAGAGATAGATAAGAACCAACTCAATACAAAATAAAAATTATCTAAATAGAAAAAATACGAAGGTATCCAAATGATACAATAATACATAATCATTTAATAAGAAGAATAAGAATAAGAATAAGAAGAATATTGAGAGTTCTAGTATACAACATTCATTCACTATATAATTATAAAGAAGAGAAATTTCAAATGTTATATCATTGATCATACTTCAAGTTATGAATGATGAGGAGTATAACATATTAAATCCCTATGTGTTTTAATTGTGATAAATATTGGGTTATCCCACATTATAAATAATTTTGATTGTGGATATTACCTACATGGCTCAACATGGATATAGAGTTTCAGTTAAAATCAGCTTCAAAAAGAGAAAGATGGCATCCTTGAATATACGAGGGAATAGCCTAGTTTCTTATAGAGCTTAGACAGAAGGCAGGTTATTTATTTTTATCTGGTTGGTTCAAGGATAATGATTAATAAGTAATACACTTTCTTAGGTTTTATTTGATAATAAGAAGTAACTTTTTCACATGAGAGAATAACCATATGTCACTGGGGACATAGTAATCTATAAGAAGGATAAACTCATTAATAATCCATTATCTTATTTTTGGTTTCCTTCATGTTATATATCTATATACTAAATAAAGTTGAGAAAGAGTAAAATATAAGTATCATAATGTTTTCTTATCCAAAATTGATACAAAAAATCAATATTAGTGGATAGTTCACACCTGTATTGGATTATTATATTTTATGTTCTATTTGAAGGATTGATTTATATTTTAAGTGTATAAATTACATGTATATTCAATGGGTCTTATTAATTCCCTATAAAATAAATCAACTAAGAGATTTATACTAACTCAATGAAAAGCATGAAGAAAATAGAATAAAAGAAGTTGATAATGGCATCATCAAGTAATATGTACTCTCTACTATGTGAAGGTAATTATAGTGAAAGTAATTTTTTTACATCTATTATTGAGGATCCTATTCAAGATAATGAGAATATATCCATCTTCAGTGTATAAAAATAAATATTATTCACTCCCTAAAATGAATCAGGCATGGAAAATTAATATTTTTCTTTTGAATCCACCACCAATGAATGAGAAAATAATCTAGTTTCATTATGTCTATCTTCTCTACATTAAGAAGGGGTGCTAAAACGCTATTTTCAAAATGACCATATTTATTTACCAATTATTCTTGTGGATGTTCAAAATTCCATGGATTCAAAATATAAAGAAATTGGTTCTATAATATATATCGTATACAATTTCTCTAAAAAAATTATCTCATATATATGGGTAACTATTAGAAGTATGTATAAGGAGATCTCCGACATTAAATATGGAAATTGGGTAATAGATAATGCTCTGAATAAAAGGATACAACTCCTTATTAATCTAACCAAATAGGTAGGATCCTTAAATTTCATGAGTGAGGATATTTAAGAAATATTTTCCTGTTTTGGGAAGAAATTACTCACAAAAAATTATTAGAGTGAAGAACCCAAAAAAAATCATAATTAAATAACCCATCCGTATTATGAAAATAGAAATATAAAAAATTATCAACATGATTCCAATTCCAATAGAATTAAATAACTGGACTACCTTAATGTGTTTTTTATTAGTGGTAAGCACCCCGTAATCCTACAAGAAAATGGGGGTTGAAAACCAATTGGTCATAGGTTACTGTAGTAGTACTGTAGAGGTGATGTATTAGAGGAGGTACTATAGAAATGATGAATACTATAGCAGCTACAGGGGAACTATAGCAGCGGCAGGGCACTGTAGCAGCAACTGGTACATTGCAGAACTATGGCATGCAGGTATTGTAGTGGTACTATGCACAGAATGGGCCTCAGGCTAATAAATGGGCCTAAAGATTATGTAATGGGTTACATTACCACTGGCTCTTGGGGATATGTAATGGGTCTCCCTCTAACCTGTTAAAATGGGACTACTCTTTGAATTAATAATAAAATAAGGCTTTATCCATAACCTTAAAAAAATAAATTTACTTTCTATTTCACAAAAAGAGAAAAATTCCTGGAGATAAAAATAAAAGATACTAAAATCATGTAAAAACAAATCAATGATAATAAAATAATTACTAATATGAAATACATGCAGGTTTCTATAAAATTAACGATTCTTGTTTTTGTCTAAGAAATTTCTTTGTACAATATTTAAAAATAAATTTTTTCTAAAAACATATATGATCAAGACATTTCTACTAAAATACTTCTATATAGTGGGAAACAAATCTAAGTTCATATAATGATCATTTTAATCCATCCATAAAAAGAAATAAAAGCAATTATCATAACACCATTATATCAATGATGGATAATAAAAACATTTTGAGTGATTTTTCCCCAATCAAAGCCCATATAACCACTATAAAAGCGAAATAATAGAAATATACTAGTTTTATAAAATCTGGACATCATGAATTTCAATATAATAAGATAAGGTTTTATGGTTATTTTTTTCTATAAAAAATCTATGAAGAGGTTTTGCACTACTGGTATATTATTTTAATCTATGAAAGAAAATTATATCGTACACTGAGGAAAGAAAACTTGAGAAGCTACAACATCCATAAGAAATTAGGGAATATATATATATATAATAAATAGAAATATTATAGTTGAAAATGATGTTCAATTTGCAATTGTCATGGTCATAGAGAATAGGCATGTAATTATAAATCATTTAATCATGAAAGTAGAATAAATATAGATAAAATACAACAAATACTAAATAATGTAGTTAAGATAACCCTGGGAAATTATCCTGAGAAAGGTGTTGAAAGGTTCATTCCAAATAAGTTTATAGATAAGTCCATTAATTTATCATCGATATGATAAGTAGATGTGAACTAATGCATTTAAAAATAATATTGGGTATTCAAAGGTGGAAGTTAAAGAAAAATAGATAAGACTTTTCCATTGATTAAAAAATGTATCACATCATGTACACTTGAAAACAAACCATGAATATGTGAGTTTAAAAGAACAAGATTAAACAGAATCAAAGAATAGTCCATTAGATAAATCAAAAGAAATAATTTTATGAATATAACATTTAAAAATCCTTCTCATACATTAAAAATTGATTAGAATATTGAAAAGCTATGTTTGGAAATACGGATAGACAGTATGGAAAAAAATAAAATTAGAATCCTATGAAATAGAAAAATCCAATGGAAATGGAAAAAATCAAATAGAAATAATAAATAATATTTCTTGAGAGGTTATCGTAAGATGGTAACCTCATATCTCATGAAGAGATGTGTGAAATGTGAAAGCAGGTTTGGAACAATTCAAACACAAGTCAATCATTTATTCCACCAAAAAAGGAATCATTGAATAATATTATTGATGCACCCTGAGATGAATGTTCCATGATGGGTCATGTTAAAATGGAAATCCAACAAAAGGAGAAATATATGGAACCCATTCTTCCTAATGTAAAATATTGTCTTAATACTAATTGTGATTGCATAATGAGCCTTTTTGGAAATGGTGCAAAATTTAAATTGGAAAAATGTACAATAATAAATTTTCAATCCAACTGTTCACATTTATAAGAAATGAGGCCCCACCAAATTACATTACTATTTATATTGTATTCCTAGGGTAATCATCATAGGAATTGAAGGTTCTTTTTTTCTCAATTTTAGAACTACTAAAATAATGAACGTTGGAATAACTATTCTAGATCTGAAGAAGTCTAATTATTAGTACGAATTGTTAAATGGTATTCTAAATAACTCCTAGATAAATGACCAACCTTGATGAAGGATAAGTGGCTAACAAAACTAGAGAAGCTGAATGATAAAAGTACCCATATGGGAAATAGTGAACTATATGATATTTTTAACTATATTTAGTCACATTAATCATCCCTAATAAAGAAACTATTAATTGGAAAGTCATTTTTTATATCCAAAACAATAATAAGACATATTAATTACAGATGATATCACTCTTGAGAAATTGAATATGGAGGGAATCTCTTAAGATATAGTTCCATAAAAATATTGCAGTTTCATTCAATTAATAGTTATCTCCATTTTATGGAAGTTTCTTTGAAAAAATCTATTTAAAATTTGTGAATTTATATTATCTTATCCCTATTTATCAATAAATTGGTTCTAACAATAATGGGTATAATTTTTTTAATCAATGATAAATTTTGATAAAACAATATGTGATTTATGGAATTTTAAAAAAAAATATTGGTTTCACATGAATGTTTTTAATCTATTTGTTATGTATGTGTAGGAAATTCATGTTGAAAATATGTTAGGATATTTGAAAAAAATTATGTCAACTACTAGTGTATGATCGAATACAAGAGAATATCCCTTGAGTAAGATAATTGAACAATATATTGTATGGTATTATGTTATATTGATTAAATATATCCTCCATTTATAAATCAAACCCTATTTTTTAGACATCATGCTTGGATTGAAAAACATAGAGTAAAATATTTAATGGATCTTTTATAAAGGTAGAATTGATTCCACCCGATCTCATATTCTTTGTAATTTTTTTCAATAATGGGGAGAGAGAAGAAAATATAAGGATTTAATGATGTTGAAACGAGTGAGATAAAATGAGCTCACTTATTGACAATCCATTTCCTAACATTTGTATTTAAAATAAATAAAAAGGGACATACTCATGTACCCACTTTGTGAATGTGTTTTATTTAGTATCAATAAAGGAGGAAATATGTATGATGTCAATAAATGATGTAGGATATCAAATTGGAAGGAATTGTTTTATCACCAAAAAATTGATAAGTAACATGAAGTTCCTAAATTAAATTTTAATTTATGAAAATGATTAATTAAAAACCATGATTATTAGAAGTCTCACTATCATCACTAGTTATATGAAAAAGAATGTAGAAAGAATACTTATAGAGTATAGTGTATATCATGTTCATATGACATTGAATAATATTTTGATGGGTTGTAATTATACATATAGTAAAGAATGAATATTCTTCTGGAAGTCCATATATAGAATATATTAAAGTAACGGAGAAAATAATTTGATCTAAATATTGATGATGAAATTCTCATGCTGATATATTCACTTAGAAAAGATCAATCGGCATCTAGACATGCCACTACTTAGTGTTTCATATATCGATTTTGTTTAACCAATAATAATGATGATAATGGTGTTTTTAAAAGATTATTGAGTTTGAAATCACTTGACAGTAAAGAAAAGAGCTAATATTTTCCATGAATATCTAGCTAGAGAGTATCTAGGTAGTTACCTTTATATATGATGATTGATGTAATGATCCTTGTGGAGACATGAAAAGTGTTGGTTTGAGGAATCATTTTCTATATCCTTCTGAAAAGAGTTTGATGTGTGACTATTGTATACAACTTCATGGGTAGTATCTTATATCATGTAAAGATATACTCAATGTATTGTGGATGAGATAAATAAATGAAGAATACATCCAATTACTATTAATATTAAAGGAAACTTTTAAAAATCATTTTATTATGTTCTATATTGATTATAAAGGTCTAGAGTTTCTTTTAAAAATCCAATAATTCATCTGGAGATAGTTTTAACTTAGAGATGAAACTAAATAATAGAATATTTCGTATCTGAAGACATTGAACCTAAATGTAAAGCTTTAGAATAAATCTCTGAGTGATCATAAAAATTTTATCTAAGGAAAGAATAACTAAAAATGAGTGATCAAAATTATTATCACATATATTGTAAATCTTTACTCTAAACCATTATTCTGATCAGAAGATTTTAATTATAAATATCATAAGTCCTTATGTTCTATCCTAATCCATTGATCTGATCATATGGATTTGAATGTGTGCCTGAAAAATGATAATGTCATGGGAGTAAGTCATTGAATCTGAGTATAAGAATTTGGAGGATAATCTATTTCAATGAATGAAAATGTTATTACTGCCCATATGTCTTTAGAACATAGTAATGTTTGGAGAAGTTGATATTCCATAATTTATATTCTAAATAAATAAAAGAAAAAATAAATAAAATAAATCAAATTATTCAAATGTTTTATTTTTCATGGATCAAAAATCATTGTCAAACACACGATCACGATTCAATATTATATTAAATGGTATGATCTAGCCATTTGAGAAGATTGGATTTCAAATATGATATCTTAAAAACCAAGATGTTGGTTCCATGTAACATTACATGCAACTATCTTGAAAGATAGTTCAACACCGAATTCTATAAGTTCCATGTCACCATGTCTATGTGCAACTATGAATAAAATTAAAAGTTTGGTTTTGGTGGATTATTTTAATTTATATCAAGATAGTTATAATTCAAATATCATTCCTAGGAAAGAATTCAATTTTTAGGAGAATAATTAAAAAGAATATATATGAATCTTTGACTAAAATATTATGAGTTTGAATGAGTAGTATACTACCAAAAATCATGCATATTTACATATATATTATAGAAAAAATAATACCAATATATTCAATGTGAATATAATACATCATAAACCAAATAAGAAAAAAGAGGATCTCAATTGTGTATAACTATTAATATACTACAAGTCAAAAAAATAAGACAGAGAGGGAGATAAGGTCTAACTTTGCACATGATGTAAATTATTTGAGTCTGAATGTGAAAAATTTATTCAAGTGATTTTTCAAGATTTTTACACTTATGAAGAATATGAAGAAGAATATTACTGAGAGATCTAGATTATAATCTTCTTTTACAGTAGTAGCTTAAAGAAGATAAGGTTAGGATGTGTTCCGGATAATTATACTCCAAGAATAGAAATTTGAGTAATTTATACCACTACCTTAATATATTGTACAAGTCTAAATAATATTTATTTCTCCTACTTAAATATTATACTTGTTGAAGGATATCACCTACACAATCCAAAATTGATATAGAGTTTCAATTCTAATCCAATTCACAAGGAGTAGGTCGATATCTTGTAATCTATGGGAGAATATATTTGTTGGTTCTAGTGGCAAGATAATAAGTAGTTACTTGTTTTATTCCTATATTGTTCCTAGATAATGACTACACATTCATACAATTTATCATGTTTCCATTTATAATAAGGAAAAAATTCGTGTTGTATAATAACCACACACCATCAAGGATATAGTTACAGACAAGTAGATGAAGCTTGTTAACAATCCTTGGTGTTATTAATTGTTAAATACCTATTATATATCTATAAACACCGTAAAGATGAGAAATAGGTTGAGAGATTCATTCACAGAATAATTTTAGATGTTATTAGTGGATAAAATTAAAATTTTAATAAAAGTTACTACAAATAGAATCACCCAACCCAACATGGGATTATCATAATGATATCATTATATCATATGACTTTGGATATTTCCAATTTTCAGTACATGGGGAATTAAATTTTTAAACTCCTAAAATAAATTGGAAATGATATAAAATTCATTTATATACGTCCGTTCTATAGAAATTGGGAAATTCATTAATTAAGAATCTATATAGTTACTATTCAATCAATGAATAAGGTGAAGATCAGGGGATGGTTTTCAAGTAAAAAGAATATTATATATATTTATAGATGAATAAATATACACTCTTAACCATGAAATGTGGAATACATCCAAGAAAATGGGATATGGTAACCAAAAACCAAGATGATTATTTAAAAACAAGAATTTAATGAGGAAGAGGAAGAAGTACATGATGCTAATGTGGAAGAGTAGACTACTGAAATGAAAAAAATACCCCTATCATTCTTTCATTTCTATTGATATGATGATTTTTCATAGAGAAAGAAAATCGATGATCATTTAATTGTGCTATGCACTTCAATTAGAAAAAATTCCTTTGTTTTATTTTTATTCTCTTTTTCTATAGATAGTTAACTAGATCTATATTAGATGAGACAAAACAATTAACCCACCCATGTAATGAACATTGGTGTTTAGTTTATTTACTCAATAATATATTATCTTGATAGAATTTTTATCTATTATAGACAATAGTAGGTTTCAATAACATTGATAGATTCATTTTTAAATTTTAATCTTCTTAGTTTGCATGAACATTACCTTTTGTCCTTCTTCGTTGACATGTGATTGAATATAGTGGGTTGATTTATGAGTGATTGAGTATTTATACTCATTTTGAAAAGTAATATTATGATTTAAAATGATCATTACACTTCCCTATTTAAATATAAAAAACTCCATGGAAGGAAAATTGATTGAGTTGTTGACTATTTAGGGAATTAAAAATAGTGTTTTGTCTTAATGAATAGTGATTTCATGAGTAAATGAAAGAAAATATCCATGGTAATACATATCATTAGAAAAATTGAAATCAAGAACCCATTTATTTTTTTCTCAAACAAACCCCAATCCCTTACATAATGTCGTACATACTAGTTTTGTCTCAACATATCTCAATATTTCATTATTTTTTATGTTCAAAAATATCAATTAGTTTTACTCATAGACCCTTCTTAAGTGTTTTCAAGAAATTATTCATTTTCATTAAATTAACAATTCACTTCAAAATATTTTTCTTAAATTTTGAATTTTCATGTTCGAGGAACTTTTCTAATAAAAAAATTATTTTATATGATAAATTTTCATACAAGGTGGAAATTTATTATATGAGTTTTAATTTGTCATTTCCACCCAGGAATTTTTTTTCTATAAATGGAAAACATTGTAAAACTATATATACATATTCATGATATATTTAAGATTCCAAAATTAAATTTTCCTATGAGGAATATTTTTTCGAGTCATTCTTTTACTTAATGGAACTATCACACAAATATCAAATTGTAATACAATGTACCAAATTTTCTATTGAGCACAAAAAGTCATAATACTAAAATTTGAAAAGGGTAATTATAATACGAATTAATGTTTGTATTAATAGATAAAAAATATTGTATGGGGAAAAAATTTCCTATTTAATATTGTTTCCAGTTAGACTATCCTACAAATATATGATTATCTAATGAATGTATAAAATATCATATAGAAAAGATTATCACATGAAGTTAAATATTTCTCTAAAATTAAAAGTATTATTTGAAGTTTCAATTCATGAATTTTGATAATCATTATAAAGGAGTGATGTTAGAAAATGGTATACGAAAAAGATAATAACTTTTTAACATAAATTTATTTGAATAAATTACTTTAATATTATTTATTATTTCTTTTGAGAAAATTATTACTTTTCTAGAAACACATTCAATGTCCATTCCTACTTTGGTTGGTTTTTGAAATTATTATTTTTTGGAAAGGAAAGAATAATAAAATAATAAATTTTTTTATTACATATAATTCTAATAAATATTAACCTAATAATGAACAATGACCTCATTGATTTATATTTTTAAAATAAAAGGTCACATGTTGGAAGAAATCATTCCCTTTAGGATTATTCAATTTTCTATTGAACTTATGAATATATATTGACTTTCAAATTCAAAATTAAATCAATGGAACATGATATAAAATTAAAAAAAAACTCTAGTAAAAAATAGTATTATCTAAAGATAACATACTATACTTGGTTTTTCTATAAAAATAAAATAATTTATGTTTTATATGAAAAGAAAAAATTCATATTTCTATAATTTGATTTTCATGTCTTATATAGTAGAGATACCTTTCAAGGATGATCATTGAAGTATTATTATTCCTATAAAAAAAGTATCATCATTTTTTGTTTCTTCTTGAAACTATGATCTAAATATATAAATCTATAATATATTATTATATTATTTGAAGACCATGGATAGTTATTGAAAAAATTAATAGTATAATAAAAGTTAACAAAACATTTTTTTTTCTAAGTATTAATTTTTTCCACTTAATTCTCAAGGTTATTTGGGAAAAGACTTATATAGTGAAAATTAGTATGCTCACTGACATAGTATTAATGGAATAGACCAGGGAATTATTTTTTCCCAAAATATAAACAATACATGTTCTTAAATTCCATTTTCAATTTTTATTTCCATTATATTTTTATAAATGAATTAAGAATAGTCTGAGGGTAGATTTCATTTGGTGTTAAAATTTTAATAACTAAAATCCACCCACGTAAGTCATTATGTAACTCTTTTTGGATAAAAATATTGTATCAAAGGATATGAATCTTCAGTTTTTCAATCTAAAAGGTTGAATACATAAATATAATTTTTATATGCTTGTAGTAACTGATAATATGGAGGTAATGTCTATGATCAGGGAACGTTGTTTCAATTATAAAAACGATGGGTGCTAAAAGGTTAAAATTATTATTTATTTCAAAAAACATTATATAAATGTTTATTTAAAAGCTATAATTATTGAAAAACTCTTGAAATTTATATATAAAAATCCAAAAATGTATATATAATTTAATCTCAAATGTTATAAATTTATCATATGAAGACTCAGTCAAAATTATTCCAATATAATTTCACAATGTGATACAACACAAAAATGAAGAAAACTATATCGGTAGTTTATTAAAGAACACATAATGTGATAAAACATAGTATTACATTATAAAGATAATTTTTGATACATTAAAAATGTTTCATGGATATAGAATCTGTCATATTAATGGAAATCTAACTCAAAATATAAACCATTTAGAACCCTCATGAACTCATATTCCTGAACAAAATTATGATATTAAAATACTAAGAGTTATAAAATCCAAATTGATTTTAATTTGAGCTTCCATTATGTAATATACTCCAATGAAATATTTAAAAATAAAATGACATTTGGAACACTCAGTATATAAGATGTAAAAATGGATGAAGATTCTCGAAAGTAGAAAATGATAAAAATAAAGATTATTGATTTATGGTCATGTGCTTCAAAATATGGGAAGAAGAAAAAATATACAACATTTTTATGTTTATAAGACGAAGATACCTTTAGAAATTTAGAGTCAACTAATAAGCTAGTTCATTTTCCAACTAATTTTTAGAAGTTCAAAAATAAGATAATAGGATTCAATAAATCCTTCTACAAGTACAAAAATATTAAATTAAATATGGGAGAAATAATTTTTTATTACTTCATGAATATTGGGCATGTCAAGATAAATTACCCCAATTTAAGGATAAATAAATTATGAAAATAAGTACAAAAAAATCAAACTATAAGAAGGATAAGATAACTATAAAGGCCAAATGAAGTGCATTAGAGGACCCTCGTGATAAATCCAATTCCAATTTTAATGATAATGTATTGAATAAAAATAAAAACATGTACTTCATAGCACAAACTATTGTGGTGCATTATACAAATTATTCTTCATTTTGATCTAAATATGAAAATTAATCTTATGAGAAATTAAAGGATTTTTTATATATATTATTAGACCACTATTAATATTTAAATAAAAAGAACAAGACTATAAATAAATAAAACAATGTTGTTATGAATATAAGGTAACATTAAAAAAATATATTTCTAAATTAAAAGTTAAAAAAGATTATTAATCCTCTAATGGTTTTGTCTATGAAAGAAAAATCAATGAATTAATGTTTGATGTTAAATATATAAAGAATGTTACTAGTGTTATTTCATTAGGGGAGGAGTTTATAAATAAAATTATTATTTAGAACAAATAATAGAAATAAAGATATATTATAACAATTAAAAAATAGAAAATTACATTTCATAATAATTATTTCATACCTACTTAAAAAAAATAAATATGTTTAATATCACCTATTTTAATAATGGTAAAAATTGAAATTTTTTAAATTATTTTCTCCCAATAAATACTAAAATATTTATAATAAATAATTCATTTGTTTCTATATGTTTATAAATTTATATTTTTGAATATTTTAGAAAATGTATGTTGATTTGGGTTCTCAAATATTATGTAACTAAAAATGTTATATGCAAGAGAATTTAGGTTTCAAAACATAATTTGGTTTAATTTTTTTCTGTAGGTTACAATGAACATTAACAAAAATGAAAAATGATTATGGATATTGGTTGTCAAAGGACCTTTTTACATCCTTCATTCATTATCCAAAATTGATAGAGGACATGTCACATTTTTTTACAATTCCAAAGTAAATATTATTTGTATTGGATCTATAGAAGATCCTTATCCAATCCAAATTAAAAAAGTACATTATGTTGAAATATTAATGAAAAACCTAATGATTATTTCTAAATTTTATGATAATGGATATATGGTATATTTTTCTATGAATTATCGTTCTGTTTTTAAGAATATGTTTATTACATTTAGTGAAATATGAACTGAAAATAATCACATACCATATCATTATTATTTGTATAAAAAAGTTGACTACATGAATGTTTATGTTGGTAAGTATTGGATTTTGAAAAGGATTCTTATACATTATAAACATTATTCAAAGAATAAATTTTTGAATAAAAGTTTTATTTCTGATTTTCCTAACAAAAATTGGATAAAAATAAATTATATGATGTAGGAAAAATGGGAAAACATCAGATATAATTTTTAAAACAAATAAATTAATTTAATTTATTTAAAACACTTGTTGTTATTCATATGGATCCATTTGGGCCTTCTAGAACTGCAATCCTAGACTGTAAATCTTTTTCTTATGTTTTGGTTGATTATTTTTTTAATATTTATAGGGATTTATTTCTTAAGACATTTGCACTATTTTTATTAATTTTTTGAAAAATGTTCAAAATGTAAAATTATATAAAATTGTGTCATTGAGAATTGATCATGGGGTATAATTTTGGAATCATAAATTTAATTCATTTTTATTAAAATATGGTATTGAAAATACCTTCTCATCCTCTACAACACATCAAAAAATGGTGTTAATGAAAGAATATATGGGAACATGTAAGAAATTAATAGAATAATGTTGATTGAATATAGAATATCTTCTTATTTCTCGATTGAATCTATTAACAAATAATTCTATGTCCTATGAGAAATTGAATGATTGAACACCAAAGGTTGGATACTTCAATTTTTTGGATGAAAAGTGTATATCGTGAATAATAAGGATAATCTTTGTATGTTTGATATAATTTTTTGTGAAGAAATATTACAATGGTATTCTAATACATCTAAATCCTAAAGAGTTTTTAATAAAAATTCTATGATCTTTTAAGAGTGAACTCATGTGAAATTTCATTAAATTTGTTATTTTTACCACAAAAAAGAATCAAACTGGTTAAATAATTGATTCTTTGGAAAAAATTAGACTTTACCCCCCATTAAAATATATTTGAATAATTGGTATATAATAATGAATAATACATTCTTGAAATAGATAAAATTGATGAACATGAATGTGTACTTCCTAGACACCATAGAACCCTTCTAAACAATCCTTTAGAAAACTTTTATATGAAATCTATATGACAGAGATAGGACTAGATTACGTATAGAAAATATTTCTTGAAATTTCTCCCATTTTCCAAACTGGAACCTAATACCACAGAATAAGCCTTATGTAATGAGATTTTGGTGGTTGATATATAATATGAATTAAACTTGTTCAAAATATATAAGGTATGAGAATTAGTTAACAGACCATTTGATTTTCTCGTTATTATAAATAATTGTGTTTTCAGAAATAATAAAGATGATCTAAGTGTAATCACATGGAATAAGGGTATATTAGTTTCAAAAGGATATAGTAAATAATAATGAATAGATTAAAAATAATTTTTTTAACTAGTTGTATGTTATACGTAATTATAATTATTTTAGCTTATACAATATATATATATTTTAAATTATAAGTATATATTTTAAATATTTTTTTCTAAATGTATTTTTAATGGGGATGTATATTTGTAATAACCGATAGGTATTAAATACCCTTATTTTCAAAATTCTATTTTTATACTTACCAAATTATTCTTGTTCTTAAACACACACCAAGAGCATTGTATGAAATAATAAGTTAGTTTATTTTATAAAATGATTTTACTATTGGATTTAAAGACCCCTTATTATTTAATAATAAGTCTTAAAATGTTATTTTACATATAATAATATATATTAATGATGTTATTTTTTATTTCCAGAAATCAAAAGTGTTGTGATGAATTTTATAAATTCATGAAATTTAATTTGAAATTACCATTATGGGTTAGTTAAACTTTTTCCTTGGATTTCAAATTTACCAAAAAAAAATTTAAAAAATTTCAAAAAAATTAAATTCAATAATCATTATGCAAAATTATTTGGACTCAAAAGTAGTTATAAATATTCAAATCCTATGAAATCGGAAATTAAGATTGATTTTCTATAATTTAGAAAACTTGATGACAATAATTCATTTAGAGGGATGATAGAGAGTTAAATTTGAATAAATACATATAGACCTGATATTATGGTTTCAATTTTTTATATTCAATATTTCAATCAAATTCAATGGAATATCATATAATATCTTCAAAAATAATTTTTTTCCATTTAAAAGAAAAAATTTATTTATCTTTAATTTTTTTAAAACGTCAGATTTTAATTTAAAATCATATTCTAATGATAATTTTTGTGGTTGTAGACTATATAAAAAGTAATTCAAGAACCTATCAATTTTTAGGGACATAACTTGTTTATTTTTCAAGTAAAAAATAAATATTTTTTTACTGTTAACTATTAATGATGAATAAATTGTATGGGGTAGTGGTTTTTCGTGGGCGTGTGGATAAAACACACCTTAATGGATTCCAAATTTAATTTTAAATATGTCCAAATAAAATTTAATAACACTATTACTATTAAAATATCTATAAATCTAAAAAATCATTCAAGGAAAAAACATATTGATTTTAGATATCAATTATTAAAAGATCATTCTCAAAAGGGTGATATTTCATGTGAAATTATTTGAACTAAAAATAATTTAATAGATATATTAAAAAAAATATTTCCTACTAATCTGTTTGATTTTGTTCAAAAAAATTATTTTTACTCAATTTAAAATGATTTTAATTAAATTTTTTATTTATTTCTCTAATATCATATGGGATATTTTATTTCAATGTTGATTCCTTGTCTCAATCTATCTTGGATACCTTGGTTGTCTGATACCTCAGTCATCTCCATCATAGACTGAAGGGTGTTCTTGATCCATATGACATAGAGACTAGATCATAGAATCATAAAATAATAAATATTGATTTTTTTTCCCACAAATTAGTGGATGATAAAATATACTAGCAGGTATGTCCACAATAATCAAGAAGAAAATACCAAAATCAAATAGTTAATCTAATACGCAAAAAATATGGCATTGAAGACACAACATCTTTGAAGGTAAAAGCTCAGACATATCCCATGTAACTAGTGGATCACATCCACACCAGTCACCTCTATCACTCTAGGGCAATGGTTCATGAACATCCAACAACTCTATATGGTTCTTTCCATTTCCTTGAAATTTTCATAAGATAATCTAAAAATTATCGATGTTAATGTAAGGTTGTGAGTTAAAAATCCTAGTATTGTCTTACAAAGTTTTCTATAATCAATTTAATTACAACAAAACATTAATTATTTTAAATTAAATTAAAAATTTCATGGGACGGAATATATATACATTCAATAAAATATACTTTCATAATAAAAAATATGGTCGATAGTTCAAAACCTTCATAAATGAACAATTTATATAAAACATTTATATAATGAAGTTAGGATAAATAAAACAGTTCAATAATAATTGGAATATAATTATCCAATCATACATATCATAAACTATGTAATAATCCTTGAGGTATTTTTGTTTCTGTAAAATGGATCATCATGCTACCCAATCAGTGATCTCTACTTCATATTTACAGACATACCTCATCTCAGGCGAAAAATACTCAAATCCCCACTGGGGAAAATCATTTAATTGAAATTTTATAATATTGTTTTCATTATCAATCATTTTCTATGATTCATTTCCTATCATTCATGTCCTAATTATCCACTAAATTCCCTACCCCACACATGCTTCAATCAATTAATCAATAAGTCATGGGAAAATCAATAATTTTAAATTTGTTAAAAATAAAATAGCCCAATTTTATTTTTTAACACTCCTTTCCCATTTCGAAACCAAATAATAATTTTTCAAAAATCAATTATTTTTCAAATAATCTTTCAATTCAGACTATTTGTGAAAAGTTTCAACATCAAATCATTTATACAAATAAATTTCCAAATCATGTATTAAATTTTTATTAAATCCACCAAACAATTACAATTCCATTATAGTTGGTGGTTTTTCACAAGTTATATCCCCCTTTCAAAATAAATCATCAACCATCTCAATTTTGGGGTTTTAAATCATTTATATCTAATTTAAAATCAATTTATTGATTTATAATTTTTATTTGAGGGAAATATCACATGGAACCTCCAACCTTTAATCAGTGATCAAATCAAAACCTAAAATGGGAAATTATAATGAAGGAAGAGGTTGAATAATATCAACAGAAAAAACCTAGATAATAAATCATCAAGATCAATCTATCATTTAATCAGAAAACAAAACATCAGACTACTACCAAATATGGATAAAAGAGATAAGGAGAAAAAAATAAAGGAAACTCGCCAGGGATGGAACACTAAACCAAGACATTCTGAATGGGATTAATCACCCAAAAATCCCATGGTGTAACATTAGTGGTTCAAGGATATAGGTTTCATAAGGAATGAAAATATTTAAGGCAACATCCCCCAAAAACCCTCTGGGAATGAGTAATTCATGACTTAAATCCTCAATTCATGGTGTAAATATCTAGAGTGGCCTATCGACTAAAAAAGCACCTCCTTTGGAAAAAAATATTGAACTCAAATATTTTACCTTGTGAAAAAAGCATGGCTAGTATAAATTTTATGTTATAAAAGTGTTTTATGGATTAAACCAAGTGACAAATATACATCATGAATTATATTCGTGGATTGAATATATCTTATAGAACGTAGAAATCCTAGTTCATACATAAATATTATAACAGTATATGACAATATAAAGCCCATGGTAACACACCCTTTAAATCCTTATATACATTAATACCAAGATGCCATTAAAATAAACAAACAAAAATCCCTGAACATAAATTCATTTTTCCAAGAAAATTATCTACATCCTATAATGTATTGAAATTCAACCAAAATAAAGGGAATCAAAACAAGAGTCAAGAAACCCCTTATAATCATAAGGAGATGTTACAACATCCCCACATATATATTTTTTATCCACGAAACACATTTAGAATATTCTATATCAATGATAAAAGGAAACTACTCTCTCATCATTTCCTCATTATCTCATATATTGTGAAAATCATAACCGTGTATCTATAGTACATAAACCGAAGATATCATCTTCCCACAATATATTTTTTTCTCAAAATCAATAATCCTAACTGGATACTCATTGATGGATAAGCAAGTCTCAAAATCAATATCTTCCTAAATCAATACATGAAAAGGTTAAGATTGGTACAGTCAATGTTGTGAGACATGAAACACATTATTGAACAACATCAACAGTGCTGAATGTTCTAAATATTAGGCTATATTCCATATATTCTCCTAATCTAAATAGGACCTGGAATCCTTGATGAAAGCATTCTCTATTTCTTATGATTCTAGTGACCCAAACAATGTAAAAATCTCTATAACACTTGTTTAAAAATTGAATCTTATAATGGTTGATGATGATGATTATTATAGGATTTACACCAGCTCTATGACATCACAAGTCTCTGAAGAATCAACTGAATCCTCTTCTTAATATCCTAGACCGAACATGGTTCAACCAAGTAACTTTCACCAATATCTAACCGAAAAAATAGTGATATCTAAGTAAAACCATTCATGCCTACAAAGAGATCGATTATGATGGAATAATAGTAAGTGTTGTTGTTTCAAAACTCAACCAGTTCCAAATAGTCATCACAGGCTCCACCAGAGTGAATAACACAAACATGGAGCATGTCCTTAAGAATCTATATAGCTCACTCTGTCTGGCCATCTATCTGTGCATTATATGACTAGCCCAAACGTACCTAATGTATTATTTCATCCTACATTCCTCTATAGAAACAATAAGGAAAATGTTGATCTATAATAAAAAGTATAGAGGATAGAACTGTATGTAATCTAACAATATCCTGCATGTAGAGACATGTCAATTCCTCAGATTTTTTTAAAACTCGAATGAGTATAGGGTGATCTGATTTTGTCAAACAATTGATCACAACCCATATGACAATAATACCCCAAGGGGAATGTAGAAACCCAACCAAAAAGTCTACAAAAACCATTTCTCACTTACAAGTTAGCACTGTAAGTTGCTAAAATAAACTTGAAGGCATCTTGTTCTCAACATTGACCATTTGGAAGTTATAACATTAGATAAAAATTCGGTGATGTATCATCTCATACCATGAAACTATAATCATCATTTTATATCATGGTACATCTTCATGATTTAGTGTGCACCACCCATTGGGAATTGTAAAAATTCACCCTCATGAACTTTCTCATAGAAAACTACACAATTATCTGGTTTTGAAATCCTAGATTACCTTCTAAAAAGTAAATCTCCTCAATGAAAATATCCCCCTATAACGAGTGTCCTTAATTCCACATAATTCAATCTAAAATTGCTACTCCTGATGAATATTCTTGAGAAGAAGGGAGTTCAACTACAAATCTTCTAAAACAACCTTGTATTCGTTCTACTAAACACCCAAATTCAACCCAGCAATGATATCCATCATATTCAAATCGTCTAATGATTATTTCGTGGCATAGGTCAGAAGTTTCCTAATCAAACCATCAATAATTACATTACACTTTCCATGTGTATATGCAATGTCAAAATGTAAATACTATCGGTACTCCTCCCAATGTGTCTATTGTAAATTAAAATCATTTTTAGAGAAGATATAACACATGATTTTGTGGTAAAAATAAATGGAAAAACATTAAATAAACAGATAATGATGTTAACTCTTAATATCATGAATCACATATGTGAGTTCTAGGTCATGGTTTAGAAAATTGGTGTCATGTGGCATCAGTTTTCAGGAACCATAACCTTATACATAATCACCATAGATAGCGACACAACCCAAAACTAAACCTGATGCATTACAAAAGACAACATAGCGCTACCCATCCTCTAGAAGAGTCAACATCAGGGAATAATTCCCAATAGGTTTCAACTCAAACAAAATTAATCTGAAATCTCATATCAAAAATGTACTTCACTCCATTCTGAGTGACAGTTACCATCGGAGAATCCAACTTCAATATATCTATAAGGAATATGCAGTACTATCCTAACAAACCCAAGAAGCTCTGATTCTCTAAAACATTTTTCATTTTCTCCCATGTCATAATTTCTTTCACCTTCTTTTGATCAATTTAAATACCATGTTATGAGACTATGATTCGAAAGAACCTTACATCCAGAATCCAAAAATTACATTTTTATAACATGGCATAAATTCAATGATTTATAATAACACCCTTAACTAATCCCATATGAAACACACATTCCTCTTATGACATACATTAATCAAAAATTTCATCTACAAATACCATCATGATCAATTCAAGTTACACCTAAAATATCATGATCTTCAAATCAATTATATCATTGGTTATAGAAAATGGAATAACAAGATACTCGTATTGTACATAAATACTCTTAAAGGTTGTCTTCTAAATTTAATATTCTTTTATAAGAAACTGTTGATAACTATATCAAATATCAATCTTTGAGAACCAATTTTACCCTTTCAATGGGGTAAAAAGCATCAATTTTTTTAAGAGTATACTTGTTATTCATTATAAATCGATTGATTTTTTGGTAATCAACGCATTTTATAATTGTTCCATTAGATTTATTACTAATGTGAATAGGTGCTGCCCATGTTGTCACACTTGGCCATATGAAACCTTTCTCTAGAAAATAATCCAACTGATATTTCAACAATTTCAACACCACTGGTTCCATACAGTAAGAATAAATAAACACCGGCTGAGTACCAGGTACAAAATCAATTAAAAACACCAACTTTCATAATGGTGGATAGCCAAAGAAATGAGAAGGAAAATGTTTTAGGAATCACGAAAAGATATGTAGGGAGATCATCACTCAAATATTCTCATTCCAAGTCAAAATAAAAAAACCAATATTACCCTACCTAAAAACATAAAAGTAGTTCCCAATTTACTTCAACCTAGGTCCCATTCTCCCTGAATTACATGACACACCCCATCAAGCATAGTAAAGGAGACCAGTTACAGATAATAGTCAATATAAGTTTTATGATCAATTATCAAATCCATCTAATAAAAGAAATCAAGATTTATAATGTTATGAAATATAAAATTATAGGTAAGATCAATCATTGATAGAGAGAATATAAAAGTAAGACATCGTACACTATGTTGTATCTTTGTTTCGAAGGGCATAGTAAAATCCATAACATAAGAAAAAATATTTGATATAAAATTTAGAAATTAACAACATGGGCCAATATAAATGAGTGAGATGAACCAGTGTAAAATAAAGTGTTTATTAATTATTAAACTATAGTGATAGAGCCTCTCACAGTGGTTGGAAACAAATCAACTTCTTCTGGAGGCTCTTACACTACGTGAAGATACTTCATTCCAAATTCCTATGGCCAGAACCCTTTGTTTATTAATGCATCATATTGAACCTTAGTAATTTTTATTACTGAGAATCATATTCCATTAATAAGAGAATAAAATATATGGAAACACTTATATAGGTGTTCTATGTGACTGAAAAAATAATATATATTTGGTTCCTCAATAAAAAACCATTTTGAATTCCCAACCTAGTCACATTAAACCCATCTTAAATGACCTCTTACATTCCCACAAGAGGCATAGATAATTCCTTCTGCCTAAAGAAATCATGATACTCATCAAAATTTTCATTTTTATTTTTAACTCATATAACTATCATTGGGAGAAAATTGACTCCCATTATCCCTAAATTACTAACTAGGTAAAGCTCATCAATCAACACTTTATCCATCACATTATCATAAGAAGGGTGATTCAAAAAGAAAACATTTGATCAAATGTCAGTTTAGATAGCCATATCAACCCATCAATCCCTAATATTCTTATATGACACAAACATAGGAAAAAAATGAACAGGCTTAGAAAAACATTTCACATACTATATCATGGTCCTATCACCCTACTGGAGATTAAAAACAATATGGAAATCCCCAATACCATCAAAGCTAGATTGAACTAATCAAGAAAATAAATCTATAGACTTTTCAATATAAACCAACATATTTATTTGTGTTCAAAATCTAATCAAGCCATTTTTTATAGGCCCCTCAAGCTTTAATGTAGCACATTTTACTTTAATTCAATTATGAATTTCGAAGAACTAAAAAACCGCTCTATATTTTTCGAACAATCATCTGCCACTTGGGGATCATTTGATCCTTGGAAGGATATTGGTTTTTTTATTAATAGACTCTTGAGAATGATCTATAGATTCATACCTTATAGGATCCACTATCAAATCTTGGATGAGAAAGGGTGCAAGAAATTTCCATAGAGCATGGACTAAGTGGAACACTATCACAACAAGACATAGGTTTACCAAATGATTTATCTTCTTATGGTTCCTCATTATCTTCCTCATATGGCCTTTTCAAAAACATTCTTGGAGGCATGCTGCTTCACACTATTAACTGACAACACTAAAATAATCGAAAAGGATACATATATCATAAACTCAAACAAGAGTCAGCAGAATATCACTTCCATCATGCATAACTATAGATTGGGATTTCAACATAATCATATCAATAGGTGGGGAATTTATTGAAATCATATCAAAATATTCAATAAGACACTTTTCCCAAACACCCATGGTTACATAAGTCTTTTTATGATGAGAGCTGGCCATATACTCACTTGAAACTACCTTCTATGTCTCATAAACCCTACCTCTTATCTACTGGGACAAACCAGACTGCATAGAGACATCGATGGAAGATAAAAATACAATTATTGATGCCACTTTTCGTGAACTATTCTAGATACCATCTTACCCTGACCCCTGATATGGATCTGATGTTTCTTGAAAGGCATTCCCAATCCCCAAAGCTTGGCTTCTAGCACCTGGAATAATATAAGATTACATTGGGAATGATTATTCAACAAAAAAATGGATAAAAATGATACATGTTTGTATGTAAACACTCTTCAAGGAGAATGTACTAGAATCAAATAGATAAAATGATACCCAATTATTAAATTATAAAAAGTCACAACATCTTCTTAGTGAACATATCGTACATGTTCATGTAATAGGTAGATCATATCTCAACTAGTTTCCTTCATCACTCCAAGTCCCAATGATCAAGAACATCCACCACCTCTATGTGGTGCTTTCCTTTTTCATTAACCTTGCTTAAGATAATCTATAAATTCCTAGAGTAAAAGGATGGGTGTCAGATAAAAAGACATGTAGGGTCTCACCAAGTGTTCTGTAATCAATTCTAAATCAAAAAAATAATTAATTCTTTTAATTTAAATAAAATAATGTATTGAATGGAATATAATTTTTTTTAACAAAACATGATTTCATAATCAACAGAGGGAAAATATATCAAAACATGCATAAATGAACATTTCATATAAACCATTAATATAATGAATTCGACATGAATAAAATATTTTAAAAATAAATGTCCTGTAATCCCCCAAAAAAATGTCATAGATCAATGTAATAAGACATTTTGTACATTAAATTCTAGAAAATGTATCATCACACTACTCAATCAATGATCTTTCCAAAATGTGTGCACATGTCCCTCAATATAGGCTATCATGAATCAACTCTCCATTGAGGAAAATCATGATGTAGTGTGTGTTTTTAAGTTTTTCATTATCAATGTAATTTTAGGGGTTCAGGTCCTAGTGTGATTATCATTTTACAGACTAAATACCAAGTATCATGTGTTATTCAGTCAATCAATTAATCATAGGAAAATAAATCAATTAAAATTAGTTCAAAATACAATTTTCAGAATTTATATTTTCATCATTACTTTCTCATTACAAAACCATAATATTTGTTTTTATCAAATAATGTCTTTTAATTTAATACATTTATCACAAGGTTCATCATAAAATAAACATCCTAATCAAGAGATCATTTTTTCTCAAATCCACCGAAATTGTTTAATTCCATTAAAATGGGGGGGTTCACAATTTCATTGTCATTTTCATTATTAATCATAAATAATCTCAAATCCATGTTTTCAAATCATTTAAAAACACATTTAAAATCAATCAATCAATTTAAGGTTTCAATTGTAGGTAATAATTATATGGAACCACCTACCTTTAATCAGAGACCAAATCAACACCCATAACGGGAAACACCGACGATGAATGAGGGATGTTTGATCAATAAGGAAAATCCATATTACAAATATTCAATATCAATATCTGATTAAATAGGAAATACAATGTACACACCACTTCCAAGTAATAGAAGTGGATAAAATGAGAAAACCAAATCAAGAAAACTCATTGGAGGATTAAATGATTAATTGAGATTTTTAAAAGTTGAAAAATAAATCTAAAATCTTCTGGTGTAGCATTAGGGGATTCAAAAAAATGGGATTCACATGGAATGGTAATTTTTAGGGTGCATAATGCAACACACTACTAGGCCTAGGCAATTCATGAAATGAATTCGTGGTTCATGAAATTAATATCCCTAGTTGTGTATACCCTAAAAAAGCTGTCACATTGGGTTAAAAATCTCGATCTAAACCATTTCATGTCAAGAATAAAATTCATGTCTTGAAAAAATCTCTCACTAAAAAACTATTTAAGGGATTGTACAGAGTGATGTATTCATTTAATGAATTACATTCAGGGAATTAATCTATCCAATAGAAAGTAGAAAAGCCTTGTTCTAGTAGAAAAATCACTAAATTCCTTAACAACCTATGTACCCATGGAAACACACCCTTTAGACCCCTAAAAAATGTATACGAAGACTACATTAAAACAAAAAATCATACATCCCCAAACAATAGGTTATTTTCCATGAAAAGTAATCTCCATACTCAAATTTCATAAAATGATCCGAGACAAAAATGTAGTCGAAATAAGTATATAGAAATACCTGAATAAAGTTAATAAGATGTTACATGATTAAATTTAATTTTTTTTATGTTAATTAAAAATGTTACATATTACCGATATTATTTTAGATTTTATATTATCAAATTTTATTATGTCACATATCTAATGATACTATACATATTCCGAAAATAAATAATAAATCAATTGAAATTAATGGACATTTGTTAAACCACTGAAATATATCTCTCCAATGAAATATACCCTTTATACACTAACAAAAACCTTCAAACCTCAAGAACTTTTATTATTGGTGATAATTGAAAAAATCAAATAGGGTTGTTGAGGATGATTCCTAAATCTCTAAGAGTTCAAGACTTTTATGAAAATTTCTTAGAGGATAATCTAACTACATTACTAGGATGGACAATATTAATTTGTTTCCTGAGTTTTTTTTATGAAAGAATAATTTAATTATTTCACAAGAATAAGGGAATAAATTTCTACAAAAATAATGAGTTTATATAGCTACCTAGTCTTCTCAAACATGAATATTATATCTTTTTTTGATAAATATTATTTATATTACACAACAACATACCTATGGAACTTAATATTTTACTTCCTTTGGAAACATGGAAGGAAATATTCATAATTCAAAAAAGTACTTCAATGTCTCTCATAAATATCATCATATTGAGTACTCATACATAAAAAAATTTCTTCATATCCTAGGGAAGGAGACATAAAAAATGTGAGCTTAAATACCCAATAATAGAATACTAGGGAGATACACTTGCATAGAATGAGCATAATTTTTTGAGAACACAAGAATATCATTTGGAAACCATTCCCTGTATATGAAACATCAGAATCTAGAGTCATGGAATAAATATTTGAAATTCATAAAACCTGAATCACAATGGAATCAAAGAACATGATCCATGAGAGCATGACATTGGAATAATACATTTAATTGTAGCATATACATAATCCTTGAAAATAGTATATCAAGACTATACACCATGAAATTCATGGAATGTTAGGCTTGGGATAACCGCTCACGTACCTACTTCAAACATCTGCTAAACACTAGTGTACCCTTTTTTAAGGCCTAGGATAACTACCTATGTATCCTTTTTTTCAGGATTGTGCTAGATGCCCATGCACCCTCTAATCTCATCAAAAAATTATTATTAAAAAATTAATTAGAGGGAGATATAGGTCCCACCCATCACATAATGAAAATCACAGAAATGTTTTCTGTAAGATCATATAATATTTATCATATCATAACACATGAAATGAAATAGGTTTTATAATGATTCCTCTTATGATAACCTATGGAAAATAGGTGGGTATAATAATCATTTCATCATTTTATCATGGCATAAACCGTGGGAAAAATTGGGTTTCATAAAAATCTTATAATTGTACCACCCATGGAAGAAAAAATGGGTTTATAGACATTAAATCATCATAAAAAACCATTTAGAAAAATAATAATAATGTTACCCTTTGATCATATCCTCAAAAAATTATAAGTAAACACATATTATTTCATCTCATATGGAGAAGTATTTTAAAATAAAAAACACATGGAATGTTTCTTAAGGAAAATAACCTTTATTTAAAAATATATTTTTAAAACATAAAACTTTTTCAAAATACTATTCTTTTAAAACAATGTTTAATACTTCTAAATTAATACATAAAAATAATTTTTATCATTTCATGATGAAAATATCCTTCTTTATTTGAAAATACATTTTTAATATAAAAAATATTTTCAAAATACATTTCATTGAAAAACAACTTGAAAACATATAATGCAATCCTCAAACAAATTAATGGTCATCATGGTGTAAATTTCATTCATTTCATACATGTGAAAAAAATATTCATTTCACATATTCAGTAAAATCCAAAGGTGTAGTGATTTTTAAAATTACATAATGATTCCTTTGAAAATATTTTTTAAATAATCAAACATGGGTAAATAGGTCTTTAATATATAACTTTAAAAAATGAATTTTTTTTAAACAGTTTTGGAAAACCTAGTTTTGGAATAAAATGGGTTTTCCAGTAAATTTAAAAATACATATGATTTTTAAAAAAATATTTTCCACTCATTGTTTCATAAAGAGTAGAAAATTAAAGGAAAAAATTAATTATCCATATATAGATTAGAATATAATTCTGAGTTTCTTAAGTGATGGATAATAATATTCTACCATCGTAAACATGATTATAAATACTCCCCATAAATGATGAGATTGTAACATAAAATACTTGCCACTTTTGTAAGATTGAAATATAATCCTCATCACGGAATAATGTTAAATTAAACATAAAATATCAAGTCGATAAATAAAATAATGGTAGTACAAGTCATAGGTACAATATTTATTCCTCGTATAAGAGGATCGGTGTATAATGTAATCATATCTCTAGAACTAGAAAAATTGAGTAAAAAATCCATTACAAATTTGGTGAGTTTGGAAACATAAAACCCAGGGAATAGAGATCCTGAAATGGATATGTAAGTCACAATAATTATTTTAGGAAATATAATAAAATAATTTAATGGGTAGCATATGCACCACATAAAAGAAATAGCTGGTGAATATGGTATACGTCTCATAGAAGTAAAAAGTGGGACAAAATTCTCTTACCATAAGTATTGAATTCCTTCATACCATTAAAACCTCCTCTATAATAAATATACATTTATTATATATCTTTTATAGTACCATATATATATATATCATAACATATATGATTTAAATGTGACATTTTATAATCTTTTATTAATAATTCAATTTTAAAGTCATGTTTGGGATAATGACCTCTTTTTTTTTGTAAATGTTTTGATTTTTTATTTTTTATCCTCTTATATTCATCATGATTTAAAAAAATCAATAATCATAAAAATAAAATAAAAATAATATATTTTTATTAAATATGAATTTATATTAATCCATACAATTCATGATAAAAAATGATATTCAATTTTTATTGAGACGGTCAACCTTATTTACGTATGAACATTATTTCCAGTTCTATTTTAGATTGAAATAAATAAAATTAAATGATATATTAAAATTAAAAATCATTTTATTTTCATATAAATAACATATTTTTAGTAAATATATCCTTATTACATCCCATGAAAATCTGAACGAACCACATCGCTTTATGTGGTGGTAGTTCATCGTACCCACAAGGGATGTTATCATATTCACACAAAAAAATTGGATAGTATAAAGGTATACGTTATATAATAATTTCATAAGTATAATAATATACTAATTATCATATATAAAAATGAATTATGTCATAATGACTATACTTGAGAGGTAGTTATTTAAAAACAGATGACATTGGTTCGCGAGGCAGAAGTATTTCTGTACACAGGACGATGATTTTATAACCCATTTGATGGAAGTGGATATGGGCTTAGTTCATTAAAATAACATAAAAAATATCAGTATGTTATGACTAAACCTGAGACGACCCTAAATTGATCCCCCGACCCCATTTGTGGCAAGGCTCGAGGGTAGTTCCCAATCCCCATGGGTGGGAAACTAGTTCCAGTTATCAAAATTGAACCATTGGGAACAATTTGGCCCATGTACTAAAGATAAAAAAATGAATAAAGACTGATGATAATAATACAAAACTATTATTGGGGAGAAAATTAAACTATACATGCCTCCTTGTGACCTCATAGGTTACCATCAAACTAAGAACCATGTTTTCTCCAAGAGCGATCCTTCAGTAGAAGGACATGAATCTGAAAATATAAAGTAAGTGTGAGTGCTGAAATTCTTAGTAGTAATGTCAAATATACAACACATATAACATGAATCTCCCTTTCTAAAAAAACCATTAACACTAGCTTTATGATATATGTCTGAAAATAGTTTTTTATCATATTGGTAGATAAAATTACCATTCATTTTTAAATCAACACACACATAACACCTTTTCATTTTCAAAGTATGATTTCTCTATTTTAAAAAGTAAAACCCAAAACAAGTAAATACTGTCTAAGAATGAAACAAATAAATAGTGAAAAATAAAATCAAACTCACAAATATTGAAAACATACTAGTATTTTCATCCGAATACCAAAAGAATAGAGATACAAAAAATTAGATAAATAAAGTAAGAATGGGTGATCCTGAATATTCTTATATAACACCTAGATGTAATTGGTTCAAAACCACCTGTTGGAATATGGTGAAGCCCCTATGTCTATAACCAACTAGTCACACTCAATTATCCAAACCAGTGGCACATCCCACAATGCCTATCTACGAACCAAGGGGTAACAACCCATCCAATCAGGGTTGGATGGAAACCATCACTCAGTCCCCTAAAAGATTCACAGGAACACATATTAATTGTAAATAATGGATGTGGGAGGCCCTCGCACATGTGTCTCGCCTTACCTACCACCATTACACATTCTTACCCCAAACATAAACATCACCTATACCATAACCCATAAAGATAAATCCTAGATATGGGTTCCCACTATAAATATATATGTACAAATATCACAACACACAAGGTGCCAACTAGGACATCAAAAAAATAATTCCATAAATAATTTCTTAAAACATATCAATGTGCCGACCAGGAAATCACCCATTCAAAAACAGATTCCATTTCTAAACACAATGTAAAGAACCAATCAAATCATCACTTCTTTTATATATTTAAAAATTTTCTTTAAAAATGATTATTTTTAACGGTACCTTTATCTTTACATAGCCCTATGAATTTAGAAAAAACAATTTCAAAAAAATTTAATAAAACACCAAATATCACTTTTGTAATTGTAATGAGAAATAGGCATTTCATACCAATATTCACCGAGACATGCTGCGAGGTAAACATGGAAAAATATCTTCAAATCTATTTTTAAATGATTTTTTTAAATCTCAACAGGGAAAAAATATTATACAGAAATCAATAACCATTTACAGAACCTATTTTTTTGGATACACACTTTTCAAAGTTCCGTCTTCATTTTTGGACACATCCATGTGTGCACCAAGTGAACTCATGGATGTTCCATCATTCAATGAAAAACTCTAAAGTTCAAAGAAACACAAAAATTCATTTTCATAAAAATCACTTTTTCATTTTGAACCAAATTCAACAACGCACACAATTCAAAGAACACAATAAAATCTATCTAAAACCCATGAGAACATTTCCAAAATATTTCACCGTAACTCTCAATCCGTAAGACTACCAAATCTCACATACAAGGTAAAAATGACAATTAAATAATGATACCGAAACAAAATTCAGTCTAAATATTTTTCAAGTTATTCAATTTCACATTAAAGAATACATGTAATTTTAACAAACACCATACGTACACATGAAGCTATATATTTTTCAAAAATTTCATTACACACATATTTTTATGAAATCAAACCAATTCTTCAATGATATAACAAGTAATTCAAGGGTGACATACAGGTGCAAATCATATTTTTAAATTTATCAAAATAAGATTTGACACCAAATCAAATAGATTACCATAGTCACATTTAGGCATAAAATAATAATTTCTTTAAAACTTATTTTTACATGAGTTCTAATAAATTTAAAAACACTATAATAAACTAATTTTGTATAGTGGGAAGATATATATCATAATTATGAATTCATTAATGTATTTAATCATCAAAGAGTTTATCCAAAAAGGAAAAAATAGATTCACTTACATAGGTGGTGTTTTAACAAGATGAAATTTTTTAAGATGGTAGGATATGCCCTGAAGAATGAACTGTACCCCCTAACACCCAAGAGAGACAATTAACACATCAACCCAACATCTACGTCTATCCAAATGAGAAACCCTACAAGAAAAAGACAATAAATTTAAATGACTGGGGTAAAAATTTAATGGAGGTTTTATGTGAGGGAGAGTGGCACCGGGGAGGTCAGCTGGAGGAGGATCACATGTAGGTGTGTTTGGATGGAGGTAGGGTGCGCACCGAAGAGGTGGCCGAGAGGGGTTTCACCGAATGGAGCGATGACCAGAGGTAGGGGTGGCCAGGGGTTGAGGGAATTCCAGGAAGGTCATCTAGGGCACTGTTGAGGGAGGAGGTCTTCAATACGATGGTTGGCCACGTCTCATAGGGAGGGGGCAGCGCACAGTGGAATGGTGGGAGGAGTCGGGTCGTGCCTCATAGAGGAATTGGGGTAGAGCTAGAGTTTAATTTTTTTCATTAAATGTCTACTAATTAAAAAACTTATAATAATAATATTATTATTAATATTAATTATAATAATATTAATAATCCTAATAATGATCCTGATAATAATAATAAACTTAATAATAGTAGTAATAACAATAATAATCGTAATAATAATATCATTATCATTATTATTATTAAACATTCCACTAATTTCATAGTATTGTGATTTTATTTTATTTTCATTTTATCTTATTTTTTATTTAAATTTTATTTATTTTAAATATTGAGGAACCACACTTTCATTTGGGCCGACTGTACAGTTATTGCTAACTATGTGTTGTTCATGCACCAGACCAAAACCCCCAAAAATTATTAAGGATTAAAAACATTAAACGGGCACCTAACCCAATCCTTGACGTGAAACTCCAATGATGATAAATAATAAAATTAAATAATTTTAATGTTTGGGGTGTGAAAATATCTCCACCACAAAAACATTCTTTTCCATAAAAACCACTTAACCAAAATTCAATCAAAAATTGAGTCCATATGTGAACAGAACAAATAAGAAACAAAAAATTCTTGGGTGACTATTTATTCTTTAAGTCACACCCAACCAATCTAGAAACCCACACCCCAAATCAAGGTGATAACATGAGTGGGTTCTCCCCACAACAAGGATTCTAGTAGAAAAAAATTAAAACACAAACATACCACCCTCGGAAGGGGGGCCAATACTATAACTCGATACCCAAAATATACCTTACATCTCCACATGATCTAAAAATCATTGATGAAACATAAATGGAAAGCCACTACAAGGCCATCTTGATTAATTGGGCATTAGAATAAGGAACTCCCTATAGCAACACCTCCTGAACAATAAATTCCCCACAATGATCTAAAACTCAATACAACAACACATCCCAGACTCTTAGCATGGTCGAGGAAACACCATTGTTGAATGCTAGAAATCTCAGACCAGGAAAAAAACTTCCAAAACTATGGAATACCCACAATAAGATCTTAACCATGATTGCGAACCGAAAACACCACCCCTCAATTCCACAAAACACAAACTTCTCCAAATTACCACAGTTAAACCGAGGCCAATTTCCACCAGTGTTAAACACACTAAATGAAAATAGATGATTCCAAAACCCACATTTAGATAATAGGTCTTATTTAATTTAAATATGTCTTTACCATCATAACATCATTGTGAAATGGTGACATTACAAAGATGGTGTAACTTAAACATTGGAAATAACAAAAACAAGGAGACTTTAAATGTTTCATTCCCAACATGGAACTCAAAACACGAAAAGAGTCTTCACACCACCAGAAACTACTGACTATGTAAGAGATTCACCCTGAGACCTGTGGCTGGGGATATGATGTATGAAGCATCATCTTCCACATAATCAGGAACATAATTCCAATGGTCACAATATCTTATTCAGGTGACGCTTCCTGCAAAACTTCTCTAGATGACCTAGGGAGCCGCAATGATGACATTTCATCATTGGTATGCAACATGATGACTTTTAATTCTCAAAACCACCCAACTGGTGGTACTCCAGGAAGCGTTCTGATTAACTAGATTCCAAAACCAACGAAAATTAATTTTCAGCAATATTTCCCTCTTTCACAACTCGCTCTCCAGATGGGGAACCTTAAAGAGACCCCATTGCCACTAATGATACCCTAATAACCAACTCCACTAAAAATGACTCTGCTTCCAACTTCGGAAAATAGACTTCACCAGATGAGAGAAAGTTTTATTCAATTTCACAATGAAGACCCCAAAAATATGAGTTTTTATATAATCATCTAACACTACATCCAATGAAATGGTAACTATCCCATTAAAGTGGTCTACATTTTATTTTACTGACTGTTGGCCTTGTCGAACATCCCATAACTCTGCTACCTTTTTCAGCTTCACCTCATTAGGTATGAACCCTAGGACGAATTTAGCACTAAACACTTCCCACGTCATCCAAACTTGGATCATGGATGGGTCATCCTATGTCCACTAGTCTAAATCTGGACCCTCAAACACCCCATGATTTCTCAAACAATAACATCCTTTTGAGTTTTCAAAATCATGATGATTCTCTCTACTAACTCGAGCCACTCCACTGATTATAAGGAACCTTAATTACCACAGAAAATAGGCAACATCAGAGATGAACTCAAAAGTAGGAATGACTCATTATAATCATGAGGGACATTTCTGTGTGGAATATTCTGATCAACACTAGAAACAAAAAACTAGGATCAATATAAACACGAAACACAATCTTGAATAATGAATCAAATCAAAAAAAATTCTCACAATCCAAACATATACTATTAAAACCAAATATTCACTCTAAAATCACTTTTTTCATTTAAATTTCCAAACCAACTTTTTACAAGGTTACATTTCAAAAACAAAAAATCCTCTTTTTATACCAAATTCAATTCACAAAATCATTTTCTCATTCAAATCCACTTTAGATAAAAAGCCATTCCAACCTTTAATTTCTATTACCCAACAACAGAATCTTATGAACCATCACATATGTTTCCATTCCATTCCGCATACATAATCCACACACAAGTGCCAACGTGAACTTCCCATACACACCCTCACATATGAGAACATTAATTAGGAGTACCAAGGGTCGCAGATTAATTTTCCTCATCCAAATCCACGAATTTACCTAATACTAAATCCAAAACACCTTCTTTTAAAATTCTTTCAACCAAATTTAAAAATCACTTAATCAAAATCAATTCCATTTAAAATAATATAATTTAAAAACATTTTCATTTTTAAAAACCCTTTCACCTACCGAAACCTTGATAATTATCAACATGCATCAAACTACCCATGTTGAGGACTTGTATTCATGTATAAACTGGTGACATGGTAGTGATCCGTGCCCCAATAAAGCATCAACAACTTGGAGGTACATGAACCATGCACTCAGACTTCATATGTGTCACTTTTCGATGTGAGATCATGATGTGACCTTGAAATTTATCAATTTTCATCCCTCAATCTCAAAACAAATCAAGACAAGATAATGACTTAATTCCCAGAATACCCCAAGAAACATAGGTCTCATTATTTGTGTTGGTGATCATGAACCAACCCATGACCTACCTCATAAGCCCTAAATATCATATTCTTCATTCTACTGGACACCCGAAATAAAAAATAGCCTCCCATTATACTATTTTATTGTGGACTAACCTGGTTCGACCCTGAACTAGTCTCCCAAGTTAGTCCGTGGCAAGTCCAAGGTGAATTTCTGATCCCCACGGGATAGAATCTAGTATAGGACATCAAAATTAAACTTTTGGGAAGGATTTTCCCATCTACATAAGACAACCAAATGAATAAATACTGACATTAAAAATAAAATCTAGTATATGAAAAAAAAAACGGATCATACCTCCATGTGACCTCATAGGTCACAGCCCAACACACAACTATGTTCGCTCTGAGAGATATCCAATAGTAGAAGAGCATGAAACTGAAAGGATAAAGTATGCATGATCACCAAAATTCATTGTATTAATTACAAAGTTAATCTATGTATTTTCCTTTCCTGAAAACAAACCATTCACGCTAGTTTAAAAATACATGGATGAAAATCGGTTGTTTTCATGTTGGTGAATAAAAATTCCATTCCTTTTTAAATCACCACCCACAGCCCCTATTTCTATTTTTAAAACAACAGTATACCATTTTAAAAACCCAAACCCCAAAAAAGTAAATATATCCTTAGAATGAAAAAAATAAATAGGGAAAAATGTAATTAAACTGAATAATGGTAAAAATAGACTAGAAGTGTGATATGAAATTCAAAAGGATATAGATACAAATAATAAGATAAATAAAGTAACCATGGGTGATCCTAAACATCCAAAAAATACCCATATATATTCTTATTTTGGAACCACCTGATGGTATATGGTTAATCCTCAAATTCTATAACCAAATGGTTACCCCATACTAGCCAACCTAGTGGCACATCCAACCTGGCCTCCTTGTGATCCAAGCGAAACCAACCCATATAATCGGGGGTGGTTAGAAACCCTCACTCAATCCCATAAAATATTTCTAGGAACCCATGGTAATAGTAAACAGTGTAAGTGGTAGTCCCTTTAATGTGTGACACACCTTACCTGTTGCGACCAAAATTACCTACCCAAACACATAAACCACCTATAATAGAACCCATAAATGTAAATCCTTAGATGGGATTCCCACTATATATATATACATACACATATCACATCACACAAGGTGCCAACCGAGCCGTTACATAGATAATACCATAAGACATATCTTAAAATATTTCAATGTGCCAATCAGGCATTACCCATACAAAAAAACATTACATTTTGAAACACAGTGTAATGTTCCAATCGATATATAAATTATTTTAGGCATTTAAATATTTTCATTGAAAACATGAGTGTTTCCAACTATGACTTTTTCATTACATAACCCAATACATTTACTAAAAAAAATTTCAAACTACTACCAAAACGACACCAAATTCCACTTTTGTATTTTTAATGTCAAATGGGGATTTTTGCACCTATATTCACCAAGACATGATTCCAAGAAAACTAGTCCAAACCTCTTAAGATATCCAATAATAAAACCTTTCAAAATCACATCAGGGAAACTTGTTTATTTTGAAATCAAAAACCGTTTAATAAATCCTTGTTTTCAGATAAACACCATTAGAAATGCCATCTTCATTTGAGGTCACATCAATGTGTGTACCTAGTGCACTCATAGATGTTTGAATATTCAAGACAAACTCCAAAATTCATAGAAAACCCAAAACCCATTTTCATAAAAATCACTATTTTAATTCAAACCAAATCTAACAACCCACACTATTCAAAGAACACAAGAAATACCTATAAAACCCATGAGAACGTTTCCAAAACATTTCACCACAACCTGCATGTTGTAAGACTTCCAAACCACACTTACAAGGTATAACTTACTATCAACCAATTACAACAAAAAATATTTAAGGCTAAAAATTTCCCGAGATACCCAATTTCACATTAAAGAATTTTTATAATTTTAGAAAACACCATAGGTACACATAAAACTATAAATTTTTAAAATTTTCTTTTCAAAACATGTTTAGAACAAATTGAACCAATTCGAGAATACTATATTAAGATAACAGAAGGTTCTATAAAGGTGAAAAATTATATTTTTATAATTATAAAAATAATATTAGAACCTAATAAAAGATATTATCACTGAAACACATAGGCATAAACCAATAGTTTCCTCAAAACATATTTTTATGCATGTTCTAATAAAAATAGAAACACTATAATAAAATAATTTATATTATTTTGAAGATAAACATCATAATTATGAATTCATTAAAGTATTTAAGCATCAACAATTTGATTTGGAAATGATAAAAACATGGAATCACCTATCTATGTGGTTTGTAAACAAAACAAAATATTCATAGAAGGAAGGATACACTTAGAAGAATGAACTACACCCCTAACACCCAAGAAAAATGATTCTCAAATCAACCCTAACATCTATGTTCATCCAAATGAAGAACCATATAAGGAAAACCTAATAAATTTAGGGGAAGAGGGAAAGACTTACCAGAGGTCACACATGAGGGAGAGAAGCACTGAAAAGGTTGTCTAGAGGAGGTTCACATGTTGGGTAGGTTAGATATTTGTAGGGAGAACAATGGAGAAGAGGTTTGGAGGGGTTGTGCAAGATGGAATGACTATTGGAGGTAGGAGCTGCATGAGGTAGAGGGTGCACCATAAAGGTTGGCCATAGTAGCGGAGAGGGAGGAGGTCCAAGTTGGGGTTGTTGGATGTAACACACAAGGAGGGGGTAGGGTCATTCTATATAATGGAAGGGGGTCTGGCTTCACTACACAGAGAAAGGGGGTAGAGCTAGGGTTTACTTTTTTTATTTAATACCCTACTACTTAAATAAATTATTATCAATATTATTATTATAAATGATAATAATATTCGTTATACTAGAAATAAAAATAACCATAATAATATTTAACTTAATAATTATTATTTATTATTTTTATTAATATTATTATTATTATTATTATTATTATTATTATTATTAAACATTCATATAATTTTATCCATTTCTTGTTTTATTTAATTTTTCATTTAAATTTTATTTTTTAAAAATACTAGGAAACCATGTAGTCACCTAGGCTTACCCACGGTTAATGTTAACCATGTAGTTCCCATGCACCATCTTGAAACCCAACAAAAATAACAAACTTCAAAAAATTTATACGATTACTCAACTTGAACCTTGACGAGAAAATACAGTTCCATTAAATAATAAAATTAAATAATTTTAACGGTTTGGTTGTGACAAATTAAATTAAAGATAATAGTGATATTATATTATCATGTAATAGTGATTATTTATGAATATGTAGGATGAAATAAAACAAAAATACACATTAAGGAATGTTACCTCTTCATTAGGTATCCTCCTTAGGAATGCACTAAAATCCCTCAAAGGTTGGATTATGTCCAAAATAAGGCTTCTAGGAATGGAGGATAGAAGCTTATAATTTATTATTGCATGTATTTTCCTAAAAAAGGGTTTTAATATTTCAAGATGTAAAGGGTGGCTGTGGCCGTTTATATGTGGGGGAAAGGAACCCACTTGGAAACTACTGGGAAATTTTCTGAAAGACTCCTAAATAATAATGTAATTTCAAAGATTAATTTTTATAAATGACCGTAAATTAGTGATTGGAAAGTATAATATCAATAAATTTCCATCCAATAAAATTTATACTTGTGTTGGGTAATTTTTAATCATTTTCTTTTTCATTCTAACCCCTGATATAACCATTTATACCTTAACCACAAAAATAAATATTTAATATTTTCACTATTCAATTTTGGTGAAAATTTAATTTGACCATATTTTATAATATAAATAATGATGACGAAAAATATAGAATCCATTTTTAAATATTCCAGTCACATAATTTCCAAAATAATATTTTAAATTAATCTTATAGAAGCAACATGAAATCGGGTTTTCAAAGTGAAAATGTTCAAAAGTTTATAATGATTTTATTTCAAATTTTAATATGAAATTTATTCAAATAACCCAAATTGAATTAATAAATCTATATTTTAATAAATTATAATTTTAAAAGAATTTAAAATACAATTTAACATTATAAATATTTTATACGAAATTGTAGTTTTCAATTAAAAGTAATTATTTTTCACAATTCATTATAAAATGATTCTTTTTAGGAATATACCAAAAATTAACCATTAAATGATATTTTCATGATGATTTAAAAAATTGAAATTTATATTATCAAATTATTAATCTAAAATTGTGAAATACTAATTTTATTTACATTAACAAAAATACATAAAAAGATATTTTTTGAGAAAATAGTATTTTTGAAACTTAAAAAGACAGTAGAAAAAATTAAGTACTTATTTATCAATGTGTAATATATATATATAACTATTTACATGATATTTAAAATATATTAATTACTATTCATATCATTTTGTTTAACATCATGTTTATAATGGTCAGGTTTAAATAACTATAATAAATCGTGGATTTGTTAAAACTCAGTGTCGTGTAAGATACAAGCTTACCCAGTGTTATGTGATGTGAAAGATTAACTTAGTGTTGTGTGTAAATAAATTTAAACCTATTGTTTCATGTAATTAAAGATAAAATAAATATTTAATATATTAAATAATTTAAAAAAGATTAAATTTATTTCAAAAAAATTCACAAAATCTCAGTGTGTTGTATTTTACCCCCTTAAAATAAATTTTGTACTTTAAATTAGTAAATTTAGTAAAAACATTTTAGGATACTTCTTCCTCATTATTTCTGATGATATCCATGTAAATTTATCAATTTTTGGGTTTTTTCAAAAAACATTGACTAAATAAGTGGTCTTGTTTTTATAGAACATTATCTATTCGATCCAAAGTCTGTACTGGTTGTTCCTTATAAGGAAAACCATTCTCTAGTGGTTGGACCTTTGAGTTTAGTACATGTTATGGATTAGGTATGTATTTAATCAATATTTATACATGAAACAAATCATGAAACTGTGAGAGATTTGGTGTAAGCACTAAATTATAAGCTATTATCTCAATAAGATCACGTGTTTTAATGGGCCCGTTATACCTATAGATTGATTTGACATTATTTTATCCATGGACACATTTCTATAAATATCTAATTAAAAACCTAAAATTATATATCATGTCAAAGATAATCCTCATAAAATTCATTACAGCTTGGACCGTTTATTAGATGTTAATGAATGGCTATGACCTTATCTGTCATCTCATCCACATGCTCAGGTCCCAAAAACAATTTTCCTCAAATTCAATATATTATGACGGAGTTATGTACTTCCTTCCATAGAGGGATTCAGAAATATTCATCATAATTCTCAAGTTCATGCTATTATTATAATAAAAATTACAACTATGAAGTTTTTTATCCAAAATACCTTTTATATTCCAATTAAACGATCCTAAATTACCCTTTAACATTTGAATTATTCCCTCAAATTTTCCATATTTATAAGGATGACACATAGTGATAAAAATAAACCCCAAATCATGATATTTCTGAAGACATCTCCAAAAAATCAAGGTAAAATCTTGATAACAATAAAAGTCAATTTAATGTGGTACTCTATCTAACTTTACAACTTATTTAATTTATTTTTTGGAAGGTGGATCCAAAGAGAAATATTATTTGATAGTAATGATGTGTGCTGACTTCGTAATGTTGTTGACTCTAACCCATAATAATTTCAACATAAAATATAAGGTAATACTTAATAGTTACCATGAAAATTAATTTAATTTCCATATAGTGAAAATTCATTCCTCCAAAAATAATTTTTTCACTACTTATTAAACCAATGTGTTTCATTGCCTCAAATTCTTCATAAAATATCCTTAATCTTAATAAAATCCCATCACACAAAACCTCAAATGGGGTACTAATAAATTTGAACATTTGATTAAACATTAACCCATAAACACAATATGGTATCCATAACTCTTAAGTTAATATTACATGTTGAAATATATTAATCCAAAATATAATTCACCCTTTATTCCTTAAATATTCTATTATATTATACAAATACATATCCATTGTAATCATGGGTTCAACATTTTACCAATAGAATATAAAATGTTATTTCATTACTCAAAAATTTATATATAGGTAGAAAATCAAATTAAATTTCACTAAAGGATGAACCATATATTTTCATCGATCCCATTCATACAAATAAAACATGATATTTCCAAATAAGGATAGGAGGATTAGTGTTTCATAATTATCATGAGTCACTTCAACAATTGTGATCACATATTATTTCCCTTTATACATTGTATATAGAGGTTATTGTAATTGATCATCATTGTTAACTAACATAATTAGACACTTGTTATCATAATTCCAAAATTCCTGACAATTTAAACACTGATGTGTTAGAGGTTTATTCTTTGGATCTTTCTCATCATTAGATAAATTATTCCCATCACATTTACATTAAGTCATTCTATAACCATCCTTTTCAGGATTAAAAAATTTAGTAGCCCACTTAATGTAATTTCCTCGATGATTTTTCCAACAATTTGATCATAAATAAATCTCATCTTCTTCTCTCCATGATTTAATGATTTTCCATTGAATTCCTTTTTTATCATCTTATCAAACCCATGAGATTGATACATAACTCTAGCCTCCATCCTAACCATGTCATCACATAGAACATTATTTTCATTGCTACAGAAGCCTATTATAGCTAATTACATTTAAAAACATTGTTTTAATGCATAAAAGAAGTGGTCAACCTTACTTTTAAGTTGCATGATAGTACAATAATCATGCCTCACAAGTCTTGTAAAATTTTTCTCATAAGTACCAATAGATTCATCATATTGTTTTCTTTATCTCAAGGAACTCCTTATTTATCTTCGTCTGATGAATACAAGAAAATTATTTATTTAAAAATATGTTATTGAACTCATCATAATCCATGTATTCAATTCAATCATTATTCCTCAAATTCTTAAAATTATTTCTACCATGGATCTGCTTTACATTCCCAATAATAGATATCAAAATTAAAATTTTCATGTTCCAAACACTATCTAATGAAAAATATAAATTTACATTTGTTTATCCATCGTTAAAAAATCAGTGTATTAGAAGAACCACTTAAAAATTATATGTTACTCATGAAGGACTAAACAAAATTTTTTCCCCTCCATTGTTTTTGGGAAGTCCATAATGATTCATAGCATAAAAATATTGTTTGATCATATCAATAATATTTTTCATTCTATCTCCCGTAATGTTCAAATTCACTGGAGTATAATAATTTTATTATTCATGGATCTCATTATTAAGAAAGTTTCTTTTTTGTTCCTGACATTGACTAAAAATAAAATCATAGTGTGAATGACATAAATTCTGTTGGAAAACCACATTATCCTGAGAATTCACATATAGGTTGTCTAAATCACAAAATATTCCTTTAAATCTATGACACCATAGACTTAACCTAAGTTATCCAAGATCATCATCTATTTAAATTATTTTTTATAGTTCCAAAAGAGTCTGTATATTTCCAAAGCATATCCCCAGATAGTGTCAAACCAGGTGTATAGAGAGACATAATTTCATGTACTTAGTGATGATTGAGTCTAGCTCAAAGCGCCCTTTTCATATTTTTTACCCATAGATACCTCTTTGATATAGCCACATCCACATGTAGTATCCGTACATGGATGTAATTTCACAAAAACCACTTGATCTATCATTTTCTAAAATTTAAGAAATTTTCCCTGTAAGTTGACTCATCATGAGATTTATCCTTAGATAAATCCCTAGACATATCCTTAGAAATATCCCTAGCGGTTTCTCTAAAAATTTTCTATCCATGTTTTCAATGTTTTACTAAAACTTTCCTTTGATACCAACTATAGTGACCAAAGATTATCATACATTGATATTATCTCTTTTTAGATTAATATTCATTAAATTACATAAACACATACCTAAGGGACATAATAGTTTATTGAATTTGGAATCTTGGAACACTATATTCTCAATTTATGAATGATCTTAAATTTATCCTATAAATTTATTCCCCTTTATTACTCCTTCATAAAAACTATTTTTCATTACCTAAGTAAGTGATGCATAAAAAGGGTGATCTCAGATGCTTAGTAAGGGTAAAAAATGGATATGTGCAAGAATAATAGGAACATGAATTATTGTAACATGAATGTAACATTTAAAAACCAATCCTTGCATTTTAATGATCATAATCTTGAGTCATGGAATAATGATTGGAAATTCAAAAGTCATGAATCATATGGGAGTCAAATCACATGATCCATGAGAGTATAATACAGACATATGATATAGAATTGTGGAATATACATAACCATAGAAAATCTTATGTCAAGGCTACCTAGCATGTCATTCATAACTTGTTAGTATTAGACTAACCACTCATGTACCTACTTTTGTCTAGGTAAAACGACCTTTGTACCCTATTTTTCATTTTTGGGATAACCCCACAAGTACCCTCCATTCAGGCTTGGTCTTACATCCCTTGTTCTTTCTGAGATCATAGACCATTTATAATTACCCATTTAATTGTAGGGTGATATAACTATCACCCATAACATAATTATAATAATACACATGTGTTACAAAAGATAATAAAACATTCATCTTATCATAATCCATGATATTAATTAGGTTTCAAAATGTTTTCATTCTATAATAACCTATGGAAAATATGCGGGTTTCATAATAACATTATCATTTCATGAAAGCATAACCCATGGAAAAAAGCACCATGTTTCATAATAATTTTTTCTTGGTATGACCCATAGAAGTGAGATGGGTTTCATAAAAATTATGTCATCATAAACATAAACCATTCAAAGAAATAATAATTCTTGTATCAAACGAAAATATTCCAGAAAAATCATAAGTAACCTCAAAGTATGTCATCACGTATGGAGATTTATTTTGAAATAAAAATATCATTTAACATTTCTTGAGGAAAATAAAAATTCAGTAAAAATATATTTTTGAAACATAAAACATTTTAAAAATAATTTTCTTTGAAAATAACTTTTAAAACATGTAAAATAATGTTTAAAAATCATTTGAAATATTTACTAAGGAAAACAACCATTCCACATTAAAAATAATTTTTTATGACATAAAAAATTTTTAGAATCATTTTCACAGAAGGAAAACTGGGAAAATAATAATGGAATATTAAAATAATATAATTTCCATGAAGGTGGAAATTATTTTTTTCCCCATACACAATAAAACAAAAATTCCTTTCACATTTTTTGAAAGATCCAAATAGGGAATTCTTTTTTCAAATTTCATTAAGATTCCTTTTAAAAAATATCATAAATATTCAAACATGGGTAAATATTTATTTATTAGTTCAATTTTAAAAAAATTTATAAAAATGAGTTTTTTAGAAAACATGGTTCTAAAATAAAAAGTTTTTTCAGTTCAAGAGATAAATAAAGATGATTTTCCTCAATAACTTATTTTTAAAATATTGAGTACATTAGGATAAGAAAATTAGGGGAAAAATTATTCAATAGAAATAAATAAATGTGAATAAGATTATTAGTTTCTTGAGATACGGATCATAAGATTATATCATCACAAACTTGACTATATATAATCTTGATAAATGTTGAGATTATAACCGAAAATATTTACCACTTTGGTAACATTGAGACATAATCTTCATGAAGTAATATGATTAAATAAAACATAAAATAAAATTATTATAAATAAAATAATGATATAAATATAAAAATGTTTTTATATACACCTCATAAACAATATAGGTGTATAACATAATCATATGTCTCAAAGAAGGTAGGTTGAGACAAAAAACCATTTACATATTTGGTAACATTTGAACAATAATCCCCATAAAAGAGATATCATAAGATGGATATGTGAATCAGAATAAATTTTAGGATAATAATAATAAAATATATTCATGGAAAGTATATGCACCACCTAAAATAAATAGCTCATTAATATGGCATGTGACTCACATACGTAAAATGTGAGATGGAAATCCCTCACCTTGAGTCTTGACTTCCTTCATACACGTTTAAACCTCCAGTATAATAAATATAATTTTATTAAAAATATATTACAGATAATTCAATATATATATATATCATACCATATGTGATATACTTATGACATTTTATTACCTGTTTATTAACAATTCCATGTTAATAGTGTGTTTTGGGTAATAACTTCTTGGTATATCGTATATATTTTAATTTATTATTTTTCATCCTCTTAATTTGATCACAATATAATTTTATCCAAAAAATTTACAATGAGATAATTAAACTATATATTCATTATTAATTTATTTTGAGTAATCCATAATATTTTTTGATAGAAAATGAATTACACCACTCATGGAGACGTTAGGTCGTATGTAGGTATGAACGTTCTTCAAAATTTTATGTTGGATTGAAAAAAACAAATTTAAATGATATATTATTATATAGAATAATATGTTTTCATATATTTTTACATATTTTTATTAAACACATCCTTCTTACCTTCCATGTAAATCGTTAATGAATCACATCGCTTTGTCAGGTGGTAGTTCACCGTACACACGAGTGACTTTACCATATTCCCAAAAAATGGGTAGTATAAAGGTTTGTAAGATATTATATATTTTAAAGTATAATAATATAATATATATAATATATAAATAAAAAATCCATCATTATGACCAGCATTGATAAGTGGTAATGAAAAAATGAATGACATTTATTGCCGAGGCGGCAGACCACCGTACATATGAATGATCATTTTCTAAGTCGTTTGATGGAAGTGGAAATGGTAGTAGGTCATTACCATAACATAAAAACATATTAGTATACTTAATATAGTGATATTATTATATCATCATGTTATAATGATAATTTAATCATGTGAATTAATAAATAAAATAAAAACACTTATTGATGAGCATTACCTCTTCTTTGAGGATCCCCCCTATGTTTGCACCAAAAGCCTTCCTCAGTTGTATTTGTTTTCAAAACTATTTTTTATAGTATTATAGGATGAAATTTTTGAAGTTATTTGAGTAGGTATTGTATTTACTAAAAGGGTTTTTATGCTTTCAATAAGTGAAGGTTGGTGGTGGCCTTTTATATGTTGGGGAAATGAACCCACTTCAGAACTACATAGAAAATTCCCAAAAGAATCCAAAATAATAAAGAGATTAATCAGAATAAAAGCTTAATGTGAACCTATATTTGATATTTGGAAATATAATAAGGAAATATTTCTAGAAAATATGATTTTTACATGAATTTTTTAACAACCCATGTACTTATAAAATATATTTTTTTCATTCAGGACTAAAATAGTAAGGTTCTTTATAAATGTATAATAAAATAAGTTGTATTTATAAAAATTATGCAATTTCTAAAAATAGAATAGTTACCTAACCTATTAAATTATAAATAAAATCTATATATTATATGTATTCATACTGTAGAATAAGTAAATAAATGTTTTGAAACTGATAAATTAGTGTTAGTAACTTGGGACACATAAATTTTAATTTATAATTTTATAATTAATATAATTATTTAAAATAGAAATTATTTTAATAAAATAGATTCATAAATTGATATTTTATTTCATGTGGATTATAATATAATTTTATGAAACCATAATTAAAATTTCAAAGTGCTATAAAATAAGTTATACTTTTAAAATTGTTATTTTTCAAATAAATTAGGTTGTAAATTAAAAACTCAATTTCTCAAATATATAAACTTATTTTCAGTAAGTGGATTTCATTTTTTAATTATACATTCCCAAATATGGTTGGGGTATTTTTTTTCTAAAATTATCGATTTTTTGTGAAAATTAAAATACAATAATTCACGGTATTTGAAAATTACATGATTTATTGAGTTATAGATGATTTATGACTAATTTAATCCCATAATACAGAACTATACTTAACTATTTTATTATATTTAGTTAAAATGATCAAACTATTCATATTCTTCATCCAAAATAATAAACTACTAAATAAAATAATCAAAAAACAATCATCTCCTCTACTATAAATAACACCCCTTACAACTTCTTCTCACACCTCATATCCTTATATAATGTTTAATTTCCACCGAATTCCCTTACTAATCCTATTCTACAAGTAAAATACCAGCTGGTATCACCAAAAGTCCAAAAACATGTGTGTTATAGAGGTTCTCCGGTAGAATATTCTAGAGGTAAAATTCACTTTCATTTTCTCTACGTTTCTTTTTAATTTATTTTATTTTCTTATTCTATAATCACATTACCTTATCCAAGCTTCATTAAAACTATGATATATTATATATAATATAATTTTTTATTATTTACGGTAAAATTTATCATCAATCTCCTTATTTTATCCCTATTATTAGAAAAATTAGAACATTATTTGTGATGTATCAATTTACTTCCATCATGGATGCTAAATTTTCATTTTCTTTTACAATCATAATGTCTGGTCATAAAACCATTATTATGGTTAAATGAGAATTTATTAATATTATTAAAATTTTAATAATGTTCTAGAACCTTTATATAAACATTATATTAAATAAAGCTATATTAGTTCATGATAGTCAATGAAAGCTTCCGAAATAAACTAAATAATTTTAATTAAAGTTTTATATATATATTCATGCACATATCATAATAAAAAATTATATATAGTATCATTTAATATTATGTAAACATAATATTACAATTTATTTCAACTGATTGAGTTTTTTTCCATTCAATAAGAAAATCCAAAATGATCCAACCATGGAAACCACGAAATAAATGCACCCAAAGCAATGAAAATAAAAAAAATATTATCAATAAATTAGTGGAACGATATATTAATAATACCATTTAAAAAAGTATAATAATTAATATTATTTTATAATGTAATAATAAATCTCTTTAAACTATTATTCAAGAGGTCTGAAAAATTTTTAATTAAGATGAACTAAATGTAAGGGAGCTTTCTTTAAAAATCCTCTTTTAATTTTGTTTAAAAAATTCAAAAGGAATGTTATTATGATGAAAGTGTTTATATTTAATGATTATTTTCTAGATCTTTATAATTATTTATGATGAAAGGTGGGACCTCTATCTCGCTCCAATGGATTGGGTGTGTTTATGTTGGAAGTTGGTCCAAATGGTTATCCAAAATTTAGCAGGGACGGTTACACCATAAGGATGTCCAGAGGGTTACATCATAAGGTAGTCATGAGGGTTATATTTTAAGGTATCTAGGAGGGTAACAAATAATTTGGAAGGTGAGTGGGTTATAATATGATGTAATTAAAACCCCAAGTTACATAAATTTCTAATTTATATATTCTATGTTTTATTGAAATATCATGTTTTTGACATTTAGATTATATGATACTTTAAGGGTGAGAAGTATATCTTTGTGAAAATCCTTTAATATTATTATAATTTTTCTCTGAATAATGATTTATTTCCTTATTTTTATGCCGCTTTACTAATATTTTTGTTCTCATCTCATGTTTAAAAAATTTTTTCCAATGGATTACGGATGGGTAAGGGAACAGAAGAATCTAAGTTGATTATTCTGAATCTTTTCCATGAAATAAATTCATTAATTTTTATACACATTTTTATTATGGATGAACTGAATATTGTTTTAGAATTATCCACTTTGTGTTCTTATTGTTTTTCATGATTGTTTTATGACATAATTATCTAAAACACTAAACTATTAATCATCATTGTGTATGTATAAATGTGAATTCTAAATTTATTTACTATATTGTTTAAAGTTTAATGTTTGGTCATTATATTTGGTATTATAACATGGTGTAGATAAATTTAGGGGTTAGGATGACATTAATATAATTCCCATTAATTATTTTTACCTTATGGTTATGTTGACATGATATATAATTTCAAAATTACCATGTTGATTCATCTAAGATATGTTTGTTCATAATGGTTTTCCCTATAATAAACAGGGATGATAAAGTAGGAAGACGTTGACAAAATGAAATCCTTATGAATCCACAACCTTGAATGGTAGGAATTGGAATTGATCTTTTTGGTACTATAATGGGCCAGTTGACATAGGCAATAAATTTTTATGGAGTTTATTCAATAAATCTACTATGGATACCATAAAGGACCATGATGATAGTGGAACATTTTTTGAGGTAACACCATCGTACTTTCAGTGGATCTTCTAAAATAGGAGTTGTATAATGGTGGATTAAATCCACTAAAAATATATTCTATTTCATGCGGTGTTCAGAGAATCAAATTCATTCTTTTTATTTGTTAACTTCACTGTGAATAAGACATGTGGGGGTCAATGGTCATAAATATCGTTTATAGTGAGAATATTGATGCTTTGAAATGGGATGAATTTAAGAATATTTCCCTTGAATAATATCTTCCTAATGTAGTTCTATGGAGGATGGAAAATAAATTCCTTGTATTGAATCAATAAGAGAAGTATTCATTGATATTTAATGAATAAAATTTTAATCCAATTGGAAAGGTATTATTCAATTATTATTCAGGATGTTGACAGAAAAATAAATAATTTTTACTCCCGATTGAAGACAAGATATCAAAGGGGATTGTATTCTAGTGAATTCAAATGTTATGAGAAACTTGTTTTATGTGATTAGAGGGTAGAAATGGATTTTACTATGATCATATGAACATTGAAAACAAGTATAAGAAAGGAACATAAAAAATGAAAATTTTAAAAATAAATCAATTAAATCAAATGGTAATAATGTCCAGTTTCAATTTTGTTGTAATTATGGTAAAATAAACCAAGGGAATGCCTTAAAAATCTAGTAAATGTTTTTGATGTTGAATGTTTAGAAATATGGCTTGAGATTGTAATGAAAAATATCTTAGTAATGGTACGTTTAATTATAAGAAGAAAATGTTATGTTGTTTTAAATGTTGTAAGATGACTCATTATTAAAATACCTACCCAAATAATTATCTGAATGATGGGAAGCATCCAGATTATTAGAAGATTGGCGCAGTGAAATCCTTTGTGACTACATCAATAGATGTAGGTCCCCCCAAGGATGTGGTATCATGTACTTTGTTCGTTTAATGATATTTTTCTAATGAATTTTTCGATAAAAGTCCTATAAATTTCCTTATTTTTAAGAAATTTTATGCTAAATTGGAAATTTCACCTTAAGAAATGAAATAAGAGCTTATAGCTTAAGCACCATGTAGAAATATTAAGGAAAACAGAATTAAAATATTCTTTTGGTAGTTGAATATGGAAAGATACTACATTAAAATCTTATTGTTTACCCTTAGTAGTGTTTGATGTTATTATAGTTATGGGATTTATTATTTTTAATCACGCTAAGATTGATTGTAGAGATAATGATTATTTTTTATTGAAGCGTTTTAGTTTGTATACAATAATGAACGGATACATTTGATAATATATAAAAAAGATCAAAAACTATTAAAATATAGAAATGAAAGTTATCAAACACATATTGTTGGAAATTAGGGTGTTATTCAGATTAATGAAGAACCAGTGGTAAATGAAAACAAGGATGTTTTTTCTTAGAAGTTTCATAGTGTTATACCTGATAGAGAAGTTGAATTTTCCATTAAATCAGTTCCAAATACTAATCCATTTTCAAAACCCCTATCAAATTGATCGATTATAAATATTTGAATTGAAAATTAATTTACAAGAGTTTCTTTATAAGGTTTCACATATCCTTTTACATCAATCTGGTGTGCTTTTAAATTTTTCCTTAAAAATAACGATTTTTTTATTAGACATTTCATTGATTATAGAGTTCCGAATTACATTGATATTAAGAATAAGTATCCAATACATCATATTGATGACCTGTTTGATCATCTATAAGGAGCTTAGTATTTTTTTCAATATTGACTTGTGATCCAGGTACCATCAAATGATGTATATGGAGGATGAATATCCAAAAATATCATTCCATATTAGATATGGGAATTATGTGTTTTTCGTTATTCCCTTCCATTTGAAAAATTACACTTCTATTTTTATGGACATTATGAGTAAAATCTTTCCGGAATATTTGTACATGTTTTGTATTATTTTTACTAATTATAATTTGATGCTTTCAAAAATTTATCATAATCATGATAAACATATAAGGATTTGTCTCCAAACACCAAAAGAATATAAATTATATGTGAAATTTAGAAAATGTAATTTTTGGTTGTAATAGATTTCATTTCATGGGATCTTTGAAAATAAGGATGGAATGATAGTTGATCCTACAAAAATAAATCTGCTTAATGAATGTCCATGACCTACAGATGATATCGAGATTTTTAATCTCTTGGATTAGTAGGATATTATTGATGGTTTTTAAAAAAAATTGAACAGTTATCCTGCCTTTTAACAAAGTTGACACAAAATTGGTTTAAATTTATTTGGAAAGAATAATTTGATTATTGTTTTCATGAACTGAAAATAATAATGGTGAATGATCATTTTGTTGCCCTAGCTTCTTGAAATCTTGTTTTTTTGTCTACAATGATGCTTTATTGAATATAATTGGTTGTTTTCTTATTCTGAATGATCGAGTAATTTCTTATGATTCAAGATAACTAGAACCTCATGAGATAAATTATCCCAAATATGATTTGGAATTACCAGTTCTTCTTTTCACATTAAAAATTCAGAGGCATCATTTTTATGTAGGAAAATTTGAAATATATACCAACCAAAAAAATTTGATTAATATATTTACTTAGAAGGAATTGAACATGAGGTAGAGAATATGGCTTGAACTAATAAAGTATTATGATTTTATTATATATTACCACCGATGAAAATAAAACAAAGTATATTTTACCTTGTGTCGAAAAAAAGAAGGACACATTAACAATCTTATGTTTTGAAAAAGTCCCCATTTATTATTGAATTAATTGAATTTTTTTTAATTTGATGGTGTGGAAATTTCCTCTATTTTACTTCAGGTTTCAATGCATTTATCTCACTTAGGTAGAACTATGAAATCATAGAAAGAATACCATGAGATATAGATAAATGTTTAATTGGTTATGGAAGGTATGTATCCAATATTTAATGTTGATAATGATTGTATCATTAAGTTTATAAGTATATTTTGTGTGCATTGTGATTCCCATATGAAGAAATAATTGTTAAAATGAAGCTCATAATTCTCTGTTTTTACTTCATCTTGGAAACACTAATACGTATGGTGACCTTCAAGGGTTTTACTAGTGGTATGGAATAAAAATAGATATTTTTTATTTTACTAGGAAGTGTTTGACTTGTCAACATGTTTATGTAGAAAAGAAACTTCCAAAGTGGATGCTTCATCCTTTTCTAGTACCTGAGTTGAAATGGGAAAATGTATCTATTGACTTTATGGTTGGACTACCAAATACTTATCTAGGTAATAAAATGATTTGGGTTATTATTAATAGACTGACTAAATCATTACAAGTTCTTCTTATAAAAGGGACTATGCCTTTAGATCGGCATTCATAACTATACCTCAAAGAGAAAGTCTAGTTACATGGATTTACTATCTCAATTTTATTTGACTGTGTTCCCAGGGTCACATAAAACATTTAGAAATGCCTTTAGAATTCATGGGGAACTGAATTAAATTCTAGTAGTTCTTTTCTTCCTAAATCTGATGGACAGACCGAATCAACAATTCAAACATTAGAGTATATGGTTCAAGATTATTTAATGGATGACCAAGGAAGTTGGGATCATCATATTTCTTTAGTTCAGTTTTCTTATGACAATAGTTTTCATTATAGTATAAATATGGAACACCTTTAGGCACTATATGGAATGTGATGTAGAACTCCAGAATTTTCAGATGGAGAAAGGGAAAGGAAGTTTATGGGACCATAATTAGTAGAGAAAGTAGTTTAGAAAGTTTTGATAATCCATCTATTGATGAGGAAAGCATATAGTAAGATGAAAAGTTATGCAGATAACAGGAGGGAAAACATTACTTTTGAGGTAGGTGATCAGGTTTTCCTTATTATATCTCTAGGGAATATAGTTAGGCATTTTGATAAGAATGTAATTCTATATCTAGGGTTTAATAGACCTCTTGAAATTCTCAAGAAATTTGGACTAGTTTTCTACCCAGTAACCTTGCCTATTAGTATATCTCAGGTACACAATGTTTTTCATGTTTATATGTTGATAATGTATGTGACACATTCATCACAAGCATTGATCCTAGATGTAGTCCATCTGGAAGGGAACCTTTCTTATTAATAGATTCCTATTCATATTCTTGATCATACAGAGAAAGAATTGTAGAAAACGGTGATTCACTAGGTTAAGGTTTTTTAGAGAAACCCCATTGCTGAAGGAGAATTATTTAAATCTTAAAATCATTTGAGGGAAAGGTATCCTAAATTTTATAATAAATGAACCAAAATTGTGAGGAATCAATTTGTAGAATAGGGGAGAATGTAAAAACCCTGGTTCCTATAAAAGAATTTTTTTCATTATGGAATGAAATAATTAATTTCATTATAAATGTATAATTAAATTAGTTGTATTTTTTTACAAATTATGGAATCTATAAAAATAGAATAATAACCTCACCAATGAAATTACAAATTAAATTTATGTATCTTATTGGTGAAAATGTTATGTATTTATATCTTGTAATGAGTTAATAAATATTTTGAATATGATAAATTAAGTGTCACTATTTATGGGATACATACATTTTTATTTAAAGGATTATAATAAATATAATGATTTCAATGAAAAATTATTATCATAAAACAGATTCATAAATTAATATTTTATTTTCATATGATTATAATATAATTTTACGAGACCTTAATTATTTTAACAAAGTGTTATAAAATGAGTTATAGTTTAAAAATTGGTATTATTATAATAAGTTATGACTTAAATTAAAAACATAATTTTTCACATATATAAACTTATTTTTATAAAATAAATATCATTTATGAATTCTACACATCAAAAAAAGGTTAAGGTGAATCTTTGGGATTTTTCTAAAATAGTTGAATTTTTGTAAATAATAAAATATAGTAATTTACAATATTTGACAAATAAATGATGTATTGAGTCATAGATTATGTATAAATGATGTAAGACCATAATATTGAACTATCATTAATTATTTTAATATACTTATTGATAATTCTAATACTATTTATAGTCTTGATCCAATATAATAAACTAATTTATAAAATAATCAAAACACATCCCTCTCCACCTCTATAAATACCACCCCTAACCACCTCTTCTCCTCACACATAAATGCCTTATAGATTGTTTAATTTATTCCCAATTACCTTACCAATCCTATTCGACATTTCCAACACATAGTGGTCACAACAGAAGGCCAAAACCAGGTGCCTTAATGAGGTTCTCAAGGATAAGAAGAAAGATATAAAATCCCCTATCATTTTCTTTTATTTTCTTTTTAGTTTATTTACATTAATTATTATCTATATACCTCCCTTTATCCAAGGGGAATGAAAACTCCATTATTTTATATACAGTAAAATTTTATCATCTGTATGCTTAAATCAACCATCAAACTCATTATTATCTCCCTTTTATTCTAAAACAGAGAACAATGTATTTGATGTGTCGATTTACTGTAATCGGGGAAGATACATTTTATTTTTCTTTTTACACCTTCAATGATGGCCATAAAACAATTATTATTTTTAAATATGATTTTATTATAATATATTACAATTTATATAATGTTCAAAAAGCAATATATAAAAATGATATTAAATAAAAAATATATGTTTGTGATGGTCGAAAGAAACTGCCAAAATAAACTAAATCATTTTCATTAATGTTTTATATAATTATTAAACCTCAAATTAGGAAAAATTATATATGGTATCATTTTATATTTTGTAAACATAATAATAACATTTCATCAATCTTATATATACATTCAATAATAAAATCCATAATGAATCAATCATGTGAACCCTGAAATAAAATCACACAAAACAAAGAAAATAACAAAATATTATCAATAAATGGATGGAAATATGTTATAATAATATAATATAATAAATTATAAATATTAATATGATTCATTAAATATTATTAAGACTCTTTAAACTATTATACAGTAGTTTTGAACGCATTTGAATTAAGGCGAACCATAGGTAAGGTACTTTTCCTTAAAAATCGCCTTTTAAAATTTTAATTATAAAAAAAAGTAATGATATTATGATGAATGTTTTAATATTTTATGATTATTTTCTAGTTCTTGGGAATATTTTATAATGAATGGTGGGACCTATATCTCTATCCAATTCATTGGGTATGTTTATGTTGGAAGTTGACCTTGATGGTTATTCCAAGTGCAACTTGGATTGTTACACCATTAGGTAGTTGTGATGGTTACATCATAATGTATCAAGGAGGGTTTCATTTTAAGGTATCAATGAGGGTTTAAAATCATATTAAAACTCGTAAGGGTAAAATCTTATATAAGTAATTCCCATGTAACCAAAATAGTTTATTAATATTTTATATGTTTTATAGAAATATCATCTTTTCACATAGTAAGTATATGCTAATTTAAGTGTGATAAGTATATCCTTGTGAAAATTATTACATATGTTTATAATTATTCATTGATTGATGCTTTCTTTCCTTCTTTTTATGATACTTACATAGCATTTTCTGCTTATCCCAATTTTTAAAATATTTTTAACAGGGTTTAGGGATGGGTAATAGAAAATAAAAATCAAAGATGAATGTTGTTAATATTATTCACGAAATTAATTAATTTTTTTTTAAAATAATTATTATATAATCAATTGGAACTGTTTTAGTATTATCTAATTTTTAAGCCAGTGTGATGTCATGTATGTCTTATGGCCTAATTCTCCAAAAAACTTAGATAAAATGATCTTTTGGTATTTAGTAATATGAATTATAAATTAATTAACTATACCATGTAATTATTTGGGTTAGGTCCTTAAATTTTAGGTGATTTTTAACCCTAATATTTTTAGCATAACCCCTCGTTAAATCCATCATTACCATAACCTTGGTGGTTAATTTTTACTGTTTTCACTATTAATTCTGTTCAAAATTATGTTCAGCTTATTTGATAATATAAATCTGGATAATTGAAAATATAGAGTTCATAATTCCAATTCAATTAAAATATGTCCCAAAATTAAATTTCAAACTAGTCTCATAGACACAATGATAAACATGGTTTTCAAAGTGGAAATGTTCAAAGGTTTATAATGCTTTTATATCCAATATAAATATGAAATTTATTCCAATGACATGAATTTTTTTAATATATATATAATTTTAAAATTTTTAAATCATAAAAATGTTTAAATATGATTTAACTTGATAAATAATTTAATCAAAAAAGAAGTTTTCAATTAAAATTCGGTATTTTTTACTATTCATAATGAAATAAAAATTTTCAGAAAATTTAAAAAAAATTCAACTAAGATAATTTTTATATGATGATTTCAAAATTGAAATTTAATTTCAAAATTAAATTTATAAAAGTGTGAAAATTAATTTTATTAATGTTAACAAAATGATATAAAAATAAATTTTTTTAGAAAATAATATTTTCAAAACATATAAAGACATTATAAAAAATATGTACTTTTTATCATTTTTCCTTATATAAAACCATTACAATAAATTATTTAAAATTATTTATTACTATTCATATCAGTATGTTTAATGTTTATGTTAGAATGGTCTTGTTTAAATAACTATAATATATCATGCTTTTTTAAACTCAGTGTCGTGTGTAACTCAAGATAACCCAATGTTGCTTGTTGTGCATGATTAACTTCGTGTTTTATGTAATAAATATCCAAACTCAGTTTTTAATGTTATTAAAACTAAACTAATAATTCCATGTAATTAAAAATATAGAAAAGATTGCATTTATTTTAAAACATAAATTTTCACAAAATGTTAGGGTTTTATAGTTCAAATTCAATGATAATGAAGATTAGCCATATAAAAATTGATTTGTAAGTGACATTATATATAATTTATGGAATTTTATAAGGTCCTTTAATTTCCACGTGATATAGGTTTTTAGTATATATAATCCCAATTTAATGTGGATGGTATCCATCTAGATGAAATTATGAAATATCGCTTTTCATAACTAGTAATAGAAAAAAGATATTGTCAAGGAATTGGTTATGTTCATTAATATTGGGATTATTCATTGGAATGTTGAGTAGGATAACATTTAAAACCATATATCCATATCTTCAAAATTATGTTTTTTGAGAAGAAATTAAATCTTCCATGGTACATTCTGAGATATGTGAATTTTTACTGCAAAAATTGACGGATTATCTATCCTTATAGGAGGATTCCTTCCTTATTGTTTGAAAAATTTGTAGTAGAGCTTAGCGAGGTCGTAGAAAATAACTTTCATGGGATAAATACTCATGAAGAATATTTGGTTGAGAAAATTACATTTTTCTTTACCAACAACTTAAGAAATCATTAACCAATTGGTGTAGAAGAAACAAATGAAATCCATGATCTAGTTGAGGTGGAGATTTTTGCTACTACTTCGGCTTCTATTATTCAAGTAGATTTGGGGTAATGAATTGATAATTGACCTTCAACTGTAAGAACAAGATAAAAGATAATTTCATTTGAATAAATTTCAACTAATATTTTTACTCACCTTAGGAATAAGTAATATTCTATTTTGAATGATATATCTATTGAGTATGCTGATGTTAGACAAGAAAGTGAAGATATTGTTTCATAAACTGATCATGAATGAGAAGAATAAAAAATAAAATATACTGGTATTATATCCTTTTAGATGAATATTAATTACATCTAATAACATTACAAATAATAAAATCAAAAAGTTTTAATGTCTTTGAATACTATATACATAAATAAATAATTTTATGAATGTTAATCAAAATCCATGATAAATTTCTTATCACATTGTACCCTTATTTAACATACCTACTTAAATCCATTATTTTGAACATGGGAAAATGAAATATAAGAATGGATGAGCACATATTCTTAGTTAGGTTAAACAAGATAGATATCAATCGACACTCATATGGAAGCATAAGATAAGTATGATGGTATTATATCGTGATCTTGACATACAATGTTCATACCCATTATATCATAGAACATATAAATGAATCATGTAATATGACGCTATTATCTTGAATGAAATTAATTATAAGAGTGAGGAATAATCATGAATTAATGATAAACTATAAGTTCAAATCATTAGCATAAAAACATGTCGTAAAAGTGTGGCACCATCATATGCATAAAAACCATATCATATGTGAAAGTAAACTACTAAGAATATCCTATCATAGTAGATCACGAAATACCACATTTTTTCATATCATATAAGATTGTAAATCCTCAGTTATTACTCATAATATACTGGCTTTAATATCCCTACAAGTTTCTCATAGTGTACTGACCACATCAAAACATTTAACATAATTATATCATTAGATATAAGAATTTAACAAATGCATTAAAGGTATATAATAGACCCAGATATCATGAAAAATAAATATATGTGTGCCAAAAGATCATAAATCATTCATCCCATCAAAATATCAAAACCCATGTAAAATAAATAGTTCTCATAAAGATCTCACCATAACATAATTAACTCATGGGAATTATATGGGTTTCATAAAATCCGCATCAACATAATACATCTAAATAATGTTGATATAATCAAAAGATAATAACCCCAATAAATAATAAAAATTAAATAATTATAATGAAATATATGGCATATACCCTTAAAATATCATTTAAACTTTTCATTGAAAACTTGTGAAAATATTATTTTACATTGAAAAAAAAATTAACTAAAAATTACTAGAATGTTGGGAAATACCTTTTATTTGAAAATGTCCATGTAAAATTATAAATTATTCTTAATATAAAATAATATTCATCACATTGGGATATATTTTTAAGTAATATATGGTAAAATAAGATATTCCTTTTACACTTTATTAAAATATAAAAAATTACACGTTCAAAAAACATTTATAATGATTGATTTATAATCCTTGGTTAATAGAATCAATGGTAGTGATAATTAAAAATTTAAAACATTTTAATTATAGGTATGAACATTTATTAAATATTTTTTAGGATAATTGGTAATGAAAAAACGATTGTTGTCCAAAGAATAAATAAATCCAAAGTTATTTAAAAAAATATTTAGATGATATAAAGTGAAAAAATTTAGAAAAATGGAAATAATACATGATAATTATTGGAATAAATAGAGGATAGTAGAAATATTTGGGGTGTAAAGAATAAGATCCATAAAATTTCTATCAATGGATATTTATCATAGACAATCCCAAAGGTGAACTAATATTGTAACATAAACCCTAACCTCAAGTCTCATCTTTCTTCATACATGTTATAATATCTGGTGTAAATTTTCGTGATTTATTCTAAATATATTATAGACACATAATAATATATATAATTCCACTGATCATTTATATATAACATCTTATCATGAATTTATTAATAATTATTTTTTATAATCAATTTTTTGGCGATAACTTCTTCGTTATGCATGTTTCAGTTCCGAATTCACATTCCTTATACTTGGATCAATGTTCCATTATGTATAAAATTTTTATTAATAGATGAGTATCATATTTAATCATTATATACACTTTTAGAGGTACTCATATAAATTACTGATAAAAATGATGAACATCACTTCATGGTGATGGTAGTCTGTAAGTACGCACAAGTGATCATTCGACATTTTAATGTGAGGAAGACAAGAAAAGTAAAAAATTTAAACATTTTAGAAAAATAATAATATCATAAATATTAAATATATTCTGTAAATCCATACTTATAAAAATCAATGTGTAAAAGTGATGAAAAATGAAACACATCGCTTTGTGGAGGTGGTAGTCCACATGTAGACACAAGAGATGTTTTCTTTTCCTATTAGATAGAAAAGAGGTGGATAATGGTTATTTAAAAGTCATAATAAAAATTAATTATATTGAAGAATCTAAATTCCTTATTTTATAATGTGTATCATATATATACTAAAAGTAAAATGATAAATAAAATTGAATGTTCTCGGTTAAGAGTTTTACATATTTATTGTGAAACCTCATTTGGAATACACCTTAAGACTTGAATGGATGATATTTTTAAAATATCAAAAGATCTAGGATGTGAGGAAGGATTCTAGGATTGTATTAGTGTAAGTATTTTTTTAATATATAAGGTTCAATATTTGGAATAAATAATAATACGATGTTCCATTTTATAATTGATGGAAAGAACACATTTGGAATTGCATAAATTATTTAAATAAAATATATATAATAATCATTTCAAGTGGAACAAAATGTAAATAATTTAGAATTTAGGAAATAATAAGTTCAAAAAAATAAATTAATAAAATCAATAGATTTATATGTCATATATTAAACCTTATCTTTTGGTTTAACCCCCTCATTAACCCTTTTTAACGTTAACCATTGTAACACATTGTTTTATCTTTTATGGTTCATAAATTTACTCATAAAGTGAAAATTGGCTCAAGAATGGGCCATGGATGACATTTTTTACCATTTCCCATCACAATTGTCCTGTTTTAATATTTTTTAAATAATTATATCATTGAAAAAATATTACTTAACATAAAATACAAATTTTTTCGTTTTTGTGAAAATTCATTTAATTTGACTTAAATGATATCAAGAAATCAATTGAATTAGAATAAAAACACATTTAAAATAACATTTACATTTTAATTACCAATAAATTTTATGAAATAATATAATTCATCCAAAACATATTAATTTTATTGTTTTTAAAATCATTTCCCTATATTTTTATAATAACATCACCAGAAATATATCAATATTGTGTAAGTCTTTAAGATAATTTTAAAATCACAAAATATAAAAAAAGACACAAAAATCATTTATCATAAAAAAACCTTTTATATTTGATCATAAATTATTTTTTTCTCAATAGAAACATATAATTGAAATCAAAATAAATAGAGTAAAATTTTTTATTTTACTATTTTCTATAAATAATATTATATTCATAATCAACGAAAAATGAAAAAAAATTATCACTTTAATAAAATTGTATGACAATGGCTGAAATATTGTCAATAAATTATAAAAATTCAGGTGTTACAGAGATTTTAAATAATTATTCCAATGTTATAACCCAATTTTACCCTTATCGAGGTGAACATTCTTTACCATTGTTACCATAAATAAAGATAAAAATAAAAAATAATTATTTAAAAAATTTGATCATCCTGATTTAAAATATGTAATCCATTTTTCAAGATTAAGTTTCATCAATATAAGGAAATCAATTTTAAAATAACTGAAAAAAATTCATGGAATTTTTTTGTAATTTTTTTTAACAAACAAAATGGATATATTTTTATCCAATGCATAGTAAACAACATTTTAGGAATGTTAAAACAAATGGTTGAATATATAATGTATGATCCTAAACATTTTGGAAGATGTATCTGGATCATTTTTCAAATACTCTTTTGTCTTGTTTTGGTTATACTTTGGTTTATTTGGATTTGTTTAGGTGAAATTGAAGAACTTTTAAATCCAAATAAGTTGTTCATTGGTTGTGAAGAGTTAGGGAAAACCATGTGGTTTGACCCATGATGTTTTTCTCCCTATATAGATAAATAAGCGATGCCACATAGTTGGCACACAGCTTTTCCAAAACCTGTGTCATCCCTCCCCCAAACTGTGAAAACCCAGATAGAGGGGTTTTTTACAATTGGTGCACTTTTTTCCAAAACATGCTCCCCTAGTAGTAATTGTGAACCCCAATGATTATTGACATTATTTAGAAAACCATAAACCCCATACAAGGAAATCATGTATGTGGTTTTTAATCCACCAAACAATTTACAACCCCCCCCCCTCATTTTTAACCTCATAACAACCTAGCTCAACCCTAAACCTATTTATCCAAATTTTGTTGCTCTTGAGATAGTTCTAAGGCTCCTAGAACCCCATTCTTGATTAATCGATGGTCCATTAAAATTATATTCTTTCATTCATTGTGTTTTTATGTTCTTTCTTCTTCCATAATTGGTTTCATTTCTATCTCCTATATTTATATCATCTTTTATAAGGTTTATTTCATACACTTGTGATGGTTTATATATGGGTTTTAATGTATCTAAGTCTGATTTATTTTAACGTAGGTTTTAATCACCTATATTCTGCATCATTTTGGTCTTGATCATTTTCTTTCAATGTGGGGATTTTCCTTTGGGAGAACATCCATCAACGATCTTGAGGTAGGTGGTATAAATTCTAATTCCCATATTCTTAAATTATATGTGAGTATGTGTAATTATAGAATTTCAATTTCCACACTTGGAAATTGAATCTTGAATTGAAAAAATTACTTTTTAGTTAATTAATGGGATATTTAATTGGTTGATTAATGAGATTATGAATTGGATGATAATGATAATTGAAGGATATTTAGATTGACCTTGAAGAGTTAATGGATTGTATGATTAAATTTTAATAAATGGATTAATGTTTTTTTAATATTATTCTATGTGATTAAAGTGATGAACCATGATTAAATTGATAATTGAAATGGGGCACTTTGATGACAATGTTTGATAATCATTTTAATGATCATTAAACTTGTTGTATTTTAAATATGTGAAATATGTGATATTTTGATATATTTGATGATGAGTATGGGATAAAATCTATTGATTAAAATGGCCATATGTGATTAAAATGGGTGTGGAACATAGAACAATGCTTCAAAATCCCATATGTGATAACAACAAATGTGGGGCACAGACTGATGCTTAAAAATCCCATATGTGATGACAATTAGGTGTGTGATAGTGTATGATGATCTAAATACCCAGAGGGTGCTAGAAATAATGTTCTGGGCCCAAAAAAAATTTCATTTGACTCTGGTTCCATATTATATTGAAATAAAATTTTAATTAAATGATTAATAAAATAACATTACATATTGAATTTTGAATCCCTATGTGATATGATTTAGACTCTGGCATGGGCTAAAGTAGGTATTGATGCTTGGGGTGTCCTTGTGAACCCACATAATTATGTTGTTAATTAATGAATAATGAATTTTGATAACTATTTACTTGTTTAACATTACATTATTCATTGTTAAAATAAATTCACTATTATAGCATGGATATTGTTGTAGATGTCGTTGGTGGTGGCCTACTATGTTGTACTCACACACTAATTGGGATTCCTGATCAGAACCTGAATGGACTTCATATTTTCAGGACATGATAAGGGTCATATCTCTATGTTATGTTGATGATTTGGGATGGATCATGGATAAGGGATCTATACATGATGTTGTGACACACTTAGGAGTTATCCGTGTTTATTTGTTTGGGGTTTTTCATGTTGACACCTTACACATGTATGGAATCACATATCAACTACTTTAGTTTGGATATCGCTTTCCAATTTTGGTTTATCATGTGATACTAGTCTATATTGGTAATGGTATTATTCGATTAGTTAGTTATTTTCATTTGGTTATTGTTTATTTATTTCTATTCATGTACTTATTTTTTAAATAGGGCATGTCTCCCCATATTATATATTTGACCCTCGCTATTAGTCAACAACATCTATAATATAGGGATCCATGCCTGAGGTCACATAAAGAACAAACTTGGGGCATCAGTATGTGGTACCTTAGTCGTGATGTTACAAAGTGGTATTAGAGGGGTTTTCTTTTATTTAATTTTGTATTTCTATTTTTGAAATCTAGACACGATACTAGGATGAGTCAAAACTTGATCAATAGCTTATGTGTTGTAGTAGCTAACCCATGAATGGGAGTAAAAAAAGTACCCATGGTGGAATTTTTTTATTGATATTTGATATTATAGTTGAATGTTATTTCACATTGCGTGATTCACTTTTTGTGTGATTATATTTTTTTATGTGATTTTAATTATGACACATTAATGGAATGAGAGATGTTTATATGTGCATCATTATAGCTACTTATGTATTACTGTGACATGCATCATTTTAGGCATGCAATGAGAAGTGGTACATGAGTGAGATGTATAAATTAAAAAATTTCATTGATTGTAAAATTTAAATGAAGAAGGTGCATAATATGAAATTGAACATTGTAAATAATTATAAATGTGTAAAATGGAAATGGATGATAGGGTGTATATGTAGGATCTAGTTTATGATTGTTTTTACCCATTGTGACCCATAACCCATGTGAGGGATGGTTTAGTGTGGTGGTAGAATGCCATTATGACCATTTGGTAGGGTACATGGAATGAATTTTTGGGACTTATTGTGAATCCCTCATACATAAATTTGTTAATGTTCTATAATTTATTCTAATAATTTTTTTTTTAATTTTATAAATATGCCTCCCAAAATACACTTTTTGATAGGAGAGCATGAGGACATGAATAGAAATGATCTTCCATTAGTGGAACTAGAGGCACTAATAGTTTTGAGTGAGTAATTTCAACAGAAAATCTATGATAATTTTTTTTGATTTAAGTAGTCTGTAGAAGCAGACCCATACTGGGTTGTGAAGAGTATTCATTACTTGACATGGGAGTTTAAATTCCAACACCCTCCTACATTCACTATAGAGGGTTGACTTAAGGGTCTTGAGTTTTTGACTGAGTATATCGAGAATATACATTACCACAGAGATCCTTCTTCAGAGAGGTGATTCAAGTTTGCAGCTTATTTGTTACGTGATCAAGCGAAGTGTTGGACAGACATCCAGGTATTGGATAGTAATTTAAAGAATATGATGTGGAAGGAATTTTTGGAGAATTTATTGTAATAATTTTACTCTCATATGCTCATCCTGGAGAGAGAAGATGAGTTATGAGGTTGATCCAGAGAAGCATGTCCATGATGGACTATGTATGATGCTTTACTGATTTGTAGTGCTATTTCCATTGTTGGTATTGGATGAGGATACTCTATAGAAACTTTTTAGGATTTGATTAAATTTGAAGTTAAGTCCCTAATTAATATCTTTATGCCTATGACGTTTTCTAAATTGTTTAATTAGTCACTCATTACTAAGGGGACCCTAAAGAAGTATACAAGTAAGACACTAAAGGTTTCTATTGGATGTCCTGGAGGTATGTATTCTGAGGTTTGGAAGTGTCGATATGAGATTGTAAACTATAGTAGTGGAAATTAGAGTGGATATGGGGAAGGATTAGTAACTCGAAAAAATTTAATGAGTGATCTTCCACCATTGGGTAAGCCAAGTTACATTCTTAGATAGTGCTCACAACCACCTGTAGAGTGCCGATCTTATGGAGGGATTGGACATCTGAAGTGATTACACAAGAACACATGACAAATGGGTAATGATTTAGGAGCTAAAAATAATTGTAATGATGTATGGGGGGCTTCTAACCTATATTAGTCTAGCAGTTAGAGTTATATGGGTCATGGTGGAAGAGGCAGTGTATGTGGTACTTTAGGGAAAAAGAGATCATATCAGTAGAGTGGTGCAGCTTAGGGGACTCAGGTTATAGCACAAGTAAGAGGGGTAAGATAGTTTCAAGTACTTCATCCTACACTTGTGGATATCGAGGTTGGACCATCAATTATTATAGGTGTTATTCTTGTAGCTTATATTCATTCGGCTGGCTCATTTGATACAGTGACCTCTCAATATTTTATATATACATAACTTTTGAATAGTTTGATACTAGAAGTGGATTTTGTAAATGGGTTTATGATTATAGATACGCCATTGGGAGTAATTTCAGGATAAATTTTTTTTATGCAATGTATTCCCTCTCTAGATTTGAGAGTACCATTTCTTGTGTGATATTTAAAACCTTGAATTTTCTATATTTTACCTAATTTTAGTATGTACTTCTAGTATCATATCAAGACCACATATATTTTTACTATAATAGGATGAACATTATGTATCCTAAGGATTACATTTATGTTTGTCATGGGGAGTGGGATATCCATGTATGTTTTGCAAGTTCAATTCATCAGCAACTAGGGGAGCTCACTGCCCAGGTTGCAAGTCAGTTTTTTATGATGGTTGTGTAAAGCTTTATGTCATTCCACCCATATTGGATTGGTTCTAGGATGTGTTTCTTGGGGACTTCTTATGGATTCTACCTGATAGAGATGTGGAATATATAGTTGATCTTATACTAGGGGTTATTTTCATTCTTATTCCACATTATTGAATGGAACATACATATATATATATAAGATCTTAAGACTAAAGTAGATGTTTTAATTGAAAATGGGTTTATCCTTCCAATTAGATGGACTTGGGGTACTCTAGTTTTATTTACAATGATGTATACATGACCTGTAACGTCAGTGTTGATTACCAAAAGTTGAACGGAATGACTGTGAATAACTGATATCCTCTTCCATATATTGACGGTCTCTTAGAATTGTGGAGACGAGCTTGTGTGTTCGTAATGATTATCTTGATGTTGGTGTATCATTAGTTGAATTTTTCACTTCTGATATACCATGGACATCATTAATAAGCAGGTATGAACTTTATGAGTTCAATGGGATGTCTTTTGGGATGATAAAAACTTTCGGATATTTTTTGGACTTGATGAGTAGAATCTTCCACCTATACCTAGAGCAGTTTGTGGTTGTTTTGTGGAAGACATATTGGTGTACTGCAACACTCAAGACTAGAATTCCCAACATATTGAATTCATCTTGAGTACATTGAAAGAGTATCGAAAATATTCCAAGATGCCTATGTGTCAATTCCACATTGATAGGGATCATTTATTGGGTCACATCATCTCATGGGAAGGTGTTTTATAGCTCCCAGTGAAACTTCAGGTTGTTTATTCTTGGGAGCATTCCATGAAAAGTTTTGATATCTAAATATTTCTAGGGCTAGTGGGTTATTATTGATGGTTCATATAAGGATTTTCCCACTATAATGATCTACTTTAATGCTTTACTAAGAAGGGTTAAAAATTGGAATGGTCAGGAGCATGTGAGAATACTTTCTAGGAGTTAAAAAATAGCTTCACTATCACTCCAATATTGATCCTACCCATGTTGGGTGAAGACTTACAATGTCCTATGACATATATGGGATTATACATGGATCATTGTTGATGCAGGGGATATATTTTTGGTGTATTGGTCATGATATTTGTGGACACAAGTATGGAACTTCCTTATGCACGATCTCGAGTTAGCTATAGTGGTTTATGGCTTGAAGTGTTTGTGTCATTATCAATTGGGATAAAATATTATTGAGTATATTGATCACAAGAGTTTAAATTATATATTTTCATAGTGAGATTTGAATCTTCAATATAATATAATGGTGAAGTATATGAAGTGGTTTTATTTGGAGTTGTCATATGCACCTGAGAAGGGAAATAGAGTCTTTGAAGCTTTGAGAGAGAAAACACATACTCAAGAAGCTCAAGAGTCTAGTTCTAACTGGATGATTGTGAACCTTTTGGATGATATTAATGTTTTGTTTTGGGAGGACCAGGAAAAGATGTCTCTACTATCCATAGTAGTAGGGTATACACTTTTGAGTTAGATCATAGAGAGATAGTATAAGATCCTAAGTGTCTGGTGTTGAGAGAAATCCTTTAAGGTGGGGAGTTGTCTACCAATTGGACTATAGATAAAGATGATCTCATCTATATTTGTGGGATTTTTGTGCCTAAATTTATTCTAGATATGTTTATTCATGAGTTTCTTACCATTAAGAGGGCGATTCACCCAGGTTTGACCAAAATGTACTATGATATAAATTGAAAATATTGTTGTTTGATCATGAAAACGGAGATTGAAGGATTTGTGACATGATGCTACACATATCAACCATTTAAGGCTGGTCATAAATGACCTCGTGGTTTACAATAGTCCTTTTCCATTCCAAAGTGGAAGTGGGATGGTGTTACCATGGATTTTCTAGTAGGTATTCGAAGGACGCCTAGAAATAATGATGTTATTTAGGGGATTACTGATCATATGTTGAAATCAGTTCATTTTTTTCCTATACAAGAGAATTTAAAAGTGGATTGGTTGAGAGAATTATATATTAAGAAGATTGCCCATCTGAAAAGGATATTTTAGAGTATAGTTTCAGATAATCACTCACAATTTACTTCATGATTCATGAATGTCTTTAAATATTTACTTGGTACATTCATATTGTTGAGTATGAATTTTAACCCAAAAAATTGATTGGAATTTAGAGAAAACTATTCTATTTTTGCATGGTATTATTTTTTTATGTGATATTGAATTTGGTGGGTCTTGGGAGAAACACTCGGTGATCATTGAGTTCACCTATAACAATAGTTATCAAAAGAAACTGTAGATGGAATCATATTAGGATCTTTATTGTAGGTCATGCAGATCGTCTATATAGTGGATGGAAGTGGGTGAGTCAGATTAGTTGGGACTGAGACTCTAATGGGAGATTTCATATAAGTTTTGGATTATTCTTAAATATATGTCTAAATATCAGAGTATATGGAATTTAGATGTTGATAGACATCAACAACACTTAGATTTTATAATGGGTGATCTTTTTTCCATTGGGGGTCTCCTAGATCAGGACATCATAGGATTCAGAGGTAGGGAAAGTTGGTTCCAGGGATTGTTGGACCTTTTGAGGTTGTGTATGGACTACAAAAAAGTGACTTATACCCAAATAAATTCAATTAAAGATAATATATCTATTGGTAAAAATGTGTATTTCCAATAGATATCAAGACTTCTTTGTATTTTTTTAGGTACTGATAAAATTTTTCCCATATTTTATATAAGTTAGTGTTAATAATTCAGAACCAAAAATATATTTAACTAATTTTTAAATCTAATTTGTTTCATATTATTACCAAAAAACATAAAAAATTAAATCTATTATAGTAATTACTATTACTAACAAAACATTTAAAATTTGAAAAATATATTTCAATAAATTATAACATAACAATAAAAACATTTGTGATTATTTAATATAAATTTATTATTTAGTTACTTCAAAAATGTATTTTTTCGATAAAAACACATGTCTATAAATTGAATTTCAATATTCATAATTTAATAATGCCCCATGAAATAAATATATATAATATACAATAATTGATAAATGATTCAATAAAATACCAACTAAAAATAATATGTTTTTTTCAAAAAAATGTATTCTTATGAATTATATACATATATATATTTATTTAAAATTAAATATAATATTTTATATGTAGATATTTATTATCTATATTAATATAAACACAATGAAAAATCATACCAATATTATATATACCACCAAAAATACTAACCAATTGTATAACTGAAAACCCTAAAACAATCAACGAGGGAGAAAATGGTGGAAGACCAACACCGGTGTCGGCATTCTCCACCACTTGTTGCTTGTGTTCTTGTATCCTTGTCCACTATGATGGATTCCTCTAAGAGTTAATATTATGAATAAATTCCAGAGTAACCACCATGAATTTTTTTCAATGGAGATGATGTGAAGGTTCATGCTTCTATTGAAATTCCTCAAAACATGGCATCAAGAATGTCCAGGAAATGGTCGAAGGGATATTTTTTATATCTGGTTGAATGTTATAGATCACCTATAAAAGATTTGAATTTTACATCTAATAATAATAAATCAATTATCTTGGGGTTTTCATCATATCTTGTTCACTTATTCTCAAATGAAGAATATTCTCATTTCCTAAGAATTTCATGTTTCATTTGTTTTTTGTTCCGACCTAGTTTGAGGTTTGATGTGATGGTTAAGTTTGAAAATCTATAATTAAATACATTGAAGATGGGGATCTCAAGAATTGTTTTTTTCAGTTTGAAGACCATATCAAGAGAAAGATTTTGTTCTGGTTGTTCTAATTTAGTTGGGTGTAATTTTTTGCAGTGAAAGTGATATCTTATATCTTATTTATCAAATATGAAGATTGAAATAGAAGTGAATTAGATCTATTACAACTAGGGAATAATATTGGAGGTTCTATAGCTTGGTATGTTTAAACTAGTTCTCAGGATATTGATTAGTATTGATCTTGGAGGCCATGAGATATTTGGAATTTGGAGTCTCGTATAAAGAGGTTAAGGTTATGATGTTCTTGGGGGTTCCTTAGATCTAGCTACTGAGAATAGAAATTTGAGCTTCATAAGGGTTTAGATTCTTGTTATATGTTGTAGACCACCATCATCATTAGTGTCTATCTCATTCTATAGTTTCGTAATATGTATATTTTTATTGTTCATGTGATCATTTCATTTGAGCCAGGGTAGAGCTAGTATTGTATGTTCTTGTGAACATTTTCCAGAGGATAGGTTTTTTGAGGCTCGTGTAAAGATCCCATTGTTCAGTGACAGTTCACTACACATAATTAGGTGAATATTTGAGATATTATTCATTGTATGTTCAATATGGAGTTAATGTGCAGGTGTCTAATTTGTTTGGGGGTGAAGAAAATGTGATAGTAGTGGAACATAAAAATAAACATATATGAATTATAGGTGTACTGAATTCTTTGAGTCAAAGAAAATTATAGGAATTTATTAATGAATTATAAAATGTTATTAGGACTTATTATGAATAATTACCATCTCAATGAAGGTTGGGGATGCAATAAATGACTCAAAATAAAGATCTATTAATTGAGGATGTCACTTCACAACAGAAAAAATGATGACTCCTTTCTCTGTTATTTTTATGTTTTTTTATTTTGAATGTTTATAGTAGATCATGAAGCTGATTCCATGGTGGTTTTTCAAATGAGTTATAATGAAGAGTTGATTTTTTGAAAGATAAATAGACTATTCAAAGATGAACAAACAATAGATTATGAACACTAAGATCAATACTTTGGGGCCTCTTCATTCATTTTAAGTGATTCAATCCCTGGGGTGTTCCATTGGTTATTTCACTATTCCATAGTATATATTACTGGATTATAGATGATAAGTGCAGTTGGTGGTGTTGATTTTTCGGGAGGTAATGGGGAAAGGGTTTCTTCTGATGTCCACAACAAGCATAGTGTACTTATAATCTCTGTTCACGAGGAGGATTTCATTAGATATCCAGATAATACAGTTGTTTCTATAATGTTTAACACAATGTGAAGGCTACTAATCCTCATCCATGGAATCGTTTCTTGGATTAAGGATGTTATCTACATTATGTGTTTGATAAATCAAATCAAATATGGGTGGTTGATGGTCTAGTGTCTTCATGAGAAGAAATATTCGGAATTTTTGGGATCTAGTTCATTTGATGTATATGTATTGTGCTTGGACTAAAATATTTTAGATATCCTTTTATTAAAATATTGATTATATTTTAGGTGAAATTTATCACTATTTCATCTATTTTATCATGTCATTGTGTACCCACGTTCAATTTTATGATGGTGTAAGATCATTAAACCTCGTGTATGCACTACAACACTTTTTTTATTTAATAAAGTTTGTAGATATATGGTTTGGGAGACCATATAATTTCTCACATTTCATTAAAAATATACTTACCATCCTTAGGACCTATTGGATAACTGTTTTCTTTGGTTCTATCCCTATGGTCTAACTTCTTCCCTCTATAAAAGTGAATCTCTTCAGATTTTATTTAAACAGTTGTGATATTATTTTTAATATACACATGATGTGTCAAGGTTCACTTACCCTGTCAATATAATATCTTTCTATTTTTCAAATTTATATATTTTTAGAAAAATACCATATTATTGAAAACACATACTAATATTTACTCATTTTAGTTTTTTGTTGTTAAATATCACTTATGTAGTTTTTTTAAATAGTGAAGGAGTTTTTTTCTATAGTTAATGTAGCTTCACACTACCCAATCATCCTCTTTCCATCTCATATGTAAAATTCATATACAATATATTTAGTTTAAAATTGAGCATAAAGTTAAAGTAACCTTTATTCATGATTGAAATTTTAGGTTATTGATAATAAATCTTGAGAATAATGTGTTTATTTATAATCTATTGATTAGAAACTTATAAATGAATAGGTTTTCTCTCTATGGAACTGAATTAAAACATTTTTATTACATTGAATGATTCTATCCATTTTGAATATTTATATTCAAAATAAATGATTTTTTATTAAGAAATTGAGTGATTAACAAGTAGGAATCATTTCTATATAATAAAGAATGTGTTTAATTTATTAACCAGTGAGATCTAGTCATTTTAATTCAATGAGTTCATTCTAACTCCATTTTTTAGTGTATTGCATTCATCATGACATTTCATTCATCCATATACATATCATATAATTATTAGATATCTTTTTATCATTATTCCATTATATGTTTATCAATGGGTGTACATATATGTCATGCATAGACAATTTGCAGATCTCTAAGTTGTGAAGAACAAAAAAATTTAGATTGAGAGACAAAATTAATGGTGATTTAGGTGAGTGAAAGGTTACACATTTCTATATTTTGTGTCTTCGACTATTTTGTTTTTTATTCTTATTTTTTTTATTTTGTTTTTAGAAATTTAAATTTGTATTTTCATTACTCTCATATTTTTATTCTCATTTCTTATATCCATTTGGAAAAACAAAATAAATTAATTATACATATCTATTTTTTTTAATTTTGTCACATGTTCTTTTATTAATAATTATTTATGATGATTTAGTCATACTGCATGTAGATGAATAATTTATCAATAATTTTTATAGACAATGGAATTGAACCATGTACATTTTTTTCATGTTAGATGAGAAAAATATTATGTTAAAGCTTCAAATTTTCTATTATGGGAGCATCAATACATAAATGGGGGTCATATCTTAGTGGTGTGGTTGCTTCATGGATTTGGAATAAGCTAAAGATTTTGTAGTGGTGACTCATGGGTGGGGATTTTGTGGCATGGAAAATGCATTGGAAATATGTAATGGTGGAGAGGTAAATGATTAATATATGCACGGACCAACCTCTATTTTCATCCTTGGAAGGAAAAGTGATGTATGGTAATTTTGAGTTTCATGTAATGTTTCTTTGAGTTGGAATACATTTAATCATATTTGTAATAGGTTTCTTACACCTTCATTTCATGTTTTAACATTTTCATATAATCCAAATTTATAATGAATTTATAATAAATATTATATATATAATATATATAATCATATTAATAAATATAATATAGAATTTTTTCAATAAATATTTTAATTAAAAATATAATAGTTTATTCAAAATATAATTTATAAATAAATATTAATAGTTGATATTGTTTATAATAAATGGAAATAGAAATTTCGAAAATATTACAAATAGATAAATTTATATTAATATTAATTCCAATATTACTATATTATCCTTAATAATAATATTTAACGACATAGTTTTTACCAATAGTTTAGGGGCATGATAATATTTTTTGGTAAAACACTTTACCAGAATAAAATTCACTTTAACAAATATATATACCCCTTTTGGAAAAATATATTTATTTTTTAGTGAGAGAATCAGGCCGGTGGAATACGGATTAGATCTTCCATAGTGGTATAGTTCTATGAATGATGTTTATCAGGTTTCACAACATCACTAATATCACTCTAACCCTTATCATGTGATCGATGTTGAGCATGAGACTGATGCATCCTTTAAGGGACATTCGATACATGTTATGGATCGCAGTGAGAATGTGTTGCTCGGAAAGACTTTGATGATAGTTTGAGTATTGTGGCTACATGGTCGTGTTCAGGAGGAAACATGGGAGAAAGAAGATGATATATGGGTTCAATGATCTGATCATTTTATCTCAGAATCATATAGATGGTTGGGAGTAGAGCTTGAGGATGATCTGTTATATGGTGTTGATATTTTAAGATCCCAGCCTTTTCTAGAGATATCTCAAGATCATTTTTCAGGTACTCATTTTCCTTGTTTTGGTTATACTTTGGTTGGGTGTTTTCTTTGGGTTTTTTTGGTTGAAATGTGAGAACATAAGAAGCTAAAGATGATTTGTATATTTTCCAAACCATTAATGAAAAACATGATGTTTGTCCCAAGAAATAATGCGCCCTATTTGGAGAGATATGGGTGACGCACAGTTTGGTCAAAACATGTGTCCTCCCTCCCCCAAACTGTGAATACACAACAAGAGGTGTTTTTGTTTTTTTATCCACGGTTTTCCAAACCGTGTTCCCTCTTAGTAGTAATTATACACCCCAATGATTAGGTTCCAAATTAAGGTGCACAGTTTCAAAAACTCTGCGCCCCAGCCCAGGAAATCGTGCACGTGGTTTTCAATCCCACTAAAATTTTAATTTGAATTCTAACCCCCTGACTATTTTTAAACATAAACACCCTAGTTTAATAGTAAATAAATTACTATGAATTTTTATGCTCCCATGAATGTTACTAGGCTCCTCAAACCCCATTCTTGACAAATAAAAGGCTTTTTCAAAGGATCGTATCTTAATTGGTATGTGTCTTCTTCCCAGATTGGTTTTATTTCTCTCTCTCATACTTCTCTCATTCATTGGATAGATTATTTCCAATAATAGTTATGGTTTTGATATAGGTTTTCTTATATCTTAATCCATTTGATTTTGATCTATGATTTTAATCCTAAATCTTCTGCACCATTATGATCTTGATCATTTTGATTTAATTTGGTCATTTTCCATTGGGAAAACATCTATCAACGATCTTGAGGTATGTAACATCCTGATTCTTTTAAAATGAAACATTATGTATGATACTATACATGATATGCCACATCGAGCTTAAATGAACAACTAAATATTATTATTTAAATTTTCCCATTATAACCTTACTATTAGAATAGAGGTAATGTACATTATTAAATGAGTTATGAAAAAATTGTTTACACTTTTAAATATAATGAATTATTTAGGTGGTCAAGTATTCATAAATGAATATAAAACCCTTTTCTAGAATAAAAGGAAATATTTTTAAACAAATTATTCAAATATGCACAAGTGTTTTTTATACAAATAAAATAAAAAAATCACATTTTGTGGATTATATTAACATAATAAATATTCAATGTAATGTTTATAGTTTATCCTATTGTTTTTATTCATTATATAATAATAAACTTGATTTTATGCATAAAAGATTTTTTTTATAAAAAGCACGATTTACGGAATTTCGTTAGCATAAGTGTTTTAAATTTTCATTTTGAGACTTTTATAAATTATATTTTTAACAGTATAGTTATTATTTGAAATTAGAATATCAATATTTACTTTGGTTTATGTTTTATGTTTTTTTTTCTTATAATATTCATTTTTTTGATGAATAGAAAAAAATACTGAATTTTAATTGAAAACAACTTTTCCATATAAATAAATTATAGTGTTAAATTATATTTTTCATAAATAGTAATTATATTTATTTTATATCAATTAATGTAATGTAGTTTAATAGAATAAATTTCACATTTAATTTGGATATAAAAACATTTCAATCATTTGAATGTTTTCACATTAATAACTTGTTTTCTTGTCCCATCAACATGATTAATTTTAAATTATATTTATCCAATTATGGGTTTTGAAATTTAATTTTTTTTTTTGATATTTGGAATCATATTTATAAAATTATTTAAAAATTCTCCATTTATTTTTGGATAATATTAATAGAAACTAGTTTTATTTATTATAATGTTTAAGGGTAAATCAGGTAATTAAGAGTAAACAAATTTATAATTGTGAATAAATTACCCTAAAACATTTCATAATTTTATTTTATTAGTTATTTTTAACAAAATACATCCATTTTCCAATTTTAGGCCTCTTGGAGCCACTTGGATGACGTTAAAGCTTCTATATTATTTTATTTCAAGAAAAGTCAAATGTGCCATACTCATGTTTTAATAATTTCTACATCATTAATATGTAGTTATTTAAACCATATATTTGACTATAAATTTCCATTTGAAATGTAAAATATTTATATTTATCATGTTTATTTATTTTTAATTTTTATGAAATAAATAATAATCTTAAAGGCATAAATAATGATGATCCACCGATTGTTTAATTAATGGAAATATAACAAAAATGATTATAAAAATACTAAAATAAATAATATTTGAGATAATTAATGTAATAAAATAATTTTATTGAAAAATATATAATGTTATTGATGTTTTAAAATAGTTTTTTTATGATTTTATGTCGTTATGATATTCTTAGAAATTCAAATAATTAATTGTTTCAAAATTTAAATTTATGATATTTTAAAATAAATTATATATTCTTAAATGATATAAACTTCATTTAAAAATATAATTGGTCAAAATTATTTATATAAGGTTTAATGTTTCTTAAATTATTCATTTTTAGCTTGTTCTAAATTTATAGTAACTATATTAACCGAGAATGTGTAAAAACACAAGTTGTCATAGAAAGAGTTTAAGAGATTAAATAATCGTTAAAGCCAAACAATAAAAGTAATTATGTGGTATAAAAATATTTGAAAATTACTGGTTTAGATTATTTATACCCATATTCAACTTTTATTATAAACTAACTACTTTTTAACAATTTGGAATGGAAAATTTATTTATATTAATTTAATAATTTTTTAATTTTCAAAAGTGCCCCTCACCTCAATTATAAATGGGAACCTTCTCCCCCATTTATTTTCCCTAATTTGAGTCTTATAACTCAACCAAACACTAACCATTTATCTTGAAAACACCTTTATTCATGTTATTGTGATCACGTTCTTCCAAAATTACCGACACTATATCCATTAAGAATAGATCTAAAGGAAGTCTGTCGAGGAAGAGGTAATCGTTTTTACCTACACATCCAATTTTATTTCTTCTTCAAATTACTCTTCATGTGTTGATTACATGATTAAGTAATAAATAAAGTATCATATATATTCATATATTTTATAATTATTACGTGATAACTATTTTTTACATTTTATATATTCTATGAAAAATGAAAACACCATGCATGTGTACATATAGATCATTATCTATATGCCGTGGTGTAATTATTTTTTTCATCACCACTTAACATGGATCGATATAATGGTGGAAATAATGGATATTTATGATAATTATTACATGATATTTATTTTGGGAAAATTAAAATACCATACCCTTCTTTACACTTTCACCATTAAGGGAATTATATTTTCGCTCGTGCATGTGTACGACCTACTGTCTCCATGACATGATTTGATTCATTTCCATTGTTCAACATTAAAGAATGACTAAAAAATGTATATAATGAATAAATATGATATTTATTTTATTAATATCATAATTAAGTTTATGAAACTATATCCTATGATAGAAAAATATGACTTTCACAAAAATATAAGCATGAAAAAACATAGTGATTAACACCTGAAATAGTGAAATGAATAAAATATTATTAATAAATGAGTGGTAAAATGTTATAAAGGGATCATATATAAAATAATTAATGTTATTATTATTTTATTATAACTTAATAATATGTTTAAATGAACTATACATGAGTTTTAGACCCATTTGGAGGGAATCAGACCTAATGTTGGGGCCTCATTGACAATTTCATAATTAATTGAGAATGTTTTTGTTTAAGTATCCAATAGGGAATATATTTTATCATGTCTATGTTTTCTAAAAAAATCATAAAGGGTTTTTATTATTCTCATATGAGTGTTTACATCCTTTTATTTTCCTGTGTTTTACTTTTTACAAAATGGTTTTAAATGAATCATTCTTTTAATCTTCCAAATGTTGTATATTATGACTGTTTTGAAACAAAAAATGAAATGAATGTATTTTTTATGATATTTAACATGATTGTAAATTTTTATAGTCATGAAAATTTAATGTTTTAAATCTTAATTTACAATATTATATGGTTCTTTTCAATGAATTTTTTTACTTTTATAATTTCATGGCTTTTAAAATAAATTATTTCAAAGTAAAAACTGGTATTTATCTCAGGAATTTTGCAACAATTTTATTACAGTATTTTAAATTATGAAAAAATAATTTGTTAAATATTATTGTTAAATAATGTTGATATCTTATGATATGATATAGAATATTTTATTTAATGGTTTATGATCAGTTTGACTATGGATGTTCTATTTTGATATCATTCATGGTTTGTGGTTAATGTATTAACATTTCGTATACTACTTTTTCTATATTATTCTTTATGTTTTTTTTGTTTCACCAATTTAATATCAAGAATTCAATGGACTTCTTAAGTGATGGTTGGGGCCTTCTATATCCCATAAATTCATTGGTATGACTCATTAAACACACTAGTTTGGGTTTTGGATGAGGCCTTTTTTATTTATGTATGGTGTCTTGGTTGAAGCATTAACAGTGTGTTTATGATTCAGGAATTATGAATTCCCTTATTATGATAATATTTATTGATATTCCATGTGATTATTAAATTATTACAATATCCATATGATTATTTATATGGAATATTAGATTATCATTTATTCTCAAAATATTATGCTAAAGATTATGTTTAAATGGATTGTGTCTTAGTTATTAACCTAACCTTATTATTTATGTTTACTTCTTTATGGTAGATTATGTACCATTATTATCGTTACTGAGCATCTAAGCTCACCCCATTCTTATGCTTTTTCACTAGGATTCCAATATATATATTATGACTTACATACATGTATCAACATTAATAATAATGATATTCTTAATAGAATAATTATGTTGAATTTTATAGTTTCAATTGTAACATATGATACCATTATGTATCTATTTTTCCAAAACTACTAAACTATTTGGTCCTTTGGGAAGTGATTCCTTGTATAATTTTCAAATGTAATAAGGTAACCACCTACTTTGGGATACTAGAGTCAAGGTCTTCATAGTTAGCATCATATAATGTTTTGTAGAAAACATGGGAACTATATTTAGGAAAAAATAGATTAAATAATAAAACCCTATGATGGAATTTGGAAATATATCCAAATAAACTAAATATATAATTTTGATATTATTTATACATAAATTTTCAATTTAGGTGATGTGATTCGATAGTTTGGTTTTATACATTATTTTTCATAATGTTATGATATAATCTAGTGTATTTCATTGTTTCAAAATGTCACCTAGTAAAAGGATTGGAAACTATATCAACACACATAATCCATTTAGGTATTACCATCCTATACAAGATAATGACAATCGGGATAGAGATGCAACTGGTGCTTAGAAACCTATAACTATTATCATACCAAAAAGTGGGTTCGTCTTGAAAAAACGGGATTTGAGTTATAAATATTTTCAGATAAATGTCATAGGTTAAGAGAAATAACCTTACCCATATGGAGAAACTGGATCCATAATGTGACGGAACAATTTCAAACCTCTTAATGAGAAAACAACCTCCAGAAATCAATGGGACTACAAATCCATTTATAACTGAGCAATGGATAAGTTCCTTAGATAAGGTATTTATATGATTTGGTTTTATGAAAGGGGGAAGTATTCATTTTAGTTTATTATATCTCTTGAGATGTAGATCAATATTGGTCATCGACTCAAAACATTATTGAGGAGGAGGAAATAGAAAACATGGAATAGAAGGGTTATAAAGAAATTTTCTTGGAGGAATATTTCTCTCGCGAATAGAGAGTGGATATGGAGACAAATTTTTTAAATATGAGAAAAAGAGGAATTAAATGTTTTTGAATATGAATATAACTTTAGAATATTAGAAGGGTATGTAGCAGACTATATACATAACATAAAGGAGTAAGATTGAACGTTTCTTTGATGGGATTCAGAAAATTATTCGAAGGGTAATAGCCTCAAAAACGTTCTCAACATAAGATGATATAGAATCATGTGCTATCAAGATGTAGAAATAACTCTCCATGTCTTAAGACATTAAAATGAACCTAGTGAATAATATGACGGTAGATAAAAATATGGATAAATAGAATATGGTTAACATGGATTTTCCCACATGTGATAATTTTGGAAGGAAACACCCTGGTGCTTACTTGAAGGGAACAATATTTTTCTATAAGTATAGAGAGAAATTAAAAAATGTTCATGATTTCAAAATAAATAATGAAGTTATCCAATTCTTCAATTGTACGGAGATGGGGCACTATTAAAATGAATTTCAAAAGATTCAATGGAATATTGATGAGAAGACGAAAAGGAATCAATGTCAAGATTATGATGTTACTACAGTTGATGAATAATAATTAAAGTAATTTTGTTTTTTGTTTCAATAATTATATTATGATATTCTGGTAATAAAAATCATGAGATATATAAGAAATGTATCACAGTAAACCATTATTAATTCAGAAGCATTCACGTTTTCATTAAAGTTTCAATGTGATAAATGTATTCATATATTTTGTATATGGGATAAAGATCTAAATAATATTTAGCTAATATAATGTTATCTATATTTTGTAAATTTAATGACCTTCCTTTTAATGGAAATATGGTTGTTGAATGTCGAAAGATATGTTTTGTATGAGTCGTAAGATTAACTACTTATGGAATGGATTACGTTAAAAATTGAAAATTGTCATTTATTATTAACATGCTCTATAATTGTATGTTTTAGTAAACATTTAAAGTCACAAGGAATGAATTATGTACCATATCATTCATTAAATGTTCTTCATGTATGAAAAATCCATCTTGAATATCCATTTTCTGGTGTTAGGGATGAAGTGTAAATATATCAAAACAAAACAAAAGGATGATCATAGGATTATAAAATTGAAATTAATCATGTATTTTTATTATCTTAATTGCTTATTGGAATAGTAAAATACTCCCTATACTATTGGTAAAATATTTTAGAACAAAAAAATTCTCCTTCTACTTTTCTTACTAAGATATACATGGTCTTTTAAATTATAAATGTTTTGTGGTTTCATTACACTTAAATTTCTCATGATCATATTCTATATCACTATACATCAAAACTTGATAGTTTTTTTTCTCATACATTTCCATGTTTTCCTAGATGGAACCCTAGTATGTGTTATCTTAGGTTACCTTCATTATTATCATTCATTACTTTAATGTGGAAATTTCATTAATCTTTTTTTCGATGTTGGATTTAAACAAAGGTATTTTGAAAATTTAAACCCCCAGTTTTCTATCCCTATTTTAAATTTTGAGGATGGAATTTATTAAAGTGTGAATAATATAACATCCTGAGTTGTTTTTAAATTGAAATACTACATTCGATAGCGTAGATAATACTTCACATCGAGCATAAAAAAACAATTAAATATTATAATTTAAATTTTACCATTATAACATAGCAGTTAGAAAGGAGGTAATGAACAAGAATAACTAAATTTTGAAATTATGGTTTACTCATTTAAATATAATGAATTATTGATATACAAAGTATTTATAAATTAAAATTAAACCATTTTAAAAATTATAGGAAATATTTAATCTAAAACACTATCTAAATTTTCACAAGGGTTTTCTATACCAATAAAATAAAAAATTAAGACTTTTTGGATTATATTAATGAACTTTATATTAAATATAATGTTTAAAATTAATCTTATGTGTTCTTTAAAAATTATATAAAAAAACAAATCCAATTTTATTCTTAAATGATATACTATCATAAAAAATAGTTTTACCACCTTTTGATGATGCTGTAATTTTAAATCTATTTTTTAAAAGTTTTATAAATTATACGTGAAAAAATAAACATCTTATTTGAAATATGAATATTAAAAATTAAATAAGGTTTAATTTTTTTTATTTTTCAAAAAATATTCATGTTTTAATGAATAGTAAAAAATACTGAATTTAAATTTAAAACAACTTTTTTATCTAAATAATTTATAGTATTAAATTATATTTTTTTTCTAAGTATAAATAGATATATATTTTATCAATTAATTATGTTTTTTTTATTTTAATCATTTTCACATTGAATTTTCATATAAAAATATTTCAATCTTATGAACATTCTCACTTTAATAACTCATTTTCTCACCCCATCAACTGGATTCATTTTAAATTATTTATTAAGAATTATCCATTTTTTATCTTGAAAAATAGAATCAAATATTTGTAATCATAAGTTATATATTAATTAAAATTGACCCTTTTATTTTTTGACAATATGAATAGTATCATTATTAATCTTTATTACCATAATTAAGGGTAAATATTGTAATTTAGAGTAAAAATAATATTAGCAATATTAAGATACTACCCTTAAACTTTGCCAAATTTTATTGGCTGAGTGGGTGTTGAAAAAAATCATAGATGGTTTCATTTTATGTCCTCTTGAGCCACTTGGGTGACATTAATACTTTTAGAGTGTTTTATTTTTAGAAAAGTCAGATATGTCATCCTCGTGTTTTAATTAGTATCACATTTTTAATATGTGCTTATTAAAAATATATCATCGATTATAAATATTCATCTAAAATAAAAATTGTTTATCATTATCATTATAATTTATTTTTAATTTTTTTGAGATATATAATTACATTAATTTCTTACATAATGATGGTGCATTAATTGTTTAAATAATGATAATATCAAAAAATGGATGATAAAAATAATAAAATAAATATAATTTGAGATAATAAATATCATCCAAAAAATTTATATATATCTCTAAAATGTTATTGATGTAATAAAATCCGTGGTTTTAAGACATCATTTTGTAATGATGTTTTTAAAAATTCAAGTAATGAATAATATCAATATTGACACTAATGTTATTTTAAAATAAATATTATTTTATTAAATGATATAAAATTCGTCAAAATATAAAACTCATCCAACTAATTAGTATAATGTTTAAAATTTCATCATTGATCTATTTAGGATTATTTTTTCATTTTATAGTAATTACATTAACCCTGAAGGGGTGAAAACACATGTTGTCATAGTAAGAGTTAAATGGATTAAAAAAGGGTTAAAGCCAAAAGATAAGGGTATGATTGTTACCTAACTTGTATAAAAATTATTGGTTGAAATTATTTTGACACAGATATTTCTTATATTAGAAATAATACACTTTTAATCCATTTATTATTGAAAATAATTTATATTAATTTAAATTTTTTGGAATTTCTAAATGTTCCACTCACCTAAATTATAAAAGGGAACCTCCTCCACCAGTTCTTCATGCCACTTTGAGCCTTCTATCTCAATAAAAACCTAACCATTAATCTTGAAAACAACCTTATCCATGTTTTTTATATCATGGTCTTTAAACACTGCCAACCGTATATAACTTAAGAAGAGATCTAAAAGAGGTCTTCTGAAGAAGAGGTAATCGTTATTACCTACTCATCCAAGTACATTTATTCTTCAACTTCTTCATTGTGTGTTGTTTCCAAGATAAAGTAATATATCCAGTATCATCTATATTATAATTTTTTTTAATATTATAGGGAAAATATATTCCTCCATTTATCCATCCACAAAAAATGAAAACACAACATCTGTGTACGTACAACTTACAGACTCAAAACCGTAGTGTAATCTGTTTTTAATCACCACATAACATGGATGGATATAATGATGTCAATAATGGATATATACATGATAATTATGACCTGATAATGATTTTTTAAACATTAATATACCATCTACTTCCTTACCTTATCACCTGTAAGGGAATGATATCGTCACTAGTGCATATGGACGGCCTACCGTCTCTACGATGCGATGTGATGCATTTTCACAATTGACAATTCAAGAATGATTATAAAGATATATATAATGAATAAATATGATATTTATGACATTAATTAAATTATTTATATTATTAAATTATATACTATTCTAAAAAATCCGTATTTTCAAGACAAACCAAGCATGAGAAAACATAGTAATTAACACCCCAAAGTGTGACATAAATAAAATATTATTAATAAATGATTGGAATGAATTTATAAGGGGATCATATATGATATCATAAATATTATTTTTAATTTTTTTTATGTTATTAAATTTTTTTAAACTACTATATAAGTGTTTCAAAAAAATATAGAATAATCACACCTAATGTAATGGTTTAATTAAAATCTCATCATTAATTCTGATTGATTCTATTTAAATTTCCATTGAGGGTTTATTTTTCTTTCATGTATGTGTTTTATAAAAAAGGTTTTCAATATATGTTTTCACTACTATCTAATTAAAGTTTAAATTATTTTATTTTCCCATGTTTGACTTTTTTAAAATTCTTTGAAAGGATTTTTTTCCATTTTCCAAACGAGGTAATTTTTTTAATTTTTTAACAAAAAATATGGAACAAATATTTTTTTTAAATTATACAGAATGAGCATATTTTTCTACATTCAAGATTACTTGATGTTTCGATGCTTCCTTTAAAATATTACAAGGTTATTTTCATATAAAATTTTTTCTTTTATAATTTCATAGCTTTTAAAATAAATGATTTCAAAGTAAAAATAGTATTTTTATTAAGAAATGTTTATTGGTTTTATTAGAGTATTTTCATCTATGTCAGTATCATTTTAGAAATCTTATGACTAGTTGAGTTTTAACTATTATGATACCATCAACCATATTTTATTTAATGATTTATGATCAGTATGACTTTGGATGTTCTATTTTGATAATGTTCAATGTTTATGGTTTAAGTATTCACATTTCATATGATTGTTTTTTAAGATGAATGTTTTTGTTATTTACATTTTACCCCATTAGTATGCAGAACGTATTAGACTTGATAAGTGATGGGAGGGTCTTTCTATAGCCCCTCGATGCATCGGTAGATATCATGAGAAAAACTAGTTTGGGTATTACCAAAAGCCTTACTCGTTTATCTATGGTGTCTTGGACAAAGACTTGACATTAGGTCTATATTGTTGGAAATTTTGTATTCCCTCATTATGAGATTATTTATAGATATTCCATATGATTATTGGATTTTTAGAATATCTGTGTGATTATTTATTTGGAATTATTTTATTATAATTTATTCATTTCATATTATTCTAAGTATTATGTTTAAATGGATTCTGTCCCAATTATTAACATTGCATTAATGTTTATGATTATTTATTCATGATAGTTTTCCTTGTATTCTAACCCTTACTGAAAATCTAGGATCACCCATTTCTTTTGTTTTTTTATGACAATATATATATTAGGATTTATATGGAGGGATAATGTAAGATACTAATGGTTTTCTTAAAGGAATCATTAGGTTTAATTTTTATTGTCTCAATTGTAATGTATGATTCTTGTATGTATCTTGTTTTAGAAAAAAATTGAACTATTTGGTCATTTGGAATGCAATTTCTTCTATGATATACCAATGTAATAAAGTAACCACCAACTATGGGCTACTAGCATAGGGGTCTTTACATGGTAGGTGGTATACATTTTAATTCCCATAGTCTTGAATTATAATTAAGTTTATGTAATTGTGGAATTTAAATTTCCATGTTTGGTAATTAAATCTTGATTTAAACTAAAAAATAGGTTAATTAGTTAATGGGAGTTTGAAATTGGTTGACTAATGTGACTATGAATTGGTTTATAATGGTAATTAAGAGATTTTTTACGTAACCTTAATAGGTTAATGGATTATATTATAAAATTGTGTTTAATGGTTTAATGGTTAAGTTTTCATATTATTCCATGTGATTAAAGTGATTAACCCTGATTGAATTCATAATTGAAATTCGAAACTTATGTGACAATGTTCTATAACAAGGTTGACGATGCTTAACATTTATGAATATGAAATATGTGATATTGTGATTTTTGATATTTTGATTTGTGATCTATTTGATAATGAATGTGGGACAAGGGATGATGCTTCAAAACACCATGTGAGATAAAAATAAGTTTTGGGCTTGGAATGAGGCTAAAATTTCCTATATTAGATAAAAATTATTTTGGGATGTATATTTATTCTTAAAAATCCCATTTCTGATAACAATGAGGTGCGGGATAAAGACTAATGCTATAAATACCCACGAGGTGATAGGGATGAAATTTGAGTGCCAAAATATTTGTGTTGGACTGAGGTTCCAAGTGTCCTTGATAGGAAATTATAATTAAATGATTGATGAAATCCCTTAATATAATGATTTTTGATTCCCTATGTGATGTGGTTAAGACTTTGGCATGAGCCAAAGTATGAACTGATGCTTAGGGTGTCATCATGAACCCAAAGAATTATGTGGTTAATTAAGTAATAAGGAATTATAAAAAATGTATAGTTTTTTTTATAATATATCCTTTATACAATAGTATACACTGTTTGAGATTAGATATTGTTTTATATTTCATTGGTGGTGGCATACTTGGATGTAGTCACACCCAATGTAGGCTTCCCTAATCGGTACCTGAATAGTCTTTCTGTTAGAATGATATGACAAGGGAAAGATCCCTGTGCTAGATGGATGAGGTAACTAGACGTGATTTAGGGACCCACCCAGGAGTTGTCATTGTGTATTTATTTTGGGGTTTCCATATTGACACTTGACACTTATAGATCATGAAATACCTACTCGTTTAGTTTGGTTATCATTTTCCTATTTTGGTTTCTCATGTGATACTTGTATGTATTCGTGATGGTATTATTATAGTTATTTGTTATTGTCATTTGGTTATTTATTATTTATTAATTTGGTTTTACTTATTTGATAAATAGGGTATAGTCTCCCCATGTTATATATTTGACCCTTGCTTCAAGCTAGCAGCCTTTGGCATATAGGGAGGCATGTCTGAGGTCACATAGGGAACCAGCTGGGGGAACTAGCATGTGGCACTTGAGTTTGGACATCACATATAATCTATATATTTCATTAAAAATGATAATCAATTGAGACACATTTAATTTATAAAAAAATATATCACATATAAAAATAGTTTTTCAAAAAAAATTCTTTTACTTCAAAATGATTTTATTTTCGTTTATAATAAATGGATAAAAAAATAATTGACTTTAAAAATGTTTAAAAAATATTTTTTTATAACTTATTTAGTCCCAATATTAACCACCAATCCCAAGACTATGGGATAACTATCAAATTAAAAAATAATATTTTAATTGTATATCACGGTTCGTTTAAACATAGTGTTGCATGTAAAGAAATTTTTCAATGAAATAAAATTTATTTAAATAGAAATATATCATAAAATCTCATATTGTAAGATCATTCACCAATATAATAATTTATACCTCAACATACCATCACATTGATAAAAAAACTGAGGATAAATTAGCCTCATTGCATCGTTGAAATCCCAAATAGCTTTTCTAATTTTTCTTTTTTCAAAAAAAAAATTAACTAAATGAGTGATCTTGTCTTGTATAACTTCATTTCTATAATCCAGATTCTCCACTGGTTGATCCATAAAAGTGATATCTTTCTCTAGTAGTAAAAACTCATATTTTAGAAAATTTTAAGGATCATGTATGCACTTCCTAATGAGAGATACATGGAACACATCATGTACTTAAGATAAATTCAATGTAAACACCAAGTGATTAGCAACCATTGTGATATAATAATGAAAATAAAAAAATGAAATTTCTAAGGATCTATTTCCCTTATTTCAAAAATGCAAAACCTTCTTATAAGGAGATATATTTAGGAATATATTATCACCAAATTCTATCTCTAGATCTCACTGTTGATTGTCAGTATAAATTTTTAGTCAACTCTGAGCTGTCATTTTGTGTAAATGAATGGATTGAAAAATCTCTACCATTTCCTCAGCTATATCATTTCTCAATATCATTTTTTTCTACAACTTAATCCTATCACATTGTAGTTGTCGACTTCATTCCATAGTGGGATTCATAAGGATCCATTTTAATGATCTAGTGAAGTCAATTATTATATGAAATTACACTAAATAAAGGTGTTAAACCCATCCTCCTTTGAAATCTATAGAGAAATCCATTGAAAAAAATTATAGAGTTGAATGGATCTATCATACAAGCTATTTGTCTAAGGATGATAAGAAGTACTGAAACTCAACTCTGTATAAAGAGAGTACTGAAGACCTTTCTAGAACATCAAAGTAAACCTTAGATCTTGATCGGTTATGATTGAGAATTGTACTCTATGATATCTCAAAACAACATTATTTTATAACTAAGTAATATTATCACGACATAAATATTTTATAATAGTAATAAAATTCATTAATTTCATAGATCATTTAACTACAAATCAAATTGAATTATTCCCTTTAGATGTTTTTTGGAGTCTGAGAAATTAAATCATGGTAATTATTTCCCATTTCCATTTTTTATCGACAATCGTTGTGACATCCCCTTAGAATTCTTTCTCTTATACTTAACTTGATGACATACCAAACATTGAGTTACATACTCTTTAATATCCATTTTCATTTTATTCCACTATAAATATTATTATCGATATTAATGAATCTTTATAATTGTAGGATGAAAAGAGAGTAATGAACTAAAAGAAATATATAATAACTCCTTCTTAAAGTATGATATTTATGGGACTCATATTCATTTCCCGAAACTTATCATTCAATCACAATCATAATTAAACTGAAGAACAATTCTCTATTATGTAGTTTTGTATCTTCATTTTTCACCTCTTCAATACTCGCTTGGATTGATTGTTCAACATTAATTTATGAAAGATATGATGCTCCCCCATTCAAAAATATTTTATGTTCCATTATATAAAATGAAAAAATTTGGATATCCTTTAATACCTATTATGGATAAACTGTAGTGGTTCTATCGACTCAGATCATGAGACACCTTGTTTTCGTTCACATAATGGTAATGTATTGAGCATTTATACTATTTAATTAGCACCAAATATATTCATTGTTTCATATTCAAATATTTCTAGATTAATATATAATTAAATCTTTTATGATCTATATATATGTCCAACCATTCCCCATTAACATAATACCTTGATATCTTCAATTAAATTTTTTTTCCAACTAGCTCCAAATCCTCAGTTAGGTTATTTTTCTCATGTATTTTCCATTTTCATGAGGTAAATGATATCCCCATATCATTTTACCCAAGTAAAATCCCAATCTCGTATTTTCTACATCAATATAGATTACAAACCCTTCTCTACTATATAATATTGTGAGAACCGGTGCAATAACGAAACTTCTCTTCAAATCATTGACATTTTATTTGTATTTATATATACACAAGTACTTAACCCCATTTTTAGTATAATTATTGAGTGGATTAGATAGTCCTGATAAATATCTCAAAGCCCAAGGTAGTATTCAGTAATCCTAATAAATATATTTATTTTGGTTACCACGTCTAGTCTATACTATTACTCATTAACATTTTTCATATAAGGATCCATTGATATACCCTCACATGAGATTATATAAACCATGAATTAAACATTATGAAGCCGAATTTCACACGTGGTAATTTTATCATACAACATCTCCTTAATTAAGTTTTTTATAAAAATTCTAAAATAATATCCATGATATTCCTTTCTCTTTTAATATATAATAATATCATCTAAAAATACAACCAAAAATTGATCAAGGTGTAACATCCCAAACCCAGATGCCACTCAATAGTACTTTTACCACAGTTGGCTACATAGCCTCAAGTGCATCTTCTCAAATTCCAGATGATGTCGACTAGCAGTGAGGGACTAGGTATGATAGCGGGGATACAATTCCCACATTAGTAGAGTGTGACATTGTGGGATACAAAAACAGTTCAATATCAGAAGCAGTAATACCATACCAAAGAAGTAAGTAGCAGAAGACTGATAATATAAACAACTAGAAGTCATGTCATACAATATACGATGTTACATGATACATGTTATAGAAAGCATCTAAAATAGGATACAGGGAAGTCATATACAATATATGGTACATAGTAAAAAAGACTAAAAAGTATCTTAGAAGCATCACAAGCTCTATTTTGTTCCCATAGTCACCTTCTCCTAAGCAACATATCAAGTACCTATAGGAGGGAACATGACCTTATCGACACATGAAATCATATAATCTTTTTGGGAATAAATCATGACCCAATCAGGTTGTGAGACTAAATCCTAGAAGTCAACCGCCCTTGGTCTTTTTGAATCTGTTAGTGAATATATATATATAACATGCAGTATGGAATAATTTAAAAAGTAAGAAATGAAGTACTCATAAGTAAAAAACCTACAAGAATTGGTTTCCATTTACATTTCATTTCATTATCTATTTAACAATTAAATTACATTGATTTAACAAGTATGGAGATCTGAGTCAATCCCGACAACTCTCGTATAACTATAAGAAGAAAAGATGAATCAAAAGGTCATATAAGAAAGCATAAGTTAAGACTGAATCCAAGCTTGTGCTTTGTCTTGGAAGACACGTCATAAACAATTCTATTTAAATAATAAATTATAACTCAAGACCTTCCTTGAAATTCCTAAGCTATAATTGAAGTATCACTCCTTGTCAAAATCCACCAACACCCTACAATTTCATCTTTTAGAACCTATAAGGAACCTTGTATCACTCTCGGTGGGATGTAAATTCACATCACTAATCTCATCCATGGTGGTCCTGTAAGGATTCCCCTGTTATAAAACATGAGATATAGTCAAATTCATCTTGATACATTCCATGGAATCCCTAAATTCATCCCTGATTCACTTGTCATATATGTACAGTCTCTATCAGATCATTCATGGCATTCATGGTTCACTCATGGCTTAAACATAATAAACCCTTTGAGCTCATCCATGAAATTAGAACCAAATCCATGTTTCACTCAAGGAATAAGGTATAATAGTATATAAGAATGTCCATTGATTTCTAATCTAATTCAATGAATCACTCATGTCTATTTACCATTTCCTCATTCTATCCATTTAAACATTCATTAGGAATGCTAAGGTAAAACCCCAAAAGTAGCCAATATAACTCACCATAAAATGGTGTTTCAAGAAAGAACCAACCTCAAAGGATTATCCTTTAATTTATTCTCATGGGAACAATTCTCATACCAAGAATAACATGTAAATTAAACTATTACAAGGCTTTAGCATTAATTAACTCCTGTGGGAAGGTTCACAATTAGATAAATTCATTCCAAATATAGCTTAACAAGAATTTTCATACAAGGGTCATGGGGAAAGTCAATCATCACATTCCCTTAATTAATTAAATTATAATTTAGCACTATTTCAATTCCCTTTCATAACAAATTTCTTTTTTAGAAAACCATAAAAGGGGATCAAAGGCATGCCTCATAGTAATCCTAGTCCAAATGGCCAAAAAAGGTCATCCAATGGAACTCACCCATGGGGTGTCCCTTAATCAGGTTATAAAACCTATTTCAGGCTTTAAAACACCAATTCTATTATCTACACAACAACATGAAACAATAGGGTTCCAATATAAATTAGGGAGACATCCCAGAAAAGGGCATGTGAAACTTGGATATATATAAACAAATCGAAAATTTAAAAAATGCACCAGACCTCCAGCCTTAGGATTAATATTGATAGTTCATCCAATTTCAAGTTGTATTTCATCACAATTTGGATGTAATCTGATGAAAATATTAATAACAAGATATTAGGGCATATGATCCTAAATCCAAATAGAGAAATTTATATCTAGAAGAATCAAGAGAATCTTAAAAGAAATCAATGCTTTACCGATATAGATCTGATGAGATAGACAACATTCAAATTGGAGGTCGGATGGAGAGGGAATCTAAGAAGGGAGAATATCTTTCAAAGGAGGCTCTCCCATGGTTCCCGTAATGTGCAACGAGATAAATAGAATAAATTTTAGGATTAAAACACTCTAGGGGATAATTGGTCATTTTACCGAAAAAAAACTATGTCACGCGGTTTAGGTGCATGTTTTGTCTAATTGTGAACCGTTTCACATAGTTTCTATTAGAGAAAGGGGGATTTCACGGTTACCCATAGATAGTTCACAAACTTTGTGCAATCCATGCGAAGAGCCTCTATCAAACTCTTATGAAGTTATAGACCATGTTACATAGGTGTGTGCCTCCTCTTACATGGTTACATAAAATACTGTAGCATGTAGTCCCCTACTATCCATCCTCACATGGTTTATTCAAACTGTGAAGCATTACCACTCATTTTTCATTAACCGTGCACTAGGAAAAAAATACTCAAAAACTATGATTCGGGCACTGAACCAGCCCAGAACACCACACGAGACCTTCATAACACCAACATACATTCATATAAGTCTATATTTATCATATTTAATAGAGAAATGAAATAAAACTCAATATTTGTACCTCATAAAAGAACATGGTTCTTAAGAACTTCCCCTTGAAGAAATGTTTCCCTAAATTTCCCATCCAAGGGTGATGAAGAAATATCTAAACACAACTCCAGCCACTGTGATTGTATGTCGGCCTCCCTTTATGAGGATTCTTCATGAACTTGGCTATGACACCATAATAACCACACTAAATGAACAAAAAAGCCATGGAGAAGCTTTGTTCTACGGTCCACAATTCATATAGGATTCTCTTCAAAGGATTCATCTACCTGAAACTCAACCTCTGTAGGTGGAAGAACATGAGATAGTTCTAAATAGTAATCTCACAGGTGAGAAACATGGAAGATATAACGCATATCTCTGAACCTCTGAGGTAACTACAACAGAATGGTAATCAACCTAACTATCTCTGGAATCTTGAATGGATCAATATATCTCGGTGAAAGCATGCTCTATCTCTTGATCCTCTTATGTCCCAACCATGGAGAAACATGTAGGAAAATCTGATCCCCAACCTTAAACTCCAGTGGTTATTTCGGAGATCGGAGAAATATTTATGATGATACTATGCAATATCCATCCTTCTAAATCAACTAAAACCTTTCAGTGGTCTACTTCACAAGACGAGGTCCTTGTATAGTTGCCTCTCCTACCTCCAACCAACTCATCGGTGATTAAAATGGCCTACTAAATAATTCCTCCTAAGTCACTATATGAATAGTATCCTAAAATATATTGTTATAGGTGAAATAAACTGGGGGTATTTGCCTCACCCAAGAGCCCCCCAAATAAAGGACACATTCTCAAAGAATAACCTCCAACACCTGAACCATGCGCTCTAGCTGGCCATCTGTATGGGGATGTAATGATATTCTCAAAACCACCAGTGATCCTAGTTCCCTTTGTATCCATTTTCATAAATGGGAAGTAAAATGGGCACCCCATATAAAATGATATAATAAGGGACCTTTTGTGGTCGTACATTCCCCTCGATGTACAACCTCCCAATCTCATCAACACTAAAGGTTTCCATAACCAACAGGGAATGTGAAAACTCATTTGGCATGTCACAAACAACCTAAATAACATTGTTAAATCATTTAAAACTCTGAAAACAATTCATGAAATCCATCATAATATTATTCCATTTCCACTCATGTATGGTTATATTTTTTAAAAATTTGGATTTCTATTGATGTTCTGCCTTCACCTACAGATTAGTGGAGCACCTCCTGACAAAACCAGGGACATCTCCTTCATACCTAGCCACAAATACTAATTATGTAAATCCTGATTTATCTTGGTGACACCAGGATGTACATACCATACCAAGACCTAAAATTATTTCACTATCTCTTCTTGCATGTCTACTAAGACCCATATGAGACCATGCAAACGAGGAACTTCATCCTCACCTATGCTCCCACCAAAGGGAGGGTTATCACCTTCCACACACTCCCAAAGAACTAGGACTTCAGAATCTGATATCTATCTCATCCTCCCTCTATCCAGTAGGGTAGAGGTACCAATGAAGGATGAAAGAAAAATCTGCACCTAACTATTTTGAACCTCCAAATGCATCTCAGAGAACAATGCCACATGCCGCCACATGCTACTAGCCTGGTGCACTGCCTATATCTGAGCCCTCTTATTCTGTTCATCGGCCACTACATTTCCTTTATCGGGTGTGTAGGCAAGAAAAAAATTCAAAATACTAAAGGTATTTCATCCAACTCCACTGCCTCAACTTCAGATCACATTGTGTAAATATGAACATGGGGCTTTTTTGGTATGTGAACACCACAAAATTCACTCCCAGTATGTAATGTATCCATTAGAGTAACGGGTGAACTACAACAGCTAACTCGAGATTGTGCATCAAGTAATTACTTTCATGTAGTTAAATTAGAAATCACATAAGCAATAACTCAATCCCCTGTATGAGAACTACTCCTAGACCGACACCTGATGTGCCGCAATACACTATAAAGCTCATGCATAACTCTGGAAAAATAAGTATCATTGCTGAAGTCAATCTCCCTTTCATATCCTGAAATGTCTTCTCGCGAAAATCTGTCCATACATACATCACACACTTTTTAGTGAAGCCCATCAATAACGCTTCTAAATGTCATATGTATTTTGTGAACTGAATGTAGCAACTTGTTTTCCAAAAGAAATTACGCACCTAAAATACATTCTTGGGGTTCTCCTTGGGAATTACTACTCTCACCTTATCCAGGTCCACTCAAACTTTTCTCTCTGAGATAATTTTACCCATGAAAAGAATCGTATTCACCTAGAAGTGGCACTTTAGGAGCTTAATATATAACTGATTATCTCTTAGTGTATAGAAAACAATATCAATTTATTTAGCATGGTTGTGTAGATTGTGAGAATACGTCAAGATATAAACCTTGAAACCCACAACAAACAACTCAATATAATGATGTAACACTCAGTTAATCAGTTCCATAAAACTTTTAGGCATATTCATTATACCGAATGCCCTGACCAAATACTAATACAAACTATAACTACTTTTAATGGTTGTGTGAGTAATGTCTGATGATCTAACATGCACCTGATGATAACCAGATCTAAAATAATTCTTTGAGAAAACCTGAGATCTGTGGAGCTAGTCGAATAGATCATCTATCTGCAACAGAGGATACCTATTCTAAACCATCAAATAGTTCAATTTCTGATAATCCACACATAGCCTAAGGGTACTGTCCACCTTTTTTGAAAAAGGATTGGTGAACCCCACTAAGATTTACTGGGATAGATGAAACTTGTTTCCACCATATTCTCTATCTTCTTCTTTAGTTCTTGAAAATCAAACATTGTCATCCTGTAAGATGGAATGGAAACATGTGCTGCTCCTAGAACCAGCTCGATAAAGAACACTACCTCTCTCACTAGAGATAAACATGAAAATTCATCAGGGAAATATGTCCCTAAAATGATCTACTACTAGAGGTAAATACATCTGAAATGTTCCCCAGTCATCCAGATATAATCTCACAATATAGGCTTTCTTCATTCCAAACCCAAGATTCTCGGGACCAGCTCATCTGTCCAAGACATCCCATTCACCACTCTATAGAAATGATCAATCCTCTAGTGATGTAAAAATCAACCTGCAACAATAGAAATCAATAAATGCCTGAATGAAAACAAATAATTACATCCTTAGAATGATATAAAATCATTCAATATTGAGGATTTAGAGGTCCCATATGATGTGACACCCACCAACCTCAATGGGGAACTCCCTACACAAACGCACACCTTCCATTCTCATCCCTAATGGAGTGTCTATCTTCATAACATCTTCATAAGCAAATACAGTGATCTCAAGGATCTCTAGAAAGGGAATTGATATGAAACTATGAAAATAACCTATTTAAAAAAGTGAAAAAGATAAATCATAGGCTGATAAAATAGTACCTCTAATAGTATAATTTTTGGGATCCTTCTCTTATTGTTCTTGTTTCTCTGCATATGCTTCTCTCGTACCACAGCCATGTGACACTACATGGATACCCTGTGCAGATACACCATACTACCCCTATGATCCTAGGGTCTAGATACCATATCCACGACCACCACCTCAGCTATAACAGCCTGATGCACTTCATCTCCCTATTTGGTGAGAAGTTTTAGTACCTGATCCTAAATGTGGAGTGGGTGCAGACCCGCTCTCACTAGTTATTAGTGAAATCATCTTGCAGAAGCACTGCATATGGCCTATCTTTCTAAAAAATTAGAACTTGATGAGGTCTAGCAGACATTCTGGCCTCATATTCCCCGAAATATCGTAATGGTAACACATTACATGACTACTTGAAGACACATTCTAACAGCTATTATAACCACGAGGTATATCCAAATGACACTTCCTAATTCCAATGGAGACAGTAGTGTATCTAGGTGTTGAACCATCTTGTCTAGCACTGCTAGACTCCCTCAAGTTATGTTTGGTAATCAGCTCATGATTTACTATAGTAGATACAATAATCAACCTAGAAACATTCACCTAAGATTGGATTTCATAAATAATACCATCCTCTAATAAACTAGACTTCAACAAATCATAACCCATAAGAATAGGTGTGTAGTGCTAGAGCTTCGTAAAACAAGCTGAATATTCTATAATTGACAAAGTGCTCTTCTCTAGATGCATAATATCCCAGGATCTATCGGCCCTCAATGTCTTTGGATATTATTAATCATTTAATACTATCTGAAAATCTTTACATTCTATATCCAAATGAAACTCCATCTAAGTGATAATATCCCACCATCTCTTGGAAAAATCATGCATTATATACGTTGTGAGCTTTACCCTCCTCTTAGGAGGCATATCTTAATGATTAATGTTCAACATCATAGACTCTATCTATGACAATGTATCTTGTGGTCCCCCATCCCCCAAAAATGTGGGTGGATGCTACTACTAGAATATCCAGTTAAGATATTTGATAGATTTGGTAGGTTGTGGTGTTCCTTTAAAGGTTTTCATAAACCTCATAAAGACTTCCCAAAATTGTAAATCCACACTTGCATATGGTATAATAGATTTTCCCACAAGTGGAATGATTTGAGGGTCCACTAGTATCCCATGGCCTACAACATTTGGGGTATAATCATCATCACCCTCTTAGCATACAGCCTGAGGTTATCCGGGTGGTATGACTCAACAATACCAAAAAAACACCTCAGTAAAACATCATTTCAAAGGTTCAAATCTCAAAAGAGTATATACAAAACATGTAACGTCCTAAACAATGTTACCCAGAGTCAGTGAATTATTACATAACATTGGCATGATCACATGGGACTAAATCCCAATATACAAATCAGTTTATTAACCTTGCAATTACTAGATTCAAACATAAGTTTTACATTAAATCATGAAATGAAAAAACAAAAACACCATTTATCTATTTTGAACACACTTATACCTCTTGTATTATCACTGAAGTTCAACGATAAAAACTTTTTCACATCCTGGGAAAATTAAAACATTGAATGGGGTGAGCTCATATGCTCAGTAAGGATAAAAACATAGCGGAAACATTCATAAATAATAATAAATATTTAAGGATATGTATATGACTAAAACATATGACTTTTAAAATTAAACTTCAGCACAATATGGAAAATATAAATCAACTAATCCCATTTACTTCATCACATGGATATTCTAATAGTGGAATAATCACATGGATTATCAATAGCCAATTTCATAATGATGAAATGCATAATGCTGGACATCATAACCACATAGTCAAGACCTCATGCTGAGACTACCAAAAATATTTTTTCAAGGCCTTGTAGGAAGACACTAGTTTGTCTCATGAGACCTACCAATGCATCATGGAGCTATAGCGGGCTCCACCCAGAACATACTATGTCCAATGAATTCCTTATATGTAAAGGATGAAACATAACATAAACAATCATATTAAAATTAGCATACGATATGTAAATGCATTAATCAAGCACCAATAATGGAATAATAATAACTCATCCACAATAAAAAATATCACAAAACCTTAAATACAATATTGATAATTTTTATATTAATAAATCCACTTCAAAAAGTGTAAAATCCTGCAATGGATGTTGACATAGATCAAATAATAACTGTTAGTGATAAATATCTACATCTATTTTGAGATCATTTAAAAGTCACATAATTATAAAAGAAAACATTTATTTTGAAAATATTTTTATAAGAATGTATGGGAAGCTTTGAAGATGTTATAATGGCAGACAATACCCACACCTACCGTATATGTTAAAAAAGACATTCTTAGACTAATTTCTCAAAAAGGTCATAAAGTACGTTGTCTAGAAAATGACAGAAACATCCCTCTATAAAAATTTTATAAAAATTAAAACATGTGTATAAATAAATTTAACCCATAATCTAGGAAATAGTAAAAATGTTTTGAAATACATTTTTTTTAAAAAAAAATATGTGGATGGTAAAGAGGTCGTAGTAGATACTCACGTATTATCAACATCAGATTATAAAGAGACTTTCAAATTTACCCTTACCTAGAAAATTTCCTTCTTCGAGGGTAAGTTATCCTCTTGTATAATAGATAAATAATTTTTATTAAATTATACAAGAAAAACATACAAAAATATGATATCATATTTGATCTTCTAATACTGATTTGTTAGTAATATTTCAGTAGTATCATCATTTTGGCTGTTAACTGATTCATTTTAATTTATATGTTTTGTTACGTAAGTCATGGTTTGTATAGATAAGATGTATTTGATTCATATCTAGAATGATATTAAATTCTTAAACATTATTTTTAATCATAAAATGAAATTTATTCTTGAATGGTTATGATGGGTTATGAATTTCATCGCGTTCATCGAGACATCAATCTGTATATACACATGAGCGAAAATATCATTCTATTGATGGTGAAATCATATTTAATTGGATGGTATATCATATATAAAGAATACATAAAAAGTTATATTTATTATTTAAATCATTTATATTTATTATTATACCAATCCAAAAAATGATGTGTTTGAATAAAAAACTACACAATGATGTGGAGACAGTAATGCATACGTACACACGTGTGCTGACTTGTCATTCATATGATGGATAGAAAAATGAATATGGTTTACCATAATTATAATAAAATCACAGTATGTATAAGTTATTTTAGTTATTATTATTCTATGGAATTAACAAATAAAGAGGAAGTGGAAGATGTAAAGAACATTGAAAGATGTTGTGAAATTATTACCACTTCTTCGGGTGTTTCCTTTTGAGTTGATCAAAATGGATCCATGTGTTTGATTTCTGGTCAAATTAAGGCCTCTACTTATATTTTAGGGTTTTTGGAAGGATATTTGAGTAGGGGATGGCTGAGCCATATGGACATGGAGGTGTGATTTTGAGATAATTTGAAGTACCCTTTTATAAGAGAGGAGAGGGTCGCTTTGGGAAAAGCTTGAAATATTATTTTATTATACATTCTTATTCGGTTTATAATGCCTCCAAAATTATTTATTTTGATTCTAAGGGGGGTATGGGTCGAAAAAATCCCATCCAATAGGTTTTAGATAGGTTTATCTCATCATAATAACCTTATCATTTTCATTTATCTCTTAGTTAAATAGTTTATATTTTACCATGTATTATTGTATTATTATAATAAATGGTTAATAATCTTACTCTAAAAAAAAATAGAACCCCATGTTGTTCATTATTGACATATCTAACCTTATATTAGTCTTTTTCTTTAGTCATAGATTTTTTGGAATATTATATCAATTAATAATGTAGTATTAGTTTTAAAATCTCATTTATGTCAATTCTGATACTATTTGGTATTTTGTTTTTGTGAAAGTCCTAAAAAAATGATTACAGAGAAAAAAATTATTTTAAAAACCATAGCATTCCATATTAAACAATCAAATTCGTGTAATTCATCAAAAGTATCAATTTAATATTATTTGGATATCTATAATATCAATTAGTTTAATAATTAATTAATAAGGAAATAACAACATCATCATTGTGTCACAAATAAATTCCATTATTTAATTTATAAAAATTAAAAATAAAATAAAATTATATAGGAAATATTTTTAGCCTTTTAATTAATATTTATAGTTGAATTTATCTTATGTGGAACCCTATATTAAAAATGTTTTAGTTAGGAAAATTTTAATTTAAGACTTTTAACTCTTCTTTAATGAAAATAATAATAAATGTCCTAATCTAATAAAATTGGACCAAAAGGATAAAATTTTATTCCTAATGTTGATTTTGGTCGAAATAAAGTTTTCCCATTGAATTAAGACATGTGTTAGGGTAATATTAATATCATTTTTACCTTTAATTACCCTATTTACTTTTAACTATGGTAAATAAAAGTCAAAAGTTAGTATTCACAAAATATTATTTTCATCTTACTGAACCAAATTTTACTAACTTATATCAATTGTGTCTCACAAGTTTTTTGGAAATCAATTTAGTGAAGCGGAAAAAATTACTTTTTATGAAAATTTTCTAATGTGCCTAGATGTTGGGTGAAAGACGTTAAAATTTTTTATAAAATTTTATACATCAAATTTTATTATAAAATGAATCCAGTGAATTGCATTGAAATAATATAGGTATTATGTTTCTATTTTTACTTAAATTAAATTTAAATAAAAAATAATTATTTAAATAAAAATTTGGTTTTAAACAATAACGCAATGTTTTTCACTATACATTGAAAATAGAAGGTTTTTAGAAAATTACCAAATATTCACCCAAAGATAATTTAGATATTACAAATCCAAAAATGATGTCCGTTTTTGGAAAATAAAATTTAAAAAATTTCAAAAAGTGGGTTTACTATTCGTAATGACAAGTTTGATTGGTCGTTGGGTGTTAAAACACCATGTTGCGTACAACACAAGCTATTTCACTTTTAATAATAAAATGTACAGTGAAATCTTGGAGTGTTACATTCTCCCCTCCTTCAAATAATTTTTCCCATGAAATTTATAGAATATTACTACATAAAAAGATTTGGGTTGTTCTTAATCATATGTTCCTGGGTTCACACATTGCCTCTTCCAACTTATAGTTTCTCCATAGAACATTCACCAGATGAGTCGTCCGGTTTCTCAGCACTTGTTCTCTAGTATCAAGAATTATTAAAGACTCTTTACAATGAGATAGATCGGGCTCCAATTCTATTTCATCATTGGTGTGTACATTCGTTGGGTCAGGGATGTATTTTCTTATCAGTGATTCAGGGAACACATTAAAAACTTTTGAGAAATGTAGTGGCATTTCCAAATGATAAGCTTCAACTGTAATTTGTTTTAGAATTTTGAAATGTCTGATGTACCTGGGACTTAATTTGAACTTCTTACCGAATCGTATGACACCCTTCTATGGAGATTCCTTCAAGAAAACAAGATCTCCTACTTGATATTCCAAATACTTCCTTCAGTTATCGGCATATCTCTTTTTCCCACTTTTATATTCTTTGATGTGGGTTTGGATAACCTTCACCTTTTTCGTTGTTTCCTCAACATGTTCTGGGACTATGAGTTTTCTTTCACAAACATCATCCAAACAAGATGGTATGCAACATCTCTTTCTATATAACGCTTCATAAACTGCCATCTGTATACTTGAATGGAAGATATTGTTATAATAAAATTCTACAATAGCTAAATATTGATCTCACATACCATTAAAGTCACGTGAGAAATTTCTCAACATGTATTCAATGGTTTGAATTGTCTGTAATGATTTTCCATCAGTTTGAGGGTGGTAGGCAGTGCTTAAACTAATTTCAGTATCCAAGGCCTTCTAAAGACTTTTCGATAATCATGATATAAAATAGGGATCCCAATAAGAAACAATCGATAAGGATACTCCATGAATACTTACAACTTCTTTAATATAAATTCTTTCTAAACGTCGATGTGGTAAATCTTCTCTTATAGCAAGAAAATGTGCTGACTCGGTAAGATGATCAACAATGACCCATATTGCATCATTCATTAAAGGAGTCTTTTATATCCCCATGACAGTTTCCATCGTAATATCATCCCATTTCCACTCAGATATGGGAATATTTTGCATGACACCTCAAGGATGTTGCCTTCTAGACTTAACTTGTTGACAACCCATACATCTTGACACATAATAAGAAATATCCCTCTTCATGTTGTCCCACCAAAAATGTTCATTCAAATCTCTATAAATCTTAGTTCTATAGGGGTGTATATAGAAATTGGAGCTATGAGAATCATCCCACAATTCCCTTTTTAGATCAGGAATATCAGTAACACAAAGTGTCTTCCTAAATTTCCAAATTACATCTTCATATACAAAGTCAAGAAATATCCCATCATTCACACCATGAATTTTCTTTTCAAACTCATCATCATCAGTCTGAGAACATTTAATCCTTTCTTGTAAAGATGGTTTGGAAACCATTTGAAAAATTATTGATTTTTCACCTTCTATGATTATTCCCATATCCATCGTTACTATACTTATGAACATTGGATCCATTTTAACTCTCATCTTGTTAAAAACTTCATGATTCTTTCTACTCAAGGCATATTACACCATATTTTCCTTCCACAGGTGGTAGTGTATAGTGCCATCATAATATTTGAGTAGATCATTCCATCATCATTGCCTCATGTCGCATTCTTTCTCTGAGAAAATATACTTCAATCTTTTTTTGTCGTTATATATCTCATATTTTTCACCATAGAGATAGTGTCTCCATATCTTAAAAACAATTATTATAGTTTCTAAATCAAGATAATTAGTATTATTTTTTTTGTTCATGAATTTTTAGTTGTTGTGATGCATAGGTAATAACCCTATCATTTTGCATAAGGACACAACCAAGTCCTTTCATTGATTAATCACTATAAATAACAAACCCATCATTCCCCAATGGTAGAGTCAAGATAGGAGCATTGACTAATATTCTCTTTAGTTATTCAAAACATTCTTCACACACTATTTTTCAATCAAATTTAACCCCTTTACGTGTGATCTTGGTTAATGGGTTTTCCAATCGGGAAAAATTCTGAAAAAAACTGAGATAATAACCTGCTAAACAAATAAAACTGAATATCTTAGTTATACTCATCGATGCTGGACATTCATGTATTTCTATTGTATTAAATGGATCAATAGAGATTCCATCCGTATAGAAAATATGGCCAAGAAAAGAAATTTTCTGACGCCAGAATTCACACTTTCAAAACATCCCATATAATTCATTGCATCTGAGGGTTTTAGGAATAGTGTTCATGTGATTTTCATGATCATGATAGATTGTTGAGTATACCAAGATATCATCAATAAATATTACTACAATGTCATCAAGATATTCCTTGAAAAAATTATTCATTAAATCCATGAAAATAGAGGGTCTATTAGTCTATCCATATGACATTACTCTAAACTCATAATTCACGTACCTGGTTCAAAATGCTATTTTTAGAATTTCTTCCTTCTTCACACATGATTGATTATATCCTAATCGAAGGTCAATTTTTTAAAAACATTTAGCTCCATGAAGTAGGTAAAATTAATCATCAATGATAGATAGGGGATAATTGGTCTTTATTGTTATATCATTGATCTCCCTATAGTCAATTTACAAACTCATAGATCCATTTTCTTCTTAATAAAGAACAGAGGATCCCCATGGAGAAACACTAGGGAAAATAAATCCATTATTACTCCATTCATATAGTAGTTTCATTATTTCCACTAATTCCGTTGTGGCCATTCTATTAGGGGTCTTCGATATGGTCCTTGAACAAGATAATAAATCAATGGAAAACTCAATTTCTCATTCTGGAGGATATCCATGTAAATACTCTAGAAACACATCAACATATTCTTGTAAAATAGGTATGTCCTATATTTGAAAATTATTTTCCTCACCCATAGTTATTTTATTCTCTCCCTCCACAATAATTGAATATAGTAAAGCTACTGGGTTGGATCTAGATAAGAATCAGTAGGTGATGTTTCTACTCTAACGATATGGTACCCTTTATCATCATCGAAAATTTTAACCTCCTTCTTCTTACAATAAATTTTTACATCATGGTCCAAAATCTAATCCATTCCAAGGATTATATAATATTTATTCATGGGTAATATGATGAGATCAGCAGATAATGAACATTTATATGATCTAATTGGAACTGATTCACAATCCATTATTGCAGTGATACTTCCCTTAGGAGTTTTGACTGATAAATCCCTCTTAAATCAAATTGGAAATATTTAATTTCCCTAGAAAACTGGGAAGATATGAAATAATTCGATGATCCAGATTCAATTAAAGCATTGGCTAAATTTGAAGAAACAATTAAATTACCTGCCACCACATCTTTCGGAGCTTCAACCTCAATAGTAGTGATCGCATAAGCTTCACTTTGATCCGTTTGCCTTTTCTGAGGTAAGTTTCATTGGAAATTATGAAATTCATTATCATAATTCCACACTTCTATAAAATTGTAGCACTAAACATTGAAAAACTATTTATTTCCCTTTCAATCATGAGCATGGTAGACTTTTTCACCACACTTGTAATAGACTCCCATTCACTTCAGGCATATACCAAGGTGTTTCTTGACACATTTACTGCAGGATGGAAATTCAACTTTTCCATTCTTCCACTTATTTATATTTTCTGAGTATTCAACAAATATCTTCTTTTCATGCTTTTCGTTGAAGTCGTAAGACATATAGAATTCATTTTCTGTCTTAATAGCACATGAGACAATATCATCATACGGTGAGAAGGATTGTGAGACTAATGCTCAACAGTGAAATGGTTTTAACAAATAAATGAAGTAATAAATATTAATCCTTGGGGTATGTATATAATTTTCATCATTCCTTTCTATACATGAAATGTTATCCTAGTACTTTGTGACATTATCATCCTTCATTTGCTTCAAACTCAAAAATTGTCTTTCCATATCTGCTCGATGGTCACGATGAAAGTATTTTTCAAATAAAATCTCTTTAAACTCCCTCAATTACATATTTGAAACTTCTTAATCCCCTTTTGTGTTTTGAATTAATGACCACCATTGATCTGCATCTCATGTGAGGTGATAAACTACCACGAATACTTTTTCATTTTCACTACTCCCCAAATCATGAAATATTTTCTCTAAGGAGCTTATCTATTGCTAAGAAAAAAATGGATTTTTAGTCCCATAAAATTTTGGTGTTTTTTGCCTCATGAAGTGGTCTAGCATTTAACATCAATGTTATGGATTAGGGTGCTCCATACGGATAAGTTTATTATTCATAACATGAGTGAGTTTTCCAAATATTGTGATAAGATGATCAACACTAGTTGCATCACCTGCTCTACTATAATTATCATGAGTAGGATTGAAATCCCTATATGGATTACGTGTGATGATATGGTTTCCCTCACTTCCACTATGCACCATTTCTAAAAAATGGCATACACTAGATTAGTTTATGAATCGAAATACAGAATTCCAAACATGTAAAACACATAACATAAATTGAACATGGTATGGATATAATCCATAATCATAAAAATGTTTTATTTGAGGAGTTATATACTCATAAATACTTCATAATGGTTTTTAAAGAAAATGGGAATAATCCTACACATATCCCTCAGGAGTTTCATAAGAAAGAGTGCATCAAGGTCTGTTGTCGTGTTCCAGGATACCTCGGGTCAAGCCCGAAACTCCATGTCGGAGTTTTCACTATCAAGTACATCTGTTTCAGAGCCACATCTACCGGCTCATATCTAGACTGGGATGTACTTCTTATAAAACTCACAGAATCTCTACATCACCAAAATTATTAGAAGTTCTTATATTATAATCATCAATGTCTATCATCAGGTAATGTTCTATAATTAGAGTTTTTTCTGAATATATCTTCAAAGGTTTGTACTAAAATTCTTATGATACTAACTATAATTCCCCAACCCTAGTTACCCATTGTTGGTTCATTATAACATAACATTAGCATGATCCCAGGGGGTCAAATTCCGAATGATCGATCAGTTTAGTAGCCTTGGAATTACTAGATACAAATATAAGTTTTACATTACATCATGAAATGAAAAACAACATCAATATTTCATCCCATTTGAACACACATATATCCCTTAGACCATTCCTATAGGTAAACCATTAAATACTTATTCACATCCTGGGAAAAATAAAACATTGAAAGGGGTGCTCTTATATGCTCAATAAGGATAAGAACATAGCCGAAACATTCATAAATAAGAATGAACATTAAAGGCAATGTAAATGAATAAAACAAAAGCCTTTTAAAAATAAACATCAGCAATAATATTGAAAATATAAATCAAATACTTAAATTTACTTATTCACAGGGTTATTCCACTAGTGGAATAGTCACATGCAATATCAATAGCCAATTTCAGAATAATGGAATGCAAAATGCTTGACATCATAACCCTATAGTCATGGCCTCATGTCGAGAATACAAATAAGATTTTGTCAAGGACTTTTTCCAAGACAGTATTTTGTCTCATTAGACCTACCGATGCATTTAAGAGATATAGCAGGCTCTACCTGTAACTTACTATGTCCAATGTATTCCTCATATGAAAAGATTGAAACATAACCTAAACATTTGTAATAAAAATAGCATACGAAATGTTAATACATTAACCATAAACGATGAATGGTATAAAAATAACACAGCCACAGTAAAAAAGATCACAAAACCTTCAGTATAATATGGAAAATTTGTATCTTAATAAATCAACTCCTATCAAATATAAATTTCAACAAAGGATGTTGACATAGATGAGATCAAAACTATTTCAGAGAAATATGTCTTTCTATTATGAAATAATTTAAAAGTCGCATAATTATAAAAGAAAACATTTATTTTGAAATATTCTTATAATATTGTATGGGAAGCTTAGAAAATTTTATAATGGCGGAAAATATCCGCGCCCTCCATATAAGTTAAAAAAAGTCATTCTTACCTAAATTTTTAGAAAAGGTCAAAATGTACCTTGTTTGGAAAATGACGAAAATATCCCGTTATAAAAATTTTATGAAAAGTTTAACAAGGTTATAAATGAATTTAAACCATATTCTAGGAAATAGTAAAAATGTTTTCAAATAAACTTTTAAGAAACAAGGATGTAGAGGATAAAGAGGTCCTAGTTGTTACACACATATAATCAACCTCAGAAAATAAAGAGATTGTAAAATTAACCCTTACCTTGAAATTATCCTTCATTGAGGGTAAGTTAACCTTCTATATAATATTATAATAATTTTTATTAAATTATAAAAGAACTACATATATAAATATGATATCATATATGATCTTATAATATTGATTTGTTAATAATATTTGAGTAGTATCATTGTTTTGGGTGTTAACTGATTCGTTTTCCTTTTTTTTACGTAAATCAATTTTTTAATGTATAAGATGTATTTGAATCATATACAGAATTATATTAATTTCTTAAACATTATTTTTAGTCATAAAATGAAAATTATTCTTGAAAGGTTAGATGGGGTATTAATTTCATCACGTCTGTAGAGACGGTAATCCGTACGGACGCACGAGCTACAATATCATTCAATTGACGGTGAAATCGTATGAAATTGGATGGTATATCATATATACAGAATTCTCAACATTTTATATTTATTATTTACATCAATTATACTTATTATTATACACATCCATATAATGAGGTTTTTAAATAACAAACTACACCACAATGCAGAGACGGTAATCCTTACGTACACACGAATGGTTAAATTTAATTCATAGGATGGATTGAATAATTAATATGATTATATGATATTTATAATAACATCACATTATGTATAAGGTACTGGATATTTTAATTTTTTATGGAAACAACAAAGAAAGAGGAAGTGGAAGAACAAATGAACATTGAAAGAGGTGGTGAAATTATTACCTCTTCTTCGGGTGATTTCTTTAGAGTTGTCCAAAAATAATCTTTAAGATGGATTTATGATAAAAGTAAGGCCTTTATATAGAATTGAGGATTTTTGGGAGGATATTTGAGCAGGTTTTGGCTGATTCAAATGGAATTGGAGCTGTGATTTTGAGAGAAGAGGAAGTACCTTTTTATAAGAGAGTTAAGGGTCACTTTAGGAAAAACATGAAATGTTATTTTATAATAAAATCATATTCGGTTTATAATGGCACCAAAATTATTTATTTCTAGAATAAGGTGGTTATGTGTCTAAAAAATCTCAACCAATATGTTTTATACAGGTTTAGGTCACCATATTTACCATACCTTTTAGATTTAACTCTTAGTTAAATAGTTTAACTTTTATCATGTATTCTTTTATTATTATAATAAATGGATAATAAACATACTTTAAAAATCCATGATAATCCCAGGTGGTTGATTATTGATATATATGACATTATCTAATTAGTTTGTCCAAACCTACAATTTTTAGGAATATTAAATCAATTAATATTATAGTATTTGTTTTAAAAACTCATTTGTGTCAATTTTGACACTATTTGGTATTTTGTTTTAGTGAGAGTCCAAAAAACATGATTACATTGAAACAATTCAATTAATCAAACCTAAATTTTATATTAACTAATAAAATTTTTGGAATTCATAAAAAGTCTCAATTTACATTTAGTTGGATATTTATAATGTGAATTATTTTAATGTTTCATTAATTATGTAATTACTGCATCATCATTGTGTCACAAATAAATTTTCTTATATAATGTCTAAAAATTATAAATAAAATAAAATTATGTAGGAAATATTTTTATCTTTCCAATTAATATTTATAGTTGAATTTATTATATTGGTAACCCTATATTAAAAATATTTTTGTTATGGTAATTTGAATTTAAAACTTTTAACTCTTCTTTAAATAAAATATTAATAAATGTACTAATATAATCCATGTGAAACAAAGGACCATATTTTATTCCTAAGGTTGTTCTTGGTCGAATTATACTTATCCAAAGAAATTAGGACATGTGTTAGGGTAATTATAATATCATTTTTTCCCTTGATTACCCTTTTTACTTTTAACCGTGGTAAATAAAAGTCAAAAGTTACTATTCACCAAAAATTATTTTCATTTTAATGAAACAAATTTTACTTACTGATATCAACCGTGTTTCTTGGATTTTTTAAATTCAATTCGCAGAAGTAGTAAAATTAAATTTTATAAAAATTTTCTAACGTTTCTATAATGTGGGAAAAAGACGTTAAAAATTTCAACAAAATTTTATACATCTAGTTTTATTATAAAATGACTCCAATGAATTTTATTGAACTAATATACATATTATATATCTATTTTGACTTACAATAAATTTAAATAAAATAAAAAATTATATAAATAAAATATCAGTTTTAAACAATAATGTAGTGTTTTTCACTATACATCAAAAATTGAATGTTTTCATAAAAATTCCAAAAATTCACTCTACGAAAATTTTGTTATTCAAAATCCAAAAATTAAGCCCATTTTGAATAATAAAATATATAAAATTTCAAAATATGGGTATTACTATTCATAGCTTCTAGTTTGGCTGGTCTTGGTGTGTTAAAACTCTATATTATGTACAACACAAGTTATTGCTTAATCCAAAGGGAAACGTACCGTGGAAGCATGGGGTGTTACAAAAATAGATAGGTCAAAACATTCCTCTATGAATACACCCCTCTTCCTTCCCCATGGGTTAGATCTATGTGTCAAACGAATTATAGACACTACCACAGGTCTATTACTGGTTTTGGGTCTAGTCAAGTTCCCTACCAAAATCAAATTTTGTTTCAATTGATTTCAATATTCATTTACTCTTTATGACATTCCCTTTTGAAAGTTTAAATTGATGGTACACTGAATTCCGATACATGGGTTCCTATACTCCCGGAAAATTTAAGCTGGGCATCCACCTATAGCACATCATAACAGAATTATTATTAAAGCTAGAACATGGTCCACCAAATTACGATCCAAGAGGGAACATACACCTTAGGGAACAAAGCTTGGTGTTCATATAATTTATTCCATAATATGTATGAATAAACCTATCACAGTAGTAGGAATATTTATCAGGGAATCTGTCACACCAGTAAGCAAATTATAATTCTCTCTAACTGGTATGGAAATTATACATTCCAAGTGATTTCTAATAAGTTCATCTATGATGCGTGAGATTTTATACCCTCATATAATTGGGTTTCAATGTAATAGAATCCAAAATAATATCAATAATAATAGAACAAAATTAGTGCATCACCCAATGGTGAAATCCAATAAAAATGTAAAAGCTCAAAATCCAAAATAATAATAATTAAATTTGAGGAAATTTGGATTTTCCCTATATGTGGGGTAACTACTCCTGGACACAAGTTATAACTAAATTCAATTTCCTTCCTATCCCAGACTATTGATTCCAAACAATAATTCAACCAAAAATGACTCATCTAATACCACTATGAAACATCCCGAACATGGATACCAATCAATAGTACTCTGATCCCAGTTGTCCACATGGCCTCAAACGCATCTCCCCAAAATCTAGAGGCTTCCTACTAGTACCAAGTACACAGGTGTGATAGTGGGGAGACTATTCCCTCATTTGCAGTGTATGATAGATAGGAATACAATAACAGATCAATAGTGGAAACATCAATACCATGCAACATAAGTAAATAGTGAAATATTGATAATATAAATAATCGTAAGTCATATTATACAATAGATGATTCTACATGATACATGTTCTAGAAAATAGCCAAAACAAGTAAAACTATTGTGATATACAATTCATGTGACAAAGTACAAAAGACAAAAAAGAATCTCTGATGCATTGCAAGTATTATCTTGGTCTCATTATCTCCTTCTCCTAAGAAGCATATCATGTACATGTAAGATGGTGCCTGAAGTTCTCGACACCTACAATCGTATAAACTGTTAGGGTCCAAAACATGACCCAAACAAGTTGTGAGACTAAATCCTAGAATGCAACCACCCAAGGACCATGCCAGTATGTCAGTGAATATATATAACTGGTAGATTTCTTTAATGAAAGCAGTAATCATGGAAGTACTCAAAAGTAAACAACTTAAAGTACTAGTTTCCATTTACATTTCATTTAATTATCCAATTAAAAATTTAATTACATTTAATTCACAATTATCACTATCCAGCTCAAGCCTATCATCCCTCAAATAATTGTAACCACAACAGATTCCTTAGAAGTCCATATAAGCAAACATAAGTGAAGATATAATGGATTCTAGTTCTTTGGTTTAAAATATGTATCATAAACCATTCCATTTCAACAATAAATTATAACCCAAGCCTCTCCTTGACATTCCAAAGATGTAATTCAAGTGTCACTCCAGGTAGGAATCCACCAAAACCCAACAAGTCTGTCCTAAAGAACCTCTCAAGAACCCGATATAACTTTACATATCGTACAAATTCATGTCATTGATCTTATCCTTGAAGGTCATATAAGGAATCCCCAAGTATCTCCCATTAAATATAGTCAAATTATTCTTGAGTCCATCCATAGAATCCCTCAATGGATCCCTAATTCAATTGTCATATAAGTAGAGACTCTATGATCATGTCCATGAAATCCAAGGTTCACTCATGGAATACACAGAATAAACCCTTTGATCCCATCCATGTAATAATAACGGAATCCAAGTGTCACACAAGGAATAATGTACAATAGTATCTGAGCCTATCCATGGAAATCTAATATGAATTCATGATTCACTCAAGGTTATTTACCATTTCATCATTCAATTCATTTAAACATTCATTAGGCATGCTAAGGTAAAAACCCAATACTATACAATATAACTCACCACTAAATAGTGTCTCAAGCAAGTACCAACATCAAAAGCTTTTCCTTCTATTTACTCACATTGGCATAATTCTTATAACAATCATCACATGTTAATTAAACTATAACATGCATTTATCATTAATTTACTCACATGGGAAGGTTCAAAATTGTAGAAGTTAATTCTAAACATGATTAAAAAGCAATAGGCATACAAGGGTCATGGGGAAAGTCATCCATCCCATTCTCTTAACCAATTTAATTACAATTTCACACTGTTGAAATTCCATTTAGTAACCAATTTCATTTTAAACAACCCATAAAAGGTAATCAAAGGCGTTTCTCATAGGCATGCTTGGAAAAATGGCAATAAAAGGATATCCAAGTGAACTCACCCAAAGAGTGGCCCTTAATCAAGGTATACATCCTATTTCATTTTTAATAACACCTATTCAATTACCTAAACAACAACAATAAAAAACACGGTCCAAAATTAAATCAAGGAGACACCCCAAAATCTCCATGTGGAACTCCAAAATATATAAATAGCTCAACAATTAAGGAAAGGCATGAGATCACCTACATTAGGCTCGTGCTCGAAAGCTCGTCCAATATCAATCTATAATTTGAATCAGATTGGTAGAAATATGAATAATTGAAGAAGAATGAGATATTAGGGCCTATGGTCATAAATCCAAATAGAAAAATTTATATCTAGAAGAATAAATAATGACTAAAAAGGAATTGAGGACTTACCGACATGGGTTCTATGAGACATATGGAACACGAATCAGAGGTCGGACGTAGCAAGAATATAAAATTTGAGAATTTACTTCAAATGTGGCTCTTCCATGGTTCCACTACTTTGAAACAAGAGAAGGAGAAGAAATTTTAGATTTAATACACTCCAGGGGAGAATTGACATTTTACCCAAAAAAACTGGGTCACATGGTTTAGGCGCACAGTTTGTCTAACCATGCATCTTTTCGTATGGTTGTTGCAAGAGAAAGGGGCGCTCACACGGTTACTCTACACAATTTAAAAACCATGCAAAACCATGTGAATAGTCTCTGTCAAAATTTTTGAAATTGCTATGCATTTCCCACAATTGTGCACCTCTTTCCACACCGTTTCATCAAACCATGCAGCATTTAGGCCCCCACTATTGAGTCTCGCACGGTTTAGTCAACCCATGTGGCCTACCCTGTATGATTTTCACTGACCATGTTCTATAATAAAACACCAAAACTATATGTTTCTGGCTCTAAACCAGCATTAAACACCCCCGAGACCTTCATGACCACAATAGGAACTCATATAAGGCCATATTTAAGCAATTGAATAGAGAAACAATGGAAAACATAAGATTTTTACCACAAATAAGTACCGGTTTATTACACATGGTAATATCAAAAGAAATTATTTATTAAATTTATAAATATAGAAGGTAAATTAGTAAACCTAAATAGAATAAATATATATTCACAATTTCTATACCTCATATTAATTATTTTCAAGGGTATATCCTTCTTATTAACCATCATTTGATGATATCTAGATCAAAGGTCAATCTGGGAAAAGTATTTTGATCCTCATAATTGGTCTAATAATATCATTGATATGGGTTATAAAATCCATGTTCTTGATAGTGATCTTGATATGTTCACAATAATCATTGATAATTACATTGAAACATATTTACTCTTAACCAAAATAATAGGTAAATTATATAGTGATTCACTAGGATATATGAATCACTTATCAGGATTATCCTAGAGTTATTTCTAAAATTTAGGTAACTCACTCACGTACATTCTATATGGAGTCTTTATAATAGGCATTGCACTAGGTATGTGTTATGTTGAAATCTCAAAATTGTGATTCTTATTAATACTAGGTAACTATTCAATAAAATAATCAACAAACTCACATACAATAGGAAAATCCTAAATTCCATGTTTCTCTACAACTATCATGGATTTTTATCATTAATGGATATGAATTAATACCCATGTGATAAAAGTAATTTCCATTTGAAGTTTTTATTCAACCTGACGTCAATAATTGATCATTGTATCAATTGGAATATGAAATTCAACTTCCCTTACATGAAATTTGATATGGAATCAATATAAATAAATCAAATCCATGTCTATAATCACAAAATGATTCAAATATATTGACATTCAAAATATTATAAGGAATAGAATTCTCATTAACATCAATCAGAGAGGAACTGTAGTCTTGAGATGTGATCATAATACCATAAAGAGTTTTCATCACTAACTAAACATCTAGTAATTTAGTTGGTAATGTTTACCCTTATAAAATTATTTATATATATATATGTTTGTGCGTAGATCCATAATCAAAATATTCATTAGAAGTTCTATAGTGATTGATAAGTTAACCTTTCACCATGTCATTCTCATAATCCACATTGGAAATCATGATCACAAGATATATCCCTTTCTCTTGTGTCTTAATATGTTTTTACACAAACCATCAACATAAAAATTTAGATTCATTCATTGGATAGATTAATGACCATTATATTTAAATTTGAAGTATTTTAGTGTCGGTGGAGCATTAGTTGGCATCATCCATTCCTATATTGTATCTAATGTCCTCTTTATCAAATTTAAACATTCATGGGAATTATGATCCACCCATCCACATTTAAATAACCTATTGATTCCATTTAATCAATTATCTTTATGTTTTATCCCCCACTTATAGAATCTTGGGGTCTAGAATTTATTTCTACCATGTGATTTATTCATGTTTTCATGAGTCTCTATCTTATTTTTCTTATCAAATCCAAGGTAATTATGGGAGTTTCTACTTTAAATTTTTAACTTTAGATAACATCAAATTATTTAATCATTAGTAATAATGTCCCTTATATCTAAAACCTATTAAGGACATGGTTTTATTCTTCCAAATAATCATTCGATATTAGTTTCAAGGTTGTTGATTAAACGAAGGCATACCATGCCAGTCTTATAACATTTACCTCATATATTTCAATGGATTTGTCATCTTTATATATAAGCTCAAGGAATTACTTCTCTATTTTCGAATGTATTATATTAGGGAAGTAGTTGATATATTTTTTTTATAAACTCATATCATTCAATGGATTATGTTTTTTTTCTTGCCTTAAATTATTAATATGATTCCACCATTGATATGCTTCACCACTCAAATGATAAAATGCTATGAAATATTTTTCATGTTCTTAGCACGAGAGAAAAAATAATAATTCCTCATTGTTACCAATCCATCGCTCAGCCACCATTGGGTTAAAAGTCCGATTAAAATAATATAGATGTTTCATTATGAAAGAATCAACAGTATATCATTCCCCACACTGGTCATTCGAAATTTCAGCATGATTCATGGATAGAGATATTTGTGCAACTATATAAATAAAACTCTGAATTCTAACTCCAATAAAATTTAGTTTCTCTAAAAGACATTCATTTCATTTTCAGTCAAATTTATGGTTCTTATAATTCTTTATGGGTCTATCCATGGACTAAACCATTAGACACAATGTAATAATCAAGTTACAATAATCTAAGAGAGAAATCATATAATAATGATAAATTATTCTGAGGTTTTCTAAATCATGGAACCTTGTTTTCAATATATGAAACTTTAGATTTAACCTAGTTCATATGTGTTCATTATCTATTCTGATATTTAATGATGTTTCATAAATAAAAAATAATGTCACACTAGGTGAGTAATAAGAGCCAATTCACCATACAATAAAATGAGAGTCGAGATATACCAAACCAAATATTTTTAGGTTTATTACCAATACATAACTCTTTTCCAAAAATACATCCACTTTTAGAATCCATGTAGTGATGTATTTATTAAAAAATAAATAATTTATACTTTAAAAAATCATTGGGATATTATCCCATGTATAGGATTATCCCTATGTTTTTTACCACTTTTCTCTAATCCTGATATCTAAAAATAATTAAACCCAACTTCGATACCAACTAAGGTGTCTCGTGTATAGAATACATAGATATTAGATCCTATTATATGTATATTCAACACATATAATAATAGTACATTCCCTTAAACTACAAATATTTAGTGTCTTTGGGGATAGATATATAAACATATTTCATGAAAGATTTTTAACATATCCCATTAAGTTCTTCTCACATTTTACCCTTCTTTGACATACCATAGATAAAACCTCTCTTTGTAACCTGGTGAAAGAAATCATAACAAAGGGTAAGTTCACATGATTAGGAAGGGTAAACATGGGAGATTTTAATCGATGATCAAATGAAATAATAATATAAGAATAAGGGTATGACATCATGATCATAACTTAAAATGTTCGTACCTAATATTTCATAGAACATAAACATGAGTAATTTTATAAAACATTAAATTTTAAAATTAAATTAATCATAAGAGTGAGGAATAATTATAATTGAATCGGGAACCATGAGCTCAAATCATAATCATAAAAAAATTTCATAAGATTATGTAAACATAATAGGAGTAAAACCCGTATCATATGTCACGTTTAACTAATGAGACTATCACATCTTAGAAGATTAGAAATCAAAACCCATTACCCTTATCACAGTCGATTAGAAATTACCAAATATTTCATATCTCAGAGTGGATTAGGCATCCATAGATATTTCCCATGCTTGATTGAGTACATTGACTCGTTTTCCATAATTATATAATGAGATATAAGGATTTATCTAATGAATTTTTGAGATATAATTAACCCACCCATAAAATAATGAAACCCATAAATATGTGTGCCAGGATTTTATAAACCATTAATTACATCAACATTTAATAATTAATGAAATAGAAACAGGTTTCACAAAGATATCATCATAGCATAATCAAAATACAAGAATGAAACAATTTTCCTAGAATAATTATCATCATAAGAAATCCAAATAAAGTTGATGGTATTATATGACCATTACCCTAGTGATGTAAAATAATCCTTAAATGATGATTACATAGACGAATAAATACCCATAAATTTTTTTTTACATTTCATTTAAAATATGAGAAAATATATTTTTCATTAATAACATTTTAATTAAAATTCACAAAATATTGATAAATTAAAATTATTTAAAATTCAATTTGTAAAATTTGAAAGTAATATCAAGGAAATTCTTTTTCATGAATATGGTAAAATATGTTCTTCTTGTATATGTTAGAAGAAAATATTCTTTTAGAACATTGTAAAAAATTGACGAGTTTATAAATTTTAAAAAAATCTTTTTAAAGATTTTGTAAATAAATTTAAAGTTAGTCAAAATGACAATTTTGAAACATTTAAATTATAGTTAAAAAAATTATGAAATAAAAGGGCATGGACATGGAAGAAAAATTCCATTGTCCAAAGAGGAAAAAATGCTGGATTTTCTTTAAAAACATTTTCTTTATCATTTTATGTTCAGAATTTCAAAATAAAATTATAATAATTGGAAACTCAATAAATAACCAAAATGGAAAAAAAATATATGTGGATTAAAAGATAATATTTATAAAATTTCCCTGCGTAAAAATTTATTATAGGAAATCCTGAAAATTATATTATAAAATAAACACTTAACTCAAGTCTCATCTTACATAGTATGTATTCACACATATTATATTATAAATATAGATTTTTTATAAAAATATTATAGGAAAATAAGATTATATATCATACAAAAATATGATTTACTTATAACATCTTATCACCCGTTTATTAACAATTATTTATTAATATCCTTATCGTGATAATAACTCCTTCATTTTTCATGTATGTTTTAGTTCTGAAATATTTGTCCTTATCATTTGATAATGGTTCCATAATTTTTATATTTTTAATATTTTCATAGATATCATATTCAATTATTATATACAGTCTTAAAGCTTTTTGTATAAATTAGTGATGAAAAATTAGTTGCATCGCTTCATAGAGATGACAGTTCGTACATACACAAAAGAGATGATTCCACTATTAAATGAACGGAATGAAAGAAAACTAAATAATAATTCACATTTAAATAATTATAATAATATAATAAATAATAAAATATATTCAATAAATCCATTAATGTGAAATGGATATGAAAAACAAAATGCATCGCTTCATTGAAGTGGTAGCCCATCCAGACACATGAGCAATGTTTTATTTTCTTATAGGATATAAAGGAGGTCGATAATGGTTATTATATCCACATAATATAAATTATGTATATTTAATTTAATTAATTCAATATTATATAATGGATAGGTGAATATAAATAAGATTTAGAGTACTCGATTAAGTGCTATACCTCATCATGGAGAAACATCATTTGGCTTACACCATAGGCTTTTAAAGGGTAATATTTTATAAATAATGTAAGATCTAGGATTCTAAGAATGAATATCAGTTGGTATTATGATAGGCTTTTTCCAAAATAGATGGCTCAAAATTTTTGAATAGAGAATAAGAGGAGGTGCCCTTTTATAATTCAGGGAAAGTATTCACATGGAATTACATAAAGATATTAATATAAAATATATGACAATCATGTCAAGTGGAACCAAATGTTCATAATTTAGAAGGTAGTATAATCTATGATTGAAGTCCCCTAAAAAAATAATAAATTTTTAATTCATATATTAAAAACTTATCTTTTGTTTTAACCCCCACATTGACCCTTTTTACCCATAATCATCGTAACACATTTTTTCACCTTTAAGGGTCGTAAATTCACTTATATGGTGACATCTGGAAGAATTTGTTTTTTACTATTTACCAACTTACATTGGCTCATTCAATATTTTTATGATAATTAAATCATTTAAAAATTGTTAGTTATCATAAAATATCATTAAATCCATTTTAGGGACTATTTAATTAATTTTACTTCAAAGACATCAACATAAAAATTTATTTTGAAAATAAAAAAGATAAACATAGTTTATAATTTATAGTTATCTGTTAAATTCTGAGAATATCAAAAAATTTCAAAAAATATTATAATTATTATTATTAAATTCATTTACCTTGACTTTTCTAATTCATGCATCAGGATTATAACGACGTTGTGTATTTGGTTAAGCTAAGTATATTATATCTAAAAATTTAAAATAAATTATTTCATAAAATTAAATAATTTTTTTAAATGAGATTTTATATTAATTTATAGCTTCTTTTTCACAATTACACAAAATATGATAGATAATAACATGAATAGATTGATCTTTTGTTCTTATTATTTTCTTGAAATAATATAAAAGTATTAATAAAAAAAATAGAACCAAGTGGTCAGATTTTTAAAACATGGATAATAATTTTTAAAATAAATGAATTAAATATGATAAATTCAAGTTCTTTCTAGATTTTTAAACCTTATCCTAATCTTTTAAAATAATTTTACCAGTTTTATCACTTACCGAGGTGAATAGTCATCACTATGTTTTCAATTCAAAATGAAAAAACATAAAATAGAACAATTTACAAAATTTGACCCCTATACATCCAAATATGGAGTCCATAATTCAAGATTAAATTTCTATTAGTTGAATAAATCCATTTCAAAATTAGCATAACAATGTAATGAAAATCATTTTTAAGAGAATGAGTTTTTAAGCATAAAACTTGATTTATTCCTATCCCTTGTCCTGCAAAAACCATTAGATGATTTTAAAGAAAATTATTGAATATATAATCTATAAATTGGATTAAAATTACTTAGTACTAAATAATATTTGAAATTAGAAAAACACATTTCGGGAATAAATAGTTTTTTTAGAAAACCATATCTTTTACTTCAAAATGATTTTATTTGCATTTCTAATAAATTGATAAAAAAGGAATTCATTTTATATGTATTCCAACAATATGTTTTCATAATCAATTTATATAAATTCATTACCACCAATATAATAACTAGGTGATAACTATCACATTAAATAATAATATGTCAATAGTATATCCAGGTTCATTTAAACCCGATGTTGCATGTATCGAAAGATATTAAAGAGAGAAAATTTATTTAAAGATAAATATATCATAAAATGTTTGTATTTCATAATGAAGAGCCTATTTCAGATGTCATTTCAGCTTTATATGTTGTGAATGAATCTTATATTGATGATGTTGAGTTGTACGTAACTAAATATAAGTAATCTTCTAATATTGCTATTAAAATATTAATTTCAATAGAAGTGAGTGATTTAAGTAGTATTTATATTAATGGTAATGTGTACTAAAATAATCACCAACCTGATATAGAGGAAATAATATATATTTATGAAATAATACTTAATAATCTTCCTTACAATGTTGTGGACGAAAATGGAGGAAGACTAAATATTTCAGAACATGCTGGATTATCAGAATATAAAGTTAGTGAAGAACCATATTTGATTATAAAGGCTATAATAAGGGGACCATCATAATAATATACTCCTCCTGTGAGATGTATAATAATAAATAAATTTCTTATTGTGGATCTTACTCAGAGATTTATGGATGATAAGGATTTAGATAATTTTCTTATATGATATTTCATGAGCTTAGCTCTCTTAAATATGATGTTAATGATTTGAAGAGTCAGATTAAAGATATTATAGTTAATTCTATTTCAAAGACAGAATTCATTGAGCTAAAGGATTAATTGAAATATCATATATAGATGATGAAATATATTCCTATTTTGAAATCATATATCATTACATTTGTTTAACAATAAATCAATATTATTAAGATATATAATGATTATATGAATAAAATTTTAAATTTCCATCATTTATTTTAGGGAGAAAATTCCTTCTTTTATTACCTTATCCTCAAATAACTATGTTTACCATATTCTGGTTCCGAATCCAAGTGGATGATATTTTTGATGAGAAAAGATCATGGAAGTTACATGATGACATTATGGTAGTTTTCATAAAAGCGGCTAGTGACACATCTGGTCTTCATTCATAGAGCACTGAACATTCTTTATCTATCCCTAATCTATGACACTTTCATCTTGGTCGTACATGTAAAAAGCCTAATCCTGAGCACTAAAACTAGTGTATTTTTTATTATTTTATGTTTCTTGAAATCTTACACTAGGATACTATATTTTTAATCTTTAATATAAGTAAATTTAGTTGTAATACTACATTATTTTATGATGCATTTCTCTTCAAATAAAATTAATTTCTATGATAGATTTGAATACACGCGACCACATGTCTAAATGAACCATTATACATTATGATGTCGTATTATAATATTTAAAATTGGTTGTATGAATAACAGTAACCAAATTATGAAAAATTAAATAAATTCTTACTCTATAAAATTTTATTGACTAATTCTGAATAAATAAGCACTCAACTTTTTAGTAAAGTCATTTTATACATCAAAAAAATATTTTCTTCAAAAAATGATTTTTATTTCTTCTTGTGATTAAATATTATAATAAATCTTTGGAACATGTTTAAATTTTATTTGATAAAAATAAAATCATATTTTAAATAAGAAATTAAAATTTTATTTGGGTGATTATTTTTGTATTTTTCCAAAATGATTAATTTTTCAGTGAATAGTCAAAAATTCTGATTTGTCAAATATGGTCATTTATTTTAATTAAATATAATATTATAAAAGCAAAATTATATTTTAAATTTGATATTAATGTGAAATATTAATCATTTTATTTATTTTAATCTAGTTAATTTAATTTTTAATAATCAATATCAAGATTCTAATATAAGGTATTTGTTATGCTTATTAATACCCATTTTTTCTAAAAATTGTTTTTCATTGACTTTATAAATTTATATTAAAATTTCTTTCTAACACTTATAGAAATTAAATACTTAAGCACATATTCCATATTATCAACCATGATGTCCAAATTTGGTAAATAATACCATTTTAATTTTAGTCATTATGAATAATAATTGTAGTAAATATTTGTCACCTCTGTAAGGGTACATTGGGTAATTAAGGTTAAAAATAATTTTATAAGACTTAAAATTCATTCCAAGTGTACCTTAATTTTATTGGATGATTCTATTTCATGCATAATAATTTTCTATCCCAAAATTTGACTTTTTTTCTATTTATATTTTATTTTAAATTTTATAATATTTTAGAAAAGGATGAAGTCAAAAATGTTAATCTCTTGATTTTAATATATATAATATTTTGTGATATGTATAAAAAACTAAGTTTGGTTAAAAAAATTTATTTTAAATATAACTAATTTCCTATCATTGTAATTTATTTTTAATTTTTATTGATTGGATAATTACATTAAATTCTTAAGCAACACCAAAATAGTATTAATTCAATTAATAGAAAAATAAAATAAATGATTTTATAAAATTTAAATGTAATAAATTTTTTTGTGTTTTATAGTGTTCTATAATTCATTTAGATAAATATAACATATTCTTGATGTTTTAAAAGTTTATATTCTAATTCTATCATTATCTTGATGTCTTACAATTCTAATTATATGAATTGTGTGAAAAATGATATTAATAGTATTTTAGGAAAAATAATATTTTATTAAATCATTTAAAAATCCTCAAGAACATATATTTTTCAAAGTGAATTGAAAATGGTTTCAAAAATAAATCATGGTCAATTAATGGTTCACTCATCCTTTTATGGTAACATTCTTGACCCTTAAACAGTAATCAACAATGATGTCGCGGTAAGTATCAAAAGGGTTAATGGAGGTTAAAACAAAGAGATAAGTGGGACAACATCACCAAATATTGTATATATTTTATATTATGAGGATATTTAGACTCATAATCATCCTATCTTTTAATTATATATATTTGGTTCCACTTGAACATGGAGAATAATTTAAATTAATTAAATACTTTATGTATTTCCAAGAGTTCCCCCCCCCCTCACTTAAAAAAGTGAACATCTTCTACTCTCTTAAACACACATTTTTAGCCATCTATATATACCAATACCTACCATTATACCTTCCTCGATTGCATACCATATCCTATAGATTTTTCAATTTCTAAAATAACATCTTTTTAAGGATTATGGTGTAATCCAAAAGAAGTTTGTTAACAAAGAGGTACAACTCTTAACAGAGCACTTTCAATTTTATTTCTTCTTCTAACATATATAAATCTATGGAATTCATAATAAAATATTAATTTCAGTATCATAAATATATTTCAAGTGTATTATTATCATTTAAATCCAATTATTCACTCGTATTTCCTTCAATTGGGAAGTGAAAGTATTATTCATGTGTATGTGTGGGCTACCACCTCCATAAATTGATGTGATTAATTTTTCATTTCCACATTAAATGGATTTTAATAAGTATATATTTAATTAATATATGTTTTATATATGATATAATAATTATATTTTTATAGTGAATTACTATTAAAATTTATTTTATTCAATCCATTCCAAAGTGAAAACAATGCTCATGCATACATATGGCCTACTATATCTAAAAATGGTGTAATTAATTTTCATCAATCTCTACCTTCTATTTATGTATCTACAAATATATATAATGAATATATAAGATTTTTTTATTTTTATTAAAATTCTATAAAATATGGAACCATGATCAAATTACAGGGACCAAGACTATAAAACAAAAGTTCTCATGAATAATGAAATTGTTAACACACAGAAATGATGATATTAATAAGGAATTTTTAATAAACTGATTATCGAAATGTTATAAATGGATTATATATGATTTTTTATTGGTAAATATGGAATATAATGGGTTTCTCACATCATGTTTCCATTTTCACTTTTCCCAGAAACTCTTAACAGTCCTCCCATTCTTATATGGGTATAGTCCTACTTTACAAAGGCCATAAATCATCTAGGTTTTCAAGCTAAGTGACTCTTAGGGTCGTTCATTGGTCAAGAGGATGGGAGGTCGGACTCATCATACCCATTGGTGGGGATTGTTTCAAACTCCAGAACTATCTTATATATTTAAGATATGTTTGTGAATCTATTCCGGATCACAATATAGGATGGGTTAGCCTAACCAAATGTATTTATGACATTTCACTTTTATATGAAACATATTGAGATCTCGTGGGCCTATTCATTTGTATGGGTCAATAGTTCTTCATCATTCCTCGATAATAGGCAGATGCTTAAATACAAAAACTATATAATCGAGTGCTTTGAAACATGCTCACATATAAAGAGTTTATTAATATTCCATGGATTGGATTGAGCCATTATAATGTGTCTTTTGTATCTTGGTTATTTTTGGAATCAAAACCCAGGTAGTTCCTTTAATTCCTTTAGTTTTATATCATGTGAAAGGACTTAGATGGATTCCCATGGGAAACATCAAGCTCGAGTCTTGGAGGGACATCCCACGTAACCCGAATATGGTGAGAATCATAATTTTATAGTTCATTCCTTCCAGAAATATGTATTGATGTTTCTTATGTCCTTATAGAGACTCGTGCTATAGATGAAATGATTTCTGCAACTCCATATGCTCACATGTGCCATTTTATCATAGAATGAAAAAATGAGATAGAAAGTAACCAATTTTATTGCATTATAAAAGGTACACATATGATGGTCCCTCAATAGATGATAAATATAGGGCTCGACCCTCAGTGGGAGGTTGACTACAGAACAAAAATATGGTACGAATAAGATTCATCTTAGTCCAACTTATTTTAGGGCTTACACATTGTGGATTCCTTCGGTGGTGAATATTTATGATGCCAGTGAGGTGTTAATTCCATCCCCTAAAGCCCATGTGAGCCATGCTTGGGGTAATAAATATGGGGGAGCAGATGATCAACCTCATGGATAATGGGTGTGAGACATATACATTGGAATAGTCCTTGGGTTTTTGGTATAGGTCTTGGGCCTTTGGGAGACATCCTATGCATCCCGTTTAAAGAAAGTAATTAGAGTTTTCATAGTTCATTTTATGTTGGGGGTTTGGTTGTGCTGAAATTTACCCTACAGGTATGTGGTTGTTGTTGTATATGTAGGGTTCGAATCCACATGGACCGAAGAAGAAACCTAATGACACTCTGATTTTGGAAGGATTTTTATATGAAGTGGCTGACTATTTAGATTGAATTGATTTGAATAATAAGTGATTTAACATAAAGAACAAAATAAAAAACATAAAATTACTTAGTCTTAAATAATTAGTACAGATGAGTTGATCCTATGATGTTACTTGGGATAGATTGGATGTATTTATTTTCTTTTACCGTTCATTTCACTAATTCAAGATGCATCCACAAATTGATATAATTTCTCAACATCATTAACTAATTTAATCCATACACAATTCCAAGGCTAATCACCAGTGTACTTAGAGGATCAATTCAATGATCTCTCCAAGGAATTGGATCGTACTAGCACTCGAAATGTGTCATTGTTAAAGTTGGCGAAGACGAAGAAAAAATAAATCATTAAATGGAAATCTTATAATAATGAAATGATTACAGAATTTAAGATCATAAAATAACATCCAATCTTCCCCATAAAACTGGCTAGGACCAACCCAAAAGGGTTTAGTCTTCCATTTATTCTATGATCTCAAAGGAAGTGGAAAGTAGACTCATATGGGCAGGATTGAAGAAGAAAAATAAAACAATGAAACGATCACTTAACCATTGTGTGAATAAATTCACATGTGCTGGTGTGAATAAGCTCCCAACCTGGGGAAATGGTATCAATGTTAAAAGAAGAAAAGGAAAAGAGAATAATAAGAAATTTTATAGAAAACTAAGGTGATTTAAACAACATACATGCGAAAGAAGAATGTTATAAAGGCAATTTGGCATAACATGGTTACAATGAAAGTAAAACTCAATGATATAAGAAATATATGAGATTCTTATTCCCTTCACCACTAGATACTTATGTAGGAATATTAGGAACCTTTGGTCCACCCCGCAATAATAAATTCACCCCCCAAAAATTAATAAAGTCAAAAGGAGGGTGAAGAATCGATAATAAATTGACATTACAAGGTTGACCACAAAACCCGCAAGATTCTTCCATCGTTTGACGTGTGAATTTGTAATTGAAGATGGATGAATCTGTAGGGGTTGTATAAGAGAAATATTCTCATTCCTATATTCTATATGATCTGTAAATATTTCAGGAATGTTGGTGAAGTTGTTTGGATGTTATGGTCTAAATGGTGGGAATACATTATGTGCATTAATGACGGGCCCACCATTTAAATCTCAACTTCAGATCCCATTATCGTCATGAAAATATCAGAATTATCTCTGGACACAGTTGAATAAAATGATCCTAATTTTTCTATATTTATACTGTGGAAATTATAGCTTCATTGGGCTTGGTTTTTGGGCCCCACATTTTTTTGATACGCCTTAGGCCCATTATGCTTTTTCCAGCAAATTTCTGCATTCAGGTGAAAAAATATCCATGTTCCCTTAGGATTCATCCAATGGACCTAAAAGATAAAATGTTCCAAATAAAGTGATGAATCATATACCAAAATATAAAATTAAAATTATCAATAATGTATTTTTAACAAGCAATGTATTGAGTGGGACCAAATTGACACTTTAAACATGAATTGCACAATGATGGGAAATGAAGTTCAATTTCTAAATTGGACTAAAATTGATTTTTACAAACCATGAAACCCATTAATATTAAGATATTAACAATCACTATTAGGCACTTTCAGTGACTATTCACACCCCTGAACTTGAGTTTTTCTAGTCCTGAGAAAAATATATTACAAATATGAAATTCTAATCCCCTTTTCCAAAAACATTTTAATACACATTTTCACTCAAAGGACTCATACCAAAAAAAATTAAAAAACCCTTCCAAATAATTTAAAACAATCTAGGTCCATAAAAATATCCAAAGCCCAAGCTCATTCCTTTGTTCAAATTTATTGCCACATTTCATCCAATTTTAATTATGGATGATAAAGTGTTGTGCATCACAAAAGATATGGGGCCCATTTTATAGTTCAAGGGGAAAAAATGGAAGCACTACGTGGGCATCACATTTAACATTATGATGAGTATACAATTTTTGTTTGTTTGTTTGTTTTTTTAAACACAAATGATATGAAAAGACTAACTCTGGGAAAGACAACTATGGAGTCATGATCCCTAAGTGTCGGACGCCACACATATTGTCAATTCCATTCTCTACAATAGAGATATAAAGCCTAACTCTAGGCAAGACAACTATGGAGTCGCAATCCCCAAGTGTCAGACGCCACACATTTGGACAATACATTTCTCTATGCGGTCATTATTTTTTTCAATTTTTTTAAATTTTTTTTATACTCAAATTAAAATAAAAGTGACCCCAGAACCCTATGTTATAATGAAAGGGACCCAAGAACTCCAATTTACACCCAAGATCCATTAGACGTGCATTGTGGAATTTTTATTACGAGGATGAAAATTTAACCTTTTAAAAATCACATCGGACAACCGAACATTCCAAAAACTATTCTCATAAACTTAAAAATGCATTAAAATCAGAATCAGGGCTTGAAAAATAATTTATATCCAATTTTAGAGTTTTCAATGTGTGTTATCATGTTCAAGGTTAATGGAATTTTTCATCCCATGAATTTTATTATTAAAAGAAATCATTTTTTATTTCATCTCCCCCAACATAGAATAACATTGTCCCCAGTGTTTAATGAAATCATTGAATGGGGTAGAGGAAGATGAGAGGTGTTATAAAAATAATTTGAAACAATAAACATGGAATAAATTCACCTGTATTTTGAATTTGAAGTTCATGATGCACCATATTACTCCTTTTATCTCTTGGGATATGTAGGAACCTCCTTGATCGAATATGTGTCACCCCATACAGTCCCTGAACCATACAAATAATAACAAAACAGATGAAACAAACAACACAACAATTTATTTAAAACCAAGTATCCACATTTTTATGGTTTTCTTTATTTTTTTAATTTTAAATATAAACTGATGATACATTGTCCTCTTTTAAATTTCTGGGTAAGGTATTACTTAGGGATTACACCATGTGACATGGATGAATACAGTTCTCCCCTTTCATACCCATCCTTATTCATAAAATAAGAACCGGTAAACAGTCTATTTTTTAAAAAAAATTAACAAAATGAATAATATGCAAACAAAAGACGACTCACAATGATTGGAAACATGAATACCATGGGTTTCCTCCCATGCAACGCTTTTGCTTAACCCCGTTATCTCGAATTGAACCCCCCAACTTATCCAATTCCAACTTTCAAAATTTTAATGAACACACATTTCTCCACTTCACCTTTATTGAGATTGATTGTTTTTTTATAATCTTTTCCTTATATAAATCCATGTTCTAAAATAAATCTGAAGATACAAGGAATTTCAAAAATGGTTGATCTAGTTTCATTTTTTGTCGTGCTTAAGACGTCAGTGTTCAAATCTAACTTTATTAATTTCTTGAGAAGAATGAATGACTAAATTTTGGTCTTGGGTATCACCTATGATGTAATTCTTGTGTGGGGAAGGAAGGATAATGATTTCCAGTACTCGTCGATTGTAATTTACTAATGAAGATTGGCAATTTGAATGAAAGTCAGTTTCTTCTCCAAAAAATTTAGAAAGAATTAGTTCTGTTTGAAAATATGATTCATCCCAAAAAGTTTCTAGTTGATTTTCATGAGTGTGTATGGGCTCAATTTTTGGTATTTCTCCCAATTTTTCAATGACTGGTGTTTTTGAAAAATCTTTAATAGATAAATATTTAGGACTCTCCATCCACAATGTCAAATTTTCTTCTTGTTAATACAAAAAATGAGTTTCCTCTTGATTTAAGCACCCATCAACATTCATTGATTAACTTCAACTATCCCAAATCCAATATTTGGATCTTCAAAAAATTCATGTGAGGTTTGTGGGAGACAAGATTCTTGTATTAGTGATGAGGAAGAGACAACTCGGGTATGAATGGGTTCCACAACCATTTCAATTCAATGTAGTTCTACTCTTAAGGATGGAACATTAGAAGTCATTCTCTCCATTTTCTGACAATATTTTTCAATTAATGGTTATGGATAATCATGATCAAGTGGTTGATACATATGGTCTATTCCAGGAGGATAATTAAGTTGATGGAATTCGATAAGAGGATGTTCAGATTGGCCGTGTTGGGATTGAAACTCATTACAGGTTGGAATGTTTTGTAGAGAATAGGAGTTAAAACATTATGGCTCAATCGGTTGTTGATTTTCCCACCAATAAAAACTAAGAACGTCATTGTACATCACAATTGGTGTGGGGTAGTCAAGGTAGGGAGAGGTTCCCCATATTTAGCTTTTTTTTATAATGGCTTCCCATAGAAGTGAAATCAGGGGTGAGAAAAGATAATTGGGGTGGGAAAAGGATGTTAGTGTCTAAGATAACTTACTTAGGTCCGCATAAACGGTGCCAAAATTTGGTTTCACTCAAATTTACCGTATAGGTATGCAGTCATTGTAGTACAGGTAGGGGTCGAATCCATAGGGACCGAAGAAGAAACCGAAAGACACTCTGATTTTGGTAGGATTTAGTTATAAAGTGGCCGACTATTCAGATTTATTTGATTTGAATAACAAGTGATATAATTTAAAGAAAAAAATAAAAAAACAAACAATTACTTAGTCTAAAACAATTAGTTCATATTTGTTGATCCTAATTTGTTACTTGGTTTAGTTTAGATGTATTTATTTTCTTTTAATGTTCGCTTCACTAATTCAAGACGCATCCACAAATTGATATAATTACTCAACATAATTCACCAATTTAATCCCTAAAAAATTCCAAGGCTAATCACCAATACACTTATATGATCAATTTAATGATCACTCTAAGGAATTGGTTTGTACTAGCACTCGAAATGTGTCATTGTTAAAGTTGGTGAAGACGAAGAAGAAAATAAATCATCAAATTTAAATATTAAAATAATGAAATGATTACAGAATTTAAGATCATAAAATAACATCCAATATTCCCCAGGCAACTCCTTGGGACCAAATAATAAGGTTTTATCCCTCCATTGATTCTATTATCTCTATGTAAGTGGAAAGTAGACTCATAGGGGAGGTATTGAAGAAGGGAAATAAAACAATGAAATGATCACTCCATCGTTGTGTGAATAAATTCACAAGTGTGGTGTGAATAAGAGTAGACCGTGGGGCAATGGAATCAATGTTAAAATAATAAGAACATAAAAAGTGAGTAATACGAACTTTTATTGAAAACTAAGGTTATTCAAACAACTTACATGCGAAAGAAGAACATTACAAAGGCAATTTGGCATAACAACATTACAATGAATGTAAAACCGAAAGATAAAAAAAATATGAGATGCTTATTCCCTTCACCAACAGAAATTTATATGGGAATATTAAGAGCCTTAGGTTAACCCCCCCAAATATAAATTCACCTCCCAAAAATTAAGAGATTCAAAGGGAGGGTGAAGAATCAAAAGGAAATTGACGTTACAATGTTGACCACAAAACCAGCCAGATTCATCCACCATTTTGATGTGTGAATTTGTAATTGATGAAGGCCAAATCCCGAGTGGTTGTAGAAGAGAACTATTCTCTTCCATCTTTCCTCTATGATCTTTAAAAATATCATGAAATTTTGCGCATCTTTTTTGAATTTATGGTCGAAATGGTGGGACTACTTTATGTCAGTTCATGTCGGTCCCACCATTTAAATCTAAATTTCTGATCCCTTTATCATCATGAAAACTTCAAATTTATCTCTAGACACAGTTGAATAAAATGATCCTCATATTATTATCTTTCTACTATAAAAATTAGAGCTTCATTGGGCTTGGTTTGTGGGCCCCACATTTGTTGGATGGGCCTTATTCCCATTATGCCTTTTCCAGCAAATTTATGCATTCAGGCGCAAAAATCTCCATCTCCCCTTGGATTTCATCCATCAGACCTAAAATATAAAATGTTCCAAATACTTTGATGATTAAGATACCATAATATCAAATTAAAATTATGAACAATGTATTTTTCACAAGCAATATATTGAGTGGGCCCAAATTGACACTTTAAGCATGAATTGTACAATGATGGGAAATGAAGTTCAATTTCTGAATAGGACTAAAAATGATGTTTATGCACTTTGAAACCCAGTAATATTAAAATATTAACAATTAATATTATCCACTTTCAGTGACAAATCAAGTTTATACGATGAGGTTGGCCTATACTATTGTAGGGGTTTATAAGACCAATGATACAACCATTTCAACCCCATAATACCATTTTATCCATGATCATTTGTGAGAAACATGGGATAGAATCTAATAATTTTCATTTATGTGGACAATGGACTCATATGTTGGTCCCTCTATTGATGATCTATATAGATCTTGTTCCTTAAGGGGAGGTTGCCTACATATCCTTAATATGGTATAAATCAGAGTTGTCCTAGTTCCCAGGATGTCAAGGCTTAATCAAAGAGGTTTCCCTTTTCGTCATGGATTACATATCAATGGTAGACAATATTGTAGTCTTTGGATGCCCTAGTGATCAATCCTTTCTATCTGGAAGACATCTCAAGACCCGTTTGGCACATCCTAGGAGACATCGCTTGACCTGGCTTAACATGTATGGAGGGTGTCGTAAGTACCAGTGTTTCATAATTTTAGAGGTGTCATTTGTCTTGGATGAAACCTCTGGGAAACACCGTGAGACCTTTCTGACTTCTTTGGAAGGAATCGTACATCTCAGATGATGTGAACAGATGGTGTCATAGGGGCTAGGTTGTCATACCAAGATTCCTTCATGAGACTTGGATCTCACGAACATCCACCGTTATATGATTTAGGATATGTTTCCAATGGAAGCCGTATGTCCTTGGAGAGATACCCAAAGGTTTCATAAGAATAAAGAGGCATCTATGGGGCGGACCCTCTGACTTGGTCTAACATGTCTGGAGTATTGTTTTGGTCCTGGATGGCATATCGAAGGAGTGTCACAATGTCTGAGAGACGTGTCCCAGTGTTGTCGCATGCCTTCTAGTGATATACACAAATCATACTAGGGTTTTTGAATGAGTATTTTTCTTATGCCTTTCACATTTAATGTTTACCATTACCGTTGTATTAAGAAAGCCTTATATTTATTTAGTATCAGTTTCATTGAGTCTCATGTGATTTGGGGGACATGTTGTATGTTCTTCGCATGTCATGTCAGAAGTCCGTATGTATTGCTTGTGACTAATCTGGCTGTCCTTCGGTATATTACTTGATGGAAAGCTGTCCGGTCACAAAATAAGTTTACCCAAGAAGTCGGCATAAGTCTAAAGATGAATCCTATAGATCATGGTAATCGAGTCGATCAAAAATCCAACCCTTTTTTCTTGTTGGGGATGGAAATTTATAGGCAACACCTCTCCTAATACTTTCTATATTGTGATACATATATAGAAAATTTCTAGTATGGAGTCGGTGAAGGGGTCTGACACTACACAGTTTTGCTAGTCTCTATCGTGGACGGTTATAAGCACGTTGCCTGATTTTTAGCAATCATGAGTCTCCTTAATCAACATGTCCTTTATTGGAGTATTTTAGATTATTGAATACATGTTCGATCATGTGGTTATGTCGAAGGACCTTCATATTTTTATGTTGATATGTCGGAGGGCCATAAAAATATTCCAATCCATGTGGCAAGACAATAATGAGACCTTGGGTGACAATCCCTAGGGTCTCGTAGGATAACAAACCTAGTTCATTGGGTGTGTCTCTTGCATTACCATGACTTAAAGTACCTCCCACCTCCTCCCTTTTAATCCCATTTATTTGATGTAACAATGGTTCGGAGTCCATTGAGATTTCATGTGTGTAGTCGTTGTTATTTATTCTATTTTTTGAAGATGTGTTTAATGACCATTATGGGTCACATGGGGCTGTGTTTGCATTCCATTTCTTGAATACAAGGATGACAAGACAAAGGGTTTCTGCGAGACAAAGAAAAACATGTCTTCAAGGGATTGCAATGCCTTGAGGTCTGTTAAGGTTGCATCACATGTCTTTCAGTGATTAGAAACCCCTATCTCCTCCTCCCTTTTTATCCCCTTTCTTTTATTTTATCGTGATCATGGGTTATGCGAGTTGGAATGAGAAGTACCTATGATTTTTACTTTATTTTTGTATGATGTCCCTCTTTACCAATACAGGTCATATAGAGAGTGTGTAGGTATGTAGTGGACATGTCCATTCGCCTATCTTTAGAGTGTTGTGGTGATTTCCTGACAATATAGAAGATTTTATCACAGGGAAGATGATAATATTGGGGGCTATCGTGAGGTGTGGGGGACGTGTCTTTGGGGACTCGCGACATCTCGATGGTCGCTTAGGGTACCATTTTCATTCCTTTTAGAAACCTCGAACTCCTCTCACCTTCTCCCCTTTATCTTATTAATTTTATGTTTTGATGTATTGAAGGTCATGCGAGATTCTTCAGATATCACCAAGAGATTTTATTCATTCTAATTATGACCTGGAACATGAGATTCATGACCACTGGGGGCCTTTTCCATTTTAATTTCATCCCTATTTATTCTCTAAGGATTATGTATGGTTTATTAATCACTTTACAATGACAAACCATGAGACATGGGGGCCCGCATTCGGTTGTATGGGGGCCTTCAAAAGAGAGGAAGTATTTTGGAAGAGGGTCCCACAACACTATCCTTGGGTGATATTCCATGTGTGGGGACTTCATGTGACCCTTAAATGGTAATTCGATTGTGAGTCTCTCAGATGATTCATGATTCTTCGAACATCCCCTTTTCACTTGCTTTCATGTGGAAAATAATACCCATATTCAGGTATCTTTCCATTTTGATTTTTATGCATATTTTGTGGGAATCAACAAATTCCCTCCATTAGGAGTGATCTCTAAGGGGACAAGGACTTGATTCTGAGGAAAACAAATACCCACCATAAACATTGATGGTGTCATGAACCACTGATTTGGGTGATGTTTGGTCTACCGGGAAACCTTTAGTATTCCATAAAATACCTATATACAGGGGTTTGGAGGAAAATCAATTCCAAAAAATTATCATCATCATAGCACTCCCCTTATTACTCTGGTCATGAGAACCTATAGTGAACCTTGATCACGAACCCTGATCAGAAACCATGTCTGCAACTTCGTGCCTTGTACCCTTCCCGCTAAAGCTCTTGTGAAAGATTGTTTTATGCTCTAGAACTCATCTTACTCGATAGAGAACATGATTTTCGGAAATTCCTCATAATTCTATTATGTGGGATATGGTTTTCTCGAGCGGTTTCACAAGAATCACAGACCCAATTATTCATTCATTTTCAAATAATATGACTATATTTAGGTCACGTGATCTTGAGTATCCAAGATACCATGCAATTTTCATGACTTCCTATAGGTGTTATACCCCACACAAGTCCTCTAGAGGTCAAAATGTTCATGAACCCACCATTTGGTTCTGAAATCTCATACTAAGTCATGCGATGCGCATGATTCCACTGGAACATTCAACTTAATTTATTTTTTTCATGACTATGTGTTTTATTTTTATTCCCTATGCAACTTAATTATATTAAAATGGCTTCTATTTCTCATCAAGGTTCCTCATCTATGGCCAATCATAGGTCCATGACTTCCTGGATTCCCAATGCGGACCCTCATTATTGTGTGTGTACTGATAATGAGGTCTTGTAGAGGTTCTTTTCATTCTGTATTTAAAATTACTCCTTATTAGATAAACATCCACTATACAAGTTTGGATTTCTGTATGATGTTATTTTACCTCCCCCATATCTAAACCTACATTTTCACTAGGTATTTAGCTCTTCAAACTGTGTTCAAGAAATGATTACTGATGACGGTCACATGGGTACAACGTAATCTCCAGGTTTGTCTTATCTATTTGATAGTTATTCCCTGAGTCTTTTTGTTTAGGGAATTGCTCAACAAACTATTTCCCATAGTTAATGAATTATATTCACCTCTTATATTAATGGTTCTGGCGAAGGATGGTACTCAAAATGGGATTGTCTCCCCGAAGACAATTTCTATGGTGGATGGGAATGGACATTCTTGGTGAGCTAGAGTTGTTTGAAATTTATTGATGATCTATATAGGGTTCATCTCCATATAGTCTTATAGATATCTAAATTCATCATTTACAGCCAACCGGACCACTTCAAGAAATTTTTATCCACTAGGGGCTAGAACCAACATGTTCTATCTTCCACATGGTGAGGTGGGTATCAGTTTATGGGATATCGGTCAAATGGGCAGAATCACACCTCTCTGAGAGATGTATGGTGAACTTGTTCCAATTATATATTTTTAGGATGATCCTTTATAGACCTTGGTTCTATATGTGTAAATGCTCACTATTGGGAAAAAATTCTTACGAGAGAGATGACAGTACACTCTATTATTTCTTTCATTGACTGGATCAATATTTTTCCGTGTGGCAGCTGGGTGAGTCCCAATGTTATGCACCTCCATTTAGACCCTTCCCAGCAAGTATGTTAGGGTTTTGGATCGTATTAGTCCATTTTGGATGCTGGGGACATAACCTTAGGGGGGATATTAGGTGAACCCAAAGTTTTCTTCAGACCTTAGGTTGGCAGGTTTTCCTGCTATGTTCCTAATGGGTGGCTCTTCCTGGATTGGGTTACCCACATGGGAATTCATGTTATATTTTTTATAATGTCGTTGCATCTTGTATAAGGGTAGTTCCTTAACCTGGTGGTACAAGTTATTGAATTCCTCTACCAGATTTTGGGTCATATCCAACAAGGCATCACTCTACACTAGATTTGTGGTCCTCTCCAGTTCCTATTCAGTTGGATAGAGGATTACTACCATTATTATGAGTACTGTAATATCTCTAGTATCCTAGATCTCATATCCATCCTTGGGTAACTAAATATCTCTAGGGTTTCACCTATGTCTCTCTACCCTACAAAAGTCAAAGTTGTACTATACAGTTCTCACAGCTTCGACTTTGATACCTTCGGTGCACCAGGCAATCTGATTGTTGATGATAGCAGTGGCTCTCTTAATGAGAGTACTTATATGATCTCCCTTCGAGATGGGATTCCCATATTTTTGGAGGACTTTTTGACTATTTATAATCTGTACAAACCGTACCAATTTTCTGGATAGTTTGGCTATGATCATGGAGTTTCCCCAATTCCTTTGTATAGAATCCTAGGGGAGTGACATCCTGGTGCCATCCGCCAATTTTTGAAGATGATATCCTTTGAAGATACTATAACTATGATCATATTTCTTCCTATCTACACTTCGACATTCTTCACCATGGATTACTATCAATCATGGGTTATGTTTTATCCCAATGGGGTTCTAGGAAAACTAGTCCACCATGTGGATAGGACCCTTGTTTGACCAATTCCCCTATCAATGGAACAAAAAAAATTGATTGAGAATTTAAGTGAGGCATTAAGGAATTTATCATTCTATTATGATGGTTATTTTGAAGGTATGTTAGTTTCTATTGAAAAGACCGGTCGTCTAGTAAAGCCTATAGATGATCCCCCTACTGAGAGAAAGTCTTATGTTGCTTCTTCTTTGATTTCAACATTGATTCATCTAGTTTCTATTCCTTCTACTTCAAACTCTTCTTCGGATTCCAGGGCTCAATAATGTCATAAGATTATCTAAGAGTGTTTCCATGTCTTGATTATGAAGACCCCCCTAGGGACATCCTTCCATCAAGGGGATCCACGTCATCACTTATTTCAGGATTTGGGGGCTGATGGTTTTGATCGGTAGCCTTTGTATAAAGCTATGTAGCAGATCATCTTGACCCAGAGAGACTTGGACACACATGAATGGGGATTCTATGACCTCATGGATGAGGCCTCCGTTGACAAAAAATGAGGGAGGTAGTGGAGGTGCTCGAGAAGGTTCTCTAGTTGTCGTCTGCGATGCTAGCCTAGATGGATTATTGTATAGTGAAGATATAGAGGTATGAAGATATAATTGCTCATCGTATGTTCAATATTTCAACATCATCATCATCATGGGACACTGCTAAGATTATGGTCGAATAATTTACTCCTCTTTTCAAATTCATCTACCATGAGGAATAAGCTTAAGAATAATGGAAGGAGATACTCCAACACTTTATCAACACCTTCTGTTAGACTCTTTCTGACCTGGCTAGAATTTATGACCATCATTTATTATGGCTCTAATTTTTTTATTGCATCCCATACTTTTCAGTACACTCCATTTTTTTTATTTTTTAGTGATACTCCAAAATCTAGATATTCATCCCCATATTCCTTTTACTATAAATGGTTTAGTTTTTTCTGAGATTACTATGAAATTTTATGCCTTGTATAATACCTAAATATACTGTCTCCATTCTTCTAACATTCATCCCATTCATTGTATTGCATGATAACAAATTCCTGATCTACAGTGGGATCGTCTGGGTAGGAACTGTGTCCTATATAATGGGGGATTTTCATATCTTTTGATAGAATCTTGATCATAACATGTCAATGTAGTTGGCCTTATGATAAATTCTTTTCACTTTAGTTTATATTCATTTAGCTCAAACCATCTGCTACATTAGTTTAGGGTATTTTAGCTCAGACCATCTATTTCTTAATTTTAAGGTATTTTATCACAGACTATATATTTCATTAATTTAAGACCTTCTAGATCATACCATATATTACTTTAGTATATGGCCTGTTATCTTAGTCCATCTGTTTCATTGGTTTATGTTCTTTTAGCTCGGAGCATCTATTTCATTACTTTAGGGTATTTTATCTCACAATATTAGTTTCTTTAGCTTAAACTCTTATAGGTTAGACAATTTTTTTCTTCACATTAAGGTCATTTATCTCATACCATTGGTTTTTTTGTTTAAGGTCTTTTCGTTAAGACCATACAACCATTGGATATGGTGCAGATGTTCAATGAATAACCCAAAACACTATAACGTACTAGATCCTACCATGGTATTTTTGAGGCTCATGGAGATCTGAATTTTAATTTTATAGAGTGGCACAATTTTTTTAGTGGCCATAGGTGCATATGCAGGAGCCCTGATAAAGTTTGCATATTCAAGAAAAGGGTCCTTGAGGCCACGTATATTTTCCAATGGATATGGAATATTTATTGTGGAAATATTCAGGAGGTTGGAATACCTATGAAATAAAACCATTCTAGGTACCTAGGGTTTGGATGACGTGAATTATAACCTGGGAGTTTGAGTCCATGAATATGAGAAGCTGAAGACATTCCAGGTATGTCCCTTCAAATTCTAAAATACCAGGTTCGGGGTAAGTTTTGAAAAGGCTCGCAAGGATCTAATCCCCTTTTTGGAAAGGAGAATATGAATTTATTTGGTGGATCAAGGCACTTATTTATTCGTAGCATAAAAATAAAAAAAAGATCCCCAATATTTCTAAGGGATATAGAAGATTCCCAAAGACTCAAATGTCTAGATGATGAAGTTGAATATGAGAATAAAGTTATTAATCCAGTGTTATGTGATCCTAGGGAATCAAGATCTTAAAATGAAGATCAAGATATATGCTATGTGGTTTCAAAACCTGAGATATGGGAAAAAATGCTAGGAGATAAAGATTCATGTCCCATCTTTGAGAAATGGTATGAAACACAGTGTCATAACATCAAGGATAATGAATTAGCTTGAATAGTTTGGTACGAGGATTTTAAATCCTGATATGGAGCATTCGAATTCAGAGAATGGTATTGGACAGTCATATAGGGAGTGGTTTAAACACATTGGTGTGTTGTGGGCATTCATGATGATGTCAGGGCTCATGATAATTGGAATGTTCTTTTTTAGAGTGACATATTTGGTTGACAGCTACAGGTGCATATGAAAGAGCCATGGGCATGCATGAATAGTAATGAAAATAAACCTTGAATCTATATATCTTTTCAAGGTCCATGGAAGGTCATGATGATTCAATGAATCCCAACTGATGATGTTTTGTTTATGGAAGATGAAAATCCATAGAGGTTTTGAATGACCTAAAGGTTATTTCACCACCTAGCTAACATATTCTCATGACAAGGAGGTGTGAAAAATATTTACCTAACATTATCATGGACCAGTGGTTCCAGTGAACAAATCCTGGATTATACTAGTGTTATGGAACCTATTACCTTTTCACATTTTAGGTTTTTTCTCTATTTTTTCCTAAATCCTAAGAATAAAGACTTTTACAGGTGGAGAGTAAACTTTTACTCAGGTCTCCCTTTGTGGAATTTTATCCAAATAAGTTTTTTGTCTCTTCTACTGATAGTTTGAGGTCATTCCATTTAGTCCACTATGGGATTTATTTTATGTTCATACAACATTCCCAAATCATTAACAATTTAGTATCATGACATGTATGGATATGACAAGGAGGATGTGATCTAAGAGGTTAATTCAGATTCCCAGGGTTAAGAGCACTCCAAACTCTTCTCAATAATGGATGGGAAATGAATTAAATATGGGGTCAAGTTTCACAGGTCATGAGTAATGATGTTGGACAATCATACAAGGAGTGGTTCAGACACACTTGTGTGTTTAGTGCTACCATTATTATGTCAAGGCTCGTGAGAATCAAAATTTCATTCTTTTGAGAGATGAATTTGGTTGAAGGAAATAAGCACATCTATAGAAGCCATGGGAACACATGAATAGTCATGAAAAGGTTCCTTGATGGTTGGTATCCATTCCACGAGTCATGGAAGGTTCATGGTGGTCTGAAATTCTCAATACATGAAGTGTGGTATATGGGATGTGAGGTTCTCTTAAATGATGGTGGAATTACCCCTTAATTTGGTTGACTGGGGAATGCCTCTTCCCATCCTTTGATGAGGAGTGGACAGATGGGATGTATTCTGAGTTGTTTATTATCATGTAGTGGGGGCATGTTTGTGTCTGTTCAGTTTAACATCATTCGGCGAGGACATGCTTCTATACAGTTTAACGTCATCTGGTAAGGACGTAGTAACTATAGTGAAATGTGGTAATGTGGTGGTTGGTCAAAAAGAAGATAAAATGGGAATCACTAGATATCCCATGAAAATGATAATCAAGCCACACGTATTTATGGATGGCAGTGAAGTTTAATGCCTTGTGATAAGGAAAAAATTAGAAAATTTTAACATCGAGTGGTCAGGCGGAAATCTTCAATGTATTCTTATGTCATGTGGAAAGGATGATGGTGGATCTATGTGAATTGGTGGGGACCTTTTGGTTGGGCCAATGGATAGAAGACTGGGCAGAAAAATTTATCGCATGGGTATTTTAATAAAACCACATGAAGTTATTGGAGGACCCTGATCATTTATGTCATGTGGCAAGGACATTGATTGTGTAGTTTAATGTCTTGCCTCAAGGACTTGTGACATGTATTTTATGGTATTATATTCAAGATTGTAATGGACATTTTATGCACCTCTATGCCTTTATTTTGAGGGTAAGTCCCTACAATAATTCCCATGCCCACCTAAGCTATGCTCGGTGTGAGAAAAAAGGTGTGTCAGGGGTTCCCCTACAGTGAAGAGACAAAATAGTTGTATGACATAGGAATTTTGTATGATGCAGTGGTAGGACCATGATATAGGATCAAGGCATCCCTATATAACTCTTTGGGAATGAGAATCAATTCATATAAAGTTCTATAGGAATTTTTTTAACATCTTGAGGCAAGGATGATGGATTACCCAATATGAAGGGGAACGTGGTTGTGAATTTGTGGAGTTTTAATGTCATGTGGTAAGGAAATGTAACTTTTAGTTTAATGTCTTATAGTAAGAAAAAATTACATACATCTTAATGTCATTTGCTTATGATAAACTCCATACAGTGTAAATTTTTGTGTTCCGTATGAATAATGGGTCTTACTCTTATGTGGATTCCCATGTTCTAGATTCTATGTAATGTATTTCATGAGGAATCATGAATTGATGGGTAGTGTGATATGCTCCCCATATAAGGTGGCTAGCGAATAAGCTCCAATATAATAGAACATATGTATGATGTAATGTCCTCTTCACATTTACTCCCATTTCAATGGATTCTTACTTGGTATCATTGGGGTTCTGAGATGAAAAACTAGTTCTCTAAGATGGAATGAGAGAAGGAGAAAATTTTTATTAAAATCCTGTGTAATTAGATTTAGGTGGACATAGATTTTATTCAACATGCACAACCTTTTCTCATCTATCCATTCCAAATCATCAAGATATTTTTGTGATTTTACATCATCTGAGAGTTTTCCATGAATGGATATTTGGAGTTTGGGTTGTTGGAACTATATGGGAAATAATGCATTGGTCTCATACACTAGTGAGTATTGAATTTCATGTGTATAAATACATACGGGGGTATAGTAAGCCCAAAAATCATGGGGGATTTTATCTATCCAAGATGTATTATCCTTGTTTACCATTTCATGGAGTATGTTAGGTAAGGACTTATTGAAAGACATTATATATCCATTTGTTGCTGCAAGACAGTGACATAGGTTATTGGATTCAATGTTGTACTTTTCGTATAGCTTCTTCAAATCTGTGGAACCGAAGATTGTGATGTTGTCCTTTAATAATTTTTGAGGGACTCTGAACCTCGTTATGTTATGGGAATTCAATAAATTTATGATATTCTTCTTCATGACTTCCTTGAGTGGTGTTGACTCGGAACATTAGGAAAAGAAGTCAGTGGAAATAAGGACGTACTGAAATTGCTTAGTTGTGGATAGAGGATACGGCCCCATGACATCCATCCACCAAATGGAAAATGGGCAGGAATATTTAGCAGTATGAAAAAAATTTAGTGGTTGATGGATACATTTTTCATAGATCTAGAATGCATGAAATTTCTTGGTGAATTCCTCATAGTCTTGTATCATATCTTTCATGTAATATCCCAACCTCCTGATTTGTTGGGAGAGCCTAGTTACAGATTGATGGGCGCTACATGATCCAGTTTATACTTCTTCCATGATGGTGAGAACTTCTTATTCTGCTATTAACCTAAGGATAATTCTATAAAATTCATTCTTATAGAGTATTTTTTTCTCCTTTGGTAAATCCTAAAGAGTGATGTTTTATCCCATGTGCTGAATCTGTTCCCTTCCAGCATGTTCTTCTTGGAGAGTTCCATCTCGAAGTTATCTGATTATAGGATCCATCTATCAAGGGGTGGCCATTGGTTCATCACACTTTGGGTTGTGTTGACCTAGTTGATATCTTCAAATATCACATATGGACACTGATGACACCATTCTTTGATGTGTAATACAGAAGGATTCTTCTTCCTGATATGGGTTGTCCAGGATGATGGTTGCACTGGATAGTGTGTCGGACCATGCATTCTATGATCGGGGAACATAATGCAAGGTGGTATTAAAGGGGAATTTTTTTCATTATTCCCCTCACATAGACAGTGATGGAGGAAAGTTCCTCATTTTTATGGAATATTCGTTATTTACCTTGTTTATCCCTAGATTTGAATCCCCTTTGATGTTTAGGTTGGCTACATGTAGCTGTAGGGCCAGTTCCATGCCCACAATGAGGTATTGGTATTCTGCCTCATTATTTGTGAAGCCTTTAGATATCGAAAAAAAGTAGTCAAAACTGCTTTGTGAGGTGAGAAAAATAAAATCCCCAAGCTAACCTGATAGAGCTTCCGGTTATCCATTCTGGTGCCAATAGGACTCTATGAAGTGCCATCAAATTACATCACCCATGTTTGGGGAGTGTTATTGGCATAAAATACCTCATCATCTGAGAACTCGGTGTCATTAAGTATACTTTTCGAGGCATGATATGCTGCGAAGAAATCAGCAAGGGATTGCCCTTTCACCGACTTCTGATATATGAAATGCAGGTCCTATTGTTGTAAAATGACCTCCCATAGATCCAAGAACTCATTCAAAATATAGAGGACAAGGATATACTTGAGAGGATTAGTATGATAGTTTGGGTGGAACTCGTGGTTCTAAAAGTAGTGCGACAACTTTTTCCTTACAAAGATGTGTGTGAATAAATTCTGGTCGACATTGGAGTATCGAGTCTCAGTACCAAGCATGGTCTGAATGAGGTAGTAGATATTATTCTCACTTATTGCATCGTTCTTCTGTGCAATAAGGGTTCCCAATGATCATTTCATAGTGTCTACAAATAAGAGGAGTGGACTCCCTTCGACTATAGGCATCAAATCCAGTGGGTGCAGTAAGTATTTCTTTACACATTCAATGGAAGTTTATAATTATCATCCCATTGTTAAGCGGCTCCCTTATACATTAACCAAGTAAAGGGTAGAGCCTTGCATTCGAGGTTGGATATGAGTCCCTAAATGCAGGAGGGGTTACATTAGAGTCCCCTTAGTTACCTTATGGTCTTGGTGGTGATATTTCCAAAAATAGAACCAGTATTCTCTTGGTTGACCTCTATAATGCGGTGGTGTACCACAAAGATGAGGAACTTTCCTAAAGTTACCTCGAAGGCACATTTCAACAGATTAATCTTTAGAATATGATGTCGCATCTTGTTAAATATTGATCTTAAATCTTAAAATTGGTCATGTTGCTTTCACGATTTAATGACCAGGTCGTCAACATAACACCTGAATGTCCTTCCCAAGAATGGATTAAAGACTTGATGCATGATGTAGTGATTTTTGGATCCCACATTATATAATCTAAATGGCATGAACTGATAGTGAAATATCCATTAAAATGCTCTGAAGGCAGTGGATACTTAATCTTCGGGGGCTATCTTGATTTGATTTTACCCTGAGTACCCATCCACGAAGGAAGGGTCTGGGAAGCCAGCAGTTGCATTTATCCAGAGACCTATTACAAGTAATGGAAAATAATCCTTTGGGAAATATAAATTAAGTCCTCTAAAGTTAATGAATACCATAATATTCCCATTATTCTTCTTTATGGGGATGATGTTGGCATCCATCTCGAGTATTTAACTTCTTGAACAAAGTGTTATTCAATCAACTAGTCATCTTACACCTATACATTGGCATCGTGGAAGGGGTGTATCCTCTTGGATACTTTCTTGATTGCCTATGATCACCAAGATGTTAAAGATGGTGTGTACCCACATCTAGATTCAATCAGATAATTTATCTATTGTTCAAGGAAAACATATATTGGTCCTACTTAAGAAATGAAATTTACATCACTTGCTCTTAGAGAGACATGAAGGCACTAAGCCTAGTAGGTCGTGGGCCTTCTTTTGTCCCCAGATATATCTATCTGATATCATCTATGGTTGTATATATGCCTTCTTCAAATGTTTTAGGGGCGTTTCTGATATCATCCCTATACATTTATGAATTTGTAGAGATGTTTTCTTGTGAGGATGGTTGTCTTGGTGCATATCTTTCAGTATCAGGGTGAGGGAGCCCATCAAAAGAAATGTCACCATCCCTTTCTATCTGGGTTGTGGCAGGGATATGTTGGAGATTATTTTCAACTAGAATATGTCATTTTTGGAAGTTTAAGGTTTGATCTTATACTTCAACCATTTTTATAGGGAGCACATAGCCATCATTGAGCATATTCTAGTGATAAAAGGCGGTCGTCCCTAATACATTTTGGGCTGAAACATGTATATCATCATCCTCCATTGATTTCCTACCCTCCTTATAGAAATTTGCATTACATATATGGATTTTCATGTCTTGAAGGGGGCATTGTCACCATGTAGTATTCCAACCATTCCATTTATGGGGTTATTTAGACATTGAAGGAATTTTGATTGTACCACGATGTGTCTAAGGAGCCAAGGCATTCCAACTAGGACATTATATTTGGTATCCTATAGGATAACCATGAACTCGACATCAAATGTGAACTCCCCAAATTTGGATTTGAGATTGATTTTCACTAGGGGTCTCATGTCATGCTTGTCATATCATTGGATATTCAGATTTTTAGTGGATAAGTCACCTTCACTATACCCCAGTCATCAGAGTGTCCGTACTGGGGTAATATTGTTCCCTAATCCATTATCAATCCGTACCCTTTGGAAATTAACATTATTGAACCTACCTAAAAGGTATATGGGTTTTCTATGCATGTGGATGGCCTCCCCCTAATCATGATCCATGTTAAATCTGGAAACATTGAATCCTATGTGAATAGCCTCCACTCGATATACTTTGGTGGAAGCGACTTCTGTCTCTAATACTTATATTCTTTCACGGGATTCAACAAGTGCCACACTGAGTTATTCTGAAATACAGTGTGCATCCGATATAATGAGATTTACTGGGACAACAACAATATGTTTCAGGATATCTAATTTTTTTGAAATATTTTTGTAAGAGTTGGTGTCCTAGATCCAACAGGTTTTACATTTATTATGTAAATATTTAATATACTTAAATATTAAACATCTTATTACATATTGTTCATTATTCTGCATGACTATAGTGTAATAATATCCTGGAGTATTTGTCGCATTAACAACGTCATAGTAGTACCCTACTATGATGAGAACCTTGATGTTCTATGAAAATATTCTTAAATATAGTTCTTGTGGTTGGATGACATACTATAATAGGAAACATAGTACATAGACTGTCAGTTGTAAGTACTCATAATCATATGAGACTTTCTTTCATGAAGCTTGTACTTGGTAATCTCTAAGAAGATAAATTATGAGAAAAGACCAACCAGTAGGAATTATTCATGTTTTGGTTTTATTGGATATTCCTATATGTGAGTGTGTGTAATGATCCTTAGATGTTAATATTATTATTAATAAGTGTCATGAATCACACACTTTGATTTATTGACGAAAACCATCAGATAGATAGTTAGTCTGATGTAGAGTATGTTGGGTGCATCACGAGTAGTTTGTTATTAATGGATATTCTGAGAATGGATTTTCTCCTTCCATTTATAGAATTTGATATCTCAGCCCTATGAATAAAATAAAACCATCATGAGAAATTCTCGGGCCATGGTGTAATGATGAGTTTACATCAGGTATTTAAATAATGACGTATCAATCACAATGATTGATGACACTATCATGAAACCTGGTTTTTGAGATATTGAGACAAAGGGATTACATTACACAGTGAGTGTTCGTATGTGGATGTTGTTGATGTGACTTTAAGTTCTTTCTCATCGATGAATTAACCCATTTCGAGATATTACTCTTGGACTTTAGGTTATACCACCAAATGCAAATTAGAAAGAATCTTAGAGGGTGATACACTATGTGTTTTTGGTGGTATTTGTTAAATTCTATTTGAATTTAATTAATGAATTTTATTCTCATGATAGAGGAATAATTTTATTAAAGTTAAAATGATTACTTAAATTAACAAAATATTTATTCAATGAATTGTGGGTAAAATATATTTATTTATTTTATTGAATATTTAATAATTATTTATTAACTTGTTGGTAAATAAAAAATTCATTTAAGAGAATAATTTATTTATTTATTTATTCAGGTGTGCAAGAAATCGAAGTGGAGTTCTAGCGAACCAAGGATGGTCTGGTAGTAAAATAATTATTTGAAATATGGTGAATAATTATTTAACTAGTTAGAACAAATTAAAATAACAATAATTCTGCAAGTATTTTATGACGTAGAATATTATTTATTTATTTTTGTGAATGTTGGAGAACCATGCATAATGATGCAGTAGTATTATTAAAAGAATGGGTTTTTTCTAAGCTTATGAATGTACTTAATTGCTATTACGCAATTATATAGTGTAACTAAAGCCCCATGTAAATAAATAGACATGTAGGTCTATTGGGAAATGAACCGAACTACACGCCCGGTGAATTGAGAATTGTTGAAAAAAAAAATTTCTATCGAATCCTCTTCCCGCCCCTCTCAATAATGAGAGTCATTCTTCAAGGCCGAAAAACAAGTGATCAAGAACAACTGACACAAGACACCTGCTTTGTTGCGCTAGCACCCAGATAACGAGATGTGTCGATCTGAGTCCATTAGAGAACATGTGGATAACCATAAGAGGGATTCTAGTTTAGATCCTCACAAGAACAATGATATACTCCTGAAGGGTCATTCTGAACAATCAACAACATCAGCAATGAAAATACTGAACATGTAGGTATTTACTTATTTTGGATATTAGTTAAATTAATTATAAACATGATGTTAAAAATCCTATCTAATGGTTTCGGGCCTAATTATTCATTATCAATATCTTTGATTCTATTCTATGGAGATTGGTGTTCATTCTCGTATTGATCCCAGAATAATCATTGATTATGGTAAAAATTAAAGTTGGGTACAGTCCCAATCACAATTCCACTACGCATGGAACTTTAATGTGGTATCAGATTATTTACATCATAGATTATAATTATCTAAATAATTCGTTGATTATTTTTGTATTTAATAATTTAGTTGTTTCAATTCAAGTTAATCGTTCTACAAATCTGAATATCATGATATGTTCCTCCTCTTTGGTTCTCATTCGCCTTACATAAATTATATACCCTTTTAATTTTGATTAAAATAAATCATAGTATCTCATCTGGATGAGGAAAAGGATCTTGGTTGTATAACACTAGATCACATGGCATGTATTTGGTAGTATATATCGTATATTCAATGTTCAATGCACCAGATCAGGTCCTCTAAACCAAGCTGTATCATTGGAGTTTTTCTAATTCCTAATGACTATGTTTATTGACCATAAATAGGTGGCATGCAGTTTCCATATTATAGGCTATGTGGCCTACTGGACATGATGTGCATTCCCTTTAGTTTTGGGTTGGAACGTGTACCCCATACACAGCTTTCCCGGATTGAGACCATGTAACATGGATTCTACACAGAGTGTGGCCCACTGGACACACTGTGTAGTCTGATGATTTCTGAACTACACTCACACATCGTATCATCGGGTGTGTACTTCAGTTAGATGGTAAAAAATAGTACATGCTATGTATTTGGAGCTGTATGTCGTGGACTAATCCAAATTATACAGATTTATTAAAATGTATTGTTATATTATACAAACCCATGAGATGTGTACCATGGTCCAGGCATAAAGCTAAGGCACAACACGTGATAAATGTTATATATATGTGTTTCTAATTTAACATCTGTGTAATTTTCATTTCTAATCATTGGGTAGTTATGAATACGAATTCACCAGGTTTTATCCAAGGTACAAGTTACGTACATAGATAATTTAAAATGAATTTATTTATTTAAAATTACGGTGGATTAGAGTCTCAATAAATTCATAAAAGGGTTTAAGAAAGAAGGATAGATTAATTAATGATGATAATTAATAGAATCGAGAGTGATTTATCTTAAACTAGAATGATTAAATAATTGAATTCTAGTTTTATTTATTCATAAATATCATTGAATTTAAGGGTGATCATGATCTAGACTAGGACCTTTGTATGTTGATGGATTCTTTTAATTTATTTTTTTAAATTTGATTTTTTGTCATGTGATCCTTCTCTTCAATAATATATAGGGCCTTCGTACCAAAGGTTTTTCTTATGTAAAACCCCATTTTACTCCTCAACTTTGTGTTAGTTTAAAATAATAAGTAATGGATGGGACTCGCAAGCTAGAGGAGTTGGTTCAAGATGGACTTGAGACGAAACAAATCCTAGGAGATACAGAGGTGGATAGCTGGAAAGATGTAAACATGAACAGAGAAGGTTAAAGTTGTTTCTCTACTAGGATAGGGTTATTTTTTCAACCGCTAGATAAACTAACTATTAGAAAAGCTCATGATCATTCCATTTCCTTTATTTTATTTCTATCAATTGCCTGGTTTATCCTTATTGATGTTTTTTCACGATCACATAATTAATTAATTAAACAATAATTCATGAAGTAACTAAAATAAACTAGGCCTATGCGTAAATATTATCAATACATGGTTAATCAATTAAGTAAGTTACACATAATATTAACAAGCATGTAATAATGATAATAATAAATTCATTCATAAGAGATTGAAATACCACAAATAAAATATTAAGTTAGACCAAGACTTCTATAATATGATTAAGGAAAAAACTCAATAAAAATATGTGTTTGGACAACCATTGTTGGGAATCTTACTTTTATAAAGTAATACCTCATGAAAGGTTTCGGGTTGACTTAACCATATTACATAGAGAGGAGTAGCCGTTGATAGAGACTTTCTTTAATGTTGGACGCAAGATTTGAGGAAATACAAATTTAGGATTTTAGGATTGGGGAGTCAACTCAATAGATCAAGGAGATGCTAGCCCGTAGTTGGAAAAGAAATTCCTGGCTAAAAACTTAAAATAGCTTGACCAACCCTTTTGGGGATATTTGAATGGGAATTTGCAACCTTTCCAATAGAATGTCATGACAATTGGACATTTTGAGTTCAATTGTGAGGGCTACTGGGACATGATAAAATAGTTGGATACTTATTAATATGAATTTATTATTTCTCATAAAATGTAATCAAGAATTTACTAATGATATACTCTTTTAATTGTAGAATAAAATAACAATATCTTCAACCAAACTATCCCTTTTATCAATTCTGGATATAGAAAACATCCTCACTGGCAGTAACTTCTATGAATGGTTTAGACGCATTCGGGTTATTCTCCCCAATGAACAGAAGTCTTATGTGATGGAGTCAACATTATATGATCTGATTTCCTAATATATGGGGGGACAAGGAGTAATTGGTCTATGAGAAACATATGAACAATGCGGTCGACATTCAATTTTTGATGTCATCATCAATGTCTATTGAGCTCATGAAGTCTCTTGAAATCATAGATTCCTATAGCATGCTCAAGCACCTCTATTGTTTTTACCAGGATAGAGAAGGAAAAGAATAGATTGAGATCTCCAAAGCAATCTTTCAAATTATGTTTGGAGAGGGGCCCTAGCTGGGCCTCACATAGTCAATCTCATTGGATACATAAAGTTAATGGAGGTTAAAGGGTTTAAAATACCTTTATAACTGGGTACCGATCTCATTATTTTATCACTCCCTCATTCTTCTCTATTTCTGTGGTTATTTTCAATGTGATCAACATTGATAAGTCACTATTTGATCTTTTTATCCTCATTCGCAAAGTGGAAGGATTTATGAAGTGTGAAAAGCCTTCTGTCCTTATGTTGAATAGGTGGAAAGGGAAGGTGAAGATCTTTTAGCCCAAATATTCTTCATGCCATTCCAAGATAAGGAAGATAAATAGGGAGTCAAGGGAATAGAAATCTATTTGTTTCGTATGTGGAAAGAAGGGACAGTGGAAGAAAAACTGCACCCATTCTAAGAAGCAAGTGGAAGTATCAAGTGCATTTTTTATCAAATGAAATCTATATGTTTCTACGAATTGGATATTTTATATAGCGGTTGGTTCTCACATATGTATTAAAATATAGGAACAAAGTAGATTCAAGAAGATTGACTGTGGGGAGGTAGATCAACAAGATGCCAACAGAGCTAGACTCGTTGTTGTAACTGTCAGGGAATACCACCTCACATTGCCAAATGGGATGATCTTGGTGTTATGTGGTTGTTATTATGTGTCGTATGTTACTAAAAACATTATTTCTATATCCAGATTCGATAAATATGGATTTGATTTCAATTTTTGAAATTAATTTTTCTTCTTTTAAAAATATAGAATTTGTTTTTGTAGGGAATATTCATTCAATGGTATTTACATGTTGGATTACACAAAACAAGTAATGAAAATAGATAAAAAAGATACTTCACATGACTCATACCACACCCAAATTTGGTATCATTGGATACGTCATGTAAATGAAATACTCTTGACAATGTTACATCATGATTGATATTTAGAATCTTTCGAACTAAAAACACTTGACAAATGCTATGCATGTTTACAAGGAAAAATGACCAAAGCCCAATTTAGTAGGAAAGGTGAAAGGGATAAATATATTCCCAAATTGGTTCATACATATGTGTGTGGACCATTTATAGTTTAAGAATGATGAGGGTACTCATACTTCACAAATTTTTGCTGGTGATTTTAGTAAATATGGATGTATCTACTTAATGATGTATAAGTCGGATTATTTTGGTAAATTAAAAGAATAGAAGACTGAATTTGAGAACCATATTAGAAATTATATTATGAAACTCATCTCAGGCTGAGGTGGAGAATATCATAATCAAGACATCAGTGATTAATTACGGTATTTTGGGATCCTATCCCAACTCACTCTTCTTTACACGCCCTAGTGGAATGGTGTGAGCGAAAGGAGGAACCAAACCATTTTGGACATTGTGAGATCAATGATGAGTCATGTTAGTCTTCTATTATCATTTTATGGATATGCGTCACAAACAACATCATACATACTAAACCAAGAACAAACTAAATCGATAAATTGTATACCATATGAGTTCTGGTGTGGAACGAAATCCATGTTATTGAATTTACATGTGTGGGGAAGTGATGCATTTATTAAGGCCACTTCAGGTAAAAAACATGCACCCCAATTCAGAAAGTATACCATTATAGGATACCCCCAAGAAAATAAGGGAATATTACCTATAAGACCCCCCATAAAAATGTTTATAGTGGTAAGGCACCACATATTAATTGAGATGGAGCACATCTCCAAAAGAGATAGTGGGAGAGAGATTGAATTCGATGAAGTCAAGGATCAAGGTACATAAGAGTTTGTCTAGGAACAGATTCCAAAAAGCCTTGTGGAAATAAGAACTGTTCCAGATACCCAAGAATTATGTATTAGTACTAGAGAGGGAAGAGAACTATAATGGTATGGTTTTCTAGTTACCGAGGATGGTGACTCATTATTAGTCGATAATAATGATCATATAACTTACAAGGATGTAGTAAGCAGCACAAATGTTTCCAAGTGTAAAGAAGTCATGAATTCTGAAATAGATACCATGTTACAAAACCCAAACTAGATTTTGGTAGATCCTCTAGTTGATTTAAATACTATTGGTGTAAAATGGGTATTCAAGATGAAACTGGACATGGATGTAAATTTCAGTACCTTTAAGGCATGATTGGTTGCAAAAGGTTTGGAGAAGCGCCAAGGCATTGACAATGATGATTAATTTTTATCAGTTTCAGTGGTGAAATCCATCATAATTCTATTAAAAATTACCTCATTACATGATTATGATATTTTGAAAATGGATGTCAATATATCCTTTCATAATGGGAACCTTCAGGAAGATATCTACATGACAAAACCTGAAGGGTTTTAACTCCAAGGGATGCCAATAAGGCATGCAAGTTGCAGAAATCCAATTATGGATTAACACAAGTTTCAGGGTCATGGACAATTTGTAAGAACAATTGTGACCCTCCTATCTACAAATGGTTTAGTGGGAGCGCAATAATTTTTATAATAGTATATGTTGATGTCATATTACATATTGGATATGAGATACATATCTTAGAGTCTGTTAAGACATGGTCGAATCTGTGCTTCTCCATGAAGGACATGGGTGAGGCATCTTATATTTCATGGGATCAGGATCCATCATGATAGATCTAATAGAATGATTGGCCTATTTCAATGTACATACATTGATAATATAATCAATAGATTTATTATTGAACAATCCAAGAGGGGATAGTTTCCAGTGTCAAATGGTAGTCATATTTCCAAGAAAATGTGTCCCCAGACATATCTGGAAAGAAAGATAATGGAATGGAATTCATAGGCATCAACGAATGTCTTAGTAATGTATGTCATGCTATGTACTAGGCAAGATGTCACCTATAAATTGAGTATGGTAGGAAGATATCAAGCTAACCCTGGTGACTTCCATTAGATGGAATTCATGACTATCCTAAATTACCTGAGGTGTACTAAGGATATATTTTTGGTTTATAGAAGAGATTAAGAACTAATTATCAAAGGATATGCAGATGCTGGTTTCCAGACTAATCAAGATGAATTGGAGTCTCAAACGGGATACATCTTCACTTTGAATGGTGTTACAGTTAGCTGGAATAGCTCAAGGTAGAGTGTGCTCATAGAATCTACAGGAGATTCCGAGTATATCATAGCTTCTGAGGCAGCTAAAGAAGATGTTTGGATGCAAAGCATAATCCAGGAGTTGTATTTGATACCTAGCAGTAATGATACCATCGCACAATATTGTGATAATACTACAGCGGAGGCTCTCTCAAAATAACCAAGGTCACATCAGCGGGCAAAGAAAATATTTCAGAAGTATAATCTCTTAGGGGATTTTTCTGAGAGAGGTGAAGTTTCAGTGAAAAATATTTCCATGAAAGTCAATGGGGAGGACCCCTTGTCTAAATCATTGACTTAGAAGAAACAAGATCACCATGTGAAGACTAGCAGACTGAAAGTCGTTGGTAGTTCTCTCTAGTCCAAGTGGGTGTTGGTAAGAGTTAGTGACATATAACCAACTGGTTGTACTTTTATTAGGTTAATATTTAATATATTTAAATATTAAACATATTATTGAATAATGTTCATTGTTCTTCATTACTACAATGTAATAATTTCTTAGACTAATTTTCACATCGACAAGGTCATAGCAGTTCCCCAAAATGGTGAGAACCTTGAATTGCTATGGAAATATTCTTAAATATAGTTATGCACTTAGATTAAATACTATAATGGGACATATAATATACAAACCATCAGGTGAAAGTACTCATAAGAAGATGAGACTTCCTCTCATTATGTTCATACTTGTTAATCTCTAAGACGAGAGATTATGAGAACTTTCCTGTCAGTAAGAATTTTGCATGTTTTGGTGTCATCGGATATTACAATCTACGTGTTTTTTTAATGATTATTATAATTTAATATTATTATTAATTCATGTCATGACTCACGCACTTTGATTTACTGATGAAATATGTCACGCAGACAGTTGGCGATAAGTAGGGTATGTTAGGTGTGTCACATGTGGCATGTTATTAAAGTATAAGTCAATGAAGGATTTATCCATTTCATTTATAGAAGTTTATATCTCATCTATTTGATTGAAATATAATCGTCATGAAAAATTCCATGGCCATGGTGTAACGACGAGTTAATTTTAGGTAGTCAAAGAACAACGTATCAAGAACAATGGTTTATTAAACTATCATGAAACCTACTTGATGGGATATTAAGACAGAGGGATTATATTACACAATGAGAATTTGTATGTGGATTTCATGGTTGCGACTTTAAGTTATTTCTCATTGGTGCCTTGACTCATTGCTAGACTGTACTCTAAGACAATAAGAAAGCCTTCCTAATTGGAATAAAAAATAATCCTAGAGAGTCATAGACTATGTGTTTTTATGGTCTTGGTGAAATTCTCTTTGAATTTAATAAAGAAATATTATTCTCAAGATAGTGAAATGATTTTATTCAATATAAAATGATTTAATTAATTAAATAAATATTTATTCACAGGAATGTGGGTAAATGTTATTTATTTATTTCAATGAACATTTAATAAATATTTATTTACTATTTTGTAAATAAAATATTTATTTAATAGAATAAAATATTGATTTATCTTTTGGGTGTATAATAAATGGAAGTGGAGTTCAAGCAGACGAAGGCTGGTCTGGTAGTCAAATAATTATATGAAAAATAGTGAATAATTATTTATCTAGATTTCCCATATTAATATATTAATAACGCTGTTATTATTTTATGATGCGGAATTTTATTTGTACTGTTTTGCGCATTTTGGTGCACCATATATAAGGACATTTTATTATTATTAAAAGCATGGGTTTTTTCTAAGGTTATGAATGTATTTAATTTTTATTATGCAATTAAATATAGTAACTGAATCCCTTTGTCAATAAATAGACATGTACATATATTATTCCATGTACCGAACTGAATAACCGTTGAATTGATAACTATTGAGCTAAACAATTTATCTCTTGAATCCTCTTCCCTCCCCTCTCAAGAATGATAGATGTTCTTCAAGTCCAAAGAACAAGTGATCAAGAAAGACTGAAAGAAGACTGTCGCTTCACCACACTAGCCCCTGGAGTACAAAATGTTTCAATCCAAGGCCTTCAGAACATTTTTGAATCACCAATAGATGGATTTTAGTTTGTATCCTTGTAAACACAATGATAAAATCCAGAATGGTCATTCAAAAAAATCAATAAAATCAATAAAGTCAATACCAAAGATCCATGTTTTATTTTCTTTATGAAAACAATTAAATCATTTATAAACATGACGCTCAGGATCATCTCTAATGGTTTCTGGTCTCTTCCTTATTTATCTAAATCTTTGATTCTATTCTATAGAGACTGTAATTTATTGTCATATTGATCCTAGAATAATCATTGATCATGGTAAAAATTAATGTTTTATACCATCCCAACTGAGCTCCCGTTGTGCTCAGAACCTTCATGTTTACTGCTTTCTAGTATAGGGATGCTATTTGGTATGCAGTTTAGGAGCTATAGAATCAAAGGTAGATGGACTCGGTGCTTCTGCTAAGGTTGAGGGAATATCTTCTACCAGCGGTGTAGGTAGTGCCAACCATCCATGTTCCCTTGGTTGATCAGATTGTATCCCTTCTAAGTAGTCATGAAAGAAAATCATATGGAGGAAACCACTGGATGTATCTGAGGCACGTCTTCTTCTACTTTGGGAATGGTACAGTTCATTACCATGAGTCTCATCTTCATATATTTCCTATATGGGGAAATGAACAGAATATTGAGTCTGACCACATCTGTGCTGCCCCTTATATCCACGGCTCTATTACATAAATCATCTGGCTGCTCAGTTATATATAGGATACCATATTCGTGGGAATAATCATCATTATAGAATTATTTTTTCAAGTTTATTGTGTGGATAGAACCAAATATGAGATCCTCATCTGATGAAGGTTCCATTTGGCAGGGCGGTGGATGTACTGCCAATGTCACATGGAATAAATTAGCAAGTGTTAATGCCTTATGTGGTGGAGAATATGAATATTACTCTTCTGATTCATTATATCATTGGTGGTCACCCCAAATTTTGGAGACACATATGATTCCACTTTCTTGGTTGGTGGAGTTGCTGCTAGCCTGCACAACTATGCTCTCAGAGTGGCATGGGCTCGATCAATTATGTTCTGAACCATCCATTTGTCAAATATTCATGCACATCTGGTCGAGACATCCTTCCAATCATCCTCTTCTTCTAGATTGACCACGTTTATACAAGACACTTGCTATGGCTAATTATCTAGAACTAACTTTATAGAATAAATCATGCCTTGAATGATGTCTTTTAAGATGAAACAATTCATGATATTATGACCCAGACTTTGTGGAAAGGGAAATAATTTGTACTATTAGTTAGGTAGACCTCATCAGGCTTCTTGGGTTTCAGAACTGTGAGCAGATTATTATCCATGGCTGCCAAGAAATAATTGAGGACCAGTTCATTCTATAAAGATTACACATTATACATCTCTTCTTTAAATCCATGACGACCCTGATTTCTCTATGATTTTGGACGGGGGTTATTATATTGTTTTTTCCACTCGATAGGAGTTGTTTGATAGTTTGAGGTTGGCCTAGAAATCTATATATGTTTCACTACTGGCTTGAGAGAGATAGTTACAGATTTTGTTATTTCTATCCTTTTCCCATGTGTCGTGGTCATGAGTAAATCTGTGGATCGTGCCCGCTGAATAGCCTCTTCATGGCGTAATGCTAATCCAAAAAAATAAAAATCAACCTGGAGAATTTATTTGAATAAGGGGTGTCTAAAACACCCCTCACCCTATGATTTGCTCCTTAGAGTTTCAACATCTGCTTTTTCGAGAGAGGGATAATGAGATACCAGATCAAACCCTTCGACCATGTTATAAAATAAGACACTCTCTCATTTTGAATTTTTTTTCCAATTTTTGAGTTTGACTATAGTTTTCTTCCTCAGCATAGAACTTAATTGTTAATGGAAATGAAAATGAAGGTTTTCCCATCCTGACATAGGTCCTTCTGGTAGACTGTTATACCAAACGAAGGCTGGCCCAATGAGAGTTTGAACAAAACACATCATCTTGGTTATCTCATATTGATCTCAAGGGCCCATCATTAGCCCACATTGATACCTGAAGTGTGTGAGATAATTTCTAGGATCACCTATTCTTTTAAAGGTATAAAAGGTGGTATTACTGAAGTTGAGTGGAGGTGTAGTATTATCCACCCATTTTGGATATGGCATCATTTCAGGCTGCACATGCATGTGCCACCCTTCCATGGATTCCATTTGAGTAACCAAGGAATCGATGATGTTAAAGAGGATTGGGGGAACTATTTCCTATACCACCTCCCACACATGGGGAGCCGGTAGGGGTTGATGATGTGGCCCCATTTTTTAGTACTACCAATTTTCAATTCTTCCAAATACTGAATGGTTATCATAGTGAGGAAGAGTTTGTCGCTGAAATGGAGGGAAGTTATGAGTATTTTTGACTTCCTCATTCATGTGGACAGGTTTCCTATACCCACATCTAGTATGATATTCTGAGTTGTCACTTGATGATGGATCAACATCAAGAGGTAGAACATTTTTCTCTGCTTGGAAATGATACACCAATGAAATATTTCCCCTAATAAACTCCATATTAAGCTGCCTAAGAGCTTTTATTTCAATCTTATATTATGAAAATCAGTCTTATAGGGAAGGAACCTCACTCCTCCTAGCAGTTGATCGAGATGTGGTCATACCCTTCCCCTTATTTTCATTTTCTGGGAAGGTGGAAACTCAATATTCATAATTTCCATGATTTGGAGTTGCCTCTAGTTCCTTGTGTGCACAACCTAATTTGGTGCATTCTAGTCACCCTCCTCCCAAGGTATTTTTTAAGTGTCGTGACCTCCTCAATTTGTGTCTTGATTAATATCTTCCATGTTGAAAGTGATGACATTCATGAAAAAATATTGGGGAATGGTGGTCGTTTCATTACTTTTGATTAAGTAAGATGATTTTTCACTCCTTCCATCAGGTTCATTATTCAAAACCTTGGACTTAATTGGAATTTTCTTGCCTCCCTTGTTGGTTTTAACCATTCTCACAGAATATTCCTCATGCTTTGGTATGTAAACATTGATCATGAGGGAGTTCCCAGTTGGGCTACTGAGTGGGCCCCAAACAGTAGAGGTGTGTCTCGTGGTAGGTGGTATGTTGACCATTGAAAAATTTCTCCCAATGTAGAGAATATTGGTTACCTCTATGGTAGTGGTGAGGATGAAATTTACCCCTTCCCTATAGGGTGGGGGTCATTTGGGGCCATAGTTTGCACTGATTAATACAATTTGTGAGGATCTAATCACTCTAGTTCGGGATTTGAGGACTCCCAGGATGGGCATGAATATATAAATTCCCCCATCCTAGTGAGGCGGGGTTGTTCTAGGATCACAAATGATTTTTTCGGGGTCCTCTTTGGGGATGATGTACTTGAGAATGGTTATCAAGATATAAATTCCCCTATCCTATTGAGATGGGGTTTGCTTGCAACTTATGTTGATGTATCCCAAATCATATCAATAATAGATGATATCGATGGTGGATGTAGGGGATGATTTTCTCCCATCCTATTGGGCTAGGTATTCTCTTGGATGGTTGATACTACAACTGCAATATCAACATGTTTTATGTGGCACAATTGTGGTCACATAAGATCTGGGTTTGATAGCAACTCGTGATGAATATCATTTCTCATGGAATGTTTTCCAGGTGATCGCAACTTGTGTCTCTGTGTTTTTAATTTCTTATTATTGTTTTGAGGGGAAAATTTTTATGTCTTTTCGACTACCCTCCCTCTTTTTTTTTGTAATCTCTGGGCACTGTTGAAGTAATTACATTCTGTTGTAGTGACCAACTTGAACAAGCAATTCCTGGTCCCTTGATCTCTTCAAAGGCTATAACATTGAAAGATTCCATATCTGAAGGGTTATATTGTTCCAAGTCATCAGCAAATTATAATTATCTATATTTTCCCCATCCTTGAATACATATGTCTGACATATTTTCAGAGATTACCTTCCAAATCTTCATGATGCAGTGGTGGAATGTGTATTGTAGGATTGCACTGAGATTTTCCAATTTTGGACCCCAGGCAATGGAGATAACAGTTAGGTTGAGCTGTAAATAGAGTATCATGATTTTTTGAAGGTGACACTCATATCCAAGATAAGGGAGATATCAATATTTTAGTCACTTATGAGTAACCCACATATTCTAGCATAGATAAGGAATGAACTCCTTTTATAGCTCATCTGGGATCTCAAAACTAGAAGTATGAAGGGGATAGAACCTGATTGGTAGGTTGTTCCAGCTACCTCTCTCCATATGTAAATTATGGCCTCCTCCTCATTAGATATACATGCCTCCACCCAGTCAGACTGTAGAATATGGCTTTGAGGGTCTCCTTATAATGGGAATGGTGTGTTGTTTGAAGTCGATGTGGAACCATATATGGTTGACATAGATGTGTTGAGAACCTCTCTGTACAAAGGTGTCGAGGTTTTTTTACCTCTCTATATAGAGGTGTCTCGGAAAATGGAGGATTTCCTTGCCCAGGGGTTATATCACTCTAGGGAGGTTGACCACCGTGGATGTTAATAGTAGAGTCTCTGCGATCCATCCCCACACTACCACGAGGATACTATCATGGTAATGAATGTATCCTACTTACTCTTTGATAGAAGAGTATATTGACCCTTGTGGTGTTGAAAGTGTGTCTCCAGAAACACCAAGGACACTGGCATTGATCGAATTAGGGGTATGGTCAATGTTTTATGTTGTGGTGTGAATATGTAGATCTTCCTTTTGTAGTTGTGAAGGAGTATGATCTTGTTGTAGGTTGGTTTCCAAAACATATATATAACTATCAGTTGATGTCGGAGTATGAGCCCACTATCGATAAGATATTTCAATATTCCAAGAATATGTATCATTATTGAAATGGATATGATCTCATCCTGATGCACGAGACATTCTCACTTTGTGAGCCTCAATCAAGATGGGAGTATGAGCCCGATCTTGATCCAATGGGATATGTCAATGGTATTTCATGGTAGGAATATGATCTTGTATGGAGATATGTGTCACACTCCCATGATTAGACCAAGTTGGATCAGTAATATAAGTCTATTACAAATATGAATTCACAATGGAATATTTTGACGGACCTTTAGAATGGGAGAAGGAATACAATACATCCTCTCTGTTTCCTTGGAATGATGATGGTGCAGTCATTCTTCAGCGAAACTAGGAATATGTTCTATACTTTTTTGATCTTCTAGAATATGCTAGACAGATCCATTAATTGGAATATTATACTATCCTAAGGCTTATGTCATTCCCACTTGGTCATCCTCATCCATAATAGGGATATGGTCCTAATCCTAGTCCTTTAGAGTATGTCATCGAAGTTCTCTGACATGCATGTGCCTCTATCCCTTGGTGTATACAACTCTCACATAGTAGGACATGGAGGGAATCAGGATATGATATAGATCTGATTCCCACCCTTCATCAAAATATGTTGATAATCCTCCCGGGCTGGATAAAGAGTGTGCACATACTCCGATACAGCCACTTGTTTGCAATGGTCAAAGTGTTGTGTTGTCCAAGCTGTAGGGATATGAGTATACATTTGTCCCTTAGTCTACAATAGTGTTGGGATATGGTGACATAGTTCTTCATCTATTTCTAAAATTACATTTCAGTTTAGAAAATTTGGTGCAAGAATATGATCGTACACATTTTCTGTATCCATGATGAACTAGAAGATGTCTTCTATTTAAGTAGTGATATGCACCCAATTTTTCCTTCTTATTCCATCTTAGTATGCTGATGTGATTCGTATATGGGATAAAGAGTATGAGACTCCCCCATGCTTGTTGTAAGAATGTGCCTATGGACTTTTTAGGGTGAGTAGGGATAGGATCTTGTCACCAGGTCCTTGGCTGAGTATGCAGGCAGTCATCATCGATAGGAGAGAGGGTTTGTGCCATCTCCTATATTTCTGATCCTTTTATCCCCCAATTAGTTTTCCTTATAGCCCATGCATGTGGGATATAAGGATTTATATATCTGATGGTATCTTTAGCAGGTAGCTAAGGGGTGCGGGAGGGATAGTTTCAGTGATGGTTATTAGTAGGAGTCCTCCCCGGAAGTTCTTTCGTTTGTTTTTTACTCAATATTTGGCCATTCCAATCATTTGAACATTTAAAAACAAGGATGTAATTTTGAAAACCTTGGATATAGTGGATCATTTTAAAGATTATTCTAGACATATTTCATTGTTTTTATAGGTTTTTTCAAAAAAAAACTGTCCTAAAACATTATGTCCCATTTGTTTTATCACTATAGTGATTCACATCAGGTTCGCCTTTATTGTTTCATTGTGAAATATGGTGTAGAATGGGTTTCTATAGTCGCTTTTACATTTTCAACATTCTATAAAACTCCCAATATATTCCCCATCCACAGCTGGGAACATAACTACTTCCCAAAGGCTTTCACTCATCTGGGTTTTTAGGCCCATTGACTCATAGGTACTCGCATTGGTCAAGAGGTTGAGAGGTCAGGCTCATCACACTCTTTTGGGGAGGTAAATTTTTTCCTACTCTGATACTTTATTATAGATTTATGATATGTTCATGAATCTATTCCTAATACCGATTGAGGATCAGTTACTCTAATGAAATGAATTTATGCCAATTCTATTTTGTATGAAAAAGACCATGATCTCATGGTTGAGCCAATATGTATGTGTTCAAGGTTCTCTATCATTGCCTAATAAAAGGAGGATTCTTATATACAAAAACCAAATAACCATGTTCATCGTAACATCCTCCCATATAAGGAGGTGATTAATATTCCAAGAATATGATTGATGCATATTACATATCCTGGTTATTATAGGAATCAAAACCCATATAGTTTGTTTAACCCATGTAGTTTTATGTCATACAGAATGACTTATATGTGTGATCTATTGCACAATCAAGCTCAAGAACTAGAGTGATGTCCTATGTATACTAAATATGGATAGAATCTGAGTTTTTTTGCTCATTCCTTATTGACTTATTTATTGTAGTTTCTTTTGTCATTATAGAGACTCGTGGTGCCGATGAAATCATTACTGAAACTCCATAATCTCATGTGATCCATTCTCGGTGTGTGAAACTAGGGATAGATTGTAACCATTTTTATGGATTTTTATAATGGACTCATATCTTTTCCCCTCCATGGATGATCAATATAGAGATCATTCCTCAGAGGGAGTTGGCCTATATATCTTGAATATGGAAAGAATCAGATTCTTTGTAGTTCGCTTTATGTCGGGGCTTACACACTAAGGTTTCCCAGGGTGGTGGAGATTTATGAAGCTAATGAGGTGTTCATTGCATCCCCTAAGCCCATGTGATCCATGCTCGGGGTGAGAAACAAATGGGAGAAGATGATCAAACTCATGGCATATATGTATGGGATGTGTACATTAGAACATTCCTTAGGGTGTTTGGTATAGAGCTCAGTCCATAGGGAGGCATCCTACATATCTCGGTTATGGAAGGAATCAGAGTTTTCGTAGTTCATTTTATGTTTTGGCTTACACACTGAGGTTTCCCTATAATATTGTAGGGGTTTATAAGATAGATGATATAACCATTGAAACACTCTAATATAACATGATCCATGTTCATTTGTGAGAAACAATGGATAAAAAGTAATCAATTTCATTTTCTTGGAAAAAGGACTCATATGTTGGTCCCTCCATGGATGATCAATATAGAGCTTAGACCTCAGGGATAGGTGGCCTAAGTATCCTAAATATAGAAGGAATCAGAGTCTCTATAGTTCCCTTGTTGTTTGGGCTTACATAATATGGTTTCACTATTGATCGAGGCTTACACATCAAGGGTAGACAATATTGGAAAGTCCTACGACACACGGGTGATCTATCCTTTTAGTCTGGAAGACGTTTCAAGACCTGGTTGGCACATATTGGGAGCCATCACGTGACCTGACTTGACACATATGGAAGTTGTCACAAGAACCAATGTGGCATTGTTCGAGAGGCGTCACATGTCATGGCATACACCTCTAGGAGACACCACGAAACCTGGTTGACAAGTATGGAGGGTATCACAAGTCTTAGATGGCATGAACAAAGGGTGCCTCAAGGGCCTTGTTTTCATATGAAGATGCCATCATAGGACTCATATGGCAGGAAAATGTATTTTTATATGATTTAGGTGATGTTTCCGAAAGATATAGTAGGTCCTTGGTGAAAGACCCAGAGGGTTTGTGAGACCAAAGAGGCATCCCCAGGGGGAGCATTTTACTTGATTATACATGTTTGGAGTATTTTGTGTGTCCAAGATGGAATATTGATGGAGTGTCACATGTTTTGACCGACATGACATGGTGATGTCACATTTCATTTGGTGATATATGTAGAGCATTTGAGGGTCAATGAAGAATTATTTTTCTTAGGCCTTTAACCTTTCATTTTGGTCTTAAACCTTGCATTGTGAATTCTTTAGATCTTTTCAGTATCAATTTCGTTAACTCTCGTGTGATTTGGAGGACATGCAGTATGTTTTTCACATATCCTACCAGTAGTCATTCATGTGATCTATGGGTGATCACACAGAGCACTTTATGTATAGTCCGTGACTACTCATACTGGTCGTCGGTATATTACCTGGTGGAAAGCTGGCCAGTCATGTAATCGGTTTTCCTGAGAAGCTTTCAAAAGAATAGAGTCAAATAATATTGATCTTGGGCATCCATTCAATCAAAAATCCGACACTTTATTTTTGTTGGGGTGGTTAATTTATAGGCATCACCACCCTTGATTCTGATCGGGTTGTGCTGTGTATTTTTCACAAGTCTGGGCTACAATCGGCAATGGGTTTTGTTTCCAAATGGTTTCGTGAGTCTTTTTCTGGTCTACTTCAAGAACGTTGACTCATTTTTATCACATAAGAGTCTCCTTCATCAAAACGTCATTTTTAAGCTTATTTCCAGTTATTAAATATATTTTTGACCATGCAGTTGAGTCGAAGGACCTCTATGTTTTTATGATGACATATTTGTGGGCCTTCAAAAGATTTAATTACCTATGGGAAGACACTAGTGAACCATTTTGACACATTCCCTGGGGACTCACGGGATGCCGATGTGGGTGAACTAGGCACGTCACATGAATTTCAACTACTACGAGTACCTCCCACCTCATCCATTTTAATTCTTTTTATTCAATGTAGAAAACGTTTGAAATATTGAAAAATTGACTGTGTTTTCTCAAAGGCATTTCATCTATTTTTTGGAAATGCATTGTGTGACCAAAATGGGACACACGGGGGTGAGAGATCATTACAATTACTGAATATGAAGATGAAAATCCAAATGGATTCCACATGAAAAGGCAGGTATGTCACCGAGGGATCTTGGTGCCTTGCGGGTCATTAGGGTCGTGTCACATGTCTTTAAGCAATCGTGAACCCCTCTCACCTCCTCCCTTTTTGCCCCTTTGTTTTATTTTACCATGATTAGGGATCATGCGAGTTGGAAAAATTAGTATCTATAATTTCTACTCGATTATTGGATGATGTATCTCTTGAACAATATGGTTTATAAGGAGATTGTGTAAGAATGTAGTGGACAGGTCTATCATCCTATCATTATAGCATCATAGGTCTATCTGGACACCCTAGAGGACTTCCATGTGGTAAGGCTGACATTCCTAGGGGCTTTCACAAGGTAAGGTGGAATTGTCTCAAAGGTCTCGTGGTGTCTCTTGGGTCAGTTGGGGTGTTCATAACATGCCTTTCAACGACCATTAATCCAACTCACCTCCTCCACTCTATCTCTTTCTTTTTATGTAGCGAAGGAATAAAGGTCATGAAATAATATTTAGATATCACTAATCGATTTTATTCTTACTAATGATGATCTGACACATACGTTTCATGAACAATGTGGGTCTCTTCCTTTATAATTACATTCCTCTTTATTCTTGAAGGAATTGGGATGATTTTTCAAGCACTTTCCAATGAAAAACCATGCAGCATAGGGGCACACATTAGGTTATTTGGGGGCCTTTGTAAAAGAAGGAAGGTTTCTTAAAGAGGTATTTGTGGCACAAACTATGGGAAATTACCCATGAATGGGGCCTTCTCATTACGTTGAAATTGTCACATGATCATGAGTCTCTAATAAATATAATGATTCTTCAACCATCCATGTATTCCTTGATTTCGCGGCGAAAATAATACCCATATTCATGTATTTATTCCCTTATTATTTTGCTGATGCTTATTTGGTGCACATAAATAATGATATTATAAGTATTCACATACTTATGGTATAGAATTATAATAAATATAAATTTATTAAACATGATGTTAAAATCACATACAAGGTAAATCTATCATTATGTAAGGTATTTCACTTACAATAACATTTTATATTTGGATTATTTATGTTCGACATCCCATTAAGGGAAATTGTAAGATACGTATCTAATGAAACCATACCATTTTCATATAATATATTTATTCATATAAATTTCATGTAATAGTTTCATTTTCATCTATTTTTTATTAACAAACTCAATAAAATGTTTTAAAAAAACAAAATTTACTTTTTATTTAATCATGAATATTTTTCTTCCAAATCACTGTTTTCCAAAACTGTTTTCAAGAATGTTTTCAATATCCCCCAATGATATTTTATACATATTTTTACCTATGAAATAATGCACCCAACATTAACATAATTTTCAACCATCATGACCGATCAATGGTTTAAAGGTTCATTTAAATGATTCCAATGTTGTATTATTGAAAATATTTTCTTTAATATAGGGGAAATTTTTAGTTTTTAATAAGTTATTTTATAGTGAAATTTTCATTTTTCCTCTTGAAATGTTCCAATGATATTTTTAAGTTATTTTAAAATATAACAACACACATTGATGTTATTAGGAATTTGATCCAATAATTCCTTCTTTATTCCTTCCCAAGATTACTTATGATGATGAAATAATTTATATTCTATATTCATGATTAAAAATGAATAATTTTTTAATTATAATTCATTTTCGAGAATGAAATGTATTGATCATTAAAAATATAAGAAATTTGTAGGATATTCAAGTAACGGGTGGGCCCAATTATTGATAGCCCCTTGATGCATCTACAAGTCTCATAAATAAAAATAGTTGGCATACAATTGTATATAGTTATTTTTTACACTTACCCATTTATTAATTATAATTAATTGGTTGAGAGGCCTTGATGTTAAGATTAATGATATCATGGTTTTGATGCCTTGATCCTCAATGTTCAAAATTATTTATTTTCTTTAATATGAATTCATTTTCCTTTATCTATATGTTTGTTATGTTAATACTATCCATGGAGACTCATTGAAATCAAGTGTTAATTTAATAGAATGTGGTTTTATTATCCAGTCTACCATATTGATTATGACTTATTTACTCATGATATCATATTTTGTATGTAACCCTTACTAAGAATATAAGTTCACCCCTTCTTTGCATTCCTTTCTTCATTATATGAAAAAGGATATTATTAATAATATTAAGGGTGTAAGAATTTTTATTATGATATGTATTTTGTATTACTAATTTGATATAAGAATCATGTAGGTATCTAGTTTTCCAAGACTACTAAACTGATCAGTCCTATGTGGCGTGATCTATCATATCATGCACAAATTAAAAAACTAAATATCATTTATAGGTAAATTAATTTTGGATTTATATATTTTGTATCAGATAATGTTTATTAGGAACCTTGATAACGTGAATTTAAAATAACATAGCTAACATGGGAATTTATATAATCCCTTATAATAAGTGAGAACTTTTTTCATTTTGTGGATTTTTATTTTATGGTCAATAGTCATGATGATAATGATCTAAATTAATGTGTTTAATTGTTTAGTTATGGACCCTAATAAAATAAATTTAATATACACCCAAAGATACAGTATTGATTTTATTGTTGAGAAATCAAATACTGTTGGCATTGGAACTAAGAAAATCCTGGCCATAATAGAGTAGCGAACATAGGTTATGGTGAATAACCTTTCTTCTATAGGACAAATTTTTGTTCCATAGTATGATTCACCAATGTTGGATCTTTTCATGTGGCAACATCCTCCATAATTTTATTGAACTATTAATCCATTGGTAATTGAATGATGGATTATGTCCCTTGATAATATATTCATGGCTTTGGGAAATAATGAATGTGAAAAGGTTATTGTATTACTGTATTATTTGAAAGGAGACGGTCATAAATGGTGGTAATTGATAAAAAACACTAAAGTTTCCAATGAAATAGAAATAATGAAATGGATAACTTTTAAATTTATATTAATTGATAAATACATCCTTCAAGAATAGTGTGATGAAAATTAGAGGAAGTTAATAACTTTAAAGAAGAATGATGAAGATGGGTTTGTAGAGTATAAGACTAAATTTATAAGATTATCCAAGAATACTATAGATATCATAAAATAATCTAAAAATAAATATAAACTATTTGATTGATATTTTTAAACTGATTTTCCAAATGGCACAGGTTTCTCAAAGGATTTCCACACATGAGGATATATTTTAAATTTTCATCATGGCATAGAAAGAATTTTCTAGGTATTAAATATTTAAGGGAAGTAAATAAAAGAAGATGTTATATGAGAACCAGGAAAAAAATTCATATAAGAAGAAATTGAGGATTGTATTTTCTACATGTCATAATTTTGGAATGAAACACCTAGGAACTTCTTTAATGGGAACAACAGTTTGTTTATGTGTAGATAAATGGGTCATAAGGATATTAAATTAAAGGTAATAAATAAACCATTACTATTCAATGATTCATATATAAATTTAAAGTGAAATATTAAAACTAATTTCTATAGAACCATGGGAACATTCCACAATATAATCCAAGGGGAGAATCCAAACTTATACAATTACTATAGCCAAAGTAGGATTTCCTAATGATATGGTGAAAGTTACTCTTAATATCCACTATAAATGTGAAAAATGTTTTATTTAATTTAGGTTATAACCACTCCTTTATATCTAAATAATTTTCAATGGGAATCACTTCACCTCATTAATGATTAGATGTTGAGTTGGAAATACAAACCTATAACGATAAGATGTTCACATATCATGTTTATTGCTCCTCTCCAATATATTTTTTTTCAGAATGCACATCTTGTAAATCTTGTAATTCGTTATATAGTTTAATTTCATGTAATTTAGGGAATGAAATGGATATCATAGTATACAGCTATAATGGCCCATATTATATTTGAAAATTGTTTTTAATTATGTAGAATTATTTTGAGACCATACGCTTTGACGACACCTAATTCGGAGGCCCAGTGATCTAGGAATAGAAATTTGGAATTTTTTAAGTTCATTTAAATTAAATGTGGGTGTGGGATTTTCTAACATTTAATCTAGTGATTAGATCAAAAATATGAGGGCTTTGTTGAACTCAGAATATCAAGATTGGCCTAGAATGGACTTATTTTCGACCCGTGAGGGTCGACGGAAAAAGATTGTTTTTGAACATTATGGAAAATAATAAAATAATATAAAGAGTTATTTTATTTTATATTATCACCATTGATCAGTGGTATGTCGACACTACGTTGTGGCGATGAGGTGGCGATGATCCTCTTTAATGAGGCTCCTTAAAGGTAGTGAAATAGACACGTTGTTTCATTAATGAAATAGTGTAATGACGTGGCAATACAGCGTAACAGAAACACTGCAAGGCGTTTCCCAATTAATGATATAACATGTTGGGGGAATCAAATGTGGAATTTACTTTGTCAAACCAATGCAAAAAAAAACCCATCTCCAATGATTAATGAAGTACGACATAGAATCGATAGCGATTTCAATGCACCTCGATGAATGGGATCGGAAGGAGATGAATGTCGACAAAAAATGAATCTTCATGTCCAGATCACATAAGAGAAGAACATTTTTTAGGGAGGGTTTTGTTGTTTTAAGTTTCATATTTCTTCATTCCAAATGTTGAACTCGTCTCAACCACAAACAGATTGATTTGTTGATCACTAATTTTTTGTGGGAGTGTACTCCTCTTGTGGTTTTGTGTCGGGATTACATAATGAAATTGTGATACAACATCAAATCATTATCCAGTGTATTCTAAACCTCTAGCAAGGAGGTAACGAGCTCACAAGAACAAGGCCCAAGACCCTATTCCTTGTTTGTTTGTGTTTTCTTCATGTCCATATCTTTGATGTGGTGGCAAGGGGGATTCGAGTCCATCCTAGGGAATATATCATCCCCAAGAGGATGTAGGTGCAAGTAGCGTGAAGAAAGGACAACTAAAGTAGAGCTGGTGGTCCACAGAACAATCCATCGGTGTGCTAGCACTGGCGGTGGCATGTGACGGTGGCCATAGTTTGGTGGCGACACACCATAACGACACGATGGATGATGTGTCATGACCATCTCGAGCAGTGGCGTAGCGTCAAGAGACGCCGGAATCTATTCTAGTGTCAGGCAGCGTGCACACACATCCACCTAAAAATGTTAGTGCACATTAGTCATGGAACCATGCCGAATTTCACCTCGAAAATTCTACAGTTGATTGACCGTGTTAGAGGAGGCGGCCCTGCGGACGACCAGCAGAGCAGGGGGAGACGGACATGGCTTCCAGACACATCCAAGCCTAGCGAACCAGGCAGGGCATGGGCTGCTCCAATGGGATAGGCCCATGGCCTAACACACCAAATTAAGCCAGTCCCAGGCTGGGTTGGGTTTGGGTCAGGTTGGAGGACCCATGTCGGGTTGGGTTCGTCTGATCATGTCAGACCAGACACGAACCAAACTAGCCCCTTTTTTGGGAAAACAACCATAACATTCTAATTGGTCGTCTGATTGACAGTTTTTTGCGGTGTTGGAACCCTCATGATCAGGAAGATATTTTGGAATATTATATGGATTATTTAATGGATGATGGAATGCGATGAATGGATTGAGTAGTGGTTCTCCTGGAATCAAGCACACTACGTGCAGAAACCATACTGATGACTAAGTCATGAAAAATGATGACAGGAGCCCATGTGTGGATGAGATACAATATCCCAGTGGGAAACAGCTTTTGTGTGACCTGGTAGGCCCATGGTGGGTAGTGGCTCTAAGTGACCTTTTAGTCCCACGTTACTCGATAGGAGGACTACCTTAGCTTGACCAAGGTGGGAAGCATCTTCTCTGTGACCTGGCATGCCCACAGTGGGGAGCGGCTTCTATGTGACCCAGAATACCCATGATATTCATAAGGATTGAGTTCCACATTAGTTCATGGTTAGTGGGAAGTGGCTTTTGTGTGACCTCACAGGTCAAATATACTCATTGAGTAGGAGTTCTCTAGAAGCCCAAGGTGTTCCATGATATGACAGATGGTCCTACTTTCCTACTCTATATTATACCTAGTGTGGGCTTTCTTAATTCATGATTGATCAGCCTTACTGTGCTTTGTGGTTTTCTTATGGATTAATTTGTGATTTTTACTTGATGGATTGGGGTCCCTAAATAATTTTTTGTTTCTCACCCCTATACGGGCTTCACCCTCACATGTTGTGTCTGGTGCAGACGATCGCCGCCTCGACAGAGGACTTGGTGGCCCAGGACCTAGTGGTGCCCAGTGATGGAAGGTAGGTGGTGCATACTTCTATGGATTCCAGAAACTAATCTACACATAACCATCATGTAGGGTTTCAAGCGGAGGACTTTTAGAGTTTTCATGTACTTTCCTGTTTCTCGTTTATCTTTTTTTGGGTGTGTATTCGGGCCCATTTTACCAACAGTTTTTACATTTACTCAGTGGTTGTTTAGTGGAATGCATTTTTAGTTTTCTAGTTTGGGAGGTGGTTATGTGTGCATGCATATAGGTTCTCAGAAAAATTCCTCCCACATGTAGTTTTAGAACTTTAGTGCGAGTCACCATCCCTAGTCCTTAGGGAGGTTGGCTAGGGGTATGTCACAGCATGGGCCCCGAGGGATGAATTGGGAAATTTTTTTAATCATAGGTGGTCTGTTCTACCAAAAAGTGTGGAGTCTATTGTTTTGTTTTAGGGAAATAGTGTTAAATCTTTTGAGTTCGACATTTAGATTTGAGGAGTCCAGTATTGGTGCGACGACCAACGTATCCATACATCAGGTCCTTGAGTTCTAGTTTTCATCTCTATACATAAAAACATTGGTTTCATACATTATATTAAAATTGTTTGTTTCCTCGTATTTTCATGAATTAGAGTCAGATCACTTTGTATAATCTATTAATCATGGCCAATCTTGAGCTATATCAAGATGCCTCCACACAGACAGCTAGCTTGGCATTTGATGTGTGACCATAAGGACTACCCCCCTAGCAATGAGGCATCAGTACAGGGATCCATGCTAGAGATGGCCATGTTAGGTTGTGCCCCAGTATTATCACCACTGGTTGATCAATAGTTACTTCTGAAATTACCAGTAGAGGATTCATGTGTTCTCAATGCATTGCACGAGTTCCATAGATAGAGACCTCTCAGGTTGAGGGGAGAGACAGATCTTCAGGTCGCTGAGGACTGGCTGGAGGCTGTGATGTGGGTCTTCCGATTATTGAGGAGGCCACTCGACCATATGGTGATCTTATCTGTGAGCCTTCATTAGGGATTTATATGAAGATGGCGGAGTCTGATGATTCAGACTCATGATGAGGTTACCCACACTTAGGCTAAATTCGAGTGACTTTTCTGGGAGGAGTTCTTCCCCATGACTATGCACTCTGTATGCATACATGAGCTACACCACCTAGAGCAGGGTAGCATATCAGTGGATCAGTACTCTGTGAGGTTTACCGACCTCTCCCGCTACTCCACATACATGGTGTGAGACCCTTTATTCAGGGCATGGACCTTTGAGCAAGGACTCATACGACAGATCAGGGAATCCATGGTTTCTATCAGAATTCCCACTCATTGTGGTGTGCGGGGGCAGGTAATTCTTGTGGAGATCTTCATAGTAGAGTATGCACTGATAGCTGGATCCACCAACTAAAATCAGGCAGTAGAGTCTCCAGTGGTGAGAAGCACGCAGTAGACGAGGGGACCCAAGTGGGTCATATCTTTCAGGAGATGACCACAGGAGTTAGGGTCGATAGTGTGGCTCTCCCAGAGTGAAGGGAATCTCTAGGGAAACAGGATGTGATTCACGTGCGGTGGGTAAGGACACATGGCTTGTGACATCCTGACCCACCACACGACGATCAACAGAGGGTTAAGGGACCTCCAAGGGACAAGGAGATGTTCAAGTAAGGTGGTCCTCAACATATTCCAAGAAGTAGGTAGTGGATGATGGTTTGAGGTGCTACCACCACCACCCCCAGGTGGTCCACCAAGGGCTTAAGGCGTCAGTGTATAGGGGCAGGGATTGCTTCAGGTGATGGTGGATTATGACCACAGTGCTCCAGAGATGATTAGATATATGATCTGTTTCTTATCCACCTTAGTTGCATTTCTTATAAACATAGGTGCTAGTCACTCTTTCATTTCCATAGACCTCATTTAGGGATAATATATTTCAGTGGAGTAGTTCGATCAATTCTTATGATTATAGACTCATATGGGAGTTGATTTTATGATTACACACAGTTGCAGACAATGTGAGCATACTTTAGGAGGTGAGAACTTTGGATGGTATCTCATATTAGCGACAACAAGGCAATACAAAATCATCATGGGTATGAACTAGATATCTATATTCCATGTTCAGATTGACTTTATTAGGAGGAATGTGGTGATTTTCTACGAGGATTGGACTAGGTTTTCCTTCACCAGTGATAATGGAACATTTGAATAATAGGACATACATTGTGGATGGATGTTTAATCCAATAACATTCCAATTGGCTAGCCACACTCTCAGTGCTGTGGATGAGAGGAATCCAAGCTTTCCTATAGTGGTGGATGAGTATGAGGATGTCTTTCTTGAGGATGTTCCAGGACTACCTCCTCACAGGGAGGTAGACATGGGCATAAAACAACACCCTGATATGGCACTGATATCTACACTAGTATATTGGATGGCTCCCACGGTGCATCGTGAATAGAAGTTATAGTCAGAGGAAATGTAGGAGAAGGGTTTTGTGAGGGATAGTGTTTCACCATGGCCATCCCTAGTGTTGTTTTCCCAGAAGGTAGATGGAAGCTTGAGGCTATGCGTGGAATTTCGATGCCAGAACCAAGTGACCATGAATAACAAATATCCACTGCCAAGGATTGATGACCTCTTCGACCAGGAGAAGGGAGATAGGTGGTTCTTGAATATAGATCTTAGGTGGGTATGGGGTGAGGATGTACTGAAGACAGCCATAAGATGCAGATATGGACACTATGAGTTATTGGTGATGCCCATTTGTGTAATAAATTCCCCATTAATTTTCATGGGACTCGTGAATAGGATCTTCCGGCCATACCTGGAAAATTTTGTGGTAGTCTTCATTGGTGACTTCTTGGTGTACTCGGCATTAGAAGAGGAGCATACTACACACATGTAGATGGTCCTGGATAAACATTGAGATCACTAGTTTTATGGGATGGACACAAAGTGCCAATTATGGATTCGGGAGATCCACTATCTATGAAACATCAACTTGGAGGCTGTAGATGTAGTGGATCTGGGAATGATAGAGGTAGTAATTTCTTGGGAGCCACCCACGAGTGTGACTGAGGTGCGGAGTTTCTTTGGGTTGGTTAGATACCACCAAAGGTTCGTGCCTGAATTTTCCAAGGTAACAACACCCATATCGGGTATGACACAGAAAGGATAACCCTTTATCTGGATGGAGAAGTTCCAATATAGTTCCTAGGAGATGAGGCAGAGACTATCAAGTGCCCCCATCATGAGACTACTAGAAGAGGTCATTGGGTATGTTGTCTTCTACCGTGCATCAGGGACTGGTCTGGGTTGTTTTCTAATGTATGAGTGAGGATTGATTTCTTACAGATCATGGTATTTGATCTCATTGGAGCAGTACAATGTAACTCATGACATGGAGTTAAGAGATTTTGTATTTTCCTTGAATATGTGGTGGCACTACTTGATGGGTGAACTGTATATCATCTACTATGACCACAAGAGTCTCAGGTATGTCTTCTCGAAGAAGGACTTGAACCTGAGACACCAATGGTGGCTATAGGTCATCCAAGACTATGTATTTGAGACATTCTATACTCATGGGAAGAGAAATTTGGTGGACCACGCACTCAGCATGATGTCTAGTCTACAGCTACTGAGTGAAGGGACATAGCAATTTGTCGAGATATAGATATCCTTCATGGATGATGATGTGGAAGCCTACCATTAGTGAATGACGTTAACTCCCTTACTCATAGAGAGTGTTAAGGAGGCACAACATTTAGATGTTGACAGTGAGGCCTTCCATGCTTAGTTATCCTTAGGATACGCTCTTGCTAGATATTTGATAGGTGGGGAGTACATCATTCTTTTCAGAGGACGCACCATAGAAGCAGTGATGTTGCTGGAGGAGTTGTTTAGGAAATTCCATACATCCCCATTAGTGGTACATAATGATGTGTCGAAGATGTACCAGGACATTCAACATCAATATTGGTGGTCAGTGATGAAGAATGTAGTGGAAGAGTTCATTTCACGATGCCTCGCATGAATGCAAATGAAGGTTGAGCATCATGTTCCAACAGTATTCCACCAACCACTTGACATAGTGAAGTGGAAATGGGATCGTATCTTGATGGACATCGTGACGAGGTTACCATGCTCATATAGGGGTCACAATTCTATCTCATTGATTGTTGACCAACTAACCATGTTGACTACCTTTCGTCCCATCTATGATAAGGGATCAATAGAGGTCATTGGGTGCCTCTACGTTAAGGAGATAGTGCGGCTACACAGTGCACCTTCGACGATCATCTCTGACCGTGATGCACACTTAACATCCATGTTGTGTAAGGTATTGCAGGAGGAATTCAAGACTTACATTTCCTTGAGCACTAGCTTGCACCCTCAAATAGATGGTCAGATGGAGCATAACATACAATCCATGGAGGACATGCTTCGTGCAAGTGTTCTAGATTTTTGTCATTGTTGGGAGGACCGCCTACCAATGGTGAAGTTTTAATACAACAAAATTGTAACACCCTGAGATTTTATGAAAAATATTCTTTTAATTTCATTTATTTCTTGCGTTGTAAGCTACAAAACGATTTCCTTGCGCTATACGCAACACCGTATGAGCTTGTAGTATACACCACACTATTCTTTGATCTTGTTACACACAATTTTGATAGTATTTATTCTAAGAAAAATTGAGTGTGTATATATATATATATTAAATGTATAGATGAAATATGGTTGGATTCTATTATATCAAACAACAGAGGAGTCTTGCACAACACGCAACCCTGACTTGGCTTGCATTACATGCATTCGAGACCTTCATCGATAGCGTGGGTTGTACGCAATACCATGTTTCACTAAACAACGATATATTGTTATAATATTATTATGGACTAGCCGTTATGAATATTTTAACTACATGTTGAATTTTATAACATTATTATTCATCTTACACATTTCTTAGAATATGGTATGAGAACAAAATATTTTTTTCGTGTAAAATATGTATTTTTCAAAAAATGCAGTTTTCCTGCATTTTGATGACACTCCCACCTTAAATCTTGTTTTAGACAGGTCTATAAGTTAAATTTGACAAAATATAATTCTTATTTGTAATCAGGATATAAAAATTTACTTTGGATAAAATTTTGATATTATTCTGAAAACTTTTATATTTTAATGAATAGTAAAAACATGCAATATTTTAATTAAAAACAACATTTTTCATCGCAATAATTTATATTTTTAGATTATATTTTTAATTGGTTTTAAAGTGTAATTAGAATATATTTTTACCATTTAATCAAATGTTGGTCATTGTAATTAATTTCACTAAGAAATTTAATATAAACAACTATCAATCTTTTGATAGTTATTGTTTCTTAAAAACACGCTTTTTGATTTGATACCGAGAATTAATTTTAAAATTCATTGATCTCACATATATGTTTTGAATTTGGAAATATAGAAATCAATTTTGAATTCAGAATATCAAATAATGCTTAGGCTGAATTTTTGGTATTTTTCTGAAAAACATCAGTTTTCAATGAATAGTGAAACCACTTAGTGGTAGATAAAAAACTGGATTTTTCATTTAAATGAACTTTTACCACTTTTGGGAATTTAATTTCAAAAAACCAAGAGACAAGGTTAATATAAATGACTAAAATGTGGTTCAATGAGATGAAAATATATTTTTGGTGAATAGTAACTTTTTACTTTTATTTACCACGGTTAAAAGTAAATAGGGTAATCAAGGGTAAAAATGATATTATTATTACCCTAACACATGTCATAATTCTATTGGGAAAGTTTAACTTGACCAAAAACAACCTTAGGAATAAAATATGACCATATAGGCCCACTTGGATTAGAATAGGACATTTAATATTAATTTATTTAAAGAAGGGTTAAAATAGTTAAAATCAATATTTCATAAGTAAATAATTTTTAATATAGAGTTATACATAAAATAAATTCGACTATAAATATTAATTATAAAGATAAATAGATTTACTACATAATGGTATTTTGTTTATAATTTTTAGACATTAAATAATTTAATTTATTTATCACACAAAGTTGATGCAGTAATTATCTTATTGACATAATTGATGTTATAAATACCCAAATAAATGTAATTGGAGAATTTTTATGAATTCCACTAATTTTATAGGTTAATATGTCATTTTACTATTTATTTAATTATCTTTTTTCGAACTAATCATTCTGTTATGATTTTCACAAAAATCAATTACAAAATAGTGTCAAAATTGACATAAAAATGTTTTTAAAACAAATATTTTATTATTAATTGTAATTTTATTACTAAAAATCTAAATTTCGGACAAATTACTTAGATAAGGTTGTTTATATTACTAATAAGAATCTTGGGGCTCGTTTGTCTTGTTACATTATGTTTATTAACCTTATTTTCTAAGAAAACTAGAAGACGCGGTTGAAGTAAAATTATTTAACTTAAGGTTAAATCTAAATGATAAGGTTAAAACAGAATCCTAAACCTGTCTAAATTCTATTTGATGAAAGGATTTAAACCCATCCCCACATTAGCTTATAAATAATTCAATTTGGATCTATTAAAAACCGAATATGACTTTATAATAAAATAATATTTCTAATTCTTCCAAAGGTGCCCCTCTCCTCCCTTATAAAAGGGCACCCCCTCCCTCTCCTCCTCACACCACTTTGAGCCTTCTAACTCGGCCAAACCCTGCCCAATTATCTTCTCCACTTCCATAGAAACATCCTAGAGGTTCTGTTGTTCTTAAAAGACTTATTTTAGTGCCCTAAGAGGAGGTCTCAAAGAGGCGCTTTAAAGAAATGGTAATGTCCGTTACCGATCCTTTCTAATTTATTTCTTATTCGACTTCTTCTTATTTAGTTGTTTCATTATGAAGTAATAACATCAGTATAACTCATATACTGATATGCTATTATAAGTATGACACAACCCTATTTCACCATCTATCCATCCTAGGGAAAACGAAATCACCACGCGTGCGTACGTACGGAATACCGTCTCCACGCCGTGGTGAAATCTATTTTTCCACCAACACCTTACATGGATGGGTATAATGGTATAATGAATAACTATATATTGTTATTGTAACATAATAATTATTATGATATATTATACCATCCACTCCAATTCTATTCAATAATTATGGGAACGATATAATCGCTCATGCGTACGTACGGACTACCGTCTCCACGACACGATGAGATTCATTCTCCATGTTAACCATACATGAATGATCATAAAGTTTATATAATGATTAATAATGCAATATATGAAATAATAATTCTACTGGATTTATTTATATATATATTTTTGTCATCTATTTAGATTCATTCAATTCAATAAGGACACGAAAACAACATTCATGCGTACGTACAGCCTACCGTCTCCATGAACGGTGTATTTCATTACTTTTATCGATCAATAATATATTTATGTATATGATGAATATATAATATATATAAATAATTTTTTACAGTATTGAATTATTTAAATCAGTATATAAGTCATAATATCAGGAACGAGAAGTCGAAACACATACGATAAATGAAATGATTTTACCCAAAATGTTGCTTTAACATGGAATTTACAAAAGAAAGAATAATATAAAGTCATAAGTGAAACATATATGATATCATAACAATGAATATGATTCTTTAATAAGTCAATGAAATTATTTAAATCATTATACAGGGGGTTCGGATACGTATGAAGCATATCAGACCTAAGGAAAGGGATAATTTTGCAAATCTCATTTTTATCCGAGATTGCTTATTCGTAAGTCTTTACTGGGGTTATTTCTATCATCCATGTCCATTTTTTATAAATGTGTTTTCATGTAAGTTTAAATTCATTTTTAACCATTTTTTACTTTTACTACTTGGCATGTAAGGAATCGTTTTTTACCATACGGGGTACTTTTTGACTTTTCCGTCAAAAGTAGGAGGAGAATGTTATTTTTAACTTATATGGCGTGAACGGAGTTTTACGGTTTCATAATGCCTCATTTTCATGAAGCTTAATCTACATGATTTTATGACTGTTTTCAACAGAATACTTTTATTTTAAAAGTGCATGGAATTTTTTGAAAAGAAAATGATTTTGACAAAGAGAGGATAGTTTCCTCACGAATTCATTTCAAATGTTTTATCAAAACCATTTTCCATATAAGATGACATTATTTCATATGTGTATGTTTCAAGTTTAATGATTCTATGATTTACATTGTTCACTTTTCTTATGATGAAATGTCCATTTGTTTAATATGGATTATGTGATGATGGGATGATGTTTATGAAACCCATTTTTTTCCATGGGTTATGATGAATTTTTTAAGTTTATTTTGTGGCACAAGTAAGAATGATTTCATTATGAGATGGGTGGGACCTATATCTCCCTCCAATTTATTGGGTAAAGATTTATATCTCATTTGATATACATGGCTAGAACGACAAGTTAAACCGGTTCAGTAATATAGGACTGGAACGAAGAGTAAACTCGATTCAGAAAGGGACTTTGTCCACTAAGATGGTCTTGGAAGCAATGCCTTGGCTACTTTGGAAATCATAACACATGATTAATGGTTGCCACAATTACATGTTTTATTCCCATGCTAATTTATCATGATTAATGTTTCTTCATGATCAATGCCTTATGTACTGCCATGTTTTATGTCATTTCTCAAGATTTTGATGTTTAGATTTTATGCTCTTGTTTTTTTACATTAAAATGTCTAAGAATTGTTTTATGTTCTCTATGCTTACCCTTACTGAGTATTTGAGCTCACCCCTTTTATGTTTTCTTTTCCCCAGGATATAAAGAAAGGTTTTAGGTAAGAAAAAATAGGGGAAGATCTTTATGGGAGATGTTGAAGATCTTTCACCACGATTAGAAGATTATATTCCGAGTTTCCGAAGACACTAAACTATTACGGTCCTTGTGTGTCGGTTTTTGTTATGTATTAATTATTCCACAAAAGTAATGTAATGTCAATGTACGTCATACTTCGGGTCTCTACAGTTGGTATCAGAGGAAAGGATTAGTAAACCTTTGGAAACTAGGAAGCGAGAATTTTAGTGAGATCCCTAGAGATATTTCTAAGGTATGTCTAGGGATATCCGTAAGGTTAAGTATATGTATCGGTTTTAGTCATAGAATTATGGTGATGATCTTATAATTAAACCTATGATGCTAGATACTGAAGGTACTCCCCATTTATTATGTTGCTTTCCCTAGCATGATTTTTTACTCTCAAACTATTCTTTTTGGGTTTTAGAAAATGGATGGAAACAAGATGATTCATGAAAATGGAGGTTATGATGGACAATGGAATGATATTATTCATGAGCAACCAAATGAAATGGGATTTGGAAGTCCAAACATCATTATTATTCCGAATCAGCAATATAAGGCCCCAGCCTTAAACCTTACTTAATCTTGAGTTATTACAAGATTACACATTGAAAATCTTTTCGAGTTTAGAGTTTTAGAGAATTAGATCATGAAACTTGCATTTCATTCCAAATTTGGACAAAGTGGTTACATAAAAGATAGTATTCATTCTTCCCATCAATGGAAACATACCTAAGATGAAACATGGATTCTTTCTTGACACATCCTTGACACTATCATCACATCATGTACCCTTCCCTTGACCTGTGAAAAACATTTCAAAAACTTGGGATGAGCATAAAAAGCTCAGTAAGGGATATAAAAATATGGAAAGAAAACATGAGTACATGTATACATAATAATGAAATCATACTTTACCCATAAAACATAATCACTTTAACATACCTCATAAAATCATAAAAAATCATATGACATAAAGGTAACTTGAGGCATTCATAAGATTCTTACGTAGGGAGTAACCCTCTTGGTTACGTTTGGAATACCCATCACAGTATATTCCCTAAAATCGCTTTGGAGAAACCTTAACGTTTCACTCCTTTGTGTTACCCAATGCATTGGAGAGCTATATCGGGCTCACCCGCCCTTAGTTTATCACGGAACCACCTGTCTTCGTAATAATGCCCAAGAACCTCAACATAATTATATCACATAAAAATGCATAAAGGAAACATAACATTCCCACCTTTCAATCCCAAAATATCAATACAACACATTGATATAAAAACATTATGAAAACCATTTTCGATACCAAAATAAAAGAAAAGTAAATCATGGTATTTATTTTTCTTTTTAAAAGATGTTATGGCTTGTAGAGGAAGTCGAAACTCAAATAACGGTCACGGCGGCAGAGAAGTCATTTTCACCGCATACGTATGACAAAAAAATTCCCTTTTTTCATTTAGTAAACGCCTCATATAAAAAATAATCCTTTTGAATAAACGTAAAAGTCAATGGGGTTTATACACCGTATAAAAGAAAGTTGTGTATAAAATAAAATATGCCTCAATGAAAGGAGATTGAGACGAAGTCCCATACCACCTTGAAGCTTTTAAAATTTTAAACCATTAATATCCATATAAATAAATCCTTAAAACCATTTTTAAAACATGGATATTAATAAGAACAAATCATTAAAACATTTAAAGCGATATTTTGGTTAAAGGGTTTTTAACAAAATTAGAGACACTTGAATACGATAATTGAGGAATAACATTTAATTAGAACTTTATAATATCATGAGAATAAATGGATTCCTGATATAATATTATAGAGGACAGTATATACACCATATATGAGTGAATTGGTGCATAACAACAATGAAGTCTCAATAGAGATGTAAAATGTGATGAAGTCCCTTATAAAGAAGGTATCCTTAAATTAAGGATAAATCAATCTCAAAATTATGTGTGACAAATATAAATACACCCAATATAATTGGATATTAAGTGTAAAACAATAAGAGGTTATTAACACATATTCAAAGGATGACATATTCAATAACTACATGTTGAACCCAAAGAAATCGAAATTAGGTTAAGAAGTTCCCTTGACAGCCTAACGGCGTCACATCAAAATGAGTTGTTGAGAGATAAAAGAAAAGGGTATCTCATCACTTGGACATAAAATTTACATCAATAAGGATATATGAGAACATATCCCAACATAACAATATGTAAATTAAAAGACCCAACAAAAGAAGTCTTTTAAAAAGAGGAGGGTGAAAGGTTCCCTTACCGACATGGGTATCTTTCGAAACATACACCTCATGAAAGAAGGACAATAAAACATTGATGTAAATACTCATAAAAGAAATTATACTACATAATGAATAAAATAATGGGCATTACATACACCACTCAATGGAAATTGTGGCAAATGTAGCATAAATCTCACGGGAATAAAAGTGAGATGAAAAATCCTTTACGAAAACTTGGCAGCCTAACGACGCCACATAAAACTTCCAAAATGGATTGATGAGAGAGAATAGGGTCTCTCATCACATGAACATAAAAATTACAGTAAGACTAATATAAAAGAACATCCGAATAACAAGAAATATGAGCTTTAAAAGGAATGACATAAAAGAGTGTACTTAAAAAGAAAGAGTGGTGTAGGATCCCTTACCTCGGGTCCGACTTGACTCGATCGTTCTTTAATCTCCTGAATAATAAAAATGAGTTAATTTATACTTACTTAAGAACCTTTTTCAAGATAATTATTCCTTTTATATCACTTATTTCCATGTTATAAACATTATGTAATCATTTAAGTTAATAATTTTTGTTTTGTCGATATTTGGTTCTTAAGTCAAAAGTGGACTTCTTACAATTACATGTTGATCGTGTGGTCAATGGTTCATTATATCCAGAATGATATTCATGATTTTTATATCATATATATCATATATATCAAGCATATACATGTATTTATAATATTACATAATCATTTAGAGGTAAGAAATGAAATGCACCGTTCATGGAGACGGTAAGCTGTACGTACGCATGAACGCTACTTTCATTTCTTTGTCATATTAATGGAATTAAAACTAAATGAGAGATATTTATATTTTAATTCCATAATTATATTCATCATTTATATTTAACATAACTTATATATATCCATTATAAATATGTAATTATAATATTACATTACATTTGGGGATAAGAAATGAAATGCACCATTCATGGAGACGGTAAGTCGTACGTACGCATTAACCCTACTTTCATTTCTATCTCATACATTAATGGAAATAAATAATAATTATATAGAAGTATATTATAATTCCAGTATAACATCATATATAATAACTTTAAATCCATCCTTTATACGTCCCATATATGGAATTAATGAATCACATCACTTTGAGGGGGCGGTAGTCTGCACTTCCTTAAATGAAGATATCGCGTTTACCCATAATGGAAACCATAAAGGTGTGCCCAAAATAAATAATACATAAGCATAAAGAAAACATAAACATATTATATATCATATATAAATATAGTGTCATCTTAACGGCCACCTTTGAAGGTGTTAAAAGAATGTTGAACAATCATCATTTCGGGAGGCAGAAATTCACCATCCACGGAAACAGTATGTTCTTTAACCATTAGATGTAGGTGTGTGTAAGTGTAGCTCGAATATTTCTTATAAAAACCTCCTAGTATATTTAGTATACTGTATTTGTTACAAAAGAAAAGAATAAAAAGAGTTTATGTGGTTGGAGAAGCAAAATAAAACAAAAGGACTCAAATGAAGACATTACCTTAAAATCGGGTAAATCCCTTTGGTTTGAGCTCAAATGCTTCCTTGGGAAGACATCTGCCCAAAGTGAGGCTTCATGGAGTAATAGAGGGAAGTGTAGAGACAAAATTTGTAGGGGTTGGCCGAGCCAAAGGCTTTGGAAGTTTGGGTTAGGAGGTAGAGGTGGGGGCCTTTTATAAGAGGAGAGGAGGGGCACATTTGGAAAGTAATGAAATATTACTTTATTTGAAAATTAGTTTCGGTTTTAAAGGGTACCACATTGATATAATTCGAGGATAAGGTGATAAGGTTTCTAATTCTACCCATCCAATTGGTTTTGGACATGTGTAGGTCTTAGATTTTACATTATCTTTCCATTTTATTTAAATCATTAAATAATGAGGTCATCGCCGCATCATCATGATGTCATAAATAATTTAATTTATTTAGTGTCTAAAAATTATAAAAAAACTATCATGATGTTTTAAATCTTTTTATCTTTCCAATTAATATTTATAATCAAAAATTTTAATTGTATAACCCCATGTAACAATTGTTTTAGTAAAACATGTCATGTTTGTTTTATTTTTACTTTAACATTAAATAAAAAGATATTTATGTCATTTTCCAACCAAAGTGGCTCCATGGGGTCCCCAAGTTGACCCATGGGTTTTCTTGGTCGGCCATGCCACATAAAATGAATTTAGGACATGTTTCATGTTCATTTTATATTATTAAAACATTATTTTTACCTTCAACTACACTAATTACCTCTAATCGCGATTAAAAACTTAATAAGTTACTATTCACCAAAAAAATATTTTTATCCCATTGAACCCCATTTTACTTCTTAATTACAACCATGTATGTCAGATTTTTGAAATTAAAAACACAAATATGGCAATATTTCATTTAAACGGAAAAATCAGTTTTTATAAGTACCACTTACTGGTTTCACTATTCATCAAAAATTGAAGTTTTTCAGAAAAATCCCAAAAATTCACCCTAATCTATATTTGATATTCCGAATTCAAAAATGAAATCTATTTTAAAAAATTCAGAACATATAAGTTATATTAATTAATTTAATAATTAATTCCCACTGTCAGAGAAAATAGCGTGTTTTTATGAAACAATAAGTATCAAAAGATTGACACTAGTTTAAGTATGATTTCAAAGTGAAATTAATTCCAACAACCACTATTGGATTTAATAGTAAAAATATATTCTAATTTAACTTTAAAACCAATTCAAAATATAATCTAATCATATAAATAAATTAGATTAAAAAGAGGTTTTGAATTAAAATACAACATTTTACACAATTCATTAAAAAAATGAACTTTATCGGAAAGATACCAAAAATTTACACAAAGTAAATTTTGATGTCCCAATTCTAAAGAAGAGTTTTATTTGGTCCAATAGAATATATAAGAGTGAAAAAAAACTATATTTAATGACGGTTTTCCATCAAAAGGCGATAAGTGAACCTTTAGTGAAAACTAGGGCATATACGCCTAAAATTGAATTCTTTCTGTATTTTATGACTTTATCTTTTATTGGATAAATGAAAAAATATTTAAAAACATATATAATCATATTTTAGTTATTTTTATCCATTACCACCAATACAACGGCTACATGTTAACTACCATTTAAAATAATATTATTTTATTATTAGAGTGCAACGTAAGATTCCCAAGAAACTCGCAGTTGCGTGTTGGGTACGCCATCGAGCATAGAGTTCCCTTTAAAGACATATTAATATTTTATTCACAAATATGGATAAATATGAAAATGTCATATTCTTTATTTACCTGGGGTGTTACATCCTTCCCCTCTTTTGGGAATTGCATCCTCGCAATTTTTAAAATTGATCTTGGAAACATCCTTGAAAGTCCCACATCGGAACAAGAGTCGGTAAAACAATCACTTTAAAATAAAGAAAGATAAGTACAAAGGTCACCTGAGTTAACCCATACAAGGATTCCATGTTTGAAAATATGGACATGGAGGAAAAAACAAAGGGTTAGTTTCTGGTGAACAGTGATAGAAAACATGTTTAAGAGAAAGTTAACCACGATAAAATCACAAACTTGTGATGGGTTAAAGGTATTCGATTCCCCAGTAGGAAAAGTTAGTAGACAACATTTTTGTTTCAAGTTACTTTTTATTGAGGAATTTATTCATAAGGAAACATAATCACTTATCATGTTGACTTTCAACTTTTATTAGATTCCTTAAAAAAAATCACATTTTCTCCAAAAGACGAGTATTTAGGAAGACTTGTTCCCATTAAGAGTACTATAATTAACTACTAGAGAATCACATAATCCACAAAAGAGAACTATATACTTCCCATGTCATTATAATTTAACCAAAAACAAAACCAAAAAGGCTAGTACAAGATCAGATAATCTAGAAAAGGATAACCCTTTATAAAAAGAAAATCTATGCTTAATCTCCAAAATTTGTCCAACAAAACCCAAAGTTCAACAAGGACCATTAGATAAACAATTTGTCCATAAAATTCCTCAATGTAACCAAACTAAGGTTGAAACCCAAATATTTGAAGGATTTAGTCACATAGTCTTCCATGTTAAATCGTAACACTTTTCTCCAAACAACATCAGTTGCTCCTAAAGTCTCATATTGAAAAGTAATTAACCTAATCACATATCCTCCATGATAGGTTAATCATTTTCATAAATAACCCAAAATAAACTCACTCTTAATTCATAAAATCATATAACTACAAGGAATCAGTCAAACTAACTAGGGACTTCACGTAGTCCAGTGGTAGGTGACAAATATCAGTCGCACTTTGGTTGTGGGTTCGATTCCTGCAGCTTTGTCCGACGCGACAGGTTGTCACACAGTCTGCGTGTTGTCCTTTTTACAAAACTATATAATTCTTAAAACATCCCCCAAAATTAGATAAAATCTTCAAAAATGATCATAACATATTTTAACCTCAAGTTTATCTCATTCATTTCATTTTATATCATATCATAGAGTAACCCATAATTACATAAAAAGTAAGGATCATATAAACCCTAATGGTTACCTTAATAATTATTACCTGAATTTCCACATCGAGTTGGCCATCTCGTAAATGATGCATTAGAGAAATCACCAAAGTTGAAGTGGTTGATCATGAATCCTTGATTGTTGGTTTAGAACAACCATGAGATTCCTCATTGAATCCCCCATCTCATCCAGTCTCTTAATCAGAGAACCACCACAGATTCCTTCAAACCCATTGTCACTTTGGTGCCTGCTAAATCCAGCCATTTACTAAAACCAAAAAGGTCAGTGTGAGTATATCAACATAACCATCATGTACTAATGAGGAAGATAAACACAAAGATATACTTACTCATTCACTTTATCTAAAACTAGGACTCTTTCTGAAATCCTAACCATTATGGTAATGTCACTTATGCTTAGAGAATACCCTAACCTCTAAAGTTATCTAAACCGACCTTTGATACCAACTATAAGTCCCCAGCATTAAACCTTACTTAATCTTGAGTTATTACAAGATTACACATTGAGGATCTTTTCGGGTTTAGAGTTTTAGATAATTAGATCATGAAACTTTCATTACATTCCACATTTAGACAAAGTGTTTACATAAAAGACAGTATTCATTCTTCCCATCAATGGAAACATACTTAAAAGAAAACATGGATTATTTCTTGACACATCCTTGACACTATCATCACATCATGTACCCTTCCCTTGACCTGTGAAATACATTTCAAAAACTTGGGATGAGCATAAAAAGCTTAGAAAGGGATATAAAAATATGGAAAGGAAACATGAGTACATGTATACATAAGAATGAAATCATAGTTTACCCATAAAACATAATCACTTTAACATACCTCATAAAATCATAAAAAAATCATATGACATAAAGGTAACTTGAGGAATTCATAAAATTCTTACGTAGGGAGTAACCCTCTTGGTTACATTTGGAATACCCATCACAGTATATTCCCAAAAATCTCTTCGGAGAAACCTTAACGTTTCACTCCTTCGTGTTAACCAATGCATTGGAGAGCTATATCAGGCTCACCCGCCGTTAGTTTATCAAGGAACCACCCATCTTCATAATAATGCCCAAAAACCTCAACCTAATCGTATCACATAAAACATTCATAAAGGAAACAAAACATTCCCACCATTCAATCATAAGATATCAATACAACACATTGATATAAACACATTATGAAAACCATTTTCAATACCAAAATAAAAGAAAAGTAAAACATGGTATTTATTTTTCTTTTAAAAAGAAGGTATGGCTGGTTGAGGACGCCGAAACTCAAATAACAGTCACGTTGGCGGAGAAGTCATTTTCGCCACATACGTACGACAAAAACATTCCCTTTTGTCATTTAGTAAATGCTTCGTATAAAAAAGATTCCTTTTGAATAAACATAAAATTCAAAGGGGTTTATACACCATATAAAAGAAAGTTTTGTATAAAATAAAATATGCCTCAATGAAAGGAGATTGAGACGAAGTCCCATACCACCTTGAAGATTTTAACATTTTAAACCATTAATATCCATATAAATAAATCCTTAAAACCATTTTGAAAACATGGATATTAATAAGAACAAATAATTAAAACTTTTAAAGCAATATTTTGGTTAAAGGGTTTTTACCAAAATTAGAGACACTTGAATACAATAATTAAGGAATAAAATTTAATCAGAACTCTATAATATCATGAGAATAAATGGATTCATGATATAATATTCCAAAGGACAGTATATACACCATATAAGAGTGAATTGTTGCATAACAACAATGAAGTCTCAATAGAGATGTAAAATGTGATGAAATCCCTTATAAAGAAGGTATCCTTAAATTAAGGATAAATCAATCTCAAAATTATGTGTGACAAATATAAATACACCCAATATAATTTTATATTAAGTGTAAAACAATAAGAGGTCATTAAAACATATTCAAAGGATGACATATTCAATAACTACATGTTGAACCCAAAGAAATCGAAATTGGGTTAAGAAGTTCTCTTGACAGCCTAACAGCGTCACATCAAAATGAGTTGTTGAGAGATAAAATAAAAGGGAATATCATCACTTGGACATAAAATTTACATCTATAATGATATATGGTAACATATCCCAACATAACAATATGTAAATTAAAAGACCCAACAAAAGAAGTCTTTTAAAAAGAGGAGGGTGAAAGGTTCCCTTACCGACATGGGTATCTTTCGAAACATACACCTCGTGAAAGAAGGACAATACAACATTGATGTAAATACTCATAAAAGAAAGTATATTACCCAATGAATAAAATAATGGGTAGTACATACACCACTCAATGGAAATTTTGGCGAATGTATCATAAATTTCACGGGAATAAAAGTGAGATGACAAATCCTTTACAAAAACTTGGCAGCCTAACGGCACCACATAAAACTTCCAAAATTGATTGATGAGAGAGAATAGGGTCTCTCAACACATGAACATAAAAATTAAAGTAAGACTAATATAAAAGAACATCCTAATAACAAGAAATATGAGCTTTAAAAGGAATGACATAAAAGAGTACTTAAAAAGAAAGGGAGGTGTAGGATCCCTTACCTCAGGTCCGACCTGACTCGATCGTTCTTTAATCTCCTGAATAATAAACTTGAGTTAATTTCTAAATCCTTAATAACCTTTTTCAAGATCATTATTCCTTTTATATCACTTATTTCTATGTTATAAACATTATGTAATCATTTAAGTTAATAATGTTTGTTTTGTCGATATTTAGTTCTTAAGTCAAAAGTGGACTTCTTACATTTACATGTTGATCGTGTGGTCAATGGTTCATTATATCCAGAATGATATTCATGATTTTAATATCATATATATCATATATATCAATCATATACATGTATTTATAATATTACATAACCATGTAGAGGTAAGAAATGAAATGCACCGTTTATGGAGATGGTAATCCATACGTACGCATGAACGCTACATTCATTTCTTTGTCATATTAATGAAATTAAAACTAAATAAGAGGTATTTATATTTTAATTACAGAATTATATTCATCATTTATATGTAACATAACTTTGATATATCCATTATAAATATGTACTTATAATAGTACATTACATTTGGGGATAAGAAATGAAATGCACCGTTCATGGAGACGGTAAGTCGTACGTACACATGAACGCTACATTCATTTCTATCTCATACATTAATGAAAATAAATAATAATAATATAGAGGTATATTATAATTCCAGTATAACATCATATATAATAACTTTAAATCCATCCTTTATACGTCCCACATATGGCATTAACCAATCACATCACTTTGAGGGGGCGGTAGTCCACACTTCCTTAAATTAAGATATCGCGTTTACCCATATTGGAAACCATAAATATATGCCCAAAATGAATAATACAGAAGCTTAATGAAAACATAAACATATTATATATCATATATAAATATAGTGTCATCTTAACGGCCACCTTTGAAGGTGTTAAAAGAATGTTGAACAATCATCGTTTCGGGAGGCAGAAATTCACCATCCACGGAAACAGTATGTTCTTTAACCATTAGATGTAGGTGTGTGTAAGTGTAGCTCGAATAATTCTTATAACAACATCCTAGTATATTTAGGATACTGGAGTTGTTACAAAAGAAAAGAATAAAAAGATTTTAGGGGGTTGGAAAAGCAAAATAAAACAAAAGGACTCAAAAGAAGACATTACCTTAAAATCGTGTAAATCCCTTTGGTTTGAGCTCAAAGGCTTCCTTGGGAAGACTTCTGCCCAAATTTAGGCTTCAAGGAGTAAGAGAGGGAAGTGGAGAGACAAAAAGGTCAGGTTTTTGCCGAGCCAAAGGCTTTGAAAGTTTGGGTAAGGAGGTAGAGGTGGGGGCCTTTTATAAGAGGAGAGGAGGGGCACTTTTGGAAAGTAAAGAAATATTACTTTATTTGAAAATGAGTTTCGGATTTAAAGGGTCCCACATTGATATAATTCGAGGATAAGGTGAAAAGGTTTCGAAATCCACCCATCCAATTGGTTTTGGACATGTGTAGTTCTTATATTTTACATTATCTTTCCATTTTATTTAAATCGTTAAATAATGAGGTCATCGCCGCATCATCATGCTGTCATAAACAATTTAATTTATTTAGTGTCTAAAAATTATAAAAAAACTATCATGATGTTATAAATATTTTTATCTTTCCAATGACTATTTATAATAAAAAATCTGAATTGTATAACCCCATGTAACAATTGTTTTAGTAAAACATGTCATGTTTGTGTTATTTTTACTTTAACATTAAATAAAAAGATATTTATGTCATTTTCCAACCAAAGTGGCTCCATGGGGACCCCAAGTTGACTCATGGGATGTCTTGGTCGGCCATTACACTTCCAATGAGGTTAGGACATGTTTCATGTTAATTTCATATTATTAAAATATTATTTTTACCTTAAACTACACTAATTACCTCTAATCGTGATTAAAAACTTAATAAGTTACTATTCACCAAAAAATTATTTTTATCCCATTGTACCCCATTATACATCTTAATGACAACCATTTATGTCGGATTTTTGAAATTAAAAACACAAAGATGGAAAAATTTCATTTAAACAGAAAAAACAGTTTTTATAAGTACCACTTAGTGGTTTCACTATTCATCAAAAATTGATGTTTTTCAGAAAAATCCCAATAATTCACCCTAATCTATATTTGATATTCCAAATTCAAAAATGAAGTCTATTTTAATAAATTCAGAACATATAAGTCACATTAATTAATTTAATAATTAATTCCCGCTGTCAGAGCAAATAGCGTGTTTTTATGAAACAATAAGTATCAAAAGATTGACACTAGTTTAAGTATGATTTCAAAGTGAAATTAATTCCAACAACCAGTATTGGATTAAATAGTAAAAATATATTCTAATTTAACTTTAAAACCAATTCAAAATATAATATAATCATATAAATAAATTATATTAAAAAGAGGTTTTGAATTGAAATACAACATTTTACACTATTCGTTAACAAAATGAACTTTATCGGAAAGATACCAAAAATTTACACAAAGTAAATTTTGATGTCCCAATTCTTAAGAAGAGTTGTATTTGGTCCAATAGAATATATAAGAGTGAACAAAACTATATTTAATGACGGTTCGTCATCAAAAGGTGATAAGTGAACCTTTAGTGAAAACTAGGGCATATACGCCTAAAATTGAATTCTTTCTGTATTTTATGACTTTATCTTTTATTGGATAAATGCAAAAATATTTAAAAACATATATAATCATATTTTAGTTATTTTTATCCATTCCCTCCAATACAACGGCTACATGTTAACTACCATTTAAAATAATATTATTTTATTATTAGAGTGCAACGTAAGATTCCCAAGAAACTCGTTGTTGCGTGTTGGGTACGCCATCGAGCATAGCATACCCTTTAAATAAATATTAATATTTTATTCACAAATATGGATAAATATGAAAATTTCATATTCTTTATTTACCTGAGGTGTTACAAGCAATCTCATAATATGATCAATAAACTCAAATTTGGTAAGTTTCCTAACTCGACTAATAAGAGAAAGATGTAGTTTCATGATGATCATAGAGGAAAGAAAGTTCAATTTACCCTATGTAAATCATGTTGAAAGAGGCGTCAAGGAGAATGTTTAAAAGGAACTGGAAGATGCTTTGGGTGTGGAAAAGAAGGACACAAAGCCAGTAAGTGCAAAGGAAAAGGTTCATTTAACACCAGGGATGAGGATAATGGTATTGCTACGACATCAACAATTGTGAAATGTTTTAAATGTGGAATGTACGGGCATTATGGAAACCAATGCCCTAAGAGAAAGCCTCATGAATAGAATCAGTATGGTCGTATGGGTAGTATTTATGTTGATGATGATGAAGAGACTACAAATCCTATGTGAGATGAAATAATTGTTGAAGCTCGGTCAATGGTTTAAGAAGGTAGTGGAATGATTACATGTCTATCATGTGTAATGTTTTATAAGTAATCTCATGGTACTATGGAATAAAGAGACATCTAAGGATTGTTACACTATTGTCATTCCTTATGTTTTGAATGTATATGATCAATGGTACCAATGACCATAAAAGGTTATTCAAATATTTTTGGAAAGTAGATTATATGTGCATAATGAAGGGATAACGAGAAAAATAAATGTTTGATAGTATTCATGAGCTCATGACTGATATAAGGAGAAGGTTATATCATTGTTTGAGTATATAGAATTTTTGTATTTTGGTATGTGGAAAGAGTTAACTTTTGACAGCATTCATGTTTTCACTAAGGTTTAATGGGTATTCATTTTTCAAGAGAATACATGATTAAGGTATTCTCATGATTGGAATATGACCAACAAGATATATGTGGGATAAATGATGGTATTCACATGCTTGGTTGATGACATTTCATGTAATCATTTTCTTTATACTATGTGCTTGGACCGATGTATTTTAGATAATCCTAAAGATTGGAATGGATTATGTTGGAAATAAGTTAGTATTGTTTAAGGATAGAAATTTTTTCGATATTATGGATGGGATGTTATAGTATTGTAGTTTTTGAAAAAGGACAACCTGCAGGACGGGCGATAGCCCCTCGTGTTGGACAAGGCTGTGGGAATCAAACCCACAACTGATGTGCGACGAGCCGTTATCACCTACCACTGGCCTATAGTAAGTCCCTATTTATTAGAAACTAGTTTTATTATATTAATAAGTATGATATATGAAGTAGAAGTCCATTTTAGGAACCATATATGATTAATCTCACAATAGATGGACTTATGTATTTTTTATAACATCTATAACCTTTTGTTTGACACAGATGGAATGACCGATCATTCTATCACATTATTTTCTAACACATCACAAATGACAAATTCAACTTCATTTCATTAAGAGATGAAGAGGAAATTGTCCAAAGAACGACCAACGGTGAGACTGTACCAAAATCACGAAAGTATTTCTTCTAATTCCAATTTCATCAACATTAGGGAAATGATCTTGAAAACCAAAAATGTTGTCCTAGTGTCCTTATATCCGATAAATCAGATGGTACCTTAGATCATCACAAATTTATGGCTTTGTGATTGATGGATTTTTCATATCCATGTTCTCTACCACTCTCCATCAGAACTTGATGGTTAGATTTTTCTTCCATATCAATATTTTCATCAATGTTCTCTTATATGGAATCCCAATGATGATTTTCATTGGGTAATCGTTACATTTCATACTTTAGTTTTGAAAATTAAGTTTTAGTATTCCTTTTTATGATGTGGGTTTCTAAAAATAGTAAAGTATTTATAACCCTGACGAATTTCAAGGGAGAAATTCATTTTAAAGGGGGTAGAATGTAACACCCCGAGATTTTATGAAAAATATTCTATTAATTTCATTGATGTCTTTTGTTGTAAGCTACAATAATATTTCCTTGCGTTATACACAACACCGTATGAGCTTGCAGTATACAAAACATTATTCTTGGATCATGTTACACACAATTTTGATAGTAGTTATTTTAGGAAACATTGAGTGTATATATATATATTCAATGTATAAATGAAATATGTTTGGATTCTATTATAAGAAACAATGGTGGAGTCTTTCACAACTCGCAACCTTGACTTGTCTTGCATTACACGCAATCGCGACCTTCCTCGATAGCGTGTGTTGTACGCAATACCAGGTTTCACTAAACAACGATATATTTTTATAATATTATTATGGACTTGCCGTTGTGAATAGTATTAACTAAATTTTTTATTTTATAACATTATTATTCATCTTACTCCTTTTCTAGAATATGGTATGAGAACAAAATAAATTTTTCGTGTAAAATATGTATTTTTAAAAAATTGCAGTTTTCCTGCCTTTTGATGACGCACCCATCTTAAATCTTGTTTTTGACATGTTTATAAGTTAAATTTGACAAAATAAAATTCTTATTTGGAATCAGGATATAAAAATTTACTTTGGATAAATTTTTCATATTATTCTAATAACTTTCATATTTTAATGAATAGTAAAAACACGCTATATATTAATTAAAAACAACTTTTTTCAACGCAATAATTTATATGGTTAGATTATATTTTTAATTAGTTTTAAAGTGTAATTAGAATATATTTTTACCATTTAATCCAATGTTGGTAGTTAGTATTAATTTCACTTTGAAATTGAATATAAACTAGTATCAATCTTTTGATAGTTATTGTTTCTTAAAAACACGCTATTTGTTTTGATAAAGCGAATTAATTTTAAAATTAATTAATGACAATTCTATGTTTTGAATTTGGAAAAATAGACATCAATTCTGAATTCGTAATATCAAAGAATGCATAAGATGAATTTTTGGTATTTTTTCTGAAAAACTTCAATTTTCGATGAATAGTGAAACCACTTAGTGGTAGATAAAAACTGACTTTTTCTTTTAAATGAAATTTTAGCACTTCTGTGAATTGAATTTCAAAAATCCGAGAGACATGGTTAATATGAAGGAGTATAATGTGGTTTAATAAGATGAAAATATTTTTTTGTGAATAGTAACTTTTTACTTTTATTTACCACGGTTAAAAGTAAATAGGGTAATTAAGGGTAAAAGGGATATTATTATTACCCTAACACATGTCCTAATTATATTTTACAAGTGTAATTCGACCAAAAACAACCTTAGGAATAACATATGACCATTTTGGACCACATGGATTAGATTAGGACATTTAATATTAATTTATTTAAAGAAGGGCTAAAATAGTTAAAATGAAAGTTTAATGAGTAAATCATTTTTAATATAGGGTTATACATAAGATAAATTCGACTATAAATATTCATTATAAATCTAATAATATTTCCTGAATAATGGTATTTTATTTATAATTTTTAGACATTAAATTATTTAATTTATTTATGACACAAAGATGATGCAGTAATTATCATATTGACGTAATTGATGTTATAAATACCCAAATAAATGTAATTTGAGACTTTTTATGAATTCCACTAATTTTATATGTTAATATGACATTTTATTACTAATTTAATTAACATTTTTCGTACTAATCATTCTGTTATGATTTTCAGAAAAATCAATTACCAAATACTGTCCAAATTGACATAAAATAGTTTTTAAAACAAATATTATATTATTAATTGTTATTTTATTTTTAAAAATCTAACGTTCAAAAAAATGACCTAGATAATGTTTTATATATTAATAATAAGAAAATTGGGGTTCGTTTGGCTTGTTATAGTAGGTTTATTAACCTTATAGTGTAAGGAAACAAGAAGACACGGTAAAAGTAAAATTATTTATCTTAAGGTTAAATCTAAATGATAAGGTTAAAATAGAAAACTAAACTTGTCTAAATTCTATTGGATAAGAGGATTTCGACCCATCCCTACATTATCTTAGAAATAAATCAATTTGGAGCTATTAAAAACCGAATATTACTATATATTATAATAATATTTTTAGTTTTTCCAAAGGTGCCCTCTCCTCCCTTTTAAAAGGGCACCTCTTCCCTCTCTTCCTCACACCACTTTGAGCCTTCATGCTCCGCCAAACCCTGCCAAATTCTCTTCTCCAATTCCATAGAAACATCCTAGAGGTTCTGGTCTTCTTCAAAGACCAATTTTTGTGCCCAAAGAGGAGGTCTCAAAGTGGCGCTTCAAAGAAGAGGTGATGTCTGTTACCGATTCTTTCAACTTAATTTCTTCTTCCACTTATTCTTATTTATTTGTTTCATTATGATGTAATAACATCATTATAACTCATATAATTATATTTTATTATATTTATGAAACAACCCTATTTCACCATCTTTCCATCCTACAGAAAATGAAATCACCACGCGTGCGTACGTACGGAATACCGTCTCCATGCCGTGGTGAAATATGTTTTTCCACCAACACCTTAAATGGATGGGTATAATGGTGTAAAGAATATATATATATGGTTATTATAAAATCACACTAATTCTGATATCTTATAACATCCACTCCAATTCTATTCAATAATTATGGGAACGATATCATCGCTCCTACATACGTACGGACTACCGTCTCCATGACGCGATGAGATTCATTCTCCATGTTAACCATACATGAATGATCATAAAGTATATATAATGAATAATAATGAAATATATGAAATAATAATTCTACTATATTTATATATATATATATGTATGTAATCTATTTAGTTTCATTCAATTCAATAAGGAAACGAAAAAAGCGTTCATCCGTACGTACCGCCTACTGTCTCCATGAACAGTGTATTTCATTCCTTTTATTAATCTATAATATATATGTGTATATTATGAATATATATTATATATATATCAAGTTTTACATTATAGAATTATGTATATCAAAATATAAGTTATAATATCAGGAACGACAAGTCAAAACACATACGATAAATGAAATGATTTTACCCAAAATGTTGTTTTTACATGGAATTTACAAAAGAACAGGTAATATAACGTCATAAGTGAAACATATATGATATCATAACAATGAATATGATTATATAATAAGTCAATGACAATATTTAAATCATTATACCGGAGTTTCGGATACATACGAAGTATATCGAACGTATGGTAAGGGATAATTTTGCAAATCTGATTTTTATCCGAGATTGCTTATACGTAAGTATTTGCTGCAGTTATTTCTATCATCCATGTACACGTCTTATAAAAGTGTTTTCATGAATGTTTAAATTAATTTTTATCCTTTTTTGACTTTTACTACATGGTATGTAAGGAATCTTTTCTTTACCATACGAGGTACTTTTTGACTTTTTCGACAAAAGTATGAGGAGAATGTTATTTTTAAATTATACGGCGTGAACGGTTTTTTACGGTTTCATAACGCCTCATTTTCCGGAAGCATACTCTACATGATTTTATGACTATTTAAAAAAAATAATTTTATATTAAAATTGCATGGCATTTTTGGAAAAGAAAATGATTTTGACGAAGAAAGGATATTTTCCTCAAGAATTCATTTCAAATGTTTTATCAAAACCATTTTCCATCTAAGATGAAATTATTTCATATTTGTATGCTTCAAGTTTAATGTCTCTATGATTTACAAGGTTCAATTTTCTTATTATGAAATATCCATTTTTTTATATGGATTATGTGATTATGGGATGATGTTTATGAAACCCATTTTATTCTTTGGGTTATGATGAATGTTTTAAGTTTATTTTGTGGAACAAGTAAGAATGATTTCATTATGAGATAGGTGGGACCTATATCTCCTTCAAATTCATTGGGTAAAGATTTATATCTCATGAGATATACATGTCTCTAATGGCAAGTTAAACCGGTTTAGTAATACAGGACTAGAACAAGGTGTGAACTCGATTCAGAAAGGGACTTTGTCCACTAAGATGGTCTTGGCAGCAATGCCTTGGCTACTATGGAAATCATAACATGTTCTTAATGGTTTCCACAATTACATGTTTTATTCCCATGATAATTTATCATGATTAATGTTTCTTCATGATCTATGCCTTACCTACTTCCATGTTTTATGTCATGTCTCAAGATTTTGATGTTTAGATTTTATGCTCATGTTTTTTTTACATTCAAATGTCTAAGGATTGTTTTATGTTCTCTATGCTTACCCTTACTAAGCATTTGAGCTCACCCATTTTATTTTCTCAATTCCCCAGGATATAAAGAAAGGTTTTAGGTAAGAAAAAAAGGGAAGATCATTATGGGAGATGTTGAAGTTCTTTCACCATGATTAAAAGATTATATTCCGAGTTTCCAAAGACACTAAACTATTACGGTCCTTGTGTGTCTGTTTTTGTTATGTATTAATTATTCCCAAAAAGTAATGTAATGTCCATTTACGTCAATATTCGCATCTCTATAGTTGGTATCAGTGGAAATGATTAGTCAACCTTTGGAAACTAGGATGTGAGAACTTTAGTAAGATCCCTAGAGATATTTATAAAGTATGTCTAGGGATGTCCCTAATGTTGAGTATAAGTATAGGTTATAGTCGTAGAATTACGGTAACGATCTTAGAATTAAACCAAAGATGTTATATATCGAAGGTACTCCCCCTTTATTATGTTGTTTTCCCTAGCATGATTTTTGCCTCTCACACTATTCTTTTTGGGTTTTAGAAAATGGCTAGAAACAAGATGATTCACAATAATGGAGGATATGATGGACAATGGAATGATATTCTGCATGAGAAACCAAATGAAATGGGATTTGGAAGTCCAAACATCATTATTATGCTGAATCAGCAATCTCATAGTATGATCAATGAACTCAAATTTGGTATGTTTCCTCACTCGGCTAATAAGAGAATGATGGAGTTTAATGAAGATCATAGAGGAAAGAAAGTTTAATTTCCCCTATGTATATCATGTGGGAAGAGGCAACAAGGAGAATTTTTCAAAGGAACATGAAGATTCGTTGAGTGTAGAAAAGAAGGACACAAATCCAGTAAGTTCAATTGAAAAGGTTCAGTTAACACTAGGGATAAGGATAACGGTATTGCTACGACATCAACAATGGTTAAATGTTTTAAATGTGTAATGTACGGGCATTATGAAAACAAATAACCTAAGGGAAAGTCTCATGAGGAGAATCATTATGGTTATATGGGTAGTAATTATTTTTATGATTATGGAGAGACTACAAATGATATGTGAGATGAAAGAATTGTTGAACCTCAGTCAATGGTTTAAGAAGGTAGTGGAATGATTACATGTTTATCAAGTGTAATGTTGTATAAGTAATCTCATAGTACTATGGATAAAGAGACATCTAAGGATTGTTACACTGATGTCTTTCCTTATGTTTTGAATGTATACGATGAATGGTACCAGTGACCATGAAAGGTTATTCAGATATTTTTGTAAAGTGGATGATATGCACATAATGAAGGGATAAGGATAAAATTAAATGTTTGATAGTATTCATGAGCTCATGACTTATTTAAGGAGAAGGTTATATCATGGTTTGAGTATATAGAATTTTGGGATTTTGGTATGTGGAAAGAGTTAACTTTTGACAACATTCATGATTTCACTAAGGTTTAATGGGTATTCATTTTTGAAGAGAATACATGATTAAGGTATTCACATGATTGGAATGTGACCAATAAGATATATGGGGGATAAATGATGGTATTCACATGCTTGGTTGATTACATTTCAAGTAATAATTTTCTTTATACTATGAGCTAGGACAGAATTATTTTATATAAGCCTAAAGATTGGAATGGATTATGTTGTACACAAGTTAGTATTGTTTAAGGATAGAACTTTTTTCGATATTATTAATGGGATGTTATAGTAATGTAGTTTTAGAAAAAGGAAAACCTGCATGATGGGTGACCACCCATCGCATCGGACAAGGCTGAGGAAATCGAACCCACAACAGAAGTGCGACAGTCCATTATTGCCTACCACTGGCCTACAGGAAGTCCCTATTTAGTAGAAACTATTTTTATTATATTAAGTAGTATGATATATGAAGTATAAGTCCATTTTAGGAACCATATATGATTAATCTCACTATAGATGGACTTATGTATTTTTGATTTCTTTTATAACATTTTGTTTGAGATAGATGGAATGACCCATCATTCTATCACATGATTTGATAATACTTCATGAATGAAAAATTCAACTTCATTTCTTTAAGGGATGAAGTGGAAATTATCCAAATAACGACAAACAGTGAGAATGTACCAAAATCACGAAAGTATTTCTTCTAATTCCAATTTCATCAAATTTACAAAAATGATCTTGAAAACCAAAAATGTTCTCCTAGTGCCCTTATATCCGATGAATCAGATGGTACCTTAGATCATTACAAATATATGGATTTGTGATTGATGGCTTTTTAATAACCATGTTCTCTACCACTCTCCATCAGAACTTGATGGATAGATTTTTCTTCCATATCCATATTTTCACCTATGTTCTCCTATATGGAAGCCCAGTGATGAGTTTCTTTGGGTAATCATTACATTTAATACTTTAGTTTTTAAAATTAAGTTTTAGTATTCTTTTTACGATGTGGGTTTCTATAAATAGTAAACAATTTATAACCCTGAAAAATTTCGAGGGAGAAATTCATTTTAATGGGGGTAGAATGTAACACCCCGAAATTTTATGAATAATATTATTTTAATTTCATTGATTTCTAGTGTTGTAAGCTACAACAAGATTGCCTTACACTATACGCAACACCGTATGAGCTTTCATTATACACAACACTATTCTTGGATCATGTTACACGCAATTTTGATAGTAGTTATTCTACGAAACATTGAGTTTATATATATATATATATATTCAATGTATAAATGAAATATGGTTGGATTATGTTATACGAAACAACGGAGGAGTCTTTCACAACACGCAACCCTGACTTGGCTTGCATTACATGCAATCGCGACCTTCCTCGATAGCGTGTGTTGTACGCAATATCAGGTTTCACTAAAAAACGATATATTGTTAAAATATTCTTATCAACTAGCCGTTATGAATAGTATTAACTAAATTTTGAATTTTATAACATTATTATTCATCTTACACATTTTCTAGAATATTGTGTGGGAACAAAATAAATTTTTCATGTAAAATATGTATTTTTCAAAAATTGCAGTTTTCCCGCCTTTTGATGACGCACCCACCATAAATCTTGTTTTTGACATGTATATAAGTTCAATTTGACAAAATAAAATTCTTCTTTGGAATCAGAATATAAAAATTTACTTTGGATAAATTTTTCATATTATTATGATAACTTTCATATTTTAATGAATAGTAAAAACAAGTTATATTTTAATTAAAAACATTTTTTTCATCGCAATAATTTATATGGTAAGATTACCTTTGTAATTGGTTTTAAAGTGTAATTAGATTATATTTTTACCATTTAATCCAATTTTTTTTATTGGAATTAATTTCACATTGAAATTGAATATAAACAAGTATCAATCTTATGATAGTTATTGTTTCTTAAAAACACGCTATTTGTTTTGATAACGGGAATTAATTTTAAAATTAATTAATGCCACTTCTGTGTTTTGAATTTGAAAAAATAGACATCAATTTTGAATTTGGATTATGAAATAATGCTTATGCTGAATTTTTTGTATTTTTCTGAAAAACTTCAATTTTCGATGAATAGTGAAACCACATAGTGGTAGATAAAAAAATGGCTTTTTCATTTAAATGAAAATTTACCACTTCTGTGAATTGAATTTCGAAAATCCGAGAGAAACTGTTAATATCAAGGACTAAAATGTGGTTCAATGAGATGAAAATATTTTTTTGGTGAATAGTAACTTTTTGCTTTTGTTTACCACAGTTAAAACTAAATATGGTAATTAAGGGTAGAAATGCTATTATTATTACCCTAACACATGTCCTAATTCTATTGTACAAGTTTAATTCTACCAAAAACAACCATACGAATAAAATATTACCATTTAGACCCACTTGGATTAGATTAGGACATTTAATATTAATTTATTTAAAGAAGGGTTAAAATAGTTAAAATAAAAGTTTAATAAGTAAATCATTTTTAATATGGGGTTATAAATAAGATATATTCGACAATAAATACTCATTATAAAGCTAAAAATATTTCTTACATAATAGTATTTTATTTATAATTTTTATACTTCAAATAATTTATTTTATTTATGATAGAATGATGATTCAATAATTATCTTATTGACATAATTGATGTTATAAATACCCAAATAAATGTAATTTGAGACTATTTATGAATTCCAATAATTCCTATGTTAATATGACATGTTAGTTTTGATTTAATTAACTTTGTTCTTACTAATCTTTCTGTTATGATTTTCACAAAAATCAATTACCAAATAGTGTCAAAATTGACATAAAATAGTTTTTAAAACAAATATTATATTATTAATTGTTATTTTATTCCTAAAAATCTAAGGTTCAGCCAAATGACTTAGATAAGGGTGAATATATTAATAATAACAAACTTGGGTTTCTTTTGTCTTGTTATAGTAAGGTTATTAACGTTATAGTTTAAGAAAACAAGAAGACATGATAAAAGTAAAATTATTTAACTTAAGGTTAAATCTAAATGATAAGGTTAAAGTAGATACCTAATCTTGTCTAAATTATATTGGATGAAAGGATTTCAACCTATACCCACATTAGCTTCTGAATAAATTAATTTGGATCTATTAAAAACCGAATATGACTTTATAATAAAATAATATTTTTAGTTCTTTCAAAGGTGCCCCTCTCCTCCCTTATAAAAGGGCACCTCCTCCCTCTCTTCCTCACACCCCTTTGAGCCTTCATGCTCAGCCAACCCCTGCCAAATTCTCTTATCCAATTCCATAGAAACATACTAGAGGTTCTGGTCTTCTTCAAAGACCAATTTTAGTGCCCTAAGAGGAGGTCTCAAGGAGGTGCTTCAAAGAAGAGGAGGTTCGGATACGTACGAAGCATATCAGACCTAAGGTAAGGGATAATTTTGCGAATCTCATTTTTATCTAAGATTGCTTATTCGTAAGTATTTACTGGGGTTATTTATATCATCCATGTCCATGTTTTATAATAGTTTTTTCATGTATTTTTAATGTCCTTTTTAACCATTTTTGACTTTTACTACATGGTATGTAAGGAATCTTCTTTTTACCTGACGAGGTACTTTTTGTCTTTTCTGACAAAAGTACGAGTAGAATGTTATTTTTAACTTATACGGCGTGAATGGATTTTTACGGTTTCATAATGCCTCATTTTCATGAAGCTTACTCTACATGATTTTGTGACTATTTTCAACAAAATAATTTTATTTTAAAAGTGCAGGGAATTTTTTGAAAACAAAATGATTTTGACGAAGAAAAGATATTTTTCTCAAGAATTCATTTCAATTGTTTTATAAAAACCATTTTATATCTAAGATGAAATTATTTCATATGTGTATGTTTCACGTTTAATGTCTCTATGATTTACATGGTTCAATTTTCTTATGATGAAATATGCGTTTGTTTTATATGGATTATGTGATGATGGGATGATGTTTATGAAACCCATTTTATTCATTGGTTTATGATGAATGTTTTAAGTTTATTTTGTGGCACAAGTAAGAATGGTTTCATTATGAGATGGGTGGGACCTATATCTCCATCCAATGCATTGGGTAAATATTTATATCTCATGAGATAGACAAGGATGTAACAACATGTTAAACCGGTTCAGTAATACAGGACTGGAACGAGGAGTGAACTCGATTCAGAAAGGGACTTTGTCCACTAAGATGGTCTTGGCAGCAATGTCATGGCTACTATGGAAATCATAACATGTGCTTAATGGGTGCCACAATTACATTTTTTATTCCCATGATAATTTATCATGATTAATGTTTCGTCATGTTCTATACCTTACGTACTGCCATGTTTTATGTCATTGCTCAAGATTTTGATGTTTAGATTTTATGATCATGTTTTTTTTACATTCAAATGTCTAAGGATTGTTTTATGTTCTCCATGCTTACCCTTACTGAGAATTTGAGCTCACCCCTTTTATGTTTTCTTTTCTGCAGTATATAAAGAAAGGATTTAGGTAAGAAAAAAAGGGGAAGATCTTTATGGGAGATGTTGAAGATCTTTCAACACGATTAGAAGATTATATTCCGAGATTCCAACGAAACTAAACTATTACAGTCTTTATGTGTCTATTTTTTATATGTATTTATTATTCTGCAAAAGTCATTTAATGTCCATGTACGTCATGCTTCGGGTCTCTCCAGTTGGTATTAGAGGAAAGGTTTAGTCAACCTTTGGAAACTAGGATGCGAGAACTTTAGTGAGATCCCTAGAGATATTTCTATAGTATGTCTAGGGATGTCCCTAAGGTTTAGTATAAGTATAGGTTATAGTCCTAGAATTATGGTAACGATCTTAGAATTAAACCTAGGATTCTATATATTGAAGGTACTCCTCCTTTATTATGTTGTTTTCCCTAGCATGATTTTTTACTCTCACACTATTCTTTTTGGGTTTTTGAAAATGGCTTGAAACAATATGATTCACGATAATGGAGGTTATGATAGACAATGGAATGTTATTCTGCATGAGAAACCAAATGAAATGGGGTTTGGAAGTCCAAATATCATTATTATACAGAATCAGCAATATCATAATATGATCAATGAACTCAAATTTGGTGTGTTTCCTGACTCGGCTAATAAAAGAGAGATGGAGTTTCATGAAGATCATAGAGGAAAGAAAGTTCAATTTCCCCTATGTATATCATGTGGGAAGAGGCATCAAGGATAATGTTTCAAAGGAACTGGATGATGCTTTGGGTGTGGAAAAGAAGGACACAAAGCCAGTAAGTGAAAATGAAAAGGTTCGGTTAACACCATGGATGAGGATAATGGTATTGCTACGACATCAACAATGGTTAAATGTTTTAAATTTGGAATGTATGGGAATTATGCAAACCAAATCCCTAAGGAAAAGACTCATGAGGAGAATCAGTATGGTCATATGGGTATTATTTATTTTGATGATGATGAAGTGACTACAAATGATATGTGAGATGAAAGAATTGTTGAACCACAGTCAATGGTTTAAGAAGGTAGTGGAATGATTACATGTTTATCAAGTGTAATGTTGTATAAGTAATCTCATGGTACTATGGAATAAAGAGACATCTAAGGATTATTACACTGATGTCTTTCCTTATGTTTTGAAAGTATATGATGAATGGTTCCAGTGACCATGAAAGGTTATTCAGATATTTTTGGAAAGTAGATGATATGCGCATAATGATGGGATAAGGAGAAAATTAAATTTTTGATAGTATTCATGAGCTCATGACTGATATAAGGAGAAGGTTAATTCATGGTTTGAGTATATAGAATTTTTCGATTTTGGTATGTGGAAAGTGTTAACTTTTGACAGCATTCATGTTTTCACCAAGGTTTAATGGGTATTCATTTTTCAAGAGAATACATGATTAAGGAATTCACATGATTGGAATGTGACCAACAAGATATATGGGGGATAAATGATGGTATTACATGCTTGGTTGATGACATTTCAAGTAATCATTTTCTTTATAATATGAGCTTGGAATGAAGTATTTTAGATAAGCCTAAAGATTGGAATGGATTATATTGGAAAAAAGTTAGTATTGTTTAATGATGGAACTTTATTCGATATTATTTATGGGATGTTATAGTAATGTAGTTTTAGAAAAAGGAAAACCTGCAAGATGGGTGACAGCCCATCGCGTCGGACAAGGCTGTGGGAATCGAACACACAACTGAAGTGTGACAGGCCTTTATCACATACCACTGGCCTACAGGAAGTCCCTATTTAGTAGAAACTATTTTTATTATATTAAGCATTATGATATATGAAGTATAAGTCCATTTTAGGAACCATATATGATTAATCTCACTATAGATGGACTTATTAATTTTTGATAACATTTATAACATTTTGTTTGAGACAAATGGAATGACCCATCATTCTATCACATGATTTGATAATACTTCATGAATGAAAAATTCAACGTCATTTCTATAAGAGATAAAGTGGAAATTGTCCAAATAACGACAAACGGAGAGACTGTACCAAAATCACGAAAGTATTTCTTCTAATTCCAATTTCATCAACATTAGGGAAATGATCTTGAAAACCAAAAATGTTTTCCTAGTGCCCTTATATCTGATGAATCAGATGGTACCTTAGATCATCAAAAATCTATGGTTTTCTGATTGATGGCTTTTTCATAACCATGTTCTCTACCACTCTCCATCAGAACATGATGGATAGATTTTTCTTCCATATCCATATTTTCACCTTTGTTCTCCTTTATGGAAACCCAGTGATTAGTTTCTTTGGGTAATCATTACATTTCATACTTTAGTTTTTAAAATTAAGTTTTAGTATTCCTTTTTACGATGTGGGTTTCTATAAATAGTAAACAATTTATAACCCTGACGAATTACGAGGGAGAAATTCATTTTAAGGGGGGTAGAATGTAACACCCCGAGATTTTATGAAAAATATTCTTTTAATTTCATTGATTTCTTGTGTTTTAATCTACAAAAAGAAAGCCTTGCACTATACGCAACACCATATGAGCTTGAATTATACACAACACTATTATTGGATCATGTTATACACAATTTTGATAGTAGTTATTCCACGAAACATTGAGTTTATATATATATATATTCAATTTATAAATGAAATATGGTTGGATTCTGTTATAAGAAACAATGGAGGATTTTTTCACAACACACAACCCTGACTTGGCTTGTATTACACGCAATCGCGACCTTCCTCGATTGCGTGTGTTGTACGCAATACCAGGTTTCACTAAACAATGATATATTATTATAATATTATTATGAAATAGACCTTATGAATAGTATTAACTAAATTTTGAATTTTATAACATTATTATTCATCATACACATTTTCTAGAATATGGTATGAGAACAAATGAAAGTTTTCGTGTAAAATATGTATTTTTAAAAATTGCAGTTTTCTCGCCTTTTGATGATGCACCGACCTTAAATCTTGTTTTTTACATGTCTATAAGTTCAAATTGACAAAATAAAATTCTTATTTGGAATCAAGATATAAAAATTTACTTTGGATTAATTTTTCATATTATTCTGATAACTTTCATATTTTAATGAATAGTAAAAACATGCTATATTTTAATTAAAACCAAATTTTTTCATCACAATAATTTATATGGTTAGATTATATTTTAAATTGGTTTTAAAGTGTAATTAGAATATACTTTTACCAATTAATCCAATGTTTTTCATTGAAATTAATTTCACTTTGAAATTGAATATAAAGAAGTATCAATCTTTTGATAGTTATTGTTTCTTAAAAACATGTTATTTGTTTTGATAATGGGAATTAATTTTAAAATTAATTAATGCCACTTCAATGTTGTGAATTTGGAAAAATAGACATCAATTTTGAATTCGGAATATCAAATAATTCTTATTTGGAATTTTTGGTATTTTTCTGAAAAACATCAATTTTTGATGATTAGTGAAACCACTTAGTGGTAGATAAAAAACTGAATTTTTCATTTAAATGAAATTTTACCACTTCTATGAATTGAATTTCAAAAATCCGAGAGACACGGTTAATATCAAGGACTAAAATGTGGTTCAGTGAGATGAAAATATTTTTTTGGTGAATAGTAACTTTTTACTTTTATTTACCACAGTTAAAAGTAAATATAGTAATTACGGGTAAAAATTATATTATTATTACCGTAACACATGTCCTAATTCTATTTTAGAAGTTTAATTTGACCTAAAACAACCTTAGGAATAAAATATGACCATTTATGGCCACTTGGATTAGACTAGGACATTTAATATTAACTTATTTAAAGAAGGGTTAAAATAGTTAAAATCAAAGGTTAATAAGTAAATCATTTTTAATATAGGGTTATACATAAGATAAATTCGACTATAAATATTCATTATAAATCTAAAAAAATTTCCTACATAATGTTATTTTATTTATAATTTTTAGACATTAAATAATATATTTTATTTATGACAGCATGATGATGCAATAATTATCTTATTGACATAATTGATGTTATAAGTACCCAAATAAATGTAATTTGAGACTTTTTATGAATTACAATAATTTTATAGGTTAATATGACTTGTTATTATTGATTTAATTAACATTTTGATAACTAATCATTCTGTTATTATTTTCACAAAAATCAATTACCAAATAGTGTCAAAATTGACATAAAATAGTTTTTAAAACAAATATTATATTATTAATTGTTATTTTATTCCTAAAAATCTAAAGTTCAGCCAAATGACTTAGATAAGGTTTTATATATTAATAATAATAATCTTGGGGTTCTTTTGTCTTGTTACAGGAAGTTTATTAACCTTATAGTGTAAGAAAACAAGAAGACACGATAAAAGTAAAATTATTTAACTCAAGGTTAAATCTAAATGATAAGGTTAAAATAGAAACCTAAACTTGTCTAAATTATATTGGATGAGAAGATTTCGACCCATCCCCACATTAGCTTCGAAATAAATCAATTTTTATCTATTAAAAACTGAATATGACTTTATAATAAAATAATATTTTTAGTTTTTCCAAAGGTGCCCATCTCCTCCCTTATAAAAGGGAACCTCCTCCCTCTCTTCGTCACACCACTTTGAGCCTTCAAGCTCGGCCAACCCCTACCAAATTCTCTTCTACAATTCCATAGAAACATCATAGAGGTTCTTTTCTTATTCGAAGACAAATTTTAGTGCCCTAAGAGGAGGCCTCAAAGAGGCGCTTCAATGAAGAGGAGGTTCAGATACGTACGAAGCATATCAGACCTAAGGTAAGGGATAATTTTGCAAATCTCATTTTTATCTGTGATTTTTTATTCATAATTATTTACAGGGGTTATTTTTTTCATCCATGTCCATGTTTTATAAAAGAGTTTTCATGTATTTTTAAAGTCCTTTTTTACCATTTTTGACTTTTACTACATGGTATGTAAGGAATATTTTTTTACCATATGAGGTACTTTATGACTTTTCTGACAAATGTACGAGGAGAATGTTATTTTTTACTTATACAGCGTGAAAGGATTTTTACGGTTTCATAACGCCTCATTTTCATGAAGCTTACTCTACATGATTTTATGACTATTTTCAAGAAAAGGCATTTATTTTAAAAGTGCATGGCATTTTTTGAAAAGAAAATTATTTTGATGAAGAAAGGATATTTTCCTCAAAAATTCATTTCAAATGTTTTATCGAAACCATTTCCCATCTAAGATGACATTATTTCATATGTGTATGTTTCAAGTTTAATGTCTCTATGATTTACATAGTTCAATTTTCTTATAATGAAATATCCATTTGTTTTATATGAATTTTGTGATAATGGGATGATGTTTATGGAACCCATTTTATTCTTTGGGTTATGATGAATGTTTTAAGTTTATTTTGTGGAACAAGTAAGAATGATTTCATTATGAGATGGTTGGGACCTATATCTCCCTCCAATGCATTGGGTAAAGATTTATATTTCATGAGATAGACATGGCTGGAACGACACGTTAAACCAGTTCAGTAATACAGGACTGGAATGAGGAGTGAACTCGATTCAGAAAGGGACTTTGTCCACTAAGATGGTCTTGGCAGTAATGCCTTGGATACTATTGAAATCATAACATGTGCTTAATGGTTTCCACAATTACATGTTTTATTCTCATGCTAATTTATCATGATTAATGTTTCTTCATGATCTATGCCTTACGTACTTCCATGTTTTATGTCATTGCCCAAGATTTTGATGTTTGGATTTTATGCTCATTTTTTTTACATTAAAATGTCTAAGGATTGTTTTATGTTCTCTATGCTTACCCTTACTGAGAAATTGAGGTCACCCCTTTTATGTTTTCATTTCCCCAAGATATAATGAAAGGTTTTAGGTAAGAAAAAAAGGGGAAGATCTTTATGGGAGATGTTGAAGATCATTCACCATGATTAGAAGATTATATTCCGAGTTTCCAAAGACACTAAACTATTACGGTCAATGTGTGTCTGTTTTTTTTATGAATTAATTATTCCGCAAAAGTAATGTAATGTCCATGTACGTCAAGATTCGGGTCTCTACAGCGATGATTCATATATTAAAGACATGTAATAATTTCTAAATTTATGAAGATTTTTACTATATATATTGGTTATAAAAGTTTGAATTAAATGTTATCCTAGAGTGATCTAAATATTTATAACATTAATTAAGTAGAGTATCTCTTAATATTTGATTTTGATTTTTCTTACACCCTTACTAAAGGATATGTGCTGTCTGATGGATAAAGATGGATTTTTCCAACTCATGTGGTAAATTATCATAGGATTAATGGAATTTGATAAAACTATTTACATAGTTTTGTTTGGATGTAAAAGAAAAGGTGAATCAAGTATTCTTGGATAGTGTGCAAGTATCACCCTCATTGGGATATCATATCCATCTATAGAAGGTAGTGGGTCCTTATTTATGACATATAAATGGAATTAAAAATTGTTGGGAGGCGTTAGGTGATTGGTTTTGGTCTCTTGATGGTGATATTTGTTTCATAAAATATCTTAGTGGTCCCTTTGAAATTAAGGTAGGATAGGTTGAAAGGTGGGGACCATTCTAGTTAGGTTGTGCACTCTGATGCTACCATGATATTTTATGATGTCACATAGATTTATTGGTAGTCCAAGATGAGGCATGTGGTTTCCAATTTTTTTTCCCAGTGCCATACTTATTAGAAGATCAAATCAAAACATCAAAAATATATGGGATTATTTAAATATATTCTCAAAATAGTGTGGAAGTGGGATAAGATCTATATGATCATTATGGTCGTATTACCTTAGTATCCTAGTGGGAATAATGTTATATGGGTGATTAAAGACTAATTTAAAAAATAACATATTTTTATCCTATAAAGAAGTCGATGAATGGAATATATTAAAATCATATATTCATAAGAAGTTTTGAATATCCATGGTGTTCTATCGTGAACTATTTCTAATTGAGACCCACACTTTATTTCCCATTTTTCTATGGGTCTTTAGGAATTGATAGGTTCTAATCTATAGTTGAACATGATATATCATTTGTAGATGGAAGGTTAGACTTATTAGGTTTTTAATATTTTTGAGGATATACTCTGAGATTGTGTACTTTGTTTTGGTGGATCATTGGAGAGAAATATATCTTAGGTTGAATTTTCTAAATATAATTATTATCAATACAAAATAAATATGGATACCATAAATGAACCTTAATGATAAAGATGTTGGTTTCCAATTTACTGGTCAGAAGGATATGGTAATTAATTTTTGGGACTAAGATTAATTTAGGAGAAAATTTCTAATTTTATGTTAATTTAGAATGGTTTTGGGATGTATTAGAGTCAATATAAATATTATATCAATCTTCATCAATGCATGTTGTAATTTTACATTGGTGATCATGTGTTTCTCAAATTAACTTCTTAAGTGAGTCATCAATTATTATGAAAGTAGTGAATGTTGAGGTTGAGGTATATTGGGCCATTTGGGATAGTGGAGTGTCTCTGGAAAATGAAATGATTGATGGAATTACCATCGTAGATGAAGTATATTCATGATTTATCTCATCTATCCTAGTTGAAGGCATATCATCCAAACCCATATCATGTAATTAGAATGGAGGATGTAGATATAGAACCAAATATCATCATGGATGAAAATCATGTCCATGTTATGGATTGTCTGGATAAACTGATATGGTTTTAATATATACTACTATTATGTTTACTTTTATTGTATGATAAATATTTTCATGAGACATTGGAGTTTATAGCCTTGATTAGAGGGATATGGACACATATATTCACTAATGAGAAGAAGTGTGAAATTTTTAGGGGTAAAAATTGGCATGGTTGGAAGAATTATGACACCCCCTATGTCACTAGTATGCATTTATATTCATTATTTAGTTTATTTATTTATTATTTGAAGTTTCTATAGTATTTGTTTGAAAATAGTGAAAAATGGGGAAGCATTTCTACACAACAAATTACCATATGGTTAGTACTTCTCATTTAGTAATACCATACATAGGGGTAAGGGGTTCCCCAGTGGTGTGTAAAAAGTTGGCACATGGTTCTCTAAACTGTGTGATTAAACTATGTGAGTATTCCTTGTGTAAATTTTTAAATCATAGTGAGGCACATGGTTTCCATGTGGTTATGGGAAACTATATAGATAAACCATGTAGATACCATTATATATGGAGTTCCTTTATAGAGACAACCACATGGTACACACACATTTTTATAAACTATGTGTCCAAACTGTACGACTTGGCCATATTTATAAAATTATTAATTTCCATTTTTACCCCAATTGAATTTCAAACCCCCCCCCCCCAATTTTATCACTCAATATTTCCTCCCATATGTGCCTCTCCTCTTCTAGGATCCTTTGAGATCATTCCAAGGTTATATTAGATTAATATTCCAGGTAAATCTTCATTTGTCTAGATTTTATTGTCCCATAATCTCTTAGTTCATTATTCTTTCATTTCATTAATATTAATTTTCCCTAGTTGGTTGGGGTGGACATTTTCATGAATATTGATGTTTTAAAAAGAAAATATCTTATATTTTAGGTTTTTTGAGGATAGCACTTTCTTTTATTACTAGTAATTAAAGAAGGTGATAATGTTATTATTTATTTGTGGTAAGTTTCTCTACATAATGGATATTTCCATTGGAATTACAACAAAACATGATCTTTCTCTAGATTGTTTGACCATATTATGGGTAAATGAGTTGTTTATGATTTATTTTGGTTTGTTACATCTGACACTTGTATTTGTGTTAGATAAAGTGAGGATATTCCATGTCCATCACATGTTATTTTATCTAAAACATGTTTTATAACAATTTGGTTTTTGATTAAAAAATAAATATCCTATTTATTACAAATATATTTTTAGAAGAGTTTTTTAAAAGGTATTGGTATATGAATTATGTTTCTTTGATATTTTATGGCATAGAATCATGTTGAAACTAGTTTTCTGATGTGATTGTTTTTAATAGATGTTTTTTATTGGATGATTTAATTATGTTTACTATATTGTAATAATTTTTTATTGATGATTTGCATATGGGAAACTGCTGGTATTTATCCTGGTAATATAGATGACTGATAGACTAGATTTTATTATTTCATTAGATAGTTCCCCTAATTTATATAACTATGCTTTCTTGGGGAATTTTACCTAGGGAGGCTAAGAGGGTCTGTAGGGGTTGGGTTTCTGTCATGTTCACACTTTTCATCCATGTGTTCTATGAGAAATGTCCTAGTTACAGAATAAATGTTTTTATTTTATCAAAATTTTAATGGCCATGTTGGTGTTACATATTAATATATGTTATCAATTTATATAAATCATCTATAATTATAAAATTTGATGATTCTTATTCTATATTTATTGTGTTTATTTACAATATTTATGTTCATGATTACATTATATTTTGGATTATTTATTATAATCCTATGGATTGAGTAATAATTTTTGAATTCTTATTTTATAAAAAATGGTATTTTCCTCAAAAAAATTTGAAAATCATATTTTTCAAAAATTAATAATGGTTTTCATTATTGAAGATAATATAAAGATTCATGGTGGTATCCTATGGGGATTTTACTTCACACCCTACAAACATCCATTGGGTTTATATAGAAATGATTAATTCTAACATAAGTAAAGGTAATGATTCCATATCTTTTCATGTTACTTATTTATTCATCTTTATCTTTCATGGTATGGTGACTAGTGGTGACCATGGGTCATGATGAGTTTTCTTGTGTGTAGATTTTTGGGATCCTCCGGTGATGATTTTTGAGTCATTGATATAGTGGCCACTTTTACCTTATGTTTATTTTTGAATCATGTGTATATGATGTTGTGTATCACTTTTTTTATATAAAGTTTTTGTGGGGTTTTTAAATATTTTCATTATGTTATGATATGTTTGGTCGATTCATATTATTGAAATTATATGTATGGATTTCAAATATATGGATACATCATATGGAGTTCATATAGTGAATTATGTGTATTTCATGGGTAAATCATTCCCAATAGTTGTATTTCATATCCTTAGTAGCATGTGTTGATTGATATAATACATTGGCCCTACTGTTAGAATGGTCTAGGTGATGTGGTATATAGTGACCTAGGCTTTTCAGGCATAGATTTACATCATTTTTTTATGAATATTCATTACAATACACAAAAACATGAAGAAGACAAATAAGGGTTTAGTGCATTTGGAAACTTGGAAACAAAAAATTGGTCCATAAGTTATCTACATCATCTCTATATATGTTCTTCACCATTAGAACCATTCTTAGATGTATCGTAGATAATACATATCTTCATAACCAGGGGAAAGTTAAAATAAGGAAAGGTTATCTCATATGTTTAGTATGGGTAAACAAGGGAGATACATAAGCTTAACATGAACATAAGGTTATGACAACTTGAGAATAAAATTTGAATATCATACCCTATATATAAAAGATCAAAATAATGATTATTATGATATATATTGGAAGTTCATAAGACATGAATCATAAGGCAATCAAAGAACATGACCTATGAGTGAATAACATTAGCATAATAAATAGACTTATGGAATACATATTTGCAATGAAAATCATTTCCATATTATTCAGGGCTCATTTACAAGACCATTAGTTTGGATAAAGTCATTTAATTAACCATTTTCACACCCTTTTATATCCCTAACTTACTAAATCGGGTTCACTCCCCATTCATGCCTTATCTTACTGACTCGGGTTACCTCTTTATTCCATCCTTTTAAATATCATGTGATATAAATCATTACCCAATTCATTGGTAGTTGATATAGTCCCCATCAATCACTTAATGAAAATAATATGTCTGTGTTCCACAAGATCATAATCATTTATCATATCATAACCCATGAAATGAAATGGGTATCAAAAACTTTTAATCATATAATAAACTACTGAAATGTGATAAGTTTCATAATCATTTCATCGTATAATAACTCATGAAAATTAGTGGGTTTCATAATCATTTCCTCATTGTACAACCTGTAGAATATAAATGGGTTTCATAAAAATAATTCCATCAAAATAGATACCATTTAGAGAAAGAACATGAATGATATCCTTGAATAAAATCACCAATAATGAATAAGTAATACCAAAAGATTTCATATTAGATTTAAAATAATTATTAAAGATCGTTTCAAACTTTTATTAAGAAAAATATTATTTCTTATTTAAAAAATTCTTTTTAAAATAGAACACACATTGAAATCCTTGGTCTTTGAAAATATCCATGAGAACTTATAAATGAATATTTAAAAATCATTTAAATAAATTTTAAACCATAATATTTTAAAAAAATAATTTCCTTGAAAATTATATTAACATAACATTTCAAATAACAATTTAAAACATTTCAAGAAAAAATGGTTTTAGAAAAAACATATTTTTAGTTGAAGAGAAAGATAAGGTGAGATTTTATTAAAAACAATTTCTTAATTATATTAATTAAAAAGAGTGGTTAAATGGTACCATAACAAGAATATATCATGAATAAATATATTATAATAAAACTCATGAGATTTCTTGAGCATTAGACGATTATATTTTTACATTGTAGAATTAATCTTAAACAATCCTAGTAAATGAATAAATTTTAAAATAAAATCATCACAACTTTGGTAAAATCTATTTATAATCCCCAAGATGGAATAACATAAAAATAAACATAAAATATCATTAGGATAAATAAATTGGTGATATTAGATGTCAAAATAGTTTTTATATACACCTTGTGAGATAATATAGGTGCATAACATAACGTATGTCTCAAAGAAGGAAAATTCAGAAAAATATCCCTTAATAATTTTGTAACATTTTAATCATAAACCCCATGAATGATACATATTCAAATGGACATTTAATGTAATTACCTGACCGAAAAATCCCAAATTCAGTGCCTTATTTTACTAAATTTTCTTGATTACAAGCAATCAAGTCCCGAAAGACCGATCAGTTTACCAGTCCTGCAAAATAGATTACACACATGAACGTTATATTACACATAAGAAAATAAAACATAACATAAATGATCTTTTGAGAATATCATTAATCCCTTATCTTAACCCTTCTTATCAATCATAATACACTTCTTGGAATACATGTGAAATAAAACAGAATAAAGGGGTGAGCTCAAACACTCAGTAAGGATAATAATATAGTGGAAACTTTCGCAAATAAGCATTACATTTAAGGCAATGTATAACACAAAAACAATAATCCATTTAAAAATGAACTTTGGCATTATATGGAAAACAAAAAATCAAATAATGTCATTTAACTATTCACATGGATATTCTATTAGTCAAATAATCACATGAAATATCGACAACTACTATATAATGATGGAATACATAATGTCAAACTTCATAACTACATAGTCAAGGCCTTGTGACATGATTACAAATAAGATTTTATCACGCCCTTGTGACAAGACACTAGTTTGTATCATGAGACTTACCGATGCATCGATGAGATATAGAGGGCTCCACCCGTCACTTACTACGTTTAATGCATTCCTCATATGAAAAGGTTTAAACATAACATAAACATTCGTATTAAAACTAGCATACAAAATGTCAATAATTTATTGATAAACCATGAAGGGTATTAAAATCACACATCAACAGTAAAAAATATCACCAAACCTTCAATATAATATGAAAATTTTGTATCAAAATAAATGAACCTCCATCAATAATAATATCATGTAATGGATGTTGACATAGTTGAAAATGATCTGTAAAAACCATGGAGAGAAATATCCCTTTATCATGGAATCATTTAAAAGACACATAATTTATAAAGGAAGCGATTTAAAATATAGTTTTGAATCAAATTGTACAATACCACTTTGAAACTTATGAAAGTAATTCACATTTTAAAATAGTCGTGTCTACATACATAAATCCTTAAAACATTTTGAAACTATGGACATTAATGAGAAAAGTATAGATGAATAAATCTATAAAACATTTAAAATGATGTTTTAGTAAAAAGGTACCATAATAGAATCCCTTTGAAAAATATTTTATGAATCATCTATATGGATAATAAATATGTCCCAGTAGATACTTACATAAAAACAACCTCTGATAATAAAGAGATTGTGATATTAACCCTTACCTAGCACTTTCTGTTGGTCAAGGGTATGTTTAAACTCATGTATAATAACCATAGTATGTTATTAAATTATTCCAGAACCATATTAATATTTATTATATCATACATGATTCATTTATGAATTTATACTACCCATTTAATAATAATTTCCATGTTAGGTTAACATTTCGGTTAATAATCGCTTTCTTTATCGTAAGTGTTTTAATTTTTCATTCTTGACTGTATCACATAGATCATTATTTAAATACTTCCAGAATATAAAACATGATTTATATATCATATATATTTAGAATATTAATATGTAAAGTGTTCATATATATGAAATGGAAAACACCGTTTAGGGAGACGGTAGGCCGTACATACACATAAACGTGGTTTTTGTTATCATATCATACTAAACAGAACTAAGTTAATAAGATATATGTAAGTGAATATATATATATATATATATCTATTGTAGAATTATTATTTAATATATTACACAATTATTAATAATATATATTTTTATAATCATCGTTGAATGGTGAACGTGGAAATGAATCTCATCACGTCGTGGAGACGGTAATGCATACGTACGCACGAGCGAAAATATAAATATATTTATGGTGAAATCATATGTAATTGTATGGTATCTCATATATAAATAATCATTAACAAGTTATATTTATTATTTACATCAGTTATTATAATTATTACACCCATCCAAGTAATGAAGTGTTTGAATAACAAACTACACCGCGATGTGGAGATGGTAAGTCGTACGTACGCACGTATGGTGACTTTGTGATTCATATGATGGATTGAATAATGAATATGGTTGAACCCTTTTTATAATAACATCATGGTATGTATAATATACAGGGTTTATTATTTTATAATGGAAACAACAAAGAAAGAGGAAGTGGAAAAATAAAATGAACTTGAAAGAGGTGATGAAATATTTACCTCTTCTTCGGGTTCTTCCTTTTGATTTGATCGAAATGGCTCTTTAGGATGGCTTTCTGAATGAATTAAGGCCTCTAGGATGAATTTAGGATGTTTGAGAGGATATTTGGTCAGGGTTTGGCTGAGAAAATGTCTTTGGAGGTGGGAATTTGAGAGAAGGGGAAGTGCCTTTTTATAAGAGAGATGAGGGTCACTTTAAGAAAATATTAAAGTATTAATTTATTATACAATCATATTCGTTTTATAATGGCTAAAAACGAATTTATTTCGATACTTATGTGGTTTTGGGCCAGAATCCTTTCAACCATTAGGTTTTAGAAAAATTTAGGTTACCATTTTAACCTTATCTTTTAAATTTAACTCTTAGTTAAATAATTTAACTTTTACCGTGTCTTCTTGTATTCTTACACTATATGGTTAATAATCTTACTCTAAACTTTCAAGAGAACCACAAGTGATTCATTAATTACATATATAATATTATTTATGTCCTTTGGAAGATCCATATATTTTTAGGAATATTATATCTACCAATAATATAGTATTTGTTTAAAAAACTTTTTTATGTCAATTTTGACACTATTTTGAATTTGTTTTTTCATAAAATAATAATAGCATAATTACTTAGAAAAAAATTGATTTAATCAACCCTAAAATTTCATATTAACCTATAAAATTATTTTATTTCATCAAAAGTCTCAAATTACATTTATTTGGGTATTTATAATATAAATTATATTAATCTTTTATTAATAAGGTAATTATTGCAACATCATCATGTAGTAAATAAATTTCATTATATAATGTCTAAAAATTATAAATAAAATACCAATTTTTAGGAAATATTTTTAAATTTATTATGAATATTTATAGTCAAATTTGTCTTATATAACCCTATATTAAAAATATTTTAGTAATGAAAACATGAATTTAACAGGTTTAACTCTTATATAAATTAAATAATAATAAATGTAATAAACTAATACAAGTGGGCCTAAAGGATCATATTTTATTACTAAGGTTGTTTTTGGTCGAATTATACTTATAAAATAGAATTATGTCATGTCTTAGTGTAATTATAATATCATTTTTACCCTTAATTGCCCTATCTACTTTTAATTGTGGTCAATAAAAATAAAAAGTTACTTTTCAGAAAACATTATTTTCATCTTATTAAAGAATATTTTACTTAATAATATTAATAGCATCTCTTGTATTTTTTAAATTCAACTCACAGAAGTGGTAAATTTATGTTTCATGCAGATTTGCAAATGCTCTTTAGAGGTGGTTAAAAGATGGTAAAAAGATCGATAAAATTTTATACATCTAAACATAATATAAAATCAAAGCAATTTATTAAATTGAACTTATATAGGTATTATATATCTATTTTTACTTAAAATAAATTAAAATAAAATAACTAATTATTTAAATAAAATGTCAGTTTTAAATAATAACATAGTGTTTTTCACTATTCATCAAAATTGAATGTTTTCAAAAAAATACCAAATATTTACCCGAACGTATTTTTGATATTCTGAATTAAAAAATGAAGTATATTTTACCCAATAAAAAACATATAAGTTTCATCTATTCATTAAAAATTAATTCCCATTGTCAAAACCAAATAGTGGGTTTTTAAAAAGTAATAACTATGAAAAGATTGACATGTGTTTATGTCAAATTTAAATGTGAAATTACTTATAATGACCTAAATTGTATTAAATGATAAAAATAAAATCTAATTATTCTTCCAAACCATTCAAAATCATAATTTATCAATATGAATTATTTCTATTAAAAAATTAGTTTTCAATTGAAACCTAGTATTTTTCACTATTCAGAAAAATATGAACGTTATTAGAAAACTAACAAAAATTTATTGAAAGAAAATTTTTATGTCCCTCTTATTAATAATAATTTAATTTAGAAAATTGAATATATAAATGTGTCAAATATTGGTTTTAAGAAGAGGCTTCTCCATTAAAAGGGGGTAAAATTTCATTTTTAAAAAAATACATACATTGTCTAAAAAAATTAATTTCTTCTTATATTATGTCTAAGAAACACATAATATAAATGTTAAAATTATATAGAGTTAATAAGATTCAAAATGCAGTTAATAATATTCATAATGGATTTTTTAACGGTTAGTTTAGTAAGTTGTGGTGCCCCTGAACTCGGTGTTGCTTGTAGAGCAAGCTATTGAATTACTTTAATGAGATAATGTACTATGATATCTATGGGTGTTACATTCTACCTTCCTTAAATACATTGCATCCTTTAAATTTGAAATTGTTCTTAAAAAATAAATCGTTAAAAATTGAAAAATACCTTTTTGGAAAACCCACATCGGAAATCTATTTAATAAAATTTACTCTTAATAAGAGGGAAAGGGAAATGAAAAAGTCACCACCAAATTATGATCTTGATTATGATAACATTGGTGGGAATTAGAAACACATAATTGGATAAAAAATATAAATATTTATAGGGAGTTATTGATGTCATCAATCACTAGCAAGTGTAAAATTGAGGGCCTCAAAGACATCAATCTAAGATGATGTAAAATATCCTCGGTCAGAATGACATATGGTATTAGGATAACACATTTTTTGGTTTTAAGATCTCTTATATAATGTTTAATAATTAATTTATTCATAGAAAAATGGGAGAATATATATATATAAACTTGATAAGTAGAGTTGCATCCTTCAACTAATTCCTACCACAAACTCATCCTTCACTCCAAAAGATAATAGAATTCAAAAATATTCTATTTATCATAATCTCATAGGGTAACAAAATGAATTTATATTCATTTTTAAGACTATTTAAAAAAACTACATTATAGAAACTAGGACATCATGTAGTCTAGTGGTAGGTGATGCACCCTTGTCATCCTTCGGTTTTGAGTTCAAGTCTCGCGGCCTTGCCAGAGGCGACAGGTTGCCGCCCAACCTTCGTGTTTCTCTTTTTATGAAAATTGAAAAATAATCTAAAGAAATTATTTAACATTAACAATAGAATCCAATTTCAATCTTAATAGATTCCAACCTTTAGACTAATCCAAAATACTTTTGTCCAAGCTCACATTCCAAAATTTATAAAGATGGTAAACCAAATGAAGATCCTTTATCAACGTAATAACATGTGAATATGTAACAGCCCGAGATTTTATGAAAAATATTCTTTTTTATTTCACTAATGTCTTGTGTTGTACGCTACACCAAAAGGATCTTGCACAAAACGCATCCTTGACTTGCCTTGCATTACACGCAATCGCGACCTTCCTCGATAGCGTGTGTAATACGCAATACTGAGTTTCACTAAACAACGATATGCTATTAAAATATTATTAAAACTAGCCGTTATGAATAGTAATAACCACTTTTTAAAATTCTGTAAATCTTATTTTTCAAAATGAACTCCATTCATGGATTCGGAGTATCGAATTTAGCCTAAGGTGAAATTTTGGTACTTTTCGGATAACATTCATATTCTGATGAATAGTGAAAATTACTAAATTATAATTAAAAACAACTTTTTTAATCGAAATAATTAATAGTGATAAATTATTAATTTGAGTAGTTTTAAAGTATATTTAGAATATATTTTTACAATTTAATACAATGATGGTCATTGGACGTAATTTCACATTTAAACCAGACATAAACAAGTGTCAATCTTTTGATAGATATTGTTTCGTAAAAACACGCTATTTGTTTTAATAGCGGGATTTAATTATAAAATTAATTAATTCAACTTCTATGTTATGAATTTGGTAAAATAGACTTCATTTTTGAATTTGGAATATGAAATATAGCTTAGGATGAAATTTTGGCATTTTTCTGAAAACTTTCAATTTTTGATGAATAGTGAAACCACTAAGTGGTAGGTTAAAAACTGAATTTTTCATAAAACTTAATTTTACCACTTCTGTGAATGGAATTTCGAAAATCCGAGAGACACGGTTAATATCAAGGACTAAAATGTGGTTCAATGAGATGAAAATAATTTTTGGTGAATAGTAACTTTTTACTTTTTTTACCGCGGTTAATAGTAAATAGGGTAACTAAGGGTAAATATGATATTACTATTACCCTAACACATGTCCTAATTCTATTGGACAAGTGTAGTTCGACCAAAAACAAACTTAGAAATAGAATATGACCATTTAGGGCCACGTGGATTAGATTAGGACATTTATTATTAATTTATTTAAAGAAGGGTTAAAATAGTTAAAATCAACGTTTGATTACTAAAACATTTTTAATATAGGGTTATACATAAGATAAATTCGATTTTAAATATTCATTAGAAAGCTAAAAAGATTTCCTACATAATGGTATTTTATTTGTAATTTTTAGACATTAAATAATTTAATTTATTTATGACACAATGATGATACAGTAATTATCTTATTAATGAAATATTGACATAATTGATGTTATAAACACCAAAATGAATGTAATTTGAGACTTTTTATGAATTACAATAATTTTATAGGTTACTATGATATATTAAGGTTGATTTAATCAACTTGGTTCGAACATATAATTCTGTTATGACTTTTACAAAAATCATATATCAAATAGTGTCAAAATTGACACAAAATAGTTTTTAAATCAAATATTATATTATTAAGTGTTATATTAATCCTAAAAATCTAAGGTTCTGAAAAATGACTTAGATAAGGATATATATATTAATAATAAACAATTTGGGGTTCGTTTGGCATGTTATAGTAAGTTTATTAACCATATAGTGAAAGAAAACAAAAAGACACGGTAAAAGTTAAATTATTTAACTTAGAGTTAAATCTAATTGATAAGGTTTAAAATAATATCCAAACATGTCTAAATTTGATTGGTTGATGATATTACAACCCTATCTCATCTAATATTCTAATATGAGTCATTTTTGGAGGTTTTTAAGTGGGGTTAGATTTATTATAAATTAATATTTTTAAGAATTCCTAAGGTGCCCCTCTCCTCCCCTATTAAAGGACATCTCCTCCCCCTCCTCCTCACACCAATTTGAGCACTCAAGCTCGGCCAACCCCTGACAAAATCTCTTCTACACTTCCATAAAATCATCCTAGAGGTTCTGGTCTTCCTCAAAGACCAATTTTAGTGCCCTAAGAGGAGGTCTCAAAGAGGCACTTCAAAGAAGAGGTAATTACCGTTACCAATTCTTTCATCTTTATTTCTTCTTCCACTTCTTCTTCTTAGGTTGTTTCATTATGAAGTAATAACATAAGTATCACTCATATACCGATATGTTATTATAAGTATTAAACAACCCTATTTCACCATCTATCCATCCTACGGAAAAAGAAATCACCGTGCGTGCGTACGTACGGAATACCGTCTCCACGCCGTGGTGTAATCTATTTTCCACCACCACCTTACATGGATGGGTATAATGGTGTAAAGAATAACTATACATAGTTATTACAACATCATATTGATTCTGATATATTGTATAATCCACTCCAATTCAGTTCAATATTTATGGAAATGATATCATCGCTCGTGCGTACGTACGGACTACCGTCTCCACGACGCGATGAGATTCATTCTCCATGTTAACCATTTAAGAATGATTATAAAGTATATATAAGAAATAATAATGAAATATATGACATTATAAAGCTACTGGATTTATGTATATATATATATATGTATGCCATCTACTTACTTCCATTTCAAGACAATAAGGAAAGTAAAACAGCGTTCATGCGTACGTACGGACTACCGTCTCCATGAACGGTGTTTTTCATTTTATTTATCTATCTATTATATATATATATATATACTGAATATATATGATATATAAATCATATTTTATATTCTGGAAGTAAGTAAATCATGATATAAGTAATAATGATGTCAAGAACAACAAGTCAAAACTCCTAAGATAAATGAAACGATTTTACCCAAAACGCTTCTTTAACATGGAATTTACAAAAGAACGGGTAATATAATGTCATAAGTGAACCATATATGATATCATAACAATGAATATGGTTCTGTAATAAGTCAATAACATTATGTAAATCATTATACAGGAGGTTAGGACACGTACAAAGCAAGTCGGACCTAAGGTAAGGGAAATATCACAATCTCATTTTTATCCGAGATTGTTTATTCGTAAGTATTTACTGGGGTGTATTTTATCATCCACATCCATGTTCCCTCAATATGTAATATTGTTTCCATCCACCTACAATTGTTTAAATCCATTTTTACCCTTCGGTGAGTTTTTAGTAAAATAAATGAAAGGAATCTTTTGTCGTTTTTCGTACGAGGTACTTTTTGACTTTTCCGACAAAAGTACGAAGAATGTTTTTTTAACTTATACGGAATGAATGGATTTTTAAAACATTATTTCCAAGAAGCTTCCTTTAAAAGTTTTCAAGTTTATTTTTAATCAACTTCTTTTATTTTAAATTTGTTTCACATGTTAAGAAAAGAAAACTGTTTTTTGAAGAAGAAAGGATATTTTCCTCAAGAATGGAGTTCAAGTGTTTTATCAAAATTATTTTCCATCTAAGATAATAAAGGGTTCTGTTTTTATCCCTATTATTACATTGATTTGATCATGTTGTGATGGAATTATTTTTATGAATTCCTTTATCTTATATGAATTTATTTATGATGTCATGATGTTTCAAGAATCCCATTTTTGTTACATGTGTTATGGGATGATATATGTTTTATGATTATGTGGCACACATAAGAAAGGATTCATTATAAGATGGGTGGGACCTATATCTCCCTCCAATGCATTGGTTAAAGATTTTATATCTCATGAGATAGACAGGGCTGGAACGGTAGGTTATACCGGTTCAGTGAAACAGGACTGAAACGAGGGTTACTCGATTAAGAAAGGGACTTTGTCCACTAAGATGGTCTTGGCAATGAGTCATGACTAACAAGAAATGATTTTCCATGATTATGTGTGCATGCCACAAAGTTTCAAGTTTCATGTTATGATTATGGTGATCTCATTTTCACTTCTATGATTTAACCCATGTTATGATATTATGAGCTCTTTTGCAGGTTAAGATTTCCAAAAGCTATGTTCTTATGAATATGATGTGATTGATATTTCTTTTGTTTACCCTTACTGAGCATTTGAGCTCACCCTTTTATGTTTTCTTTTCCCTAGGATATAAATAATGGTTTTAGGTAAAAAAATGGAAGATCTTTATGGGAGATATTGAAGAACTTTCACCACGATTAGAAGATTACGTTCCGAGTTTCCAAAGACACTAAACTATTACGATCCTTTAGTGTGTGTTTTTGTTTTGTACTAAGTATTCCGCAAAAGTAATGTAATGTCCATGTACGATAAGCTTCGGGTCTCTACAGTTGGTATCAAAGGAAAGGTTTAGTAAACCTTTGGAAACTAGGATGCGAAAACATTAGTGAGATCCCTAAAGATATTTCTGAGGTATGTATAGGGGTGTCCCTAAGGTTAAGTATACATATAGGTTATAGTACTAGAATTACGCTAACGATCATAGAATGAAACCTAAGATGTTAGATATTGAAGGTACTCCCCCTTTATTATGTTGTTTTCCCTAGCATGATTTTTGCCTCTCACACTATTCTTTTTGGGTTTTAGAAAATGGATGGAAACAAGATGATTCACAATAATGGAGGATATGATGGACAATGGAATGATATTATTCATAATGAAATAGGATTTGGAAGTCCAAACATCATTATTATGCCGAATCAGCAATCTCATAATATGATCAATAAAGTAAAATTTGGTAAGTTTCCTGACTCGGCTAATAAGAGAAAGATGGAGTTTCATGATGATCATAGAGGAAAGAAAGTTCAATTCCCCCTATGTAAATCATGTGGGAAGAGGCATCAAGGAGAATGTTTCAAAGGAACTAGAATATGCTTTGGGTGTGGAAAAGAAGGACACAAAGCAAGTAAGTGCAAAGGAAAAGGTTCAGTTAACACCATGGATGAGGATAATGGTATTGCTACGACATCAACAATGGTTAAATGTTTTAAATGTGGAATGTACGGGCATTATGCAAACCAATGCCCTAAGGGAAAGTCTCATGAAGATAATCAGTATGGTCGTATGGGAAGTATTTATGTTGATGATGATGAAGAGACTACAAATGATATGTGAGATGAAAGAATTGTTGAAGCTCGGTCAATGGTCTAAGAATGTAGTGGAATGATTACATGTTTATCATGTATAATGTTGTATAAGTAATCTCATGGAATAAAGAGACATCTAAGGATTGTTACACTGTTGTCTTTCCTTAAGTTTTGAAAGTGTATGATTAATGGTACCAGTAACCGTGAAAGGTTATTCAGATACTTTTGGAAAGTAGATGATATGCGCATAATGAAAGGATAAGAAGATAATGAGATGTTTGATTATATTCATGAGCTCATGATTGATATAAGGACTAAGTGATAACATGGTTTGAGTATATAGAATTTTGAGGATTTTGGTATGTGGAAAGTGTTTACTTTTAAATGCACTCATGTTTTCACTAAGGTATTCAAGAGAATACACGATTAAGGACTTTGAATGTTTGGAATGTGACCAACAAGACATATCTTATGATATGTGGGGATCAACGACAGTATTAAATCTCTGGTAATCGTTGTCACTATATTATGAGAGTGGACTGCAGTATTATGTATAAGCCTAAAGATTAGACTGGATTATGTTGGACATAAGTTAGTATTGTTTAAGGATAGAAGATTTTCGATATTCTTGATGGGATGTTATAGTAACGTAGTTTTAGAAAAAGGACAACCTGCAGGACGGGCGACAACCCATCGCTTCGGACAAGGCTGTAGGAATCGAACCCACAACCGAAGTGCGACTGGCCTTTATCGCCTACCACTGGCCTACAAGAAGTCCCTGGTTAGTATAAATTAGTTTTATTTTATTAAGCGGTATGATATATGAAGTATAAGTTCATTTTTGGAACCATATACGATTAATCTAACCACAAGATGGACTTATAACTTTTGCTAACCTTTTGTTTGAAAGAGATGGAATGACCCATCATTCTATCACATGATCTACTAACACATCACGAATAACAAATTCAACTTCATTTCATTAAGGGATGAAGTGGAAATTGTTCAATTCACAAACAACAGTGAGATTGTACGAAAATCAAGTAAGTATTTCTTCTAATTCAAAATTTTCAACTTTAGGGAAATGATCTTGAAAACCAAAAATGTTGTCCTAGTGATCTTATATCTGATTAATCAGATGGTACCTTGGATCATCACAAATTTTTGGCTTTGTGATTGCTAGCTTTTCCATAGCCATGTTCTCTACCACTCTCCATCAGAACATGATGGTTAGATTTCTCTTCCATATCCATATTTTCACCTATGTGGAAACCCAGTGATTAGTTTATTTGGTTAATCGTTACATTTCATACTTTAGTTTTTAAATCCAAGTTTTGGTATTCCTTTTTACGATGTGGGTTTCTATTAAAGAAACTTTCGAATAGTAAACCATTTATAACCCCGACGAATTTCGAGGGCGAAATTCATTTTAAGGGGGGTAGAATGTAACAGCCCGAGATTTTATGAAAAATATTATTTTTTATTTCACTAATGTCTTGTGTTGTACGCTACAACAAAAGGAGCCTGCACAACACACTTCCTTGACTTGCCTTGCATTACACTCAATCGCGACCTTCCTCGATAGCGTGTGTAATACGCAATACTGAGTTTCACTAAACAACGATATGCTATTAAAATATTATTAAAACTAGCCGTTATGAATAGTAACAACCACTTTTTAAAATTCTGTAAATCTTATTTTTCAAAATGAACTCCATTCATGGATTCGGAGTATCGAATTTAGCCTAAGGTTAAATTTTGGTACTTTTCGGATAACTTTCATATTCTGATGAATAATGAAAATTACTAAATTATAATTAAAAACAACTTTTTTAATCGAAATAATTAATAGTGATAAATTATTAATTTGAGTAGTTTTAAAGTATATTTAGAATCTATTTTTACAATTTAATACAATGTTGGTCATTGGACGTAATTTCACATTTAAACCAGACATAAACAAGTGTCAATCTTTTGATAGATATTGTTTCGTAAAAACACGCTATTTGTTTTAATAGCGGGATTTAATTATAAAATTAATTAATTCAACTTCTATGTTATGAATTTGGTAAAATAGACTTCATTTTTGAATTCGAAATATGAAATATAGCTTAGGATGAAATTTTGGCATTTTTCTGAAAACTTTCAATTTTTGATGTATAGTGAAACCACTAAGTGGTAGGTTAAAAACTGAATTTTGCATAAAACTTAATTTTACCACTTCTGTGAATGGAATTTAGAAAATCCGAGAGACACGGTTAATATCAAGGACTAAAATGTGGTTCAATGAGATGAAAATAATTTTTGGTGAATAATAACTTTTTACTTTTTTTACCGCGGTTAATAGTAAATAGGGTAACTAAGGGTAAATATGATATTACTATTACCCTAACACATGTCCTAATTCTATTGGACAAGTTTAGTTCGACCAAAAACAAACTTAGAAATAAAATATGACCATTTAGGGCCACTTGGATTAGATTAGGACATTTATTATTAATTTATTTAAAGAAGGGTTAAAATAGTTAAAATCAAAGTTTATTTACTCAAACATTTTTAATATAGGGTTATACAGAAGATAAATTCGATTTTAAATATTCATTAGAAAGCTAAAACGATTTCCTACATAATGGTATTTTATTTGTAATTTTTAGACATTAAATAATTTAATTTATTTATGACACAATGATGATGCAGTAATTATCTTATTAATGAAATATTGACATAATTGATGTTATAAACACCAAAATGAATGTAGTTTGAGACTTTTTATGAATTCCACTAATTTTCTAGGTTACTATGATATATTAATGTTGATTTGATCAACTTGGTTCGAACATATAATTCTGTTATAACTTTCACAAAAATCATATATCAAATAGTGTCAAAATTGACACAAAATAGTTTTTAAATCAAATATTATATTATTAATTGTTATTTTATTCCTAAAAATCTAAGGTTCGGCCAACTGACTTAGATAAGGATATATATATATTAATAATAAACAATTTGGGGTTCGTTTGGCATGTTATAGTAAGTTTATTAACCATATAGTGAAAGAAAACAAAAAGACACGGTAAAAGTTAAATTATTTAACTTAGAGTTAAATCTAATTGATAAGGTTTAAAATAATATCCAAACATGTCTAAATTTGATTGGTTGATGATATTACAACCCTATCTCATCTAATATTCGAATATGAGTCATTTTTGGAGGTTTTTAAGTGGGGTTAGATTTATTATAAATTAATATTTTTAAGAATTCCTAAGGTGCCCCTCTCCTCCCCTATAAAAGGACATCTCCTCCCCCTCCTCCTCACACCAATTTGAGCACTCAAACTCGGCCAACCCCTGCCAAAATCTCTTCTCCACTTCCCTAAAAACATCCTAGAGGTTCTGGTCTTCCTCAAAGACCAATTTTAGTGCCCTAAGAGGAGGTCTCAAAGAGGCACTTCAAAGAAGAGGTAATTACCGTTACCAATTCTTTCATCTTTATTTCTTCTTCCACTTCTTCTTCTTAGGTTGTTTCATTATGAAATAATAACATCAGTATCACTCATATACTGATATGTTATTATAAGTATGAAACAACCCTATTTCGCCATCTATCCATCCTACGGAAAAAGAAATCACCGTGCGTGCGTACGTACGGAATACTGTCTCCACGCCGTGGTGTAATCTATTTTCCACCACCATCTTACATGGATGGGTATAATGTTGTAAAGAATAACTATACATAGTTATTAAAACATCATATTGATTCTGATATATTGTATAATCCACTCCAATTCAGTTCAATATTTATGGAAATGATATCATCGCTCGTGCGTACGTACGGACTGCCGTCTCCACGACGCGATGAGATTCATTCTCCATGTTAACCATTTCAGAATGATTATAAAGTATATATAAGAAATAATAATGAAATATATGACATTATAAAGCTACTGGATTTATGTATATATATATATGTATGTCATCTACTTACTTCCATTTCAAGACAATAAGGAAAGTAAAACAGCGTTCATGCGTACGTACGGACTACCGTCTCCATGAACGGTGTTTTTCATTTTATTTATCTATCTATTATATATATATATACTGAATATATATGATATATAAATCATATTTTATATTCTGGAAGTAAGTAAATCATGATATAAGTAATTATGATGTCAAGAACAACAAGTCAAAACACCTAAGATAAATGAAACGATTTTACCCAAAACGCTTCTTTAACATGGAATTTACAAAAGAACGGGTAATATAATGTCATAAGTGAACCATATATGATATCATAACAATGAATATGGTTCTGTAATAAGTCAATAACATTATTTAAATCATTATACAGGAGGTTCAGACACGTACAAAGCAAGTCGGACCTAAGGTAAGGGAAATATCACAATCTCATTTTTATCCGAGATTGTTTATTCGTAAGTATTTACTGGGGTGTATTTTATCATCCACATCCATGTTCCCTCAATATGTAATATTGTTTCCATCCACCTACAATTGTTTAAATCCATTTTTACCCTTCGGTGAATTTTTAGTAAAATAAATGAAAGGAATCTTTTGTCGTTTTTCGTACGAGGTACTTTTTGACTTTTCCGACAAAAGTACGAAGAATGTTTTTTTTAACTTATACGACATGAATGGATTTTTAAAACATTATTTCCATGAAGCTTCCTTTAAAAGTTTTCAAGTTTATTTTTAATCAACTTCTTTTATTTTAAAGTTGTATGACATGTTAAGAAATGAAAAGTGTTTTTTGAAGAAGAAAGGATATTTTCCTCAAGAATGGAGTTCAAGTGTTTTATCAAAATTATTTTCCATCTAAGATAATAAAGGGTTCTGTTTTTATCCCTATTATTACATTGATTTGATCATGTTGTGATGGAATTATTTTTATGAATTCCTTTATCTTATATGAATTTATTTATGATGTCATGATGTTTCAAGAATCCCATTTTTGTTACATGTGTTATGGGATGATGTATGTTTTATGATTATGTGGCACACATAAGAAAGGATTCATTATAAGATGGGTGGGACCTATATCTCCCTCCAATGCATTGGGTAATGATTTTATATCTCATGAGATAGACAGGGCTGGAACGGTAGGTTATACCGGTTCAGTGAAACAGTACTGAAACGAGGGTTACTCGATTCAGAAAGGGACTTTGTCCACTAAGATGGTCTTGGCAATGAGTCATGACTAACAAGAAATGATTTTCCATGATTATGTGTGCATGCCACAAAGTTTCAAGTTTCATGTTATGATTATGGTGATCTCATTTTCACTTCTATGATTTAACCCATGTTATGATATTTTGAGCTCTTTTGCAGGTTAAGATTTCCAAAAGCTATGTTCTTATGAATATGATGTGATTGATATTTCTTTTGTTTACCCTTACTGAGCATTTGAGCTCACCCTTTTATGTTTTCTTTTCCCCAGGATATAAAGAAAGGTTTTAGGTAAAAAAAAATGGAAGATCATTATGGGAGATATTGAAGAACTTTCACCACGATTAGAAGATTACGTTCCGAGTTTCCAAAGACACTAAACTATTACGATCCTTTAGTGTGTGTTTTTGTTATGTACTAAGTATTCCGCAAAAGTAATGTAATGTCCATGTACGATAAGCTTCGGGTCTCTACAGAATACCTTCATCGTATAATATTTTAAAAAATGGAAACACCCTGAATTTTCATATAACCTTATTGATTAAATTCATTCCCCCTTATTGATTATAGAATACTAGATGTATTCCTTATATCATAAAATGTGGTAAACTCCAACAATGATGGAATATACAAATCATTAATTAGTTTCAGGTAGTCAAGAATATCCAATATAATTTGTCCAAATCAATCATATATTATTCTAAAATCACTACCTCAGTATCTAAATCATATTAAGGTTTATCTTTCTCTCGACCATATATTTTCCAATAAAATTAAACTGTCATTGAGTCACTTTTCATGGTTCCACACAATCTCATGTCCTTAATGAAATAGTAATGTAGTACAATCCTTATATACTATATAATTATTATAACATGTACATATTTAAGGCAATACTCAAATGTCACAATACATTAATAAAAATTTAAGAACTCATAATCATTCCTCTTTATTTTCTGTAGTATCAGAACTTGATTATTATCCAATAGCATCATTTGAGGTATACTCTGATGATTTGGAAATTGATTCACATTGTGTCCCAACTCCTTGCAGATGAAGCATTGTACATTTGAGACCTTTTTCTTACCCTTTCAATCACGTACTCAGGTCCTTTTTCTCCACAATTATAAAAAACTCTCATTCCCTTCAAGAATTTACCAAGGTGATTCTTTCAACAATTATCACATATGGGAAGACCTTCTTTCCCTTATTCCCTTTATCCATCTTTCTCTCTACCATCCTTTTCTTTTCTGGCTTCCCTTCAAAGACATAGGACTCAGAAAATTAGTTACTTATCATATTAACACATGATACTATTTCTTTATATGATGATAATATGTAAGAGACTATTTCTTTTCTAAATTTTGTCTTAATACCATGAAAGATTTGATCCTTCATACTCTTTGGATCATGCATATTGTTAGAGTTCTCATTCATCTACTGGGCACAATTTCTAAACAATGACATACACTATGTTATTTTATGAATCGCAATTCATAATTACAAACATGTAAAATAATTAACTTAAATTGAAACATTTATGCATATAATTCATAATCATAAAAATGTTTTCTTTGAAAAGTATTTACTCATAAATCCTTTATAATGGCTTGTAATGAAAAAATGAATTATCCTAAGCATATCTCCCGGGAGTGTCCTAACCAAGAGTGCAACAAGGAATGTTGTCAGGCACCAGGATAACCTAGGTCATGCCTAAAACTCCTTGTCCAATTTTTCACTTCTATGTACATATTTTCCATAGCGGCCTCTACCTGCTCATATCCAGACATGGGACTATTTAATGGATAATACACAAAATCCCTACATTACCAAAATTCTAGGATGTTATTTTATACTAATCCTTAAAGTATATCTTAGGGTAATGATCTCTAATCAGAGTTTATCTAAATTTATTTCCAAGGTTGTTTCTAAAAATCCTCAGATACCAACTATAACGCCCCGACCCCAGAAGCCTAGAGTCTGTGCATTATTTTAATACATTGTCCTAATTACCCAGAATCAAGTCCCAAAAGACCGACCAGTTTAGCAGTATTTGAAAATATATAACATACATGAACGTTACATTACACATTAGAATATAAAACACTACATAAATGATCCTTTTTAAATCCCATTAATCCCCTAGATTAACCCTTATTATTAATCATAATACACTTATGCAAATCTTGGGAAAATAAAACATAAGATTGGGGTGAGCTCAAATGCTCGGTATGGATAACAATATAGAGAAAACATTAAAAAATAAGCATAACTTTTAAGGATGATTGCGCTCACCCCCAAGGTACCTAATCTTCATCTTGGAAACCCTCACCTCCAAATCTCAGTGTTGGAATTATCTCAACCATCGAGGTATCTGGGTCTGACCTTGGTGGCTCGATTCAACTCCCGAAGGCCGTCCGTGGATGAGTTTGACCGTTTCGTCTTTGCTAAATGGGATCTGAGGGACCACGCAGTGGTAGGACTTCTTGACAATCGACAGTTCATGATCCGGTTTGCCTCTGAAGACGATCTGATTTGCGCTTGGTCTAGTGCTCCCCGGCGCTGCAATGGGTGTAGCTTCTTCTTGTTCCGATGGACGTTTGAATTGTGTATGAATCGCGACCCCACATCTCTTCCTGTATGGGTAAGCTTTCCTCATATCCCCCTTCCCTTTCAAAATCCGTCGATTCTTAGGATGACTGGTAATTTGGTCGGTCGTTTTTTGTGTCCTGATGTGCGCACGTCTGCTCTCTGTCATCCGATCAACCCACGGTGCTGTATTGAGGTGGATATCTCTCGGCCTCCGCTTGACTGGGTATGGATTTCTATCGGAGATGGGTTTAGATGGAAGCAAGAAGTCGTCTATGAATCCTGGTTGGGATATTGTTCCACATGCAAGAGACTGGGTCACTCATCTTCGAGATGTCATAGTGGAACCAGGCGCGGGAAATCCTCAGGCTCGACTAATGAGATGATGCAGGAGAGGCAAGTCGTGGATGTCATAAACAGAAGTGCCAATGTGGGGCAGCGGGAACAATTGCATTCTGTGAATTCTGCTTCTAACCCTTCGGTGTCTGGGGTGTTTGATAGGATGAGGAAGGATCTGAATTTTGGAAGCTTCTCAAAATGGAGGTCCTCCGAGGGTGCTGCTGGTGTTGGTGTGGCACGCCCCCTTGTGGGGATAATAAACTCGGATCCCCTGCTGGAGCCAGAGGTCCCTGCTGTGCAGGTGGGGGCTGGCTTTTCCTCTGGTGGAGGTTCTCGGGATGGTGATGGAGCTGCTGGTCTGAACAAAGAGACTGGTAGTGGCCGCATGAATGTAGGAGGGATGGGTGATGCGGTGGATGCAGGCAAGGTGCATAGGAGATCTATGGCAGGGAATGGGGCTGCTTCTGCTACAGTGGTAGAGCCGAAGGCCATTGATGATAAGGGCAGTGGTCAGGGTGAGGCTAGTAATGGAGTTTTGGTATCTGTTTCTTTGGGTAATCGGTTTGATGTTTTAGGAAATATGAATTTGGATGGGGCGCAAGAGGAGACAGTTGCAGGTGAGTAGGAAGGGGGTGCTGTGCAGGATGTTGTGGTGCTTCCGCAAGTGATGAGCAAGTCGCCGGGCAGAGGGAATGTTGTCCTGAGGCCTGCGTCACAGAATAATGTTGATATGGTTGTTTTGGACTCTGATGAACCTGCTATCGAGGGACAGGGTATGCAGGAAGGTGGTAGTGGCAGTCTGCAAGTTTTGGAAAGGGAGGCTATTGAAAACACAAGGGTGGAGCAGCCTCAATGCTTGGCATTAATTGATACGAACAATCAGTTTAATCAAATCCAAGAGTATCATGGGAAATGGGGGGACCTCACTGATAGCGACAAGGAGAATCGTGGGGATATGACGCGGCCTTCATACAGTGAGATTGCTCAAGTTGGGAATAAGTTAATGCCGATGGTCTCGGACAAGGGGACTGCCTCTTCTCGTGGAAGGATGAAAAAGGACATCACTCATCTGTCAAAACCGATGCTGACCAGATCTGCTGCCAGAAGCATGCAATCTCCGAACGAGTTTCTTGAGTTGGAGAAGCTGAATCTGAGGAGGAAGTATGCCAAAGTACTGAAGCAAGATGAGAGTTCGGTGTGGGAAACGGCGACGGAGGATGAGTCTGTGTACCATGGTGGTGCTCAGGGGTATGATTTTGAGGACTGTATGTGACTCTGATGGGTTTGTAATGCATGTTTATTGTCTTTTATTTTATTTTAATAAATGGTCAGGGGTTTCCCCTCTGGCTACACTTTCCTTGTATAAGACTAAAAAAAGCCTTTTAAACATAAACTTCCTCATTATATGGAAAATATAAAATCAAATTATCAAATTTACTTACTCACATGGATATTCAACTAGTCGAATAATCACATGCAATATTAATAGACACTTTCTTAATGATCGAATGCATAATCACTAACTTCATAACCACATAGTCAAGGCCTTGTGATAATACTAAAAATAAGATTTTTTCATGGCCTTATGCCAAGACACCAGTTTGTCTCATGAGACCTACCGATGCATCGAGAAGCTATAGCGAGCTCCACCCATCACTTACTAAGTCCAATTCATACCTCATATGAAACGGTTTAAACATAACATAACCATTCATATTAAAACTACCATAATAAATGTCAATAATTTATCGATAAAACATGAATGGTATAAAAATAACACATCTACAGCGAAACATATCACAAACGATTCAATATAACATGGAATATTTGTATCATAATAAATCAACCATGATCAAGAATAATATCTTGTAATGTATATTGACATAGTTGAAAATTATTAGTAAAAATCATTAAGAGAAATATCAATTTTTCATGAAATCATTTAAAAGTCACATAATTTATAAAGGAATTTATTTAAAAGATAGTTTAAAATCAGTGTGTCCCATACCACTTTGAAAATTTTAAATGGGATTAACATTTTAAAACACTCATGTCCATATAAGTAAATACTTGAAACCATTTTAAAAAAATGGACATAAATGAGAAAGGTTTAGAAGAATAAATATTTAAAACATTTATAATGACGTTTTAGTAAAAAATTCCATTAAAAATTCCCTTTGAAAACTCTTTTATGAAACATGGACAAGGATAATAAATATGTCCCAGTAGATACTTACGTAAAAACAACCTCGGATAATAAAGAGGTTTTGAAATTAACCCTTACCTTGCACTTTCCTTAGGTCAAGTGTATGTTTAACCTTCTATATAATGATCATAGTATGTTATTAAATTATACTAGAACCATATTAATATTTATGATTTCATACATGATTCATTTGTGACTTTCACTACCTATTTAATAATAATTTCTGTGTTAAATATATAGTTTGTTTAATAATCACTTTCTTTATCATACGTGTTTTAACTTGTTATTCTTGACTGTATCACATAGATAATGATTTAAATACCTCCGGAATATAAAACATGGTTTATATATCATATATATTTAGAATATAAATATGTATAATATACATATATATGAAATGGAAAACACATTTTATGGAGACGGTAGGTCATATGTATGCATAAACATTGTTTCTGTTTTCATTTCGTATTGAATGGAACTAAGTGAATAAGATATATATATAAGTATATATATATATATATATCTCAAGTAGCGTTATTATGTCATATATTACATACTTATTAATAATATATATTTTTATAATCATCGTTGAATGGTGAACGGGGAAATGAATCTCATCGTGTCATGGAGACGGTAATCCGTACATACGCACGAGCAGTAATATCATTATATTGATGGTGAAATAGTATGTAATTCTATGGTATATCATATATTCTGAATAATAAACATGTTATATTTATTATTTACATCAGTTATATTCATTATTATACCCATTCAAATAATGAAGTGTTTGAATAACAATCTACACCACGACGACGAGACGGTAAGCCGTACTTACGCATGTATGGTGACTTAGTCATTCATATGATGGATAGAATAATGAATATGAAGTAACATTTTTATAATAAAATCAAATTATATAGAATATACTAATGATATATTTTTATAATGGAAACAACAAAGAAAGAGGATGTGGAAAAAGAAAAATAACTTGAAAGATGTGATGAAATATATACCTCTTCTTCGGGTTCTTCGTTTTGTTTTGATCAAAAAGGCTCATAAGGTTGGATTTATGACCAAATGAATAAATTTAGGATTAATTTAGGATAGTTGAGAGGATATTTGGGTAGGTTTTGTCTAAGTCAAATGGCTTTGGAGGTGTGAATTTGAGAGAAGGGGAAGTGCCCTTTTATTATAGAGGTGAGGGTCACTTTAGGAAAAGATTAATGTATTAATTTATTATACAGTTGTATTTTGTTTATAATGGATCCAAATGAATTTATTTTAAGAATTAGGTAGTTATGGGTCAAAATCCTTTCAAAAAAATAGGTTTTAGACAGGTTAAGGTCACCATTTTAACCTTGTCTTTTATATGTAACTCTAAGTTAAATAATTTAACTTCTACAGTGTCTTCTTGTATTCTTACACTATATGGTTAATAAACATACTCTAAACATCCAAGACAACCTCAAGTGGATCATTAATGATATAAATAATATTATTTAATCCCATCTTCCAAAAATTATATTTTTAGGAATATTATATCAACAAATAATATAGTATTTGTTTAAAAAACTATTTTATGTCATTTTTGACACTATTTGGTATATGTTTTTTGTTAAAATTATAACTGAATTATTACTTCAAAAAAGATTTATTTAATACCCCCTAAAAGGTCCTATTAACCTATAAATTTAGTGTAATTCATCAAAAGTCTCAAATTACATTTATTTGGGTATTTATAATATCAATTATTTTAATCTTTTATTAATAAGGAAATTACTACATCATCATTGTGTCATAAATAAATTTAACTATTTAATGTATAAAAATTATAAATAAAATACCATTATATAGGAAATATTTTTATCTTTCTAATGAATATATAAAGTCTAATAAATCTTTATTATAACCATATATTAAAAATGTTTTAATTATGAACACTTGAATTTAAATCTTTTAACTAATATTTAAATTAATAATTAAATAATGTACTAATCTAATCCAATTGAACCTAAAGGGTCATATTTTATTCTTAAGGTTGTTTCTGGTCGAATTACAGTTATCTAATAGAATTAAAATATCTGTTAGGGTAATTATAATATCATTTTTAGCCTTAATTACCCTATTTTCTTTTAACCGTGGTAAATAAAAGTCAAACCTTACTATTCAGAAAAAATTATTTTCATCTTATTGAACCACATTTTACTTACTGATATTAACCGTTTCTCTCGGATTTTTGAAATTTAAATTACAGAAGCGCTAAAATAATGTTTTGTGTAGATTTGTAAATGCTCGTAAGAGGTGGGTAAAAGATGGTAAAAAGTTTGAAAAAATTTTATATATCTAAAATTATTATAAAACTAAGGTAATGAATTGTATTAAACATATATAGGTATTAAATATCTATTTTTACCTAAAATAAATTAAAATAAAATAACTAATTGTTTAAATAAAATGTCAGTTTTAAATAATAACGCAGTGTTTTTCACAATTCATCAAAAATTGAATGTTTTTAGAAAAATAACAAAAATTTACCCAACCCTAATTTTGATATTAAGAATTCAAAAATGAATTCGATTTTTACAAATTCAAAACTTATAAGTTTAATTTATTTATTTAAAATTAATTACAGTTGTCAAAACCAAAATGTGGGTTTTTTACAAGAAAAAACTATCAAAAGATTGACATGTGTTTATGTAATGTTTAAATGAAAAATTCTATATAATGACCTACATTGTATAAAATGATAAAAATATAATCTAATTATACTTCCAAACAGTTAAAATACATAATTTGTCACTATAAATTATTTCAATTGAAAAAAAATCAATTAAAACGTAGTATTTTTACTATTCATCAAAATATGATTGTTATCAGAAAAGTACCAAAAATTTATCTGGACTAAATTTTTATGTCCCTCTTATAATGAAGAATTTAATTTCATTAAATTGAATATATAAAAGTGTCATATATTGGTCATAAAAAAGTGTTGTCCATTAAAAGGTAGTAAAATTGCATTTTTTTAAAAATAGGTACTTATATCCGAAAAAAATAAATTTTTTCTTATATAATTCTTAAGAAACACATTATATGGATGTTAAAATTATATAGAGGATATAAGATTCAAAATGCAGTTAACATTATTCATAACTGGTTTTTGAACTGTTAGTTTAGTAATTTGTGGTGCACTCGAACTCGGTGTTGCGTGTAACACAAGCTATTGAAATACTTTAATGATATAACGTACTATGAAATATTGGGGTGTTAAATTTAAACAACAAAAAAATTCATTAGAATAATTATAAAATATATTCATGGGAATTATATACACTATATAAAATAAACATGCGGTGAATAAGACATTTGTCTCACTGAATGTAAAGGTGAGGCAGCAATCTCCTACCCTAAGTCTTAACTTCCATAATAATCATTCAAACATAATATTAAATAGATATAGGTTTATATAACCATATTCATATTTATCATACCATATTTTATATTTTATGACTTTTTGTTACCTGATTATTAACAATTCCATGTTAAAGTTATATATCGGGTAATAACTGCTTTGTTTTTTGTATTTGTTTTTTATTTGTTAGATTTTTTGACCCATTAATTTAATAATGGATTCATCATATTAAAAATTATAACAATTACTATTATATCACAAATATTCATTATATATTTATTTATATTAATTAGTAAAATTTATTGATAGGAAATGAAATACATTGTCTATGGAGATGGTAGGTCGTACGTATACTTGGACATTGTTTCCATTTTATTTTTGAAGTGAAAGAAAAAAGATTAAATGATATATATTATCATTATATAATCATTTTTCAGTTATATATATCACAAATTATTATTAAACACATCCATAATACTTTTTATGTAAAGCGTGAATGAATCACATCACTTTGCGAGGCGATAGTCCACCGTACGAACGAATGCCATTGTCATTTTCTCAAAAAATTGAAAGCATTAAGGTATATATGATATATAAATTATTTAATCATAATAACATAAAAAATATAATATATATAATATACCAAAAAATAAAAAAAAATATTACAATCCTTGAGTGGTGGTATTGGAAAAATGAAGGACATTGGTTCGGGAGGCGGTAGTTTGTCGTACACACGAATGATGATTATGCGACCCATTTGATCAAAGTGGATATGGTTTTAGGTCATGAACATAACATATAAATATCTAATTATATTGAAGATACATATTTTATTATATAATCATTATATTAAATTAATTAAATGGGGTGAAGGAATAAATAAAATAAAATCGCTCATTCTTGAGCATTACCTCCTCTTTAAGTGTACTCCTTAGGTTTTCAATAAAATACTTACAAGGATAAATTTACCCACAAATTAAGGATTATAGGATGAGGGGATGGAAGATAGGGAAAAAAATTAGTTATTATCTGATTCAAATAGGTTTTAAGGTGCGGAAAAGAGAGGATATGGGTTGGCCTTTTATAAGTAGGGGAGTGGACACACTTTGTATTTTTGAAAATAAATAAGTGCTCCCATGTTTTTCATTTGTCCCAAGGATCAAAATTTTTCTATTATTTAAATATATATATGTACAGTATAAATATGGAAAGATAATAGTTTTTAGACATATTTATAGGTTAATATGACCCTTATATTTTTACCTTAACCCCTCATAAAACTCATTTTTACCTTAAGCGTGGTAATTATTTTTTACCAAATATACTATTAATCTTACTAAAAAATTATTTTGACCATATTAGAAAATATAAATTATGTATATTAAAAATATGTAATCCTTTTTTTCAAATTATATTCATAGAGGTAGAAAAATTAATTTAATATTAATTTCTTAGACGTGATGAAAAAGCAGGTTTTTAAAGTGAAAATTATGAAAAGTTTACAATGATTTTATATCAAATTACATTATTAAATTGATTCGGATAATCTTAATTGGATTAATAGATCTATAATTTAACTATTTATACTTTAAAACTAATTTAAAAATTAATTTATCCTAACAAAAAAATTGAAATCAAATTGAAGTTTTCAATTAACTTTAGTATTTTTTAATATTCATCAATAAATGAAACTTTTCAAAAAAAACCCTGAAAATAATCCCTAATATAATTTTAAAATTATGAATTAAAAAAGATATTTTATTTTATCAAATTCATTTTCTAAAATTTTCTAAAATTAATTTTAATATCATTTAAAAAATCAAAGAAAAAAAACATTTAAAAAATAGTATTTCTTGAATCATATAAAGACATTATAAAAAATTATGTATTTTATTATCAATATGTTTTATTTTTATAAAACAATTATAAATAATATTTTAAGAGTATTTATTATTATTCACATCACTAAGATTTATATCTATTTTATAACTTTCTCATTTATATAACTATATAAATAATATATCACAATTTTGTTAAAAGTCAATGTTTTGTGTAGGGCAAGATAAGCCAGTTATGCTTGTAGCACTAGCTTAAGTTGGTGTATCATGCAACTAAAGAAATCAATTAAATATAATTTATTCTAAAATAATAAATTTACAAACACAACGGATGTTACATCCTACGCCCCTTAAAATGAATTTTTCACTCAAAATTTGCTACTCTAGCATAAAAAATGAGAAAATTGGTTCCTAAAAATATAATAAAGTTACCATATCCCTTCCTCAAACAAGTGGTTTCACCACAAAAGTTTTACCAGGTGAGTGGTATTATTTTATAGAACTATTTTTTTATGATCCATAATCCCCACCAACTTTTCATCATAAAAAATATATTTCATCAGCAGTATGGCATATATGTTTAGTAAATTTGAAGGGTTAGGTATATAATTCTATTGGAGAGATAAATGGAACTTGTCACAGACATGAGAGAGGTTCAATAAAAGTTCCATGTGATAGGCTACCATCTTGATATGTTTAAAAATTTTATAGGTATTGATATACCAAGGGATTAGTTTCCCCTTATTTCTAAATATTATATCGTTATTCCTTGGAAGAATCCTTAGAAACACCTTATTACCATCTTCAAATTCTAGATCACACAAATGATAATCATTATAACTTTTCTACCTACATTGATCCACTTTGATGTGTTATGGAATGGATTTAACCTTCTCTTCCATTTCTTAAGATATCTAATGTACCAATATATTTATTTCCCTAACTTTATTCTCACATGTTGGAGATCTAAATTTCATTCCTTATAAGGCTTCATAAAGAGCCATTCGAATACTTGAGTGAAAGATATTTTTGTAATAAAAATCAACTAAAATAAGGTGTTGATCCCAACCACCTTTGAAATCAAAATATCTAGATCTCAAAAAAACATATTGGTTTTTAATATTTATTTCATGCTGAAAATCTATTTTGGCATGATATATAGTGATGAAACTCAATATTGTATCAATATCTTGTGAAATAATTCACTAGAACATAGAGGTAAACCTTGTATCCCAATCAAACAAAATGGAATTTTGTACTCCATAAAACCTTACAACTTCTTTTATGCATATCGTGGAAATATGATCCAAAGATAATTCTTCTCTGATAGTGATGATGTGTGCTAACTTAGTAAGGATATCGACTATAACCCATATACTATTATCGCCTTTAGATGTTTTTGGGAGTCCCATGAGAAAATACAGGGTTATTTATTCCCATTTTTATTATTTTATAGTTAATGGATGAAACAACCCCTTATAATTTTTTCATATAGACTTAAATTGTTTACATTCCAAGCACCAAGATACAAACTCATTAATATCTCTCTTCATGCCATCCCACCAGAAGTATTCGTTCAAATCACTATAGATCCTAATATATCAAGGATGAATAGAGAAGGAAGAACGTTCAGCTTCCTATAAGAACTGTGTATTCATGTCTGGTGTGGTTATCATAAAAACATATTTCCTAAACCTTTTCATTAAATCTTGATCAAGGTTATACTCAAGAAAATTTCTAACCATCTTTTATAACTCTACATCTTCCTTTTCTGCCTATTTAATCATCAACTATATGGATGGTAAACATTCAATTGAGAAAGATACGATTATTCCCCTTTCATTAGGATTTCTAGATCCATATTTAAAAAATATAGAAATATTGGTCCTTTTGTGATCCTCATAGTGGATAACCTATAATGATCCTTTTGACTCAAAAAATCACCCCCCTTGTTTGATTTACCATTGTGGTAATGTATTGAAGAATCATAAAATTTAATCAACTCTAACCAAATTATTTGGCGAATTTTGAACTCCTTCTGTTTGAATATATACTTTAATCTTTTGTGATCCGTATATATATCACAATTCTCTCTATAGATATAATATCTCAATATAAGTAATGAAAATTTGGCCATGGATAACTTCAAATCTTTATTTGGTTATTTTTTATCCTAAATCCTTAATTTTTTTGTGGAATAAGCTATAACTATTTCATTTTTCATAAGAAAACATCTGAAACGAATCATGGATTCATCACTATAGATTAAAAATCGTTAACCATTATAAGGTAATATAAGAATAGGTTCACTAACTAATCTTCTCTCTTGTTCCATGAAATTTTACTCCCTATCATATGTCCAGAGGAACATGGATCAATTTTCAGTTAACATGGTTAGAGGAATAGATTGTCAGGATAAATTATCCAAAAACCAAGAAAAATATGGATCTCTATCACCATGGTTTGTCTAGGTAAACATTAAATAGCCTATATCTTTGATGGATCTTCTAATATAGTCTCTCTTGAATTTATATAACCAAAAAATGAAACTTTTTATAGAATAAAATTACACTTTATAAAATTTTCATATTATTTCTCTTTCATTATATTATTTAGTAAAATTATCTAGTGATCTTAATACTCTTTCTTTACCATTAAGTAGATAATAATATCATCTATAAATACTACCAAAAATGATCAAGTTAATATCTAAATAATATACTCATTAAATCCATTAAGACAAAATGGGAATTAGTAGGGCTAAAGGGAATAACAAAATATTAATAGTGTCCATACCTTGTCTGGAATTCTATCGTTATGGTATCATCATTCTTGACCCTCAATTGATTATATTTATAATGAATTTTATTCTTGGAAAATTATTGAGCTCCATGAAGTAAATCAAAAAAGTTATCAACACAAGTAAGAGGATTCATTTCCTTAATTTTAATCTTGTTCATCTCCTGATAATCAATATAGAGTCACATCAGTCCATCATTTTTTTAAACAAAATAATAGGTTCACTATAAGGTGATACAGTTGTCCAAATGAATCCCTTGTCAAGGTTCTATGGGAGATTCATCTTTAATTCCTACAACTAAATCAGGTCTATTCTATATGGATTCATTGAAATTGGTGTGGCACCAGGTATGAGTTCTATTGAGAACTCAACTTTACATTTTGGTGGAAGACTGGGATACTATTCCAAGAATACCTCAAAAAATTCTTAAACAATAAGAATATCTTTAATATCAAGTTTCTCCCCAACCATTTAAGATAAAAAAATTTAGATGGTAATTAATACCCATACAACTAATATAATCTCCATCATAAGTTCATGCGTATCATCACATTGATAGATGATCATGGGTTGGTTTGAAATATAAATCATGACATCCCTTTGTTGAAAATTGATGTCGGATTTATGTAGAGATATCCAATCCATTCCTTGGATGACATAATATTTCACCATAGGAATAATGATAGGATTTTAAAGTACATATTCCCATAAACATAAATGATAGAATATTCGTAAACATGAGATATGATCATCGAACCATTATTTTCTTACACTGCTATTTCCACATCTAATTTTTTGTTTGGTATCTTGATAGCCTTATAAAATTTTTTAGATATGAAATAATGGGTTGATACAGAGTAAAATAAGACATTAGAAGTTCTAGAGAGTATAGTAAGTGTACCTTTCACCACATTATTATCACACCCTCATCAGAAATATTGTCCACATAATATTTCCTGTAGTCCCTTGGCTTAAGATGTTATTAAAGTTTATCATAATCATTAAACCTTATGTTTGGGAACTGGTTATCATAATTACCACTACCTTTTCACTTGAACCAATGATGTGTGGGAGGTTCATTATTTGTAGCATTATCTCTATTCACTTCTTTAGCTAACTAAATCCAATCACCTTGGAAATAAATTGTTCCATAACCTTCCCTTCCACAAAAAAATTATTTACTAGTCCCCCTAAGAAAATTTCCTCTATGATTCTTCCCATGATTTAATCATAAAAGAAAATCTCATCTTTTTTTTATCCCTTTTTTATATTTTCCATTGATCACCATCTTCCTTTTCTTGTCAAAAACTTGAGATTGATATATAAATCATACCTATATTTCCACCTTGATTTTCCATCTATTAATCTCTTCTTATCTACTGACTCCTCTTATGTATAACTTTCTGTAAAGACTCTATTTTAATCCGCTGATGTATCAATAAACCTTACTATTGGGATGGATGATAATACGAGAATCGTACGTCATACATCTTGAAAAATTATCCTCCTACGTACCAACAGATTCATCATCATTTTTCATTATCTCAAGAAACTCTATCACCATATTAATATAGAGAATATGAGGGAAGTACTTATTGAAAAATATGTTCTTGAACATTTCCCAATCCATGGATTCAATTTCATTAAGTTGCCTCGTATTCTAGATAAGAGTCCACCACTGATCTGCTTCAACTTCCAAATGGTAGACATCCAAAATGAATCTTTCATGTTCTAAACACTATATAAAAGAAAATATATTATTAGTAGTAACGATCCATTGTTCATTCATAAGGTAATCAGAATATTGAATGAAAGAAGGGCTAAATTTCCTCCTAAAGGACTCAACAGAATATTTTTGCCTCTATTATTCATTTGGAAGTCAAGCATGATTAATAGTTTTAAAAAGTTGTGTGAGCATAGAAATATGGTTTTTCATTCAATCTCCCTTAAAATTTATATTATTAGGAGGAAAATCATTTAATTTCATTTATTACTAAATATTAATTGAGTTCATTTCGGTTTCATCCTTTGACAAAAACCAAAAAACTTAGTGTAAGAAAAAATAATCATAGTGGGAAACAGCATAATCATGAAAGCCACTTATAGAATTCCTAAATCATGAAAAAAATTTAATATATGAAACCTCAGGTTTATCCAAGGTAATTCACAATCATAGTCAGTCTAAATCCTTCAAGATGATTCATAAATACTTTGTGAATTTCCAAATCATATCCCTTAGGAGTATCAAACCAGGTGCACACCAAGGCCTGTTGTCATGCACTAGTTCTCGATCGAGTCTATCTTACTATGGTGTTTTTGGGATTTTTTCCCCAAGGTAAATCTAATCCATATCCACATCCACTTATAGTATATATACATGTATATATTTCTAGGAAACCACTCACCCTATCCTTTAACAAAAATCTAGTACATTTTCTTATACATTGACTCATCCTTAAATTTATATTTAAATATTTCCATAGGTATCTCACTATGGATTTATATTACTAGTTTAAAAACGTTAACTAATCCTATCCTTTGATACAAACTATAATAACCCATGATTTTCATATATAGAGGTTACATCAGGTTTTTATGAATATTCATTACATTACACAGACACATGCCTAAGGACAATAATAGTTTAGTGCCTTTGGAAACTGAGAAACCTAAACACTAGTCCATAAGTGACCAACACCACCTCCCAATAATTTATTAAAAACTATAAACATTCTTATATATATCATAAATAATACATATATTCATAACATATGTAAAGGAATCATTAGAAAGGGTGATATTATATGCTCAATAAGGGTAAACAAGGGAAATACATAAGCATAATATGAACAAATGGGTATAAAAACATGGGCATGAAATTTGAAAACCTTAATATTCATATCAAAGATCATTATAATTATTTATATGATAAATATAGTAAACTAATAAGATATGAATCATAATTGAATCAGAGAACATGATCCATGAGAGCTTAACATTGGCATAGGCAATAGATTTTTGGCATACACCTAAGCATAGAAAATAATTTTCATATTAGTCAAGGAATACTACCAAGACCATAATAGAGGAAAAAGTAATTTTATGAATTAGGATAACACCTTGTTCCAACCCAATCTTACTGAATTGGGTTCATTCTCTATTTTATCCATGTCTTACTGAACCAGGTTCTGTCCCCATTCTAACCATATTTTATTGAACCGAGTTCACTCCAAATTACATCCCCATCAATCTCATGAGATATAAATATTTACCCAATTAATTAGTGGGAGATATAGTTTCCTCATTTCACATAATGAAAACAAAATTAATCTGTTCCACGAGATCATAAAAATTTTTCATATCATAACCCATGAAATGAAATGGGTATCAAAAAAATTTCATCATATCATAACCTATTGAAATGATATAAGTTTCATAATCATTTCATCATATAATAACTTGTGAAAATAAAATGTTTTCATAGTAATTTCTTCATGGTATAATTCCTGAATGTGAAAAGGGTTTCCTAAAAATTATCCATCAAAACAAAAACCATTCAGAGAAATAATATCAATGGTATCCTTGGTTCATATCTCCATTAAGGCATAAATAACACCAAGTCAAATTTTAATAAAAACATTTTCATATTTATCCTAAGTTAAAAAGTGTAATAAAAATCTAACATTACTTAAAGATATAATTAATCACTATAGTATAAGAAAATTTGGGACATTTTAACATTAGATACGTAATCACAAACAATCCTGATTAATGATTACATTGTAACATAAAATCGTTACAACTATGGTAAAATTGATTCATAATCCCCATGAATGAATAAAATAAAAATAAACCTAAAATATCATTATTATTAATAAATTCATGATTTTACTTTTCACATGGGTAGCATATACACCACATGAAATAATATAAGTGCATAACATAATCTGCATATCAAAGGAGGAAAATTGTGACAAAAATCTATTACCAATTTGGTAACTTTTAAACTTTTAATCCCATGAAATAGAAATAAAAAATGGATACGGAAATAACAATAATTTTAGGTATAATTAGAATAAAATATACTCATGGTTATTAAATACACTACATAAATGAAACATGTGGTGAATATGGAATTTGCCTCACTAAAAGCAAAAGTGAGATGGAAATCCTTTACCTTATGTCTGGACTTCCTTTGTACTCATTCAAACCTCTTTTATAATACTTATTAGTTTATTATAAATATATTATAGAGACATATTCAAATATATCATACCATATTTTATTTTTTAGGACATTTTATGACTTATTTATTATGAATTCTATGTTTAAGTTATGTTTCGGGTAATAACTATTTTGTTTTTTATATATGTTTTGATCTGCTATATTTTTGGACATCTTACATTGATCATGGTTCCATCATTTCCCAAATGAAAAAAATATATAAATATAATATATATTCACTATATATATATATTTATAGAAATTAATAAAATTTATTGATATAAACTGAAATACATCGTTCATGGAAACAGTATGTCATATGTACGCATGAATGTGGTTTCCATTTTATTTTAGGGTTGAATGAAAGAAAATGCAATTATATATATTATAATTCTAGAATCATGGATATTATATATATATCAAAAAAAATATTATACCTGGAATTAATAAATTCCATGTAAAGCATGAATGAATCACATCGCTTCACGAGACGCTAGTCCTCCATACCCATTAACGATATTATCATATTCCAAGAAATGAAAGGCATGAAGGTATGTGTGATATAAAAAATATAGGAAAATAATAAACTCTTTAATATCATATATATATATATATATTATAAGAAATAAATCCATCCTTATGACCATCCTTGATAGGTGGTGGTTAAAAAATGAACGACATCATTTCACGATACAGTAGTTCGTCGTATGCATGAATGATGGTTTCATAACCCATTTGATAGAAGTGTATATGGTTTTAGGTCATGAATTTTACATGAAAAAAAATCTAATTATATGAAATATATTGATTTTATAATATAACAATGATATAAATATAATTAAATTGGGTGTAGTAATAAATAAAATAAAATTCATCATTAATGAATATTTCCTCTGCTTTGGGTATCCTCCTTAGGTTTGCCCTAAAATCCTTCATTAGATGGATTTATGAAAAAAATAAGGATTCTATGATGAGGGTATAGAATTTGGGAAGTGATTTGGGTATATATATTCCATACCAAATTGGTTTCAAGGTGTGAAGAAGATAGGATAGGGGTGGCCTTTTATATGGAGGGGATATGACACATTTGGTATTTTTGAAAGGAAAGAATTTCTCCCATGTTTTCATATGTCAAAAAAGTAAAAATTATTCCATTTTAGAACCTTATAGGTTTAATGGTCTAAATATTTCCATAAAATAGTTTTTATAAAATTTTAAAGGTAAATTATTCCATTATATGTTTATATTAACTCACAGGTAAACCCATTTTTACCTTAAACTGAGTAATTAAATTTTACCTCATTCTCTATTTATTATGATCAATTATTAAGTTGGAATTATTAAAAATTATAAATTATTATTATTAAAAATATGGAACCAATTTTTATAATTTTAATTCACATAAGCGGAAAAAATTAATTTAATATTAATATCACAAACATTATGAGAAAACTTATTTTTAAACTGAAAATGATCAAATGTTTATAGAATTTTTATTTCCAATTTCAATATGAAATTTATTATAATTTCCTAAATTGGATTATTTGATGTATAATTGAACTAATTATACTTTAATTACAATTTAAAATATAATTTATATTTATAAATAAATTCATAAAAAATGTAGTTTTCCATTAAAATTTAGTATTATCACCTTTCATTAAAAAATGATACTTTTCATAAAATTCCCAAAAACTCACCATACGATAATTTTGAAATTAATTATTCAAATAATAATTTTATTTTATTAAGTTTATTTTATAAAATTTTCAAAAAATAATTTTATTATCATCCAAGGAAAAACATAAAAACATTTTATAAGAAAATAGTATTTTTTGAAACATATAAAGACTTTGTAAAATGTTATATATTTTATTATCAATAAGTTTTCTTAATATAGTAATATTTAAAAAAATTATAAAAGTCTATTTATTACTATTTATAACACTATGTTTAATTTGTAGGTTATAATGGTCTAGTTTAAATAAATATATTGGTGATATATCATGGTTTTGTTAAAATTTATTATTGCATTAAATGAAATGTAACATAGTTTTTCAGATAGAAAAAGTTTAAATCAGTGTTATATATAATTCAATATTAACTTGGTGTATCATGAATCCAAATCCATAAAATAATGATAATTTATTCGGAAAAAAATAAATCCATCAAAACTAGGGGTGTAACATGGTAAGTTGAGTAGGTTTGGTTCTTAATAAAATGGTATGAGGTCCTTGTTGTTGTTCTGATGAATGATTGTATTATAGATATAGGATAATCATAAATAGAGAGTTAGGTCCAAGGATGTTCCTAACTAGCTCTTTTTCATGAAAACCCATGATTTACTTTGGATGGTTGGGAATAGTTCCCTGAAAATGAGCTTTATTCTTGGATATCCTGATATGGTTTGATGTAATCTATTATTATAATGAGTTTTTGAGTAATCTCGTGAGTTATTTTTTAAATTTCACGTTTTTGGGAATAAATTGGAAGGAAACCAATATTTAAATATTGGAAAAATCATGTGGTAGCTGTGTAATCATATTACAGAACCTTCTAGTGGGGCTAGAATTATTGAAAAATAAAAAACCCATCATTTGGAGGATTGATTCCTTTTTAAATTTCTATTCAGAATCATTTATTTTCATGGTTAATGATATATTATTGTGTTATTTTGTATTTGGAAGGTCTCCAGTATTTTTAAGGGGTATAATTCTGGAAATCAGGAAAATTAGAATCTACAACCCGAAACACATGGTTAGTGACTGCTTACACACCATCCATGCAAGGGAAATGTCATACTGCATGGTTTTGAAAATTGTGAAAACACCCAATGAATATTTTGTTGAACCTAAAGAATATAAAAAGAAAATTCATATGGTTAGTGCATAGTTTGTCTAACAGTGTGACACAAACATTCCATGTGTGGTGATATAGATAGTGAGGACCGCATGGTTGGTTCATGGTTTGGACAACTAAGTTTCCAAATCATGTGGAATGTTTAATGTCTTAAATACCATAAACCAATTAATTTTCCCATTCATTAAATTATCTCTCTCTCAGTCATGCACCGTACTCACCTACCTACCCTTGGTGGTTTGTCTTTTATTTCTGGGGGCAATCTCATACCATTCATAGCGATGGAAATCATGAGGTATGGAAAAGTCTCCATCTTTTAAAATTGATGGTTTCATTCACTTCCAAGTGGTATCATGTGAACTATGCTCTATTTCTAGGGTTTTTTTCTTCATTTCTAGTTCTCAACAATTGATCCCAAATAAATTTTCAATACTTAATGGGTGGACCTGTACAAGTACATAGTATGAGGTACTGAATCATTTCATCAAATTATTTATATTTTCTTTTTGTATATGATGTTTTTATCACTCTGGTGTGTTTTGTGATTGACCTAAATTTATAATTAAATGTTGTTCAGCTATATTACATAAAATTATATATTACCATGAGGTGTGATTGTTCCATTTGTGAGTGACCATAATTATATCCAAAACATGTATTGTGTGAAACCCTAGAATCAAAATTATTAATTAATGAGGTGTCCCTAGGGGGTATTGGAATTATGAAAAGACCTTGTGTTTTATTAAGTATTACATGGATTCACTCTATGATCCAATGTATGTGTTAATTATGTGATCCTAAAAATGATTTAATTGACATGAAGATATATGTTTTGTCTATAATTTTGATAATTCCTTAGATATTACCTTAGATTCTGACCATAATTCCTTTTTCATGTTATATTTACACCACCTAAGATCAACCTCCTTGGGTTTGGTGGTAATTCCTTCCAACTTCTGACTACCTAGAACCATCCTCCTAGGGATTAGCAGTGAATTCTATCTACTTTAAACCACATAATATCATCCTGTTAAGGGTCGATGGTGATCCTTTTTTTTCTTTTGACCAATTAGGATCATCGTCCTCGTGGTCATCAAGGATTCATTATTATTAAATACCACCAATGATCATCCTACTAGGTGTGTGTATTGATTCCTAAATGTTACAGACCACCTATGAAAATCCTCTAAGGGTTCAATGATGATGGTATATTGTTATAGAATACAAAGGATCACCTCTTAGGAGTTAAAAATGAGTCTTGGTTTCTTTTGAACACTTAGGTGTTCTTCCTATAGATCAATAAATATTCCTAATGATACACTATGACTAGAGACATCTGCAACTTTTCAAAGAAATTATGATCAATCTTGAGTTACACCATGAAACCCAAGGATCGAATTTTTTTTTCTTTATTTATTCCATGACATTATATTATTATGCACATCATCATACACCACATACTCAGAATGGATATACTTTAGACATCATTAGTAGTGGACCGCTGAGTTATACACACACTATACTCGAACGTTTGTTTGCTTCGTGATAAAACCTTATGGTTTTAGAACATGAAAAGGGAAAGAGACCTATGATAGATTCTTAATCTTCATAGATAGGATAGAGAATGAGATATTCGTATCAAGCTAGGAATCAAGACTAATTTTTTGGGAGTTTCCCAATTTTTTATTTTTCATTATTTTTGCGATATTATTGTATATCATCTTCCTGGATTAATGAAATTATTGAAAAGTATATATCTCATTTGGATATTAAGGGGAGGTGGTGTTTTTTAGGTCTTATCATGATGTATATTTACTACTTTGTCTAGGTATTTATGATTGGTATTATTTTCAGTATTATTGAAATGTAATATGAGTGGATAGTCTATGTACCATACCTATTTAGACCGTAACTACTAGTAATAATCCTTTGACATTCAGTGAGGCATTTCTGAGGTCGCATGGCTCCATCTGCTAAGACACCAATTAGGGGTCTCTGGTAGGGGTATGTTGCAATGTCGTATCAGAGCTCTTCCTTTTGACTGACTATTTGAGTAAGGTAATATGAGAAAAGGTGTTGTCCAAACATGGTATAGAACATAGGCATCAGAGTATATTACCCATGTATAAGGAAATTACCTGTTTCTAGGGATAAGATTGTTGTTTTTGGTTCCTATTTTTACTATTAAACCCTTTCACCTAGAGTGACACAAATGATTTTGATGTTATTGATTTATAATATTTCACTTTTAGTTAGAATGAAAATAAGGCGTGTGTTCATGAATTATAAGAGAAACATAGGATTCAAATGTTATTTTCATGATTTCTTATTATTTGTTACCTAGATTAGGATACGGTTTGGTTATTTAATGTGTCAAAAATAATTTATTTGGAGTTTTACAATATAAATTTATTGTGTAATAATACTTAACTGGTCTTCTGTATAGTTAAAAGGGGATTTCATGATTTTTTATTTTAATTATTATGTGGAATTTACTAGTTGAGTTTTCAATTAAAACATATAAATTTTTTTCTTCTAAAATTTGTAATTGAAAATTTATTTAACCCATCTTGGATTATGAGATCCTTTTTTAAAGTAAAATACAAAAATGTGATTATGTGGATTAAGTGTGTGTGATGTGGACATTGTGTTTATATAATGATAACCCTATGTGTTGGTATATGTGGAAAGTGAGAGTTCCTAAGTTATGGTATTCCTATGGTATGATATGTTGATAATAATGGTAAATAATTCTAGTTATCATCCTTCATAAACAATGATATCAATAACTATTATAATACTTTTTTGACATGTATGTTCTGTATAATAGACTAATGCCTCCATAACTACCTCTAGTAGAGTGCTAGGACGGTGGTAATGAGTATTACCTAGAGGTTATTATGCTATAACTTCATTTGGTACTGATAAAGGTGATGGATTATCATATCCAAGTGAGCTCCAAACAAGTGGTGGTAGAAATATAGAGAGCGGTTGTACGAGCCAGAATAGTGATTTTGGAGCTCACTATGGAGTTTAGTTTTAGCACCCACCATTATTTAGTGGGGAATGATATCCCTAGGAAGTTGAGTTCTATATTGTGTATATATAGATGATTTTTGATCGCCTTGAAGAGACTAAAAAGAGGACTGTGAAATTGAAATTTTATATGATTTTAGAGTTAGTATACCGATTGTGGGTAGTTCTGGACATAAAAACCAATGTTTCGGATTTTCCAATGATGACTTTGAGACATGATTTTATGATAATTTATTTCTAAATACCCTAAGTGCTGACATGGTGGGGGAGTTCATGAACATTTTTCAAGGAGATATTTTTGTTATACACTATGATAATAATTTTACATAGCTTCAAAGCTTTCCCCCCATACTGGATAGGAATGACATAGAAAAATATAGATGTTTTGAGGATGGGATAAGATAAGAGATTTTATTTTATGTGAAATGTTTTTCTTTTCTATATTTCTCTGAGATTATGAGCCATTTGAGTAATATAGAGAGGAACCTAAGAAAACACAAATGTTCAAGGAATTTTACTTCTACTATGAGGATTAATGGTAATTGTTTAGGTAAAAAATGAATTCTTTTGAATGTTCATTCATAAACAGTGGTGAATAGATTATAAGTTGGTCATATTTTCCTCCTCAGGGAGGCACTTCAATTTGATTTAATCAGTGTGGGTTTTCTAGCCACATTGAGCCTCACTATGATCGATCATCCATTGAATGTCATACATGTAGAAAAATGGGGTACTTACAAAGGTTCTCTAAGAGTTTATAATCGGTTCCTAGTGAGATTGGATGTGTTCATGTTTTGTATTTAGGGGTTGGAACCGATGTGTTGTTGTATAGGGGTATTTTGATTTTTACTAATTGATAATTTCAGGGAGGAATGTGTGGTGGTTAGGGGAATAGGTAGTGGTTATAAATGGTTAACATAACTCTTAGAGATCATATAAGAACTCAGTTTAATGGTGAATTAAAACTAAATTTTGTTAAATGTACTCTTTTGGTCCAATATGGGGAGAATTATGTGGTATATGGTATGATCATGGTAGATTCTACTTTCAAATGCACATTTTACTTTATAGAGGCTTCATATTATTTTATATCTAAATAATTTATGTATGGATTAGGGATTACTATAAGTATATGTATGGGTGATGTATATTGAAACATTATTAGGAGTGTTATATGAGTTTATTTGATACTGTAGGCAATGTTCCCTGGTGATTGGTGGCCATTGATTCTTATGGGATCTATTTATGTTGGAGATGACAAGTTTTGATCTAAATCATGAGACGGACCTGTTAGTACTATACATTTATCACGTAAAATGTTACCATCAACGGGTGAATTTAATGTCTCTTGAGGTTAGTGAGTATGTTCATATTGGAGAATGAGGTATTCAAGTGGATCATGCAAGGCCTGAACATTTAAAGCTTGATTGGATTGCAGCCCCTGGTTTTTGACATTATAATGGACAATGGGGAGACATAATAGAGAACTTTTACTCTAGTGGTGGATTAATTATAATATTGTTTTCATAAATATTTCATTGTTTTTCCACTAAAAAAATAGTTTGAATTTGTTATTAATATCATGATATGTGTTAATCCTATATTCAATTCATCGTATAAATTAGTGAGATCATAAGGTTTAGTTAGAGGATTTGGAGTCTAGGGGGTTCATATAGACAATAACATATCCTTGGGGTTCTCCTATCCACTTCTTCGTAATGGTGGATGTTTTGTTGAGATTGTTTGTATAAAATTAAAACATAAATCAGATTATGGTTAAAATGGGTACTCTCTTCTAGGTTTTGACAACCTATTTGATCAGTTGAAGGGAACCTGAGTATTCAATGAAATCAATTTGAGATTGGGTTTCCACTAGTTGAGGGTGATGCCTTTGGATATACCTCACATCAATTTCAGGAGAATGTATGGTCTATATGAGTATTTGGAGACATCATTCATGTTAGAAAACATATCATTAATATTCATGGCCATAAGTAATTGGGTATTTCCCTCATATCAGGATGAATTTTTGGTTATTTTTTTGGTGCAATTATCATATAATCTATGACGATGGAGGAGAATACATGAATGTTGGAGGTCATTTTGGGAATACTTATAGAGAATTATCATTATGTTAAAGTTTATAAGTGTTAGTTTTGGATTAAATGGGTTCAATTGTTGTGTCATGTCGTGTTTGAGGCTATAGTGTCTATTAAAACTGGGAAGACTCAATCATGTAGTTTTTTTATGAATGTACAAAGAAATTTTTTATATATATGATACTTTTTAGGATTATTTAGTTATTAAAAAAGATTTATCGAGTACTTATCCAATTTTATCGAACTGATAGATGGACTAACCAAAAAGGGAGTGAAGTTCATCTTCTCTATTGAAAAAAACTGTGATTTTTATATGGTATATGAAAGGTTGACAACCATGAAAATCTTGGACTTAGCGAAGATAAGTATGGAGTCCACCATGTATTATGATGCACCAGGGGTCGGTCTAGGGGAATTATTTACATAGGGAATTCATGCGGTATTTTATGGGTCCGGTTAGATAATGTTTCATGAGCTAGATTACCTTACACGTGACCTTGATCTAGATATAATAGTACGTTCATTGACATTTTTGAGTAATTAAATGTAATGTGATTGGTTTGTAGTGTATACAGACCATAAGGGCCCAAATTATACTTCTCTCACTATAGAGCCTAAACCATTGGTAGTGAAATTGGTTAGATTATCTTCAATACATTGGTTTTTATTTGGAATATACCCCATGAAAGGGGAATTTAGTATCCAATGTGTTGATCTATAAGACATAGACATAGGTGGAACATAAGTATAGCAATGAAAGGTACATGATAGCACTATTTCCTGAGATTTATTTGGTTGTTTAGGGTTACCATGGTTAAGAAACCCTTACATCCTTATACATTGATCTATTACATCTATATAAAATAAAGAGGAGCAAATTTTCACACATCGAATTTCAATCTCTAAGCCATAATATATAATGTGGGGAGTCACCACCAAACTAGATCCTTAATGAGGAAGATATTGTTCATGTTCATATTCATTTCTTGGTTTCTATAAATATTTGAGAGGAACTAATGTGGGATTTTACATTCCTAAATATGGGTGGTATGCCTAAGTCATAGTATCATGACCTATTTCAATAGTACTAGTAATGAAATATGAAGAAGTATGTCACTGATTTTTTCATGAATTTATCTGCCTATCAATATGTAATGGTTGAGAACCAGTGGCACACTAGTCTTCTATAGCGATTTCCCATTCTTAGCTATAAATAGGATGATGTTACTAGGGATTGTATAATAGGGTTGAAGAGGGTACCCCATGGAAGCGATATGGTATGTGTTATCACGGATCAGCTAGCAAAAGTCGCTCATTTAATACCAATTCAGGAGACCTTTTTAGTTGGGGAGCTAGGAAAGTTCTAGGATATGGATATAATGTCCCTACATAGGATTACATAGAGAATAATTTCAGATAGATATTCAAGTTTCACATCAAGATTTTGGTATTTATTATGGAATGTTTTGCATATATATATGTGCATCTAATAACTACCTATCATCCAAAGAAAGATAGGTAGTCCAATTGAAGTGTTCAGATCTTAGAAGAAATTCTTAACGAATTCATCCTATATTTTGATGGTACGTGGAAAAACCACTTTTTTAGTATAATTATATTATAACAAAAACTATTAGGTGATAATGTAGATTCCACATTAAAAGGATTTATTAGACAGGCTTTTTTATTTTCCACTATGTTTGTTTGAGATTGATGAGTCAATGATGATCTGGTTGAGTTTCATGTTGGATACTTTAGATCACATATAGTTGATTCATAAATGAATAGATACAACCTAGAGTAGGTAGTGATTATAAAAACAAATGATACTCTCCTCTTGGGTTTGAGGTGGGTGATCGGTTTTTCTTATGGGTTTCGTCGAGGTTGGGATACCTCAATGTTCTAATGTATGGAATGCTAGCACCCAAATATGTGGGGTCATTCGAGATGGTGAAGAGGATTAGTCCAATGGTGTAGTGTTTAATATATACTTGTTTTTTAATGTTATGTATTATTTATTCCACATATTACAACTTTTATGGTATTATCCTAATACATCACACATTATCATCATCAATAATATCAAGCTTGAAGTCGACACATCCTTTGAGGAGCATCTAGTTCGTATAATTGATCGAATTTAGAAGAGTCTCCATGGAATGATAGTTTCTATGGTGTTATTGTAGTGGAATCAATGTAATGTCTAGTAGGAGTCATGGGAGTGGGAGTTAGATATTTAGGCCTCATGGTTGATGTTTTTCCCTGATGAGGCTAGGTTATGTCTAGGAGTGCTCTTCAATGATAATCTATTATATAATGGGGAGGTTGTAAATACAATTTCCTTAAAAGGTTATATCCCTATTAAATTTCACTCTAGTCACATTTATTTTCTTTTTTAATGATCTTTTGGTTTATTTATTGGAAGTTAGATTGGATTGTGGATATTTTTAGGGATTGAATGCCTGAAAGCATGAAAATTTGATGTTGCATCCTGTGGTGAATGTTTATCGCATAGTTAATGATAACTGTTCACACCAAATATATGAGGGACACGGCTTGATGCCTGGATTTTTAATCCATTAAAATCCCCAATGAAAATGATATATAACATGTAAAAAAATTTAGATTAAGTTTTCGTCATTTGTGTATAGTTTTTCCACCATGTGTCCTACACATGTGAAGTGTGGTGTCCAAGATAGTGAGGACCACATAATTGGTGCTTGATTTGACCACCCAAGTGTCCAAACCATGAAACCTATTTAAAATCGGAAAATTATGAATTTATAGAATTCACCATTATGAATTAAATAACATAAACCCTTTATTTGTCCCATCCATTCAACCATGCCTCTCACAAACACAAAACCCTCTCTCCCCCTCCTAACATTGGTGGTTTCTCTTTTATTTCTCCATGTTATTTCTTTACATTCATTGGGATATAAATCTTGATTAAATTTTACATTCATTCTTCAAACTATCTTAGTTTCTTTCATTGTCATATGGTCTCATTCTATATATTCCCCATTTCATCAATTTTATTCTTATTCTCTAGTTATAACCATTTGAGCCTAAATAAATGGTTTATAAATTATAGTTGTATGTCTAAAAGAATGGGGTAGGATGTATTAAATTTATCCCTCAAAGTCTTGCTCCAATGGCCCTAAGGTCTTCATTTTTTTATTAATTTTTGATAATCCACTTTTCATGGGGCAAGGTGGAACCCTTACAAGGCCCATAGTGTAAGTATTATATGGGTCGTAGGCCATAGAGGAATTCATTTCCCATAGGCTTCAAACATTACATACAACCTAGAATAACTACTTGGTACTGCTCCTCACCAGCATCTTCATCGTGAAATCAACTCTCTGCCTTCACATGGCTGTTTGGCTAGGATTTCCCATACATGTATAGCCCTATCCCGATGACAGTTGTCATACCCTCTCATTCTTACAGTACATTTATCTTCTAATATGGTGAAAGCTTCATGCTCATTATCCTTCTGAATATTGTTCCTTGTAGGTGGTCTGGTTTGAATCTGCACTTAAGGAGGCCCGAAGGCCTTGAGGTGGCCTGAAAGCCTTACTGACCCAAAGACCTAGGTGGTTCGAAGGCCTTAAAGGACTCGGGGACCAAATCAATGGCCTAAAGGCCCAAATGGGGGAATATTCTCGGCTTCTACAGTGCCAAAAAGTGCCTGCTACACTACCTGCTATAATCATACACAGTTCCTGCCACCGTACTTCTATTGTACACCCGAAATTAGACTCCACCTGGATTTGATCTCAGTTATCTTGGATGCATATAAGGAGTCTTCACCAATTGGGGTTGATGCTCATGTGCTCCAAAGTCTTACCATTATTATTATTCATATAATATGTATTTATTTTGATATGTTTTGCGCATAAAATAAATTAATAATTAAATTTTGTGTGTCACTTATCCTTGAAACTGAAAATTTCAATGGTAATGAGTGGTCCATTGGTGATTGATCAGGATTTTATACACCACTTGTGGTGTATGAGGCCTTGGAAATGAAATGAGAATTTAAAGGAGTTGACTCTAGTGGTTCTTTAGAATAATAAAATGATAATTTCTTTTATTAGGGATTCATATGATGTACTATAAGATTTGGTTTACATATTTATAATGAGATAATATAAATGGGTAAATTGACTAGATTATAAAGGGGTTGTATATTATTTTGATAATTACTTGTGTATTACCCTATATTTAAACCTTGATCATTTTTTCATTTTATATTAAGATGTCTTAGGATCATCCTCCTTGGATTGAGTAGTGATTATTTTCAACTTTTGATTACCTAGGATCATTCTCTTAGGGGTCTTTAGATAAACCTGTCTAGTTTGGACCACCAAGGGTCATCCTCCTAGGTTTTAGTGGTGATGCCGATATTCTTTGGACTTCAGGGGTGTTGTAGATGATTCCTTATATTTATATATTACCTAGGATCATCCATTTAGGGATTTTTATTACCTTTTATTATTCCATTCCACCTAGGATTATCCTCTTTTGTGTGTGAAATGATTCCAATTTATTATATTACACCAAGGATCACCTCTTAGGGGTAAATAATGAGTCATGATTACTTGTTACTGGATTTCGTAACTTCCTAGGGGTTAGTGCTTATGTCTAATGATATATTTTGATCTGATACATCTAGAAATGATTGAAGTATGTATGATTGATCTCGAGTGTTACCATGGAACCCAAGGATTGGTGATTGTTTTTTTATTTATATCATTCCTTTAATTATGAAAATTAGAATACACCTCATAATCATACTAGATATGATTTAGACTATATTAGTGGTGGCATACTGAGTTATGCATACTCCCTAGTCAGATTGTTTTCTGGTATCTAAAAAAACTTTATCTTTGTAGGATGCGAGAAGGGAAATAACCCAATGAATGGTGATTGATTTATAAAACAATGATATATCATGTTATATTAGTACTAAGATAAGAATTAGATCCACTTTTATTAGAGTTTCCTAGTTTTTTTCATTCATTATATTTAGGATATTGGTGTATATGATCTTCTTGAATGTATGACATGTTTGAAGTTAATATATATTAATTTTAAATTGAATGGGTTGGGTTATTTTATTAAAACATTTTGTGTTTAATTTTTTCCTTTTTTTTCTAGATTTTTATGAGTAGTTTTATTATTATTATTGTTATTATTATTATTATTATTATTACTATTTCACTTTTATATGAGGGTATAGTCTCTCAATCATACATCATTTGACCCTAACTACTATCCAGTTGACTTTGGTGAATGAGGAAGCTTGACGAAGGTCATGTGGAACAATTGGAAGATACACCAATTTTTTTTCTCTAGTTGGCTTATCTTGCAATACACATTTCAAAAAACTATGTGACCAAATCATTCATAGTGATAAAATGATTCAAATTTTGACGTTGTCACACTTTTGGTATTTAAGACTATTATTTTTATTTAACATTAATATTTATTCAATGATATTTTGAGTTTAATTGGGTGTTTATTAGGATCTATGATTCATGTTCTATATATTGTGCCTACTATAAGGACCTCGTTGAATCATAGAGAGGGAGTTATAGAAAATACACTATATGCAAATCCACTTGTGGATGAAATTATTATCCATTTGGTCATTATAACTAGTCAATATTAGGTACATGATGGTTATAAAGGTAAATATTAACTGTTTTCTCATGATTATAAGTTCACTAATAAGAAACCACCAATATTTTTTTGTGACCATGGGCTTTAGAAACCTGAATAATGTATGGAGATAATTGAGCACATCATTGGTTTCTTTGTACATATGAGGCTTAAAAGGTTAGTTTTTACACATATATGATGGAGTATATAGGATATAGATTATGGGAATTCACCTTGTAGGCCATGCTACATGAATAACATACATAGGAAAAATTTAAAAATATCTTAAACCTATTGTTTTACCGTGAGAACCTAAAGGTGGTGAAGTCTAGATAGTTCATGACTCATAAGAAAGGGAATTGTTCAGTGTTAGATTTTTCCCATTTTTTGAGTTTTTCCACCTTTAACATATGTTCATAAGGAATGAATATCTCAAGGATCATTGATTTGATATGGATTGGGGATAGAGGTAATATAAATAATTTTTCATTTCTTTCTATCAAACAATACTAAAGTAGTGAATAAGGTAATGTTTGAAGAGATATATATGGAATGGATTAATGGTTTGAGTGGTTTCTCTACTAATAGAGGAGTAATCCAATATTCATTATCTTGTTAGAAGATGAAGTCTGAGAACACTCAATGGGTAAGTTGTGGGAGAATGTAGTTTCCTTATAATTCCACTCCCATGATAACTTCATGGTGTTAGTTGATTGGGTTCTCTCTATGTTGAATATTGGGCCACACTAAACTGGATTTTTGAGAAGCTTTTAGGATTTTATATTAGTATAGGAAATGGGGTTATCTACAATGATTTCATAGAAACCCCCCTCATAGAAGTAAGGATGGGTCTTCTAATAACAGAGGCTCTCATGTTCAGCTAGATACATCTAAGAGAGAAAGGTGTTATCCTTATAGGTATGGGTAGAAGCAAGGTTGGGTCTTCTAATTACTTGTCTCATTAGATTGTGGTTATCTTGACAAACTTAGGGGATCCAAATGGTTTTCAATGATTGTACTTAGATAAAGATGCCACCATATAAGAGTGAAAAAATAGATATCCCTATGACTGTTTTTAGATATAGGTGTGGGCATTATGAGTACCTTTTTATTCAATTTTCCCGTACTAGTACTAATTTAGTTTTCATTGATTTAATGAATCGTATATTCCATTAGTATCTGAAAACATTTTTCAGGGTCTTCGTTGATGATATATTGGTTTATTATATAAGGAAAAAACATCACGTGGACTATCCAGATATTGTTTTGGACACCCTGAAGGAACTTCTGTTGTATTATTTTTTAAAAATTTCATTCTTCGGTTCATGAAACGAATTTTTATGTTATGTGGTATCAAAGGGAAGAATTTATATTAATCATGATAAGATCTAAGTATTGATATCTTTAGAAAATACTAGAAATGTATTTGAGATTAGAATATTGTAGGGTCTAGATGGATATTATCATTTGTTTGTATTGGATTTCTCTATGTTGAAGTCTCCTTTGATGGATTTCACAAAGAAAGGAGTCAGATTTGATTGGGATGAGGGATATTAAGGATCATTTGAGGAATTTAAATCTTGTTTGAAGTCATCTCCCTTTTTAATTCTTCCTAATATTAGAGGAGACTATTTAGTGTGGTGTAATTCCATAGGTATGGGTTTTGGGTGCCAAGTCATATATTGTTATCATGTTATGGAATACAGATCTCACCAGTTAAAAACTCATGAGAATAAATACCCCACTTATAACATCTAATTGGAGTTAGTGATCCATGAAATGAATACATGTAATCTCTATATCTTTAGGTAAAAGTTTAATGTTTATACTAATCGTAAATTTTTTAAATACATCTTCTAAAAGAGGGACCTAAATCCTTGGAAGAGGCACTAGGTGGATTATCATCAATCCATTGATTTTTATTTAGAATAAACCCATGTTAAATGGAACAATATGGTTGATTCATTGAGAAATATGTTTCGGAAATTTATAAAAAAAGAATCGTGGGATGGATGGTATTGAAAGATCCAATTTACTGAGTTTTATATGGATGTGAAAGTGAAACATAATAAGGTATTAATGGATAGTCTACCAGTCACATCCTCCTTAGATGATAAAATTTATCTATATATATTAATGTATCTTAATTTTAAACGTTTTTGTTGAATTCTAAATGGTGGGGAGTCCTTGAGTTATTGGGTTCATTCCCTTGATGCTTCCTTTTTTTTAGAAAGTTGTTTGTAGTTTGTTTGACCTTAATATAATATGTGATATAATTTTTGAACAATTCGAGTTAGGTAGTGTACTCTTGGGATACCATGATATTTTAGGATCTCAAATATTGATATTGGTATCTTTGGATAAATCTAGAATTTTATAAATTTTTCTATCTGTTCATTATCTATCATACTATCAAATCCAATTATAAAAATCTTGTATGATTATGGAAAACTCTACCCATTCCAATGTGGAAGTACAATGAGATCTCTAGGGTATTTCTGATTATAATTACTTGGTATATTATTTGGAAGCATTTTGAATGGGTGACTATTTAATATTGTTAAAATCATATCATTTTATTACTATCAAGGAGCTTACCAAAGTGTATTAGAATGGACTTTTATATGTGTATAATATTTTCAAGCTCCATGGTGTTCTGTCAACAATTGTTTCTTATTGAGACATGTGATACAATTCCCATTTATAAAAGGATCTTCAAGAAGTTTGGATTCTCAATTGATGTTGATCATTGTTTATTATTAGTAGATGTAATATTAGACTAAGTAGGATATTAAGATTATTTAGGATAGCATTGAGCTTTTTTTCTCGATTTTGATTTATCATAAGAGTGACATATATCATTGGATAAATTTTATTATAATAAAATATATCAATACATGATAAATATTTATCCCTAAAATCCCTTTATGGAAAATTATTTCATTCCCCTATTTTCTGGTCATAATTGGGTAATAAATTTTTTTGATACTGAGCATTATTTAGAAGATAATTAATAACGTTTGGTTGATTCATAAATGTTTTTACGTGAATTAGAGTATTTAGAAATATTATTCTTTCTTCCACCATAATTTATTGGAATTTTTCAATAGTGATTGGTTATTTCTAATATATTCTCATTAACTAGGTCATCATATATTATCAACGTAAGAGAAGTTGATGAAGTGATGTGTTGTTCCATTTTAGATAGTAGAGAACCTCAAGAAAATATCATATCATTTATTATTAAAATCATATATGACATTTCTCCATGTTTTTTTCATGTGTCCTAGTTTAATTAGAAACATATAGACCTATATCATATGATTGGATAGAAGGATATGGATCTTTAACTCAATTTCACTATGGTTCAGAATTCTATTTTTGTTATGTATCATCATGATAAAATGTTGTGTGGTAAATTAATTACATTAGTCCATCTGTAGTGTATTCAAGGTAGAGATACCCATGATAATTCTGTGTGTGAGGTCTTAATTATAGATCAATGTAATCACTTATTCGTTGATGAATATCAATGATAAATTTTTTGTGGTACAAAGTGTCATGGTGGGGGGAATTTTGACTCTCCTCAGGCCACATATTTATATTTCTTTTTATTATTTTAATTTTTTATGTTTTAAGAGTTTTTGGTTAAAATACCTGAACAATATGGATGTAGTTTTGGTCACATTGTTAATTAATGGTTAGTACTAAACATGCACCCAAACCATGCATATAGGGAGTGGTTTTCTATTGAATTATTAATTATTGGTGCATGGTTATCCAAACCATGTAGACAAACCCTAGGATTTACCATTATATAATGTTTCACTTTTAGAGTGATGCACACAATTGGTGTGTATTTAATGAAAACTAAGAATCCAACCCATTTGAATATTATTATTTATGTAGTTATTTTATAGTTAAAACCATAATTTTGGCACATATTTTTTTCAAACTATGTTGCTTGAATAAATTTTTAAAATTATGGATTTCACATCATACCCATATCAAATTTCAGACCCTTTTATCCTTATTTTTCTCTATTTAAACACTATAGACACCCTCTCATACATGGATCTACTCATTTAATATTCATTGTGGACTTTCATAAGTCCCAGTGGAAAAATATTAAAGGTAACTCTTGATTTCTTTTGTATTTACTTTCCTCTCTTCCCTTAGTTCCTTATACTATAATTTTTTTCATGTTCATTTTCCATATAAATCCATTTTTGAACGGTTTGTGACTACGGATGGTTTTAAAATGAATACCTTCGATTTTAGGGCTTCTAAGGATCCCTCATTCTCTTATTTTTTGGTATTTAAATAATATGATGAGGTTTTGATGGATTTTAGGTATGTGTATCAGAATAATTGATATTTAAGTTTTCATACATCTACTACATGATTTGTATATTTAATCTCTTACCATATTATGGGTTAATGAGTTATTGATGACTCATTAATGTTTTTTAATTATGTCCTTTTGATTTTTTTCGGATAATGTGAGGGTCTTCAATGGCCTTAAAATATATTATTTTATAAAACTAGTTTTATTCTTATTTATTGTTCGATAAAATATTTGACAAATATTTTTATTTATAATGGATTATCAAAAGTGGTTTTAAAATATATTTTATTTATTAATTATTTTTCATTGATTTTTAAGACATGGAATTATATAGACGCATGTTTGAGTATGTGGTTGTTTAGAATCGATGTGTTTCTATAGATGATTACAGGATGTTAACTATTTTATGAGAATTTATTATTGTTGAGTTGAAGATTGGAAACCATCCGTATGTGTTTGGGTAATATTATGATTTCTACCCTTGTATAGATTTTTTTTCTCTATATAGTTTTCCAAGTTGAGATTGATACATGGGATACAGGAATATCACTCAGGTATTCTAGGAGGGTAAGTGGGTTTAGGTTTCTATCAGGTTCAGAGAAATCAACCTAGTGTTCTAAGAGTGGGGTTATAGTAACCCCTTTCTATTATTTATTTTCCCCAAAGATTATATCCCTTTTTAGTGACCTATAATGGGATATATTGTCACTTTATATTTCTCATCTCTATTTGGATAGTTTAGTGATTCATATCATATATTTATTGGATATAATTTTTAACATTCCACATTCATGGTTACTATAAAAATTTTCATTTTATTAAAAACTAAAGGATTGTGAAATGATTTCTAACACCATTGTTTATAAAAAAAGTATTTTGATAAAAAAAGTGTCTTATAAATTATATTTTCAATATTGTTCTAATGGTTTTCATTGCGAATGATAATATATAAAATCATGTTGGTATCTTAGTGCACTTTTACCACATACCCAACATACATCATTTGGGGTATATATAATTGATTATGTCTAAAATAGTTAAAGTTAATGAAGAAACATCTTTTGGGGGTGTTTCTTAATGCCTCATCATCCTCTATGGTATAGTGAATGGTAGTGACTGTGTATCTTGAAGAGTTTTCTCATGTAGGGATTTTAGGGATTCTCTGAAGCTATTTTTTTTCATTAATGTATTATTTACTTTGGTATTATCTTTATTTTGGAATTATATGTATAAGATTTTTTATATCACATTACTTTTGTTTTAATAATGTTTTCTTGGGACTTTAAATTATTTTCATTATGTTTTACACTAGTTTTTTTATTTTTTTTATTAAAACATCTTATTTATGTGAATGGATTTCTAATGTATAGATACATAATTCTATATATATGGGTGGAGTCTCTATTTTTGTTTATATGACTTTCTGGGTGAAATCGTTCCCAATCATTTTATTTGATACCATAGATTCTTGAAATTGTAAAATAATTATCTAAAATTTTCTTTAGTCCTGGTGGAGGAGTATTTGAAGTAATGTTTCAGGTTTAACTAAGCTGGGATATTATATAAAAGGTTTAAATTATATATAAAATAAGGTATTTAATTTAAACAATTCAAATTATGAAATTATAATTAAGTCACTTCATATTGAATATTTTTATTAAAAGGTGAAAGAACAAAAAACCAAGCTTCATGGAGGTTTGAACTGGTGGAACACAAGGCTATCCCCTCTTTAAATGGTCTTACAAATTTTCAAGAGTGATCTTGTACAATATTAGATTATTGTGGTACCATCCTACCTACCTTTTGAAGATATGATTTCTACCTCTTTGTTTCCCTCGTTCTATGTGTAAATATTTTTCACCTATTGATTGAATAAACACTTTGAAGCTTTGATAAGGTAATAAATATGTTGATGGAATAATATGTGACTGAGGAGAAAAATGGTCACTAAGAATGATTAGATTTCCACTATTTGTAGACTAATACTCTAGTTCCTACAGAGGGATATCCTATATAACATATCCTTAGATTTGAATGAATGTGAATTTTTTAGTTTATAATAAGTATTAAATTACATATAAATAGATCTCTGCATATCATGAATGAATCCACCTCCCCTTGTGATTCCCTTATCACAAGATCAATCTATGTTGAGTTTAGACCAGAATTGGGTTATCTTTAGAACCCCAATTGAATCTAGAGATTTCTAACTTCACCCTCCATGTTATGAGATAATTGTGGGTAAAGGATTTTTTCTTATATGTTATATCGTCCTCCATTTTTTTTGGTTTTATTTTCTATGATAATATGATACAAATTAACTTTTATATATTGTAAGATACACTAACTACCACGGTTCCTTACCTCATTTTAGGCCTCTAAAATGGTCCAACATTCAATTATTAGAACCATTTGGTGGGTTCTATCTTTTCTAGATGAGATATTGGTCCCATAAAATTGTGTTTTAAAGAATTTAATTATAGATTTCACATGGATATCAAATCATATGCATCCATCAAGTGAATTACTTCGGAACCCCACCATCTCCCATTAAAAATATATGGGAGATATTTCCAATTTTAAAATGATCACAATATAAAAATTCAAAGTCATGTTGGATACCTATACATTTGACTTCACTATCCATTGGAATGGTGTGGTTTTAAATACCACATATAATGACTATATAATTTTCTAGAATGTCTTTACACTTGAGAAAGACCTCCATTTCAGCCACCTCTTATTCTATATGCATAATATTATGAAGTTATTCCATGATAAATGATCCATATCCAATAGCAGAAAAACACGTTGAACTAGTTCATCAGAAAAGTAAATAGTTTCAAAGTGATTTATTAGGTCAATATCAAGTACCACACTATTGATCCTTGGATGATTACGGAAATGTTGAAAATTGATGTCTGGTATTGGGAACCTGATGATGAAAATAGGATTACAAAAAAATCTCATGCCAAAAGGTTATAACTCTTTATACCATAATCCCTTGATCAATATTTTAAATAATCAAAAGGTTCCTTTGTATATTACACCATAGTGAAGGTTCATTACCTTTCTCCATCATCATTGAAAAAAAATTTCTAAGGAACTTCAATATTATAATGTTTACCAAGATTGATTTCCCTTCTTGAACATCCCATTAATTCATATCCCACATGAAATACATAGTATCTTTAATTCTTATCAAATTAACACCTACCTCTCCAATGAGTTTTTTCAATCATGTAAAGATATCCCAATGGTACATTCCATCCAGATGAGAATCCAAAAAAAAATAAATCATAATTTTTTTGATGTCTCAGATGAAATCCTTAGGGACTCTGAAGACTAAAAGGATGTGCATTGGAATGGAAGAGAAAAAATTTATTATAGCGGTGATCCAACATTCAAATGAGATTAAATAGATTTTTCTATTATTAATATAATATATAATCTGGTTAACCATCCCGTAAGGGTGATTAATTTGTATTCTACCTAAAGAAAAGGATACCATAAGTATTACATTGTAAATTTATTACTTGTGATACCCATAAACTCCTTAATCCACATCAAGACCTCAATAATACATTTAGATAAGATAAAAATTATGCATTTAGCTTGGTTGATGTGGTATCCACTCTATCGTATATACCCATCTAGAATCTTGTTGAAATATTTAATTAATCTCTTTCTTCCATTGATGAGGAAGATCATTTCATACATAAATAAAAGATTCAAAAACCTGATGAAACCAAGCTTTATTATAATTGAGGAGACATCTCTTTTGGTGATTTTGTGATTGAAATTTCTACTAAGTGAATCTCGAGACATGATGAATAGGTTGGATGAAAGAGGGTCACCCAGAAAAATACCAATCACTAATGTTAAGAAACCAAAAAATTTTATAAATTATAAACACTTTTTAAATTATATTATAATTTATATATGAACAATTTATATCTAAAATTTACGACATTCCATATAACATTAAAATTATTTAATACTAACATTTAATATTACGGTATATTTTCTTAAAAATTGCATAAAACATTTAATTCATTAATTATAAAAATTTAATAATGAAATTTTTTATAAACACCTTTATAAATTAATAAATATCCCAAAATACCATATATTATGATTTATAGTCATATTATAAACCATTTAATTAAATTTAAAAAATCAATATGAATCCTATTTAATGATATTTGAGATATTTTAAGTGGATATTGATAAAGCCATGACATTTGAAACCCCTTTCAACTATTAATCATTATTTATGACTAATAAAGATTGTTTTCACTAATGATATACCTTATTTACTATTAATAATACTGTGGAGACCTGTATAATATTAACTTAGTGTGACCCCTATGTAGAATTAACACCATGTACTAATGGTCAAAATCTGTGATATTTGACCTTTTTTAAAATTAATTTGATGTGTGTAGTGTTGTGTGATATTAAAAACATTTCATAAGAGTAATTCATTGTTAGCGTACCAAAACCTATTATAGGTTATTGCATTATATATATATATATATACATCATGCAAGAACCTATGTGTGATTAACACATGTTGGCCATTATAAGAAAAAAATCACTTCCAAATAGACCACAAAATATAATCTCAGAAACATTAGAATATATAGCATATGATATGTCCTTCATAGTATTAATACATAGTTAATATTTCATTATTAGTCATAAACTATGATAATTTCTTCATGTGAGTTAACTCAAAATCGTGATGCCTACATAAGGATAACACCACAAATCTGGCTATCACGACCTACAATATATAGTATATGTATAATTTTTTAGTGTTTATCCTTAAATGAATATCATAATATTGTGCTTTTCTTAGATCGGGTTTCATTCCCGTGTTCCACTTGTTCTTTTTTCCTTTAGGGTATCATCCCAGATTTCATTTGTTGATCTTTGGTTTTCTTCCTCGATGGCAGTTGTGTTCTGCGTCTGTTGTTTCTTTTATCTAGTGCATGTCGTTATTGGAATGACGATGAGACTGTGGTGATGGTATGATGCTGATAAGGGCTTCAATGACGAGTTAGTGGAATCGGATGGTGCCATTGATGGGTTTTGAAGTCCCGTTGGGATGTTTGATCGGCGACTCTGGTGGCCAGTTGTCTGGATCTGGTGGCGTTTTTCTGTGAGGTCGATGAGTACGATGAGGATAGTGAAAACATTGTTGGATAAGATATGGTCATGATGGCGTCGGGATGTGACGGATTGTCCAGTGAGTCTTTCTGGTGACCTGCTCTGTTGTGATGTTCGTGACGCGCGATGTCATGGTTCACGGCTTGATGGTGACACGGGTGGACGCGTGGTGTGTGGAAAATGTGTCTAGTCATGATTTCTCTTGAATTTTGAAATTTAAAATTATGAAATGCAAACTGGAAGTTTCGGTTACCACGTATTTCAATGTTTTTTATTTTTTCTATGTCATTTGTAAGGTTACCAGTAATCCTTAAACTGGCTTTTTAAAAAATAAAAAAATGGGTTTGGGGGATGTGTTTTATAGAACCCATATCAATGTTATTTTCAAGTATGTCATTGTATATCATACAATTATATATAATAAAAAATACATATCATATCGTATAAGTAGATCTAGTCACATCCTTTGTTAGAAAATATTATATAACTAGGCACATTTCATTTTCTATACTCCTTTAATGATATCAAAAACAATATGCAATATGACTTAAAATATCTTAATTGTAATACAAATTTTAAGAATCAATGTTCATTATAATGATCTAATACCAATGAAATGTTTCTATGGATTTAATGATTTATTTACATGGAATAAGTAATAAGAAACCATCGAACCTAATATTTCCATTCATGGAACACAAAACAACATAAAATTGTAAATTAATAAAACTATTGTGAAGAGGATATTCAAGATAAATGGGAATTCATTATGAGGATTAAATTAGTGAATTCAGTTCTTTTATATATTTTTTTAAAATATCATCACCTATTAATGTGAATATTAGATCATTTTTACAAAAACCAATGAACACACACAACAATACCATCAGATTTACAAGGGACATTACTCAAAATGAGTAGTTATTCCTTAGGATGTTCTAGATTCACTAAAGTTCATAGAGACCACTAGATTAATTATGTGGAATATAAAAATAATTTTTTACCCTTGAAATAATGTTAGATAATTTACTCCTAACAGTGCCAATTTCTCCCTCACTAATACAAATATATATATATATATATATTGATTTTATTAAAAAAGAGTCACTTCAACCAAACAAGACATCAATCTAGTTTTCTTAGTTTTGTTTCTTATTCTTCTTCTTCAAATTAAATAGTTTCAACAATCTTAATTTCCCCCTTCTATGATATTAATGTTTCTATTTTAATGCATTAATATATTTTCCCAACAAAAATGAATATATTTTCATTTATATATAAATAACAAAAAAAATTAAAACTCCATAAATTTTAATATTTGGGTAGATAATAGAATTTGATTACTCTTAAATTATTTTTATATGTTCCCTCTACTGCTTCATTCAGTATAGATTTATAAATCATCATGGTAATGTAACATGTAATGATATGTGGAAAACTGGTTTTACCAAATAGAAACTTCCTTTATAGTGATACATTTTTTTCTATAGGGTGAACTATATTTATTCTTCAGAATAATGTGAACCTTAAATATTATTGTTTTTAATCAAAATGAAAATATTTTATTTATTTCTCAAAACCTATGTAATCATGAAACACTATAAATTTCACTATGTAAACTAATTTTTATATGATATTTTATTAGGAAATAACATCATGATATTTATTCCAAAAATCAAATATTTATAATTGATTGATTTAAAAATAACTCATGAATTCTCCTTTATCTTCATAAAATCCTACCACTCAAATTCCCTTGTAATTTTTAAAACACCATGGAACCTTTAGAAAATTCATAAATAACTAATTGAAAAGTCATAATTAATAAGGAAGATTTATTTCATTTCATTATAAAAATAACAAACCTAATCTTTATTTCACACTTAAACATAATTTATTACATAAACTCTTCACTTGATACAACATAGAAGATCTAGAGGTAGAGTGTATTTGGGTATTAGGAACATTACATAACAACTTAAAAAAATTCACATCTTTATTGAAAATGTCTTTTACATGACCACACACATTCATTCATACGTAGCATTGCAGGGGATAACCTAAGGACATGAATAAAGAAATGGTGAGATATAAAGCCCAGTAAGGCAGTAAACAAGTCATAATATGAAGAATAAAGTACATGTTAGGAAATAAGAATATCAATTTATCATAAGAGACACATGAACATAAAGGCATAATGCAACATGATTATCATAACATGGAAATGTGGAATCAACATTTAACATGGTATTAGAATGATCAAAGGATCATTGCACATGGAGAATGATTAATCCCTTATTGAACTTGAATTATCATGATTAAACCCTCATTTCACTTGACGTGTCATATTACTAATCTTTACCCAATGCATTGGAGCGTTATCAGGATGCACCCTTCTTAAGCATTTCATTTCATGCATACGTGTGACACATGGATCATATTACATGCTTTCATTTAACATCAGCATTTATTCCATGATAATTGAATGTGGAATTCATACATGAAACTCTATAATCAATTATAAAATGATTATAAATTTGAATACCCTTGATAGATAAATGGTAATGGTATAAACTACACAAATACTTTGGCTTGAGAAAAATCATGGTGCAATTTCAGCCGCATAAAAGCAAGACATAAGAATTATTAAAAATAGTTGATGGGAGAGAAAGGGGTGTCTCATCATATTTACATGAAATGGAATGTATGTGGGTCATAAAGATACTTTTACCAACAAATGTAATGGAATTTTGATTCATAATACAAAATAATTTCTTGAATGTGAATGAGAAGAGAGAAATTCCTTACAGAATTTAGGCAAGGTAATAGGTATACATGGAAGGAATTAATAAAAGATAAAGAGGTATCACATAATTTTAAACATAACTAGGACAGTATGGGGTATTTGTGAAATAATACCTCGACATTTGTATGTGAAATCAAAATGGTATAACAACATAATGAAATTTGGACAAAAATGAGAAAGGAAGAAAATCCCTTACATGGAATTGTGATCCAAAAGGCTTGGTAGAGGATTGAGAGTAGATTATTGAGATCTTGGGGAGACATGGATGGATTCTAGAGATATGAAGGAAGAGTATGGTCAAGCCCCAGAGGATTTGAGTAAAGATGAAGTTGGAGCTTGGGTGGGTTTATATAGGAAAAGAGATGGAATTAATTATTATTTATGTTTTGGTGACTACACATTAAACTAATCAATACCATAAACCAACCCATGGTTTTTTCACATGGTTTTTTCCATTTGGGAGTGGAAAAAATTATTTTATAATGCCAATTTCTGAACTTATTAAGATATTAGGGTTTATTATGTGGAGGTGAGTCACACTCTCAAGGAAATCGATTTAAAAAGATAAAATGGTTTATAAGTCTTGGTGGGTCCACTAAAGCTTTGTAAATTAAATCAAAAAAACCTAAAATAACATTATTTTAATTTTAATACACATTTTGGCCGAAATTCACATTAATAGTACTTTATTATATCACTATTGTGTCACTATGATGTCATAAAACACATTATAAAAATAAATAGTATTTTTTTCACAAAAAATCAACTATCTCAGAATATTATGAAAAATTAAATGATGGATACTTTCAACATCCTGACTCCAAAAAAATTCATTTTATCTAAATAAGTTTATAAATATGTGAATTTTTACTTTTAAAATAAAAACTGCCATTTATCGAAAATTCATGGGTTTTTCTAAAAATAGATTTCAATCTTTAATAAAAATCACAATTTTATTCATAAAAATTATATTATCATTTATATTTAATATAAATTAATTTAGTAATAATATATTATTATAATATTATTTAATTCAAAAATCCATTAATTTACCCAAATAGATTTCTAAAACACCTATTTCTGCTTTAAAAACTATTTAAAAAGTGACAATAATAAAATGAAAGTATATTCTTTATAAAAAATGATGTACATAATCAAAGTGACAGGGTCTTGTTACATAACCCCTTATAACACCTGCATAAGACCGAAGGGTATGGTGTGTGATGGTTATATACTCTTAGGGTGGCTCAGATAACATCGCTCTGGTGGTAATCTCTATCCACTTCCACTTCTTTTATAGGTTGTTTTGTTCGAGCTTAACATGTTAAAGCTCATATTTGGATTGGTCAAGAGCGAAGCCAAGTAATTCCAAATCCTTTTCGGTCTCTGAAAAATGGTCTTCGTATTGAGAAAATCTACTAGATGAGGCAATTGCTTCCTATCTCTGTGTAAATTGGATTTGTTAAATCCCTATATTTATTCTAATCAATTGATCATTGTTCAATTGATATATTTCCAATGGTAACGATTCATAATTGTATTTTGATATCCATAAAAATATAAAACCACGGATGTAAATATTATTTATATAACTATTTTAAATAATAAGGAATTTCATTAGATCAAGAGGAATTTTCATTAATAAATGTTTTATTCGTTACAATTAAAACATATACAGCCTTACAAATATATCACATAATATATAAAAAAAATTACATATCACTTCTTGTGATTGATTACTTATATAAATTTTTCCCAAACAATAATATCTTACATACAGACACAAAATTTTAGACACCTTATAAAATTCATAACACATTCGATGCATATCTAGTTTCTATACTCTCTACTCTATATAAAAATAAATTATATCGATGGATTTAATTACCTATTCAACATTTTCATTGATACATAGATGAATATATTAGGTATATATCAAAAATATTAATTATCACTATGTTCCTTTATCCTTATACATTTTTCTTCTCATAAATAAAGAACATGTGCACTGAATATAAAATCTTTTGTATCATACTATGTTTTTAACTTTTCAAACTCTTCAAAAAATATCCATAAAAAACATTACACATATGCTAGGTTCTTTACATTATTTATTTTCTTTTATTTTAAGAATAAAAATATTTTTTATGAAATTCCTAAGAAAAGTTTATACAAAATTTTTCATATATATCAAAAACCTCATGAATGATTCCCAAAAAAAATTAAATCAAAATACTTATATACTCTCAAACTACCATCACCTCTCATAAAAAAAATTTATTTAATAGGTTATTTGATATGATTTATTTATAGAAAATAATTACAACATAGTAACCATATCCTCTTATTATATTTAAATTCTTTATTAACCATGTGTACAAAAATCTTCTAAAACTTCTCTCCGTCTCAACAATCTCCTGTTTTTATTTTTTTCAATCCATAGAACATAAATCAATTTCAATGTTATCACACTTATAAATTAATAACCATTCATAATTTTAATCCCACATGAATGAAATCGGATTAAGAAATAAAAATATTCAATAATAATATCATGTTGTCTATAAATATTGACATATATTAATTTCTATATGTCCTTTGAAACCAATTCACACCAACTGATCATAAACTAAATTTTATCATCAAATTTTCAAATATTTTCATAAAACCTATGAATATTAAGTTCCAATGTCTATTCTCAGCAAAACTATTATAACAGTTCAAAATAAAAAAATACTCACGTACACACACCTGATGACTTCACACCTAACTAATTTTAATAACTCTATAAATTTATGATCCCATAAACAAGATATATCTCAACCATTAGGTTAAACACACACATTGGAATCTTATCCATATTTATTTTTCCTTCCATTTCTAAATAAATTAAATGATAAAATTTAAATGATATTTATTTTATCATTGTAACCCTTTTAAAAAAAATAAGAGAGGAGGAAATAAAAAATAAATTTTGCTTGATAGATTTGATTTAGAACTCCAATAATCAACTTAATGTTATTAAATTTATCCATTGATAGTGGTTTAGTATAATGCGTTTTATTTAATACTTTGTTGAAGAAAATTATAGTTTCAACACATTTTTTTCAAAATATATTTGATGATGTTATATTTTATATCAATAGTCTTGAAATGATATTGTTGAACCCTATTTTATAATTGATTGATAAAAATTTGATTATCAAATCCCATAAGCAATGGAAATTTAACTTCCACCTTGAGATATTCCAATTGAGTCCTCATCAATGTCAATGGTTTTTTTTTTCTTGAGTTTCATTCATATATTTTACTCCCACAGTACATATGTCCACTAAGATACAATTCACTCTTTTTAAATATACACATCATTCACCTAAAAAGAAAAATCCATAGGATATTGATCTTTAATCATCTATATTTTTAGCTCAATATCCATATGTGTATCCAAACCAATGAATATTTTAACAATTTTCTTGTTTCAATCCATAGTACATTATACCTTTAATATACCTACTAATTTTCTTTTTAGAAATGAAATGAGACTCTCTTGGTCCACTTTAATACCTATCGCCTAATGTAAAAACATATACAAAGTCTAGCCTTGAATTTTTTAAATAAAAAAAATTTCAAAAAATCATTCCAAATTCTATTTGGTCAATTAATTTATCCTTCTCATATGTAGCTAATTTTTCTCCCATTGAAATTGTCATAGGAACTAACTATTAATCATCTATGACAAACTTCCTTCAAATTTCAGGAGTTCATTTATCTTAAGAAATAAAAATATGATATTTCTCTTGATAAATTTATAATCAAAAAATGAATCTCATTTCCCCAACCATTATAAATTTCTAACAAATTTTTTATCTCTAAATAACTCTTCAAAAATTGCTTCTTCATTTCCTCAAAAAATTATATCATCTACATAATTAAAAATGATAAAATGTACATATTCATCTGCTTTGATATTGATATTTATGTCCAAACTACCTTTTTTTATTTTCCAATATTTTTATTAAATTCTATAAATTGGAATACCATGATCTTGAGGTTTTTTTAACCAATATAGAATCTTATTTAACCTATAAAGATACATTTTATCTTCATGAACCTATATATAATTTGGTTTCTAAATTTATACTTCCTCTTCAGACTATCTATTGAGTAATGTTGACTTAACCTCCATTTGGAAAATCATTTATTCCCTTTGTGTTGTAATATAAATAAATATCTTAATTTTCTCTATTCTAGAAATTACTAAAAAGGTTTAATCGAAATCAATTCCTTCAACTTGTGAGTGGCCATTACACCCAAGCCCTGTCCATTTCTTATAATATCTTCTTTTTTCATTCATCTTGTTTCAAAACTCCAACAATGATTTGATATATTACTTATTTCTAGATTTTTGTACCAACTACCATGTTTCATTCATCTATATAAAATATTATTATTTATTCATAGAATTAATAGATTATTGATGCTTCAATTCCACAATAACATCTCTTGGTTCAACCTGAAAAAATAGTAAGATATGTGTTGTTCTCAATGTTCTTCTAGTTTTACATGTTTTACTCTTTATCAAATGATATTTTGGACCTCCACTAAATTTCTAAAACTTTGAGGAGTTGAATAAAAATTTTATTCATCAAATTAAATGGCTTATTCATTTTCTTCAATATATACATCATCTTAATTTTAATTATTCAGATAAACCTCACCTTACTTCTCAATGAAAATAGCCTCATCTACACTTCTTGAACATTATTCTTAATGTTTTTTTAATTTTTTTGAGTGTTCTAGTACCTTTATGTTAGTATTTTCAAAATAATTACTTACCTTTTTATTGTAATAGAAATATACTCTTCCATTTATAAGATTTATTAGGAATATACCCTCGTATATTCTCTTCCCAAACATTCAATGATATTTACCATTTACTTTAATTATAAAATTTATTTCAAACACCCATAAACATTTCAAACATTGTGAATTCTTATGAAAAATCTCATAGGGGTAAATTTCTTAGCTTTATATATAAAAATAACAGTATGGACTGTAATGACCACAAATTTTATATATAAACTTTCCTTTTTAATTGTATTAAATGCTAATTTTGTATTATGGTTACAGAAAACATATGCACTTATTTGGTTTTATTACATCCTAATGGATTTGAAAGACCATTAAACATACTAACCATTGATAATATATCAATAAAATAGTGATCATATGATTAGTTTAAATATATGGTTTTTATCAATCCAATTGACACTAGAAAAATGAAGTGATGGCCTAAACCAGTAGGATCGTACCCTATGAAGTGAATTTATTAGGGATTCTAAGGAAGATATTTTCATGAACCAAACTAGGTCAACCCTGAACCGTTCACCCGAGCTGATCCGTGACAAGGCCCGATAGGCTTTCCTGATCCTCCCAGGCCGGTGACAAGATCCATGGAATCGATAGAAACGATGGGAATGGAATTTACCGATAAAAATAAATTAAAGTAGAGGAAATAATAAAGGGAAATTCATAATAAATAAACCAAATAAATCACCTAATCCAGAACTTAATAAAATAAAACTAACCGAACAGGACAACCACTATCTTAGTATGACTTTTCGGGTCACTCTACAACTCACGGCTAAACGTCTCCCAAGGTGAAAAATCTCATGTCGAACCTGCAACAAAATCTAAAAACAAGAAAAAACTCTAGGCATGAGTATTAATACTTAGTAGGCATTCCCAAAAATATGTTCCCAATGAACTACCATTAATTAATGAATTTTATTAATTTCAAGTTTGAACTACAATATAAAAAATATTAGTTTTCACCCACGTTTTCATTTCTAAAGCATGTAACTGTCAATTTCAATTTTTAATTTAAAATAAAGTTAAAGTTTTGAAGGGAAAAATGCATTTCATTTTTAAAACATTTTCATGAAAAAATTCAAAATCCAAAATTTAGTTGTCAAACAATAGGGTAAAACCATACGAACACACAAAACACACAATAAGAGAAATGTAAAAGTGGAACCCGGTGGCCAAAAACCAAACTAAGAACCTCAAACATCCACCGCCTATAAATAAATGCCAAAGAAAACAAGGTGTGAACATAAGAGATCATGAACAATCTAGAATGTACTATACCTGTGACTAATTCTAAAGGAATTCCCTATTCAATGATGTAATAATTCCCAAATGCTCAGCGTTTCCCTACCTGGCCTAATCAAGGGGCCCAATCCCCTGGCAGAGAAAAGTCTGTACTAAGGGCCACTAGCTAGTGTATAATCTAAACTAGTGTAGATGTTGTTCTCTGAATATTCACATGTTATGCTAGGTTCTGATGTCAACATGTGTAATAAAAAGGTGTGAGTCAACAATGTCAATCTAGAAACCAATCACGAGGCATGGACATCACACACAACAACTCACATAAACAACTTACATAGCAATGTCACCCCTGAGTCGCTTGAACGATAGTTTTCAAAATCATTTACTTTATTAAAGTTAGAACCGAGCCTTAACCAACCACTCAACACAATCATATTTTCAGAAGAACCAACACATGCCAACTCACTTCCAAAGAATCGAAGAAGCCCTACTTTAAATCTCAATACCATTTAAACCCCCATTTATGAAATACATTTTAGAAACCCAAACACATTTTCAACCCAAGTGATTCTAAAAAAAGACATCTTTCATACAAATTCCAACTATGAAATTTGATAAACACAAGGCATTTTTATTTACTAGAAAACATTTTCAGATAATTCATTCACAAGAGGAAAATACTCTCTTTCATAAAAAACATTATTTTTAAAACTAATTACTTAATATAATTAACCATTTATTTAAAAACATGATATATGATGAAATTAAAAAAATCTAAAAATAATGGTAAGTTAGGTGGGAGACCTACCTCAAACAAGATGTTATTTGTCGACGACCACTAGAACCAAAACGTAGCGTATACTTGAACATTAATTTATATATATACATATATATATTCCATGAGGTAATATGCACACAGAGGGCACATATATATATATATATGACTTATTCTATTCATGTACATGTAAGAATCTTTGATGCCTGCATCCAAAAACCATCGCAATGAGGTCCAACGCACTACACATATAATTTTATAAAAAAAATTAAACACCTAAATAATCTATAATACTTTTCAAAATAACACATCTATGGTTTTCACCAATAATACACTCCATTTAATGTAGGAAAATACGCATTAAAACCAAACATACATCAAAGTGATATTGAAACATATTTCCATCATTTAAAAGAATTAACAATACATATTGAGAAATTCTTAACAAGGCACACACACACAAATATCCCAATTTTCTAACTCAACCCCACTTTTGAAAACATACGCACACTAAAACAATATCCAACCACGTTTCACACACTTTATAATATTTAATAGACCAATTAAATATATTTTGAAATGACTCTAAATAGTATTACAAGATTTTGAACACAAAATGACACCCAAAATCCCCTTCTGAGGCCCAACACACACTAATTACATGTCAAAACAGAATTCTTAGCCCTTACGCATCATAATAAATGATTAACACAATCTAGAAAACACTATTAATGGCTCAGAAAATGTTTTCATAAAATAAAAACATTCATATCACATAAACAGGTTACTAATCACTTGGAAAGAATATCAAACATCACGTAAAACTACATTAGAACAAATAAAACTAATCAAATAACAAATAAAATTGATTAAACAAGAAAATCTATTCATAAAACAATAAATATACGTGATACCACCTACCTCGGTGTAGAAAACCTCAAAATTTCAGTGTGAAACTCCCTCTACACAACAATCGAAACGTAAGGGGTCTACTGCGAACCCTAGAAATAATGTATCAAAGAAATTTCATAATAACAAACCAAATAAAACACAAAACTCTAACGAGGACTCTACCAAATGAAAGAAACAATAAGATGAGGTTAAACGCACCTACGGCGGGTGAGCGAGAAGTTGGAAGATAAAAACAGAGAGGTGTTGGATGTACATCATGCCAGAAAACTAGATTGAAAAAAGGGGTGTCATGGGTCTGGTGTTGTGGGGAGAAGGGAAGAGTAGGTTTCGTGTGATTTAGAAAAGTAGGGTGGCATGACGGTGCATAAGGAAGGTGTGTGGGTGGCGGCTGGTCGCACGATGAGAATGTGGAGAGTGTGGGTGGTGTGATGAAGAAGGGATGAAGGGGAAGGTCTGATGTGGGTAGGGTTAAGGGGAGGAGACCGTGATGGGAGAGAGGGAGAGGAAAATATAGGGGAGGAAAAATAAAGAGATGAAAAAAGAGAGAGACAAAAATAAAAAAATAAAGTGAAAATGATAAAAATAAAAATAAAAGAATAAAAAAATATAATTAATAATGTGAAATTATTAACTGGAATAATAATGATAATACAAATAACCAAAATGAAACATCAATTTGAATACTAATAATACTAATAATAAAACTAAAATAATATAATTAGTCGCAAAATAATTGGATTAATTATTGAGGTTGGACAATACGCACAGACTCATGCATGGTCGTGGCATAGTCGTGTGGTCGTCTAATATTAAATTTAATCCTAAAATGTTCTCTCATTAATTTTAGGCACTACACATTGACATGCGTATGGTCGTGCACGAGTATAATATCTCACATTTCTTTTAAAAAGAACCAGTTAAAACCGCAGCTCAAAAGTGAGGCAAAAAATAATAATTGAGACTTAAGTGTCAGTTGGGGTTTGATCATTCTCCCAAACATGGAACTTTCTACCCCCAGAAAGTCCCCAATTCTAGTTCAACCCATGATTCCAAGAAATAATGCAATGACACTTAAAATAAAACATCAATCGCCTGAAAACCAAGCATTCAAATCACCCATAACCTAAAACTCAATGATTTAAAAACAAGAATCACCAAGAAATATAACCAACAACATTGAATACACCTCCAAACACAACTACTGCTTGGAACATCCTGAGATAACTAGTTTTCATGGTCAGGGTCGAATGGAGAGGAAGCAAGGGATTTCCCTGCCAACAACACTTTGAAGGTAGAGTTTTCCACAGGTTCATTCTATGGTGGCCTCCCCACTATATTAGGATTCATTTCAAACATTGGTTCTCAAAACCAAAACGAATCATAAACCTTGAAAACCTCTAACACTGGCTTGACCTCAAAATTACCTATGATTAACCAAACCAATACAAGAGCGGATGCCAATGAGACCAGTGGTGGGTCTCCCAACAATTTTAGAATTTGACTAACACCACGACACCCACGTGGGCATTACAAGTTTACTTTGAGTGATATGAACTGAACTCTTCATCATGAACTCACCAACACAGGATGACCTGCACAGATGACTCCTACACTGGAGAAAAATCTACCACATTAGAGGGGTTTGACTATAAGTACCTGGACTTAAACATTACAAAATATTGAATTAAAATAATAATTTACACTGAGGATCTTTTCCGGTTTAGAGTTTTAGAGAATTAGGACCTAACTCTTACATCTCAAAATATTACAAGGTAGACATTTCTACATAGTTTCAATTTTTTTATATAATGAAAACTCTTGAGAAAAAAGTCATGTCTAGTTCCATGTTTTAGATATCATGACTTTTCCTTGATCCCATCCTTGACCCTATTCATCTTTAGGTCCTATGAAAGAATTTTGAAACTTGGGATGACAATAAAAGGCTCAGTAAGCGTTATAAAACAATGAATGAATGCATTTGTTCATAAATACATAAAAAACATGAACTCTTATACTTACCACATGAAATAATAAGATTTATAAAAGAGACATAGAAATCATAAATCATAAAGGTAATATGCGACATCCATACCATACTTACGTTGTGGCTATCACAGCTACATAGGGAGTTACTTTGGAATACCCATCATAGTATATTGCCTAAATATATTAGGAGAAACATTCATGCCTACCTCCATCACGTTACCCAATGCATTGAAGAGCTATCTCAGGCTCACCTTCCCTAGTTTTATCACGGAACCACCTGTATATGTAAATAATACCCAAGAACCATAACATGATCATAACACATAACATAAGCATAAAAGAAATATAAAATTTCCACATTGCAATAATAAAATATCATTTCACGATATTGAAATAATAAATCCATTCTAAAAATCATTTTCAATACCAAAATACGTAAAAAAAGTATATGGTATTTATTTTTCCTTTTAAAAACATTCTGGCATGTTATGGAAGCCAAAGATCAAATAATACTCGCGATGGCGGAAAGGTCGTTGTCACCGCTTACGTAAAAAACATTACTTTTTGTTGTTTAGAAAAAATCTTCTTATAAAAAGATTCCCTTTGAATAAAATGAAAAGTAAAAGGGGTTTATACACCGTATAAAATAAGGTCGTGTATAAAACTAAAAATGTCTCAATGAAAAGAGATTGAGACGAAATCCCTTACCTCGTGTCTGACTTGACCCGTTCGTTCTTGAATCTCCTGAATACAAAACTAAAGATAATTTCTACTTTTATAAGAACATTTTTCATGTTTATTAATCCTTTTATATCACTTGTTACCATGTTATATGCATTATGTAATCATTAACGTTCGTTTTCTCAATATTTGGCTCTTGAGTAAAAAATGCACTTCTTATAATTACCTGTTGTAAATGTAGTCAAATATCCATTATCTCCAAAATGATAATCATGATTTTGATATCATATATATCATATATATATATCCGGTATATACATGTATTAATAATAGTACATAACATTTGGAGGTATGAAATGAAATGCACCGTTAATGGAGACGGTAAGCTGTACGTACACATGAACACTACTTTCATTTCTATTTCTTATTTTAATGGAATTAAAACATAATGATACAAAGTTATATTATAATTCCAGTATAATATCATATATAATATCATTAACTCTATCCTTTATACATCCCATATAAGGCATTAACAAGTCACATCACTTTGAGGGGGCGGTAGTCCGTACTTCCTCAAATGAGATTATCTTATTTACCCACTGTAGAAACCATAATGGTTTGATATAATTTGGAATTACAGAAGCATAAACAAATAATAAACATAATATATATCATATATAAATATAGTTCTATCATAATGTCCACCATGAGAGGTGGTATGATGTAATTGAACAATCATGGTTTCGTGAGGCATTAGTTTTCCATCCACAGAAACATTATGTTCCTCATCCATTAGATGGAGGTGTGTGTAAGTTTAGTTTGAATCATTCTCATAACAACATCCTAGTATATTTAGGATACATGTGTTGTTACAAAAGAAAGGAAATAAAAAGAATTTAGAGGTTGGAGAAGTAAAATAAAAGAAAACAATTTAAGATAAACTGTTACCCTTAATTTGGGTAACTCTCTTTGGTTTGAACCAAAGGACTTCTTGAAATGACGTCTGCCTATGATAAGGCTTCTCGGAGGAGTATAGTAATGTAGGGAGATTAATTTGGCATAGTTTTGATGAGGAAAATGTCTTGAGAGTTGTGAGTAATTGAATAGAAATGGTATCCTTTTATAAGGGAGAGGAGGGGCTCTTTAGGAATGTGTGGAAATGTTATTTTATTATATATTGATATTTGGTTTCTAATGGTCCAAAAATAATTATGGTCGAATATAAGATGACTCATATTCGAAATAAAATCATCCAATCAGAATTGGACATGTTTTGGATAATATTTTAATCATTATAATATTATTTATTTTAATCATTTAATAATGAGGTAAATACTGCATCATTATTGTGTCATAAATAATTTAATTTATTCGATATCTAAAAATTATAAAAAAATTCTCTCATGTAGGAAATATTTTCATATTTCCATTGAATATTCATAGTCGAGAATAGGGATTATATGACACCATATAAAAATTAATTACTAAAATATTTTTGTTAATGTAAATTTTTTCTTTACATTAAATTAATTAATCTAAATTGTCATTTTCACTCCCAAGTTGATCAAAGGGGTCCCAAAATCGACCCAAAGATTCCCATGGTCATCCATGACTCAACCAATAAGTTTTGGACAAGTGTTAAGGTAATTTTGAATTATTATAATATTCTTTTAATCTTGAATTACCCTATTTACCTTTAACCGTCGTAAATAAAAGTCAAAAGTTACTATTCACCAAATACTATTTTAATCTTATTGAACCAAATTTTACATCTTGATAACAACCATGTATGTCGGATTTTCGAAATTCAATTCACAGGAGTTGTAAAATTACATTTAAATGAAAAAGTCAGTTTTTTTAACTACCACTAAGTGGTTTCACTATTCATCAAAAATTGATGTTTTCTAGAAAAATATCAAAAATTCAGCCTAAGCTATAATTGATAATCCGAATTCAAAATTGATGTCTATTTTTCCAAACTCAGAACATAGATGTGGCATTAATTAATTTTAAAGGTAATTCCCATTGTTAAAAAAAATAGCGTGTTTTTAAGAAACTATAACTATCAAAATATTTATACTTGTTTATGTTCAATTTCAAAGTGAAATTACTTTCAATGACCAAAATTGGATTAAATGATAAAAATATATTCTAATTAAACATTAAATCCAATTATAAATATAATCTAGAAATATAAATAAATTATATTAAAACATAGTTTTGAATTAAAATACAATATTTTCACTATTAATAAAAAAATGAACATTATCGGAAAAATTCCAAAAATTTACACGAAGAAAATTTTTATGTCCCCATTCTAAAAAAGTATTTTATTTGGTCATATTTAATGTATTAAAGTGACCAAAACTACATTTAAAAAGGGTTCTCCATTAAAAGGCAGTAAATCGGCCTTTTAATGTAAATTATGCTGAAAATTAGATTCATTCACGTTTTAAGCCACTAAATTTTATTGGACAAATGTAAATTCATTTAAAAATTATGTATAATCATATTGTAGTTAGTTTCATTCATTCCCACCAATACAATGGCTAGAATTTAACTACCATTTTAAAAAATATTATTATATTATTAGTGTGCAACGTAAGTTTCCAAAGAAACCTGTTGTTGCGTATCGGGTACGCTATCGAACATAGCTACCCATTTAAAGTAAAATTAATATTTAATTCACAAATATTAATAAATATAAAATATGTGTTATTCTTCACTTACTCAGGATGTTACATCCTTCCCCCCTTTTGATAATTGTGTCCTCAAAATATTTATTTACTTATCAAAATAAGTGGGGGTATTTATCCCTCATAGCATTTTCAGATTCCCATGTTTCCTCTTCAACCATATGGTTTTTCCACAAAACATTTACCTGGTAAATTACCTTATTCTGTAACACTTGCTCTCTACGGTCAAGAATCAGGACCGGTTGTTCTTCATAAGAAATATTCTCTTCCAACTAAACTACCTCTGGGCTCAAAATGTGAAATGGATCTAGCATATACTTTCTCAACATCGAACCATGAAAAACATTATGTACCTGGGATAAACTTGGAGGTAAAGCCACTCTATACGCAACTGATCCGAATTTCTCCAGAATTTCATAAGGTCCAATGAACCTCGAACTCAACTTTCCCTTCTTACCAAAACGCATCACACTTTTCCATGGAGAAACTTTGAGAAAGACATGATCACCTACCTCAATGGAAAGATCCTTCCTCTGGTTGTCTGCATAACTTTTCTGTCTGTTCTGAGCTGTTCTCATGGGCTTCTGAATCGACTTAACTTTCTCTGCCATCTATTCTACCAATTCTGGTCCCATCAGCTTCCTTTCACCTACTTCATCCCTAAAAGCTAGATTTTGGCAACTCTTTCCATATAATGCCTCAAATGGAGCCATCATTATACTGGAATGAAAACTATTATTATAAGAAAATTCAACCAAAGAAAGATGTTGGTCCCAAATTCCCTAATAATCCATCGAGAAAGCACGTAACATTTCCTTCAATGTCTAAATTGTTCGTTCTGACTTCCTATCTGATTGCGGATGAAAAGCTGTACTGAAATTTAATTCAGTACCCAACGACTTCTGAAAGCCTTTCCAAAAGTTAGAAGTGAACCTAGGATCACGATCAGATACAATGGAGAGGGGAACTCCAAGCACGCTGACTATCTCTTTAACATACAACTGAGAAAGTTGATCTAGAGACAAAGTATATCTAATAGGAAGGAAATGAGCAGATTTAGTCAATCGGTCAACTATAACCCAGATTGCATTATTACCTCGAGTTGTCTTTGGTAATCCCACAACAATGTCCATGGACATATTTTCCCATTTCCACTTTGGCACTGGTAGAGGATGATACATTCCATTCGGTAACTGCCACTCTTCTTTAACCTGCAGACAAGTCAAACACTTCAATGTAAAATAAGCAATATCTCTTTTCATTCCATCCCACCAGTAATACTCCCGAAGATCTATGTACATCTTTGTACTTCCAGGATGAACTGAAAATGGAGAACTATGAGCTTCACATAACAACTCATTCTTCAACAATGAATCACAATGTATACATAATCTCTTCCCAAATCTCATAACACAATCATTATCAATGTAAAATTCAGGAAACTTACCCTTTTGAACAAACTCTACCTTTTTCTGCAACTCACTGTCTTCCTTCTGCTCTTTCTTTATTCTGTCTGTTATAGATGATCTCACTGACACCTGAAACAAAATAGAAGAATTTCCCACACCAACAACTTCTATGCCATAATTCAGCTAATCAAAAACCAAAAGATCTTGTTCCAAACGTATCATGGTTAATGTAGTGTTACTTTTTCAACTCAAAGCATCATCCACTTTATTTGCTTTTCCCGGATGATAAAGGATCGTGCAATCATAATCCTTGATTAATTCCAACCATCTCCTCTGTCTCATGTTCAATTATTTTTGAGTGAATATATACTTCAAAATTTTGTGATCAGTATATATTTCACACTTCAATCCATAAAAATGATGCCTTCAAATTTTTAAAGCAAAAACAACAGCAGCTATTTCCAAATCATGTGTAAGGTAATTTAACTCATTTGGTTTCAACTGACATGAAGCATAAGCAATTACCTGATCATTATACATTAGGACACAACCTAGTCCCTTCAACGAAGCATCCCTGTAGATAACAAACTCACAATTATTGGAAGGTAGTGCTAAAACTGGAGCATTCACCATTCTTCTTTTCAATTCTTGAAAACAATCATCACATTCTTTTGTCCAGATGAACTTAACACTTTTTTCACTTAACTTAGTCATTGGACTAGATAACCTTGAAAAATTTTCAACAAACCTTCGGTAATAACCTAACAAACCAAGAAAACAAAAAATCTCAGTTATATTTGTGGGTCTTGGCCATTCTTCAATAACTTTCATTTTAGCAGGATCAACAGTTATTCCATTTTTTGAAACAATGTGACCAAGGAAAGAAATTTATTGTAACCAAAACTCCCACTTTATGAATTTCCCATAAAGTTTCTTTTCTGTTCAGGTTTTAAATACATCCATTAAATGACTTTCATATTCCTCCTTACATTTGGAATAAACCAAAATATCATCAATGGACACAACCAAAAACATATCCAATAACTCACAGAAAATTCTATTTATAAGATCCATGAATACAGTAGGTGCATTGGTTAACCAAAAAGGCATAAATATAAATTCATAATGGCCATATTTAGTAAGAATCTCGGTCTTCAGAACGTCTTCTTCCATTAATTTCAACTGATGGTACCCTGACCTCAAATCAATCTTCGAAAAATACTGAGCTCCTTAGATTTGATCAAACAAATCATCGATATGAGGCAAAGGATACTTATTTTTAATAGTGATGTTATTTAATTTTCTATAATCAATGAAAAGTCTTATTGAACCATCTTTCTTTTTAATAAACAAGACAGGAGGACCCCATGGTGATGTGCTAGGTCGAATAAAACATTTATCTAATACCTCCTGCAATTGCTTCATTAACTCTGAAATTTCAATTTGAGCCATTTGATAGGGGTGTTTTGAAATTGTCTAAGCATTAGGAACAAAGTCAACAATAAATTCAACTTCTCGATCAGGTATAATACCAGACAACTCATCAGAAAAAACATCAAGGTACTCATTTACTAATGGAACACCATTAGTCTGAATAATTCTGTTGTTTTCAACAATATGTGCAAGGTAACATTAATTTCTGTATTTTACAGTCTTTCGACTTCCTGATATGTTATCATGATCAAGGGTTCATTCTTGTACACAAACTGAAAATCATTCTGAAAAGAATCCTTTTTAGCTCTGCAGTCAATCTTAGCATGATAAATAGAAATCCAATACATGCCCAAAATAAAATAAAACTTTATTAGAGGCTAAACAATAAGGTTTGCAGGTAGATTCTTTACGCCCACAAGGACAAGAATGCTCTTATATTTTCTTCTTGTCTCAACATTTCATCCAAGTGTTTTTACCATAAGTTCAGTATTTATATCATGATATGAAATTCCCAATTCACTAGAAAACATATCATAAATAAATGAATGTGTAGACCCTGAATCAAACAACCCATTGGCATAATCTAAACAAACAAACAGTGTACCTGATACAACTTTATTTGATGGATCAACATCTGCTGAAGTTGTTTCAAAGGATTTCTCCACCCCTTTCTTCTTGTAGTCTGTCTTCTTTCCTTCGGTTGAGTTCTTTGTTAGACACTCATTCGCATAATGACCCATTTCATTGCACATAAATCATTTTACTGACTCTAAATAAAATTTTGTCCTACCATTACCCCGATCTTTTTCAGTTCAATTACGAGCCTTATGTCCCATTTTACCACATCGGTATCACTTACCAGAATTCAAAATACATAACCCAGCATGCTTTTTACCACAATTCTCACAAATCGTAAACTTATGTTTCTTACCATCAGAATTTTTTGAAGAGTTCTTCCCTTTTACCTGCCACCTTGACCTCTTATTTTGTTGTTTGTCAAAGAATACATGATCATAGGAAAACTCTATTTCCACCTTCTCCGCACAACAGAAAAGTTTTTAATAACTTTTGAACTCACGATAAGAAAAAGACCTTTGATACTTTGGATTTAATCCTGGGTAAAAACAGTTGATTTTACTATCAAGATATCATATGAAATTTGGAGCAGACCTTGCTAGTCGAATGAATTTTTCTTCATAAGCAGCCACTGAGTCATCCTCCTACCTCAATTATAAGAATTGTTTTTCCATCATAAGACAAGCCATCTTAGGAATATATTTCTCAAGAAACATACCTTTGAATTAATCCCAATCGATAGCATCAATCTCCCCACTATCCCTGATATTTTCACCATCAACCACCACTGAACAGGTTCACCTTCAAAACAGAAAACTAACAGACTAACCTTTTGATGTTCTGAACAACCCATGACATCAAAAATCTTCTCCAGTGCTTTAATCCATCCTTCAGCTAGCACAGGGTCAAATGATCCTCTGAATGATGGTGGATGTTTGTAACACCCAAGACTTTTATGTTATATAAATCATCAAAGGAATCTTTTTCTACTCACAACACTTGTTTGGCTTGCTTTACATGAAATCGCGACCTTCCTCGATAGCTTGCATCGTACGCAATACCGAGTTTCACTAAACAACGATACACTATTAAAATATTCTTTAAACTAGCTGTTATGAATAGTAATAACCACTTTTTGAAATTTTATAAATTTTATTTTTCAAAATGGACTTCATTTTTGGATTCGTAATATCGAAATTATCCTAGGGTGAAATTTTGGTATTTTTCTGAAAACTTTCAATTTATGATGAATAGTGAAACCACTAAGTGGTAGTTAAAAAAACTGAATTTTTCATAAAACATAATTTTACCGGTTTTGTGAGTGGAATTTCAAAAATTTGAGAGACACGGTTGATGTTAGTAAGTAAAATGTGGTTCAATGAGATGAAAATAATTTTTGGTGAATAGTAACTTTTTACTTTTATTTACCACGGTTAAAAGTAAATAGGGCAATTAAGGGTAAAAATGATATTATTATTACCTTAACACATGTCCTAATTCTATTGGATAAGTGTAATTCGACCAAAAACAAACATAGAAATAAAATATGACCATTTAGGCACACTTGGATTAGATTAGGACATTTATTATTAATTTATTTAAAGAATGGTTAAAATAGTTAAAATCAAAGTTTAATATCTAAATAATTTTTAATATAGGGTTATACATAATATCAATTCGACAATAAATATTAATTAGAAAGATAAAAATATTTCCTACATAATTATATTTTATTTGTAATTTTTTACTTTAAATAATTTAATTTATTTATGACACAATGATGATGGAGTAATTATCTTCTTAATAAAATATTGACATAATTGATGTTATAAATACCAAAATAAATATAATTTGAGACTTTTTATGAACTCTACTAATTTTATAGGTTAACATGACTTGTTAGTATTGATTTAATTAACTTTTTTCGAACTTATCATCTGTTATGATTTTCATAAAAATCAATTACTAAATAGTGTCAAAATTGACATAAAATAGTTTTAAAAACAAATATTATATTAGTAATTGTTATTTTATTCCTAAAAATCTAAGGTTCGGCCAAATGACTTAGATAAGGTTATATATATTAATATCAAATGACTTTGGGTTAGTTTGGAAGCTTATAGTAAGTTTATTAACCTTATAGCATAAGAACACAAGAAGACACGGCAAAAGTAAAATTATTTAACTTAATGTTAAATCTAAATGATAAGGATAAAATAGGAACCTAAACTTATCTAAATTCTATCGGATGAGATTATTTAGACCCATCCCCACCTTATCCTAGAAATAAATCATTTTGGAGCTATTTAAAACCGAACTTGACTTTATAATGAAATAATATTTTTTGTTTTTCCAAAGGAGCCTCTCTCCTCCCTTATAAAAGGGCACATCCTCCCCCTCTTCCTCACACCACTTTGAGCCTTCAATCTCGGAAAAACCCTGCCACTTTATCCTCTCCACTTCCATAGAGACATACTAGAGGTCATGGTCATCTTCAAAGATAAAGTTTAGTGCCCTAAAGGGAGGTCTCAAAGAATCACTTGAAAGAAGAGGTAATGTCTGTTACCGATTCTTTCATCTTTATTTCTTCTTATGATTCTTCTTCTTTAGTTGTTTAATTATGAAGTAATAACATCAGTATCACTCATATACTGATATGTTATTATAATTATTAAACAACCCTATTTCAAAATCTATCCATCCTACGGAAAATGAAATCACCGCGCGTGCATACGTACGGAATACCGTCTCCACGCTGTGGTGTAATCTATTTTCCACCACCACCTTACTTGGATGGGTATAATGGTGTAAATAATGACTATATCTGATTATTGTAAATTGATATTGATTCTTAAATAGTATACATACACTCCAATACAATTCCACGATCATGGGAACGACATCATCACTCGTGCGTACGTACGGAATACAGTCTCCACGATGTGATGTGATTCGTTCTACATGATCTTCATTGCATAATGATTATACAAATGAATTTAATGAATGAATATGATATATATTACACTAATACCATTATGGAAATTAGGTATCTATAACCTAAAGGGAAGAATAGTAATTTATTCGACAAACACGCATAAGAACAAAAAGTAATAAACACCCAAATAACTAGTAGTAATGAAATATTACTAATAAGAAGCTAAGAATATGACCATATATGATATCATAACAATAAGTATGATTCTTTAATAAGTCAATAACATTATTTAAATCATTATATTGGAGGTTCGGACACTTACGAAGCAAATCGGTCCTAAGGTAAGGGAAAATATCACAATCTCATCCGAGATTGTTTATACTTTGGTATTTACTGGGGTGTATTTTATCATCCACATCCATGTTTCCTCAATATTTAATATTTACATCCTTATAAAATATTTTATATCAAATTTTACCCTTCAGTGAGTTTTTAGTAAAAGATATGAAAGGAATCTTTTGTCGTTTTTCATACGAGGTACTTTTTGACTTTTCCGACAAAAGTACGAGAAGAATGTTTTTTTTAACTTATCTGGAATGAATGGATTTTTAAAAAATTATTTCCAAGAATCATCCTTTACAAGTTTTCAATTTTATTTTTAATCAACTTTTTTTAGTTTAAAATTGAATGACATGTTAAGAAAGGAAAAAAAATATTGAAGTTGAAAGGATATTTTCCTCAAGAATGGATTTCAAGAGTTTTATCAAAATTATTTTCCATCTATGATAATAAAGGGTTTTGTTTATATCCCTATTATTACATTGATTTGATTATGTTGTGATGGAATTTGTTTTTATGAATTCCTTTATCTTATATGAATTGTTTTTTGATGTCATGATGTTTAAGATTCCCATTTTTTTACATGGGTTATGCTATGATGTATGGTTTATGATTTTGTGGCACACATAAGAATGGTATCATTATGAGATGGGTGGGACCTATATCTCCCTCCAATGCATTGGTTAAAGGTTTTATATCTCATGAGATAAACATTGTTGGAACGGCAGGTTAAACTGGTTCAGTGAAACAAGACTGAAACGAGGAGTGAACTCAGTTCAGAAATGGACTTTGTCCACTAAGATAGTCTTGTAAATGAGTCTTGACTAACAAGAAATGATTCTCTTTGATTATGTGTGTATGCCACAAAGTTTCAGGTTTTAAGTTATGATTATTGGGATTACATTTCACTACTATGATTTACCCCATGTTATGAAATTATGATTTCTTTTGCAGGTTAATATTTCCAAAACATATGTTCTTATGTATATGATGTGATTGATATTTCTTTTTTTTACCATTAATAAGAATTTGAGCTCACCCTTTTGTATGTTTTCTTTCCCCAGGTCAGGAAGAAGGTTATTAAGTAAGATATTCCAAAAGCGACTATAGATATGATGAAATAAATGAGAGACAATGTAGATGCTTTAAGAACCAGTTGTTTATGTTTCCCAGTTTCTAAAGATACTATACCTATACGGTCCTTTCTTGGTTTTTGTTATATATTGTAATAAGTGTGCTTCAATTCTGATTTAATAACAATGTATGTAATTTATGGGTCGTTATAGTTGGTATCAGAGGAAAGTAATAGTCATCCTTTGGAAACTAGGATGTGAAAGACTTAGTAAGAAACCTAAGGATAATTCTAAGCATAGAACACAATCTTAGTGTTTTAGAAATGACCATGAATAACCTAGGATAAGACTTTAAGTGTGAAATTTTATTCTTGATTATGAGGTTTTCCTATTATAATTAGTGTTGCTCACACTATTCTTCTTGGTTTTAGTCAATGGCTGGAACCCGAAGGAACCGTGTTAATGCGGAATGCGACGGGAAATGCCATGATTGTCCCCCGGAGCAACCAAATGTTATGGGAGCTGGAATGAAAAATCTTGTAGCCATGCTCACACAAATTTCCCAAGCTATGAATCATGCAGGACTTCCAAACGAGCAAAGGAAGGAGCAAAATTCTATTAAATCCTTCATGAGGCAGCGTCCACCTTCATTCAGCGGGTCTGCTGATCCATTACTTGCTGAACAATGGATTAGTACTAATGAAAAGATATTTTCAGTTCTTCAATGTTCTGAACATGATAAAGTCATCTTAGCAGTGTATCGTTAGGAAGGTGATGCTGATCAATGGTGGAATCTTATCAAGAATATGAGGTAAAGAGATGAAATTGAGTCCATGGAATGGGACGAGTTAAAGAACATATTTTTCAATAATAACTTCACTTGTATTCTCTGAACGAAGATGGAGAAGGAGTTTCTTGAACTAAAGAAAAAGGATGATGAATTTGTTGGTACCTATGAAGAAAATTTTACAAGACTTGCAAGGTACGCTTCTATTATAATTATCCAACCTGAGAGTAAGATCGATCGATTCTTTAGTGGCTTAAAACCAAGTTTTCGAAGAGTGTTAGCCATAAGGGACTTCAACAGCAACGAGGAAATCGTTCGATGTGCTCTCAAAGTCGAGATGGAGATTGGAGTAACCCATCAGTCATATGGGTTTGATAAGAAGAGGAAAATGGAATTCAAAGGAAAATGTAAAGAGCACACTGAAAAGAAGATGAGCTTTCCCTTATGCTCAATGTGTGGAAAGAAACATGGAGGGAGTTGTCTTAAAGGGACAAGTAAATGTTTCAAATGTGGAAAGGAAGGTCATCAGGCATTTGAATGTTGTAATGATGGGAAAAATATGTCTAATGATACAAACAAAGGAAGGGATACACTGAATGAACCTACTACACTTCAATGTTTCAAGTGCAAGGAGATGGGTCATTATGCCAATCAATGCCCAAATCCAAGGGTGGATGATGATGGTCGACGCCAAAAAACTCCTAAGGCTAAAGACAAAGCAAAGTCACATGCAATTTCTATCAGCGATGTGGAGTACAATAACGATGTGGTGAAAGGTACAGTTACCATCCACTCTAAAGTAGCAAATGTTTTATTTGATTCTGGATCCACCCACTTTTTTATTTCTGAAGAATTTTCTAAGGATATCACCGTATTACCTCAACAATTAGATGTTCAGTTAGCTGTGACAACCCCCAATGGCACAACAGTCGCATCAAAAGATTATAATTCTACTCCGATCTATGTTTGTGGGAAAGTGCATCCTGCAAATCTTGTGATCCTTCCTATAGTGGAATTTGATGTGATTCTTGGCATGGATTGTCTTTCTCTACATGGATCTCATATCAATTGCCATAGAAGGGAAGTCACATTTCATATTCCAGATCAATCTATGATCGTCTATCGATGCAAGGATGAACATAACCATCCAGTGGAAATTTCTTCCATCTTATGGGTCTTGATTCCACTAAATGAAGGTTATTTATCTCAAATGGTTGGTGAGAAACTCACGATTAAGAATATGCCCATTGTACGGGAGTTTGATGATGTCCTTCCGGAGGAATTACCGGGTCTTCCACCAAATCGTGAAGTTGAGTTTTCAATAGAACTCGTACCGGGTGCTTTGCCTATTTCAAAGACACCTTATAGAATGGCCCAATTGAGTTGCAGGAATTGATGAAGAAACTTCAAGAGAATCTTGATAAGGGGTTCATACGCCCTAGTGCGTCACCATGGGGAGCACCTGTTCTGTTTGTTAAGAAGAAAGATGGATCAATGAGACTCTGCATTGATTATCGAGAACTTAACAATATCACTATCAAGAATAAATATCCTCTCCCGCGCATTGATGACCTATTTGACCAACTACGCGGTGCTCAATACTTTTCTAAGATTGATCTTCATTCAGGGTATCATCAATTAAGGGTCAAAAGGGAGGATATACCAAAGACGACTTTCTGTACAATGTATGGACACTATGAATTTATAGTGATGCCATTTGGTCTTACTAATGTCCCTGCTATCTTCATGGATCTGATGAATAGAGTCTTTAGATACTATCTTGATCAGTTTGTGGTAGTCTTTATAGACGATATTCTGGTATATTCAAAATGCAATGATGAACATGAAGATCACTTGATAATTATATTGAAGACCCTGAGAAACGAGAATTTTTAGTCCAAATTTACCAAGTGTGAATTTTGGCTTCAAAAAGTTGCATTTTGGGTCACATAATCTCAAAAGAGGGGATATCTATGGAACCAGCAAAAACATAGGTTATCGAAAGATGGTCGAGACCAACAACAGTAACTGAGATCTGAAGTTTTCTTGGTTTGTCTGGATATTATCGATGTTTTGTGAAATATTTTTCACGATTATCTAATCCACAAACCATGTTTACTAGGAAAGGAGTTAAGTTTGTTTGGACGGAGGAATGTGAAGAGAATTTCAAGGAGTTGAAAAGAAGTTTATCCAGTGAAACTGTACTCACACTTCCTTGTAGTGGAGAAAGGTTGGTGATCTACAGTGATATCTCCAAGAAGGTACTGGGATGTGTTCTCATGCCAAATTATATGGTGATAGATTATGCCTCACGACAGTTGAAAATACATGACCAAAATTACCGAACTCATGATTTGGAGTTAGCTAGAGTAATCTTTGCATTAAAGATTTGTAGGCATTATCATTATGGAGAAAGGTGTGACATTTATACTGATCATAAAAGTTTAATGTATATTTTCACACAAAAGGAGCTGAATATGCGCCAAAGAAGATGGTTGGAGCTGATTAAGGATTACGACTGCTCAATCCATTACCACCCTGGGAAAGCAAACAAGGTGGAAGAAGCATTAAGTCGATAAGACCATGCCAGTTTATCCATGATGAGGATCACAAAAGATCCAATATTTATGGATTTACAAAGGATGGATCTTTGAATTATAATGGAAGGGGGAAATCGTATCTTTCTCAAATGAATGTTTAACCATCTATACATGTGAAGATTAAAGAGGCACAGAAAGAAGATGTAGAGTTACAAAAGAATGTGAGAAATGTTCCTGAATTCAACCTTGATTGTGATGGGATAATAAAGTTCAGGAATCGTGTTTGTGTTCCTCCCATCCCCAAATTAAATAAGGAGCTGCTGGATAAGGCTCATAGTTCTTCATTCTCTATTCATACTGGAAGCACGAAGATGTATAGGGACCTGAAAGAGTACTTCTGGTGGGATGGCATGAAAAGAGATGTTGCTGATTATGTCTCTCGATGCTTGGTTTTTCAGCAAGTTAAAGTTGAGAGATAGAATTCTAAGGGGATGTTACAACCATTACCCTTAACCGAATAGAAATGGGAAAACATTACTATGGACTTTGTCACAGGACTTCCTAAAACATCCAAAGGCAATAATGCTATCTGGGTCATAGTGGATCGTCTTACAAAGTCTGTACACTTCATTACTGTTAGAGTGGATTTCTCTCAGGATCAGCTTGCCAGGATATATGTAAAGGAAGTGGTAAGATTGCATGGAGTACCACTTTCTATTATATCTGATCGGGATCCAAGGTTTACCTCAAAGTTCTGGTGAAGTCTTCAGCATACTCTGGATACAGAGTTAAGTTTCAGCACTGCTTATCATCCTCAGACAGACGGTCAGTCTGAGAGAACAATTCAAACTCTAGAAGATATGTTGAGGGCATGCTCTATGGATTTCAAAGGTGGTTGGGATCAACACCTACCTTTGGTGGAATTTTCTTATAATAATAGCTTTCACTCCAGTATTCAGATGGCTCCTTATGAAGCTCTCTATGGAAAGAAATGTAGGACTCCAACTTGCTGGGATGGAGTTGGGGAATGAAATCTATTAGGACCTGATCTCATTGATGAAATGGCAGAAAAGGTCAGATCTATTCAACAACACATAAGAGCAGCTCAGCGTCGACAGAAAAGTTATGCTGACAACCCAAGAAAAGACCTCGAGTTTGAAGTGGGTGATAAAGTGTTCTTACGAATATCTCCCTGGAAGAGGGTCATGAGATTTGGAAAGAAGGGGAAGTTGAGCCCTAGATATATCGGTCCTTTCAAAATACTGGATCATGTTGGGAAGGTATCTTACTGATTGGTTCTTCCACCGAATCTCTCTCAAGTTCACGATGTGTTCCATGTATCTCTCTAGAGAAAGTACATACATGATCCTTCACATGTACTCAGCTCAGAAGTTATACTGCTGGAGAAAGATCTTTCTTATGAAGAACAGCAGATGGAGATTCTGGATCGTAGTGAAAAAGTCCTACGAAACAAGACCACTCACTTGGTGAAAGTGTTATGGAGGAACCACCAATTAGAAGAAGCTACATGGGAGCTTGAGGATATTATAAGGGAGAGGTATCTGCATCTGTTTGTTACAAAGTGACGAATTTCGAGGGCGAAATTCATTTTAAGGGGGGTAGAATGTAACACCCGAGACTTTTATGTTATATAAATCATCAACAGAATCTTTTTCTACACACAACACTTGCTTGACTTGCTTTGTACGAAATCGCAACCTTCCTCGATAGCTTGCGTCGTACGCAATACCGAGTTTCACTAAACAATGATATACTACTAAAATATTTTTAAAACTAGCCGTTATTAATAGTAATAACCACTTTTTGAAATTATATAAATTTTTTTCTTCAAAATGGACTTCATTTTTGGATTCGTAATATCAAAATTAGCCTAGGGTGAAATTTTGGTATTTTTCTGAAAACATTCAATTTTTTATGAATAGTGAAACCACTAAGTGATAGTTAAAAAAACTGAATTTTTCATAAAACATAATTTTACAGCTTCTATGAGTGGAATTTCAAAAATCCGAGAGACACAGTTGATATTAGTAAGTAAAATGTGGTTAAATGAGATGAAAATAATTTTTGATGAATAGTAACTTTTTACTTTTATTTACCATGGTTAAAAGTAAATAGGGTAATTAAGGGTAAAAATGATATTATTATTACCCTAACACATGTTCTAATTCTATTGGATAAGTGTAATTGGGACAAAAACAAAATTAGGAATAAAATATGATCATTTAGGCCCACTTGGATTAGATTAGGACATTTATTATTAATTTATTTAAAGAAGGGTTAAAATAGTTAAAATCAAAGTTTAATAACTAAATAATTTTTAATATAGGGTTATACAAAAGATCAATTCGACTATAAATATTCATTAGAAATATAAAAAGATTTCCTACATAATTATATTTTATTTGTAATTTTTAGACGTTAAATAATTTTATTTAGTTATGACACAAAGATGATGCAGTAGTTGTCTTCTTAATAAAATATTGACATAATTGATGTTATAAATACCCAAATAAATATAATTTAAGACTTTTTATGAATTCCACTAATTTTATAGGTTAATATGACGTGTTATTAATGATTTAATTAACGTTTTTCAATCTTATCATTCTGTTATGATTTTCACAAAAATCAATTACTAAATAGTGTCAAAATTGACATAAAATAGTTTTTAAAATAAATATTATATTAGTAATTGTTATTTTATTCCTAAAAAACTAACGTTCAGCCAAATGACTTAGATAAGGTTATATATATTAATAATATACATCATGGGGTTCGTTTGGCTGCTTATAGTAAGTTTATTAACCTTATAGTATAAGAACACAAGAACACACGGTAAAAGTAAAATTATTTAACTTAATGTTAAATCTAAATGATAAGGTTAAAATAGGAACCTAAACTTGTCTAAATTATATTGGATGAGAGTATTTCGACCCATACCCTTCTTAGCCTCGAAATAAATCAATTTGGAGCTATTTAAAACTGAACATGACTTTATAATAAAATAATATTTTTAGTTTTCCAAAGGAGCCCCTCTCCTCCCTTATAAAAGGGCACCTCCTCCCCCTCTTCCTCACACCACTTTGAGCCTTAAATCTCGGACAAACCCTGCCAATTTCTTATATCCAATTCCCTAGAGACATCCTATAGGTCCTGGTCTTCTTCAAAGACCAATTTTAGTGCCCTAAAAGGAGGTCTCAAAGAAGCACTTCAAAGAGGAGGTAATGTCCATTACCGATTCTTTCATCTTTATTTCTTCTTCCACTTCTTCTTCTTTAGTTGTTTCACTATTAAGTAATAACAACAGTATCACTCATATACTGATATGTTATTATATGTATCAAACAACCCTATTTCACCTTCTATCCATCCTACGGAAAATGAAATCACTGCGTGTGCATACGTACGGAATACCGTCTCCACGCCGTGGTGTAATATATTTTCCTCCACCACCTTACATGGATGGGTAAAATGGTGTAAATAAATATATATATGATTATTGTAAAGTGATATGGATTTTGAAATAGTATATATACACTCCAATACAATTCCACGATCATGGGAACAATAACATCGCTCGTGCGTACATACGGAATACCGTCTCCACGATGTGTTGTGATTCGGTCTACATGATATTCATTGCATAATGATTATATAAATGAATTTAATGAATTAATATTATATATATTACACTAATAACATTCTGGAAATGAGTTATCTATAACCTAAAGAGAAGAATAAGAATTTATTCGACAAACACGCGTAAGAACAAAAAGTAATAAACACCCGAATAACAAGTAGTAATGAAATATTACTAATAAGAAGCTAAGAATATGAACATATATGATATCATAACAATAAGTATGATTCTATAATAAGTCAATAACATTATTTAAATCATTATACAGAAGGTTCGGACACTTACGAAGAAAATCGGACCTAAGTTAAGGGAAAATATCACAATCTCATCCGAGATTGTTTATACTTTGGTATTTACTGGGGTGTATTTTATCATCCACATCCATGTTTCCTCAATATGTAATATTTAAATCCTTCTACAATAGTTTATATCCAATTTTACTCTACGGTGAGTTTTTTGTAAAAGATATGAAATGAATCTTTTGTCGTTTTTCGTACGAGGTACTTTTTGACTTTTCCGACAAAAGTATGAGAAGAATGTTTTTTTAACTTATATGGAATGGATGGATTTTTAAAACATTATTTCCAAGAAGCTTCCTTTAAAAGTTTTCAATTTTATTTTTAATCAACTTCTTTTAGTTTAAAATTGTATGACAAGTTAAGAAAGAAAAAATGTTTTTGAAGTTGAAAGGATATTTTCCTCAAGAATGGAGTTCAAGTGTTTTATCAAAATTATTTTCCATCTATGATAATAAAGGGTTCTGTTTCTATCCCTATTATTACATTTATTTGATTATGTTGTGATGGAATTTGTTTTTATGAATTCCTTTATCTTAAATGAATTTTTTTATGATGTCATGATGTTTAAGATTCCGATTTTTATTACACGGATTTTGCTATGATGTATGGTTTATGATTTTGTGGCACACATAAGAATGGTATCATTATGAGATGGGTGGGACCTATATATCCCTCCAATGCATTGGGTAAAGATTTTATATCTCATGAGATAGACATGGCTGGAACGGCAGGTTAAACCAGTCAGTGAAACAGGACTGAAATGAGGAGTGAACTCAGTTCAGAAATGGACTTTGTCCACTAAGATAGTCTTGGTAATGAATCTTGACTAACAAGAAATTATTCTCTATGATTATGGGTGTATTCGACAAAGTTTCATGCTTTAAGATATGATTATTGGGATTACATTTCACTACTATGATTTATCCCATGTTATGTAATTATGGTTTCTTTTGCAGGTTAAGATTTCCAAAAGTTATGTTCTTATGTATATGATGTGATTGATATTTCTGGTTTTTACCCTTACTGAGCATTTGAGCTCACCCTTTTGTATGTTTTCCTTCCCCAGGTCAGGAAGATGGTTATTAAGTAAGATATGCCAAAAGGGACTATAGATATGATGAAATAAATGGGAGACAGTGTAGACGCTTTATGAACCAGTTGTTTATGTTTCCCAGTCTCTAAAGACACTATACCTATACGGTCCTTTCCTGGTTTTTGAAATATGTTGTAATAAGTGTGCTTCAATTCTGAAGTAATAACCATGTATGTAAAGTATGGGTCGTTATAATGTTGCCTCATGAAATGCTCCACTACTGACATGTTCTTCTATGGTTGATTTGGCTGATCTCGTACATGAATACCACCACCGTTTATCGCCTGAGTCCACTATTCCATCACTGCAAAAAACTATTTACGTCCGAATCCAACCATCTAAGGTTACTGATTTGGAAGGTTTTCTTCCTCCTGAGGTCGTTCCAACATAGCTACCCTGTTTCCTTAGCGGAAAACCATTCTGAACACAAAAATATCTTAGGCGAAGCAACATGGTAATCTGGAATTGCTATATGATGTCAATATTAATAGAAATTACTTTATAGATATTACTTTAACGATACCATAACTCCTAAAGTTATCTAAACTGACCTCTGATATCAACTATAAGGACCCGGCCTTAAACATTATGTAATATTGAATTAAATGAATAATTCACACTGAGGATCTTTTTAGGTTTAGAGTTTTAGATAATTAGGACATAACTATTACATCTCAAAATATTACAAGGTAGATATTTCTACACAGTTTCCATTTTTTTAGAAAATAAAAACTCTTGAAAAAAAATTTCATGTCTAGTTCCATGTTTTAGACAGCATGACTTTTCCTTTATCCCATCGTTGACCCTATTCATCTTTAAGTCCTTCGAAAACATTTCAAATCTTGGGATGAACATAAAAGGCTCAGTAAGGGTTATAAAATAATGAATGAAAGCATTTGTTCATAAATACAGACAAAACATGAACTCTTTTACTTACCTCATGAAATCATAAGATATATGAAAGGCACATAGAAATCAAAAATCATAAAGGGAACTTGCAGCATCCATACCATACGTACATTATAGATATCACAGCTACATAGGGAGTTACTTTGGAATACCCATCACAGTATATTCCTTAAATCTCTTAGGAGAAACATTCATGTTTACCTCCATCACGTTACCCAATGAATTGAAGACCTATCTCGGGCAGACCCGCCCTAGGTTTATCACAGAACCACCTGTATACATAAATAATTCCCAAGAACCATAACATGATCATAACACATAACATAAGCATAAAAGAAAGATGAAATTTCCACATTGCAATAATAAAATATCATTTCAAGATATTGAAATAATAAATCCATTCTAAAAATCATTTTCAATACCAAAATACGTAAAAAGAGTATATGATATTTATTTTTCCTTTTAAAAACATTCTGGCTTGTTAAGGAAGCCAAAGATTAAATAATACTCGCGGTGGCGGAAAGGTTGTTATCACCGCTTATGTAAAAAAACATTCCTTTTTTTCATTTAGTAAAACTCTTCATATAAAAAGATTCCCTTTGAAAAAAATGAAATGTCAAAGGGGTTTATACACCGTATAAAATAAAGTCGTGTATAAAACTAAAAATGCATCGATGAAAAGAGATTGAGATGAAGTCCCTTACCTCGTGTCTGACTTGACCTGTTCATTCTTTAATCTCCTGAATAATAAAATAATGTCAATTTATATTTTATTAAGAACCTTTTTCATGTTTATTAATCCTTTTATATCAGTTATTACCATGTTATAAGCATTATGTAATCAATAATGTTCGTTTTGTCGATATTTGGCACTTGAGTCAAAAATGGAATTTTTTTAATTACATGTTGTAAATGTAGTCAAATATCCATTATCTCTAAAATGATAATAATGATTTAGATATCATATATATCATATATATCCAGTATATACATGTATTTATAATAGTACATAACATTTGGAGGTATGAAATGAAATGCACCGTTCCTGGAGATGCTAAGTCGTACGTACGCATGAACGTTACATTCATTTATATTTATTATTTTAATGGAATTAAAACATAATGATACAAAGGTATAATATAATTCCATTATAATATCCTATATAATATCATTAAATCTATCCTTTATATATCCCACATAAGACATTAACGAGTTACATCACTTTGAGGGGGCGGTAGTCCGCACTTCCTCAAATGAGATTATCATATTTACACACTATGGAAACCATAATTGTTTGATATAATTGGAAGGTACAAAAGAATAAAGAAATCATAAACATAATATATATCATATATAAATATAGTGGCATCATAATGGCCACCATGAGAGGCTGTAAAATGTAATTGAACAATCAACGTTTCGTGAGGCGTTAGTTTTCCATCCACAGAAACATTATGTTCTTCATCCATTATATGGAGGTGTGTGTAAGTGTAGTTAGAATACTTCTCATAAAAACATACTAGTATATTGATTATACTGGTTTTGTTACAAAAGAAAGTAAATAAAAATAGTTTAGAGGTTGGAAAAGTAAAATAAAAGAAAACAATTTAAGAGAAATTGTTACCTTTAATTTGGGTAACTCTATTTGGTTTGAACCAAAATACTTCTTGGAATGACTTCTGCCTAAGTTAAGGCTTACAGGAGAAGGAGAGGGATGTGGGGAGCTTAATTGTGTAGTTTTTGGATGATGAAAATGGCTTGAGAGGTGTGAGTAATTGGATAGAAATGGCCTCCTTTTATAAGGGAGAGGAGGGGCTCTTTAGGAAAATGTGTAAACATTATTTTATTATACAATGATATTCGGTTTCTAATGGTCCAAAAATAATTATGGTCAAAGATAAGATGACTTATATTTGAAATAAAATCATAAAATCATAATTGGACATGTTTTGGATAATATTTTAATCATTATAATCATATTTATTTTAATCATTTAATAATGAGGTAAATACTGCATCATTATTATGTCATAAATAATTTAATTTATTCGATGTATAAAATTTATAAATAAAATACTATAATGTAGGAAATCTTTTCATATTCCCAATGAATATTTATATTCAAGAATAAAACGTATATAAAACCATATAAAAATTAATTACTAAAAGATATTTGTTAATGTCAATTTTCTCTTTACATTAAATTAGTTAATCTAAATTGTCATTTTCACTCCCAAGTGGATCAAAGGGGTCCCAAAATCGACCCAAATATTCCCATGGTCGGCCATGACTCAGTCAATATGTTTTCGGAAAGTGTTAAGGTAATTTTGAATTAATATAATATTCTTTAACCTTGAATTACCCTATTTACCTTTAACCGTGGTAAATAAAAGTCAAAAGTTACTATTCACCAAAAAATATATTCATCTTATTGATCCACATTTTAATTATTGATAACAAAAATTTATGGCATATTTTATAAATTCAATTCACAGGAGTGGTAAATTTTTATTTAAATGAAAAAGTCCGTTTTTTAACTACCATTATGTGGTTTCACTATTCATCAAAAATTGATGTTTTTTAGAAAAATATCAAATATTCAGCCGAAGTTATATTTGATATTCGAAATTAAAAATTGATGTCTACTTTTCCAAATTCAAAACAGAGAAGTGGCATTAATTAATTTTAAAATTAATTCCCGTTGTTAAACAAATTGGAGGTTTTTAAGAAATAATAACTATCAAAAGATTGATAATTGTTTTTGTCCAATTTCAAAGTGAAAATAATTCCAATGACCAAAATTGGATTAAATGGTAAAAATATATTCTAATTACACTTTAAACACAATTAAAAATATAATCTAACCATATATATAAATTATATGAAAACATAGTTTTGAATTAAAATACAATATTTTCACTATTCATAAAAAATTGAACTTTATCGGAAAAATTCCAAAAAATTACACAAAGTAAATATTGATGTCCCCATACTAAAGAAGGATTTTATTTGGTCATATAGAATGTATTAAAGTGACCAAAACTATATTTAAAAAGGGTTCACCATTAAAAGTCATTAAATCGGCCTTTTATTATAAATTATGCTTAAAATTATATTCATTCACATTTTAAGCCCCAAAATTTTATTGGATAAATGTAAATTCATTTAACAATCATGTATAATCATATTTATTTAGTTTCATTCATTATCTCCAATACAACAGCTCAAATTTAACTACCATTTTAAAATAATAATATTATATTATTAGTGTGCAACGTAAGTTTCCAAAAAACCCGTTGTTGTGTATCGGGTACGCTATCGAACATAGAAACACATTTAAAGTAAAATTTATATTTAATTCACAAATATTAATAAATATAAAATATGTCTTATTCTTTATTTACTTGGTATGTTACATTGACAGCAGAAATCCCTAACCTAGATGCGAACTGTACAGGTGTGCATCAATACCACAAGACATGATCATTTCCAAAATGACTACAATTTCAATTTCTTACCGACCCATAAGAAGGTTTAAAGAGCACACCTGATGGATTAAATAAGTATAAGGATTCTATGAACCTCCTTAGGGACCAAAAGGGGCTCCCAAAAATGAATACTGCAACAAAGATACTAGTCCTTCATTCCCCTCACAAAAAAAATTAATCTTTCATAGGTGATATCGTAATAGGGATATTTATGTTGTCCCCATCCCATTACCGCAGACTTAAGTTGGACCAAGATCATCCCATATCCAACAAGTTTAAATTTTTCCCATGCTTTACCCCATGACCTATGGTTGGGGCCCTGATGTTTGAAGCATCTACCACCTCGTAGTCATAAGTTAACCATATCTGACTAGAACATCCTACACTGTAAAATCAATCTACAGACTTCTCCTTGTGTGCCAAGTGACCACTCCATCAATATACAAACTTATAATTGTGGAGAATAACTTAGACTGTCCGACTGACCACACTAGAAATAGGAGATTAATCACCCTATCAGGAAAACAACACGAACTGATGGATGGACCATTCGAATAATATGTCCCTTTGGTTCCCACTCTTCATCAGATGAGGAACCTTCACTTAGCACAATATGGACATGACCAAAAACTATTATAAGTTTTAAACTGATCACTTTACACCACCTCTAGGGAACACAAAGTTGGTTCGTAGAAGCGTCAACACACATCCTTCATCATCTATTGACTGGTATAGCACCTACAAGCTCTACCACTTTTCCCCGCATTCACTTCCTTATGTAAAACCAAAAGATGACGTTAGTGTTAAGGATCACTAAAGACATCCTCATTCACAACCAAAACCAAACGATCACTGTTTACCGGGTTAGTACCACTCCTCTAAATGTACTCAAGTAAACATACACCCACACCACATTTGGAGTCCCTCAAAAATGGAGACACTCCCAACATTTTGAAATCACACAACGATATGAAACCGACCACAACGCCTACAAACAACTGTCACAACATAGCATATCTCCACCTCGTCACCCCACTGAGCATCTGGGATGAGTGATGAACTGAGAGAGACCGGTTGGAAACCCATGGGACAATTTGAGGTGTCATATCCCAAACAAGAAACACAAAACAATCCTTCCAAAAAACCAAGTACCTCACAAAAAAACTACCACACTTTAGACGCAAATCTGATAATTCCAACATAAGGCATCAATTCATTTTCCAAAAAAACACCCGCTTGAAAAAAACAAGCACTTCCAAACAAAGTCCAAAATCTCTTTTGAATCTATCATTTTCACTTCGGGATCAAATCCATTTTCCAATTACAAATTCATTTAAGAACAAAAACTCATTTTAGGGAAAAACACAATTTTTAGAAAACAAGAAACAACCATAGAAATAAATCACACAAAAATTATATTCTATGATGCCTTGAAAATATACATTTTCCTGCCACTCAATCTCCCATCCACATCATCCACCAACTATCCATTAATCATGTCCACAAGTATATGCAAGCACCCATCAGAATACCACTAGACCAAAACAAGGCCCTTCCTCTTTCAAAAAAACATTTAAAATATTCCAAAATACCTTTTTCCAAAACCATTTCAAAAATTCATAACAAATTTTCAAAAATCATTCCATTTCCAAAATTACTCACTTCAATTTAAAAAAAAGACATTCTTTTAGAAATTTTACATTAAAAAATTAAACACCAAATTCTAGAAACAATGTTCAAGAGAAAAAAACCCCAAGAATCATGTCAAACTCAAAGAAAGTAAAAAATAAGAGAAACCCCAAAGTCCTCTTTCCATTAAATAACCCTTGGCGCAAACCAGAAGCTGAACCAAGTAATAACCAACACTAAATCACCTGGATGGAGAACTAGTGGTCGTGCCTAACCTAGTTACATAGTATGGCAGACCATGCCATAGGCAAGAGCCAAGCACTAGAAGTACAAAACCATACTCCTAGGAATCACATGGGTCGATAGTCCATGTGAGATCACATGTGGTACTGGTTTACTCGTAGTGTAAACCCACGTCCACACAGACCAAACCAAAAAATATAAATCTCAAACCACCCCTGGTTACTTGAGGATTGGAAAGAGAAAGAGTTCATAATGCTCTTCCCGAACCAACCACTTGAGTACCAAAAATCAAATCTTTGATCTACCTGAAATACGAAATAACAAGATCAAAACCTCTCATAGATACCATTTTTTCATGAACCAACCCGGGTCAACCCTAAACTGGTCACCCTAGCCGATCTATAGAAAGTCCCGAGAGGTGTTCCTGATTCTCCCAGGTTGGAGACAAGCACTAGGGCATAAACAGAAATGATGGGAATGGTACTTCTCAATACAAATAAATAAATGTATATGAAATAATAAAGAGAAACTTAGAATAAATAAACCAAAAAAGTGACTAAACAAGAACTAAGGAAAAAAACAAACTGAAAGAGACAACCACTATCTCCATGTGACATCACTATTTACTCTACATCTGACAACCAACCATCGCCAAAGGAGAACAATCTTGTGTCAAACCTAAAACAGAAACTAAAAAATAGAAAACACTATAGGCGTGAGTATTAAAACTAAGTAGGTGTGCCCAAAAATCTATTCTGAAATCAATACCATTCAATAAATAATTTTATTAATTTCATTTATAAAATACAATATAAAAAAAATAATTTTCACCCATACTATCATTTTTAAATCATGTTACTGTTTATTTCCCTTTTCAATTGAAAAGAAAGTGTAAGGTTTGAAGGGAAAATAAGCATTTCGTTTTTAAAAAATTTCACAAAAATTTTAAAATCCTAATTTTAGTTGTCAATGAATATTTGAAAACCATATACACACACACAAAACATAATAAAAAAATTGAAAAGTGGAATGTGGGGGCCAATAACCAAATTAAGAACCTCAATCATCATCACATACAGATAAATTCTAATTAAAACATGGGATGAACCTTCGATCTCTTGAAAAATCCATTATAAACTATATGTGTGACTCATCCTAAAGGCATGCCCTAATCAATGACATGGTAATGCCCAAAAAGCTCGGTGTTTCCCTATCTATACTAACAGAGGGGACCAGTCCCCAAGCAGAGTAAAGTCCGTACAGAGGGCCACTAGCCATTGCATAATCTAAACTACTCCAATAGTCATTCTCAGAAGATTCACTAACTATGCCTGGTTTACATATCAAAACATGTAATAAAAAGGGGGAGAGTCTAAAAAGTCAGTAAATAAACCGATAACCTTGAGAGAACATCACGCACAACTACTCACATAAACATCACACACAGCAAGGTCACCCCAGAGTCACCTCAAGAGTGTTTTCAATATCATTTACTTTATTAACATTCCAAATGGGCCTTAACTATCCATTCAACACAAACCTATTTTCCGAAGAACCAATACATGCCGACTAGCTTACAAAGAATCAAAAGGACACTACTTTCAATCCCAAAACCATTTGTAACTACATTTATGAAATTCATTTTAGAAACCTGAACACATTTCCAACCCAAGCCATTCTAAAAAACACATCTTTCATTCAATGGAAAACAAGGAAATTTGATAGACACTTGGTATGTGAATTTAATAGGAAAAGTTTTCAGATAATTCAAGCACAATAGAGAACTACTATCATTCACAACAAACATTATTTCTAAAAAAAATTACATAATATTATTTAAATTTCTTTAAAAACAAGGAAATAACAAGAAAATAATAAATAATAAATATAGTGGTAAGTGCAGTGGGGGACCTACCTCAAACATGACACTATTTCTAAATGACCACTCGAACCATCCCTTGGAATATACATGCACATTCATTTACACACACACACACACTCACATACCCCTAACTGCATTGCACATACTCCCAACACCATCAGTGAATATCCACAAAGAGGGAATATATATATATATATATATATATATGCTTTAACCTATGCATATATATATATAGGAATCCTCGATGCACGCATCCCAAAATCGTTGTAGTGAGGTCCAACTCACGACACATATAATTCAATAATATAATTAAACAATGATAAAATATATAAAATATTTCAAAATATCACCTCAAGGGTTTTCACAAATAATTCCCTCAATTTAATGTAGGAATAGTCACTTTAAAACCAAACATACATCAAAGTGATATTGAAACAAATTTCAGTCTTTTAAAAGAATGTACGATAAATATTGGGAAATGCACAACAAGGAAAAAAAACACAAATATACCCATTTTCTTACTCAAACCCACATTCTAAAACACACACACACCAAAACAATATACAACCATGTTTCACACACATTATTCGATTTCATAAACCACTTAAAAATATTTTTAAACAACTCCAATATTATAACAAGACTTTCAACACATAATCCCAACAAAAATACCCTTTTAAGGCCAAATTCATACCACTTACATGTCAAAATAGAATTATCATCCCTTGCACAAAATAATAAATTAACATCTTAGTTGAGAAAACACTATGAATGGCTCAACAAAACATTTTATAAAATCAAAAGATTGAGGTCACATAAATACTTTACTAGACACTTTGAAATCATAATAAACATCCAGTAAAACTATATTATCACAACGAAAACTAATCGAATAACATACTAAATTTATTATACATGCAAATTAATTCATCAAACAATAAATATATTGGTACCACCCACATTGGTGTAGGAATCCTCAAAATTTCATTGTGTAACTCCCACCACACAACAATTGCCCCGAAAGGGGTACACTAAAAAACCTAAAAACAAAGCATCAAAGAAATTTCATAAAAAATGAACCAAATAAAACCCAAAACCATAATGGAAACTCTACTGAATATAAAAAAACAATCATACCAGGTGAAATGCACCTCCCTCGGGGGAGCGGGAAGTTGGTCGAGCACAACGGGTAGGTGTCAGAGGTACGTCGTGCCAAAAAACCTGCTTGAAAAGGGTGGAAGCATGGGTATAGTGGTGTGGGGAGTAGGACGACATGGTCTGGTGTGATGTAAAAAAGTAGGCCGACATGACGACGCATAGGAGGGGGTGTGGGTGGCGGTCGGTCGCACGACGGGAAGGATGATAGTGTGGGTGGTGTGATGAAGAAGGGAGGAATGGGAAGGTCTGACGCTGTTAGGGTTAGGGTGGGGAGAACGTGACATGATATAGGAGGAGGAAAATAGAGGGGACAAAAAATAGCGAAGAAAAAAAAGAGAAGAAAATTAAATAAATTAAATTGAAAATGAACAGAATAAAAATAAATGAATAAACAAAAATTTAATTAATAATATTAAATTATTATATGGAATAATAATAAATAAATTTCCTAATTGAAACGTCAACATAAATAATAGTAATAATAATAATAATACTAAAATAATAAAACTAGTTGCAAAATAATTGCATTAATTATTGAGCGTAGACACCATGCAAAAACACGTGCATTGTCGCAGCTTAGTCGCGTGGCAATGTAATAAGAAATTTAATCATAAAACATTCTATTATTTATTTTGGGCACTAAACATAGCCACGCATACGGTCACACACCAGTATAAGATCCCAATTTTCTTTTAAAAAAGTCCCTGTTCAAATCGTAGCTCAAAAGTGAGACCAAATATAATTAAATTAAAATTCATCATAGTTTGGGGTGTGATTGATATATTTACGGGTCTTTACCCTTTACCATGCCCAATATGATATCTAATAACTAAATCATGAGAAAAACTGTTTATGGGATATGTTCAATCTCATCAAGATCATAACACAAACTATGTATGTCGAATCACCCCATGAAAATCTCACCATCACACTCCTTACACTTAGGGTGTTTCTAGTGTAATAAATGGATATGTTTCAATACCTGAATGACATGAATATTTATACTTTATTTTCATTATAGTAGTAGTTATTTTTACTTCATATATTTTTTAGTTTATAAATTATTTTGATTTTGATTCAATATAAGATAAATTTTGTTTTTGGTTAATATTTAATTTCAATTAACACGTTTATTTTGATGAATTAATGAGTTTTTTAAATAAAATAAATTTTTATAAATTTATATTATAAAATAATATTTATTAATTATAGTTTATAATATAATTTTATGAATTCAAGAATAATTTTTATAAGGGTTTAAAAACTATTATTGTCGAAAAAAACACATTATTTCTCAATAAATATAGTTTCTTGTTTTAAAAGTGAGAATTCACATATCTAGAAAATTATTTGGATAAAATAAATATTTTTTTTGGAATCCAAATATAAAAATTACCCAATGGTAATGTTTTCAAAAAAATGTAAGATATTCATACTTTTTGCGTAAAAAAAATACAATAAAAATATATGGTGTGTATTATTACATCATAATGGACCAAAAGGGATTTAATAAATGATATCAAGGGTATAAAAGGCCAAATATATGTATACCCTTAAAAATAATATACTTTTTAGTTTATTTTTTTTAATTTTATAACGTCTTTGTGAATCCTCAAAAAAAAACAATTATATTTTAAGGTTTTAAAATCATTTCAATAAGAACACGACTCACTTACACATCACCAAATGTAATATTTTAATGGTTTAATTCCTTTTCCTTATAAAATAATTAAGAACACTCCACTTTAATAGAAACCAGGGGAAGAAAACCGTGGAAAGGTTTGTGGTTTTGATTAATTTACTGTATAGAGTCCAAAACATAAGTTTGGGAAATAAGAAATAACCCCCCCTCTTACTATATAATCCCTCCCAAGATCTCATTAATATTAAATAAAAAAATTGGATCATTTCTTTTATCTTCCCTAACATCTCTATATTTTTCCCAATGTTCCCCCAATCTCTCAATATGACCCCCAAGCATTTTGAATCACCATGTCAAGGTATGGGGCCTCCCTCTCTTCTTTTCAATTTGATAACCTTCTTTGTATTTAGAATTTTGAATATAAATTGGTTATGTTTTCATGATTTTATAAATATCCTTATACTATCCAATTTATTTCCTAATAATGTAATCCCCTCTCATTATATCATTTATCTAATCCATTACTATGTCAAATTTTATCATGGGACCTCTCACTCTTCTTTTCAATTCTAGCACCTTATTTGTATTTAGCCATTCAAATCACATTTAGCAATGTTTTCATGAATTTATAAAGATACCTATACAATAAAAATTATTTAATAATAATTAAATATCATTTATCCCCTCTCATTATATCATTTACCAAATCTATCACTATACCTAAATTCTGGTAGGGATCTTTTTATTCTCCTCTTTATTTAAGCATCTTATTCTTTTTATGCCTTTTTTCAATTCATAATGTTGCGATATTTAATCCAATTCCCTATTACATTATATTTTATTTAAAATTTATTATATAACCATTTAACTCTCATTCAACTATCTTTATAATGTTCATGTACTATTGTTATTATTCGAAAATTTCACTGTAAGTTTTCCATTCAAATCCTTTTTATTGTTAATTCCATCATTATTTCCACTCAAGGGTATTCACCTAAAATACCTATAATCTTTTCATTTGTCAATTCCTTATATTTATTATACACTCCTTGGTTATGTATTTAAATTTGATGAAATATAATCCAATGTTTAATGATTTAGGAGGTAAACTTAGGCTTGTACATGATATGAAAGTGATGGGTGCACTTAGAATTATATAGTACTCGAATGAATTGGTTAATATTTTAGTCCAATGAGATGTCGTGAAATGGATTAGGGAATAAACCTAATCTATCATGTTACTTTATCTGTCATTTTATGATTTATTTTAGGTTATCCTTGATCTATGTTTATTATGTCATGTTTAATGTTATTTTTCACTTTTCCATGATTCATTTATGTTATAATGATATATCATGCCTTGTTGATCATGATTATGATTATCACCCCTCTTATGTTACATTAATATTACTATTGTATCCCATGTACTAATTTTTCATCATTCTATTCTTTTTTTATTGCCATAATAGACATTATACCTCACCCATTTCTTATGTATGTCTCCAAGTTATCCCATGTCGTTTTAGAAGATCTATGATTTCTAAGAGAATGTTCATATTTTTTTCAAAAATAATGTTTAATCCCACGTTCAAGATGTTATGATATGTACACAATTCCCAAATACATTAGACTTACTGATCATTGGATATAATTATGTGTACCTTTATGTAATAAATCAAGAGTTAATGTGTAACAAAGAAAAGGGTTGTCATAGTTGTTAATAGAGGGATGTTTAATTATTTTTTGTATTAAGAATATAAAACCATAATGAATGGATTTGAGATATGACTAAACATAATAAAACATACCTATGTTTTGGTAAATTATAGATTAACTAGATTATAATAAAAAACCTCTTTTTTATAATACAAGTGGATGTGGCTCTTGCATGGATGTAACTAGGGGTAACAGCTGAAAAAACCATATTGATCTAGACTCAATTAGGAACAAGTTCACCAAAATGGGCCTTGTTTCAAACCTATTTTGAAACATTTAGAGTATAGTCTCTGGTAAATTCACAATATTATTACGAACCATTATTACGAGAACAAAAATTCTCATAAGATTTCCTGTTATAAAATAAATCATGGATAAGATAGATTGAAACCTAGAAATTCATATATAAAAGAAATATATATCATTTATAATTTATCCATTTAATGTTATTATATTTCTATATATTTTTTTATAATTTAAAAAATAATTATCTATAATTTTCCCTTAATTTTATGCAAAGATCATCAATAGGGGAAATGAGTAAACAACCAATGTCAAGTGAGATGTTATGACTACCCCATCGAGATTCCCAACCCAATGGGATCTAGATATGTGAACTTTGTGATGATACTCTCTTAGTAGACTCAGGTTCTAAATAGAATCCTAAATTTGGATGAATTCCAAAATCCCCTAATAAATATCAAGATAAAATTGATACCTTCATATAACAAAGTCCTCTAAAATTAAATGGATCATACAATTCATTAATCATGGAACAATAGATAAACTCCACTAATATTTTCTTCTCCATCCCTCATTGTATTGGGAAAGAGAATGTTATACTGACTATTTATCTTATGGAGGGAAAAAATTATGAGTGATAGACAACGATCAAGAATACTTGTCCGAAACAAGATATCAAAGTGATGGGGTGTAATGAATTACAAAAAAAATATAACCATAAAAAATTTCATCTCACAATCAAACATAAAAATAAAATGGGTTTCGTTAACCTCAAGAAAAAAGGCAATGAATCCATTGGGGCATATATGGAATACTTTACAAAACGTTCTTGATACACCTCCATCTTTGTTGTTACCCCAAAATGAAAAGTTGACCAATTCCATGGTTGGCCAAAAACAAGTCTACGAAAGGCCCTTGAGATCTGATTCTTTGATTTATATGAGGAAATTGTTTGATGTTCCATCAAAGTAGAAATAGATATTGTCAAATCTCAAGGGTCTCATAGGGATAATAAGTGGAAATTGGAGTTTAATTCTGGTAGTTCAATAGAGAAATATAATGGTGGTATGAAATTTCAAAATCCCAATTGTCAAAAGTGTGGAAATAATAAACATATAAATTTAATTAAGGTGGAGAGGAAATGCTTTAGGTGCATGGAAAAGGGAACTAAGCTACTGGGTTTTTATGGGATAAACCTACCAATATAATGGAAAATAGGAATGCTCCAGTCAACACTCATCATATTGTTCAATGTTTAAACTATAATGAATAAGGTCACATATCAAACCAATGTACTAGGACAATGGTGGTAAGATAGAATCATCACCAACAACCTACAATGTAGAAAGGGTGATCTTATTCCATTAAAAACACTATGGTGGATCCTGAAAATGAAGTGTTGAGAGGTAAACTAGTTATTCATTCAATGATATAGGACATAATTTCATATTTCTGTACTACAAATTCTTTTTTATAATGCATGTTTAGTATAACTATTCAAAAACTCCTACAAAGAATGTAAGTAGAGATGTTGGTGAAAATCGAAAATTGGGAAATTATTTCATCCCAAATATATCACTCCTAATTTGTCAAACATTTTGGGGAGAACTTACCAGAAAACATGGTGATTCTCCCTTTAATATAATTTGATGAAATTGTGGGTATGGATTATCTTTCCTTATATAGAAACAATATCAATTTTTGTAATAAGGAAATCATTCTTTGTATCAGGAATCATCCTCCAATTTTGTACATGTGCAACGTATAGGTTGAATATTCTTTATAACCATCATATTAAGCATGGATATTATTTCCCTATGAGTAATAATATCTAGATCAAATTATTGAGTCTAATTAAAATATTTTACTTGAGGATGTTCTCATTAAAGGGGAATACACTGGAGTGTTTTCCAATGAATTCTCTAGTATTTTTCCGAGACGATAGGTTGATTTTTCAATTGAGCTAATACCTATGTTGTTTCCATTATCCAAGAATATATATGGAAGGGTTGTTAAGGAAAATTATTTTCTAAATAAACAAGTACAGTATATTCTAGATAATGGGTTCACATTACCAGGTGCTTCACCTTGGGGTGCACAAGTCCTCTTAATCAAGAAGAAGGTTGGGTCAATGCACCTTTTCATTGATTATCATGATCTAAAAAATATAATGATGAAGAACATGTTTCATTTTACACATATTGATTACATGTTTGACTGGATATGTGAATCCAAAACCTCTTTAAGGTGGATCTTCAGTTGAGGTATTATTAAGTATGGGAAAAAAAGGAGGATATCCCCAAGACTCCATTCTGTACAAGGTGCGGGCACTATGAGTTCATAGTAAAGCCTTTCAGACTCACTAAGGATCCAGAAATATTTATGGACATGATTAATATAGTCTTTAGATATTACCTCAATAATTTTTTGGTAGTATTTAATGAACGATATTCTTATATAATCCAAAATAAAGGAGGAACATGTGGTGCAGCTAAGAACTGTCCTAAGGATCTTATAAAAGGCTATGATTTATGAAAATTCTATCAAATGATAGTATTGGTTGAAGTATGTCCCATTTTTTGTTAATATTATCACAAACAATGGGATATATATGGACCCTTAAAAGAAATAATAAATTTAATGATGGACAAGGCTAGAATCTGAGACATATATTCAAAGTTTCTATAGTCTTACTAGGTATTATCATCGATTTTTTAGAAATTTATCATGATTTTCAAACCCTCTAACCATGTAAACTCATAAGGGATTCATGTTTTTCTGGAATAATGAATGTATAGAGAGCTTTAAGGAGTTGAAAAAGAGGCTTATCACTCACCTGTACTTACACTACCCACGTGTGGGGAATGTTTAATGGTATATAGTGATACATCAAAGAAGGGATTGGGATGTCAGCTAATACAGAATAAAAAATTGATAGCCTATGCCTCAAGGAAATTGAATGTTCATAAACATAACTACCCAAAACATGATTTTGAGTTTTTTGTAGTAATATTCACATTGAAAATAAGGAGGTGTTATCTCTTTTGGAAGAGGTGCGAAATATATAAGGATCATAAGAGCCTCAAGTATATATTCACAAAAAAAGTGTTGAATATGAGCCAATAAATATTGTTAAAGATGATTATGGATTTTGAATTCTCAATCATCTATCATCTTTTGAAAGAAAATAAATTTAAAGATACTCAAAGTAAAAAAGGATCTGAAAATATTATCATTGATGATAATTGAGAAGAATTAGATCTTCTTATACATAAAAAAGATGGAAATGTGAATCATAAACGATGGAACATCACCAATCCTTTCACAGATGATTTATAAATCTTCCCGTATAGAGAATATAAATTTTTCTCAAAGAGATGATGTGGAAATTTAGAAGAAAGAGGAATATATAAGAAAATTTAAATCCTCATAGTTCAAAATTAATAAAGAAGGGGTTGTAATATTTTTCTCACGACTACGTGTACCATAAAATCCCTATTTAAAGAAGGAGTCGTTAGATAATTCACAAAGATCAACCTTCTCAATTAATACATGTATCACAATGATTTATTGATATCTTTGAGAGAACTATTGGTAGAAAAATATGAATAAGGATATACCGAAATATAGATCAAGGTTTCTTTTATGTAAGAAATTTAATGTTAGAATGAAAAAATATAAGGGGAAGATGCAACCATTACCAATACCTAAATGGAAATGTGAAAACATAACCATGGACTATGTGACTAGTCTTATGAAGACATCATGTGGAAATAAATATATATGGATTGTGGTGGGTAATCTTAAAAGGACTAATCACTTCATTTTAATCTAAAAGGACTTCCCGCTTGATCTACATGCACAGATTAACAATGGAGGAGTGGTGAGGCTGCATGGAACACAACTATAAATTGTATTTGATTGCGATATATGATTTACCTATAAGTTATTAAGAGTCTCCAACAAGATCTAAATATTGAGTTAATCTTCATCTGGGATTATCACCCCCATACAAATGGACAATCTTATCGAACAATCCAAACACTCAAGGACATGTTTAGAGAATGGTCAATGGACTTAAAAGGAGCATGAGATCATCATCTTCCTCTAACTGAGCTCTCATAAAAAAATAGTTTCCAATAAATCATCCAAATATCACCATATGAACCCCTTTATGGTAAGAGGTGCAGAACTCATGCATGACAGGATGAAGTTGGTGAATTCAAACATCTGGGTCCTAAAATATTTGAGTAACTGGTGGAAAAGTTCAGGACAATTCACCAGCACATCAGGGCTTCTAAGAGTTGACAGAAGAGTTATACCGATAATCATCTAAGAGAATCTGATTTTGAGGTTAGAGATAAGGTATTACACCACATATCATCATGTAAGAAATTAATGTGATTTTGGGAAGAAGTGAAATCTCATTTAAAGATACATCAGTCCCTTTGAGATCCTTTATTTCATCAAAGATGTGGCATAACGGCTAGCACTCCCACCTAACCAATATCAAGTACATGATGTGTTCCATGTATTACTATTCAGGAAAGTATATACCAAACACATTAAATTTTCTAAATCCAGAGGTAGTACCAATTGAAAATTCTCTTTCATATGAGGAGTAGCCAGTGAATGTTTTATATAATAGGAAAACGTTCTATGAAATTAAATAATGTACCTGGTCAAAGACCTATAGAGAAACCACCTGTTTGAAGAAGCGGAATGGGTACCAGAGGAGGTGATGAAGTAGAATTACCCTCATCTATTTTACTATATAAAATAAAAAAATTTAGGGAGAAATTTTTGAAGGAGGAATGATTGTAATGAAATAAACTTTTATAAATAAAATTTCCTTTGTGATTGAATTAAATACCCTATTTTGTATTTTGTTTATATAAAAACATGTACTTATTTTGTTTTATTATATCCTATCATATTTAAAATACCGATAAGCATCATAACCATTAATAATATAGTCATTAAATAGCGAACTTACGATTATGATAAATATATGGTTTTGATAAATAAAATTGACATATAAAATGGAACTGATAGCCTCGACTAGTAGGATTATACCCCATGAAGCCCATTTATCAAATATTATGAGGGAGAGTGAATAATTGGGATTTTATTTTGAAAAATACCAATATTATATCCAAAAATTAATGTATGAGTGAAACTATTTACATAATAAGTTCAAGCTCATCGAGATCACAACCCAAACCTTGTATGCTAAACCGCCGTATGAAAAAATCAACATCAGGAACCTTACCATGAGGGAGTTTGATGACGTAATAAACGGATATGTTTCATGACCTAAAAAATATAGAAATTTCTACTGTATTTTCAATAGAATAATAATTATAATTACGTCTAATTATTGTAACTTTATTAATGATTTTGATTTTTATTTGATAAAACACAAATTGTATTTTTGGGTAATATGTAATTTCAATTAAGAAATTCCTTTTGATGAATTGATTAGTTTTTATAAAAAATTATATTTTAATAAATTAATACTATTATATAATATTTATTAAGTATAGTTAAGAATAAAATTTTATGAATTCTAAAAAAAATTATAAGGATTCGAAAACAATTATTGTCAAAAAAAATCATTTATCAATAAATGTATATTTTTATTTAAAAAGGGAAAATTCACATATTTAGAAAATTATTTGGATAGAATAATTTTTTTTCTCATAATGTTGAAATTACCAAACATTTATTTTTTCATAACTTTCTTAGAAAGTGAAATTTTCTAGAAAAAATTAAATATGATATAAATATACTATGTGTATTATGACATCATAATGACCCAAAAGTGATGTAATAAATTATTTTAAGGTTATACATGAAAACATATATGTCCCACTTTAAAATAATGTGAATTTTAGGTTATGTTATTAATTTCTTAAATCCTTTATTTATCCTCCAAAACCTGTAATATATTTTTATGTTTTTAAAACCATTTGTTTAAGTACGTGGATCACTTCCACATTAATGAGGGTAATATTTAAATGAGTTCATAACATAGACTTAAAAAAAATTAAAACTCGTCCTATTTTGTAAAAAACTTTGGAACCAAACCATGGGAGGGTTTGTGGTTCTGATTACTTTATTTTATAGGGTCTGAAACCTATGTTTGTGAACTAATAAAGAACTCTCATATATCATCCAATATAAACCTGCCCAATATCCCTTTAATATTCACTAAAAATGCATGGAGAACATCATTACTATGACCTACCCTCTTTTTAGTCCAACTAAGGTTCCCCCAAGCTCTGAAGAATCTCCTCCCAAGCATTTTGAATCACCCTCTCAAGGTAAGGGACCTCCCTCTCTTCTTTACAATTCAATAACATTATTTGTATTTAGTCTATTTAATCATAATTGGTTATGTTTTCAGGAATTTATATAGATCCCTATAAATTCCAATTGATTTCACAATAATGTTAGATCATATATCCCTTCAAATTTTATAATTTTGCTAATCTATTACTATGCTGAAATTTAGTAAGGGGTCTCTCTCTCTTATTTTTAATTTAAGCATGTTATTTGTTTCTAGCCTTTTAAATCTCATTTCATTATCTTTTAATGGCATTATAAATATCCATAAACTCTAAAATTTCTTTAATAATTATTATATATCATTTATACCCTCTCATTATATCATTTATCCAAAGTCATTACTATACAGAAATTCAAAAAGGGATCCTTTCATTATCCACATTATTCAAGAATATTAATAATTTTATGCCTTTTATTTCGAATTCCTAATATTGGGATATGTTTTTAAACATTCCTTTTACATTAAATTTTATTTATAAATGATTCAATACCACTTTATCTGTCATTAAATTATTTAATGATTCTTTATGTACTGTTATTTTTCTGTTGAAATTTCATGGCAATGATTTCATGCCTAACCATTATATTAAGAATACCATCGATATTTCCACTCAAGGGTACTCACCTTGATGTAACTATACTAATTTTATTGGGGAATACCATGTAATTATTCCACACTCCATGATATTGGAATTAAATTTTATGAAATATGATCCTATATTGAATGATATATGAGGCACACTTATGCATGCACATGATATGACTGTGATGGATGGAGTCCGAAATTATATAGAGCTATAATAAATTGGTGATATTTTAGTCTCATGATATGTAATTAATGGGATTATAGAGTAAATTTAATCCATAATGGGTCTTACTAACCATGTTTTGATGTCCTAACTGTTAGCCATGTCCTATGTTTATGATTTCATGTTTAAATTTGTTTCTCCTTTCCCATGTTGTCTATATGTTAACATTCTATATCATGTTTCATTGTTCATATTTTGGACTCCCACCCATCTTATGATAACTTTATATTCCTATTGATTATATTTTACTTATTTTTCATCATTCTATTATTTATTTACCCAAATTGTTGGGTTTTATAGGTCACTCATTTCTTATGTATGTCCCCATGTTATCAAATACAATTTTAGAAGATAAATGATTTATAAGACCATGTTAAGGAATTTTCAATAATGATGTTGTATCCCAATTTAAATATATTATGATATGTACCTAATTTCCAAAATAACGAGAATTAATGATCTTTTTTGTTGTATTCTGTGTACCTTTATGTAATAAATCATGACTTAATGTGTAATAAAGACTAGGGATGAATTTTTAATGTCTACTACTAAACCAATTTCATGTATTTAAAAATACCAAAAAGTGTCATAATCTATCAAAATGGTATGATCTATCTCCACTAAACCCGTATTCTTATATTCTGAAACACCATTTTTTGTGTGTATAGCACACTATGTTCATGGTGAATACAATGATTCTCATGATATGATTCAAATATTTCACTAGTATATTTTGTACAATAATATATTCAAAAATTTCTCAATGAGAATCCAAACTCCTTTTCAACACATCTTTTAAAAATATTGAACATTTTAAGAGCTGTTGGCGTATGTCTCATAATCATAGTACAAGTCATACAAGAAAATTCATCAATAAAGGAAATAAAATACTTAACCATTTATTTAATTATTTATCATACACATAGAAATGTCGGAATTTACTATCACTAATGGATGAGATTTTTGAATACCAAATTTCATTTTTAGGAATAAATTAATATTCTCATTTTAACAAAAATAGCATATTAATTCTCTCTCCTTTCAGAAAAGGATCATCATGAATATTCTCTCCTTGGGTAAGATTTATTTTATTCATTGGGACAAGATGACCAAGCCTATTATTCCAAAATTTATTTTCTCCCTTTAATCTTGTGTAGAATGAATTTTCAGTATCAGCATCCAAACAAAAATCTCCCTATTCACTATCCTCTTTTCAGTATGCAAAGATATTTTATTATATTCATCAAGAACTCATATTTTCAAAAAATAACTTCATTACCTTCATCAAATAGATGAGATTCAGTTAATAGATTATGTTTCATCCCATTGACATATAATGTGTTCTTGGAATTCAAATCATCTTTCCTATCACTACTATTCCAGCTCATTTAATTTTATGTGACCCATTATTTCAAAATGTTATAGAGCCATCCTTTCAATTTTAAAAACCATTCAGAATATTTAAATCTACCATCATATGTGAATAATATTTACTATATAGAATCCATGAACAATACCTTCTAGATACTTTAAGTGCTAGTTCAATAAAAAACCTTTTTGATTTATTTTATCCTTCATCTTATAATACATTTGATTATTGAAATTTTTGTTTCATTGGGATAGTAGGATGGGTATATTATCTTTGGAAAATATCATAAGTTGTTCAAATATTTTATAGACCTCTTCTAATTGTTTGAATTTAAATTTAACCTTTAATCTATAATAGTATTATCTCTTTTGTATTTTTCTCTTTCGAGTGGGTAGAATCCTCTTTAAACATTTCATAATAAAACTTCAAGTCTCATAAAGATACTATTAATTAAACTAAAAACGTCCGAATATATTCCCAAATCCTCCAAAATTATAATAATAGCAATAATGTTCATATTTAAATATAAAAATAGATTTTTTTTGTTATGTTTTCATCTGATTTCAATGAATCATTTAATCATAAATTTTAGATCCTTTCTGTTTTCCAAAATATTTATAAACTCCCAATACATTCTTCCTTGATTTATGATTACTTAAATCCATATTTAAATAATTAATTTTCATATTTTTTATGTTAAAGTTATTTTCTTCATAATTTTAACATTTCTAAGAGTCATCTTATTTTGACACAAACATCACTTTCGTCACCAATGAATTCTACTAAGACATTATACCAAAACATATAAAGATCTTTTTCAATATTTGAGTGTGATATTTGATTATCAATTTGATCCTCATCATTATTTTAACCATTAATAACTTTTATAAAATTATTTTTTGAGTATTTACAAACTTCTTGAATATATTTATGCAACTTGTATTTTTACTTTTAAAATCCCTTTTCGATATTGATGAAATTTGACTAGGGGATCACAAGATACTTTTATTTCATTTTACCTATCTATTCAATTTCAACATATAATTTATTAGCATTAGCAAGAAAATTATTCAAATCATTAATATAATTCATTTTACATGACTTTGTATTAGTAAGAGAAGAATCTTTGCAACTTGAGGATTAATTTTATTACATTAATTTTTGAAGTAAATTCCATAAGATAACTTTAAAATAAACTCAATTTTAGTTTCTTCCATTTGCTTAGTATCACTAAATCCATTAACTATGAACATTTCCTGATTCAAATTAGTAATCATTTTTTTTTTCATCAATATCACAAAAATTATCAACTCCCTCTTCATTTTCTCTGTTATCATCATCATCAAAGTTTGATAACAAATTTTTTTATATTGGGAGAAATTATTACCCTAATATTTGAATAAATCTTTTATTTATCATTTTTTTCTTTCATTTTAGATAAACTTCATGGGTTTTCAACAATATATTCATATTCTTCTATGTCTTTCATCTTTAGAAAATTTGATAAAAATTTTCCAATAAATTCAATCCTAAAACACTTTAATGAAATATTTCCCCTGAACATTATTTTTTCTCTTATCACACTTCATAAAAATAGTGACATCATTTTTTTAATAATTTTTTTCAATATATTCTTCTTTATAAGAATCTTCATCTCAAATAAACTGAATATTTCATGCTCTTCTCTGATTTTGGGGCATTAAAAAATATTTTATTTTCTTATTTACCCTTATTTTTTAAGACACTTTCATTTTATATATTATATGAAATAAGAATAATGCGTAAATAATCTAAAGGTAGTGAACCTATATTATGGTCTTCATGTGATGAGACATTTATATAAAATCTTTTTGAAGAAATAGGTAGTATCTTGTATATGACCAAATCATCCTCCAATTTTTTACCAAAACCTCTAATACTGTTAACTATCTCATTAACTTGAGTGAATAATTAATATACATATTCATCTTCTATCATATTTAAGTCTTCATACTTCAACAACCAAACCTATATTTTCACTTACTTCACTATTTCAATGTATTCATATATATTTTTTAACATATCTAATACTATCATTGTAAAATTTATGCATTTAAACATAATGATATAATTCCCAAAAAGATATGATGTTTTGGGATTTCGATTAGAACAATTATTTTTACGTCCATTTTATGAACTATTATCCTAGTGGTACCCTCAGAATGGGGATTAAAACCATCCATTATATCCAATAATACATCCAGAATGATTGATAATAAATACGATAGCATATAGTATTTCCTTATATAATAGTTTTCCCCATCAATAGTGAGAATACCCTATATATTTACTATATTTATAATATCTGTATTCATATAAAAAATAATTGATTAATATATAAAATAGAGGGGAATAATTTCTCATAAAAAATTTGATCATCTTCAAAAGGAACATAAATACTCTAATACGACATAAAAAACCTTCTAGATTTATGGTAATTCACTAAGAGGGAGTGAATTATTGAATTCAATTAATTTTAAGTTTCCCATTGATCTAACCTTCATCATAAAATAAAATGAATATTAAATTATTATCACACACTCTATCAAACACATGACCGATTTATATGTTTAACAACTCCAAAAAGAGAATTTCGTCCTTGGAATGATCCATATTCTCTTTAGATCCCACATTCCACCAATTTATAGATATTGGAATATAAGAAAGAATAGTTTTCCATTGAAATCATGTTACAAAATGATATCATGAAAATATAATGTCCTCATGTACCGATACAACGATATATAAATTGATTTCAATAATAAGAGTTTCATTAATCAAACAATGATTCCATCAGGATTTCATAGTTTTCTGTCTTATTTTTCTCTTCTACTTTCATACTCAGAAGTCTATTTTTATTTATTTGTTATTCTGTTAATTTATGTATTTTAGAATATTATTATAATCATATAGAAATTAGGAATATATTACCTTCATATAAAAACTATGAAGACTTTCATTTTTCTTCTCCCTCATTTTTTTGAGTTTTATTGATCATCAATGTGCTGCAACATACAATACAATGTGCCCAATAAGCTTTTTCAAACTAAATCTTCCATTATGGAATAATATTTTTCTACATGGAGGGAACTATATTTCATCCTAAAAGGATATAAAACCATAAATCATATGATATATAATCATAGTAAAAAATCTATTCTTTATTCCTCCAAATATATATGATCATGATGGAATATAATTTCCACAACATGACCTATTTTCTATAAAAAAATTACTATGAATTATCTTCAAGATACTTATTCCTTAAATCCCATATTCAGTATCATATAATTAAAAAATTGCTCTGAAAATATCCTGTTATAATCTTGAAATTCCTTATCTGAAATTCCTTAGTTATTTTTGTAACTCCCTATAAACTTCTAAAGAACTCATATTTGGATAAATTTGAAACCATACAAACAAATAAAATATATTATATATTCTCAATAAAAACCAACACAATATCAAAAATATATTATTAATCTCATAAAATATATAAAAACATTCATATCACTCCATGTGATTAATGAATTTTCCAAATTTTCACTCAATAGAAATATTTTACATGCCAATGAAAAATATTAATCATCTCAGAAAATATCCAATGCATTTATGACATTTCTAATTTCCATACAATATTATCTATATAAAAAAGATAACTTATCAAAAAAGGTACATTATTTTTTAATTTTTAAAATGATACTCTCAAAAATATATTATATATACATCCCAAATTTTATGTAACATTATATTGTTAGATCCTTTTTAAATTTTATACTCATAGAAAAAATTACACACTGAACAAATAAAATCACTTATGAGAGTTTGTTTTTTCCACTTATAATGCTCCAAACCCTCTATATAAAAAACCTTACACACTCCTGTTAGGTTATTTCATATGAAATTTTTTATGTCTTGTGAGAATAAAAATATTACACAATAATGACTTAGTAAAATTTTAGACGGAACCATTTATACATACCCAAGACCTCCATAATAATGAAAAAAAATCTAAAATAGTTAAAAATACTTTAGAACTACCAAAAAACATTCAAATCACATGATAAACATTATTTAATGTGATTTTGAATATAATATATGTATTTAAAATAAAATCCAACATAATAAACATATCCTCTTGTAATTTCTTAATTTATCTTCAATCTTGAGTTCACCAATCTCACAAAAAAATTCTCTATCTCAACATGTTGTGTACCATGCATCGATGAAAAATCACATTTTTCATCATTCATATTATCTTAATGAGAATCAAAATTATGAATCCAAAACAAATCCATACTCTCTGGTTTACCCATAGGCTGTATTGAATCACATATTTTATGGATACATCCCTTCTTTCTTTCTTAGTATTCTAGTATCATATGATGTAAAGAGAGTAGAAGAAGTGAGCATGTGTAGAATACCTAAAATACACATAGAATCCTTTCCACATACTTCTGATAACATATAAAGTTCCCAAGGACACTCTTTGTGTCTCTATTCATTAAATCATATGTTTCAAAACATATGATTTCTTCCAAGGCTATTCATGAATTCATCACAATATTGAATTTTGAACTCATGTTGTGTTTCATCATACAGAAAATTCGTATTAATCATATCTTACTTGAGTTACTATTTGAATTCAAACATTTTTTACATTCAACCAGATGTACAATAACATAATATGTTATGGTTTATAATATTCACAACATCATGAAATACAATAATCCATGGATTTTATGAATGTAATACTATAAAACATGTTCAATAATAGAATATCATATTATATATTTCAAAATATAATCTATTTTAATTGTTCTGTATTTTCCTTTTTCAATTCCTTAAATAATGGAATATTTTATGGTCTTGTTCAGTATAGGACACATAAATTGTTTTATAACTATATGTTTTGAACTCTTTTTTAATCATCTTCCTCTCACATATGATTATTTAACATAAAAAATTTGTTTTGTAACCTTTAATAGTAATTACTAAAAATATAAATTGTGTTTTTATAACTTCAAACATATTTTTTATGAATTTATAAATGTCATCTAAACTTAATACACATTTTGAACTCTTCAATCCTTATTAAAAACTTCTTAAAAAGATACTCATAATATGTGTTCTATGTTAATATATTTATGATATGTGATATAACTTAAATTTTATGTGTATTTATAAGTCCTAACCAAAACCTTTTTAAAATATTGTTGAACTATTAAAAAATAGAAAATTACAGTCGAAGATAATCATCAATAGTGAAGGTATTGACAATGAAAATTAAGGGTATAAATAATAATATGAAAGGAGTTTCCATTTAAAAATACCCCAAAATAGGAAACATGATAATATGAATTAATGTTATTGTAAATTATTATTTTTTAAATTTTATGAGGAATATAAAATATCTATATATTGGTGGTAAGACAATTGTAATCACAATTTTATGTTGACCACAAATGAAGTAAAAAAAGGCTATTAAAATTTAAAGAAAAGGTCACCAAACACGTCCATTAATAGGATCATAATAATAAATATAATATACATATAATAGGGGTGAGAATAGAAAAACATAGTTTGTTTCTCCAATAGACCCTCATGTATCAATGTAAGTATAACATACGATTTCAACTATGATATTAAGAATAAAAAATAAAATAACTCGCTAATAAATATCTAATTTTTTCCATATATCACCAAAATCACCCTCACTAGAATAATATATTATATATAACTCACACACCATAATAAATATGCATCAACATAAAAAAATATCCACAGGTAAATTGGCCCCCAACAAATAGAGACTCATAGTTCCCAATAGAAATTTTCAAATCGTCATCCCAAATCTGGTAATTAGTGAGGGTAAATGGGTTTATTTCTCAACAGGAATCCCTTAATCCACTATAAACATCATATTTGGTCATGGAAGACCTTGAATATTGGGTATTTGTTGAGTTGAGAATGAATAGTTCACATAACCACTTGAAAAATATAAAAATATAATACATACTCACAAATTACATTTTATATATTTTATATTATCTTATATCACCTCAATATAATCATAAATATTGATTATACTCTTATATTAGTTAAAACGTCATTGATATTAGTACTCCCTATAGTAAATGAAAAAAATTACCATCGATTATCATGTTATTTTTCTATTTACTCTGAATTATTAAAAATATTGTTAATTTAAATATTCTTATGATGTGAAATGTTATTAGAACCATAATTAATCAAAAAACTCTTGTGAAATACAAAATTAAATAATAAAATATTCCCTTTATTTCCAATTATAGTTATATATCTTCACTCATATCTATTTCTATATCCCATTCACATTATCCTTTTGTAGTTTCCCACAATTATCATCATCATTATTTCTCATTTCCCTATAAATTAACCAAGATTATTAAAACTTTAAATAATCATAATACAATTTTAATGTGCATCAAAAAATCATTATTAACTCCTAAAATTTTCATTTCATTGATCAATTATACAACCTATCTACCTTATTCCATGTGATCATACAAATAAAAAAATGTTTAATATTGTTATAATTAGGAAATTTTATACAATCAAATATTATCTAATGTTGCATATAAAAATGATAATGGAGAATGACAAAATATGGTAGGTAGCATGGCACTATTTCAATTTTCATATGTCACCATAGTGTTCTGTCTGTGATTTTTTCAAAAAAATCATTTAAGCCCCATAAAAGAATTTTATGGGATTCATTATGAGGCATATCCCTTATAAAATCTATAATAACCCTTGTACAAGACATATTATCATATCCAATGACGTTTTCAAAAGTAAATTCTGGCAAGTGTTGCAATAATCTGATTATATGTTGTGATCCAAATGTAAAATGTGTAACATGGAATGGATCAAATTTAATGAAAAACTCTTAAAGATAATAGTTTAATAAAATTAAATAGAAAAGTGAATAAAAGAGAATTTCTTTAAACCAGTGAAAAAAATTCCATTTAAATTTTATCATAATCAAACTTTTTCATATATTTATTATTAATTTGATTATATAAAAAACTATGATCATTGAAAAATATTTCATTATTCATTAATAAATCCAAAAAATATTCCATAATTTATTTTTCCAAATTATTATTATCCTAAATATCATACCTCTATATCATTTTTATTTAGACACCATATTATGGAAAAAAATAATTTTATATCCATAAATATTCAAAAATTGATAATATTAAGACCAGAGTCTCAAAACACCTTGGTGATTCATTGTCCCTCACTCATCATTCGTCATTCACAAATTTAATTACATTTCATGATGAACAACTCGAGGGAAATTTTTTAAAATATAAGTGAATGTTTTGACATTAATAATAAATTTAATAGCCATGACCACCTTTTATAAATGTTATATCCCTATCGATTTTTAATTAAAAAAATGTAAAAATATCATAAAAACGTGAAACCTAAACCATTATAATTCAAATGTTGAATATTTTTGTTAAAATTGGATGACTATATCACACATCACCCATATTCAAAAAATCATAGGAAACTCCTTCTAATATTCATGACCACATCTTCCCCAAAAACAATATAATATAGAATAATATTTTTATTTTAAAATATTTTCAAAAAATAATTATGTGTGTGTGTGTTCCTTAAGATTAATCCAAAAACCATTAATCCTTGGACTTACCCCAAACTGAAACCATATAGTAAAAACCATTGTTTTAAAATAAAATGTTCACATAGAATTTAATAAGAGACCTTAAATATTACCATCTAACAATTTATATCCAAAATGATCAAAATACAATAATACTTTTCACCACATCTAAATATCAAAATATGAGTCCTTGTATTTTATTACATATTTTATGATAGTATTTCAAAATTTATTATATTTTCATGCTTCGTTTACTTGTATATCACTTATAAATGTCTTCAACTCATATTATTTCCACCACTTTATCAAATTACATTTGAAAAAAATACCTTTTTGAATAAAGTTCTGTAAGTTTTGGAATATTATGTGGAATGCATGTTCTATGTACAAAAAATGTTTCATGTTTATCATGTTATGTATATAGAATATATTATATAGTTCTCAATATAACTCTAATACTCCATTATTGTTAAAATATATTCCACGTACTTAATTTATTTTTTATCATTCAGAAATTCTTTGAAATTCTATAATATTAGATGGATTATATGGGCTATATTTTTTATGCTTCTAAATACTCTTTGAGTTTTTTCTAATGGAATATAATGATGAATAATTGAGAACAAATAAACATAATCAACCTATTGAAATTTTTATTTTTCATTAACTATATAAATTTTTTAAATCTATGGGGGTTTTTAGTACTTTATAGAAAATATATTTCATTGATAGTATAATTCATAAACTCATTGTTTTCACCCTATTCTATGTAACCCCATATATATTTATTTTATACTCACTTGAAATTAAAATTATCACCATCCATTACTATATTATGATTAAAAATTACTTAATATATATATTATTTACCCCCATTTGATAACTATATCCAAATAATTATATAGTAATAGATCACTATAATAATAACATAGTTATTTATTAGGGTAGGTTAGACATTCATCTCTAGTCAAAACTCTTATATTATGTTTCTTTCAAGTGCGCTGTCAACTATATCTAAAATATACTCAAATTTTGGTGAAAACTCATGTGTCATTATACCACATGTAACTTTCTCTTTAACCAAATGATATTTTATATAAATTTTAATTGATCTAGAATAATTTCACGTATTCATCGAAAGATTTATTTCACTTGGGTTACCACAACCAATCATAATGTAATATCTAATTTCACCTCTATATAATATAATTTCACTTCCATCCATATCATGTGTGTACATGCTTGTGTTGTAAACTCATACTCAACTTTTATATTATAGATATTAATTGAATTTATATTATTTCAAATCTTACTTTCAAATATATGCCCATGAAATAATATTCCTATAGACATGGTTTTTATATCATCCACATTATCATTGCATTCTACAATAGTGATGCAAAATATGAAAATTTTCACTCCACTTTCATAATAAACACCATTACACAAAGATCCCTGGACTTATCCAAAAATTTGTGTGGTATATTTAATGTGTAATTATTTAGTATATTTAAAATATAGTGACCATTTTAACCAAAAATAAACAATTTTTTATATTGATATAGTAACATACAATATAAATCAATTAATCTTTATATAATTCATTTGATTTATAATTTTTCATGTATCATATTTTATAAATTTCACATCCCTTGTCATAGGCTGTTATTACTTGATTCAAATATAACCCCTTATAGTTCTATAATAAAACCATGAATGGCCCTTTAATCCAACCTTTAATAGGTCATGGGATAAAACAACTCTATGTTTAGCCTATTTTAAGGATTCAAAATATTGTAAATATTCAATAAAACCATGAAAATATAAAAAATTATTATATATACATAGTTTTGATAGTCATAGGTGATGAATTCAAGGACTTTCATAGTATTGGAAACCTTTTGGTTAAATTCATGGTGAAAGGTCACTACTATTATAGTTCAAAAACCATGGCAATAGATATTAAATATAAAAATTAATGCATCATTTTTTTAACCCATGACATATTCTAAGAAAATGAATACACTAACCACAAGACTATTTTGAATCATCTAATATATAATATAATTTTATTTTACTTATTTAATATTTACCTTTTCTAAATAAATAAATATTTTTTAATAAATATTTATTATTAGTAAATTCTTATCAAATAATGATTATTGAATGTTATTTTTAATATAAATTACAAATTATTAATTATTAATTACTAATTATTATTATTATTTTATAATTAAATAACAAAAAATCATAAATTTTATATTCATTGTTTTTTTAAAATATGGTTATAGAATACTATATCCATGGTTTTTATTATTATATGGACTCGAGACACATTGAAGGTGAATCAATGCATGAGAATAATTAAAATTTTCTTTCTACTATTTTCTCCATGATCTTTCTCCCTCATTAGAAGGAACACAATTCATTAATAATTTTCTTTCATGATCAGTCCACCCAAGTGAAAAGCAAATATATAGTATGTTAAATGAATGGAACACATAGATTTTACTTGGATCAACTATAAATTTCTACTTTGAGAATTATACAATCAATTTTGTGGTTGTGTGCAAAAATATACATTAACACATTATTTGGTAGATATAAATTTTATATAAGGGAAGAACTCACGAAGGATCACTGTCTGCATATGATTTGGGGATAATATCACTTTCAATCAAGGATCAAAACCTGTAGATGGTTGAGGGAAAATCATTTTCTCTGAAAGCTCACTGTTTCTTCATTTCCATTATACACAACATTTGTGAATGTATAAATTTATAGACTTGTTGGTATCCTTCTCAATTTAATGACATAAAGGTTACTCTAATTTCCATTATATAATTATTCATTATGCTTGTAGATATTGAAGAACTAATTAATTCCATAGTATCCACCTAAGGACACTACTTGATATATACATCTCCTTGTGAGAGGAGTTGATAAATTAATCTTCAAACAACCTTTACTAGTAGCAAAACACTAGTTAATAATTCTACTATAGTAATTATTCCCCAATATGATAAATCATCTTCACATTAAGGAACCAAATATTTCCATGATATCCATAAACTTTATCTTCAATGTTATATTCAGTATATCCACTCTTATCAAAAATTATATTCAATTCTTTTCACAAAACCTATTACAAAATCCATATCTAATTTTCAATATAATACCAGCATAAAAAAACAATATTACCTCCTAATAAAGATCATAAATTAAATCCATGTTGTTGTCACCTTCTTTCTTGAACACTTAGTTCCACTTCTTTATTCTATAAATTCTTACATTGTATTTCATTCCTTCTCTATATGTTTTTTTAATTTCATAGTGCATATCTGATATAACTATTAATTTCATTGAATTTCAAATTATAAATTCAAACAACGTGTAACTTACAACTTATCTTTCTTTAATCTCAACCTTTGGATCATATTCAAATTGATCATGACCAATGGAATTCAAAATCATACTTATTTATTATATAAATAATCACTAATACCTCAAATGATTAACACATAGATTTCTCTTTGAATACTACTGGAACCATATACTATAATATAACATCCCGCTCTACAGTGTGATGATTCAGTTTTGACATAACCTATTTCATCTACTATGAATTATATAGTGTGTATCAACTATTCATAGGTAAATCACTTAACTTTAATTTTCAAAAACCCTTCGATCTTTCAAATTCAAATCCTTCATGGTGTAGAATAAATTTCTCAGCATGGTCCTGAATAATTCACATTAATATTAAATATGATCCTGGATAAACCTCACTTAGAGTTGGAGGTCTGAAGTTTTCCAAAGGATTTAAAATTATCTAGGACTTCCTTCATGTCATATCCATCCTCTGGTGATGTGTACATCCATAAATATATTGTATTATTGTACTAATTTCTATGAAATAGTTATTCTATGGGGAATGAACCATCAAAACTCCTACTATATAGAAATTAATCTCATCTTACCCTATGACATGGATCTCAATTATATAGTGTTGAAACTAAAATATTATTCCTAAAACATCTTACGCATCATACAATGATATATAAATTTTTTTTAGTGTGGTCCACATTAACCACTTCCCCACGTGGGACTTCCATATAGATTGGTCTATACCTTATCAACCAAGATTTGACATCGAAGCCTCTAAAAACTTCTCATGGTTTCTCCCTACAAAATAACCACTTTTCCATGGGTTTTCCCTATGACACAACTCTATATTATCAACCTATAACATACATTTTCTGGGTTCTTTGAGCTCCTCTTCCAACGGGTTCATTCCACTGTCAATATTGGTCAGTACCAATTGAACAGATAGCTAATTTTGCATGATAACCATTTTATAGACCTTTTTTAACTCTTAAATATCACTATGATGTGTTTACTAATACTCTCGCATGAAATATTTTATCTTCAACTTCTAGATATCCAAAATTATATATTTTGAAACTTCCTTCTGAGTACCAAAATATTTCATAAAAAAATTTAGAAAATAATGGAAAATGTTTCCATTAAGAGCAACATCTATAATATCTTCCCAAATAAATTCACATAATTTCCATGAACATGATATATATATATATATATATATCAAGTTGTCTCTTTCCATATCTCCTCCAATTAATCCATGTGTTTCAATGTGAACCAATGCACCAAATCTTCTAAAAACATTCAACATGACCAAGACATCAATGTCATCCTCCATGCATCCTCTTTAGATTTCGTTGAATTTATAAATCCTTTATGAATCCTTCCAAACTTATAATATATTTTGTGGTTTTAAAATCCTTTATTTCAGAGTATGGCTCACCCCCACATAAGAAAGTGTGTTATTTTATTAATTTAGGCCGTTGGAATTGTAAAATAATTAATGCTACTCAAATTTGAAAGAAAAAAATGAAAAAAAAACCATGGTAATGTTTTCAGTTATGGTAATTTAATAATATAGAGTCCAAAACCTATGTTTCAGAAATGATAATGAATTCCCCACTAATTTCCTATATAAATCCACCCAATCTCCCATTTATCTTCACTAAAAATCCTTTCAGAATGTATTTCCTCTTCCCTCCCCTCTCTAGAGTCCTCTTATGGTTCCCCCAATCTCTATATAATTCCTTCTTTAACATTTGGAGTCACACACTCGTGTAAGGGATCTTCCACTCTCTTTTTTAATTCAAGCACCACTATTATGTTGTTCATCTTAATTTCAATTTTTTCATGTTGGGATATGTTCTTCCATATCTTCCTTACATTAAACTCGATTTATATATGATTATATATCCATTTCACCCTCATTAAACATCCCATGGACCATTATATACACCAATTACCATATCGAAAGTTAGTAAGGGGTCCTCACATTCTCTTCTTTATTCATGATTCCTTATTATATTATGTCTTTTATTTCTAATTACTTATTTTGGTATATTTATTTATTAATCCCTATTAATACATATTTTATATATAAATTATGATATACCCTTTTTTCTCTCATTAACACATTTTATAAAATCTTAAGTAACATTGTTAGGCTATCGAAATTTCACTATGATTTTCCATTCCAAAACAATTGTGTAGTGAATACCATACCCATTTTCTATAAAGGGTGTTCTATTTTATACAATTATACCAATCTAACATGGGGAATACATGTATGTATTCCACTTTCTTTTTGAATCAAATAAAATTTGATGAAAAATGATTCCATGTTTTGTTATCTATATGGCACACTTATGCATGATAATGAAATAAATGTGACACGTGCTCACAGAATTATAAAGTGCTCCAATGAATTTGGTAAAGTTTAGTCTCATGAGCTATCATGTTAGGACATAGAGTGAACCTGGTTCCTTTATGGGACTTTTTCCATCATTATGTCTTGGAAATTATTCTTGACCTATGTTTACGGTACAATGTTTTATGTTTTTTCCACATTTCCCATGATATAATTATCATGTTATATTATGCCTTATTATTTATATTCCATTTAAACACCATTGATATTACTATTGTATAACATGTATTACCTTATTCCATTTTTTCCTTACTAGGATTTATATATCACCCTTTTTCTATGTATGTCCCCAGTTTATCACATACAGTTTTGTGTGAAAGCATGTTAAGGTATTTTTCAATAAGGATAATATTTTTCTTGTTTTAAATTGTTATGTAATGTACCTAATTCCCTAAGACACAAGACTTATCAATCTTTTTCGTTGTATTAAGTGTAATGTTATTTAATAAATCATGAATTAATGGGAAATCTAGATTAGGGATTTTATACACTACATCTCATATGGTAGCACCATATCATTGTATCTCTTGTGGTGTTACTGAGTCATAGTATTTCATTCAATACTCCCACATCAAAGAATGAATACACAACACAGTCACTCAAGAGTGGGTGTATGAAAAAATTCACATATATCATGTCACAAGATCATAAAATGAGATAGTACACCTTCTACTCAGAAAACCCATAAATGGAAGTTGTATATACCTAGAATATCCATGATGCACTTATTAAGAATGCATAGTCACACGACCACCTCAAGTTGTAGAAATGAGTTGAGTATATAATGAACTATCATTCCAACTAGAACATCACCATCATTAAAGGTGTTATTAATATGGTCATCATTGTCATAATTATCATTAATATCATTGAATAATTTCCCTCATCATCATCTATGAATAATATTTGCAATCATTAAATCATACCATTCGATATCATACTATAATTGTATTCATCATTGAGCTGGGAACCTTATGTTATAGATCACATAAAAAAATCCCATGGGATCGCCCATTGATCTACGATGCGTAACATTTTTCATCCTCTTATCAGTCATTCTCCCATTGTGTTATATCAAACATTCATATATACTTTACACAATTACTTGGTTATAGTTCATGTATACCATCCAAAATACTTATTGGTAAAAAATAATAATTAAATTGTATAATAAAAATTTCCTTAAATAATTATCATTTTTATTTCCATGCATTAGTTTTCCACTATAAGTTACATGGGAATCATAGGAATTGAAATAATCATCAAATCAAATAAACACTACTACATATTAGGCTAAATAAAAAACTAGAAAAGCCCTTTAACAATGAAAAAAATGATTAATGTTATAATTTTTGTTAAAAGGAGGGACCCTATATTAGTTCTAGTTTAACATTGATAATGTTTCCCATTTATTGATGCTGATAATAGTAATACTATTTCAATGTGTTGTTAAAATTGCAACACACTACAATAGTATATATAGCTACATGGAAAATATGTAAATTAATTGAAATAAAAATTACATCACAAATACAAGAAAAAAAATTATATTATAGAAATTTAATACATTATTTTTAACAATTACATTATCATGTATAATTTAACACAAAAATTCAAAAATATCGAAAGTTTGTTTGTATTTGGATCTTGAACCCCTCTCAAAAAAGCTCACTCGTTGTGTTAATTTCTGAATAAATGACCCCAATTCGAGAAAAAGAATCCACATATATAAGAAAAAAAATTCTTATTTTGGTAATACTAAAAATAAAAAAATTAACCATAAATATGAAATAATATATTAATAGAATGTCAATTTTAAACTAAACCCACACAATTTGAACTATACTGGTCACATCGTGTATCATATTGAGGTGTAGCTGATTCCTACACATCACAAATGACTTATAGATTTTTTTACCCTATAGTATTAAAACAATTTTTATTTTTTTCTCATTTTTTAAGTATGGTACATGTGTTCTGAACTAAAATGAAATTTTTAAACTCAAAACACTCAGTTTGAGTCATACTGGTCACACTATGTATCAGATTGATGTTCGGTTGAATCCTACACATCAAAAATAATTTATTGACAATTTTACTAAAGTATAAAAACTATATGAATCTGTTTCATCACATTTGATTATGTGACTTGTTTTTTGAATTAAAAGGTCAATTTTAAATAAAAACACACTTTGAGTCAGACCAGTCACGTCAAGTATCAGATTGACCTGAGGTTGATTCCAGCATGTCACAAATCACATAATGATCATTTTACTAATGTATCAAAAAAATATGAATGTGTTTTAATAATTATGAATATTTCAAATGTCTTTTTTACTAAAATTTCTATTTAAACTAAAAATACACACTTTTTGTCATACGGGTGACATCGTGGGTCGATTTGATGTGATACTAATTCCTAAACATTACAAATTATTTATGAATAATGTTCCTTAATTATCAAGACAATATGGGCATGTTTTCTATGTTTTAAATGAGTAGTGAATGTTTCAAACTAAAATATCATTTTAAAACTCAAAACATGTTTTTTGATTCATATTGAGTGCACCATATATTATATTGATATGAAAATAATTCATACAAATCAAAAATGATTTGTGGATTTTTTTAAATGTGTGAAATGAATATGAAATTTTTTCTTGATTTTTAGAATGTGACATTTTTTTGACATGGGACTGATTTCTAAAGATCACAGATAACTTATGAATCATTTTCTTAAAGACTCACAAAATAGAAGGGCATTTTCATTATTTTCAATGAATGACATAAGTTTTGAACTAAAATTGACAATTTTAAATTGATAACACACAGTTTGAGTCATAACGGAATACCCGTTTATCATATTGCGATGAGGGTAATTCCTATATTTAATAAAATTATTTATGGATTATTTTCATAATGTATCAAAATAATACAAATTTTTTTCTCAGTTTTGAGTAGGTGACTTGTGTTTTGAACTAAAATGTCAATATTAAATAAAAATACACTTTGAGTTATACTAGTCACATGTTATGTCAGATTATTGTGTGGTTGATTCCTACAATCAAAATGACTTAAGGATCACCTTCCTAAAGTATAAAAAATAATCTCAATGTATTTACTTAGTTTTGAGTGTGTCATATTCCTTTTTTATTCAAATGACAATTTTAATTGAAAACACGTACTTTGAGTCATATCTATAACAACATGTGTTGTTTTGTCATGTTATTGATTCCTTAATGTCACAAAATGATTAAGAATCATTTCCCTAAAGTATCAAGACAATATAAGTATCTTTTATTATTTTTTAGTGAGTTGCATATGTTTTGAACTAAAATTTCAATTTTAAACTGATAACACATAATTTGAGTCATATCGAGCACACTGTGTATTGGATTAGGGTGAGTATGATTACTAAAGATAAAAAATAATTTATAGATAATTTTAATAAAGTAAAAAAACTATATTAATGGTTTTTTATATTTTTGAATATGTGAATTTTGTTTTGAAAAAAATTGAAATTTTAAACAAAAACACACATGGAGTCATACTGATCACACCATGAATTGGATTGACATGTGTTTCATTCATACAAATTAAAATTGAATTAAGGTTAATTGTCCTAAAGTTTCAAAAAAATATGAATTTGTTTTATTGGTTTCGAGTATGTCATGTGTCTTTTTTACTAAAATGTTAATTTAAATTGAAAACACACACTTTGAGTCATACGAGTCACATCGTGCATCGGTTTGAGGTGAGACTAATTACTACATGGAACAAATAACTTTCAAAAAATTTCCTATATTATCAATAATATCTATGTATTATTGCTTGATTTTTATTGATTGAAATAAATTTTGAACCTAAATATCATTTTTAAACTCAAAACACACAGTTTGAGTCATAATGGACACACCGTGTATCAGATTGATATGCGGATAATTCTTACATAAAAAATGAATTATGGATCATTTTCATAAATTATCAAAAACTATCATAACATTTTCTTGGTTTTGAGTAGGTGAATGTTTTTTGAACTAAAAAGTTAATTTTAACAAAATGACCCACTTAGATTCATACTGATCAAACGGTTTATTGGATTGCCATGAAGTTGATTCATACACATTTCAAATAACATAAGGATAATTTTAATAAGTTAAAAAACAATAAAAATGTGTTTTTTTGGTTTTGATTCAGTCGCATGAATTTTTTACTAAAATATCAACTTAAACTAAAAACATACAAATTGAGTAATACTGGTCACATTAAGTGTTTTTTTATGTGAGATTAATTATTACACATCACAAATGTATTATGAATCATTTTTTAAAAAAATTAAAACAATTCGAGTGCATTTTTTTGTTTTTATTGAGTGAAATAGGTTTTGAACAAAAATGTAATTTATAAACTGATTAAAGACACTTTGATTCATATCGGGCACATCATGTATCATATTTAGCTGTGGCATATTCCTACACATCAAAAATTATTTAAGGATCATTTTCCTAAATTATCAAAATAATTTGAATGTGTTTTCTTGGTTTCGAGTATGTGATATGTGATTTGAACTAAAATGTTAATTTTAAACTGAAAAATAACACTTTGAACCATAAAAATCACACATTAAGTTGAATTGTTGAGAATTTGATTCCTTCAGATCACAATTTAATTATGGTTCTTTTTCCAAATGTATCAAAAAAATCTTAATATATTTTCATAGTTTTGAGTATGTGATGTGTTTTTTGAACTAAAATGTAAATTATAAACTAAAAACATACACTTTGAGTCTTGTTGTACATATCTTGTATTAGATTGAGGTGTGGTTGATTCATATATATTATATTTTGTCTTTCTATTTTTCAATGCATTCAACATTTATTTTTTTCTAACAATATTTTTGTTTGATATCCTGGAATGTTGAATGAATTTTAGAATAAAAAAAGAGGGCATCATCATGAGTGTATCATAATTATTGAGTGGATGATCTATATGCCACCTCTCCATGTTGTCTATATAAAATATGACACCATGTATTATTCCCCTTCATTTCTAAACAAGTTTATTTCAGCTTGTTAATATGAGTATTTTTGACATCCCTAGAAGTACTAGAAAAATATAAACAAACAAATGATTAATAAATATTTTAAATAAAATAGTAATCATCATAGGAAATACCATTATGGGTATGGTGGTTTGTTGATGGAATACGATATCTTTCATAAAATTAAAAACATAATAACCATAATAGTTTCCATTATTTTGATCTAAGAACTATAGTAACATTTATAAAAATAGTAATTTGTTTTTATATATGTTTTGATAGTGACATTTTAATATATATATACAAATAATTATCCATTCATAGAATTCAATAGTGTTTTGTGCTCATAATTGTCCTCATGCAATGATTTTGATGATATCTAAACCACAATCTATTATAAGAAAATTTTCATTAAAACTTAATATAAAATTTATAACTTGATGTTTATTTGTAAAATGTTTCTTCTAGTGTATTAAAAATTGATTAATTTCATAAAATGTGGTCATTTTTTTAGTAATCCTTGCATTGAAACCAAAAAAATATATTTCGATTATACAAAATGACTGCAATGAGTAGTTGATGCTACCTAAAAAAAATAAGTAAAGATATGAATGAAAAATATATTTTATATGAATAAATTGTAGATTTTTACCCATGCATCATGGGTATCAAGAAGAGTTTATCATCTGTAGGTTTCCTTTCCAACATTTTGGCTAGTTTTTTCACCATTACCTCATATTTCATTGGGTCCATTTAGAATAGTTGTGTAGAAGTGATGTAAAAACTAATGAGTCAAAATTTATGTCCATAGGTTCTTCCCATAAAATAGTATTAATATATATTCCTATAAAAATTATGAATTTCATTTAGTAATAATTAACCAAGTATATCAACTACCGGACAAGCAAATCATGAAAACACACCTCATGTATACATTTAAAACTATGGCTCTTATAAATTCACGGTTAAGGATTCATTTGAAAAAATCAGAACTATTAATAGTGTATAATCCAACTAAAATATTTGTTTGATGATGCCAAAATATGACAAATGTGGATAAATTGGATTTCTCTCCATTGTACCAGATACATGTATTGCTTCAGCTACAAGTGTGACTCCACTATTATTCATAGTACTATGTTCATTATGTTAAATTGTATAGAATGTATAAATATTAATTAAATAACCATTACTGGATAATAAATGCACCCTTGGTCCTCTGACTATCTATTGAAGTCATTCTGGAATTGAATCTGGATTTATAATTGACTTTTTAAAAACATGGCCTCGAAAAAATCCAATAAACTATTGATTATGCGTATTTGATATCTATCTTTCATCCCTTAATGGACTCAAATGAATAATAATTACTTTTTGGGTTTCTACATATGTCCCAACCTATAAACTATTATGAAATATGTAAAGGTGATACTACTCCAGCTCTATAATAGTAATTATGATGAAATCTATTCTGAAAATTATTTCACCCACAAGCTTCCTGGTGTGACGAGATTTTGATAGACCAATTCTTTCCACATTGGATAGGTATTCAGTACATAATTCAATTAATTCATCAATTACATATCACTCCACAATACAACCTTCTGGATAACTTCAATTTTTGAAATTCCTTTAAAAAAATATTTGTATACCATCGAATGGGGTACATATATCTATAATGAATAGGGCCACATAGTTGAATCTCTCTAACTATGTGGACTATCATATCAAATAAAACTAGTAACAAAAATATTAGTAATTTACACAATATGATAGAAATTTGTTTTCCCACAGTTTTAAATTTCTACATATGTATAACTCTTCTACATATAGCTTTAAAAATTATACTAATATTTCATAATGTATGATGAACATTCTAGGGAAAATTTCAGCATAAAGCAACTGGCATTATATTTTTCATCAAAACATGAAATTCATGTGATTTCTAACTGTTTAACATTAAATTAGTCATTGACATGATATTATTGATATTTGAAGAAGACCCATTATTAACATTAACATAATTCAAGAAGTTTCAAAATTGATATATATCTTTCTTGGAAAGAGTGTAAGAATCTAGAGGAAGAAAAATCCATTTTCACTCTTTACTCATCCCATATAACCATTTCAATCATGTCCAACCTAGCCATAATTTCATTCTTTGTTTTTTCAGGTTCATTTAGTAACATGACAGTGACACTATCATATAAATCTTTTCCACACTCATAATATCAAAAAAAAATTATAACATAAAAACAATTCCATTATGGTAATTCAAAAGAATAAATCCCTTTTCCAACCGGTTTTTGTAATATTTTTTCAAAAAGGTTTACCAAAAATAGATTCCATATATTTTACTTTCACAAAAAGTTGATCATACATTAGTGGAGATAGTATTGTATTATTATTTTTTTTGAACTCCTATCGAATGATGTCAACCTATATTGGTACTTATGTCACTAGGGTGGAAATATGTGATGTCCTCAAAACACAGTATTCAATGAATTTTTCAACCTAATTGATTTTGTACCCGGTTCACAAATGGTACACCCTAGATCTCCTTTAATTTAATATCCTAAAAACTCTATAAGTAGGAAGGTCATTTATCTTCCCACATAACATGGATATCAATATGTAATCTTAATTTATATAAGAATCATACATTGTAACACCTGAATCCCATAATTATTTCAAATCATTGATCAATGAAGCTAAATAATCATCAATAACAATAGCCGATTGTTTTTCTCCTGATAATAGTATAGATAACATAATATATTTATGTTTCATTTATAACAATGGTGTTAAGTTATAATTTGTCAATATAACCAGCCATGTAATATGAGTGATTAATTGAAACCCAAAAGTATTCACTCCATCTATAGATAGCACAAGACAAAGCTTTCTTAGCTTGTTTCCAAATTCATGGTACTCATGATCAATTTTCTTCCACTGAGAAGATTCTATTGTGTGATGATGTTTCCCATAATTATTTCGTGTATGTTCATTCCATGTCAATTGACTTGAAGTATATTAACTTATATTTTTTTTCTTCAAACATAGAATGATTGAAAATTACCATACTACATTTGTATGACCAGATTCATCTTTATTGTATAAAAAAGCACCAAATGTTGGGAATTTTTAAATTGATTTTTGGTCTTTGAAAAATTGTATACAATCAATTTTGAAGGCATTTATTCTTTCATAGATCATACTTAGTGAACATATCATTCATTTAGTGTTGTATGTTTGGAAAGTAATATCATTACCTTTTGGGGTCATATCATTCAATAAAGAATATAGTTTAATAAAACTGGTTTCACTTCATCCTTTTTTTGATTTTAAATAATATAATTTTTTTATTGATGACAGTGTTTTATATTTAGTACAACTATAATACTATGTCATATTTTCTCAACTCGTTAACTTATTAAAAAATTTTTTAGAATCAAGAAGTTCATCTTAAACTATAATTTTTATTTCCTCAATACGGTATCCATCATCACTGACATCTATAATCATATCCTTGATATAATCTTCATCATTTTTTACACATGTAAATATATCATGTAATCCGTAAAATTCATTTGTATCGCAGTCACTAACTACATTTGTATTTTCCCATGTTTTGTCCATCATTTATAACTTCGATTTATTCTATGAAAAATCAGTTTTTCTTCTCACTCCTTTGGACTAATTAGATTAAATTAAAATAGTGGAAAAATAGAAAAAGGATTAGAGAAGGTTCATCTGCATAATATTTTTCAAACTTGATGGAATCTATCATTCCATCCTCATACTCTTTTGTCATACGATTAACATCCATCCTTTTCGATTCATATCTATCCAATTTGATTCAGTAACATTAATATTTAAAAAACTACACAAAAATTATGATTTAGAACCCCTAAAAGTTCATTCTTAAGGATTCATTTAAGCTACATGAAGTCATTATTCTTATATAATAAGTGTCTAATGATGTTTATTGATATTTTTTTTTAGTGGTATAAATCATTTAAGGAAATAAATTTCTGATATCTATAAAGTTACAAGAAACTCTTGAATTTAAATCTAAGGAATCGGGTTGTGGTTATCAAGATATTGGAGAATTAATGAACAATCTACTTACAGTTTCCTGAATGATTCAAATTTAAACAATTCTCAGGGCTAGGATAAATCCTAAAAAAATAGCAATGAAAAATTTATTAATATATATAAAATTCATCCTCAAACATTTGACACATATTTTAAGGAGTGATCAAAAAGGATAAAGAAATTAGTAATATAACATTCCTTTGACGTAATTTAAATGTTGATATATTGAACCTTTCACAAAAAAATTTCCAATTTTTTAGAAAAGGAAAGTGGAAATGAATACAATCTAAGAAGAACTTCTCCTGAGAATAAAACATTCATGTTTATCAACCTAAATACTCTCTCATGCAGAATACATAAGAATTTCTAAAAACTCGAAAACATAAATTTGTTTTCTAAAGTGGATGATAAGGAAAATTATATTATAATACTAAAGTTGAAACATTAAGATAATCAGAGGTAGAGTTATTGATTTAAAAATCGAATGGAGATGAGTTCCCTAGTGGTAAATAATTTGGTGAAATAAATGGAGAAAAATATATAATGATGAGTTCCTAGTGGGATTAGTAGGTGTTCACGAAAATGAAAATATTAAAAGGATTGGAGTAATTTTGGATTTTAATGGAATAAAATGGAAGAAATTTATTGGTTTTAATAATTGAGATAAAGTATGATACATGGAAATTGACTTCCTCTCCCTCACATTTGAATTTCGATCCGAACTCTTACTCCAAAATTACTTTGGGATGGAAGTAGTGGGAAATTTTAGGTGACCAACACATTTTGATGGTGAAATGACATGTATGGCTTGTATTATTCACCCAAACACTAACACTTCTTCCAAATGTTAAGGTGAACTAGGTGATATCCAAGTAGTGTGTGATGTTGGTGTTATATCAGGTATGTAAGGGAGGTGACATGTAATTAAAATCCATTGGGAACATTAAAAACACCCAAAGAATGACTGAAAATGATGAAAGTTTGAATAGAGGATAAGAAGTCACGAACCGTGAAATTTTAAAGTGTCGATTCATCTGAGGGAGAGTTAGGGAGACTGTTTGGCAGTGATGGAGAACATGTGACGGTGGGGAGGGAGAGCATCGGTGAGGGAGAGTAGGGGAGAGGGAGAGTGGTGGAAAGGTTTCAATTCTGCAAGATCATGAACATCGTGAGAGAATTGGTTTGGTTAGGGTTATATTAATAAGACTGTGAAGGGTTTTATCAGCACATATAAATATATTAATAAAGAGGGGTTTATGAGCACTAAAATAATAAATTTCGATAAAACATATCTTTATGAGCACTAGAATTATAGCGCTAATAAAGTCCTTCTAGAAAATTATTGATAAATATTTAAAAATATAATTAATATAATAAGAAAATTAAATGTAAATAATTATAACTAAATATAAATGTATAAAATTATAAATAAATATTTATATAATTATAAATTTATTTCAAAAATTATAACTATGTATTTATATATATAATTATAAATATGCGTAAATATATAATTATAAATAATTATTTATTTATATAATTATAAATGTATTAAAATAATTGCAATTATGTATTTATAAATATAATTTTGGAAATATATTTATAATTATAATTATAAATAAATATTTTTATAAATATTTTTATATAATTCCAAATATATTTATATTATATTTATATATTCATATATAAAAATATATATTTATAAATATAAAAAATAAATTTATTAGAATTTTATAATTATTTAACATGTAGTTATTTATTTATAATTATATAAATACTTTTAGAAATATATATATTTTTATTTATAATTATAAATATTTAATTTTATAAATATATTAAATATAAATTTATAAATATATTTATATATAAATATATAAATATATTTATTTATAAATATTTATTTACAAATACATTTATATAAATATATTTTGGACATTATTAATGAACATATAATAAATGAATTAATATTAAAAATGAATAAACAAAATTATATAAAATATAAAATATTTAAAATTGAATTCATAACATTTACGTTAATTATACACATAAAAATGAAGCAATATGAATAAATATATTATAATAATTATATAAATAAAAATTTATTAAAAATGAATTATATTAAGTAAACAAAAATTGTAATGTCCCGGTCCGATTTACCACTAAACCGTTTGTCGGACCGGTCACCACATGGCCCCAAGCATGTCACATCTCATGCTAGAGGCTGCCAACTAGGAGTGAGGGTGTAAAGGTAGTTCTGGGGGAGAATATACCCTCATACTCAAAGATCACAGTAGTAAATAGATAGTAAAACTCAGATATCTACGGATGAAATATAAAGAAATAATTAAAAATCTAAAGGCAGATGCAATATCAAATGAAAATAGAATATGGATAACAAATTTTTATACAATGAATTCAGGCCAGAGGATGATTACATAAACTAACATAGTAACATACAACATGCTTTACATTTTAGTATAGAATTGTGAAAAGATAGAAATTCCCCATGGGCGATCTCCCTGAGAATCCCAAGTTCCGGATTTTTCCTTTTCTCCCAACTTCTAATTACATGAAATACATCCCAAGAAAAGGTCCATAGACCTCGAAATAAATCGGCCTACTTGGGTACCAATAGTGCCCGTGTATGGTGTGAGATATAAATCTCAATAGGTTGGCACCCACAGTGTCAAGCCCAATCTAATCTGTGATATGAAAATCTAGAAGTGTGCAAGAAGTTGTATAATAATTAAGGAAGTAATAAAAAATTAAACATCCTATAAAGTCGAATCTTCCATGTATAATCAAATATTTTAATCAAATTAATTTAAGTGGGAAGTCTCTGAGATTTTTAGGTTTGCCTTCTGTATCCACTTGTTCATAAAGGAAGTCTTCGTTCATTCCTGGGCATGAGAGGAAAGACACTATGGAGCCATAAGGTTCACCCTCTTGCGCTGGTCATGGGCTTGTCACTATGGTAAATAATCGAGCATGGCGGTGGTGTGGATCAAACTGCCGGGTCTCCCTCTTCCTCTTCATAACCCTTCTATATTGGTGGCGGTTGGAGACTCTCTAGGGAGATTCCTCTGATCCGATTCCATCACAACATGCCTCCTGGACGCCGGTCCCCCTAGGATTTGTGTCGATATGAATCTCTTCACTCGTTTTCCTCCCCGGCTTCATATTAAATCATTAGAGGGCTTTTCGTGGTGGAAACGACTGATCAATCAAGCTCCTCCTAGGTTCTTCTTGGCATGTGGCTTTCACGGTCACTCTCTGGACTTCTGTAGGAGGGGTAAATCGATGGTGAGTTGAAAAAATGATCCTCCATTGCAGGAACCCCACCAGCCATCCAGTGTTCCCCCTTGATCTCAGAGGCCTGCCGGTGAGGCGTCCTCATCGAGGCTTCATCCAGCTTCCCCTGCACCATTGGCGGAAAGAGAAAATATTTCCAAATCTTCTTTTGAAATGTTTGTCGGGAATTTTTCTGTAAAAGATAGATTCCTCGGCGAGAGGGCCAAATTAGTCAGGCAGGTGTTGAAGAGCATCATTACACCTCAGAAGTTACTGTTGTCTATGCGCTCGATACCCGAAGATTCGATCGACATTCCGATGAAGTTGGCTATCTATTCCCCAGAGATTTATTTTCGGGGTGGAGGAGAGTCTCTTTCTTTGCGTTTTGTCTTGAAAGTTCCAAGATCTTTCTCCTCTCCTACAACTATATCGTGGATTTCTGTGTTCATCGCCCCAGGAGCTCTTAACATTTCCTTAATGGCCTTAGTAGAGTTATCCAAAGATGACCCAGAAACCATCTTGAGGAGGTCTTTCTCAGAGGGAGTGAGGAATGAAATCATTTTGATTTACAGTTCTCTATCTCGTATGGTGCTGGAATCGATCCTTCAGGAGGAGGGGGAACCAAGCATGCCGAAACCTACATCAGGAAGCAGGTTGTCTCTCTTAGAGGAATCTGATAGTCTGCTGAAGCCGAAGATCCTGATGCCAAGTAATTGTTTCTCCATTGGAGGTGTCTATAGACCAGTTACCCACTCAATGTAGATGGAAGAGTTTTACAGAGGGCGATTTTTCCCAAGAGCAGGGCCAGATGGCTGAAGGGTTAGGAACCTTCTTCTTTAATGTTATCGATAATCTTCTTGAATGCTAGTGGTCTGGGGTTCATAGTAAAACTGCCTCTATAAATTCTGAATCTCATAGAAAGAGTGTGTCTTTAGTTGCGATTCATGAACCAAAGAAGGATTCATCCAAACTCTGTTTTTTTGAAAAAAAAGATGGGCATTGAAAGCCATCTTCATGACTACCCAATTAATAATCACATTTGGATTTGCGGGAAATGAAGTTGTCAAGTTCATTTGGTCCAGTCTAATGACCAAAGCATCACGATTAAAATAGATTTTAAGGGGTTTGAAATCCTCTTCTCCTTCATTTATGCCATCAATGAGGTACAAGAAAGAAGACACATGTGGGATTATCTAGATTCTTTTAACCCTCTTGGACTCCCTTGGTTTGTCAGTGGTGACTTTAACACGATTGTGGACATCTCAAAGATGAGAGGAGTCTTGGGTAGTCTCAATAATGGCTTGCTGGACTTCCAAAGATGCATTTCATGTAATGGACATTTGTATTTGGGCTTCAAGGGATGTAAATTCACTTGGTGCAACAATCGTCGGGGTAACCACAGGATCTGGAGCAGATTGTACAGATGTCTCTCAAATTTACAAGGGCTGGATACCTTATCAGGAATGTCAGTTTCCCACTTGTCAAGGGGTTTATTAGATCATTCCCCTCTTCTGATTGATCATAAATAGGATAACCACACCAAGAATCCCTTAATGTACTCTCTAATTTGGCATCATTTAGAAGGTTTCATGCAAGTGATGAGGTAGTCCTCGGTGCAAGATGTGGATGGATGGGTCGGGATCGGTCTATCCAGAAGACTCAAATGACTTAAAACGGCCATTGTTAGTTGGCTCCTCTCCAATCCTGTGGAGGATAATTTACAGGAATTGATGCAAGGAGGCATTGATAGGTTGGAATCTATGCTTCAGCAGGGCTGGAATGATGACATCTTTCTGAGGATTTGTGACAAACATAGCTTGCTCATGGGTAGGATTCTAGAGATTGAATGGAGTTACAGACAACGGTCCAGGGTCAAATGGTTAAAGAAGGGTGACCAGAATAATGTGTTCTTCAATTCTTGTATTAAATAACGTAAGGTGATGAAGATAAATCTTAGTCTTGAAGATGGATCTTTCTCTTCTGATATTAATTTGGCAGGAAGAGTGGCTTCTGTGCACTTCGAAAAACTGCTTGCAGGCCGTCCCATGGGAACCTCCGGAATTTCATTGGAGATGGAGGAGCAGTTGAAGTTCATGGATGGTATTCATAAGAGCATTGAGAATCATACTAATGACATCCACAGGTACATACCTTAGTGGAAGGAGGTTTGGGACACCATATATGATATGCCTCTGGAAAGTGTGCCTGGTCCGGATGGGTTTCTAGGGGCCTTTTTCAAGTCATCGTGGGATTTTGTGGGGGGCATGTTTCTGAGGCAATTCAAGACTTTTTTTCATGGGGGTTCTCTTAACAGAAGTACTTGTGCTTCAAGAGTGGTCCTTATTGCAAAACCCAAAGACCCCACCTCTATTGATCAGTTCAGACCTATCTACCTTTGTAATGTCTCTTATAAGATTTTGGCAAGAATAATAGCTAGAAGACTCAACAAGGTGATCCCAAAAGTCATTTCACAGGAGCAAAATGGTTTCATCAAGGGTAGGGTTATACAAGAGGTGATTGGGATGGAGAAAGAACTGGTTGATGATATCAATGTGAAGTAGATTGCCTCTAATATTATCATAAAAGTTGACATGAACAAATATTACGATAATTTAGAGTGGAGCTTCATCATTCAGACCACGAGGAGACTTGGATTGCATGAAGGGGTTTGTGATCTCGGTTTTCAGTTCTACTCTTATCCTTGGCTCGCCATCTCTCTATTGGGAAAATGTTTTGGATTCTTCAAAAGCACGCGGGGCGTGAGACAAGGGGACCCCCTTTCACAAACGCTGTTTTTCATTTCTCAAGAAACTCTCTCTCAAAATCTGCATAACGGCCTAGCTGAAGGGAGGCTCCTTCCATACCACTCCAAAGCCTCGAATGGCACCTTTTCTCATCTTATGTTTCAGGATGAAGTTCTGATCTTCATGAATGGCAGGAGGTCTTCCCAGCAGAATTTCAATGACATAATGTCTACGTATGGGAACATAAGAGGCCAAAGGATCAATAATTAGAAAATAATCATTTATATTTCTAACAAATGTTCCAATAGAACGGTGCGGGAAATTCAAGATATACTAGGAGATCAGAAGTAACATTTTCCTATGATGTATCTCGGTGCCCCTATTTCAAATGGAATAGTTAAAAAGACCTTTTTTAATGAACTCATTAGCAAGATCCTAGGTAGGATTCTCAGCTGGAAAAACAAATTCTTGTCCTTCAGTGGGAGGGTGTCTCTGATAAATTGTGTTATGGTATCAATTTCAATTCACGTCTTCTCCATCATCAATCCTCCTAAAGGGGCCATTTTTATTATGGGGAAAATGTTGAAAAACTTCCTCTGGGATGCAAATGATAAAGGTCGGTGTAGATGGGATGCTTGGAATCGGCTAGAAAAACCAGTTGAGTAAGGTGGAGAGGGACTCAGGGATTTATCAATCACCATGAAAACCATGCAGGGGCGGCTAGCTTGGGTAGTTCTTAATGGGGATTCTCTTTGGTCCAAGATGATGAGTGCCAAATATGGTCCATACTGGGAGGAATGGGATGATCGCAAACATTCCAAGATGGCCAAAACCATTCAATCTCATCTAGATACCTACCAGGGTGATACTTGTTGGGTTGTTGGAAGAGGAGACATTAATCTTTGGAACAACAACTGGTTAGAAGAGAAACTGTTTTCCCCATATTATCCCGTGATGGATATGTCTATCAAAGAGACAAGGAATTTTCCTAACCTTATTTAGTTCATTCTGAATGAAGAACCGAAGGAAAAGCTTTCTGGAATTTTTTTTAGATGAGGATGATAGGTGTTATTTCATGAGATCGAATAATGAGAACTTCAGAGGTCAGGAACATCGGGGTCTCCTCATTCCTGAAGGCACGCGCATTGAATGGGCCTTTCATCTTTGGTGTAAAGAGGTACCCACAAAAATGAATTCTCTGGTTTGGAGAGTGCTTGACCAGGAAATCTCAATGGAAGATAATATTCAGAAAAAAGGGATCCCTCTAGCCTCGCGGTGCTTCTGTCGTTCACAACCAAAAGTAGAGTCGTCCTTGCATCTTTTTCTCATGAGCGATTGGGCGGTCTCCCTCTGGTCGACAATGAACTTATGGGGACAATATGACTCTAATTTTGATTCCATGCTGAAAATTGTTGTTCATTGGCTCTCAATCCCAGGAAGCAAAGAGATGGTTATCAAGGTAAGAGCCATCATCGTCACAACTATTCTTTGGAATCTGTGGGAAGCGAGGAATAAATCCTTATTTGATAAGAGACCCACGATCCCGGTTCTGCATATGAGCATGAAGGTGATAATCCATGAGCTTTGCTCACTTGTGAATGATGGAACCCGATCCTTGATTATGTGTAGACTTATCAACAGACCACCTGAAGTCATCATAACTCATGTTTGTTGGATCAGATGGCTTCCACCAATGAGTGGACACAATCACAATGTGGATGGCTCCTGTTGGAATGGCCAGATGCATGGGGGATCTGCTTCATGATAATTTTGTCTCTATGCTAATTTCATTCAGTTGCTGGTATTGTACATGGAATTCATTAGGAGAAGAATTAAGATCTTTACTTTCCAGGCTTATGATTTGTAAGATTTGGGCTCTGGCTGTCTTAGAGGTTGAATCGGACTGCGAAACTTTGAATTGGGTGATTCATGGCAATGTGACTTCTCCTTGGTAGCTAATGTATGTGATTCATAGATGCTATATGGAGATTAGTCTGGGTTGTTCATTGCGACATGTCAAAAGAGAGGAAAACTAGGCTGTGGATGCCCTCTCAAGAGGGTGTAACTCTCAAGATACCATGATTGTTTATTCCAGTCTTGGCTCCCTTCCCGTGGAGTATATGAACGTTGTTCAAGGGGATGCCCTTGGAATTCATCATTTTATACCTCCATAGATTTTATGGTTTTATGGGGGTGGCTCCCATATTTTTAATAAAAATTAAATTATCAAACGATAAACATAATCAATACAGAATCTAAGCATCTGCTTTGGCTTGGAAGACGCATCAAATGATTCTGTTTACTCATTAATTAGTTTTAAAACTTTTGTCCATCCTTGACATTCATAAGATATATTCAACTATAACTCAAGTTATAATATCAACTAATACCCTATAATACCATCCTTAGAAAACCTCTTAAATACCTATTATCTATCTAGGTGATGTAAAAACTCTATGTCATCTCAGTGTTTCCTCCGCAGTCCTATATAGAAGACCCAAGTATCACCCATAAGAAATAATCCTTACCCCTTGAGTCCATCCATGTCATCCCTTATATAATTGTATCCATGTATAACTCAACATATAAGTCAAAAGCCCATGTGAGTTCATCCATTGAATTAAAATATGAATCCATATATCACTAGTCTTATAAGTGAAACCTCAAGAGTCCATCCATGGAATCCTTCAATTAGATCCATGTATCACCCTTGGAATAAACATAGTCTAAGGCAATTCAGTCCATCCTTGGAATAAAAATATGAATACAACTATTTCACAAGTATCTTTACCATTTAATCAATTCAATTCATCTAAAACAATTTGTTTAACATTCTATGGTCAAAAACTAGGGGAAACCATTAACAAACTCACCTCGAGAGGGCCATTCGAACATTGGCCAACCTCATAATTCTTAGACATTCATTTAATCACATGGAATAATTTATATAACAAGAAACCCATGCATAAAAAACTAATGCATTTCCTTAAAACCATTTAACTAACGTGTTCATATCACGATAACGAGCTTCCCATGCTTAATCTATTCATTGCATATCATTGTCTCAAAAAAACCTTGAAGGGATATCAATTAAAAATAATTTTAAATACTCACACATCTAATTACAAGATAATTATACTAATAGTTCTATAAAGCTACCACATGGATTATTTATCATTTAAACCACATGTGAAAATATTTATAATGAACTTCTCAAGATCAATAAGATTCAAAAAGGCGTTGTAGTATCAAACTCACATGGGCATAGTCATATAGACGTGGGTTGTTATTAATCAACCAATGACATAATAAATACCAAGGTTCATGCTCACTCATCCCTTACCAATTAATCCATTTAATTTACAATTTGATCTACAGATCAAATTCATGTTTTATATATTATTACATGGGGTAAAAAGCCACACCTATGGGTGTCCAAGGCCAAATCCATTCATGTTCAATTTAATAAGAAAACCTAAGGGGTTATTCATGTTTAAAAATCTATCCCATGATATATAATTAAACAAAATTCACATTGGAAACAAGCAATATAATAAGAATTATGTGGTTAAAAATAACTATATGGGAATGTTCTCATTTATCTCATGTGGGAAACAACATTTAACAACATTCTAAAGGGGAATACATTAACATAATATATATTAACACTGGTATGAAGAAATATGTAAATATCAAACAACAAATCATCATGATATAACATCTATCACTACATTTTGGTTTTAATGTATCGCATCAACATTGGAGGGGTTTTACTATAAAAAATGACTTTATTCATCAATTGGTCATTTACCAGATTTAATAATTTAATTCATGTTTTTCGGTTCCATAAATCAAGAAAAATATTAATTCAAATCCTTTAAGGAATAAATTTAAGAATTATTAAATAAAATTTCAAAGATAGGGATCCTACCTCAAGTAAAAGACCAATCTAACTTTTAGCACTTGTCAGATTAGGAAACAACCACCCAAAACCTCTCTGTAGTTGCATGCACATACATTATTATACATATATATATATATATATATCCTCTAATTCAAATCACATATAACCCTATCCATTAGGGAATATGCACAACAAAGATAAATGTGTGTGTGTGTGTCTTTACACCACAAAGGATGATTAAAACTCCCTATAATCAATTTTAGGGACACAATATATCATAAGATTCTCAATTAAAGGGTGAAAAATAGAACAGAAGGTAAAAACCTTACCCAAAATGATGGAGGCAAGACAAACCGAACATAACCACCTCGCCTTCTGTTGTGGATTCCGATATATAGACCCACCTATCTAGAGCAAGCCTTTGCATGCCCTAATACCAAATGAATAACAAAAATACGGCCTTAGCCAAACCCTAGTGTTTTGGCTGAATGGCCTAGGGTGACAGGGAGTCTGAGAATATTCCAAAAAAGAAGAGTTGAGGTACGATGAGGACTCACCTTCCTACCATGATTCATGTGGAAATTCAGAGAAATCCCTGTAATAGGAGGAGGTTGGGGGAGGGCATCACGGAGCCCAAAGGGGAAGGGGTGTGTGTGCGTCGCGCGACCCAAATAAGGGGAATGAAAACCCTTAAGACCATATTTTAAATATTTTTCATTTAATTAAAAAAATATAATTTTTAAAATAGGGTATTGGAGCATGGTTTAGGCCACACGGTTTAATAGACTATGTGGCAACCATGTGCCCATTATTGGCCACCCGGAGCACTCCACATGGATTGTCCCACATGGTAAAGAAACTATGAAACATCCATTTTGGGAATAGCTTTTAAGTACTGTTTGAACCCCTGACCATGAATGATAGGATCACAGTTGGTAAAAACATGCATAGCCCATATGAAAGCCTCTACCTGCATAATTATAAGCAACAAGGTTACTAGCAGTGGGCCACATAGCTTAATACAAATCCGGTTGCTGCTGCATGTCCTTTAAATCTCGATTTCCTCAATCCAGTGCTCCTGAAACTCATCAAACCACATTGGAAAGTTCTCAGTCCTTCACCCTAGTCCAAAAATATTAGTTTAAAACATTAAAATCCACATAATTACATTCTAAAGTTCATTTTAAAAACAATCTGACCTATGATCACACAAATTCAAGTCCCAATGGAATTTCATCTGGTTCCAAAACACGAGTTATTAAAAACTCCCCACCTTTGAAATTCAGACCCCCAAGAATCCATTGGGACACCATAAAGACCTCACTAAACCTAAAATAATTGTGAAGCTTCTTTCAAATGGTCATGTCATGTTTCCAAATTCCGAACGCACCTCAAAGTGACACTTAAGCACACGACACTCTTGACATTAGAACTCAATCCAACACCTGATTTCCAAATAAACCACCTATGTGAATCTTACTCAATCCCACTTAACCAAATACATTATCATGTCATTGACATAAAAAAACCATCCAAAGGTGCTTCCCACCTTAGTCTATAACACTAGAAGAGGCCAATTCCTAATTAGGGTTTTCCCATAGTTGGAATTTCTCTTTGAACACACCCCTAAGAGTTTTACAAAAAACGTGCCCATTGAATCTCACACCTAAATTGCAGTGAATTTTTAAACCAAACCAACACTTGGACATTTAAAACTATTATGCCTCAGCACAAATGAAGGTGTAGACCATTTTCATCCAACTGGAAACACTACCCTCAGCACATTACATCCATGCCCGATAACATATATGAGATAACATCAAATTCCCCCAATTTGAGTCCATATAACTATACCTAGGTATCCCATGTTCTATTCTATAATTGAGAAATTGGTAAAAATCCAAAAAATCTATATAAGAATATTAACTGAGCCCAGTGTAACATTTTCCTGGAAATCATGTCAAAAGAAACTACAGGTGTCCAAAAGTCCATTAAAGGTGTTCCTATATGGCAAACCAAGTATCACTTTGGACTAAACAAACCTCCAAAAACCATGTATTAGGCAAACAATAAAGAATGTGATCACAAACTATCCCAAAAACATTTAAAATTTAGCTTGATATATAACTAATGTTCTCTTAGTGAATCATGGATGATGTTATGATAGGGAACATTCTCATCAATAAGAAATAGAATAAATGGATCTCAATGGTTACTAGAAGAAGAATGGTCAAACCACTAATGGTCAGCCAACTAAAATAAGATCATCTTAACCATGATGATGCATCATCAACCAAACCACGATTCCTATACCCCTTGAGGAATTCAGGTTATTTGAAATCATACCACTAATAGCCTTCCAAGATTAACATAGTTTCTTAAATGTTGATCACATAGGCCTCCATTTTAATTTTGTGATGTTGAGTGGTCATAAACATGATTCTAACATGAAATCCTCAAAGTCATTCGAAATAGAAGTAACCATCTCAAAGGTATTCCTTAAATGGGATACTTCTACTCTGAAAAACACATTTAACAAAACTTACGTGATGCTCCACACATATAGAGTGTCCTAACTATTGAAATAAAGAATGAACCAGCTTCTCATCGGAGCTCTAGATCCATATTCACCTTAAATGCATGTGGGAATTTTCAAAAATCATGATCACTTTATAAAATCTTTTTTCATGACTTTGAAAATATACCAACCAGCATGTCAAAACACCTGAGTCCCAAAAAGTCCCTCTAAGTAGTGAGATGATCTAAAATATCAAACCCTCAGGACAATCTACTCCGGATAAGACCTTAGAACATACCCAATAGCTTAAAGATGAACAACATGACCGAACACACCCATTTCATTGCATTATTTAACACTAAATGTGTACCATGTATGCCAACACATACTACCCAAGTTTAAAAAAGAAAAAGTCACATCTTGAGCACTATAAAATAGTTTTACTCTTTATAGAATCAATTATCATATAGATCACAAAAAAACTGTGTCAAAATCACATATTCCCAATAATCCATTTACTCGAATGATGATGTATGAAGTCATCCATCGCTAAAGAAAAGAGATATTTTAGAGGACCTCCTAAGCTACTGACTATTCATGAGACATGTCTAACCTACTAAACCAAGCATTCCTCGATTCTCAGTCTCATATCAGGGGTCAAGAGGAAACAACCACCCATTCGAACAAGGATTCCCTTTTAAAACCCAAACATTCTAATAGGGACAATAACACTTAAAAAACCACAAGCTGGAAAGACCGCTATTGAAAGCAAGTCATCAAGCTATAAGGGTTCTACCTACCATGGTATAGCCCCTTACAAAACATAAGCATCGACCTTATCAAAAGGTCATGAAAAAAGATTTCACTAGGCTCATGATACATTTTAATTTAAACCAATGCTAAAAAACACAAAGATAAATGCCCAATTCTCTGTTCCATGTCATACCACCGAAAAAACATTTAACCTACCGTTAAATGAGGGTCTATAAAAAGGACACCTCTTCAAGTTCCAATTTAAATCAATTTCATTAATTCAATTCAAAATTTAAAAATCTAATGAATTTTATTAAAATAACTTATGTAATATTCTACTAAACAAGGAACTTGGAAACCACTTCAGCCAACATATCAAAGAAGAAAGAAGCAAGTCTCATGAACATAATTTTTAAACAGTAATCTTCATTGAAATTACATCATAATTATGTAGTTAAGCATATATATATTTCTTTTAACTAATTTGGTGAGATCTGAGGGTCCCATTATACCAACATGGGTTCTTCATAAAGAAACCCAATAGCATTTTTTATCCATAGACGGAATAAACACCATAACATTTTATCTTATAAATGTATTCCACAACTAACCTACTTTGGCCCGGTTGAGCATTTTAAAACATAACCAACTATTAAAGATAAAAACTTAACAGATTTCACATTTATATGTATATCCAAATATGACATGGTTATACAATGGTTAAGTCACATGGGTGGCCATCTACTAATCCTTAAGGTTCCCATACACATTAAGGTTGGAATTTGGCTCCCATCAATTGAAATAATTCCACTTTAACATTTAAAATTAGCAGCCTTTTTCATTTCAAAAATGTCTATAAACATTTATAAAGTGATAGTGATGGTTCAAGATTACAGGGTACCCATTTCCAAATCATAAGACGCCCATACACCATATAATTTAGAATTGGTTCCCGCCTAAACCAAACCCAATAAAAATTAGACCATGAATCCATTTTCACATCAAAACTAGCATGATACAACAAGAAAAAAAGTAGGGAATACATTTTCTAATCATGTTACAACACCATTAAGACATGCTAAATAAAAATTCCTGATAAAATATTACCTCAAAATGTATAAAAGTAAGCATGACATTACTCAAGGCACATGAACATACTTTTCAAGAAACCTTTTAAAAAAGCTACAAGGCATGGTATAAAAATTTATAAGTGCCTATAATGATTCATTTCACGTTTCTTCATTTCTATTTCATCCAAGGGAAAATTTACGATAAATTCCATAAATCATTAAGGCATGAAAAAAAACCATTCGCCCAAGGTGAAATCACATCAATTGTAACATCGAACGGCATAAACCGTAACTCCTAGCCTTGGTCACTTGGTCATTTACCACACATGGCATGATCATTCACAAGCATGACTATTTATCAAATTCCAAAACACTCCTAATCTCCTATATACCAGACCAAAATAGTAATACAAAATGAATAATACCTTTAATACAACTTTGTGGCATCCTGAATGGGTTTTCTATTAAACCGATAGCTAAACTGGTTTCCACATGGCCTCAAGAATGTCTCCCTATACGCCAAGGGCTGCCAACTAGTAGAGAGGGTGTAAAGATAGTTCAGTTGGGAGACTATACCCTCATACTCAATGTTCATAGTAGTAAATGGATAGTAAAACATAGATATCAGTGGGATAAGTATAAATCAATAACTAAACAGTGAATTATAGTTGAAATATCAATTGAAAATAGAAATTGGAAAACAATAGTTAATACAATGCATGCATGTTAGAAGATGATAACATAAACTAATTGAGTAACATACAACAAGCATTACATTTTTTACAAAGTAAGGAAAAGACATCAAAGCCCCATGGGTGATCTCCATGAGCTCTAAAGCTCCATCTCGGTCCTTTTCTCCCAAATTCTGGATACAAGCAATACATCATAAGCAATAGCTCATAGACCTAAAATTAAATTGGTCTACATGGCTAGCAATAGTGCCTAATCAGGGTGTGATATATAAATCGGAAGAGGCTTGTATCTCTTGTATCATTTCCAATCCCACCTATGCTATGAAAATATAGCAGTGTTAAAGAATTTATAAAATTAGTAAAAAATTAGTCAAATGTAAACATCCAACAAATGTCTAATATTCCATGTATACTCAAATAAGTTAATCAAATTCATTTAAATAGGATGTATCTAATTTAAAAGTTAAACCTGTTTCATTTTACCAAGTTCAAATGAGGTTTCAACATGTTAATTAAATAATTCTAGAGACCCACCAAGTAGCTCAATATAACCCCATAAGATACAATCAATGATGCCTGAACAAGCTATCTATAAGCATAATCAGGATTGAAGCCATGCTTGTGATTTGTCTTGGAATACATGTCACTTTATTATGTTTATTCATCAATCAATTTTAAGACATGATTCTGTCCTTCGCATTACAAAATTGGAATTCAAGTATCACTTACAGAATAATATCAACCAACACTCTATAAGCTCTTCCTAGGAGAACCTCTTAAGAACATGGTATAACTCTAGGTGAGGTATAAATTCTATTACATCTGAGTCTATCCTTGGCGGTCCTATAAGGAATCCTCGAGTATCACCCATGTCCTATAATCATTTCCCCTTCAGTCCATCCATGGAATTCCTCGTATAACTAGATCCATGTATCACCCTGTATATAATCCATAATCCCCTATGAGTCTATCCATGGAACTCTAATATGAATCCATCTATCACTCAACTTATAAGTAAAACCTCAAGATACCTTCCATGCCATCCTTCAATTGGATCCATGTATCACTCTAGACATAAACATAGTTTAATGAAATTCAGTCCATCTGTGGAATATTAATATGAATCCACGTATCACCCAAGTCTCTTAAAAATATAATAAATTCAATTCATCTTAAACAATTCACTTAACATGCTAAGGTAAAAAAACTAAGAGTTTCTATTTAAAAACTCACATTAAGAGGGTGATTCAAGTATTCTCCAACCTCATATGGATTTTCCTTTCTTTTAATAACACGGTAATAATTCATATAGCAAGCATAGAATACATAAAAAAATTGATGCATGGCTTCAATATCATTTAACTCATGTGGGCATATCATAATAATGAGCTTCCCATGCTTAATCAATTCATTTCATAGAATGGTCTTAACATAACTCACAAGGGAAATCAATTCAAAATCCATTTAAATAATCACATGGACTATTCCAACATAACAATCCTAGTAAGTCTATCAAGCTAACACATGGCTTCGTTATTATTTAACTCGCATGTGAAAATATTTATAATGAGCTTCTGAAGATCAATAACCTACTACATGGTGTGGTAGTACCAAACTCACATGAGAATTTTCCATACAAAGGTGATTCATGATTAATCAAGCAATCACATAGTAAGGTCCAGGGGTCAGGTTTACTCATCCATTCCCAATTAATCCATTTAATTCAAAATTTTATCTACAAATCATTTTCATGTTTGAAATCCCATGAAATGGGGTAAAAAGGTACACCTAAGAGTGTCCAAGGCGAAATCCATTAAAGTTCAATTAAATAAGAAAACCTCAGGGTGCTTCAAGTTTAAAAATCTATCCTATGGAATATAAATAAACATAACTCTCATGGGAAACAAGCGATATAATAAGCATTACATTCTTAATAACAACTACATGGCCAAGTCCTCATTTATATCACATGGGAAACATCATTTAACGACATTATAAGGGGTTTTGCATTAAAATTATATATATAAACATTGGTAAGAATACATATGGAAATCTCAAACCACAAATCAGCTTGATATAATAACTATCACTACTTTTTGGTTTGAAGGCATCACACCTTCGTTGGAGGGGTTTTATTCGAAAAATGTGAGTTTATTAATCAACAAATCATTTGTCACGTTTAAAGATTTCATTCATGATTTTCAGTTCCATCAATGAAGGAAAATATTAATTAAACTAATTTTAGGAAGCAATTTAGGAATTCTTAAATAAAAGGTTGATGATAGTGATCATACCTCAAGCAGAAGACCAAGCTAGAATTTGGAACTTGTCAGATTCAGTGCCGACCACTCTAAATCTCCCTGCACTCACACACACAAACATTCTTATACATATATATATATATATATATATATATATATATATATATATATATCCTTTAATCCAAATCACATATTACCCTCCATATGAAGTAATACACATAAGGAATATATGTATATACACACACACACACACACCTACCTATGCATTTGTGTGTGCACCATCAAGGATGATTAAAACTCCCTATAATATTTTAGGTACTCAATAGACCGTAATATTCTCAATTAAAGGGTTCAAAACAAAAAAGTGGGTATAGAACCTTACCCAAAACAACAATTGGGAGCCAAACCAAACTCATCTGCTTTGCCTTCGGAATATAATGTTGGAATACAGACTCACGAGTATCAAAGATTCATTTTTATACCCTAATATCAGAATAATAAAAAAATCCATCATTACCCTAACCCTAGGATTTTGGATGAACAACACAGGGTGACAAGGAGTCCGAAAAATTGCTGTAAAAGAAGAGGATAGGGGGCGGGGGAATCACCTTGATGAGATGACCATGATTACTCAATAAATATGGATAAATCGCCAAAATTTGAGGAGGCCATATGAGGGTGACGTGCTGGTCAAAGGGGAGGGGGTGCATGCATCGTGCGGCCTAAGTAAGGGGAATGAAACCCCATAATACCCTCTTTAAAATATTTTTAACTTAATCAAAAATATTTAATTATTAAAATTGGGTATCATTGTACGATTTAGGGCACACGGTTTAACAGACTATGTAGAAACCGTATTCCATTTACTGGGCACCAAGAGCACTCTTCACGACTTGTCCAGCATGCTTTCGTAATTGTGCACTAACCGTGAAGTGAATAGTGTTTAGGTAATGCTCGAACTACTAATAGTGTGGGCTAGGAGCATGGTTTGGAAAACCATACAAAGGACATGTGAAAGCCTCTACCCACCTAAAAATAAGTCACGTGGTTACCTACTATGGGCTGCATGGTTTGAAACAAACTATGTGCCCTCAGGAGATCCTTTAAAACATAATTTTCCTGGCCCAATGCTCCCAAAACTCATCAATCCGGCCAGGAAAGTTCTCGAGCATTCACCCTAATCCAAAACCATCACTTTAAATCATTATAACACTCATAATTAAGTTTTGATGTTCCATTTAAAAAATGATTTGTCCAATAATCACCAAAATTAGAATTCCCACAGAATTTCTTCTAGTTCAAAAACACGGGTTCTTACAAAAATTATAAAAATTAAATTAATAACACAAACATATATTATTGATGTATAAATTAAAATAAATATATTTTGAATTTTAATAAATACTAAAAATACTAAAAATTAAGAGTTATTAGAAAATAATAAATAATATTAAATCCATAAACAGACTTATGCACACACATATATGGACACATGACAGGCATAAATATGTACACATACACATCTACACACACACATAAATAAACACACATATATACATATACACATACACACATAATGTTATACATGTACAAGTATTTTAAATTATTTAATATCAATTTAAATATATATTTAAATAAATATATTCATTTATATATTGTATAATTTTTCAAACAAAATATTAATGTATTATATTTCATTAAATTATATACACATTTTGTAATTAGTTTATATAAATAAACTATTAAACATTTTGACAAATAAAAATTTGATCATTTTTTATATATAATATTATGAAAAAAAAAGATTCATTTTTATTAAAAGTTTTATAAATCATATTTATATATTATATTCAAATATATATAGTTATTGTAAGATAGATATTATTGAAAAAAATAAAAAAAATTTATAAAAATTAAATTTTATTTTACAGAACTAAATCAAAAAAAAATTATATTTATATTCCCCTTAAAACTATATCAATCATGTCTAGGGAATAGATCTTGGATTTCCCCTTTTAAAGGGTTAAATTTATAATTAGATATGGAGTGATAGACATTGATTAATTTAGGTGGGAGATTTCGATGATGGATATACTAACCTCGATTGTCTAGTGATTTCACAGGAAGGCATGTGATCATTGTTTTACACAGTAGCAGGTGTAGGTATTATTTTAACTTAGGGTAGAGTGGAACAGATCGGTGGAAACTGGCGCTCAAGTAGTGTAGTGAGGGATTGTAGGGTATATTGGTAGATTTTTTTGAAATGGTTTTTTTTATTAAATGATATATGATTGGGTATTTTTTTAAAAAGGTCTAGAGAAGCGAGAACCTCATTCTCACTTCTCATTTTGAGTGAAAAGTGTGAATGGGGTTCCCGCTAAATCCTCCTAGCCAAAGAGTGGTGATTCATATTCACGCCTCGTTGTGTGTGTATATATATATATATTAATATGATATAATATTTATTAATAATATTAATTTTTTCTATATTATTAATAACATTTGTCAGATTTCTTATTGGTATAAAATATTATCAGTTTTTTGTTAAATAATATATTTATAAATAACTATATTATTTATTATTAGTTAATATTATATTATTATGATATCAATTAATTAATAGTTAAAAAACTAATATTTATAAAATTTTAATTATAAATATTTGCTTAATACATTGTTGATATAATTGTTATTGATATATTAATACATAAAAAATTAAATATTAATTGTATTATTTTTTATTAATTAATAATATATCATAATGTTATTAATATAACTAATAGCATTGTAGATAATATTTTATGTATAATAATATAAATAAAAATTGTAAAAATATTTACTAATTTATATCAATATTATTTTTAATATATTACGGTGTATTATTAAATAATTACATAAATAAGAATGAAGATAATAATTATTATTAAAATTAATTATATATATAATTTAAAATACAAATATTTTTAATATTTACTTCTTAATTTAATATGAATACTTATTATTTTAATACTTAATATTATAATATATATTATATATAATAAATTCATTTATAAATATTAATAATATTTGTCAAATTCATAATAGTAATAATATTATTATTATTGCAGGGGATTCCCCTACACAAGTGGAGTCCACATACAATATCCCATGATCTATTGGGTAGCTTGCTTCATCAAAATTTGATATACAAAAACAATGTTTATTTTTATTTTAATACATAAAAAATAATGTACAGAAAACAAAATTTCACATTTTAAATTTTCAATCGATGAGGAATATTCAAATGAATTCAGTGGTGAACATAACACGTGCTGGCAGTGGACCAACAGACATGGTAGTGGCAAATTAAAAGACACATTGGAAGTGGATAGAGTCACATACACTGTTTTAAATCACAAAATTCAAGCTTTCCAAATTATCATTAACAATAGAAAACATAATCTCTACAATAAAGATTTATTAAAACCATAACAATTGAGAAATAAAATTCCAGATTTACAAATATGAATTCTAGAACCTAATATGGATTCTTGCATATGAGACATGAAATTATAGAATAAAATAGTAAGCAAGAATAACCAAGCATTGCTATGTAATTGGGCCAACAAAAAAGCCCCAAAAAATTCTAATTTAATTATACAAATCAAAATAGATTAAAATTAAAACTTAAGAACCAGTGACGTTCAACATTTTATACGGTGAATAAATAGATAATGGAAAACAGTAAAAGGGACACCAAGGATTTACATGCTTCATCCAATGGCCTACATGGAAGGGGCATGATGATTATGGTTTCACTATTAAATAATAAAGGATTACAATAATAACAAGATAGGATGAATGCAACAAAGAAACAAACACATTCATGGAACCAAAAAACCCAATCAGGGAACATTTAAAACCATGATGAAACATCCCTCAACAAGGGTTGAAGTCACCTTTGTCGAATCCTATATCTTGTGGTGAATATTTTTAGAGAACTTATTCATCTAATAGGTTCATTTCAACTATCAATGAATGTCGCTACTTTCAGGTTTAATGGTGAAGTGCAACAGTAGCCCAATCCAAATCTGCCATTGTTGTCCATGCTAGACACAACCATCCAGATGAGATGTTGTATTCCAAAAAGTGGCATCGTTGTCCAGATCGGATGTGTACTAGATTATCCAACCTTTAGGATCAAGTTCGGATGTTGTTTCCTCTGTAGTTGCTTGCTCGAGATTCCAAGAACCAACCATGCATGGATAGTTCTCCAGTAATCCAAGAAACTACTTGTAGGGCACTACTTCCTCCGATCTACCTCAGTCAAACCGAATACCAAAGAATGGATATCCATTTCTATCCTCTTGGATGAGAAACCAAGGAGGAGAACACCCCATAATTCGATCAACGGAAAGATGATATTCGCAATGCATAGTGCAACCCTCATGTCACTTCTCTTCCTCCAGTGAATGAAGAAGTTGAGCCGCCACTTCATCAAACAAATATAGTTGGAGTATAGGGATTCCTACTAATTCCTAACCAGCAGCCACACAATGATAAAATAACCCTATGAATATTTCTCTTATCCACCTTATCCTTCACACCTAGAAAAAGAGGAGCCACTACACTGAATTTTTCTCTAGTGAGGTCATGGAACATGAAAACCGTAAAAAGTTTTAGCCATCAATATGCATCCCTAAGCCAAGACACATGGTTGGAGGAGTTAAAAAGTGTGGTTCCATATATCTAAATGTGTAAAAACATTCTCACTAGAAAAAAAGGCATATTAAAATAAAAATAAATTTTAATTAACAAAAAACTTGAATACAAAATTCAAAAATCTCCACCTTGGAAATTATAATTCATAAATAGATTACTCATGCCAAAACATCACACTCTCTACCTTGCAAAATTAAACATAAATCACAAGACAATTTTTCACCACCAAACATCATAAACATGGGAATATCCTAAATATGAAACAACCTATAGGGTATGACCCAAAAATTCCACATGTCATGTATCAATTGACACATGTTACCTGAAGGTGAATAATATTTAAAAAATTGCTAACCATGCTCAAAATTAAAAAATTCTAAATAGCTACATGATAAAGGTCATACCTGCAATTACCTAGGTCACTCTCTAGGATGATTCCATATAGAAAGTCATATCAGAAAATCACATGCCATAATGGTCCACTAAAATAGCTCACTAGTGCCTTCAGAACACCAAAAAACATAGCAGGATCTATCATCATACAAAACATGGAAAAAAACTCATAGAAATTCACAATGAATTGTAACTCATTATAAAACAACATAATCATTAAAAATAGCAATGGAAACAACTTAAAAGTGTGAAATAAAGATAAAACATATTCATTAACGAAAATAATAGAAAAAGGTCTCCACATGATCCCACAAAAACTAAAGAGGATCGAATCACCAAGCACCGTCGGCATTAAAACCAAGACATGCTGCCTGAACACTATAACAAGAAGAATCTTAATGCAAGACACCAGAAGTTCCTTAACTGATGGATTAAAAATCTCCCCAAAAGGATATTACCACCTAAACAAAATCTAAAATGAGATATCCACAATTAAAAGTTAATTTCCCAGAACACATGAAAGCAGTCTCAACATCTAGAGACAACTCTAAGATACAAGAACAATGGAGGGAACTAGCTAGAAACCTTGGGGAAACAAGACACTGAAGGTCCACGCATCATATTCTAGGCTTACCAAGGTAAAATGGTCCCTAGGAAACAAACAAAAGCTACTAAATATTGGCAAACCAAGACAATGAAGCTTGGTGGTCGTCCAAGTAGAAAACAAGAGAACCACCCCCACAAACTATCCAAGACCAAAAATAGAACTCACTAAAGGTCCATATCTAGAGAAAATATTCCTAATAGAAGTGAAGGAACACAACAAATATCACATAAGTTCATCTCATAATAATAAGGTAGACACTAGAGACACGAGATCTTATTAAGAACATACTGCTAACCAGATCATAAACATTTTAAATCCTCACACAGAACTCGTTCCTACCTAAAAACCATAGACACACATAGGTAGAAACTACCAAGAGTCATCTTTGAGGCTCAGACATGGAGATAAAAACATTGAATTGAAATGTAAACAAACTATCAACAATAGAATGAAATTACAGCCTAAGAGAGCAAATAACCAAGATGAATGAAACAACAAAACATGGTGCAAAGAAAAATCCACAAGAAAATCATTTGCAAACAATCATAAAATCTTTTCAAATTTTAATAAAGAAAATATTAAACCCAATTAGGATATAATACCAGATTGTTGTGGCAGATGCCCCTATGTGAGAGGAGTCCCCATGCAATAGAACAAGATATATTTGGTTTTTTGGTTCATCAATATTTGAAACAAGAAAACAATGTTTATTTTCAATTTAATAAATAAAAATTGATTAAATAAAAAAAGTTCACATTGAAACATTCCAATAAATGAGGAATATTCAAATCAATTCATTGGTGATCTTAACACACATTAGTAGTGGACCAACACACATGGATGTGGATAATTCAATGAAACACGGGAAGTGAATAGCGTAACATACACTAGTTAAAATCATAATATTCAAGCTTATAATAATTCTCATTTACAAAAGAAAACATAATTTTTACAACATTGATTTAATAAAACCAAAAACATTGGGAAATAAAATTCCAAATTTACAAATATACATTCTAGAACATAAAAAAAAATCGTACATGTGAGACAAAAAATTCTAGAATCAAACAATACGTAAGAATAACAAAGAAGCATATATGTGACTAGGCCAACATAAAATCCCAAACAACTTCAAATTTATTTATAAAAATAAATATAGACTTGAAATTAAAATACAATAAAAAGCCACACTTAGCATTTTATAGGTCGAATAAATTTGAAAAGGATAACAGTAAATGGGGAACCAAGAATTTAAATGCTTTGACCAATGTCCTACATGAACATGGAAATATCATCAGGGTTTTACTATGAAAAAATAATGCATTACTGTAATAACATGATAGGATGAATGAAGTAAAGAAACAAACACATTCATGGAACAAAAAAATCATGGAACATTTAAAACCGAGCTAAAAAACCCCTCACCATGGGTCAACATCACCTTGATAGAATCATTTGTGTTATGATTTTAGAGAATTCCATTATCCAATAGGTTTGTCGCTACTATCATGGAATGTATCTACTTTTGAGTCTACCAGTGAAGTACAGGAGTAGCCCTATCCAAATCTGACACTACTATCCATTCTAGACACAACCATCCAGATTAGACATCATAGTCCAACAAATGTAGTAACTATCTAGATCTAATGTGTACGAGATTCTCCGACCGTTGGTTTCGAGATCAGATTCCACTACCTCTAAGGTTGCTCGCCCAAGATGCCAAGAACCAACAACATAGGGATTGTTCTCTATCCAGAGAAGAAACCACTAACCAGTCACCTATTCATATGATCTCCCTCTATAAAAATGAATACTGAATTAGGAATCTCCCTCTATATCCTATTGGATGATCAATCAGTGAGGTTCACTCCCAAAAATCTGGACAATTAAAATAAGAGATCCACGAATCATAGTCAAGATCTATTTTCACTTCTCTTCCTCTGATGAACACTAAATCCAAGCTAGAGCTTGATCAAACCCAAATTTATAGAGCATATGGATCCCTTCCAATACCTAACCAATAGGCATGAAATTATTAAATGACCCTTCAAGTATTTCTCTCCTCTGACTAATCCTTCACAACTAGAAAAAATGAGTTTCTACACTCATTTTTTATCTGTTGAGGACATTGAATAGGAAAACTCTAAAAGTTATAGCCATCAATTTGATTCCATAAGCTGAGACACATGGTCAAAGGATCTGAAAAGGGTGGTTCCATATATCTCAATGCATAATGTAATTCTCATAAAAGGGCATACTAAAATAAAATAAATTTAAATTAAAAAATAATGTGAATATAAAATTCACAAAAATGTAATAATAAATTTAAAAATGTTATTTATTAAATTTAATTTTGATAATATTGCAATGTATTAATAAAGTTAAAAAGTAATATTTATTAGTATTACCAATGTAGTTGTTAATATTAATGTTTCTTATTTGTTTGAAATTATTTGTATGAATTTAAAATTATATAGATTAATTGATTTTATAAAACATTATGTTATATATTAGTTTGTATTTAAAATTATATAAATACTTATTTTAAAAACATACAATATATATCATCAATCTAAACTACATATGTGTCCTGAATACTCCATTATGTCACAGTCAAGTGTATATATGAAGCATCCATGTTATGCTTGTCTACGTCTCTTCTCTAGTGTATGTTGCTCTTATATATCATCACTGGAACCCAACTCCACATCATTCTATATGGTAGGTTCTAGATGTACAGTATCACAACTTATACCCTATCCACCCTATATGGATAGTAGCTATTGGCTAGGAATCTCACAAATATATGAACACGATGACTAATGGATATCTATGAATCATAGGATGTTAAATTATAAAACATAGACTGGTAAACCTCTATCTGTGTAACAAAATATGACATTCTAATAGGACATTTATGTGTATCTATAGTTGGTTGTAGTTGTGGCGCATATGCAGTTGGAACTGGAAGATCAATTGGATGATCATGATGAACACCCTCCTCACATGCCATATCTATATCTATAATAGGTTTGTCACCCCGAAAACATCTATATCAGGCTCAACTTCATCAACATCGCATGAATTATCAAAGATAATATCATGATAAATCTCATTTGTGGGAGGAACCAACTCTATCACAGATCTATGAAAATATGTATGGTCAAATGCGCCTCCCTCTATAAGATCAGAGATTTGAAGGAGATAGGTGATACAATAATCATTTGAAAATAATTATGTTGTTAAGTTTATCAATAAAATAATATGTTCAATAATGGAAGATATAATGACTACCAAGTCATTATAGCTCCATCTGGGTCTCATAAGAAATCTGACTAGGGACATGCAGTACAAGGGCACATAATCTAGCTCATCGAATAAATGCATTTTTATTAGGCATACCCCTCATAATCGGGACTAATGTCATCTGTCCCACATGTCAGTACATCCTACACGATACATCCTCCAATAAAAATCTCACTTCCTTGACATCTGCAGGGCATAAAGTTAACATAAATGACAAGGTGATGTATGAATGAGATGATAGATTCTAAACTATCTTGTAACCTATTAGTCTGATGTCACTGAATGATATGAAAATGAATCAAAGGAATGATAAGGATCCATCAACAAACATCTCTATACAATATGGTGGACTACTTTGGATGATATCCTCATGATATGAAATCAATGAAATCTGAAAAAAAATGAAAAATCAATTAATAAATGAAGGCATGTATATTACAAACTAAGTATTTACCTATTCAGATAATAGACACTTATATTGTCTGGAAGAATACTATGCAGCATAAGTCTGTAAGCATGGAAATCGTATTTGGTTTTATTGTTTTTTTCATTATCATCATAGGATCCATTTTCATTTAAGAATGAAAGGAAAATAACAAGAATAATAAGCAAGAAATCAATCAAAGCCTAAGGAGGTTTGAAATAGTGCAGGCTGGGGGAATCCCCTAGAATTAAAGACACACCCTTAGTTATAAAAAGAAATGTTAGGAGAACTGAAGACTTTGAGGACTTCTTCAGCTTGAGAGGCGAGATGATCCACTAATTTATTTCCTACTCGCCATGTGTGAGTATCCTTAATTCCATTACTGAGAAGAGCTCTACATTTCTTGAAAATATAAGAGATCAACCACAGAGTATGGCCTTTACCTCGTAAGGAGCTATGGATAATAATTAAATCTATCTCCTCTTGGGATAGAGCAATATTCTTCATAATTATCATGTTAATTCATGTCCACAAAACATTTTCCTCTACTTGGAAACTTTTTCCATTTCCATAGTGGGCCATAAAGGCCATAAAAACACTCCCCCTCGGATCTTGGACTACCCCACCTCCTTGAGAAATACCAGCTTTTCATGAGCCATCAGTATTCATCATGAAATAGTTCTCATGGGGGAGCCACCGCACCAACTATCCATGTAGCCCCGTGCAAGGAGAATGGGACACATGGGATAAAGCTCATAGTGACCTTAAAGAGGGCCCATTATTCCAATTTTTTAATAATGGTACCAGATCTACCAACAAGTTCTATGTCCTTGTGATGATGGATCTCTCTGAAAAGGGAAGCCCCTCATATCACTCCTGGTTTCTAGCCTTCAATAAGAACCATCACCCTTCGTTGAGAATAATGGATCAAGCTATTCTTTCTGTGCCTCTTTTATCTGTCCCCTAAGAACAACATTCCTTGAACGATTCATGTCGAAGATCCTGTGAAGTGTATGCGGTGAATGCACCAAAAAAACACCATAATTCTTGAGACCATTCCCCCTCAAAGAAGATTTGATTCGTATTATCCTTGATTTTATTTCTAAAATAGTGAAAACATATCGCATTACTAATACACATATTTTTTATGTGGTATTTTTATGGAATGGCGTGATTTATGACTTTCTATATAAGGAATCAGTATTTAGAAGGTTTAATATTGCACCAAAACTCTTTGCTCCATCTTTCTCTTTGGGACTGAGGAGTATAGATCTTTCAATGGTCCTTGGCATTATAATTTCCCATGGAGGAAGAAGAAAATGCACATCTATCAAGCTCTGATTTGGTCCTTATAAGATTGAAATCCTCTTTCTTCATCTCTTCCTAGGCTATCAAAATGAATTTAGGGTAACGGCTCACTTCCTTAATCAATATGATCGGGGCCAAGCAACCCAGATACCCAATAACCTCACAAGCTCAATTATGGAACCAAAATTGGATAATCCCCTCACCTACTATCCATTGAGAATTCCGTTGAAGGGTCAAAATGATGGAGCTGATTTGATGGACATATAGGAGATCCATTGGTTGTATGGTTTCTTGAAATGCCTCCCAGTTCACATGAAATGGTCTTACCCCATAAGGTGTGGCCTTCAATCATTTCCCTCACTAACATTTTAGGCGTTGAATGGTGGAATCTAATATCTTCGCGTTGATACCTCCCTCTTGGATGAGCATGGCCATTCATCCCCATGAGACCTGGTGCATTTTCCCCTCTGAAATAGTATCCTATATGAAACTAGAAATTATTCTTTCAATTGTTCGGATAACCCCTATTAGAACATTGGTGGATGCCATTTCATGCACTAGAATTACTGACTGTACACTATTAACTAAAGAAATGTGGCCCCCAAAAGACAGAAGGAAATTCTAGCAGTTGAGGATGTGGCTCGTGATCTTACTCACCACATGATCTAAGTATTAGCTGCACATTCTCCAAGTTGAGATAAGGGTACCCAGATATTTCAAAGGGAATTGGCCTCATTGCTTGCCCAGCCTGCTACTTATAAACACAGTTCCCCTTGCCTCAATTTTTTTTGAGATGTAAAACATTATTTTGTAATTATTAATAGATTGACGACTCTAGTATAAGTATTTATCGAGAATTATGTTGATTCCCCAAATTGATCTCATACCGGAATTCATGAATATTATGGAATCATTAGAAAATATGAGTTGTGAATCCAGTGGGATTCTATGTTTCCTTCGATAGGGGTGGATGTCTCCATTCTGTATTCCTATGTTAATCATTCAACTTAGTGTATCCGGCACTAAGATCAATAGGCATGGTGAAATTAGATCTCCTTAGCGCAGCCCCCTTGTATCGTTGAAAAACACATAGGATCTCCCCATGAATGAAACTAAAATCCATGAATAAGTGAAACATCAACATAGAATATCAGATGACCAAGCAAAGAACCCCCTGTGAATTAGCACCCTATTAATGACACCCCATTCCATCCTATTATACGCCTTGCTCATGTCCAGATTGATGATAATATTTGACCTGTGAGACCTGGTGAAGATATCCCTGATCATATCCTATAAAATATCCATCGTTTCTTGGATTGATCGACCTTTCACAAAACCATGTTGCTCGAGGGAGATGCACTAGGGGAAAAAATCAAATAAACTCTTGCTGATGATTCTAGATAAGATCTTGTATGGAAGGTTACATAGACATATAGGTCTATAATGGGATATTGAGGAGGGATCTTTTATCTTCTTCAGAAGGAGTACCATGGGTGTATCAAATGCCATCCGAGGGAGGCCTCATACCCAAAATAAGTCTTCAATCGCACCAATGGTATCACTTTTAATGGTTTCCCATGATTCTCCTATAGAATGATCCTAGGAATTTATCTAGACATGAAGCGCTCCCTGGATTAAGCTTCATCATGGCTTCATAAATTTCATCCTCCCCTGTATTATATCCCATGGATCCATTGATCTGATCAGTTACAATATTAATGTCTCCCCCAAAAAATTTGCATCCCCTGTCGGGTAGCCTTCAGGCATTAAACTGTTAGACCCATCTAGCATGTCTTAGAAAAGGGTGTACGCCATACCACTTACCAAATCCTTTTCCCCTGTATAGGAACCATCCTCAAACTTGATATTAGGTTTAGTGGGCCTCTGATTCACTCTTATAAATTCATGAAATATGTAGTATTTCTATCTCCCTCTGTTAACCACTTCATCTTTGATATTTCCCAAGCCTTTCTCTCTTAGTAAAGGAGCAGAATAGCCATTTAATTCTTCTAATCCAAGAGCATAGAAAAAACGGTCTCATCCCAAGTCTCCTCCAAACTAATTTACATCAACTCCACTACCCGCTTCATGTCCTCCAAGAACTGGTCTGTTGGAGTAACATTAATAGACCATTTGTGCAGCCTCTACCTGAGCCACCTCATCTTTTTATTTAAATCCACCCTAGTATGCTCTCATGATAGTTCCTCCCATGACTCCCTAACCAGTTCCTTGTTTCCTGTGTTCTCTCTCCACTGACTACAAAACATGAAGCTATCATGGTTGAACTATATTGGGGAAAAAGAAAGCAGCAACGGAGAGTGATCAGAGACACCACGAACTAGGTGATTAACCATCCCATTGGGAATCATGGAGAGGTCATGTATGTTGAAAAGAAAGTGATCCAGACAGCTCTAGCATCGGATGTTCCCTCATTTATTATTGTACCAGTTAAACCTATCTCCCGAGTATCCAGTAACAATTAATCCTTTGGGTGCCATTAATTGAGAAAAGTCCATATAGGACTTCCTGTGAAATGATCCCGTCTCTTTCCTCACCTCTCGATCCATAACATCAGTGAAGTATCACCCTTTTATCCAAGGGAGTCCTCCTAGGTCAAAAATAAAGTGTTCATGCCACAATTCCTCCCTTCTTTGAGTGTCATAGCACGCATAAACGACTGATTTGAGGAAAACACTCATATTACTAGTGAATTTAATGGTAATATACTTCTATTCAGCCTGAACCATGTCCGATGAAATTTATCTTATTCAATAATAACCAAATATGTTCATTATTGGGGCATCATTCATGAACTTGCACTTTTTGATCCTGCGTGAGAACCAACTTTTCATATATGTTTTTTGTTTGTGTTCAATAATGGAAACCAATTTTACCTTGTTCATCTATGATTATGATGCTATGTAGTTTTTGTTACACATTCTCCCAAGAAACATGAATTCCATATAGGGATGGATATCATTGGGGAAGGTAAGGACCGGTTCTGGCCCAAGACGATGTGGTTTTTGAGTGGTGGAAAGGGATGCACTCCTGTGATATATTTAAATTTGATCGTTATATAGTACACATTCCCAAGATGATTTTTGTAGGACCTGGTGGTAGAGAAAGGGGTTAGGGTAGGATCTTTGAAGACTTTCCCTTACCATCTCTTAGAGGTGTCTTGTACAAAAAACAAAACATTGTTGTGTCTCCATCCACAAATGAAGCCAAGGAGATAGGCTGAGGACTCTTAAGCTTGACCTTGGACCTTGCTTCAATCAACTCTATAAGAGATAGATCCTCCTTTCCTCTACTCACTTGGGTTGGCTACCCATCAAGTGAACTTGAATTATTCTTAAGAGCCTTGATGCAGTGAGGAGTAAGGTCTAGAAGAGATGAAGAGAACCTTATCAATCACTCCAAAAGATCCCCCCTCTAAAAGACACTGGGAAGTCACACATATACTCCCCAAACATTCATGAATTACTAGACATGAAACTTTCATACCATAAGGGACTAATTATTTTCTTAAACAAACCTCCCTCTCCATAGGAAACTGATGGCAGTCCTCTGTGACTAATGGAGAAAATCTATGTTGTCGCAAACACAGAGAATGTCTAGATCCTCCACTTGGCTAGGAGCACAACATGGCCCTGCCACAAAAGGATAAGGAGGGTTTCTCAATAGAGATAATTGTTCTTCCAGACCCCAAGATTCCTAAATCATGTTCCTATATTTTTTCATGGAAGGACCCTAGAGTATGAAGGTTGAGAAATACCTAGGAAAAGCTAGTAAAACAACATCTTTCATCCAATCAAACGAATCATGAACATTCCTCAAAAGCTTCTCTAGTGATGGATGAGATATATCATGTTTGACACAAATACGAGCACCCAAAGAATCTTCTCCCCTACGAGTGCATTCTTGCTCCCATTGGAAACATCCAAGCGAATATATGATGGTCTGGATAAGATCATGGTTCTGAAATATAAAGGTATGACTGGGCAGATATACCAAAACTATGGTTAGAGGACTCTCCTTCCCATTATGAACTTCCATAGACCACTGAACGAAGCTAAAACACCACTGGCCCCATGAACCAGGGGCTAATAACCACACCTTTATGAAATCTTCTTTTGACACCAAGACAATTTAAAACAAGTTACGATGAATAACAAAGATGGGCGTAGGAGCAAACAAACCCAAAATGCCACAAAGTGATGGAAAGACATGAGAGATGGTTTTGTACATCAAAATAGAACCACTTGGGTCCATTTAAAGTTGGTAACAATTTCATCAAAGGTGGATACAGGGATCTCCATTGTTACTTAGGAGCCCTGCTGAGAAACTGAAGGAGATATCGAAACATCCGCCTGGAAGAATGCTCCTGGGAATTGCCTGACGAGCCACACAGAGCATCCTTGAAAGACCGTTTATTTCCTCAAACCATTGGGAAGTGTTCTGGAGACCCCCTCGGAGATGAGGATCTGTTAGTCGGATGACACGAGCCTGGATCGAAGGTCACAGTGGCTGGAATCACCACTGGCAAGCGAGCCGCAGGGGGTATAATAGTCGAATAAATTTTAAAATATCATAGTGCGTGAGCCGCATTATGAATGTTAAATTTCCTGACTCCACCTATAGAAAAAATTTCTATAGTTATATTTCATAATATAAATTTAGAAATTTTATTTAGACATTTTAAGGAAGTAATAATATACCATCGTCCACGTGGAGACTTTGCTACAATATCTGTATGATATTTTGAATGATCATGTGGAGATAAGTGGGGAAGGTTCTCCCATATCCAAAACTGTATAAAAATTAAGAAACCTGTGATCTAAATCTTATTGATTCAACATGCATTGCACAACACCCTGTATGTATATTCAAGATAAGAAAACCCCCAACTATACTGACCTTCCTAGTTTAATTCCTCCAACAAAGGTAAATTCTTCAAATGTACAAATGTATTAGAATGATCAATGAATATCATGCCACCGATCAGCCTCAAAAGGTATGAACATGAAAATCACAACACTATGATCTTGTCAACATCATCTACTAGATGATAGAAGTGTTGTTCTATCCCTGACATGCATAATCTACTACTAAAGATAGAACTTCCACTGTTATAGACCTCAATGACTAGTAATCTGTGAACCATCTCAAACCACTAATCTACGACTCGAACTGTAATAGTTTAACCATCAATGAGGAGGCATAATATAATGGACACATCTTAAAGTGTAATAGTCATCTCCCCCTCTGTAAAATGTAATTTATGTGTATATGGACTCTATCTCTCTACAAAAACAACAATGAGATGATGATAGAAAAATGTGAAGTCACACATCCTTATTCCATAGAACCCAACATGATGAAGATATGGGATAATGGTTGGAGGTGGCGCAACATGATGGAAATGATGATCTCTCCATACACTCAAAGCAGACTCTAGACATTCCTTTAAAACTAGTTGTGAAACATGTCTATCCTAGAATTTTAGAAAGGGAGGACCTTCCATCTATATATTTGATATCATCATTACTTTTTTATAGTTAATTAAATAAAATTTGATAACATTATTTTAAAAAACTGTAACATGAAAAATGAGGTAGACAATTATCATGTATAATTCAGTATTATGATGAATAAAGAGTTAAAACAATATATGTGACTGATATTGTTGGATTACTCTATAAATTTCTTTTTTTATTGACCTCTAATGAAGTTTAATTTATTCCAAATATTTTTATATAAATAATCTGTTATGGAAAACCCACCTAGAACATGTGGTTGCATGATATATTCATTTTAGTTGGGTGTTTATTTTTTTAATAGTTATAGTATCACAAAATTATATTTTATTGAATCTGAAAATGGAATAAAACCAAGAAGAAATTATTCATAAATGGAGAAAGTAATTAATAAAATGACCCATTACTGAAATGACTATATACAAAAAAATATACACATTTATTATAAAATAGATACTTTATCATGGATGATGGGTAGTGGAGGTCTATTCTACCACTTGGGGACAACTCTTATGAGTATTCCCATCTGCATAACAATGATGAATCATAGTTCCCCTCCCAGTTTACGAGGACAGCTCATATCATTTCTAATTTGATTAGAATTTGGTCTTCCCACCAGGGGAACAACATTTTAATATTTAGCTAATAATGGAATAATGACTGAAATGAAAATAAATCATAAATAAAAAATAACAAAATTAAGAAACCTAGAAATATCTGGGATGATAGACGGATGATTTGCAAGAAAGGTAATTGAATAGAAGTCACCAATAGGAATCCAAGATGCACTATAATAGTTAACCATTGTTTCATGTGACACACTAGGTCAAAATAAGTCTCCCATGATATGTTTAATGACACACAAGCCACAGAAACATGTGCGTCGGGATATCTCAATGCTGAAAAGTTTCTAAAATCATAGTTCTTGTTGTACAACATGACCATGAGTAATTTAACCCTATTATATGTAACCATATCATATTAGTCTCTTACCTAAAACTAGATCCATACCCAGTTCTAGGATAGAACACAAAATCCTGATGTGTAATGTAATATCTAATCAATGGAACTTTGGAAATGATGAGTAAGAAAATTCTAATTGCCATCCTCAGATAGACATGTTGGGACCGTTCAACACATTACATCACATTTTTATAAAATTTATCTTGCACTAACACTTTGATTGGTAGTTTTCACACGCCCTTATGGACCGCATTTTTAAACTCCACTATATTAGTGGTTATATGTCCATGTTTTCTTCCAACATCATATGCTAATGACCATTTATCCTTTGAAATATGCATCACATAATCATACACATATTCATCAGGCCTTATAATTTCATAAAGACATTAATCAAACCATTCTTATTAATGCTCATATTCTAATACAATAATATAATAATGTATTTTAAATTATATTATATTTTCATTCAATAAAAATTATGTATAGAAAAACATAACCATATTGATGATTTCCTTATTTATTACCTCATCTCTTAAATGATTATGCACATTAATTTCAATATGTAAAATGAAATATCAATGATAAGCATTCAGTTCTCTCCATGAAATTCCATCACAATTAATGGCCTCAATAATCGCTCATTGATGATCAGATATTAGACACACTCCCTGGTTGTTTGTGACTTGAATGCATATACATGACAAAAAATCAACTCCATGATTTAATGTTATCATTTTAAAGAATATAAAATGCTAGTGGTTGAGGATTATAATTACCATCTTTTATTGAATCAATAAGTAGAACACCAAAATAATTTCCAAAAAATAATGTGCCATCGACATGAATGAATTATTTATAATAGGGAAAAGCATTGATACATGGAATGAATGCCCAAAACAACCTATTTGACCTCAACATTGATTGATCAGTTAGGTGATTGGGGGAGACATACTCAACACTATCCATATAATAAATAATATGATTACAGAAAATTAAAATTCCATTTGTTTTAGAAACTTTTCACACTGTTATTTTTAATCACAATACAATTTTATAATTGCCTTTTTTTTATTACAAGATTTTTCATGAAATATCTTATAGTTAGAAAATTATTATATTTGTTCATGAACATGGGACGCATGAACATCCTAAAATTTTTATATTGTCTCTACAATAACAGTTAATATAAACTCCACATCATTTGAGGAGTGATTATGTGACAATATTGGATGTACACAAGTTCAAATTTGGTTATTTTTCAATATGCAAAAATTTACCATATATTTCCCCCAATTAGAATTTACATTCTGACCCATATTTTTCACATCAAATGACATATTTTCCTTTTTCATCTCATTAACCATAAATGTGAAGTGAAACTCTATGGGGAATTTTTTTTATCATATTTTTCATGGAAAATTTACATTCAATCTCCTACATGACATAGATGGTGTTATCAGTTGATACAGTTCTATTCATTATAATGCCAGGAAATTCAGTATTGAGCATAATGAAATCCTAAACAAAATTTTATGGATGAAAAATTACATCAACCAAGGACGGAAATATTTAAGTATGATTACAACTAATTTGTGTATTACTATTCATTATAGGAACCTCAGAAGGTTTATTCCCCAAATAACCCTTTCCCACATCATCTCTCAATGCCTTAGTAGAAACTTCCTCCACAGAAAAATTGGCATCCAGTATATCAGGAGTACACATAGGGATCTCCCCAATCCTCATCATTGAATAGAGGATAATCAGTGTTCCATAAACATTCATGATATTGAATATTTTGATATGTTATTGAAGTAATTTTTTGATCAACCCTTAGTTTTAAAAAACTATGAATCTTCTTGTGAAATTCATCCAATGTTACACAATCATGAAGATTTTTCATTCTTATGGGTGGAAAACTATATCTAAAGCATTGTGTAAAAATCCAAATTCTAAAAGAAATAGTTCTTATTGAACAACCTTTTATTATAATGATACTCCTGAGAATGTGAAGGGGTCTAAGTGTTTCATATATGTATCATTTTTTAAGAGAACAAGTAGGTCCGTACATACATAGATATAGGCATGACATGCAGGTCATCAATGAGGAAAAATTTCAATTATTAGAAATTATATTACTGAAAAAAGAGGACATTCATTTACAATCGTACATTGGTCGATCATCTCAAGATCATCCAATTATTATAAATTAAATAACTAGATACAAATAAATACAACATTAAATTTAAATAAAATATTATATGTTCATCTCAAGATCAGTAAACATTCTATATTTCTAACATGTTTGTTTGATGTATTTTTTATGTTCTAATTCTTTTCACATTACATACTATATTTAATAAATAATATATATATATATATACATATATTTATATTCAGAATTTCATGAGGATTTATCACTCCTACATGTTCAAAAACTATAACTAAAACCTTGATCGATATAAATAACTTCACTATTGAATTATATTTAAGGTGATATTATTAAAAAAACAAAATTTAATAAAACGTTATGTAATTTTATTCAACGTCATCGAATGTTTGAAAATATATAATTACTTATGAATAAATTACTATGAATTAATCTTGAGTCATATTCTATGGATTAGTTTATAATTATCTTATAAACTAACCAAAACCATTAGGTGAACTCCTAGAGTCTCTATTAAAACATATTTTAGCAACCATCAGTCTCCTTTTAATTATCAGCACCTCTTGTCGAACAGCCCTTGTCGAACAGCTTTTTATTACAATGTTACTCACCTGCAAGTGAGGGGGTATAGGGGTATGAAATACATAACATTTTGTATTCATACGTGTACAACCTTACATACATAGAGAGGGATGACTCACATGTAACCAACATGGAAAATGAAATGCAATTATTACAAATTATATAACCACATGCACAAAAAAATACATGCAATTTCAATTAAGCATTGGTCAGTCTTCTCAAGATCGGTCATCACACAATACTTAACATGGGTTTTTCTATACTTTTTATGTTCTAAATATTATATAACAATACATAAAACTAGATTAAATATATAATAAATATTTACACATTTTTTCTGAAATTTTAACTTTTTAATGTGTGTATGTGTGTATATATATATATATATTAATTTAATAATAACTTTTATTAAACTTAATTAATAAAAGTAATACAATCAAAAATTACATATTAACTATTAAAATACTCTAAACTTATCTTATTTTCATTTTTATAAAATTTCATATGTATATATAATATTTTTGTCATTATTCTACTTACCAAAATATAAGTAATTATATTTTATACAATATTACTTGGAAGAAAAATTATTTATAATTAATATAATTTAAATTTAATAACTAAAATTATTATATGTAGTATATATAAGTAATATACATTTCACTTATATAATAACCATTATAATTCTATAAACTAATTTTGTGTTTAATTTTTTAAAATTACATATGTATATATAAAATTTATGTTATATTTCTACATTCCAAAATTTAAGTAATTATATTTCAAAATTTATTACTTGAAATTATAATTTTTATACTTAATGTAATTTAAAATTATTATTTATAGTAATATTCTTTTATATGGTTAAAAAAATAATATTATATATTTTTTAATAAATTTAAATCTGATACTTAATATAACTAATATATTTTGAGAAATATATTTCTAATAAAATAATTAGCTAATTACCTACTTGTATATAATATTATGATTTAAATTTATGTTACTTTAAAAATAACGTATTTTATATACATATAATTCTATTCAAATATAATTAATCACCATTTAAATTAAAAATATATACATTATTTAAAACATTTCTATTTCCCTAAATATAGACTGCATTTTATACATATCATTTCAAGTATATAAACACCATATTTAAATTTATTAAAAATTCAATATAAATTATATCATACAATGAACAATAACTCATTCAGAAACTAAATCATAGAAAATACATTAATTTATATATCCATACATTCATATATCCATACATATTAAATAAATAAATCATACAAACATAATAAATAAAAATAATAATAATAATTAACATTTTAATTAGATATTTTTACTTAAATCTACTCTTGAGATATATCTACTCTTTGGAGCATCCTAGGGTTTTGTTGTCGATGGGTTTGGTATGGACAACGGGATCGGCATGGTCGGTAGGATATTCTTAATGGTTGGATGTGTGGTGGGTATATTCTGGTCAGATTCATTGATTGATGGCGATGTTTTGGTCCCTAGAGATAGACTCATCTAGTCGTCATGAGGAGGATTGGTGTAGTCGGTGGCCTGTGTGGATTCATCGACTTCGGTTGTAGATTCAGACATGGCTCGCTTATCTAGCATTGTGGTGTCATTCAGCTCCAGTGGACAGAGGCTCATGGTCATCCTTGACTTCAATCAGTGGTGGAGAGGGTTTCCTAACCCTACAATGTTGATGAAACTTTGTCTTCCTCCCCCAATCCCATCACAGTAATATCTTTGGAGGCATTCACAACCACCTTTAATCTTTTAGATGTACTGATTCCAGACTTTGCGAAGGCTTTTATGACCTACAATTCAAGAATCTGGAAATCACTATTCCATATTCGAAGGTGCTTGTTTAATTTTGGTTTGATGCTCTAGTTGGGTTGATATAGTGTTGGATGAGGATCTTGAATCTGTGATGCATGTTCTCATTACTCCAGAGGATTTTGTGATGCATGTCTCTTTTTCTCTAGTTACCTCTCTGATTTGAGTTTTATATTCTCTAGTTGCATCTAAGATGCATGTTTTATTTGTCCTAGTTGACTCTATGTTGTGCTTATGGATACTCTAGTTCCATTGTGGTGTGTTTTCATTTGAGGTGGTTTTGTCCTGTGTTGGTTTGCTTGATCTTTATTTTTTAAGGAATGTTGGATTTTCTATGGTTTTTTTCGATGTGGATTGCAAGTTCAGCCCAATAGTTGATAAATATTTCAAGTCATCTCAATGAATTCTGGCCACATGATGTGTTGAACCAACCAGACATACTATACATGGGACTATCTTGATATGACGATTCAGAGAACGCACATTCACAAGAGAAAAACTAATCAGATTTTCAGGAATGATAGGGAATGGAAATTTTCATCGGTTCTAGGCCAGTGTATCTCTACACAAGATAGCTAGTCAAATAGTCATGTGATGTCATAGAGCTAACATCACGACATTTGTGCTATGAAGGGGTAGTTCCATGTACTTATAGTCTATGATGAATTCCTCTAAGACTATAAGGTCATGTTTTTTGTCTCTTTAGGGTTCCCCATAAACACTTAAAATGGGTATTATAAAAATGAATAAAAATATTAGCCTTAGGGACATTCAGTCAGTCATAAAGAATTTTACCAGGGATTCGAAGCAAAATTTAGAGGGGAAGAATGAAATTTTGAAGGGGGCGCATCCTTTTATATAAATTGTGCTGATAGGAGGTGTAAACCCTATTAATGCCTCCTTTCTGAATTCTGTGAAGGAATCATGAATGGGGTTCACGCTTACATGGTGTTAAAGGGGGAAGAGTGACCTTATTCATGATTAGTCGAAATGGAGAAGCATGAATGTGGTTCATGCTTTAGTAGACCCTTTTTTGAAAAAATCTTCAACCTTATCCATTTTTATGAAAAAAATAAGAAAACCCATATTAAAAAATTACTCAGGTATATTTTTTAGAAGGATGGTGTCAGTGTTCTGACATTAAGTCTGGAGGCTTCACATTAGATGAATGAAGGATGATAATTTGAGGCATATTGAGACACAGAGGGAAAATGTAGAAAAAATGATAAAGGTCAAAAAATATCTGACAGCCACCAAGCCATTGTGGATTTTGAATAATTGGGGCTTCATGTCATTATAATCTAATATATATATATATAAGGGTATATGGACTTGGTTTTTGGGTTGGGGGAGATGTTTTAGGGGTAAGGGTTAATGGATGAGGGTTAGGGTCGGGGGATAGTGGTTAGGGTTTAGGGTATCTATGGTTTAATGTTTCGACGGTTTAAGGTTTTTTGGTTTTATGGTATGGAGGGTTAAATCTGGGTATTTTATGAGTTATCCATTACATGGGGCTATGACTTACCCTCTAAGACATTTGTTTCTGTGTTTCCTTTTTAATTATACAAAAAATAATACATTTATATTATTACCAAACTACTATATGTCAAAATATAAAAAAATTAAATAAAACTTAGAATATTAATTTACATATAATATGTTTAAATTTTGTGTTTTTAGAAACATATAATATCAATAATTTATTTAAATATATAAATATAAATTGAACTACAAAACAATGGGGAACTTTATGTGCTTAAATTAGCTCATTTCCCTGCCAACTATGTGGACTAGGCAATCATTCAGAACCCACCCCTTTGATTCATCTGGAAAACAATTGTGGGTCTTCCTATAGCCATCTAATCCCATTTATAGATTGAATTTGACCTATTATCCCTTCCATTTTGGGGCTAAAAATTATTATCACTTTGGTTGAATGATAATTAAGACATAAAAATACAGTAAAAAATTTTAAAAATATAAACAATAGATATAACGTGGAAAAACCCCAAAATGATAGTGGTTACAAAATCATGGGAAAAACACATATGTTGATATACATAAAATGTGGGTATAAACAATCCCTTTCTATTTCAAGGATACCAACCTTGTATTTTCCTCTCATGAATAATTGAAAAAGAAATCGTCAAAAATACCACAGATTCAAATAGGAAAGGGAGAAGGGAATCTACTTTTGGAGGAGGTGATGAAAAATGGAAGGTGGTCCCTAACTTTTATAGGATTCTATAACCATTTTACATAAATCTCTCTTGTTTCACCAAAAGAGGGGGGGGGGTTGTCCACCCACCTGTTTACCACATCCCACCTTATTTGAAAAAACTGGGAAAATTTCATATCCATAAGAAATAGGGGGATGTAGAAAAATTTCTCACTTGTAGATTTTTTTGGGAACCAATATAATATCCACACATCCTTTCTATCACAAAACAATGAAATATGATTCTATCTTTGACTAATATTTTCCAATAACCATCTAATTTTATCACATTTTTGAAATCTAGTTTGGTTTCTATGTACCCCCCTCGGTCATGGGTAAAGCCACAACTACCTGTAACATTGAAATAAAACCCATAGGTCCTCTTATAAGAATAAAACATAACCAGTGGGGGATTTTCTCCCTTCAATATATACTATAAAATATGAATGAATATAGTCTATTATAGTAAAATATAATCCTCTATAACATAATTCTCCATATAAGTAATCCTTAATTTTTCTTAGTATACTCTTTACTATGTTATAATACTCCCATCCCTGATTCTGCATGTACTGAATACCTACTCCTGTTGTATGTGAAATGTTTAGTCTAGTATATACTAGGAGAACATAAAAATCCCCGTATAATATAAATATTGTACTCAAGTTACATCTTCTTATCTTCATTTCTAGGACCCATTATAGAGGATAATGTGGAATTAACATGAATATTTATATAGATTGGCAAACAATCATACATGTTGAAGAAATTAAAGAATTTTCTCTTGTAATTCTCTTGTGATATCAAAATCATCCAATTATTTCTTGCTCAATAAGCCTACACCCCATGAATCATATTTTCTTTTCCCAAGTCCTTCAATTTAAACTCCCTAGAAAATTATGCCTTCATCTTTTAAATGTAATCATTAACGGGGCCTATAACCAACATGACTTCTTCATACATCCTAATAATGATAATATCATTACCATCCAAAACCTTGAAACATGAAAATTGAAATGAATAATATTTTTTATCCAAGGATAATGATATAGGAATTAAATCTCTTGTACCAATAACCTGGCACCTATTTGGGATTGTAGAAATATTTTTTCAACTTACAAATCATGTTCTCTTTTACTACTTGTTCAATTGATTCTGGTTGGATCATATAGATATCTTCATCCATATCATCCAGGAGAAAAGATTCATGTACATCCAATTGCACTATATGTAAACTGTATTTTGCACACATCAACAAAACTACTTGAATAGTCATCAGTCTAACAATAGGTGAAAATATGTCATTTAAATTAATACATTCCTTAAGAAAATATCGAGTAACTATCAATCTTGAAATATATATATTTCAAAATTGTCTTTTCCATCCTAATTGAACTTAAATATCCATATATTTCAAATAGTATTCCTTCTATAACATAATGGAACTAGATCCTAATACTTATTCTTATGAAGGGCTTCAAGTTCCTCAATAATTGATTTCATCCATGAAGATATACATGGAATCTGAGTCACCTATATAAAATAATATATCTCTCCATACTCTAACAATAAGTAATAAAAATTATTTCATTTTGTGACATAGTAAAATTTCCATATTGGTGAAATCGTCTCCCAAGTTGACTATTGTGGTCCAGACTCCCATAGTACTTAATCATTATTCTATAATAATGCCTCAGAGGAAACATGATTTTTCATTTAATATTCATCATCCTAATCTATTTTAGTTTATTTATTCACCTTCTCCATGTCTCACAATTAGAACAGAATTCTAAAAATATATAACTAATATTACCAAATGGGTTTTCCATTCCACATATCCATCAATGTTTTTAAATCAATCACCACAAAAGGATATAGATTGACCACATAATAGTAATTCATCACCACATCTACATAGAATTTATTATAAAATATTATATATTCAAAATAAACCCTTTTATATATAGTAGGGTTCTAATAATCCTCTCATATACTTTATTCTGCTGAGGATTGTACACTTCAATGAACAATCACATGATTCCCTCATATTGAAAAAAGTATCAAACTCTTCATTTTTATATTGTATAATTTTTTAGTACCCAAAAAATTGATATTATTTCTAAATTCAATATCCATTATCACCTTGAATATTTACGAGGCCTTAAAAACACATTCCATCTTCTTGATTAGGTACAAACATAATTTTATGGAATAATCATCAATGAATGATAAAACATAACTTTATACTCTCATTAATATAACTAGTTCTTTACAAAATTCATAATGTAAAAATATAATATCTTATTTATATTCATCATTGGAATCCCAAAATTCATAATGTGTTTCTTGATCAAATAATAATTCCCAGAAAAGAGTAACGATGCCTTTTTTGTCAATGTAGTAACTTCTAATCAGCACGAATTTTCATGAATCATTCAGACATGGGGCCAAGCTTCTGCTAAAATGATGTCATCATTGATTTCGTCGTGGTAGCTAATGAAAAAATTATCTCCACCTTTTTTATTGTTTGACCCATATGAATGTACAAGATTTTTGAAATATTCTCTAACTTCATCACTACAAGACTCGTAAGTTTGACCCATGGGCACATACAAGTACTTTAAAATCTCCTCTACCTATATCAACACAACCCACCCTTCGCAATTTTCATCGCTCCTTTATAGATACATGTACTTCACTCAATTTCATCAAATTATCCTAAAGAAAACATGTTCTTCTTCATTATTTTCACATTGCATAATCCTTGTATGGTTTAAACAATAACATCCTGTATATTTATTATTATGGGGTTGAATCCAATAATATTCATGGTGTGATCATTCCCCCATGTTTACAAGTCCTTCCCAGATTGTATTATACTAATCAAACCCTACCATTAAGACTCCATGAGATATGTTTCCACCACGTTTTTTTTACATTGATATGTTTTCAACCCCTAGAATCCATCAACACTTTATTGATTAATTTTTATCTACTTTTATATGTAATCACCACATTTCATCTTGGGTTATTTCCAATAATCTTATAATTAACAAAATCATTTTTTGTGTTCCCATTATTACCACAGTTATAACATGTTAATTTTTTATTCTTTCTCCTTGATTTTCACCTTCAATAATTTTGGATCCCAATGGAACCATGCTCCATAATCCTTCCTCATTCCATTAAAATAGCCTCTACTTCATTAAATGTGGTATGTCTATCCTATTTATTCCTACAATGACTATTTTAATCAAGAACGATAGATTAAACATCATTGAAGACCTATATATCTATTACGATATTATTGGTGAGGCTAATGATGAGTTTGTCATATGAATTTGAAAAACTCTAGTGAAGAATATCATGTTGTTCAGTATCACCAATTTTTTAAACAAATGTCATGATGTTAGTGAATAGAGTCTTTAATGTATTGATGTGGTTAGTAAATGATGATGAATCCACCATTAGACGAGTAAAACAATTTATATTTTGGATTTTTTTTGGAAATGACTTGGCCACAAATATCTTCAACCTGAGTTTTCATCTCGATAAAATAAAAAATTATTCCTTGAGCTAAATAATTCATTTCAAAATTCAATATTATTTATTATTTATGATATTTAAAAAAATTGGCATAATTAATGAATTCATTAAATTAATTAATTTATTCATTCAAAATGATTGTGAAATTGAATGTCAATTTAATCACACTAATTTACTAATTTGAGGTAAACACCATGACCTTAACATAACTATTCTATAAAAAACTTAGATCATTAGGTAGGGGAAATTTATCATTTTATTGCTATAGTTTATGATAACCAAAATGAATTTTAAATATTCACATATCCTGAGATATGGAATTTCAAGTATATTACAATACTTATTTTATAAAATCATTTTACCCCCAAAATTCCAATTATATTCTTTATTATTTCACTTATAAATGGTGTATATTAAATATATCAACACTTTCAAAAATATATTCCTCATATATAATATAACAAATAGGATCACACAGTCACCTAAGAGGGGGATGGATTGATGTAGATTTTAATGAAATTCTTTTATCCTATTAAATTAATCTCTAAATATTAGAACTTTTTTTATCAGTTAAGTTAATATATTTTTATGATTTTGATTTCCCTATATGAAATCACATCTCATTCATGATATAAAGGTAAAAAGATTTATTTTCCACCCATTCAAAGACCATAGATTAGTGTCCTAATTAGCATCACTGTGTGACCTCAAGCACACCTACATGTATGTTATATTCTACTAAATAGCAGTGAGTGCATAGAGTGTTATTTTGGGGAGATGATACCCTTATATAAGACTAAAACATGATATAAAATAACCAAATTAAATCCAAAAAAATAATTAGAGTATGGAGAAGAAATAAACAAAACCGTGATACATTAAATGAAAAAAAAATGAATTATATAGTCATACAGATACATGGTCACATCAATATATATCAACATTGATCTTCAACTGGTCCAATCACATATGAAAAATAAATAAATATGAGTGAATGTACTGAATAGTATCTACTTATATTCACAAGACAAACCCTATACTAATCATCAAACTACATATAAGTTATCTCGCTTGATCATACAACATTGGGCCTCTGCCCCGCCTAAACATGTAATGAGTGAGGTATTCTCTGGTACCCAAGCATCATGGATACCAAATAAGGGTTTAAGTACAACTTAGTAAGGAACAACCATTGAGGTCTCTGAAATAACCTATAAATAAGTTTATTTATTATGTTATATTCACTTAATAAATAAAAAATAATCATGGAGTCATAAATAAATAATCATTTTCAATCATTGGGTTCTAACATGACACCATAGATCAATTACATCTGGTTTTTTCAAATGGTGGAGTGTCTTTGATCACACAATGTAATCATGATAACAATAATAGTCTTGATGACTATGAAATAATGAGTAAAAGTAGTAATTTATTATAGGTAATACTATGTAATCTACTAGTATCTAGCACAAGCCGATTCCATGGAGGTATTCTTGGAAAATCCAATATCATGCATAACAAGATGAATTCTAGGTGTCTTATGTATTCCATAATCTATCTATGGAAAATGGTACCCGACCTTGTAATCATATATAGTCGGTTTAAGAGGACTAAAACCCTACATGGTAAATTTATTGAGGATAATAATTCATACCTCATAAATAGTCCTATAACCAAATCCTGAGTTCTATCATGGGTATTGTAGATATGAATTTTATCCAAATCCAAGGTAATTTCCTAATATATTTTAAATAGAGATGCATCAATCCAAATCCTAATGGATTTCCTATAACATTTAATATAGTAATAATAGAAAAATCCAACGGTATTGTATAAGGAATTCGATATAGGTCTAATAGTCAAATATATCTACACCTTAAGATAATTCTCTTATACCCTAAGATAAATCATTTACATTGGTCTTTCATGTGAGAATTTTCGTTAGAAAAAATTGAAATTTAGTATAGGATATGAGTGCGTATATTATAGGATTATTTGGAAGGTAAGATAAATCTAAATTCATAGGATAAATTCTATATGAAATTTTTTAACAACAACTCGAACCATTTAAATGAGTTAAGAATATAAAAAATTATCCTATGAAACATAAGGCAAAAATCTCAGTAAAATAAATGAAGAATTTATAAGAATCAAAATACCGATGATTTTATGATATATTGTGGAACAACATATGTCTCCCTAATAATATTCCCCTTTTGATGATCACAAAACCCAAATATGAATAAATAAAATAATTTTACAAGTACACCCCCTTTAAAAATGTGGGGATATTTGGTTGTCTCAAGACCATTTTGATAAATACTCCCAAAAACAATCCCCTTTTATGATATAAAAAATGTTTGTAAAATTACATAGAAACAAATTTACTATATCACATTAAGCAGTATAAATTAGTTGAATATAAAAAACTATAATAAATATTATCATGGGTGTAAGAAATAAACAAATAAAAAGAAGAATGAGAAATATATAACACAAAAGTAATGAAAATAATGCAAAAAAAAGTCAATAATCATTTGAAGATAAAAACTCAAAAAATGGTCATTCAGATATTCATATGTTATTAGAAACCATTAGTAAAAAACACAGAAGTAATAATCTTTTTCTTGGTGGAACATCATAAGGTAAATTTTTATGTGGTGTATTCTTTTAAGATTGAGGCTATTTGGGTGGAAAAGATCAGGTAGGTAAAGGAGTACCAACACCTTGGACACACAGATAAACTAGTGGGATAACTAATCCAAATTTACCTTTAAGGCTAGCTCAATCATGGGGGACATTCTTAACAGTGCAAGATTAAATTCCAGTTGATGATTCTTAAGATTTAGATAAATCATAAATGTCCGAAAGAGTTAATTCAATATTTAACAAGGCATCATCCAGAGTTTAGGATTCATAAATAATCTTCTAATTTTACCTAGCATATATGAATTTAAGATCAAATATCGTTTTCTGTTGTTGTGAGGTAAAAAGGTGGGGCTCATTTATTATAGTTCTAAGAAATTGTTATCCATATATCTAAAATAGTGTATTTTTCTACATGTTAATACTCTATATAATTTCTTTTGAACAAAATTCAAGAATAATATTAAAACCTTTCCATGAATTCTGTCTAGAGATTCTGATACAACTCACAAAATATGACTTCATTGGGCAACTACTGATCAACCAATTCTGCACAATCATCCGAATATCTAAAAAACTAGAAACACTATTTATAGGTACAAATGAAACTGGAATAGCCTGAGGAGAAGCAATAAAACTTATTTTCCATTATTAATAAAAGGTAACTATAATTTTTCATCAAAATAACCCCTTAAGATGATGAGTAATATGATGACTATGACCAAACAACTAACTAACGAAGTTCTACAAGTGTTTATTCTAGAATAGAGAATTTCTTTGAAATAAAATCAGCCATCTTTATGATTCTAGTTACATAAATCTTTTATCCTTTAATACCTTCAAATAGATTTCCTTTACTAAAGTGATATTACTTTGAACCAAACTTACCAAATATTTTACAAAATTTTCAAGACCTTATAAAGAGTTTCTCAAAAAACATTGAATAAACTAAATTTTATAAGATAGCTGTATTTTAACATATTGTAAGTTATTAGGAGAGACAATATCACATTTCATCAAAAAAATTCTTACAGTCATAGAGTAAATCGAAACAAATAAATATTCCATCTTCTCTCCCATCACAACTTTAGAAAAAAATCCTTCCTTAGAAGTTCTAGAAACATTAAATCTCTATTATTTATCCAATAGATATTGTATCATTCCCCTTAAAACATAATAATATGTCTTAGAGACAATATTTGGTTGCGCGGTTGGTATCCCTTTGATATACTAAAACTGAGATTCCAACACCCTCTTTACAGTATCCAAATCAACTTTTAATACTAAATTTTCTTTAAGAAATTTAACTTTAACTCTATATTATACTAAAGAATCCTTCAAAGAATTTACTTTGACTATAAACCCATAAAATTGAGATAAAATTCTTTCTCCAAAATTTACAACATATTTTGTGTACACTTCAGTGGTACTGTGATCCACTTCTTCATGAATAGGATAATTACCTTCTCGATTCCCATGTACTTCTCAATCCAATTTTACACCTTTATTTTTTTCCACATTAGAGGGTTCAAATAAAAAACTTTTCGTCTTACTCTTCTCCACTAATGGAATATCTTTCTGTGAGAAAATTTTATTCTTCTTTGGAATCAAAAAAATAACTTCCAGAAAACCAAATTATATCCCTTTTGATTCATAATTCATCTACAATAGGTCAATATATTTCTAATAAGGGATGTGAACCAACAACAATCGAGATAATGTTTTTCACCGATAATGAAAAATCACTTGGTGGTTGTATCCAAACCTTCTATGGTTGTAGAAGATGGAACGACCAACTTTGTTGTAAGATTCTCTGGAATTGCATAATTATGAGCTGAAGGATGGTATCTTCTATTTCATGGATTTGAACCGTTGGTTGTTCACCAATGAATAATATTATTTAAAGGTTTTATCGTTTTTAATATTGTATTCTAGTTGAATCTCATCATATATAAGCACTTGAACTATCCTTATCCTATCAATAATATTTACATCATCATATGGTTCTTCCAATGCGACACTAGAAACAGCTTCTTCAAGTCTTTCAGTAAGAACAATTGCTCTAGATTCCCCCCCTCAATCTAAGTAGGGGAATATTTAGTATCGTAATTAGTTCACAAAGGTAAAATTTTCTTTACAAATAAATTATATACGTATCCACTTCTCTTTAATATTTTAACATTGATGTTTATCAATTCATGATATTGAATATCCATAACATCTTTTAGAAGGACAATATATTTTATAAGAACGAGCATAAAAATCCTTCCTGAAGGATAAAATTTCATAGTCTTGTTCTAAACATTAAATGTATACTAGATGATATATCAAACTAGATTGATGTGATTCTCCATCAATAGAATATACAACAATGTATTATCTTGAAACAAAATCATTTCAAACTCCCCAAATCACTAAGCAATTTCAAATTTAATGAACTTAATGGTAAATTTCCTTTATTGATCTATATTTTTTACAATAATTTATCCACATATAAAAGTTAAAAAATATATTTCATAATATGTAAAGTTCATATCTCATAAATTATAAAAATCAAGGTATTGATGTCATGACCCATGACTACCCCAAACTCTCCTCTAATAGGCTAGGGGCTGGTGACTATCACTAAGTGGGCATATCCAACAAATGGGAGGTATTAGTCTAACATACCTATACACATGAAAAAATCTCCAATCCCAAATAGTGATTAAATTAAAATCAAATGATACTGATGCATGCATACATTTAAGATCCCACAATATAGTATAACAGTAATGTACTGAAAGTGGATAAAGGGGACCAATTCAAGCCCGAAAAAAATTTAAAAGAGTCCAACCTAATCCAAGGGAAATGAATGAAGTCAAATGTAAGATATCAGTAAAAAATTGGTTTTTCAAGATTCATATATTCTCCACCTGCTCCTTGTCCTCCCAAGACACCATCAAATCAGTTTCCTTCTGTATAAGATATGACATGTTCGGGAAAAGGACTTTCAAGGGTGAGTATAACAATACCCAGTAGGACACCATGAAAACACTAAAAATTAAGCACCAAGTACAGTCATATCAATAAAATATGTAAAAATAAATGTATGAAAGAAATACCTATATATACTTAAGAATGACATCACGCCACTAGGTAGTCATAAACAACTTCCAGCCACAAGATTCTACTTGAAGAAATGCTCATTCGAGCAGAACCCACTACATGATCCATGATATCATTGGAGACACTCAATGATGAGTTATAGATAATTGGGCCTCACCCAAGGGACCTCACCAGTCTCAGAATACAAATAATACCAGGACAGGGGGGTCACGCCCAGAAGAGCTAGGGGATACCAAAAACCTAATCTAGATCAACCCTCTATGTAGTGGATCATATCTCAATGATACCAGAAAACCTATCAATATGGGTTGCTAAATGTATGATCAATTACCTAATTAGGGTGGTCACTAGGATTCGACAAACCGCACCAAAATAACAAATATGATAAAGGATCACACTCTTTCTCACTGAGGGACACCATAACTTTATCTGAGACTCAGTCACTAGAGGGGATCACAATCCTATGATCCAGATATAATTCGTGCATAGTGCACTCAAGGTAAAGGACCAAGGGAACACACTCAACCATGAATGGTCCAAAATATGAAAAGGAGGAGCTAAAAACACACATGAAGGGGGTTCAAATCATATATTAGGGGGTACAATACATGTCTAGATATCCCCAAGTCTTCCATTATGAAAAATCATCACATGAAATGTAAGTCTCCAAATACATGGTGTGTAGAAAGATTACACGACATGTAGAGACACACAACACCATGTCATTTTCTCTTGGTCGTGTCTATGTATCAGTTTTTGTGTCCGTGCATCGTCCCATGTGGAGGGGGTTGTGTATGTGTCAATGGATACGGTGTACCACTGGTAGTGTACTTTTCCAATGCCAGTGTACTTCCCAATGTACAGACTGAGCCATCATAGAGGGGTCACACAACATGTGACCAATTCACAAAACATGTTATACTTAACTCGAGCTAAAACACTAGAACCACATCCAAGGGGACCACACAGCATGTATCATCTCATTACAATCTATGTAATGTAAGATTTTCCTGATCCACTGGTTCCTCCACCGTGTCATCCACTTCGTTTCTGGAACTAACGTCCTCATTAGAATATATAGATTAGGGGTTGACTAAGCCTCTAGTCACCATATATTAAGATTATAGGAACCGAGTCATCTTGGGAGTCTTCTGGTCGCACCATCTGTAGTTTAATCATGCGTCACTTGGGAAAAAAGAAGAACAGTCGATTCAGTCCTGTTCTCCTTCAATCCATCCATTATCATTGTTTATTTTAGAACATCAACTACCATCACATTCTGTACTCGTGGTTTCAATCCATTTCATCGATGAACCTGTGTGTAATAATAGGAAACTGGGTATTGATTGAATTTTTAGCTAAAATAAATACCAATGATTATAAAATAATGAAATAGGGAAGAAATAAATAATCAATAAAATCTGAGGAACAAACCTCAGTCATTGTTCATTTGGACTATATTTTTTGTCATAAAAGAAGAAAAATGAAGAGGGATAAATCAAAACAAATGAATAAAAATTCTATCAATTTAATTTTACTAATGATACATGTATTAATTATTTTAATGGAATTTATTTTCATTCATACAGGATAATGGAAAGGGATAGAAAACAATAAATCAAATATCTTACCTAGATTTTTGATCAATTATTGAGGAATAATGATTCTTCATTTGCGTAATTGATGAGATCCAAAAAATCTCTTGGCACAACGATCCAAAATCCAGTCTTGATCCATCATCGTTTTCTAAGAAATTTACCCTCTAGTGATCTCTAGGTCTATATGGTTTAATGACCAACCCTGGGAAGAAATCCTATAACTACGTACCTATATGATAAATTTGTTGTTGTGTCAAAATAAACAAAACAAAACAAATAAATTAAGTTATTTTATTTATTTACAACTCAGATGAAATATCCATAAATGGAATGAACTGATAATGATTTTATCACATAGATGGTAAAAACAACTTTATGAACTCAATAGTACCCTCAAATTTCTCATCGGGCCCCTATTCGGGAGTTATTCCCCCTCTTCAAGAAAATTCATCTGTGTTCTATTTAATATATTTTACATATTTCAAAAATTTATTCAATGAACACTGGACCATAGAATCATATTCCTTCTTAGAACTTGGTTTTGAAAATAATCCATTTAATATCCAAAAATAATACATCGAAAATTTGAGTATTTACATACTCCCCACCTTTGGACTTTACGCCCATGGAAATCCAAAATTAAAGGGATATACAAAAAATGAGGGTATTGAAATCACAAGTAGGTCTCCTGCTCCAAGGTTCTTTCTTGAAGATTCTTATACTACTACTGGACGTGTACAAGGGGAATCATTCATCCATGAAGTATCCTATTCCGCCGATACTCAATCTCTATTAGTTATTCCACATAGGTACCCACATCTTCGATACCCAGCACACCCCAATCGACGAGATTCGATAATTAATGAACAAACCTCCTCATCTACATCAGATGGAAGACATAATGTACACAATACAACTGTGGAGGTAGAGATAAGTGGTATTCCACTTCACCAACTCAACATAATATCTATAGAGAACCACTGAATATCTAATATAACTTTCCACCACAGCCAAATCTCCTCAATCCACGTCGTGGTGAGACACTAAAAAACACATAGTCTCCCTCCTTGAACTCCACATGTCTCCATAATCAATTTGAATTAGACTTTTAATGTCTCTTTGTTGTTTTTATCCACTCCTATATGATCTACAACCTCTTCTTAGTTGCTCACACCTGCTCTGGTAACATGAGTGTTGACTCTCCTAGATAGGTCCAACAAACGGGCGACCCACAAGGTCACTCATTCAAATCCTTGAATGGTACCATTATAATGGTGGAATTGTACCTTTTTTTATGAAAACTCCACCATGCGTAGGTGATCCTCCGAACTATAACCAAAATATAGCATACAAGCTCACGGAATTTCCTCAAAGACCTGAATGGTCCGGTCTATCTAGTCATTTTTCTGAGGTTGAAAGATTGTACTCAAGCATAACTGAGTCCTGAAAACCTCTTGAAATCCCTTCCATAACAGCGATTTAAGGAGGTCATCATAGTAGGAGACAATCGTCTATAGAACTCCATGGTGTCAGAATATCTCCTACCCATAAAGGCATCCGAAGCTCTCTTCTAAACATATCTCCCAAATATCTAGTAAGTGGACTCACTTGGTGAGTCAGTCTTTGATCACCTAGATGGTATCATTTCTTCTTGACATATGTTGTAATACCATCACGAGTTCCATATAAATCCAATATGACTTCCAATATATCACCTCAGGGGGTTGAGCTAAACCCACTGAAAAATGGTGCTCTACCTTCACCTGCTGACAAGTGAGTCATTGAGAGACAAACTCTTCAACTCCCTTCCTTATTCTTATCCACAAAAACTGACATTGGAAGTCCTATTACATCTTTTCCTCACATATATGTATATCGGTAATGTGGATTTATTATAATCCTGCATCTCCTCCTCCCAAAAATTCAAAGGTATCTTCATCTATCCTCTAAAAAGGATAGTTTTCTCCCCATCTTCAGAATATCCATTAGAAGCATTCCTAGTGGATATATGAGTACATAAGGTCTCACAGTCAGTGTATCCCTGGTGAGAATCATAAACATTATATAAAATTATTTGGGTAAAATCCATCCAATTAAGATATAAAGAATTATCCTTCTCCGTGAAGAACATCTAGAATGAGGCTAACTACTCTAACACCTCATCCAATAATTAATAACTAGATCTTCTTCTGAGATTTTCTACCACCACATCCCCTTCCAATGATTTTAGACAATATCAAATTCAAAATCCTATAGGAACTATATCCATATCCTCTGTCTCATGTTAAGATACTTCTATTAGAATATATACTTGAGACCATTTTTGGTTAATTTAAATGATAAACCACTCACCCATCTTGTAGTGTAACCACATCTTCAGTACAAAGACTAACACTACTAACTCAAGATTGTTAGTTGTGTAGTTCCTCTCATGTGGTCGTAGATAATGCAAACCATATGCAATAATTACCTACCTCTACATCATAACACAACTAATTCTGGTTCCTGATGCATCGTATAACACTAGGTACTCAACACCCCCATTTGGGAACCCCAATATGGAAGTGATCATTAACATCTAACACAGTTACTGAAAGAACTACTAGCACCATTTCATCCACACAAAATGATGCCCCTTGGGGTAAAATATGTAGGGGTTTTTCCACTCAAGATAAACTAGGTAAAAACCTTTGATAGTACCTTTACAACCTAAGGAATTTCACACCTTGGTAACACTTTTGGGTGGATCTCAAGTATGCACTACCTCAACCTTATCCAGGTCCATTACTACTCCATCCTTCGAGATGATGTTTCTCAGAAAGTGGACCTCCCAAATCCAAAAATGAAACCTTGAGAGCTTCCCATAGATATTGTGCTCACAAATTCTATCCAAAACCATCCTAAAGTGTCTTTCTTTCTCCTCCTCAGTCACTACGTACACAAGGAGGTCCTTGAAGAAGACCATCATGCACCAGTGTTGGAAAGGAAGAAAGATAAATTTCCTGAGTCCCATGAACACTTTTGGAGAGTTCATCGTCCCAAACAGAATCACCAAATACTCATAGAAATCTTAGAGAAATATGAATGTCATCTTTGTAATATCCTTATCTCATACTCACAGCTTGAGATATCCTCATATAAGTTCAATCTTAGAGGACCATCACATCCCTCTCAACTACTCAAAAATATAATTGATCGTTGTTAGTGGATACTTATTATTTATGGTCACCTTATTCAAGCACTAGAAATCCACACATAACATCAATATCCTATTCTCCTTCTTGGTGAAAAACACTGAGATAGCCTAGGTAGAAACACTAGGTTTCACCAAACACTTATTTTGAAAATCCTCCAACTACACCCTCAGATCCTAATGATCTCTAGGAGCTATCTTATATAAAGGTGCAGATATTTGTGTCGTACTGGGATGAGATTCAATTCCTAAATCTAGATATCGATGGGAAGATAAACCTAGTACATCCTCAGTAAATACATCCTCATAATCTTCCACAACATTATAAAACTTATAGCTTAAAGTATAAACTACTCCAAGAGTTATGCTAGCCATTTAGTGAGTAATGATATGAATTCTCTTATTCTTGAGCTCATCCTAATCTGTTAATGTTTCTTTATCTCCCATAAATGAAATCATTGTTCTATCACTATGGACACACCACATCCTTTTCCAAAAATAGTCAATATGGGCCAGAATTGTGCATATCCAATCTATACTGATGTTGAATTCATAAGGCCTCATTGCTGATACAAAGAGATCTCATAAAAACTTATCACCTCCAACTGTTAGATCACATAGTTAGCACAAGTGTGAAATCACTGAGTCATCACTTTTCGAAGTCTCCAACAGTAAGGGTCTAGCCAATGGCTCAATTGGAATATCTATGTCCCAAACCAGTGAAGTTGAAAAAAATAAATGACTCTTACTTGATTCTATAAACATTTTAGATAAATTATAAAATACATATATCATACCTCATATCATCCCTGGAGCCTCAAGGACATAGGCCTCCATATTTTGAAGTTGGCCTCATCCCTCTCCACCATCTCCATGAGCCTGGAATATACCACTTGGGTGGTGGTTGTAGTAGGTAAAACCTCAATCCACCTCTTTATTCCCTTATAAACCCTCTTCCATTCTCATCTCCCTACTTACCACCCTTCACTTTCCTATATCCCTACCTCAGGGGTCCCTTGACCCTCTCAAAATCAACTATATGATGGGTCGGACAATCCCAGACCTGATATCATCAATCGTTGTAGTTGAAACACCTCCTCTTTCAATAATTATTAGAGCTACCCTGGGATCCCTTCACTGGTGGCCCTATTCCCTATCATTTCCTCTTGAAGTGTCTGTCATGCTAGGATCCCTTTGACTTTCATTGACTACCTACTATTGAGGTCTCACTTACTAAGTTCCCACTACTAGATCCCAATGTTAGTGCCTACACTTCTAGAAATATCTATACTAGAAAACCTCTCTCAAGAACTCTCACATAAGTGGGAATGAATATAGATAACACTAAAGACTTAATGTCTCATTATAATCTATTCACAAAGGATTGATATATGAATAATTGATCACACATTATATATCATGAGTAACACATAAGACTAATAAACCTTGATGAGTACTTCTCCACAATCAAACTACCCTACTAAAAATAAAGAAGCTCTTATATGTGTACATATTGCAATATGTTAGATTGAACTCCTCCCAAAATAGATGTTCATTGTCTGACCAAGTTTGATGTATTTCTTCATGTGGTCGAGTCACTAGGCTCCACCATAGCCCAGAAGAGACCTATAGAAAACTCACAATGAGAAACTCCATATAATCTTCAGGCATCATCATAAGGAAAAACATTAGAGTGGACACATTTACCTGGTCCTCAGCCACCTGGGGGTATTTCTCCCCTTGAATCATGGGAGGTCTCTACCTCCAAAACTCACGGAATGCACTCAACATGTGGGCATCCTCAACTGGAATTTACAACACCATTTGTTTCTCAATAGGTAGTGGTATAGATGTTAAACCACTAGGAGGTTATACATATAGTATATGACCTTGTACCGATGCCTCATCACTAGGAATATCATCCTCATGATCACATAGTGGAATTATAGCTGGGTGTCTATGTGGAGGGATCTTGAAATAAAAAGAGTTGTACCACAATCAAAAGAGTATAACTGGGGAGATGAATCAAGAGAGAAATAGAAAACACAACCCATTACTATATAATGAATGTAAAATAATTCCCTAAAACAAATATTTAAATTTAATTAGTCCAAATGTATATGATCATAGACTTGGTGTATGGATACGTCAGCCATTGCACCAACAGTAGAGTCCCTGGCCAAAAATCCAAACTTGAAACACTAAACATTTTTGCACAAAAATAATCTCACCAACATCGATCCTATGTTAGAACTGAATCATATGATACAACTTTTTCATGACACATCCCACTTTGGTATGACCCATTTAATACCCTGTTCTTACCTCCAATAGGCTAGGGGATAGCAATCAGTGCCAATTAGGCATATCCCACAAATGGGAGTCATTAGCCTTAATTACCTATAAACACACACATATCTCCAAGCCCACACAATGTTAAACTGTGAAACAACTGAAACCAATGAATTTTTACATCTAATATCCCTTAATAGAGTTTGATATTATAGTACTAAAAGAAGAAAAAGGGGCCAAATATAAGCCCATCCAAAAACTGAAAATAGTCCAAACTTCTCAAAGGGTGAGGACTAAAGTAGGATGAATGTTCTTGGTAAACACCTCAATCTTTCAATATTCAGTTATGCTATAACCACTACCTTTCCTTCTAGGACCCGATGAAATGGGGCTTCATCTTCATAAGACATGGAAGGTGTAGGAAAATCCCATGCAGGGGTGAGTATAACAATATCCAATAGGACACACTGAAAACACTAAACACAAAGCACCAAGTATAGCCATATTAGTAAAATATGGTACAATAAATGTATAATAGAAACACCGAGATATATACCCTAAAGACACCACACCACCTAGAATCCATAACCAACTACCATCTACATGGTTCTACTAGAAATAATGCTCATTCTGAGAGAACCCACTACAGAATCCTTGATATCCGTAGATACACTCAAAGAAGAGTTCTAGACCATTTGGATTTTAACAAGAGAGCTCACTTATCTTAGAAGACACTAATACTCAAATAGGGGTAACTCCCAGAACTATTGGGGGACCCCATAAACCCAATCTGGATCCTCCCACTAGGTAGAAGATCATATACCAATGATTCCCCAAACCTTATTGATACAATATACAAGATTGAGGATCAATTCCTTACTCAGGGGGGTCAGCCTTATTCCTCAAACCCCACCTACCGAACCAAGATGTTAGAGGATCTCACTCCAGTCTCTTAGAGGGATGTTGCAACTCTATCTAAGACTTTTCCTCTAAATAGGATCATAATCCTATGATTTAGATATAATGATTTATAGTACCCTTGAGGGAAAGTAAAAAAATAACACACTTCACAAAAACTTGTCCACACTTTGGAAACTAAGAGCTAAAATACTCTTTAAGGGGTAAAGGGCTTGCACTACTGGTACACGGTGTGTCCAGCAATACATAATTCTTCTAGTGTGAAAAATCCTCACACGACATGTAATTATTCAAACACATGGTGGGTAAAAGGAGTACACAACGTGTAGATACCCATGACACCCTGCATGTGTCGTCTGGCCATGTTCATTTACTAGTATTTGTATTCATGCACTGGCCTGTGTATTAGTTTTCGTGTCTATGTTAGAGTACATGGCATTCCACCAGCCATTTAATTTTTCCCAGGCCAATGCACTTCCAAATTTACACGTCGATCCATCACAGAGGGGTCATAGGCCATGTGATCAAGTCCCGTGGCATGTGATACTTAACTGTAGGTGAAACCCTAGCACTGCAGCCAGGGGGGCCACACGGCATATAACATTTCATTACACATTGTGTAGTGTAGGATTTTTCAGATCTATTGGTTCCTCCACCACATCATCCACCACCTTTTCTGATCTCTAATCCTTACTGTATTATATAGATTGAGGATTGGTCTAACCTCTAGTTATCAAGGATCTGGATTTCAAGCTCGAAATCCAATCAGGAGTAGTCGGCTTGTACTGGCCATAGCCCCATCATGCGTTACGTGGGAAAAATGAAGAACACATGATTTGAACATTTTCTCCCCCGATCCATCCATCATCATCATCGATTCATGAACAACATGTTCCATTGCATACCTTACTCATGGTTTCGATATATTGTGCAGAAGAATAGTCGCGCAACGATCGTAAATCAGGTGTGGGTCAAACTATTGGCGAAAATAAATACAAACTATGATCAAATAAAGAAAGAGGGGAGAAGTCCATAATCCATAAAACATTGTGAATGAACCTTAACCATTGTTTGTTTTTCCTTGATTCATTGTTGTTGAGGAATATAAATGAAGAGAGATAAATCAACATAAATGAATAAACAGTTCCATCAGTTTAATTATACCAATGATGTGTGTATCAATTTTTTTCATGGAATTGATTTGTGTTCATACAAGATTAAAGAAAATGATTTAAAATACATAATCAAACGTCCTACCTAGTTTTTGGATTTATCATTGATGAAGAACTATTTTGTGTTGTCATCATTGATTAGATCCACAAAATCTGTTGGTGCAATGATCCATGATCTGGTCCCGATCAATCATCGTTCACCAAGAAATATATCCTCCAAATATCTTTAGGTCTTAATGGTTTAGTGGAAAACCATGGGAAAAAACCTATAACCATGTGCGTATAGGATAAATCTTTAGCTGCGTCAAAATAAACAAAACAAACAAAATATTTATTTAATTTATTTAATTATTTCCATGATGAATTTTTTAAAAATGGCACACAATAATAAAAATATAATGTTCCTAGGGTAAAACCTGTATTATAAACTGAATGATGCCATCATATTTTTTATCGGGCCCCTTGTTTGTTATTTATTCCACTTTTCCAAGAAAATTGTGTGTGTTTGTACTATTTAATATATTTAATATATTTTAAACATTTATTCTAAGAACACCGGGCACCAGAATCAATTGTCGTCTCAACACCTAGTCTCAAAAATAATCGATATATTATCCAAAAATAATATATGAAAAATATTATTTATTACAATTGAATTACAAAACTTCCCTCATGACGACATCAGAAAAAATGATCTATTTCCACACACAACATTGAGAAATATTTCCAATTGTCTATCATAGTGACAAGGTCTTCATTATCATTGAAATGAAATAACACATGATCATAGAATTATCACAATTATTTTTTAATGATGAACCATGTTTTATTCTCATCATAAAAAAAAATTTAAACTTGGTGTTTTATGACTTTCTCAAGCACCATTTTTTCTATCCAACTAGCAAAAATTGGTTGCTTTCCCACTAAGGACCTTCCATAATGACCTTGTTCTATTTAAGATATTTTTCATAGCACTATTGTAACACTTCTTATTTCCCATGTTTGAAGAAAAAAATAGATATTATGTACAAAGTTCATGGGAAAGAAGGGGTTTTCTATGACCGAAGAAAGCTATGAGGTTTTCCAGGGTTTTATTCTTTCACATGTCAGACTGATTTAGTCTCTCTCTTTCAAGATGGCATAAAGGTCCCACAAAGTGACATGAAAAGTAATCATACAAAATATAAAATGGGTCATTTTTTAAAATGTATATAACCAAAATTTGAAACTCTTAAATCATAAATAGTTAAAAACCATAATGTATTATCAAAAAATAGATTTCATTGTAGAAATAGAAACTAATTATTTTTAATGGAATGAATTTAATTTAAAAAATACTAATTAATATTTAATTAAATAAAATTGATCATTGGGAAGTATATTTTTAAATAATTTCCATTAATTTATTCTTTATACAGATGAATTCCAAAAAGAAATCCCCATTATGTGAATAATCTCAGAGGAAGTGATGTCCTAATATTATTATTTTTGTTCATGAATGGTATGTTGGATTTTTTGAAATATTGATAGCACTTCTGTTATCAAATTTGATTGGTATATGATCAAAATTAAATTCAAAATCCATTAAGGTGTTTTTCATCAACAAAACATGATCATAACAACTACTACCTGTAATATATTCAACATATGTAATAATTAATTAAATAGAGTGGTGTTTTTTACTTGACCATGAAATGAATGATTTTCCCAAAAAATGATATTTTTTTGAGGTACTCATTCTATCTAGTCTATACACACAAAAATAATCATATGAATATAATGTTAAATTAACGTATGATGTTTTTAGAAATAACAAAGACAATAAAATTACTCCTATAAAATATCTTAAATTCTTTTTGGAAGTTATTAAATGATATTTTATTGGGATTGATTGAAACCAATAAAAAATATATACTAAAAACAAAATATCTGGTATACATTCAGTGAGATAGCGAAATATCTCAATTATTCCTTTATATATATTAATGTCAAATATATTTCTAGATTAATCAAAAAAATATTAATATTGGAACTCATAGGTGTTGAAAATATTACTTTATTCATATCCAAGCCTTTTAATTAAATAATGTATATATTTTCTTTTGTTTAAAATATTTCCAAAATATTTTTGATAAACTTGAAATCCATGATAATAGTTTATCTCACCTATCATTCTCATTTCAAAAAAATAATGAGTTTTAAAAACCATTACACATTTTTTAATTTTTTGACCCTAAATTGACATTATCAATATAAATTTGAAAAATTAATAAATATTTTCAAGAGGTTATCCTAAAAATAGTGGTGTTTTCCAATCCCATGTTAAAACAATTTAATAAAATAAAATTAATAAATCTTTCATACCAAGATTTAGGGGATTATTTTAGTACTATACAAATATTTAGTGAGTTTAAAAACAAAATTTTGAAAATGAGGGTCTTCAAAACTAGGAGGTTCTTCATTATAAACTTACTCTATTATAAATCCATTTTGAAAATAATATTTAACATCCAAATGATATAATTTAAAATTAATATGATAGAAATATTCTAAAATTATTTTAATGGATTCTAATCTAGATATAGAGGAAAATGCTTCATCATAATATGTTCCTTGTTATAAATTATAACATTTGGAAACTAATCTAGTCTTATTCTTAGTGATTACACCATGATCATCTTGTTTGTTCCAAAATACCAATTTAATTACAAAAAATGGCATAATTAAAGGGTCGATCAACTAATTCTCATACATTATTCATTTTTTACTATTTTAACTCTTCTTGCAAAGAAACTACCCAATTATCATCATCCAGGGCTTCTTAAATGGTTTTATGTTCAAGGTGGTAATCAAAGGAAAAACATTAATCAAGGATTTATATACTTATTCATGTATGAACTCGTATATCTAGTTTTCTAATAAAAATTTATAAGAGATGGTCCAAATTTTTTCTAGGATTTTTATGAATTACAATTTATAGTTCTTTATAATCAACCCCTTTAGCGATGGATTGTTCTTGATAATATTTCAAATCATTATCCTTTTTATTTTCAAAGAGTGGTTCAATTCACAAGTTCTTCATTGAATCACTTAATTCAGTAACATGATTTTTTATCAAAAGGATCACTTTAATCCAGTTTAACATGACTCGATTCTTCAACTAATATTAAATTTTCTCTGAAAACTATTGAGGATTTCTAAGTAGTAGAATGACCTTAGAATATTCCATTATCTGTCTTTAGATAAAAAATCCAAGATTTTATTCGGTTTTCAAGATATAAACTTTAAATCTAAAAACTTTTAAGTATACAACCTTTGGTTTTATTTTATTTCATAGCATAAAGGTTGTTTTCTTTAAGATAGGCCTTAATAGAACTTTGTTAATGACATAACATGTTACATTAATGACATAATCCTAGAAATTAGTGGTTATTCTATATTCCCATAACATAGTTTTAGAGACTTCTTGTAGGGTCATATTATTCTTTTCAACAACACCATTCTATTGGAAGAAAAGGTATGTTTAATGTAATGTTTTAAGAAAAATGAATTGAAATCATGATTCTCAAATACTCCACCATGTTCAGTCATTAAAGTCAAAAAAATTTGTCCTTTTAATTTTATAAAATGTTTTAAAAATTAATAAATACAGGATTCAATCTTTAGACATCAAAATTAAACCCATGTAAATCTTGAAGAATCATCAACCATAAAATAAACAAGTATTTACCACCTAGGATTCAGGTTCTATAAGGTTCGAACAGATCCTTGTGGATAGGTTATAAGAGTCTAGAAGTAGAAATATTTTTAATTGATTTAAAAGATGATATATGATTCTTTAACATTTGGAATGCATCTCAAAGATTATTTTTATCCAATTTTAAGTAAGGAAAATTAGAAATCAAATTTACTTCTGATAACTTTCTCAAGGAATAAACATTACAATGTCCATGTCACCTATTCAAAATCCATGATTCATTAATTTTAGTATACAAATAGTTTACATATTGTCTACATAAAGAATTAATATCTAAGGAGTAGACATTTTTAATTACTAGTGTTCTAAATTTAAGATAATGGTTTCTTAAAAAATGATTTATTAAAAAAATAAATTAGGTATCCATAATCAGAATGTTGAGATACAATTATATGTTTTTTTCATTAAGACATTAACATAAAGTACATTCCTAACGAGGATTGAAGGGGGATATCCAAAACATTCAATACCTACTATCATTCCTTATTCATTTTCAACAAATGTGAAATTTCCTCCATCAATATAAGATAGCGAGTAAAAGTTTAAAAGGACTTTACTCGTATGTCTTAAACAATCACTATCCATAAACCATTTTCATTCTTTTTTATGCGGGTTTTTCCCCACAAAAAACTAATCAATAAAAAATATATTTCGGTACCCAATTTATCTTTGGTCCTATAGAGTTACCAAAAAAATATTTAGGTATAAAAATATTCATATAGTTTCTATAAATTTCATAATTTGAATTAGATACCATTTATAAATAAAACCTGGAACTTCCCGAACATGGTACTACCTCACATGACCAGAACGAATCACCACAAGACCTTAGGCATGCCTCCTCATAAACCAGAGTCTACTAAATCACTACATGGGTTTAATTAGTATAGCGGAGGTATAACTCCCTCTGGTATATAATAGAAATGACTTTGGAAACAAGATAAAAAAATAAATAAAATAAACTCAAGTTGATAAATAGTTAATTTCTAAAAATAATCCAATATCCCCAATATATGTAATGTCATACTAAATGTCCTACTAATTTCACAGAAGAAATCTACTGAATGAAAGACTCAAAATAAAGACTCTCAAAACCTATCCTGATTCCAATGATAGGTCCCATCTCCATGATTTTATCTCTATAAGAAAATTCAACCATTAAGTTAAGGGGAACTTTACCGTTTAATAGACTTAAATAAATTAGATATTATTGGGTACCAAATGGTTTCCCAAACATGGTGTCATTAAAACTAAATATTCCACCACCAATATAATTTATTGAAATACAGTCTATGTGATAATGAATGCAACTGTATGAAAAACAATTAAAATAATTACAAATTAAATGCAGAATGTTTAACTGAATATGTTAAGCCTCTAGTTTTAGGTTGGAACCCAGGGTCATCCATACCTAATTTAGCATGATGTTGGATGTCCCTCTCTATATTCACACATTATTCACATCTTAGAAACCATCCATAATAGACCCCAGGTGAATTCCTAGTCCAATTACCAATTATATATTCATTTCACAACAGATGTAAGGTGAATTCCCATGTCAGGGCCTAATTATAAATATAGTTCACAACATACCCAAGTAGAATTTACATGCCATGGAACAATTAGAATCCAAATTGTTAATTAAATATTTACATACCAATGTACATGAAATTCCAATAACATTCACATTTAACCAAATAGAAGTCAAATATTTAATATCATTACAAATATTCAAGAACATGCCAATTTTCCAATTACAATTCAAGAATACTGGCTTCAATCTAAGTTTTCCATTACCATGGAAATCATATAACATTCAATTATAATAACAATCATTTCTAATTTACATGTTAATTATGCCTAATTACTGATTCACATGTAAATTATTCATAAATACCAATTCACATGTCAAGAAAAGTGCAAATTTTTTTATTTCAAACCCCTAGGATGACAATGTTCACAAGGTCTGATCCAATGACCATCCCACAATTGTACAATTAATTTTCAAGAATAATAGATTCATATATCCTATATTTTCAACCTAGGTTCAAGGATATAAATACCTCATTGGTGAACAAAATTCTAGGGTCTCACCAATGGACCAGAATAAATCTGTAAAGGTCTAAGTAAATAGATTTAGGGAATAAAAGTGATTACAAATTGAATGAGGTATTGTTCATGTAATTACAGTGTAATTTTACATTTTTCTAATACTACAAACCAAAATCAGACCATAGGGATATGATTTAGACTCTCTACATCAATGGAATAGGAAAATAATCCCTATGATCCAGAATTTGGATCAATAAGAAACATAAAAATTCTTATGAAAACCAATTGAACCATCCATTTAGGGCTGGAATATGAAGAAATAGGGAGAAAAAATAGTAAATAATCAATATCAGGAAAGACATAACAAACTAGATGTTTGGACTGAATAATGGATCAAGGGAACAGTAGAAGTCATTTGAGATGCTAAAGATGCCCTATAGAACTTTTAATGTTTTATAATAATTAATTAGGGTCAAATAGGTGGATTAGAAAAGATTAAAAATGTTAGAGGATGTAATTATAGGGATTTACCAAGATAAAAGTCTGAGAAGACACCCACCAACAACCCACTATGACCTCACTAGCTAGTCTAGGGCATTTATAGAGCCTTACTGGGCTACCTCCCCATCCAACAGCTAGTCAGTGGAACTACGGTAGATCCTCTACTTTTAGACCTAGAATAATGATCGGTTATAGAGTTTAAAGATATTCAATAGAAAACTAAATTTGGAAGTAATTGGATAAAGGGTGGGATCTAACAACCTCTATTCCATATAACATCTCATTCCCAAGTGTTCTCTCATTCATCATTGTGATCAATCTATGAATAACTCAAGCCACTATTCCCACTTATCTGACTTCCTTTCCCATGTCTCCTCATTAAAATTACTATACTTCCATTACACTCACACTATGGGTATAATCATTCCTCAAATAATATAATCACTATATTCTATGATATAGATCAGATGAATCTTAAAGGATGCATCTGTATCAAGATAATCATTAGAAACATCAATAACATGAAAAGTTTTAGGGGGATATCCATAAAGCTACGACACATGAAACAAGTCTTACAAGAATATATAGCATTTTGGAACATCTAATCAGTAAACCAATCGGCTAATTCCATGTACTATTTCAAACAACCTAAATAACTAGGGTACTAACATCCCATCATATGAATACGGTACTTACCAAACCATGGAGACACTCACAAAAAGACTTGGTGACCAATCTCAAATTCTAGAGGTCACCTCTGATAGTTTGTATAGGATTTCTAACTACATTTCATGATTACCATCCACTTAAATATTAGTTAAATCTATCTACATTTCTCTCGGATGATAATATATCTAAAAAATTTAAGCCACCTACTTCTAACTAGCATAGAGGTTAACGACACAAACATTCATATAAAACCTCAAAATGAGACATTTGGATTGATGCCTAAAATCTATTATTATTGGAGAATTATACAATAGCAATATGTTACTCCCAAAAACCACCGAATTAAAGAAAATAGGTTTATAACATGTCCTCCATGATCAGAATCATCCATTTAGACTAGCCATCATCCAAAGGATGATATTTTGTGATGAAAAGAACCATCATACCCAAAGCCTTCTAAATACCATTGTAGAAAAAAAAGGTAAAGTGGTGATCTTATATTAATATGATACTTTGTGAAACATTATGAAACTAAACTACCTCCCACACATAAAGTGTTCCCATGTCATCAATGGTAAATTTATACCTAATAGGAAATAAATGGGATACCTTATTCTGTCGATCCATGACCACCCACAATTAATCACTCTAATTAGGTTTCATGGGTAAACTACTCATAAAAAACATGATGATATCATCCCACTTCCACTTTGCAATGGGAAATGGATGCAATAACCCAGTACGCTGCTAATTATTGATCTTCACCTACTGGAAGGTGTAACATTACTCTGTGAAACATGCTATATATTTCATTATATATGGAAACTAAAACTTGATATATATTTCATGAAATATATTTAACCAATCAAGAAGCACCATCCATTTTGAATCATGTAATTACCTCATCATATCCTCATGCATACTAGTAGGAACCGAGATATTGCTATGAATATGGATTATTTCATTATCACCTATAATCCATCTAGAAAATGGATCCCCACCATATATGATGTCTTTCCAAGTCAAACCCTCTAGATAAGATAAATTACTTATATTAATATGATTCAATGTTGTATTTATTCTCCCCTAAGAATCTTGAATATTCATATGAATATCTGGAGAAAGGGTTATCATCCACAAGACATTACATGGATCTCGCACTACATGATTATGCATCGTCTTTCTTAAAGAATTAACAAAAATATTTTCTTTAATATGAGTATAGTCCAACTCAAAGGTGAAATTATATAGATACTCGAACCATATCCTTTTCTAAAGATTTTGTTCCCACTATAAAAATATTTATTTCCAAATCTTGTCATCCATGTAGACCATGAATCTCTATCCCAATAGAAAATATCTCTAGTATCTCAAGGAGTACATCATCATAGCTAACTCCAGGTCACGGGTTGAATAAGTATTCTCATGTAGACTCAATTTTTTGGGACCATAATCAACAAATAAATCATCCTACATCAAAACTACTCAATGATTTAATACTAATGCATCAAAAAACATGGTATACTCCCAACCTGAGTCAGGTAAGGTTGAAATCGATGCTAAGGTTTTACAGATCTTAAATTCATGAAAATCCACCTCAAAATCATCTTACTACAAAAATATTACCCCTTTATTGAGTTCATAATCACTATTAGATGGGTAAAGTTTAAAATGAAATGCTAATAATAACACTACAACCCCAAAAAACCTTGAATACTGAAAATGTTATTGGTTCACTCCAAAGAAAATATAAATGTCACTTTATTTGGGTCCATTAACACCCCAACCTCAGAGATAACATGGACCATGAAGTGCGCTTGGTCAATAAAAAATTGACATTTAGATATTTGGCATTGATAAAATGATCTCTTAGTGTACTCTGGATGATTACAAGATATTGGGATTGACCATCTCTAGTTTGGGAGTACAACAAGATGTCATTGAAAAAAACAACCACAAACTGATCCAAATAAGAATGGCATATTTGATTCATCTAGCACATCAATACCATTGATGCATTCATCAAACCAAACAGAATTACCAGAAACTAATATTATAGATAGATACTCTTGAAAGTATTTTCGGGTATATTAAATGTAATAACTTTTAATTCATGGTACCCTGACCTCAATTCAATCTTGTAGAAAATACGAGATACTCTTAACTAATCAAAGAGATCATCTATTGTTGGATAGGGATAATGGTTCTAGGATATCATCTACGTCAACCTTCAGTAATCCACACATAAACCCAAAGATCCATATATCTTCTGGGAGAATAATATGGGAGAACCCCCACAATGATTTATTAGGTCGTATGAACCCCTTAGCTTCCAAATCCTCTAACATCACATTAAACTCATGAATATTCACTGGATCCATCATATTTGGTTGGATTGAAATGTGTTATGATCTTAGTACCAGATCAATGGTGAACTCGATCTCCCTATCAGGTGGAAATATGGTGAACTCTTGAGGAACTAAATCCAAAAATTGATCCAACACTAGAGGAAATACATTATACCGAGACTCTACATTTTCAATAAATAGGACTAAAAACTAGTCCATGATTCCATAATTTTTGTGCTAAATTGGTCCTACATGACTAGCATGGAGATCTCATTTTCCTCAATAGACATAACTATAACCTTTTAAAGATATAAAGGTTACTCTAATCCATTAAAAATATATATGATCCGGGTATATAACTAGCCAATCCAAACACAAATTCAAATCAAATTCATCCATTTACAACATAAACAAATCTTAAAGAAATTAATAGCGAACAATTTTAAGAGATCACTCCTTATAATGTCAGATACCATCTGATCTCACTCCTAACAATGTATTTGTAGTCATAACCCCATAAATGATTTCAATATCAAAAACCAGGCCTATTATTAATTGAGATGATATAATGTAATAAAATTATACTATAATAAATAAAATTAAAGAAATGGTATATTATATAGGAATCGTACCTCTAATAGTGGAAAGACCTACATTCAATAATCTAGGAGTAGAGTACATCACATGAAATTGACACACCCCTCAATCATGGGAACTATCCGGACACCCATTCTATTTTCTTTACAACCAATATTGTCTCTCTTATGTTGGGGTACCACACCCCCTACTCTAACTCATGTGACCAGTTGAACCCGGGTTATATATCTCTTAAGGGGTAGCTAAGCCCCTCCCAAATTATGGTTTCTACTATGATCCTTTTACACTATTAGGTTACTAATTTCCAATGTATAATTTATGTATTTTAACCATATTACTAAAATATATGCACTCCAATTGAAGAGAAACACATTTTAATCACTTGTTTCTAGCCTTTCCACACTTATAAAAATGCACCTGGATATTGTCTTGGGATAGCAGTACACTCCCATGGCTACTCTGATCAATGCTACCTTGGAAGAAATTATTGAATTACCCCTTACTTCTACCTTATGAGGAACTCCCTAATCATACTATTAGAACTAAATACCCATCATTTGGGGTCTCTTTATGTTTTCCTTTTGTTAATAGAGTTGGATTCACCATTTTTGTAACACCCCAAGCTTCCACGATACGCTTCTCTTTCAATAATGCAGTAGCGTGTGTTGAACGCAACCTCGAGTTCTAACACACCGAAACTAATCAAAGTAGCCGATATGAATAGTAATAACCACTTTTTAAATTTATAGAAATTTTATATTTCAAAATGGGCTTCATTTTTGTATTCGTAATATCAAAATTATCCTAAGTTGAATTTTTTGTAACTTTCTCAGAACTTCCAATTTTTTTATGAATAGTGAAAAATACTTAAAACAATTTTTTTAATAAAAATAATTTATTGTGATAAATTATACTATTTAGTGGTTTTAAAGTATAATTAGAATATATTTTTACCATTTTATCCAATGGTGGTCATTGGAATTAATTTAACATTGAAATTGGACATAAACAATTGCCAATCTTTTGATATAAATTGTTTCTTAAAAACACGCTATTTGTGGTGACAACGGAAATTAATTATAAAATAAATTAATGCAACTTATATTTTTGGAATTTTGTAAAATATATATCATTTTTGAAATCGGAATATCAATTATAGATTAGGATGAAATTTTGGCATTGTTCTGAAAAACTTCAATTTTTGATGAATAGTGAAACCACTAAGTGGTAGTTAAATAACTGATCTTTCGTTTAAATGAAATATTACCACCTCTGTGATATGATTATCAAAAATCCGACATACATGGTTGTCATTAAGAAGTAAAATGTTGTTCAATGTGATTAAAATAAATATTGGTGAATAGTAACTTTTATGTTTTTAATCGCGATTAGAGGTAATTAGTGTAGTTTAAGGTAAAAATAATGCTTTAATAATATGAGATGAGCTTGAAACATTTCCTACCCTCATTGAATGTTCAATTTCCGACCCGGACAATCCATGGTTCAACATTGGGACCCCATGGAGCCACTTTAGTTGGAAAATGACATAAATACCTTTTATTTAATGTTAAAGTAAAAAATGACACAAACATGAAATGTTTTACTAAAACAATTTTTACATGGGGTTATACAAGTCATATTTTTGACTATAAATAGTCATTGGAAATATAAAAAGATTTCCTACATCATAGTATTTGTTTTATAATTTTTAGACATTAAATAAATTAAATCATTTATGACATCATTATGATGCAGCGATGACCTCATTATTTACAGATTTTAATAAAATGAAAATATAATGTACAATCCAAGGAATACACTTATCCAAAGACTATTTGATGGGTATATTTCGAACCCTTATCACCTTATACACGAATTATATAAGTTTGGGACCTTTAGAATCCGAAAAGCATTGTATAATAATGTAAAATTTCCTTACCTTCCAAGAGTGCCTCTCATCTCCTCTTATAAAAGGCCCCCACCTCTACCACCACATTCACACTTTCAATCCATTTGGCTCGGCCAAACTCTGCCCAAATAATCTCCCAACTTCCCCCTCTTTCTCCTAGAAGCCTGAATTTGGGAATAACTCTTCCCAAGGAATCCTTTGGCTCAAATCAAAAATAGTTACCCGATTTTGAGGTAATGTTTTCTCTAATGTTGTTTTTTTATTTTTATTCTCCAAACCCATAAACTCTTTTTATTCATTTATTTTGTAAAAACACCAGTATCCTCAATATAATTGGATGTTTTTATAAGAATTATTCGAGATACACTTACACACACCTACATCTAATGGTTAAAAAACATACGGTTTCTGTGGATGGTGAATTTCTGCCTCACAAAACGATGATTGTTCAACACTCATATAACACCTTCAAAGGTGGCCATTAAGATGTAACTATATTTATATATGATATATAATATGTTTATGTTTTACTTATGCTTCTGTATTTCTCATTTATGGCCTAATTTATGATTTCCATTATGGGTAAACGAAATAATTTCATTTTAGGAAGTGCGGACTACCGCCCCCTCAAAGTGATTTGAATCGTTAATGCCATATGTGGGATGTATAAAGGATGGAGTAAATGGTATTATACACTATATTATACTATAATTATATTATACATTTATATCATTATGATTTTATTTCATTAAATATGAAATAGAAATGAAAGTAGCGTTCATGCATACGTACGGCTTACCGTCTCCATGAACGGGGCATTTCATTTCTTACCTCTAAATGTTACGTAATATTATAAATGAATGTATATACTTGATATATATGATATATATGACATCTAAATCATGAATATAATTTTGGAGATAATAGATATTCTACCACATATACAACTTGTAATTATAAGAAGTTAATTGTTGACTCAAGTACCAAAGATCGACAAAACGACCTTTATTAACTTAAATAATCACATAATTTTGATATCATTGTAATAAGTGATATAAAAAGGATAATGAAATTGAAAATGGTTCTTAATAAGGTATATATTAACTCTAGTTTATTATTCAGGAGGTTAATGAACGGTTGAGTCATGTCAGACACGAGGTAAGGTTTTACTTCACAACCTCTTCATTATCCAAGGTTGTTTATACATAATTATCTATTAGGACCTCGTTATCATCCACATCCATGTTTCTTAAAAAAGTCTTTCAAAACATTTTTACTATTAAATGTAAAATGGGTTAAAGTCATTTATACCCTTATACGTTTTTGAAAGGAATCTTACCGTCGTTTTCCAAACAATGTACTTTTTGACCTTTTTGACAAATTTAAGGTAAGAATGTTTTTTTAACTTATACGGCGGGTGCGGCTATTTTCCACCATTATAACTTCGTCGAAGCTTCCCTTACAAGCTTATAAGAATATTTTTAAAGTAAATGTATTATTTTATAATTATGGGACTTTCAAATGATTTCAAAAAAGAGAAATATTTCTCTCAAATAGATTTGATTTCATCCATGTCAACATCCTTTGATGGGTTTTAAGTTTAATTGAAATTGATTTATGATACAAAACATCCATTGAACATTTTGTGAAATATTTGACTGTGGATGTGTTATTTTTATACCATCCATAGTTTATGGAGAAATTGTTGACATTTCGTATGCTATTTTTAATACGATTATTTTTGTTATGTTTAAACCTATTCATATGAGGAATGTATTGGACATAATAAGTGACGGGTGGAGCCCGCTATAGCTCCTCGATGCATCGGTAGGTCTCATGAGATAACTAGACGTGGAATTGGACGAGGCCCTTTCCCAATTTGATTTATGGTTTTGGCCGAGGCCTTAATCATTTTAGACGTCTTGGTCAAGGCCTTGACAAAATGTTTCAGAATGTCTGGCATTATACATTCCCTCATTATGAAAGTGGTTATTGATATTACATGTGATTATTCGACCAGTAGAATATCCATGTGAAGAAGTGAATGGAATTATCTCATTTTACCTTTTCCATATTATGTTGATGTTCAAGTTTAAAAGGCTTTTGTTTTAGTCATACATTTCCTTAATTTTTTTTGTTCATTTATGAAAGCTTTCGCAATGTTGTTATCCTTACTGAGCATCTGAGCTCACCCCTTTCAATGTTTTAATATTTTCCAGGATGTACAGAAGTATTTTAGGAATGACCTGTAGGGATAGTCAGAAGAGGATATGAGTGTGGAATATGAAGACTTTATTATTAATTTTTCACTTTATGATGTAATGTAACATTTATGAATGTATCTAGTGTTTCCAAGGCTACTAAACTAATCAGTCATTTGAGACATGATCTTTTGTGATCATGCCAATGTTACGAAGTAATGCACCGACTCTGGGTAGCTGGGGTCAGGGCGTTATAGTTGGTATCAGAGGCAGTTTAGTACTAACCTTGGAAGTTAGATTTAAATAAACTCTGATTAGATCACATATCCCAAAGATAGACTTTGAGGATTAGTATAGAAGAACTTCCTAGAATTTTGGTATTATAGAGATTTTGTGAGTTTTCCGAGCAATACATCCATGTCTGTATACGAGCAGGTATAGGTGGCTCTGGCACAGATGTATCTAGGGGTAAAACCCAAAAACACCGCTTTGAGCTAGACTCGAACGGGAACTGATGCATGACAATGGGCCTTGCTGCACTCTTGGTTACGACACTCTCAGGGGTTATGCTTAGGATAATTCTCATTTCTTTACAAACCACTATGAAGGGTTATGAGTATATACTTCCTCAAAGAAAACTTTTTTTTATAATTATGGATTATATCAATAAAATAGTTCAATTAGTGTTAAGTGTTTTACATGTACAGAATTATGTATTTTGATTCATAAACTAATCTAGTTTATGCCATTATTTAGAAATGGTGCCTAGTGGAAGGAATGGAAACCGTATCAATGCACGCACTCCGTGTAGGGATTGCCCTCCTGCTCAAGGTAATTATTGTGGTACTGGAGATACAACTGGTGCTGATCAACTTATTACCATACTGGGACAACTCACTCCGGTTATGAATAATAACCATACTCGTATGGAGCACCCTGATCCGCAACGTGGAGGATCAATGTTAGACCGCTTCATGAGGCAACAACCGCCAACTTTTAATGGGGGTACAAATCCATCAGTCGTTGAGCAATGGATAAACTCCTTAGAGAAAATATTCGATGCCTTGGGGAGTAGCGAAAGGGAGAAGGTTGTCATGGCAGTTTACCGCCTAACTGGAGATGTCGATCAGTGGTGGTCGCTGATTCAAAACACAAAGGAAGATGATGACGTATCGAATATGGAATGGAGGGAGTTCAAAGAGCTTTTCTTAGAAAAATACTTTCCTCATGACCATCGAGTAGATATGGAAAGGCAATTTCTGAGTCTGAGGCAGAAGGAGGATGAGAATGTCGCAAAGTATGAGGCTAACTTTACAAGGTTAGCGTGGCATGCTGCAGATTATATACGTAACCCGAGAAGTAAGATTGATCGTTTCTTTGATGGGTTAAAACCATTTTTCTGTCGAGCATTAGTCTCACAAACCTTCTTGTTGTACGAAGATATAGTCTCATGTTCCATCAAGATAGAAAAGGAATTCTCTAAGTCTTATGACAATAAATTAAAGCAAAGGAAGAAGAGAACGGTGGAACAAGAGACAGATAAAGGGAAAAAGGGAAAGAAGGATTTTCCATTATGTGATAATTGTGGGAAGAATCACCCTGGTACTTGCCTAAAAGGAATGGTAGTTTGTTATAAATGTGGAGAAAAAGGTCACCAGGCGCGTGATTGCAAGGGAAAGAAAAAGGCCATCAATGTTGAATGCTACAATTTTAGGGAAATGGGGCATTATGCAAATGAATTTCCTAAGCGTCAGGAAAACATACCTCAGAAAATGCCATGGGATCAAGGCCAAGCTTATGATGTTACTACAGATGAAGTTGAATAATTATTGTATTTGTGTTTTTGGACTCATGAACTAGATTATGGTTATAAGAATAATGTGATATTTATAAGGATTGTACTGCCATAGATGTTGTTTTCATTAAGGATTTAATATGATGAAGGTAATCATATTTTTAGAATGTGGCAATAAGAGAAACTTTACTTTTTTGGGGAATATCAGGTTACAATTGATTTTGGAATTTAGAGACCTTTTAGAGAAAGTCTGGATGGGGGTATTTTGGATAACTATAAATGTTGGAATGGATTAAGTTGATCTTTGGATAGTATTGTTTAAGGTTAAAACATTTATGAAGTTTATTTTTGGAATATTATAATACAATAGTTTTAGGAAAAGAAAAACCTGCAGGGTGGGGCATAACCCGTCGCTTCGGACAAAGCTGCAGGAATCGAACCCACAATCATAGTGCGACAGGCCTTTATTTCCTACCAATAGCCTACAGGAAGTCCCTGGTTATTACAAAATAGTTTTACTAATATAAATGGTATGTGTTAATATTTAGAACATTATAAAATTAGGATAAATAGAATATTTTTGAGTTTTATTATCTTTTTGAGTGAAAGATGAGTTTGTGGTAGAAATTAGTTGAAGGTTGAAACTATACTTGTCAAGCATAAATATATATATATATACCTATATCTTATTCTATGTATAAATTAATTCTTAAACATTATTAAAGGGATATTAAAACAAAAAAATGTGTTATCGTAATACCTTATGTCTTGTTGAACTGATGATATTTTAAATCAACATAGATTGAAGGCTTTGAGGCCCTCAATTTGACACTTTTTTGTGATTGATGACCTCAATCACCCCTACAAATATTTACATTTTTCCTCCAATTATATGTCTCTAATTTCCACCAATGTTCTCCTTATAGAGATCATAATTTGGTGGTGACTTTTTCATTTCCCTTTCCCTCTTATTAAGGCTAAATTTTATTAATCTTATTTCCAATGTGGGTTTTCCACAAAGGTATTTTCTATTTTCAACCTTTTATTTTCCAAGAAAAATTTCAAATTGAAAGAACACAATTTATTGAAGGAGGGGAGAATGTAACACCCCGAGCTTCCACGATACGCTTCTCTTTCAATAATGCAGTAGCATGTGTTGTACGCAACCTCGAGTTCTAACACACCGCAACTAATCAGAGTAGCCGATATGAATAGTAATAATAGCTTTTTAAATTTATAGAAATTTTATATTTAAAAATGGACTTCATTTTTGTATTCGTAATATCGAAATTATCCTAAGTTGAATTTTTTGTAACTTTCTCAGAACTTCCAATTTTTTTATGAATAGTGAAAAATACTTAAAACAACTTTTTTAATCAAAATAATTTATTGTGATAAATTATACTATTTAGTTGTTTTAAATTATAATTAGAATATATTTTTACCATTTTATCCAATGGTGGTCATTGGAATTAATTTTACATTGAAATTGGACATAAAAAATTGCCAATCTTTTGATATAAATTGTTTCTTAAAAACAAGCTATTTGTTGTGACAGCGGGAATTAATTATAAAATAAATTAATGCAACTTATATTTTTGGAATTATTTAAAATAGACATAATTTTTGAAATCGGAATATCAATTATAGCTTAGGGTGAAATTTTGGCATTGTTCTGAAAAACATCAATTTTTTATGAATAGTGAAACCACTAAGTGGTAGTTAAATAATTGATTTTTTGTTTAAATGAAATATTACCACCTATGTGATTTGATTTTCAAAAATCTGACATACATGGTTGTCATTAAGAATTAAAATGTGGTTCAATGAGATTAAAATAATTTTTGGTGAATAGTACCTTTTAAGTTCTTAATCGCGATTAGAGGTAATTAGTGTAGTTTAAGGTAAAAATAATGGTTTAATAATATGATATGAGCTTGACACATGTAATACCCTCATTTTATGTGCCATGGACGACCAAGACAATCCATGGGTCAACTTGGGGACCCCATGGAGCCACTTTATTGGGAAAATGACATAAATACATTTTATTTAATGTTAAAGTAAAAAATGACACAAACATGAAATGTTTTACTAAAACAATTTTTACATGGGGTTATACATGTTATATTTTTCACTATAAATAGTCATTGGAAATTTAAAAAGATTTCCTACATCATAGTATTTTTTTATAATTTTTAGACATTAAATAAATTAAATTATTTATGACATCATTATGATGTAGTGATGACCTCATTATTTAACGATTTTAATAAAATGAAAAGATAATGTACAATACAAGGCATACACTTGTCCAAAGACTATTGGATGGGTAGATTTAGAACCCTTATCACCTTATCCAGGAATTATATAAGTGTGGGACCTTTATAATCCGAAAATCATTGTATAATAATGTAAAATTTCTTTACATTCCAAGAGTACCCCTCCTCTCCTCTTAAAAAAGGCCCCCACCTCTACCACCTCATTCACACTTTCAAGCCATTTGGCTCGGCCAACCTCTGCCCAAATACTCTCTCAACTTCCCCCTCTTTCTCCTAGAAGCCTCACATTGGGAAAAACTATTCCCAAGGAAGCCTTTGGCTCAAATCAAAAAGAGTTACCCGATTTTGAGGTAATGTCTTCTCTAATGTAGTTTTGTTTTATTTTTCTTCTCCAACCCCCTAAACTCTTTTTATTCATTTCTTTTGTAAAAAAACCAGTATCCTCAATATACTAGGATGTTGTTATAAGAATTATTCGAGCTCCACTTACACACACCTACATCTAATGGTTAAAGAACATATGGTTTCTGTGGATGGCAAATTTCTGCCTCACGAAACGATGATTGTTCAACACTCATATAACACCTTCAAAGGTGGCCATTAAGATTTCACTATATTTATATATGATATATAATATGTTTATGTTTTACTTATGATTCTGTATTTCTCATTTATGGCATACTTTATGATTTCCATTGTGGGTAAACGCGATAATTTCATTTTAGGAATTGCGGACTACCGCCCCCTCAAAGTGATTTGAATCATTAATGCCATATGTGGGATGTATAAAGGATGGAGTAAATGGTATTATAACCTATATTGTACTGGAATTATATTATACATTTATATCATTATGATTTCATTCCATTAAATGTGAAATAGAAATGAAAGTATCGTTCATGCGTACGTACGGCTTACCGTCTCCATGAACGGTGCATTTCATTTCTTACCTCTAAATGTTACGTAATATTATAAATGAATGTATATACTGGATATATATGATATATATGACATATAAATAATGAATATAATTCTGGAGATAATTGATATTCTACCACATAAACAACTTGTAATTATAAGAATTTTATTGTTGACTCAAGTACCAAAGATCGACAAAACTACCGTTATTAACTTAAATAATCACATAATGTTCATATCATTGTAATAAGTGATATAAAAAGGATAATGAAATTGAAAATGGTTCTTAATAAGGTATATATTAACTATATTTTATTATTCAGGAGGTTAAAGAACTGTTGAGTCAAGTCAGACACGATGTAAGGGTTTACTTCACAACCTCTTCATTATCCAAGGTTGCTTATACATAATTATCTACTGGGACCTCGTTATCATCCACATCCATGTTTCTTAAAAATGTCTTTCAAAACATTTTTACTATTAAATGGAAAATGGGTTAAAGTCATTTATACCCTTATACGTTTTTAAAGGAATCTTACCGTCGTTTTCCAAACAATGTACTTTTTGACCTTTTTGACAAATTTAAGGTAAGAATGTTTTTTTAACTTATACGGCGGGTGCGGCTATTTTCCGCCATTATAACTTCGTCGAAGCTTCCCTTACAAGCTTATAAGAATATTTTCAAAGTAAATGTATTATTTTATAATTATGGGACTTTTAAATGATTTCAAAAAAGAGAGATATTTCTCTCAAATAGCTTTGATTTCATCCATGTCAACATCCTTTGATGGGTTTTAAGTTTAATTGAAATTGATTTATGATACAAAACTTACATTGAACATTTTGTGAAATATTTGACTGTGGATGTGTAATTTTTATACCATCCATAGTTTATGGAGAAATTGTTGACATTTCGTATGCTAGTTTTAATACGAATATTTATGTTATGTTTAAACCTATTCATATGAGGAATGTACTGGACATAATAAGTGATGGGTGGAGCCCGCTATAGATCCTCGATGCATCGGTAGGTCTCATGAGACAACTAGACATGGAATTAGCCAAGGCCCTTTCCCAATTTTATTTATGGTTTTGGCCGAGGCCTTAATCATTTTTGACGTCTCGGCCGAGGCCTTGACAAAATGTTTCAGAATGTATGGCATTATACATTCCCTCATTATGAAAGTGGTTATTGATATTGCATGTGATTATTCAACCAGTAGAATATCCATGTGAAGAAGTGAATGGAATTATCTAGTTTTACTTTTTCCATATTATGTTGATGTTCAAGTTTAAAAGTCTTTTGTTTTAGTTATACATTTCCTTAAATTTTTATGTTCATTTATGAAAGCTTTTGCAATGTTGTTATCCTTACTGAGCATCTAAGCTCACCCCTTTCAATGTTTTAATATTTTCCAGGATGTGAAGAAGTATTTTAGGAATGACCTCCATGGATAGTCAGAAGAGGATATGAGTGTGGACTATGAAGACTTTGTTATTAATTTTTCACTTTATGATGTAATGTAACATTTATGAATGTATCTAGTGTTTCCAAGGCTACTAAACTAATCGGTCTTTCGAGACATGATCTTTTGTGATCATGCCAATGTTACTAAGTAATGCACCGACTCTGGGTAGCTGGGGTCGGGGCGTTAAAGTTGGTATCAGAGGTAGTTTAGTACTAACCTTGGAAGCTTGATTTAGATAAACTCTGATTAGAGCACATAGCCCAAAGATAGACTTTGAGGATTAGTATAGAAGAACTTCCTAGAATTTTGGTATTATAGAGATTTTGTGAGTTTTCCGAGAAATACATCTCTGTCTAGATACGAGCAGGTAGAGGTGGCTCTGGCACATATGTATCTAGGGGTAAAACCCGAAAACACCGTTTTGAGCTAGACTCGAACGAGAACTGATGCACGACAACGGGCCTTGCTGCACTCTTGGTTACGACACTCCCGGGGGATATGCTTAGGATAATTCTCATTTCTTTACAAACCACTATGAAGGGTTATGAGTATATACTTCCTCAAAGAAATTTTTTTTTATGATTATGGATTATATCCATAAAATAGTTCAATTAGTGTTGAGTGTTTTACAAGTACGGAATTATGTATTTTGATTCATAAACTAATATAGTTTATGCCATTGTTTAGAAATGGCTCCTAGTGGAAGGAATGGAAACCGTATCAATGCACGCACTCCGTGTAGGGATTGCCCTCCTGCTCAAGGTAATTATTTTGGAGCTGGAGATACAACTAGTGCTGATCAACTTATTACCATACTGGGACAACTCACTCAGGTTATGAATAATAACCATACTTGTATGGAGCACCCTGATCCGAAACGTGGAGGATCAATGTTAGACCACTTCATTCGGCAACAACAACCAACTTTTAATGGGGGTACAAATCCATTAGTAGCTGAGCAATGGATAAACTCCTTAGGGAAAATATTCTATGCCTTGGTGAGTAGCGAAAGGGAGAAGGTTGTCATGGCAGTTTACCGCCTCACTGGAGATGCCGATCAGTGGTGGTCGTTGATTCAATACACAAAGGAAGATGATTAGGTATCGAATATGGAATGGAGGGAGTTAAAAGATCTTTTCTTAGAAAAATACTTTCCTCATGACCATCGAGCAGATATGGAAAGGCAATTTTTTAGTCTGAGGCAGAAGGAGGATGAGAATGTCGCAATGTATGAGGCTAACTTTACAAGGTTAGTGAGGCATGCTACAGATTATATACGTAACCCAAGAATTAAGATTGATCATTTCTTTGATGGGTTAAAAACATTTCTCCATCAAGCATTAGTCTCACAATCCTTCTTGTCGTATGAAGATATAGTCTCATGTTCCATCAAGACAGAAAAGGAATTCTCTAAGTCTTATGACAATAAAGTAAAGTAAGAGAAGAAGAGAATGGTGGAACAAGAGACAGATAAAGGGAAAAAGCGAAAGAAGGATTTTCTTATATGTGATAATTGTGGGAAGAATCACCCTGGTACTTGCCTAAAAGGAATGGTAGTTTGTTATAAATGTGGAGAAAAATGTCACCAGGCGCGTGATTGCAAGGGAAAGAAAAAGGCCATCAATGTTGAATGCTAAAATTGTTGGGAAATGGGGAATTATGCAAATTAATGTCGTAAGAGTCAGGAAAACATACCTCAGAAAAGGCCTAGGGATCAAGGCCAAGCTTATGCTGTTACTACAGATGAAGTTGAATAGTTATTGTATTTGTGTTTTTGGACTCATGAACTAGATTATGGTTATAAGAATAATGTGATATATATAAGGATTGTACTGCAGTACATGTTGTTTTCATTAAGGATTTAATATGATGGAGGTAATCATATTTTTAGTATGTGACAATAAGAGAAACATTACTTTGTTTGGGGAATCTGAGGTTACAATTGATTTTGGAATTTAGAGACCTTTTAGAGAAAGTCTAGACAGAGGTATTTTGGATAACTATAAATGTTGGAATGGATTAAGTTGATCTGTGGATAGTATTGTTTAAGGTTAAAACATTTCTGAAGATTATTTTTGGAATATTATAATATTATATTTTAGGAAAAGGACAACCTGCAGGGTGGGGCATAACCCGTCGCTTCGGACAAAGCTGCAGGAATCGAACCCACAACCATAGTGCGACAGGCCTTTATTTCCTACCACTAGCCTACAGGAAGTCCCTGGTTATTACAAAATAGTTTTACTAATCTAAATGGTATGTGTTAATATTTGGAACCTTATACGATTAGGATAAATATAATATTTTTGAGTTTTATTATCTTTTTGTGTGAAAGATGAGTGTGTGGTAGAAATTAGTTGAAGGTTGAAACTCTACTTGTCAAGCATAAATATATATATATATACCTATATCTTATTATACATATAAAGTAATTCTTAAACTTTATTAAAGGGATATTAAAACAAAAAAATGTGTTATCGTAATACCTTATGTCTTGTTGAACTGTTGATATTTTAAATCAACATAGATTGAAGGCTTTGAGGCCCTCAATTTGACACTTGTTTGTGATTGATGACCTCAATCACTCCCTATAAATATTTACTTTTTTCCTCCAATTATATGTTTCAAATTTCCCCAAATGTTCTCTTTATCGGGATCATAAATTGGTGGTGACATTTTCATTTCCCTTTCCCTCTTATTAAGGCTAAATTTTATTAATCTTATTTCTGATGTGGGTTTTCCACAAAGGTATTTTCTATTTTCAACCTTTTATTTTCCAAGAAAAATTTTAAATTTAGAGGACGCAATTTATTGAAGGAGGGGAGAATGTAACACCCCGAGCTTCCACGATACGCTTGTCTTTCAATAATGCAGTAGCGTGTGTTGTACGCAACCTCGAATTCTAACACACCGCAACTAATCAAAGTAGCCGCTATGAATTTTAATAACCACTTTTAAAATTTAATATTTCAAAATGGACTTCAATTTTGTATTCGTAATATCGAAATTATCCTATGTTGAATTTTTTGTAACTTTCTCAGAACTTCCAATTTTTTTATGAATAGTGAAAAATACTTAAATCAAATTTTTTAATCAAAATAATTTATTGTAATAAATTATACTATTTAGTGGTTTTAAAGTATAATTAGAATATATTTTTACCATTTTATCCAATGGTGGTCATTGAAATTAATTTAACATTGAAATTGGACATAAACAATTGGCAATCTTTTGATATAAATTGTTTCTTAAAAACACGCTATTTGTTGTGACAGCGGGAATTAATTATAAAATAAATTAATGCAACTTATATTTTTGGAATTTTGTAAAATAGACATCATTTTTGAAATCGGAATATCAATTATAGCTTAGGGTGAAAATTTGGCATTGTTCTGAAAAACTTCAATTTTTGAAGAATAGTAAAACCACTAAGTGGTAGTTAAATAACTGATTTTTCATTTAAATGAAATATTACCACCTTTGTGATTTGATTTTCAAAAATCTGACATACATGGTTTTCATTAAGAAGTAAAATGTTGTTCAAAAAGATTAAAATAATTTTTTGTGAACAGTAACTTTTAAGTTCTTAATCGCGATTAGAGGTAATTAGTGTAGTTTAAGGTTTAAATAATGTATTAATAATATGAGATGAGCTTGACACATGTTCTACCCTCATTTTATGTGCCATGGCCGACCAATAAAATCCATGGGTCAACTTGGTGACCCCATGGAGCCACTTTAGTTGGAAAATTACATAAATACCTTTTATTTAATGTTAAAGTAAAAAATGACACAAACATGAAATGTTTTACTAAAACAATTTTTACATGGGATTATACAAGTCATATGTTTGACTGTAAATTGTCATTGTAAAGCTAAAAAGATTTCCTACATCATAGTATTTTTTTTATAATTTTTAGCCATCAAATAAATTAAATTATTTATGACATCATTATGATGAAGCGATGACCTCATTATATAATGATTTTATTAAAATGAAAAGATAATGTACAATCCAAGGTTTAAACTTGTCCAAAGACTATTGTCTGGGTAGATTTAGAACCCTTATCACCTTAGCCACGAATTATATAAGTGTGGGACCTTTAGAATCCGAAAATCATTGTATAATAAGGTAACATTTCCTTACTTTCCAAGAGTGCCCCTCCTCTCCTCTTATAAAAGCCCCCCACCTCTACCACTTCATTCACACTTTCAAGCCATTTGGCTCGTCCAACCTCTGCCCAAATACTCTCCCAACATCCCCCTCTTTCTCCTAGAAGCCTCACTTTGGGCAGAACTTATCCCTAGGAAGCCTTTGGCTCAAATCAAAAAGAGTTACCCGGTTTTGAGGTAATGTCTTCTCTAATGTTGTTTTGTTTTATTTTTCTTCTCCAACCCCTAAAATATTTTTATTCATTTATTTTGTAACAACACCAGTATCCTAAATATATTAGGATTTTGTTATAATAAGGATTCGAGCTACACTTACACACACCTACATCTAATGGTTAAAGAAAATACGGTTTCTTTGGATTGCGAATTTCTGCCTCACGAAACGATGATTGTTCAACAGTCATATAACACCTTAAAAGGTGGCCATTAATATTTCACTATATTTATATATGATATATAATATGTTTATGTTTTACTTATGCTTCTTTATTTCTCATTTATGGCATAATTTATAATTTCCATTATGGGTAAACGCGATAATTTCATTTTAGGAAGTGCGGACTACCGCCCCCTCAAAGTGATTTGAATCGTTAATGCCATATGTGGGATGTATAAAGGATGGAGTAAATGGTATTATACGCTATATTATACTGGAATTATATTATACATTTATATCATTATGATTTCATTCCATTAAATACGAAATAGAAATGAAAGTAGCGTTCATGCGTACATACGGCTTATCGTCTCCACGAACGGTGAATTTCATTTCTGACCTCTAAATGTTACGTAATATTATAAATGAATGTATATAATGGATATATATGATATATATGACATCTAAATCATGAATATAATTCTGGGGATACTGGATATTCTACCACATAAACAACTTGTAGTTATAAGAAGTTTATTGTTGACTCAAGTACCAAATATCGACAAAACGACCGTTATTAACTTAAATAATCACATAATGTTCATATCATTGTAATAAGTGATATAAAAAGGATAATGAAATTGAAAATGGTTCTTAATAAGGTATATATTAACTCTAGTTTATTATTCAGGAGGTTAAAGAACGGTTGAGTCAAGTCAGACACGAGGTAAGAGTTTACTTCACAACCTCTTCATTATCCAAGGTTGTTTATACATAATTTTCTACTGGGACCTCGTTATCATACACATCCATGTTTCTTAAAAATATCTTTCAAAACATTTTTACTATTAAATGGAAAATGGGTTAAAGTCATTTATACCCTTATACGTTTTAGAAAGGAATCTTACCGTCGTTTTCCAAACAATGTACTTTTTGACCTTTTTGACAAATTTAAGGTAAGAATGTTTTTTTAACTTATACGGCGGGTGCGGCTATTTTACGCCATTATAACTTCATCGAAGCTTCCCTTACAAGATTATAAGAATATTTTCAAAGTAAATGTATTATTTTATAATTATGGGACTTTTAAATGATTTCAAAAAAGAGAGATATTTCTCTCAAATAGCCTTGATTTCATCCATGTCAACATCCTTTGATGGGTTTTATGTTTAATTGAATTTGATTTATGATACAAAACATCCATTGAAAATTTTGTGAAATATTTGACTATGGTTGTGTTATTTTAATACCATCCATAGTTTATGGAGAAATTGTTGACATTTCGTATGCTAGTTTTAATACGAATATTTATGTTATGTTTAAAACTATTCATATGAGGAATGTATTGGACTTAATAAGTGACAGGTGGAGCCTGATATAGCTCCTCGATGCATCGGTAGGTATCATGAGACTACTAGACATGGAATTGGCCGAGGCCCTTTCCCAATTTGATTTATGGTTTTGGTCGAGGCCTTAATCATTTTAGACGTCTTGGTCGAGGCCTTGATAAAATGTTTCAGAATATCTGGCATTATACATTCCGTCATTATGAAAGTGGTTATTGATATTTCATGTGATTATTCGAGCTGTAGAATATCCATGTGAAGAAGTGAATGGCATTATCTCATTTTACTTTTTCCATATTATGTTGATGTTCAAGTTTAAAAGGCTTTTGTTTTAGTTATACATTGCCTTAAATTTTTATGTTTATTTAGGAAAGCTTCCGCAATGTTGTTATCCTTACTGAGCATCTGAGCTCACCCCTTTCAATGTATTAATATTTTCCAGGATGTGAAGAAGTATTTTAGGAATGACCTGCAGGGATAGTCAGAAGAGGATATGAGTGTGGACTATGAAGACTTTGTTATTAATTTTTCACTTTATGATGTAATGTAACATTTATGAATGTATCTAGTGTTTCCAAGGCTACTAAACTAATCGGTCTTTCGAGACGTGATCTTTTGTGATCATGCCAATGTTACGAAGTAATGCACTGACTCTGGTTAGCTGGGGTCGGGGCGTTATAGTTGGTATCAGAGGCATTTTAGTACTAACCTTGGAAGCTAGATTTAGATAAACTCTGATTAGATCACATAGCCCAAAGATAGACTTTGAGGATTAGTATAGAAGAACTTCCTAGAATTTTGGTATTATAGAGATTTTGTGAGTTTTCCGAGCAATAAATCCCTATCTGGATATGAGCAGGTAGAGGTAGCTCTGGCACAGATGTATCTCGGGGTAAAACCCGAAAACACCGATTTGAGCTAGACTCGAACGGGAACTGATGCACGACAACGGACCTTGCTGCACTCTTGGTTACGACACTCCCAGGGGATATGCTTAGGATAATTCTCATTTCTTTACAAACCACTATGAAGGTTTATGAGTATATACTTCCTCAAAGAAAACTTTTTTTTATGATTATGGATTATATCCATAAAATAGTTCAATTAGTGTTAAGTGTTTTACAAGTACGGAATTATGTATTTTGATTCATAAACTAATATAGTTTATGCCATTGTTTAGAAATGGAACCTAGTGGAAGGAATGGAAACCATATCAACGCACGCACTCCGTGTGGGGATTGCCCTCCTGCTCAAGGAAATTATTTTGGAGCTGGAGATACAACAATGCTGATCAACTTATTACCATACTGGGAAAACTCACTCAGGTTATGAATAATAACCATACTCGTATGGAGCACCCTGATCCGCAACATGGAGGATCAATGTTAGACCGCTTCATGAGGCAACAACCGCCAACTTTTAATGGGGGTACAAATCCATTAGTAGCTGAGAAATGGATAAACTCCTTAGAGAAAATATTCCATGCCTTGGGGAGTAGCGAAAGGGAGAAGGTTGTCATGGCAGTTTACCGCCTCACTGGAGATGCCGATCAGTGGTGGTCGCTGATTCAAAACACAAAGGAAGATGATGACGTATCAAATATGGAATGGAGGGAGTTCAAAGATCTTTTCTTATAAAAATACTTTCCTCATGACCATCGAGCAGATATGGAAAGGAAATTTCTGAGTCTGAGGCAGAAGGAGGATGAGAATGTCGCAAAGTATGAGGCTAACTTTACAAGGTTGGCAAGGCATGCTACAGATTATATACGTAACCCGAGAAGTAAGATTGATCTTTTCTTTAATGGGTTAAAACCATTTCTCCGTCGATCATTTGTCTCACAAACCTTCTTGTCGTATGAAGATATAGTCTCATGTTCCATCAAGACAAAAAATAAATTCTATAAGTCTTATGACAATAAAGTAAAGCAAGTGAAGAAGAGAACGGTGGAACAAGAGACAGATAAAGGGAAAATGGGAAATAAGGATTTTCCATTATGTGATAATTGTGGGATGAATCCCCCTGGTACATTCCTAAAAGAAATGGTAGTTTGTTAAAAATGTGGAGAAAAAGGTCACTAGGTGCGTGATTGTAAGGGAAAGAAAAAGGACATCAATGTTGAATGCTACAATTGTAGGGAAATGGGGCATTATGCAAATGAATGTCCTAATCATCCGGAAAACATACCTCAGAAAAGGCCAAGGGATCAAGGCCAAGCTTATGTTGTTACTACAGATGAAGTTGAATAATTATTGTATTTGTGTTTTTGGACTCATGAACTATATTATGGTTATTAGAATAATGTGATATATATAAGGATTGTACTGCAGTACATGTTGTTTTCATTAAGGATTTAATATGATGAAGGTAATCATATTTTTAGTATGTGACAATAAGAGAAACATTACGTTGTTTGGGGAATCTGAGGTTACAATTGATTTTGGAATTTAGAGACCTTTTATAGAAAGTCTGGATGGAGGTATTTTGGATAACTATAAATGTTGGAATGGATTAAGTTGATATTTGGATAGTATTTTTTAAGGTTAAAACATTTATGAAGATTATTTTTGGAATATTATAATACTATAGTTTTAGGAAAAGGACAACCTGCAGGGTGGGGCATAACCCGTCGCTTCGGACAAAGCTGCAGAAATCGAACCCACAACCATAGTGCGATAGGCCATTATTTCCTACCACTAGCCTACAGGAAGTCCCTGGTTATTACAAAATAGTTTTACTAATCTAAATGGTATGTGTTAATATTTGAACCTTATACAATTAGGATAAATAGAATATTTTTGAGTTTTATAATCATATTGAGTGAAAGATGAGTTTGTGGTAGAAATTAGTTGAAGGTTGAAACTCTACTTGTCAAGAATAAATATATATATATACCTATATATTATTCTATGTATAAATTAATTCTTAAACTTTATTAAAGGGATATTAAACCAAAAAAATGTGTTATCGTAATACCTTTTGTCTTGTTGAACTGATGATATTTTAAATCAACATAGATTGAACGCTTTGAGGCCCTCAATTTGACACTTTTTTGTGATTGATGACCTCAATCACTCCCTAAAAATATTTACGTTTTTCCTCCAATTATATGTCTCTAATTTCCACCAATGTTCTCCTTATCGAGATCATAATTTGGTGGTGACTTTTTCATTTCCCTTTCCCTCTTATTAAGGCTAAATTTTATTAATATTATTTCCGATGTGGGTTTTCCACAAAGGTATTTTCTATTTTCAACCTTTTATTTTCCAAGAAAAATTTCAAATTACGAGGACGCAATTTATTGAAGGAGGGGAGAATGTAACACCCCGAGCTTCCACGATACGCTTCTCTTTCAATAATGCAGTAGCGTGTGTTGTACGCAACCTCGAGTTCTAACACACCGCAACTAATCAAAGTAGCCGATATGAATAGTAATCACCACTTTTTAAATTTATATAAATTTAATATTTCAAAATGGACTTCATTTTTGTATTCGTAATATCGAAATTATCTTAAGTTGAATTTTTTGTAACTTTCTCAGAACTTCCAATTTTTTTATGAATAGTGAAAAATACTTAAAACAACTTTTTTAATAAATATAATTTATTGTGATAAATTATACTATTTAGTGGTTTTAAGGTATAATTATAATATATTTTTACCATTTTATCCAATGGTGGTCATTGGAATTAATTTTACATTGAAATTGGACATAAACAATTGCCAATCTTTTGATATAAATTGTTTCTTAAAGACACGCTATTTGTTGTGACAGTGGGAATTAATTATAAAATAAATTAATGCAACTTATATTTTTGGAATTTTTTAAAATATACATCATTTTTGAAATCAGAATATCAATTATAGCTTAGGGTGAAATTTTGGCATTGTTCTGAAAAACTTCAATTTTTGATGAATTGTGGAACCACTAAGTGGTAGTTAAATAACTGATTTTTCGTTTAAATGAAATATTACCACCTCTGTGATTTGATTTTCAAAAATCCGACATACATGGTTTTCATTAAGAAGTAAAATGTGGTTCAATGAGATTAAAATAATTTTTGGTGAACAGTAACTTTTAAGTTCTTAATCGCGATTAGAGGTAATTAATGTAGTTTAAGGTAAAAATAATGTTTTAATAATATGAGATGAGCTTGACACATGTCCTACCCTCATTTTATGTGCCATGGCCGACCAAGACAATCCATGGGTCAACTTGGGGACCCCATGGAGCCACTTTAGTTGGAAAATGACATAAATACCTTTTATTTAATGTTAAAGTAAAAAATGACACAAACATTAAATGTTTTACTAAAACAATTTTTACATGGGTTTATACAAGTCATATGTTTTACTATAAATATTAATTGGAAAGCTAAAAAGATTTCCTACATCATAGTATTTTTTTATAATTTTTAGACAATAAATAAATTAAATTATTTATGACATCATTATGATGCAGCGATGACCTCATTATTTAACGATTTTAATAAAATGAAAACATAATGTACAATCCAAGGCTTAAACTTTTCCAAAGACTATTGTATGGGTAGATTTCGAACCCTTATCACCTTATCCAAGATTTATATAAGTGTGGGACCTTTAGAATCCGAAAATCATTGTATAATAATGTACAATTTCTTTACTTTCCAAGAGTGCCCCTCCTCTCCTCTTATAAAAGGCCCCCACCTCTACCACCTCATTCACACTTTCAAGCCATTTGGTTCGGCCAACCTATGCACAAATACACTCCAAACTTCTCCCCCTCTCTCCTAGAAGCCGCACTTTGGGCAGAACTCTTCCCAAGGAAGCCATTGGATCAAATCCAAAAGAGTTACCCGATTTTGAGGTAATGTCTTCTCTAATGTTGTTTTGTTTTATTTTTCTTCTCCAACCCCCTAAACTCTTTTTATTCATTTATTTTGTAACAAAAACAGTATCCTCAATATACTAGGATGTTGTTATAATATTTATTCAAGCTACACTTACACACACCTACATCTAATGGTTAATGAACATACGGTTTCTGTGGATTGCGAATTTCTGCCTCACGAAACGATGATTGTTCAACACTCATATAACACCTTCAAAGGTGGCAATTAAGATGTCACTATATTTATATATGATATATAATATGTTTATGTTTTACTTATGCTTCTGTATTTCTCATTTATGGCATACTTTATGATTTCCATTATGGATAAACGCGATAATTTCATTTTAGGAAGTGCGGACTACCGCCCCCTCAAAGTGATTTGAATCGTTAATTCCATATGTGGGATGTATAAAGGTTGGAGTAAATGGTATTATACACTATATTATACTGGAATTATATTATAAATTTATATAATTATGATTTCATTCCATTAAATACGAAATATAAATGAAAGTAGTGTTCATGCGTACGTACGGCTTACCGTCTCCATGAACGGTGCATTTCATTTCTTACCTCTAAATGTTACGTAATATTATAAATGAATGTATATACTGGATATATATGATATATATGACATCTAAATCATGAATATAATTCTGGAGATAATGGATATTCTACCACATAAACAACTTGTAATTATAAGAAGTTTATTGTTGACTCAAGTACCAAAGATCGACAAAACGACCGTTATTAACTTAAATAATCACATAATGATCATATCATTGTAATAAGTGATATAAAAAGGATAATGAAATTGAAAATGGTTCTTAATAAGGTATATATTAACTCTAGTTTATTATTCAGGAGGTTAAAGAACGGTTGAGTCAAGTCAGACACGAGGTAAGGGTTTACTTCACAACCTCTTCATTATCCAAGGTTGTCTATACATAATTATCTACTGGGACCTCGTTATCATCCACATCCATTTTTCTTAAAAATTTCTTTCAAAACATTTTTACTTTTAAATGGAAAATGGGATAAATTCATTTATACCCTTATACGTTTTTGAAATGAATTGTAACATCGTTTTCCAAACAATGTACTTTTTGACCTTTTTGACAAATTTAAGGTAAGAATGTTTTTTTAACTTATACAGCGGGTGCGGCTATTTTCCGCCGTTATAACTTCGTAGAAGATTACCTTAAAAGCTTATAAGAATATTTTCAAAGTAAATGTATTATTTTATAATTATGGGACTTTTAAATGATTTCAAAAAAGAGAGATATTTCTCTCAAATAGCTTTGATTTCATCCATGTCAACATCCTTTGATGGGTTTTAAGTTTAATTGAAATTGATTTATGGTACAAAACATCCATTGAAAATTTTGTGAAATATTTTACTGTGGATGTGTTATTTTTATACCATCCATTGTTTATGGAGAAATTGTTGACATTTCATATGCTAGTTTTAATACGAATATTTATGTTATGTTTAAACCTATTCATATGAGGAATGTATTGGACTTAATAAGTGACGGGTGGAGCCTGAAATAGCTCATCGATGCATCGGTAGGTATCATGAGACAACTAGACGTTTAATTGGCCAAGTCCCTTTCCCAATTTGATTTATGGTTTTGGCCGAGGCCTTAATCATTTTAGACGTCTTGGCCGAGGCCTTGAAAAAATGTTTCAGAATGTCTGGCATTATACATTCCCTCATTATGAAAGTGGTTATTGATATTTAATGTGATTATTCGACCAGTAGAATATCCATTTGAAGAAGTGAATGGAATTATCTCATTTTACTTTTGCCATATTATGTTGATGTTCAAGTTTAAAAGGCTTTTGTTTTAGTTATACATTGCCTTAAATTTTTATGATTATTTATGAAAGCTTCCGCAATGTTTTTATCCTTACTGAGCATCTGAGCTCACCCCTTTCAATGTTTTAATATTTTCCAGGATGTGAAGAAGTATTTTAGGAATGACCTGCAGGGATAGTCAGAAGAGGATATGAGTGTGGACTATGAAGACTTTGTTATTAATTTTTCACATTATGATGTAATGTAACATTTATGAATGTATCTAGTGTTTCCAAGGCTACTAAACTAATCGGTCGTTCGAGACTTGATCTTTTGTGATCATGCCAATGTTACGAAGTAATGCACCGACTCTGGGTAGCTGGGGTCGGGGTGTTACAATTTTATAGAAGTTTCTCGAGTAGATTACATTCACCTACTCTTCAATTTCATAAAAAATCCTATATTGTAATAACTTTTCACCAGATATCTCATATTATAACATTGATAGAGAAAACAATTTATAGCTAGTAAAAAATCTGCATCGTTCATCTTGAGAATTCTCCCCTTTTTCATGTTCATAAACTCCTTTCCCTTTCATCCCTCAAAGTCTCTGGGTAGAAGTGGATCAGTAAGTTCTCTTGGAAGTCCATCCTTTTCAACTCCTCCCATTATCTAGTATGTACTACAATTTCCCAACAACACTTTGATGGTCTTTATAACATATTGGTAGAAATATTTACCCTTCTCTCCCCAAGTTTCTCCAGGTGACCAAAGATCATATATATAAACATGATCTAGAATGATGTTGTTTGAGGTCCTCCCTACCTAGTGAACATGTGTGGGTGTTGTAGTTGGAACTCCATCATCAAATCATATATAGATGGAGTGACATGATTAATATTCCTATCCATGGATCACATGACCTATAAGAAACTTTCATGGAGTTGATCATCCATCATATTCCAAGAATCTACAGGAGGCGTCAGCTCTGCTATGTGTGGTGTGTTCTCATCACCGCTCTCTTGATTCTCAACTAGAATTTGATGTAGAATAATATCTCTCAAAGGGTCAACACACTCCTCATATAAAAAGGATCATGACATGATCATATTCGGAATAAAAATAGACAAAATATAATAATAGGTTCTTGTCAAGTCCTAACTACTCTAAGAAGAATCACTAGTTAGTCTACATAATAATGTGCATTACTCATAGAAAGGACATAGAAATATTTGGCTTAATAAGTGAATTATCAAGTTATAGTAGAATAATTTATTTATTCACCAGTTATTTCATGTAACATCAGTATAATTTAATTAGGCACATTCATATACAATAACATAATACTTAGCATGAGCCTGAAATACTTTTTTTTTCATTTTCTAAAAAGATGTCACTTTTGGAAAAGTGAGAACCTTACAAAAACCAAAAGACAATACAAACATCACACACATAAAACACCAATCCCACAAACCTGAATCCAAAACCCACATTCAAAACATAAAATAAAATTCAAAAATTGGAATCTCGGGCAAAGCATGCTGCCTGAGAAACCCACCATCGAGGAAGACCTAACCGCATCATCACTCGCCAGTCAAATCATGAATCAATTAAATTTCAGAATAAGAATATCACCCAAGGTAAAATAATATCAAAAATATAACAAGAAAATATCATGAACAACAAACCAATCCTTGGAAACATTGGGTTTCTCCTATATATAGGTTAGATACTCCCATGAATGAGCTCATTACCAATCCCCAAAACATCTTATTAGCCTTTTCCCATTCCAAAAATTTTAAATCAACATAAAATGTCTCTTTTGATACCACATTGTAACATCCTTGCCTTGGGTTTACCTCATGTGATATGAACAGGTCATGAAGAGAGCTCAGGCATACTCCCCATATTCCATAGGCTTCTACATAAACATGAGTGTATAATAAGTACAACAGATTGACTATAACATATAGTATAGAATGAAAATCACAATGAAAAAAATGATAAAAAAATAATATAATAAAATCATGAAGATAAATATGTAATTTAAAAAACCAATCAATATCACTAATCTATGAAATGTCATACTTATGTCAAACAAGAAACCAACTGAATGAAAGAATCAAAATAAAAAATCCCAAAATAGGTCTCGAATTTATTGCTTAGTCCCACTACCATGATTTGATCTCGATAAGAAAATTCAACCAATAAATCTTAGGTCCCATTTCTTTTATCTAGAACTATATCCATGAAATATTCTCAAGTACCAAATGATGACCCGAATAGGGTGTCAGGAAAACTCAGAAGGCCCCTACCAATGGGGCCCAAACAAATCCAGTTTTATTAATATTGTATGTAATAGTATGATAAACAAATGAATTAATTATAAATTAAATAAAAAACTAAAAATTACGATTTTCAACCCTTGAACTCTGAGTTGACACCTCGGGTCATCCATCCCTTCTTTGGTATGATGTTGGATGTCTCTACCCATACCCACAAATTAGTCATATATCAATAACCATCCATAATAGAGCCAAGGTGAATACCCATTCTTGGGTCCAATTACATATTTAATTCACCACTGATAACATGCACATTTAGCAAAACATAAGACAATTATTCAATGTCTTTTAAAATATTCAATTACATTCAAATATTCTAATTATAACTCAAGTATTCAAATTTCATTCTATCTTATTTATTACCATGCTAATCATAGCAATTTCTATGCTAACATGCCAAATAACTACTTTACATGTCAGTTGTACCCATTTACCAATTCACATGTAAATTATTTACAATTACTAATTCAAATGTCAAGACATGTTTAGAATTAAAATTTCAAACTCATAGGGTGATAAGGTTCACATGTTTCTATCCAATGTCCAACCTAAAATTCCACAATTCAATTTCAATAACTCTAGATTCGTAAAATCTGTATTTTCAACCTAGTGTCAACAATAGGCACACCACATGGGTTGCAAAAATTCTTGGTTCTCAATCACTGACAACCTCAATAGAATCCACCAAAGGTATAGGTAATGTTATTCATGGTATATGAGTGATTACCAAGTGAATGAGGTTATGATCACGGTGTTCTAGAATAATCCCACATGTTTCACATACTATAAAATAAATGTATACCATTAGTATATGCTTTATACCACTTACCTCAATACAAGAGAAGACAAATTTAAAGTTTCAAGCATATGGATGATTGAAAAACAACACAATTATCTATGGAAAGTGATAGAATCATCCCATTAGTGATAGATGTGGTAGAAAAAGTGAGAAAACAAGATTGAAACATCAATTTTGGGAACGAATTACCAAAACAAGATTTTTGGATTGAACAATGGATCAAGGGATTGAATTAAGCCACTACAGAAGCCAGGGAAGCCCTAGAGAACCCTTTATGTTTGTTAATCCTTAATTATTGTCGAATGAGAGGATTATAGAACATTAAAAAATGGTATAGAATGAAATTATGAGGTTTTCCCCAAGTAAAAATCCCAACAGACCCCCATTGGCCCGATTCTATGATCTCACCTTCTATCCAGGGAATTCAATTCTCCCATAATACATACATCAAATTCTTTTTCCATCAAAATTTAAAAATCATTTCAAATATTTTTTTGTTGTACCGAAAATAACATTATCAAGATATATTTTTACTAATAAAATTCTAGAAAAAATATTTTTCTTAAAAATAGTAGGATCAACTAAACCTCCCAAAAATCCATTTTCCAAAAAAAACAAACATAATCATTAATTACAAGCTATAGGAGTCTGTTTAAAGTCTAAAAGTGATTTGGTAAGTTTAAATATAGAATCGGGTTTTTAATGGTTTTCAAAACCTAAAGTAGTTTAACATAAACATCCTCCATTAAATAGTCATTTAAAAAAGAAGATTTAACATCAATCTGATATAATTTGAAATTCATATGAGATTCATATGACAAAACGATTCTAATGGATACTAATCTACCAACAGGTGAAAATTTTTCATTATAGTATATACATTCTTCTTGATTATATCCTCTAGCTACTAATCAATACTTATTTCTAGTTATGATCCTTGGATAATCCTATTTATTTCTGAAGATCCATTTAGTTCCTATTAATGGATAATCTGATGGTAATTCTATTAATTCTTAAACTTTATTTCATCTGGATTGGTTTAGCTCTTCTTTTATGGCTAACATCCATCTTTTATATTTTAAAGCTTCTTCAGTAGCCTTAGATTCTAACGGAGATAAAAAAAGGTAGAGAATTCATCTAGGTTTCATACATTTCTTCTAGTTTTAACTAATGTGCCTAGGTATCCTATAACAACTTCTAAAGGATGATTCTTTATGGTTTTAGACTCTCTTGGTAAAATACTTTTAGGTTCATCAGCTTCATGTTCTTCTGAACTGGACTAAATTTTATTTAAATCATTTTCAAAATCATATTTTGATGTTTAAAATCTCATGCTTGTAAAAAACTAGTAATTTAAACTATTGGATATTTATCTTTAATAACAGAGTTTGTTTCATCAAACTTTACATAAATTGATTCATAAAAAATCCTTGACTTTTTATTAAACACTCTATAGGATTTATAAGTAGAAGAATATCCTAAAAATATTCATTCATCGGTGTTTAGATCAAATTTACGTAGGTTGTCTTTAGTATTCAAGATATACACATTGAATACAAATAATTTAAAGTAATTTAGTTTTGGATTTCTTTTATTCTACTGTTTATGAGTTTTATTTTTAATAATGGGTCTTATTAAAACACTATTCTTGATATAAAAATTAATGCTTCCTAATTCTGCACAAAAATAAGTAGGAATACTATATTTATTTAGCATAGTACTTTTCAATTTCTTGAATAGTTCTATTTATTATTTCAACATTTCAATTTTTTTGAGGTTTTCTTGGTTAAGATAAGGTGTTTTTATGAACTAAATTTGAGAAAAAATAATTAAATTCTTGATTTTCAAACTATCCACCATGAACACTTCTTAATGAAATTATTTTTAAAATCATTTTCATTTTGAACAATTTTGAAAAAAAATGATAACTACATTACTTTTGAGTTTATAAAATATAACCAAGTAAATATAGAATAACCATTAATTAAAATATCAACATATAATTTAATACTCAAACATCATACCATAGATGTTCCAAAAAAATCCATATGGGTATGTTCTAAATGTTATGAAGTATAAATTTTGTTAATTGGTTTGAAGGATGATTTGTGTTGTTTTCCTGTTTGACATGCATAGAAGAATATAATATTTTCAAACCTAAGACTAGGAAAATCAGAAACTAACTATTTATTAGATAATTAATTTAGATTTTTTGTATTGAAATTTCCAAGTCTTATATGTCAAATCCATGAAACATTTTTATTAGGAATTAAACAATTAACTTTCTGTTTACACACGGAATTGATATCCAAACTATACACATTGACAGTTCTTGGTGCTCTAAATTTAAGTAGTTTATCTTTGAAAAAAGTGAAGTAATTATTAAGGAAATCCACTTAAAATCCATCATCACAAAGTTGAGAAATACTTATTATGTTGTGCTTTAACCCTTGATCATATAGTACTTTATGGATTGATATAGTCTTTGGATCTCCAACCGTTCCAACTCCAAAAAAAATTCTTTTACATCATCTCCAAAATTTACTAGACTTCCATTGATTTGTGTCAATGTATTGAAATTTGATGAGTCTCCACTCATGTTCCTAGAGCAGCTGATGTACATATACTATAGATATTTTCTATTCATGTGGCCTTTTTCCTGCAAAAATAATTAAACATGTGTTTATTTTTGTACCAATATTTTCTTGGGTCCATTAGTTTCAATGAGAAATGATATAGGAAACCATATTTTCATTATTTTAAAAAAAATCACAACAGTTTATTCATCTATATTTTTGTAAATAAATTCGTTTTTAATACCACTAATTTTAGAATTTATTAAGTAACATTTTTTAATGTAATTACCTTTTATTTTGTAGTAAAAAATGGTAGATTTTTTTTAATTGGGCACACAATAATTATAGTATAATTTATATTTTTCAACTTTTATTCCTATTCAAAATAATTATATTTTAATAGCATTCTTTCCAAGAATCTCATTCAGAGTCTTTTCTCCTTTTTCAAAAACAAGAGCATCACTTTTATAAGATTATACACCATCCTATAATTCTTTTCTCATTATTCATCATCTATACAGTTCGATTTAGATGTATTAAATAATTTAATTAGATCTTGATGGTGTTATAGCATTGTGTATCTTTCACCTAAAATAGAATTATGTATATTTATTAATTATTTATGATTATTTATTATTGAATCGTATTTTTCTTCTTGAATAGAACAATTAGCATCTAATTTATCATTTGAACAAGTACTGGTGTCAGAATCAGAATAGTAACAAGATTGTTTCTTTTCATCTTCCTTATCCATAAATAACATATTGGACTTGATGTTTCTTGTCTATTTTTCTGAATTAGATTTTGAAGAGCTGGTGAAGTATTCAGATAAAATCCATGTTTCTTTCATGGCTCTTTTTCCATTATTCTCATTATTATAATTCTTCTTATATTTCTCTTTTTCCACTTTCTCTCATATTTCAATTGAAGGAAATTAGGTCTGATGTGACCCAACATTTTTCACTCATAGCATCTTACTTCACGGGTTTATCTTTAATTAATGGATTTTTAAAGTCTCTTTTTTCTTGTAGGATTTTCTAAATTTTCTGGCTAGCTGAGCTAGTTCCTTTTCAAATTCTGGGGAGTATGAATTTTTTTAGTTATTGTTTTGAATTTCTTTCATGCTTATAAGATGTCACCTTAAGGGAACTGTTTTCCATTTTTACTGTAATATTTTGATCTTTATTCATCATGAATTTATTCTTCATACATAATCTAGGTTCCAAATAATTACTTCATAGTAAAATTATTGGGAGGTTATGAGTGTTGAATTAATGAAGATATTACAATCCATTTTGAGGGTAGAACTCTAAGTACTTTTAGAGCTTGATCTGATTGACTGATGGGATCTCTCAATTTAATAATATTGTTGACATTCTATGATTACCGTTAATTGATTTTAGTGAGGCTCTCTCCATCAAACATTCCGAAGGTGTAAAATTTTAGTTTTTTTATAGCATATCTTATTTGTCTGATGTTATCTATTCCATCATATGAACCTGCAACAGTTTTTCCACATCTCATAGGAAGTAGGGAATTATGAAACTTGATTTCATTCATCAGGTATAAGTCCATAGATAATGGCATTCATTGCCTCTTAGTTGAATCCATATTTGGATTTTGTTTGAACAGTTCCAGTCTCTAGTTTTTTAGAAATCACATAAAGATTAATGATCTTAAAATAGACTTTGAACCCCTTATTTTTTTTAAATATATGGTCAAAAGTGATTTGTAGCATCCATATTTATCACCATTATAATATAGATCCTGAACCATAGACATGCGTTTTTTTAGGTCATCCATTTCTATATTATTTTTATAGACCTTATTATATTTAATATTACTTTAGTTTTATTATAAAAGCTCAACTTTGATACCAAATGTTTGGTTAGAATAATACAATGACTATGCAAGAGGGGTTCAGTTGTGTCTTTTCAATATTCTTCACCGATTCATGCTTTTGATTCCCTATGTGATTTATGTAGATATGAAATGTTCTTCTTTGTACAAAATATGAGCATAGGATAAATAGAAAGAATGAAAACAACAATTTTACAGTGGTTCAGGGCACAAAGATCCCTTAGTCCGCTCCACCAATTCTCTCTCTATGAGCATGGTGAATTTCACTAGAATGGTCATCTTATCACCAAACCATCAAATCCACAACTAAGTACATGCAGTTGAAACCATTACAACATGGCTAAAAAGAGCCTTTTGGTTCTTTTACTAGGACCCATTTATCTGAAAACATAGTACTAAAAGTTGATTCTTAAACCATAACTGAGTACGAGAATTTTATACTCTAATAAATCAAGAGAGTTTTATTTGCTGATGATACAGATTGATCTTCATACTTTCATTAGCAACCATTGATATTAGATTAATTTTATCCATCAAAAAAGAAACTATATAAGAAATATTAACATGGATGTGATCCTAGTTGCAAATGATCTTCAATAAAATAAGAAAAAAATAATATCAGTACTCTTATAGTAGAATGAGTTTGAAATATGTAGAACTTTAAAAGCATAACCTATATTGCAAATAACAATGTCAGTCATTCATTTCAGTAGCACTGCAAGAATACAGTCATATGTGTGAATGTATTTTAGAAATATATCGCAATAGGATATATAACTTGCTGAAATATTCATATATCCAATAAAATAGCCTGATAGATAGTTAATATACAATTATGAAATTATCAGAGGAGTGAAAACTTACATTAAGAATAGGATTGATTTTATTTTCTGAAAATGGTCGATCAAAACAAACATTTAAATTAGTCAAGGATAAGATTTTTATTATCCGAAAATACTATCAAGATCGTTGCTTAAATTTGGGATAAAATCAAAGATTTAAATATATTTTTTATGAATAAAAAAATGTAGGTTTCCTTTTTATTGTGTAGGGTTCATTCGCATATCGTAGGGTTCCATTCTGTAGCTTAGACAATAAAATCCATACATTCATCCTTTCAATATATGATTGATTCCAAATGTAAGATTTATTATCCATATGTTCAATATTGCAAACAAAGTGTATGAATAGTAATTCTAGATTTGAATGTTACGTTGATATAGAATACATTTAATGTTCACCGGCCATAGGGTTGCAAAATTATATTTCTAATAACCATCATATAGATTTGGATCCATATGGAAACTTATCAACATAGGGATGATAAAACATACAAGCATTAAAAAGCATAGGGATTATTCCTTCTATTACACATACCATCGTAGGGTATGAACAGTGTTTCCTAAAAGGTGAAAATACTTTCAGAACAATTTGACGAATATTCCTTGAATATTAGAAACATAAATATATTTCCAAAATATTATAGAGAATATTAATTTTCTGAAACTCACTTAAATTAATATCATCAGTAAAAAAACAAGGGTATTTTTGAGAATCAAAATCATTGTATGATACTGATTATTTTGGAGACAATACATGCCCAACAGAAAATAATGAGTAGAAAATGCTAAAATGATGAAAAAGAAAGATTAATGTAGATCTGGTAAACATTTACTAGTAGCATCATAAAGTTGAAGAAGAAACATCCAGAGAGATATAATATCATCAAGGAGGATCATCATAGGTTCTTTGATTACATAATATTATATAGTAATCATAGTAATAAATATTATCATGAAATGACTATATATAATATATTATGTGTTTTTGTGAAACTTTCCTATATTTTCTAGGTGTTTCCTTGAATCCTCATGATTTTCTTTTATATCACACCTTTTTTTATATGATGTAATAACACTTACGAATCCCAATGGTCAAGAAAATAAACCTCTTAAAATATTAAGTGATAGAATATTAATTATACTGTGTCCTTTTTTCAAAATCTGGAATGAATAGAGATGGAAAGATTTAACAGATTTCATATTTTCGGATTTTTCAATTCTTGGAAAAAAGGAGGTATATCAAAATATATATTTCTATAATTAGAAAAATTATTTTATGATACACATGAAAGCATAAGATAAAGTTTAAAAATAAATATAAATGGTTGGGTGTATACAAATTATACCCTAATATCAATTCTCCATAAGAAAATATAATCCGTGTAAGATATGTTCCTGGAAAGACTATTATCATAAGTTAATTCCAACATCATAATATAAAAATATTTCATAATATAAAACACATATTAGATATTTTACTTCATTGATTCATAAAATAATTTATTAAAAAAATAATTATATATATGATAAATTGAGATCCATGTTCGATTAATGACTTATCTGAATATCTATCAAGTTTTTAGTTTTCTTCAAGACTTATTTAAATAATATAATCCATTTACTCTATAAGATAACTTACATTCATCATAAGATAAATCATTTACATTGGTCTTTCATAATATAAAATCTTTTAGCATAGATAGAAAATTATTATAGGTGGGGAGACTCTCTATAATATAATTCTTTAGTATGAAAGGAAATTTAAAATGCATAATAGAAACTTATTATGAAATTTTTGTATATGAAATCAAATCATTCAGATGAGTTAATAATATAAAAAATGATTCTAGATTTTTTTAGATAAATATATCATTCAATAAAATTCGGTTTTTTTACATTAAAATATAGGTGAGTTTATTAGATATTGTGGAACAATATATGTCTATCCAACACAATTTAATTTATGGATTCTATCTCAAAATTTCAAATAATCTTCTATAGTGAAACTCCAAACATAAGGTAAAATACACATCAAAAGATGATATACCAATTTTTCCATCATTGAATCATCGATACAACACTTAGCTACACTCGTTTATCCAAATACATATTTGTTTCATCCATTATTCTATAATGACTTGGATTTTCCATATATTATTTTATGATATTGTAGGGTTTATTTTCACGAATTGGCACTGAGACAACATGCATTTATGAGACTTGTTGTGCTAAAATTAAATGTTTGAAATATTTTATATATATTAAATAGAACACGTGCACAGTTTTCCTGAAATATTGGAAAAATTTCTATATAGATTCTGGGATAAAAAATCCTAGAGAACAGATGAGTTCAAAATGAAGGGTTTACCTTAGGTGTGAATTAACTTTAGTCGGCACTGGTCGTTTTTGGAGAATTAGTTGCAAGCTTGGAATGAATAAAATAATTTATTTATTTATTTATATATTTCATTTATGTAGAGATGTAGTAATCTAATTCCCTTTCTTCATATACACTCTTATATAAAATTTGTAAGGTTATTTGTGCAACCCCGAAAATCATTGGAGATCCAATGGAGAGTGTGGAATGACATTCTATTGGTGGACGATGACCGAATCAAGGATCTATGACCAGAACAAGAAAAAATAAATGGATCTTGTGAAGGAATTTGACACCACATCATTCTTCACCTGTGATTGATCCAGATTGATGTAGGGTAGTTGTTTGATTTGTTTTCATCCCCATTCTTGATTTCTACAATGAACGCAAATCAATATACAAATAGATTGATTCATGGATCATGTGTATTATAGGCTGGATAGTTTAATCGAGGTTTGTGAGATTTTATTCATGATTTAAAATGTTAGTTATTCATTTTTCATTCTAATGGTAGAAAATTGTGATCAACACAAACATTGACCGATGTTATTTTCTCTTATTTATTTGTGTGCTTCCCCCCCTGATTCTTCATTCACCACGGAAATTCTTCATTTGGACTGGGGTTTGACATATCATGATCACTCGATCATTTCAAAAAAAAAATCGGTAAAATGTTCCAAAATCATAGATCTGGTATATCCATGACACGAAGGTGGTGAAAAGGTGGAGATGATAGTGGATACATGACATAGATACCAGATTTTTATGTTCTTCGGTATGTAAGGAATAATGATGAACACCCCCGTTTTCTAAGTGGATTGAAGGAATGTATCTTGTCGATTCATTGATTGAATTTCTCTAAGGGGATCGATCTATGTTTTTACGGAGAAGCGATCATCGGATATATGGATAGAGAAATGATCGGGATGCACAATTCCAGATCTAGATTTATGTAAAATCCCATGCCACACAATGTGGAATCCAGATCTACACACTGTGGGGTTCCCCCTTTGTGGTGGATAGTGTTTTTGGTTGATTTAAGGATCACATAGTGTGTGAGCCTATCATAAGGTGTGTGACCCCTCCCCGATGACTTTGTGTGTACCTCATTGTGTACACAGACATAGGTTGGAGTACAGGGGTTGGAGTGCATTATGTTATATCCCACATGGACATGTCCTAGACCAGGTACACATGATAAGTCATGTATGGGTATGTGGGAACATGTACATGGTATGAATAGATGTAATGGCACAATGGTAGACTACATATGACTCCAACATCTCCTCTACTTTTACATAGACATAGGAAAGAGACATGGGCCACTTTATGAGCATAACCCGAGGTCAAGGGACATGGTGTGTGACCCCTAATACACACAGTGTACTTGATTATACATGGATTATAGCCCTTTTCCTTTGTATCATTGACATGTTTCATTAAAGTGTGTTCCCCTTTTACATTCCCTGAGGGTTGTTATGGAATAATCTCCTACTCTTAGGAATATGATCCCTTCATTTGGACTTCTTTGATATAGTCATTGTAATCTCTCCAAGAGACATGGAGTGAGATCCTATATTCATCTTCGTTCCCTAGGTGGAGTTCATGGTATAATCTTGACCAGCACAATGATGGTATTCATCCTTTAATTATTGGGTTAATCTAGATTGAGTTGTTGGTATCACCCCATGGACATGGGTGTGATCCTCATTTATGTATCGTTTCTCTTAATACCTTCAACGTGTACTGCCTATGATGATACCCGGTGATCACTACCTCTCTGATAGACAACATCAGTTTTATCAGAATCCAAAGTGTGTTCTCCTATATGAGTTCTTTGTGTAATATTAAAGCTAGAATGCTAGGATGATATATTTTTTTTGTGACTTGACTTTAGGTTGTGTCTATTTGTAGGGTATATCTAAATATTTTTCTTATATGTAATATAGACATATAATTATGTAGATCTAGCTATATTTCCTTTTTTGTATGCTTTGTGGTTTTGAGGTGTCCTACTAAGTACTTTTATACTCACCCCTGCATGGGATTTTCCCAAATGTGTCATGTCTTGTGCAGACGATTGACCTCTTGACAGAATCCTAGATAGACCAAGACCAAATTGTTCATATTGAGGCAGACAGACTGAGGTTTGTTCATATAACTTTTTGACAACAGTCACAATTTTACTTTCAAATTGGACTCGTGTTTCAGACTCTTTGTAGTGGTATTGTATTTGGTCCTGTATACTTTATTTTACTTCCTGTTCTAATCTAGTTGTAGGATTTATATGTATGAATTCATGGTTATTCCATTGTTTTTACATTTTACCATTATATAGGCTTTGATATGAGTGCATTTGTATAGGTACATAGGATATGGCATCCCATGTCAGTGATATTCCATCTCAGTGAAAGTCTTTGTCCCCTAGCCTATATAAGGTGGTATTGGGGAGTCGCGGAACAGGCCCCATTAGGATGGGTCATGATAGAGTGGTATCATAAGAGTCAGTTCTACCATAGGACCAAGAGTCTGTGAGACTGTTTTGAGGAAATAGATTTATGTGTTTTGAGTTTAGATTTTAGGCTATAGAATCCAGTGTTGGTGCGATGGTCGATGTATATAGACACTAGGACTCTGATTACCTTCTTTTTGACTCGGTACATGAGAACAGTGGTGGTAGGGAAAAACAATGGTACATGCATCATATAAGAATGGGTTTTTGATTCCATGTCCTTCTTGATTTAGCTTACAAGATATTCTCATTGATCATGGAACATATTATTTACTTTCAAGATTCCACTATAATATATGTCATTTAGGATACAACATCATGATCACGAGGATAATCCCCTTAGGGATGAGGCATTGATAAAGGGACCAGTTCTTAGGGTGTTACCTCGAGGTAGTGTACCAGCTATATCACCACCCGTAGAGAAGCATGTTGTACCCCCAATATAGGTGGATAAGGTGAGAGGGTTGAACACACTTCACAATTTTCAATGATAGATACCTGTCCAGTTTCAAGGCGAGCCTGACCCATAAGCAGTTGAGGATTTGTTTGAGGCGGTGACCCGATTTTTCCACCTGGTCAAGACACAAGCAAATAAAATGGTGGTCCTGGCATTGAGCCTTCATCATAGCTCAGTAGGGCGATGGTGGGGGTTAGTGACATAGTCACACGATGAGGTGTCTCTATCATGGGTAGTGTTTGAGTTCATTTTTAGATAAGATTTCTCACTATCCACACTGAGGGTTATGCATATCCAAGTGCTTCTACAGCTCTATCAGGGTAGCATGATGATATCTGAGTATTCATTAAGGATTATCAACCACTCTAGGTACTCAATGGATATGGTTCGTGACTAGTAATTTATAGATAAGACTATTAAAAGAGATCTATATAGAGACATATGAGCTAGTGTTATCCCTCTATGCATTCATACCTATGTTTAAGTGATAAAGTGATCTTTAGTGGTAAAAATTTTCTTTGTAGAGAAGATATTCCCAGTGGATGCTGATAGTGGGAAATAAAGAGTAGAGACCTTGGTAGTGGGGAGCTGACATCTATGTTAGGTACCTATACATGTAAGACTTTTTAGTTGGATGTACCAGGATAGAGGGTCTATCGTTTAAGGCTCACAGGGTGGGAAATGTCAGCCTAGAGAAATACAGTACTACTCTTGTAATGGTAGAGGACCTCTTGCTCGAGATTGTCTACCCCACCATATATATGATATAGAGACCGTAGATAATTCGTTGAGGTAAACAAAATGGTAGGATAAGATACGGTTGTTGGGTGGAATGCGTGGAAGAAGATATGGGAGAGAAATGTGAGTTCGTCAATGATTTTACTTGTTACCACCACCACCCCCAGGTAGTCTATGCCAGACTCAGGGAGCTAGAGAATATGGGTGGTATAGCTACAGGCAGTTGAATATTATGACCCAGAGGCTTTGGGAATGAGTCAAGGTATGATCTGTGTCTTTAATACCATAGATATAGTTCTAATAGACAAAGGTTCTAGAAATTCCTTTCTTTCCATATACCATTACGAGACATAGAGATTTCTTTTGAGTGCTTGAATCGACCCTTACGCTTGGATACTCCTACTGGAGAAAACACAATGATCATGAACTTGTGCCAATAGTGTGGCCTGACTCTTGGAGGTGAGAGTTTATATTTGAATATTTTCATAGTAGTATTGAGGCCCTATGACGAAATCTTAGTATGGACTAGTTATCTATAGTTCATGACCAAATTGACTATTTTTTGTGAAGGATGTGGTATGTCTATAGTGATGGACCAATTTTATCTTTGTTTGTGAAAACAAAGCATAGGTAGCACAGAATTGACTCATGCTTAAGAGGGTGTCGATGACTAGTTATTATTTGGATATCCCAACCCTTGGTCCAATTGATGTTTTGATTTCCAAGTTTCCTATAGTGGTTTCGGAGTATGAGGTTGTCTCCTCTGGTGATATTCCAGGGTTATCTTCCCATCAAGAGATAGACATTTTCATTAACCTACACACTAGGATGGCACTAATATCGACACTAGAAAATTGGATAGCTCTCTTAGAGCATCACAAGATGAGGGTGTAGTATGAGGACTTATAGAGGAAGGGATTTCTTAGTCCCAGTGTTTCACCCAAGGTAAACCAAGTTTCTTTTTTTCTATGAATTCATATGGGAGATTGATGTTGTTTGTGGACTAATGAGTTTTGAATCAAGTTACTATGAAGAATAAGTATCCACTTCTAAGGATTGATGACCACTTTGATCAGTTGAGAGGGGTGTGATGGATCTCAAAGGATTCTTAGGTAAGGCTATCACCAGCTGCGAGTACGGGGTGATGATATACCAAAGATTACATTAATATGTCTATATGGTTAGTATGAGTACTTAGTGATTCCATTTGGCCGGAAGTACTCTCCAAAAGTGTTTATGGGACTCATTATCTATATCATTCATCCTTCACTGACTAGTTCCTGGTAGTCTTCATCAAAGATATCTTTGTGTACTCATCTTTCTAGGAGGATCATGCAAAACACTTTAGGATAGTTCTAGACATACTGCAGGAGAACAAGATTTATATAAAGATCTTGATTTTCCAGTTATTGATTCTAGAGGTCCACTTTCTAAGACACATTATCTCAGTGGATGGTGTGTCAATGTATTTTTCCATGGTCGAGGTTGTGATATCATGGGATCCACCCAAGAGTTTGATAGAGGTGTGAAGCTTCCTTGGGTTGGTAGGCAATTACAGAAGATTCATACCTGATTTATCTAGAGCATCAACACCCATGATAAATTTTACTCAAAAAGGATATCCTTTTATGTGAAAAAAGGGTAGCAATATGATTTTTAGTATTTTAGGTAGAGTTTTATAAGTGATACCGTATTTATATTTATAGAGGAGGGTGTCGAGTACGTAGTATTCTATGATGCATTAGGAATTGGGCTTTGTTGGGTTATGATACATAAGTAAGGTGTGATTTCTTATGGGTCAAGCCTGTTGATACTACATGAGTAGAACTATACAACCCAGGATCTTGAGTTAGAATTGGTACTCTTTGTACTAAAGATGTGGAGGCACTACCTGATGGCTGAGTGATTTATTGTATACTCTGGTCACAAGAGTCTCAAGTTTATATTCTCTCAGAAGGATATCAACGTGAGATAGAGGCGATGGATAGAGTTCCTCCAAGACTATGACTTCAAAATTTTCTATACTCTTGGGAAGGGGAATGTGGTGTAATATGCTTTCAACAGAAGATCTAGTTTACAGTTACTGAATGAGTCATCAAAGTAGTTGGCCTCATTACAGTAATCCATTGTGGATGTTGATGGATTAGATTACCACCATTTGATGGTTTTTACCCCTTTAATTTTGCAGTGAGTTAGGGATGCACATATTGGGGATTCCAACTGTGAGACCCTATGTACTCAGATATCCATTGGGCACACTCCTGATTGATTTTATAAAGGTGGAGAGCATGCCATTCTTTCCAGAGGATGAACGATGATACCAGAGATGTTGTGGGAGGATGTTTTTGAGAGAGTTTAATACATCTTATTTTTTGTACATACAGGTGTGGAAAAGATGTACCAAAACCTCTATCGTCAGTTTTGGTGGCTAGGGATGAAGAAAAGAGTTTTATAGTTTGTATTTTAATACCATATATTTCTGTAACTGATGGATGAGTACCATGTTTCAGTGGATTTAGATCAACCCCTTGAGGTGCTAGAATGGAAGTGGGATAGGATGTCCATGGACTTCTTAATGGGTTTACCACATATATCTAGTAGAAATGATTACATTAGGGAGATCATATACCAACACACCATATAGGAATACTTCTTAGTTATATGAGTGTTGAGTTCAGTATAGAGATTGAGATTCCACTACGTTCAAGAGATAGTTCAACTCCATGGATTTCCATCGATTATTTTTTCTCACCATGATTCTAATTTTACATCCCAGTTATGAAAAAGATTACAAGAGGCTTTTAGGGCTATGTTATAGTTGATCACAACGTTTCACCCCCATACTGATTGCCAAAATGAGAAGACCATTCAGGATCTAGAGGAAATGTTGTGTGATTGTGTGTTGGACTTTGGCTGTAATTGGGAGTATCAATAACCACTAGTGGAGTCTGAGTATAACAATAACTACTCTTCCACCATTAGTATGGAAACATTCAAGGATTTTTAGGAGAAACCCTACATGTCACCACTTTGTTGGACTGGCCTCGGAGATTCGACACTAATGGGATCATAGTTGGTGTCAAAAACAACCAAGATGGTAAAGATCATAAAAGAGTGGATGAAGACTATAAAAATCTACCAGGAGTTTTATGTTGATAGATGATGGAGTCCTTTGGAGTTCAAGAATGGTGACCATGTGTTCCAATGGGTTTCACCTTGACATGGATTATGAAGATTTTTCCATGACGGAAAGATAGCTCTGAAATTCATTGGACCTTTATATATACTACATAGAGTTGGCAATGTGGAATACCACTTAGATCTACCTCCTTAATCATATCGGGTGCACGAAGTCTTCCATGTGCCACAAATGAGGAGGTACATGCAAGATCCATATTATGTTATCGATTGGGGAAAGCTGGACATCGAGGATAGATATACCTTTATTGAGTACCTAGTAGAGATTGAGGATCAGCAATAGAGGATCCTCCATGGATGAGTAATTTTTTTAGTTTGTGCTCAGTGTCAGCACAAGAATCTTAAAGAGAGAACATGGGAGTAGGAGGCTCAGATTCTGGATCAGTACCCACATCTTTTTTAATAGCCCTTATTTTGAAATTCTGGTGATGTAAGGCCCCGAGTTGGAGAGAATATAATGACTCGTATATTCCATGTATTTTTTTAGATACTGCATTTATTATTTTTGAGACCAGGTGATTAGACCTCTTGCGATTCTAAGGCCCAGTGTGCCCAGAATAAATATTTGAAATATATTAAACAGTATGTGTGTGCAGTTTTCATGAAAAATAGGGATAACATTTAAATGGATGACCATATCAGAAATATGAAGGCATAATTTAGTATAGAATTCATGTTTTACCCTAGGCGTGACATAACATTAGTTGTTGTGGTTAGTTTGTGGAAAATCCATAGTTGGTGTAGAAGGAATAAAATAAATAATTATTTTATTTTATTTATTTCATTGATGTGTTGATGTAACAAATTAATTAAGTTTATTTAAATAAACACTTATTTAAAATTTTCAAAATTATCCGCATAACCCTAACAATCATTAGATAGAAATTGGAGTTCAAGGAATGAGATTTCATTCGCAGATAACGGCCAGATTGAGGATCAATGACCGGAAGAGGAAAGAATCAAAGGATCTCACCAATGACTATGAAAATGCATAGTTCTTCATCGTTGATTGATCCAAATCAAGGTAGGGTGGTTGTTTTATTTTTTTCCATCCCCATTATTTATTTCTACGACGAACATGAATTAATCAACTAACAGATTGGTTCACAGATCATGCTTATTGCAAGATGGGTTAGTTTAATCGAGGTTTGGGATATTTTCATCATGATTTAAAATATTGATTCTTCATTTTTCATTCTAAATGAAATGAATTGATATCAACATGATCATAGACCAAGGTTTGCTCATCTTACCTGTTCATGTGATTTTTTCCCTGGTTCATCATTCACTAAGGAAATTCTTCATTTGACTCAGGGTATGAAATATCCTGATCAATTGATCATTGAGAACCTGTTTCATGGTTCAAATATATGAAATCATAGATCTTAGATTGGCATGACATGATAATGGTGCAATGATGCAAACGGTATGGGATCAGATGAAATAGATACCCTCTTTTTATGTTCTTTGGTCTGTAATGAAGAATAACAGAAAATACAATTTTTAGAGTGGATTGAAGCCCTAAATATTTTTTATTCTATGATGGAATGACTTGACAATTCCCAATATTAATTTTTACAACAATGTGATCCCCAAATTGAATTCTGGATCAACGTTTGGGACACATGGAGGAGAATCTGGATTTCTGGAAAATCTCGCACTACACGATGTGTAATCTGGATCAAAATTCCATGTGGGAACCCATTTGTGGTGGATAGGGTTTTAGGTATGTGTTAAGGATAACACGGTGTGTGCCCCAATAACATAGCTTGTTACCCCTCCATGATGACTGGGTGTGTACCTAGATGGGTACATGAACATGGGTTGGAGCATGAAGTAAACTCCCCCACACGTACACATCCTGGACCAGGTATACTATCTAAGTTGTGTAACAGTACATGGGAACATGTACATGGTATGAAGCCATGTATCAGCACACTGGTAGACTACACGGCAGCTATTACATCATGTAATTATGCATGGACATGGGAAAGAGACATGGTCCGTTTATACTGGCAGAATCGGGGTCAAGGGTCATGACATGTAAACCCTACTACATGTCATGTACTTTATTATACATTGCTTAAATCCCTTGTCCTCCACATCTTGGACATGTTTTGTTAGGTCACATTACACTTACACATTCCATAAAGGTTGGTATGGAATCATCTTATACTCCCAGTACTATCATCTTTGAAATATACTTCTTGGATATTGTTGTTGAAATCTCTTTGAGAGGCCTAGAGTGAGATCTTTTATTTATCTCCATGTCATATGTTGAGCTCTTGGTATCGTTGTGACCAAAAATATGCAGTTTTTATTCTTATAGATAGTGGGTTAATCTAGAATAAGTTGTTGCTATCACCTCATGGCCTTGGGTTTAATCATCATATGTGTATCATATCTCTTCATACCTTCAGTGTGTACTTATTATGATGATACCTATGGATTAAAACCTCTTTTATAGACATCATCAGTGTTATTAGACTCTTGAGTCTGTTCTCCCGAATGAGTGCTTTTTGGAATCATTGTGCTGGAATCCTAGGTTGGTATACTATGGTTTTGAATTACCTTTATACTATGTGTCTTTGTTGATTATATCTTGATATTATTATTATATGTGATGTAGATATATACCTATGTAGAGATGAATGTATTTCCATTTTTTGAAGGATTTGTGGCTTTGAGGCATCCTACTAAGTATTTTCATAATCACCCCTATACAGGATTTTCTTGTACATGTCATCTTTTTTAGACGATCATCTTTTTAACAGAATCCACGATGTACTAGGACATGATGGTTCTTTGTGAGACTGGAAAAACCGAGGTGTGTTCATGTGGCTTTCTGATAACTACCCAAATTTTACTTTCATGCTTGATATGTGTTTAAGATTCTTTGTGGTGGGATTTTATTTGTCACAATCTAGATTATTTTACTTCTCATCATACTCTGGTTATGGGATTTAGATATATGGATGCATGGTTGTTCAGTTGTTTTTATATTTTAGCGTTGTATAGGCTTATAGATGTGTGTGTGTGTGTACATGTACTTAGGCTATGGCCTCCCATGTTAGTGATATGCCTTCTCCGTGCTAGTCTCCATCCCCAGGCCTATTAAAGTTAGGCTAGGGGAGTCATGACATGGTCTCCATTGGTAAGGGTCCTGAAAAATTAATACTCCATATTATAGTTATCCCAACCATAAGACTCAACTCATAAGGATCAATTCTTGAGGCATTGTGATCCCCATCATCATAATATTTTACTAAAACACAATTCTTGTGGTCCAAGGACACACTTGGTGCAGTTATATACTCACCACACCCAATTTCATTAAAAATTTGTTAGAAATACTCTAGAGACCTCTCAGAAAAACACTCTTCCACACCAATTAATGTGTTATCTCATCACCTGATCCTAGTGACATAACTCTTGAAGGCATTATTAGATTTTCTAAAACCCACAATGAATTGAAAACATGACTGTCCATATGATTCCATGGTTAGGAAACCAACCAGATAAATGAAAAATAATGTTATCACCCTGAGAATTATTTTACCATTTATCTGACTCACCTTCATATCACATAAAATCTATCCCAACTTCAATGAAAATTCATGATCTCCATCAAAAACAACATATGAACCATGAATCTTGTATTCACCAATGAACCAAATAAAATCATATTCACCATTAAATCAACATACAATTTCCATATCAACTATCCAACATCTGATACCATCAAAATATAGAGCCAACACACCTGAGGATTTTACCTCCATGACTCACACTCTGTCCATCACCACAAGAAATGAATATAAGTGGCTATATATCTTATACTCAAGCCCTTTCATGAAACATAAAATGGTAACCATTCATGAATCACTAGAAATTTAATCCTTAGTATCCACCAAAATTTATCTAAAACAAGGGTCACACCCTCCAATGGATAACGGTGCACTCCCCACTATATGGATCCCCTGACACTACTCCTCAAGTTCAACCTCAATCAGTTTCAACAACACACGCATGTCACACCGCTAAAGACACACTCATTCATATTATCAACCCATGACACCATCCATCCAGGTTGTTTATATCTTCATCATAGGTAACACATTTCATTCCCCTTAAAAACTCTAGAAACCATGACTATAATCATTCCATAAAAACTTTTAATGATGAAATTGCACATGGAAGCTAACCGATCCACAACTCGGTAGGAATTTCAAGTAACCATTGTGAACTACCTTAATATCAACCATAACCAAATTTATATTCTCTTGTACACCCTAATTTCAATACCCAATTAACCCTCACATGAGTCAGACACCACCAAACTTGGATCACACACCTAAATATTTGACCCTACACCGCATTAGGAATATATCATCTAGAAAAACCACCATAGTTCTAACTTTCCAATAATTCCAAGGTACCTCACTCATTATAAAGCTAGACACTTGATAATCCACAAGCCAATAATTGATCAAATACTATAAGAGTTTTCCTACACATTATCCATCCTTGATATGACTATCTAGATCATAATCCATCATCTCATTAGGAACCTCACCTGAAATTAACAATGTTGGGAATAATATTGATTTTTCACATCGAACCTAGACTAATTACCAAATAAACGTAGGTGTTTAACCAAAAAATTCTAATTTATATCCATGACTATAATAAATAATCAGTATCACCTATTGGGAACCGATCATATAACCTAGAGCTTTTACCCATGTTTCCCATCTCTAAAGTACTCACAATCCCATGTTAACCCATCTCTCCCAGGTTATAGTTATACACATCACTAACCTCACTAATATCTTGAGTTCCATCTCAAGGAACTAGGATCTCCCCCTTGGCCCATAAACTATATCTCATATAGGTTACAAATCACGAGGTACATCCCATCTCCAGCCCAAATATCTCAAGGAAACTCACATGCCAAAACACCCACTCTAAGGTTCTCATAGATACATAAATACATACAAACATACATATACAAACACATCAAGAATTACATTACATGTAATTATCCTATTATGGAACTGATCCTCACTAGCAATCTATATATGAGACTACCCGCTTGAGGCCCATGATCTCAACCAACTACATATATATAATTGTATTGTCATACAAAAATATATATTGAGTAAGACACCATTAGAAATTTTAGTTAAGTATAATACAACTAAGAATATATACAAGAAAACCCATATTTTTTGTTGATGATTCCGTAAATAACCTGAACCTATTTAATTTTCATAAATAGTATTATAATTACCCACTAGGGGTAGACCATTAAGGCCTCCCATGCATGTATCAACCTACTAAACATATCTAGACATCCCTTATAAGAGGAAATGTATAGTCACCATCAAGGACCATCCCTCTATAGAATCCATATAACCTATCATCCATATAAAATATATTATGGTTCAGATAAGTAAAAAAAAGTTATAGGGGAATACACAACATACTTTTTTGTTGTCACTTTTCATAGTTGAACCTTTTGTAATCATTGATATAATTCACCCAAAAGTATATGTGTGTATTGTGGGTTATAAATTCCAAGAATGATGCATGTATCCAATCCTCTTACCACCGGGATAATATCTAAAAACCAATAAATCCGAAATCCAAAACTCTAGTTCATCACGCTAGTTGAAATCATATAACCATAAAAATTAAAACAAAGAATAATAATCCCATATCCTAGGTAACCTATAATTTCTATTAGGAAATGTGTTCATGATGCACCTGTATGAGGTGCATAAAAAGAGTTGACACCTTCTTATATCACCACTCGACCATCATCCAAAATATCAAAATAATATTAGAAGACCCAATACCATTTTGTAATATTTGTCCATATAGATACCACTGATTAGTGTCTTTATTGTTGTCACAACATGACCTCAGGTGCACCTTTACGTATGAAAGAGGATGAAAACTAGAAATGAGGATCTAGGGTGTTACGGTGGGGAAACTATGCCCTCATATTAGAGTAAAACACAATGGAAAATAGACAAATTACATCCATCACACCAATCATATAATATAAAATTAATAAAATACATCATGATATGTCAAATGAAAATGTGGAAGCATGCATTCATATAGATACATGGTTATACCAACATATAGAAACAATTATTACCAACCAATCCAATCACACAAATAAAATAATGGTGAATAAAGATACATAATAAGTCATACTACCATCGTTAAGCCAAACCACATCCTAGTAAAGAAACTTCATTCAAGATATCACACTCAGTTATAAAACTATGGGACACTACTATACATAAACCTACAATCAAGAAAGTCCACTCGGGTACCAGAGTTCCAAGGCCATACCAGAAGGGTGTGAGTATAAATTGGTAGGGAACCACCAACAGGGTATAATATATAACTAGTAAAAAAGTTTATGTTATATGTGATATTCTTAGAATAAATAAATAGTTATAATTTAAGTATAAATAAATAAACACCTCTAATCATCATGTTCTAAAATGACACCCTGGATCAACTATACTTGCATTGGCTAGTGCCAGAGTTTCTTTGAACATGGGATATAATTATCCCAATGATAATAAGATCAGCAGAAATGTATTAATAGTTAAAATAACTGATTCCTATGAGGAAATCCTAGGTAATTCAATATTATCATGTAGAATATGATTTTTAGGAGGAAATACTAGGCAATCCAATATTAGGTGTAATTAGTTAAATCCTTGATGTCATAGGAATTCCATAGTCTATCAAGGAAAATAGTTCCATGACTGGTAATCTCATATAGTCTGTATATGGGGGAATAGTGCCAGTCCATGTAATCTCATTGAGGGGGTCAATGTCTGCATTGTAAATTCGCTTACAGTCAAATTATAGGTAGAATACCATGAATTTCATATAATTATTGCCAAATCCAAGTGGAATTCCCATTAATTTTAAATAGATATGAATCAAGATGAATGTAATGGAATTTCTCAAGGAATTTGATATAGGAATAAAAACTGAATTCAAGGGGATTTCCAAAGGTATTCTAAACAAATAGGTATTTATCCAAATTTAAGGGGATTTCATGAGGAATTCAATATAAGCATGATAATTGAATCCAAGGATATCCCCAAGGAATTTATTCATAAACACCGAAATACACTACACCCCTCTCATAGTATTTCAAAAAAAAATAACTCATAACGGTTGTCCATCTTCCAAAAACATTTCCATATAACCATGTTTGTCCTATCAATAATTTGATATATCATCCTTACAACATCCATATTAAGCTTACATAATTGATTTGTTTCTAAGGTTACATCTAAAATCATCTATATCCATTAATATATGAGCCATATATGGGATCAAAATATCACAAGGGACCCCTTATAGATCCCCTATGTATCATCATAAACTCATTACGACCTCAGTGGCCTCAAAGGAAAATCCATATTATTATCTCTTTGAAGTGATATAATAATGTTTGTCACCTTCCTAAAGACTATATTAGTTCAGTACTACTGCTCCAAACTAATCCATAAATCCTACCCAAGCCATACCCACACAAGTACTAACATCTTAGTGTTTTATGAACACTCACCCCATTCTTATCTCATTTATCCCAAAGTATTTAAGTCATCCCTAGGTTATATCATGGTACAGTTAGGCCTATCATTTCTAAATCACCAAACATTTCTACTCAAGGGATATAATGGAACCTATCTTAGTATAGTATCTTCACTTAAGACGTTTAAATATCACCCCTCATGGAATGTATATCTCAAGGAATACTTTTAAAATTAAGGCCTCATTCATTAGAAGTGGAGGCTCTTAGATAGTGCTCAAGGGTCTAATGTGGCCCTCGACACTTGCATTTACCCATAAGAATATTATTTGAATAAAACATTAATTTAAATAAAAGGTTGGATTTCCTAAAGTATACATACTGCATATCTTAAGTTACATATCAAAACCATAAAGCAAAGGGGTGTGCTCAAGGGACCACCTACCACATTCCATGCCATTTCCTTTATAAAATCCAGGAATCTGCCCAAGCATGTTCAAGTCCAACCAACCATATCAAACCCATAATAGGCCCTAAATCAACCCAAAACATCTATTTAAATTAATTAAATAACATTATTATTAAATTTATAGTTTAATTTAAATAGGAATAAATCCTAATATCTCACTAAGCATCATCTTCTTATCAAAACCATGGGCAATGGGGTTCGGTCTTCTCTTGAAATTCCCTTAAACCTAAGATAAACACAATCCCAAAATAATTTACATAATTTAAAGACAAAGTTCATATAATTTAAGAAAAAATACTAATAAAATTTGCATACCATCATAATTTCATCGAAATTGTGTGCAACAGTGTACGTTCATCATCTCAGTACATTCTCTAGATGCACCGAGTAAAATCCATATTATATCAATTTATTTCCCAAATTGTTTATGGGAAATCATTACTAAATCCTTATCTAAATACCCCAAATTATAATAGGAGAAAATATAAATATAGATAAACAAATATTAGAGGATAACCTACCACATGCACTAAAGTAATAACACCAAAATCCCACAAAATCTAAGGTTGAATTAAAGAGGAATAGAAGGGGAGACCCTCCAAGTCCACCCAAGAAATGGTGGAGATGAAGAGGTGACGGAGTGTTAAAATACCAAGGGGAAATCCATAAATTTCAACTTTCAAAATAAAATTAACAATAATCATAGTTTTGACACATAAATTTACAAACTGTTCTCAAATTGTGTAGTTGGAAATCTCAAACCATCCACTCCACATGATTTGGATGAATGATTATCTAAACCATCTGTCAAATATGAGAATCACTACAAAATTGATATTATTGGTTTTTCATGGCCTATTTGTTACCTTTAACAAATTGTGTGCTATGAACCAAACAAATCCCAAATTGAACAGTTTAATCGCATAAATTTCCCAAACTGTGCACTAACCATGTACATGGTAAAACCCATTTAAAATTTCTAAAATTCAACATGATGCTCTCATGACTCACCCAAGAACATGAATCAAATCTCATACATTGATACATATATGAAACTATTTACTTAAAATAATCCAACTCTCAAAAATTATAATTCAAATATAAATTTTCAAAATGACCCCTACTCTAGAAATCAAGAAATCAAATTCCTCCAAAATTTCACAAGACTGAAAAGACATAGATCTTTACAAAAGCATTGGGATAATTTTATGATAAGGTTATATACCTATATGGGTATCTAATTCTGGACATATTTTTCTCAGGTACATGATTTGGGAATTCATTATATTTTGAATGTGAATACAATGAGATATCTTCTAATAAGACCTTATTTCTTCCCAAAAGGTTCTTTATACTGGATGCCACAAATTTATAGTGGGTCCACCCAAATGCACTGAAAATATCTTCACATCACCTATGGATTTCATGAAATCACAATATCAATATATTCTACCTCATGAATATGTATTTGGCTCTATAATAAAATCTAATCTAGTTGCATGCACATCAACCGTATTCATTACAATACTATCGATCAAAATGATCAATGTGCATTAATATAATGTTGTCTTCTCCCTCAGTATTTTGAGTAATAATCTATGATACATGAATATCATAATATATCATCTTATACTTCTATGAAAAATGGTTATCATAGGATTGGATTTAAATCATGCTTCTTCTTATTTTTCTCCTTCTTCACTCTCAAAGTATAAGTTCTTATCTATTTATGGTCATTTTTATCTTTTCTCTTGGATACACAGAGAGTATTATTAATAATTGTATTATAAAATTTTCTCACCTATTTACTTTATAACTTATAAAACCTTGTAATACCTATATAGAATCATGGTGATATATTTCATAAATTTAGAATAAGGAAAAAATGATTTTTGGTAGTGTGACCTCCTTATTAATTATTATCAATAATATCTCTATTTTTTATCTTATTTATTCCTGGTCAAATATATCATTATTTAATATTCCAAAAGACATTATATTATTACTTATTGAAGAATATCTATGAAATATGTGGGTATTTAAAATTTATCTTTGTTGTAATGCATGATCGTATGTGAGAACATTATCATGGCGTGACATCCTCTTCATTGTGTGAGTGATTATCAATTTACATAATCATAAATAACTTGATTATTTATTCTCAAATCATCTTCATCATGTGATATTAGACTTCACAATGTGAATATCATATTGTGAACATGAATCACAACAACTTTGAATAATTTTGATCTTTAATTTAATGGATAACATCTTCACCGCATTGATTTATTTCATAATCTATCTTACAGAAAATATTAGCTTCAAATTTCACAATCAGATATTGAATTTTACATGTCCTCTAGCATACTTTCTTGTATCACAATGTGACATTATTCTTTTCAACATTTTCTTTTTCTACACCAGTAGGATACGTCTATGTACTCAGGTAAATCTTCAGAGTTTCATTTATATATTTCACGTGACAGCAAAAATAATCTTTTGTATTGTATTCAAGACCTTTATACATCTCATGCATTTTTCAAATATTTGGTTCTACTTCAAAGTTACTTTTATGAAATGGAATTCATTTTATGATTCTAGTATGCTCTTCTAAAAGACTCATATTGGTGGTACTAGGCATTGTTAATACCCTGAGGGGGTGCATTCGGCTATATCTATTTTTTAATCATCCATCACTAAAGATCTTGTTCGAAAACTGGTTATAAATAAATAAAAAAATTTAACAGGGACACAAGTAATTTACTTGGTTCTCCCAAACAAAGACAATACATGGAGTATGCAATGACAATGTGTCAATTAAACTGAAACACTAAGAATGTTTCTTTTCATATGATATAGATTGAATAGTCTATCCCTCTAAGTTTGCATCCTTTATGGAACAATGAAGAACACTCCACTATTATAACTAGATGGAACGCATTTCCCATTATATAATTGTATTTTTCTTATTCAAGAAACATGTGAAGTTTACACCAGAAATAGTGCGGTATTAAGCATTGTTTTCTCAAACATCATGTAATATGGCCCCAAAAAACACCCTACTACAAACCATACTATATATAGTGCTAGCCTTTTATGGTACACCAAAAAAAGTGTTGATAAAAGGCACCCTTTGTCATTTATTTTTTTGTACCGATAATGTATTACCTTTATCAGTGCATTTTTTAGCACTGAGAAAGGTCTCGATCACGCGTGTGAGTCCCACATTGAAATTACGGTTGTTCGACATTATCTTTATATAAGATTTCACTTTAATCTAAGATCAAAATCCTGATGTGGGGATGGGCTCCTGCATAAACTCTACACACACTCATATGGGCCCACAGGCCCAGTTGGGCATTTTCCCAATCTATGCTTCTCTTGAGCTTTATCATTCTTGCATACAGACAACAGGGTCCTACTCGACCCTACCCATAAGCTCTATATTTTTAATATATACCAATAAAATATATAATTATAAAAAATATTAAATAATTAAAAGAAATAAACACATAAAAAATTACTAAAAAATAAATTCAAAAAATATTAAAAATACTATTAATTATTTATTTTTAAACATTAATATATATATAATTTTAAATATTAATAATAATATATATTAAATATAGATATATAATGTGACTAAATTTCAAAAAAAAATTATAAGTGATAAAAATATTTAAAAAATTGAAATAATTGAACATGTAAAAATCAAAAATGAATAAATTAAAATAATATTAAAGGTTTTATTAATTAAATAATTCTTAATAAGCTTAATATTTATAAATATATTATAAATATTAATAAATATTATATGTTAAATATAGATATAAAAATTATTAAATTGAAATAATTAAAAAAATAAAATTTAAAAATGGGTAAATTAAAAAAGTATTGATATTTTTTTAATTAAATAATTATTAATAAATAATTTTAATAGAAATAAATATAAATTATAAATGTTAATAAATATTATATATTAAATATAGTTATATAAAAGGACTAAATTTTAATAATTAAACAGAAAATTAATAAATTAATAAATTACATAATTATTAAAAAATTATTAATGAAATAATTATTCATAAAAATAACTAAATTTAATAGAGTTAATATATATATATATCTACATAAATTATAAATAGTTAAAAATAATATATATTAAATATAAATATAGAAAATAAATAGAATGTGATAATTAAAAACATATTAATGCCTTATTCATTTTTAATGGGTTTTATAGATAATTAATCTAAATATAATAAATATTTTTAATATAGAGATATATTCAAATATATTGACTAATTGTATCGAGTAATGGACCTTTAATTGATTGTTTTTTGATTTTTCAAATTTAACATATGTCAAGTGTGTGTTACTTTGATTTCACACTTACAAATACGTAATTGATGTGTTTTTATATACGATGCACACACATAATATTTCTATAATTTATTCAATTTCTAATCTTCATTTTAGAAATATATTTATTAAAATAATATATAAAATATATCTAATGTTTTTAATAGAAATATTTTATAATTATTTATATTTTTAATCAATATACACTATTTATTACCTTTGATACTTATTTCGAATTTAATAATTTTTAATATTATTTATTAATTAATAATAATAACATTTTTAATATTTTTAAAATTTATTCATTTTCAATTTTTCATTGTTCAATATGTTTGTAATTTATCCATTTTCAATATTTATATCACATGTTTATTCATAAACATTTAATTTTTCTAATATAGTTGTGTTTTATATAATTAATATATGTTCATTAACATATATTAACATTCATTTATAATATTTTAAATTATCTATATAATTAATAACAATTATTAATTTTTTAAATTTATTCGTTATTATTGTTATTTATTTTATTAATAGATGGTATATACTATATAATGTCATTATTAAATTTAATAAATATCAAACTAATATATATATATATATACGTACAAAATAATTTCACATAGAAATATTTTTATGTAATTAATGAAATCATAAATATAAACACATACACCTAATAGTTATGTAATTTTTTGAAATTTAAATATTCATTTTATAATTTCATTTACTAACACAATATATTTAATATTTTATTTTCTTAATTGTTAAACTTTATTTATTTATTTTTAATATTATTATAGTAAGTATTATTTTTTCATTTTTATTATTTTTTATTTTTTATTTTTTTTTGAAATTTAATCATTTTCTAATATTTATTTATAAATATTTATTGACATTATTTTAATATTTTTAATATGTATTAATCCTAATTTTAATATATATCCATATTTTATTTTATTTTATAATTAGTATAATTAATAAAACATATCCATTTTTTTAATATTTTTAAAAGTCTACTCATTTTTCATTATTCAATTTCACTCATTTTTAACATTCATTCATTTAAGATTTTATGTTAATTAATAATTATATATATATACGTGTGTGTATATTTACTATATTTATAAAATTGTATACCTATAATTATATATAAATATATATAAATTTTTTAAAAAGTATTTATATAATTATAAAATATATATTATATATTTAAATAATTATAAAATTAAATTAAATGTATTTAAAAGTTGAATATATTTAATGTATATATATTTATATTTATATATATTTATTATATATATATGATTATATAAATATATAATGATATAAAAAATTTTAAAATTGTAAAATTATAATAAATATATTTAAATAATAAACATATCTTTTATATTTATATTTTTATTTATTTATTAAATATATATAATTATATAAATATAGGTACAATTATAATTAAATAATTATAAAAAATTTTAAAAATATAATTATTTATAAATATATTTATAATTGTATATTCAGTATATTTATAAAATTATATATTTTTAATTATAAATTAATAAAAAAATTGAAAAAATTCAGTTATATAATTATAAATAAATAATTACATTTTTAACTAATTATAAAAATATAATAAATATATTTATATAATGAATATAGTTTACATATTTTATTTATATTGATTAAATAAATATATAATGTTATAAATATATATAATGTTATAATTATATATGTAATTATATACAAATATTTTTAAAAATATTTACAAAATATTTTTATTTATAATTATAATTATAATTATAAATCTTTATTTAAAATCAATCTTTAGTAGCATTAATGTTTTGGTGTCGATAAAGAAGGATTTTATCAGCACTTTTTTGTGCTGATAAATATGGATTTTATGAGCTCTTTTCAGAGAAGATAAAGTGGTCTTTTATCAGTGCTTATTAATTTAGTGCTGATAAAACCCCTCTTTATAAGCGCTTTTTTGGTAGATTTAATAAAACCATCCCAAATATTTCTAAAAGAACCCTAACCCAACAGATATCAGTTGTGCCTATCAAGATCTCGCAGAAGTCTAGTGTTTTCATCTCTCCCCATTGAGCTTCTCTCAGATGAATAAAGACTTTAATATTTGGTATGTTACTTTTTTTCTCCCCACCTATCATTGCTTGCATGTTCTAATCTTACGGTGTGTGTTTGTATGGCATTTTCTTTGCTCGGTGCTCTCATGGGTTTTGCAGCTTCTTCCTCCATTTTATCCTACATCCATGTCTTCTTTATCCTCAATCACTACATTGCGCTATTGTCTGAACCCTAGTTGGTTTTAGGTTCTAAAATTTTAATGTCTCGATTCGTTGGGTGTATAGGGTCTATTTTAAGGCATCATGTCATGTAAATCTAATCGTTAAATTATTTGGCGTGTAAAATCGTATGGGTGTAGAACTGATAGAGATTGAGTTTTTATGTGTTTTTAAAACACCATCTAATTGTTAAATTTATTGGTTTCCTAGTGTAGATATAAATACAGTTCATGAAACAAGTAAATCCTGGTGTTCGATCTCTTTCTTCTTTTTATTTTTGTTCCCCATCTTCCATAACACATGGTATCAGATCCAGGATATGATTTGAGTGTTTCAAATTTTCCAATAAATAATGGAAATAGAAGACAAAATTGAGTATTATTTGATATTAGAGATAAATTATTGGAGAGAATATCCTGGTTTGACTTTCCAAAGATAATGGTGGATCATCTGAATCATAGTTTCCATGTATTTAATATCTTTATTATATTTTCCTGATTCAGTGCCTTATCTTGATGTTGAAAAAATATAATTTAAAGATGATTTGACATGTGGAGACAATGATAAAGAGTTTGGTTATGGTGGAGGTAATGAAGGAAGATAAATTGATTGAAGATCATTCAAATATATTGTTATGCTGTATTTTTTAGAGATTTTAACTACATATATGAATATGTATTTAATTGAATGAAAAGGGTTTTCTCAAGAATTTTTAAGGGAGAAAACTTTCACAATAGTCAACATAGATAAATAATATAAATACTGCATTGATTATATATATGATTAAATGACTCCCCAAAATGGATATTTAAAGGGTTCTTCAAGAGATGTAGAGGTTGAGACGTACCATCTTGAATGAAAGGAAGACAAAAGTGGTGCTTCCCATGTGGTATCTCATATGAAGTTTCAAATATGTTGAATTATGCATTTAAATTTTACATAAAATAAGATATGATTCCACACATGGAGAATTCATTATTCCATCCTCTAAGAGAAAAATAATTTATGTGAAATATCCATTGGGTGAAAATACCTTCATGTGAAAAATTCCTTTTGAGAGTAAAATCTTCTGGGTATGGTGGTGAGATATTGGTAGATTTTTTCTGATTGTAAAACTCCATCAAATAATGAAATTACCCAGTTTATCACCATGGATATAAAAAAAATTCCCACACCTTTTAAATATCAATGATAGGCCTCCTTTTTTATTCTATTTTTTCCCTAATATTTCAATCAATCCCAATTTTAATATTTAGAGTGATTTTATTTTCACACCCAGGTCTTGAAACTAGGAAAAAATTGAATTAAAATCCATATTATGTATAATAATTTTATTTAAAAATGAATTATGGTATAAAACAATGTTATAGGGAATAAGATATACTATGATAGATCTATACAGTTTCTTAAAACTACTCCTAGTACATACACTAACAATGTTTTTAAAAATTTCTAGTTGGAATAATTCAAGATATAATTTTTTCTTATGTCACACGGTGTAAAATCTCCCTAAGATAATGTGTTAAGAGACATGATAAGATTATTATGAGTAAGATAATTCCATAAGATAATGTGTTTATATTTATCTTATATACCATAGTATGTAAAATTATTTTATATTTCCTATGCACTGATTATTGTTTGAAAATATCAAATAGAACGAGGAGAACTGTATGAGGTAGCGATAAAAACTATCTAATAGTACTTGATAATGTTTGAAGGATGGGTTACCTATAATAAGGGATATGGGGATTATATTTTTCAAGGTGACACAGAAATGTTTTTCCTTTAGATCAATTTCACCATATATATCACCATAAGGATAAGTAAATAAGTAATAGAATCTTTTTGAATTTAGTGGTTTATATATCTAAAAATACAATGTATGTTGTGGTTTTTGATGTTTTTGGGAATCTGTATAAAATATTTAATGATTTGTCCTAGATTTTTTAATTTTATGAATTTAAATAATTATTATCATAATATGCATTTTGATTAATGTATGACTAGGGTGTTTGATTATATTTGAATTTTTTGATAGAGGATAAAAGGTAAATACCCAAGGATATCACATATAATGATTTTTACTCTGAGATGTAATGGCATATAAACTATAATAGCCATAGTATAATAGGTATTTCCTAACATATATAGTCATACCTTAGTATAATAATGTTTATAAAGTGATAGATATAGTATGTTAGTTATTATATGTATCTAGTGTAAGTGTGTGTTTGTTGGAGTTGGTGTCAAAGAACCAACTTGATTTGTTATTTTTATTACTATAATATTAATAAATACCTTATCATTGGATTATTTTTCTTCTACATAAAATTAATTTTGTATATTTATAAGGATTATTTTTCACATAGAAAGGTTATATCAGTTCCCTAATATAATTTGAATGGAGAATGATCAAGCGATCTTATTTTTTCTTGATCTACCTCGTTGAATATCCACCCAATATCTCTTTCCTTGAGCCCTTGTGGGTTCAACCTCTCCCTCAACTTCATTACTTTATAAATAATAGTTTCATCTATTGGTTTCATGAAATTCCAAGATCCTTTACATTGTTTCAAAATATCCTGATTACATGACTTTGTATGTTCCGAGGAAAGTTACTTTTAAAAAAAATTAGAAAGATGGGTCGTAATTAAATGGAAATAATGAAATAGAATTTCCATGGGATTTATTCCATCCAATAATAAATGAATATTTTTTCCCACATATTTATTAGTGATGATTATATTAATATATGTCTTTAAGTGATTATGTAGAGTAAGAAATCTATTTGATTAATATTGATAATATGGAATTTTATAAATATACTTGAAATAATGATTTGAATTCCCTTGACTTATGAAGTAAATTGCATCAAAACATGGTAAATGGGAAAAAATTAGAGAGAAAAAATTTATGATTTAAGTGGCTACATATCATTGGTATGATTTTATAATTCAAGAAAATAATGATCAAGGTTTTCCTGATACTTTTTATTGTTCAAATTTCTCATGTGATTCCAATTGATTTCTTCCTTTTAGGGATCTTAAAATTAATCAAATGTGACATTTTTCCATTGATAAGTGACAGTCACCTAAAATTTCTTAATCCTTTAAATATCCACTTAAGTTATAAATGAAACGCCACCTGACCCACCAAATACGAAGTGAATAATTAAATGAACATAAAATCCTCCTACATGTTAGAACCCTTTAGCAAGGTTATAAAAATAATCCTAGAATTACCACCTTTCTTCATTTGAAGCCAAGATCTTTTGAAATTCAGTCCTCAGAAGAAAAGAATTTTCCAATTCATGTAGTGATTAAAGGATTTATTTGAATTTTTATACTACAAAAACTATCTCAGTATGAGTGTTTGTAAGAACATCCATCCAATCCTTCTCACGGTCACACCAATCAATGATCCCCTTTTAGGGATCAGACCACTGTTGATGCATTTTTAATCTATAAAAAATAAACTAATAAATTTTTTCCATTTCATTGCCATTTCCAAGCCTATGAACATTTATATTTAAAGAGAAACTATCATCCTTGTCAACTTCATCTTCCGAACAATAAATTTTGCATTTCATCATGAGACTCATCCCTAATCTCTTATGGACATGCACCTATGTGTCTTGATATAATTTTAGTAGTGGTCGTCAAATAATAGGTGTCAATTATCATTTTTGATTAATTTATAAGATTGAACTTACCACAAAGGGAATAATATTTTTAATTCAATTTCCCATTTTATTTAAATCATAATGAAATTATTTGAAACAATGAAATATTGAGTTTCCATTATTATAATTATCTATAATTTTCTCCTTTTATTATGAATATATTTTTATTTTTTATTTTTTGGGAAAAAAATGAATATTTTATGAAATTATTGGGATGGATATTAATCAAAACTGGATGCACAGATATCATATGAAAAAAGAGCATAATGATGGAGTGAAAGAGATCATCAAGATTGCAATAGAGAAGGAATACGACATATATAAAATACTTTTTCCTTTGTTTATATTATTTTAATTAAAGATAAATTAATCTCAAAGTGTTGGTAGAACAAATTATTATTCACAGAAAAGATCATATCTATAAGTTTTTGACTAAAAATTAATTAAAACCAAACATTCACACCAATTGGGATGATATTTCACTTTATGAATCATTTGTTATGAATACCAATAGAGATGGAATACTATATGTATGTTAGTAAACTATATGACAATTGAGATGAAATTCTGATACAAGAATTAAATATGAGAAACTTCTTTATTTGGTACGCTCTCCACAATGGAATAAAATTGATTATGAGTATCCTGATTTTGGAAATGAGACAACATTAATCTTGTATAATCTATATATAGAATAAATCCCTTTTGTGTATTGAGTATTTTTCACAACACATGGCCCTTCATGTTGATAAATTATAACATACCACCATGGGTATGTATGAAGCGTAAATACATTATGTTTACTATTCTTATATCTAGGCTAAAACAGCCCGATAATGATATTGATTTCTATTTTTCTTCATTGATAGAAGATCTAATATTAATGTGGGACAAAAGCATTACATTGTATGATGATCATAGAAGTCAGTAATTCATATCAAGTGACATGTTGTATTGGGAAATCAATGATTTTTTTTGTTTATGGAAATTTGTCAGATTATTGTGTTAATGTAATGTTGGGGTGTCCCATTTTTGAGGAATACATAGACTGAGTTCAGTGGAAATATTCCTCCAAGACTGTGTTTTTAGGAAGTTGTAAATTTTTACTCTGACAACAAAAAAAATCATCCTCAGTAACCATATAAGATGGGAATACAGAACAAGGTACACCATTATCCCCACTATCGGGTGATCAACTATTCAATAAAGTAAAAGATATTGAAACATTTTTAGTAAACCATTTTCAAAAAAACCTTATGAAATCATGTTGGAAAACATGATCAATTTTTATTGAATTATCCTATTGTAATTTTCATTATTTTATACATATTCATGATGCCATGCATGTTGAAAAAATGTATTTGATAATGTTATTAGGATGTTTCTAAATGTTCCTAAAATAAGTAATAAAGGCTAGGTTGAACATGATTGATATAGGTATAATGCAAGAATTCGCACTAGTGAGGGGTCAATAGTGGAATTTTCTTCCTCCAATATCTTATACTATCCATATAGAAAAAATCATAATTTTTCATTCTTCATAAAAATGTAAAATTTCTAGTGTGGTATTCATAAAATATCTAGAATTTCATTTAAATGTCTTACATGAAGTTAAAGGGACTAAAATCACTTTACTTTCATGTGTTGATGATAGATTTTATATGCATCACTTTACGTTGTATTCTTCCAAAAAATGTATGAAAAATTTTAACCAGACTCACCTACTTTTTCAAATCCATATGTAGAAAATTTATAGGCGCGATGAAGTTTCCAATCATGAAAAGGTAGTTTACTGTCATATTATTTAAATCATATATTTTATTGCTATAATCATTCTTGGATAAAATGGTCCACATTATTGTTCACTTTTAGTAGCTTTAAAGTGGCTGAAACAATATAGTTGTATTAGATGTGTAGGTTTTGGAGTGTCTCCTTGAACATATTTTGAGAAGACAAAACCACGAAAATATTCATAAAATAAGATGAAATGATTTCAGGTAGTAATAGATGGTTTGAAATATTTTTCTAGTCATTCTTGTAATACCAATAGATGTTAAAGGATTTAAGAAAACCAGTGGTAGAAGAAAGATAAGCATATGAACAACCAAATAACCCCTCTCCCTTTGAGGCAGTTATTACCCGAAATTGTATACCTTACCCAAGGTAATTAATTTTCTCATTACTCTTAATCCTAAATGGTAATAAAATAACTTCCTATCACTTTTTATTACTAAAATTATACAGTGTAAAGTTGTATGTGATTTCTGTCTGTTAACACCCATGCACATCCTTCTTGAAAAGGGTATAGTGGATAATATACCAGGAGGCATGATGCAAAAAAATGAACTCCCAAAAATATCACACAAGAATGGGGATTGATGTATTTCAAGAGCCGATAACTATGAATTCCATTCCTCCTGATGATCCTGATATTACAATGGTTAATGATGCTACTTGAACTTATGTAGCATGGTTTTCTAATATTATAAAGGTACATGATGTATTTCATTAACAATTTTTTTCAAATGAAAAACCAATAACAATTTATAAAAAGGGTTTTAAGTAAAATACAGTATTATAGATGGATAAAGTGGTGGGGAAATGGAATGTTGGATCCAGACAATCTAGTGAATAGACAAATTAATCAAAAGGACCTTCCAAGAGTACCTTCTCCCCACCATTTCAACTACAACATATCTTATCATTATAAATTCATAATGATACCACATTCAAATATATAGATGTGTCCTATATTCCGTATGAAGAAGAAATATCTGGAACTATCATTACATAAATGGTTTGTCTCGAGAGTATAAATGGAATTTTGATTATTGAATGGCTGGGATTACCAATTGTGAAAACAAACATAATGTAAATTTTATTATTATCCTTGTCCAAAAAAATAATTCATATGATCATTAATATTAATAAATATTAATATATCAAATAGGAATTTATATTACAACTACATAAAGGGAAACCCTACGAATCATTATTTGGATTCATTAATCCATGTATTATTTCTACGGGAAAAATAAAATTGGATTCAAAAGAATTCGATAAGAAAAAAAGATGCACAAAATAAGGAATTTTAGAGGAAAATAAAGATGATAGACTATTTTTTATGTCTACAATGCACGGGTAAACCTATGAAATCAAATAATATAAAATATATTTTTATTTTCTTCATTACTTTTTTTAGGAACCACCCAATGTTGATCATAATTAATCTAGATTCCCTAAATATTTATTTTTTGGATCCAATGCATGGATATCCATCCAAATGACCACAAATAATGTGTATTATGAATTTTTAATGCTCTTAAATTAACATTTTATAGATAAACTATAAATTTTACTTTTTAGTTTGTGTTTTAACAATAATTTATTTATGACAGAGCAATCACCAAATATTGGCTAAATCTTGGTATCAATTTAGTGATTGAATATAAAAAGCCAATAAATTACTTTAAATTTAAATAAATTAAGGTATATATAGAAATAATTTACTATCAAAAAATATTTCCAAAAAAGCATATTTGGGTTAACCTATCTTTGGTGTCTGATGTAAGACAAAAAAATAATTGTGGATATTATGTTTTAAAATTTCTAAATGATAACATAAACCATCAAAAGACTAGCATCACTAAATAAGTAATTTTTTATGAAAATTAAAATTTCATTAAAAATATTTCTTAATCAATTTTTTTCTATATTTTATCATTACAACCAAGTTTTTTGATAATCTATGCACTCTGAATAAGAAGTAAATTCTTTAGTGATGAGTGGGCAGTGTAAATGGTGTTGAAATGTTTTCTAACATAAAATTTAGGTGAGTACCTACGATGTTTTCAATCTAGTATAGTCTATGACTTTTTAAATATATTTCTGGTGAGAATAATTAGTATTAGAATGCTTATATATTATTTTTTATCTATTTCTCAAGGAAAATTATAATGGAGTAAATAATATTTCTTACAAATGAATGGGCATAATATATGGTTTTAGTAAGTTTACAGACCTCATGAATAGGTGAATTATCAAATACTTATTTAATTGATTTTCTCATCATTTTATCTACTCTATTTAGTTAACTTCCTTATAATTTTTTTCCTAATAAATATTTTATTAAATATACATATGAGTTTAAAATAGAAATCACATGCTCAAAACTGAAAGACGAGCTCATATTGTTTTAATAAATTAGTAAAATAATACAGAATTTATTTTTCACCTATATGAATTAACTGAACATCAATTTGAAACTCGATGTTTCCCCTATGACTCCAATAATGTGATTTCAATATAAAAGATTCATTTTAGTTTAAAACATACATCAAATATTCAAAACCTAGTAAATAAGTTTGGGTTGTTTTAAAACTCAGGAAAATCATATATAATTCATTTTTCATATATAGGAATTGTTTTCACATTAATCTGACTCACGATGTGGTTGGAATGCTTTGAAGTAATATTTTTCAATATAAAATTGTCATTTTAGTTTTAAAAATACATCAAATAGTTAAAACTGAGAAAAAAAGCTTGGATTGATTTCAAACATTTGTAAAATGATATATAATTCATTTTCCACATGTATAAATTGATTAGACATTAATATGAGACATAATGTGGATGATATGACCCAAAATATATGTTTTCAATAGAAATGTGTCATTTTAGTTTCAAATGTGAGTCAAATAGGTAAAACCGAAAAACCAAACTTAGATTGCTTTCAAACTTTAGGAAAATTATCCATAATTGTTTTCGTGCATAATAATTGACTATACATAAATCTATTGCATGGTGTGACCTATATTACTCAAATTGTGTGGATTGAGTTTAAAATTGAAAATTTAATAAAACATATAAGTGATATACTCAAAACTATGAAAATGTATTCAGATTATTTTGATACTGTGGGAAAACGATCCCTCAATAATTTGTGACATTTAGGAATGATCTACACCACAATATGATACACAGTGTTCCTAATATGACAAAAAGTGTATATTATAATTTTAAAAGTGACATTTTAGTTAAAAACATGTGTAAATCACTAAAAAATAAGAAAACATGCTCAAATTATCATGATAATTTAGTACAATGATTAAAAATTATTTTCTATGTTTAGGAATCCTTATCACATAAAACTGACAATCGATGGGACTGGTATAACTCAAAGTGATAGTTTTTAGTTTAAAATAACCTTTTGGTAAAAATGAAAAGACATGTACTCAAAAATGAGGTAATGCATTTTGATTATATTGATACTTTAGGATGCGGATCCATAATTTATTTTTAATGTGTAGAAATCATCCATACCTCAATCTAATACACAGTGTTACCAATATGACTCAAATTACATGGTTTCAGTTTAAAATTGTCATTTTATTGATGTAGTGTTTCACATTTATATTTAATTTATTTCATTATTATATTTCTAACATTATAATTGTTTTCTTATATAGGTAGATTCTTTTTCTTGAGTAGGAGTGGTTTATTCAATGGTTGTATTGTTTGTGAGAGACTGTACTTTGAGGGTACAACTAATATAATGGAAATAAAGAAATGGTTCATGAATGTATATAAACATCATGAAAAGGTGAATTATAACTACCTATTTAGTAAAACTTTTAACCATTTTATCTACATTTTTATGTAAATTACATTATAATTTTTTTTTGTAAAACATATATAGTTTTTTTCAATGATATTCTTGGAAGTCATATTTTTCTTTCAACTATCTACAAAAAGCTATAACAAATAGCTCATGTTCCTTTTGGACAGAAGAGGAAAACACAATGCTTCATAAAATGTGAAAATTTTCATGTAGCCTGGGGTTTTCTCTTCCATCCAAATTGAATATTTCCTCTAATTTATTTATTATTTTAGATATTTTAATGAAAAACACACATTATATACCAAATAATTTTCACCTCAATCTGTTACACAATGTGCCCGGTATTACTTGAACAGTATATTTTTAGTTTATAATTTACATTTTAGTTCAAGAAACACATCACATACTCAAATCTTAAAAAATCATATTATTTTGAAACATTAGAAAAAAATCCATAATTCATTTGTGACATGTATAAATCATCCACACCTCAATCTATCACATTGTTTGATCGATATGACACCATGTGTGTTTTTTTAATTTGAAATTGACATTAATTTTAGTAAGAAACCTAAGTGAAATACTCAAAACCAAGAAAAGGTATTCAAATTGTTTTAATCTTTAGGAAAAGATCCATATTTCATTTTTAATATGTAATAATCATCCTCACCTCAATATGATGCACGGTGTGCCTGATATGACTAAATGTGTCTCTTATTAGTTTAAAATTGAAATTTTTGTTCAAAACATGTTCCACACTCTGAAAACTGAGAAAATTTGCCAAGATTGTCTCAATAATTTAGGAAATTGATTCATAGTTCATTTTTTATGTGGAAAAATTATTCTCACATTAAACCAACACACGATGTGGCCAATATGAGTCAAAGTGTATGTTTCTAGTTTAAACGACATTTTACTAAAAAAGAACAGTGACATACTGAAAACATAGAAAATTCATTCGAATTGTTTTGATACTTTAGTAAAATGATCCATAAGTCACATCTCATTCTGATACATTATGTGACTATTATGACTCCAAGTGTGACTTTTTATTTAAATTTTACATTACTTTTAGTAAAAAATATAAGTGACATACTCAAAATAGAGAAAACAAATTCATATCATTTTGATACTTTAGGAAAATTATTCATAACTCATTTTTTATGTGTCATAATAAATCACACCCCAATATGATACACGATGTGTCCAATATGACTCAAAGTGTCCATTATCAGTTTACATTTTACATTTCAGTTCAAAATGTGTGTCACTCCCTGAAAACTGATAAAACATGATCCAATTGTGTTGATAATTTAGGAAAAATTTATTAATACATTTTTGATGTGTATGAATTGGTATCGCATCAAACTAACACACAATGTGACCGGTATGATCTAAAGTGTCTGTTATCAGTTTAAAATTTACATTTTAGTTCAAAACAGGTGTCACTCACTAACATTTAAGAACACATGCTCTGATTATGTGGATAATTTTGGAAAATTATTCATAAGTTTTTTTAATGTGTAAGAATTTTTCTCACATCAAACTGACACATGATGTGACCGGTATGACTCATAGTGCCTATTTGTAGTTTAAAATGACATTTTATTAAAGAGGACAAGTGAAATACTCAAAACACTTAAAAAAATTATTCTTATTATTTTGATACTTTAAGAAACATATCCATAATTATTTTTTTATGTGTAGGAAGTTGACACACCTAAATATGATACACAGTGTGTTTGATATGACTCAAAGTGTATGTTATCAATTTAAAATTGACATATTAGTTAAAAACATGTCTCACCCAACAAAAACTAAGAAAACACACTTGAATTGTCTTGATAATTTATGGAAAAAATTAAATTAAATTTGGAAATGTAAGAATCATTCTCATATCAAACTGTAACATGATGTGACTAGTATGACTCAAAGTGTGTGTTTCCAGTTTAAAATAAATTTTTAGTAAAAAAATAAGTTACACACTCAAAATCATGAAAACTTATTTGGATTGTTTTGAAACATTCGTAAAAATATCTACAGGCCATTTTTGACATTTAGTAATCAACCTCACCTCAATATGAAACTTGGTGTGGTCGATATAACTTCATGTGTGTCATTTTATTTAAAATAAACATTAATTTTAGTTAAAAAGACAACCGATATACTCAAACCCAATAAAACAAATTTTTATTGTTTTGATATATTTGGAAAATGATCCATATGTCTTTTTTTACATGTAGGAATCCTCCTCACCTCAATCCAATACATAGTGTTCCCATTATGACTCACAGTATGCATTATTAGTTAAAATTTACATTTTAATTCAAAGTTTAATTAAATCACTAAAAAATGAGAAAAAATGGTCTAATTTTCTTGATAATTATAAAAATGATTCATAAGTAATTTTTTGATATAAAGGAATCATTTTCACATTAAACTAACACACTATGTGATTGGTATGACTCAAAGTGCATGTTTCCAGTTTAAAATGACATTTTAGTAAAAAACCAAAAGTTACATACTCAAAATAGATCAAACACATTTAGATTATTTTGATTCATTAATTAAAAAAATCCATAAGTAATTTTTATATGTAAAAAAACATCCCCACCTTAATTTGACACACGGTGTGACCGTTATGACTCAATGTGTGAATTTTTATTTAAAATTGACATTAATATAAATAAAAAATGACAATTGATATACTCAAAAATGAAAAAACACATTCAAATAGTTTTCATACATTATTAAAATGATTCATAAGTTATTTTTGATTTATAGGAATCATCCATACTGCAATCTGATATTGAAAACATTTTTAGAAAACTATTTTCAAAAAAATCATATGAAATCAGGTTGGAAAACATGATCAATTTTCATTGAATTATCCTATTGTAATTTTTAGTATTTCATACATTTTCTTCATCCCATGAAGGTAGAAAACTGTATTTGATAGTTTTATTGGGAAGTTTCAAAATGTACCTAGAAAAAAAAGATATAATCAAGGCTAGGTTGTACATGATCAATATAGGGATAATGTAAGAATTCACACTAGTGAGGGGTAAATAGTGGAATTTTCTTCCTCCAATAGCTTAGACTATCCAGATAGAAAAAATTATAATTTTCTATTCTCGTTAATAGTATACAATTTCTAGAGGGGTATTCATAAAATATCAATAATTTCATTTCAATGGATTACATGATGTTAAAGGGACTAAAATCACTAGGCTTTCAAGAGTGGATGACAGATTTTATATCCATCACATTACGATTCATTCTTCCTAAAAATGTATGAAAAACATTAACCAGACTCAGCTACTAATTCAAAGCATTATGTAGTAAATTTATAGAAGCAATTATGTTTCCAATCATGGAAAAAGAGTTTACTATCATATTATTTAAATTATATATTTTTTTACAACCATTATTCATTGATATAATAGTCCACTTTATTGCTAAATTTCAGTAGCTTTAAAGTGGGTGAAACAATATAGTTGTATTAGATGTGTAGGTTTTGGAGTGTCTCCTTTAACATATTTTGAGAAGACAAAACCACAAAAAGATTCATAAAATAATATGAAAGGATTTCAGGTAGAAATAGATGATTTGGGAGATTTTTTTGGTCTTTCTTGGAAAACCAATATATGTGAAAGGATCAAAGCGAACCAGTGGTAAAACAAAGAAAAACACATGAACAACCAAATAACCCCTCTATCATTGAGGATAGTCATTACCCTAAACTGCATACCTTAACCAGGGTAATCAATTTTCTCATTACTCTTTATCATAAATGGGAATCAACTAACTTCATATAACTTTTTATTACTAAAATTATACAGTGTAAAGTTGTATGTGATTTATTTCTATCAACACCCATTCACATCCTTCTTGAGATGGGTATAGTGGATAATATACCAGGAGGCATGATTCACAACAAAGAACTCTCAAAAAATCACACAATAATGGGGATTGAAGTATTTCAAGAGCCAATCGCTATGCTTTCCATTCCTCATGAAGATCCTAATATTACAACGATTAATGATGCTACTTGAACTTTTGTAGCATGGTTTTCTAATATTATAAAGGTACATGATGTATTTCATTAACAATTTTTTTCAAATGAAAAACCTATAACATTTGATGAAAAATGATTTAAGTAAAATATAGTATTACAGATGGATACTGTGGTTGGGAAATGGAATTTTGGATCAAGACAATCTTGTGAATAGGCCAATTAAACAAAAGGACCTTCCAGGAGTACCTTCTCCCCACCATTTCCAGTACAACATATATTATCATTATTGATTCATGATGATACCACATTAATATATTTATATGTGTCCTATATTACATATTAAGAAGATATATTTGGAACTATCATTACATACATGGTTGTTCTGGTGAGTATAAATGAGATTTTGAAGTTTGAAATGTCTAGGATTGTTAATTGTGAAAACAAACATAAAGTAAATTTAATTATTATATTTTCCCAAAAAATAATTAATATGAACATTAATGTAAATAAATATTCATATTTTATACAGTAATTTATATTACTACTACATAAAGGGAAACCCTAGGAATCATTATTTGGATTTATTAATCCCGGTATTATTTCTATGGGAAAAATAAAATTGGAGTCAAAAGAAATCGATAAGAAAAAACATGTACTAAATAAGGAATTTTATAGGAAAATAAAAGATTATAGACTATTTTTATGTCTATAATGCATGGGTAAACTTATGAAATCTAATAATATAAAAATATTGTTATTTTCTTCATTACTTATTTATTTTTTTAGGAACCAGCGAATGATGATCATAATTAATATAGATAACCTAAATATTTATTTATTGTATCTAATGCACTAATATCCATCAAAAATTCCAAACATAATGTGTATTAGGAATTTTTAATGCAATTAAATCAACATTTTATAGAAAAACTTTAAATTTTTTGTTTTAGTATATGTTTTTATTATAATTTATTTATGATAGATCAATCAATAAATATTGGCTAAATCATGGGATTAATTTAGTGATTGAATATAAAAAGCCTATAGATTACTTAAAATTGAAAAAAATTTAGATATATATAGAAATAATTTATTATCAAAACAAATTTTGAAAAAAAAAACTTATTTTGGTCAACCTATATTTACTGTTTTATGTAAGACAACAACAAAAATTGTGGATGTTATGTTTTAAAATTTACCAATGATAACATAAACCATCATAATACTAGCATCATTGAATAAGTAATTTTTTAAGGTAATTAAAAATTCATTAAAAATATTTCTTAATCAATTGTTTTCTATATTTTATCATTACTGCCATGTTTTTTGATAATCTATGCACTCAAAAAAAGGAGTAAATTTTTTAGTGTTTAGTGGGAAGTGTACATGGTGTTGAAATGTTTATGACATTAAATATAGGTGAGTACCTACTATGTTTTTAATCTAGTATAGTCTATGAATTTTAAAATATATTTGGGGTGTGAATAATTAGTATCAGAGTGATTATATATTATATTTTATCTATTTGTCAAGGAAAACTAAAATTGTGGAAATAATATTTTTTTGAAATGATTGGGCAGAATATATGGTTTTAGGATGTTTATAGACTTCATGAATAGGTGTATTATAAACAGCTTATTTAATTAAATTTCTCATCATTTTATCTACTCTTTTTAGTTAACTTCCTTATCATTTTTTTCTAATACATTTTTTATTAAATTTACATATGAGTTTAAAATAGAAATCACATACTCAAAACTGAAAACAGAGCTCATATTGTTTTAAAAAAATTGGAAAACAATCCATAATTAATTTTTCACCTATAAGATTTAATTGCACATTAATCTGAAACTCGATGTAGCCCATATGACTCTAATAATGTGTCTTCAATATAAAAGATTCATTTTAGTTTAAAACATACATCAAATAGTCAAAACATATTAAATAAGGTTGGATTGTTTTAAAAATATGTATTATGATCCATATTTTATTTTTCATATGTAGGAATTGATTTCACATTAATCTGACTCATGATGTGGTTAGTATGAATTGAAGTACAATTTTTCAATAGAAAATTGTCATTTTAGATTTAGAAATTAATAAAATAGTTAAAACCAAGAAAATAAGTTGGGATTGATTTCAAACATTAGGAAAATGATCTATAATTAATTTTTCACAAGTATAAATTGATTACACATTAATATGAGATCTAATGTGGATCATATGACCCAAAGCATTTGTTTTCAATATAAATGTGTCCTTTTTGTTTAAAATGTGAGTCAAATCGATAAAACTGAGAAACCAAACTCGGATTGCTTTCAAACATTAGTAAAATTATTCTTAATTGTTTTCATGCATAGGCACTGACTGTGCATAAACCTATTTCACTGTGTGACCTATATTACACAAATTATGTGGCTTGAGTTTAAAATTGAAAATTTATTAAAACATACAAGTGATATACTCAAAACTATGAAAATGTATTCAGATTATTTTGATAACTTAAGAAAATGATCCTCAATAATTTGTGACATGTAGGAATTATATGCACCTCAATCTGATACACAATGTGCCCAATACGACTCAAAGTGTCTGTTATCATTTTAAAAGTGACATTTTAGTTCAAAACATGTGTTAATCACTAAAAAATGAAAAAAAAACATTCTCAAATTATAATGATAAGTTAGTACAATGATTCATAAGTAATTGTTTATGTTTATTAATCTTTATCACATAACGTTGACACTCGATGTGACCGGTATGACTCAAAGTGACTGTTTTTAGTTTAAAATTACATTTTAGTAAAAATGAAAAGTCACACTCATAAATGAGGAAACACATTTTGATTATATTGATACATTAAGAGACTGATACATAATTTATTTTTAATGTGTAGGAATAATCCATACCTCAATCTGATACATGTTGTACAGAAAATGACTCAAATTACATGGTTTCAGTTTAAAATTGTTTTTTTATTAATGTAATGTTTCATATTTACATTTAATTTATTTCATTATTATATTTCTAACATTATAATTGTTTTCTTATATAGGTAGAATATTTTTCTCGATATGGGGTGGTTTGTTCGATGGTTGTCATGTTTGTGAGTGATTGGAATTCAAGGCTACAACTGATATAATGGAAATAAGGAAATGGTTCATGAATGTATACAAACATCATGAAAATGTGAATTCTTACTACTTATTTAGTTAATTTTGTAACCATTTTATCTAACATTTTTATGTAAATTACCTTATATTTTCTTAATACATATTTAGTTTTTTTAATGATATTTTTGGAAGTCATATTTTGCATTCAACTATCTTAAAAAATCTAGAAACAAGAGCTCATGTTCTTTTTTGATAGAAGAGCATAAAATGTTAAATTTTTCAGGTAGAATGGGGTTTCCTCTTCCATCCAAATGGAATATGTCCTCTACTTTATTTATTATTTTAAATATTTTAAAGAAAAACACCGATTATATACTCAATAATTTTATCCTCAATCTGTTACATAGTGTGATGGGTATGACTTGAACTGTATGTTTTTTGTTAATAATTTACATTTTAGTTCAAGAAACGCATCACATAATCAAAATTAAAAAAATCATATTATTTTTAAAAATTAGAAAAAAAATTTATAATTCATTTGTGACATGTATAAATCATCCACATCTTAATATAACACATGGTGTGATCGATGTGACTTCAAGTGTGTATTTTTATTTGAAATTGGCATTTATTTTAGTAAAAAATCCATGCGAAATACTCAATACCATGAAAATGTATTCCAATTGTTTCGATCTTTATGAAAAGATTCATAATTCATTTTTATTATGTAGGAATCATCCTCACCTCAATATGATATATGGTGTTCCCGGTATGACTCAATGTGTCTCTTATTAGTTTAAAATTGAAATTTTTGTTCAAAACATGTTCCACACACTAAAAACTGAGAAAATATGCCAGGATTGTCTTGATAATTTAGAAAAATGATACATAGTTAATTTTTGATGTGTAAAAATTATTCTCACATTAATCTGACACACGATGTGACCAAAATAACTCAAAGTGAATGTTTTTAGTTTAAATGACATTTTAGTAAAAAAACAAAAGTGACATACTAAAAAATAAGAAAATTATTTTTTATTATTTTGATACTTTAGTACAATGATCCAAAAGTCACACCTCAATCTGATACATAATGTGTCTATTTATGACTCCAAGTGTGTATTTTTATTTAAAATTTATATTAATTTTAGTAAAAAGATAAGTGACATGCTCAAAATAGAGAAAACTATTTCATATTGTTTTGATACTTTAGTAAATTGATTCATAACTCATTTTCTGATGTGTCTGAATCGATCACACACCAATATGATACACGATGTGACCAATTTGACTCAAAGTGTCCATTATCCATTTACATTTTACATTTCAGTTAAAATTGCGTGTCACTCTATGAAAACTGATAAAACAAGATTTAATTGTGTTGATAATTTTGGAATAAATTTATTAATAAATTTTTGATGTGTAAGAATTAGTCTCACATCGAACTAACACATAATGTGACTGGTATGATCTAAAGTGACTGTTATCAGTTTAAAATTGACATTTAAGTTCAAAACTAGTGTCACTCTTTGAAAATTGAGAACACATTCTCTGATTGTGATGAATTTTTTTGAAAATTATTCATAAGTTTTTTAAATGTGTAAGAATTATTCAAACATCAAACTGACACATGATGTGACCAGTATGACTCATAGTTCCTATTTTCAGTTTAAAATGACATTTTATTAAAGTGTCTAGGTGAAATACTCAAAACCCAAAAAAATTATTCTTATTATTTTGATACTTAGAAAACTATCCATAATTAATTTTTTGATGTTTAGGAAATATAAACACCTCCTGATACATAGTGTGTTTGATATGACTCAAAGTGTTTGTAATCAATTTAAAATTGACATATTAGTTTAAAACATGTGTGACTCAACAAAAACTAAGATAACACACTTGAATTGTCTTGATAATTTTTGGAAAAAATAATAATTCAATTTTGATATATAATAATCATTCTCATATCAAAATTACACAGGATGTGACAAGTATGAATCAAAGTGTGTGTTTCCAGTTAAAAATATTTCTTTAGTAAAAAAATAAGTGACATGCTCAAAATTAATAAAAAATCATTTGGATTATTTTAAACATTAGTAAAAATATCTATAGGCCATTTTTGACATTTATTAATCATCCTCACCTCAATACGATGCATGGTGTTGTTGGTATAACTTCATGTGTCTCGTTTTATTTCAAATAAACATTAATTTTAGTTAAAAAGACAACTGATATAATCAAAACCAATAAAACACATTTTTATTGTTTTCATATATTAGGAAAATTATCAATATGTCATTTCTTACATGTAGGAATCAACCTCACCTCAATTTAATACATAGTGTTCCCATTATGACTCAAAGTATCTATTGTTAGTTAAAATTTACAGTTTTAGTTCAAAATTTATTTCACTCACTAAAAACTGAAAAAACATGGTCTAATTTTCTTGATAATTATAAAAATGATTCAGAAGTAATTTTTTAATATACAGGAATCATTCTCACATTAAACTAACACGCTATGTGATTTCTATGACTCAAAGTGCATGTTTCCAGTTTAAATTGACATTTTAGTAAAAAATAAAAGTTACATACTCAAAATAGATCAGACACATTTAGATTATTTTGATACTTTAATAAAAAAAATCCATAAGTCATTTTTGATATGTAGGAATCAGACCCACCTTAATTTGACACATGGTGTGAACGTTATGACTCAAAGTGTGTGTTTTTATTTATAATTGACATTAATATAAGTAAAAAATGACATGTGATATACACAAAACTGAGAAAACACATTCAAATTGATTTTATACATCATAAAATTGATACATAAATTATTTTTGATTTATTGGAATCATCCATAGTGCAATCTGACACATGGTGTGACCATTAAGACTCAAACTATCAGTTATCAGTTTAAAATTGACATTTTATTTTAAAACACACGTTACTCACTGAAACCCTAGAAAACATGTGTGTATTGTCTTCATAATTTAGGAAAATTATTCATAAGTAATTTTTAATTTTTAGGAATCATTTTTACATCAAAACAACACAAGATGTGATAGGTATGACTCAAATTGCATGTTTTCTATTTGAAATGGAATTTTATTAAAAAATATAAGTGGCATAATAAAAAAAGAAAATTAATTCCAATTGTTTTGATACGTTAGGTCACTGATCCATAAGTAATTTTTCACATGTATGAATCATACACACATCAATCTGGTGTATGGTGTGACTGGTATGACTCAAAGTATTTATTTTTATTTAAAATTGACATTTTAGTAAAAAAGACAAGTGACATACTAAAAATAAATAAAACACATTTGTATTGTTTTGATACTTTAGTAAAATGATCCATAAGTAATTGGTGACATGTGGGAATTAGACGCACCTAAATCCGATATACGATGTGCCCAATATGACTCAATGTATATGTGTTTAATTTAAAATTGATACTTTGTGTTTAATTTATTTCTTAACAGTATTACTAACATTAGAATTATTATCTTATTCAGGTATGTTATTTTTCTCGACATGGGGTGGTTTTTCTGGAAAATAATAGTATGACAGGGGGTTAGGGAAAAATAAAAAGAAATGTTGATGTGTTTTAATGTCTATGATAATTTGTACTAACTCATGTAATTGTACCAACAAATGTCTGAAATGTCTATAATACAATGTTTTTTTCTTATATTTTTGTTTTTATTTTTTTCAATTAACTTCTATATTTGATATTGTATTTTATGTATATTTAAATTCCTTTTTATGTATTCAAATTGGTTTTGATTTTATAGGGATACTAAATGGCTACTGTAGGGTTGCACATGTGTAGCAGCTAGAATGGCCTTTATCAGCGCCACATGAAGCGCTCATAAAGGGATCGTTTATCAGTGATTCATCTATCACTACTAAAGGTACCCTTTATTAGTGTTTTTTATAGTTTTTTCAAAAAGATCTAATAAAATTTTCCTTTATCAATGTTTTTTTGAAATGATAATAAATGGTACATTTATCATTTCTTTTTATAGCACTGATAAAGGCCGAGGGATTTATATTTATTTTTCTTCTCAATATTTTATTAACATAATATGCATTTCATAAATATTATTATATTTGAATATAAAAACTCCAAAGTTAGAAGTGATGTTTCATTTAATATTAAATTCCTTCTAAATTGATTAAAAATTTGGAAATAATCATATTCTTAATCATTAATCAAATACCATATTTGAGTTTAAAATCAAATCTATTATTGATATTGACATGACATAAGATAAATCTCCACTACAAAAATCTTGGTCAAAATACATGATCTATGAAATCTAGAAAAATCATGAATTTAAAAAAATGGATAATTATTACATAATATTCCATTAATTTAGGCATGATTTCCTCCACTTGTAATGGTTGAATAATTAATCGCATTTAATTAAAAATTAAAATTTTTTAAACATATTCAACCTTACTATCTCTAAAAATGGAAAGGTAATAACCCTTAACATGTTATCCTATTCTCTATGATGACACTTATGATTTTCCTTAAATGAATCTTATGAAATGGTCGAATTACCATTATGTTTTCTTTCTACCATGATATGAAATTTATGAAATTTTATTTTGGTGAAAAATGGCGCTTATAAAATGTTTGATAAACCATACATATTTAGGGAAAACCCTTGTAGTTTTACATATTAGCAAGAAAAATTCCCTTAATGCTTTCCTGAATGACTCTTACATTTTCAATAATAACCCTTACGATTTCTAAAATGACACATAAATTCCATGCCTTTGATAATTTTCATTTTCTTGCTACAATGGTGACCCATATAAAATCCTAGTTTCTCCCTTATGATTTCTCTTTTTCCCTAAAAATGACTCTTATATTAATAGAGGAACACCAGGACTTATCCATTTTCCAATCACTTCAAAAACATACAATTACATAAAGGTAAAATGACCCTTACAAAACTTACTTTATAAAATTTAAAACGTCCTTACCTACCCATATTCCTTCCAAATTACTCCAAAAGACCTCCAGACTAAAAAAATATACATACCATAGAACTTAAAAATATTCTCAAAGGTTCCTTCAACAACATTGTCAAAAAAAACAATAAAATAACCATTCTAACAATATTTCTCTAACAATATAATCCATTATGTTTGTTGATAATTTTAAAATATATTCAAAAACATATTCACTTGGAATCATTAAAACTAACCATATCTGGAAAAATTCATATTCTTGATCCCTTCCCTATAGATAGTGAATCCTGTTTTACATAACAAAAACTCTAATTTCACATGAGTCAAAAACATTGTGAGAAAAAGTAGTTGAATGAAAAGATTCTCATGAAAGTATTATTTTGGTCTACATTCTCATTAAATACTCTATAAATCAACTCCTATGATTATAAATTTAGAAACATTCCCCCATTCTAGAACGCAATCCTAGAATCAGACCCCCATTTTTAATAAAAAATATCACTCTCATACCATTTCACTTAAAAATTGTTTCTCCATGATAAATAGATTCTCCATAGTAATTTATGTATTACTTCTGCCTCCCCCATTGTAAATAAAACTAAAAGGAAATTATCTTTCTATACATAGAAAATACCATGGGTGGGTGGGGATATCTTATCCAAACAATTTAGGTGGCTAGAGATTGTTGGAATCCAAGATCAAACTGATTCCATTCAAAATTAGCATTTTGTATTTCCTTTATCCTTATATCCATAAATTGATTTTGTATTAAAACATTCAAAAACAGATCTAGACATTGTTAAACCTCATCCTTGATGAAATGATATTTTTTATTGAGATTATTTTATCTTGAATGACGATAAATATTTTTACTAAGATTATTAGAACTTCAGTAATAACACTTTATTGATACTCTCCACCAGGTTAAATAGCCTGAGGGAGGGAGTGGATTAGGGTGTGTCAGATTAAAAAAATCCCCCCTTTTGATATCATTTAATTGTTAGTCAAAACCCTATTCTTTATTCTACTTGTAATAATATATATAATGAAATGAAACTATATAGAAGACATATTAATATTACTTGGTTCACCCTAAGAAGGATAATCCATGGATTATAAAAAGAAAAAGTTCCAATGCATCACAATCGCAAAATCATACTGTTGTTACTATGTTTAAAATACCCATTATCCCTCCTGGTTTACAAAAACTCACTCATTGAAATCTCACATATCTTCATTCTTAAGTGTACTCATAGTTTCTTCAATATAAACTCTTCTATATTTTAAATAACCATAGACTATACCTCAATTGGGCATGACATAATGATATTATTTTATACAAATTATGAACTATTATTTACAATATAAATTCTAGGAAATTACATTTTATATTTTCGTGACTCAGTTTAACGTAAACATTGTTTTTTTTCAACTTCACATTTTTTGGTATCTTTATACTTTCTTATATCTCTTTAAATTTCATGAAACTCTTAAAATTTCAAAACAAAATCTTTTTCATGAAACACAAAATAATTTATTCATGCAGCTAATGTTCTCATGAAATATATTCATTTAGGAGATATTTTTTCATAATTCTTAGATGAAAATATATCCTCAATATTTTATTTAAGAATTTTTCTCTCAAATGATGGTGTGGTAGCCTATTTATAGGTTCGAGTTACCATTTTCACAAATTTAAATAGAAAAAAACATGATTTAACTTCTTCAATCATATTTTTCAATAAACCCAACAACCTAAAAAATCAAGAATATATCAGGTGGAATTTATCCCAAAAATAACAATAAATTATTTCAAATCTATTCTAATAACAACAGGTTATTGTTGAATTTATCGTATTTGAGTACATGATTGAGTTTTTATAATGTTTTTAACCTCTATAATGCTCAGATAAGTGAATCCTTACTTCTTACTTAGCTAAAAAATGCAAGAAACTCAAAGATAGAATAACCCCCCCCCCCCATGTTGACTTGTGATCACCCACTGAACCTATCAAATCTTTATCCTTAAATAATATTAAATCATGTTTGAATGTTCTAGAAAATAATGGCTTGAAATCCCCTATATTATTGATTTAAGGATGAATTTTTTTTCACTAATAGCTTAATGAATTCCTTGGGATATCTTTAATAGTATGGGACTTGGCATGTGGAAAACACTAAGTCTAGTATTTTTAATGTTATGTTTAACATAATTTTAATAATCTGCATATATTTGAAAATATTAACCACTTTTCCATTATCATATCTTGAAAATTTCACAAACATATCATCCATAGATTTCATTGGATTGGAAAATTCGATTCAAAATCTATTGAGTATTTCAATGGAATATTTTTATTTGGAAATAAATGTATTGTCCCTTCATTGAGTGAACTATATACTAAGGAAAAAGGTTAACTCGACAATATTTGTAATCATGATATTTGAACCTTATATATTGAGAAAAATGATTACATTTTGAGTCATCTAATCCAATAAATATTATGTCATCCACATAAATAACCACCAACATTTTTTTATTTTTTTCCTTCTTGAAAGAAAGGTTGTGATGAAATCATTCCACTACTACAAAACTGTGTTTATCTAGAACTAGGATTTATCAGTGCTGGATAAAAGTGTTGAAATAGGGGGGTCTTTATCATTACTAAAAAAAGTAATTGTAAAGAGGTTCCTTTATCAGTATTTGTAAAACATAATTGATAAAGGCTCCCCCACTTTATCAGTGCGGGAAATAAATCCCTGATAAACGAGACCATTAAAAACATTAGTAAAAAAACATTGATAAAGGGGGAATTTATCCGCACCAGCCAAAAACGCACTGATTAAGGGGGGTATCAGTGCTTTATTACAGGCGCTGATAAAGGCCCCCCTTTGTCAGTGGTTTTTCACTAGAATTGGTAATGGGTGTATTTGAAAAAATATTTCATTAAAACTAATATATTAATATATAAATATATTCATATTGATATAAATATAATATTTATTTTTTAAATAGGTTTTAGATAAGTCTAAATAGTCATTTACTATTAATATATAAGATATTCTATGAAAATGACATATAAGATAATTATTAAAATATTATTAATTAATAAATTTCTAATAATTATCGAGTAATAGTCATTTAATAATAGTTCGATGACATAAAAATTAAATGAATTAATGAATAGTCTATGTTATGTTGAAACATGACTGGAACTTAAAACAGTCATAATGTTTGATCTGGTTGTCTGTTTCGGCTCTACCACATATCAAATTGAAGCTTGTGATTATTTGTATTCCATACTGACCCAGGAAGCCTCTGACCACATTTGTTTAGGAGAAAAAGTCCTAGAAGGCCTAAAAACTATGTTTTTAGTCGGGTTATCCAAAATTTTTTAACATTTAATGGAATTTGATCCTCATTCAAGGGGGACTTATTGTATTTTTATAGTGGGTACTGAATTTAATCTCAACGATTTATGTAAAAACGTATTTTTAAATATATAAAATAATAATTTATTATTTATTTTATTTCAACTAGAAAATTATCCATTTTATTTACCTTATACAAATGCATTAATATGTATATATATATACCTATACAATTAATGTTTATATATAAGAAAGTGTGTGTAAATATATAAATATATATGTATAAGTATATTCTAATAAATATATAAATAAATTCATATTCTAATGATGTATTTAAAACAATTTCTAACCATTTTTTACATTATAAAAATATATGAACATATATATATATACTTATACAAGTACATATATATATAAGATTTATATAAACATATATGTGTGTATTAATAAACAGATATATATTTATATAATATTTTAGTTTATTTAGATGAATATATTATATAATATATTTAAATAAATATATTTATATTTACATATATATCACACACACAAAAACGTATTTTTTATAGATTTAATTAAAAATACTTATAAAAATATATGAATTGTATATTTATATGTAGAAATAGATATATCCTAAAATAGACAATAAAACATCTCGGTACAGTGGTAAAGGTGTTTTATTTCCAAAGGATAGGTTCAATGATCAAATCCTAGCATGCACAATAGGCTATAACTTTTCCAAGTATAGATAAATGGGGTGGGTAAGCACTGATAAAGAGATGGTTAGTGGGTCAGGGGAAGCACTAATAAATGGTGAGCGTAAGCCTTGATAAAAGTGGGTGCTTAAATAGGTCTAAATATAATAATCCCCTGCCTTTATCAACCCTTTTTTTAATACTAATAAAGTGTGACCTTTAACCTCACTTAGGTAGTCAGTGATTTAAAATTGTTTATAAAGGACACTTACTAATGCTGGTAAAAGACAATTTTTTAGTGGTGTTAACATTGGAATCCACGATTTTTAAATTATTTTTTAAGTCTAAAATTCCAAGATCTCGTTCATACAAATCTTTCTTAAACCAATACACTTTAGTCCCATATTCATCTACACAAAATACATCCAATTTTTCAATGTACACCTCCTCCACAAGGAACCCATTATGAAATATTGACTTAACATCAATTTCGTACACCTTTCACCCACATTGTATTGACATTTCAAAGAAAATTTTGATATAATACAACTAGACTATGGGTGTAAATTTCTCGTCAATATCTATTCATTGGATTTGGTAATATCTTTTTCACACCATCAATTCTTTTTTTGGGTCACATTATTTTTTTCAATTAGTTTTTTCCAGAATAAAAAATTGATTCCAATAACATTTTTATCTTTTGTCCTTGAAACAAATTCCAAAATTTGATTTTTTTTCTATTTGATCAAGTTCTTAGTGCATTTACTTGACCTAATTTTTATATTTGGATGCCTATTTAAAATTTTTAGGCTCTATTTGAGATATAATAAAGGTGTTTGGTTTAGTGTTTATTCTCTATGTTTAGACCAAATATGAATGGCCACCAATATTATACCCATCACTAATTTCAACTATTCTTATTTACTGCTTTTGAACTGTTAAACCTATTATATATTCATTATCATTAGTAGGGTTATCCATGGGTCAAGTTTGGTGGGGTCAAGGGATATTTCTGGATCAACCATATCAGAAGGGGCATCTCAGTTCGAGATGGGTAAGATATGTTTTTCAATTCTTACCCAACTTAGCCCAAACCATATCAAATCGGGATGGGTTAGTTTAGGTTGATCAGGTTATGTAAAAAAATAGAGCTGCTACTTATTTTATATCTGGTGTGATTTGATGTCTCCCAATTTTTCTTCCTTTCCACTATAGGGAATACCCATATCATCCCTGCAACTAATAGACATAAAAAATATCAGCTAGCAGTGTGATTGGCTCACCTTCAATAAAAATAGTTGTTCAGGTCTTAGGAGGTTGAAGGCACAACTAGCATAGTGAATATGATGGGGTAGTTTCCAACAATGGAAGATCTTGTGATGTAGTCATGGTGTAAACAGTGTTAGTCACAGTGGAATAGAGGGTAGATTCATGTGCAGTGGAGGGAATGGATGAGGAAGACACTAGAAAGGGTGAGGGGTTGTGGAATGGTCATTTTCCTAGCTAATCCACCAACTTCATATCTTCGAATAGATAATTGGCCAATCTTCCTTGGTTTTGTTTAATGTTCATTAGTTACCTAAGTATTATAGAATGAAATATTGTTATCTTGTTATGTTTATTGAATCTAATGTTGATGTTTGTTGAAATGGCATCATTGTTCATTGATTTCATGTGTCCTGATTCTTCTGAATTTGCATTATGATTGAATTGATACCATTATGAATAAATCATATACATCTAAATTCATTGATTTATTATTAATTGTATACACATGGTAGATAAAACATCATAACAGATAGGAGGATACATGGAGGATGAAGAAATTGATAGAGGAAGGGGTGGGTGACTCACAATAATCAGGTTGGTTTGGTTAGGTTGGGTCATTTTTTTCAACCCCTGACTCGACCCAACCTGAACCTAGGTCAAACCAAATAATCCCAACCCATGGTATAAATTTGTTAACCCAACCAAACCTGGATGGGTCATGTCGGGTTGGTCGGGTTTGGTCGGGTCTGGACACCCCTAATCATCTATGTCTTTTATAGGTCATATATAGCCCTATGTTCTCCCCCTACGAAGCCCACTTAAACATAACCTTCTTTGGACATCTCACCACTATCTTGTTTCAGAATCTCCTCTCTATTTTGTGAAATCTACATATTTATTCGAATGATATTCTCATTTTGAAAACAAATTCATCTTATATTTCAATTATTTTACCAACATTTCTGTGGTTACTTTTTATTATCTACTTTTGGATGAATATCCATAGAAAATACCATCATACCCATGAGGTTCAAACCTCCAATTCTTCCCCTTATTGAGAAAAAATAAATTACATATAAATATTCTAAATTAATTCAACATTATATTATTAATATACCATATCCCATAGGTTGTATTCAATTTATCTGAACATATAAAATCTCTATTGGTGATATAAGTTGTTGTAAGAACTACCACATTCCAATAAACCCTTAGTAGAGTCTTTTAAATCAATATACCCAAATCTATATTATTAATAATTGAGTTCCTCATCCCAAAAAACTCTTTTTTATTTTGGATACTTTATAATAGAAACTTGATCCCTTATCCCATGTGTCTAAATATATTCTTCTATACCATTATTTGTGAATTGTGCACTACTATTATTCAATAACATATGAATTTTAATTCGAATCACCTTCTCTGAAAATATTTGATAACATGTCATTCCCTTGAACACATTGTATTTATGGGATATTACTATCATATTAGTCGTCTTATTATAATAATCGAAAAAAATATATAATATCTATTTCCATCTATGTATTTTGGTGATATAGTTCCACACACATCAACGTGCATTAAATAACCTGATTTCATCAAATTTCATTCCTTCCACATGTATGATTATTAAATAATATTTCATATTTATAAATTTTCACCTATGTGAGTGTGATTTTATGAGAGCTTAGGGAAATCACATTCTCCTTCATCCCTTACTAAATCTTCCATGTACTTTTATCTCAAGTGGAAACGAATTTGGTTCCACAACTAATCATATTCCACCTTGCATATAAAGAATTTATCTTCTTCTCCATGAATAAGGTAGAGATTCTCATTTGTTTATTTCCCTTTCATTATAATATTTCCATTATTTTCCTTTATGGTAAAGGTTTTCACGTTTTGATCAACTGTATTCCCTAAGTAACATAATTAATATACACATTATATGTTTTGATTAAGGCCTTTAACCACCAATAAATCCACGAACCTTAAGTATATTCCTCTAATTTTGATTCAATTATAGAAAACAATGTTCATACCTTAATTTTTACTAAAGGGAATGACATATTCATTATAATACATTATACCTTTGAAAATATCTTTATTTACCATCATGTGTCAAGTAAAATAGATTTCTAGAATATATATTCCTCTTGATCAATTAGATCAAAATAAATTTCAACAATGGTGGCCTTCTGATATTTTCATTTCAGGACCCATGATTTACTTATTCCTTTAGTGATGAATAATATTTTTCAACCTCTAGTTTATTTGGATCATCCTCATATTTCCTTACTGAAAATTTACTATTTATTTTTAGCCTGTTTGATAAAGCTTGAATCTTATGTAATCTCTTTCTTCGGGTCTCATTTTGTATATATTTTTTTACCCCTAATGAGGAATTTTTACCATTGTTTCGAATACTTTTACTCCAAACATACTTCCTTTTAAATACATAATGTGTTTAAGAAATTTTTTTCATCTGTTTATATTTCTCTTGATAAATAAAATGACTTTTTTGTGGAACACATATATTTTGTGTAACCCATATTTACATGAAATAATGAAGTGAATTTTTATATACCAAATTAATATACTCATTAGGACACATACATTGGTATGCACTATGTCAATGAGATTCAATTACCTTCTGTATTTTCACAATATGAATTTTCAACCATTTTTCTAGCATACAAGCATCACGCATTTTTTTCATGATCAAGTTTCTAATATAGAATGCCAATTATAACCCTTACCATATGAAAATTATCTATGCTATATTGGTTAATGTGACTTGACCTTTAATTCCAAGGGTTTTTTACTCTTCCATTATAAAAATATAGGTGTTTTATTTATTCTCCAACTATTATAGATTACTATTCATTTCCCAAACATTTATAGGGAGTTCTTGATCATACCCTTAATAACATATCCCTTATGATTAAATGTGACCTCATTTCCAGTTTCATAGAGTTTACTTATGCTCAAGTGGTTGTGTCATCATCTATCCACATAGAGAACTTATTTTTTATTTAGCTCATTAGTTTCTAATATGGTATTACTAATTATTGTGATTTTTAATTATCTATACTTTCCAAAACCCATTATTACATCAACTATTTCCTTAAATTTATTCAATGATTTCATGTTTCCATTCATGTGGGATTATATACCACAATCAAAGATCTAGGTCCCATTATTCATCATAGCCTTGAGAGAAATATCAAAAAGGTTTTCTGTCCCATTATTCACTATTTCATTCCATGATATACCTAGTTGATTTAAGGTATAAGATATCCTATCCTTTTCCTTTTCAAAACTGAAATTATAATCATACTCATATTCCTCTTCTAGTGGTTATTATCTATTACCAAATGGAATCAAGTTGGGTTGCCTTGTATTTTTATACCTTTGACATCGCTCATGGTAATTTTCATTTCATATATTCCCATAATCAATCAATTAGTGACCAAAATTAGATCAGTGAAGAAAATATCTATTGAAAAAATTTCTTATATGAAATGAAGGATATGGCCTCATCCTCCAGGGATAACATCCAAGTGCTTAACCATTTTGATATCCTATTGTGTCTTCACCATTGTATATATTGTGGTCAAGATAGCCACAAAATTGAAATTTCGAAAGAGGAAATTTATTCTTTAATTAATTCCTTCTCATGTCCCTATTTGTTTAAGATTCCTCATTTATTGATTAACCCTTAAATATTAAGGATTGTTTCTAGCACTCTTTTTTTCAAAGTTTAGATAAATATATATCTGCTCAACTGTTATCTTAGTATCCTCAGTGATTGTGAATTAAGTATTGCAATCACTGAATATAATGAGTGATGGATTCTGATATCAAATGAAATTATAAAATTAAATAAACATGTTATTGTTCAGTAATTCATCCCCAATGAATCATACCTTTCCTATAGTTACCACACAATGGATAGATTCTCAAAATTTTATCTAGCCTTAGTCTTCAAACCTACAAATTTATTTTATAAAAAATCACATATAGATTCTCTTAACTCCTATAGAAACCATCTTATCCTACTACACCCAACCTTCATAAATATATTATGTTCTAGGAAATTCTCTTAGAAACTATTGAACTTATCCTTTATTCTTTAAAATCCAACACATTAATCATTTTGTTTAAATTTTTCTTCATTAATTATGTTCCCAATATGAAATTTAGTAAGTTATTTTCTTCCCATTATCAAGGGAAAATTCTTGATCATCTTCAATAGGATATTATATGATCACCGAACATTAATACAAATTAACGTTCCTTAAAATAAATATATTGAAAAAAAATTAAACTTGAAATTCATCCATCTATATGGGTACTTTAATCTCCCAATTTATATTTTTTTGTAAATAACCATTTCAATTATAAATTAAATGATTTGTACACCTTATTGAAAAAAAATAAAATTGTTTAGATGTCTTGTAATGTTCTCATAAATCTATGCTTCTTCCATGATTTAGAAAATATATATATATTCCCCTTTTTTCCCCTTTCTTGAGATATAAATCATGATACATACAAGAGAAGGGTGACATCACACTTCTCTCGGTAATAATCTGTAAATTAACTAACTATAAATCTACGTGGGAAATTAATAGTCATGAAATCAAGTGTTATTAACTCAAACATCAATGTTGTCTACAAATTATTCAATACGTGTGACTAATCATAGTTTTCACATTCTAGGAGTTGTTTATGAATTTTTACACATAAAAAACCCACAATAATCATTGAAAAACACCTCAAATATATTTAATTAGAAAAAATATTTTACCCATTTTATCATAGCATGAACTTCCCCTTAACATCTACTTATTATCTAATTCAAAATAGAATTTTTGAGTGATTGTCATTGCACAACTTTAACTTTTTTTGATAACTATACAAGATTTGAAATTCAAAGGACTTAATTTCATGAAGAAAATTTATCATATTCTATACTCTCCCTCAAGGGATGAACTCCATTAATCGTTATCAAAGTTGGTACTCTCAAAAGTGAACTCCAAATATCATATATCATCACATGAAATTTTGTAATGTGAAAGCTGTTAATGCTCTCCATGATGACTTATTCTTCATATAGTATAATTACTACAGTATTCTATCTCTCCCTTTTTATGTATCACCAAAAATATTTTATTCAAAGAAGTAAAAAAAATCATTGAAATAATATGGGCTCATACATTTCTTTTAATGAGGTCCACAGGAATGAGATTTATTTATTAACCCAAAAACACTTTTTAATTTTTCTCCAAACTTAATAAAACAATTAATACATTATCTTTCTTTGAATTTATAGATTGGAGATATATTGGGAAGCATGTGTTTCTTCTTAAATTTATTTGTTTACTTTACATAGAGGTGAATATTTTTTTTTGATTTAGTAAATCACATGATTTTTTTATTTATGATCTAGCTTTTTAACAAATTATAATTATTTTGGTTATATGGTCATGCATTTCTTTTGTACATGATATGATTTATTCTTATATGTGGACTCATTTTTATAGAAATGTTCATACAACATGTAATCACAAGTGGTACATATTTATTTTTCAAAAAAAAACCTTTTGTTCATGTATCCATGTCATGCTATTTTGAGGAGTGTGATCAGATTATTTGAACATTACATATAGACTCCATTATATTTTTAACTTAAAAATATTTGGTATTGTTTCAAATTATTATTTGTGGATGTATTCCAAAAAACAAATCATTTTATTTTATTCTTGTATTGATTATTTCTGTGATTCTATATTGTTTACTCTATCCTTAAAAATCATGTATAATTTGTTATAGTCAATGATATTTCCCTTTCACCCACAGTTGAAGCATCTACTCTGTGTTGTATAAAATCTAGAAAAATATTCCTTTTGGGAGTACTTTTCCCAACCACATTCTTTTGTTTTTATCGATAGGAGTACCCAAATTTCACTTTCTTCAACTTCAAATATTATGGTCTTCTTCCATTGAGAGTTACAGTGAATAATTAATAGATTTTTACCAACACACCTTGTTATTTTTACCTCGTCTATTATATTCATTGTACAAAGTCTCATGAAATTAAAAAAAATCTTTCTAAACATATTTACCTTTTTCTATGAAATTTTTTTGTTAATGGAAGGATTATTATTAGCTTAAAATCCCACTGAATAAATCCCTCTATAATCTTCACAAATTTATAAACTTTCCCAATATTCAATGAACCTATTCACAAACCATTAGAAATACCAAATATGGCTAATAATTAATTTTATCTTCACTTTTGTAACAATATGGATAGATTTTAAAACTTAATATTTTTGTGAGGAAGTTCCATCCTTTTGGAAACATATGGGGGTGCTTCTTTTCTTACACATGATTATATCCACCCTTATAGTAGTGGTGTATTTGTTATAATTTTGGTATTTTTTCCTATTTTTTATTTTTAACATGTTGTAATAAATGAAAAATCATTATTACATAAATCATTTCTATGACAAGAACTACCTATTTCTATAATATTGTAGTTTATAGACCAATGGATGATACCATGACCTTCTCTCCATAAATTTGAATCTTTTTTTGGATATAATAATCTAATCAAAAAAATCATAGTCTATTTCTTTATCTCAGTAGTTTTTGAAGGCTAATCTCAAAAAATTCCATTTTTTATATTGACTTCAAGGTAATGTAATTTCATATTGATGATATTTTTATCATCCTCAAATACTTCTATTCTATATTTATATCCATTAATCACCACCACAATCTATTATTGATGATTTTTTATATATTTTTTCAATGAATTATCATTATGCTTGATTATTTTGGATTTAATCTCAAATTGGGAATCCATGATACCAATAAGATATTTTTTATTATATTTTTAATCACAAATATTCTATTCTATGATTATCATAATATTTCACTTCTCATAAATTTAATCTTTCAAATTTTCTTTATATAGGGATTGAATTTATTTATATAATAATAAAATATGTTCCTTAGATACAATATAATTGAAAATATTATTTCACATATTCATTTATCTACCATTTACATAACCATCACATCATCCACCAATTCAACCTATGAATTTCCATCCTAAAACCCCTCTAAAAGTCCAATATATATAATAACCTTAATATTTATCATTATAAAATAATAATTAATTTTAGAATATAAATCACTATGTGGTTCACCAAAAACACATTCATCATATCTTGAACTTGATGAATCAAAATTATAATTTGATTTAATATATGAAAACCCACTATGAAAAAACTTAATTATTGGGTTACCCTCATTCTCCTCTGAATACATATTCTACTTATTTACCTATATTTTCTTCCTATTCTTTAGGGATTGAATGGAAACATCCAAGTTTGTATTGATAAGAATTGGAACTAAATTTTCCATAGAAGTATATTTTAAACTTTTTTAAAATATTCACATTATATATAGCTGATAAAAAAATTGGGATATAAAATATACCCAATCAAATGGAACTTGGTTAGCTATGATATAAATTTAATTGCCCATCATGACAGTGAATTTGCCAATGGTGGGGGTCATTAGTGTGACTTTTTACCAAAATAATTTATCCTTTTAGATTATCCTCTAAATATATGAACTGTTGTTACTGCTTAAGATAATATATAAATCTACTTGTGATTTCCATCAACATTATCACACCACATGCCTAACAAAAAGTAAGAAATTATGACACGCATTATCTTTATAAGGTTTGGACCCAATGTTGGTTCATACTCCTTGTTTCATTTAAGTTAAGTATGAGATATAGGTATAAACTATGTTTCTCAAGTTAATACAATAGGATATCCCTTGAAAATGTTTTAAGGACTCCTAAAAAGTTCATTATACCAACATATTCTAGCATATAATGATACCTCCAAAACTCCCAGAACAATATTTTCAAGACACCTCTAGATGTCGATGCATCATAATATCAAGATATTCTACCTCAAAACAAGTAATCAAATAACAATATATGATTTGAACCAATAACATTAATATATTCTGTAACTCCCTGACCCCAGAATACCACAGTCAGTTCATTATTTTCTTAAATTTTCATAATTACAAGGAATTCATATACCGAAGGACCATATAGTTTAGTAGTTCTAATAAACCAGATACATACATAGGGTCAACATTTCAACTTCAAATGAAAAACATTTATAAGTTTTATTTTGAACATCCACAACTCTAAGATTATCCCTATAAGTCATTCATAATACACCTCTTCACATCTTGAGGAAAATAAAACACAAGAAAAGGCCTGAGCTGAGATTCTTAGTAAGGGTAAAAAATACTTTAGACAATGTCATAAATTTAAACATTAGGAATGGTGAATAACAAAAAACACATTCCATTATACATAAACATGTACATAATATAGAAGTAATAAGAACTGAATAAATAATGCCATAATAAAACATAATCATGGGTATTTTAATAGAAGAATAACCACATGAACTTTAAATTACTAGATTTATAATTAGGGAATTCAAAATTTGTGGAATCATAGCCATATCATTAAGGAATCAATCCAAGACCATAAATAATAATATTATCAAGGCCTCGTGCCAAGAATGTAGATTGTCTTATGAGACCTACTGATGCACTGAGGGGATACATCGTGCCCCACCCAATACTTACTAAGTCTAATGAATTTCTCTAATGAATGGGGATAAACATAAAAAAACATACACATTTATATTGAAACTAACATATGAAATGTAAATAACTTTCCCAAATCATTAAACTTAAACACTAACCATTCAGAGTAATATGGTGAATGGTTTCTGATAGAACATACATATTAAAACTAATCATAAACCATTAAATTAAACATGGTGCATGATATGAAAGGATATAAACCTCAATTAATTAAATTATTAAAAAAATGATGTTGACATAGATGATGATACCTTTAAATGACACCATTGAAAAATCCTTGAGGAAAAAATCCCTAAACACTCCAAAGTGTCCTATACAACCTTTATATATTCAAATAATAATCCCTTAGAATACCATGATAATAATGAGAGTATTTATATGATACATCAAAGGTCATTACATACACCACTATAAATAAATAAGTTATTAACAAGGCATATATCACATAAAAGTTAAATAGAGATGAGAAAACCCCATTCGACTTTGGAAATATGTGTTCTTTTCGAAAATAATTTGTATTTTTCAAGAAATTAAACTGTGAAAATGTATATCCAAGAAAATAAAAGCTATTTTCATTGAAATTATATTTTACAGTTAAATAAATTCTTATTGAGGTGAAATAATATAAAAAGTGTTTTTAAAGAAGCTTTACAAATAGAACATTTTAGTGCGGATTGAGGAAAATATAAAAGGGTTTTAAAAGTGAAAAGGAATGTTTGCTTTAATAAAACATGAAATTAACTAATATATATTTTTCATGTTAAAATGTGGGATTTTATAAATATAATTATGTCTTAAAAATATAATATATTGAACATCAAAATAGTTAATAATTTGAGAAGTTCCTCGAATCGGGCTTGCATTTCGGAAAAATATTTTGAAATATTCGTTAAAAAACATGAAACTCCCCCTAAAATAAAGAATTATTATGATTAGTACACATATATAGAACAATAAAAATGAATTTATGAGGTGTAATTAGGAATAAATAATAATTTAATTGAGGTGAGTAGAGAATAAGAGCAACCTGAATGAAAATGGAGGTTCGGGTTAAAAATACTTAAAACATTGTAATCAATTGAATCATATGACCCAAAATTAATAATTATAAAATGATACATTTAATAACATGAAAATAAATAGATTCGTGATATGAATCTTCAATGGTATGTATACATACATCATACACAAGTAGTAGTAGTGAATATAGAATATCTCACAAAAATGGAAGTGAGATGATGAGACTCATACCTTAAGTCTGAAGATGTTCTCCACCAGATATTAAAGACCTTAATAATAAAATTTAGGTTCTTTAATTAATAATTATATAAACTCTTATTCATGTAATTTATTTATTATAACCTTATTAAGTTCATTAATGGCCTTTTTGATGGGTTAAGAGGTTCAATTTCATTGTTCAGGTCTGTTTGTTTCATGATCGATATACTTATATAAATTAATGGAGAATCATGTAAAATAATGATGGTTGTACAGAATTGAAGTTTTGTGTTCTTATTTGTCACCCTTAAAGTTGCATGGTTTTATATTTCCTTTGGTTACTTGTATTAAATATTAATCATTATATAAATTATTTAATGATAATTTGTTTTGGTTAATTGGCGGTTTTTAAATACAAATAACTCATTTTTTTTATAAATACAAACCATGTATACAAAAAGGTTCCAGAACCATATATGAGAAATAATATATATATTATATTCGGGTTCAACCTTAATAATGGTGTCATGACCATAATTGAAGATGGTAAAAGAAATTGAAAACCCATCTTCCTTTAATGTGGTAAATTAGCAATTCTGAGATGGTGTTTTTTACAACTAGCAAAAAAGAATGGTAAAGGATAGATGATAATAACTTATTCTATAATAATAACATAGTTAAAGTTTATGTAAGGTACTTGAGTTTTCAAAACATTTGGATTAGTGTAGGTGAGGATATAAAAAATAAATGAACTTTAAAAGAAAGTAAAATAATTGAAAAGAAGAATTTTCCACTTGAATTAATCTTTCTTGAGAGCCTCTTTAGGGGAGAGAGCTTGGCCTTTTTTAGACCAAGGGATTCTAAACGTGGGGGAGAATCTTGGGAGGATATTTTGGAAGAATTTAGACAATGAAAAAGGAATGTTTGGATTTAAGGGAAGAGGTAAGGGGATGAGGTATTTATAGTGGAGGAGAGGAGTAATTTTAGAATATCTTAATCATTATTTTATTATTTTTCTCAAGACCAGTAATAGTAAGGATTCTTCTGACCATGAATAGTAATATGTGTATGTGTGTCTGAACCAAGTGGTCATAAATCATCCTTACATCGCTTATGACTCAATAAATCAAGTATTTATTATTTATTTTAAATGATCATATTTTAGTATTCACCTAAAATTGATGTATTTTTTAAAAGACCAAAAAATTCACCATAAAGTTTTTTTGACATATAGATTCAAAAAAATTATTCCATTTTATCAAAATAATTACATAAATATTTTAAATTTAATTTTCAAAAAATCATTATTTAATTAAAAATATAAAATTTAAAATTTAAAATTGATCTTTTAATACTTTTAAAAATTAACCCAGGCCTCATAAAATTATCCCAAAATCATTGGACAAAAAAATATTTTTCTAGGAAAAGAATTTATAAAAATTTATTTTAAATCCATTTTATAATTTAAAACTATAATTAAATATTTATCACTCACAAAAACACCAATACATAATCAATAATTTATAAAATTTTATATTTCATTTATAATGTGACAAAAGTTTATTTATACATCCATGGGCAATGTTACTATTCATAAGTGTATATTACTATTCATAAAGATACATTACTATTTATAAGGATATGTTACTATTCATATGGGTAGGTTAATATTAACCAAAAAATATGTTAGTTCAATCAGAATCCAAAAATCACCCTGAACGCATCAATGTATGTCATATTTTTGAAATTCAAATAATAGAAGTGGACAATTATGGTTATTGGATCAGTTATAACAAACTGTTGTTTGTAGAGACTTACTATTTCATGCATTCAATATTAAATTTATTTTTATATCCTTGGGGTTTTACATATTCTTTATCCCTTATGAGACTTACTATCAAAATATCAATGTTCAACAATAGAACTTTGTCTTCTTTACTAACCTTCAGAGTCATCATCTACATTATATTGACATCATAAGAATTATTTTTATCCTTATTTTATGATTAAGGGATTTTATAGGATGGGTCTTTGAGATTGATTCCTCTTCTTATTCACCTTCTTCACTCTCAACACACGGGTTATTAGATATCAATTTCATTAAATAATTATATCTCCAACACATAGAGAGTCTATAATGTATTGAAGTATCAGATCACCTTACCTCTGTATTTTCTATCTATTGTGATATTTTAACACCAACATAGAATCTTTATTATATGCTTTTTTTATTTCAAATATATAAAAAAATCATTTATTATTTGATGTGTGATCTACTAATTAAAACATTTCAAAAATAGAATCAACTTTGTATTCTCATTTAATCCATGTCAAATATAACACTATTTAATATTATATAAGAAACTATAATGTTACTTATTAAAATTTATCTTTGTAATGCATGGGTATTTTAATTCACTCCACATTTTCAAGCAAGATTACATACATAAATATCATCATGTTGTATCATCATATTCATGCTACAAGTGACTCTCAATTTAAAGAATTAGCTTCATTATGATTATTTATTCTCAAATAATTTGGATGTGGTGTCCCCTTCTATGTTTGAATCACAAGAAATTTAAATAATTATAATGTTTAATAAAATTGAGAACATATTTAACATCGACCAATTTAATTTTTAAATGTATCTTCTAGAAAATATCAACATCAAATTTCACTAACTGATACCAACTTTTATGTATCCTTTACGTTAATTTCACATATGACATTGATAATTTCCTCTATATTATATATCTATTATCCAAAACAACATGTTACTCTTATATTATTAGGTAAATCATTAGATTAATTTTTATATACTTCCCATTAATCCAAAAGTAATCTTACCTATTTCCTTGAATACCTTTATATGTATCATGCCTTTTAAAATTCTATGTTTTTGTTTCTATGTTACATTTACATAATATAATGTCTTTTCCAATTTTACTCTTCATTTCTATATGACTCTAACACATGGACAAGAATTAATCATATGTATTTAGTTTCTTTTAAATTTATTCTATTCTACGTCAAAATGATTTTTATGTATTATAAGTATATTATTTGAGTTACTTTTATGCATTTCCCTTAGGACTCTTATGAATTATTTTCTTAGAAATTTTTTACTTAAAATCTATAACATCTATAGTTCTTCACATAGGATCAGTACATAGAATATTCCCAAAGACTCCACAACAAGTACAAATAAAATCTTAACTCATGAAATGTACTTATAAAATTTCACAAAGACTATTCGATGGAATTTTATCATAATTATGAATCATTTACAACATATGATAATTAAATATTGAGTATTTCAAATAAATCTTTCAACAGCTTCAAAACATAATGCTTTCAAACTCAACACTTCTTTACTCTAACATCCAAAGGATTTTTATATAAATTTATGCATTCATTATTCCTGATATTACAAGGATAGATTCTTAAAAGTTATTCCATACTTACTATTTAACCATATATCTCTAGTATATCAACATTCCTAGCTAAATTCCCTCAACTCCTCTAGTATTTAACTCAACCTACTTTACTCAACCATCATAAACATGTTGTCTTATAAAGAGATATCTCAATAGATAAATCACTTATCTTTGATTTATTAAAATATTTCACATCTATTATCATATGTAAATTCTACTTACGTGAATATGTTTCCAATAATAACTTTAGGTAGAAACAAAAATTCTCCATTATCAAGGGAACCTTATTATTCTTCTTCATTGTTATCTTCCTCTACCACCCAACCTCAATATACATTGACTTTATTTTACATAGACATATTGAAAAAAAATATGACCTTGACTTCGTCAATCCATTTGGATTCGTTAATTCCTTAGTAAGTCTTCATGTGAATGAAGAATATCTTGACCTCACATTGTCACTACCAATTTAAGACATAGGGGGTTATACTGAAGATAAAATTTAAAAAAATTTATTTCTTATCTCATGGAATAATTTTTATATTGATATAATAAATAAAATAGGATCAAATACAATAATATGGTCAAAATTAATAAAATACAATCATAAGTAATGGAAACATTACTAAAATATGTCATGATTTTGGGCCATATTCTGGATCTAAAACTCTAGGATTCTATCATTTATACATTTTTAACTCTTTTGAACTTGAACCAAAGGAATTGCATTCCCATGTAGATCCTTCTCTTGATAATCCCCCATCTCCATGGGTTACTCAATGAACATTGTATCCTCCTCATACTCAAAATCACCCTAGTTGATCATATAGGTTTGGTCAAGCTATTAACCATGGAAAGCCACATGTACTCACTATAACTACAGTGTTAGTTCTAATTGAGAGGATACCTCAATAAACCTAGTCATCACCTTAAAAGGCCCTTATAATTTTAATTATTTTTTCCACACATTTTCAATTTCCACTACCCATGATTAAGAGAAACATGTCAAAACATGTTATATATATAAATAAAGTACAGTGGTTGACTATTATAATGGTCATAGTACTTCTTCATACAATATAACATCCTCATATGATCCTTGATCAATTAGACCTTCTTTATTATTCTCTACACAAAATCAATTCTAATGATGGTTGACACCCCAATATATACTAAGAAAAAAATATATTAGGAAACTTAATTATAACATTATGAATAGAAACATCTTGATAAAACAATGGAAGTTATTATTATAAGAAAAATCCAACACTAATAGATTATTAGCCTATGATCCACTAGAATATAGGATAAAAGCTTATAAAAAATTCTCATTCATTAAAATTATTCTTTTTGTGACACTTTTTCAAATGGAAAAAGTTAGTTATCATGACAAACTTTGTTCCAACGGAATATTGTAATCTCAGTGATATCCTTTATGTAAATTATTTTTACTATTTATATATTATCAATCGAAGGATACCATGTAGTCTCACCTCCTTTAAGACTTAAATTTAAGAAAATTTATCCTGTAAACTCTACATTTATATAAGAATAAAGTATATATATTTCATTAATCTATCAATTATAACCTTTATAAAATCATGGAATCAAGGTGATTGAGAAAACCCAGTCAGAAAAACCATAGATATGTCATCACACACCTACTCTGGAATACTTAATAGTTGTAACAATCCATATAATACTTAATGCATAGTCTTCACCACCTACTAGGTGATTTATCTCTCCACATGCACTATAAATAACCACCTCAATATTATATAACATAACCATTATCTTGGTTTATGAGAAATCTACTTTACCCCATGTTGTACAATAAGATTTGAGTTATATAACTCATACAGGACCTCCTATTACCTCATATATGGAGTGAAAATTCATCCTATGAGTAAAAAGCATTTCTCATCTTCCTCGGATGATCCCCCTAGGGCATCTCTTTGAACAATTTTATCCCACCACATCTCTATCGCTAAATTTTACATTAGAGCATTGATCACTCAATACAAAAATTGGGTGAATGAAAAAATAATATAATCATGCATTAAAATACAATTACTCTAAGATAAGAAGAAAATATTCAACCTTTCCCTATAATTTTCCACTTATCATGGTCTCCTTGGATAATTTCACTCAATGAATTTCATCTCAAAACATCATTGTGCACATTACCCATTATAGGGGTATAGGTGATCTTAAACTCATAATATTGGATAATATTAATTTATATCATCTTCCTTTATTTTAGGTCCCTTTTTCATAAATTATAAAACTATATCATGTGTTATATGAAGACTGTAATATTCTCACTAATTAAATAGTGCTTCCAATGTTTTTAGAAAAAGATAATGGTTGTAAGATCCAAGTAACGATTGATATAGTTAAACTCATGGGGAACTAAAATATATAAACATAAGTGATGCTAGGTCATTAATATAATAAGGCACATCCTAATCCATGATGACATGACAAAAAACATCATAGTGAACTCTCTACTTTGGTAGGAGTACTATGGGATCACTAAATAATCTTTCCATGCAACAAATGTTTTTTATTTTGAGGTATTTTATCATTTATCTTATGTCTTATAATTAGTACATAAATTTATTTGGATATTTTGAGAAAACTGGTGGTTTTGGGATAGATAGAATGAGGCACAAAATTGGATCACGGTAAGTAGAAACCATGCCCTAGAAAAATTCAAATCATGCACCCTGGATAGTAGAATTTTCTAGGCCAAACAACTGAGTTCAAGAGTATGTTTCTGTCCCAAGATAATTGTGTGACCTGGATAGTGAAACATTCCACGCCACATGGGTGTACGCCCCCTTTAAGTAAATCATGTGGCCATTTTTCTTCTTAGATAGAGGTGTCTCATGGTTGGCGCATGGTCTAGAAGACCGTGTGGGAAACAGTGTGGTCTTCTAGAACATTAAAAATTTTAAAAATCATAAACTAACCCTCCCCAATTTTAATACCCTAAACATCTTCTCTCACCCCACTAAACCCCCTCTACCCTAGGTACACCTTTCTATCCTCCCCTCCACCTATGTCAACAACCTCCAGTGGTGGATCTATTGTGTGCCACCAGAGTGGTTAATATGGGAATATGTTATCCACATTTACAACTTCAAAAAATAAATTCCATAAATATTGTTGATTGTGTCCCTTTAAAAGGTTTTCTAAAAGTGATCATCCAACATATAGTGGTTTAGGCTCCTTAGTGCACATAGAATTTCTAACTTAGTCTAAAGCATAGAAGGCTATGAGTTCTCAGACTGCTTAGTGAGGTGTAAAAGTGAGATCTTCCTATGGATTGAGTTAGATCATGTTAGAGACGAAATGTAGTAATATACCTCTATCATTCATAGAGATGAATTAACTTAACTCTATGGACAACTAACCAGTAGAATTGGATATAATACCTATAACATTTCAAGGTGCTATTTTTATTTCATCACCCATAGACATTGTCTTATTTTATATTGGTGATTATAATTATTTTATTTCTTTCCATATTGTGTAATTGCCAAAATTATTAACCAATATTATGCCTTATACAATGGAGTTGGTTACTCCACTTGGGAAGAAGAGGGAATAAGGTTTCAAATGTTTATCCTTCACTCTCACTCTCTCAGGAGTCAAATTGGAATGAGAATTCATGGTTTTGGAAATGTATTCATTTGATGTGAATATTGGAATGGATTGTATGGTATGTTTTAGGGAACACATTTGTTATTATCATCAGTATGTAATGTTTATGGAACATAATATATGTACTTAGGGCTTCCAAGGTGAATTAGTTCCCTCATTTGGGAGAGCTAGACCTCCACTCATGGAGCTAGGAAACCTTGTTTTCTAGTTATCCCAATTCATGTTGGAAGATGATTTCAGAGGTTCTGAAGATGATTTTCCAATTATAGTTTAAGATTTCCCAGAGGTGTTTTCGCATGATTTCTTGACATTACCTTCAGAACAAGATGTTGATTTCACCATAAATTCAGAACTATGAACACAGTCAGTATCTCTTCCCATGTATCGTATGTCCCCCATTGAGTTATTAGGATTAAATATAATACTATAATATTTGAAATTAAAATGATCCATTCACCCCATCATCTAACCTTAGGCCACCCAGTGCGGTTTTCTAAATAGGATAACAGATCCATCGGGTGGTGCATTGATTACTATAAGTTTAATAGGGTTGCAATCAAGAGTAAATAAAAATTTATCCATATTGATGACATATTTGATATGATTAATTAGGAAATTTGGTTTTCCAAGATTCAACTAAGATATAGGTATCATTATTTTAGGTTTAAGAAGGTAAAAATTCATAAGATATCCTTTTGAAGAAGGTATGGCCACTTTGAGTATTTGGTCATCCCATTCGAGCTGACAAATGCTCTGGTGGTTTTCATGTCTTTTATAAACAGTGTTTTCCATTAGTACCTCAACTGATTTTTCATGGTGTTTGTGGATAAAAAAATAGTCTACAATGGGATATAATAAGAGCATGGATATAACATAGTGATCATTCTAAGCACTCTTTAGGATCGCCGAATTTAGGATAATACCTCTAAGTACCCTTTCTAAATTTGGGAAGTCATGTTTCTAGGATATGTAATCTAACAACATAGAGTTTTAGTGGATCGAGGAAAATTAGAGTAGTGATGTCTTGTTATCAACTAGTAAATATCTTTGATATTGGGAGTATATTGGTCCTGGTAGAATACTACAGACATTTTTTCAGGTATTTCTCCCAACCCGTTTTTTCCATGACCACACTTACTCAAAAATGGGTAAGGTTTTATTTGAGCCCAAAATGTTAGTAATATTTTGAGTATCTTTAAATTTTTTGTACCACCACTCCTATTTTTATCCTACAAGAATATAGAAAGATATCTGTTGTCTATTTTGATGTTTCTGGTATAGGTTTTGTGTGTGTGTTGATGCAGGATGACCAGGTGGTGACATATGGATCTCACTGACTCTAACCACATGGATGTAATTTTACAACCCATGAAATTGAAATGTAAGTACTGATTCATGCTTTTAAAACATTGCACCATTCTCTATTTGGGGATAAATTCATAGTTTACCCAGATTAGAAGATCTTTGCCTACATTTTCAATCTGAATGATTTGAATATGAGGTAGCGATGACTTGTTATGTACCTTTATGGGTTCAAATTTTATATTTTAGACACCCCAAGAAAACATAATGCTATTTTAAATTCCCTAAGTAGGAATATTTTGGTGAAATCCATATAGGAGTGCAGTGATGAGTGGAATTTCGTGGGTCTTTTTACACATATGTCCCTAAAAACCAAGGAGTACATTGAATTTATGTAATTTTCAATCATTTATTTGATTCCCTCCCTTTTAGAACTGATTTTGGATTAATAGAAAAATGATGACTTGTTTTGGCACTCAATGGAACTTATGAATGGTGTGAATGTGTCCCATGAGTGGTCTTTATCTTCTATTAGAATGTTTTGTTTCAAGTGTCACTTTTTGGTGTCGTTATCTCTATAAAGGTTGGTGATGCATGATACCACCAGTCTCAGTGGGCCATTCATCCTAGGACCACTAATATGTTTTATGTTGTGTGATTCTATTTTTTATATCTAGGTGTTATACGGGATGTACCTGGCCTCATATCTATGTTCTATTCTAGTTAGCAGATTAAGGAAGAGCACTAGAGGCCCTTGTGTTTTCTTGAACCACTCCCCATTCCTACCTAGAAGTTGGAAAAGTTTTATATGGACTTTGTTATTGGGTTTCCTCATACACCTCGGTGAAAGAACACTAATTGGGTTTTTATTGACCCTATGACCAAGTTCCATCATTTCATTTCAATCAAGGATCCAACCAAGGTGGATCAGTTGGGCCAGTTGTATGCCCAAGAGATTGTGACGCATAATGGAGTTCTATCAACTATTCTTTCAGTAATGGACCCCCATTTTACCTCTCAATTATGGGAAGTCATTTATAAGGTAATGTGATCTCATTTAAAGAACAATATGACATATCACCTTCAAAATGATGGTTAGACAGAGAAGGAAAATACAATTTTATAAGAAATACTTTGTGTGTGCACTCATGATTTTAGAGGCTTGTGGAATAACTATTTGGGATTAGTGTAATTTGAACATAATAATAATTACTAATCCATTATAAAAATGTATCCCTTCGAGGCACATTATATTCATCCTTGTTATTCACCACATTACATGATAGTGGTGGGTGAGAATTCTTTTCTATGACTGAGCATTGGGTCAAAGCCATATAAGAAACTTTGAGTCATCAGACACTGGTGTTTGATAGTGTAAACCCACCATATATCCTATATAGATTAGTGGTGAAAAGGTGTTTCTCATGGTGATACCTCACCTAGGTCCTTATCACTATGGTATGTAGGGGAAGCCGATACCGAGGTATTTTAGACCATTTAAATCCCTGAATAAATTGGAAATGTATAATACATATTTTATTTACATACCCATAATGATCCATGATGTGTTCTAGGTATTGAAATTGAATAAGTATAACTCAGACACATCTCATGTTCTGAATTGGGAAGAGCTAGACCTAGAATATGATTTTTCAATGTTCAAGTGACTAGTATAGATTGTGGATTCCCCAGTGAATGTGATTTGGTGAAAATCCATTCCATTGGTTTGTATACTTTGGAATCATGGAAATGAAATGAATGAGACGTGGGAATGAATTTCTTAGGTGGAGGAGTTAGTATCCCTAATTATTCTATGATTAGACATTGGTTTGACTTTCTAAGGGTGGAAATTTTTCATGGTGGGAGAATTATCAAATTTATGATGTTATAATGAGGTATTTTATATTTTATCTATGGTAATATCATTATTACATGGCTTAGCTGAGATGTTTTTCTAAAAATGGTGGTTCTTGATTCAAACATAAGGAGGCATGTGGTTGGTGCACAGTTAGTATAAACCTTTCTCTAGCCCAATAAAAACAGCATTCCATACATAGTGGCACCGTCAAGGCCACAAAGATGAGTACATGGGAAAGTGGCCCTCCTAGGATAACCGTTTCAATATGATAGTTTCACTTTATAGGCCTCATGTCTAGGCGCATGAGTGTGCACCCTCTCTAGGTAAACTGTGTAGCTAATTTTCCACTTAGACAATGGTGTCTCGCTATTGATGCATGGTATGGAAGACCATGCGGCCAAACTATGTGGCCTATTATAACATTAAATTTTTTAAAATTCATAAACTCTATTTCCTTGTTTTTAATTCCCTAGACCTCTTATCTCACCCCATTTGACCCCCTCTACCCTAGGTGCACCTACCTCTCCTCCTCTTCTCCCTTGGTATCTAATTTTTTGGTTATTTAGCACAAGATCATCAAGAAACCAATATGTAAGTTTTCCCTATCCTCCTCTTTTATCTTATTTTGGTCTCTTATCCCTTCCTCCTTGATTTCTCCTTTCTCCGACAAGGTTTTGACCTATGTTGGGTTAAATATATTTTCCTTGGGTTGAATCTTTTTGGTTTTTGTGTGATCTTGCCTTTATAGGGTCACCTATTGGTGCGGCTCTGGTTTCTGACTAGTTCAATTTGTTCCAAGTGAAAAGGTACTAGTTTCCTTGTTTTTCTATTATTTCATGATTTAATATTCTTGGATATTTTTTGAATAATTTACAAAAAATGTAGTTGAGAAAATTAAATATTTGGGATTTTTGGGGTGCATATGGTTTGAAAGTTGTTAAAACCCCTTGTTAATTTCATGTGTGATTATGTGATAGATTGGATTATTATTGAAAATGATTCCATTGTTCAAAAATTGGGAAATCACATGGGAATCATGGGTATCTGTGTGGGTAGAATAGGACAAGTATACCAGTCATGACCTTCCCTACCTTGTTGGTTCATGATACAACACTAACTAAAAATCTAGGATGGTGATTGGTTAGATAAAGAAAGATATGTACCTTCACATCTAGGTTTAATACCCAATACTATGAGGATCCTAGGTCTCCACTAACCCCAATTACTTAGATATTTTCCATGGTGCTATTAGTTTTTTTGATTGTTTCCATTGCTTGAATTCTTTTATAATAAGGAATGTTTTCAATTAAATTGATTCTTTAATTTAAAAATTAGACATCTTAATTTTCTTATAATATCTATAAATAGAATCATATAGTGTTGTCCTAATGGAAAAGTTACATCACACACTACATATAACCTTGTGTGTATTTTGACCTTTTTTTATTGAATCGGGTAAATTCAAGGCCTCCCGTGGTGGTGATGGTGGTTTTATGTGATAAAAGCCTCTTATTGGAAAAGTTTTGGTCGTGGTTTCATGAGGTTGTTGACACAAATGTTACATGGGGGTATTTTGGTCTAGTCAGTTCCCATCCACTTTTGGTTATTTGGGTTTTTGTTTATAAATTATAAATGGTAAACTCATTGTTATAGTGTTTCCTATGACCTTTTATATTAGTATTATTAGTTATGATGTGATTTAATATCTTTCTGAATTGTTTATAGTTTATTTTCATTGGATAAATCATTCCCAATGGTGTTACTCAATGATCAAGCACTTGTTTCTAGCCCGTGGGGATTGGGAATTCCCATTGGTCCATGCCAAGGGCTAGGTCAGGTGTCAGGTAAGATGTAATCCAAGGCCGATTCATGACCATTCATGAGAAACTAAAATGTTTCCATAAAAAGTCACACTTGATTAAATCATGGCACACTTTTGATAGGCTTGATAAGAGTGTGGAATTCCAAGAGAATTCAGTGAAAATATTAAGTAATAACCTATTAATCCATGAAAATTGTTGGTTTTGGAGACACTATAGGGGTTTCCATATTTCATCACTACCTTGATTTTTTTATGTCTATAATGATCCCAAACACTAACATAATATTTATTAATAAGTGGATGTATCATATCTAGAAGTAAAAATTTTATAGCTTATCCTATATCTAATGCTCCCTTAGTAACCTTAATAAAATCCTTAAGTTCTCAGCATAGTCCCACTAAGTCCTTCAGTTTACCAAGAATTCATCGATTAACAAAATAATAAACTAATCAAGGAATTCATGAATATCTAATTCATCAATCCTATAAAGATTACATAGGAATTCAATAGACCAAATTATAGTACAATATACTCATAGTGTTGTTATGTTTATTGGAAGGTGCACATCAAAATACCCTCATCCTAGATTCTCAACTGATGATAATAGGAACCCAAGTTGATCATTAAGATCTATTTTTTACCATTTAATTGATTCAAGATATTATCAATAATTGTTATGGGATAAAGGTTCTTTAGAGTTACCTAATTCAGTCAATGGTAGCATATGTAAATCCTTAAACTACACTCTTATTTATTAGTGAATATGATTGGTTCACCCCATGAGGTTACACTAGTCTAGATTTATCCCATCTTTAAAAATCATCCATCTAAATCCTAAAATTCCAATGAAAAAAAGGGATCTATCTGATATGAGGACATGAATATTTTTAATGTATCAGTATATATATCTATGATAAAATTTCACTAGGTTCATAAAGATAAACTCATCACATCCTAAACAAGTTTAAATAACCATCATATGATATAGGCAAGATCTACATCATATTTCAATATATGAATAACATCAAGCTCTCTAAATTTAAAGAAATATATTGAGACTCAACTCTCCAATTTTTAAATCATCAGTCTCATTTTTTCATTAAAATAGAGTGATGTCCCTATAGGCTAATATATGTGAACCTCTTTTGAGAATAATAAATAAAAGAACCTATGGATAACAACCAATCTAAGAAAAATAATTTCATTACAACACTCTATATATAATATGATTAGTGTAAGATCTTATGTTTGGATAAAGATGAAATTTCTAGAGAAATTTTGAATTTTATTTTGGTGGACAGAACAGAAGAAAGCCTCGGAATGAAATTATAAGAGATAAAACAATTAAAAGTAGATTTTTAGGATGGGGTTTAATTCTTAGGAGGTTTCTTGGGTGTTTGGATGAGTTTTGGGAAATTTTGGATTCAGAATATTTGTTTTGAGAGATACATACCAAGGTGAACAATTAGTGCTAACCATGCAGCCCAAATAATATAGTATATTTTTATAGGGGCATGATATGTTTGAACCATGAATGGGATCGAGAAATTTATACAGCTTGGTGCAGAGGTGAAGAGGACCATGCATGGTTGGGGCCTGGTTTGTTTAACTATGTGCTTCAACTGTAAGGTGTAGGGTTGATTGGAGTAGTAGAACCTACTTAATTTTCCCATGGTTGGTAAAATATTTAATTAAACCATATGGAATGAGTGTTCCTTGCATAGTGGAACTAAATGTCTAGCACATGTATTAACTAACGGTGAGGTCTAACAGTGAACCTCTTAAAAAAGGAGTAAATTACCATTTTTCCCCACAGAAATTAAAAGTGTTTTACCCATTTTCTTCCCTCATTTCACTTAGTATGTCCCACACACACTATCTTAGCCTTCTCCTCCCCCTTGGAGTGTATTTCCTTCATTATTGATCAAAATAAAGAATTGTTCGATGAGTTGGAAGCCTATAGGTAATTCTACAAATCCTCTTACCTCATTTTTGAATTTATCTTCTCTCTTTAGCACTGTCATTATGAGGGCTCATATGCCTAATTTTCAGGGAATTTATCAATTCATCCAATTTCTATCATTTCAGTTCAATCTAATGGATGATGTTGGTTGAGTAAAACTACCAGATATTGAGGTAGGTGGTCTCTATGCCTTTACCTAAAGGTCTTTCATTGTCATAATATGTTTCATTGTGCTGCATGTCAGATGACCACGTACTGCTCCTAAATAATGAAATACCTTAAATTAAAGGCATATATATATTTTTTATATTATTTAAACCCAAAGAAATGATTGGAGGTCATCTAATATAACTATAACCACCTATCAAGGTGTTGTTCTTAAATATACATGATCATTCTGCCTTAATCTTTTCTTAAACCACCTCTTGAGATGTGTAAAATCATCTCTAAATATTTCGTTAGTTAAATTGGTTTAAATGTATTGTGTATGGAAAGACCATATCATTTATCCCTTATTGATTTATAATGTATTCCCTTGGTTAAATTAGGGGTTGAATTAAATTTCATGACTAAGATTATGCTTGGTCTATTTAAAAAAACACCATTATAATGAGTTTTGGATTATCTATAATGATTGAATAAATAAATGGAGTTAATAGAATTGTAAATAGAAAGGACCATTCACTTGAACACAAAACCCTTTAAGGTATGACCATGTCACGTGGACTTTTAAGAACATATGAATGAAATGATATAATGTTTTTCTTGAAATTTAAGTTGTCATGGACAATATCCATGGTCCATATTGAATAATTAAATACCATGAGATTATTTATGAAATTCCTTGAGTGATACCTAGATTTCTAATATTTAATTCATTTGACAGGCCCATATGTTGCCTAACATGATATACACATTGATTGATACTTGGATTCCTAATATAGAATGACTTGTGTGGGATCAGAGGTTAAATGAATTATGATATGCCCTGTGTGATACTTGGATTCCTAAAACAAAATGACTTCGTTGGGATCATAGGTTTCATGACATGACATATGCCACGATAGAATCCTAGATTCTTATATATAATTCCTTAGATGGGCTCAGAGGTTAAATGAGATTATGTTACACCTTGGTTGACACTTTAATTATGATGTGTAATGCCTTGAAAATGCACACAGGTCACATGATATTTTATTATGCTTGAATTATAATTATTTTACCCTCAACTGTTAAACCTTTAATGTCAAAAAACCTATAGATAATTATATTGTCACCATTATTATATAGACTCCATAGTATCACCTTAGGTCTCACATGACTATTTATATACATGGACACCTAGGATTATATCCATGGGTCATATTTATACGTTACTATTCTTACATTTAGAGACATCGATCTTATGCCGAAGCAGGTATGGTCGACCTAGTGTCCCACTAGGAACTTGATCCAATAGAGTTTATCTTCATTTTTCTAATTTAAATTTATATACCTACACACTGTTATATTTTATATACACATACTGGATTAGTTATAGACACTGTTGGTGGGGGCCTACTAAGATTTACTCTCACCCTATTTTGGTCATCATTGGGTACCACGACATATCTCAAGCATGAAGGTATGGATCAAGGAAAGTTCCCAGCTATGGGTGATTGATCTTTTGTATTAGGATAGAGTACAGGAACATAGGACTAAAATTGTTCTCATAATTCTAGTGTATTTATTTATTAGTCATTTGGTTTATTTGAATATCATGTATTTTCTTGTATTCATGCTCCCCATTTTTTACAACATCTTATCATTATCATTTGTATATGATTCGGATTTTTGGATTTTAGATGTTTATTATTTTTGGGATGATTTACATCCACTATCTTTCAATTATTACGATTTTATTGTGTTTATTATTGATCTAAAGTGTATAGTCTCTCCACTATACCAACTTTAGGAACTCTCTTCTAGTCGATAGACTATGCATTATTATATTGTAAAATTGAGGCCATGTCTTTAATTGGAACAGGGTACCGTGTTAGTGGATCCTAGGTTAGTACATGTCAAATGGGTATCATATATATTTTTATTTGGATTTCTGTTTTGGTTTGGTAGATAGGTTACCAGAAACATGTGGGAACTTAGTAAATAGCTTATGTATGGGTCCATCCAACCCACGCACTGGGGAAATATCAAGTATCTAGGGATTACATTGTTTTTAGTACTGATTTTATTAAAAAAAATTCTTGGGTGACTTATAATGTACTTCTGTTGATTATTGATTTATAGGATTTACCTATTTTTCATTATGGAAATAGATGAGGTGTTTTCATGAATCATATCAGGCATATATCATTGATGTGTCATTAGAATGCTTATCCGTATACCATGCTTGCGTGGTTTTGTTCCATGTTTATCTGTACACCATGATTGGGTCATTATTTATCATGGTTACTTGTATACCATGCCTTGGTGACTATTAAAATGTTTACTAGTATTCTCTTATGATGTGATAGTTTCCTATGTTATAGTTATAGTATAGGGATGGTTAAAATAAGTGTATGCATCAACATAAACGGTTCTTTCTTTATTAACTTGATCGTGGGAATTTATATAATCTAATTGAACCTAATTATAGAAATAATTTTTTTTGAAAGAGTTAATGAATTATCCTGAATAAAATTATTAAAATGAAAAGGGAATTGGAATTGTTTTATAAATTTAAGTGATTTATTGTGGGTTTTGGTTAAAAAGGATTCCAATTGTAGCGTATAGAGTGGTTTCATCTAGAACCTAGGAATGGTTTCCCGCATAACTATGTCCAATACAGAATCTCTTCTTTGTTAATTTAAATGTTCAATAATGGATTTTAGTTAAATGTTGTGTCAATTTCAAATTATAAAGGCTTGTACATCTATAACTTGGGAATAATAGCGTATATAACTGAATCCACTTATACTTGACTCAACCCTTATAGGTCAGTTTTAGCATTGTATGCATATGAGATAAACCCACTAAGGGAGTGATTTGTATTTAATAAAGCAATTTTATTGGGTTGTAATTATATTTTTTAAGGTACCGACATTTCTTGAGGTATATAACCTTTTTATTTCCATTTAATTATTTAAATTTAACCTAAAGGAATTTCAAAGTGGGATCACAAAAGAAATAGGGGTTTACAAGATTTTCATGGTGCCTAGAGCCTGAGATTTTAGAGATGAAAATTGGGTTACAATGTTAGTATAAACCATATAGACCAGGTTATATGATTTTTGTAAACCTTTTAATGAATTTTAGTGCAAACGAGAGGGTTCATGGTTTTCCCTAACTATGTGGCCCAGGACACACGCCAATGCAAATGTGGCAGAGTTTTTGGCAGATGTAAATTGCACAGTTTGCATGTGGTTTTTCAAATCATGCAATATAACTGTATGAAAGGGGTATTGAGGAAAAGAGGGGCACAGAGTTGGTGCCTGGTATGGATAATTCTGTAGCAAAACCAAGAAACCCCATTTTTAGAGGGAAAATGCCAATTTTTCCTTAATTACTTTAATTTTTATCCCCTCTCCCTATTTTCTTATTTCCTCGAGTGGCCTGCCACCATCTCCCTAGTTGAAGCTCCCTTCAATAATAAGCCATGTATTTGACATAACTCTATTATTTGGACTCTTAATCACTTACCATCGGTCTCATTGAATGCACTCTAGTGTGTTCTCTATTCATCTCACACATTTCATTGTATTCCTTGTTATCTACGACATTATTTTAATGGAGGATCTTATGATATATTTTCAGAGTGTTCATCCATTCTTAAATTTTATTCTGATAAGGATCAAATCAGAGTCTGATATAGGATGACTGTTATTCTACCAAGCTAATGTGGTTTGTCTCATAATTTTTCATTAAATTCAGGTTTTTTATATATTTTTTCATTGTTCCACAAGATGGATTTTTTGAACGATGCTTATATATTGAATGGATTAGATAGACCTACAACATTCTTTAAAGCCATTTAGGATTCATTATAGGTTAAGGACCATGAATTTGAACCACCCCTTGGGTGTGTGAATGAATTAGAATAAACCACCATGGGTGGGGTCATGTCCTCTGACCCCTTTCCATAGGGATTTCAATGAATTATTTTATTTATTAATTGAATTGAATAAAGTTAAGAGGTAATGGATGTCTATGTCCCAAGAAATTTGTCCATTGTTCTTGCTTGCTTATACATGACATGTATTTTATAATAGAAGTAGACAATTAAAATGAACGGAATTATTTGCATAATTATAGAACTTCTAAGACTATGCTTCCTTTTAAACTACCATCAAAGGTGATTTAGGTGATTATAAATATGATGACCTTTTTGGTAAAAATTAGATCTTATATGGTATGGTTAGACCATGGTCCCATGACCATTCTTTTTGACATTCCAAGAGTGAGAGGTGTGTTCCATTGTGGTATTACCGTAGATGAACTCTTATGGATTGAATTATTAATATATTATGATGAATTTATTATGAACCTTCAGTGGCACATGTGTTCTCATATGAACATCATGGATTAAATTATTTAGCCACAAGCTTATTTTTCTGGGTGATGCTTGGACTCCTTTTCTTGCATCAAAGGATAGAATTTGAGTTCTAATTAGATTATATATCATGAGTGACACTTTGACTCCCTTCATGGATCCCAATGATGGACTCAGTGAGAGGTGAATTTATACCACACCAAGAGTGATACTAGGAGTTCATTTAGGAAAGCCTAGGATGGGCTTGTAGGGTGTTTGGTTCATGCTATACATAGAGAGATACCTCGGTTACAACTTAGGAATTCCAATGATAGGCTAGAGGTACACTGTATTGAATAATGATTAAATGACTATTAAGATGCATCTACTATGACAATGCACAAGCTTTGATATGATCAGAGCCTTACACTTTAAAAATTTCTTGATTATACAAATAATGTTTGATACAATACATGGTAGATTCTTGGGATATGATATAGGTCTTGAGACTTATTTGTAATTAAAATATGGTTTTATTTATTACTCAGAGACAGTCTATCATAGGCTAAAGCAGGTAGTAGATGATGGGTGTTCTAGGAGAACCCTGACCTATGCGGTTTATTTATTCAACTTATTTCATTTACGTTTTATTTATTACTTAAAAACTAGTTATTATGTACTCACGAACAAGATGATAATAGACACCATTTGTGGTGGCCTACTATGTTTATCTCACACACTTCTTGCGCAGTCTTTATGGTACCTGGATAGTAATATTGGATGCATGTAGGGATATGGGAGAGCACATAATTTTAAATGTTGGAATTATTCTTTTATATGATTTGGGGATCAAAGAACCGGGATATTTCCTGTGATGCTATCTAAGGATATATTTTTTTGTCCTTTTTTACTTTTGATACATGTATTTTACTATATACATGTTTCTATGTTTACCAGTATTCTTTGTTGTGTAGAATTCCATAATCATCATATTGTGTATGACATTTATGAATGTGTTCACATGGTTATTTATATGATGGATATCATTATTAAACTATATATTAATTCATATGCTTCCTCTGTTGATTGATGTTATAATATCATTGTGCTACACTCTGATCATGAGGATATAGTCTTCCCATTGTTCCACCATGGTCATGTCCTGCTTGTCGATAGTCTCCAGAATATGGGGAGACATGCTTGAGGCCATGTGGCAACCTAGGTTTGGTTACTATTGTGTGAACTGAGCCCAGTATGTCACAAAGAGGTGGTAGATATTTCTTTTTTTCCTTTTGTCTTAGTTTTTGGGTATTAGATATGATAATATGATGTAGTGGAATTTATTTATGATTTTATTCGTAGGATTAACTAACCCATGTACATTGAAAATACAAATTACATGGGGTGGGACATGTTGTTATTGACCGTGGTTATTATAATTATTTTCATTTCACTATTTGTTGATGCACTTGATGTTTTATGTTCCTTATGATTATGGATTTTTACCATTGTACTGATAAGGCAAGGGATTATTGCATCATGCATCATTATAGGCACTTCAGGATTTATATGCCATCCATTATTTTATACCATGTTTATATTACTGTGTGAATTTCATATCACATGTTTTTGGGCATTGTTTTCTATATCCATGAAATTGTGTTGACATTTCATGAAAGGACTTCATAAATCATTGGATTCAATTGAATAGAAACCACACAAGAATTTATAAGTTGTATGGGACCTAATAAATTGGAAGTGGTGATCCATATAATTAAACCATTTATGAAAATTGTTATATAAATGAAATTGAATTTAAATGAAATTCATTTCTAAAACGAAATGGTAAACATTAAATAGGGATGACAATTTCAATTTAAAGGGCATTTTCCTCAATAAATTGAAATTGAAAATTTGTATACCAGTACCTATGAGCAACGAACTTGACCCTAACCCTACTTCATTAGTGGATAGTAGGAAGTGTCTCTTGCTTTTATTATGATATGTTTGTCACCCAGACCTAGATTTAGGAGCAGGCAGAGGGGTGTGGCATTCATAAAGGAAGTCTTATACATATCCTATTATATTTATATATATATATATATATATTCTTTTAGTGGTCGTTAAATATTATGTTGAGGTATGTGTGTGGAAATTTTAGAGACATTCCCACATGATATCCTTGATTCATGCACCAGGAGGGTAGCGATGACCATGCTCTAGAGGTGGTGGGCCCAAGGACACTAGAACCTCAAGTAGTGCCTCTTACGGAACTACCAATTATAACTGATATGGGTGATAATGCTTAGTTCAGATAAAGGTTCCTAATATTTATATAGAATGTTTATGGAGAAACGTGACACACCCCGACTGTGGAAGATTTGACACATGAGTTATTGTAGTATAATTCGCCCACATATTCAAGGGATGGTAGGCTACATGCAGAAAATACATAGATAGAGGCCATACAATCAATTTTCAAGCATATTTAAACAACTCTATAGAGGAGAGAGAATCTATACATGTATATGCTATGGGATTCCACCATGATATGGTGGTACATGATTACATAGATGGATCGTCATAGGGATATGGCTTGGAAGGATTTTCATAGGCTTCTATGATTATTTTTATCCCATCAAATTGAGGGACTTTAAATCATGATAGTTTATGCATCTAGTGTAGGATGCATTATCAGTCATGGAATATTATTCCTATTTCAAAGAGCTCTAGTGTTTCACACATATTTTTTAGGTGATGAGTTATATAAAGAAAAGAATTTTAAGGGCGGTCTTGTGTATGAAATCTGATCATAGGTGAATTTATTTCAGCATACTAACGTATCTGGGATATTGAATCAGGTGATTATCATGATGCACAACTTGAGAGTTGCTGGAGGTGAGATCTATGGTTGTTTAGAACCTATATCTTGAACTACATCGACAAATAGTAAGAAGCGCCATTTGAGACATCCATGTTGTGATATTATTATCAATGGTACATACTCTGGTAGCTAAGTGTTGTGCCATTAGTGTGGTAGACCAGGATATAAGATACCTTAATGTATGAGGGACTCAATCTAAATTTGATCTTGCAGCCTGATGGGAAATTTATAATGATTTTTTAGATCTTTTCCTCTAGTAGCCAGTGAGAGAGGGATTGCACCAACTCCGCATTAGGACTAGGGTCAGCAACTTCTTTAATGGTAGGGAGATAGAGTACGATCAATCGATAAGTTTTGGTAGGTGTTTGTTTCCGTGATATCTAGGCACCAAAATTTCAGCAATAGTAGAGAAGACCCACTTATGTAGATAAGATATATCACATGAATTCATATTAATCCATATACATACAGTGAAACTGATACCAAAGGAACAGAGTTTCAGACCTTCTACAATGATCAGTCATATTCTAGATAACACTTGTAACAGCCCACCCCTACCTCATTGGATTGAGGAAGCCGGGAATGATACTTGGCCTTAAGCGACGTTACCAAACGCCAAAGGCTGGAAATAAATGCAAAGGGCTTCAAAATCAAGTTGGGGAATGATTTTACCTTAAGACAAAACCAACCAAACCATCCAATAACATCCACTATATGATGCATGTCAATTCAATTACCCAACCATGAATTCCCAAAAGACAACCAAGTTGTTCCACAACACAACTCAAAACCAATACAACTAGACATGTCCACACAACATCAGATTACACTACGGAAACTAAACAACCAAACACCACAATCCATGACACTACCATAGCTCCACGCCAAACTCCAAGCTCCAATCCCATCCAAGGGACCACAATGCTCCACTAAAGGAGGGTGATGCCTTACCTTTGCCCACACCATAGTACAAAACATCTACAAAGAAACCATAGTGCCAAAGCAGGGATGAGTACTTAAACTCAGTTGGATTTTCCCAAATGACTTCCATACACACGCCACTAGGATAAAACCATTAGCACATTTTTATAAAAAAGTTTATATATATTAAATCACATGTGCATCCATTTTCATAAGCCAAACATTCCCTTACCAAGCCATTACACCCAAACCATGAAACCAAGGGAAAGCCAACCAAACATGCCACAAGCCATCTCATCATTTACACTTTATCACAAAAACTTACATCTTGCAAAGAAATGCAAAACAAACAACCAAAACGGTGGGACTTCCACCCAACCCTTTCACCCATTCACACCAAACAATCAAAATGGTGGGGCTTCCGCCCAACCTGTTCACCCATTCACAACTAGCGGTCCTTCCAGACCACTAATCATATGGTGGTTCTTCCGACCACTATCCATCCCGTTTTTATAGTGAGACTTCCCACCCACTTCAATACAACATTTTAATCAAACCAAGCCAAGCATAAACCCACTAATGTCACAACAACATCCAATCAACCAATTCCATTGCATATCAATCCACTTCAATAAATCCCCCATTTATTGAAAACCATTTTCCCTGCAAAACAACATTTTAATAAAACAACCCTTTTATTGAAAACCCTTTCCATCAATCATTTTCACAAATCCACCATATCATCCCATTTTAAAATCTTCATTTTAAAATCCAAAAGAATATAATTTCACCATAAAACACCTTTTTTCCCAAAAATCCCCAAAACATCACCCAAGGGATTTCCAACCAATTTTGCATAACAATTCACAATTAATTTTCAGTACAACAATTAATTTTAACAAGGAACCACTCGTTCTAACCAAGTGGAGTCGAGAGAGAATCCACCTACCTTTAAGTTTCCCTAGAAATCGACCCACGAACAACCGCACCTCAAATCTGGAAAACAAACCACTAAAACATCTCTAGATCTCCTTCCTTAACATTCACAAGCCTTAAAAACATCATCCAAGGCACCCACAACCCTATATATACACACAACAAGTGTAGATCTAGACAACCAAGAAAGATAATGATGTAGGTCTAGAGGAAAACACAATGAAACCAAGAGGAAAGACTTTCCCGGGAGGAATCACCTTCAAAACACCAAGAACCCACTTCAAAATGCTTCAAAAGTGAGTGGGAAAGCTCCTCCACCCCCTGAGAACCAAACAACCTGAGTGATACATGAGTGGGAAGAAGTTTTTGTGAAATAGGTTAAGCCTGAGGGATCCCAAATCCTATAACCGAATTTTTAAGTGGTCACACGGTTAGTCTGCACGGTTTGGAAAAATGTGCTCTAACCGTGCGTACGCTACTGCCACAGGAGAAAGGGTCCGCACAGTTGCCTTGCATGGTTTGGAAAACTGTGTAGAGGTTGTACAAAGCATACTTTCTCCCCTTCATGGTTTCCTAGAGAAGCCGCACGGTTTCCACTAACCGTGCTCAAACCGTTCTCCTTAAGAGAAGCATCCAAACTCATTCAAAACCATTCCAAACTCTCCCAACCTCTTCCCAATTCATCCCATGAACTTTAAACACATAAAAATGCATAAACAAAGGCTACATAACTCAAACCGGGGGTACAACACCTCTACTTTAGTATCTACTATTTTTGATACATGTGATTCTCATTCATTAATTTCTATTCCTATTTTATAGAGCCTTGGGCTTAATGTTTAGTTCTCCTATGGTGTGATGACACTTGATACTCTATTTGGGATATGATCGGAGAGTGTATGCTAGTGTAAGGAGTTCCCCCTTAAGATAGGTTGGAGTATCTTCGTATGGGTACTCTTTTTACTCAAGATGATAGGGTTATATATATTTATTGGGATGTAATATTTGGTTCCTTATCATTCATTCATTGACTACTACCACTGAAGGGTGACTTTCACAACATTAGAGGTCATAACTATTATTCATAAGGCTGAATGGGATTTCCATGAAAGTTGAGATCCTAATCATTATGGGAAGTGTGAGATGATATCATATATTTTTAGCATATACTTGGATGATCATGGAACAAGGCATGTTGAATTCCCTCCAGTGGTTGATCATTTTAGAGATGTTTTTTCAGAGAACATTTCAGGGCTGCCTCCTGAGAGAAAAGTATTGTTCTCTATCGAGCTAGTTCCTAGAGCTACACTAAAATACATTTTTAAATATATGATCGATACTAATGAGTTATATGAGATCAAGATGTAACTAGAGTACTTCAAAGAAAAGGGGTTTATATGACCCATTACTACTCTATGGGGCTCACTAGTCCTTTTCACCAAGAAGATGGATATAACCCATAGGTTCTATATGGATTACTAAAAATTAAACCAGTTTATGGTTAAGAACTGGTATTTTTTTCCTTAGAAATGTGATATCTTCAACCATCTTTGAGGACCTCAACTATTCTTGAAGATTGATTTGAGGTAGGTTTATCATCAGGTGCACATTAGACCATTCAATATACCACATAAAAATACATAGTAGATATGGACTGTATGAGTATTTGTTTATGTAATTCGGTCTCATGAATGCACCAAATGTTTTAATGGAACTAAGGAACCAAAATTTTCATCCATATCTTGATTCATTTTTCGTGGTATTCATGGATGATATATCAGTGTATTATGACACTCAAAATGACCATTCCAAACATCTTGAGGTCATATTGAGTACGCTGAGATAGAATAAGTTATATGATAAGATCACAAAGTGCCAGTTCTGGATGAATGAAATTCACTTCTTTGGTCATATTATTTTAGATAAAGGATTATTAGTTAACTTAGAGAATGTGATATTTGTAGTTTCCTAGGATCATATAAATAAAAATATTTATATAATTTTTTGGGGATAGCTAGTAATTATAGGTTCTTCATACATAACTTAGAATCACCTATTATGAGCTTGAATAAAAAGGGTGTGATGTTTATATAGTCATATGCATGTGAGATGGCCTTTCTGGAGAAAAAATGGATACTAACTTTATCACTGATCCTATTTATTCTAGAGCCAAGAAGAATGTATAAATATTTTGATTCAACTGGTATCGAACTAGGATTCATTCTGAAGCAAGAGGAGTGAGTCATGTCATATGATTCTCATCAATTGAAGCCACATGATAGTAAATACATGATGCATGATCTCTAGTTAGTCATTGTCGTTCATGCCTTGTACTATTGAAGGAATTATTTACTAGGAGTGCATTTTGCGATGTATACATACTAGAAAATCATCAAGTACATATTAATATAGCATGAAATGGATCTTAGGAAACGAATTGGGGTTTAATACCTTCATTCATTCAACATTGTACTTGCCTATATGTCCAGAAAGGGAAATGAAGCTTCCATTGAACTAAGCAGGTGGACTGAGACACAAGAAGTTCAAGAGGCCAGTATCAAGTGAAAGCTTATTGACAGGTTTTCTGAGATGTATTTGGAAGTTCAGGATAGCCATGGATATTCTATCCTTTCATTATTATTAGTGACCTCCTCACTTATGGAGGGAGTGAAGATGAGACAACTATCTGATAGCGAGATCTTCGACCAAGGGGTGAGTGTTGTAGGTGATGAACTATATTCATGTTAGGTCATTGATGAGGATGAGATATTGTGCATCCATGGAAATTTATGGGTTATTACATATTTTTTAAAGGGGTTAATGTCAGAGTACGATGCCTCGATATGGGTGATGAATATCGATCTTACCAATATGTATCATAAGTTATGTTGTCAATACAGGGGGTCAAGGATAAAAATAGACATAGATGATCTTTTTACTAGGTGTTCCACCTAACAATAGATGAAGGCCGAACAAAAAATATTTAATGGGATTTTATAGAAGTTACCTATTACTTAGTGGAGATGGGACTACGTCGCCCTGTATTTCATGAAATTTTTTCGTATATCACCTCAGGGTAGTAAATCCATTTGGGTTATTGTATTCTTGTTGAAATAGTTTTCAAACTTCTTACCTATTTTGGAGACTCTTTTAGTGGATATGATCGAGAGGCTCTATATTCCTGAGATCACATGCCACCATGGGATCCTATTTTTTATCGTATTTGATAGAGATTATAATTTTATGTCATATTTATGGTAGGGTTTGTAGAGAGAACATGGTTCATATGTACTATTGATTACATACTATCACCCACAGAACGAAGGTTAGTCTGAATGTACAATACAGGAATGGAAGAAACGATCTGAGCATGCATCCTTGGTTTTGGAGGTTTTTGGAGAAACACATACCACTCACAGTGTTTTCTTATAATAACAGCTTCTAAGTGACCATACAAATGACTCCTTATGAGGCATTATATGGTATTCCATATCATTCGCCCCTATGTAGCTTAGAGGTGGGAGTGGAAATGCTAATGGGTACTCATATCATTTGGGAGACTCTATAGTAGGTTCATCTCATTAGGAAGTTGATGTATACAACTCATAGGAATAAATCATACACCAATCACCTCCATTGACCACTAGAGTTCGAAGAAGGGATTCAAGTTTTCTTATGAGTTTATCCTAGACTAGGGGGAAAAGGATTAAAAAACAAGGGAATTTTCCACCATATAATGTCAAACCCTTCTATATTATAAAGACAGTCAGACTGATATCATAGTGTTTTCAGTACCTCATAGGTATTGAGGCATGCACGACATCTTCCATATATCTTAACTTTTCCAATATAATTATAATCCATAAAATATTATTATCCTAATGTGGATGAGTTATAGGTAGATGTGTTCTTTGAGGAGCATCTTATCTGTATTTTTTATTGGAGAATGAATGTTTTTTAAGGCCAATAGGTTCCTGTAGTATTGGTTCTATGGAAGAACGACTATATACAGGACAAGACTTGGGATTAGGAGACTAACGTACATGTTTATTGGCATGTTTTATTCTCAAACGATATTTTACAACCCATGGAAGGTAAATTTAGGGACAAATTGATTTTAGGGGAGAGATTGTAAGATAATAACTTTTCTAAAAGGTAAGGAACCTTTTTATTTCCATTTATTTTTAAAATTTTACATAATGGGAGTTCCTAATGGGGTCATGAAAGAAATGGGGGTTTCTGGGACTTGTATGGATCCCAGAACCTTAGATTTTAGAGGAGGTTCCTCTGCAGCACAGTTAGTAGAAACTGTGTAGTCATGACCACATTTTTTTAGAAGACCATGTAGTGAGTTTCAGTGCCTAGAATTGAGAACACCGCTTGACCTAACCATGTGACCCAGGCCACACACCTGTGGAAATGCGTTAGAGTTTCTGATTGGGGAAAAATTCATGGTTGGTGCATGGTTTTTCGAAACATGTTCGATGACCATGAGATATGGGTATTGATGTATAGAGGGGTACACAATTTTTCCATACATGCATCCATATTGTAAAACCTAGTTTTTAGAAAAGAAATAACCATTTTATCCATAATTCTTTTAATTTATAACCCTTATTCCCCTCTTAATATTTTGTCTAGCGTCTTATACCAATATTCCTCATTGAATATCACTTGATTCCTAATCCTAAGCTTTTCTATAACTCCATGATCTGAACTTTGAATCACACATCATCAACCTCTTAGGATACACACCAATGAGTTCTCTATTTAACTTGCACTTTTTTGTTTTCCTAATTATCGATGATGTTATTTTGGGGAAGGTTCTTAGGCCCTATTTTTAGGGTGCTCATCCATTCATGAATTTTATTTTGATCTAGATCAAATCATAGGGTGAGACTGGATTGGTGTTCATCTACCAAGCTAAGGTAGGTGGTATAGTGATTTTCCATTAATTTCTAGTAGTATATATATTATATCACTGTGTTGCCTGCCATATTTTTATAAAGACTCTTATAAATTGAATTAATCCTTAAATTGAATGGATTGGATAAAGCTGCACTACTCATGATAATTTTTGACGTTCAATTATCAGTTAAGAACCTTGAATTTGAACCACCCCTTGAGGAGTTGTAAAATAATACTAAACCCCCATAGATGACCCATTATAATTGATTAACCATTGAGGTGTGTCCTTTTACCCATTTCCTTAGGGATGTCAATTAATTGGTTGATTTATAAATTAAAATAAATAAAGGAATGAGTGAATATAAGTTCATGTCCTAATGTATTTTTTTTCATTTTTCTTTCATTCTTATGCCTAAGATGCCTTTTATAACTGAAATACCCAATTAAAATGAATGGAAGGATTCATTTGATGAAAGTAGTTATAATCCTATGCTACTTGTAAACCACATTCTATGATGAGTTAGATAAATATAAATTTTATTACCTTTGGGTTAAAATGAGATATTATAGGGTATGGTCAGACCATAGGCCCATGGCCATTCTTCTTGACATTCTATGAGTGAGATATGGGTTCCATTTTAGGATATCTATAGAGGAAATCTTATGGCATTAATAATTAAATGATTATGATGAATTTATTATGAACCTTGGGTGACACATGGGTTCTCATTTGTTGTTCATGTATGGCCTTGTTTGGATACTTGCTTATTACACATGAGTAATACTTGGAATCCTTTATGGACATAAGAGTATGAACTTTGAGGTATAATTATATAATACGATATGAGTGACACTTAGGCTCCATTCATAGTCCGCCAAGGACAAAATCAGTGAGTGGTGACTTTATACCACACCTAGAGTGATACCAGGATTCCTTTGAGGAATGACTAAGATGGATTTGTAGGGTTTTTAGATCGTTCTATACCTAGAACAGTACCTAGGTTCCATCTTAGGAACACCAAGGAGGGGATTAGGTTACATTGGATTGAATAATAATTAAAAAACTATTTTGATGTGTTTGGAAATCCAAGTCACAACTTGGGTTTTATTGGATCCTTACGCTTTACTGATGGAATTATTATACACATCATGTTTGATATGATACACTGGGTACTTGGCCTATGATCCAGGTCTCGAGACCTATTTATAATTAATACATGTTATGATTGATTACTTTGAGATATTTTATCCTAGGCCGAAGTTGGTAGGAGAGTATGGGTGCCCCATTGGAATATAGACCTATACGCGTTATTTATTCACTGTATTTGATTTACAGTTTATTTATTACCCACACACTGGATATTATATACTCACGGACAAGATGGAATTAAACATCGTTGGTGGTGGCCTACTGATTTTATCTCACACTATACATAGGCCACCTTTAGGTTACATGGATAGACTTCATGGATACAAGTAAGGATATGTAAAGGACCTCGCTTGTTGAGTCTTTATTGATTCCTTCATAGGAGATGGTGAGCACAGGATTGGGTCATGGAACATGACTCTATATGGGGATAGTTCATATTATTTCCTTTTTTAATTTTGAAACATTTATTATATTGGATGCTTCTTTACATGAATTATATGTATTTATTTTTGTATAGCATGACTTGATTATTATCTTGTATATGAAATTTATGGATGTGTTCACTTGGTTCTCTATATGATGGATGTTATTCTTTTGTTTCTTGGTTAATAATATGCTTCCGCTATTTATTGATATTGTTATACATTTATGCTACACAATGATCATGAGGGTATAATCTCCCTATTATTCCACCATGGACCCTCTCTACTAGTCGGAAGCCTTTGACCAATTGGGAGGTGAGATTTAGGCCATGTGGCCAATAGGGTGTTGTTATTGTTGAGTGAAACAAGTCTGGGATGTCATAAATGGGATATCGGTTGTAATTTATAGAGCATTGACTCCATAAATTGGGAGTAGTTTCCAGTATAACTAAATCCAGGTTGAAATGATAGGACCCTTTTAGGTTACCATTATCATTATATGCCTTTGTACTTAATCCCTTATAGTTATGCTTGTGATAAGTAGTGATGATTATTTAAAGTCTCATCAACCGGTTGTATAGTATTTTTATAAAGGTATGGTGACATCTTACTTAACCTATCTCTATAAATTGATAAAATATCATTTGTCGGATTATGATTTTTACTAATATGATACATTATTTAATGACAATTCTAGTTATAATAAAATTAGTGTTTTCCTATATCACTTGTTGGTGGCATTTTCTTTAACGAATACAATTGTGAGAACTCATGAATAAATGAAATGGTTAAAATTAAAATATGTAATAATTCTCATATAAATATTTATGGATTCAGTTAAACAAGGTTTTATGTACAGTTTTATATCCTTTATAACTAGTAATTGTTATAACATATATCTGAGAATATTTAATTTTTATAATAAAAGTGAAGTTGTGAAATAGATTGAATAAAACACTTTAGTGTTATTGATAGCTTTAACCCTCATATTGGTATTAGTATAAATGAAATGGTTAAAAGGAAAATATGTAATAATTTTCATAGAAATACTTATGGAATAAATTAAATAAGGTGTTAATTATAGTTTGAGATCCTTTATAACAAGTAATTGTAATACCATATATCTAAGCCTCTTTAATTTTTATAATAAAAGTGAAGTATTGAAATGGATTGAATAATACCCTTTAGTGGTGTTGATAGCTTTAACCCTCATATGGGGTTTCTTTATCATGTTTATTTGAGATTTACCTTGAATGGGAATTTTGAAATTGCCTATGGGTTTTTCTATCCTTCTTTAGTGAGTTGTACTTAAATGTTAGGTAGTAGAGCCTATTGACCTTTGAGGTGTGAACATAGTTATAGGATCAATACCATATGTTAAAGTGAGGGGATATCCAAGTTATGGTATCACCATTAGATATAGAAAATGAGAAAACATTTTAGTTGATTTCCTAGACAAGTTATGTTCCATTTATTAATCATTTGAAATGGTTCGGACTCTTAGTTAATGAAATGAAACCCTCGGGTAGGCAGGCAATTTTTTGGTAATTTGAACCTCAATGGGGTATTAACATATGTGGATACCAGATGACTGTCATTTATTTACCATTTTATGTTGAAATTTTGAATATACTAGGAGCACTCCCTTAAAAGGATTCTCATATAGAATCGAATCTCATTTGATCAATTCATGAAAGTAGATGTCATTACACATATGTGAACAATTTTTAACCCCTATAGGTTGATGATTTTTTACCTACCTTCTATATTACCTCTTTAGAGGGAGTATATAGGAGAGTTTGATACAATGTTACAAAGGACCTTCAGTAGGATATAGTTATCATATGAGAGACCTTAGGGCTGGGTAGACAGACCTAATGGCCCTGTTTTTGAGATTTGATTGATAGGGATAGGTCAGAGACCTATATCCCCTTAGATTTGACTCTGACCATTGAGAGATAGTAGTTCAAATGATTGATGGAAACAAATGAGAGTGGACGGATTGGGTTTTACATATTATTTAAAGGTTATGATATGGGTTATACACTCGTGTTGATACTGACATGTAGAAGGTTCTTGGATTTGGAAATATAGGATTTGGGATGTTTATGGTTCGAGGAATCTCCTATGGTACTTGGGTAGTGAGACTAGCTTCAATGAGTATCACTATTTGGGTGCAAGTCCTATCAGACTAGTGGTTTTTCATATGAAACATAACATTTTGGAACAACTTCATGAGGTGATCAATCATTTGTTTAATCATGGAACATGTGGGTACCCAATTTTGAAGAGTATTTCCTAGGGATCATTGGTTATAATGAGAATGAAATTCTAGGAAGCACATTCAACTTGTAATTTTTGATTAATCACTTATAGTATCATGGGTTGGATCTTGAATTGGGTTGTACAAGATGTACACTCATTGTGTATGACACTATTATTTCAAACCTATTGCATGTAGAAATATTTTAAAAGGGAATTTTAGTGAGTTCATGGGTGTTGGATGAGGATCTATAGTTATAAATTTTTTACTTTCAGGCATGGAGACCGAGAGATTTTTTTAAATTAAAGGATGTTTCCCTGTGGTGACGACTAATTTGGATATTCATCGAGTTTCACGAGACATTTGACCTATGGTTGGACCTATAAATTCATGATCAGGAAATGTGGTGTCAGGATTTATTAGAGGAAAATATAGAATGTTTTGAAATATGCATCTCTCAGGGAGAATAGTGATTACCTATAGATGGAATATAAGTGTACTATTTGTTTATAGATAATCATGCCTAATATATTTACATCATCCTGAGTAAACTAAAATAACATCAGTTATACACCAAGTTACCAAGTTTTCTTCTTCTTCTATAATGAGAGGGACTCCTCATGAATTGTTCTCAAGGAGCATTTTAAGGTAATACATATGGTAGGGGGTACATATTTTGACTCTTGAGGGTGTTGAACCTTATTATGTTTTGAAATTAAACAAATTCCATAGGAACTAGTCTTGAGAAGTGGTAAAATTTCATGATTGAAATTTTCATTAGCACTCATGATTGATCTTGTTTTTATTCATGCAATAATTATGTTCATGGATAGATGGATAATAGGTTGTGTAAAACAAGAACATTGTTTAGTTGGTACAAAAACATGCATGCTCCATATGTGGGGAGTGGAACATAAGTCAGTATTGATAGAACCTCATGTGGTAAGGTTCATGGAACCTTGAGATTGTTCATTGAAAGGTCATTTGTATTTTCAATGCCATTGGATAATGGATCTATGTGTGGATGGTTTTACCATTGAATTTTGAGCATGGGATCAAGGGATTCCAGGTTTTCTATGGGTTATTTTATGATTTACTATCCTCATGTAACAAGATCTATTTATATTAATGGATATTCTCGAGTTACACTTGGATTCTCAAATATTAATTCCTTGAATAGACTAATGGGTAGTAACTAATTCATCAACTCATTCACTAGGTGAGATACCAACTTCAGGCTCAATTAGTGGTTCTTATGTGTAGATATCTCAACTATATACCAATGTTTCTCTTATAAACTCCAAATTTTGGATTTCCTTGGATGATATCTATGGTATTCAATGGTAAATTTTGAGGTTACCCTAGATTTTTGGTCAAGATCAGTTGATGGTTAGAGTGTAAAAATCTAATGGTTTTGGATTGGGAATGTGTTATTATTTGTGTCCTGGCTCGATGATGGGATGATACAGCTAGGAGACATCAACAAGAATCAGGTACGTGCTTCATAGATCGAGCTTGAAAAAATATCAGGGTGCCAAATATAAAAGGTGTCAGGATTTGGTTTTGGATACGTTGACTATAGAAAATGTTCTTTTTTAGAAGTATTCAACTAAAGGCAGCTCAACCGGAGTTCTCTCAATTAGTTGGATGTGGATGGTGAAGAACTGCATCGAGCTTGTCTTTGGAATGTAATGGGTTCCATATAAAGATTAGTAGGGGAATTTTATGAAAATTCTAGTTTAGATAGGTTATGTATGGTCGATTATAATTTGAGAATTTCAATTGGGGGACCAAGGGTTGTACCCTCATGTGTTATCAGAAGTGTGGTGCTAAGAAACCTGTCAGGAGAATTGTAGGATGCGTATAAAATGCTTCTATAGAAAATTTTGAAGGTTGGAGTACCATGATTTAGAATCGGTCGAATAAATCTAGAACTTATAGTGGGGAGAACTTTAGTCTTTTTGATGATATAGTTTATGACATGATCATTTCTTGAGTTATACAGGCTCAATAAAAAACGTATTAATGTCACTTTATAGGCTACGATCAATATCTTTAGTTTTAATGGCTAATGTACTATGTGATTAAAGTGATTCATGGAGGTAATTTGGGAGTGTAAACACTATAACAGCTCAATATTTCCAAGTAAGTTATATCTTTAATGTAATTCAATAGCTTATACTACCCGCAATACCGAATTGTATTGTGTTTTATACAAGCTTGAGTTTCTGCGAAACAACACATTAGTATAATAATTATTTAAATGATATATTTATTTATCAATTAAATATTGTAATATTAATAGTAACAAATAAATTTATATTGTTATATATAAATTTTTCACATAAATAAAATATATTTATAATGAAATGTTTTTGTTTTTTTAAAATAGCTACATATTTAGAAAAACAGTTTTCTTAATAGAACTACTTTTCATGTCCTTTTGTGAACAATAATAAAGTTAATATTAGACACTCATAAAAAATAAATTTGGTAAAATAGACTTCATTTTTGGATTCATAATATCTAAATTATCTTATGGTGAATTTTTTGGTATTTTTTTTGAAAACCTTCAATTTTCGATTTGTAATGAAAAACACTACGTTATTGTATAAAACTGAATTTTATTTAAAAAAATATTATTTTTATTTAAATTTATTTTAAAGTAAAAATATTTACATAATACTTATATTAGTTCAATATAATTCATTGGAGTATTTTTATAATAATATTATACTTATAAAATTTTATTTAACTTCTTAACGTCTTTTACCCACCTTCTAGGAACATTTGAAAATTTTCATAAAACGTAATTTTATCACTTTAGTGATTTGAATTTCAAAAATCCTAGAGACATGATGGAAAAAAGTATGTAAAATTTGGGTCAATAGAATGAAAATAGTTTTTTGTGAATAGTAACTTTTGAATTTTATTTACCAAGGTTAAAAGTAAGTAGGGTAACTAAAGGTAAAAATGGTGATATAATTACTGTAACACATGTCCTAATCCTATTGGATAAGTATATTTAGGCCAAAATAAACCTTATAAATATAATATTATCCTTTTTTATCCACTTTTATTATATTTTAACATTTATTATATTTTATTTAAAGTAGAGTTAAAAGTGTTAAATTCGAAATTTAATAACTAACACATTTTTAATATAGGGATATACAGAAGATGAATTTGACTATATATATTAATTAGAATGATAAAAAGATTTAATACATCATGGTAATTTATTTATAATTTTTAGACATTAAATAATTATATTTATTTATGACACAATGATGATGCAGAAATTACATTATTAATGAAATATTAAAATAATTGATATTAAAAATATCAAAATAAATTTAAATTGAGACTTTTGATGCATTAAAAAAAGTATAAGTTAATATGACATGTCATAATTTATTAGATAAATTTTTTCAAAGTTAAAAGTTTCTATGACTTTCACAAAAACCAAATACCAAATAGTGACAAAATTCACATAGATGAGTTTTTTAGAACAAATACTATTTTATTAAATTATATAATTGTCCTAAAAATATAAGGTTCATAAAAAGACTTATATAATTATATATATGTCATTAATTAACCACTTGAGGTTATCTTGTCATATTATAGTATGTTTATTAACCATGTATTATAATAATACAAGAACACATGGTAAAAGTTAAACTATTTAACTAAAAGTAAAATCTAAAAGATAAGGTTACTATGGGGATATAAACTTCTCTAAAACATATTGGTTGAGATGTTTTACACCCATGCCCACCTTAGACTCTAAATAAATCCATTTCGTGCCATTATAAACCAAAAAATAGTTTATAATAAAACAAATATCAAGCTTTTCCTAAAGTGACCCTCACCTCTCTTATAAAAGGGTACTCCCCCTCTCTTAATTTCACACCTCCAAAGCCATTTTCCTCAACCAACCCCTACTCAAATATCCTAAAAACTGCCCTAAATTCAACCATTAGGTCTTAATTTGATCATAAATACAACCAAAGGATCTATTTTGATCAAATCAAAAGGAAGAACCCAAAGACGATGTAATAATTTCATCACCAATTTCAAAGTTATTTTCTTATTCCACTACCTATTTCTCTATTGTTTCCATACCAGAATAATAATTCCAGTAACTTATATATATTTTAATGTTATTATAAACATGGTACAACCATATTCATTATTCTATCCATCCTGTGAATGAAAAACTCACCATACATGCGTACGTACGGCTTACCATCTCCACGTCATGGTGTAGTTTGTTGTTCAACACTTCATTATTTGGATGGGTATAATAATTATATATAATTGATTTAAATAGTAAATATAACATGTTAATTATTCGGTATATATGATATACCTTCCAATTACATACGATGTCACCATCAATATAATGATATTGTCGCTCATGCATACATACGGATTACCGTCTCCACAAAAGAGATGAGATTCATTCCCCATCGTAACCATTCAAGAATAATTTTAATTTTATGATTTAAAATAATATTTAAGAACTTAATATCATTATGGATATAAATAAAATACATCCTATCCATAAAAAACATGACTTACATAACAAAACATATAAATTAAAATGAATCAGTTAACACCCGAAACAATGATACTACTGAAATATTATTAACCAAGAAAAATTATAAGATCATATATGATATTATATTTATGTATGTTGTTCTTGTATAATTTAATAACAATTATTTAACTATTATACAAGAGTTTATCATACCCTAAACTAAGGAAAGGTACAAGGTAAGGGTTAATTTTACAATCTCTTTTTTATCCAAGGTTCTTTGTACGTAAGTATCTACTGGGACTTCTTAATCATCCACATCCGTCTTTATTAAAAATATATTTCAAAAAAAATTTACTCTTTACTAGAATATGGGTTAAATTCATTTATACCATTTTTTTAATTTTTATAAATTTTTTTGAAAGTAATATTTCCATCATTTTCCAAACAAGGTACTTTATGACCATTTTGACAAAATTAAGGAAAGATTGTTTTTTTTAACTTATACAGCAGGTGCGGCCATTTTCTGCCATTATAACACCTTTGAAACATCCCTCAAAAGATTATATGAATATTTTCAAAATAAATTTTTTATTTTCTATTTATATTAATTTTAATTTATTTCAAAATAGAAAGATATATTTCTCTCAAATAGTTTTGATTTCATCTATTTTAACATCCTTTGATGGATTTTACACTTGTTTGAAGTTGATTTATTTTTATACAATCTTCTATAATGTATTAAAGGTAGTTGATAAGTTTGACTGTGGATGTGTTATTTTTATACCATTCATGGTTTATGGTCAAATATTAACATTTCATCTGCTAGTTTTAATATGAATTTTTTTCTTATGTTTCAACATTTTCATATGAGGAATGCATTGGACATAGTAAGTGATGGTTGGAACCCACTATAGCTCCTCAATGCATCGGTAGCTCTCAAGAGAAAAACTAGTGTTTTAGAATAAGGCCTTGACAAAATTATTATTTGTTTTCCTGGAACGAGGCCTTGACTATGTGGTTATGATGTCCGACATTATGCAATCCATCATTATGAAATTAGCTATTGATATTACATGTGATCATTCAACTAGTAGAATATCCATGTAAATAAGTAAATGGGATTATTTTATTTATCTTTGCCATATTATGCAAAAAAAAATTGTTTAAAAGTTTTGTGTTTTATTCTTATAGAATTTCTTTAATGATTATGTTTTCTTATGATAGTTTCTTCTATATTTCTATCCTTACTGAGAATCTAAGCTCACCCATTTCTTATGTTTTATTTTTCCAATGATGCGAAGAAGTACATTATGATTGACCTGTATGATAGGTTATGGGATATGAGTGTGATCTTTGGATACACAATGTTGTTCTTTTCATTTCATAATGTAATGTAAAACTTATGTGTGTATCCATTACTTCCAATGATACAAAACTAATCAGTCTTTTGAGATTTGATCTCTTGTGATCATGCCTATGTTATGTAATAATGAACTGACTCTGGGTAACTGGGGTCGGGGCATTATAGTTGGTATCAGAGGAAGTTTAGTACAAACCATGGAAACTAGATTTAGAAAAACTCAAAATATAGAACATTACCCTAAGATAGACTTTGAAAATTACTATAGAATAACTTCCTATAATTTTGGTAATGTTGAGATTTTGTGAACTTTCCAAGCAATGCAACCCTATCTGAATACATCGTTGTTTGCGATTGATGACCTCAATCACTCCCTATAGATATTTATGTTTTTCCTCCAACAATGTGTCTCAAATCTGCACCAATGATTTCATATTTGAACTGTAAATTTGGTGGTGACTTTTTCATTTCCATTTCCATCTTATTATGAATAAATTATATTAACCCTATTTCCAATGTGGGTTATCCATAAAGGTATTTTATATTTTTAACCATTTATTTTCGAAGAACAATTTAAAATTACGAGGATGGAATTTATTGAAGGAGTATATAATGTAAAACCCAAATATTTCAAATTAAGTTGTATCTTTAAAGTAATTAAATAATTTATACTACACACAACACTGACTTGGCTTGTGTTATACGCAAGATTGAGTTTCTGTGAAACAAAACATTAGTATAATATTTATTTAAACAATATATTTATTTATCAATTAAATAGTGTGATATGAATAGTAAAAATAAATTTTTATTGATATTTATAATTTTTTCACATAAAGAAAACATATTTATGATGAAATGTATATGTTTTGTTAAAATAGTTATATATTTATATAAACTATTTTTTTAAAAGAAATACTTTATATATCTTTTTTTGAAAAATAATAAAATTAATATTAGACGCTCCTAAAAATTTAATTTGGTAAAATAGACTTCATTTTTGGATTCGTAATATCAAAATTTTCTTAGGGTGAATTTTTTGTTTTTCTGAAAACATTCAATTTTTTATGAATAGTGAAAAATAAATGCGTTATTATTTAAAACCAAATTTTATTTAAATAATTATTATTTTTATTTAAATTTATTCTAACGTAAATATTTATTCATAATACCTATATTGGTTAAATTTAAATCATTGGAGTCATTTAATAATAATATTAGATAATGTTACTGAACTTTTTAACGTCTTTTACGAACCTTCTAGGCACATTTACAAATATGAAAAAAACATAATTTTATTGATTTTGTGAATTGAATTTCAAAAATCCAAGATATATGGTTTAAATCAGTAAGTAAAATTTTGTTGAATAAGATGAAAATAATTTTGGCGAATAGTTACTTTTGAACTTTTTTTACCACGGTTAAAAGTATATAGGGTAATTAAAGGTAAAAATGATATTATAATTACCCAAAAAATGTCCTAATTCTATTGGATTATTTTAATTCGACCAAAATAATACTTGGGAATAAAATATGATCCTTTTTATCCAATTTTAATATATTTGGACATTTATTATATTTTATTTAAAGAAAAGTTAAAAGTGTTAAATGCAATTTATAATAACTAAAAAAATTTAAATATAGGGTTATCCATAAGATAAATTCGACTATAAATATTAATTAGAAATCTAAAAATATTTCTCACATCATGGTATTTTATTTATAATTTTTAGACATTAAATAATTAAAATTAATTTATGACACAATGACAATGCAGGAATTTCTTTATTAATGAATGATTAAAATAATTGATATTATAAATATCAAAATTAATGTAAATTGATAATTTTGATGCATTCCACGAATTATCTAGGTTAATATGACATTTTTAGGTTGATTAAATAAAAAAATCTAATTGATAATGTTGTTATGACTTTCACAAAAACCAAATACCAAATTGTGTCAAATTTGACATAAATTGGTATTTAAAACAAATACTTTTTTATAAAATTATATAAATATCCAAAAAAATATAATATTCGACCAAAAGACTTATATAATGATATATATATCATTAATTAACCACTTTAGTTTCTCTTTAAATTTTATTGTATGTTTATTAACCATGTATTATAATAATACAAGAAGACATGGTAAAAGTTATACTATTTAACTAAGAGTTAAATCTAAAAGATAAGGTTAATATGGTGACATAAACTTTTATAAAACCTATTTTTTGTGAGTATGTAGACCCACCACCACCTTATTATCTAAATAAATCCATTTTATCCATTATAAACCGAAAATTATTTTATAATAAAATAATATTTCAAGATTTTCCTAAAGTGACCCTCGCCTCTCTTATAAAAGGGTACTTCGCCTTCTCTTAATTTCAGACCTCCAAATCCATTTGTATCGGCCAACCCATTAAAAAAATTCCTCCAAACTACCCTAAATTCAACCTATAGGCCTTAATTTTATCATAATTCCAACCTATGTATCCATTTTGATCAAATCCAATGTATGTACCTGAAGAAGAGGTAATAATTTCATCACCTCTTTCAAAGTTCTTTTCTTCTTACACTTCCTCTTTATTTGTTGTTTCAAAACCAAAATAATAACTCCAGTACCTTATAAATAATATGATGTTATTATAAATATGGTACAACCATATTCATTGTTCTATCCATCCTATTAATGAAAAAGTCACCATATGTGCGTACGTACGGCTTACCGTCTCCACGTCGTGGTGTAGTTTGTTATTCAACACTTCATTATTTGGATGGGTATAATAATGATCCATAATGGATGTAAATAATAAATATAACGTGGTAATATATCTTTATATATGATATAAAATCCAATTACATACTATTTCACCATCAATAGAATGATATTATCGCTCGTGTGTACGTACAGATTACCGTCTCCACGAACGTGATGAGATTCATTCCCCATCATAACCATTCAATAATAATTTTCATTTTATGATTAAAAATATTTTTTAAGAACACAATATCATTATGGATATTAATAAAATACATCTTATCCATGAAATAAATTACTTACATAACAAAACATATAAAATAAAATTAATTAGTTAAAACCCGAAACAATGATACTACTAAAAAATTATGAACAATGCAATATTAAAATATAAAATATGATATCATATTAATGTATGTGGTTATTTTATAATTAAATAAAAATTATTAAACAATTATATAGGAGGTTAAAATACCCTCAACTATGGAAAATTACAAGGTAAGGTTTAATTTTATAATCTCTTTATTATCTAAGGTTCCTTGTACGTAAGTATCTACTGGGACATCTTTATCATACACATCTATGTTTCTTAAAAATGTATTTCAAAACATTTTTACTCTTTCCTAGAATATGGGATAAATTCATTTATTCCCTTTTTTACTTTTTATAAAATATTTTTAAAGGAATCATTCTGTTGTTTTCAAAATAATGTACATTATGACCTTTTTAACAAAATTAACAAAAAATGTTTTTTAACTAATAGGGTAGGTGTTCCATTTTCCACCTTTATAACACCATCGAAGATTACCTTGAATTATTATAAGAATATTTTCAAAATAAATGTTTTATTTTATAATTACGTTACTTTTAAATGATTTCAAAATAGAAAGATATATTTCTCTCAAATAGTTTTGATTTCATCAATGTCAAAATCCTTTGAATGATTTTACACTTGTTTGAAGTTGATTTATTATGATGAAATGTTCCATATTTTAATGATGGTTTTGTTACATGTTTGACTATGGATGTGTTATTTTTATACCATTCATTGTTTATGGTTAAAGTATTAACATTTTTTATGCTAGTTTTAATACAAATTTTTAGGTTATGTTTCAACAGTTTCATATGAGGAATGCATTAGACTTAGTAAATGGGGGGTGGAGCCCACTATAGATCATCGATGCATCTGTAGGTATCATTAGTCAAAATTGTGTCTTGGAACAAGGCCTTAAAAAAATTATTATTTATAGTCTTAGCATGAGGCCTTGACTATGTGCTTATGATTTCCGGCATTATGCATTCCATCATTACAAAAATAGTAATTGATATTACATGTCATCTTTCAACTAGTAGAAAATCTAAGTGAATATGTAAATGGAATTATTTGATTTATCTTTTCCATATTATGTTGAATTTTATGTTTAAAAGGCTTGTGTTTTGGTATTATTCATTTCCTTAAATGTTTATGTTTTCTTATGATAGTTTCCACTATATTGTTATCCTTACTGAGTATCTGAGCTCACCCATTTTTTTGTTTTATTTTTCCCAAGATGTTATGAAGTATATTATGATTGACCTGCATGATAGGATATGGGATATTAGTGTGTTCTAAAGAGACACAATGTCTTATTTTTCATTTCATAATGTAATGTAAAACTTATGTATGTATCAAGTACGTCCAAGGATACTAAACTAATTGGTATTTAGAGACATGATCTCTTGTGATCATGCCAATGTTATGTAATAATTCACCGACTCTGGGTAACTAGTGTCGGGGCGTTACAAATACTATTTTTCAATTTGTATGGGAATTACAAATACATATAGGTAAAATAGTTAATTTTAGTTTTCACTAGGGATTTTTGGGGTTGGTAATTTCTATGTTGGGGAGGTTTTAAGATCTCATGTTTTGGTCGGGTTGAAAATTCATAGGGAGTTTTGATTTTTCATTAGGTGAGCAGACGAAATCTTAAAACAAGTCCCTAAATAAAATATAGGGATATGTGATACTTAAAAATTGTTTTTTTGGATGGTTTTTAAGGACAGAAATATTTCTAAAGTTTTTTCATGTGTTTTGGGATATTTGGATTTTACAATCAATATTTCGGGTGAAAAATACAGGGGCACATGATTGGTGCATTATTAGTTATCATTGTATGGCACAAACCATTCAGCCTATTTGTATAGGGGTATGATTTTTTTAAACCATGCAAGGGATACAGAAATTTATGCATCTTGGTGAAGTGGTGAAAAGGACAAAAAATGGTTGGTTCATGGTTTTTATAAATTTTTGTTGCAACCATGTTGGGTAGGGGTGCTTGGAGAAGTGGATCCCTCAAGGTTGGTGCACAGTTGGTTCACGATTAGTAAACCATGTGAGGAAACCATAAATATTGAGGGCGCCTTTAGTAGTGTAACCATATGTTTGCTGCACAATTTTCATAATTTTGAACCTCCTAAAAAGAGGGAAATTACTATTTTCCCTCTGACATTAAACGATTTTTTAGCCATTTTCAACCCTTATTTTACCTTCAGGTCCCCCACACTCACCCTCCTCCTTCTCCTCCCCCTTGGAGTGGATTTCCTCCATTATTGGTCTAAATTGACTGTTGATAGATATATTGGAATCATAGAGTTATGTCTATGAATCATCTTATATACTTTATACATTTTTCTTCATTTTTTAGTGTGATCGTTATGAAAGCTCATATGCCCTATTTTTAGGGTATTTGTCAATTCTTATGATTTATATCATTTTGGATAAAAACCAATGGTAATTTTGGATGAGTAAAGCTACTTAACCTTGAGGTAGGTAACCTGTAGGTCCTTCCCTTAAATTATTTCATGTTTATAATATGTTTCCATTATGTCGCATACTCTACTACAACACATTACTCCTAAATTGTGAAATCGATTAAATGAAATGCCCAGACTATAACTATGAGGATATCTAAACCTTTATAAATTATCGTAGGTCTTCCACTCCAATAAGAACTTCCCTTAAGGGTGTTTTTCATAGTTATCCATGATCGTTGTTCCTTAATCTTATCTTAAACAACCACTTATGGTTTGTTGAATAATCTCTCATAAATTGAGTTGGCTAAATTAGTTTAAACAAAAAAATTTATAGTTAGATCGCAAAATTTATCAATATTTTATTATAAAGTATGAACTTGGTTAAATAGGGTATTGAATTAAATATAATACCCCCAAAATTAAATTTTTTTAAAAAGACTATGCATGTTCTATTTATCCAAACACCCTTCTACAGAAGGTTTTACTATCTATAATGATTGAATTACTAAATAGAATTACTAAAATTGCAAATGGTTTAGAACATTCACTTGAACTCTGAACCTTTTAAGGGATGACCATGTCACTTGGACTTTGGGGAACTTATGAATGAAAATATATAATGTTTTTCTGGAAATGTGAATTGTCATGGATAATTTCCATATACCATTTGTAATTATAAAATTTAATGATATTATTTATGAAATTTGTTGAGTGATTCATGGATTACTAATATGTAATTTCTTGGATGGGATAATAAGTTTCATGACATGATATAGACCATTAGAAATACAATTATTCTTGAGTTGGAACACTTTGTATGTGATAAAAGGTTAAATGAATTGTGATACGCCTTGACTGATACATGGATTCCTCAAGAGGAATGACTTAGATGGTCTCATTGGTTGCATGACATGATATATTACTTGGGTGATACTTGGATTCTAATATAAAATTCCTTGGATAGGATCAGAGGTTAAATGATATTTTGTTAATCCTTGGGTAGTACTTGGATTCTGATGTGGAATTCCTTGTATGGGCTCATAGATCAGATGATATTTAATTATGATTTATTGCCAATTATATTAATCTTGACTACTAAACTTTTAATGATATGAAACATGTTGATACTTACATCATTTTAATTATTACATAGACATATTGGTTCTCCTTGGGTCTCTATGACTAATGTTATATATGCACACTTGGTATTATAGAAATGGGACCTATTTGTACATTACTATTCTTATATTTAGAGACATCTATATTAGGATAATGTATGTGTGGTTTACCAGGTGTCCCAAGAGAACCCTGAGCTAGGTTGGTTTATTTTCATGTTACTGTTATACATTTGATATACCTTAACATTTTTGTATTTTATATACATAGACAATATTAGTTATAGACATTATTGGTGGTGGCCTACTTAGTTTTACTCACACACTATTTGGGCCACCATTGGGTACCCAGGCATATCTCATGCATACAGGTATCGATCAGGGAAAGGGTTCGGCTATAGATGATTGATCTTCTATACTATGTTGTAGTACGAGAGAAGAGGATCAATCTACTACTCATGATGATAGTGTATTTATTATTTTGGTCATTTGGTTTATTTTTCTAGGATGTTTTTTATTTTATGAAAACTCCCCATTTTTTATAGAATCTTGTCATCATCATTTGTATATGAAACAGATTTATTAATTCTATTCATTTATTATTCTTTGTATGATTTACTTCTACTCTGTTTTATTAATTATGCTTCCACTATGTTTATTATTGATTCATATAGTATAGAATCCCCATTTTACCACCTTTAAACCCTCGCTTCTAGTTGACAGCCTTCGGCATGTTGGAGGGAACGCTTGAGGCCTTATCACTAATCGAATCGGGGAATCATTTTAGTGCCTCCTGTAACACCCTGACCCCAGTTACACAGATTCGGTGAATTATTACATAACATTGGCATGACAACAAGAGATCAAGTCTTTAAATACCGATTAGTTTAGTAGCCTTAGAATTACTAGATACATACATAAGATTAACATTACATTATTAAATGGAACAAAAACAACATTATGTCCCCTTTGAACACACTCATATCCCATAGCCTATTCCTTCAGGTTAATTGTTATATACTTCTTCGCATCCTGGAAGAAATAAAACATAAGAAAGGGGTGAGGTCAGATGCTCAATAAGGATAAAAATATAGCCAAAACTATCATCAATAAGCATAAACAATTTTGGAAATGTATATGAAAAAAACACAATCCTTTTAAAAATAAAATTCAGCATAATATGGAAAATATAAATCAAATAATTCCATTTAATTTTTCACATGTATATTCTACTAGTCGAATGATCACATGTAAAATAAATTCCTAATTTCAAAATGATGGAATGCATAATGTTAGACATCATAACCACATAGTCAAGGCCTCATTCCAAGACTACAAATAAGATTTTTTCAAGTCCTTATGCAAAGACACATGTTTGTCTCACTATACTTGTCGATGCATTGATGAGCTATATCGGGCTCCACCCATCACATACTAAGTCCAATGCATTCCTCATATAAAAAGGTTGAAACATAACATAAACATTCGTATTAAAACGAGCATAAAAAATATTAATAATTTAACCATAAACCATGAATGGTATAACAATAACACATCCACAGTCAAACATATCACAAAACCTTCAATACAATATGGAAGATAGTGTCATAATAAATCAACTTCAAAGAAGTGTAAAATCCATCAAAGGGTGTTGACATAGATGAAATCAAAACAATTTAAGGAAATATCCCATTATATTTTGAAATCATTTAAAAGTCACATATTTATAAAAGAAAATATTTATTTGGTAATATTCTAATAATTTTGTAAATGAAGTTTTTAAGGTTTTATAATGGTGGAAAATAGCCACACCCGCCGTATTAGTTAAAAAACATTCTTGCCTTAATTTTTCGAAAAGTTCATAAAGTACCTTGTTTAGAAAACAATGGAATGATTTATTTAAAATAATTTTATAAAACTATAAAGGAGAATAAATGAATTTGACCCATATTCTTGGAAATTGTAAAAATGTTTTGAAATAAATTTTAAGAAACATGGATTTGGATGATAAGGAATTCCCAGTAGATACTTACGTACAAACAACCTCAGATAATAAAGAGATTGTAAAATTAACCCTTACCTTGTAATTTTCCTTAGTTGAGGGTATGTTACCCTCTTGTATAATTGTTAAATAATTGTTATTAAACTATACAAGAACCACAGACATAAATATGATATCATATATTATCTTCTAATATTGATTTGTTAATAATATTTCTGTAGTATCATTGGTTCCGGTGTTAACTGATTTAATTTCCTTTATTTTTATTGTTAATTAAGTCATGTTTGTTATGGATAAGATGTATTTGATTAATATAAATAATTATATTAAGTTATTAAACATTATATTTACTCATAAAATGAAAATTATTCTTGAATGGTAATGATGAGAAATGAATCTCATCGTGTTCGTGGAGACGGTAATCTGTACACACACACGAGCGACAATATCATGCTATTAATAGTGAAATAATATGTAATTGGATGGTATATTACATATAGAGAACAATTAACATGTTATATTTATTATTTACATCAATTATACTCATTATTAAACTTATCCAAATAATGAAGTGTTGAATAACAAACTACACCACGACGTGGAGATGGTAAGCCGTACATACGCACGTATAATTAATTTTTCCTTCATTTGATGGATGGAATAGTGAATATTATTGTACCATATTTATAATAACAACATAGATTGTAAAAGGTACTAGATTTATTATTTTGGTATGGAAACAAAAAATAAAGGGGATGTGGAAAACTGAAATACCTTTGAAAGAGGTGACGAAATTATTACCACTTCTTCATCTGCTTCCTTCTTGATTTGATCAAAAGGTTTCCTTAAGTTGGATTTCTGATTAATGTAAGGCCTCTATGTTGAATTGAGGATAGTTAGGAAGATATTTGAGCATGTTTTGGCCAAGAAATATTATTGTGGATGTATGATTCTGAGATAAGGGTAAGTACCCTTTTATAATATATGTAGGGTAACTTTATGAAAAGCATTAAATATTATTTTATTATAAAATCATTTTAGGTTTATAATAGCTCAAAATGGATTTATTTCTAGGATAAGGTGGGTGTGGGTCTAAATACTCTCAACTAACAGGTTTTAGACATGTTTAGGTCACTATATTAACCTTATATTTTAGATTTAACTCTTAGTTAAATAGTTTAACTTTTACAATGTCTTCCGGTATTCTTATATTACATGGTTAATAAACATACTATAAAATACCAAGGAAATACCAGTTGGTTAATTAATGGAATGTATATAATTATATAATTCCATTGGCCAAACCTTATATTTTTATGAATTTCATATCATTTAATAATATAGTATTTTTTTAAACTTATTTATGTCAATTTTGACACTATTTAATATTTTGTTTTTTGAAAGTCAAAAAAACTTCATTACATGAAACAAAATAAATTAAATCAATCCTATCATGTCATGTTAACATATAAAAATATTTTAATTCATCCAAAGTTTCAATTTACATTTATTTGGATGTTTGTAATATATATTATGTTTATCTTTTATTAAAAAGGTAATTAATACATCATCCTTGTGTCTTAAATAAATTTAATTATTTAATCTCTAAAAATAATAAATAAAATATCATGATTTAGGAAATATTTTTTTATTTATAATTTATATTTATAGTAGAATTTATCTTATGTGTAACCCCATATTAAAAATGGTTAAATTATTAAACTTTTAATTTTACACTTTTAACTATTCTTTAAATAAAATAACAATAAATGTCCTAATATAATAGAAGTGGATCAAATAGGATCATATTTTATTCATAAGGATTAGTTTTTTCTAAAAACACTTATCCAATAGAATTATTAAATGTGTTAGGTAAATATAATATCATTTTTACCTTTAATTACCCTATTTACTTTTAACTATGGTAAATAAAATTCAAAAGTTACTATTCACCAAAAATTATTTTCATCTTATTAAACTACAGTTTACTAACTGAATGAATAGTGTCTCTTGTATTTTTGAAATTCAATTCACAGAAGTGGAAAATTTACATTTTTTACAAATTTGCAAATAACCCTAGAAGGTGTGTAAAAGACGTTAAAAAGTCCAATAAAATTTTATATGTCTAATATTATTATAAAATTTCTCTAATGAATTAAATTGTACTAATAAATTTATTATGTATCTATTTTTACTTTATGATAAATTTTTATTTAAAAATAATTATTTAAATGAAAATGTCGGTTTTTATCTACAACTCAGTGTTTTTCACTATTTGCCAAAATTGAATGTTTTCCGAAAAATACCAACAATTCAACCAAAGATTATTATGATATTAAAAATTCAAAAATTATGTATATTTTACCAAATTCAAACAAAGGAGTTTCATTAATTAATTTTAATTTAATTCTTGTTGTCAAAACCAGAAAACGAGTTTTTGAGAAGTAAAAACTATTAAAAGATTGATATGTGTTTATGTCCAATTTAAATGTTAAATTACTACCAATGACCAATATTGTATTAATTGATAAAAATATAATCTAATTATACTTCAGACCCATTCAAATGTATAATTTAACACTAAAAAGTTTTTTTATTAAAAAATATGTTTTCAATTTAAAATTAGTGTCTTTCATTATTCATCAAAATAATAAAGTTATCAGAAAAAACAAAAATGTTATCAAAACTAAATTTTTATGACTCACTAGTAAATAAAAAGTTTATTTTGTCAAATTTAATATATAAAAGTGTCAAATATTGGATTAAAAAAGGTTCTCCATTAAAAGGTGGTAAAATTGCTTTTTTTGAAAAATACTTATTTTATATGAAAAATTGAATTTGTTGTTATATTATATTTGAGAAAAAAATAATATGGATGTTAAAATTATATGGAGTATATAAAATTCAAAATTCATTTAATAATATTCATAAAATCTTTTTTAACAACTAGTTTGGTAAGCTGTGGTGCGTTCGAACTGGGTGTTGCGTGTACCGTAAGCTATTGAATTACATTAAAGAGATAATGTAGTATGAAATCCCGAGGTGTTACATTCTCCCCTCCTTCAATAAATTTCATACTCACAATTTGAAATTTTTCTTCAAAAATAAATGGTTAAAAATAGAAAATACCTTTGTGGAAGACCCATATCAGAAAGAGGGTTAATAAAATTTAGTCTTAATTGGAGGGAAAGGAAAATGAAAAAGTCACCACCAAATTATGATTTTGAATATGGGATCATTGGTGGAAATTTGTGACACATAATTGGTGGGAAAACATAAATATTTATAGGGAGTGATTGAGGTCATCAATCACAAACAAGTGGACAATAAATAGAAAATTGATGGCCTCAAAGCCAAAAATATATGATGACTGAAAATATTATTGCTTCATAAAAACATATGGTATTAGGATAACACATTTTTGGTTTTAATATCCTTTCTCTAATGTTTAATAATTAATTTCCTCATAGAATAAGAAAAAAATAATTGAAAAGTAGAGTTAAATCATTTAACTAATTTCTATAACAAACTCATATTTCACTCCAAAAGATAATAGAACTAAAAAATATTCTATTTATCCTAATCGTATAGGGTTAACAAAAAATGAATTTATAACTTTATCTATCATATCATTTAAAAAACTACATTATACAAACTAGTAAATCATGTAGGCAAGTGGTAGGTGATTCACCCTTGTCTCCCTTCGGTTACAGTTTCAAGTCTCGCGGCCTTGACGGATGCGACGGGTTGTTATCCGACCTTCAGGTGGACTTTTTATAAAAAAAATCCCAAGATAATATTAAGAAATTTTTTAATCTTAAACCATTTTATTCAATGTCCAAATTAATCCATTACAGCCTTTATACTTATCCAAAATACTTTTTTTCAAACTCATCATCCAAAAATTTATAAGGAAGTTCAATATAACATAATGAAAATCTCTTTTTGCCACAAATAACATTTGAGTACCTTAATCATGTATTCTCTTAAAACATGGTAACACCCTGAATTACCATAAAACCTTACTAATTACATTTATGATCCCTTATTCTTTATAGAATACATGATATATTCTTTATATTCAAAAATATTGAAAACATCAACAATGATAGAAAAAAACCATTAATCAGTTCCAAGGTAGTCAAGAATATCCAGTATACTTTATCCAAATCAACCATCTCTTATTCCAAAATCAATACCTCAGTATCAAGACCATTTTAAGGTTTATCTTTCCATTAAACATTTATTTTCTAAAAATTTTAACTTGTTGTTGAGTCACTTTTCTTAGTACCATATAATCTCAAATCCTTAATGAAATAGTACTGCAGTACGATCCTTATTTATTTCTATAATTAATATAACCAGTACATCAATGATACACCACTCAAATTAAATAAAACATTAATAAAAAAATTAAGAACACTAATTATTCCTCTTCATCTGTGGTAGTTTCATAACTTGATTACTTTCTAATAGCATCATCTGGGTATACTTTAATGATTGGGACATTGATTCACGTAGTGTCCCAACTACTTGAAGATGAAGCATTGTACATTTGAAACCTTTTTCTTACCCCTGAAATAACGTACTCAGTTTCATTTTTCTCCATACGTATAACAAACTCCCATTCCCTTCAAAAATTTACCAAGGTGATTCTTTCCACAGTTATCACAGATGAAAAAAATCATTCTTTCCATTTTTCCCTTTATCCATCTTTCTCTAAACCATCCTCTTCTTCTCTAGCATTCATTAAAATCCATAAGAATCAAAGAATTCTTTACTTGTCTTATTAACACATGATAATTTTTCTCTATATGATGAGAATACGTGGGAAAATATTCCCTTATAAATTTTGGCTTAAGACCATAAAAGATATGATCCTTCTTACTCTTTGGATCATGCGTATTGATAGAGTTCTCATTCCTTCTGCAGGGAACCATTTTTAACAATAGGTTAGTTTATGAATTTCAATGTATAATTCAAAACTTTTAAAATACCTAACATGAATTAAAAAGTGTATTCATATAATACATATTCATAAAAATGTTTTCATTGAGAAGTATTTACTCATAAATCGTTCATAATGGTTTGTAAAGAAAATGTTAATTATCCTAAGCATATCACTCGGAAGTGTCAATACCAAGAGTTGTGCAAGGCCCGTTGTTTTGTACCAGGATACCCAAGGTCAAGCCTGAAACTCCTTATTAGAGTTTTCACTCCTAGGTACATATGTGCCATAGCCACCTCTACCTGTTTGTATCCTGATAGGGATGTATTTTCTTGGAAATACCACATAATATTTACAATACCAAAATATTTAGATGTTCTTATAGAATAATCCTCAAACTTTATATTAGGGTAATGTTATCTAGTCAGAGTTTTTCAAAATCTAGTTTTCATGTTTTGTACAAAATTTCCTCTAATAACAACTACAATGCCCCGACTCCAGTTACCCAGAGTCAGTGAATTATTACATAACATTGGCAATATCACAAGATATCAATTCTTTAAAGACCAAGTAGTTTAGTATCCTTGGAATTAATAGATACATACATAAGTTTTACATTACATTATGAAATAAAAAAACAACAACATTTTGTCCCCTTTGAACACACTCATATCAGTTAGCCTATTCTTGCAGGTTAATCGTAATATACTTCTTCGCATCCTAGGAAAAATAAAACATAAGAAAGTGGTGAGCTCAGATGCCAAATAAGGATAATAATATAGTGGAAACTATCACAAATAAGAATAAACATTTAAGGCAACATATAAGACTAAAAGACAAGCCTTTTAAACATAAAATTCAACATATTATGGAAAAGATAAATCAAATAATTCCATTAACATATTCACATGGATATTCTACTAGTTGAATAATCACATGTAATATCAATTAATAATTTCATAACGATGAAATTCATAATGTTGGACATCATAAACACATAGTTAAGGCCTCTTGCCAAGACTACAATTAAGCTTTGGTAAAGGCCTTGTGCTAAGACACTAGTTTGTCTCATGAGACCTTCCGATGCATTGAGGAGCAATAGCGGGCTCCACCCATCATTTAATATGTCAAATGCATTCTCCACATGAAAAGGTTGAAACATAAAATAAAAATTCGTGTTAAAACTAGCATACTAAATGTTAATACTTTAACCATAAACCATAAATGGTATAAAAATAACACATCCATAGTCAAACATATCACAAAAACTTCAATGCAATATGGAAGATTTTATGATAATAAATCAACTTCAAACAAATGTAAAATCCATCAAAGGATGTTGACATGGATGAAATCAAAACTATTTGAGAGAAATATCTCTTTCTATTATGAAATAATTAAAAAGTCACATAATTATAAAAGAAAAAAAATTGAAAATATTCTTATAATATTTTATGGGAATCTTTGAAGGTGTTGAAATGTTGGAAAATAGCCACACCTGCTGTATAAGTTAAAAAAGAATTTTTTCCTTAATTTTTTGAAATGGTCAGAAAGTACATTATTTGGAAAATGACAGAATGGCTCCTTTAAAAATATTTTATAAAAATTAAACAACGGTATATTATTCATGGAAAAAGTAAAATTTTTTTGAAATAAATTTTTAAGAAGCACGGATGTTGATGATAAATAAGTCACAGTAGAAACTTACATACAAAAAACCTTAGATAATAAAGAGATTGTATAATTAACCCTTACCTTACACTTTTACTTAGTAGGGGGTATGTTAACCTCTTTTATAATAGTTAGATAATTTTTACTAAATTGTAAAAGAACCACATTTATAAATATGGTATCATATATGATCTTGTAATATTGCTTTGTTAATAATATTTTAGTAGTATCATTGTTTCGGGTGTTAACCGATTTATTTTCCTTTATAGGTTTTGTTATGTAAGTCATGTTTTTATAGATAAAATGTATTTGAGTCATATTCTGAATGATATTATGTTCTTAAAAATTATTTTTAATCATAATATGAAAATTATTCTTGAATGGTTGCGATGGTGAATGAATCTCATCGCGTTCGTGGAGACGGTAATTCATACATACGCACGAATGACAAGATCATTCTATTGATGGTGAAATCCTATGTAATTTCATATTATATTACATATATATAATCATTGACATGTTATATTTATTATTTACATCAATTATTCTCATTGTTATGATCTTCCAAAAAATGAAGTGTCGAATAACAAACTACACTACGACATGGAGATGGTAAGATGTACGTACGCACATATATTGAATTTGTCATTCATAGGATGTATAGAATAATGAATATGGTTGTAACATATTTATAATAATATCACAGTATGTATAAAATCCTGGATTTATTATTTTGGTAAGGAAAAAATAATGAAAGAGGGAGTGGAAGAGGAAAATAACATTGAATAGTGTGATGAAATTATTACATCTTCTTCAGGTGCTTCGTTTTTGATTTGATCAAAAGGGATCCTTAAGTTGACATTCGGATCAAATTAAGGCCTTTATGTTGAATTGAGGGTATTTAGGAAGAAGTTTTATCATGGTTTGGCATATCCAAATGGCTTTGAAGGTGTGATTTTGAGATAAGGGGAAGTACCCTTTTATAAGAGTGGTGAGGGTCTCATTAGTAAAAGCTTGAAATATTATTTTATTATAAAATAATTTTCGGTTAATAATGGTTCTAAATGGATTTATTTAAAAGATAAGGTGGGGATCGGTCAAAATAATCTCAAAAAATAGGTTTTAGACAAATTCAGTTCACCATATTTACCTAATCTTTTAGATTTAACTACTAGTTAAATAGTTTAACTTTTACAATGTCTTCTTGTATTTTTTTATTACATGGTTAATAAACATACTATAAAATGATGGTCTAAACCCAATTGGTTCATTAATGAAATATATATCATTATATAAGTACATTTTATGAGCCTTATATTTTTAAGAATATTATATCATTTAATAATATAATATTTGTTTTAAAAACACATTTATGTCAATTTCGGCACAATTTAGTAATTGGTTTTTTTTAAAGTCATAAAAACATGATTAATTAGAAAAAAAATACATTCAATAAATCCTAAAATGTCATATTATGCTTGAAAATTAGTGGAATTAGTCAAAAGTCTCAATTTACATTTATTTGGATATTTATAATATCAATAATTTTATTCTTTCATTAATAAGGTAATTACCGCATCATCATTAATAAAGTAAATTATTTATTGTCTAGAAATTAAAAATTATAAATCATTATGTAAAAATATTTTTACATTTTATAATTAATATTTATAGTCGAATATATCTTATGTATAACCCTATATTTAAAATGGTTTAGTTATTAAAATTTGAAATTTTACACTTTTAACTATTCTTTAAATAAAATAATAATAAATGTCCTAATCTAACCCAAGTGGATCAAAGAGGATCATAGTTTATTACTAGGTTTGATTTTGTTTGATAGACAATTATCCAATTTAATTAGAACATTTTTTAGGAAAATTATAATATCATTTTTACATTTAATTACTCTATTTAATTTTAACTGTGGTAAATAAAATTCAAAATTTATTATTCACCAAAAATTATTTTAATCTTATTAAACCATATTTTACTTACTGATTACAATCATGTCTCTTGGATTTTTTGAAATTCAATACACATAAGTGGTAAAATTAATTTTTATGCAAATTTTCAAATTTTCCTAGAATGTTGGTAAAAGACGTTAAAAAGTTCAATAAAATTTTATATGTCCATTATTGTTATAAAATGTCTCAAATGAATTATATTGGACTAATATATGTATTATGAATCTATTCTGACATTAAGATAATTTTTCAATTAAAAAAATTATTTAAATGAATAAGATTGTTTTTATCTACAATACAGTCATCAAAAATTGAATGTTTTCAGAAAAATACGAAAATTTCACCAAAATATAATTTTGATAATTCAAATTAAAAAAGGTTTTATATTTTACCAAATTAAAAAAATTGGAGTTTCATTAATTAATTTAATATTAATTCATGTTGTCAAAACCTGAAAGCCGGTTTTTTAGAAATAAAAACTATCAAAAGATTGATATGTGTTTGTGTCCAATTTAAATGTGAAATTGTTTCCAATGAAAAATATTGGATTAAATGATAAAAATATAATCTAAATATACTTAAAAACCACTCAAATGTGTAATTTAACATTATAAATTATTTTTATTAAAGAATTTGTTTTCAATTAAAATTTATTATCATTCACTATTCATCAAAATATGAAAGTTATCAGAAAAACACCAAAAATTTATAGAAACTAAATATTTATGACATAATTATAAAGAAGTAGTTTATTTTGTCAAATGTAATATATAAAAGTGTCTAATATTTGATTATATAGGCTTATCCATTTAAAGGTGGTAAAATTGCATTTTTTTAAAAATACTTATTTTATCTGAAAATTTGAATTTTTTCTTATATTATGTCTAAGAAAAACATTATATGGATGTTAAAATAATATGAAGTATATAAAATTCAAAATGTAGTAAATACTATTCATAACTGCTTTTTGAACTGCTAGTTTTGTATGTTGTGGTGCATTCAACTTGGTGTTGCATGTAGCGCAAGCTATTGAATTACATTAAATAGATAACGAACTATGAAATCCTAGGGTGTTACATATCCTTTGTCGGAACATGAAAATTCGGTCCCATTACACATAATCTTAAATATCCACCATCACACAATCTTCAAAAACCTCTTGTATCCTTGAGAGTCCTATGAGTTTATATAGTTGAAATTCCTTCCACAACCTATCAATGATGAGGTCTAGGGTCTTGATGAGGATGCATGAGATAAATGAATTTAAGGCTCCTAGGTTTATCAATACAGTAAGGGGTGTAGAGTAAATAAATATCATACCAATACCTATGTCAAATAAATTCACCAAAAATAATTATGCTAAATGAAATTATAGTGGATGGGTTCATCCTCCCCAAAAAAATTATTTACAACACACAAAACGTTATGAGAAGGTTAAGGTGTTAGTGGAACTGAATGATGCTTATATCCCCTATAACTCTTCCCTATAATAAGGGTCCAAGACGACCATGGATCAACTGCGATTTCTAAAATTATTTCCACTATAGATGCATTAAGTAGGGATAAGGATACTATTTTTATAGTTGATATGTACAATGGGGACGATTTACACTTATTTCACTCTACTCTAGTACCTAATGTCTTAACTGGAGGAAGAGGAAAGTAATATAGCAGTGCCCTATCCCTTTCTATGAATAACACATGATACTATGGTTACTCCACACATTTTAGGAACTAACTTCTCTTGATCCCTGTTAATGTGCTCAAAATTTTAACATGTGATCCCAATGTGAACTAGACGATCATAAGTAGGTAAAGGAATGAATCCCAATCTGTTTTTCACGGATACTTAGAAAAATCCTCTCTTAGAATTTTAATGTCCTATAAATCAATCTATAGGATACCTCATCCCTTACTAACACATCGGAAAAATTCATCTGGTTTAGTGTATAGAAATTACACAGAACCATATATCATAAGGTGCTCATGAAGTTTTGGACTCTACTATTATCTTTAAATAGTATATTAATGAAATATCAAACCATTATCATAAACCTCACCCTAAAATCATGAACACTGGTTTTCCACTACTGTATAGTCAACAACTCCTATTATCACTAGACCCTAAGAGTGGCGAAAAGGATCTCTTACAAGAAATATGATTAGAACTAGTAAAATGTGATAGTAACATTATCCCTATTTACCTAGTAAATCTACTAATATTTGATATCATTTCCATACAAAAAACTGATTGCAAGTGCATCCTGATACTCGGTTAGTATGTGAATGATCTAAAATAAAATTTATTACTCCTCAATATAGCACTCATCTAAAAATTTATATAGATATTCTTCATACATTGAAAGTCTATTTTTCATAAAAAATATTAGTGAGATAATTTATATAAATTCCCCATCTAGGAATGTGGGCTTAACATGTTGGTTCCCAATTGACATTCCTTTATCAACCCACAAACACTCCACTAAAACTTCTGGTTTAACTCATTGGATTATTGTTGGTGCCTCATGTGAAAACCAATGTAATATTAAAATAAATCATTTTAATGTATTTTTAATAATACTTGATTATATTTTATAGATTTGTAATCATTATAAAAATATTATGTTGTTTTTCAGTAAAAATTAAAAAACATTATTTCTATCCAAATTGGATTTTCATGAATTTTATAGTTTTATTTTAAAATATAATTATTATATTTTTATATTCTAATTATAAAAATATTAAATATTTTTTATTTCATCATGTTAATATTATCTTAGTATTATTCATTAATAATTTTCTATAAAGTTTCATTTTTGAATGATTAGTGAAAATTCCTAGTTTTTTTTAAACTATCTTTTCATTTCATGAATTTAAAAAGATAAATTTTTCTTAACAATTTTATAAAAGTAAAATTAGTCCATTAATATTATTAATAATCCAATTATGTTCATTATAATCAATTTTATTCTTGATTAGAGTATAAAAACCTTTATATTAAAGAAGTCATTTGTTTTTTAAAACTATCATTCATCGTATTTTTTAGGACTAATTTTAAATTAAATTTTCCAATTATTTGGATTTAATTTTATAAAATATATTTCATATGAATAATAATATTAATTAATAATATTTAATGATTTTAACTTAATTTTTTGTCATAATTAATAGTAAAAATAGTAAAAATATATTACCACGGTTAAGGTTAAAACAAGTTTATTAGGGGTTAAACTAAATAGATAGGGGTTAAAATAACCTAAAAACATTAATAAATCCTATTTTAATGATATATTTTGAATATATATCTTCTAATAATTATAAATGTTTAATTTTTAATTTAATTTTCTTTATTAATACATTAATATATTTTAATATTTTTAAAACATCCATGTTTTTCCTCTCCCCCATTTATAAAAGGGCACCCCCTCCTCTCTCTTATACACACTTTAATATAATTTTTTGAAAAATAACTACACAAATACATTACTAAAATATATCCCCATGTTCTAAAGTCACTTTTTAGATCATAAAACCAACCTATGAATGATTTACAAATAATCCTAATGATGTTTTCTGAATACGAGGTACAGTTCTTAACCAAGTGATTTCATTTTATTTCTTCTTATACCTCATTAAAATATTATTAAAACATTATGAAATAATAAAATAATTATATTAAATATATTAATATTTTATTATGTTAACATCATGACCTATATCCATCTCATCTAACATCAAATGGGGATTGAATCAATCGTCAGTGTGTACGGTGGACTACAACCTTGTGAACTGATTAATTTGTTTTCCCTCGCCGCCTCTAATATCTTTTTATAATGATAGGTTTAATACATATATATGTGATATTAAAGACGTAATTATAGTTATTCGAAGATAATATATCATCAATTTTCTTACCTTTCCATTCATTGAAAAATGATAGCATTATTTTTGCAAACGTGTGGATTACTACCTCCACTAAACAATGTAAATTATTTTTCATAACAGTATCAAATGGATTATATATATAAGACTATATTGAATTATATAATTCAATATTTATAATATAATAATAATTTTTTAAATATAAAATATTACTTACCTTATTTCCCTTATGTTCATTGAAAAATTGAAATGTTACTCTTGCGTAGGTACGACCTACCATCTCCGTGATTGTAATGTCATTCATTTTTCATAAACTTCATTCGAGGTTGGTTTTAATGTAATAATTAATGTATAAAAATATTATTTTTCATGATTATTATTATTTATTTCATTTATTAATGACATATTTTACCATGTTCAATATACCTAAGTCATTGTGAAATTATAAACTAAAGAACATCAAAACACCCGACGAGGACTCAATCGATTAAGTAATCAAATATGTCATTTAAATAAATGAAATAAATTGTTTAAAGATAAGTTATTAAACCTATAAAAGGATCTTTAGAAATTAAATAATTGATAAATTTTTATTATATAGGAGTTAACGAATGTACATGACAAGTTGGACTTAAGGTAATAGACACTTTATCTAAAACCCTCTTTTTAAATGATTTAAATATTAATTTTATAAATATCTATCTTCCATTTTCATATTATTAAAATAATTTTATGGATATATTTATATATATATAAATGAATCATAAAGGTAATGTTATTTCCCCTTTTACATTCTTTCATATTTTTTCATAAGGAATATTTTTACATAATTTATAAAGAAAATGTTGAAAAAAATACCAAAGGAATGTTCTATTTTAACTTATATGGCTTGAACAGTTTTTCACATCATCAAAAAAATTATTTGATGGTAGGATTATTTTACTATATTTAATGTTTTATTCAAATAAAAACCATCTTTCCCTTTTTCTAGGTAATTTCAAGAAGGGTTTTAATATAATGGGTATTTCTATATCTAGAAATGCTTTTTAGGGGTACAAAGAATATTTTTATGTTTATGATAATGGAAATGAATTATTTCATGTAATATTATTATTATATATTTCTTGGGATTTTTTATGATTATGTGTGAGCCTAATATATCTAATGATGATTATTGATCCAAATATTTCTTATGGTTACATTTGATATTGATATAGCTCTCCAATGCATTGACCGTTTTTTGGTTTCTCTTAATAGATTATTAGCATTTATAGAGTAGGTTTTTCCATTTGTAAGAGTGATTATAAGGGTGATATGATAATGATTTCACAAAATAAATACATTATTTATTTATTTATTTTAATGTTTTTCATGTAAATATTGTGATTTCTCAAGGAAATATAATGAGCATATGTTTAATAGAATGTTTATGGTAATTCTTTATGTGGAAATGTATAAAATTCTGAAGTAAAAAATCATGAGTTTTTCATGATTTTAAAAAGACCATAATGAGTTTTATTTGTTAATTTAATATTTGTTATGAAATTTTTAATTAATATATTTAGGTAGTAAAATGTATTTTATTGGGTTAGAATATGATTAATTTGAGCTCCATGTTTATAATGAAAGTGACAAATTTTTTTATAATGTGTATTAAAGGACTAATAGGTTTCATTATTTTTTTTATAGTTACCTTAATAATATTTTTTTATCATCCCTTGTTTTTAAATTATTTTCATAGTCTTAAGTATGATTATGTACAAGCATGTGGTCGATATAAAAATTATAATGATATTTCATGAAAAGAAAACATATTATATGTTAATTTTTTTTTATTGTTGGAAAAATAGATACTAAGTGGAAGTGTCCACTTTATGATGTAATATTTTATTATTTAAGGTTGATGACATAATTATATATAAATCTAAACAAAAAATATTTTTTCATAATGCAAGAATATGAATTTTTTTCAATGATAAAAATTAGGGATTGTTTAATGTCATGTCCTTGTAGTTGGTACCATAGAAAAAATTTAGATAATTTTAGATGTTAGTATAATATATGTAAATGCCCATAATAAATTAAAATTATTATTTTTCATGATATCGAATTTGAATATTATCATTTTGATTCATTTAAATTAAGTATGTTCATAATGATATTTAATTGGTTAAATAAGGAAGATTAAGTAGGAAGGTACCAAGAAAAAAATATCCTTCCAAATCAGAAACCTGTAATGGTTTGAATTAGGACTAATTAGTTTATTGTTATGGTGAATCAGTTGATGCGGGCTATAAATGGTTGTGGAATACATGCTAGAGAAAAACTAGAGCTAACATTGAGGAACATATCAATAATAGACCATTTTATGAGACCAAACCCTTCATCATTTAGTGGATATTCTGACACAATAGTATTTGAGGGATGGATTAATGCTATATAAAAGATATTTGAAGTCATGGATTTTTTGGAGCATCAAAAGGTAACTATTTATATTTAAAATGTTAAAGGTGGGGTCAATTAATGGTGTTCAATGGTTAAAAATAATAGAGAAAATAAGATATTAACATGATGGAATGGGATACATTTAAAACAATTTTCCTTAATAAGTATTTTCCATCAGGTTTTTGACTTTTCATAGAAAATAACTTTTTATAATTATGTTAGGAGGGAGATTTAGTACTAATTTTTGAATAAAATTTCACCATATTTTCATGGTTTTCACAAAATTATATTCGGGATCTTGATGGTAAAATTAATATTTTTTACTAAATATTAAATCTAAGAAGAAAAAAAGCATTAGCCTTTCATGAATTTAGAAGTAATGAGGAACATGTTCATTTTTTATAATAATATAGAAATAGAGTTCGATTATGGTCATGTGATATACAATAATAGAAATAAAAATAGGTCCAAGAGGTAGAAAAATGGGAAGCATATATTAAATAAATATGAAGGTAAGAAAATCAATTTTCTTGTTTGTGATAGTTATTGTAAAAAGAACCATGTGGAATGTATTACAAAATATGGAAATTGGTTTTGATGTGGTGAGTTTGGGAGTCTAAAAGTTGACTGCAAAGAAAAAAATAATTTTAATGGTAAGAGAAATTTGGATAAATATTTGTTAAGGTGTTCAAAATTTAATGAGATGGGTCATTATGAAGATATTTATCTGAATGAAGAGCATGAATTATGGGTAGAAACAAGACTATAAGAAGAAGGGTGTGTTGAAATCCATTCCAATTACTTTAGAAGATGTTAGGCCATCAATCTAAGTGTTTATAGGTACACTCCCTTTTTATTCATATAATGATAATGTCTTGTTTTATTGGGGGTCTACATATTATTTCATTTCTATTAATTTTTTAGCTAAAATGGAAACTTCACCTCAAAAATGAGGTTAATAATTTTCAAAAAAATGCCTAGGGAGGTATTAAGGAATCATGATTTTATAAATATATTCATATTATCATTTATGGAAGGGGTTTCCAAAAAACCCTTATTGTGTTTCCCATTGTATAATTTGATTTTTTTTAGGATATGGATTGGATTTCAATTTATTTTTCTAAGATATATTGCAGAGCTAAAGAATATTTTTCTCTAAATGAGTTTTAGTTTGTATAATAGAATGAATCCATACCTTTGATAACATATCAATTATATAAGAAGATATTAAAATATGTAAATGAATGTTATCTTTATTGTATTGATGAAAATAAAGGAATTATTCAAATTCATGATGTACCAGTAGTAAAAGAATTTCTTAATTTTATCTTGATGAGTTTCTTTGTATTATACCTGATTAATAAATTGAATTTACAATAAAATTAGTGATTAATTATAAGCCAATATCAAAACCTCCTTATTGAATGGAACATGTAGAACTTATGAAATTGAAAAAATAATAACAATAATTGATTAATAAAGGTTTCAATCATCCTAGAACTTCACCATGGGGTTATCATATTTTATTTTTTTAAAATAAAGTTCTTTTTTAGAGGACATGAATTGAATATAAAGCATTTACTAACATCAACATTAAAAATAAGTAGATATTTCTTCATATAGATGAATTTTTTTAATAGATGCACAAATATTTGTTTTTTTAGATTGATCTCAGGTCTAGGTACCATCATGTGAAGGTGAAGTATGATGAAATTTTGAAAATAACATCTCATACTAGGCATGGGCATGATGAGTTTGAGGTTATTCCCTTTTGGTTAATGAATACTCCAACTGTATTTATGGATATAATGAATATATTTTTTCATGAATATTTATATTTAGTTTGGGTTGTGTTTATTGATTATATTTTGTTTCCTTCAAAATTTTATGACGATCAGGAAATATATCTAAGTATTTTTCTATAAACCTTGAAAGAAAAAAAGTTATATGGAATATAACACACCAAGTTTTAAAATAATAAAATAGTTTTTGATAGTGTAAATGACATGAAACACTGATGATATATGAGAATGTACCCTAATGAGAGTATATCATATAATTATTTTTAAATATATTTAATCTTATTTAAATCTTTCAGTACACACAACCTTGGTATTTTTATGATCGATAGCATATTCCACACGCAACATCGAGCTTAAATGACTTGTTACATATATAAAATTTATAACCTAGCCACTAAATTAGTGAGTATAAATGGTATTAACTAATTTATAATATATATATATTTCCTACTCAATATAAATTAAGATAAATTTTTAATAAATAATCAATCAATTTTTATTAAAGTAGTTTTATTACTAAGAAATATGTTTTCTTCAAAAATGATATTTTATGTATTTTTATAAAAAATATATATTAAATTTCAGGATCATTTTGAAAATTTATTAGATTAAATTAACTTCATTTTTTGGATCATAATATCATAATTTACCTTGGGTGATAATTTTGGACTTTTCAAAAAAAAATGAGTTTTTAGGGAATAGTGAAAATACTGATTTTTCTAAAGCTATCATTAATTTAAAATAAATAAAGTAATTCCACATTATGTTTTCAATTAATATAAGTATTATTTAATTATATTTAATCTAATTAACTGATTTTTAATCAACTTTATATTGTATTTTAGTGTAAGATTATTTTTAGGTTTAAAAAGGGGGTTTATGAAAAATGTTTTAAAGCACATAATGTCTCTCCATTTTAAATTATTAAAATATTTCATAATGATGAATTTTTTGAATAAATTTTTTTATATTATATATCTTTAAATTTTAATTTATATTATTATTATTATTATACATAGGGTTAATATAAAATCATCCGTGCTTGAAAAAAAATACACTTCTTGAAACCCCATTTTTTGTCATGTCTCGGAGTTTTGTTTTAATTTTAATATTTAAATATTTTAGAAAAATTTCTTGAGAAAAATTAATTTTTTAAATCATCATATAAATTTTATATTGGGGTGAATGTTTCATAATTTTCTAAAAAGTTTCACTTTATGATGAATAGTGAAAAATACTGAATATTATGGAAAAATGCTTATTCATTTAATTTATTTATAAAGTTAAATTTTATTCTAAATTTGTTTTCGTGTAAATTTAGTTTAATTTTATATCCATTAATCTAAATTAGTTCATTGGAATCAATTTCATATTGAATTTTAATATAAATACATTGTTAATTTTTGAACATTTTCATTTTAAAAACCACCTTTCTCATCACGTTTGTGTGATTAATATTAAATTATTTTTTTCTAATTCTGTGAATTTAACTTGGAAAAATGGATTCCATATTTTTAATTCGAATAATTTATAATAAATAATAAGTTTAACTAAATTTTTTATCAAAATTAATAGTGAAAATAGAAAAAACTAATTGTCATGGTTAAGATTAAAATAGGTTCACTTGGGGTTAAACTAAAAAGATAAGGATAAATATAACCTATAAACTTGTATAAAAACTATTTGATGGTGTTATTTTGACATTAAACCTATAAGGTTTTATAATGGTCAATTTTTCACCGTTTTGAAATAATAAAATCATAGGAGCACTCTTTTTTTTCAAAAATATCAAGTGTGTCATCTCCCCAACTTATAGAAGGCCACCCCATCTCCTCTCTTATTCACAAATTCAATCCAATTGGTTTCATCCAATAACTACACAAATAACTTCCCAAATTCTATAATATCATCTTAAAATCCATTTTTGGTCATAATTTCAATCTTTTAAGGGCTTTGGTGGAAAACCTAAGGGGGGTTCCCAAAGAAGAGGTATCGTTCTTCTACGAGTGTTTTTATTTTACTTATATCTTCAATTAGATAATTTATTATCAAACCATGATAATATAATAACATAAATAAATAATATATAATGTAAAGTTTTTATAATAATATTAGGGCCTATGACCATCTACACATACATAAAATAGGTTATGAAATCATCATTCGAGTGTTTGGAGGACAACAGCCTCACAAACTGATGTCGTATGTTTTTCCATTATCACCTTCAAGGATGGGTATGATGATATATATATAAACTATATATATATATATATTTATTAAATAATTATACATATGCATTAATTATTTCATAAATAATTTTTTTTAATTTCCATTCCATAGGTGATACAATAATGTCGCTCGTGTGTATGACGGACTACCACATCACAAAATGATGTGATTCATTTTTCACTGACATGTTACATAGAAAATAAAAAGGGTAAAGATAATGAATATATGTGATATAAATGAAACAATTATAAAATTAATGAAATATTTATAATTCTATAAATATAATATTTCCTTTTCTTTCTTACCTTTTCACTCACTGAAAAAGTGATAACGACATTCGTGTATGTGTGGATTACTGCCTACACAAAGTGATGTGACTCTCTTTTATTCACCAGACCAAAATAATGATAAATTTAAGTATATATAAATAAATAATTTGGTATTTATGATATAATTATCATTCATGTATTGATAAAATATCACATACCTTCTTTCCATGATAATCATTGATAAATGGAAACACTAATCATGCATGTGTACGACCAACCATCTCCATGATCGTAACAATAGTTAAATTTTTGTAGCCATATTTTGTAATTGGTTTTCAAGTTATAATATAAATATGAATATGATAATTATTTAATTATTATTATTGTATAGATGATGGAATTATATAATACATACATGAACCAGAACATTCATAACAAAACACCAAAGAGAAAACAACACAATTAACGCCCGAAACAATGAAGATAAATAAATATTATTAACAAATAAGGGATAGAATGTTATGAAAGGATAATTAATGATATTAAAAATATTAATATTGTATTTTAATAATTTAATAACATGTTTATAACCATGATATAATAGGTTAAATCATGATCAACCAAAAAGATGTGTGAGCTAAGGGTTTTCTCAACACACTTTTATTTCTGTGAGATATATTTAATATTCACCACTTTTTTTTGTGGTGTATATAATACACATAATTTTTAACATTATTCTTATAACTAAATTTATATGGATTTAAATATACATTTTATTTTCTAACTTTCATTGGGTTTAAAGTTTCAATGTTACTAAAGTGGTAAGGGATTGTGCCTCAAATTGCCTTCTTTGAGACTAATGTTATATTACACACCTATCTTATTTTATGATATGTATATTCTTTCAATTTTACATGTTATATAATTAATATCATTATTTCTATTATATTTTATTTTTCATTTAATGACCTTATTTTATAGGAATAAAGATTCAAATTTGGAAAAGTGGTAAGAGTCTTACTCTAAAATCTTTTCATTTATTGGGATTGTCCATAATTATACTTCCAATGATGATATATTATGATACATATATCAAAAAATTATTAATGTTACTATAATAAGGTTATTCATTGTATTTTCTTGTAATTGTACCACTTTCCTACTATTTCATACTCAAAATAAAATAACAAATATTTTTAAGTAAAATAAATTTTATTTCTCTGTTCGACTAAAAGCCTTTTTCCTTCCAAACCCATATTTAATAAAATTGTTTTCAAATTTTTTTTAGATTTATTAAAATTATTTTTTAATATTAATTTCTAAGTCTTCAATGTTATTTTCAAATAGAATTGTATTTAAATTGTTTTAAAAAGTGTTTTTTAAAATGAAAAAAATATTTTTCTCAAGAAATTTTTTTAAGGAATTTTTTTTAAAAAAATTGTATATATATTTCCAAGTTTTTTTTCAAATAAAGTGATATTTATGATATCATAGGAGTTTTTATTTTTTTTAAAAGTTATTTCAAAAAGAAAATTTTATTTTCTTCAAGAAAATTAATGTTCATTTAATGATATTTTCATTAATGAATGTCGACAACCCTTATTGTTACTAATGTGACATTAGGGATATTTTGAAATGATACCATCCTAGTTATTTATCTAGATGGATTAAGATTGCTTCAAATAGATTCTTATGAAACCCATTTCTTTTCCACATGTTAATCATTTTTCAGAGATATTTTTATTGAATATATTTCTTTTCTAAGGGTAAATTACATTTCAATGATATTAAAATGAATCTCATTTTTTTCTATGGGTTAATCAGGTTATAGAAGATTAATGATTGTTTATATGAGTTTTATTATGAATTATCTATGTATTTTATTCATTTTGTTGTTCTTGGACATTATATATGATTTGTGTGCTCAGGTTGCATCGGGTGATTTTGTATAGCTTATATGATGTGTTCTCTTAGATAGTGCTATAATGAATTTGATAATGATTATGTTCAATAGAGAACTATATTATAAGTTTTTCATAAGGTTATTCAAATTGTAAGGGTTCTATTAGTGTTCTATGAAGAATATTTCCCAAGTTATGAACACATTTTTTCTATGTTTTCATTTAGTCTATAATTTTTCCATTGATCAACATTGAAATCAAATGGATCATGATTATTTATTATTATGAATCTTTCCTTTGTTAAAGCCTTATTCCATGATCCATGATTTATGATTCATGTACCAATGGGTATGAGTACTTTTATTATTCTCTCATGCACTCCAATTTTGTCATCATACCCTTATGCACTTCTTATGTTCATTGATGAATTTCAATTGTTAATGCTTCTGTTTACCCCTATTTATAATTTGAGATCATCCATATTATGTTTCCTTTTCCACAAGTTATCAATAATGAAGTTGAATAAATTATTTCAAGATTGTATTTCATATAGATGTTAATGATGACTTAATTTGAAATAAAAAAAGATGTAAGAAGTGGGAGAAATTCTATTTTTATGACATGGGTAGTGTTTTTGTGGGGGTTTGTCCTAATTTGATAAAGATCTAAAGCTAAAAGGTTCGAGAGAATATAAGTGATCCAGTACCTATAAATATTACAAAGATTCATAGTTTTATTATATTTGTAGGCTATTGATAGTGATTTTTTTTAAAACATTATATTTTTATCTATCCCACCAACCAATTTAGCTTGAAATTTAGTTAGTTTCATCTAGAAAAAGGAATGTAAAGAATGTTTGTAAAAATTTAAATGAATATTAGTGAATGCTTCTGTTTTGACCCTACTATAGAGAAATAGTAAATTATTTATCTGTATAGAGGCTAGAGACTATGTTGTGTTTTAATAATGAATGATTGTGTAATTTATTAAACATCATGTCAATTAAAACCATGCGTGGAAAATTATCCAACATAAATCCTTGAACTAGTAGTTATAATGTTCTAATTAAAAATTTAGAGACATAATTTATATAGAGTAAACTGTAAGATATATACTGATTCTAAAATTTTAAATTATATATTCACCTAAAAGGATTTGAATATGTGATAATGGATATGGATAGAATTGATAAAGGATTGTGTATACACTATTTATTACTATACATGTAAACAAAATATAGTATTTAATGCTTTGATTGGAAAGGATAATGGTACATTAACCGTGTCACATTTAGAACATGACCCTTTGGTCAATAATTTGATGAATGTTGTCTTAAAAATCATGCATGAAGGAAATGAATCTATTTTTTAGGAGTCCATTCAATCACCTTTGTTAGAAGGATTAAGTAGTCTCAGAATGAAGATCATGAGTTACAGGAAAAGGAAAAATTTGTTTATAAATGTATGTTTCCTAAATTTAATATTTATAAAGAAGATTGTTTTGAGATTTTGAAAAAGTTTTAGTATTTCATTTAAACCCCAGTTTAAGAAATAAATATTGATTTAGGATAATAGATCTCCATTTTCTATTCATCATGAATGAATAAAAATGTATAGAGACCATCAGGACCATTTTTTGGGAAGGAATAAAGAAATATATTGTTTATTTTTCAATGAAATATTTGACTTGTCAAAAAGTTAATATTGAATAAATTTTTTTAAAGGGTATTATTTTGTATTTTTTAGTTCCATAATGGAAATGTGAGAATATATCCATTGATTTCATGGTAGAAATACAAAATACAACTTTATTTAATAATGTGATTTGGTTAATATACTGATTTATTTAGTAAATCTTCTCATTTTATTCCAATTTTAGATATTTGGATAAAATTTTTCAAATTTATGTTATAGGGATAATTATATTATATATAGTCTCTCTCTCTATTTTATCTGATCACAATCCCAAATTCACCTCTAATTTCTATAAAGGACTTTAGAATTCATTGGTTAGTGGATCAAATTTAAGCACGATCTTTCATCCTCAATCTTATAGAAATGAAGAGTGAATGATTAGACTTTTGAGGATATAATTCAAGACAGTTAAATCAATTATCATAGAAGTTGGGACCAACATCCGGATTTTTTTGAGTTTTCTATTAATAAAAGTTTTAATTCTAGTGTAAATATTGCACCTTTTGAGGCGTTATATGGAAAGTGATGCTAGGCTCTAGTATATTGGGATCAAGTTAGGGAAATAATTTTTTTGGGACTAGAATTTTTTTAAGAAATAGTTTAAAAAGTAAAGATGATTTAGCATCATATGAGGATAGGTCAAATCATGCAGAAAAGTTATCAAGATATTTGAATGAAATATATTTCATTTGAAGTATGTAATTATGTTTTTTGTTGTACTATATGAAACTATGGATAATATTGGATTGGTCTCTTACTGAGTGGCCTTTCCTTTCAGTTTATCTCAAACACAATGTTTTTCATGATTTATTGTTAAAAAAAATATGTGTTGAATGTATCTCATGTTTTGAGACCTAAAGTATTTCAGTTAGAAGAAAAACAATTATATGGAATATCCGGTAAATATTATTAACCATATAGATAATGTGTTTTGAAATATAGTTATTTACAAGGTTAAGGTTTTGTGTAAAAACTATATGATTGAAGAAGTGACATAGAAATCAAAAAATACTATGAGCGAAATATATCCCCACTTGTTTAAATAGTAGATAAAATTTTGTGATTTCAATTTCCAAGGGTGGTATTGTGAACAACTAGGTAATGTTAAAATTAATAATTTTCAGGTCTTATTCAAATTTATTTATTATATTTTATAGATTTATATTCATTATATTAATATTAAGTGATTTTTCAGTCAAAAAAAATGATTTATTTTAAACCAAATTGGGTTTTCATGCATCATATGGTTTTATTTAAAAATATATTTTTTAAAATTTAGATATTTAATTTTATAAAATATAATTTTTCAATTAATCATTTTATAATTATATTTGGATAACTTTTGGATAATTTTCTAAAAATTTTGTTTTTTGAATGAATAATGAAAAATAATAATTTTTATTGAAAACTAAATTTTCATTTCAAGAATTTACAAATAGCCATTTTCTTTTAAAATTATTTAGAGTAAAATGTGAAAATTAATATTATTAATAACCCAATTAATATCATTACAAATAATTTTTTTCTTGATTTTGGTATAAAAACTTTTTATACATAAGAATACATTTTTCTCAAAAACAGATTTTCATCGCATTTTATAGGTTTAATTTTAAATTAAATTATACCACTTATATGAATTGAATTTGGTATAATGGATTAAATATTTTGAATTATAATAATTAATATTATTTAATAAGTTTAACTTAATATTTTTCCATATTGAATAGAAAAAATTGAAAAATAAGTTATAATGGTTATGGTTAAAACATGTCTACCGAGGGTTGAACTAAAGATATAAAGTTAAGATTGACTAAAAACTTGTCCAAATCCTTTTTGATGGAAATATTTAAACCCTATATCATGACATATTTGTAAATACTCAATTTTTTATCCATATTGATTCATTAATACATTAATATTTTTTAAAATGTTTCAAAATTCTAAGTGTGTCATCTCCCGCACTTATACAATGATACCCAAAATCATCTTTTATCTACACTTAAAGAGACATTTTTTCAGCCAATATATACCCATATACCTTTTTAACATACCTCCCATCATTCTAGAGTAACTTATATTATCATAAAACAAACCAATAAAGGATTTAGGTATAACCCTCAATAGGTATTCCGAAGTAGGGGTATAGTTATTAAATAAGTGTTTTTGTTTTATTTATTCAACTAACTCATTAAAATATTCTTAAAAAATAATGAAATAAAATTATAAATATATTCCAAATACAAATATTTTACACTATTAATGTTATAACCTATATCCATATCCTCCTTCATCAATTGGGTAATGAAACCATCAGTGGTGTGTACGGTGGATTACTGCCTCATGAATTGATATAATTCATTTTACATCACCTCCAAAATCAAATAGTTATAATGTTGTATATAAAATATATATATATGATATTTAGGTAATAATTTTATTTATATAAACTTAATATATAATCTATTTTATTACATTTCCATCGATTGAAAAATGATATCATCGTTCATGTGTACAAGTGTATTACCACCTCCACGAAGCGAAGGGACTATTTTTTGGTCACCACATCACATGGATTGAATATATAAGTATATTAAAATATATAATATGATATTTATAATATACTTATAATTATATAAGTTAAAATAATTTTTACCCTCTTTCCCTCATGTTTTTTGACAAATAGAAACGTTACTCATGCGTATGTACGACCTACCATCTCCATTATTGTAACGTAATTCATTTTTCATAAATATATTTAAAGGTTGGTTTTAAAGGTATAATTAATTTATAAAAATTATAATTAATTCATTATTATTATTCTAGAGGTGATATAATAATGAACTATTTTACCACAGTCAAAATACAGAATTCATTTTGAAATTATGAACCCCACATCCTCAAAACACTAGATGTGGACTTAGTCGATTAAGTAATTAAATATGTCAATGAAATAAATGAAATAAATGGTTTAATGATGAGGTATTAAATGTGTAAAAGTTTCTTATGAAATTAAATAATTTAAGAAATTTTATTTTATAAAGGATAAATAATGTATATGACATTTCAGACTCAAGGTAAGGGACATTATCTAGAAAAATCATTTTAAATATTTTAAAGATTTATTTTATAAATCATTTTTTTCATTTATATATTTAGAAAATTAATTTTTTAATATAGTTATATTGAAATAAATGAATTATAAAAAATATTTATGTCTCTTTTTAATTTCTTTTAATGGTTTTGAAAAAGGAATATTTTTACATAATTTATATGGAACGTTTTGACAAAAAAGGTAATAGGACTGTTCTGTTTTAACATATAGAGAATCAAAAGTTTTTCTTAATTCTTTAACCACTATTTTATGTTTTTATTCCATTAAAATATTTCATTTTTTATTCAATTAAAAATCCATTTTCCCTTTTTTTTGTAATTTCAAAATTGTTTTAAATTTGAATTGATATTTCTATATTTGGAAATATTTTTCTTACGGGTGAAATGAATTATTTTATGAGTATGATGATGAAAATAAAATATTTCATGTTTTATGAAATTTTAATGTTTCTTGGAAATTATTTATTATTTGTGTTAGCACGATATAGATCATTACTATGGGTGGTCCTGATATAGATCAGGATGATGGGTGCACCCAACATAGCTCTCCAATGCATTGGGTAATGGGACAGAGTTAGATGGTTACATGTTTCTCCTAATATATTATTATAATTTACCATAAAAGTTATTCCATTATTAAGAATGATTTTAATAGTGATATGAAAATAGTGTTCCAAGTTACCTACATGATTTTTCTATGCATGGAATGGGTTTATTTGGAAATATTAGGATTTCACATTGTAATAAAATGATCTTAATTTTAAAGGAAATTTTAGGCTACTTTTGAAGAGTGAAATTTATATTTCTTTGAAAAAAAACATTCATTAGTTTGTAATTATTGTAAAGAAACTTTTATGATTTTTATTTTACCTTCAATTTTTCTTAAGATATTTTTTATGAAAATCTTTAGGCAGAAGAGTTGATTTTATTAGGTAAGAAAATGTTTATTTTGATCTCAAAGTTTATAATGAAACAGGGGAAATGTTTTTATAATACCTATTCATAGACTAATGGTATTTATTATTTTTTATAAATTACCCTTACTAATATATAGGGACCAACCTACATTTTTTCCTGTTTTTCATAGGGTTTTAAGGATTAGTAGGGATAATGACTAGTTCAACATGAAAATTTTGATTATATGTCATGAAATGAAAACTTTTTATATCTTAAAAAAATTATATTGTTGGAAAATGGATACATGATTTAAATTTCCACATTATGATGTAATATTTTATTATGTAAGGGTTATGACCTAATTATCTAAGACTCTAAACCTAAAAGAACTTCAAGAATGAAATAAAATTAAATTTTTATCAAAATATACAATTTATGTATTTTTTAATTCAGGTCCATATACCTTAGGCTCAATAATTCATGATCGATTAAAATATCTAAGTGACTTGTCTAATGAAACTAATAAAGAGCTAGTAAAACTATGATATTGGGGATTGCAGATAGATGAAAATAAGGAAACAATTCACTTATATGATAACAAGATAATTATGTTATTACTTGGAATGTTAAATCTTCATGACCTAGATAAAACAATATTATATATTATCTCATAGGTATAAAGTACCTCGTATGAATTAGACTCTCCCTGGTTATAGTGAATGAAAGATCAAATTTCATATATAATATTTTTTTAGCCATGTATATCCATATCTCGTCTCTCTATCCTCAAAATTACATTATGTTTATATGTGGTTATACCTCACTAACCTAACAGAGTCCTAAAAAGTTTATACCTCATCAATAAACATATATCTTGACCATAGATCTGATAAAACACTATCATGACCTAATTCCATTATAACCTCTCCTAGATCAGTAGTGAACCTAAGTGTGACCCCCGAATCAATCATCCAATAATCTTGGGGTTAATGACTAGCATATAGGGTATCAAAAAACCATATAAAAAGGACCTCCCTTTTTGAATATATTGGGAGATAAAAATAGAAATGAAATTTTTCAATATAAAAATAAATAACATTGATACATGGTAGTTAATATATCAATGTAATAAATCAATGTCATCAAAATATTTAAATACAACATGTAAAAACCCCAAAAGGTGAAAAAATTCCAAAATACTATAATAAAAGGAATCCCATTACCCATTTACCTCAATAAAGGCACTCTAACTAATTATGAAGTCCCTACTATGATCTATGATGAATTACTTCTCTACACCACTACTTAAATGCTCTGAAAATCCTATAATAATTTTGGGGTGAGCATAGGTCATTCCAAGAAGGACTAAACAACTCAAATATGTTGTGAATGAATAATAATGAACAATATAAATCATAAAAAGGCTTATTGATTATTATGTTATAGAAGTTTCATCACAAGTTAAATAAAGTATTCATTTTTTGGGCACATAATTCACATTCCATAAATAACTAAAATTGGGAATATAATATATTATCATAAAAAACATTCAACATAATAATAATTTAAATTACTATAATCCAAGTCCCCATGCTTCATTTCATGAATGTAATAAACATTGTCCGCTCCTCCTCATGACTATATCAACTACATTGTCACATCATATGATATATTATTCTCATCCACTAATAGTACTCCCACCAAAAAAAAATTCTGGTCCTCTCATATCACATCGTCATATGGGCTCATCCTAAATCACAAAGTAACGATTGGTACCCCCATATAATGGAATTGAATGTAATACTCCCACATAATATTATCACATATGATACTCCAAAATGATGGAAATTATACCAAACCCCAATACACAATAGTAGGATTTTGACAACATTTACACCAATTAAATCAAAATATAATCTATATAGTCACATCTTCCTCTACCTATGAAAACCCTCTAGGTGAGTAGTATTTATTTTTCATATACCAAATTTATTTATGGAGAATGTATAGTAACATTACCACCCCAAATTATAGAGACAAGATATGAATATCTTGAATGGTTTTATGGTCCACATCATCACTTTTTTTTGAGAAATGTGAAAACAATGGATCTTATTATTAAGTAAACAGAAAGTTATAGCAAATTAAAAGAAGTTATTTTTCAAAATTATTTTTTCTAAATAGGAATAAGTTCAAGGGGTAATTTGTGAGTGTGAATGTAGGCATCCTCAATAACTCCTTTGTGTAATATCATGATTTTTTGTCCCTTTATCACAGTGAATAGCTTCTTCATTTGAAACACTGAACTAAAATGAATTGCAATATATTTAATTGAGATAAAATATTACAATAAATGATTGACATTAATATCTTATGAGAATACAAAATGAAAAATCATTATAAATTTTATAAGAGAAATAAAACTAATTGTATACATGAAAATGAAATCTTAATCCCTATGGTTTTCCTTGAAGATCATACCACAAATTATAACTATAAAAATAATTAATAAAATTATAAATATAATAGGATTTTTTAGAGTGATGTAAATGAATAATATGAATGAATTTTAGTGAAGCATGTAAGGTTTTAGATAGGAATGTAATATTATCATTAGATATATGGCTATTAGATATATAGTCATTGGATATGTTGTCATTGGATATACTTGTTTCCAATATTTACAATTATTTTTTCTAATTTTAATTGATAGTAACAAATTAAAAATAATATATTTCACAGATAATAATTAATTCAAGAATAAATTAAAAAACACAATAATTAATTAAAATATTTGACTATAAAAATAAGAATTTTTATTCATTAAATATTTTTATTATCACTATTTTAAAGAGTTAATTAGTATGTTTGTAAAATTAAAATAAATATTTTAACACCAATTATTTATTAAAATTTAATGGTTAATTTAAAAATAATTAATTTTAATGGGATAAGGTGAAAATAATTTAATATTTAAAATTATTATTTTTTCGAAGAATTTTTTTTAGTGTTGTTTATTTTTTCTCAATTATTTAAAATGATCACTTTTAAAAGATGATTCTAATAAAAACTTAAATGATATAAATAAAAAAATATAATATTAGTCATTTAATTACTAGTTGATATAAAATATGATTGATAACATTTAATGCTTAAAAATTCATTTTTCTATAAATATAATTTCTTATATATATTTTAAGTATTATGTTAAAAGTAAAATTTACCATATTCCACAATTGAAATAGATTAATTGGAGTCTATATTTGTAATGAACATTTAAAAATTAGGCAAGAGGGGTCATCTTATATTTTTAGTTAAAAATAATTACTATAGTAAATAATTAAAATAGGTAAAAAGAGGTAAAAGGTGATAAAATGACATGAATCAAATTTTTAATAATAAAAGCATTGATATTTTTGGGAGTAAATATTAAATTTCTCATCAATATTTTGTTACCAATATCTATTTACTCCGATGTGATTTCATCTTTATCCTTCACCTAACTTAATTTTCTAAAGAAAGGCCCTTCATTTTCACCTATAAATAGAACTCTCTTCCATCTAATTCAAATAGAACATTGATTTTGGTTTTCTCTTTAATACCTACCAAAATTCTATGTCTTAAATTCTTCTTGCATGTTTGGTATCATCTAGTCCCATGAACAAGGCCTAATTTATTCAGTGCGAAGGAGCTTATTACAATGAGTGATTTCATATAAGTATCTAGTTGTACTGTATTTTTTCAATTTCATTCTCCTATAAAATATATATAAATCCCATTAACCACTATAATGATTTTATATTAACATAATTATGCTTTTATAAAAATTATAAAACTATTATATAACACTAAATCTTACTCATTCATTAGTATACCATGTTCTTTTTTGGGACAGCTTAACCACCTACATGAACAATGATATATCTACACCATTATTTTAATCATTAATGACTATCAAGAGACTAATATTATTTATATATGATATTAAATAATAATTTATATCGTTAATATGGTTCAAGATGGGTGACCAAAAAATGAATGGTCTTTATATTGTAACTCATTGTTATCAGAAAATTAATAAAAACATACTCATCATGAATTCCACCCTCATAAAGAGTATATATATTATTCATCAAATGAACATTTTACATTAATAATCATTATAAAAAAATGATTCCACTATCTTGAATGTAACAACCTAACATTTTGAATCTTATTTTTCTCTAAATTAATACTATATTAGACAAATTATTTCACACATAATACCAAACTAAAAAAAGACGTAACATATTATATTATTATTATTATTATTTAATAATAATAAAACCTATAGTAAATAAAAATATTATAAACAATTATAAATTCTTAGAGAATAGAATTAAGAAGGCTTCGAGTTTTAAAATGTCTTTTTTTTCAATAGAATCACTTTTTCAATTTATATTGTAGTTTTATTTAAAATAAAAATTTTAAATTTTAATATTTTAATATTGTGAATTAAATTCACTCTATAATTCAACATGTCAAAATTAGATATGGTGAATTTGTTAAATTTTTCTAAAATAATTGACTTTTAGGTGAATAACGATAAAATACCATATTTGCTTAACACCACCCCTTTTATGACATTATCATAATACCAGAATGATAAAAAATTGAACTTTTTTTATAGTAAAATATATAATTATAAAGTAAAATAAATCATTTAAAATTACTGTGAAACCCATGTCTAACATTTTGGAAACTGAAGTAATAATTTACTCTAAATACTATTTTTATTCACATATTTTAAAATTTAGTTTTAATCACACATAGAAATTAAAAAAAATGGTATTTAAGTTTTTATAAAAACATTTTCATATTCTTTATTAGGTGAAATTTCATTTTTAGTCATAAAATTATGATTACTATGATTAAAGATAATGACTATGATAATGGTGAAAGGGTTATTTTCGAAGGATATTTTTATTAATACTGTGTAATTTTTATCTAATAAATTAAATTTATCTACTTTATATAATGGATTTGATATTATTTTTTCATATATATAAAAATAATTTATAAATAATTTATTTATTAATTAATTTCATGTAATATTAGGAACACTTAATATTGAAAAGAATATTTTTCAACAAAATATTTTTCCTATATATTTAATGTTTTAAGTTAAAAATCATTTTTATGTTATATAGAAATTGAATTATATTATATTAATATTAAATTTATGTTTATCAAATCAATTTTTTTTTAAGATTTGTTACATTACATTTTTAATAATAATTGAATAACTTAGGTAAAAACTAGTTACTATAGTAAAATCCAAAGGGTTAAAAGGGTTAACTAAAGTGGTAAAAGGCCTAACATATTAAAGAATTATTTATAATTGGTTTTTTGATGTTTTTATTGATAAAAAAATATCTATAATCTATTATTTTTAATTTTTTATCTTTATTTACATGTGAAACAAGTGCTCTATTTATATTAAGATAGAATAATTACAAAAGTGACTTTCTCTCCACTTATAAAAGGGGCCTCTCACCACCCCTTCAAGACCACTAAAAAAATTAGGTTTCCTCTAGAAAATATATCTTGTTTACTTCCCCTATAATACTATTTATTTTAATTAATATTTTTTACACAATAATATTTCCTACGTCCCCCATTTCAATGGAATCCTCTAAGGGAAGCTCAAAGTTCTCAACATAAGTACAAACTATTCTCTAATATTGTTTCATGGATATCTTTCTATTTAAAATAATTTTTTCAAAATTTTATATAATGAATTAATTAATATATTATTGTTAATTTTTTATATTTTTGGAATAACCATTAACCATATTTCATATTTACCATTAAGGAAGATGAAAATGACATTAGTGTGTATGTGCAGACTACCTACACCCTGATGTGTCATGTTTTATTTTATTTCACAAAATTATAAATATGGTCATAATGTGGAATTTAATAAATAATTATAATATCCATAACATGATTTATATTCTAAAATAATAAATTATATTTTAAATACCTCACACTCTATGCAAAATGAAGTCAGCACCCATGCATACATGTAGACTACTGCTTCTAGGGAATATTGTGTTCCATTTTTCATCGCCATATTTCAAATGTTGTAATGAGAATGGTTTTAATGTATAAATATTATGTTTATGAAATTATTAGGATAATGGTAATAAAAAAATTTGACTAATTAATCATATGATCAACAAGAGAACATTATAAATTCAACCATCTAAAATGAGTGTACTAAGACAAAAACAATTATTTCATACATTATAATAGTTTCATATCCATTACCTCTTATTATAATTATATTAAATAATTATTTATAACTTTAATAAAACATAAAAAATATCATTATAATAGTTTCATATCCAGTACCTAAAATATACTATGATATTATTATAAATATGGTACAACCATATTCATTGTTTTATCCAACCAATTAATGAAAAATTCACCATACGTGTGTACGTACGGCTTACCGTCTCTATGTCATGGTTTAGTTTGTTATTCAACACTTCATTATTTGGATGGGTATAATAACGATCTATAATTAATGTAAATAATAAATTTAACATGTTAATTATTCTTTATACATGATATAACTTCCAATTATATACGATTTCACCATCAATAGAATGATATTGTCACTCGTGTGTACGTACGGATTACCGTCTCCATGAACGTGATGATATTATTTTTCCATAATAACCATTCAATAATAATTTCATTTTATGATTAAAAATAATGTTCAAGAACTAAATATCATTCTGGATATTAATAAAATACATCCTATCCGTAAAAAAATATCTTTCATAACAAAATATATAAAGGAAAATGAATCAGTTTACACCCGAAACAATGATACTACTAAAATATTATGAAAAATAAAATATTAAAAAGTCATATATGATATCATGTTAATGTATGTGGTTATTTTATAATTTAATAAAAATTATTAAACTATTATACAGGAGGTTAACATACCCTCGGCTAAGTAAAATTACAAGGCAAGGGTTAATTTTATAATCTCTTTATTATCTGAGGTTGTTTGTACGTAAATATCTACTAGGAATTCTTTATCATACACATCTATATTTCTTAAAAATGTATTTCAAAACATTTTTACTATTTCCTAGAATATGGGTTAAATTCATTTATACCCTTGTTTTACTTTTTATAAAATATTTTGAAACGAGTCTTTCCATTGTTTTCCAAATAAGGTACTTTATGACCTTTTTGACAAAATTAAGGAAAAAATGTTTTTTAACTTATATGGTAGGTGTTCCATTTTCTGTTGTAGTAACACCTTTAAAGATTCCCTTTAATGATTATAAGAATATTTTCAAAATAAATGTTTTCTTTTATAATTATTTTACTTTTAAATGATTAAAAATAAAAATATATATTTCTCTCAAATAGTTTTGATTTCTTCGATGTCAACATCCTTTGAAGGATTTTACACGTGTTTGAATTTGATTTATTATGATACAATGTTCCATGTTTTATTGATGGTTTTGTTATATGTTTGACTATAGATGTGTTATTTGTATACCATTTATGGTTTATAGTTAAAGTATTAACATTTTTTAGGATAGTTTTAATACGAATGTTTATGTTATATTTCAACATTTTCGTATGAGGAATGTACTAGACTTAATAAATGGCGGGTAGAGCCCTCTATAGCTCCTCGATGCATCGGTAGGTCTCATGAGACAAAATTGTGTCTTGTAACAAGGCCTTAACAAAATTATTATTTGTAGTCTTAGCACAAGGCCTTGACTATGTTCTTATGATTTCCGGCATTATGAATTCCATCATTATGAAAATAGCTATTGATATTACTTGTGATCTTTCGACTGGTAGAATATCCATGTGAATATGTAAAGGGAATTATTTGATTTGCCTTTTCCATATTATACTGAATTATCTATTTAAAAGGATTGTGTTTCGGTATTATTCATTTCCTTAAATGTTTGTGTTTTCTTATGATAGTTTCCAATATATTGTTATCCTTACTGAGTATCTGATATCACCCTTTATTTTGTTTTGTTTTTCCTAATATGTGAAGATGTATATTATGATTGACCTGTATGATAGGCTATGGGATATGAGTGTGTTCTAAGGAGACACAATGTTGTTCTTTTCATTTCAGAATGTAATGTAAATTTTATGTATGTATCTAGTACATCCAAGGCTACTAAACTAATTGGTCTTTAGAGACATGATATCTTTGGATCATGCCAATGTTATATAATAATGCACCGACAATGGGTAACTGGTTTCAGGGCATTACAAATACAAAGAATCCATTTGAATGGGAATTATAGATGCATATAGGAAAAATATTTAATTTTGGTTTCAACTATGGCTTTTTGGGGTTAATAATTTCTATGTTGGGTAGGTTTTAAGATCTCATTTTTTGGCCGGGATGAAAATTAAAAGGGAATTTTGATTTTTCATTAAGGGAGCAGACAAAATCTTAAAACAAGTCCCTAAATAAAATATAGAGATATGGAATAATTAAAAATTGTTTCTTAGGATGGTTTTTAAGGCCAGGAATTTTTCTAAAGTGTTTGCATGTGTTTTGGGAGATTTTGACTTACAATCATTATTTCAGGTGAAATAGACAGGGGCACATGATTGGTGCATTATTATTTATCATTGTGTGGCACAAACAATGTATCCTATTTGTATAGAGGTATGGATTTTTTAAACCATGAAAGGGCTCCAAAAAGTTATGCATCTTTGTGAAGTGGTGAAGAGGACCAAAAATGGTTAATTCATGGTTTTTCTTAATGTGTGCGACAACCATGTAGGGTAGGGGTGCTTGGAGAAGTGGGGCCCTCATGGTTGGTGCACAGTTGGTTCACAGTTAGTAAACCATGTGAGGAAACCATATAGCTTGAGGGAACCTTTAATAGTGGAACCATATGGTCGCTGCACAATTTTCATATTTTTGATCCTCTTAAAAAGAGGAAAATTACCATTTTTCCTCTGACATTAAAGGGTTTTTTACCCCTTTTCTTCCCTTATTTTACCTTCAGGTCCCCCACACTCACCCTCCTCCTTCTCCACTACCTTGGAGTGGATTTCCTCTATTATTGGTATAAATTTAGAGTCGTTAGATATATTTGAATCCTAGAGATATGTCTATAACTCCTCTTATATACATTATACATTTATCTTAATTTTTTAGTGTGATCGTTATGCAAGCTCATATGCCCTATTTTTAGGGCATTTGTCAATTATTATGATTTATATGATTTTAGCTCGAAACCAAGGGTGATGTTGGATGAGTAAAGCTACTTAAGCTCGAGGTAGGTTACCTATAGGTCCTTCCCTAAAATTATATCATGTTTATAATATGTTTCCATTATGTCTCATGCTCTACTACCACACTTTACTCCTAAATTGTCAAATCCATTAAATTAAATACCCAGACTATAACATTGAGGTTCTCTAAAAGCTTATACATTATTTTAGGTCTTCCACTCCAATAAGAACTGCCCCTAAGGGTGTTTTTCATAATTATCGATGATCTTTGTGCCTTAATATTATCTTAAACAAACCCTTGAGGTGTGTCTAATAATCTCTCATAAATTAAGTTGGTTAATTAGTTTACAGAAAATTATTATATTAATATCAAAAAATTTATCCATTTTTTTATTATAAAGTATGACCTTGGTTAAATAGGGGATTGAATTAAATATGATACCCCCAAAATTAGATTTCCTTAAAAAGACTATACGTGTTCTATTTACCTAAACTCCCTTCTATAGGGGGTTGTATTATCTATAATGATTGAATAACTAAATAGAGTTAATAAAATTGTAAATGGTGTAGAACATTCACTTGAAAAATGAACCTTTTAAGGGATGACCATGTCACTTGAACTTTGGGGAACTTTTGAAGGAAAATATATAATGTTTTCCTGGAAATGTGAATTGGCATGGATAATTATATATACAGTTTTTAATTATAAAATATAATGAGATTATTTATGAAATTTATTGAGTGATTCATGGATTCTTAATATGGAATTCCTTGGATGGGATAATAAGTTTCCTGACATGATATACACCATGAGAAATAAAATTATTCTTGAGTTGGAACACCTTGGATGGGCTAAAAGGATAAATGAATTGTGATACACCTTGACTGATACTTGGATTCATGGTACGAAATGACTTAGATAGTTTCATAGGTTTCATGAAATGATATATTACTTGGGTGATACTTGGATTCTAATATAAAATGCCTTGGATGGGCTCAGAGGTTAAATGGGATTATTTTAATCCTTGGGTAGTACTTGGATTCTGATGTGGAATTCCTTGGACAAGCTCATAGATCATATGATATTTCATTATGATTTATTGTTAATTAGTTTAATCTTGGCTGCTAAACCTTTAATGTTATTAAACATATTGAGCCTTACATCATCTTAATTGTTATATAGAAATATTGGTTCTCCTTGGGTCCCCATGACTAGTTTTATATATGCACACTTGGTATTATAGACATGGGTCCTATTTATAAATTACTATTCTTATATTTAGAGACATCAATATTAGGATGAAGTATGTGTGGTTAACCAGTTTTCCCAAGAGGAACCTGAGCTAACATGGTTTATTTTCATTTTACTGTTATACATTTGATATTCCATAAAATTTTTGTATTTTATATATATAGACAAGATTAGTTATAGACATTATTGGTAGTGGCGTACTTAGTTTTACTCACACCCTATTTGGGCCACCATTGGGTACCCAGGCATATCTCATGTATACAGGTATCGATCAGGGAAAGTGTTCGGCTATGGATGATTGATCTTCTATACTATGTTGTAGTATGAGAGTAAAGGATAAATCTAGTTCTCATGATGATAGTGTATTTTTTATTTTGTATGTTTGGTTTATTTGTATAGAATGTTTTTTATTTTATGAAAACTCTTAATTTTTTATAGCATCTTGTCATCATCATTTGTATATGATATAGATTTATTAATTCTATCGATTTATTATTCTTGGTATGATTTAATTCTACTTTGTTTTATTAATTATGCTTCCACTATGTTTATTACTGATTCATAGAGTATAGAATCCCCATTGTACCACCTTTAAGCCCTAGCTGCTAGTTGACAACCTTTGGCATATTGGAGGGCACACTTGAGGCCTTATCACCAATTGAATCAGGGGACAATTTTAGTGTCTTTTATAACACCCTGAACCCAGTTACACAGAGTCGGTGCATTATTACATAGCATTGGCATGATAACAAGAGATCAAGTCCTGAAATACCTATTATTTTAGTAGGATTGGAAGTACTAAATACATACATAAGATTAATTGTAATATACTTCTTCGCATCCTAGAAAAAATAAAACATAATAAAAGGGTGAGGTCAGATGCTCAGTAAGGATAATAATATAGCCAAAACTATCTTAAATAATCATAAACATTTTTGGAAATGTATATGAAAAAAACACAATCCATTTAAACACAAACTTCAGAATAATATGAAAAATATAAATCAAATAATTCCATTTACTTATTTTCATGGATATTATACTAGTAAAATGATCACATGTAATATCAATAGCTAATTTCATTATGATAGAATGCATAATGTCAGAATTCATAACTACATAATCAAGGCATCATTCCAAGACTATAAATAAGATTTTTTCAATCCCTTATGCCAAGACTGTAGTTTGTATCATGATACCTACCGATGCATCGAGGAGCTATAGTAGGCTCCACCCTTCACTTACTAAATCCAATTCATTCCTCATATGAAAAGGTTGAAACATAACATAAACATTCGTATTAAAACAAGCATAAAAAATGTTAATACTTTAACCATAATCCATGAATAGTATAAAAATAACACATCCTCAGTCAAACAAATCAAAAAACCTTAAATACAATATAGAATATAGTATCATAATAAATCAACTTCAATGAACTGTAAAATCCATCAAAGGATGTTGACATAGATGAAATTATAACTATTTGAGGAAATATACCATTCTATTTCAAAATAATTAAAAAGTCACATAATTATAAAAGAAAACATTAATCTTTAAAATATTTTTATAATTTTTTAAGTGAAGCTTTGAAGGTTTTATAACTGTCGAAAATAGTTGCACCCACCGTATAAGTTAAAAAACATTATTTCCTTAATTTTTCATAAAGTTCATAAAGTACCTTGTTTAGAAAACGACGGAATGATTTCTTTAAAAATATTTTATAAAAATTAAAAATGGAAATAAATGACTTTGACCCATATTCTAGGAAATATTAAAAAAATTGAAATAAATTTTTATGAAACACGGATTTGGATGATAATTAATTCCCAGTAGATACTTACGTACAAACAACCTTGGATAATAAAGAGATTGCAAAATTAACCCTTACCATGTACTTTTCCATAGTTGAGGGTATGTTAACCTCATATAAAATATTTAAATAATTTTTATTAAATTATACAAGAACCATAGACATAAATATGATATCATATATTATCTTCTAATATTGATTTGTTAATAATATTTCAGTAGTATCATTGGTTTGGGTGTTAACTTATTCATTTTCCTTTATTTGTTTAGTTACGTACATCATGTTTATCATGCATAGGATGAATTTGATTAAATTAAATAATTATATTATGTTCATAAACATTATATTTACTCATAGCATGAAAATTATTCTTGAATGGTAATGATGGGGAATGAATCCCATCGTGTTCGTGGAGACGGTAATCTGTACACACGCACGAGTGACAATATTATTCTATTATTGGTGAAATAATATGTAATTGGATGGTATATTACATATAAAAAATAATTAAAATGTTATATGTATTATTTACATCAATTATATTCATTATTATACCCATCCAAATAATGAAGTGTTGAATAACAAACTACACCATGACGTGGAGACGGCAAGCCGTACGTACGCACGTATAGTTACATTTTCATTCATAGGATAGATAGAATAGTGAATATGGTTTTACCATATTTATAATAACATCATATTATATAGAAGGTATGTGATTTATTATTTTGGTTTGGAAACAACAACGAAAGAGGAAGTGGAAGTGGAAAAAAGAAAAGAACTTTGAAAGAGGTGACCAAATTATTAACACTTCTTCAGGTGCTTCCTTTTTGATTTGATCAAAAGGTATCCTTAAGATGACTTTATGATTAAATTAAGGACTATAGGTTTAATTTAGGGTAGTTAGAAAGATATTTTAGCATGGTTTGACCAATAAAAATGGCTTTGGTGGATTGATTTTGAGAGAAGGGAAAGTACCCTTCTATAATAGAGGTGAGGGTCACTTTACGAAACGCTTGAAATATTATTTTATTATAAAATCATTTTCGGTTTATAATTTCTCAAAATGGATTTATTTCGAGGATAAAGTGGGTATGGGTCGAAATACTCTCAACAAATTGGTTTTAGACATGTTTAGGTCACCATATTAACCTTATCTTTTAGATTTACCTCTTAGTTAAATTGTTTAACTTTTACAATGCCTTCTTGTATTTTAATATTACATGGTTAATAAACATACTATAAAATACCAAGAAAACCCCAGTTGGTTAATTAATGGAATCTATATAATTATATAATTCCTTTGGAAAAACCTTATATTTTTATGAATATCATATAATGTAATAATATTGTATTTTTTTTAAAACTTATTTAGGTTAATTTTGACACTCTTTAGTATTTTGTTTTTGTGAAAGTAAAAAAAAACTTGATTACTTGAAAAAAAATGAATTAATTAAATAGTAAATTTTATATTAACCTATAAAATTAATTTAATTCATCAAAAGTTTCAATTTACATTTATTTGGATATTTATAATATCAATTATTTTTATCTTTCATTAATAAGGTAATTATTAGATCATCATTGTGTCATAAATAAATTTAATTATATAATCTATAAAAATAATAAATAAAATATCATGGTGTATGAAATGTTTTTATATTTCTAATTAATATTTATAGTTGAACATATTTTATGTATAACCCTATATTAAAAATGTTTTAATTATTAAACGTTTAATTTTACACTTTTAACTCTTTTTTAAATAAAATAATAATAAATGTCTTAATCTAATCTAAGTTGATCAAAGAGGATCATATTTTATTCAAAAGGTTTATTTTTGTCTAAAAACACATATCCAATAGAATTAGTAAACGTGTTATGGTAATTATAATATCATTTTTAGCTTTAATTACCCTATTTACTTTTAACTGTGGTAAATAAAATTTAAAAGTTACTTTTCACCAAAAATTATTTTCATCTTATTAAAATAAATTTTACTAACTGATTCAATATTTTCTCTCTCGGTTTTGAAATTAAATTCACAGAAGTGGTAAAATTGTGTTTTATACAAATTAGCAAATGTTCCTAGAAGGTGGGTAAAAGACGTTAAAACGTCCAATAAAATTTTATATGTCTAATCTTATTATAAAATGTATCTAATGAATTAAATTAGACTAATATACGTATTATGTATCTATTTTTACTTTAATAAAAAATTATATTTAAAGATAATTATATAAATGAAAATGTCGGTTTTTATCTATAACACAGTGTTTTTCACTATTCGTCAAAAATTGAATGTTTTTAGAAAAATACCAAAAATTCACCCAAAAATAATTTTGATACTAAAAATTCAAAAATTATGCATATTTTACCAAATTCAAACAAAGGAGTTGCGTTAATTAATTTAATATTAATTCCCATTGTCAAAACCAGAAAGTTGGTTTTTGGGAAGTAAAAACTATCAAAATATTGATGTGTGTCTACGTCTAATTTAAAGATGAAATTACTACCAATGACCAATATTGGATTAAATGATAAAAATAATAATCTAATTATACTTCAAACCCATTGAAATGTATAATTTAACACTATAAATTATTTTGATTTAAAAATATGTTTTCAATTTAAATTTAGAATCTTTTACTATTCATCAAAATATTTAAGTTATCAGAAAAACACCAAAAATTTATCAACACTAAATTTTTATGTATCAATTTTAAACAAAAAGTTTATTTTTTCAAATTGAATATATAAAAGTGTCAAATATCGGATTTAAAAGAGTGTAAAGACCCCGAAATTTCAAGAGAAATTTTTTTTCTAAATTTTCTTTGGGATTTTTCAAGAACGCGGTTTCTAACGGCGCCTGATTCCGAGGCCCGGTGTGCCCAGAATAATGTTCTGAAGTTTATCTCGGGTACGTTCAGTGAACGAATGAGCGGGTTATTCTAACTTCTGAAACGGTGCTCGAAATCGAATTCCAAGGGCACCGATGGAATCACAACACCGGTATTTTCTTAGAAACGCCTCTTCCGGAGTTGCATTTGCTCGGGTGTGGTTTTTCATTTTTGGGCTTTAAGTTAAGAAATAAAATAATGTGGTACGAAAAACTTTATTTTATTTCACTTAAAGTCACTTAAAGACCACTTTAAGCTTTTTAAGATCAGTTGAAACGGATTGGGTGCAATCCAAATTATCCTACCCACTTGGTAGGATATTTCTGAGGTGGGTCCTACATGAGCCCCACCGTTTCTTTTCCCCTAAATAACGCACCCGGGAAAACCCTTCATAATTGAAAGTCAACTGACGCGTGTTTTAAATTCTTAATGCCTCATTTAATGGGCTGTTTTTTTGTTACAATTAATTCATGGAATTAATTGTTCGTTTCTTTCTTTTGAAATTCAAACGAGTCGTGTGCGTTAATAAAATAAGAAAACCCTTATTTTATTTTTCTGTGGGATCTTGTGGCATTGAGAGGTTTGGGAGGAGCTTGAAGAACTTCAACCTCCTTCGCGAAGAACGTGAGGAATGCCGAACTCTCAGAGATTGGCGACGCGACGCCGTGTTCTGCAACACCAACGATTCTCCCTCCGCGAAGTTTCTTCCACGACGATCCAACAACGCGACAACCTATGATCGACAACAACAATTTCGTCGACACGACGCCGAGTACCACACGACAGTGACGCCCTTTCGCGACGCGGTGACCCTTTCTTCCGCGATGGTCGATTCTGCGATGAACTCGCGTCTGACGACGAAGTTAAGGTAGGGGATTTTTATTTTGGGGTTCAATTATCTTTTGAGAAAAGTACGACAAGCACGGAACAACCAATTCCAGGTTGATCCGCGGATCGTTCGTTCATGCGGATTGTTGTTGAGTATTATTATTTAAATTGTTCGTGATTAAAACCTTGACGATCTTCGTGAAAATATGATCGTTTGCTATCAATTAACGAGAGGGGGGCCGGACCGCACAAACACAGCTGACCCTCCTCCTTATCCTTGTGGGTTTCTATTGTGGATTGAAACGGGGATGGCGCGGTGCCGTCGCACCGCACGGAATCGTGCAGCAAGGAATGCGCGGCGCCGTCGCACCGCATCGTGAAAACAAACAAGGCGCGACAACGTCGTGCTGTGTCGGAGAAACCCGAAGACTTCTGCGGACGGGGTCAGGCCATGGTAAAAGGGCGCGGCGGCATCGCATAGCGCCGGAGAACCACGAAGACGGTGCGTTTTGTTAATTGATGTGTGGATTGTCGGATGACGATAAATGGGGCCGCAAGAGGGATTTGAAAGATTTGCAGTGAAGGTCGGGTCCCGGGAGGACCGTTGGTGAAGATGGCAAGAGGAACGGACCACCAGAGCGCGTCCAGTGGTCCGCGGAAGGCGGTGGCGGCGCGCCACCGAAAGGCCGGCGGCGGCTGTTGCCACCGGCATCAATCTGCGGCGAGGGCGGGGGGGGGGGGGACCGCGCACCCCCGCTCCGCGGCTTCCGCTCGGCCGCGCTGGCCGAGCCGCGGCTGGCCGGTCGAGCCGGACCGAGCCGGGCGAGCTGAACCAAGCCGGGCCGGGCCGGGCCTAGCCGGGTCGGGTCGACCTGGTTCTGGCCGACCCAGGTGGGGGGTCGGGTCGAGTCGGTCCGGGCCCAGACCCCCCGATTTCAGACCCTCATTGTTCTTCTGCCAAAATCATGGGCTACTAACCACCGATTGACACACCGTCCGCGGAGATGCGATCCTTGGATCGAGACGGTCGTTTTGGTATATCTCACTCAAGGTTTCGGAACACTTTGGGTTCGGCCGGGTCAGTTCGTACATGAAACCAACTGGGCCCTCGGAGCGGAAACGCTCATATCTTGAGTTCCGGACGTCCGATTGACGTGTTGTTGACTTTGATTCTTTCTGATAAGTGAGACGGATTTTTGGCTTACTCTGCTCGAGGTTTGGATGTCGTCGGAGTGCGGTCAGGTTGGTTCGCCCACAAATCCAACCGGGCCCCTAGAACGAAAAAGCCAATAACTCACAGACCAGGCGTACGATTGACGCACCATATGTCTCGTTGTTTTCCCCTTGGTGGGACGGAACTTTTGGCCTACTTAGCCCGAGGTTTGGATCTAGTTGGTGTTTGGGAGAGTTGGATTGTACTCGAAATCCAACCGGTCCCCTAGAACGGAAAAGCTGATATCTTTCAGACCAGACATTCGTTTGATGAACCGTCAGCGGCGTTGGTGATCACGTTGAGAAACGGTCCCTATGAGTATACCCTATGAGAGTTCGGGGTACAGTTGAGATACGGCGGGGTTGGTTCACTCATGAAAACCAACCGGGCCCCTGGGACGAAAAGGCTAGTAACTCACATACCATGCATCCGATTGACACGCCGTCTATTGCGTTGAGAGCCCTATGACGAGGAGGTCCTTTTAGATACTTCTTTGTGGGACTTTGAGATACTTGGAGTATCGACCAGCAGCTCAGGGAGCGGACCCTCCTGGAGATGAGTGTGCGGAGTATGGAGACCGTGTAGCCGGCTGAGACCTGGCGACTGCTTGACCGATCGACTCGGTGTGTTTCAGATAGCCTAGTGGGGAGCGCTTGGTTGTAGCGGCAGACCCACGGTGGAGGAGCGCTTGGTTGTAGCGGCAGACCTGCGGTACTCAACTGAAGGAGTACCTCTTGAGGCTATGAGTGAGAGCGCATGGTTGTAGCGGCAGACCCACAGCAAAGGAGCGCTTGGTAGTAGCGGCAGACCCGCGGTACTCAACAGAAGGAGTACCTCTTGAGGCTATGAGGGGGAGCGCTTGGTTATAGCGGCAGACCCATGGTGGGAAGCACTTGGTTAAAGAAGCAGGCCCACAGTACTCGACAGGAGGAGTACCTCATCAGTCTTAGGTCAGTGAGCAGTACCTCGGAGTCATGACAGGACCACTGTACACTCCAGAGACGGAGCTCTTCAGCAGTTACAGTTTCGATAATGAAAATCCTGGTTTGAGCTGAGTCTATGACCTTTGTGTTTCCTCATTATTGAGAAGGGTTACTTGATAACTTAGGTATATGTATGGGCATATACCTAAGTAGAGGTTATCTATTGAGATCTTCTTTGTGGTTATCCTTGTTGGTTTTAGTGAGACATTGAGGGTCTTAGGGTCCCTACTGAGTATCGTTATACTCACACCTGCACGGGCTACGCCCGTACCTCGTTGTGTTGGTTGCAGACGACGGGCAGTGCTGACGGAGGCCGAATGTTCAAGGATTGGACGGTACCCGGAGGTGGACTACACGACGAGTCGGTATCCGGAGGTGGACTTCACGGCGAGACGACACTTGGAGGATGTCGACGGGCGAGAGCGTTGTGGAGGCTGTCTGTACCTACCCTTCAGGTAGGATCCGAGGACGACGACCCAGGAGCTGCTTCCTTTCTTCCAACTGTTGTCTTTTTCTGTTGTACTTTTGTTCAGTTGTAGCTGTACTTTCAGCTGGGTTTGTATTCTGGCCCATTTACTTTTTAGCACTCTCTTTTGTACTTAGTGTTTTACTTCCGCTTTTACTCTGTGGTGTTTTGTTTAATTTTATAAAGGCAATGTCTTCCCAGTTATCGGGATTTACGACTTTGGTGCTAGTCGCCAGCCCCTAGCCTATGGAGGGCGAGCTTGGGGTAGTCACGGCACAGGCCCCGAGGACGGGTCTTGACAAATTGGTATCAGAGGAGTTCGGTTCTACCATAGACTCTGAACTTTCATCTATGTGTAGCAATAGTGTTAAGCCTATTGAGTGTGGTTATCAGTCCAGGGAGCCCAGTGTTGGTGCGGCGGCCGATGTATCCGTACACCAGGACCCTGACTTCTGATTTTCAACTAAATGCACGAAAACATTGATTGCGTGTGTGTTTCCAGAAGTTTTTAAATATCAGCTCAAACCAGGTCAGCTCACCAGGTATAAATGTTTGACTGTGTCACGTTGTTTCTTTCAGGATTCCTTTTCACGGACGACCAGCTAAAGCCCAGAGGGATGTGTGTACTGACATCTTGCCGAGCGACGAGGCTTCGGTACAGGACCATCTTGCAGTTGAGGCACCAGCGGAGGCACCAGCGGTACTACCATACGTTGGGCCACCGATGCCACCAGCCCCAGCAGTAGACGATGCACGCCACTTGAGTGCGCTGCACGAGTTCCTGCGCCAGAGGCCACCCAGGTTCCGGGGAGAGATGGACCCGCAGGCGGCTGAGGATTGGATGGAGGTTGTGGTGAGAGTCTTCAGGCTAGTGGGGACGCCGACAGACTTCATGGTGATCTTTGCTGGTAGCCTTCTTCAGGCAGCAGCAGGCAGGTGGTGGAGCCACTTATTCTAGTTTTGCGATGGGATGGCCTTCTCATGGAAAGACTTCGAGACCTTCTTTAGGGTGGATTTTGTGCTAGTAGCTCTACACCCTGAGCGTGTTCAGGAGCTGCTACCTTTGTCGTGTGTTTTTCGATCAGTAGCTGAGTCATCTGTGGGAAGTAGACAGATGATGCAGAGGTCCAAGAGGGCCAGAGCCAGCCGTAAGATGAGCAGGAAGTGTTATAAATGCGGTGGAAAGGGTCACCTGGCATGTGACTATCCGACTCCTCATACAGTTGATCCGCAGGCTTTGCAGGAGCCACCGAGGCAGAAGCAGCGGCGGGTGCTTGAGCAACAACCGAGCAGTGGACATGGCAGTAGAGCTCTGAGAGCAGGTGGATAGGAGCAGAACTAGTGGATACCTCTCTTGTACTTCTATTTCTTTTTGATGTTGTATTCATGTCGTTATACTATGAGCTGCAATAATATAAAAAGACACTTATCTTTGTGATGTTTGCTTTCCTGTCCTTTTTGTTTGGTTGATACTGAGTGGTCCCGGTTAAAACTGTTGACTTGACCCTCACTTTCGAGATTTCTACTGGAGGAGACCTAGTAACCTCACACTGATGCCGACAGTGTGACTTGACCCTTGGAGGAAATAGTGACAGTGGGATCTCTTGGTAGTTGCGTCGAGGCCTTATGACGTCATCCATGGCATGAATGCATCCTTCATGTCAGGATTGACTATATTAGGCAATGGGCGTGGTTCATCCAGGGGATGAGACCGTGTTTCTCTTTTCGGCAAAGGAGAAATTTTAGCAGCTCTTCCGGATCATAGGCAAAGAAGGTGAAGATCATCCAGGAGCGGATGAAGACTGCACAGTGGAGTAAGAAACAGGAAACCGGTGCCAGTCTTAGAGACTCGGGTGTGTTAAATGTTTCAAGAAGAGGAAGATTTAAAGAGAGATGAGTCTGAGAAGCAGCAGATATAGAGGCAGAGCTAGGAGAGCAGCATGAGGTGGTGTACATCTTAACATGATACAACCACCCACCTTAGTTATCCCCGCCAGGCTCAGGGAGATGGAGGGAGGAGGAAGAGTGCGGCTGCATGCGGTCAAAGAGAGTGACCCGATGGCTCTAAGAATGATTCAAGGGACATTCTGTGTCCACTACTAGTTGTTGTAGTAACGGACGTTGATATGAATCGTTCCTTGCTTCACAAATCTTGTTCCAGACCTAGAGTTTCCGGTATGCCGTGGACTTGACCCTCATGTCTGGAGATACCTTGGCAAGAGACTCGATAATCACACTTACGCCGACGGTGTGGTCAGACCCTCGAGGCAAGAGTTTCGGTTGGAATCTCTTGGTGGCAGCGTCGAGGCCTTATGACATTGGTTTGAGTATGGACTGGGCAATCACAGTTCATACACAAATTGATGGTATTAGGCAAGAAGGATGTGGTTTAACTACGAGGTCGGGATGAGTTTTCCTTGGTCGGAAAAAAGGAAACCCCAGGCAGTACAGGATAAACTCATGCACAGGAAGGTGAGACCGATCACTCTTGAGTCTGTCAACCTTACCCTCGTGGCAGCAGTCATTTCTAGTTTCAGTTCTAACAGAAGTTGGAGACCTCTGGAGTTCGAGGATGATGATCACGTTCTTATACAGGTCTCGCCTCGACGAGGATTATGGAGATGTGACCAAGGTGGCAAGTTATCTCCGAGGTTCAGCAGACCTTCTTAGGTCCTCAGCTGGGTAGGCGGGGTGGTTTACCGCTTGACCCATCCACCTCAGTTTCACCAGGTGCACTTTATATGGAAGTACGGGAACCTCCGGGTGAGCACATGGGAGCGGAAGGCTCAGATACGTGCTCTGTACCAATTGTGTGACCCTAGTTTGTGTTAAAGCTTTATGAGGATGTAAAGCCCTATGGTGGGAGTAATGTAAAGACCCGAAAATTTCAAGGGAAATTTATTTTCTAAATTTTCTTTGGGATTTTTCAAGAACGCAGTTTCTGACGGTGCCTGATTCCGAGGCCATGTGTGCCCGAAATCATGTTCTGAAGATTATCTTAGGAACGTTCAGTGAACGAACGAGCGGGTTTTTCTAACTTCTGAACCGGTGCTCGGAATCGAATACCGAGGGCACCGATGGAATCATAGCGCCGGTATTTTTTTAGAAACGCCTCTTCTGGAGATTGTTTTCTCGGGTGTGGTTTTTAATTTTTGGGCTTTAAGTTAAGAAATAAAATAATGTGGTACGACAAACGTTATTTTATTTCACTAAAAGTCCCTTAAAGACCACTTTAAGCTGGTTAAGCTCAGTTGAAATGGATTGGGTGAAATCCAAATTATCCTACCCACTTGGTAGGATATTTGTGAGGTGGGGACCACACGATCCCCGCTGTTTCTTTTCCCCTAAATAACTCACCCGCGAAAACCCTTCATAATTGAAATTCAACTGACGCATGTTTTAAATTCTTAACGCCTCATTTAATGGGATGCTTTTTTTGTTACAATTAATTCATTGAATTAATTGTTCGTTTATTTCTTTTGAAATTCAAACGGGTCATGTGCATTAATAAAATAAGAAAACCCTTATTTTATTTTTCTGTGGGATCTTGTGGCAATGAGAGGTTTGGGAGGAGCTTGAAGAACTTCAACCTCCTTCGCGAAGAACGCGAAGAACGCTGAACTCTTGGAGATCGGCGACACGACGTCGTGTTCTGTGACGCTGACGATTCTCCCTCTGCAACGTTTCTTCCATGACAATCCAACCACGTGAAAACCTTCGATCGACAATGACAAGTTCGTCGACGCGATGCCGAGTACCGCACGACAGCGACGCCCTTCCGCGACACGGCGACCCTTTCTTCAGCGACGGTCGATTCCGCAACGAACTCACGTCCGACGACGAAGTTAAGGTAGGGGATTTTTATTTTGGGGTTCTATTATCTTTTGAGAAAAGTACGATGAGCGCGGACCAACCAATTCCAGGTTGATCCGCGGATCGTTTGTTCATGCGGATTGTTGTTGAGTATTATTATTTAAATTCTTCATGATTATTACCTTGACGATCTTCGTGAAAATATGACCATTTGCTATCAATTAACGAGAGGGGGGCCGAACCGTACAAACACGGCCGACCCTCCTCCTTATCCTTGTGGGATTCTATTGTGGATTGAAACGGGGATGGCGCGGTGCCATCGCACCGTGCAGAATCGTGCAGCAAGAAATGTGTGGCACCGTCGCACCGCATCGTGAAAACAAACAAGGTGCGACAACGTCGCGCCGTGTCGGAGAAACCCGAAGACATCCACGGACGGAGTCGGGCCACGGTGAAAGGGTGTGGCGGCATCGCATCGCGCCGGAGAACCACGAAGACGGCGCGTTTTGTTAATTGACGTGCGGATTGTCGGACGACGATGAACGGGGCCGCAAGAGCGATTTGAAAGCTTTGTAGTGAAGGTTGGGTCCCGGGAGGACCGTTGGCGAAGACGGCAGGAGGAACGGACCACCGGAGCGTGTCCGGTGGTCCGCGGAAGGCGGTGGCGGCGCGCCCCGCCGGCGCGGTTGCGCCAGAGACCGGCGGCGGCAGCACGCCACCGGAAGGCCGGAGGCAGCTGTTGTCGCCGGCATCAATCAGCGGCGAAGGCGGGGGGACCTCGCACCCCCGCTCCGCGGCTTCCGCTCGGTTGCGCTAGCCAAGCCGTGGCTGCCTGGTCGAGCTGGACTGAGTCGGCCGGTCCGGACCAAGCCGGGCCGGGCTGGGCCCAGCCTTGTCGATCCGGTTCGGGCCGACCCAGGGGGGGTCGGGCCGGGTCGGTCCGTGCCCAGACCCCCCGATTTCAGACCCTCGTTGGTCTTTTGCCCATATCATGGGCTATGGACCTCCGATTGATGCACCGTCAGCGGAGATGAGATCCTTGGATCGAGACGGTCTTTTTTATATATCACACTCAAGGTTTCGGAACACTTTGGGTTTGTCCTGGTTGGTTTGTACACAAAACCAACAGGTCCCTCGGAGCGGAAACGCTCATATCTTGAGCTCCGGACGTCCGATTGACGTGCCGTTGATTTTGATGCTTTCCTCTAAGTGAGGCGGATCTTTTAGCTTGCTCCTCTAGAAGGTTTGGATGCTGTCGGAGTGCGGTCGGGTTGGTTCTCCCATGAAACTAACCGGGCCCCTGGAACAAAAAAGCCAATAACTCACAGACCGGGTGTCCGATTGACGCACCGTCTGTCTCGTTGTCTTCCTCTTGGTGGGACGGAACTTTTGGCATACTTCGCTCGAGGTTTGGATGCAGTTAGAGTTTGGGCGAGTTGGATTGTCCTCGAAATCCAATCGGGACCCTAGAACGGAAAAGCTGATATCTTTCAGACCAGACGTCTGTTTGATGAACCTTTAGTAGCGTTGGTGATCAGGATGAGAAACGGTCCCTATGAGTATACCCTATGAGAGGTCGAGTTACAGTTGAGATACGGCTGGGTTGGTTTACTCACGAAAACCAATCGGGCCCCTGGGACGAAAAGGCTAGTAACTCACATACCAGTCATCCGATTGACACACCGTCTATTGCGTTGAGAGCCCTATGACGAGGAGGTCCTTTGAGATACTTCTTCATGGGACTTTGAGATACTTGGAGTATCGACAAGCAGCTCAGGGAGCGGACCCACCCGGAGACGAGTGGGCGGAGTATGGAGACCGTGTAGCCGGCTGAGACCTGACGACTGCTTGACCGATCGACTCGGTGTGTTTCGGATAGCCTAGTGGGGAGCGCTTGGTTTTAGCGGCAGACCCGCGGTACTCAACAGAAGGAGTACCTCTTGAGGCTATGAGTGGGAGCGCTTGGTTGTAGCGGCAGACCCACGGCAAAGGAGCGCTTGGTAGTAGCGGCAGACCCGCGGTACTCAACAGAAGGAGTACCTCTTGAGGCTATGAGGGGGAGCGCTTGGTTGTAGCGGAAGACCCATGGTGGGAAGCGCTTGGTTGTAGCAGTAGGCCCACAGTACTCGACAGGAGAAGTACCTCAGCAATCTTAGGTTAGTGAGCAGTACCTCGAAGTCATGACAGGACCACTGTACACTCCAGAGACGGAGCTCTTCAGCAGTTACGGTTTCGATAATGAAAATCCCGGTTTGAGCTGAGTCTATGAGCTTTCTGTTTCCTCATGATTGAGATGGGTTACTTGATAACTTATGTATATGTATATTCATATACCTAAGTAGAGGTTATCTTTTGAGATCTTCTTTCTGGTTATCCTTGTTGGTTTTAGTGATACCTTGAGGGTCTCGGGGTACCTACTGAGTATCGTTATACTCACCCCTGCATGGGCTATGCCCGCACCTCATTGTGTTGGTTGCAGACGACGGGCAGTGCTGACAGAGGCTGAATGTTCAAGGACTGGACGGTACCCAGAGGTGTAATACACGACGAGTCAGTATCCAGAGGTGGACTTCACGGTGAGACGACACTCGGAGGAGGTCGACGGGCGAGAGCTTTGTGGAGGCTGTCTGTACCTACCCTTCAGGTATGATCCGAGGACGACGACCCAGGAGCTGCTTCCTTTCTTCCAGCTGTTGTCTTTTTCTGTTGTACTTTTGTTCAGTTGTAGCTATACTTTCAGTTGGGTTTGTATTCTAGCCCATTTACTTTTCAGCACTCTCTTTTGTACTTAGTGATTTACTTCCACTTGTACTCTGTGGTGTTTTGTTTACTTTTATAAAGGCAATGCCTTCCCAGTTATCGGGATTTACGCCTTTGGTGCTAGTCGCCAGCCCCTGGCCTATGGATGGCGGGCTTGGGGTAGTCACGGCACGGGCCCCGAGGATGGGTCGTGACAAAAAGGTTCTCTATTAAAAGGTGGTAAAATTGCATTTTAGGAAAAATACTTATTTTATATGAAAAATTGAATTTGTTCATATATTATATCTATGATAAAAATAATATGGATGTCAAAATCATATGGAGTATATAAAATTCAAAATGCAGTTAATACTATTCATACATTCTTTTTGAACGACTAGTTTGGTAAGCTGTGGTGCGTTCGAACTGGGTGTCACATGTACCGCAAGATATTGAATTACTTTAAAGAGATAACATAATATGAAATCCTGGGGTGATACATTCTCCCCTCCTTCAATAAATTTCATACTCACAATTTGAAATTTTTCTTCAAAAATAAAAGGTTAAAAATAGAAAATACCTTTGTGGAAAACCCACATCGGAAATAGGGTTAAAAAATTTTAGGATTAATAAGAGAGAAAGCGAAATCAAAAAGTCACCACCAAAATATGATTTCGAATATGAGAACATTGGTGGAAAATTGAGACACATAATTGGTGGAAAATGTAAATATTTATAGGGAGTGATTGAGGTCATTAATAACAAACAAGTGAACAATAAATAAAAAATTTAGGGCCTCAATGCCATAAATATATGATGTATTAAAATATTATTGGTTCATAAAAACATAAGGTATTTGGATAACACATTTTTGGATTTACTATACTTTCCCTAATGTTTAAGAATTAATTTCTTCATAGAATAATAAAAAAATACTTGACAATTAGAGTTACCTCCTTTAACTAATTTCTACCAAAAATTCATCTTTTACTTCAAAAGAAAATAGAACTCAAAAATATTCTATTTATCCTAATCATATAGGGTTTCAAAAAAATTGAATTTATAATTTTATCTATCAGATCATTAAAAAACTACATTATAGCAACAAGGAAATCATGTAGGTCAGTGGTAGGTTATTTATGCTTGTTACCCTTCGGTTACAAGTTCAAGTCTCACGGCCTTGTCAGATGCGATGGGTTGTTGCCCGACCCTAGGGTTTCATTTTTATAAAAAAATCCAAAAATAACCTTAAGAAATTTTTTAACCTTAAACCATAGTATTCTATGTACAAATTAATCCATTCCAACCTTTAGACTTATATAAAATACTTGTTTCCAAACTCAAAGTCCAAAAATTTATAATAAAGGCCAATATAACATAATAAAGATCTCTTTTTGCCACAAATAACTTGTGAGTACCTTCATCGTGTATTCTCTTAAAACATAGTAACACCTTGAAGTACCATAAAACCTTATTGATTACATTCATGCTCCCATATTCCTTATAGAATACTAGATATATTCTTTATATCCAAAAATTTTGAATACTCCAACAATGATGAAATAATAACACCATTAATCAGTTCCAAGGTAGTCAAGAATATCCAGTATAATTTATCCAAATCAACCATCTCTTATTCAAAAATCAATACCTCATTATCAAGACCATTTTAAGGTTTATCTTTCTCTCAAACATTTATTTTATAAAAAATTTAACTTTTTGTTGAGTCACTTTTCATAGTACCATATAATCTCAAATCCTCAATGAAATAGTACTGCTGTATAATCCTTATTTATATCCATAATTAATAAAATCAGTACATCATTGATACAACACTCAAATGAAATAATTCATTAATAAAAAAATTAATAACACTAATTATTCTTTTTCATCGGTAGTAGTATAATAACATGATTATTATCTAATAGCATCATCTGGGGTATACTTTGATGATTGGGACAATGATTCGAGTAGTGTCCCAACTACTTGCAGATGAAGCATTGTACATTTGAAACCTTTTTCTTACCCTTGAAATCACGTACTTGGTGTATTTTTCTGCACACTTATAACAAACTCACATTTCCTTCAAAAAATTACCATGGTGATTCTTTCCACAGTTTTCACATATGAAAAAAGCATTCTTTCCCTTTTTCCCATTATCCTATTTCTCTCAACAATTCTCTTCTTCTCTTGCTTCCCTTCAAAGACATAGGAATCAGATAATTCTTTACATATCTTATTAACACATGATACTATTTATCCATATGATGAGAATACATGGGAAACTATTTCTCTTATAAATTTTTTCTGAAGACCATGAAAGATATAAAACTTATTACTCTTTGGATCATGCGTATTTCTAGAGTTATCATTCCTTCTACTAGGCGCCATTTTTAACAAAATGTTGGTTTATGAATTGCAATGAATAATTCCAAACTTGTAAAATACCTGACATGAATTAAAAAGTGTATTCGTATGATACATATTCATAAAAAAAAATTCTTTCAGATGTATTTACTCATAAATCATTCATAATGGTTCATAAAGAAAATTTTTATTATCCTAAGAATATCCCCCAGAAGTTTCAATACCAAGAGTGTCGCAAGGCCCATTGTTGTGCACCAGGATACCCAAGGTCAAGCCTGAAACTCCTTATCAGAGTTTTCACTCCTAGGTACATCCGTGAAAGAGCCACCTCTACCTGTTTGTATCCAGATGGGGATGTATTTTCATGGAAATCCCACATAATATTTACACAACCAAAATTTTTAGATGTTCTTATATAATAATCCTCAAAATTTATCCTAGGGTAATGTTATATAATCAAAGTTTTTCCAAATCTATTTTTCAGGTTTTGTAAAAAACTTCTTCTAATACCAACTATAACTCTCTGACACCAGTTACCCAGATTCGGTGCATTATTAAATAACATTTGCATGATCACAATATATCAATTATTAAAAGACCCAGTAGTTTAGTAGCCTTGGAATTACTAGATACATACAAAAGTTTTAAATTACATTATGAAATGAAAAAACAGAAACATTGTGTCACCTTTGAACACACTCATATCAGTTAGCATATTCTTGCAGGTTAATCGTATTATAATTCTTTGCATCCTAGGAAAAATAAAACATAAGAAAGTGGTGAGCTCAAATTCCTAGTAAGGATAATAATATAGTGGAAACTGTCAAAAATAAGTATAAACATTTAAGGTAATGTATAATACTAAAACACAAGCCTTTTAAACATAAAATTCAACATATTATGGAAAATATAAATCAAATAATTCCATTTACTTATTCACATTGATATTCTACTAGTCAAATAATCACATGTAATATCAATAGCTAATTTCATAATGATGGAATTCATAATGTCATAAATCATAACCACATAGTCAAGGCCTCATGTCAAGACTACAATTATGCTTTGCTCAAGACCTTATGCCAAGACACTAGTTTGTCTAATGAGACCTACCGATGCATCAAGGAGCTATATGGGGCTCCACCTGTCACTTACTTAGTCCAATTCATTCTTCATATGAAAAGTTTGAAACATAACATAAACCTTCGTATTAAAACTAGAAAAATAAATGTTAATACTTTAACCATAAACCATAAATGGTATAAAAATAACACATGCACAGTCAACCATATCACAAAACCTTCAGTGCAATATGGAAGCTTTTATCATAATAAATAAACTTCAAACAAATGTAAAATCCATCAAAGGATGTTGACATAGATGAAATCAAAACTATTTGAGAGAAATATCTCTTTCTATTTTGAAATCATTAAAAAGTCACAAAATTATAAAAGAAAGCCTTTTTTTAAAATATTCTTATAATATTGTATGGGAATCTTTGAAGGTGTTATAACATTGGAAAATAGTTGCACCCGCCATATAAGTTAAAAAAGAATTTTTACATTAATTTGTCGAAAATATCATAAAGTACGTTATTTGGAAAACAGCGAAATGATTCCTTTTAAAACATTTTATAAAAATCAACAAGGGTATAAACGAATTTATCCCATATTCTTGGAAAATGTAAAATTGTTTTGAAATAAATTTTTAAGAAGCACGGATGTGGATTATAAAGAAGTCACAGAAGATAATTACTTACAAACAACCTCAGATAATAAAAAGATTGTAAAATTAACCCTTACCTTGCACTTTTACTTAGTATAGGGTATGCTAACCTCTTTTATAATAGTTAAATAATTGTTAAAAATTTGTAAAAGAACAACATACATAAATATTATATCATATATGATCTTCTAATATTTCATTGTTAATAATATTTCAGTAGTATCATTGTTTCGGGTGTTAACCGATTCATTTTCCTTTAGAGGTTTTATTATGTAAGTCATTTTTTAGGGATTGGATGTATTTTATTCTTATTGTTAATGATATTAAGTTCTTAAAAATTATTTTTAATCATAAAATGGAAATTATTCTTCAATGGTTACGATGTGGAATGAATCTCATCGCGTTCGTGGAGATGGTAATCCGTACATACGCACGAACGACAATATAATTCTATTTATTGTAAAATAGTATGTAATTGGATAGTATATTACATATATATAATCATTGACATGTTATATTTATTATTTACATCTATTATACCCGTTGTTATACCCATCCAAATAATGAAGTGTCGAATAACAAACTACACCACAACGTGGAGATGGTACGTCGTACGTACGCACGTATGGTGAATTTGTCATCCATAGGATGGATAGAATAATTAATATGGTTGTACCATATTTATAATAATATCACAGTATGTTTAATGTCCTTTATTTATAATTTTCTTATTGAAACAACAATGAAATAGGAAGTGGAAGAGGAAAAGAACCTTGAAAGATGTGATGAAATTATTACTGCTTCTTTGGGTTCTTCCATTTTGATTCGATCAAAAGGGATCCTTAGGTTGGCTTTCTAATCAAATTAAGGCCTCTATATTGATTTGAGGGTAGTTGGGAAGATATTTTATCATGGTTTGTTCTAGTCAAATGGCTTTGGAGGTGTGATTTTGAGAGAAGGGGGAGTAACCTTTTATAAGAGTGGTGAGGGTCTCATTAGAAAAAGCATGAAATATTATTTTATTATAAAATCATTTTCGGTTAATAATGTATCCAAATGGATTTATTTATAATATAATGTGGGGATCAGTCAAAATACTCTCAAAAAATAGGTTTTAGACAAATTTAGGTCACCATATTACCCTTATCTTTTAGATTTAACTATTAGTTAAACAGTTTAACTTTTACAATGTCTTCTTGTATTTTTTTTATTACATGGTTAATAAACATACTATAAAATACAGTTCTAACCACATGTGGTTCATTAATGACATATATATCATTATATAAGAACTTTTTCTAAACCTTTTATTTATTAGAATATTATATCATTTAATAGTATAGTATTTGTTTTAAAAACACATTTATGTCAATTTTGGCACTATTAAGTAGTTGGTTTTTGTAAGTCATAAAAACATGGTTACTTAGAAAAAAAATACATTCAATCAATCCTAACATGTCATATTATCCTTTAAAATTATTTTAATGAATTAAAAGTCTCAATTTACATTTATTTGGATACTTATAATATCAATAATTTTAATATTTAATTAATAAGGTAATTACTACATCATCATTATGTCGTAAATAAATTAAATTATTTAATGTATAAAAATTACACAAAAAATACCATTATATAGAAATATTTTTATATTTATAATTAATATTTATAGTCAAATTTATCTTATTTATATCCTTTTGTTAAAAATGGTTTATTTATTAAAATTTTAAAATTTACACTTTTATCTATTCTTTAAATAAAATAATAATAAATGTTCTAATCTAACCCAAATGGATAAAAGAGGATAATATTTTATTTCTATGGTTTATTTTGGTCGAAAAACACTTATCCAATAGAATTAAATCATGTGGTAGGGTAATTATAATATCATTTTTACATTTAATTACACTATTTACTTTTAACCATTGAAAATAAAATTCAAAAGTTATTATTCACCAAAAATTATTTTCATCTTATTGAACCAAATTTTACATACTAAATTCAATCGTGTCTCTCAAATTTTTGAAATTCAATACACATAAGCAGTAAAATTATGTTTTATGAAAATTTGCAAATGTGCCTAGATGGTTGGTAAAAGACATTAAAAAGTTCAATAAAATTTTATATGTCTATTCTTATTATAAAATGTCTCAAATTAATTTTATTGTACTAATATATGTATTATGAATCTATTTTGACATTAAGATAATTTTTTAATTAAAAATAATTATTTAAATGAAAAAGTCTGTTTTTTCTACAACACAATCATCAAAAATTGAATGTTTTCAGAAAAATACCCAAATTTCACCCAAAGATAATTTTGATATTTAAAATTAAAAATTGATGTCTATTTTACCAAATTCGAAACATATGAGTTTCATTAATTAATTTAAAATTAATTCTCGTTGCCAAACCCTGAAACCCAGTTTTTTATAAATAAATAATATCAAAAGATTGATAAGTGTTTGTGTCCAATTTAAATGTGAAATTGATTACAATGACCAATATTGGATTAAATGATAATAATATAATCTAATTATAGTTAAAACCAATTAAAATTTATAATTTAACACTATAAATTATTTTTATTAATAAATATTTTCTAATTAAAATTTAGTATCTTTCACTATTCATCAAAATATGAAAGTTATCAGAAAAACACCAAAAAGTTCTCGAAACTAAATTTTTATGACCTAATTCTAAAGAAGAAGTTTATTTTGTCAAATTTAGTATATAGAAGTGTCTAATATTTGATTAAAAAAGGGCTACCCATTTAAAGGTGGTAAAATTGGATTTTTTAAAAAAATACATATTTTATCTAAAAAATTGAATTTGTTCTTTTATTATGTCATAGAAAAACATAATATGGATGTTAAAATTATATGGAGTATATAAAATTCAAAATTTAGATAATACTATTCATAACTACTTTTGGAACTATTAATTTGGTATATGGTGGTGCGTTCAACTCGGTGTTGCATGTAGCACTTGCTATTGAATTACATTAAATCGATAAAGATATATAAAATACTAGAGTGTTACATCTCCTATGTCGGAACATAAAAATTAGGTCCCATTACACATAATTGTGATTATCCACCATCATAGAATCGTCAAAAACCTATTGTATCCTTGAGAGTAATATGAGTCTATATATTTCCAATTCCTTCCACAACCTATTAATGATGAGGTCTAGTCTCTTGATGAGGATGAATGTGATAAATGAATTTATGGATCCTAGGTTTATCAATACAGGAATAGGTGTAGAGTAAATGAATATCATACCAATATCTACGTCAAATAAATTGACCAAAAAGACTTATACAATATGAAAATATTGTGGATGGGCTCATCCTCCCCCAAAAAAATATTTACTATACTCAAAAAGTTATGAGAATATTACGGGGTCAGTGGAACTGATTGATGCTTATAGCCCCTATAACTCTTCGCTATAATAAGGGTCCAAGAGTACAATGTATCAACTACTATTTATAATACTATTTCCACTATAGATGCATTAAGTAGGGATAAGGATACTATTGTTATAGTTTATAAGTCCAATGGGGAAGATTTACAACTATTTCACTCTACTCTAGAACATAATGTCTGAACTGGAGGAAGAGGAAAGTAATCTAGTAGTGCCCTCTCCCAATGTATGAATAACACTTGATACTATGGTTACTCTAAACATTTTAGGAACTAACTTCTCTTGATCTCTGTTAATGTGCTCAAAATTTAAACATGTGATCCCAATGTGATCCAGAAGATCGTAGGTGGGTAAAACAATGACTCCCAATCTATTTTCCACCGATACTTAGAAAACACCTCTCTTAGAATTTTATTATCCTATAAATCAATCTATAGGAAACCTAATCCATTAAAAACACCTTAGAAAAAGTCATCTGGCTTAGTGTATAAATATTCCATAGAACCATATACCATAAGGTGCTCTTCAAGTGTTGAGCTCTACTATTATCTTCAAACAATATATCAATGAAATATCAGACAATTATCATAAACCTCACCCCAAAATCATAAACACTGTTTTTCCACTACTGTATATTCGACAACTTCTTTTTTCACTAGACCCTAAGAGTGGTGAAAATGAACTCTTCCATGAAATATTTTTAGAACTAGTAAAACGTGATTGTTGCCTTATCTCTATTTACCAAATAAATCTACTACTAGTTGATATCATTTCCATACAACAAACTGATTACAAGTGCATCCTGATACTCAGTTAGTATGTGAATGATCTAAAATAAAATTTATAACTCCTTAATCTAGCACTCATCTACAAATTCATATATAGATACTTCAAACATTGGGAGTCTATTTTTCTAAAAAATTATTGTCGAGATACTTTATATAAAGTTTTTATCTACGAACATGGTTTGAACATACAGGATCCCAATTGGCATTCCTTTCTCATACCACAGACACTCCACTACTACTTTTGGCTCAACTCATTGGATTATTGTTGATGTCTCATGTGAAAACCAATGTAATATTAAAATAAATAATTTTAATATATTGTTAATAATATATGATTATATTTTATAGATTTATACTCATTATAAAAATCTTATTTTGTTTTTTAGTAAAAATGAAAAAAAAACATTATTTCTAACAAAATTAGCTTTTCATGAATTATATAGTTTTATTTAAACATATAATTTTTATAATTTTATATTTTAATTCAAAAAATATTAATATTTTTTTAATTCATTGTGTTAAAATTATATTAGGATTATTCTTTGATAATTTTCAATAAAGTTTTATTTTTGAATGATTTGGGAAAAATACTAATTTTTATTGAAAACTATCTTTTCATTACATGAATTTAAAAATTTAACTTTTTATTAAAAATTTTATAAAAGTAAAATTATTTCATTAATATTATTAATAATCCCATTATTTTCATTATAATCAATTGAATTCTTGATTGTAGTTTAAAAACCTTTATAGTTAAGAAGACTTTTGTTTTTGAAAACTTGTCATTCATCGTATTTTATCAGTCTAATTTTAAATTAAATTTTACACCTATTTGGATTGAGTTTTATAAAATATAAATCATATGTATAATCATAATAATTAATATTATTTAATGATTTTAACTTAATTCTGGGTCATAGTTAATAGTAAAAATAGTAAAAATATATTACCACAGATAAGGTTAAAACAAGTTTATTTGGGGTTAAACAAAATAGATAAAGGTTAAAATAGCCTAAAAACTTTTATAAATCCTATTTTAATGATGTATTTTAAATATATATCATCTAATAATTATAATTTTTAATTTTTAATTCATTTTTTCTTTATTGAGACATTAATATATTTTAATATTTCTAAAAATTCCATGTTTGTCCTCTCCCCCATTTATAAAAGGGAACCCCCTCTCCTCTCTTATACACACTTCAATAACATTTTTTTGGAAAATAAATACACAAATACATTACTAAAATCTATCCCCATGTTCTAATGTCACTTTTTAGATCATAAAATCAGCCAATGAATGATTTAGAAATAATCCTGATGATGTTGTCTGAAGAAGAGGTACAATTCTTAAACAAGTGTTTTCATTTTATTAATCTTATACCTCATTAAAATATTATTAAAACATTATGAAATAATAACATAAGTATATTAAATATATTAATATTATATTGTGTTAACATCATGACCTATATCCATCTCATCTTCCATCAAATGTGGATTGAATCAATCGTTAGTGTGTTTGATGGACTACCGCCTCGCGAACCGATTAATTTTTTTTCCATCACCTCCTCTAATAGCTTATTATAATGATGGGTATAATACATATATATGAGATATTAAAGACATAATGTAGTTATTTTAAGATAATATATCATCAATTTTCTTAGCTTTCCATTCATTGAAAAATGATAGTGTTCTTTTTGCGTACATGGGGATTACTACCTCCATGAAACAATGTAAATTATTTTTCATATCTGTATCAAATGGATGATTTATATAACTGTATTTAATGATATAATTCAATATTTTTAATATAATAATAATTTTTTAAATATAAAATATTACTTACCTTTTTTCCCTCGTTTTCATTGAAAAATTGAAATGTTTCTCTTGCGTGCATACGACCTACCATTCCATGATTATAATGTAATTAATTTATCATAAAATTCATTCAAGGTTGGTTTTAAAGGTATAATTAATGTATAAAAATATTATTTTTCATGATTATTATTTTTTATGTCATTTAATAATGAGCTATTTTACCATGTTCAACATACCGAAGTCATTGTGAAATTATGAACTGAACATCCTCAAAACACCCAACGTGGACTTAACAGATTAAGTAATCAAATATGTCAATTAAATAAATGAAATAAATAGTTTAAAGATAAGTTATTAAACCTATAAAATGATCTTAAGAAATTAAATAATTGATATGTTTTTATTATATAGGAGATAACGAATGTACATGACAAGTCAGACTTAAGGTAAGGGACACATTATCTAAAAACCTCTTTTTTAATGTTTTAAATATTAATTTTATAAATATCTATCTTTCATGTCCATATTATTAAAATTATTTTATGGATGTATTTATATATACATAAATTAATTATAAAGGGAATTTTATTTCCCCTTTTACTTTCTTTCAAAGTTTTTTATAAGGAATATTTTTACATAATTTATAAAGAAAATGTTGAAAAACAATACCAAAGGAATATTCTATTTTAACTTATATGGTTTGAAAAGTTTTTCATATCATCAAAAACATTATTTTATTGTTGGATTATTTAACTATATTTAATGTTTTATTCAATTAAAAACCCTCTTTCCCTTTTTCTATGTACTTTCAAGAAGGGATTTAATGTAATGGGTATTTCAATATCTAGAAATGTTTTTTATGGGTAAAAAATATATTTTCATTTGTATGATAATGTAAATGAATTATTTAATGTGATATTATTATTTATTGTTTCTTGGGATTTTTTATGATTATTTTTTAGCCTAATATATCTCATGGTGATTTTTTATCCAAATATTTCTCATGGTTAAATTTCACCTCTATATAACACTCCAATGCATTAACCGATTATAGGTTTCTCTTAATATATTTTTACCATTTATAGAGTAGGTTTTTTTATTTGTAAGAGTGATTATAAGGGTGATATGAAAATTATTTCCCAAAATAAATAAATTATTTATTTTTGATTTTTAATGGTTTTCATGGAAATATTGTGATTTCACAAGGTAATATAATGAGCATAATTTTAATAGAATGTTTATAGTACTTATTAATGGGTAAATGTATTACTTTATAAAGAAAAAAATCATGAGTTTTTCATGATTTTAAAAAAACCATAATGAGTTTTATTTATTCCTCTAATAGTTGTTATGAAATTTTTAATTAATATATTTATGTAGTAAAATAGATTTTATTGGGTAATAAAATGTTTATTTTGAGATCAATGTTTATAATGGAAGCAAAAATTTGTTTTTATAATGTCTATTGAAGGATTGATAGGTTTCAATAATTTTTTTATATTTACATTAATAAGATTTTTTTATCATCCCATGTTTTTAAATTATTTTCATAGGATCTTAAGTGTGATTATGTATAAGCGTGTGGTCGATATAAAAATTATAATGATATTTCATGGAAGGAAGACTTGTGATATATTAAATGTTTTTTATTAGGGGAAAATAGATACTGAGAGGAAGTTTCCACTTTATGATGTAATATTTTATTATTTAAGATTGATGACATAATTATATAAAACTCTAAACCAAAAATATTTTTTCTTAATGCAAGAAAATGAATTTTTTTCAATTATAAAAATTAGGGATTATTTAATATAATGTCCTTATAGTTGGTTCCATATAAAAGTTTTAGATAATTTTAGATGTTTGTATAATGTATGTAATTTCCCATAATAAATTAAAATTATTATTTTTCATGATATAGAATTTGAATATTATCATTTTGATTCATTTAATATATGTACGTTGAGAATGATCTTTTATAGATTAAATAGGGAAGATTTATTCGGAAGGCACCAAGAAAAAAATATCCTTCCAAATCAAAAACCTGTAATGGTTTAAATTAGGACTAATTAGTTTGTTGTTATGGTGAATCAGTTGATAAGCGCTATAAATGGTGGTGGAATCCATGATATATTGAAACTAGATCTAACATTGAGGAACATTTCAATAATAGAGCATTTTATGAGACCACACCATTCATCATTTAGTGGATCTTCTGAAACAATAGTATTTGATGGATGGATTAATGCTTTTTAAAATATATTTGAAATCATGGTTTTTTTGGAGCATCAAAAGGTAACTCTTTCTATTTAAAATTATGAAGGTTAAGTCAATCAATGGTGTTAAATGGTTAAAAATAATAGAGAAAATAAGATATCAACACGATGGAATGGGATACATTTAAAACTATTTTCCTTAATAAGTATTTTCCATAGGGTTTTTGACTTTTTATTGAAAATATATTATTATAATTAACTTTTGAGGAAGATTTATTAGTAATTTATGAAGAAAACATCACCTTATTTTCATTGTTTCACAAAATTATATTCGGGATCTTGATGGTAAAATTAATCTTTTTTTACTCAATATTAAATTTAAGAAGAAAAATATAGTTAGCCTTTCATGAATTTAGAATTAATGAGAAACATGTTCATTTTTTAAAAGAAGTTAGAAATAGGTTTAGATGATGGTCAAGTGATATACAAAAATAGGAAGAAAAATATTTCCATGTGGTAGACAAATGGGAAGAATATATTAAATATATATTAAGGTAAGAAAATCAATTTTCTTGTTTGTGATAGTTGTTGTAAATAGAACCATGAGGAATGTATTAAGAAATATGGAAATAGATTTTTATGTAGTGAGTTTTGGAATCTCAAAGTTGACTGAAAAAGAAAAATATATTGTTAATGGTAAGATAAATTTTTATAAATATGTGGTAAGGTGTTTAAAATGTAATTATATGGGTCATTATGAGGATATTTGTCTAAAGAATATTGTGAATTATAGGATGAAACAAGACTATAAGTAGAAGGGTGTGGTGAAATCCCTTGAAATTACTTTAGTAGATGTTTGTCCATCAAGCTAAGTGTTAATAGATACACTTATTTTTTATTCATATTATAATAATGTCTTGTTTTATTGGGGTTCTACATATTATTTCATTTTTATTAATTTTTTAGATAAAATGAAAACTTCACCTCAACAAATGAGGTTAAGAATTTTTGAAAAAATACCTAGGGTGGTATTAAGGCATCATGATTTTATAAATATATTCATATTATCATTTACATAAGTGTTTTACATGAAAATAATATTGTGTTTCCCATTGTATAATTTGATGTTATTTGGGATATGGATTGGCTTTCAGTTTATTTTTTTACGATAGATTGCAGAACTAAAGAATATTTTTTTTCTAAATGAGTTTCAGTTTGTATAATAGAATGAATCTATACATTTGATAATATATCAATTATATAAGAAGATATTAAAAGAAGGAAATGAATTTTATATTTATTGTATTGATGAAAATAAAGGAACTATTCAAATTCCTGATGTAATAGTAGTAAAAGAATATCTTAATTTTTTCCTGATGAGTTTCTTGGTATTATACCTGATTAAGAAATTAAATTTACAATTAACTTGGTGATTAATTATAAGCCAATATCAAAACCTCCTTATTGAATGGAAATGTTATAACTTCTGGAATTGAAAAAATAGTTTCAATAATTGATTAATAAAGGTTTCAATCATCCAAGAACTTCACCATGGGGTTCTCCTATTTTATTTTTTGAAAATAAAAGTTGTTTATGAAGGATTTGAGTTGAATATAAATAATTGACTAACATCAACATTAAAAATAAGTAGAAATGTCTTCATATCGATGAATTTTTTTAGTATATCCAATAATATTGGTTTTTTTACATTGATCTCAGGTCTAATTACCATTATCTGAAGGTGAAGTATGATGACATTTTGAAAATAACATCTCCTTCTAGGCATGGGCATTATGAGTTTGAGGTTATTCCCCTTTGGTTGATAAATACTCCAACTGTATTTATTGATATTATGAATATATTTTTTCATTAATATTTAGTAAATTTTGGGTTGTGTTTATTGATGATATTTTGGTTCATTCAAAAAGTTATGAGGGTCAGTAAAAATATCTAATGATTTTTCTATAAACCTTGAAAGAAAATAAGTTATATGGAATGTAACACACCACGTTTTAAAAATAATAAAATTATTTTTGATAGTGTAAATGACATGAAACACTGAATATAGATAATAATGTACCTCCATGAGAGTTTATGATATAATTATTTTTAAATATATTTAATCTCTCTGATATCTTTCAGTACAGGCAACCCTAATAATTTTAAGATCGATAGCATATTCAACACCCAACATCGAGCTTAAATGACCTGTGACATATATAAAATTTATAACCTAGACATTAAATTACTGTGTATAGATAGTATTAACTAATTTATAATATATATATATGTCCTACTCAATATAAATTAATGATAAATTATTAGAAAATAATCGATCAATTTTTAGTAAAGTAATTTTATTATTAAGAAATATGTTTTCATCAAAAATTATATTTTTTTATTTTCATAAAAATATATTATATTATATTTCTGGAACTTTTTGAAAATTTATTAGATAAAATATACTTCATTTTTTGGATCATAATATCATAATTTACCTTGGGTGATAATTTTGGACTTTTCAAAAAAATGAGTTTTTAGAGAATAGTGAAAATACTGATTTTTGTAAAGCTATCATTAAATTTCAATAAATATAGTAATTCCACATTATTTTTTAAATTAATATAAGTATTTTTTAATTATATTTAATATACTTAACTACTTTTTAATCAAGTTTATATTTTATTTTAGTATAAGATTATTTTTAGGTTTAAAAAGGGGGGTTTTATGAAAACTATTTTAAAGCGCATAATGTCTCTCCATTTTAATTAATTAAAATAGTTCATAATGAAGAATTTTTTAAATAAAATTTATATATTAAATATCATGAAATTTTAATTTATATTATTATTATTATTATACATAGAGTTAATATAAAATCATCAGTGCTTGAAAAAAATACACTTCTTGAAACCCCATTTTTTGTTGCGTCTTGGAGTTTTGTTTTAATTTTAATTGTTAAATATTTCAGAAATATTTCATGAATTTTTTTTTAAAATAATCATATAAATTTTATATTAGGGTGAATGTTTTATAATTTTCTAAAATGTTTCGATTTATGATGAATATTGAAAAATACTGAATGTTAATTAAACACTGCCTATTCATTTAATTAATTTATAAAGTTAATTTTATTTTAAATTTGTTTTAGAGTAAATTTAGTTCAATTTTACATCCATTAATCTAATTTAGTTCATTGTAATCAATTTCATATTGAATTTTAATATAAAAACATCATAAATTTTTGATCATTTTCCTTTGAAAACCTCTTCTCTCATCACGTTTGTGTGATTAATATTAAATTAATTTTTTCCATTTATGTGATTTTAACTTGGAAAAATGGATTCCAGATTTTTAAATAGAATAATTTATAACAACTAATAAGTTTAACTTAGTTTTTTTTCAATATTAATAGTGAAAATATAAAATCCTAATTGTCATGGTTAAGATTAAAATAGGTTTACTTGGGGTTAAACTAAAAAGATAAGGGTAAATATGACCTATAAACTTTTATAAAAACTATTTTGTGGTGGTATTTTGACATTAAACCTCTATGGTTTTATAATGGTCCATTTTTCACCCTTTCTAAAAAAGAAAATCCTATGATCACTCTATTCGTTTCAAAAATACCATGTGTGTCATCTCCCCCACTTATTGAAGGCCACCCCCTCTCCTCCCTTATTAACACATTCAATACTCATTGTTTCATCCAATAACTACCCAAATCACTTACCAAATTCTATAATATCATCTTATAATAATGTTTTGGTCATAATTTCAACCTATGAAGGGATTTGGTGGAAAACCTAAGGGGGATACCCAACAAAGAGGTATTGTTCTTCAATGAGTGTATTTATTTTACTTCTATCTCCACTAACATATATTATTATTAAACAATGATCATATTATTATATAAATAAATTATATATAATTTGAATTTTTTATAATAATATCAGGTCTTATATCCATCTACACATACATAAAATAGGTTACAAAATAAACATTCGAGTGTTTGGCGGACTACTGCATGGCAAACTGATGTCGTATGTTTTTCCATTATCACCTTCAACGGATGGGTATGATGATATATATTAACTATATATATTATTTTTATTAAATAATTATACATTAGGATTCATTATATTTTATATAAATTTTTTTAATTTCCATTCTATAGGTGATACAATAATGTCGCTCGTGTGTACGACGGACTACCACATCACAAAATGATGTGATTCATTTTTCACTGACATGTTACATAGAAAATAAAAACGGTAAAGATAATAAATATATATGATATAAATGAAATAATTATAAAATTCATGAAATATTTATAATATTATAAATATAATATTTCATTTTTTTCTTACCTTTTCACTCACTGAAAAAGTGATAACGTCATTCGTGTAGGTGTGGATTACCACCTACATGAAGTGATGTGACTCTCTTATATTCACCACACGACAATAATGATATATTTAAGTATATAAAACTAAATAATTTTTTATTTATGATATAATTATCATTCTTTAAAGATAAAATATTACGTACCTTCTTTCCATGATAATCATTGATAAATGGAAACGTTACTCATGCATGCGTACGACCAACCATCTCCATGATCGTAACAATAGTTAATTTTTATAACTATATTTGGGATTGATTTTAAAGGTATAATATAAATATAAATATGATAATTATTTAATTATTATTATTCTATAGATGATGTAACTATATAACACATACATGGACCAGAACATTCATAACAAAACACGAAAGAGAAAACGACGCAAATAACGCCCGAAACAATGAAGATATATAAATATTATTAAAAAATAGGTGATAAAATGTGATGAAAGGATAATTATTTATATTAAAAATATTAATATGGTTTTTTAATAATTTAATAACATTTTTATAACCCCTATATAGCAGGTTAAATCATGATCAACCAAAAAGATGTGTGAGCTAAGGGTTTTCTCAACTCACTTTTATTTCTGTGAGATATATTCAATATTCACCACTTATTTTTTTTGTGGTGTATATAATACCCATAAATTTATTTAATTAATATTATAATTAAATTTATATGGATTTAAATATCTATTTTAGGATCTCACTTTCATTGGGTTTACCCTTTCAAAGTTACCAAACCGGTAAGGGATTTTGACTTAATTTGCCTACTTTGAGACTTATGTTATATTACACACCTATCTTATTTTATGATATGTTTATTATTCATATTTGACATATTATATAACTAATATCCTAATTTTTATGGATTTATTTTATAGGAATAATGATTCAAATTTAGAAAATTGGTAAGAGTCTTACGCTAAAATCACATCATTTATTGGGATTGTCCATAATTATGCTTCCAATGATGATATATGATGATACATATATCAAAATAATAATTATGTTTACTGTAATGAAGTTATTCATTATATTTTCTTGTAACAGTACCATTTTCCTAATATTTCATAATCAAAATAAAATAAAAAATATTTTTATATAAAATAAAATTTATTTCCCTGTTCAGCTAAAAAGCTTTTTCCTTCCAAAACAATATTTTATAAGAAAATTAATTTTTTTTTAGATTTATTAGAATTATTTTTAAATATTTATTTATAAGTCTTCAAGGTTATTTTCAAATATAATGACTTTTTAAATGTTTTAGAAATTGTTTTTCAAAATGCAAAGAATATTTTTCTCAAGAAATTTTTTTAAGATATATTTTTTTAAAAAAAATTAATTTTTATGTTTCCAAGTTTTTTTCAAAGAAAGTGATTTTTATGATATCATGTGATTTTTTATTTTTTAAAATTTATTTCAAAATGAAAATTTTATTTTCTTCAAAAAAAATTAATGATCTTTTATTGATATTTTGATTTATCAATGTCGATAACCCTTATTTTTACTAATGCTACATTAGGGATATTTTTCAATGATACCATCTTAGTTATTTATCTAGATGGATTAAGATTGTTTCAAATAGTTTCTTATAAAACACATTTCTTTTACACATGTTAATCATGTTTCAATGATATTTTTATTGAACATATTTCTTTTCTATGGGTAAATCATATTTCAATGATATTAAAATGAATCTCATTTCTTTTATATGGGTTAATCAGGTTATAGAGGAGTAATGATTGTTTCTATGAGTTTTATGATGAAATATATATGTATTTTATTCATTTTGTGGTTCTTGGACATTATATATGATGTGTAGGCTCAGGTTGCATCGGGTGATTTGGTATACTTATATGATGTGTGATCTTAAATAGTGCTATAATGAATTTTACAATGATTATGTTCTATAGAGAATTATATTAGAATTTTTTCATAAGATTATTCTAATTTTAGTGGTTCTATTAGTGTTCTATGAAGAATATTTCCCAAGTTACCAACACATTTTTTCTATGTTTTTATTTGGTTTATAATGTTTCCTTTGATCATGATTGAAATCAAATGGCTCCTGATTATTGATTATTATTAATCTTTCCATTGTTAAAGCCTTATTCCATGATCCATGATTTATTATTCAAGTACCAATGGGAATGAGTACTTTTATTATTCTCTCGTGCACTCCCATTTTTTCATCAAACCCTTATGCACTTCTTATGTTCATTGTTGAAAATCAATTATTAATGTTTATGTTTACCCTTATTAATAATTTTAGATCATTCATATTATATTTCATTTTCCACAAGTTATAAATAATTAAGTTGAATAAATTATTTCTAAAGGGTATTTCATATGGATGATGATGATAATGTAATTTGAAATATGAAAAGATAGAAGAAGTAGGAGAAATTCTATTTTGAAGACATGGGTAGTGTTTCTGTGGGAGTTTGTCCTAATTTTATAAAGATCAAACATAAAAGGTTTGAGAGAATGGATGTGATCCAAGACCTATAAATATTACAAAGATTCAAGGTTTTATTATATTAGTAGGCTATTACTGGATATTTTTTTTAAAAACATTACATTGCTATCTATCCCACCAACCATTTAGCTAGAAAATTAGTTAGGTTCATCTAGAAAAAGGAATTTAAGGAATATTTATAAAAATTTAAATGAAAATTAGTTAATTCTACAGTTTTGACCCTACTATAGAGAAATGGTAAATTATTTATCTATAGAGAGGCTAAAGACTAAGTTGTATTCTAATACTGAATGATCGAGTAATTGATTATACATCATGTCAATTAAAACCCCACATGAAATATTATCCGACATATAACCTTGAACTAGTAGTTATAATGTTTTCATTAAAAATTTAGAGACATAATTTATATGGAGTAAAGTGTAAGATATATATAGATTATAAAAATTTAAAGTATATATTCACCTAAAAGGATTTGAATATGAGATAATAGATATGGCTAGAATTGATAAAGGATTATGTATACTCAATTTATTACTATACAGTTAATGAAAATATAGTATTTAATTCTTTTATTAGGAAAGATAATGGTACATTAACCATGTCCCTTTTAGAACAAGACCCTTTGATCAATAATTTGATGAATGTTGTCTTAAAAATAATGCAGGAAGGAAATACCTCTATTTTTGAGGTGTCAGTTTAATCACCTTTGTTAGATGGATTAAGTAGTCTCAGAATGAAGATCATGAATTACAGAAAAAGGAAAAATTGGTAGAGAAATGTATGTTTCCTAAATTTAATATTTATAAAAATATTGTTTTGATATTTATAAAAAGTTTATGTATTTCATTTGACCCCTATTTGAAGAAATAAATATTGATTTAGGATAATAGATCTCTATTTTCTATTCATCATGAAAGTAGAAAAATGTATAGAGACCATCATGATCATTGTTTTTGGAAGGAAGAAAGAAATATATTGTTTATTTTACTATAAAATATTTTACTTGTCAGTAATTTAATGTTGAATAAATTTTTTTAAAGGGTATTCTTTAGTATTTTTTAGTTCCATAATGGAAATGTGAGAATATATCCATTGATTTCATGATAGAAATACCAAATAAGTCTTGATGTAATAATTCTATTTGGTTAATATATTGATTGATTTACTAAATCTTCTAATTTTCTTCCAATTTTTGATATTTGGATAAAATTTGTCAACTTTATGTTATAGAGATGATTATATTATATATAGTCTCTCTCTCTCTCTATTTTATATGATCATAATCCCAGATTCACCTCTAATTTCTATAAAGGACATTAGAATTCATTGGTTAGTGGATCAAATTTAAGTACGATCTTTCATCCTCAATCTTATAGAAAGGCAGAGTGAACGATTAGACTTTTGAGAATATAATTCAATATTTTTAAATCGATTATCATAAAAGCTGGGACCAACATCAGGATTTTTTGTGTTTTCTTTTAATAAAAGTTTTAATTCTAGTGTACATATTGCACCTTTTGAGGCATTATATGGAAAGTGATGCCAGACTCCAGTCTATTGGGATGAAGTTAGGGAAAGAATTTTTTTGGTACTAGAATCGGTTTAAGAAATAGTTTAAAAAGTAAAGGTGATTTAGCATCATATCAGGACAGGTCAAGTCATCTAGAAAAGTTATCAATATATTTGAAAGAAAGATATTTCATTTGAGGTATGAAATTATGTTTTTATTAAATTATATCAATGGAAAATTAGTATGAATTTTTCTAAAATGGTAAAGTAAATCCCATTTATTGTTGTACTATATGAAACTATGGAGAATATTGGATTGGTCTCCTACTGAGTGGACTTTCCTTTCAGTTTATCTCAATCACATGTTTTTTTCATGATTTATTGTTAATAAAATATGTGTCGAATGTATCTCATATTTTGATACCTAAAGTATTTCTGTTAGAAGAATAAAAATTATATGGAATATCCAATAAATATTATTAACCATATAGATAATTTGTTTTGGAATAAAGTGATTTACAAGGTTAAGGTTTTGTGTAAAAACTATATGATTGAATAAGCGACATGGAAATCATAAAATACTATGAGGGAAATATATCCCCACTTGTTTAAATAGTAAATAACATTTTGTGAATTCAATTTCCAAGGGTGGGAATGTGAACAACTAGGTAATGTTAAAATTAAAAAAATTCATGTCTTATTCATATTTATTTATTTGATTTTATCGATTTATAATTCATTTTATTAATATTATGTAATTTTTTAGTCAAAAGAAAAAATTATTTATTTAAAACCAAATTGGGTTTTAATGCATCATATGGTTTTATTTAAAAATATAGATTATAAAATTTAGAAATTTGATTTTATAAAATATAATTTTTCAATTAAAAATTTTAAAATTATCTTTTTATAACTTTTTTATAATTTTCTATAAAGTTTGTTTTTTGAATGAATAATGAAAATACTAATTTTTTTTGAAAACTAAATTTTCATTTCAAGAATTTACAAATATACTTTTTTTAAATGGTTTAGAGTAAAATTAGAAGATTACTATTATTAATATCCCAATTAATTTTATTGGAACGAATTTTTTTCTTGATTTTAGTATAAAAACTTATTATACTTAAGAATGCATTTTTTCTCAAAAATCGATTTTCATCACATTTTGTAGGATTAATTTTAAATTAAATTATACCAATTATATGAATTGAGTTTGATATAATGGATTAAATATTTTTAATTATAATAATTAATATTATTTAATAATTTTATCTTTATTTTTTGCCATAATTAAGAGAAAAAATAGAGAAATATGTTACCATCGTTAAGGTTAAAACATGTCTACCAAGGGTTGAACTAAAGATATAAAGTCAAGATTCACTAAGAACTTTTCCAAATCTTATTTGATGTAAATATTTCAACCCTATCTCGTCCCATATTTGTAAATAATCGATTTTTTATCCATTTTTCATCATTAATACATTAATATATTTTCATATTTTTCAAAATTCTATGTGTGTCATCTCCTGCAATTATACAATGATACCCAAATTCCTCTTTTATATACACTTCAAGAGACATGTTTTAAGCCAATACATACCCATATACCTTCTTACCAGACCTCCTATCATCCTAGAGTCACTGGTTTTATCATGAAACAAACCAACAATGGATTTGGTTATAATCCTCAAGAGGTTCTCCGAAGAAGGTGTATAGTTATTAACTAAGTGTTTTTTTATTTATTCAACTAACTCATTAAAATATTCTTAAAACATAATAAAAAATTATAAATATATTCCAAATACAAATATTTTATTCTATTAATGGTATAACCTATATCCAACTCCTCTTTCATCCAATGGGTAATGAAACTATCAGTTGTTTGTACGATGGATTACCGCCCCATGAATTGATATAATTCTTTTTCCATCACCTCCAATTACAAATGGTTATAATTATGTAAATAAAATATATATATGATATTTGGGGAATAATTTTCATTATATAAACATGATATATCATCTATTTGATTAAATTTCCATCCATTGAAAAATGATAACGTCGTTCAGGTGTACAAGTGGATTACCACCTCCACGAAGCGAAGTGATTAGTTTTTTGTCACCACATCACATGGATTGAATATATAAGTACATTTAAATATATAATATGATATTTATCATATATTCATAATTATATAAGTTAAACTAATTATTACCTTCTTTCCCTCATGTCTTTTGAGAAATGGAAACGTTACTCATGCGTATGTACGACCTACCATCTCCATGATTGTAACGTAATTCATTTTTCATAAATACATTTAATGTTTGGTTTAAAAGGTATAATTAATGTATAAAAATTATAATTAATTCATGATTATTATTCTGGAGGTGATGTAATAATGAACTATTTTACCATAGTCAAAATACCGAATTAGTTTTGAAATTATGAACCTGACATCCTCAAAACACCCGGTGTGGACTTAGTCGATTAAGTAATTAAATATTTTAATTAAATAAATGAAATAAATGGTTTAAGTATGAGGTATTAAATGTGTAAAAGTTACTTATAAAATTAAATAATTGATGAAATTTTATTTTATAAAACATAAATAATGTATATGACATTTCAGACTCTAGGTAAGGGACAATATCTAAAAACCTCATTTTAAATTTTTTAAAGATTTATTTTCTAAATCATTTTTTAATTTATATATTAATAAAATTATTTTATTAATATAATTATATTGAAATAAATGAATTATGAAGGATATTTATGTCTCTTTATAATTTCTTTCAATGGTTTTTAAAAAGAATCTTTTTACATAATTTATATGGAACGTTTTGACAAAAAAAGGTAAAAGGACTATTCTATTTTGACATATAGAAAATAAAAAGTTTTTCCTAATTCCTTAACACTATTTTATGTTTTTATTCCATTAAAATATTTCATTATATATTCAATTAAAAATCAATTTTCCCTTTTTTGGGTAATTTCTAAAATGTTTTAAAATAGAATGGCTATTTCGATATTTGGAAATATTTTTCTTATGGTTGAAAACAATAATTCTTTGAGTATGATGATGAGAATATTATATTTCATGTTTTATGATAATTTAATGTTAGTTGGAAATTATTTATTATTGGGGTTATCCTGATATAGATCATGATAATGGGTGGGCCTTATATAGATCATGATGACTGGTGCACCCAGTACAGCTCTCCAATGAATTGGGTAATGGGACAGAGTTATCTGGTTACATGTTTCTCCTAATATATTATTATAATTTACCATGGAAGTTATTCTATTGTTAAGAATGATTTTAATTGTGATATAAAAATGGTGTTTCAAGTTACCTAAATGATTTTTATATGCATGTAATTGGTGTTTTTTGAAATATTAGGATTTCACAAGGTAAGAAAGTGATCTTAAGTTTAAAGTAAAGTTTAGGCTACTTATGAAGAGTGAAATTTATAAATTTTTGGAAAAAAATCATAGCTTTTTAATTATTATAAAGAAACTTTTATGATTTTTATTTTACCTTTAATATTTCTAATGAGATTTTTTATTAAAATCTTCAGGCAGAAAAGTTGGTTTTATTATGTAAGAAAATGTTTATTTTGATCTAAAAGTTTATAATGAAAAAGGGGAAATGTTTTTATAATGCAAATTCGTAGACTAATGGTATTTTTTTATTATATATTACCATTACTAATCTATTGGGAACAAACTAAATTTTTACCTATTTTTCATAGGGTTTTAAGGATGACTAGGGATAAGGATTAGGTCAACATGAAACTTTTGATTATATGTCATGAAAAGAAAAAAATTTATATCTTAAAAAATTTATATTGTTGGGAAAATGGATTCATGATTTAATTTTCCACATTATGATTTAATATTTTATAATTTAAGGGTTATGACATAATTATCTAAAACTCTAAACCTAAAATAACTTCAAGAATGCAATAAAATTAAATTTTTTTTCAACATATACAATTTATGGATTTTTTAAGTCAGGTCCATATACCTTAGGCTCAATAATTCCTGATCGAGTAAAATATCCAAGTGACTTGTCTAAAGAGACTAAGAAAGAGCAAGTAAAACTATGATATGGGGATTGTAGATAGATGAAAATAAGGAAACTATTCTCTTATATGATAACAAGATAATTATGTTATTACATGGAATGTAAAATCTTTATAACCAAGATAATACAATATTATATATTATCCCATAGCTATCGAGTACCTCGTATGAATTAGACTCTCCCAGGTTATAGTGAATGAATGATCAAATTTCATGTATGAGATTTTTTATCCATGCATATCTATATCTCATCTCCATATCCCCTAAATTACATTACGTTTAGATGTGGTTCTACCTCCCTAATATAATAGAGTCCTAAAAAGTTTGGACCTCATCAATAAACATATATCCTGACCATAGATCTGATAAAAATCTATCATGATTTAATTCTATTATAACCTCTCCTTGATCAGTAGTGAAACTGAGTGTGACCCCTGAATCCTTCATCCAATAATCCTCTGGTTAATAACTAGCATAGAGGGTATCAAAACACCAGATAAAAAGGACCTCCCTCTGTGAATATATTGGGATATAAAAATGGAAATGAAATTTATCAATATATAAATAAATAACATTGATACATGATAGTTAATATATCAATGTAATAAATCAATGTCATTAAACTATTTAAATACAACATATAAAAACCCCAAAAGGTGAAAAAAGTCCAAAATTCCTAAATAAAAGGAATCCCATTACCCATTTACCTCAATAAAGGCACTCTAACTAATGATGAAGTCCCAACTATGATCTATGATCAATTACTTCTCAACAACACTACTGAAATGCTCTAAAAATCCTATAATATTCTTGGGGTGAGTATAGGTCATCCCCATAAGGTCTAAACAACTCAAATAAGTTGTGAATGAATAATAATGAACAATATAAATCATAAAAAGGCTTATTGATTATTTTGTTATAGAATTTTCATCATAAGATAAATAAAGTATTCGTTTTTTGGGCACATAAATCACATTCCCTAAATAACTAAAATTAAGAATATAATATATTATCATAAATAACATTCAACATAATAATAATTTCCATTACTATAAATCATGTCCCCATGTTGCATGTTATGAAGGTAATCAACCTTGTTCACTCCTCCCCGTGACTACATCAACTATATGGTCACATAATAGGATACATTATTCTCATCCACTAATAGTACTCCATCCAAAAAAAATTATGGTCCTCTAATATCACATCATCATATGGGATTCTCATAAATCACAAAGTCATGAGTGGTACCCCCATATAATGGAATTGATTTTAGTGATACCATATAATATTATCACATATGATATTCCCAAATGATGGAAATTATACCAAACCCCAATACAAAATAGTAGGATTTTGACAACATTTACACCAATTGAGTCAACATATAATCTATATAGTCACATCATGCTCTACCTATAAAAACCCTCTTGGTGAGTAGTATTTATTTTTGATATACCAAATTTATTTATGGAGAATGTATAGTAACATTACCACCCCAAATTATAGAGACAAGACATGAATATCTTGAATGGTTTTATGGTCCACATCTTCAATATCTTTTTTTGAGAAATGTGAAAACAATAGATCTTATTATAAATTAAACAAAAAGTTATAGAAAATTAAAAGAAGTGATTTTAAAAAATTCTTTTTTCTAAATATTAATAAGTTCAAGGGGTAATTTGTGAGTGTGAATATAGGCATCCTCGATAACTCCTTTGTGTAATATCATGATTTTTTCCCTTTATCACATTGAATAGATTTTTCATATACAACACCGAACTAAAATGAATAGTGATATATTTAATTGAGATAAAATATTACAATAAATGATAGACATTAATATCTTATGAGAATACAATATGAAAAATCATTATAAATTTTATAATAGAAATAAAACTAAGTATATACATGAAAATGAAATCTTAATCCCTATGGATTTATTTGAATATAATACCGTAAATTATAACAATAAAAATAATTAAAAACATTAGAAATATAATAGGATTTTTTATAGTGATGTAACTGAATAATATGAACAAATTTTAGTGAAGCATGTAATTTTTTAGAGAGGAATGTAATATTATCTTTAGACATATGGCTATTAGATATACAATCATTGGATATGTTTCATTGGATATACTTGTTTCCAATACTTACAATGATTTATTTTAATTTTCATAGACAGTAACAAATGAAAAATAATATATTTCATAGATAATAATTAATTCTAGAATAAATTAAAAATCATAATAATTAATTAAAATAATTCGCTAAAAAATATGAATTTTTATTCATTACATATTATTATTGTCACTATTTTAAAGAATGAATTAGTGTGTTTTTAAAATTAAAATAAAGATTCTAACACTAATTAATTATTAAAATTTAATGGTTAATATAAAAATAATTAAATTTAATGGGATATGGTGAAAATATTTTAATATTTAAAATAGTTATTTTTTCGAAGAATTTTTTTTAGTGTTGTTTATTTTTTCTTAATTAATTAAAATGATCACTTTTAAAAGAAGATTCTAATATAATTTAATATTTATAAGTAAAAAAATATAAGATCACTCATTTAATTATTAGTTGAAATAAAATATGATTCAGAACATTTAATGTTTAAAAATTCATTTTTCTATAAATATAATTTCTTGTATATATTTTAAGTTTTATGTTAAAAGTAAAATTTACCATATTCCCAAATTGAACTGGATTAATTGGAGTCCATATTTGGAATGAACATACCCAAATTAGGAAAAAAGAGTCATCTTATATTTTTAGTAAAAAAACTTCCATAGTAAATATTTAAAACAGGTAAAAGAGGTAAAAAGTGATAAAATTACATAACTCAAATTTTTAATAATAAAAGCATTGATAGTTTTGGGATTAAATATTAAATTTTAAATCAATATTTTGTTACCAATATCACCTTACTCCCATTTTATTTCATCTTTATCTTTCACCTAACATAATTTTCAAAAGAAAGGCCCATCATTTTCACCTATAAATAGAACTCTCTTCCATCTACTTTAAACTGCACATTGATTTTGGTTTTCTATTTAATACCTACCAAAATTTTATGTCCTAAATTCTTCTTGCATGTTTGGGATCATATAGTCCAATGAATAATGCCTAATTCATTCACTACGATGGAACTTATTACAATGACTGATTTCATATAAGTATCATGTTGTTCTCTATTTTTTCAATTTCATTCTCATAAAATATATATAAATACCATTAACCTCTATAATTATTTTCTATAAACATTATTATGCTTTTATAAAAATTATAGTACTATTATATTTCACTAAATCTTACTTAGTCATTAGTATATCATGTTCTTTTTTGGGTCAGCTCAACAACCTACATGAACAATGATATATCTACACCCTTATTTTCATCATTAATGAGTATAAAGACACTAATATTATTTATATATGATATGATAGAATAATTTATATCATTAATAAGCTTCTATAAGGTTGAAAAAAATGAATGGTCATTATATTGTAACTCATTGTTATCAATAAATTACAAAAAACATACTCATCCTGAATTCCATCCTCATAAAGAGTATATATATTGTTCATCAATTGAACATTTTGCATTAATAATTATTATAACAAATGATTCCAGTAACTTGAATGTAACACCCTGAGATTTTGAATCTTATTTTTCTCAAAATTAATACTATATTAGACAAATTATTTCACACATAATACCAAACTAAATCGAGATGTAACATATTAGATTAATATTATTATTAAAATTTAATAATAATAAAACCTATAGTAAATAAAAATATTATAAACAATTATAAATTCATAGAAAATATGATTAAGAACACTTCGAGTTTTAAAATGTCTTTTTTCAATAGAATCACTTTTTCATTTTATATTTTAGTTTTATTTAAAATAAAAATTTATAAATTTGAATATTTTAATATTGTACATTAAATTCATTATATAATTAATCATTTCAAAATTAGATAGGGTGAATTTTTTATATTTTTCTAAAATAATTGAATTTTAGGTGAATAATGGTAAAATATCAATTTTTCTAATCCCACCACTTTTATGACATTATCATAATACAATAGTGACAAAAAATTGATATTTTATTATTGTAAAATATATAATTATAAAATAAAATAAATCATTTAGAATTACTATGAAACCCGTGTCTAACATTTTGGAAACTTAAGTAATAATTTACTCTAAAAACTATTTTTATTTACATATATTAATATTTAGTTTTAATCACATATAGAAATTACAAAATAAAAAATGGATTTTATTTTTTATACAAACATTTTCCTATTTTTTAATAGGTGAAATTTCATTTTTAGTCATAAAATTACGATTACTATGATTAAAGATAATGACCACGATAATGCTGGAAAGGTTATTTTCAAAGGATTTTTTTATTAATACTGTGTATTTTTTATCAAATAAATTAAATTTATCTATTTTATATAATGGATTTGATATGATTTTTTCATATATATATAAATATTTTATAAATAATTTAATTAGTAAATAATTTCATGTAAGATTAGAAACACTTAATGTTGAAAAAAATATTTTTCTACAAAACAGGTTTCTTATATATTTAATGTTTTAAGTTAAAAATTATTTTTATGTTATGTAGAAATTGATTTATATTATATTAATATTAAATTTATGTTTATAAAATAAATTTTTGTTAAGAAGAGTTACATTAAATTTTTAATAATAATTGAATTACTTAGGTAAATACTAGTTACTATGGTAAAATCCAAAAGGGTAAAAAGGGTTAACCAAAGGGGTAAATGGCCTATCATATTAAAAAACTAATAATAATTGGTTTTTTGATGTTTTTATTGATAAAAAGTTTCTATAATCTATTATTTTTAATTTTTTATCTTTATTTACTTGTGTAACAAGTGCTCTCTTTATATTAAGATGGAATAATTACAAAAGTGATTTTCTCTCCACTTATAAAAGGGGCCTCTCACCACCCCTTCAAGACCACTAAAAAAAATTGGTTTCTACTATAAAATATATCCTATTTACTTCCCCTATAATACTATTTATTTTAATTAATATTTTTTACACAATACTTTCTCCTATGTCCCCCATTTCAATGGAATCCTCTAAGGGGAGCTCAAAGTTCTAAACATAAGTACAAACTATTCCCTAATGGTGTTGCATGTATATCTTTCTATTTAAAATAATTATTTCAAAATATTATGGAATGAATTAATTAATATATTATACTTAATTTTCCTATATTTTTGGAATAACCATTAAACACATTTCCTCTTTTCCTTTAATGAAGATGAAAACGGCATTAGTGTGTATATGTAGACTACGTACACCATGAAGGGTCATGTTTAATTTTATTTCACAAAATTATAAATATGGTCATAACGTGGAATTTAATAAATAATTATAATATCCATGACATGATTTATATTATAAAATAATAAATAATATTTTAAATTCCACACACTCTAAGCAAAATTAAGTCATCATCCATGTAAACATGTGGACTACTACTTCCATGGAATATTGTGATCAAATTTTCATCGACATATTTCTTATTTGGTAATGAGAATGGGTTTAATGTATAAATATAATGTTTATGAAATTATTAGGATAATGGTAATAAAAAAATTTACCTATTATTCATATGATCAATGAATGACCATTATAAATTCAACCATCTAAAATGAGTGTACTAAGATAAAAACAATTATTTCGTACATTATAATAGTTTCATATCCATTACATCTTAATATAATTATATTAAATCAGTATTTATCACTTCAGTAAAACATATAAAATATCATTATACCTCTATAAAAATGATATTTCAAATAAATCAAATATTAATCATATATTAATTATACATTAATTAAACTATATTCACGTTTGGGTTTGTCTAAATACCTACTGGAAAAATGAAATAAAATAATATCATTGAGGACTATAAGAACTTAATTAATGATAAGATATTATATACATAAGTAAATAATGGTTTTACTTTGGTTTTATAATTGTAAAATTAATAGTAAACTCATTAATTGTGTTTCCAAATTCCGGTTTGTTAAAAATCAATAAAACATGTTCATCATCGACTTCATCTTTAAGGGTCATAACCAAAACACCAATAGAATGAAATTATAAAAATATAATTATTTATAAATAATAAATTCTAGTACCTTTTTTTTATTTGGTAATGGTAAAATATTGGATAATAATGAAGAAAAAAACTGTTATTATGAAACTAGTTCAAAACGATCAAGATTACCCACACCCAATATTGAAAATAGATAATGACTAACTAATATACAAGAAAATAATAATTGTTAATGAATATTATAAAAGGTTATATAAATGAATAAGGTTCTGAAAAAGGTTATTAATAAAGTTATTTTTTATTAAATGATATTTAAGTACTTTAGTGGAAGTTAATAATTAAGGTAAGGAGGTTTTTGTCTAAAATTTAATGTCTTGAGAGATATATCATATTGTACACCATGATACCTTAAATATAGTGTGATTACTACCAAATGGATTTATTTTAACATATTCATGTAATTAATGGTGTTTTAATGGACATATCATGTTCTTTATTTAAATGGACTTTAATTAAAAGGATTCTAATCTTGTAATTGTTTCTTTCTGTCATTTTAAAATTCATTAGACTATTTGATTTTGTGAACAAGGTATTTTTATATAGTGTATACACTACCTATTTGAGATGTTATATCATGGATTATATTTTATTTGTATTTTATATTAAATTTCATGCCCCCTCATTAAATAGGCTTCGATGAAAATTTTACTCAAATTATATGATTTTCTTTGTTATTCATATCTTCAAATTAATATTATTTTTGAAATATAATAAATATAGGTAATTTTTGTTCTTTTTAAAACCCCTCGTGATATTTTTTGGTTAGTAATGGGTTTTTACATGTACCCACAAAATTTCATCCCCCTATGACTAGTATTTTACCTTAGGTGTTTCATTTAAGTGAAACTGGCCTCATCTCTTCTTTTTTTATTAGGAACATCCCCTTCCCATGCTCGTATTCATTGGATACTTTTGAAAAACTCTTCATATATGAATCAAAAATTTATTATAGTTATTTTATACTACTTTTAATTTCATTAAAATAGATAAATAATTTTTAACATTTTTTATAGGTCTTTTTCAATAAAGTGTGATAAGAATATCTTTTTAATATTTTTTTGTGAACATATGTTTCCATAATTTTTTCTTTTCTGATAAAAAATCTTCCTTACACTTTCTTTCTTTTTAAAATAAATTATACTCCTCCATGTTTTATAAAATATTCATTTTTTTATATAAATATTTTTATATGGCCAAGTACAATCCTTATTTCCAAATCAATTTTTCAAATGCCCCTAAAATATTTTTTTCACCTACATCAACATCTTCTGAAATATTTTATACTTGATCAGGATATTCTCAAAATATTACCATACACTTTATTCTCTAGATGGATTATAAAATTGTATTTTCTATTACAGGATTGATTCAACAATTCCTTTTTCTTTCCTAACCATCCATTGTGAATAGCTATAAATTTTCTTCCAATACATTTACTTTCTGAATACTATATATTATATTTATTTGATTGAAGGGTGTTATCCTAGATTCCATCGATCAAATTAATATAGAAATTATTAATTAATCCACAAACACTTTATCTATACAGTGTTAATACTATATACATCATAAAATAATATCAAACTAGAAATTTATTTAGTATAATTGGATACCCATTTATATTCATGGGTTTATCATGTTTATTGATGGAATTATAATTTTTTTTGTATTATCCCATTTAAACATGATATAAAACCCATTTTATTTCTATGGGTTCTTTATTGTATGAATATGACCAATTTAATGTGGAAAATATATATATATATGGATAAGGATAGGCAGGGTCCCATATCATCCTCAAACGCATTAGTTATGGTTTTATATTTCATTATTCAATGAAGAATATACCTGCATAGATTTATTTATAACATAAATAATTTACATACTTGAATTTTTTCACAACTTATATGGTAGAAATGATGGATTTTTTCACAAAAATACAAGGTGGAAAACATTTATTTATTCAGAAAATATCGGGTGACATGCATGGATTTTTTCACAAAAATAAAATGTGGGCATACCTAGATTTTTTTACAAATTATTTTCAGGAAATTATAAGATTTTTTAAAAGAATTAAAGGGTATACATACTTGGATTTAGTCACAACTTATAGTATTGAAATTCTTGGATTTTTTAACAAACATAAATGGTGGATATACTTGGATTTTTACCCAACCTAAAAAGTGGAAATGCTTTTATTTTTTCACAAATATAAAGGGTGGACATACTTGGATTTTGGTCCTAACTTTAAGGATGATAATGATTGGGTTTTCTCATAATATGATATTTTACTATGTATATGTTATGTTCTTTTTCGATACATTATGTCTCGTGGTTATTGTCTCTTGATTTCACATTCTTATTCTATGGTATGTGCTTGTACATTTCAGTTTGTATTTCATTGTATAATTCCTTATATAAAAATATTATTATTCAATGTTATTTTTAATAAAATATTTATCCCTTCCTTATGTTTTCATATATTCTTCGGATTTAACCCTTAATAACATGTTGATGGGATTTTCCCCTTACTGAGTGATTGAGCTCACTCATTTCTTATTTTTCCATTTCATAAGGTTTTGAGGAAAATAATTATGTATGATGTGTCTAATAGATTATTTTATTATGGGGATTTTTGGTAGATGTAAAATAATGTTTATGGATTAATTATTTTCTTATGTAGTGGTAAAAATGTTCATTAGTTGAAAAATAAATGGTCTTTATTAGTTAATGTTTTTTCCAAATTCTATAAAACTCTAAAACTAAAATATTAAAATAATCTATCATAATGAAATATTTTATTTATGTCATTTAATAATGTGATATCATTAATCATGGCCTATCATGGTTAGTATTAATGTAGGGTTTAGATAAGTCTAGATATTTGGATGTTATCAGTTGTGTATTTAAATTTCATCAAGGGGTGATAAGTTAAGGTTGATCATAATTTAAAATGTATAGATAACCCTTATGTTATTTGAGGTAATATTGAATATTTTATAGATCATGATGAGAAAAATTTAGTGAAAATCCTAGGGATAAGTTCAAGGGATATGTCTATATATAAGATAACATCCTAATGTTTTGGTAAAATAGATATATTGGGATTTTACTAGAAATTATATCCCTATCCAGATGATTGAATGTTGATGAAGTTGGGAAATAGATGAACCTATGGGTAATCACCCTGAAAATGGATTGTTGAGTATCAAATCAATATTCACTCTGCTTCATAATGAGTGGGCCTAATACTACACACCTAGGTAAAAAATCATAGGGGATATGATTTGGTTAATCACATTCAATTTATAAAAAATATGAAGGATTTATTATTTTAATGAATTATTGTATGGAATACAACCATGGATAACCTATGTTAAACCCAGAGAGTTATAGGATGAACCCAATATTCCATAGTTGAAGTGAAAGTTTCATAGGTAGAAATAAAGGTTTCATTGGAGAAGATATCAGAGTATTAATTTTTCATATTCATATGATCATTTATTCTAATTTTATGGGATTGTATTATAAGCATTTTGGATTTATTATTTAGTAGTAAACATTATCATAAAAATGATTCTTGTGAATGTTATGATTCTAATAACTCATAAAGAAGCATATTCTGGGTAAAAAGATTCTTGTTAATACATAAAATAGTTAAATTTACATCTCATCCAAAATAAAATCCTAAGTAATGTGTATCTTATATACACCATTATATATTTCATTAGTAATTAATAATTAAAAATAATGAGGATGAAATTTATATATAGGGTTGAATGTTACACCAAGAGATTTTAGATCATATTTTTCTCTAAATTAATACCATATTCAATAGCTTGTTTCACATGAAACATAAAACTAAAATGAGACGCAACATATTAAATGAATATTATTAATAAATATTTAACATTAATGAAACCTATAGAAAATGGAAATATTTTAATCAATTAGAATGCATACAAAATAGGATAAAAATACTTAATGTTTCAAAAGGTCTTTTTTCAATAAAAGAAAATTTTCATTATATATTTTATTTTCATTTAGCAGATAAATTTATAAAATTTAAAATTTTAATTTTTTAAAATGATTGTTTTTTTTTGAAATCAATGTGTTAAAATTTTCATAGGGTGAATGTTTTATTTTTTTCTAAAATAACTGATTTTTTAAGTCATTAGTGAAAAAATACTGATTTTTTTAATATCATCACCTTAATGACATTATCATAATACAAGAATGACTTAAAACGTATAATTATTTTATATATATATATAATGTAAAATAAATAATTTTAAATACAATGAAATATTTTTTTAATGATTTGGAATCTTATGTAAGATTTTACTCTAGAAACTATTTTTATTCAGTTAAATTTAAAATTAGTTTCCATAACATATAGAAATTAAATATAAAAAAAATCATATTTTAGATCTATTGGGAGGTGAGGGGAAAGTAGAAAAAACCACCCCACTCATGAAGCAGCACAAACTTTTTTTGTTTAATCCAATAAACATATCTGGTGAGACAACATTCACTAGATGGAGATGTCTAGTCATTTCATCCAATGCACGGGAAAAGATTTGGAATCTTATTGGATAGAAAATTTTTCCAATAACCACCACCTCTTATGTTTTTTATTCTATAAATATGAAGATTAAAACCAACCATATTACTATAAAAAACACTCTGATTGTACTTCACAAAAATAATGAAAATTAAAAAACAAAAACAAGATTAACATTGTTCAGACAAAGTCCTATATTTATTGGAGAACACATCAAACATCATTAATTATGCGAGATACAAATGAGTAAAAGCTATCTCTAACATCCTATCTACAATTAGGTCTCAAATAATTAATTATAGAACAACCACTATTCATACATACAATTATCTATTTTCTTCAAAGTTGGGTTATCATGACACATTATAGAGGTATTTGTCCGATCATAAAGTTTCACCAACCTTTGAGTTTGGAGGACAACCTTTCATTTACCCGAGTGATTTTTAATACACTATTATAATACCCAATGAAACCACCAACAGTTGGTCCCCATGAAATTGTATATGCACTGAGTTTCTAATCCTGATGAACATCAACTATGAGATATCAATCAAATAATATTCATCCAATCATCGAAGCCTCGCTATAGAATTCCTTAGTTCGATGACTATATATCCACTCAAATATGTTCAATGGAAATTCTGTAAAGTGAAAAACCTTATGCCCAAATTCTCTAAAACATCACAGTAAGGAAACATCTATCCATTCAATCTAATGATTTTCATCTTATCATCTCCATCTAGAAAAATAAATCTGATGAACTTAAAGACACTTATACAAACCCAACAATCTCCCACTGGGATTTTAATTTAGGATTTTAGAATTATTATTATTTGATTCACTTGAGATCATACTCTATATTATGTATACATTTCCCTCCACTCTTTCCAATTAGAAGAGTCCTACATAGGAAAAATGTTACCTCACAATTTATTAGGATATCACCTAAGTAAACATGTCCATGGTTTTTGGATTCCCATTAACCTTTTGAAGATACAAAACTTTATCTTCTAGTAGAATTTTTATGAATTTATACTTCAGGTTGATGTGTTTTACTCTTTCATAAAAAACTGGGTTACAAGTAAGATGAATTAACCTCTGACTATCATATAATAAAAATTCCTCTATATGATCTCTTTTCAAGTTCATTCATAAATAACAGCAACCATATCATCTCTTTACTTCCTTGAGTAGTAGAAATATACTCTAATTTTATTTTAGATAAATTAACCACTAGTATAGACCAATACATACAACTTACCACTATTATATTAAAAGTAAATACAAAACATGTATTAATTTTTCAAGAGTCAATGTCACTAGAAAAATTTTCATATATAAAACACTTCAATTGATCATCATCACTGAAAAGTAAAGCTATATCCTACAACCCTTTCAAGTATTGTAACATCCATTATATATCTTCTTCCTTCTAGTATTTTACATGAAATGGATAACAACTCTCATTTTAAAAGCAGTATTTTTTCACGTACAAACCATTGTGTGCATCAAACTTCCAATAACTAAATCATAAGGAACCTTATCCACATCACAAATTATTTTTTAAATTGATGGTGTATAAGTTTTATTAATTTTAAAGTGTGTGATAATTTGAGTTGAGATAGTTTTATAAATATTCATTTTTAATGTTTTGATGAGTTTCTTAATATATTTCTTTTATTATAAAACAAATAAGTTGGATTTCTTATCCCTCTCAATTCTCATCCCCAAGACCTTCTTTTCTTTCCAAATATTCATCATCTCAAATATTCTTGATAGGTTTCTATTTCTTTCCTCGCTCTATTAGATTCCCAAACCACCAATAAACATGTCTTCCACATACAATAGTATGAGATATGTTCCATCTTCCCTTTTTTTTTATCATCAATGATCATACTCACATATACTAAAACATTATTCAAAAATAAAATTATCAAACTTCCAATTCCACCATATAAGAGCTTTATTCAATCCATAAAGATTATATTTCAAATTATGAACTAAATACTCTTTCTGATCAACATAATAACCCTTGGTTTGAACCATATAAATTTATTCCTCCAAGTCCCCATGAATAAATTTTGACATTACATCCATATAATCTAAGTTTAGATCATCATACATAGCAACAATAAGTATTTTTGAAATGGTTTTGTGTTTTACAAATGGTGATAAAATTTCATAAAAGAAAATTCCTTCCTTTTACTGAAAACCCTTCACAACTAATATTTATGTTTATTTCATACATCCATTAAATTCATCTTTCAAATAAAATACCAAATTATTTTCCATAAATTATTTTTCTTCTAGTAGCTCAAAAAAATCTTAAGGGTTGTTTGGAGTTAAGGAACTCATTTCTTCTTCCATGGATGGATCTCACTATTTTGAGTCATTGATAGTAGATTCTTCCTCCATGCTATTTGTTCCCAATGGATTTGTTAAAAGTAAGAAATTCATATCATCCACATAATTATGAATTGGTTTCCTAATATCAGTGGTTCTCCTCACCAAAACCTCATGTTCACCCATTCAAACCTCTCCATTTGTAAATATTCTATTGAGTAAAGGTATAATTGATCGTTCTTCTTCTGGTATAGGCTTATCCAAACATTGACCATATGTCAATGGTTTTTTAATCCACGTTTATATAGTACCTTGAATAACATAATGCTACCCTCTAATTCTTCTCTATAATTTTTTGGACATGATGTTTTTATATTATATTTTCACTGATCACCCTAAAAATTAATATTTGAAATGTCCTCAACTTACTTATCATGTTAGTTATGATCTCTCAAAAGAAGTCATTTATTGAAAAAATATATCTTCAATCTCTATTAATTGCTTCTTTTCATAAACTCGTAGGAAATAACCAAAGTTCTCATCACCATATCTAATAAGAAAATAGACTTTGGATTTCACCTCCAACTTACGTATATCTTTAACATCAATAAGAATATATGGGACTCTTCTAAAGTTCATGATATGATTAACCTATGGTCTCCTACCATACCAAAGTTCCTTAGGAAGTTCATACCCCATAGCTAAAGTCACACTTCAATTTACCATGTAAGTAATTATATTCAAGGCCTCTACCCTAATTCCTTTAAGAATTCCTGAGTCAAGCCTTATACTCTGATATTATTCTATCAGGGTCTTATTCATTAACTTCGCTATTCTATTCTGTTTTGGAGTCTCTATAATAGTATTTTCATGCTTGATTCCCTTCTTACTAATGTTTGGAAATTTATATCCAGTGTATTCCCCACTATTGTCTATTTGGAGAAATTTTAACTTTTTTGACACACATTATTGACTAAAATTTTACACAGAATAAATTTCCAAAGAAAATAAAATTTATCCCTTAATAACTAAACCAATTCCTTTTGACTAGAATCATTAATTTGGGTCACAAAATACATTGATCTTCCACAGGAGTGAACATGGGCTCGTCCCCAGACAATAGAATGAACGGGCTCTAACTTTTGATTCATCATAGTTATTCCATCCATGTTGGAGGAAACTCTATTTTATTTTCCTATCATATAACTATCACATATTCCAAGGTATGTATGACTGAGTTTAAGTATTCCATTTAATGCTATAACTTTAAGATTATTATCTCTAAGGAGACCAAACTTATCGTTCCATATTACTGGACTATTTGATGAAATCACTCTAATACCTACAAATTCTTCACTCTATTCGGTAAGGTGAAAGGTAACATTAATTACTCCACAAGTAATCACCATGGAACCTCTACTGATCTTCCAAACTCCATTCAAAAATGTCATTCCAAAACCTGCATCACCAGTTTTCCCATTGATATGAGTTTCTTACATAGACCTTGACAATGTCTAACATTTTTTAGTATCAATAAACATCCACATTTCATTCAAATTTTCACATCACATTTCCAAACTATATTCATTACTTTATCATCTTCAATATATACTATTCCAAATCTTCTTAGTATAAAATCAACCATACACCATTGCTCGATAGTTTAATTGAATGATTCCCTTGATTCAATAACCCAAGACTATTCTAGATTGATCATGCTCAAAATCAAGTTGGGCCCTCCATCCATTATACTATTTCAGTTTGTATATCTATATGTCTAAACATCTGAACAATTCTAACATTATTTCTTGATATGTCCCCTTTCCCAGAAATCCAATGTGTTGGGCCTATCAATTTACTTTGAATTCTACACTGGGACTTGTCCTCTAAATATTTCATCCTCTAAAGGTCTATCTAATGGATTTACTATCCATATCTAGAAGTATTGATATCACTTCTAGAAGGATTCCAAACATACTTATTCCTTAACTCCTCATTCAATATTATGTTTTGAATATCATAAAACATAATATCAACCATCCCACTAGATTTTCTCATCACTGTCACCATGGAATCCAAGCTCTTCGAAATTTATGAAATAATAATAATATCCCAAAAATCATCTCTATATATTATGTTTAATGATTTTATCTTCCCTCGGATCATATTAAAGTCATTCACATGACTAGCGGTAGGCCTTCCATATGATAACCTTATGTTAATCAATCTTCACCTCATTAAAGCATTGTTATCAAATTTCGTAGTCCTATAAATTTTAACCAATGGTTTCATAACCTATACAGTAGTTTTATTCTCTCTAATGTTGAATGAAAAATTTAGATAAAGAAACAACCTAATTATGGTTAAACCCTTCCTATCTAACCACCCCAATTATTTATTGTCCATTGTTTCTGAAAACATTCCAGAAAAAGAATAATCAAGATAATTTTTGTATAAAAATATATTCTAAATAAATTCTCAAAAAAGAAAAGTATTTTCTATAAAACTTGTCGATACAATATTTTAATTCCTTTAAATTAATTATTCTAATGAAATCAAACCAATTGAAATCAAACAACTTTTAAACCATGGGAATGTCACCTAAATATGGTGAGTGAAGTACAACCAAATGATCAAATTTCCTATGATACAACATGTTGGGAATAAAAGGGTAAGGAAAAACCACCCCAATAGCGATGCAACACAAACTTCATCTATTCGATCCAACAGAAAACCCTAGAAAGAAAACATTAACTAGATTGAGATTTATATCCAATCATTTTAGGTTTTATAGTGGAAAATATTCACAATGTTATCTGATATAAATTATTTACGAAAACTCCCACCTCAAATGTTATGTACATTTTAAATAGGAAGAGTAAAACCAACATAATCACCACTCAAACCCCGTTGATTTTACCTCACAAAAATATAGTAAAATAAAAAATAGAAAAAAAATATTAACATAGTTCTATAATTTCATACATACATGGTAGAATGCTACAAACATATTTCATTATGAGAGATACAAATGAGTAAAAAACTATCACTCACTTCCTCTTCACTATTGGTTCTTAGAAAAATAAGTTATAAAGGCACACTATTTATATATACAGTTATCAATTTTCTTAAAATCATGGCCACAAATCCTCTTTATATTGGTATTTATCCAGTCATAAAGTTTCACTAACCTCTAAGTTTTATGGATAACCTTATATTGACCTTAGAGACTTTCGATACACTATTGTAACACCTGATAAAATCACCAACAGACAATCACCATGTAATAACCTATATAATTTGTTTCCACCCATGATGAACATCAAGTGTGAGATCTCCATAAAATGATCTTCATCCAATCATTAAAGCCTCTCTAAAGGATTTCTCAGTCTGATGAATCTACATCATACCAAATTAATTTGATTGAATTTTTGTCTATGATAAACCTTATGACCAAATTCTTTGAAACATCACAATAAGAAAATATCTGTTTGGTTTGTTTTATGATCTACATCCAATCATATTTATTTGTAAACCTCCATTTGATGAACCTGAAGAAACATTAAAAACCCAAAATATCAATATTTTTATATTATTTAATAATTTAAATTTCATTTTTAGTCACAAAATTATAACCATAAAGATTAAAGTTAACATGAATGATAATGGTGGAAGGGTTATTTTCAAATGATTGTTTTATTAATGTTGTATAATTTGGATATAATAAATTATATTGATATATTTAATATAAATAATTTGATATGATTATTACATAGATATAAAAGTATTTTATCATTTATTTAATTGGTAATTAATATCGTATAAGATTGAGAACACATAAGGGAGAAAACAACTTTTTATACACAATAACTTTTCTATATATTAAATTATTTAATTTAAAAGTTATATTTTTCTTATTCAGAAATTGTATTAGATTAGATGGAGCTTTTATTTAGGTTTATAAAATCTAAATTTATTAAAAAAGGTTTCCTTCTATGATTAATAAAAAATGAATTTCATATGTTAAAACTAGTTACTATACTAAAATCCAAAAGGGTAAAAAGTTTTAACCAAATGGTTAAAAGCATTAAAATTTTAAAATGATATTTACAATTGAATAGATTAGTTTTTGATTTACCAAAAATTATCTATCAATCCATTATTTTCTATCTTATAATATTTTTGATATTTGAAACATGATCCCTATTTATAATAATATGAAATAATTACAAAAATTTCATTCTCACCACTTATAAAAGGGTCTCTCCCCATCTCTTCAAGAACACTCCAAAATTTTAGTTTATTCTTGAAAATATATCATATTTACATACCTTAGAATTATATATCAATTAATTAATCTTATATACCTAATAGTTTGGTCCAAGTCCTCATTTTCAAGGAACCTCTAAGGGAAGCTCAACGTTCTCAACGTAAGTACTATTTTTTCCCAAAAATTATTTATTTTATATCGTCACATTTGAAATGTATTTATAATAATATTTAATAATGAATTTATAATTTATATGATACTTATTTTTTATATTTTTTTAATTACCATTAACCACCTTTCCCCTTTTCCCTTAATGAAAAAAAATAATATTTGTGATTATGTGATGACTACCGCCTCCACAAAGCATCATGTTTCATTTTCTTTAAACACATTACATAAGGGTTTATAATATGTTATATAATAAATAAATATATTATTAATAAAAAGTATTAGTTTATGAAATAATAAACTATATTATACATTTCTTTCTATCTATGTAAAATGAAGTCATCATCCATGTATACATGTAGACAACTGCCACCATGGAACAGTGTATTCAATTTTTCATCATTGTCCTTCATAGATGGTCATGAGAATTGTTTTAATGGATAAATATTATTTTTATAAAATTGTTATGATTTCTGAAGAAAAATTATACCACTAATTAATAATATGAGCAACAAAGGATCGTTGTAAATTCAACTGCATAAAAAATTTATTTAGTGTAAAAAAGTTATTTCATACTATTTAATAGTTTTGTATCCAATAACTCTTCTTAAAAATCTATTCAATTGTAATTTATCAATTTAATAAAACCTTAAAAATATATTTATTCCTCTAAAAAATAAATTAAAACTAAATCACTATATAATCATCCATTAAATATGGTATATTCACTTTTGGGTCAATCTTACAACCTACTTGAAAAATATTGCAAAATAATATTATAGATATATATAATTACTTAATTAATAAAAATATGTGATATAAATAAGTAAATAATTATTTTATTTTATTTTCTATAAAGGTTAAATTAATAGTAAACTCATTAATTAAGATACCAACATCCCCAAGACATACTCATTTTCGGTTTCATATTTAAGGATTGTAACCAAAACTCAAATAGAATTAAATTATTACATTATAAATAATTATAAGGAATCAGTTCATGTACCTTGTATGATCTGTTAATTATGTAATTTGTGTAAATTATGAGGAAAAATATCAATTTTATGATTCAAGTTTAGAATGATCAATATTACTCACATCTAATATTGAAAATAGACAATAATTCACTAATATACTTGTAAAGAATAATTATAAATGAAATTTATAAGAGGTTATAGATGTTAATAAGGTTATTAAATATGATATTATGATATTTATTTTTTATACAAGATATTCAATCACTTTTGTAGATGTTAATAACTAAGGTAATGGTTTCTTTGTCCAAAATTTAATTCCTTGATACATATTTAATATTGTGTATCGTGATATCTTTGATATGGTGTTATTAATACCTAATGGATGAATTTTATCATATTCATGTAATTAATGTAGTTTTAATAACTATGTCACATTATTTATTTAAATGGCCTTTGATTCTAAGGATACCATGTTTATAAGTGTTTCATTATTTCATTTTCATATTCATGAGACATTATTTATTTTTCAGACCACGTTTTTTATATGGTGTATACACTGAGCATTTGATATTTTATATCATGAATTATATTTTTTTCATGGTATTTTATGTTAAATTTTGTGATCTATTTTTAAAGGGGATTTGATGAAAATGTTACTAAAATCATAAGGGATTCATTTCCAATCTTATCATCAAATCAATATTGTTTTTAAAAATAACTCAACTTCGGAATTTTATTCTTTCTAAAACTAATCACAAATTAAGTTAGTTATTCATAGGGTTTTACATTTACCATAAAATATTTATCTCCCTCTGATTCATATTTTACCCAAACAATTTCTTTTAAGGGTAATTGACCTCATCTCAAATTTCTAGTTAGGAACCTCACTTTTCCATTTCTATATTCATTGGATGATTTTGTGAATATTGATAGAGTTAATATTTCCATTAGTTTTCATATTTATTTAAATTATTTAAGATCCACCATTTTATCAATTTTATCTAAATTTTATCATTTTTGGATTTTATGAATGTTCGGAAATTAAGTGTGAAATTTGCTTACTTTTTTAATTTTAATAATTTATTTCACTTCTTTATTTTAAGAATAAATTTTTCAATATTGATCAAAAATGGGGAATATTTTTTTAGGATAACATTATTTATTATATTCAACATATTCAACTAGAACTGGCACTAATTCTAATTGCATAGGGATAAAATAATTCAACCATTCTAGAAAATATATCTATCTGATAGAATAGACCACTCCTCATTAAATTAGGCTCATAATGGGTTACATGAAATAAAATAAGGTTATTACAATTGGATTAAAATGAAACTTGAAGACTCATGTTAAAATTATATTTCATGGATAAATTCACACTTTAATTCCTCATTTGAATTTATAAAAATTTAGGTAGAAGACGGGTCTCTTCATCCAGAAAAATTGAACTTCAATAAATTGGGCATAAATTTTTATAAAACATTCCAAAAAGATTTTATTTTTTTATGGTCGATATAAAACACAATTAAAAACAAATCTTAAGAATTAACCTTGAAGAGTTTTTTCCATGAAGTGGGTATAAACAATGACAATTTTTAGAGAAGATATTTAGGATGAGAAATTTTACATTCTCCCAATTATATTTTCATAGTTTTATAATGGCTTCCTCTTCCCCCTTCTTCTCAGCTAATCTTCACTTGGAGGGATAAAATTATGATTTTTATAGAAGTCGAGGTTTTCTTTTTGTAATTCTTGAGTTACTTTTCTTTATTTAATAAATCCTTTATTTCTCTTTAGAAGTTAGTTTCAATATTCTAAGAGTAGTTTTTATTGTCAAGTATGATGGTATTTTGTATTATATTCTATTATTATTATTACTTTGGTCAATGATCATTATCTCCAACAACTAGGTTTTGGTTTATATATTATGGAATAGATCAGGGATTAATGGTGAAGTACTTCATGATCTTTTATATGTGAGGGGGTACTAGTGAACATTCTTGATTATTTAGGATAAACAAGACCTGGTTGGGTGTTGCCTAAGTCAATTGAGGGTATTCGCTGAAACACTCTTTCGCATTGGAAGGTGATTAGACTAAGATGAGATCATGGAAATATTTATTCTCATCATCACCATTTGACTAAGTTAGTGGGGGAAAGAAATCATGGGATCTCATTTTTAACAACTTAATAAAAGAGGGTAGAAAAACATGGAGCTATGATAAAATTTTAATTAAAAAATCAACCTTGACCTGATCAGCCATATCATATCAATTTATTTAATCATTGGATTCATTAGTATATTTAAATATTTTATTTCAATTCTTTATTTTATTTTCAAAATAAAACAATTTTTAACACCCCCTTTTACCTCAAATTTAAATTGACAAACTTGATTATTGTTCACTTCTCTCTAGAGATAACCTAGGTTGGCCACAATACTGCATTTAAACATAGAAAATAACTTTTTCCCTTCACAAAAGTAGAAACATGTAAAATTTAATTATCTATACATGAATAATTGATTAAGATAACTATTTATTACTTTTAAATTTTTTTAAAATGTTTTAATTAAAATTTTATAGTTTTTTGAATGGTTCATTTTCCTCAAGGTGTCAAAAGAATCTATTTATAATTTTTTCCATGTCAATACATCTATCCACCATTTTTCCTTTTTCTATGAAACATCCTTAAAACAAATTATTGATTTCTATAAAGAATTATAATCCTCCAATTTGTATAAGATATTTATTTTTTAAAATAATTTTTTTTAAACATCAGGGATATTCTTTTTTTCCAAAGATATTTTATAATACTCATAAAATGTATTTTTCCCCAAAATAATAGTTTTTTGACAAATTTTATGATTTATAAATGATATTCTTAAAATATTACCATACACAAATTTTTCTACAAATTCCTTATAAAAATTTCTTTTCTTCCAAAGGAGTGATCCATCACTTTCATTTTCTTTCCTAACCATACACTATGAATGCGAATAAATTTTCCTCCAAATCCATTTCTTTATGAATTACTTTTTTTCATTTCGTTAATTGAAGGGAGATAACCAAGATTTAATCCATAAATTTATTGGATAAATTATTGATTAAAACATAGTCGAAAAGTTCAAGGGTCTTCAACCCATTAAATTTATTAAAAAAATGAAAACATGATAATTTTTGGTGTTATATGGAGTTCTATAAAGATGGGAATTAAAATCACCTCACATATCTATATCAACCATAGGTTCACAAAAGCATGGGGTTCTAAAATACCACATAGTGATAATCTCCATGATCACCCTTCTTGATAGCACTAATGCCACTTCGTTCCCTTCCCTGTATACATGCGAGACATTCAAATTTATATGCTATACCTTGCTAATATAGTCAATCCACTATGGAATAATATGCCAAGGTACATTTTTAGTCCTCTCTTTTAAACCCTTAAAAGTAGGAACAATGTCGGATTCAATCCTTAGAAACATCCAATTATGAAAAATGGAATTTTTTATGGAATGAATTATTACCCATAATTTAGCCTCATATTCCATACCAATTCTAATATAGTGTTGAAATAATCCCTTCAAAAATACACAATGTGTGAGAAAAACACCTGCATAACCTAATGGTCTTGGTGTTACCTCTACCACTCCATACTCATTAACCTTAATACAATTAATGATAGGTAGAACCCATCACAAGTATTTAATTATGAGAGGATTATTAGGTCTTCCCTAAATATCCAATAGCCTGAGAATGGTGATATTATTCATGTTATTATCTATTTCCACAATTTGAATGTTTTTTGCAGCATGCACTCCTCAGTGCAGTGTAAAACTAACTTTATATAAAAAGATACTTTGGTTTATTGAAACCTATTTATTTCTTATTGTTTAAATAATCTATAAGATTAAAGAAATATAAAAAAGAAAAATATTATATATTTTCCCATTAGAACCTTCTTTATCATTATAATTTATCAAATTTTCTAGATTAATGGTATTGAAGATTCTAATATTAATGATATTGTTTACATTGTTCCATGGTCTTCGAGCATAACTGCAGTCCACCAGAAGGTGCTACATAGTTTCCTTATATTTAAAACAAAGATAAAAAATTGAAGCAAGATAATGTCCTACCTTCTTTAATTGATCGTGTATGGGAAATATGGTTTTCCAAATTATCCAAAGTATAATAAACCAATAGTATTTAATGAATGGTTCCTTGAATTTCAGAATCCAAGGTGGTGGCATGATAGAGAAAATTCATTCCATTCCATAGAACTTCCTTTTATTAAAAATTCCCTTTCTATTATGATTCCAAATCAGTGTGTATGAATTATGAAAGTTATACCTCATGATTTCTAGCTCAACCGAATATGGAACTATCTCGATGACTTTCATCCGTTTAGCAATCACCATGTGACTCAAGTCTAAAAGAATCATCAGCATGTCATGGATTGGATTTTGCAACCAAATTATTATCCAAATGTTTATGTTGGATAGTTTTGAGACCATACATTGTAATTTTTTTCATGATATTGTGATTATATTTTTTATGGATACCCAAATAGAAGATATAAGTTTGTGAGGGTATCCCTCAAGAAGTATATTCTTAAACCTGATTATTAACATCTCAAGGAAGGGATCATCCAATATCAAGAGAGACCATGTGAATTTTCAAAGGATCCCATAATTGAAAATTTTAATACCCATTTGTATTCCATGGTATATCATGTTTATTGATGGAATTGTAAATTTCTTTCTTTGAGGATTCCATTTGAAAGGGTTATGAAACCCATTTTCTTTTAATCGGTTCATTATGATATTATGGTTTTTGATTTGATATGGCACACAGAGGTATGGATGATGATTGGTGGGTTCCTATATCACCCTCCAATTCATTAGTTATAGTTTATTATCTCATGAGATAAAAAAGCATGTAAATTCTTGTATTTTATCACAACATAAATTGTATACATAGATTTATTCACAATTTATAGGGAAGAAATTCTTTGATTTTTTTACAGACGTAAATAGTGGAAATACATGGATTTCTTCACAACATACAGGATGTACATGCTTGTATTTGTTCAAAAACATTAAGGTTGGACATACTTGGGTTTATTTACAAGATAATGGGTGGTAATTCTTAGATTTTTTCACAAACCTAAAGGTTGGAGATACTTAGATTTTTTCACAACCTAGGGGATGGACATGCTTTCATTTTTTCACAAACATATAGGGTGGACATACTTATATTTGTGAAAAACTAATAGGGTGTATGTGATTTAATTTTTTCAAAATTTTAAGGGTGATAATTATTGGGTTTTTTCACAATATGATGTTTTCTTTTTCTTATGTTATTTCCATTTGTTATACATGATGTCTCATTATTTTTGTCTCTTAATTTAAGAAACTTATTCCAATCTGTATTCTTATTTATTTAAGTTTATATAGCCATCTATCATTCCTTATAGACAATAATTATGGTTCCATGTTCTTTTTAATAATATATTTATCCCATGATAATTTTTTCATATATGCTTATGATCATTCCGTTAATGATATTTTGATAATATTCTCCCCTTATTGAGCGTTTGAGATCACCCCTTTCTTATGATTCCATTTCACAAAGTTATGATGAAGATTAATAATATGATATCTCTAGAAGAGTTTATTTTGTTGAGAATATATAAGAGATACTGAATACTTATTATTTATTAAGAATTTTCTTATATCTTGTAATAAATTTTGATTGGTTGAAAAAGAAATGGGTATTATTAGCTAATGTTTTGTCTTAATTCTCTAAAACACTAAACCTAAAAGATTATGGGAATATATTGCAATGAAATATTTTCTCTAGGTAATTTTATTATAAAATGGTCAACTTTGTGGGGAGTCATGTTGAATTATATTTTATTCGAGAAAATGTTATCATAGAATGAGTGTTGGCATCACATTACAAAAATTTTATAAAACAATCACAATTATTAAGAAATAATAATGAAAAAAAACTATAACTAAATAATATATGTGTAATAAATTACTATAATAAAATTTCATAAAATTTAATAAATGAGGATAATTTTTTTTAAAAAGTGATTAAGATAGTTATTTTTAATATACTAAAGTTTCAAGCACTTTCATGGAATTTGTGACTAAATTTAAGGGTTTTTTTCCCAATATCAGAATAAAATCAAGATTGTTTATATATAAATTCACTTTGAGGGAAATTTTATATTATTTATGTGTAAAAAATCTTAAATTTTATACACCTATGATTATTTTTTATGGATTAAACATCCTTTAACCATTTCCTCTCCCATTGGTTTATATTTTACCTAGAATTATACTTCTAAGTGAAACTGAACTTATCTCTTATTTTTGGTAGGTGATATGTTTCCTCCATGTCCATGTCTTTAATATAATTTTATGGGTTTAATTATCCATAATTCTATGATTTATTAAATTAATTGTCTATTGAATATTAGTTTCCTTATGAAAGGGTAAAAGGAATTTTTTTAACATTTTCTTCATAGTCTCTTTCTCCCACCATTTTCTTTGGTTTTATTTACTAATCTTAATTTCTATGTTTTCGTGTTTCTTAAAAGTGATTTTTTTACTATCCCAGTATTTTTAAACCACTGATTTATAAATTAACTTTTCTAAATTTCTCAATAATAAAAGACATGTATTCTTATTTTCTAGGAAACCTCTTAATTCCCTTATAAAGTGTTTTTTATCCATGTCAATATCCTTTAACATATATAATGTTTTATTCAAGATATATTTTAATGATATAATACATATTAATTATCTTGATGGAATATATTTTTGTTTTTTAGAAATTTTTTAAAATATGTTTTATTCTCACAGGTTAATTATGCAATGATGGATTTATGAAGGTTTTTTATGTTTTTTTGGAACACATATATATGGTTGTCATTATGTGATGGGTGGTCCTAGAATTATATATCCATACAATGAAATGGTTAAAGTTTAATATCTCATGAGATTACACATATAGAACTGGGGAGTAATCCCAATCTATTATGTTTACAGGAATGGGGAATTTACCTAATCCATAATGTTATGAGACTCTATACACTATGTGATAATGGTCTTAGTAGCAAGTCTATGTATTAGAAATTATATTATATTCTTATGTTTATGCCATGTTTCTTGGTTATGATACATTACTATGTTATTTTTTCATAGATCATGATTATTAATTCAGGATTCCAAAAACCTCTAACTCATTACTTATTTTAGGAAAAAAAATTTATGTTAGGATTCAATATTTATGATCTATGTTTTATTGGGTATGATTTTTGATGTGGCCAATTTTGAGTATATTTTTTCACATAATTTTTGGGGAATTTTTTATTTTTTTCAATTGAAACTATGTTTTCTTGGAGAAATGATTAAATAATTGTTAATTTATAGAGAAAATAATTATTCATTCAATATCTTATCCAAAAAATGTGTTTTGGTTTTTATTGGACTAATTAATATTTTTTTTCTTTTCCATATATTTTAAGAATAAAGATTTTTCATGTTGTCTAATTCATTGATAGTTTTAGCATTTAGAATTGAAAATTTCACTATGTATTTATTTTTTGTCATTTTTGATGTTTTTATATGTAGAGACCCTGTTTTTTTATTTTAAGACTTTAAAATATATCAAGGAATATTTTTAGACCTATGCATTGAGACGATGAGTGATTTTGAGGCCCGATGTTCCCAGAATTAATTTTATAAAAATATTACGTATGTTTTATATCATGATCACATCATTTTATTGATATAATGGAATACCCCTAAATGAAGTCTTTAAATGGAAATATAAGACCACAGTTGAATGTAAAACATGATGTTTACCCTAGGAAAGACCAAAAATTGGTCAACGTGGGGTAATTATATAAAGTGCTCATTAGCGAGTTCAATTAGTGGATTATTTATTTATTTATTATCATTAAATGACCTAACCCTAATTCTATATACACATTCTTCATTATGAAGTATTACTATGGTTATCCACATAACCCTGAGACCATTTTGAAGAGGATCCTCATTCTTTATTGGCATATCTAGACCGGATGATGATGAGCTTCCGGATCATGGCGAATCGAGGTGTTGCACACACAACAGGTATTCCTCATTTGTAAGTGGTTGTTTTATTTATCATAAAATGATCCAATATCAATATAAGACTCATTATATGTGTATTTTCTCCATTATTGTTAAAATATTGATAAGAATCCTTTGTTAGTGGTTGTTTTCTTTGATCTACATTTTTTTCAGTCTTTTCCTGCACCAACAAATCAGATTTAATTATTTATTTGATTTACCCCATTGTACCATGATTTCTCACATTATTTATAACCAATTTCCCCCCTTTATTCATTATGATCTTCATATTTGGCCTACAAGTCCACAATTCGACATTGTTGAATGGGAACTAGTGCGATTGAACCCCCAAATCCGTGGAAGATTTTCATGATATGTATAGACCAGTGATCAAAAGAAATATTATGATTAATTTAAAGATAATAGGGGTGATTCCTATGAATCTATTATCAAGTAATGATCTACAATAATATTGGAGAAGTGATGGTAGTGCACAGGCTTCGTTCGGTGGATCATGATTCATTTTATAAAAATCAGAGCACCGGAATCGACGGTCGAAGATGGATTCCACTGATTTCGAGTGGTCTATGGTTGAAAATTATGAAGGGGGAAGGTATCAAGAATAATAATGATAGATATTAGTTTCTATGGATAACCTGACTACACATCATATATCCTAAAGAACATGCAACTTGTAGCCCCCTAGTTGTGGAGGCTAGGGTTTTAGGTGAGAAAAATATCACACGTCCTCTAGGGAAGACACATGTCATGTGTCTTGGTACTGGTGAACTAAAATATACTCTAGGTCACATACATGAGCATAACTATACACATGTTTTGTGCCAACACACAGCCAGTGTACATGGAAATGACCAATGTACACGGACACAACCAGTGTACATGGACAAAGCCCAAAGGATGCGGGGTCGGCCAGGAGGACACTGGTCGACCCTAAGTGGATGAGACATATTATGAAGTCCCCTTAAATTCCATATAGGGAACCATGTAAAGTAAGTCATTTACTAGAAAAGACACACCCAGAAAACATGGAAGGATCATACACCATCTGGGTCCCCTTACACGTCATTTACCTCCTCTTTTTTAGGAATTCCATTACCTATCATATCTTCTTTGTTTGGACACGTGTTTTGGCTCGTGAGTAGCCTAAACTGAGTGATTTTCTATGATTAAATTTTTTGGGGCCTTCATTTTGTATTTCGAGATATGCTACAAGTTTTTTTCACTGTGAAACTTCTTTAGATGACGCTTGGTGATGGTAGTGTTCGGATAGGATCATCAAAATGGAACCCTCGTACTAGGACAGTAAATGGGTCCTCTATCCATCTTCTGAGTGTAACCCAAATATGGTGACAGAGCCTGGTTTCTCTAAACCTAGAGTGGAACCCTCATACTGGGACAGGGCATGGGTCCTCTTCCTTTAGAGTGGAACCCCCCTGAAGGACTAGGGCATGAGTTCTCTATTTATCTCTAGAGTGGAACCTTCCACCTAGGATAGGGAATGAGCCCTATTTTCCTAGAGTGGAACCCTCTTTTTTGGAAAATGAATCAGTCCTTTATATATCTATATATTGAGTGGAACACTACTAGTGGTAAAGGTTATGGGTCCTCTATCTATAGAGTGGAACCCCCTGACAGACTAGGCCATGGGTCCTCTATCCACCTAAAGAGTAGAACCCTCCTATTGGGACCACGACTGGGTCCTCTATCTATCTACAATGTGGAACCCTACTTTCATATAATTACATGGTTCCTCTAAATAGATATTGTTTATCTATTACTATTTATTACATTGGTGAGGTTTGGCCCCATATGGATTATTCTTCATACAAACGCGTCAGATGCTGGGCATCATTTATGGACCTATTAGAACTGATAGTTGAATCTTCCAGGGTCAAGATATGATATAGAGATCCAATTTATCTCTCATACTAAGTTTCTTTTATGATATTATATATATATATATATATCATTTATGTTGTATTTCTCTCTTTCTATGGGTTGATATGTCTACTTTTATCATGTATTCTATTGTTTCCCCCAAAGATTTCAGGGCGTCTGACTAGGTATGTACATACTCACCCCTATATGATATTTTCCCACATTTTTCATGTATTACATATGATAGATAGGTTAGGGAAATTATTGAGGATCATAAGGATACTTAGGTCACTTGACCCTGTACAGTGGTCGGGCCATTGAGATTTGGAGGTGGGGTATCTCATCATTTATTTTCTAGTTATTATTAAGTTGGGACATCATTCTAGTTGGCCATGTATTTTCCCTATTTTCCTTTTCAGTTTATGGGGGTATACTCTTGTATTACCTATAGGTTGTTACATTAATTAGTATTACTCTAGATGTTTCTATCTTTTCTTTTATTCCTCTAATCTTCTACAAGAAGATAGTCGGATGCATGCATACATATATAATAGGAAAAGGCCTCATTTATTTGTTATTACATTCGATGATTGTCACCGGCCCCTGGCCTATAGAGGAGGGAATGGTGTAGTTAAGGATTGAGCCCCATTGGGTTGGGTTGTGACTGATTGGTATAAAAGAATTTCATTACTCAGTGTAACGAGTTGGGTTTTCAGAATGGGTCAAAATCCCCACTCGGTTTGAACATTTCAATTAATGGCTATTCTATTTTTTGATTCATTGAACAGAACTCAATTCTGAGGGTTTTTTGGCTTTAAATGGGGTTTTTGGGATAGTTTATAGGCTATGAGAGTTTATTGGGTGTTCGTAAGGGTTTCAAGAGAATATAAGGTCTGAAGTCCTAGTTTTAGGGAAGCAGGTGTAGGCACATGGTTTAGGTATACAGTGTGAGTGGTGGCACACTCCAGAGCGAACTCATCTACAAAATTGCAGAGAGTTGCGCATAGTTTTCACACATTATGGAAAACGGTGTGTGGTGGTCATGAAAGTCTAGATATATTAGTCCATGGAATCTATACAGTTTTTTCACAGTTTGTAAAAATGTGAGGGTAAACCATGTGGCCTAGTAAGTGAGGAAAAACTACATTTTTTTTATTTTACTCCCTTTCCCTTTTTTTCTCTCCTCTCTCAATATGCCTTATTAATTTGTCATGCACAATAGGGGAGAGACTCTACTTTACTTATTCGGTGTATTTTGATCTAATATCTTCACCTAACCATCGTTCTTCATTCTGTTGTAATTTATAAGATCTCTACAGTAAATCTAACCATGTATATACCTCTTCTTCTTTGATCCATCGTCTTATGGATCTCTATTTCCATCCAAGCCAATTTTAGGGTTTTAGATAGAAACTATGATCTATGTTTACCTTCTTCAAATTAGACATTGATATCATTCATGCTTATATCAACGAGTCTAAGGTAGGTAGTTCATACCTTGTTTTGTGTTTTCACTAACATTTGGGGGTTTCGGCTTTTTAGAGAAATGATGGATTTTGAGAGAGACCTATGCTACTTTATATTAAATTGACCATATACAGTATGGGATGATATTGGGAATTCCTTTTCCTTTGTTATGCCAATGAGGTCAGCTTAGGGGTTATCACTCCATGGGTTGTTAATCCGAGGGTGTTTAATTCAATTAAATTGTTTTGTTTTAAATTGAATCAAGCTTGTTATTCAATATCAAGGAATTCAAGACCTCCATGTTAAATTATAATGATTTTATGATATGAAATTCAGTTATATAAATTGAATTTATGGTTTAAAATATGTTTTTTAAATTTTATATATTTAATTAATTTAATTTCATGAGATGAGACCCAAGGAGTCAGGACAGGCGTGCCCTGATATGAGGTTGGGATGGCATGGCCATCAAGACTGAGTGATACTGGTCATTAGTTGGGTTTGGCCCAAATTAACTTGAGTGTTTTTTACCACAAGATTGGGCTTTATGGGCGTCGGATTGAGGCGGTGAAACCGTCGGGTTGGGAAAGGACCATGATACATGGATGGCAAGGTTGTCAGATTTGAGTGGCATGGTCGTAGGGGCACTAGGTTCCAGAGATGGTGTGGTTTAGGTTCTTACATGGTTATTTACACTCACCCATGATGGCCAAGGAACCAATTGAGTCGTGTGTACATAGTTTGACTCTATTTTGAGTTTTTTTACCACTCATGTGGGAAGAGGCCCTCAATTGTTTTGGCTAAGGTATTTATGGTTTGCGGGTTCTTGTAGTAGAAATCCATGTGGAAGGTGGGGAAAAATTGGTTGATAAAGATGACGATATAGGGTTAGAGTATGGGGATCCCTATTTTATAGGCCATGGGACATGACATTTATTTGACAATAGACATCGTAGTTCCTTTGGATGTCATGCCATGGTCTGATGTGAGGTTTCGGTAAGGCATCCATGAGATGGGGGTATTGTTGTTTGGGTGTGCCTTCGGGATGTCGGTACATTGAGAAATGAGTTATCAAGAGGCACATGGTTCCAAGCTATGTGATTGAGGTGGAACCTATGGTTTGACTAAGACATTGTGACTACATGGGTACCTTGTGCCATGGGCCAAGGACTCTCTTTGTTTTTGAGATACTGGCGTTCGCTGAAGCATGTGACACTCCCTGGTGGTTACTGAGCACTAGTGGAGGTTTTTATTTATTTATTGCACCATACTATTTATTTTCTTCGAGATGTTTTTATACATAAACACTTATATTAGGTACGAACCATTGGGTGGTATCCTACTAATATTTGTCTCACACCCTACACGGGTACTTCGATGCATGTTTAGAATTTATGGTTTTATGTTTAAGTAAAGGTTCGGCTTCAGGAGCTGGATCGTAGTACTGTTTAGCAGTGAGACTGGAATGGACCTTGAGTTCATGCCTAGTTAGAGCTTTTTTTAGCTTTATCACTTGTATCTGCATGCTTATTTTGTATGTAAATATAGTGGTTAGCCATGGAATCCCATTATATATTAACATATATGACCTGACATGGAATTAATTCTTTTCTTTCCTAGTTTTGAGTGGCTACATGTTATTTTTTTGTCATGTTTTTCTGTTTACATTCCATTTCTTCTTATGGTTATTTATCACTTCTACGATTTATTGATATTTATTGTGCTTCCACTCTGCGGGTCTAGTTTGAGTCTACTGAGTCATTTATTTTTTCTACATGTTATCTTATTATTCTTAGACTAGTATATTATCCATTCCTTGAGGGTATATCCTCTACACTATACCTATTTACACTCTCTCTACTAGTCAGAAGCCTTTGGAATTTAGGGAGGTCCACTTAGGCTAGTGTAACCCACCCTGTTAGCACTTTTCGGGAGGATGTTCAGATCGAGGATGCTACAACTCATATTAGAGAAGTTTCATTTACATCCTTTCTTAGTATTACTATTTAGATTTATGGTAGACTAGAGATAGGTTTTTTTTGGAACTAGATTTCAAAATTGTACTTGGGTTTCTACATCCCCATGTATGAGGCATATATTGAGTTACCTTGAGTGGGTTATGTTGTTTTTATTTTTCTTATATTACAGTTTATATGATTTCCACCATGGTGGATCAATTTAATTTTGATTTTTATTAGTTTTGATGTGTGACCCTTGGCATAGCGGGATAAGGGAGGATTTGCAACCTTGTCTTGGTACAGCAGGGTATGAGGATATAGAATTTTAGAACATGGTCTGGTGAGTCAAGGATTGTTTTCTTAGCATTGATAAGCACATTTTCAGGGTATTTCAATTTCATATATTCACATATTCCTTGTGAAGTGATAATTACATGTGATATATGTCAATTTCCATATGAAAAAGATGAAGTTCCGTGACATTATAGAATTTATTGTTTTATACAATGTGATATTCTATGCTTTAATTTTATGTAAAAATTTCATATAGCAATGGAATGGGCCCGGCACTTGTAGGAGTAGCGATGGATTATGGTTTAAGTGATTTTGATCCACCAGGATTGGAGGAATCGGTCATCAGATTGAGGAAACGTTGGTATCCAGGATGGGCATGACTTGAGAAATTGGGATACTTGGCTCTGTTGAGGGTGGATAATGAGGCCATGAGGACGAGATATGATTTGAATGTTTGTGATATGGGAGAGTAATGTTAGTTGTTATACACATCCTTTTTTACTTATTTCCCTCTCTGTATTGACTATATGGTAATATATATATGAGATGTGTGACCATTTTATGGTATTCAGTGGGTTTCTCCAAGATGGCTAAATTGAGCGTCAGGTGGGTGATATTACAGTGTCAAAGGAGCATGATCAGGTTCAGACTTCTGAGTGTATGGAAGAGAATGAGACTCAGGTACAAGCATAAGGGTAGGATTAGGTTTAGGATCTAGGGTACGTAGGGAAGCTTCCAATATTGATAGTGTTTGGGTTATGGATCGATGAGAAGTTCCAATCAAGACTGTTACATTTCTTGTAGGGGATTTATAGTGGTTCTCATAAAGTATATCCATTGATGGTGTATCTGATGTGGGAGTTTTAGTTGTTTCACCCTCCACTTTTTCATGGTGAGGGTGGTCTATATGTGGCTTAAAACTAGATATAGATAATTCATGTAATCTTTTAGTAGCTTAAGATGCCTCCATGGAGGAGGGTCAAGCTAGCAATGTATATTCTTATAGGACCTACTAAGAGCTGGTGGGATGTGTAGGATCGGGTTCACAAACATGAGAGACTATCCAGGAAGGACTTCGAGGATAGGTTCTTCGAGAAGTTTTCCCCTGATATGATGAGGGTGGAGAGATATCTAGAGTTATTGATCCTTTATAATTTTTACATGTCCATTGTAGAGACCCGAAGCTTCAAGTACATGGACATTACATTACCTTTAAGGAATAAATAATACATAACAAAAACAGACACACAAGGACTGTAATAGTTTAGTGTCTTTGGAAACTCGGAATATAATCTTCTAATCGTGGTGAAATATCTTCAACATCTCCCATAAAGATTTTCCCCTTTTTTTCTTACCTAAAACCTCTATTTATATCCTGGGGAAAAAAATAAAAGGGGTGAGATCAAATGCTTAGTAAGGGTAAGCATAGAGAACATAAAACAATCCTCAGACATTTGAATGTAAAAAAAACATGAGCATAAAATCTAAACATCAAAATCCTGAGCAATGACATAAAAATGGCAGTACGTAAGGAATAGATCATGAAGAAACATTAATCATGATAAATTATCATGGGAATAAAACATGTAATTGTGGATACCATTAATCACATGTTATGATTTCCATAGTAGCCAAGGCATTGCTCCCAAGACCATCTTAGTGGACAAAGTCCCTTTTTGAATCGAGTTCACTCCTCGTTCCAGTCCTGTATTACTAAACTGGTTTAACATTCCATTCCATCCATGTTTATCTCATGATATATAAATCTTTACCCAATGCATTGGGGGGAGATATAGGTCCCACCCATCTCATAATGAAATCATTCTTACCTGTGCCACAAAATAAACTTAAAACATTCATCATAACCCAACGAATAAAATGGGTTTCATAAACATCATCCCATCATCACAAAATCTATATAAAACAAATGGATATTTCATCATAAGAAAAGTGAACCATGTAAATCATAGAGACATTAAACTTGAAACACACTCATATGAAATAATGTCATCTTATATGGAAAATGGTTTTGATAAAACATTTGAAATGAATTTTTGAGGAAAATATCCTTTCTTCGTCAAAATCATTTTCCTTTCAAAAAATTCCATGCACTTTTAAAATAAAAGTATTTTGTTGAAAATAGACATACAATCATGTAGAGTAAGCTTCAAGAAAATGAGGCGTTATGAAACCGTAAAAATCCTTTCACGCCGTATAATTTAAAAATAACATTCTCCTCATACTTTTGTCGGAAAAGTGAAAAAGTGCCTCGTATGGTAAAAAAAAGATTCCTTACATACCCTGTAGTAAATGTAAAAAATGGTTAAAAATGAATTTAAACATACCTGAAAACACTTTTATAAAACATGGACATGGATGATAGAAATAACCCCAGTAAATACTTAAGAATAAGTAATGTCGGATAAAAATGAGATTTGAAAAATTATCCCTTACCTTAGGTCCGATATGCTTCGTACGTATCCGAACCTCCTGTATAATGATTTAAATAATTTCATTAACTTATTAAAGAATCAAATTCATGGTTATGATTTCATATATGTTTCACTTATGACTTTATATTACCCGTTCTTTTGTAAATTCCATGTTAAAGCAGCGTTTTGGGTAAAATCATTTCATTTATCGTATGTGTTTCGACGTGTCATTCCTAATATTATTACTTATATACTGTTTTACATAATTCCATAATGTAAAACATGATTTATATATAATATATATTCTTCATATACATATATATATTATAGATCGATAAAAGGAATGAAATACACCGTTCATGGAGACGGTAGGTCGTACGTACGCATGAACGCTGTTTTCGTTTCCTTATTGAATTGAATGAAACTAAATAGATGACATAAATATATATATATAAATAAATCCAGTAGCATTATTATTTCATATATTTCATTATTATTCATTATATAAACTTTATGATCATTCATGTATGGTTAACATGGAGAATGAATCTCATTGCGTGGTAGAGACGGTAGTCCGTACGTACGCACGAGCGATGATATCGTTCCCATAATTATTGAATAGAATTGGAGTGGATGGAATAATATATCAGAATTAGTATGATTTTATAATAACCATATATTTATTCTTTACACCATTATACCCATCCATGTAAGGTGTTGGTGGAAAAACATATTTCACCACGGCGTGGAGACGGTATTCCGTACGTACGCACGCGTGGTGATTTCATTTTCCGTAGGATGGATAGATGGTGAAATAGGGTTGTTTCATACTTATAATAACATATCAGTATATGAGTTATACTGATGTTATTACTTCAAAATGAAACAACTAAATAAGAAGAAGTGGAAGAATAAATAAAGTTGGAAGAATCGATAACGGACATTACCTCTTCTTTGAAGCGCCTCTTTGAGACCTCCTCTTAGGGTACTAAAATTGGTATTTTAAGAAGACCAGAACCTCTAGGATGTTTCTATAGAAATTTAGAAGATAATTTGGCAGGTTTTTTCTGAGCTTGAAGGCTCAAAGTGGTGTGAGGAAGAGAGGGAGGAGGTTCCCTTTTATAAGGGAGGAGAGGGGCACCTTTGGAAAAACAAAAAAAATTATTTTATTATAAAGTCATATTCGGTTTTTAATAGCTTCAAATTGATTTATTTCGAAGTTAATGTGGGTATGGGTCGAAATCCTCTCATCCAATATAATTTATACATGTTTAGGTTTCTATTTTAAGCTTATCATTTAGATTTAACCTTAAGGTAAATAATTTTACTTTTACCATGTCTTCTTGTTTTCTTACACTATAAGGTTAATAAACATACTATAACAAAAAAACGAACCCCAAGTTGCTTATTATTAATATATAAAACCTTATCTAAGTCATTTTTCCGAACTTTAGATTTTTAGGAATAAAATAAGAATTAATAATATAATATTTGTTTTAAAAACTATTTTATGCGAATTTTGACACTATTTGGTAATTGATTTTTTTGAAAATCATAAAATAATGATTAGTTCAAAAACAGTTAATTAAATCAATACTAACATGTCATATTAAGATATACAATTAGTGGAATTCATAAAAAGTCTCAAATTACATTTATTTGGGTATTTATAACAACAATTATGTCAATAAGATAATTACTGCATCATCTTTGTGTCATAAATAAATTAAAGTATTTAATGTCTACAAATTATAAATAAAATACCATTATGTAGGATATCCTTTTATATTTATAATTAATATTTATAGTCTAATTTATCTTATGTATAACCCTATATTAAAAATTATTTACTTATTAAACTTTGATTTTAACTATTTTAACCCTTCTTTAAATAAATTAATATTAAATGTCCTAATCTAATCCAAGTGGGCCTAAATGGTAATATTTTATTCCTAAGGTTGTTTTTGGTCGAAATACACTTGTCCAATAGAATTAGTACATGTGTTAGGATAATAATAATATCATTTTTACCCTTAATTACCCTATTTACTTTTAACCGTGGCAAATAAAAGTAAAAAAATACTATTCACCAAAAAACTATTTTCATCTCATTGAACCACATTTTAGTCCTTGATATTAACCGTATCTCTCAGATTTTCTAAATTCAATTCACATAAGTCGTAAATTTTCATTTAAATGAAAAAGTCCATTTTTTTATCTACCACTAAGTGGTTTCACTATTCATCGAAAAATGTTGTTTTTCAGAAAAATACCAAAAATTCAGCCAAATCATTATTTGATATTACGAATTCAAAATTGATTCCTATTTTTTCAAACTCAAAACATAGAAGTGGAATTAATTAATTTTAAAATTAATTCCCGTTATCAAAACAAATAGCGTGTTTTTAAGAAACAATAACTATCAAAAGATTGATACTTGTTTATATTCAATTTCAAAGTGAAATTAATTCCAATAACCAACATTGTATTAAATGGTAAAAAAATATTCTAATTGCACTTTAAAACCAATTAAAAATATAATCTAACCATATAAGTTATTGTGATGAAAAAATTTGTTTTTAATTAAAATAACGCATGTTTTTACTATTCATTAAAATATGAAAGTTATCAGAATAATATGAAAAATTTATCCAAAGTAAATTTTTATATCCTGATTCCAAATAAGAATTTTATTTTGTCAAATTGAACTTATAGACATGTCAAAAACAAGATTTAAGGTGGGTGCGTCATCAAAAGGCGGGAAAACTGCAATTATTGAAAAATACATATTTTACACGAAAAATTTATTTTGTTCTCATACCATATTCTAGAAAATTTGTAAGATGAATAATAATTTTATAAAATTAAAAATTTAGTTAATACTATTCATAATGGCTAGTCCATAATAATATTATAACAATATATCATTGTTTAGTGAAACCTGGTATTGCGTACAACACACGCTATCGAGGTAGGTCGCGATTGCGTGTAATGCAAGCCAAGTCAGGGTTGCGTGTTGTGCAATACTCCTCTGTTGTTTCGTAAAACAGAATCCAACCATATTTCATTTGTATATTGAATATATATATATTTGTACACTCAATGTTTCATAGAATAACTACTATCAAAATTGTGTGTAACATGATCCAAGAATAGTGTTGTGTATACTGCAAGCTCATAAGGTGTTGTGTATAGCGCAAGGAAATCTTGTTGTTGCATACAACACAATAAATCAATTAAATTAAAAGAGTATTTTTCATAAAATCTCGGGGTGTTACAATCTACCCCCCTTAAAATGAATTTCTCCCTCAAAATTCGTCTGGGTTATAAATCGTTTACTATTTATAGAAACCCACATCAAAAAAAGGAATACTAAAACTTAATTTTAAAAACTAAAGTATGAAATGTAACGGTTACCCAAAGAAACTCAGCACTGCATTTCCATATAAGAGAACATAGATGAAAATATGGATATGGAAGAAAAATCTTACCATCAAGTTCTGATGGAGAGTGGTAGAGAACATGGCTTTGAAAAATCCATCAATCACAAAGCCATATATTTGTGATGATCTAAGGTACCATCTGATTCATCGGATATAAGGTCACTAGGAAAACATTTTTGGTTTTCAAGATCATTTCGCTAAAGTTAATGAAATTGGAATTAGAAGAAATACTTTCGTGATTTTGGTACAGTCTCACCGTTGGTCATTCTTTGGACAATTTCCACTTCATCTCTTAAAGAAATGATGTAGAATTTGTAATTCGTGAAGTGTTATCAAATCATGTAATAGAATGATGGGTCATTCCATCTGTATCAAACAAAAGGTTATAAAAGTTATCAAAAATACATAAGTCCATCTATAGTGAGATTAATCATATATGGTTCCTAAAATGGACTTATACTTCGTATATCATACTGATTAATATAATAAAACTAGTTTCTACTAAATAGGGACTTCTTGTAGGCCAGTGGTAGGTGATAAAAGCCTATCACAATTCAGTTGTGGGTTCGATTCCCACAGCCTTGTCCGATGCGATGGGTTGTCGCCCATCCTGCAGGTTGTCCTTTTTTCAAAACTACATTACTATAACATCCCATCAATAATATCGAAAATAGTTCTATCCTCAAACAATACTAACTTATGTCCAACATAATCCATTCCAATCTCTAGGCTTATCTAAAATACTTCGGTCTAAGCTCATAGTATAAAGAAAACGATTACCTGAAATGTCATCAACCAAACATGTGAATACCATCATTTATCCCCCATATCTCTTATTGGTCACATTCCAATCATTTGAATACCTTAGTCATGTATTCTCTTAGAAAATGAATACCCATTAAAACTTAGTGAAAACATGAATTCTATCAAAAGTTAACTCTTTCCACAAACCAAAATCCAAAAATTCTATATACTCTATCCATTATATAACCTTCTCCTTATTTCAGTCATGAGCTCATGAATACTATAAAACATTTAATTTTCCCCATATCCATTCATTATGTGCATATCATCTACTTTCCAAAAATATCTGAATAACCTTTCATGGTCACTGGTACCATTCATCATATACTTTCAATACATAAGGAAAGACAACAGTGTAACAATCCTTAGATGTATCTTTATTCTATAGTACCATGAGATTACTTATACAACATTACACTTGATAAACATGTAATCATTCCACTACCTTCTTAAACCATTGACCGAGCTTCAACAATTCTTTCATGTCACATATCATTTGTATTATCTTCATCATCAACAACATAAATACTACCCATACAACCATAATTATTCTCTTCATGAGACATTCCCTTAGGGAATTGGTTTCCATAATGCTCGTACATTCCACATTTAAAACATTTAAATATTGTTGATGTCGTCGCAATACCATTATCCTCATCCCTAGTGTTAACTGAACCTTTTTATTTTTCACTTACTGGCTTTGTGTCCTTATTTTCCACACCCAAAGCATCTTCTAGTGCCTTTGAAACATTATCCTTGATGCCTCTTCCCACATGATTTACATAGGGGAAATTGAACTTTCTTTCCTCTATGATCATCATGAAACTCCATCTTTCTCTTATTATCTGAGTCAGAAAACTTACCAAATTTGAGTTTATTGATCATATTATGAGATTGATTATTCGGCATAATAATGATGTTTGGACTTCCAAATCCCATTTCATTTGGTTGATCATGAATAATAGCATTCCATTGTCCATCATATCCTCCATTATCGTGAATCATCTTATTTCTAGCCATTTTCTAAAACCCAAAAAGAATAGTGTGAGGGAAAAAAATCATGCTAGGGAAAACAACATAATAAAGGGAGAGTACCTTCAATATCTATCATCTTAGGTTTAATTCTAAGATCGTTACCATAATTCTAGGACTATAGCCTATACTTATACCTAACCTTAGGGACATCCCTAGACATACCTTAGAAATATCTCTAGGGATCTCACTAAAGTTCTCGCATCCTAGTCTCCAAAGGTTGACTAAACCTTTCCTCTAATACCAACTGTAGAGACCCAAAGCTTGACGTACATGGACATTACATTACTTTTACGGAATAATTAATACATAACAAAAACGGACACACAAGGACTGTAATAGTTTAGTGTCTTTGGAAACTCGGAATATAATCTTCTAATTGTGGTGACAGATCTTCAACATCTCCCATAAAGATATTCTCCTTTTTTTTCTTAACTAAAACCTTTCTTTATATCCTGGGGAAAAGAAAACATAAAAGGGGTGAGCTCAAATGCTCAGTAAGGGTAAGCATAGAGAACATAAAACATTCCTTATACAATTGAATGTAAAAAAAACATGAGCATAAAATCTAAACATCAAAATCTTGAGCAATGACATAAAACATGGCAGTACATAAGGCATAGATCATGAAGAAACATTAATCATGATAAATTAGCATGGGAATAAAACATGTAATTGTGGAAACCATTAATCACATGTTATGATTTCCATAGTAGCCAAGGCATTGCTGACAAGACCATCTTAGTGGACAAAGTCCCTTTCTAAATCAAGTTCACTCCTCATTCCAGTCCTGTATTACTAAACCGGTTTAACTTGCCGTTTCATCCATGTCTATATCATGAGATATAAATCTTTACCCAATAAATTGGAGTGAGATATAGGTCCCACCCATCTCATAATGAAATCATTCTCACTTGTGCCATAAAATAAACTTAAAACATTCATCATAACCCAAAGAATAAAATGGGTTTCATAAACATCAACCCATCATCACATAATCCATATAAAAAAATGGATATTTAATAATAAGAAAAGTGAACCATCTAAATCATAGAGACATTAAACTTGAAACATACACATATGAAATAATGTCATCTTATATGGAAAATGGTTTTGATAAAAAATTTGAAATGAATTCTTGAGGAAAATATCCTTTCTTCGTCAAAATAATTTTCTTTTCAAAATATGCCACACACTTTTAAAATATAATTATTTTTTTTAAGATAGTCATAAAATCATGTAGAGTAAGCTTCATGAAAATGATCTGTTATGAAACCGTAAAAATCCGTTCATGCAGTATAAGTTAAAAATAACATTCTCCTCATACTTTTGTCAGAAAAGTCAAAAAGTACCTCGTATGGTAAAAAAAGATTCCTTACATACCATGTAGTAAAAGTAAAAAATGGTTAAAAAGTACTTTAAACATACATGAAAACACTTTTATAAAACATGGACATGGATGATAGAAATAACCCCAGTAAATACTTACGAATAAGTAATCTCAAAAAAAATGAGATTTGCAAAATTATCCCTTACCTTAGGTCCGATATGTTTCGTACGTATCCGAACCTCCTGTATAATGATTTAAATAATTTCATTGACTTATTAATGAATCATATTCATTGTCATGATATAATATATGTTTCACTTATGACTTTATATTACCCGTTCTTTTGTAAATTCCATGTTAAAGCAGCGTTTTGGGTAAAATCATTTTATTTATCGTATGTGTTTCAACTTTTTGTTCCTAATATTATTACTTATATCCTGATTTACATAATTCCAGAATGTAAAACATGATTTATATATAATATATATTCATCATATACAAATATATATTATAGATCGGTAAAAGGAATGAAATACATCGTTCATGGAGACGGTAGGCCGTACGTACGCATGAACGATGTTTTTGTTTCCTTATTGAATTGAATGAAACTAAATTGATGACATACATATATATATACATAAATAAAGTAGCCTTATTATTTCAAATATTTCATTATTATTCATTATATAAACTTTATGATCATTCATGTATGGTTAACATGGAGAATGAATCTCATCGCGTCGTGGAGACGGTAGTCCGTACGTACGCACGAGCGATGATATCATTCCCATAATTATTGAATAGAATTGGAGTGGATGGTATAATATACAAGAATCAGTATGATGTTATAATAACCATATATATTTATTCTTTACACCATTATACCCATCCATGTAAGGTGTTGGTGGAAAAAAAGATTTCACCACGGCGTAGAGATGGTATTTCGTACGTACGCACGCGTGGTGATTTTGTTTTCCATATGATAGATAGATGGTGGAATAGGGTTGTTTCATACTTATAATAACATATCATTATATGATTTATACTGATGTTATTACTTCGTAATGAAACAACTAAAGAAGAAGAAGTGGAAGAAGAAATAAAGTTGAAAGAATCGGTAACGGACATTACCTCTTATTTGAAGTGCCTCTTTGAGACCTCCTCTTAGGGAACTAAAATTGGTCTTTGAAGAAGACCAGAACCTCTAGGATGTTTCTATGGAAGTGTAGAAGAGAATATTTGTAGGGGTTGGCCGAGATTGAAGGCTCAATGTGGTGTGAGGAAGAGAGGTAGGAGGTGCCCTTTTGTAAGGGAGGAGAGGGGCTCCTTTGGAAAAACTAAAAATATTATTTAATTATAAAGTCATAATCGGTTTTTAATAGCACAAAATTTATTTATATAGAATATAATGTGGGGATGGGTCGAAATCCTCTCATCCAATAGAATTTAGACAAGTTTAGGTTTCTATTTTAACCTTATCGTTTAGATTTAACCTTAAGTTAACTAATTTTACTTTTACCGTGTCTTCTTGTTTTCTTACAATATAAGGTTAATAAACTTACTATAACAAGCCTAAAGAACCCCAAGATTATTATTATTAATATATAAAACCTTATCTAAGTCATTTAGATGATATTTAGATTTTTAGTAATAAAATAACAATTAATAATATAATATTTGTTTTAAAAACTATTTTATGTCAATTTTGACACTATTTGGTAATTTATTTTTTGTGAAAATCTTAACAGAATTATTAGTTCAAAAAAAGTTAATTAAATAAATACTAACATGTCATATTAACCTATAAAATTAGTTTAATTCATAAAAAGTCTCAAATTACATTTATTTGGGTATTTATAACATCAATTATGTCAATAAGATAATTACTCCAACATCTTTGTGTCATAAATAAATTAAATTATTTAATGTCTAAAAATTATAAATAAAATACCATTATGTAGGAAATATTTTTAGCTTTATAATGAATTATTATTGTCTAATTTATCTTATGTATTACCCTATAATAAAAATTATTTACTTATTAAACTTTGATTTTAACTATTTTAACCCTTCTTTAAATAAATAAATATTAAATGTCCTAATCTAATCCAAGTGGGCCTAAATTGTCATATTTTATTCCTAAGGTTGTTTTTGGTCTAATTACAATTGTCCAATAGAATTAGGAAATGTTTTAGGGTAATAATAATATCATTTGTACCCTTAATTACCCTATTTATTTTTAACCGTGGTAAATAAAAGTAAAACGTTACTAATCACCAAAAAAATATGTTCCTCTCATTGAACTACATTTTAGTCCTTGATATTAACCGTGTCTCTCGGATTTTCAAAATTAAATTCACATAAGTGGTAAATTTTCATTTAAATGAAAAAGTCAGTTTTTTATCTACCACTATGTGGTTTCACTATTCATCGAAAATTGACGTTATTCAGAAAATACCAAAAATTCAGCCTAAGCATTATTTGATATTCCGAATTCAAAATTGATATCTATTTTTCCAAATTCAAAAAATATAAGTGGAATTAATTAATTTTAAAATTAATTCCCGTTATCAAAACAAATAGCGTGTTTTTAAGAAACAATAACTATCAAAAGATTGATACTTGTTTATATTCAATTTCAAAGTGAAATTAATTCCAATGACCAAAATTGGATTAAATGGTAAAAATATATTCTAATTAAACTTTAAAACCAATTAAAAAGATAATATAACCATATAAATTATTGCGATGAAAAAAGTTGTTTTTAATTAAAATATAGTGTGTTTTTACTATTCATTAAAATATGAAAGTTATCAGAATAATATGAAAATTTTATCCAAAGTAAATTTTTATATCCTGATTCAAAATAAGACATTTATTTTTTCAAATTGAACTTATAGACATGTCAAAAACAATATTTAAGGTAGGTGCATCATCAAAAGGCGAGAAAACTGCAATTTTTTAAAAATACATATTTTACACGAGAAATTTATTTTTTTCTCATACCATATTCTAGAAAATGTGTAAGACAGATAATAATTTTATAAAGTTCAAAATGTTGTTAATATTATTCATAATGGCTAGTCCATAATAATATTATAACAATATATCGTTGTTTAGTGAAATCTGGTATTGTGTACAACACACGCTATCGAGGAAGGTCGTGATTGCGTGTAATGCAAGACAAGTTAGGGTTGCGTGTTGTGCAAGACTCCTCCGTTGTTTCGTATAACAGAATCCAACCATATTTCATTTATACATTGAATATATATATATACACTCAATGTTTCGTAGAATAACTACTATCAAAATTTTGTGTAACATGATCCAAGAATAGTGTTGTGTATACTACAAGCTCATACGGTGTTGCGTATAGCGCAAAGAAATCTTGTTGTAGCTTACAACATAAGACATCAATGAAATTAAAATAATATTTTTCATAAAATCTCAGGGTGTTACATCCATCATGGACTATGAAACTACTTTCACTATGTTTTCATGCTTTTCACTAGGTTTGGTAAGTGATGACACCTCAAGGGTAATGCGCTTTCAAGATAGATTACGGTATTTCATTCGGTTTCAGGTAAATATATTTAGACTAGGCTCGTTCTCAGATGCAGTGAATCAGGCGCTCATAGCTAAGGGTAACCTAATGGACAAGTCCTGTTTGAGTTGGGCAGTGGCTTCATGTCATGGTTTAGATGGTATGAAACAAGGTTGGGATGATTTCCACTAGGGAGGTTAGGCCAAAGACCCAACTAGACTACCTCATGGTAGCTCTGTGGTGTTTTGATTTCTATTTGGGAAAGTGGGCAATGTTCGAACTCAGTGTGATAGGCCCCCAAAGTAGTTTCGTGCGTGTGGGCAGATCGGTTATCTCGAGAGGTTTTGTAGGAAACCTTTGCCATTCGGGGAGGTTCACCTAAGACCATGGGAACAAGGCCCATTAGCACTGTTAGGGTGGATGTTTGGGTTGGGGATTCTACACTTAGGAATTTTTTTTGAGTTTTCCCCTTGCAATAATTTTTTTGGGCTATAGGGAAAAATTGTCAAAGTGTCTCGAGGGAATCTTTCAGGCCATGGAACCCATTGTTTGTGTAGTGACCGACATAATCATTCACAGAGACTCTAACTACTTACTTTTCAATTCGGTGTACTGTGACATTGGTTGCAAGAAACAATAGTACATGCATCATATAGGATTGATTATTTTTACTATGCTTCCTGAGTCAGATCCCCATATATATATGCTCATCTAACCATGGTAAATATTCATTAAATTGTAGGATTCTTCCATGAAGAATGCCATCCAGGTTAGCGATTTATGATTTTGATGATGATATGAAGAGTGATGAGGCCCTAGTTTAGGGTAAATCTCATGATATCCTTCCTCTAGGAGGATAGGTAGAAACACCCCCCGCATTTCGAGTAGCAGATAGTAATAGTTGAGTAGGCTGAGGATGCAAAGAGTCTTAGCACACTCCTTGAGTTCTAGTGTCATAAGACATTGAGGTTTTGTAGTGATCCATATTCCCAGGTGGTGAAGGATTGTATAGAGTTGGTGATCTGAGTTTTTCATCTTATCCAGACACAGATTGATTAGGTGGTTTAACTGGTAGCTATTCTTTTCCATAGAGAAGTTGGGTGATGGTGGATCATATTCATGTATATGCATGATGAGTTGACACTATCATGGACTAACATCCATCATCTATTTCTTGGGGAGTGTCACCCTTAATGTTTGTACTCATTTCAGACTTAGAAGATTCTGGATCTACAATAGGGAGGGATGACAATTGGTGATTATTCCATTAGTTTCATTGACCTTACGCAATATTCCCTCAATATGATTCTAGATGGTTACTTTTAGGAATGAAAGCTTGATTAGGGTCTCTATAGAGACATCCATGCTGGTGTGGTACCCCCTATGGATTCCCACTTATGATGGAGTTTTGGATTGGGTTCTAGTGATGGATGAATTACAATCAAAGGGACACCATCTAGGTGTAGTTGTAAGTGTGAATCATGTAACTGAGACATCTATAGAATCTAGAATGTTCCAATCAGCATGATCTTGCCGTAGGAGATCTTATTGTGTCTAGAATCATACATCTGTTTGTATGGAATAGGGACCACACAGAGGACTATGGAAGAAAAGACATGGTTGGTGTTATGCATTTGATGGGTGAGGTCACCTCGAACATGATTTATAGAACCAACGTGCTGAGGAGTGTAGACAGATAGAGGATAAATCTCCATGAAAGAGTCCATGTCGTGATCAGGTATCTCTCAGGAAAGAACGGGGTGTTCCCCTATGTGGAAGAGCTAGAATATGAGTAGGTGGGTCTCTATGATGGGAATTTATGGGTGTTATATGATGATATGATCTCCTTACACCACCACTACCATGCATCCTACATCAAGCATAGGGAGATGGAATTTAGGGTCATGGGAAGTTTCAGGCTATGGAGGCATATGAACTGATAGTTCGAGAGATTATTAGAGGTATGATATTTGTTTATTCTACTATTGTTTCGGTATTAGTTGACATAGGTTCAAGTTATTCCTTCATCTCTTTACTCCTATTGTGATAGATGGATCTACCAGTTGAGGCTTTAGCCCAACAGCTTTTCCTTGAGGTTTCTATGGGGAACACTTCGACATCTTTTATATGTCAGGAGTGAAAGCTATTTTTTAGTGGAGAGAGTTTATCATGGGAAATATTTTCATAATGATGATACCTTATAGAATTGTCTTGGGTATAGACTGGTTGTCTATGGTTCGAGCCTAGATTGACGTTACCATAGATGAGTCATATTTTTTACATTGATGGGATGATATTCTCCTTCATGGGAAAGATATTTCACATGGTAGGGTGAGTGCGTTCTATGAGTAAGAGGATTCATCCCATCACCCATCAATTGGTGAGTTTATCCCTTGATGTAGTAGGCTATTTAAACATCTAGATTATTTCATTTGTGGAGGATTATATGTATGGCTTCTTCTAAGGAATCCTTTGGGAATACCAATGTGGATAGAGATTGATTTTTATATATAATTTCACCCCAGGAATACTTCGATATCTTCTATGGAATATTGAATGAACCCCACTAAGATCAGGGAACCATCATTTTATTTAGAGGAACTTCAAGAGAAGGGTTTAATTAGACCCATTGTGTCCCCCTAGGCATCTCTAGTATTTTCCATGAAAAATCCTTATGGGATCATGTGGATTTTTATGGATTATTATCACATGAACCAAGCCATAATAAAGAATAGGTACCCATTTATGATGATTTATGACATATTTTATTACTTTCAAGGTGTGATATAGTTTTTGAAGATTGATCCTAGGTCAAGATACCATTATATGAGTGTTCATGAGGCTGATATTCGGAATCTAGAATTCCAATGTCTTTGTAGATAGTATGAGTTCTTGGGGATGACTTTTAGTGTGATGAATTCCCCTACTGTATTTATGGTTGTGATAAACCAAATCTTCCAGCCACACATGGACTGATTTTTTTCATTGAAAATATAGTAATATACTTTGTATCATAGGAGAATCATGAAGAGCACTTGGGGATGATTCTAGACTTTCTTCGGGAGTACTAGACCCGGTGAAGATCAATGTAGTTCTTTCTTGGGAGGCACCTGAGATTGTGTCATATGTGCGGAGTTTTCTTGGCTTGTAAGGGTACTACTAGATTTTTTTATGACTTATCAAGGATGGTTTCCCTTATGATCACCTTGATAAGAAAAGGGTATCTGTTTAACTAGACTAAGAAGTGCCAAATATAAATTGAGGATTTGAGGATGAGGCTGATGAGTGCTCCTATTTTGTGACTACTAGAGGAGAGTGTGGAGTACATAGTATATTGCAATACCTGTAAAGCTAGGATAGACCACATGTTGATGAAGATACATACATATATCACATATTGGTTGAGATAGGTGAGACCCCATAAGAAGAACTATGTGACCCATAACCAAGTTTTTTATGTGGTATTCTTCGCTTTGAGTATGTGGAGGAACTATCTTCTGGGAGAGTGTTTTGTTGTTTACTCTGACCATCAAAGTCTCAAGTATGTATTCACACATAGGTACATGAACCTAATATAGAAGTTCTGGTTGTAATTCCTACAAGAATACATCTTAGAGATAGTCTATACTTTAGGGAAGGTTAATATGGTGGTATATTCCCTTAGAAGGAAGTCTCGGGATCTTTAGGTGTAGGAGGCGTCAGAGTAGTTGTCCTCTTTATATCTAACCCTGGTTGAGGAAGAGGTTGTAACTTTTCTTTAGTCGATGGTGTTGAATCATCCTCTTATCTAGTGTGTGATAGAGACCCATTTGGGAGACATTGAATGTGAGGTCTTACATGACCATATATCCTCAGGAGATTCTATAACAACCCATAATTTTATAAATGAATTTCCCATTGTAATTTAATTAAATGGATTATTACATATTATGGATACAGAAAACACATTCCCTTACATGGTTTCATTATATCCAATTGGATTTAAACTATCATTAAATATCATTATCATTGATAATATAGTCACTGAACTGTGATCTTATGATTAGTATAAATATAGGGTTTTATAAATCCAATTGACTTAAACAAAGGAATTGATGGCCTCAACTAGTTGGATTGTACCCTATGAATCCCATTTATCATATATTTCAAGGGAGGTATAATCTCTTGTATTTTCCCTTAATCAATCCCAATCTGATATCCAACAACATAATCATTATTGAAACCGTTTATGAGAGAAGTTCAAACTCATTGAGATCACAGCCCATACCATGTACACCAAACCACCCCTGAAAGTCTCATTATTGTAAACCATACTCTTACAAAGTTTTCTGGTGTATTAAATGGACATGTATCAAGACAATAATAATATGAATTTCTATATTGTACGTTCAGTATAACAATGTTCATATTTTCTTCTCCTCGTTATTTTATAAATGATTCTGATTTTTATACAATAAAAATCAGATTATATTTTTAATTAGTATTCTATTTGAATTAAGTAATTTATATTGATTAATTAATTCAATTTTTAAATAAATAATATTTTAATAAAAATTTATTAATAAATAATTCTTATTAAATATAAATTATCATATATTTTTATGAAGTCAAATTTAATTTTCGTAAGGGTTTGAAAAATGTTACTATCAAAAAACCCAGCATTTCATAATAAATGCTGATTATTATTTTAAAATATAAAATACAAACATTTATAAAATTATTTAGATAAAATTAATATCATTTTTTTAATCATAACATCAAAATTATCTAACAGTGAATTTTTCATATTTTTCCGAGACAATCGAATTTTCTAGTAAAAATAAAATACCGTATAAATATACGGTGTGTATTATATCATCATAATGGCCTAAGATTAATGTAATAAACACTATAAAGGGTATCCAAGACCAAATATATGTTTAAAATTTAAAATAATTATATTTTATGTTTATTTTATTAATTTTATAAACCCTCTTTGAATCTTCCAAAACCATTAATATATTTTAAGGTTTTAAAATCATTTATTTAATAGTATGACTCAATTCCACATCATCATGCGAATTATTTTATTAATTTATGAAATTGGAATTATAATATAATGAAATCCACTCCCCTTTATCATAAACCACGAGAATAAACCATGGTAAGGTTTGTGGTTTTGGTTATTTTAATATATATATTCCAAAACCAATGTTTATGAAATGATAAAGAATTACCCACTCATTTCTTATATAAACACACCCAATATCCCATTTATCATCACTCAAAATAATTTTATAATGTCCTTAATCTTCCATAACATCTCTATAGTCTTCCCATGGTTTCCAAAATCTCTCAGGAAGCTCCTCCCAATCATTTTGGAATCACACTCTCAAGGCAAGGGTTTTTCCTTATCCTCTTTTTTCAAGTATCTTCATTACCTTATACCTCTTATCTTCATTTTACAAGGATCAGTTATGTTCTTAAATATCTCAATTAATTACCTTATGATGTATAAATAATTATATACCCCTTTATATCTAATTAATACATCCCATGAACATTTATACGCCCCCACTATGCTGCCAAAATTTTACTATGATTTTCCATGCCAAACAAATGTGTAGTGAATACCCATACACATTTTCTATCAAGGGTGTTCACCTTTATACACTTATAATTATTTTATTGGGTAATTAACTGTATATATTATTAACTCCTTGATCATGTAATAAAATTTTATGATAAATGATTCCACGTTTTATGATCTATGTGGCACACTAATGCATGAGAATGTAATGAAAGTGATGGGTACACTAGAAATTATATAGTGCTCCAATGCATTGGGAAATGTATTATTCTCATAATACATCATGGAAGAGATTAAGGACTAAACATAATCTATAATGGGAATTTTTTCATCATTATTTGTTGTTAGTTATCCTTCTCCCATGTTTATGATGCAGTGTTTTAACTAGTTGTTGCATTTCTAATATCTCTTTTATGTTATCTTTTTATATCATAGCTCGTTTTTCATGTTTATGATTCTCACCCATTTTAGGCCCCATTGATATGACTATTATCTTAAATTTATTACCTTATTTGTGTTATTTCATTTTTAATCGCTTAATGGGATTTATATCTCACCCCTTTCTTATGTATGTCCTCGGGTTTTATCATTCAGTTTTAAGTTTGAAAGAATAATATGATCAGGTTAAAGAAGTTTTCAATAAATATTATGTATTCACTATTTTAATTTTTTATGTAATGTACCAAATTTCTAAATAAACTATAATTATCTATCTTTCAGGTTTTATTGTGTATAATTTTGTGTAATAATTCATGAATTAATTTATAATAAAGAGCATGGTTGATATAATTGGTATCAAAGGAAAAGTTTGGTTTTTTTTATTAGGATTAGAAAAATATAAGGAAATACATAGGGACAAAACTAAGTATAAGAAAAAATTACTAAATTTTGGTAGGTATAGATTAATTGGTTTCTCAAGAAAATACATCATTTTCTGGATACTATAAGTGGATGTGGCTATGACACAGATGTATATAGGGGTAAAACCTAAAAACACCGCATTGATATGGACTCGACCAGGAACTAGTGCACGACAACAGGTTTTACTGGACACCTTTTTTGAAAATCACATGGGTTATTCTTTGGTAAAATCACAAACTCTTTACAAACCATTATTAAAGGAACAAAAAATTCACATATGAGTCTATGTTAGGAAATATATCATAGATAATATAGATTGAAGCCTTGAAATTCATAAGTTAAGGTAATAAATTTAATTTATAATTTTTCCCTTTAATATCATTGGATTCATATTTATGTGTTCAATATTTTAAAAATAAGTACCCATAATTTTCCCTTTATCCAATCCAATAGACAAAAATATGATGGATTGGGTAAATAACCAATGTGAAGGGCAATGTGATGACTGCTCCAATGAGACGTCCCACCTGATGGGAGCAAGAATAGTGAAATTTAGGACGATACTATCTTAGTTTACTCAGGCTCTAAATAGAAACCTAGATTGGGAGGATCTACCAAAAACCCTTATAATATAATAAAATTCAATTGATACCTTTATGCAATAAAAGCCTCTAAATTTCAATGGATCATCTGATCCCTTAATTGTGGAACAATGGATCAACTCTAATGAAAATATCTTCTCCATCCATCAATGTTCCAAGAAATAGAATGTTATAATTTATATTTATCATAAGGAGGGATAATTTGATCAATGGTGGAATTTGATGAAGAATATAAAGCCTGAGGAATATATCAAAGCGATGTGGTGGAAGGAATTCTGAAAAATGATTTTCGATAAATATTTTCCCCATACTCTCCATATTAAAATAGAAAGGAATTTCCTTAAACTCATGTAAAACCAAACAAATATCTTAATGTTTGTGAGGAAAACATCACAAGACTTGTGCAATATGCCTCTAGATTTTTTGACACACCTAAATTCAAGTTTGACCACTTCTTTGGTGTCATGAAAGCTAGTTTTTGAAAATTATTAATGATCTTAGAATTTGATAGCTATGTGAAAATTGTCTGATGTTACCTGAAATTTGCAATGGATATTGGTGAATATAAAGGGTATCATATTGATAAGAAGTCATAATTTTATTCTAATTATGGTGGTTTGATGGAGAAATATAATGGAGCTATGAAATTTCAACATCTGACTTTTCAAAGGTTCAGAAAGGAGAACACTAGAAATTGCTTAAGAGGAATGAGGAAATGATTTGGGTGCACAGAGGAAGGGAACCTAGATAGAGATTGCTGACGTGAGAGCGCCACTAATGTGATGGAGGGAAGGAATACTCTATTCAACCCTATCACAATTTTCATTACTTAAACTACAAGAAACAATGCCACTTTTTAATCTAATGCATTAAGCCAATGATTTTCTAAGAAAACCATAAACCTCCATAGATGCAAGGTTGAGTTTATGTTTTCACAGCTGCTATGGTGGATCTCAACAATGAAGTGGTGAAAGGCATGTTATTTATTTAATCAACAATAGATAAAAAGCTTTTTTATTCTAGTTCTACACATTAATTCATGTCACAAAATCTTATTAGAACAATTCAAACACCACCACAAAGCATGGAAGTATAGTTGTTAGTGAAAATGGAAAATGGGGAAATTATTGAATCTCATGTATATAACTCATCCCCTATCAAAATTTGTGGGATGAACTTATCATGAAACTTTATGATGATCCCTTTGGTGTAATTTTATGCAATTATATGTATGGATTGTCTTTCCCTATATATAGCCAACATAAATTTTCATTAGAAGGAAATCACTCTCCGTATTTAGAATCGTCCCCCAATTCTGTACAAGTGTGAGGAGGAGGAGGAATATTCTTTAGAACCAACATATCAAGAATTAATATTATTTCCATATGAGAAATACCATCCCTTAAGACATTCCCATTGTAATGGAATACACTGAAGTGTTTCTTGATAAATTACTTGATCTTCCTCTTATATAAGAGGTTGAATTTTCAATTGATCTTATACCTGGGGCATTACCATTATCCTAGACTCCATATAAAATGCATATTTTGGAACTTAAGGAGATGAATAAAAACTACATGAGAATTTATATAAAGGGTTCATATGCCCAAGTGCTTCATCATGGGGTGCACCATTCCTCCTTGCCAAGAAGAAGGATAGGTCAATGCACCATTTCATTGTTTATCATGAGCTCATTAAGATCATGATAAAAAAAAGTATCCTCTACCACAGATTGATGAATTGTTCGACCAGCTACGTAGAGAATAATACTTATCCAAGGTGGATCTGCTGTCAGGGTATTACCAAGTTAGGGTGAAGGAGGATATATGTAAGGATGATTTTTTGTACAAGTTATAGGAACAATGAGTTTATATTAATGACATTCAAACTCACCAATTCTCCCAAAATCTTCACGGACTTGATAAATATAGTATTTAGGGATTACCTCAACAAATTTGTGGTAGTCTTTATAAATTATATTATAATATACTCTAAAATTAAGTAGGATCATGAGGAGCATCTAAACATTATGTTAAAGTCCTTAGGAAAAGATAATCTTTATGCCAAGTACAAAAAATGTATGTTTGGGTTGAATAATGTCTCATTATTTGTGAATATTATCACAATAAATTGGATATGTATGGACACTTCAATGATATATGCAATTAAAAGATGTTTAAGGCTAAAATCCAAGATAGATATCTGTATTTTACATGGATTAGTTTGGTACTATCATAGATTTTGATGAAATTTATCAGGATTGTAAAACGCTCTAACCAAGATTACTCATAAGGGAGTCAAGTTTCCATGGAATTGAAAATGAAAAGAGAGTTTAAGGAGTTGAAAAAGAGGTTTATCACTACACATGTACATATGCTACCTAGAATTGGGGAACTTTTTGTGGTATTCAGAGATGCTTTGAAGAATGTATTGGGTTGTGTGTCAATCAATAATGACAAAGTGATAGCCTTTGATTCAAAGAAGATGAATGTTCATGAATAGTACTACCAAACACATGATATGTAGATGGATTCAGTGATCTTATATTTCAAAATATTGTAGAATTATATCTTTGGGGAGAAATGTGTAATATATATGAATCACAAGATCCTCAAGTATATATTCACACATAAAGAGCTAAATATGTGTCAGCGATGATGGTTAGAGTTGATTGAGTACTATGACTACTCAATCCACTACCATAATGGGAAAGATACTAAAGTGGAAGATGGTATAAGAAGAAAGGATCCAACAATTTTATCATTGAAGATAATTGAGATGGATCTGATATTATTATATTAGAAAAGGATGGACATGGAAATCATAAAAGAAGAAACATCATCAATCATTTCACAACTGGTTGCTTAACCATCCTTTATAGAGAGGATAATGTATGCTCAAAGAGATTATGTAGGAATTCAGAAAAAAGTGGAATCTATAAGATAAGTTAAATCTTTACAGTTCAATGTTATTGAAGGATATGTGAGATTTGGGTCACAACTATGTGTACCATCAAATCCTGAGTTAAAGAAGGATCTCTTGGATGATGCATATATCTCAACCTTTTCCATTCATCCAGGAAGCACAAATATGTATCAATATATCCAATAGCACTATTGGTGGAACAATATTAAGAAAGAGATCATTCAATATACATCATGATGTCTTATAGGTCAATAATTGATATTGGAAAGTCATAAATCCAATAGGATGATTCCACCACTACTCATACCTACATGGAAATGGGAAAACAACACCATGGGATATTTCACTGGTCTTTGAAATACATCAAGAGGAAATAATGTTATGTAGTTTTTGGTTGATTTTCTTTCAAATACTTCTAACTTTTTTGAATTTCAAGGGGAATTTATCACTCGATAAATATGTATGGATATACATTAGATAGGTGTTAAGTATTTATGAAACACCACTATAAATTTTATTTTATCTAGAACCAAGATTTATCTCCACGTTCTGGAAGAGTATCCAACATGATCTAAATAATGAGTTGAACTTCGGTAACCCTATCACCCCCAAACTAATGACCAATCTGAGAAGACTATCCAAACACTTGAGGATATTTTCAGAGGTTGATCAATTTAATTCTGAGGATTATGGGATCAATATCATCATATGGTCAAGTTATCATACAATAATAGTTTCCAATCAAGAATACAAATGGCCCATATGAGTCCCTTTATGGGAAAAGGTGTAGAACACATGATTTTTGGGATGACGTTGCGAAACAAAAACAATTAGGTCCTGAAATGGTCAAGGAAATAGTTGAAAAGGTTAATACCATTTAGTAGCATATCAAAGGTGATCAGAGTCTATAGAATATCTATGTTTAAAATATTAAATGAGAACTAGAGTTTTATGTTGTAAACATGGTATTACTCTTCGTATCTCCATGGAAGAAAGGCACGATAATTTGGAAAACAGTAATTCTTAGTCCAAGATACATTATTCCCTTTGATATCCTTGATGAAATTTGAGTGGTAGAATATCAAATAGAATACCCACCTAACCTATCTTAAGTACATGATGTATTCCATGTATCCCTCTTGATGAAGTGTATATTATACCCCTCACATGTACTCAATCTAGATGTGGTACCATTATAGAATTATCTTTCATATGAGGAGAAGCTGATGATGTTCTTATATCATAGAGATAATGTTCTATGAAATAAGACAACGCACCTTTTCAAAGTGGTGTGGAGAAACCACAAGTTTGAAGAAGAAATGCAGGAACTAGAGGATGTAATGAAATAGAATTACCCTCATCTATTTTAGTGTGGGAAATGAAAATTTTTAGAGTGACATTTTAGGAGGCGGGAAGATTATAATGACCCAGCCCTTCATAAATAAATTTCCCCATATGATTCAATTAAATGTACTATTATATATTATGGATATATAAAACACATACACTTCTTTGGTTTCATTATATCCAATTGGATTTAAAATATTATTAAGAATCATTAGAGTTTATAATATTGTTTTTGAATAGTTATCTTATGATTATTATAAATATAGGGTTTTAATAAATCCAATTAACACAGAGAAGGGAAGTGAGGGCCTCAACTAGTAGAATCATACCCTATGAAACCCATTTATCAGAGATTCAAAGGGAGATATAATCTCTGGGATTTTCCCTATAAAAATACCAATCTAATATATAATAACTTATGTGTGAATGAAGTCATTTGTGGGATAAGTTCCAACCCATCGGGATCGTGACTCAAACCATGTATGTCAAACCACCACATGAAAGTCTCACCATCGGGCACCATACTCTTGGGGAGTTTTCTAGTGTATTAAATTGATTTATATCAAGAGCATAATGTTATGAATATTTATTTTTTATTTTCAATAGATTAATTTTCATATTTTCTTCTTATAGATAATTTATAAATGATTTTTATTTTTTATGCAATAAAATAGAAATTGTATTTTTAATTAGTATTCAATTTTAATTAAGATATTTATTTTTAGGAATAAATGTATTTTTGAAATAAATATTATTTTAATTAAATATTATTAATAAATAAATATTATTTAATATAAATGATCTTATAATTTTTATGAAGTTAAATGTAATTTTTATAAGGGTTCAAAAACTGTTATTCTCAAAAAAAACCCAGCATTTCTCAATAAATGTTGATAATTATTTTAAAAATGAAAATAAAAATATTTGGAAAATTATTTTTATAAAATAAATATTATTTTTTGGAATTAGAACATCAAAATTATCTAATGGTGAATTTTTTAGAATTTTCTGAGACAGTCGAATTTTTGGGTAAAAAATAAATATTGTATAAATATACGGGGTGTATTATAACATCATAATGACTCAAAAGTGATTTAATAAATAACACAAATTGTATCCACAACCAGATATATTATTTCCATTTAAAAAAAATTAATTTATGTTTATTTTATTAGTTTTATAAATCCTTTATGAATCCTCCGAAAGCATTAATATATTTTAAGGTTTTAAAATAATTTCATTAATACTATGACTTGCTTCCATATCAAAAAGAGTATTATTTTATTAATTTAGGCCCTTAGACTTATAAAATATTTAAATCAACTCCTCTTTGTAATAAAAGGTATGAAAAACCATGGTATGGTTTTGTTTTTGGTAATTTTATTATATAGAGTCCAAAACCTATGTTTGAGAAATGATAAAGAATTCCTCAATAATTTCCTATATAAACCCACCCAATATCCCATTTCTATTCACTAAAAATATTTGGATCACATACTTACTCTTCCCTTCCCTATCTTGAGTCCTCCCATGCTTCCCTAAAGCTCTCAATAAGCTCCCCCAAGAATTTGAAATCACACTCTCAAGGTAAGAGTTCTTTTCCTTCACCTCTTTATTCAAGTATCATCATTATCTTATCCATATTATCTGAATTTTATAATGTTTTTATATGTTTTCCATATCCATTACTACCCTTATTATTTATAAATAATTAAATACCCATTTCTCCTTCATTAATCCCTCCCATGATCATTTATACACCCTAATTATGCTACCATAATTTCACCATAACTTTCCATGCCAAACAAATGTGTACTGAATACCCATACTCATTTACTATCAAGGGTTTTCACCTTTATGCACTTATACTTATATTATTTGGGACTTAATTTATTTATTACACAATCCTTGATCAGGGAATAAAATTTTATGATAAATGATTTTATGTTTTATGATCTATGTGTCACACTTAAGAATGAGAATGTAATGAAAGTGATGGTTACACCTTGAATTATATAGTGCTCCAATAAATTTGGTAATAATTTACTCTCATGATATGTCATTTAAGGGATTGGGGAGTAAACATAATCTATTATAGGACTTTTTCCTTCATTATTTGTCATTAGTTATCTATAACCTATGTTTATGATGCATTTTTTATGTCATTGAAACATTTCCCATGTTTCCTTTATGTTATAATGTTATATCATGCCTCATTGTTCATACTTATGAATCTCACCCCTTTTATACCTCATTGATATGCCTATTGTCTAACATGTATTACCCTCTTTATGTTATCCAATGTTTACTCACTTACTTTTCTTTATAGCTCACACCTTTCTTATGTATGTCCTCAGGTTATCCCATGTAGTGTTAAGTATGAAGAAATAATACAATCATGTTAATGAAGTTTTCAATAAATATAATTCATTTCATATTTTATATTTATATTTAGTATACCTAATTGCAAAATAAACTAGACTTATTGACATTACGAGTTTTATTATGTATACTCTTATATAATAAATCATGAATTAATTTGTAATAAAGAACATAGTTTTCATGCATTCACTAGATGGATTTTCTGAAGGAAGAAATCATGTCATCCTTTTCCAGGGATGGATGGTGGTCCTAATAAATATTTGAGAGGAGGTGATGTTAATTTTTTACACATCTCCTTTGGTTGTACATCCATGTATGAGTAATATGTACAGATACCTTAAAAAGTAGTTTTGGTAGGATGGAATAAGGCAGAACATGCCTAAGTTCATCCCACAATACCTCACATGGTAGTAGGTAAAGGATGAGAACTAGGTTCTGGTGGGTTTGTTTTAGACTCTGGAGATATTGAAGTGAAAATGTGATAGAATTTCCATGGCCTCTGTGACTAGGTTTTCATGGATAGTGAGAGGCCATGACTCCATCTGGGAGATAATTGACTGACTTACAAAGTTATTGTACTTCCTTTCTATCAGGGAGAATAATTCAGTAGAGATTTTGGTTAGTTGTACATGCAAGAGATCATCCACATTCATGGGATTCCAGTGACTATTTTCTTTTATTGTGATTTGTGGTTTACTTCATTGTTATAGAGAGGCATATAAGAGGCATTCAGGGCCCAGATGAGGATTAGTACAACCTTTAACCCCAAAAGGATGGACATACATGTAGAGACCAGAAGCTTGACGTACAAGGAAAATACATTAATTTTGCAGAATACAGAATACATAACAAAAACCAACACACAAGGACCGTAATAGTTTAGTGTCTTTGGAAACTCGGAACATAATCTTCTAATCATGGTGAAAGATCTTCAACATCTCCCATAAAGATCTTCTCCTTTTTTCATACATAAAACCTTTCTTTATATCCTGGGGAAAAGAAAACATAAAAAGGGTGAGCTCAAATGCTTAGTAAGGGTAAACATAGAGAACATAAAACAATCCATAAACATTTGAATGTAAAAACATGAGTATAAAATCTAAACATCAAAATCTTGAACAATGACATAAAACATTGCAGTACATAAGTCATAGTTCATAAAAGAACATTAATCATGATAAAATATAATGGGAATAGAACTAGTAATTTTGTAAAACCATTAAGCACATGATATGATTTCCATAGTAGCCAAGGCATTGCTTCCAAGACCATCATAGTGGACAAAGTCCCTTACTGAACCGGGTTTACTTGTCGTTCCATCCCTGTATTACTGAACCAGATTTACTTGTCGTTCCAGCCATGTCTATATCATGAGATATAAATATTTACCCAATGCATTGGAGGCAGATATAGGTACCATCAACCTCATAATGAAATCATTCTTACTTGTGCCACAAATTAAACATAAATCATTCATCATAAAACAATGAATAAAATGGGTTTCATAAACATCATCTCATCATAACCTAATCCATATAAAATAAATGGATATAATTTCATCATAAGAAAAGTGAAACCATGTGAATCATAGAGACATTATACTTGAAACATACACATATAAAATAATATCATCTTAGATGAAAAATGGTTTTGATAAAACACATGAAATGAATTCTTGAAGAAAATATTCGTTCTTCTTCAATATCATTTTTTTCACAAAATGCCATGAAATTTTATAAGAAAAGGTTTTTGTTGAAAATAGTCATGAAATCTTGTAGAGTAATCTTCATGAAAATTAGGCATTAATAACTCATAAAAAAATATGTTCATGCCGTATAAGTTAAAAAACATCCCCCTCGTACTTTTGTCGGAAAAGTCAAAAAGTTCCTCGTATGGTAAAAAAAAGAATGATTCCTTCCATAACACAATGTAAAAGTCAAATAGGGGTAAAAATGAATTTAAAAATACATGTACGAATATTAAAAACTTTATGAAAAACATTTTTATGGACATGGATGAAAAATATAACCCTAGTAAATACTTACGTATAAGCAATCTCGGATAAAAATGAGATTGCAAAATTATCCCTTACCTTTTGTCCGATATGCTTCGTATGTATCATAACCTCTTGTATATGAATTTAAATAATGTCATTGACTTATTATAGAATCATATTAATTGTTTTGATATCATATATGGTTCACTTATGACTTTATATTACTCGTTCTTTTGTAAATTCCATGTTAAAACGGTGTTTTGGGTAAAATTGTTTCATTTATCGTACGTGTTTCGACTTGTTGTTCTTGATATTATTAATTATATCATGATTTAATTAATACCATAATGTAAAAAATTATTTATTTATAATATATATTCCACGTATAAATTTATATGATAGATCGATAAATGGAATGAAATACACCGTTCAGGGAGACAGTAGGCTTTACGTACGCATGAACGTTGTTTTTGTTTCCTTATTGAATTGAATGGAATTAAGTAAATGAAACATATATGTACATAAATACAGTATCATTATTATGTAATATATTTTATGATTATTTACTAAATATATACTTTAAAATCATACTAGAATGGTTAATCATGGAAAATGTATCTCATCGAGTTCGTGGAGACAATAGTCCGTACGTACGCACGAGCGTTGATATCATTCCCATGATCGTGGAATTGTATTGAAGTGTATGTATAATATTTCATAATAAATATAACTTTACAATAATCATATATAATTATTTATTTACACCATTATACCCATCCAAGTAATGTGGTGGTGGAAAATAGATTACACTGCGGCATGGAGACGGTATTCCGTACGTACGCACGCATGGAGATTTCATTTAACGTAGGATGGATAGAATATGAAATAGGGTTGTTTCATATTTATAATAACATATCATTATATTAGTGATACATATTTTATTAATTTATGATGAAACAAATAAAGAAGAAGAAGTAGAAGAAGAAATAAATTGGAAAGAATCTGTAAAAGATATTACCTCTTCTTTGACGTGCCACTTCTTAACCTCCTTTTAAGGCACTTGAGTTGGTCTTTTGAGTAGACCAGAACCTATATAATGTTTCTAGGGAAGTTGATAAGGAAAAATGTCGGATTTTGGACGATCTTGAAGGCTCTAAATTGTATAAAGAGGAGGGAGGGGAGGTTCCCTTTTATAAGGGAGGAAAGGGTCACCTTTGGAAAGTGTGAAAATATTATTTTATTATAAATTTATCTTCGGTTTCAAAAGGTCCAAAAATCATTAAAGATGAAGATAAGATGACTCATGGTCGAAATAAAATCATCCAATCAGAATCAGACATGTTTTGGATAATATTTTAATCATTATAAACTTATTTATTTAAAACATTTATTAATGAGATAATACTGCATCATTATTGTGTCATAAATAATTTAATTTATTTGATGTCTAATAATTATAAAAAAATAACAAACATGTAGGAAATCTTTTTATATTTCCAATTAATATTTATAGTCGAAAATATAATTTATATAATTCCTTATAAAAATTAATTACTAAATGATGTTTGTTAATTTCAATTTTGTCTTTACATTAAATTAATAAATCCAAATTGTCATTATCACTACCAAGAAGGTCAATGGGGTCCCAAAATCAACCCAAGGATGCCCATGGTTGGCCAATACTCATCCAATAATTTTAGGAAAAGTTTTAAGGTAATTTTGAATTATTATAATATTCTTTTAACATTGAATTACCCTATTTACCTTTAACCGTAGTAAATAAAAGTCAAAAGTTACTATTCACCAAAAATTATTTTCATCTCATTGAACCACATTTTACTTCTTGATAACAACAATGTATATTGGATTTTTTAAATTCAATTCACTGAAGTGGTAAAATTTCATTTAAATGAAAGAGTCTGTTTTTTAACTACCACTAAGTGGTTTCACTATTCATCAAAAATTGATGTTTTTCAGAAAAATTCCAAAAATTCATCCTAATCTATATTTGATATTCCGAATTCAAAACTGATGTCTATTTTTCCAAATTCAAAACAGATAAGTGGCATTAATTAATTTTAAAATTAATTACCATTATCAAAACAAATAGCGTGTTTTTAAGAAACAATAACTATCAAAAGATCGCCACTTGTTTATGTCCAATTTCAAAGTGAAATTAATTCCAATTACCAAAAATTGATTAAATGGTAAAAATATATTCTAATTACATTTTAAAACCAATTAAAAATATAATCTAACCATATAAATTATTGTGATGAATAAAGTTGTTTTTAATTATAATATAGCGTGTTTTTACTATTCATTAAAAAACTAAAAGTTATCAGAATAATATGAAAATTTTATCCAAATTAAATTTTTATATCCTGATTCCAAGGAATAATTTTATTTTTCCAAATTTAACTTAAAAACATGTCAAAAACTAGATTTAAAATGGGTGCACCATCAAAAGGCGGCAAAACTGCATTTTTTGAAAAATACTTATTTTACCCAAAAAAATTATTTTGTTCTCATACCATGTTCTAGAAAATGTGTTAGATGAATAATAATGTTATAAAATTAAAAATACAGTTAATAACATTCATAATGGAAAGTTCATAATAATATTATACCCATATATCGTTGTTTAGTGAAACCCAGTATTGTGTACAACACACGCTATCGAGGAATGTCATGATTGCGTGTAACGCAAGCCAAGAATAGTGTTTGTGTATAATATAAGATAATACGGTGTTGCGTATAGCACAAGATACTTTTTGTGTAACGTACAACGCAAGACATTAATGAAATTAAAAGAATATTTTTCATAAAATCTCGGGGTGTTACATTCTACCCCCCTTAAAATGAATTTCTCCCTCGAAATTCGTCATGGTTATAAATGGTTTACTACTTGAAAGTTTCTTTAATAGAAACCCACATCATAAAAAGGAATAGAAAAACTGAACATTAAAAACTAAATTATGAAACGTAACATTTACCCAAATTAACTAATCACTGGGTTTCCACATAAGAAAACATAGGTGAAAATATGGATATGGAAGAGAAATCTTACCATCAAGTTCTGATGGAGAGTGGTAGAGAACATGGATATGAAAAATCCAACAATCCCAAAGCCATAAATTTGTGATGATCTAAGGTACCATCTGATTCATCGGATATGAGGACATTAGGACAACATTTTTGGTTTTCAAGATCATTTCCCTAAAGTTGAAGAATAATTTAAAGAAATACTTACTTGATTTTGGTATAATATCACTGTTGTTTGTGCCTTGAACAATTTTTACAACATCTCTTAAATAAATGAAGTTGAATTTGTCTTTCGTGAAGTGTTAGAAGATCATGTGATAGAATGATGGGTCATTCCATCTATCTCAAACAAAAGGTTAGCAAAAGATATCAAATATACATAAGGTTGTCTATGGTGAGGTTAATCATATATGATTCCAAAAATAGACTTATACTTTATCTATCATACCTCTTAATATAATAAAAATAGTTTCTACTAACCAGGGACTTCCTGTAGGCCAGTGATAGGCGATAAAGGCCTGTCGCACTTCGGTTGTGGGTTCGATTCCCGCAACCTTGTCTGACAGGACGGGTTGTCTCTCGTCCTACAGGTTGTCCTTTTTTAAAAAAATGCATTATTATAACATTCTTGCAATAATATTGAAAAAATTTCTAGCCTTAAACAATACTATCCGATATACAACATTATCCATTTCAATCTTTAGGCTTATCCAAAATATATATGTCCAATCTCATAATAGAAAGAAAATGATTACATAACAAGCATGTGAATACCATCATTTATCCACCATATATCATAAGATATATCTTGTTGGTCACATTCCAAACATGTGAATACCTTAATAATGTGTTCTTTTGAAACATGAATTACCATAGAACCTTAGTGAAAACATGATAGATGTCAAAAGTAAACTCTTTCCACATACCAAATCCCAAAATTTCTATATAATTGAACCATGATATCACATTGTCCTTATATCAGTCATGAGATCATTAATACTATCAAACATATTATTTTCTCCTTATCCCTTCATTAGGTGCATATCATCTACCTTCCAAAAATATTTCAATCACTTTTCATGGTTACAGGTACCATATTCTTATAGAAAACCACAATGGACCAATGCACATATATTTCAATAAACTATAAAAGTACCTCAACAACATTATTATTGAATTCCAATATATAACCCCTTCAATACATCATCTACAATGATTGGCATGGAATGGGTCCTTTCTCGATTTAGAAGTAACTTATTAGGTCAGGGCATTGAGTTGGGTAATTCCCATGTTCTCCACAGATAAGACATTGGACTCCATAATAGTTTTTCACTCTATGACCCTTTTCTCCACATAGATAACATCTTCCCCTCCATTTTAGAAATTCCTCAAGGTTCTTCTTCCCTTCTTTAGAAATATCAATCTTCCTTTCTCTATGCTCCTCAACATGCGAACATGCATAAAAGTCTATCTTCCTCTTATTTGATGAATTAGGAATACCACTAAAGTTCACCTTGTTAATCATATATTGTGATGACTGGTTCGACATAATCACAAAATCTTTCTTTCTAGGCATTATTTAATTTTGTGGCTCATAGTCGCAAATTTTTCCCTTGGATTCATTGTTGACACAATTCCTTCTGGTTCCCTCCATTTACTAAAACCAAAATCCATGGTGTAAGAAACAATTAAAATAACAGGGAACCACAAAATCATAAAAAGTCACTTATGGGATGTCTAACATATCACACCTTCTTTAATCCAGGACACCTTAGGTTCACCCTAGGTTATTCATGATTGTCAACATAATTCTAGGAAAGTAAACTATAGTTATGCTAAACCTTTGGGACATCCTTAGACATACCTTACAAATATATCTAGGGATATCACTAACGTTTTTGCATCCTACTTTCCAAAGGTTAACTAAACCTTTCCTCTTATACCAACTATAGAGACCCAAAGCTTGATGTACATGAAAATTACATTACTTTTGTAGAATACTTAATACATAGTCAAAACCAACACACAAGGACCGTAATAGTTTAGTGTCTTTGAAAACTTGGAACATAATCTACTAATCATGGTGAAAGATCTTCAACATCTCCCATAAAGATCTTCCCCTTTTGTTTTCTTACCTAAAACCATTCTTTATATCCTGGGGAAAAGAAAACATAAAAAGGTTGAGCTCAAATGCTCAGTAAGGGTAACCATAGAGAACATAAAACAGTCCATAAACATTTGAATGTAAAAACATGAGCACAAAATCTAAACACCAAAATCTTGAGCAATGACATAAAACATTTAAGTACATAAGGCATAGATCATAAAAGAACATTAATCATGATAAAATAGTATGGGAATAAAACTTTTAATTTTGGAAAACTGTTAATCACATGATATGATTTCAATAGTATCCAAGGAATTGCTGCCAAGACCATCTTAGTGGACAAAGTCCCTTACTGAACTGGGTTTACTTGTTGTTCTAGCCCTGTATTACTAAACTGGATTTACTTGCCGTTCCAGCCATGTCAATCTCATGTGCTATAAATCTTTACCCAATGCATTGGAGGGAGATATAGGTCCCACCCATCTCATAATGAAATCATTCTTACTTATGCCACAATTTTAACATAAATCATTCATCATAACCCATTGAATAAAATGGGTTTCATAAACATCATCTCATCATAACATAATCCATATAAAAAAAATGGATATCATTTTATAATAAGAAAAGTGAAACCATGTAAATCATAGATACATTATACTTGAAACATACACATATGAAATAATGTCATCTTAGATGAAAAATGGTTTTGATAAAACACTTGAAATGAATTCTTGAAGAAACTATCCTTTCTTCATAAAAATCATTTTCTTTTCACAAAATGCCATGTAATTTTAAAAGAAAGGGTTTTTCTTGAAAATAGTCATGAAATCTTGTAGAGAAATATTCGTGAAAATTAGGTGTTAAGAACTTGTAAAAAAATACGTTCATGCCGTATAAGTTAAAAAAAACATTCCTCTCGTACTTTTTTCGGAAAATTCAAAAAGTTCCTCATATGGTAAACAAAAGAAAGATTCCTTCCATAACATAATGTAAAAGTCAAAGAGGGGTAAAAATGAATTTAAACCTACAAGGAATAATATTAAACACTTTATAAAAAACATTTTTATTGACATGGATGAAAAATATAACACCAGCAAATATTTACATATAAGCAATCTCAGATAAAAATGAGATTGTGAAATTATCCCTTACCTTTTGTCTGATATGCTTCGTATGTATCGAAACCTCATGTATAGTGATTTAAATTATTTCATTTACTTTTTACAGAATCATATTCATTGTTATGATATAATATATGGTTCACTTATGAGTTTATATTACTGGTTCTTTTGTAAATTCCATGTTAAAGTGGTGTTTTGGGTAAAATCGTTTCATTTATCGTATGTGTTTCGACTTGTTGTTATTGATATTATTAATTATATCCTGATTTACTTAATTCCATAATGTAAAAAATGATTTATATATAATATATATTCAGAATATAAATATATATGATAGATCGATAAATGGAATGAAATACACCGTTCATGGAGATGGTAGGTCCTACGTACGCATGAACGTTGTTTTTGTTTCCTCATTGAATTGAATGGAATTAAGTAAATGAAACATATATGTACATAAATACAGTATCATTATTATGTAATATATTTCATGATTATTTACTATATATATACTTTATAATCATACTTTAATGATTAATCATGGAAAATGAATCTCATCGCGTTCGTGGAGACGGTAGTCTGTACGTACGCACAAGGGATGATATCATTCCCATGATTGTGGAATTGTATTGAAGTGTATGTATAAGATTTAAGAATCAATATCACTTTAAAATAATCATATATAGTTATTTATTTACACCATTATACCAATCCAAGTAAGGTGGTGGTGGAAAATAGATTACACCGCGGCGTGGAGATGGTATTTCGTACGTACGCATGCGCGGTGATTTTGTTTTCGATAGGATAGATAGAAGATGAAATATGGTAGTTTAATATTTATAGAAACATATAAGTATATGAGTTATACTGATGTTATTAATTTATGATCAAACAAATAAAGAAGAAGAAGTATAAGAAGAAATAAATTGGAAAGAGTCAGTAAAGGATATTACCTCTTCTTTGACACGCCTCTTCTTAACCTCCTCTTAAGGCATTTGAGTTGGTCTTATGAGTAGACCAGAACCTCTATAATGTTTCTAGGGAAGTTGAGAAGTAAAAAGGGCAGGGTTTGTCCGATCTTGAAGGCTCAAAATTGTGTAAAGAGAAGAGGGAGGAGGTGCCATTTTATAAGGGAGGAGAGGGGCACCTTTGGAAAGTGTGAAAATATTATTTTATTATAAACATATCATCCGTTCCAAAAGGTCCAAAAATCATTAAAGACTAAGATAAGATGACTAATGATCAAAATAAAATCATCCAATCATAATTGGACATGTTTTGGATAATATTTTAATCATTAAAATCTTATTTATTTAAAACATTTATTAATGAGGTAAATACTGCACCATTATTGTGTCATAAATATTTTCATTTATTTGATGTCTAAAAACTATTAAAAAAATAACCACCAGGTGGGAAATATTTTTAGATTTCAAATTAATATTTATAGTTGAAAAGATAATTTATATAACCCCTTATAAAAATTAATTACTAAACAATTTTTGTTAATGTCAATTTTGTCTTTACATTAAATTAAAAAATCCAAATTGTCATTATCACTACCAAGTGGCTCAATGGGGTCCCCAAATCAACCCAAGGATGCCCATGGTCATCCACGACTCATACAATAATGTTAGGACAATTGTTAAGTTAATTTTGAATTATTATAATATTCTTTTAACCTTGAATTGCCCTATTTACCTTTAACCGCAGTAAATAAAAGTCAAAAGATACTATTCACCAAAAATTATTTTCATATTATTGAACCACATTTTACTTCTTGATAACAACCATGTATGTAGGATTTTTGAAATTCAATTCACAGAAGTGGTAAAATTTCATTTAAATGAAAGAGTCAGTTTTTTAACTACCACTAAGTGGTTTCACTATTCATCAAAAATTGAAGTTTTTCAGGAAAATAACAAAAAATCATCCTAATCTATATTTGATATTCAGAATTCCAAAATGATATCTATTTTTTCAAATTCAAAACATATAAGTGGCATTAATTAATTTTAAAATTAATTCTCGTTATCAAAACAAAATAGTGTGTCTTTAAGAAACAATAACTATTAAAAGATCGACAGTTGTTTATGTCCAATTTCAAAGTGAAATTAATTCCACTGACCAACATTAAATTAAATGGTAAAAATATATTCTAATTAAACTTTAAAACCAATTAAAAGGATAATCTATCCATATAAATTTTTCAATGAAAAAAATTTTTTTAATTAAAATTTAGCGTGTTTTTACTATTCATTAAAAATATGAAAGTTATCATAATAATATGAAAATTTTACCCAAATTAAATTTTTATATCCTGATTCCAAGGAAGAATTTTATTTTTTCAAATTTAACTAATAAACATGTCAAAATTAGATTTAAAATGGGTGTGCCATCAAAACGCGGCAAAACTACATTTTTTGAAAAATACTTATTTTACCTGAAAATTTTATTTTGTTCTCATACCATGTTCTAGAAAATTTTTAAGATGAATAATAATGTTATAAAATTCAAAATTTAGTTAATAATATTTATAACGGCTAGTTCATAATAATATTATAAACATATATCATTGTTTAGTGAAACTCGGTATTGCGTACTACACATGCTATTGAGGAAGGTCGCGATTGTGTGTAACGCAATCCAAGAATAGTGTTATCATATAATATAATCTAACATGGTATTGCGTATAGCACAAGATAATTTTGGTGTAACGTACAATGGAAGACATCAATGAAATTAAAAAAATATTTTTCATAAAATCCCTTGGTATTACAATACAAGCACACTATCTAGGTGCTAGAGTATATGTTGAGGGATTGAGTATTAGACTTTGGTCAGAGATGGGGGATCACTTTACCTTGGTGTAGTTTTCTTATAATAATACCTTCCACTCTACTATAAGCATGACACCATTAGAGGCCATGTATGGAAGACCTTGTAGGTCACCCTTATACTAGACTAAGATTTGTGAGGCATCCCTTGTTAGGATAGAGATGGTGTAGATGATGATGAATAAGGTCTAGGTCATCCACAAGAAGATGATGATAGATCAGAGTAGGCATAAATCTTAGGCAGAACGACATCGTAGGCCCCTACAGTTCAAATAGGGAAACCACATTTTCCTAAGAGCCTCCCCATGATGAGGATTGTGGAGGTTCGAATGAGGAGACAAGAGATCCCCATGGTTCATTGGGATATTAGAGATCTTGTAGACGGTTGGTGAGGTTTCCTACCACCTATCCTTACCTCAACAGTTGGAGAGGGTGCACGATGTCTTCTATGTGTCATAGTTGAGGAAAAATGTGCATGACCCTATACAGATTATTGACTGGGGTGAGCAGGATATTGAGGATGGATCCACTTTCATGGAGCACCTAGTGGCGATCACGGATTATAAGGACATTATACTCTATAGACCGACCATTCATTTGGGTCGTTTACTTTGACTTCATGGGATCATATAAGAGTGCTCCTAGTATTAGGAGACCCATATGTGAGCTCAACATCCTTATATTTTTGTTTAGTTTTTATTTTCTTGGACAAAAATATTGAAGTAGGGAATAATATAGAGAACCATTTTTGCATTGTAAGACTTCAAAATATATCAAGGAATATTTTCAGAGCCATCCATTGACACAACATGTGAGTCGGAGGCTTGGTGTCCCTGGATTTAATTTTATAAAAATAATAAATATATTTTATGTCAAACGGACATGGTTTTTTTGAAATAATATAATATCTCTTAAAATGAGTCTACAAATTAAAATATGAGACTATGGTTGAATCTGTAACATAGGATTTACCCTGGGAATGATATAAAATTGGTTTGTACATGATGTTCCGATAAAGCATCCATTGGTAGGTGCTTTCTCTGGATTAATTAATTAATTATTTAATTAATTCATTAAATGAACGAAACCCAAATTCACTCTATAAATTCTTTGTTATATAAGATATCCAAGGTTAGTCACATAACCATGGGGCCTTTGGGATGTGGTTCCGCCATTCTTCATTGGAAAATCGAGATCGGATGGTGATAAGCTTCTAGATCTAGGCGAATCGTGGTGCGGCGAACACAACAGATCTTCCTCCCTCATTGGCAGTTACATTCATCATCATCAAATGATCCAATATCAAGGTAGGACTCATCATATGTGGATTTTCTCCCTTTTGATTAAAATATTGAGCAGAATCAAATGTATTTCTTTGATCTTCATTTTTTTTATCCATTGTATGCTTCCACATATAAAATTTAATTATTTATTTGAATTACCCCAATGTGTCCTAATTTATCACCCTAAATGTCCCCAATTTGTATTCATTGGATAAAAATTATTATATGATGATTGTTTCACACTTGTTTATGTACTTTTCCCTCTTTATTCTTTTTGATCTTCATCGTTGGCCTATGAGGCCACGGTTCGACATTTCCGGGTGGGATCAGGCATGATTGGACCCTTGAATTAAATGAAAAATTGTGTGAAATGTATAGATTGGTGATCATAGGATGGACTAAAATACTTTTTTAGATATGGGTGATGAATCCCACGGATTTGGGACCTATGAATAATCGAAAATGGCATAGTAGAAGTGATTGTGGCACATGGACTTCATGCAAGAGGATCATGATTCATTTTCAGACTACTAGAGGGCCAAAATCGATAACTGAAGATGGATTCCACCAGTTTTTGGTGTTCAATGGATGAAAATCGTGGAAGAGGGTGTGAATATAGGATCCATGAAACAGATATTAGTTTTTATGGAAAACCCAACTACATGTCATGTAGTCTGAAAAACTTATGGTGCGTAGCCCCTTAGTTGCGGTGGATAAGGTGTCGATGGAGACAAATATCATATACTATGTGGGGAACCTAGACAACATGTCAATTTTTTCTAGTGACCTGTTGTGTACTATAGGAGTATATGAACATGGTAATGGCTAGGAACATACTGTATACCAGCACATGATCCATGTACATAGACATAACCAGTGTCTGCAGATATGTCCTTGAGGATACGAGAATGTCCAAGAGTACATGGATCAACCCTGTGTGGATGAAAAACATTAGGTAGTCCCCTTACATTCTTTATAGGGATATATGAGTAGTGATCCATGTACTAGAAAGGACACGGCCAAAATCATGGTGGGACTACATGTTGTGTGGGTCCCCTTACGGCTCATTACCTCCTCTTTTTTAGGAATATTCTACCTATCATATCTTCTTTGTTTGGAATCAAATTTTGGTCCATTAGTAGCCTATGATGAGTAGTTTCTACATAGAATGAGATGGTGGACTTCATGGTGTATTTTGAGATAATATTAAAGTTGTACCGATTGTGGAACTTATTTAGGCGACACTCGATGAAGAAAATGATCAGATATGATCATTAGAGTGGAACACTCATACTTGGATAGGGCATAGGTCCTATACCTCTAGAGTTTAGAATGTCTTCTGGGATAGTGAATGGGCCCTCTACCTTAAGAGAGGAACCCCCTTGACATACTAGGGTGTGGGTCCTCTATTTATCACCAGATTGAAACCCTCCTGTTGGGACAGGGCATGGGAACTCTACCACTAGAGTGGAACCCTCTTATTGGGAGAGGGAATGGGTCCTCTATCTATCTATCTACTTAGTGGAAACATCCTTCTAGGAAAATGTTTGGGTCCTCTATCCTTATATTGGAACCCCTCTGATAGACTAGGGCATGGGTCCTTTATCCACCTATAGTGGGGAACCCTCCTGTCGGGATAGGGAATGAGTCCACTATCTATCTATTATTTGGAACCCTTTTATCGTATCAAGGCATAGGTCCTCTACATACAGATTGTTGATCCTCAACTATGTGACACAGTGGGATGTTGTGGCCCTATATGGATGATTATCAGGATAGGCATGTGAGATGTTGGGCATCATTGACGGACCTCTTAGAACTGATAGCAGACTCTTTTCCTATGCTGGTCAATGATATGGAAATCTCCTTTCTCTCTCATATTGGGTACTGGGTTTCTTTTATGAGAATATATATATATATATATATATATATATATATATATATCCTTGTTGTTTGATTTATCTATTGTTATGGGTTGAGTTTTTCACTTCTATCATGTCTCCTATTATTTCCCCCTCAGCTTTCAGATCATCCTAATGGGTGTGTATATACTCACCCCTGCATGGGATTTTCCCGCACATTTCCTATCTTATAAAATGATAGATAAGTCAGTAGAGATTACGAATGACCATAGGGATATCTGGGAGTACTTGAACGTGTATGGTGGTCATATTATGGAGATTTAAAGCTGGGATCTCTTAGAATTTAATTTCTAATTATCATTAGGTTCGGACATCTTTCTGGTTGGGCATGTATTTTCCCCTTTTCCATTTTTAGTTTACATTGTCTTACTCTTATATTATCTAGAGGTCGTTGCATGCATGATTATTACTTTGGATGTTACAATATTTTCTTTTACTCCTCTACACATATTCATGGAGATAGTTGGGTGTGTGCCTATAAGTACATTAAGAAAAGACATCCCATATTAGTTATGCCTTTCAGTTTGTGTTTCCATCCCTTGGACTATAAAGGTTGTATTGGGGTAGTTGTGTCTAATTCCCCATTGTTATAGTTCATTATGTTGTAAGGGTAAAATCTCTATTTAAAGCATCGTGTATGGGTATTCTAGAAGTTCTTTATTTAGTGGGGTATGTAATAGTCTCTTCATGATATGAAAATCAATGTAAAGGTTAGGGAATACTCATTTAAGAGTAGCAGTGTGCCTCAAATATTCTTTAAAGGTGATGTTAAGTCTACATAATAGTGAAAATAATAAACCAAATTAATTAAATCCCTAATTTATAATTAGAAAATAAAATTCTATGGAGTTTCTAGAGATTGAAAATTTTGAGACGATGTTGGGATGCTGTTGGAGATTGCTAGAGTGCCCGATAGAATGTATCGAGCTAGTAACGTCAAGTAGGTGTTGACACTTATAGGGCGAGAAATCCCATGTGTGAGGAGCATAATTTGTTGAGGGCATTAAACTCAAATCATTGTGAAAGTGATGTTGAATAGTTATTATGTGCCATGTGGAGGTTATGATGTGATTTCAATTGATGATTCTAATAATTATATATATGATGTTTAAGTTTTCATGTGATTTAGTTAAAGGATCCTTTAACCTAATCAATTAAAAATTTGGGAGGGATGATATTGAGCTAGAGCTAGACCAAAGTAAGGTGCACACTTGATGTAGGAATTTAGTGTAGATCGAAGATGGAGGAATGATTATAAATCTATAATGATGCTTCCTTTTATCTTTATCATACTTCTCATAATACTATTTTGAGATGAATTTAATGAATGATATTTTATTGTTGATTCTTTCATGTGTAATTGATTAGTTTAAGGGTTTTTAAAGGATGAATTAAAATATATTTATTTATTTATTAATGGATTAATCATTGAGGATTGTTCATATTTTTTCTAGAGTCCCCATATTATCTTCATCATGAGTATCATTTAGCTCAACTTCATGAAACAACATGTGAAGATTTTATATTCTATTGTATTTGTATCTACAACCAAAGTAATAAGTAGAAAAATATGGGGTATTGTTCTTCTACATGAAGAAGCATATTTATCTTGTGTTTTGTTAGAAATAAAAATTCTTATAAGAGATCCATAGTGAGGTTGTTTATCTAAAAAAAGTTATGTAATTTAATCCAATTCACATATCTTTAGTTTCATTATGGTTTATCCTAATGCAAGAGTAGATTCCTAATATATCAATTATTTTCAGTCCATTCCCCATAGATTTATCATTTGTTTTTACTATTTTCAAGTCATAACTTCTCCATAATTCTATCATTATGGTTTTTTTTGTTTTTTGTTTTTTCCCATGTTTTTCCTTTTTTATCAAACAACGTTTTCCTTCTTTTTGGTTTTTCCCTACATACCATAATACTGGTAGTTTATAGGATTTATAAATAAATAATTTGATAGATAATTATTCAATGACCTGTATTATACTTTTAATATTTTTCAGTTGTTTCTGAGGAAGGAATTTTTGAAAAATTCAAGAGAACAAAAAAAAATATCTATTTAAAAAATATGTAAAAAAATATTGAAAATTTGAAAAATTTAAAAAATTTAAAAATATATGAATATGATTTTTATTAATTATTGTGTGTTCTTTTAAAACCATTTGAAATAAATTTTTCATGCACACTAGGGCTTCTAAATATGAGGATAATCCTAACATTTAAGAAATTAATAAAAATTAATCTTCCCTTAAAAAGAAATATAAATCTGAAATGGATAAATTGAATGATGAAAATGGAAAAGATCAAAATATAAACATGAATCCAGCACATCCCACAAATTAATTCTCTTAGAGTCCTAAGATTAGGTATATTCAAGGAAACTTTGTCTAGTATTCATTATTTCATAATTATTTCCCTTAATACTATGAATAATGAAGTCAAATTTCCTTACCTCTCGATGCTACATTCATTTAATGGCAATTCCATTGATGATTAATTAGATTTCATTAGATATTTTTATCATACTTTTCAATAGTTACCTCTTCATGGGTTGTGCGAGGAGGATCTTATGTTGAGTTTCATTCTATTTGCCTTAATGATATGGGCTACGAGATGGTTCCAAAATTTATATAAAGAGATACTTGAAACATGGGACTAACTTTTAAACTCATTTGTTAAAATTTTTTATCCTAGGAACGTTGCCATATATATATGGAATAATATCACATGATGTTTCTATGTTTAGGGATAAATTACTTGTTAGGTGGTTGATTTAAAAAATTGACACCAAAATGTTTTCATTGTCGATCAACAAACACAATTGAGTTAAATAGAAATAGGTTTATAAGTAAGTGAGAGGGGTAAGTTTCCAAACAAAATTTAACCTAAACCAAGGGAGAGTGTCATGAATGACACTACTATTTCAAGGTTAAAAACTAAAGAAAATGATAGAGTGTTGCCTAAGGAAGATTTGGTTATGATTTTACCAAATCTAATAATCAAAATCTAGAAAATAAATATTCTAACAATCTTGAAAACAAGGTCTAACTTGAAAAAAATGATGATCCTATACAAAAAAAATTATAAAGAACAAAGTAAAATGAAATGGTAAAGACTAAATAATGTAAAACTAAATTTTGAATTTAGTATATAGTTTGCGATAGACCAATTTTTCAAAATTATGACCCTCCCATTTAATTATCTCAAAGGGTATTACAAAATTATCAACAGACTACTGAAATTACTATAAATGTTTATAGCATTTAGAATAAATGTTTCCTTTGTAGATGATTTAAATAAGATTCCACATTATGATGAATTTCTCAATAGTTTTGTTATAAGTAAAATATATTGGAAATACTTAAAAACCATCAATATAACTATGGATTTTCATTATATTCTTTTGAAGATGTTACCTCCAAAATTGAAGGACCCTGACTATTTTCTTATTCAATGAAGAGTTGGATAAAGTGGGAAATAGAATTTTTTGTGTGGATTGGGTTCTAGTATAATTTTTAAACCCTAATAATCATTTAAAAAGTTGGGTCTAAAGTAATTTAAACCTACTTCTCTATCTCTTTAATTGTCTAATAGGTCAGTAACTCAAACCACTGTAAGGGATGATGATTTCTTAGCCATGGTAGGGGAGCTTACTTTTCCCCTTGATTTTATAATTATTGAGATAGACTATGATGAAAAGGATCTAATTAACATGGGAGGTCCATTTTTATATATTGGTGGAGATATCATGGATTTATATAAAGGTAGATAACCCTTCAATATCTAGAAGATATTAAATAATTTCATGTTTTTGATAATTTCGAGCATGAGATTAACTTCAAATCAATTGATATTTATAAATAATGTTTTATAGATGAGTTTATAAAGAATTTACATCACCCTCCCCATGATATAATAAAGTTTTTTTCAATAATTTACTTAATTATTGATTAGTTTTATAAATTTTAGGTTCCACTTGAGTTTTTTTATTTTCTATTAGAAGATATAGAAATTATGTTTTCCCATCCTATAGAGAGTATCAGTTAGGATATTATTCCACACACTTAGTCACCTCTTAAAGAGGAAATTCTTTAACTAGATCCTAAAATAGAGTTATATTCATAAATACTCCATCTTGAATTCAATGTACCATTTTATTAGAGTTTTATATCTCAAATTGAGTGTTTGGAAGTCTCCAAAGCTTGGTATATTTCTCAGTTGTCACATACCAAAAAACATAAAAAAATGTAAATTCAAATAGGCTTTTTTCATGAAAGTTTCTTATGAAATTTTTTTTATTCTCTGTTTTTTCATAATTAACCTATTTTTGAAAAATTCACTTAATTTGAGTTATGTTAGGAGTCTAAAAGGTTTGATATGAGTGTTGTTTTTGATTCTTAAAGTGGAATTTTTCTGAGTAGATTTGTTTACAATTTTCCTTTGATATTAATGAATAGGATGTAGTAGTCCATGCTTATAATTTTGAGTATTTTAATGAATCAAGTTTGAGGGAGAAATTTTTGAATGATAATTATTATCTTTTGGAAATTTTATTTCAGATTCCTTCAATATTTTGGTTCTATTAGTGAGATTATGTACATAGAAACACTAGTGGTTAGAAACCTTAGTCATATAACCTTTGAAGATTTTTGGATAATTATAGTTGATGATCAAGTTTTAGAAATATTAAAATAGAATGATAATATTTATAGTCACAATAGTAAATTAAAAACCATAAATAAATCATGCACATCAAATGATAATGGATATATTTTAGGGGTATGCATGGTCAAGAACTCTAAACTTAGTGTTCTATTAAAGGTAACCCATGGTTTTAATTTTCTTCTTGTAATTTTTTTTACAGATAAATATCTCTAACTCAATTATGTAAAATCACTGAAACTATTGTTTCAACTGAATGTTCTTACCTCTGACTAACCACATGAGTAATATAAGGATTGGCCTTGCTGTAAAGCGTCTATGAAGTATGTCAACTGAACATGGAGATAAGTGATCATATTTTTAGTGGATTAAAAATGAGAAAATATTAATTTTTAAAGTAAATTGATGAAATGAAGAAGCTTTCATGAAAAGATTTAGAAAAGTGTTGGACTTACTACATTAAGGATCTCAAGTGACTACACGATAAGATGAGGCAACCGTGCTTGCCTCAAACCTACCATAGTAAAAAATGATCAAGAGATAATTTTTTTCGTTAATTAGCCACATGAAAGGGATACAACCTACTATATACATAAAATGAGTTTACCATGTGTGTCAAGTGACCATGTGAAGCACCGACCATGGTAGTCTATTAATAACATGGATTTTTAGTTATTCTTCATATCCAATTGGAGTTTCACCTAGGATCATCTGGACCAAACTCTCCCTCTCTCTCAACCTTGGGTTTCCTTTAACATTGATCATACCTATTTAATACTAATATTAATATATTTTATCTTGTTTTTTAACTACAACTGAGCAACTAGGAATATTTATTAAGGGGAAAAATAGAGTCATTTTGATGAACTCAAGCACTCAAATATTCTATAATAGGGGAGTTATTATTTTAATTTATCTATTTTAATCAATTCCCACCTCAATTCCAAACTAATACTTTTGTTTTATGATGTTTTAATTATAAAATCGTTACTAAAAGATTTTTGTTTCAAAAAGTAATCTTAGTTTAGCTTACTGGTCACTATTGTTGCTTAGATTTCATTATGTGCTAAAAATCATGGTTTTGCATGCATGTTTCTATTCAACTTGAAAAATAAATTACGAACTCAATTTTTTTCATTTATATTTTTTTGTAAACATTGATTTAACAAGGATATTATAAGTAGTAAACATTACATACCTTTTTCATGCTTTATTTTGTGTGGAAAAATGAATTTTAAACTTTTCTATGACCCCAAAACAAGACTTCTTACTACCGCATTTCCAAATCTATTTTGAACCAAATATATTTATAGATTTTCATAAAATTTTATTCAAAATTGGGGATAATGTTGGGTTATATTTGTGGGTGGGGGGGTTAAATTTTGTAGAACTGTACTTCAAACCAATACAAATCAGAATCCTCTAAATTATTTAAAAATTACATATTTTCAATTATCATTTAATAATTTTTAGTGGCCGACATTTTTAATAAAAATTAAAGGTTGGTTTCCAATTTGATAAGGTTAATCTATATCACCCCATGGATTTAATTAGGAATATAATTTTTCCCCTCTTGAAATAACTTTCTTTTGATAAATATTTGGAATTATATCTTACAATTATCATTGAATTTGATCTTTCTTATGTGAATTAAACTCATCATATATGCATCCAAATGAGATATGAAATAAAAATACTAATCCAAGATAAATTATTTATTATTTATTATTTATTATTAATTGTTAATTATTTATTATTTATTGTTTTATTATTTATTATTTTATTATTTGATGGGTTATTTGTTACACCAATAAATTTTCAATCCACATCATCTGATGGAGTGTCTAATTATTATGATCTCACAATTTATGGGTGATTTTTCACTTACAGATAAAGAGAATTTTGGAAGTCCCAATTAGATGTGAATTCAAGTGTTTTTAATTATTTTCAAAAAAAATACAATTATTTTTGTAAAATAGTAATGAAATGTTTCACAAAATATATTTGATTTCATGAAGGTGATAATAATGACTACTTGAGAGGGTCCATGCGGGAAAATTGTCATTATAAATTTCTTTGTGGCAATTTAGTTCTTCAATCCATGGATCTATTTTCTTCCACTGAATTTTACTAATGTATTACTTGATGACAAAAAACATTTTATATTTAGTGATATTTGTTATAGCATATTTCGATTACATTTTTACACATCTTTTTTGGGGATGTTGTTGTGTGTTTAATGTAGAACCTATATTTTAAATGGAAAATGATTAAATAGCTGTTGATATATGGTGAAAACTATTATTCATTGAATAAAATGTTGAAAATGGGTGTTTTTTGTGTTTATTTGATTAATTGATATATATTTTTATATATTTCAATTTGAATTTTTTTCATGTTTTCAAATTATTTTTTAGCATTTAAAATTTATTATTTCACAATGCTTTTAATTTTTTATCATTTATTCAGTTTTTTAAGGGTAAAATGCCTATTTTAAGGCTCATTTAATGGTAGTTCATGAGTTCAATAGGCTTCTTTAGGGTAAATCCGTATTTTTTAGGGTATGTCAAGGTCATGTTTAAATCTAAAAATCTATGTAAGGGTTAAGAATTTACCATATATGGGTATTAATGTGCTTCAATTCTATCATAAGGGTGATAATAAGTCTATGGAAGGGTATAGAGAATGGATCAAATTGTGTGATGCCCTAAATTATAATTGTAAAATCAAATTCAAATGTAGGGTTGGAGATCAATGAACATGAGGATATTCTAGGAAGATTTTGTAGATTTCTAGAGTTCTGGAGAAAATGTATCAAGATATGAATTTTGACGAAGTGTTGATATTTGTAAGTGGAAAATCCCACATGTGTGGAGCACAATTTATTTATGAGTTTATATTGGGTCGCTAAAATAGTGATGCTGAATATTTAGGGTGTTTCATGGGATTTTTTGAGGTGATTTTGGATGATGATTATAGTGATGTTGTTTGTGATACTGGCATTGGTATGTGATTTAGTTAAAGGATACCCAATAAAATAAATCACACATCCTAGAGGAATTTGGTTGATATAGTGATATAACAAAGTAAAAATCACTCTTAGTGTGGGATTTCAGTGGATATCTATGTGGGAGGAAGAAGAAGATCTCAATAGAGAAGGTTCCTTTTCTATTTCTCTTAATTTCTATGTAGCACCCCCAGACCCACACTCCTAGATCTGGTAACATGGTTCCAGGGAAGATACATCATGTGCCTATATTTAGATATTAATATAATGAATGATATTATTGTTACTTCTCATATCATGTATAATTTATTAGTTTAGGGGAATGGGATGGATAAATTGAAATGTTTTTATTTGTTCTTAAATTGGTTAATCATTTAGGTTTGTTGATATTTTCTCTAGAGTCCTAATATTATCTTCTTCATGAGAATCATTTATCACAACTTCATTAACCTATAGGTATAGAGTTATGATTCCATTTTCATTGTAGCTTAAACTAAATTACTAACTAGAAAAGGTTGTCATAATAATCTTCTAGATAATGAAGCATCTTCATCTTATGTTCTTATATAAATAAAAATTCTTAGGAGAATTATTTGGTGAGTTTTTTTGTCTTAGATAAATAAGAAAATCAATCTTCATTACACATATTCAGTGAATTTATGGTTTAACCTAATGCAAGAGTTGTTTCATTTTCTTTTATTTATTTCTATTTTATTTAGCATTGCTCCATCCTCTTTTTTATCTATTATCAAGTCACAATTTCTCCATATTTCCATCATTATGGTTGTTGTTGTTTTTTGAATTTTTTTTTTGGTCACATAACTTTTTCTTCTATATGTTTTAACCCTTGAAACCATAGTATTTATAGTTTTGAGGTTTTAAAAATAATAAATTTTATATATAACTAGTCAATGAACTATCTTTATCTTATTAATTTACACATGTTATGTTTATATACTTATATTATTTTATAATATCCATATATTCACTTTATGCCCACTTATGATCTCCAATTGATATATCTTATTTTGATCCCTTACTAAGAATTTGAGAAATACCTTTCTTATATTATAATTATCTAGGTTATGAAGAAGAGTATAACAAATGATATGTTTAGAAGGGGGTTAGGTATATTGAAAATATGGATAAATATTCTCAATGTTGTAAAAAAATTATGTATTTATTCTCAAAATAAACTAAACCTATAAATTTTAATGTGTAATGTATTTTGATATGTGATGTATATTAATAAGAAATGATTTATTATATATGTTGGGTCATATCAATTGGTATCATAGAGGGAATTAGTAAATTTTGGGGATTGGGAAATGAAGAATAAGTGAATAGAACTTAAAAAAACAACTTATGATTAACCATAAGGGATTTTGAATTAACCTAAAATCTTATATGTTAATATAATGGTGATGTAATTTAGGACATATTGGGATAGGTTTTTCATATTATTTGATTACTTACCCTATTTATTTTTTCTAAATACTCACACAAACCTTTTTGGATTTAATGAATGGATAAAACTAGGATCGAGAAAATGGACAATGAGATTAATGGTCAAATAAATGGTTGTCCCAGTGTAAAACCCAACAGGATAGGGGGTAGTGTAAAAATATTTATGGATATTATCAAATAAATTTATCAAGTTATGAACAATAACAAGAACTAAGTTGAACTCCCAAATGTACCAAGGAGGAAACAAATATCCATTAATTTTTTCATGTAGCAACATCCACCATCCTTTAGTGGGTATTTAAATCCACTAATTTTTTAGTAATTAACCAACAAAATAGATTAAATATTTTACATTCTTTAGTGCATAGAGGTTGAAAAGGTTGTTTTTGAAGTTTCTCGTATGGAGGGTGACGTAGGAAAATAGTGGACTCTCATTTAAAATATAAGGAAAAGGGGAAAATCAACACCATGTAATGGGAGGAGTTTTAGAAAGTATTTGTTGAAAAATATTTTCCCAAAACTCTTCACACTAAAATGAAAAGAGAATTTTTTATTTTGAAGAAAAATTAGGATGAATACATTAGTACTTATGAATCGAAATTCATAGGACAAAAAAGGTGTTCCTCTAATTTTATCAATGAATCTGAAAAAAAAAACTGATCATTTCTTTAGTGGATTAAAACCATGTCTCTCAAAAATTTTAGCTATAAGGGAATTTTTTTGTTATGGAGAAATTATTATATGCTCTCTCAAGGTCAAAATTAAAATTAGTTAATTTAATTAATCTTATGTTTTGTAGACAAGAAGAAGAAAACAGAGTTTCATGGAAACTAAAATGATAAAACCCACATAAGAAAGAATATTCAACTACCCACATATCAAAAATGTTGAAAGAATCATGGGGGAATTACCTCAAAGGAATTACTAAATGATTCAAGAGTGGAAGAGGACATAAAACACATAATTAATGAAGAGATATAAATAAAACCAATAAAAAAATATACTAAAATAAAGATAAACCTAATTCACCGCACATAATTCAATGCTTTAGTTATAATATGTATAGACATTATGATATCTAGTGCACCAATATATGGGATAAAGATAAAAATCATTGTGTGAAAACATAAACTATAAGGGAGAAATGTAAATCCTATACAAATCTTGTAAATCTTACCTGATGAAGGTTTTTTGGAATATATTTCTTAAAAATCGTGTTATTCTCCCTTTAGTAGAATTTTTTGTTGTTTTGGACTTGGACTATATCTCTCTACATAGATATCATTTCAAATATCATGATAGACAAATAACTTTTTAAATCCCAAATCAAATCATGATTGGATATCAGTACAAGGTGGAATATGAATACCCTATGGAATTTACTTCTCTTATATGGGTCTTAATACCCAATCATAAAGGGTATTTAAATAAAATGGTTAAGAAGAAACTAAATATTGTGGATATTTATATTTTTTATGAATATGTTAATGTATTTTTGAAAGAGTTGTTGGTATTCCCCTTGATCTTGAGGTTGAGTTTTTAATAGAACTCATACCTGATTCCATGCTAATATCAAAGAATCCTTATAAAATATCCCTAATTTAATGAGTGAAATTAAATATATGAATTAAATATAATCTGGATAAGATTTTGAAACAACCAAGTTCTAAATTATATAGTTCACAAGTTCCCTTCATTATTAATAATGTTGGATCAATGCATCTCTGCATTGATTATCATGAACATAGCAATATCATGATCAAGAAAAGGTATTGTTTAGACCATGAGGGGATTGATACTTTTCAAGGATATACCTTCGGTCTAGATATAATTAATTAAGGATGAAAAGATATTTTATACCCAATATTTAATTTTTTATAATATATGGACACCACAAATTTATAGTGATTCCGTTTGGACATAAATATTAACCCTCCATCTTCATGGATCTGATGAATAAAATCATTAGATATTATATTAATTAGTTTAGGTATTCATTATAAAAGATAATATTATATATTTTAAGAGTTAATAGGAGACTGAAGAATGTTTGGGGATCATGTTAAAGACTATAAGAAAACATAAATCATATGAATAATTTACCAAATGTGAATTATGGCTATAGAGAGTATCATTATTAGGTAATATAATCACAAGTAAGGGTATATTTATAGATCCTTCATAGATAGAGGTGGTTGAGGAAAGACCCCAGCAAGCCACTATAGCAAATATATGTATTTTTCTTAGATCAGGATACAATAAATTCTCTATGATAAATTTATCATGAATTTAATATAAAATAATCAAGTAAACTCAGAAAGGATTTAAGTTCATTTAGATATATTAATGTGAATATAATTTCATTAATATTAAGATAAGGTTTCTAAATATACCTATTCTAAAACTTCCTTATATCAGATAAGGTTTTTTGATATACAGTTATGCATCAATTAAGGTCTTATTAAGTGTTCCCATGTAAAATAAAATAGTGGTAGCTTATGCCTCATGTAAATTAATGATCCATTAGTAGATTTACCCAACACATGATTTGGATCTAGAAGGGTAATTTTTTGATTAAATTGATGAATCCATTATCTATTTTGACAAACATGTGATATATATGTTATCAAAATATCTTATGTATATATTCAGAAAGAGGAGTTGAACATGCCCCAAAGAAGATTATTGGAGTTGATCAAGAACTATTACTACCCAATACACTACCACATTGGAAAGGTGAACAAGGTGGTTGATGCTTCCATTAAAAAGAATCATGGTACCTTATCCATGATGAGGATTTAAAGATACCCAATATTCATGTATTTGAGAAGGATAGACCAATAAATCATAATGGAAGGGGAGAATTCATATCATTCCCAACTGAGTACCCAACCATCTATCCAAATAATGATCAAGTAGGTAAAGAAGGAAGATATATTGTTATATAAGAAGGTATATAATATTCTATTATCCAACCTTGATAATTTTAGAATTATAAGTTTTATGAAATGAATATATGTCTCTTCAATGCTATAATAAATGAATGAGTTTTTGGATGATACACACACATCATCATTATTTATCCATCTTGGAAGCGCAAAGGTGTATAAAGGTCCTAAGAATCATTTATAGTGATACAATGTGAAGAGGGGGATAGAAAAGTATATATCTCTATGCTTTTTCTACAAATAATTTAAGGATAAACATTATTAGTCTAAAGGGATGATGTTATAATTACACTTACCAGTATTGAACTAGGATAACATTGTCAGGGATTTTTTTATAGTAATTCCCAATACCTCTAAAGTTTATAATTTCATTTTGACTTATAGTTGATCTACTTATGAAGTCAGAACACTTAATTGATATTTGAGAATATTTATTACCCAATAAACTTACCATGGTATATAAAAGAAAGTGGTAACATTATAATAAGTAACATTTTCAATTATATCAGATCAAGATCTGAAGGTTTTTTGAGAAGTTATGGAGAAGTATCCAACAAGAATTGGGGAAAAAAATTAGAATAGGTTAACATCATCAAATTGATTGTCTAAGATAACTATTATACTATGGAGGATATATTTAGATCCTTCTCAATGGATTTTAATGAAAGTTGGGACCAACATCTTCCTTTGGTTGAGTTATCATATAATAATAGTTTTTTTAAAGAATTCAAATGGAACCACATAAGGATATATAATGGAAGAGGTGAGTAAGTCTAACTTTTTGGGGTGAAGTTAGAGAGTTCATGTTTTTAAGACTGGATATTTCTTAATATATATCAGAGAAGATTCAAACCATTTAGTAATATATCAAAGTAGAAAAAAATTTATAGAAGATATTTCAGGAGAATAATTGATAAGATTTAGAATTTTAAGTTAGGGACAAGGTATTTATTTTCATATTACCATGGAAGAGGGTTATAAGATTTAGGAATAAGTTAATGTTGATCCATAGATCCATTCGACCCTTAAACATCCTATATGGTGTGGGGATATTAGATTATTGCCTTTCACTTCCACTGAACCTTACACAAGTTCATGATTTATTGCATGTATCACTTTTAAGGAAGTACATACTTGATCCATCTGATATATCAAACTCAATGGTTGTACAATTGAAATATTATCTCTCTTATGAGGACCAACTGGTGGAGATCTTGGATCATAGAGATAAAATATAATGAAACATGACCACCCAGAAAGTAAATATTCTTTGGATAAATGATAAGTTAGAGTAAGTGATGAGGGAACTCAAAATTGTAATGAGACGGAAGTACCCAAATATATTTTCATCCAAGTGATGAAATTTCAAGGGGTAAATTGATTTTAAGTGGGTTGAATGTAACACACCGCATTTTTTCCCTTTAAATTTTTAATAGACTATTTCTCATAAAACACTAAACAAAAATGAACCATAGTATATTCTATTGAGATAAAATATTACAATATAATGAAAACATTTCAATATTATGATAATGAAATATGAAGCCTCATTATGAAAATAAAAAAGATGAATAAAACCATAAGTAAAAAAATACCATGAACATGTATTCTTCACCCTCATCGTTTTCATTAAAGATCATATCATCAATTATAACTATGTAAATAAGTAAAATCATTATAAATATAAGATACATTTTGAGAGATAAAATTAAACAAATGGGATGAACAAATTTTAGTGAAGCTTGTAATTTTATATATAGGAATGTAATATGATCGTTATATATATGGTCATTAGTTATATGGTCGTTAGATAGATGGTCATCTTATACATGGTCCTTGGATATACTTGTATCTAATAAGTACATTGAAATTGTGTAATTATTATATATAGTAGAAAATTTAAATTAAAATATTTAAAAAAGAATATATAATTCTTGAATGAAATAAAAAAGATAGTAATTAATTAAAATGTTTTATTACCAAAATATGTATATTTATACTTTATAACTTATTATTATTAATTTAAATAATGATTTGATGTGTTTAAAATATTAAAATAAATAATATAATATAAATTTATTGATAAAACTGAATGGTTAATAATTAATTAATTAATTTTAATGGGATATGATTAAAATCATTTAATGTTAAAAAGGGTTATTTTTTAATGAATATTTTTTTCTACGTGTTGTGTATTTTTATCTTAATAAATTAAATTGATATTTTTTAAAGTATGGTTCTATTAAAAATTAATTTGTGTGTGTATGAAGTACAATTTATTTATTAATTTTTATTAAATAAGATTAGGAACATTTAATGTTTAAAAATTCGTTTTTCTCTCAAAATAGTTTTTTCTATATATTTTCAATTCTAAATTAAAATTAAAATTTATAATATTTATAAATTTAATTAGATTAAATAGAGTCTAAATTTGTAATATTAATGTCAAAATTAGGTAATCTATGTCATCTTATATTTTTAGAAGAAAAAATATCATAGTAAATAATTACATATTATAAAAAATGAGAAACGGTGTAAAATGAAATGGATAGATTTTTTAATAATTAAAATCATATTAATTAATTATAGAATGAATTTTTTAGGTTTTTTAGTAGATAATAAAAATTATCACCAATATTTCATTAACTAACTCACCTAACTCCTATGTGATTCCATCTATACCTTTTACCTATGTTTCCAAAGAAATGTCCTTCATTTTCATACATAAAAGGAGCTCTCTTACACCCACTTAAAACTATAATTTTCCTTTATTTATATATTTACTAACTTTTATATGTATATATCCTAAATTATTGTTACCTTTTTGGTAGCCTTTGGTCCCAAGAAGGAGGCCTAAACCATTCGTTATAATGGAACCCATTATGATAAGGGTAGATTTCATATAAGGAAGTATCAAGATCTTTAATAACCTTTTCAATTACCTTATCACCTTTTTTTATAAATTTCATTTATCACTCTAATAATGTTCAATTAAAACCATTTTTCTTCTATAAATATAGTATTATAATTATATAACTCTATACTCTTACTCATTTAGCAGTATAACATGTTCCTATTTGGGTTGGTTCAACCACCTACATAAACAATGTTATACCTACACCACTATTTTCATCATAAATGAGTATAGAGACATTAATATTGGTAATATATTATATTAAAAAGTTATTTATGTTATGAATATGGTTCTATAAGGATGACACAAAAATTAATGGTCAATATAGAGTAACTCATTATTATCAGTAAATCACCCAAAATTTCTCTTCATGAATTCTATCCTCATGAATTGTAACCATAAATTCAATAAAATTAACATCATAATTTATGAATAAGTTAGAAATGAATATTCAACTACCTTTAAATTTCTGGTAATGATGAACTTGTTCTCATAGAATGGGTATCGACATCACTAATATAAAACATATTTGAAATAATCAAAATTACTAACATTTTATAAGGAAAATAAACTATAACTAACTAATTTATGTGTATTGAATGATTAAAATTTAATTTTATAATAGTTAATAAAAAATAAATAAGGTTCTTAAATAATTAATTAAGTTGGTTTTTTTATTATGTAGGAGGTTAAATCATTTTCATGGATGTTAAGAGTAATGTTAAGGGATTCTATTCCAATATCACTTTCAAATCAAGATTTTCTATGTTTAAATTCTAATTAGGGTAAATTATACATTTTTTGTCTCTTTGAAACCATATATTTTATTCCAAAATAGTTTTTGGTGGGTTTTACATGTCTTTTCACCATTTCCTCTCTAATTGATTTATAATTCACATAGAATTATTCTTATAAGTAAAACTAACCTTATCAATTCTTTTTAATAGAGAATATTTTTCTTCTGTGTTTATGTTTTTCATATCCCTATATGGATTTATTTTTCCTTTCTTTTGGGATTATTTAATTTAAGTCAATAATGAATTTTAAATTCATTATAAAAGTCTTAAAATAATATTTTTTAAAATTTTCCACATGGCCACTTTCTCCCATAATTTTAATTGGTTTTATTTATGAATCTTCTTTTACATGATTTCATAATTCTTCAAAGTATTTTTTTATTTACCTTATAAATAATTATAAACCCATTTATTTATATAGTCTTTTTTACACCAATGATTTATTTTCTAGTTTGGAATATATATTTTTTATTTATTCTATTTCAATTTCATTAAATTCATATTTTTTAGCAATTTTGGGTGTTTTCAAGTGTTTATGGACTTTTGAAATTTTGGACTTTAGTAGGTCACACCTTGAGAAAGGGATTTAATCCCATGATAGATCCATCAGAGGACAAAAATTTTCTATGATCCCCTCTATGAGATTAAAGGTTACTCATTAAAAAGGTGGAATACCCCTAAATAAAAAATAGAATTTTGTGAATTTTGGTGTAAGATTCCATATTTTTTATGAGGTAAAAAAACCTTTTTATTTCTGGTTTAATTCCCTGGTTTTATCCTTATGGTAGTTCCTAGTGGGGTCATAAAGAAAACAAGGGTGTTCGGGGCATTTATGGAGCCCAGAGCCCAAGATTTTGGAGAAGGTGGTTGGGCTGCATGGTTAGTATAAACCATGCATCCCAGGATTCATGGTTTGAGTAAACCATGTGGGGAAATTTTTGTGCATAGTATAGGGTGCACGGTTTTACCTAATCATGCCACCCGGGCCACATTCCCATGCGATTGTTGTAGATTTTTTGATAGAGGTTAAATTCATGGTAAGCGCGTAGTTTTTTTAATAGTGTACCATGACTGTATAAGGGGGTCTTGAGGGAGAGAAGTGTGTATGGTTATAACAGTGTTTTTCCAACCGTGTGGACAAACTATGAGACCTAGTTTTTAAAAAGGAAATGACCCTTTTGACCTTAATACCTTAAATGTTTAAACCTTGTCATATTTTCCTATTTTCATCTAGTGGTCAGCCCCATTCCCCCCATTTGATATCTCCCTTTAATATCCTCCTAGGATTGGGGATATATCTCTGATATGAACTCTGATTCCTTCATCATTAGTCTCACTGGATGCACACATGTGAGTTGGATATTCAACTTATTCCTTTTTTCATTTCTACTCCTCTTGATGAAGTTATTTTGGTTCATGATCTTATGCCCTATATATAGGGCATTCATCCATTATTACATTTTCTTCTGATCTAGAATGAATTAGAGGTTGATACTAGATTATTGTTCTTCTACCAAGCTAAGGTAGGTTGTCTCATTCTTTTCCATTAAAGTTGGTGTATTTATATATTATGAAACTATGATGCATACTGTTTATTTTTTTGAACACTTATAAATTGAATTTATATTTAAATTGATATATGGGATTGACTTAAATTACCCATGACACCCACTGAGGTGTAATTAAATATTAAGGACATCAAATTGGAACCACCCCTTTGGTGTGTTATTAAATGAGATTAAACCACCATGGGTGGATTATGTGTTTGATTCACCTGTTAAGGTGTGGAATTTTTCCAGTTTTATTATAGATGTCATCCAAATTCATTAAATTTTAAATTTATTAATGAAGGAGTGGAATTCCATGTACATATGCATTTGTTCATCGTTCCTTCTCGCTTATGGTTGAGGCATCTTTCATAATTAAAATGGAATATTAAAATGAATGGAAGGATTATTTTGATTCTAGGCCTTCTAAGCCTTGGCTATTATTTAAACCAAATTATAATGTGAGTTATTTGGTTATAATTTTTATGAACAATTGGATTAAAATGTGTGGTTATATGGTATGGTTAGACTATGGGACCTTGGCCATTTTTTTATTGACCCATTGAGATTGGGAGGTGGGTTCCAATTTAGGATCTCCATAGATAGACTCTTCTAAATTGTATTGTTTGATTATAAAAATTAAATTATTATTATGAAACATAAGTGATACATGGGTTCTCATAAGAACACTATGGATGGACTCATTTGGAAGTTGTCTGATACACACCTGAGTGACACCTGGACTCCTTTAGGGACTGAAAAATATGGACTCAATAGGGTAGATTATTATATATGTTGGAGTGATGCTTGGAATCCTTTATGGAGTACCATGGATGGACACTAAGGGTTGATTATTATATATTCCATCAGTGAAACCTAGGATCCCTTTATGTACCACCAAGGAAAAACTCAATAGGTGCTGAATTTATACCACACCTAGAGTGATACCAGGATTACTTTGAGGAATTACTATGACAATATTATATGGTAATTGGTAAATGATACACCTAGAGTGATACCTAGGATCCAAATTAGTAATTCCAAGGATCGGATCATGTTCCCTTTGAAATATTAAATAATGTGGGGATTATTACAATGCATCTTATAATCTAAATCACTAGATCAGATTCAGTCGGAGCCTTATATTATGATGGACTTATTACATGATTTTCTCATATAGGAATTATGGTGGATTCTTGGGATATGATCAAAGTCCTGAGAGTTATTTATAAATTAAATCATGATTTCTTTATTACTCTGGGATAATCTATATTAGGTTGAAGAAGGTAGAAAAGGACTAGTGTTCCATGGGAACCCAGACCTATATGGGTTATTTATATACCAGACATCATTTTTATATATATTATTAACTACACACTGTTTATTATATATTCATAGACTGGATTTCATTAGACATCATTTGTGGTATCCAACTAAGTTTATCTATAAGGCCCTGACCTTAAACCTTACTTAATATTGAATTAAATGAATAATTCACATTGAGGATCATTTCAGTTTTAGAATTTTAGATAATTAGATCATAAATCATGAATTACATTCCACATTTAAATAATGTGGTTACATAAAAGATAGTATTCATTTTTTCCCATCAACAGAAAAATATTTAAAATAAAACATGGATCTTTTTTTGACACTTCCTTGACACTATCATCATATCATTCACCTTTCCCTTGACCTGTGAAAAACATTTCAAAAACATGGGATGAGCATAAAAAGCACAGTAAGGGATATAAAAGTATGGAAATAAAACATTAGTCCATGTAAGAAATCATACTTTACTCATAAAACATAAGCATTTTAACATACCTCGTCAAATCATGAATAAATCATAGAAATCATAAGGCATAAAGGTAACTTGTGTCATTCATAACATTCTTATGTAGGGAGTAACTCTATTGGTTACGTTTGGAATACCCATCACAGTATATTCCCTAAATCTCTTCGGTGGAACCTTAATGTTTAACTCATTTGCGTTACCCAATGCATTGGAGAGCTATATCGGGCTCACCCTCCCTTATTTTATCACGGAACCATCCGTCTTTATAATAATTCCCAAGAACCATAACATAATCGTATCACATAAAACATGCATAAAGGAAACATAACATTTCCACTTTTCAATCACAAGATATCAGAACAACACATTGATATAAAAACATTATGAAAACTAATTTCAATACCAAAATAAAAGAAAAGTAAAACATGGTATTTATTTTTCATTTAAAAAAAGGTATGGCTTGTAGAGGAAGTCGAAACTCAAATAATGGTCATGGTGGTGGAGAAGTTGTTGTCGCCGCATACGTACCCCAAAAACATTCCCTTTTGTCATTTAGTAAAACGCTTCATATAAAAAGATTCATTTTGGATAAACGTAAAATTCAAAGGGGTTTATACACCGTATAAAAGAAGGTTGTATATAAAACAAAATATGCCTCAATGAAAGGATATTGAGACGAAGTCCCATACAAAGACGGTATCCTTGGATTAAAGATAAATCAATTACATAATTATGTGTCAAAAACACGTACACAAAATATAAGTGTATATTAAGTGTAAAAAATCAGAGGTTATTCACACATATTCATAGAACGACATATTCAAGGAGTGCAAGTTTATCCCAAAGAATCAAAATTGGGTTAAGAAGTTCCCCTGCAAAAATTCGACAGCCTAACAGCATCACTTCAAAATTCAGAAAATGAGTTGATGAGAGATAAAAAGGGTAACTCACCACATAGACATAAAATTTAAATCAATACGGATATATAAGAACATATCCCAACATTAAAATATGTAAATTAAAAGACCCAACAAAATAAGTCTTTTAAAAAGTGGAGGGTGAAAGGTTCCCTTACCGATTTGGGTATCTTTCGAAACATACACCTTATGAAAGAAGGACAATACAACATTGATGTAAATACTCATAAACGAAAGTATATTACACAAAAAGTAAAATAATGTGCAGTACATATACCACTCAAAGGAAAGGGTGGCAAATGCAGCATAAATCTCACGGGAATAAAAGTGAGATGAAAAACCCCTTACGAAAACTCGGCAGCCTAACGGTACCACTTAAAACTTCCAAAAAAATGGATTGATGAGATAAAATAGGGTCTATAATAATATTACAATAAAATGTACAGAAATAGGAATATAAAATAACATCCCCCAACATAATAAAGAGAAGCTTAAAATAAGTGACATAAAGGAGAGTACTTAAAAATAAAGAGAGAGGTTAGATCTCTTACGAAAATTCGGCAGCCTAACGGCGCCACTCAAAACATCCAAAATGGATTGATGAGAGAAAATAGGGTCTCTCATCATATGAACATAAAATGTAAAGTAGGAGTAATATAAAATAAAATCCCAATCATATGAAAGATGAGCTTAAAAGGAATGACATAAAAGAGTGTACTTAAAAAGAAAGAGAGGGGTAGGATCGCTTACCTCATGTCCGACATGACTCGATCGTTCTTTAATATCCTGAATAATAAAATTTGGTCAATTTATAATTTGTTAATGAACTCCTTTAAAGATTATTATTCATTTCATATCACATATTATAATGCTATAATAATTGGTTAATAAAGTGAGTTCATATCAGACGTTTTTGTCGATGTTCGGTACATGAGGAAAAATTGAACTTGTTGGAAAGGAAATTTCCATGAAGTTATAGGTACATCATATCCAGAATATTATTGATGTTTTAAATATCATATATAACCATTATATATTCATTTTATACTATTCCATATCATTTGGAGATAAAAAAAATTAAAATCACCGTTCATGGAGAGGGTAGGTCGTACGTACGCATGAATGCTACTTTCAAGTTTTGTCATATTAATGGAATTAAAACAAAATGAGATATATATATATTATAATTCCAGAATTATATCCATAATTTAGATGTAATATATTACATATATATCCATTATATATATGTACTTATAATAGTACATAACATTTGGATATAAGAAATGAAATGTACCATTCATGGAGATGGTAAGTCGTACGTACGCATGAACACTACTTTCATTTATTTTTTCTGTATTCAATGGAATGAAATAATAATTATATAAAGTTATATTATAATTACAGTAGGATATCATATGTAATACCATTAATTCCATCCTTTTTATGTCCCACATATGGCATTAACGAATCAATTCACTTTCAGGGGGCGGTAGTCCGCACTTCCTAAAATGAAGATATCGTGTTTACCCATAATGGAAACCATAAAGGTATGACATAAATGAAAAATACAGAAGCTTAAGGAAAACATAAACATATTATATATCATATATAAATATAGTGACATCTTAATGGCCACCTTTGAAGGTGTTAAAAGAATATTGAACAATCATCATTTCGTGAGGCAGTAATTCGCCATCCACAGAAACAGTATGTTCTTTAACCATTATACGGAGGTGTGTGAAAGTGTAGCTCGAATCCTTCAAATAAAAAAATACTAGTATATTTAAGATATAGGTGTTTTTACAAAATAAAGTAATAAAAATAGTTTAGGGGTTTGGAGAAGCAAAATAAAACAAAAAAACACAATGGAAGACATTACCTTTAAATCGGGTAACTCTCTTTGATTTGAGGTCAAAGGCTTCCTTGGAAAGGATTCTTCCCAAAGTGAGGCTTCAATGATTAAGAGAGGGATGTGGAGAGATTAAATGGTCAGGAGTTGGCCGAGCAAAAGGCTTGAGAGGTTTGTGTAAGGTGGTAGAGGTGGGGGCCTTTTATAAGAGGAGAGGAGGGGCACTCTTGGAAGGTTATAAAATATTACTTTATTATATAATGATTTTCGGATTTTAAAGGTCCAAAAGGATATATTTCTAGGATAAGGTGATACGGTTTATAAATAAACCCATCCAATGGGTTTGTGAAAGGTTTAGGTCTTATATTTTACATTATCTTTTCATTTTTTTTAAATTGTTAAATAATGAGGTAATCGCTTCCTCATCATGGTGTCATAAATAATTTAATTTATTTAGTGTCTAAAAATTATAAAAAAACTATCTTGATGTATGAAATATTTTTAGATTTATAATTAATACTTATAGTCAAAAATATGACTTGTATAACCCCATGTAAAAATTGTTTTAGTAAAACAACACATGTTTGTGACATTTTAATTTTAACTTTAAATAAAAAGGTTTTAATGCCATTTTCCTACCAAAGTGGCTCCATGGGGTCCCCAACTTGACCCATGGATTTTCTTGGTCGGCCATGACTCATCCAATAAGGGTAGGATATGTGTCATGGTCATTTCATATTATTAAAACATTATTTTTTCATTAAACTACACTAATTACCTCTAATCGCGATTAAAAACTTAAAAGTTACTATTCACCAAAAAATTATTTTAATCACATTGAACCACATTTTACTTCATAATGAAAACCATGTATGTCGGATTTTTGAAAATCAAATCACAGAAGTGGTAAAGTTTCATTTAAATGAAGAATCAGTTTTTTTAACTACCACTTAGTGATTTCACTATTCATCAAAAATTGAAGTTTTTCAGAAAAATACCAAAAAATAACCCTAAGCTATAATTGATGTTTCAAATTCAAAAATGATGTCTACTTTACAAAATTCAAAACATATAAGTTGCATTAATTAATTTAATAATTAATTCCTGCTGTCAAAACAAATAGCGTATTTTTAAGAAACAATATCTATTAAAAGATTGACACTAGTTTAAGTCCAATTTCAAAGTGAAATTAATTCCAATGACCACTATTGGATTAAATGGAATAAATATATTATAATTGGACTTTAAAACCAATTCAAAAGATAATCTAATCATATAAATAAATTAGATTAAAAATGGGTTTTTAATTAAAATACAACATTTTTTACGATTCATTCAAAAATGAAATTTATCGGAAAAATACCAAAAATTTACACAAAGTAAATTTTGATGTCCCGATTCTAAATAATAACTCTATAACACAAAATATTTTAAAAAAGTGGATTTAAAAGTGGTTTCCGTCAAAAGGCGGTTAATCGACCTTTTAACGAATATTAAATTATTTACGCTTAAAATTGAACTCATACGCATTTTTAATCCTCTAACATTTATTGTAAAAAGTAAAAATATTTGACAAACATATATAATCATTTTGTAGTTAGTTCCATTCATTCCCTCTATTAAAATGGTTAGGCGTTAACTACCATTTAAAATAATATTATTTTATTATTAGAGTGCAACGTAAGATTTCAAAGGAACTCGTTGTTGCGTATTGGGTACGCCATCGAGCATAGCGTCCCCTTTAAAGTAATATTAATATTTTATTCACAAATATGGATAAATGTAAAAATTTCATATTCTTTATTTACCTGGGGTGTTACATCCTTCCCCCCTTTTGGGAATTGTATCCTCGCAATTTTAAAATTGGGCTTGGAAACTTTATTGAAAATCCCACATCGGAACAAGAGTCAGTAAAACAATCACTTTAAAATAAAGAAAGCTAAGTACAAAGGTCACCCAAGTTAACCCTTACTAGGATTCCATATAGGAAAACATGGACATGGAGGAAAAAACAAAGGGTCATGTTCTGAGGGTGAGTGATAGTAAACAAGTCTAGGAGAAAGTTAACCATAAGAAAATCACAAACTTATGATGGGTTAAACGGTATTCGATTCCCCAGTAGGAAAAGTTAACAGACAACATTTTTGTTTTAAGTTACTCTTCATTTAGGAATTTATTTTTTTAGCTTAAGTAAATAATAATTAAACATACTTACTTGTCATGTAGACTTTCAACTTTTACTAGATTCATTAATCAAACACATATTTTCTACAAAAGACGAGTATTTAGGAAGACTTGTTCGCATTAAGAGTACTATAATAAACTTCCTGAGAATCACCTAATCCACAAAAGAGAACTACATATTTCCCATGTCTTTAGACAAAAACCAAAACCAAAATTGTTAGTATGAGATCAGATAATCCACAAAAGTATAATCCTTTATAAAAAGAAAATCTATTCTTAATCTCCAAAATTTGTCTAAAAAAACCCAAAGTTCAACGAAGACCATTCGATAAACAAATGTCCATAAAATTCTTCAAAGTAAACCAAACTAAGATTGAAACCCAAATATTTGAAGGATTTAATCACATAGTCTTCCAAGGTACAAATTAAATTTTATCTCCAAATAAAATCATTTGCTCTTAAATTCTCATATTAAAATGTAATTAACCTAATCACATATCCTCCATGATAGGTTAATCATTTCCATAGATAACCCAAAATAAACTTACTCTTTATTCCTAAAATCATCTAACTAAAAAGAATCAGTCAAAATAACTAGGGACTTCACGTAGTCCAGTGGTAGGCAATAAATACAAGTCGCACCTTGGTTGTGGGTTCGATTCCTGCAGCATTGTCCGACGCGATGGGTTGTCACACAGTTTGCGTATTGTCCTTTTTATAAAACTCCAAAAATAACCCTAACATGTTTTGACCTAAAGTTTATCTCAAGTCATTCATATTCCCTCATAACATATAGTAACCCATAATTACTTCAAAAGAAAGGATCATATAAACCCTAATGGTTACCTTTATAATTATTACCTGAACTTCCACATCGATTGGTCATCTCATACATGATTCATTATAGAACTTACCAAGGATTAAGTGGTTGATCACGACTCCTTGATAGTTGGTTTAGAACAACCACGATTTTCCTCATTGAATCCCCCATTTCATCCGGTATCTTAATCAGAGAACCACCACAGTTTCCTTCAAACTCATTGTCACTTTGGTGCCTGCTTGATCCATCCATTTACTAAAACCAGAAATGTCAGTGTGAGTATATCAACAAAATTATCATGTACTAATGAGGAAGATAAACACTGAGATATACTTACTCATTCACTTTATCTAAAAACTATGACTCTTTCTGAAGTCCTAGCCATTATGGTAATGTCACTTATGCTTAGAGAATACCCTAACCTCTAAAGTTATCTAAACCAACCTATGATACCAACTATAAGGCCCCGGCCTTAATCCTTACTTAATATTGAATTAAATGAATAATTCACATTGAGGATCTTTTCAAGTTTAGAGTTTTAGATAATTAGATCATAAATCATGAATTACATTCCACATTTAAACAAAGTGGTTACATAAAAGATAGTATTCTTTTTTTCCCATCAACGGAAACATATTTAAAATAAAACATAGATTCTTTCTTGAAACTTCTTTGACACTATCATCATATCATGCACCTTTCCCTTGACCTGTGAAAAACATTCCAAAAACTTGGGATGAGCATAAAAAGCTCAGTAAGAGATATAAAATTATGAAAAGAAAACATTAGTTCATGTAATAAATCATACTTTACACATAAAACATAAGCATTTTAACATACCTAATCAAATCTTGAATAAATCATAGAAATCATAAGGCATAAAGGTAACTTGAGGCATTCATAACATTCTTACGTAGGGAGTAACCCTCTTGGTTACGTTTGGAATACCCATCACAGTATATTCCCTAAATATCTTCGGAGGAACCCTAATGATTAACTCCTTCGCATTACTCAATATATTGGAAAGCTATATCAGGCTCACCCACCCTTAGTTTATCACGGAACCACCTGTCTTCATAATAATTCCCAAGAACCATAACATAATCGTATCACATCAAACATGCATAAAGGAAACATAACATTTCCACTTTTCAATCACAAGATATCAGTACAACACATTGATATAAAAACATTATGAAAACAATTTTAAATACCAAAATAAAAGGAAAGTAAAACTTGGTATTTATTTTTTATTTAAAAAAAAGGTATGGCTTGTAGAGGAATCCGAAACTCAAATAATGGTCACAACGACGGAGAAGTTGTTGTCACCTCATATGTACGACAAAAACATTCCCTTTTGTCATTTAGTAAAACGCTTCATATAAAAAGATTCCTTTTGGATAAATTTAAATGTCAAAGGGGTTTATACAACATATAAAATAAGGTTGTGTATAAAACAAAATATTCCTCAATGAAAGGAGATTGAGACTAAGTCCCATACAAAGACGGTATCCTTGGATTAAGGATAAATCAATTACATAATGATGTGTGTAAAACGAATACACCAAATATAAGTGGATATTAAGTGTAAAACAATTAAAGGTTATTCACACATATTCATAGAACGACATATTCAAGGAGTTAAAGTTTATCACAAAGAATCAAAATTGGGTTAAGAAGTTCCCCTATAAAAATTCGACAGCCTAACGGCATCACTTCAAAATTCAGAAAACGAGTTGATGGGAGATAAAAAGGGTAACTCATCAGTTGGAAATAAAATCTACATCAATAAGGATATAGAATAACATATGCCAACATTACAATATGTAAATTAAAAGACCCAACAAAATAAGTCTTTTAAAAAGTGGAGGGTGAAAGGTTCTCTTACCGATTTGGGTATCTTTCGAAACATACACCCCATGAAAGAAGGACAATACAACATTGATGTAAATACTCATAAACGAAAGTATATTACACAAAAATTAAAATAATGGGCAGTACATATACCACTCAAATGAAATGGTGGCAAATGTAGCATAAATATCACAGGAATAAAAGTGAGATGAAAAACCCCTTACGAAAACTCGGCAGCCTAACGGCACCACATAAAACTTCCAAAAAAAATGGATTGATGAGATAAAATAGGGTATATCATCATATTACAATAAAATTTACAGAAAGAAGAATATTAAATAAAATCCCCCAACATAACAAAGAGGAGATTAAAAGAATTGACATAAAGAAGAGTACTTAAAAAGAAATAGATAGGTTAGATCTCTTACGAAAATTCGGCAGACTAACGGCGCCACTCAAAACATCCAAAATGGATTGATGAGAGAAAATAGGGTATCTCATCATATAAACATAAAAAGTACATTATGATTAATATAAAAGAACATCCCAATCATAAGAAATATGATCTTAAAAGGTATGACATGAAAGAGTGTACTTAAAAAGAAAGAGAGGGGTAGGATCCCTTACCTCGTGTCCGACATGACTCGATCGTTCTTTAATCTCATGAATAAAAAAATTTGGTCAATTTATAATTTCATAAGGACCTACTTTATTTATTATTGTTAAGTTCATATCACATATTATAATGCTATAATAATTGGTTAATAAAGTGAGTTCATATCAGACATTTTTGTCGATGTTTGGTACATGAGTAAAAATTGAACTTATTGGAAAGGAATTTTCCATTAAGTTATGGGTACGTCATATCCAGAATAGTATTGATGTTTTAAATATCATATATATCCAGTATATATTCATTTTATACTATTCCATATCATTTGGAGATAAAAAAATAAAATGCACCGTTCATGGAGACGGTAGGTCGTACGTACGCATGAACCCTACTTTCATTTTTTGTCATATTAATGGAATTAAAACAAAATGATAGATATGTATATTATAATTCCAGAATGATATAAATCATTTAGATGTAATATATTACATATATATACATTATTTATATGTACTTATAATAGTACATAACATTTGGAGATAAGAAATGAAATGTATCGTTCATGGAGATGGTAAACCGTACGTACGCATGAACGCTACTTTCATTTCTTTTTTCTGTATTCAATGGAATGAAATAATAATTATATAAAGTTATATTATAATTATAGTAGGATATAATATGTAATACCATTAATTCCATCCTTTATACATCCCACATATGGCATTAACGAATCAAATCACTTTGAGGGGCGGTAGTCCGCACTTCCTAAAATGAAGATATCGTGTTTACCCATAATGGAAACCATAAAGTTATTCCATAAATGAAAAATACAGAAGATTAAGGAAAACATAAAAATATTATATATCATATATAAATATAGTGACATCTTAATGTCCTCCTTTGAAGGTGTTAAAAGAATATTGAACAATCATCATTTCGTGAGGCAGTAATTCGCCATCCCGAGAAACAGTATGTACTTTAACCATTTGACGGAGATGCATGAAAGTGTAGCTCAAATATTTATTGTAACAACATCCTAGTATATTTAATATACTGGTGTTGTTACAAAAATAAAGTCATAAAAATATTTTAGGGGTTTCGAGAAGCAAAATAAAACAAAAGAACACAAGGGAAGACATTACCTTTAAATCGGGTAACTCTCTTTGATTTGAGCTCAAAGGCTTCCTTGGAAAAGATTATTCCCAATGTTAGGATTCAATGATGAATATAGGGATGTGGAGAGATGAAATGGGTAGGTTTTGGCCGATCCAAAGTCTTGAGAGGTGTGTGTAAGGTGGTAGAGGTGGGGGCCTTTTATAAGAGGAGAGGAGGGGCACTCTTGGAAAGTTATAAAATATTACTTTATTATATAATGTTTTTCGGATTTTAAAGGTCAAAAAAGGATATATTTCGAGTATAAGGTGATAATGTTTCGAAATTAACCCATCCAATAGGTTTTTTACAAGTGTAGGTCTTAGATTTTACATTATATTTTCATTTTATCTAAATTGTTAAATAATGAGGTAATCGCTACATCATCATGGTGTCATATATAATTTAATTTATTTAGTGTCTAAAAATTATAAAAGAAATATCATGATGTAGGAAATTATCTTAGCTTTATAATTAATATTTATAGTCAAAAATATGACTTGTATAACCCCATTTAAAAATTGTTTTAGTAAAGCAACACATGTTTGTGACATTTTAATTTTAACTTTAAATAAAAAGGTATTAATGTCATTTTCCTTCCAAAGTGGCTCCATGGGGTCCCCAAGTTGACCCATGGATTGTCTTGGTCAGCCATGACTCATCCAATAAGTGTAGGACTTGTGTCATTGTCATTTCATATTATTAAAACATTATTTTTACCTTAAACTACACTAATTACCTCAAATCGCGATTAAAAACTTAAAAGTTACTATTCACCAAAAAAATTATTTTAATCTCATTGAACCAAATTTGACTTCCTAATGACAACCATGTATGTTGGATTTTTTAAAATCAAATCACAAAAGTGGTAAAGTTTCATTTAAATGAAAAATCAGTTTTTTTAACTACCACTTAGTGGTTTCACTATTAATCAAAAATTAATGTTTTTCAGAAAAATACCAAAAATTCACCCTAAGCTATATTTGATATTCCAAATTCAAAAATGATGTATATTTTACAAAATCCAAAACATATAAGTTGCATTAATTAATTTAATAATTAATTCCCTCTGTCAAAACAAATAGCGTGTTTTTAAGAAACAATATCTATTAAAAGATTGACACTAGTTTAAGTCCAATTTCAAAGTGAAATTAATTACAATGACCACTATTGGATTAAATGGAAAAATATATTATAATTTGACTTCAAAACCAATTCAAAAGATAATCTAATCATATAAATAAATTAGATTAAAAAGAGGTTTTGAATTAAAATACATCATTTTTACTATTCATTAAAAAATGAACTTTATCGGAAAAATACCAAAAATTTACACAAAGTAAATTTTGATGTCCTGATTCTAAAGAAGAATTTTATAACACATAATATTTTAAAAAGGTGGATTTAAATGATGTTCGCCATCAAAAGGCGGTTAATCGACCATTTAAAGAATATTAGATTGTTTACGATTAAAATTGGATTCATTCGCATTTTTAATCCTCTATCATTTATTGTAAAAGGTAAAAATATTTTGACAAACATATATAATCATTTTGTAGTTAGTTCCATTTATTCCCGCCATTACAATGGCTAGGCATTAATTACCATTTAAAATAATATTATTTTATTATTAGAGTGCAACATAAGATTTCAAAGGAACTCGTTGTTGCGTATTGGGTACACCATCAAGCATAGAATCCCCTTTAAATTAATATTAATATTTTATTCACAAATATGGATAAATGTGAAAATGTCATATTCTTTATTTTCCTGGGGGGTTACATTGTGATACACCCTACTCAGGCCACCTTTATGGCACCAGGACAAACATTATGGTTGTAGGTAGGGATAGGGGAAAGCCTCTATGGATCGTGACGATATCTAGGGATAGTTCTTTGTTGGTCCACTTGTAATTTCGATACATGTATGGTACCGGATGCATGTTGTCATGAATTAACAGTATTCCTTTTTTTATTGAATTCCAATATCCTCATATTGTATATGACATTGATGGATGTATTTACTTTCTTATTTATATAATGAATGTTACTCTTCTATTGCTCATTTATTCACATGCTTCTGGTATTGATTATATGGTTTTATCATTGTGTTGCACTCTGATCATGTGGGTATAGTCTCCCGACCATTACACCTTGGACCCTCACTACTAGTCAGAAGCCTCTAGTATACAGGTATGTTCTCTTGAGACCATTTGGCCAATCTAGTTCGGTTACTATTGAGTGAACTGAGTCATAAATATCACAAAGTGGTATTAGAGAAATTTTATTTTATTAGTATTTGGGATGGTAGATAAGAGAAATAAGATATTTCAGGAGTTGGTCATGAGTCTACAAATGGGAGTAGCTAACCCACATATAGTGAAAATCTAAATTACCTATCACGGGACATGTTGTTCTAGATTTTTATTATTACAATTTCCATGATTTCACCACTGGGTAATGTACTTCATGTTTTTTATTCCTTTTGATTAAAAATTTTACCCATGGGTGATATGGAAATGAAGTATTTCATCATGAATCATTCTAGCCACTTCAAAATTTATATGTCCTATATTATTCCATTACATGTTTACTTACTACATGCATTTAATCTAGCATGCTTGGTGACATTATTGCCATGACTAAAAAATTGTACAAAAATTTCATGCAGGGAATTGATAAATAACTAGTTTAGATTAAATGGACACCACACTGAAAGTTATAAGGTGAATGGACACTAATAAATTGGAAATGGTGATCTATATAATTCAAACTTTTACTATAATTTTTATATAAATGAGAAAAAATTAAAATGAAACTAAATTCTTACAAAAAATGGTCATCATTAAATAGGTATGACAATTATAATTTAACGGGTGATTTTCTCTATTAATTTCAATTGACACTCTGTATAATGGGACCTATGAATTATAGCAGAGAACTTGACACTGACCCAACCTCATTAGTGGGAAGTAGGTAGTGTCTCTTACATATATTATGATCCTTATGTCACTTAGACATGTATATAAGAGTAGGCAGAGGGGTGTGTTTTTATATATGAATTCTTTTACCTATCCTATTTATATATTTGAGATTTTGGCGGTTGTTAAATCTTGTGTTTAGGTGCATGTTTCGAATTTATATAGAGATTCCATCATTAAATCCTGGAGTCATGCACAATTAGGGTGGTGATATCCATACTCTGGAGGAGGTGGGGCCTGGGTCACCAATTGAACCTCCTATAGTGCCTCTTGTAGAACTGATGGTAATAGCTAATATGGGCGTTGATGACTAGTTTTGAGATGGGTTCCAACATTTTATGAAAATTGTTCAGGGAGCCCTGTGACCTTCCGTAACTTTGGAAGAGTTGATGTGTGAGTTCCAAAAATATTATCCACCTACGTTTTCATGGGAAAAACCACGGTCTCTGGAGTCATTGCTAGATTCCATTCTATCGATTTTAGAGAATCTCAAGACACCTTTCGAGAGGATAGTGAATATCGCTACATATATGCTTCAGGATTCTGTAAATAAATGGTGGGATGTTTTTAATTAGATTGATCATTATCAGGATATGTCTTGGAGGGTTTTTCATACGGCCTTATATGACTATTTCTATCCTGAGATATTGAAGGTCAATAAATCCAGTGATTTTATACACTTGGAGCATAGATTCTTATCAGTCATGGACTATTTAACCGATTTTATAGATATCCAGTGTTTCAAACTTATCATGTTTTCTGATGGGTTATATAAAGCTAGGTGATTTGAGGATGGTCTTAGATATGAAACCTTATCACTAGTCAATGTCTTTCAGCTTACTACAATCTCTAGAATAGTGAATCAGGTTCTTATCATGGCGTGTAACCTAAGAGAGGACGGAGGAGTGATGCCGGGTATTTAAGAACCTAGATCTGGAACTACATTGACCAACACTAGGGAGTATAGTATTGATCATTTTTATGGTAATATTAGTATCTAAGTTATATATTCATGTATCCTGGTGAGGTGTCATCGGTGCAATAGACTGGGACATACGATACCTCAATATATGAGGGTCCCAGTTGAGTTCCGATCTTGAAAAAATATAGACCATCTATAACTCTTTTGTAAAGATTTTCCTCCAGTATCTATTGAGTGAGGGTTTTCACTAACTCCATATTCGAAAGTGGGGTCAGTTTCTTCTTGCTAGACATGAAGCTAGAGTAAATTTGAAGTATCATGCTGAGGAGGTGGTTGTGGCTGAGGTATCCAGACACCAGACGTACAATAGTAGTAGAGCAGACCTCCTTAGGGTTTCGAGGCTATTTCACAAGTCCATAGATCATTCCCAATATATGCAGTGAAACTGATACCTGGGGATAAGAGTGTTAGACCTTCTATAGTGAGATGTAATATTCTAGTAGCCTCTACATCTGTATCTTCTCTTTTTAATATAGGTGTTTCTCATTACATAATATTTTTTCCTATTGTGGAGAGTTATGGGATCGATGTTCAATTATCCTATGTCATGATGACACTTGATAATTCATTGGGGATATGATCGGAGAATGTACAACCCGGTAGGGAGTTCCCCTCTTGAGATAGGTGGGTGTCACATTATATGGGACCTCTTTTTCCTCAAGATGTTAGGGTTTGACGTCATTCATGGGATAGACTATTTGGTTATCTGTCATGATTATGTTGATTTCTATTATTAAAGGGTGACTTTCACATCACCAAAGGATAGTGTTTTTATTCAAAAGAGTGAATGGGATATCCATAAGAGATGATTTGTACCTGGGCATCATGGGATGAGCATGATTATATGATAGATTGTTATATTATATTTGGATGATCAGGGAGTGAGCCATAAAGATTTCCCTCCTGTAGTTGATCATTTTAGGTACATTTTCCAAGACTCCTTTTCAGGAATACCTGTTATTAGAGAGGTAGATTTTTCAATCAAGCTATTGTATCAAACTGCACTGGTGTCCATTAATCATTATAGGATGGATACTACTAAGTTTCAGGATATCAAGAGTTAGATAGAGGATTTTATAGGAAAGGGGTGTATATGACCTAGTAATTTTCAATGGGTTCACCAATCCTTTTTTACAAAAATGTGGATGGTACCCTTAGTCTTTGCATTGATTACCAAAAATTAAACTATTTTATAGTTAAGAATCAGTATCCCTAGATTCACATAGATGATCTCTCTGAACTGATCGGAGGAGATCGGGTGTTCTCAAATATTGATCTGAGATTGAGTTATCATTAGGTGCATGTTAGACCATATTATATACCTTATATAGTATTCCATAGTAGATATGTATTTAAATATTGTTTGGCCATGTAGTTAGGTCTTGCAAATGTGCTAGTAGTTTTCATGGCACTGATGAACTGAGTTTTCCATCCATATCTAGATTCATTTATGATGGTATTCATGGAAGAAATCTTGGTGTTTCCTCACACTTGACATGACCATGTATCACATCATGATATCTATCACTACTAGAAAATTAAGCTATATCCATTGTTTGTAACCATGGTTATAGACCCCAAAACAATGGATATAGGTTATATCCACATTTTAATGGTTTGTGTCTCTTATTTTCATGGGTAAGGGAAAAACTAATAGTTGTGGTTTGTAACCATGGCAATTCCCTCCACCATGAAAACTTATAGCCATGTTTATAAACCATGGATATAGACTCTTCCACATAGACTTATTTCCACGGTGGTAAACTATGGAATTTGAAAATTATCTATGGTTTAAACCATGGAATTATGTCTACTTTATTGGTTTACAACTGTGGTTGTAGCCACTAAATTCTAGAAAAAAACCCACCCTACAACCTTCTCTAACTCATATCATCCCCAAAAAAATCCATAAAAAATTAATAACATGCAAGTTCTTGGGTTATCAGATGCAAAACGGTCTTATAGAACATCAAAAAACAAGGCCACGCCAAGATATCACCAAAACAAATAAAGATTTTCCAACCAATTCCATCTTGTCTACATGAGAAACCATCCCTCACATTAATAAGTATCATTGACTTGGAAATTAATTCAAGTTCATCTATAAGAATAAAAAAATATATGCACTGTCAATATCAAAATGTTAATGTATAACTACCCAGCAATAATAATAAACATAAACATATGAACTATCACTTCCTGAAAAAATATGTTTTATCACTATTCTAGTATCACTGCCCAGCATGTATCACATCCCTGCCCAGCATGTATCACATATCTGCTATCATTGTGCATGTATCATGTCCTTTTCTATCATGTATAACATCCCTATCTAGTTTGAATCACATCACTACTCAGCATGTATCACTGCCCAGCATCTTCACTATCACCATGTATGTATCACTTACCAACATCTGCACTATCACCTTGTATGAATCATTGCCTAACATCTACACTCTCACTCTGTATGTATCACTGCCCAGCATCTATCACATAAAAATGTGTATGTATAACTTCCTATAATAAGCATAAACATATTCACTATCACTGACTAGGAAAATCATTATATAAGCATAAACATAAACATATGCACTAAATGTAAAAATATGCACTATCAGTGATTGGGAAAATCATTCAAGTTCTTCTCATAAGAATAAACATAAATATATGCACTATCAAAATCAAAATGTGCATGTATTTTATTAACAATATAATGATGAGAATGTGAGTAAGTATAATCATAATCCTATGCACTAACATGAGATAAGCATAATAAAATGCATACATAGAAAACAATTTGAAAGGGGATATCGAAAAAATCTAAATCACAAATAACTGATACTTAAAAATTCATGTGGATATTGAACAAATCTAAATAAAAAATAATTGTTACCTAATAATGGAATATAAGTAAATAAATAATTAGTACATAATAAATAGATATGTATAGAAGTCATACTAATAAGGAAATACTCTTTTATCATATTTCATTTTATTTTAAATAAAATTCAATGAAGGATATTTTTAATATCATTTAATTATAAGTTGAAAAAATCCAAATCAATGGTGTAATTTCTATTTCTAATGGAATATTCATCATAATATATTGATATTAAATTATTCTACAACAAATAATGTATTAATAGATGAAATAGGAATCCATATTCTAAATTAATTTAAAGAAAATAGTATTTCATATTCTAATTTAATTTCATATTCCATATTCCATATTATGAATAATACCTTATTATAATAGATTCTATATTAAATCCATGATACGAAATTGATAAATCAATTATATAATGCTGGATTCCACTCTAAATCCATCATATAATGGATACTTACCTAATGCTATTATAAGAGATTATACTTTAAATTTGATCATATATTTTCAGATTTTTTATAATTACTTTATGTATTCAACATAATGGATTTAATTTTGGCTTTAAATTAGATTCTGACATTATATGATGGCTTTAAGGAAGAATCTATATAGCCATTAAATCCATTTTTCAGAATCCTTAAAGTCATTATTCACAACCCCATATCATATAGTATTATATTTTATTCAAAATATATCATATATTGTTATATTCGTCACTAAAGTAACAATGCATAATCACTTTAAAAAATAAATTATAATCATTTTATTATTATCAAAAAGGATTCTACTCATATGGATTTTACTCATCATCTAGATTCTACATCATATGAAAAATGGTTTTATGTTTTCTATATATTGGTTTTAGTTAATGAATTTTATGATATATTAGTATAATATATTATTTAGTTTTATGATGAAGGTTTCATACCAAAAATGGTAATAATTCATTTCTAATTCAAAATTGAAGAAGATAGTAGAATATTGTACCATAATTATTCTAGTGGAGGAAGATGTATTGATGACTTAAAATTCTTAATTATAATTGATTAAAGCTTCATTATAAACATTATCTTATGAAAACTTTTGGATGAAAATTACATAGGAAAAAAGAGTTTTTTTTAACACTATTAAATATTTTTTTACTATATAAAATATTTATTTTCATACCATGGTATTTTCAATAGATTTTCCAAATTTTGATATTTGAACTTCATTTACTGAATTGAAAAAAAAACATTTCTGATGTTTTGTTTAAATGGTTCATGATGATTATGAATGTCATAATTTGTTATTTTTAAGGAAAAATCCACATTTTTAGACTTTATAATATTCAATTAAGGTGGCTATATAAACTCATAAATTTTCTTCATTGTAAATAATTTAAAGGTGTATTGAAACCTTTTAAAAAATAAGATATACTATTATAATGTAATTAAAATATTTCATCTAAATCAGACATTATCTGAGTTCAAATAATGTTTTTGTTACCAACTGCATCGCTTTTTTTAACGAATAAAACCGAAGATATTTTTCTACAGAAATCTATGACTGGTGTTTCACCTGAAATATAGATGTATAAAAAAATGTTAAATAAAGTTGATTTGATAAACAAAAATAATTATATTGAATGATAGATTTCATAATGATTTGGAATATGATTCTACAATATCTATATTTTTATATATAACACCAACAACTTATCACAATACATCTAGGTCTTGTTTTCTCATAAGTGAAGACAAGAAAAATTAAAACTATATTGACATATACACTTATAAACTATATTAACATATAATTTTCTAAATATATAAGCTATATTAACATATAATATTATAAGAATATAAAATATATTAACATATAAATACATATATAAACTATTTATAAATCATAAATGTTTTATGTTAATAAAAACAACATTTAAAAAGGTTATATGTTTATTCAGATATTGATTTGTTTAATAAAATTAACATATAAATTATATGGACTTGATGGTATGAATTTTTTAAAAAATATTACCATATAAGCTAAAACAATTCAATAAAATTAATATATAAAATCATATTTTTATGAACAAAATTATAATAGAATCACTCAAACACTAATAAATAAATAGAAATATAAAGTAAAATGCATCTATTTGACTGGGTTTTTAATATAAAAGTAAATGATAGATTTAATAAATTATAACATACCATTAAGTAAAATTATTACATTTATATAGTACTTGATTCAATTTTTCGGGATCTTGCTTCAAAAGAAGCACCCTGTAAGGAAACAAACATTAATGTTATACTGAATGACTACTCATTTTCTGAACATAGTTGGTTGGAAGGAGCTAATAATATTCATTATTTTAAGAATATCCTAATTCTTATACTTGTGAGTGGAAGAATTTCAACATCATTACCATGTAAGCACACCTTATCTCTCTTTCAATATCATTCATAAAAAAATCACTCCTAGTTGATGCACCTTCCATTGAAAAAATAATAAAAATGGGTTTGAAAATGTAAATATTATAACATGCTTAATAGGTGTAGGAACCTTCTATATACCTACCACTTCTTGTTTAATTGACAAAATGTGATGTATAATAAAGAAATATTATTATGTTTTCATGAATCTTTAAAACCAATGGTTATTTAGAATGGTTTGAAAGTAATGACAAAATTTATAACTAATTTAAAAAGTGACTCATGTCATATCTAAATTTTCCCAAGGAATAATCTTTTTATATTCCATGTACATGACGTATTCTAAATTTATGTGATGTAATCTTCTGATGTTCTAAAATATTTGCAGTCACCTTAAAAATAACTAATGATTTCATATGTTCAACACATGATTATCTGGGATCTCAGGCCATGTGGAGATCCTCTAAGTAGTTAGAGATGGAATAGCTTTTTTAGGGATGAAGAATGTTATCAAAAATAACATTTCCTATTGATTTTCCATGGAAAACAGGGTATATAAGTTCAATTACTCAGTGATGGTTATATCTTCCACCCAAGATCATTATTGGATAGTATTTTAAATAGTGAAGATGAAAGTATGGGAAGCTATGATTACATGTATATAAAAGAGAGGATAATTGGAAATAAAGTTTTTTTAAAAGTGAAATTGTGATGTAATCACTTTTTTCTTTCTAAAGTGAGAATGTATGATACAGAATACTAAAATCTACTTCTGTTTTTAGGAATTACTAAAACAAATGGGTATCTTGGGTTGTTTGAAATCAATTACCCGGTTTATGAATGCTATAGAAAGTGGTTCAGGGAATATCTAAACATTCACAAGGCATATGTTTATATACTATAATTGGGAATATCATATAACTTTATGTGTTGTAATCTTCTCGTGTTCTAAAAACTATGAAAAACACCTTAAAAGGAAATAAAATTTGGATTGATGATCATTGATTAAAAGGAAAGATTAGGTTACATGTTTAGTGTAGTTCACACATTTTACTATAACTATATATATTCAAGAAATTTATATACATACAGGACATACGTGATTTCTATATATTTCAAACTCTCTAAAATAGTAAAGTGGTAGCAAAATAAACCACATAAAATCAAATTATCGTTGTGTAAGAAAAAGTTGAAGCATAAGAAGAGGAAATTTATGAATGAAAAAAAATATGATTGTATTCATGTTGGTATCAAAATTAGTGTTTGAATAAACAAAAGCATATGTATATGGATAAATATATATTAGTTACATATTTCACTCATGATCTTGTATCCCCACTTGATCCACCATCACTCCACATCAATAAATCAATTCAAATTCATGGTTCAAGCCCTCCACAAACATTTAGAGACCAGTATTACCCATGTATTGTATTTTTTTCATCCCTCACTAGTAACATGATCCACATAACAAAAATATCCAATTATACATGATTCTTGTCCTAGTTTTGTTAAACTAACAATGATCCTTAGCAGTGTATCTCAGCTCCTATGATCTTATCCAAGTGAAGTTCTTGTCCAGATCTACCATTCCAACCATTCACAAGATAGTATCTTCGCCTTTGGTTCCCATGTATATCACTATTAAAGCCTAAACATTCCATTACCATTAAAAAAACATGCACAATCACAAACCATGCTATCCAAAATCACATTAGGACACACCAAAACTCCTAAAAACCATTAGTTCCTAGACAACTGTATCCAAGATTTTTCCTTCCAACCTACAACCTCCTCTTGATCTCTATAGGTTGATGCAACACTAATAAATCTTTATAAGAACAACTCATTGAGACTTGTACGATTTAGATCAACAAGTATCGGTATTCTCAATGCTCAAAACACTACACACATCCCCATAAAATAATTATCTCCTTGAATTCATTCACTAGTTATTTGATGAAAAGACTCAATGAACAATCACTGGTTCGTCTAGGTTTTTCGTAGTCTATCCTAAAACATAGTTCAAGAACCTATCCCATATCTCCAAATTCCACTGGTTTGAAATAGATAAAATCTAAAACAAGCTCAATCAAATGGCCTAACTCCGAAATTCTGTTTCAATATCTTCCACTTATTTACATACATACCACTCCATCAATTTTTCTTACACTTCAAAGAACCAAACAAAAGTTATAACATTCTTATTGATTAATATAGGTCAATATCATAGGAACTTCCATGCTAATCAATCAATGTAGATTAACAATACATGTTATAGATTATTCTTGGAATGAATTTTGTTCTGTTCAATTATGAGGGATTCGACTTCTAATTTCATAGGTATTTATTAATTATCACATTTAGATGAAATTTTTAATTCATTAGAGTTTTTTAATATATTAAAGGTATAATTTGAGAATACTTTGTTATAATTTCTCAACTCTATATCCCTAAATAGTACACAATGCAAAAAAATGAATATACATAGATAATTAATTTTTCATTGTATAATGCATATACCAACATAGAAGTACTATATTAAAATTAAACTCACTATTATTTTAAGTCAAAAAAATGATAGAAGTACATGTATAAGAATACATTAACAATAGACCCCTTTGGTTGGGTTCTGTTTCCTGATTGAGTGAACTCAAAACCCTATATCACTATTTATTGATTTTACCAAACCAAAATGTAACATCTACTTACTCTAATCATCATTCTTAGTAAATACTATGTCTGAAACCACTCAAATATTACTCAATTTCATTGGGACCCTACTCAGTATATCAAAAATGATGATTGCCTCTCATAAATTCTGGCTCTTATAGGAAATGGATCGATGATTTGAACCTAGAGGATACACACAAATTTAGATTCATTCACTAACAGACCGAGAATCGTAAATATGTAATATACATAATATTTAATATCTATATCTATACCATAAAATAAATATTTATATCAAATATAGGAATATAAAATCATTAAACAATTAAAAAACATAAAACTTTTTTGATATCTTTTAACAACGTATATAGTAATATTACCTAGATAATACATAAAATTGCATATAAATTTAAACCCAAGGTATACAGTATAACTAACCAATACAGAATATTTTTTTATGACTCCTTTAAAAATATATGGTCCATGATAACATAAAATATCTAATCTAAATGAATTTTAATGTAATACTAAAAATGTAGGGAAATAAAGTGGAATCAGTTTGCTTATTTAGTTATAATCATAAAATGGCGTTGTTCTAAAATAGAATATGTTAACATGTTATGAGAGTTTTAAGAATTTAAATATGTTAATATTAGAGTATGTACATGAAGTTGGTTGGTAAAAATCATTCAATTATGTTTAAATATGATATTTTTTTGAAATTATGAGAGAAAGGACCTCCATGTGTGGGAAATCACCTCAATTGAATGATTATGGTAACCTAAAACATATGTAATAGAATCCCAAATACCAAAAAAATACACCTAAGAAGTAGAAACTGAGTAGATACAAAATACTGATCATAAAAACCATAACATGAAGAAAAATCTATTTAGTTTGGCTAGTGATACATTTCAAATTAGAATGATGATATTACCTGTCATGGAAGAGGTAGAGTATTTGTAATTATATGTCCAATTTTTTCAATAAAAATAAAATTTTAAGGAGTTAATGGGTTTTGCTACTACAAAAAAATTATAAAAAAAATTTTACAAAAATTTGAATAATATTTCAAGCTCATAACACTTTTAACAATATACACATATATAAAATGTGATTGTTTTATTTTTGACTAAACAATTAAAATTAGGCTATGTTTAATAATAAATTTTGGAAAGTGTTTAGATTATCCATCACATAGGTAATGGATAATTATCAAGATCATAAAATCATGGATAGTGAAAAAATAATAGTTATGAAAGGAAATGTATTGAGATAATAACATATACACCCACTTGAATATATACCTACTCATACAGATTATAGTAGTTTATCAACAACACAAATAATTTAATATATAATTAAAATTAAAATATTAGTTTTGTAAGAAAATGTATACCTTATTAAATTAATAATAGTAATTTATAAAGAACATACATGCTTGAATATATAAATAATATAAATAGTGGTTTATCAACAAATATTATTTTTTAGGAATAGATAACTACCTAATACAAAAATACTTTATCCGGAAGATACCTACCTGAAAAATAGTTGTTATGAAAGGACATATATTAATATAATAACAAAAACACCCACTCAAATATATACCTACTCGGGTCGATAATGGTAGTTGGTCAAGAAAATTTCTTCTTGAATATATAGATAACATAAAAATAGATGTTTTGCAAGAAAATATATATATTCTTGCATTTCCTCATAGTAAATTATCAAGAACATGTCTTCTTGAATATATAAATAACAAAAAATAGTGGTTTTACAACATGTATTATTTAAATAATTTGAATAAAATTATTTTCTCCAATGTGATACATTTCTAAAAAATCACTTATCATATGTGATATGTGCTATTGATGGTTTTCAATGATTGTAATCAAATTGTCCCAGGCGAGATGGAAATAACTGGTAGTCAGCGGTATAAATTTACATGGATATTAAAATGAAAGGGAAAATAATTATAAAAAATCATAGGTAATAAATTCCCATAACAATAAATAAAATATAAGTGAATAATTTTTTCCAATTAAAAGAAAAATATAGACAAATTGAATTACATTTACAGACCTTCATGGTAAGGGTTATTGTAAAATGGATCAAACCCAAAAATAACATGAATCTGCACATACACACTTTCTTCAACTACTTTTTTATATTATTATATCATTACACTATTCAATAATTGAATATTATTTCATATTAAAAGTCCATGGAAAATAAATAATCAATGAAAACAATATCAAACTAGAAATAATTTAGCCTAGCCACTATTAACACATGCAAAAAATTAATTAAATTGTTTAGAAAAGTCCAAAAAATATTTAAATAAATATAAATTTAGAATAAACAATAAGATAAATTAAATAAAACCAATTCATACCTGTGACACAGTCTAAGAATGTATAGAAAGAATAAAAATCACATTATGCAACAAAAATACAATAGAATCCAAATATGTAATTGTTGCAAGGAGAAAATCAAAAAATTGTATATTCATGAAAAAAGTATTTTTGACAGTCTAACACATATTCTAATAAAATAAAAATTAGTTTATATGGGATATGAGATTGGGGAAATAGAAATTCATAAATAAGAATTCATTTATAGTGGTAGATTAGGGGAAAAAATAAAAAATAATCAGCATTTAATCTATAATCCCGTAAAAATTCACTATGATGGGAACTCTATCCAGTTATGTAGATGAAATTCAATAAAAGAGTATGAGGTATGGATTATTCATTAGAAATAATAGAAGATAGTATTTAACTAGTGTTAGTGAATGGAGTTAGTAAGAAATCACATGAGGAAGTGGATCGTGAGGGTATTCCCAGGTTCGAGTGAGAAATCATGGAGGTGGATGGTCACATCAGAGGAGAAGGATATTGGTGAGGTAGGTTGGATGCATCAGAGGACCACAGAAGGCGGTGTGACCACGTTAGATCTGGGTTGAGTGGTTGCGAGCCACATTAGAGGAGGCGGCTCTCAGTGAGGTGGGGGAGGGGGCATCAGAGTTTTGTTGGCAAGGAGGTGGTTAGTTTTATTATACATGAGGTTAAATAATTTTCATGGATGTTAGGAGTATAGGTAAGGGTTTCTATTCTAATCTCATTTTGAAATCAAGATTATCTATGTTTAAATTCCCATTAGGGGAAATTATACATTGTTTATCTCTTTGAAACCATAAATTTTATTCCCCATTAGTTTTTTGGGGGGTTCTCATGTCCTTTCACCATTTCACATCAAATTGATTTATAATTCCCATTGAATTATGCTTATAAGTGAATCGTACCTTATCACTTATTTTTAATCGAGAATAATTTTCTTCTATTTTTATGTTTTTCATATGCTGATTTGGATTTATTTATCCCTACTTTAATGATCACTTTTGTTTTATCTCTATTTAATTTTAAATTCTTCATAAAAGGATTAAAATATTTTTTTTAACATTTTAAACATGGCCACTTTCTCCCATCATTTTCATTGGTTTTCTTTATGAATCTTTTTTTCCAAGATTTAATGATTCTTCAAATTAGTTTTTATTTACATTATAAATATTTTAAAAAACATTGATTTATAAATTATTTTTTCACACCCACGATTTCTTTTCTATTTTTTGAATATATGTTATTTATTTATTCAATTAAAATTTTTTTAAATTCATAATTTTCTATAATTTTGGGTGTTTTTATGTGTTTTTGGACATTTAAAATTTTGGATTGTAGTAGGTTTCACCTTGTTAATGGGATTTATCCCTATGTTAGATCTCTTAGAGGCCAAAAAATGGCTAATACACCCTATGTGAGAGTTAAAGTTACTCTTATAAAATGATGGAATACCCCTATATAAAAAATATAATTTTAGAAATTTTTGTTTAAGATCCTATATTGTCTATGAGGTTAAAAACATTTTTATTTATGATTTAATTCGTTATATTTATCCTTATGGGAATACCTGGTGGGTTCATCAAGGAAATGCTGGTGTTTGACACTTTTATAGATCCTAGAGCCCAAGCTTTTGGAGAAAGAAACCGGTCTGCAGAGTTTGTAGAAATTGTGATGCCCAAGCCGCATGGTTTGAGTAAACCATGTGGGGTGTTTTTGTATACATCATAGGGTTCATCGTTTTACCTAACCATGTAAACAATTCCACATTCACATGCGATTATTGTAGAGTTTTTTATAGATGGAAAACAAACATTTGGTGCATGGTTTTTCTAACAATGTGCCATGACTGTGCGAGGGGTCTTGAGGGATAGAAGTGTGCATAGTTTTTGTAGTGTTTTTCCAACCATGCAACCAAACTGTGGGAACTAGTTTTTAAAAAGTAAATGACCATTTTGAACTTAATTCCTTAGATGTTTAACCCTCCTACTCTTTTACTATTTTCGTCTTGCGGTCATCCCCCTTCCCCTTGTTGGATATCTCCCTTGATATTCCTCCTAAACTTGGTCATATATCTCTGATCTGAACTCTGATTCCTTCCTTGTCTATTTCATTGGATGTGAAAAGGTGAGTTATCTATTCAACTTATTCCTTTTTTCATTTGAACTCTTCTCGATGAAGTTATTTTGTTTCATGATCTTATGCCCTATTTTTAGGGTGTTCATGAATTCTTTTGTTTTCTTCTGATTTGGAATGAGTCAGAGTATGAGACTAAATGTTTGTTCTTCTACAAAACTAAGGTAGGTGGTCTTGTGATTTTCCCTTGAAGTTGGGGGGTTTATATATTATGTCATTGTCCAATATGCCAGTTCTTCCGAAAAACACTTATAAATTGAATTTGTATTTAAATTGATAGATGGGATTGACCTAGATGATTGATGACACCCGTTGAGGTTTAATTAAAGATTAAGAATATCAAATTGGAACCACCCCTTTAGTATGTTATTAAATGAGATTCAACCACTATGGGTGGATCATGTGTTTGATTCACCTATTACGGTGTGTAATGTTTCCTCTTTCATTACAGATTTCATCAAAATTGATTATGTTTTAAATTTATTAATGATGGAATGGAATTCCAGGTCCCCATGCCTTTTTCCATCATTCTTACTCTCTTATGCTTGAGGTGTCTTTCATAATTCAAATGGTTAGTTAAAATGAATTGAAGGATTCTTGTGATTCTAGGCATTCTAAGACTAGGCTATTATTTAAACCACATTGTAAGGTGAGTTATTTGATTATAAATGTGATTAAAATTTGGATTAAAACATGTTATTATATGGAATGGTTAGACTACAGGTGTATCACTATTTTTTTATTGGCCCACTGAGATTGAGAGGTGTGTTCCAATTTAGGGTGTCTATAGATGGAATATTCTGAATTTTGTAGTTATATTATTAAAATGAAATGATTTTTATGCACCTTGGGTGATATATGGGTTCTTATATGAATGTTATGTACTAACTCATCTGGCATCTGGCTTATACACGCCTGAGTGAAACTTGTATATGGAATTAATGGATGGATTTACTTGGTTATATATATGATGGATGTTATTCTTTTAGTCAGTTATTCATATTCTTCTGCTGTTGATTATATGGTTTTATCGTTGGGTTACACTCTGATCAAGAGGGTATAGTCTCACCACCATTCCACCTTGGACCCTCACTTCAAGTCGAAAGCCTTTAAAATATGGGTAGGTGTGATTAAGTGAACTGAGTCTAGGAAATCACAAAGTAGTATTAGAGAAATTTTATTTTCTTACTATTTGGGATAGTATAGAGGAGAAATATGGTACTTTGGTATTTGGTTATGAGCATGCACCTAGTAGTAGCTAACCCATGTATAGTGAAAATATAAATTAACTTGCATGGGACATGTTGTTATAGATTATGCTTAATATAGTTTCTATGATTTCACTATTGGGTGATGCACATGATGTTTTATGTTCCTTACGATTACATATTTTTACCCTTGGATGATATGAAAAGAAATTATTGCATCATGAATCATTCTAGGATCTTCAGGATTTATATGTCATGAATTTATCCATGACACATTTACTTAATTCATGCATTTCTTGTATCATGCTTGGTGAATTTATTAACTTGTACATAAAATTAAGCTAACATTTAATGTATGGATTTGATAAATAGTTGGTTGGGATTAAATGGATACAATAAATTAATTTTTAAGGTGTATGGGACCTTAAAAATTAAAAATGGTGATTTATAAATAAAACTAGATTCTAGAATAACTAGTAACTATTAAATAGGGATGATAATTACAATTTAAATGGTGTTTTCCTCTATTAATTTCAATTAACACTCTATATATTGGTACTTATGACTTATAGCAGAGAACTTGACCCTGACCCAACCTCAGTAGTGGGTAGTAAGCAGTGTATCTTGCATAACTTCTAATCCTTATGTCGCCCATACATGGCTTTAAAACAGGAAGAGGGGTGTGACTTGTATATAGGAATGCTTGTACCTATCCTATTTATATATCTTTGCTTTTAGCAGTCGTTAAATCTGGAATTGAGGAATGTGTTTGGAATTTGTAGAGACATGAAACCATTAAATCCTCAATTCATGCACTAGGAGGGTGGTGATGTCCATGATCTGGAGGAGGTGGTCCCTGGGTCACCAATAGAACCTCCATTAGTGCCTTTTTTAGCAGTGTTGGTAATACCTAATATGGGAACTGATGTCCAATTTTGATATGGGTTCCTAAGCCTTATGAAAACCATTCATGTATCCTCATGACCTACCCAAACATTGGTGTAGTTTATGTGTGAGTTACAATAGTAGCATCTGCCCATGTTTTCGAGGGATGGAAGACCACAAGCTATAGAGTCATGGATAGAGACCATGCTATCAATTTTCAAGATTCTCGAGACACCTTCTGAGAGGAGAGTGGTGTTCACTACATTTATGCTTCAGGATTCCTCCAGGATATGGTGGGATGTTATTATATAGATGCATCATCATCGGGATATGTCTTGGATGAGTTTTCATATAGCCATCTATTATTATTTCTATCTTGAGACATTTTGGGTCAATAAAGCCCGAGATTTTATGCACTTGGTGCAGGGAGTCTTATTAGTCATGGAATATTCAGTTAGTTTTATAGAGATCTTCTATTGTGAACCTATCTTATTTGGTGATGAGTTATCTAAATCTAGGAGACTCGAGGATGTTCTCAGATATGAAATATGATCGCAAGTGAATTTCTTTCATCTTACTGTTATGTCTGTAATAGTGAATTATGTTCTTATCATTGAGCGTAACCTGAGAGAGGATGGAGGAGAGATCCAGGGAAGTTCATCCCCAATATCAGAACTAAATTGACCAATATTAGGAAGCATCGTATAGAGATTATGTGTGGTAATATTAGTAGTCATGCTATATAATAAGGTATCCATATGAGGTGACATCAATGTGATAGATCAGGACATACGATGCCTCAATGTAAGAGGGTCCCAGTTGAGTGTTGATCTTGTGGAAATATGGACAATCTACAATTATTTTATAGAGATTTTATTCTTATATATAGTGATAGAGGGTGTTCACTAACTCTTTATTTGGAAGTGGGGTATATTTCTTCTCATCAAGTAGGTATCTAGAGTGAAGCTAACTGATCAGGCCAAGGAGGTGGTCGTGACCAAGTTAGCTAGACACAAGACTTGAAGCACTAGAATAGTAGGCCTGATCAAGATAGACAATTTATATGAAAAGGCCATAGATCATTCCAAATATATGTAGTGTAACAAATACCTGCGGAGAAGAGTTACTGACCTTACACTATAAGAGGTACTGTTCTAGTGGCCTCTACATCAGTATCTACACTTTTTAATACAGGTGCTTCCCATTCCTTAATATTTATTTGTATTATGGAGAATCTTGGGATCGATGTTTAGTTATCCTATATCATGATGACATTGTATATTTCATTGGGGATACGATTAGAGAATTTACTCTAGTTTACGGTGTTCCCCCTTGAGATAGGTGGGTGTCACTTTGTATAGGACCTCTTTGTCTTCAGGATGAGAGGGTCTAACATCATTTTTGGAATGGATTAGTTAGTTCCCTATCATGCTTCTGTTGATTTCTATTATTTAAGGGTCACTTTCACATTGCCAAAGGGTAGAGATTTTATTCAAAATCATGAATGGGATGTCCAGGAGAGATGAGCTAGACCAGAGCATCATGGGATGGGCGAGATGATATCCTAGATTTCTAGCTTATATTTGGATGATCAGAGAATGTGTCATGAGGATTTACATCTTGTAGTTGATAATTTTAGGGATGTTTACCTTGACTTATTTTTAGGACTACCTCATGTTATAGAGGTAGAATTTTTATCAAACCTGGGCCTAGAGATGAACCAGTTTCCATTCCTCATTATATGATGGATAGCACTGAGTTGCGGGAACTCAAGAGTAAAATAAAGGATTTGGAATCAAAGGGGTCCATATGAACCAGTACTTATCTATAGGTTCACATGTCCTTTTTTTCAAGAATGATGATGTTACCCTTTGGATTTTTGTGGATTAATGGAAACTAAACTAGTTAACAGTTAAGAACCAGCATCTTTATACTCAAATCAGTAATCTCATTGACCCGATCTGAGAAGCTTGGGTGTTCTCAAAGATTAATCTGAGTTTAGGTTGTCATTAGGTGCATGTTAGACCATAAGATATACCACATATAGTATTTTTTAGTAGATATGGATTTTATGATTATTTGGTCATGTAGTTCTGTTTCATGAATGTACCCACAGCTTTCATGGCACTGATGAACCAATTTTTTCATCCATATCAAGATTCATTTGGGATGGTATTCATGGAATACATCTTAGTGTATTCTCACAATCGACATGACCATTCCAAACATATTAATATCATATTGGATACATTGAGAGAGCATCATTTATATTCTAATATCAAAAACTATCACTTTTGGATAGATAAAATTAACTTATTAGATCATATTATCTCATAGATAAGAGTATCAGTTGACCAAGGGATATTGAGAGATATAGTTACCTGGGAGAAGCCCAAAAAAATATTATATATATATATATTATTGGGGATATATGGTTATTAAAAAAATTTCATATAGGACTTCTCAAGCTTAGATGAACCTATTATGAGCATGACTAAAAAGGGTGTGAATTTTATATGGTCAGATTCCAATGAGATAGTCTTTCAGGAGTTGAAAGGGAGACTCACATCAACACTAATCACGAGTCTTCCAGAGCTAGAAATAAGTTATATAGTATACTATGATGTGTTACGTATCAGGTTAGGATCAGTTCAAATGTAGGAGGAGAAAGTAATAGAATATGGGTCTTGTCAATTAAAGCCCATGAGAGGAACTACCTGACACACGATCTTGTGTTAGTCATTGTTGTTCATTCCTTGCACTGTTGGAGGCACTAATTAATGGGATATCATTTTTTGGGGTATACGGACCACGAAATCCTGAATTATATCTTTACATAGTCTAAATTTAATTGTAGTAAATGAAGGTGTCACTACTGGAAATGGAGGATATACCAACGGTTCTAAACCGTTGGTATAGGCTGGACAACTGTTGGTATATTCTATACCAACGGTTGTCCAAACCGTAGGGAAGTAAGGCGTGGGGAAAGATCTATACCAACGATTTGAACTAAACCGTTGGTATAGCCCACTCTATGTCTTGATTTGCCAACGGTTCTTGATGAACCGTTGGTATAGGTTTACCCAACGGTTTTAAACCGTTGGGAATTCTATGATTTTGATATTATACCAACGGTTTACAACCGTTGGTATAGTTTTTTCCCAACGGTTTCAATGAAACCGTTGGCATATGTTCAATAAAAAATACTACACCAACGGTTACAAACCGTTGGTATAATTCTTCTCAAAGTATACCAACGGTTCTAAACCGTTGGTATTGTGTATTTTCAGAATTGTTGCACAGCAGACCCTCCTGTGCATACACCTGCATACAAAACAGCACTTAAAACAGTGAAAACTTAAAACAACAAAAAAAGACCACCTCTTTGATTAGAGACATGGTGAATAATTTTTCATTTGAATCTTTATATGACAACAATCATCCAGTATAGTTGAATAAGAATTTCAATAACTCAAATATTATTTACACCCATTTCAATCTTCATATGACAACTACTTTTCTAATATATGGTGAAAAGGTATTTTCTTAGGAGTATCATCACTTGTGACTCCATAAGTGCCACACCGGGCCTTGGATTGAGTCGGGGTTGACTAGTACACGTCACATATGATCCATGAATCTTTTTCCTAAAGTTTCAACACAATAAGAATCTGTTTGATCGGTTTGGCGTATGTACGTAAAATATTGTCCATTTTGAACAAAAGAGAGGCAGTTTGGGTGGTCCCGGCCCCACGGTGACTCCAATTGAGGCGGGGTTGACTCGTACACATCACATATGACCCATGGATCGTTTTCCTAAAGTTTCAACTGAATCCGAAGGCGTTTGGTCCGTTTCCCGTATGTCAGTTGTTGATATCACTTACAATTTAGTCTATTTTAAAAAAAAGAGAGACAGTTTGAGTGGTCCCGGCCACACCGCGGCTCGGATTGAGGTGGAGTTGACTCTTACACGTCAAATATGACCCATTGATCATTTTCCTAAAGTTTCAAAAGAATCCGAAGGCCTTTGGTTGGTTTGGCGTATGTCAGTTGTTGTTTTCACTTAAAATTAAGTCCATTTTAAACAAAAGAGAGATACTTTGAGTGGTGACGGCCAAACCGGGCCTCGTATTGAGGCAGAGTTGACTCGTACACGTCACATATTAGCCATGGATCGTTTTCCTAAAGTTTCAACACAATCAGAATCTGTTTGATTGGTTTGGCGTATGTACATAAAATATTTTCCATTTTTAACATAAGAGAGACAATTTGGGTGGTGTCGGCCACACCGCACCTCAAATTGAGGCGGTATTGACTCGTACACATCGAATATGACCCATGGATAGTTTTCATAAAGTGTCAATATAATCCTAAGGCATTTGGTTGATTTCCCGTATGACAGTTGTTGATTTCATTTACAATTTAGTCCATTTTCAACAAAAGAGAGACTGTTTGAGTGGTCCTAGCCACACCGCGGCTTGGATTGAGGAGGAGTTGACTCTTACATGTCACATATGACCCATGGATCGTTTTCCTAAAGTTTCAACAGAATCTGAAGGTTTTTTGTCGGTTTGGATTATGTCAGTTGTTGTTTTCACTAAAAATTAAGTTCATTTAAAACAAAAGAGAGGCACTTTGAGTGGTTTAGGCCACACCGTGCTTCAGATTGAGGCGGGGTTGACTCGTACACATCACATATTAGACATGAATTATTTTCCTAAAGTTTCAACATAATCAGAATCCATTTGTTCGGTTTGGCATATGTACGTAAAATATTGTCCATTTTGAACAAAAGAGAGGTAGTTTGGGTGGTCTCGGCCACACGACGCCTTGGATTGAGGCGGGGTTGACTCTTACACATCACATATGACCCATGGATCGTTTTCCTAAAGTGTCAACAGAATCCGAAGGTGTTTGGTAGGTTTCTCGTATGTCATTTGTTGATATCACTTACAATTTAGTCCATTTTGAACAAAAGAGAGATAGTTTGAGTGGTCCCGACCACACCGCAGCTTAGATTGAGGAGGGGTTGACTCGTACACATCAAATATGACCCATGGATCGTTTTACGAATGTTTCAACAGAATCCGAAGGCGTTTGGTTGGTTTTGCGTATGTCAATTGTTGTTTTCACTTAAAATTAAGTCCATTTTAAACAAAACAGAGGCACATTGAGTGGTGTCGGCCACACCGGGCCTCCGATTGAGGCGGGGTTGACTCATAAAAATCACATATGACCCATGTATTGTTTTCCTAAAGTATCAATAGAATCCGTAGGCGTTTGGTCATTTTTCCGTATGTCAGTTGTTGTTTTCACTTAAAATTAAGTACATTTTAAAAAAAAGAGAGGCACTTTGAGTGGTGTCATCCACAGTGGGCGTCTTATTAAGGCGAGGTTAACTCTTACACGTCACATATGAGCCAAGGATCATTGTCCTAGAGTTTCAACACAATCCAAATCCTTTTGATCGGTTTGGCCTATGTACGTAAAATATTGTCCATTTGGAACAAAAGAGAGGCAGTTTGGGTGGTCCCGGCCCCATGGTGCCTTGGATTGAGGCGTGATTGACTTGTACATGTCACATATGACCCATGGATTATTTTCCTAAGGTTTCAACAGAATCTGAAGCGTTTGGTCAGTTTCCCGTATGTCAGTTGTTGATTTCACTTGCAATTTAGTCCATTTTGAACAAAAGAGAGACAATTTGTGTGGTCCTGATCACACCGCAACTCGGATTAAGGTAGGTTTGACTCATAAACGTCACATATGACCCATGGATCATTTTCCTAAAGTTTCAATAGAATCAGAAGTCATTTGGTTGGTTTGGCGTATGTCAGTTGTTGTTTCCATTTACAATTTAGTCCATTTTCAACAAAAGAGAGACAATTTTAGTGGTCCCGGCCACACCGCGGCTCGTATTGAGGCTAGGTTGACTCTAACACGTCACATCTGACCTATGGATCGTTTTCCTAAAGTTTCAACAGAATATGAAGGCGTTTGGTTGGTTTGACGTATGTCAGTTGTTGTTTTCACTTAAAATTAAGTCCATTTTAAACAAAAGAGAGCCACTTTGAGTGGTGTCGGCCACGCCGGGCCTAGGATTGAGGCAGAGATAACTCATACATGTCACATATGAAAAATGGATCATTTTCCTAAAGTTTCAACACAATAAAAATCCATTTGATCGGTTTGGCGTATGTACGTAAAATATTGTCCATTTTCAACAAAAGAGAGGCATTTTGGGTGGTCCTGTCCACACGAAGCCTCGGATTGAGGCGGGGTTGACTCGTACACATAACATATGACCAATGAATCATTGTCCAAAATTTTCAACAGAATCCAAATGCGTTTGTTAGGTTTCTCTTATGTCAGTTGTTGATTTCACTTACAATTTTGTCCATTTTGAACAAAAGAGAGACAGTTTGAGTGGTCTCGGCCACACCGCGGCTCAGATTGAGGCAGGGTTGACTCATACAGGTCACATTTGACTCATGGATCGTTTTCCATAAGTTTCAATATAATTTTAATGTGTTTCGTCAGTTTGGCGTATGTCAGTTGTTGTTTTCACTTAAAATTATGTCCATTTTTAACAAAACAGAGGCACTTTGAGTGGTGTTGGCCACACCGGGCCTCGGATTGAGGCAGGATTGACTCTTACACACAAAATATGAGTCATGGATTGTTGTTCAAAAGTATCAACACAATCAGAATCCGTTTGATCAGTTCGACATATGTACGTAAAATATTGTCCATTTTAAACATAAGAGAGACAGTTTGGGTGGTGTCGGCCACACCGTGCCTCGGATTGAGGCGGGATTGACTCTTACTCATTACATATGACCCATGGATCGTTGTGCTAAAGTTTAAATAGATTTGGAACGCATTTGGTCTGTTTCCCGTATGACAGTTGTTGTTTTCGCTTACAATTTAGTCCATTTTCAACAAAAGACTGGCAATTTGGGTGGTCCCTCCCCCACGGTGCCTCGGATTGATGTGGAATTGACTCGTACACCTCACATATGACCCATGGATCATTTTTCTAAAGTTTCAATAGAATCCGTAGGCGATTGGTCAGTTTTCTGTATGACAGTTGCTGTTTTCACTTAAAATTAAGTACATTTAAAAAAAAAAGAGGCAGTTTGAGTGGTGTCGGCCAAACCGGGCCTCATATTGAGGCGAGGTTAACTCGTACACATCAAATTTGACTCATGGATTGTTTTCCTTAAGTTTCAATATAATCCAAATGCGTTTGGTCAGTTTTTTGTATGTTAGTTGTTGATTTCACTTAAAATTAAGTCAATTTTTAACAAAACAGAGGAACTTTGAGTGGTTTCGGCCACACCGGGCCTCGAATTGAGGCGGGGTTTACTCGTATACATCACATATGAGTCATGGATCGTTTTGAAAAAGTATCATCACAATCAGAATCTGTTTGATCTGTTTGGCATATGTACGTAAAATATTGTCCATTTTAAACAAAAGAGGGACAGTTTGGGTGGTTCCGGCCACACTGTGCCTTGGATTGAGGCGGGGTTGACTCTTACACGTCACATATGACCCATGTATCATTTTCCTAAAGTTTAAAGAGATTTGAAATGCATTTGGTTGGTTTTCCATATGTCAGTTTTTATTTTCACTTAAAATTCAAGTCATTTTGAACAAAAAAGATATATTTTGAATGGTACCGTCCACACCGTGCCTTAGATTGTGGTGGAGTTTACTCGTACATGTCACATATGACCCATGGATCGTTTTCCTATTGTATCAATAGAATCTGAATGCGTTTGGTCGGTTTACTGTATGTCAGTTGTTGATTTCACTTAAAATTAAGTCCATTTTTAACAAAATAGAGGCATTTTGAGTGGTGTCGGCCACAAGGAACCTTATATTGAGGCGGATTTGACTCATAAACGTCACATTTGACTCATGGATTGTTTTCATTAAGTTTCAATAGAATACAAATGCGTTTGGTCAGTTTTCTTTATGTCAGTTGTTGATTTCACTTAAAATTAAGTCCATTTTTTAACAAAACAGAGGCACTATGAGTGGTATCGGCCACACCGGGTCTCTAATTGAGATAGGTTTGACTCATAGATGTCACATATGAGTCATGGATCATTGTTAAAAAGTATCAACACAATCAAAAACTGTTTTATTGGATTGGTGTATGTACGTAAAATATTGTCCATTTTCAACAAAATGCATACACTTGGAGTGATACCGGCCACACCGCGCATCAGATTGAGGCGGAGTTGACTTTTACATGTCACATATGATCCATGAATAGTTTTCCTAATGTTTCAACACAATCCGAAGGCGTTTGGTCAGTTTCCTATATGTCAGTTGTTGATTTCACTTAAAAATAAGTCAATTTTGAACAAAAGAGAGGCAGTTTGAGTGATCCGGGCCACACCGTGCCTTTTATTGAGGCGAGGATGACTTATACACGTCAAATTTGACCCATGGATTTTTTACCTTATGTTTCAACATAATCCGAATGCGTTTGGTCAGAGGGGAAGGGTCTAGTCGGGTACGCGGAGATGCTTGTCTACCTCTGGTACGAACCTCCCTCGTATCATCAGCCGAAAAACTGAAAGAATGGAATAATGAAAAGTGCACTTACTTATGTACCTATAAAATCTATACATAGACAAAACATAGCTGCATCATGTCATAAAAAATAACACCAAGGATCAGACAAAATAGAAGTAGTCATGCAGAGTAATGACAAGTGCACATACAGATTAGAAGCAGCTAAAAAATTGTTGCATACATGCCATGTTTATTTCCTAAAACAGAGTAAAAAAATCAAAAATGATGAAAATCTAGAATATAGGTCGCCTCCCAGGAAACGCTATGTTTTACTTCTTCAGCCAGATGGATGGACACTGGTCAATCGTCTTGGTCCATCAACTCAGAACTCCTCTGCCTCTTACAAGAACTGGTGGCCGTGTCATCAAGCTCACATGGACGCTTAGTGGGATTTATCACTTTAGGAGCGTAGCGGGCGTGAATCTGGTGTGGAAGTAAGAGAATCTGGCGCTCGTCATCAGTTAGACATGGAGTGGGATTGATCACTTCAGGAGCGTAGCGGGCATGAATCTGGTGTGGAAGTAAGAGAATCTGGTGCTCGTCATCAGTCAGATGCTGAGTCACCCGTCATGCGAGGTTAGATGGAGACGGGACGTGCACATCGATGATCATGGAAGAGGCAGACAAGCAAGACATTGTTGGTTAAGCTGCATCCAAAAATATATTAATTTTTATATATTAGAACCTTTATAAATGTTTGTCCCATTTTTACAAACAATTAATGTGTGAAAATTGTGAAAAATAACTTATCGGATATATAAAAATGGATTTACTCATGGACATGATGCATAATATCTCAAATATTCCTCATTGGATCCCAATTTGAAATTTTAATCCATTATCAAATGTCTTATATCAATTTATTTTCATTTGGATCTTTATGGTTGAACGCTTTTTGTAAAATCTAGCCAAGGGAGGATAGACTAGTGAATTGGAATACAATTGGATGTTATGTGGTGAAAACCACATTACAGGCATTGTTTAAGATATTATTGAGGTGGTTTGAGGATAAATCTATCTTTTTAGAGAAAATACAGCATGTCCAAGTTTGGTGGTCAATGTTTTGAAGTGGGGGGGGGGGGTATTTGGTGGTTGAGGAGGGGGTGAGGGGGACGTCTAAGGTCTAGGAGGAGGAGTGGGGGGCTGTCCAGGGTCTAGAAAGGGGGGCGGGGGGCTGTCCAGGGTCAAGGAGAAGGGGAGAAGGGTCTGTCCATGGTCCAGGAAGGAGGGGGGGGTTGTCCAGAGTCCATCGAGGAGGGGGGCTATCCAGGGTCCAGGGTAGAGGGTGGGGGGCTTCCTAGGGTCCAGGAAGGAGGGGGGACTATACAAGGTCCTAGGTGGAGGGTTGAGGGGGGTTGTCCAGGGTCCAGGAGGGGGGATGTCCATGTTTCAGGAAAGAGGGGGGCCAGGCTGTCCATGTTCCAGAAGGGGGGACTATCCAGGGTCCAAGAGGGGGGGTGTCTAGGGTCCATGAGGAGTGGGGGCTCTGTTAAAGGGAGGAAATCCCCAAATAATTCATTGAAGATTAACTAAACTTAATCCAAAAAAACATCACAATTCCAATCCATCACCCAACCAACATCCAATTCATCCTCAATAACACTAACCTTCACATGCCATAAACAACACAACCGAGTTTATACCAAATTAAAACAGAAAACAAAAATAATAGATGTAAAACATTAAAACTAAGGTAGTACTTACATATTTAGAGTGTTGAACTACAAAATTGTTTGATTTAATATGGATATATGAGTGGAACGAGTTTCTGAGTACTTTTATAGAGAGATTCGAGACATTTAGGTCAAATCAAAATAGAAAATAAAAAATAGATGAAGAACATTAGAACTTACAGATTTGAAGTGTAGAACAGAAAAATTGTTTGATTGAATAGGATGGATGGAGTTTGGGAGACTGGGTAACGATAGTGCGTCAGGAGAGCTTCAATTTAGGGCTGCAGTCGAGCGGAGGGGGACTTCAATCGAGCCAATGGGCTACTGGATTTAGGGGGAAACTTTCCCAACGGTTTTTAATAACCGTTGGGAATGTATGTTTACCAAGGTCTATACCAACGGTTTACACAAACCGTTGGTATAGATTCCAACATATACCAACGGTTAGTAGATAACCGTTGGTAAAAGTCTCTTCATGGAGCCCTATACCAACGGTTTTATAAACCGTTGGTAAAAATCTTCATAAAAGCCTCTATGCCAACGGTTTTCTTCAAACTGTTGGTATACATAACCATTCCCAACGGTTTATCAAACCGTTGGGATATAAGCGTTGGTAAAAATGGGATTTCCAGTAGTGTGTGTTGAGTACATTTAGTTCTTCGACTTGGAGCTTTACTATATGCCCGGAAAGGGAAATGTAGTTACTAATGCTCCGAGTAGGAGGACTCATACCTAAATAGTTCAGGAGGCTGATTGCAAGTTTCATATTATGAAATTATTTTCTAATTTGTATATATAGGTTCAAGAATGTCATGGATAGTCTATACTTGCATCAATATTAGTGACCTCTTCACTTCTGGAGAGAGTGAATATAAGGTAGCTATCAGATTCCAAGGGCTTGATCCTATGGGAGAGTATTGTAGGTTATGGCCTACCACCTAGTTAAATCATTAATAAGAATGAGATCATGTGTATTTGTGGACATTTCTGGGTTCCTACAGAAATCTGGGAGGAGTTGATAAAAGATTATCATGCCTCTATATGGGTTGTGCATCTCGTTCTAACGAAGATGTATAGTGACTTTTTTTGTAAGTACTGGTGGTCAGGGATAAAATGAGAGATATATGGGTTTGTTAATAGTTGTTACACCTGTCAGTAGGTGAATGTGGATCACCAGTGATCAGTGGGGATTTTATCATTGTTACGCATTTTTTATTGTAAATGGTACAACATCACAATGTATTTAATGATAGGTTTTCCTTGATCACCCTAAGAAAATGATGATGTATGGTTGATCGTAGATAGGTTAAAAAAAATTTCTCATTTTCTTCCTATTCATGAGACTCTTTTAGTGAATGATCTTGGGAGGATCTACATTTGTGAGATCATATTCCTCCATGGGGTTCCATGTTCTATCATATCGGAAAGAGATTCTCAGTTCACATAGTGTTTTTTGTTGGGGTTGTAGAGGGCACCTGGTTCACAGGTACTACTCTGTACAACCTATTACCCATATACTTTCCATCAGTCCAAGTGTATGATACAAGTTTTGGATGGTATTATTTGATCATGAATCCTCGATTTTAGAGTTTATTTGGAGAAACAATTACCTCTCAATGAGTTCTCTTATAATAACTTATTCCAGAAGACTATATAGATGACTCCTTATAGGACATATATGGTAGGTCAGGTCAGTCACCCATGTTCAAGTTAGAGGTGGGATAGGAAGTGCTACTAGTTCCTCATCTCTTTCAAGAGACTTCATAGAAAGTTCAGATTATTAGGAAACATATGTCTATAGCTCATTCGAGAAATAAATCATATGCTGATCATCATCGTTGACTACTAGATTTTTAGGTGGGGATTCAGGTATTCTTACATGTTTCACCTATACTAATAATGATATATATTTAGAAGAAAGGGAAGTTATTGCCTTATTATGTCGGACCCTTTGAGACTTTAGAGAGAGTCAGGTCGGTATCTGATTAGTTGTAGTTACCTTAGAGGTACTATTCCATGTATAACATCTTCCACATATCTCATCTTCACAGATATAATTATGATCCATCACTTATTCTTTATCGAGATGAGGTTGAGTTAGAGATAGTTGCATCCTTTTAGGAGCATCCTATCCATATTTTTGATCGAGGTAAATAGGTTCTCTAAGGGTGTTCAATTCCTCTAGTGTGGGTGTTGTGGTATCACGACCATGCATATGATGAGACTTGGGAGCCGGAGGCTGATGTACATGATCAGTGGCCCGATTTATTCTCATATTATGCTTTACCACCCTTAGAAGGCCAATTTGGTGATTAATTAATTTAAGGGGGAGATTGTAGGATCTTAGATTTTCTATGAGGTATGTAACCTCATTATTTATAGTTTAATTCATTGGTTTTATACTTATGTGAGGGCCTAATGGGTTCACAAAAAAAACATGGTTTTCTAGGGCTTGTACGAAGCCCATAGCCAGGTATTTTGGAGAAGGCAGTTGGGATTCATGATTAGTAGAAAATGTGTTTCCTAGGATAAATTTTTTGAGTAAACTGTTTGGGTTGTTTCAGTGCATAGCAGAGGGTGAATGGTTTTCCCTAAATATGTGACCTAGGCTGCATTCCCATGCGATTACTACCGAGTTTTTGATAGAGGGAAAACACATTGTTGATGCACGGTTTTTCTACACTTGTTGAATGACCATGTAAGGGGGTCTTGAGGGAGATAAGAGTACATCATTGGTGCATGGTTTAGCTAACTATTTATCCAAACCATGCGACCCAGTTTTTCGATTGTAAATGACCATTTTTTCTTAAAGACTTAGGTGATTAACCCTCCTCCTATTTTCGTATTTTCCTCCAGTGGAAAGCCCCCTTCTCCCTTATTAGAGCTCTCCCTTAATGTTCCTCTTATTCTTGGTGACATATCTCTGATCTAGACACTTATTCCTTCATTGTTAGTCTTGATAGATGTGTGTTGACGATTTAACTATTCATCTTTCACCTTTTGTCATTTTTCTTTCTATATACGGATTTATTTTGGTTCAAGATCTTATGCCCTATTTTCAGGGCATTCATTTGTTAATATGTTTTCTTCTGATCTAGACCAAATCATAGGATGAGACTTGACGAGTGTTCTTATATCAAGCTAAGGTTGGAGGTCTCGTTCCTTTCCCTTAAATTTTGGGTGATTATATATTATGTCATTGTGTTGTATTCTAGTTATTCCCAACAATGCTTATAAATTGGTTTGGTTTTTAAATTGATAGAGGGGATTAACCTAGATTCTCCATGACACTCATTGGGGTGTAATTAATGGTTAAGGACCTAGAATTCGAACCAAACCCTGAGTATGTTTTTAAATAATATTAAACCACCATGGATGGATTATGTTTTTGATTCATTTGTTATGGTGCGGCACTTTCCCGTTTCCTTAGGTATGTCATCCAAATTGATTAAACTTTAAATTGATTAATGAGGGAGTGGAAGTCCATGTCCATAGTTCATTATCCATTATTCTTTCTTTCTTATGCTTCATTCATATTTCATAATTGAAATGGACAATTAAAATGAATGGAAGGATTCATGTGATGCTAGTCCTTTTAAGTCTAGGCGGTTATTTAAAACACCTTCTGAGGTGAGTTATTTGATTATAATTGTGATGACCAATTGGATTAAAACACTTTGTCTTATGGTATGGTTATAATATGGCCCCATGTCCATTTTTTATTGAAATTCCAAGAGTAAGAGGTGGATTCCAATTTTGAATTTCCATAGATAGACTCTTTTGGTCGGTGTAGTTATGTAACACCCTAAGATTTTATGAAAAATATTCTTTTAATTTCATTGATGTCTTGTGTTGTAAGCTACAACAAGATTTCCTTTCCCTATACGCAACATCGTATGAGTTTGCAGTATACACAACACTATTCTTGGATCCTGTTACACACAATTTTGATAATAGTTATTCTACGAAACATTGAGTGTATATATATATATATTCAATGTATAAATGAAATATGGTTGGATTCTTTTATACAAAACAATGGAGGAGTCTTGCACAACACGCAACCCTAACTTGGCTTGCATTACACGCAATCATGACCTTCCTCGATAGCGTGTGTTGTACGCTATACCAGGTTTCATTAAACAACGATATATTGTTATAATATTATTATGGACTAGCCGTTATGAATAGTATTAAATAAATTTTTAATTTTATAACATTATTATTCATCCTAAACATTTTCTATAATATGGTATGAGAACAAAATAAATTTTTCGTGTAAAATATGTATTTTTTAAAAATTGCATTTTTTCCGCCTTTTGATGACGCACCCACCTTAAATCTTGTTTTTTACATGTCTATAGGTTCAATTTGACAAAATAAAATTCTTCTTTGGAATCAGGATATAAAAATTTACTTTGGATAAATTTTTCATATTATTCTGATAACTTTAATATTTTAATGAATAGTAAAAACACGCTATATTTTAATTAAAAACAACTTTTTTCATCGCAATAATTTATATGGTTAGATTATCTTTTTACTTGGTTTTAAAGTGTAATTAGAATATATTTTTACCATTTAATCCAATTTTGGTCATTGGAATTAATTTCACTTTGAAATTGAATATAAACAAGTATCAATATTTTGATAGTTATTGTTTCTTAAAAACACGCTATTTAGTTTGATAACAGGAATTAATTTTAAAATTAATGAATGACACTTATATGTTTTGAATTTGGAAAAATAGACATCAATTTTGTATTCTGAATATCAAATAATGCTTAGGCTGAATTTTTGGTATTTTTCTGAAAAACATCAATTTTTGATGAATAGTGAAACCACTTAGTGGTAGATAAAAAACTAACTTTTCATTTAAATGAAATTTTACCACTTCTTTGAATTGAATTCAGAAAATACAAGAGACACGGTTAATATCAAGGACTAAAATTTGGTTCAATGAGATGAAAATATCTTTTTGGTGAACAGTAACTTTTTACTTTTATTTACCACGGTTAAAAGTAAATAGGGTAATTAAGGGTAGAAATGATATTATTATTACCCTAAAACATGTCCTAATTCAATTGGACAAGTGTAATTCGAACAAAAACATCCTTAGGAATAAAATATTACCATTTATTCCCACTTAGATTAGATTAGGACATTTAATATTAATTTATTTAAAGAAGGGTTAAAATAGTTAAAATCAACATTTAATAAGTAAATCATTTTTAATATAGGGTTATACATAAGATATATTCGACTATAAATATTAATTATAAAGATAAAAATATTTCCTACATAATTTTATTTTATTTATAATTTTTAGACATTAAATAGTTTTATTTATTTATGACACAAAGATGATGCAATAATTATCTTATTGACATAATTGATGTTATAAATGCCCAAATAAATGTAATTTGAGACTTTTTATGAATTCCACTAATTTTCTAGGTTAATATGACATGTTAGTATTTATTTAATTGACTTTTTATAAATAATAATTCTGTTATTATTTTCACAAAAATCAATTACCAAATAGTGTCAAAATTGACATAAAATAGGTTTTAAAACAAATATTATATTATTAATTGTTATTTTATTCCTTAAAATTTAAATTTCGGCCAAATGACTTAGATAAGGTTGTATATATTAATAATAAGAAACTTGGGGATCGTTTGGCTTGTTATAGTAAGTTTATTAACCTTATAGTGTAAGAAAACAAGAAGACACGGTAAAAGTAAAATTATTTAACTTAAGGTTAAATCTAAATGATAAGGTTAAAATAGTAACCTAAATTTGTCTAAATTCTTTTTGATAAGAGTATTTAGACCCATACCCATATTATATTTGAAATAAATCAATTTGGAGCTATTAAAATCTGAATATGACTTTATAATAAAATAATATTTTTAGTTTTTTCAAAGGTGCCCCTCTCCTCCCTTATAAAAGGGCACCTCCTCCCTCTCTTCCTCACACCACATTGAGCCTTCAAGCTCGGCCAAACCCTGCCAAATTCTCTTCTCCACTTCCATAGAAACATCTTAGAGGTTCTGGTCTTTTCAAATACCAATTTTAGTTCCCTAAGAGGAGGTCTCAAAGAGGCGCTTCAAAGAAGAGGAGGTTCATATACGTACGAAGCATATCGGACCTAAGGTAAGGGATAATTTTACAAATCTCATTTTTATCCGAGATTTCTTATTCGTAAGTATTTACTGAGGTTATTTATATCATCCATGTCCATGGTTTATAAAAGTGTTTTTATGTATGTTTAAAGTCCTTTTTAACCATTTTTGACTTTTACTACATGGTATGTGAGGAATCGTTTTTTTACCATACGAGGTACTTTTTGAATTTTTTGACAAAAGTACCAGGAGAATGTTATTTTTAACTTATACAGTGTGAACAAATTTTTACGGTTTCATAACGCCTCGTTTTCATGAATCTTACTCTACATGATTTTATGACTATTTTCAACAAAATACTTTTATTTTAATAGTGCATGGCATTTTTTGAAAAGAAAATGATTTTGATGAAGAAAGGATATTTTCCTAAAGAATTCAATTCAAATGTTTTATCAAAACCATTTTCCATCTATGATGAAATTATTTCATATGTGTATGTTTCAAGTTTAATGTCTCTATGATTTACATGGTTCACTTTTCTTATGATGAAATATCCATTTGTTTTATATGGATTATGTGATGATGGGATGATGTTTATTAAACTCATTTTATTCTTTGGGTTATGATGAATGTTTTAAGTTCATTTTGTGCCACATGTAAGAATTATTTCATTATGAGATGGGTGGGACCTATATCTCCCTCCAATTAATTGGGTAAAGATTTATATCTCGTGAGATAGACATGGCTGGAACGGCAAGTTAAACCGGTTCAGTAATATTGGACTGGAACGAGGAGTGAACTCGATTCAGAAAGCGACTCTGTCCACTAAGATGGTCTTGGCAGCAATGCCTTGGCTACTATGGAAATCATAACATGTGCTTAATGGTTTCCACAATTACATGTTTTATTCCCATGCTAATTTATCATGATTAATGTTTCTTCATGATCTATGCCTTACGTACTGCCATGTTTTATGTCATTGCTCAAGATTTTGATGTTTAGATTTTATGCTCATGTTTTTTTACATTCAAATGTCTAAGGATAGTTTTATGTTCTCTATGATTACCCTTACTGAGCATTTGAGCTCACCCCTTTTATGTTTTCTTTTCCCCAGGATATAAAGAAAGGTTTTAGGTAAGAAAAAAAGGGGAAGATCTTTATGGTAGATGTTGAAGATCTTTCACCACGATTAAAAGATTATATTCCGAGTTTCCAAAGACACTAAACTGTTATGGTCCTTGTGTGTCTGTTTTTGTTATGTATTAATTATTCTGCAAAAGTAATGCAATGTCCATGTATGTCAAGCTTTGGGTCTCTACAGTTGGTATCAGAGGAAATAATTTGTCAACCTTTGGAAACTAGGATGCGAGAACTTTAGTGAGATCCTTAGAGATATTTCTAAGGTATGTATAGGGATGTCCCTAAGGTTAAGTATAAGTATAGGTTATAGTCCTAGAATTATGGTAACGATCTTAGAATTAAACCTAAGATTCTAGATATTGAAGGTACTCCCCCTTTATTATGTTTTTTCCATAGCATGATTTTTTCCTCTCACACTATTCCTTTTGGGTTTTAGAAAATGGTTGAAAACAAGACGAATCACGATAATAGAGGATATGATGGACAATGGAATGATATTCTTCATGAGAAACCAAATGGAATGGGATTTGGAAGTCCAAACATCATTATTATGCCGAATCATAAATCTCATAATATGATCAATAAACTCAAATTTGGTAAGTTTCCTGACTCGACTAATAATAGAAAGATGGAGTTTCATTATGATCATAGAGGAAATAATGTTAAATATTCCCTATGTAAATCATGTGGGAAGAGGGATCAAGGAGAATGTTTCAAAGGAACTAGAAGATGCTTTGGGTGTGGAAAATAAGGACACAAAGCCAGTAAGTGCAAAGGAAAAGGTTCAGTTAGCACCTGGGATGAGGATAATGGAATTGCTACGACATCAACAATGGTTAAATGTTTTAAATGTGGAATGTACGGGCATTATACAAAGCAATGCCTTAAGGTAAAGTCTCATGAATAAAATCAGTATGGTCGTATGGGTAGTATTTATATTGATGATTATGAAGAGACTACAAATGATATGTGAGATGAAAGAATTGTTGAAGCTCGGTCAATGGTTTAAGAAGGTAGTGGAATGATTACATGTTTATCAAGTGTAATGTTTTATAAGTAATCTCATGGTATTATGGGATAACGAGACATCTAAGGATTGGCACACTGTTGTCTTTCCTTATGTTTTGAAAGTATATGATGAATGGTACCAGTGACCATGAAAGGTTATTCAGATATTTTTGGAAAGTAGATGATATGCACATAATGAAGGGATAAGGAGAAAATTAAATGTTTGATAGCATTCATGATCTCATGACTGATATAAGGAGAAGGTTATATCATGGTTTGAGTATATAGAATTTTTGGATTTTGGTATATGGAAAGAGTTAAATTTTGACAGCATTCATTTTTCACTAAGGTTTAATGGGTATTCATTTTTCAAGAATATACATGATTAAGGTATTAACATGATTGGAATGTAACCAACAAGATATATGAGGGATAAATGATGGTATTAACATGCTTGGTTGATGACATTTCAAGTAATTGTTTTGTTTATACTATGAGCTTGGACCGAAGTACTTTAGATAAGCCTAAAGATTGGAATGGATTATGTTGGACATAAGTTAGTATTGTTTAAGGATAGAACTTTTTTTGATATTATTGATGGGATGTTATAGTAATGTAGTTTTAGAAAAAGGACAACCTGCAGGACGGGCGACAGCCCATCGCGTCGGACAAGGCTATGGGAATCGAACCCACAACTGAAATGCGACAGGCCTTTATCGCCTACCACTGGCCTACAGGAAGTCCCTATTTAGTAGAAACTAGTTTTATTATATTAATCAGTATGATATATGAAGTATAAGTCCATTTTAGGAACCATATATGATTAATCTCACTATAGATAGACTTATGTATTTTTGATAAATTTTATAACCTTTTGTTTGAGACAGATGGAATGAACGATCATTCTATCACATGATTTTCTAACACTTCACGAATGACAAATTCAACTTCATTTCTTTAAGAGATGAAGTGGAAATTTTCCAAAGAACGACCAACGGTGAGACTGTACCAAAATCACGAAAGTATTTCTTCTAATTCCAATTTCATCAACTTTAGGGAAATGATCTTGAAAACCAGAAATATTTTCCTAGTTCCCTTATATCTGATTAATCAGATGGTACCTTAGATCATCACAAATCTATGGCTTTGTGATTGATGGCTTTTATATAGCCATGTTCTCTACCACTCTCCATCAGAACTTGATAGTTAGATTTTTCTTCCATATCCATATTTTCACCTATGATCTCCTATATGGAAACCCAGTGATGAGTTTCTTTGGGTAATCGTTACATTTCATACTTTAGTTTTTAAAATTAAGTTTTAGTATTCCTTTTTACGATGTGGGTTTCTATAAATAGTAAATGATTTATAACCCTGACAAATTTCGAGGGAGAAATTCATTTTAAGGGGGGTAGAATGTAACACCCCGAGATTTTATGAAAAATAACCTTTTAATTTCATTGATGACTTGTGTTGTAAGCTACCGCAAGATAGCCTTGCACTATACGCAACACCATATGAGCTTGCAGTATACACAACACTATTCTTAGATCATATTACACACAATTTTGATAGTAGTTATTCAACGAAACATTGAGTTTATATATATACATATATATACAATGTATAAATTAAATATAGTTGGATTATGTTATATGAAACAATGGCGGAGTCTTTCACAACACGCAACCTTGACCTGGCTTGCATTACACGCAATCACGACCTTTCTTGATAGCGTGTGTTGTACACAATACCAGGTTTCACTAAACAATGATATATAGTTATAATATTATTATGGACTAGCCGTTATGAATAGTATTAACTACATTTTTAATTTTATAACATTATTATTCATCTTACACATTTTCTAGAATATGGTATGAGAAAAAAATAAATTTTTCGTGTAAAATATGTATTTTTCAAAAATTGCAGTTTTCCCGCCTTTTGATGACGCACCCACCTTAAATATTGTTTTTGACATGTCTATAAGTTCAATTTGACAAAATAAAATTCTTCTTTGGAATCAGGATATAAAAATTTACTTTGGATAAATTTTTCATATTATTCTGATAACTTTCATATTTTAATGAATAGTAAAAACACACTATATTTTAATTACAAACAACATTTTTCATCGCAATAATTTATAAGGTTAGATTATTTTTTTAATAGGTTTTAAGTGTAATTAGAATATATTTTTACCATTTAATCCAATGTTGGTCATTGGAATTAATTTCACTTTGAAATTGAATATAAACAAGTATCAATCTTTTGATAGTTATTGTTTCTTAAAAACACGCTATTTGCTTTGATAACGGGAATTAATTTTAAAATTAATTAATGTGACTTCTATGTTTTGAATTTGGAAAAATAGACATCAATTTTGAATTCAGAATATCAAATAATGTTTAAGCTGAATTTTTGGTATTTTTCTAAAAAAATTCAATTTTCGATGAATAGTGAATCCACTTAGTGGTAGATAAAAAACTGAATTTTTCATTTAAATGAAATTTTACCACTTCTGTGAATTGAATTTCAAAAATCTGAGAATCACGTTTAATATCAATGACTAAAATTTGGTTCAATGAGATGAAAATATTTTTTTGGTGAATAGTAACTTTTTAATTTTATTTACCACAGTTAAAAGTAAATAGGGTAATTAAGGGTAAAAATGATATTATTATTACCCTAACACATTTCCTAATTCTATTAGAAAAGTTTAATTCAACCAAAAACAACCTTAGTAATAAAATATGACCATTTAGGCCCACTTGGATTAGATTAGTACATTTAATATTAATTTATTTAAAGAAGGGTTAAAATTGTTAAAATCAATGTTTAATAAGTAAATCATTTTTAATATAGGGTTATACATAAGATAAATTATACTATAAATATTCATTATAAAGCTAAAACGATTTCCTACATAATGGTATTTTATTTATAATTTTTAGACATTATATAATTTAATTTATTTATGACACAATGATGATATAGTAATTATCTTATTGACATAATTGATGTTATAAATACCCAAATAAATGTAATTTGAGACATTATATGAATTCCACTAATTTTTTAGGTTAATATGACATGTTAGTATTTATTTAATTAACTTTGTAGAACTAATAATTCTGTTATGATTTTCACAAAAATCAATTACCAAATAGTGTCAAAATTGACATAAAATAGTTTTTTTTTAAATATTATATTATTAATTGTTATTTTATTCCTTAAAATCTAAAGTTCAGCCAAGTGACTTATATAAGGTTGTATATATTAATAATACGAAACTTGGGGCTCGTTTGCCTTGTTATAGTAAGTTTATTAACCTTATAGTGTAAGAAAACAAGAAGACACGGTAAAAGTAAAATTATTTTACTTAAGGTTAAATCTAAATGATAAGGTTAAAATAGAAACCTAAACTTGTCTAAATTATATTGGATGAGAGGATTTCGACCCATCCCCACATTATCTTCTAAATAAATCAATTTGGAGCTATTAAAAATGGAATATGACTTTATAATAAAATAATATTTTTAGTTTTTTCAAAGGTGCCCCTCACCTCCCTTATAAAAAGGCACCTCCTCCCTCTCTTCCTCACACAACTTTGAGCCTTCAAGATCGGCCAACCCCTTCCAAATTCTCTTATACACTTCCATAGAAACATCCTAGAGGTTCTGGTCTTCTTCAAAGACCTATTTTAGTTCCCTAAGAGGAGGTCTCAAAGAGGCTCTTCAAAGAAGAGGAGGTTCGGATACGTACGAAGCATATCGGACCTAAGGTAAGGGATAATTTTATAAATCTCATTTTTATCTGAGATTGCTTATTTGTAATTATTTACTGGATTTATTTCTATCATCCATGTCCATGTTTTATAAAAGTGTTTTCATGTATGTTTAAAGTCCTTTTTAACCATTTTTGACTTTTACTGCATGGTATGTAAGGAATCTTTTTTTTACCATACGAGGTACTTTTTGACTTTTCCAACAAAAGTACGAGGAGAATGTTATTTTTTACTTATACGGCGTGAACGTATTTTTATGGTTTCATGACGCCTCATTTTCATGAAGCTTACTCTACATGATTTTATGACTATTTTCAACAAAATACTTTTATTTTAAAAGTGCATGGCATTTTTTGAAAAGAAAATGATTTTGACTAAGAAAGGATATTTTCCTCAAGAATTCATTTCAAATGTTTTATCAAAACCATTTTCCATCTAAGATGACATTATTTCATATGTGTGTGTTTTAAGTTTAATGTCTCAATGATTTACATGGTTCACTTTTCTTATGATCAAATATCCATTTGTTTTATATAGATTATGTGATGATGGGATGATGTTTATGAAACCCCTTTTATTCTTTAGGTTATGATGAATGTTTTATGTTTATTTTGTGGAACAAGTAAGAATGATTTCATTATGAGATGGTTGGGACCTATATCTCCCTCCAATGCATTGGGTAAATATATATATCTCATGAGATAGACATGGGTGGAACAGAAAGTTAAACCGGTTCAGTAATACAAGATTGGAACGAGGAGTAAACTCGATTCAGAAAAGGACTTTGTCCACTAAGATGGTCTTGGCAGCAATGCCTTGGATACTATGTAAATCATAACATGTGATTAATGGTTTCCACAATTACATGTTTTATTCCCTTTCTAATTTATCTTGATTAATTTTTCTTCATGATCTATGCCTTACGTACTGCCATGTTTTATGTCATTGCTCAAGATTTTGATGTTTAGATTTTATGCTCATGTTTTTTTTACATTCAAATGTCTAAGGATTGTTTTATGTTCTCTATGATTACCCTTAATGAGCATTTGAGCTCACCCCTTTTATGTTTTCTTTTCCCCAGGATATAAAGAAAGGTTTTAGGTAATAAAAAAAAGGGGAAGATCTTTATAGGAGATGTTGAAGATCTTACACCATGATTAGGAGATTATATTCAGAGTTCCAAAGACACTAAACTATTACGGTCCTTGTGTGTCTATCTTTGTTATGTATTAATTATTCTACAAAAGTAATGTAATGTCCATGTACGTCAAGATTCAGGTCTCTACAAGTTAGATGATTAAAATGAAATGATTATTATGCGCCTTGGTAGATACATGGGTTCTCATATGAACACCATGGATACACTCATTTAGAAGCTAGATTATACATGACTGATTGATACTTGGAATCCTTTAGGGACTGACAGGTATGGGTTCTAGAGGGAAGATTATTATATATGTCTTATTGATACATGGAATCTTTTATGGAATACCAAGGATGGACTCTGAGAGCTAGTTATTATATACACCATGAGTGAAAATTGGGCTCCCTTTATGGACTGCCAAGGATGGACTTAGTGGTAGATGAATTTATACCACACCAAGAGAGATACCAAGAATCAATTGAGGAATTATAAGGACATTCTTATAGGGTGATGAGTTCATGATACACCTGGAGTGATACTTGGGATCCAATTTAGGAATTATAAGGATGGGCTCATGTTTCCTTTCAAATATTAAATAATGTGATGATTATTACAATGCATCTTCCAAGATGAATAACAAAATTGGATTCAATAGGAGCCTTAATTTATGATTTAATTGTCACATGAATTTTCATATATGAGTTAAGGGATATTCTTGGTCTATGATTCTAGTCTCCATACTTCTTTATAAATTAATTCACGATTGATTGATTACTCATAGATAGTCTGGCTTAGGCTGAAGTAGGTAGCATAGGATGGGTGTTCCATGGGAACCCAAACCTATGTGGGTTATTTATATACTACACTTCATTTCCAGATTTTTTATTACTGCACACTATTTATTATATATTCATAGACTAAATGAGATTATACATCATTGGTGGGGGCCTACTTAGTTTATCTCACACCTCGCTTGGTCCACCATTTTGGTACTCGAACATACTTTATGGATGCGGGTAGGGATAGGGTAAATAACCCACTTGATGAAACTTGATTGAATTTCAAATGGGATATGGGGAGTACAGGACCGGTCTATGGATCATGATGCTATTTTTGGAAAGTTCCTTATTGTTACTTTTATAATTTTGATACATGTATTATTTTGGATTCTTGTTTCCAAGTATTACCACTATTCCTCTTTTATAGCATTTCATGATCATCATCTTGTATATGACATTGATGTATGTATTTACACAGTTATTTATATGATTGATGTTACTATTTCACTGCTCATTTATTCATATACATCCACTTTTGATTGTATGGTTTTATCGTTGTACTACACTCTGATCATTAGGGTATAGTCTCCCCACCATTACACCTTGGACCCTCGCTACTATTTATTAGACTCTACCATATAGGGAGGTGTTCTTGAGTCTATGTGGACAAATGGGTTTGGTTAATATTGAGTGAACCATGTCTGGGATGTCACATTTGGGACATATAATAACCCACACTAGGACCTAGGGGTATTGTTCCATGATGAGTGTTTATAACTACCACAAATGGATAACACCCATATATTAGGTATGGGTGTATGTGTGGGTGTTACATAAGAATAAAAAAAATGCATGGTGTCCTTAAGTATAAGGATTTAGAGTTTGAGAAAAATCAAGGGAAATATGTCTCTTCACGGAAGAATATATCATGTCATGATAAAAGATATCACATCACAACGAAGGTTTTCTATATAGAACATCCTAGCATAGAACTCCTATGCCATAAAGAATATGTTTCACATCATGATGGGAGGTTTATATGAGCAATATCTATGTCATAAAGATTGTTTATGTGGGGTCATCATGCTATGGAAGGGAGGGTCACACCATGATTCAACCCTAAGCGGCTGCCTAGGTTTTGGGAACGAGTGTCACATCATGATAATTGAGGCCACACTATGACATGTTCTAACATGTTTATTTGAAATATTAACTAATTATATAAATAAAATCAAGAATATGGTATTTTATTATTTTTTTTAACATTTCAAGGAATCCCATTCAAATATTCCAGGCAATGAACATTTCTCCTATCATTTCTATTCCCCCTACACTTAAACCAAGAATATATTCTTTAAGTAATCCCTAGTAAGTGATATCCCTTATCTTCTTAGTCCTTATCTCTTCTTCACCTTGAGATTCCTTCTTCCCAATAGCCATGATGTCCTTGAGTTTTCTACTAGATAAACCTTTTATAAAGGGTTTTGGTTTTAGGGATTTCCCTCTTCTTCTATAAGTGGATTCTCATTAACACCCATTAATGTAAGGCAGGTGGATTCAAGAGAAATTTTTTCTAGAGAAATCATAGGTTCTTGCTTTCTTTTTAAATAGTGTTTGAAATGGTTTTAATCAAGTTATAAAATCTTTAAGGTCTGATATATGTATCATATTATTGATTTAATTTTTTTTATTTTACAATTAGTTATTAATGTGTTTTGAAAGGAATTTTATTTTATGGAATTATAAGCTTCCTACTTATTGTTTGATAAAAATTTTCAATAAAAAAATTTTTGGCTATATCTGCAGTTCAAAACCATGAAAAAAGACCTTAAAACTAAGATTTAAAGCTATTGTCATGGTTTTTTCAACTGTTAAAGTAGAATCCATGTCAGTTTCTCTTGAAAAGACTATTGTCATTGTTTTTATGAAACCATGAATACAGTTATCCTATATTCATAGTTTCCAAAACAATGACTATGGGTTTCGAATAATAATAAACAACCGAGTTTTGATCCTTTGAGCTGTAGGGTATGTTGCAAACTACTTATCCACTACACTAAGGAACTCTTTTGTTACATATATGAATATTTTGTAAATATTTATTTAAAACTAAAAATATTGGTTATTTACGCACCCTTCTGACCCAGAAATATGTTCCCACGGTTATTCAGGAACCCTATAATAATTGTTTTTATTAAAAAATTTACTTTAGGGTAACTTATATACTTGATTTTCAAAACTGTGGATATAAGTTACTATATAGTCATGGTTTTTTTAAACTATGATAATAGGATATATAGTCATGGTTTTGAAAACTGGTCCTATAACACTAGGACAATATATTTATATTCTTGTACGTTTCTATCAAAATAAATTGTTTTTATAGTGAAAATGTAATTCTTTGGAAATGGTATGGCATATAGGAACCTCAGGTGCTTAGGTGGGAACCTAGGATAAGTATTGTAAGGAATTTTATATTCTCTATATTGCCTTGGATTACTCTACTAAAAACTAAATGTTCCCATTATTTTGATAATATGGTTGTGGTGCCATCATATAGTTTGTCACCACGCCACTAGGATAAGATGATTCCCTTCTTAGAGGCTCTTGCATGGATAGATATGATTAGTTTACATATGAATAACTATAAGGACCATATGGTGCATTGTCCTTGGATACCTTAGGGATTCTGCCATGGTGTTTTTTCACATGTTTATTTACATGGCACTTACATTCATATTATGTGTTCCTTGTATTTGAAATGTTAAAATATTTATTCATACATTTTAATTATAAACTATAATTCTTAGATTATCTAACAATGGTGATTCATAAAAGAGTTTATGTGATCCTACTAGGATATTTATTATCACACCCTATATACAACTAATGGCTGTATATATACCTTGTTTTCATTAATACAGGCAAGGGGACACATAGAGGTGGAGAATATTCATGTTAACGGAGCTTGGGTTTATTGTGGTGACATGGAGAGGGTTTACCCCTAATTTTATAAAAATATGGGTAGTATTATTTTAGGTTATTTTGGTTTTTAGTTATTTATGTATTGTCTTGTATTGATACATTAGTTTCCCATCCCAATCCTTTTTTATATATGTTTACTAAACTATCTTTATGGTTATGTATAGTTTTATTTTGATATTTTTTATGATTATATCATGTGGATGTTCTTTTTTAGATATTTTTTTATTTGAGAACATGAATATCCAATATATGGATGTGTCATGTCAGGTTTTTGGTTGGATACCTCTATATTATGGTTCTTTTATTTGTGAATAACCATTCCCATGTTGTGTTTATTGATATTAATGCTAGTACAAAAACTATTTTTAACATCACCTTTTTTCACGCCGGGTTTTTAAAACTGACAGAAAAATTTCTAAAAATCAGTTTTTAGCGTCAGTTATTATATAACCGACATGAAAAAACTATTTTCTCTGATTTTTAACTTTGGTTATATGATAACTGATGTGAAAAATCTATTTTCTTTACTTTTTCACATCAGTCCTAAATAACCAATGTGAAAAATCAATTTTCATGACTTTTTGGTGTCAGTTATTTAATAACTGACGTAAAAAGGTATTTTTCATGTCGGTTATTTAATAACTGATGTGAAAAATGTTTACAAACATTTAGTTCATTTCCAAGCTTCGATTTTAAGGTTACATAGCTCAAACAGAGTTACAGATCAAAAGTTATGGGCATCGAAAGTTGATCATCCCTAAACGAAGTCATGAGGAAAGCCAATTTCTGAAGGTCGTAACTTTTAATCTGTAACATTGTTTGAGTTATATGACATATCAAATTGAAGCTTAGGAAATTAAATATATGTTTCTAAACATTTTTCATTTTAGTTATTAAATAACAAAACTGAAAAATACCTTGTACCATTAGTTATTAAATAAGTGATGTGAAAAAATCATGAAAATTGATTTTTCACTTTGTTTATTTAATAACCGACGTGAAAAGGTGATTAAAATTCATTTTTCACATTGTTTATATAAGAACCGACATAAAAAATAAGTGAAAATTTTATTATCTTTTCATGATGGTTATCATAAATCTGATGTCAAAGATAATTTCAATATCCCGCTAATGTGAAATTTCAATTTTTTTACATCGCGACATCGAAATTTCCAATTACCATCGAAAATTTTTAATATCACATTTTCTTTTATCATCTAAATTATAGGTTTTAATTATACACATATCTTAATTTAATGATCACTTCATTCAACCATCATCATTCCCCCATCTCTACTTGTTTGATCTTCAACGTGAATCAATTATATATTCTTTCTACAATCTCGTCAAGGTATTTTTAATTATTTATCCATGATTTATGGTTTTTATGATTTGTTTTCATAATTGATATACCATTTAAATATCATTTCTTTCAACCATAATTGTTCCACCAACTCAACTTTTTTGATCTTCCATGTGAATCCACTATTTCTTCTTTTCGTGATCTCGTTAAGGTATTTGTAATTATTTTTGCATGATTTATAATTTTTATGAGAAGATTTCTTAATTGATCTACAATAACATGATTATTATTTTATTATAATTATGGATAATGCTTTATATCATGGTGAATGTTCAAATAATCCTTCAGATTCTAAAATTCCTTCAAAGATGAAGCTACGATTGGCTCATTCGATCATTCCTTATAAACAATATCAAACTTCTGGTGGTCATAACCAATGATTCGTAACTCCGTTAGAGCTCTACAACCTTTCAAATCCAAGATTAGGAAAGTATCTACAATATTATAGAATTTGTTTACATCGGTTATTCAAAAACCGATGTAAAAATTGCTTTTAATGTTGGTTTTTTAAAAAAATGACGTAAAAATGTATTTTAAACGGCATTTCCAGAATGTCTTTCACGTATTTTATTAAAAATTGATGTTAAAACCATAATACCACATTTTTATCATTGGTTATTAAAAAACAAAAGTAAAAATTCATATTTTTTACATCGCTCGTAATAAAATTACCTCAAAAACGACGTTAAAAAGCTAAAAAACTGATGTAAAAAGGTTTATTTACTAGTATGAGGCACTAGTTGCTAGCCTATGGGGATCAAAAATTCACTCCAGAAATTTTTAGGGGATGAATTAGGTACCAGGTAAGGTGTATCCCATGTAGACTCATAAAAAATGACATTATAGCCCAATTTTATTATCTATAGTAAGAAGGTCATTTGAAATAACACATAACTATATTTCCAAATATGAGAGCATTAGTGTGAAATAAAAATATAGGCATGGAGGAGAAAGTAATGTCCAAAAAATGATGTAGGGTGATAGAGAAAATTGATCACACTAAATTAAATGATTAATATAAAGTCAATGACCACAAAACTATAAACCAAAGTGCTTTGAAAAAGGCCATCACTTCATCATAAATGAAGGTAATAGGATAACATTTTTATTTCAAGATCCTTTTCCTAGAGATGAGAAATTCCATTACCATATTGACTAAAAACATAAGTAAAATACACTTACATGATTCTCTTAAAATCAATAAATTAAATTTCATCCTTTTGTTTCATGTTTTAATAAGTTTTCACCTCCATCTCATCCAATATTCAAAGTGATGAGTATGCATGATGAATATTTATTATTCCTAAATAATTAATTTTTAATATATCATGGGATCTATACAAGGATAAAAAGATAATCCTCTTGTATTTATGAAATCCAAAATGTTTAGTAAAAGGTATGATACTACCCAAAATGAATAAACATTCATATGAATAAATAATACATTTAACTCCAAAATTTCCATAATAACACTAAAGGTTAGTCATAGATCATTTTATAAATAAATAAACCTATATCCTAATGAAAATTAACAAACACATCATTAAAGAATGTTTTAACCTAAAATTGTGTATCATACCTTTAGTCTTACATCCCCAAAAATATAATTGTATTCTTCCAAAATAATCCATTATGTTAAACCTAAGGGTTACATAAACATCAACCAAATAAAACTCCTCCCAAAATAACATTAATCCCCTTAAAATCCCATCACTTAAAACTTAAAAAGGATTGGATATGACTTTTCACTTATGTTCAACCTTAAACTTATAAAACCATGATTGTATCTGTAACTCTTATGTTAACCTCACCTAAAAACATCATAATCTTCAAGGTTATATAAACTATGCTCTGATACCAGATATAACAACCCCAAACCTGCACCCGTAGATCCAGTAATAAAAATGTTATCTTTACATTTATAGATTTGATACCGATAAATGTGAACCAATTTTATCCATCAAGAACATGAGATATAAAATAGAAATATTGGATCATTTACATTCCTATGGGCCTTTTAGGTTAAGGGTTTTATAGAATTAGGATAAACTCATACACAACAATACCCATCTCTTTATGTGAGAATTTTTTCCACTATACCCAGTTGTTATTATTCCATAACAAGTATCCATTATCATCCACATGATATTCCTCTAGACATATCTTAATTAACTTATTTCTTTGTAACTTGGAGAAATTAAACATAATAAGCATAAGATCAAGTGATAAGTAAGGGTAAACATAGGCATTAACAATTGAATATCTTCAGTGAGAACAAGATGGTTATATTGGTATGAAAAAATATTCAAATGGCATGAGCATTATATAATAGAATTAACACCCATAAAAATGTTCGTCATCAAACATGTTATAGGGAATAAATATTTAACAAATGAAATGGTCATCAGAATAAATAATAATGATTCATGTGATGCTAGTATTGATCAAAGGAACCATTAAAAACTTATATAAATCCTAGAGAAAACATGTTGGTATCTTGGAACATTATCTTTATAACACATGTTCACTTATGTTAGAAAATATTGGATCCCTATTAAACCCAAAGAAGAAACCTCCCATGTTAACTCCCTTCTTCTTTCCTTTAAAGGTAAGGAACATTACCCAATTTATTAGAGAGATATATCGCATTCACCTGTCATATAATCTATCTCGGGATAACCTATCATTATGAGCTATATTGGGATCACCCATCATCATCGATAATTTCCAAGTACCTTGTATGTATATAGTACATTGAATCATACATTTTCATTATCAAACTTTTAACAACTTCTTTCATTCCATTATATATTAATTTACCCATAGAAAATAAATTTTTTTCATGATAAATACATTAAAATTGACATTGTAAGTCATCAAAAGAATGAAGATGGATGGTATCATAATATTGTATTCCCAGTGAAGTAAAGGAATCATTAAAGGATGTTGACATTGATAAAAATTACTTTAATAGAACATTTAAAACATTTATTTGAAAATATGGGAAAGTACAGTTTTATTTTTATACTTTTAAAAAATTACCAAAATATTTAAAAATAGATTTTATTTGAAAATATCCATGAAAACATGTAATGTTAACTTCAAAGAAAATAATGGTTATGATGGTGGTAAAATCTATTCATACGGTATATGTTAAAATAAATATTCCATTAACACCTTTAGTAAAAAGTAACTCATTTGGAAAATGACAAGAATATTCCTTTTAAACATTTTATAAAAATTCAAAACTGGGTATATATTGACACAATAATTATAGAATGATAAAAATACTCTTCAAAAAAATTCAAGTAAAATGTGGATAGAGAAGAAAAAGATTCCTGACCAAAGAGATAAATGAAGATGGTTTTCCGTAAAAACATTCTTATAGTCTCTTGATTAATTATAGAGATAAAAATAAGAGGAAAACATGAAATCTAAAAATAATAATCAATTTATAATAAAATATTTAATAATATATATCATATAAATTCATCATTGGAAATTTAAGCATAAACAGTCCTGATAAATATGAGATCGTAACGTAAAACCCTTAATGGTTTGGAAACTATTGAGCCATAATTCCCATGAAATGAAAACATAAAATGAAACTCTAAATACCATAAATATAAGTATATTCATGATATTTTATATAAATTGGGGGTTATATACACCACATAAAATAAGATAGGTGTATAATATAAAATATATCTCAAAGAAGACAATTTGAGATGGTAAACCCTTGCACATTAGTAACATTCGAATAAAAAATCATTGAAAGAAGGAATATGATATAGATATATACATACCATGGTTTATATGAATTAATATTTCATTATTAATTAATTATTTAATAAATAGACTACACAAATAAATCATGGTGCATGAAATTAAACATGTCTCAAGAAAATGAGATTGAGATGAATAATTCTTACATAGTTTGTATCATTGAAGTTAGAATTAATCAATGAGGTGATTATGTGTAACAATTGAAAAATAGAAAAAGTAAATAAATAAAACATAATAGAATAAGATTTAATTTCACACATAATATTGGGATAACAAAGTCAATGAAGTAGAAGTATAACCCAATGAATGAAAATTGAGTTAAGAAACCCCTTGCACCAAGTCCAAAATTGCTATTTTTGTCCTTTAAATCCTATATAATAAACTAATATTAATTATTTAATTGTTTTAAGTGCCTTTTATAGGATTATTAATTTATAATTAAACCATTTATATCATTTATTTCAATGAAATGTTTTATTACTTAATCAGTTAAGTCCACGTCGTGTGTTTTGAGGACATTCAGTTATTAATTGAAAAATGAATATGGTAGGTTGAACATGAAAAAATGGGTCATTATTGAATCATATATAGAATATTAACCAGGATATAATTATCATATTTATAAATTACATACAACTTTATAACCATCCATGAAATGAATTTTTGAAAAATAAATCACATCACATTGTGGAGATGATAATGCACACATACGCACGAACGATGTTATTATTTTCCAATGGATGGAAAGATAAGAAAATATATGATATATTGTCTTTATATAATTATAATTACATAAATAATATCATATATATATAATTTAAATCCATAATTATAAATATCGATTATAGGTGGTGATAGAAAATGAAATACATCGCTTTGTGGAGGTTATAATCCACACACACACACGAACATTGTTTTTTTCCCCATGAGATGGAAAATGAGATTGAAAGGGTAGTACCATAGTCATAATAACATATAATTATATTTTATATACTTATGTTATTATATAATAATGTTTTAATAATATTTTAAGGAGGTAGAAAAAGAAATAAACTTTAAATGGGTTGGTTAGGACTTTTACCTTCTCCTTAGATAACCTAATCAGATTACACCTTAATCCTTCTAGGATTGGTATTTTTATGGGACAAGGCCATCTATAAAATTGGTAGGTATGGAGGGTAGATATTTGGGTAGGTAATTTCTGAACTAGGGTACTCAAAATGTGTGAGGAAGATAGTAGAAGAGGTTCTTTTTTATAAGTGAGGGGAGAGGCACCCTTGGAATTACTTAAAGTATTAAATTAATATAAATTAATTTTTATATTCAAGTAATTATGAATTTACATATTTAAAATCTAGGATTATTATAAGTCTAAATAATCTTATAAAATAAAATTTGGACAAGTTTAGGTAATTTTTTCACCCTTTCCTCTTAGATTTTACCCGCATTATCCCTTTTGATGATTATTGTGATATTAAAGTTGTTTACACGATAGGAGTCAAGGAAGTTACTGTAAAAGGAAAAATGTATCATAAGTGTAAAAAGATAATATTATAGACTATATATCATTCTCATTTTCAAATATAATATTTTTATGAATTTTAAATCATTTAATAAAATAATATTTAATATAAAATTCCATTACTATCATTTTCAAGACTATTTATATCATTTGACTTTAATGAAATCAATATAGTAATGGAATTTGAATATAAAATTTTAAAAAATTATGAATATGTTATATTTATCTAAAAAATCATGGAAAATAATAATTCATCCATATTTTATTACTTTTAATGTTTTTAAAAATCATTTATTTGATTTTTCCATTATGAGAACAAGCACTATGTTGGTGTTTCATAATCAGTTAAGGTAATTATTACACCACTAGAATTTAAAAATATATTACCATGAAAAAAAATCAATAATATTTCAAATAATAATTTATAACCTAACATAACCTCATCTATCCCTAGGAAAAAATATTAATGATATTAAAACAAAGATAGTTACATTTTGGATTTATTCTTTACTTAAAATAATTTAAATTTGTTATAAAATAAAAATGGCATTAGGTTTCCATATCTTCAAATATTGGATGTGTATGTTCAAACTAAATCTATAAAATATAAATAATTGAGGTGTTATTTATATTTTTAAATCCTCATCACATTATTTTTAACTATAATTTCCTAATTTAACCTTATTTTGGTGATAAATATTTACCATGGTTACTATTCACAATGATCAAAAACAATCTTTTTCATGATCCAACCCAAGTCAACCCGAAATCTTGACGGGAGTTCCCAATCCCCACGGGCTGGAAACTAGTGATGAGCACCGATGTAAAATAGTTGAGAACGATTTTATCCCATAAATAAAAGAAAAACGAATAAATATAAACTAAACAAAATAAACAAACATTATCAGTGAAAAAAAGAAATAGTTTTATGTGGAAAAATACCTCAATGTGACCTCATGGGTCACCACTAAATAGGAAACACACTCACTAAAAGAGAGATCCAAAACTAGAAATTAAAACTGAAAGGATAAAGTAGATGTGATCACCCATATTCCTAGTAGGAATCCCAAAATACAACAACACTCTACACACTTTGCCTTTAAGAAAATAAATCCAATCATTCTAGTTTGAAAAGAATTCATAATAAATTAATATTTTTAATTCTTTTAAAATTCAATTCACAAGTTTACATTTTTAAGGAAGGTGTTTCTATTCAACTATATTTTCCAAATAAATTCCAATCATTCATTAACATTCCAAAAAAAGGGAAAGTAGTTTAAACTAAAAATATGGATTTTTGAAATAAAGAAACAATCTTTATGTAACTAAAATGGAAATAATTTCACAAACACCATGTCATAAGTGAGCCACATGGTCAATTCCTATAAGTAGATAGCACAAATGGGGCCCTAGGAACCTCATAAATCAGTTAAACATGGCAAGAAACCACAAGCATCAATATACTCGTGCACGAGCCACTAGTAGGGGACACCCCCATAAAATAGTGGTCTCCAATCATTATAATCATTTAGTTAGTGTTGTAATCTTCAATACTTCTAGATGAAACTAGGAAAAACCACTTCTGAATCATCTAGCATACTAGTCCAAGTCTTTCCACTTAGGTACCCAGGGTTTACCCATGTGCTCTATTCCAAATGGTGATGATATTTTATCAAGCAAACATATATGAACACATCACTTTATTTTTTTAAAAACCTATTCAACCTCCCACCACAAATATCCATCCTTAAGTTCATTCCCCATTTTACATCAAAAAAAATGCACAAACCATAACACTAGGCACGTATCACTAATCACATATTAACACTTGTATCACATTTCTCAGACTAGGGGGAATGCCTCAAGAGGGTTTTTCCACTTTCGCAAACTATTATAAAAGTTACAAATGGGCCTCATTTCTTTACAAGGAATTTTAACATTTTAGAAAACATTATTTCTCAACACCTTCAAGTTCTAAAAATCATTTAAAATCACACTTTCATAACCAAGGCACTACACATTAAAAATAAAGCTAGAAGACATGTTTAAATCTAAGAAACCCTATTATGAACCAATGTTTTATCAATGAAATTCACTTCTTATAATTATTTATTATAGTAAAATAATATAATATTACATATAGAACACAATACAAAACTTATAATTTAATAATGATTCAAACAAAATGTATATCTAGAAGTTAAGAATCATATACCGATTAAATATTAACTAGACCTTTGGAATAGTATAGTGATCCTTATGAATAGTAAACTGGACAATTGAGTAGTAACCACACTAATGAATGTATAAATAAAATTTATCCATCTTATAATTGAAAATATGATATAATTATATCATAGTATAAGTAAGTAAATATTTTAAAAATTATTAATTATGTGTTGGTATTTTTGTAAGTAATGTATATTTAATTACAATTTTATGATTAATTTAATAATATAAAAGAAATTTATTTTCATAAAATTTATTAACAAATAATTATTTTTGATGACTTGATTATAAGATAATCTGAATATACCTTAATTAATTTTTTAAAGTGTTACAAAAGTAGTTTTAATTTTAAAATTATTATTTTTCAAGTAAATTATGATTTTAATTAAAAATTAAATTTCAAATATTTATAAAATTAATTTTATAAAATGATGTTTATTTTTTAATTCAATATGTAAAAAATGGTTGGGTTAAATTTTTGGTAATTTTCTAAAATACGTGAATTTTTTTGAATAGTAAAATATGATAATTTAGGATATATGCTAAATAAATGAATGTATGCATCATGCTTGAGTCATGAATGATGTAAATGGACATTGGTTAGAACTCACATGATCTATTTACTATTTATAGTCATAATAATCAAGAATATTTATAGTTTTGAGAAAAAATATTAAACTAATGATTAAAATAATGGGAAACCCCTCCTCTCCACCACTATAAATACCACCCCTCTTTACCTCCTCTCATCAGACATCTAAAGCCGTGTTCCTGGTCCAAATTCTAATAAAATATCTCCCTAATCCACTATACCACATATAAATTCTCTTGTTCTCTTCAAAAGACCCAATCAAATCCCTTAAAGAGGTTCTCAAGGAAGAGATATTCAATAGGTGAATTCCTATTTTCATTTCTTTTATTTTCTTTCAAGTTCCTTTCATTTTTTATTTCCTCACCTCCTTTTATAAAAATGTTATGATAACTCCAGTATCTTACATGTACTAAATTATTTTTATAATAATGTAATAATTCATCATCATCTATCTATTCCCCTCATTTTATACTAGAAATTAAAACACTATCTGAGATGTGTTAATTTATCACAGTCAATGACGACGGGTTTTCAATTTCTATTACCTTCTTCAATAATGGTCATGAAACCATTTTTATGTATGAACTAGACAATAATATATGTATTTAAACTTATTTAATTTTCTAAAATCTTTTTTTACATGTGATATTAATTTATAAATAAAAATGTGTTTGATGTGATCAAAAACCACTAATTAAACAAAACGGTTGTTATTAATGTTTTATATAATGATTCATCTTCACTCAAAATAAAAAAATTATTTTTCTAAAATTGTAATATTATGGATGGTTACTAATAACATACAAATTAAATTCTAGAAAACCATTCTCATCTTACATGTTTATCCTTACATGTATATAAGTAAACCAATTATGAAAACCAAGGAAACAAATGCTCCCAAACAATGAAATTGAACCTCTTAACCCATAAAAAAGGATATTAATAAACTTAATAATGTTATAATAAATAAATTACATGAATAATAGGTTATATAAATATTAATTAATTAATTAATTTTGGTTATCCATTACATTAAGATCAATTGAAGGACACCATCGAACTTAAGGTAAGGGATTATACTAGAATCTCCATTATCCTTCGGGTTGTTCTGTCTTTATTTTTACCCAAATGAAGTTATCTATTTTTTTATTCACATATCCTAAATTTTTTTATATACTCAAAACTCATGTATCAATATCCATTCATTATTATATTTCAGGGATATACATGTTTTTAAATGATTCCCTCCTCAATTATTCCTGATAATCAATCCCATTTTAAGGGATATTTCCAAATTCTTACCCATTTTAAAATACACTATATAATCTATTTTAAGCCACCATTATTTTTATAAGAAAACACTTTTTATTATGAAAACCTTCTTGGTTCACTTCTGGTTTTTTATAAAAGATTATTCCCTTTTATGTTTTAAATGACCTATGGTGTTTTCCTTTAACTGCACTAAAATGTTTTAATTATAATGTTTCTTAAGTACTCTTTTTACATGTTATTACATCAAGTTGAAATCACTTTTCATGATATATTCCTATTATTCCCTATGATTTTCCATCCATTATCTAATTCCTTTCCTTAATGGGAATATTTATGACACTCCCATTTTTTATGGTTTATGACATGATTATGATACCCAATTCTTACCATGGGTAACCCTTAAGTTTATATATGATTATATATGTGGAAAGAATATTCATGAAAATTTTATGATGGGTGAACCCAGATAGAACTTCAATGAATTGTTTAAAGTTTAGTCTCATGAGATGTTATGTGCAACAATCTTGGCGGTTAGCCTTGACTCGTTCTACCATCTACAACGGTCTTAGTGGTTAACCTCGAATTGTAATCCTATATGTGAAGCGAGACTTGACTCATGCTAATGTCATTTTTTATATTGCTTCAACATTACTATTGTATGTTCAGAGCTTAGTGGAATCATAGGATGGGCGTGTAGCCAACTTTGCAAATTTCTATGATCAATGATTAATCTGGGATCAATAGAATGATAAATTCTAGTACAACGGAATTAAATCAAAGATAAAAGAAAAAGAAGAGAACATGAAATAAAGAAGATTGGATCGACATATCTTTTTATAATTAATATGTTTTAATTAAATAATTACCTCCAAGGTGATTCTTTCTTCATTGATGTGTTCAAACATGGGTCTAAGGGGCATCTTCATTGTAATGTAGAATCCAATGATAGGATTCCTTTAGCGGTGATCCACACATGCTCCATGTATCTCCAGACATCACCGAAGGGTTCTCTCGGTGATAGCGCAAAAGATCCTTTCTCTTGTGATGTCCACTTTGGACCACCATGAGAATCTCTTTCAAATCATTCTCCTAAATCTAGTTGAGGAGGATCTCTCTCATTCTTGAGATCATTCTTGGGGATGGAAGAGTTCTCTAGGATCGAGAGATTTTCTCTGGGGATTTTATGCACACAACCATTGGTTAGTTAGTGGAATGACCCCTTGGTTAATTAGAGAATAATATCATAACATGGAATTTAATTCACCAGTTAATAATAAATAATTAGCACAAGTGTCGTTACATATTTAATTATTCCATGTGAAAACCCGTGTCAAATAATAATAGCAATGCTATTATTTCCATGACAAGTGATTAACATGCATGTTATTTTTAAATATTATTTAACCAAATAATATTTAATTTTATTTCTCACTAGACCCATAACTTGGTCCACTAATCCTCCTCAATATTTACTAGTCCTTGAATAATGACTATTTATTTATTAAATAAATATAATTGCATTATTCGCCGATAAATTAATTTTGTGTCCACAATATATTCTCTATAATAACTAGAAATGAAATAAATGTGATCATATATACTTGAATAATTATTAAACCACAACCAGGAATAATATTTATTCAACTTGTTAAATAATAAATTATTTAACTAATGTATTGGATACACTTAGTGTGTGACCTTCTAGGCCTCTTTCTCATTGGCATTAAGCAGGATTTCCTAAAATCCAAGATTACTGTCAAGCAACGGGTCAAGGAACCCAAGAAAAAGAAGTTAATTTTGTAATGATATGTCAACTCATATGAACTCTTACCATGTAATATAATCCCCTTGTCTTGATATCTTCAATAAAGCATCTTTCATGCAAGTTCCATCATCCCATGTGCTCAATTTATCAATCTTTAAATTCCTAGAATTGAACTTTCCTAGAGAACACCATAAAAATAGATTTAGTTTGGCTATATCATTTGTATCAAAGGGACCAAGATATATTATTTTATATAAGTGGCTAATCCTCTCTTGAATTATTAATTAATGCATTATTACTCGGGATGCACCCAACATATCGTACCTCATCGCGAACATCAATCGTCATAGCTTTCATCAATACATGTAAGTGAATGAGTAATAATACACATTAATAATAATATTAAAGTATAATGACCAATACACACATCCAATCATAGGAACATCCAATGACACTTATGAATGTGGATTTCCTATTTGCGAGTCTTGTTCTCATAATATCCTCCTGGATATTAACAAGGGTGAAAACCAAGAGAAGGTTCCTAAAAGTTTCATGAGTCCCCACCCCTAATATATTATATCATTTGTGTCCCTTAAAATGATATCATCCATACATAGAACATATATTCAAAAATAGTTTCATGGCACTTCCGAGTTCTCATCATAGTAGGGATCTGCTATGACCTTTTAGTGTGACAACTATTCTTCAAGAATTATCACATACTATGTCACGCAGAAGAACAATCATTATGTGATAAATAGTTTATTAATATTCATCCAATGAATACAGGTTATTCATAAAGTACAAAGAAGTTAGTTTATAGGAAACCAACTCCAACAGAATCCCACTTTCACTAAATCTAACTACTAACAACCTTCAGTCCACTAGCTCTCACATGATATTAATGCTTCTATTGAGATAGGATTTTAGTCAAGGGGTCCACCACATTCTCTTCCTTGGACACTTTTCCCACAACAACATTACCCATTTGATAGAAAACCGTCAATACTTGATGCTTTGGGATTATGTTCTTTATCCGTTGATGTGACCTTGTCTCTTTTGAAAGAGACACCTCTTTAGTATTGTCACAATACAATGTAATGGGATCCTTACTGGTAGGTACCACATCATGATCCAGGACAAAGATCTAAATCTATATTGCTTCCATGGATGCAACGAAAACTGCTATATATTTGTACTCCGCTGTATAATCAGTGACAATTAGATCCTTCGAACTCTTCCAGCTCTTAGATCCTATTTTGAGATAGAAAACATATCATAATTACAACTTCATATCATTCTAATCTGTCTGAAAACTAGCATCATCATACCCACTAATGATAAGCTACATGTCTCCTCCATACACCCTGAACATATCCTTAGTTATTCTCAAATACTTAAATATAGTCTTGGTAGTAGTCCTATGTTGTTCTCTTAGATCTATTTGATATCCGGATACAATGCTCAGTGCATAGGTAATATCATGTCTGGTTCATAACATGGCATAAATGATATATCCTGTCATTGAAGAATATGGAATCTTACTCGTCCTATCATTCTCATGTTGTGTCTAGGGACACATTTTCTTGGAAAATGTGTATACTATGTGACACTAGAACCAATCCCCTCTTTGATTGTTCCATACTAAATTTCTTTAGTATCTGGTCAATGTATGTACTCTGACTTAGTCCAAACAGCCTCTTCGATCTATCACAAATGATCTTGATCCCTAGAATGTCGGATGCTTCACCTAAGTCCTTCATGAAGAAGCACATGTTCAACCAGTCCTTGACTGACTGCAAGACTGGTATTTCATTTCTAATAAGAAATATATTGTCAACATACACTACTAGGATAATGACTGAATTCCCATTAAACCACTTATAAACACATGGATCACTTTCATTATTAATGAAACCAAATTCTGTTAGGGATTCATCAAATCGAATGTTCCATGACCTAGATGTTTTCTTTAATCCATAAATGGATCTCTACAACTTGTGAACCCTTTTAGAACCAACTAGTGTCACAAACCCTTCTAGTTGTGTCATATAGACATCTTCCTAAAGGATACCATTAAGGAATGCAGTTTTGACATCAATCTATCAAATCTCATAGACATGGAAAGATTCTATGGAAACTATTATTCCTATGTATTTAAACATCGCAATTGGTGAAAAGGTTTCATAATTGTCAATTACTTGACGTTTTTTAAAACCTTTATCCACTATCCTTACTTTATAGGTACTAACTTGACCTTCCATGTCCAGTTTCTTCTTGAATACACATTTACACCCAACAATCATTACATCAACTGGCACATCGACCAGAACCTTGAATTGGTTCTGATACATTGAAGACATCTCATAATTCATATATTCTAGCCATTTTGTATCTTCTGATATCTCTAATGCCTCCTTGTAGGAGAGAGTTTCATCATTTTACAACAATAATGAGTCACCATCCTCAGTGACAAGGAAACCATATCTCTCCTGTTCCCATACCTCTCTTGTATTCCTGTGTGGTAATTGTATTTTAGGAACTACCTGTTCCCTGGGGACCTATAAAACTTGTTCCTATACTAACTCATGTGTATCTTGAGCATCAACTTCATCAAATTAAATCTTGATCCCACTATCCTTTTTTAGGATGTTCTTCCTCTCAAGAAAGACAACCTATCATTCTACAGTCACTTTCTTGACCGAGGGGTTGTATATGTAGTATCCCTTTATTTCCTTGGGATACCCTGTAAAGATACATATCATGCCTTGGGGTGTTAGGTTTCTTCCTGAGAAAGACTTAATAAACATATTTCATCCCCATACACATTTATGCGACAATGTGGGTTTCTTTACACTTCATATATTGAAGGGAATCTCATTTTCCACCTTAGTTGGTACTTGGTTTAATGTGTATGTCGTAGTTTTAAATGTATATACCGAAAAGGATAGTCAAAGATTTGAATGACTCATCAACCACCATATCATGTCCAATAAGGTACGGTTCTGTCCTTGACTAACACCATTCCACTATGGTGTATAAGGTGGAGTGAGTTGAGATAGAATCCGAGACTCCCATAAATGGAAGATGAACTCTTAGTAAATATATTATCCACCTACATCCAATTGATGCTTCTTTATCATCTTACCAAGATGATTCTCTACTTAATTCTTAAATTCCATTAATTTCTCAAGGGATTATGACTTATGCCTCATTAAGTTAGAATATCCATATCTACTCAAGTCATCAGTAAAATTTATTAAGTATGAATAAAAACCTCTAGATTCTACTGGAAATAGTCCATATATGTCAGTGTGTATTAATCCTAGAAGCTCTGTGGCCCTTTCACCCTATCCAGCAAATGGTGGGTTGGTAATTTTCCCTTGTAAACAAGCTTGAAATATATCAATTGGTTTTATCTCAGATGAGTCTAAATAACCATATTGAGAGAACATTGTCAAATGATTCTCATTTACATGATTTAGAAAGTGATTCCACAACTAGGTATTTTATGAGTAATGTGAACTTGGTTCGTTATTAATTCCCAACACTTGGTTCTCATAATTTAATACATACATTCCATTATCTAAATTTTCCACACCATAACATATTTTTTCCTTTTAAAAGTAACAAAATTTATTTCCTAACTTAAAAATAAATCAATCTATATCTAATCTCAATACATAAATTATCTTCTTGGTAACACTATATACACAATAACATCTATATAAAACCAAAATCATTCATGTAGGTAATATGAGCTCGTAGTCACCAATGGAAAGAGCATCGAACCTCTAACCATTGGCAGCTTGCAGATCCACCACTCTGGAAATTTTCTGAAATATACTTGGTTCCTATATTTGAATAAAGATGTGAAAACCACAAGCTGTATCTAATACCCAATGTAGAGAAATGGAAAGATTTCACATGATAATGAATTCTCTTTTGGCTTCCCCTTATCTCTATGTAAAGTTCCTCTTCTAGTGGACTGGCTTTCCATAACCAAAGAATACTGCCTCCCTTTCCTTTACCTACCTTTGGATCTTCTTCTTCTTGATCGGATGAATCTTAGGCCCCTTTTCCTTGTCCTTCCTCTAACTATTCACCATAAGTATTGCAGTTTTTCATGCCCCATGTCCTTATACACTTGTAAAATCAGGGTCGGAAGTTCTGATAATCTCTTATCATTATTTCTCATAATTTAATTCAAAATAAAATTAGAGAATATTTTGGCCAGTGATGAAAGTATGATATCTTTACACAAATCATCCAGTAATTTAATCCCCAATATGTCCATATGCTCAATGTAGCCAATAATCTTGACTAGATATGGTTCAGTTGGTGTATACTCTCCAAGATTAGTAGTGAACAAAAGCATTGGAGATCTCATAACTCTCATGTCTCACCTTCTCTTGATAATTATCCCAAAGGTGAAACATCATTCTATAAGAATACATTTCCTCAGGTTGCTTTAAGAGAACATTGGTCATGGATAATAGCATGAGGCACTAAGCATTCATAGCATCATTCATAATTTTCTCGTACATAGAGAGTTCCTTATAACTTGCCTCATTTCCAGGCGCAACTGGTAAAGGCTCTTCCAGCACATAAAGTTTCTTCTCATAGCGAAGGATAACCCGAAGGTGCCTTCTCCACTCCTTGAAATTAGTGCTCGTGAGAAGGTTTTCATTCTCGAGTATGGATCACAATGATATGTTTGATGTCATTTTTATGATGTTTTTACAAATAACATGAACAGAGTTTTAGTACATTATCTTGATAAATATATACAAATAAATTAATTAATATCTATTAGTCTCCCACTATTTTTTCGAAACACAATAGCCCTCACCATTGGCTTCAGAATACCTTGTTTCTTGGACATTCTAGCGGCAAAGATATATATTATCATTCCCATTACCCCAACTAGGGTTGTTCAAGTAACTTAAAATATTTTTGGTAGGAATTCAAATTTTCAACTGCATTAACTCACAAAAACATGATCTTTTTAGTGGAATCCCCAATCCTGAAATCCTTAATGACTTTCTGAACCCTTTACTCTCAGTTACACCATGTCCTGCAAGGGTAGTAATTCCTTGATGTAAACTAAGTTAAGTCAACCTAAAACCTCAAATTATAATTCCCTGGTAATTGAAATCACCCCAACTAGGGTTGGTCAAGCACTTTGACCTATGGTTTGATTCAAATGAAAGTTATAGAATGATATACCATCTTAATATTTAATTGAGGTATTTTATCCTTTATGCGTAAATTTCCACTTATTATTTTCTCACGTGATTTTAAATATTTAGTGGGATATACTTGAGTGATTAACCATGTATATATAATATTTATGCATAATCCATTTTATTTTAGTTCCATCTTGTATTCTTGTTAGTTTAATGATTATTTGATCGCGTCAAACATCCATAATGAATAACCATACAACTGATAGAAATAAAATAAAGGGTATAATCATCATCTTTTCTATTGGTTAGTTTATCTAGTGGTTGATAAAATAACCCTAACCTAGGGGATAGACACCTTAAACCATTTATGTTTTGTGTTTTCAACTTTCCACATGTCCACCTTTGTATCTCTTTGGATTGGTTTTTCCTTGTCTCTTAACTTTAATTTCCTTCACTAGCTTGGTAGCTCCATCTATTATATATGTTTTTAACTCACACATATTTGAGGGTTAAAAATGGGTTTACATAAAAGAAACCATGGGAACATAGGCCCAATATATTAATGAAGAGAATGCATGCATGACAACAATTTTAATTTAATAAATAAATTAAAAGGGAACCAATCACAAAAAAGTTTTGGTCAAATTCATAATCATCCACATACATGAAATGAATTATAAATTTAATAAAACTAGCATTAAATTCTTTAATCGTTCTTATTAAGATAAATTACACTCGAATATATTAATCGGTATCTTTAATTAGTCAATCCTTTTTATCTTAATCCTTTTCTGAATTTCCATGAGATTATCATCCATAACCTTTTACATAACTTGTACCTTGGAGGCAACCAGGTGAATACCCATCCAAAACTACCCGGTGTGTATTATACTTGTATACACTTTATTCTTTGTGACATGTAGCATGCATGCAGAATTATAATTGTAATATAACTCATACATGATTTGAAGATCTTTGAACATTACACAGATGTTGATTAAACATTTATATATATATATATATATAACACCTATCACATATTGTGTCCTAGCTTTATGCCCACATGAAGGTACATGTCTCAAGGGTTACATAATATAATAATAATTTTTTTTAAATCTGTGTAATCTGAAAACAGTACACAGTGTGAGGAATTGACTACATGGTGTGTACCCTCCTCACCGTCCATCTGAAGTACATGCTTGGGGAAATGGAATTTGAGGTGTACATCAGAATAATTCAGAGTACACAGCATGTCTAGTGGGCTACATTCCATGTATACTCTGCGTTACACGGTCACCTGCTAGGCAAGTTGTGTATGGGATACATGACATGACCCTAACCCTTACGGACTACACGCCATGTCTAGTGGGTCACATGGCATGTAGTCCTGCTGACCATCAACCAGTCTTTCCTGGTTAACATGCGGGGTAAGAATTAACTACACCATGTGTCATTAATGCACATGACTTGAGTAATTTTTGAATTACTCTGGGCACGTTGAACACAACTACATGGTGTTTAATATGAATTACATGACATGTAATTTGGAATACATGGCATGTACTATCATGTTACCTAGGAAGAATCATTAGTGCCGCCTGATAAGATCCTTGATGTAATTTGAATCCAAAAAATTATTCATTTCTGTTAGATCTATGAGAAATGAAAGAGGAAGAATAGATCTCAAAATTCAGATTATAAGAATGATTAAACATTAATTGAAAACCTGAATTATTAATGTGTAAATCATCAACAAATTATTTAAATAATTATAAATGAAAATATGACCCCTCTGATACCACTTGTAGGTTCCAAGCGTAGTGAATGTGTAGGATGGGTGTGTACCCAAATTTTCAAATTACCATGATAGATGATTAACCTGGGATTAATACAATGATAAACACCAGTATCCATGGAATTGAATCCAATATAAAAGAAAAATGAGTGAACTCAGAATTGAGAAGAATATATTGACATATTTTGTTTAAAATTAATCTAATTAAATTAAATAATAACCTCTATGGTGATTCTTTTTTCATTGATGTGTTCAACCATGGGTCTTTGGTGCGACATCATTGCGATGTAGAATCCAAGGATAGGATTTATCTAGTGGTGATCCACACATGATCTATGTTTTTTCAGAAGTAACCGAACGATTCTCCTGGTGCAAACATAGAAGATCCTTGCACTTGCAATGTTCATCTTCAATCGACTTTAGAATCACTTCCAAATCATTCTCCTAGATCTGGTAGAGGAAAATATATATCGTTCATGAGAGCATTCATGGATAGGGAAGATTTCTCTAGGCTTGATAGCTTTTCTATAAAGATATTATGCACACAACCACTAGTTAGCTGGTGGAATGACCCCTTGGATAATTAAAAAATAATAACATAACAGGGAATTTAATTCACCGGGTAATAATATATAATTAGCATAAGTTTCGTTACTTATGTAAATATTCCATGTGATACCCCATGTCACATAATAATATCAATGATATTTTTTTCATGACATGTGATTAACTTGAACGTTATATTTAAATATTATTTAACCAAATAATATTTAATATAATTTCTCTCCAGACCCCTAACATGGTCGGCCAATCCTCCTCAATATTTACCGGGACTTGAATAAAAATTATTTATTTATTAAATAAATATAACTGCATTATTCGTCGATAAATAAATATTCCATCCGAAATATATTCTCTCAAATAACTAGAAATAAAATAAATGCAATTAGGAATACATGAATAATTATTAAACCACAACCAGGAATAATATTTATTGAACTTGTTAAATAATAAATAATTTAACTGAGATACTAGATACACTTAGTTTGTGACCCTCTAGGCCTCTTTCTCATTGGAATTATACGTGCTTGACTAAAGACCAAGATTACTGTCTAGAAATGGTTCAAGGAACCCAAAATAAAGAAGTTCATGTCACAATGACATGTCACCTCATATGAATTCTTACTATGTAATATAATCTATTTGTCCTGATATCTCCAATCAAGCGGGTTTCATGCATGCGTCATCAACCCATGTACTCGATTTCTCATTCTTTGAGTTCTCATAATTGAACTTTCCTAGAGAATACCATGGCCATGGATTTAGTTAGGCTATATCATTTCCATCAAAGGGCTTGAGATATCTTTTTCTGTAGAAGTGACAAATTGTTTCTCTCATTTTTCATTAATGCAGTATTACTCGTGACACAACTAATATATCATACCACATCGCGAATATATGTCATCACAGTTTTCATCAATACATCTAAGTGTGTGAGTCATAATACCCATTAAGAGTAATCTTAAGTTCTATGCACCAATACACATGTCCATAAATAGGAATATCTAATTACACTTATGAATGTGGATTTCCTACTGGTTGGTCTTGTTCTCATAATTTCCTCCTAGATATTACCAAGGGTGCACGCCATGAGAAGATGCCTAAAAGTTTAATGAGTCCCAACCCTTCATATCCTATATTATTTATGTCCCTTCAAATGATATCATTCATCCATAGAACATATATTCAAGAATAGTGTCATGGAATTTCCGAGTTCTCATAATAGTTGGGATCCACAATGACCTTTTAGGGCGACATCTATTCATTGGAAATTATCACATATTGTGTCATGTAGAAGAACAAACATGATGTGATAAAGTGTTTATTAATATTTATCCAATGAATAAAAGTTTATCGTAATGTACAAAGATGTTGGTTTCATGGGAACCAACTACAACAACTTTGACTCCATATTTATATGTTATGAATCCGTATGATCCATACCTTTTTATATGATTATGTAATGCCTTCTAACCCATGTGTTAAAGAATTTTTTTTATTTTTATTACCTTAATATGATTTTTAGCTCATCCTTTTGTTCATGTTATCCACAAGTTATCCTATGAAGATGTATGAGAACAATGGAAGTTAAGATCTCTTTATGAAGATTAAATAAAGAATCATTTTATTTAGTCCCATATTTTCAGTTTTATGTACCTAGTCTTTCAAGACACTAGACTTTATAATCATCGTCTTGTAATATAATGTTTTATTATGATTAAAATCATGTAATGATATGTGTAAAAGGATAGGGTCACTATAGTTGGTATCAAAGGAAGGTCTAGTTACTTTTAAATATTAGGAATAAAGAACTTCAATAAGAACCTTTGGGAATATACTAAGTATAAGAAAAAATCCCTAAATTTTGGTAAGTATAGAGTAAGTAGTTTATCAAGAAAATACATCCCTATAGGGATTCGAACCAGTGTATGTGGCTCATGAAAAGATGTATATAGGGGTAAAACCTGAAAAAACTGCTTTGAGCTAGACTTGAATGGGAACTGGTGAACAATAACGGGCATTTTTACACTCCTGGTTTGACACTCTCGGGAGATATACTCCAATAAATTCATAAGCTTAGTAAGAACCATTAGTAAGGGAACAAAAAAAGATTCCCATAAGAATATATGTTACAAAACAAATTATAAATAACCTAGATTGAAACCTAGGGAATCACAATTTAGGATATAATTTTATTTAAGAGTTTATCTGTTTATGTTTAAAGTTTCATTTGTTATTCTTATTAGCTAAGTATTTAAGCTCCCTATTTGTAAATTATTTTTGTTAGTTAATGGCGATAAATATAAGAACATGTTCCAACAATAAATGTGATAGTAAATGTGACGATTACCCTAATGATATGAATGATATGATGGTAATGGGTTCTCAAAACCCTATGATAGTACTTTCTCGACTGGCTCAAGTTATGGATAATAACTTGAATCATGTGGAACTCCATCCTCCTCTAAGAAAATATAAAGTTGTCATCAAATACTTAATACAGAAAAGGCCTTCCATGTTTAGTGGATCCTCTAATCCCCTCCTCATGGAATAGTGGGTTTACTCCATTGAAAAGATATTCTCTGTCCTCCAGTGCTTTGAATAAGAGAAATTCATACTGGTGGTCTCTTGTTTTTATGGGGAAGCTGATCAAGGGTGGACCCTAATCAAGAATATAAAGTCCCAGGAGGAAATTGATTCCATGGATTGGGAGGAATTCAAGAAAAAAAATTCATTAAATATTTTCCCTAAACCCTCTGTCTCAAGATAAAAAGAGACTTCCTTGGACTTAAGAAGAAGGAAGATGAGCCGATCAGGGAATATGAAGAAAAATTCACAAGGCTTGCAAGATATGCCTTTGAATTTTTCATGAACCCTGAAAGTAAGGGGGATCACATCTTTAGCAGACTAAAGCTAAGTCTATGAAAATTGTTAGTGATTCAAGACATCTACATTTATGAAGAGATTGTAAGTTTCTACCTCAAGGTTGAAATGGGGATCAAAGAATCTCAATGGTCTCATGGTCTTGATGAAAAAATCATAAAATAGAATCTAATGTGAGTGGCTCAAAAAATAAATCCTGTGATGGAAAGAAGATCAAACATCCCATGTGTCTAAATTATGGAAAGAAGCATATTGGGAGCTGTATAAAGGGAATTTATAATTACTTCAAATGAGTAATAATGGGACTTCTAGTTAAAAAATGTCGAAGGGATATGAAGAATACAACTAATGTGGAAGAATAAAGGAAGGTTCAGATCAACACTCAGCCAGTAGTGTAGTGTTTCAATAGCAAGGTACATGGGAATTATGCAAACAATTTCCCTAAGACAAGGGTTGTTGGAGGCAATAAACAACAACCTCCAAGGCAATAATGAAGGTCGTATTCTATCACTAAAGATAAGGTGGAGATGAAAAATGATGTTGTGACATGTATGCTACTTATTCATTCAAGAATAGTGAATGTACTATTTGATTCTGGTGCTATTCATTCTTTCATATCATGTAAGTTTAGTAGAACCATTCAAACACCACCTAAAAATCTGGAGATTAATTTATCTGTGAGAATAGAAAATAGGGAAATTATTACATACAAAGTATATAACTCCTCCCCAGTTAAAGTTTATGGATAGAACCTCCCAGAAAATGATTTCATACTTCTACTGGGGGAGTTTTATGCTATTTTGTGCATGGATTGGATATCTTTATAAAAATCCAACATTAACTTTTGGGAAAGGGAAATCACTCTTCACATCCAAAAGTATCCTCCAATCCTATACAAGTGAAAGGAGGAAGATAAATCTCCTTTAGAATCATAATATCAAGTGTGGAAAATGTTTCATTTTGAGAAATCATATATTACTCAAATGATTGAGACAAAGGAGATGATACTTCTCAAATATATTCCCATAGTGATGGATTACACTGATGTATTCCTTGACGAATTTTTTGGTCTTCTCCTGATCAATTGGTTCAGTTATCAATTGAAATTATTCTTGGATCCCTAACTATATCAAATAAACCTTATTGAATGGATATTGTTGATCAGGGAGAGCTGAAGAAGTAGATATAGGAGAATCAAGAGAAGGGTTTTATATGCCTAAGTGTTTCCCCATAGGGTGTACTATTTCTCTTTGTTAAGAAGATGGATGGATCAGTGTTCCTCTACATTGATTATCATGATCTCAATAAAATCATGATAAAGAACATGTATCCCCTACCTCGGATAGATGACTTGTTCAATCAGCTACATGGGGATAGTTGTTTTTCTAAGTTAGAACTTTGGTTGAGATATCACCAATTAAAGGTGGGGAGGGAATATATTGTCAAAAGTACCTTTCAAATGAGGTATGGAAACTATGATTTCATAGTGATTCCATTAGGACTCATTAATGATCTAGTTATATTAATTTATTTAATGAATAGAGTCTTTAGATATTACATTGACAAATTGGTAGTAATCATTATCGATGATATTCTGATATACTCCAAGATCAAGGAGGAACATGATGAGAATTTGAATACTGTGTTGATGACTTTGTGAAGGGAGAAACTTTATGTAATGTATAGTGAATGTGAGTTCTGGATGGAATAACTATCATTATTGGGGCATGTTATCACTAGAAAAGGAATATATGTGGACACTTATAATACAAAAGAAATTAAAGAGTGGCCCATGCCAACATCTGTAATGGAGATCCATATCTTTTTGAGTCTATCCGGGTATTTTTGAAAATTTGTGAAGAAATTCTCAGAATTTTAAAACCTAATGACCAAACTAACACATAAGGGAGTGATGTTATTATAGACTCAATAATGTGAGGAAAGATTTAAGGAGCTCAAAAATAGGTTTATCTCTACACCAGTACTCAAACTCTCGACAAGTGTAAAACTATTTGTAGTGTACAATGATGCTTCAATGAAGGGAGTAGGTTGTGTGCAGATGAAAATTGATAAAGTGATATCATACACCTCAAGGTAGCTAAAAATACATGATAAAAACTATCTCACGCATGATATGGAGTTGGTGATTATAATCTTTTCTTGGAAATCTAGCGGCATTATCTATTTGGGGGGAAGTGTGAGATATATATTGATCACAAGAGTCTAAAATATATATTCACATAGAAAGAGATTAATATAAACTAGTGAATATGGTTAGATCTTATCAAGGATTATAATTTCTCAATCCACTACCCTTTGGGTAAGGAAAATAAGGTGGTTGATGCTCTAAGTAGAAGGGATTTTGTATCTTTATCAATGATGATAATTAAAAAAGACCCAATCATCATAGTTTTTCAGAGGATAGACATGGGAATCATTAAAGGAGGAACATCATCAATCCTTTCTCAAATGATTGTTTAACCATCCCTCATGGAGAAAATAAAGGATTCTCAAAGAAATAATTTAGAAATTCATAAAAAGGTGGAAGATATCAAAAATGGGAAATCCTATGATTTCAATATTGAAAAGGATGGATTTGTAATATTTGGGTCCTGATTATGTGTACCATCTGATCCAGAGATAAAGAAGAACATTCGGAATGACACACATAGCAAAACCTTCTCTATTTACCCAGGGAGCACAAAGATGTATCAAGATATTAGGGAGAATTATTGGTGGGACAATATGAAGAAGTAGATTACTGAGTATATATAAATGTTCATGATATTCCAACTAGTAAAGGCTAAAAGGAAAAAGTCTAAGGGTATGATGAAACCACTACCCATACCAACATGGAAGTGGGAGAACATCACCATGGACATTGTCACTGGACTTCCAAGGACATCCATAAAAACAATTCTATATGGGTCATTGTGGATCATCTTACAAAGATAGCTAACTTTATCTCAATTTGAGAAGATTTCTAATTGGATAAACTTTCACAGATATATATCAATGAGTTGGTAAGGCTGCATAGAGTTCCACTATCTATTGTATCTGATAGAGATCCGAGATTCACCTCAAAGTTCTGGAAAAGACTTTAACATGATCTAAGCATTGATTTGAACATCAGAATGGCATATCATCCTCAAACTGATGCCAATCTATGTGAACTATTCATAAAATGGAAGATATGTTTAGACCATGTTCTATGGACTTCAAAGGAGGGTGGAAACAATATCTTCCACTGGTTGAATTCTCTTACAACAATAGTTTCCACTCTAGTATATAAATAGTTCCATATAAATACCTTTATGGGAAAAGGTGTAGAACATTGGCATATTGGGATGAAGTCGGTAAGCGTAAGATGTTAGGACATGAAATGCTTGATGAAATGGTGGAAAAGGTGAAAACGATTCAGGATCACCTCAAGGCAGTTCAAAGTTGATAGAAGAGTTATGCAGACAATCATCGATGGGACCTTGAGTTCAAAGTGGAAGAAATGATATTCATCCCAATATCTCTATGGAAGAAGATCATGAAGTTTGGGAAGAAAACAAAGCTAAGTCCTAGGTAAATCATCCCCTTTGAGATTATTGATCGTGTTGGAGTTGTGGCCTATCAACTAGAACTTCCACCTACCATGCATAATGAGCATGATGTATTCCCCATATTCATCTTAAGAAATTACATACCATAGCCTTCAAATGTACTCTATTTAGAGGTGCTACAGTTGGAGAATGATCTTTCTTATGAGGAGAAGCCAGTGAAGCTCTTGGATCATTGAGATAAAGTTATATGCAACAAGACTACTCACCTAGTCAAAGTACTACAGTGGAACCATATGTACGAAGAGGAAAAATGGGAACTGGAAGAGGCAATGAAGGAAAAGTACCCACACCTCTTTATGGATTAGAATGTAAAACGAAATTTTGAGGGTGAAATTTCATAAGGGGGGAAGAATGTAACGACCCAATGTTTTATCAATGAAATTCCCTTATTATAATTTTGTATTATAGTATAATCAAATAAGATTACAAATATAACACAATACAAACCTTATAAATGAATAATGAGTGAAACAAATGGTATCCTTAGAAGTTAAGGAATGTATATCGATGAAATAGTAACATGAAATTTGGAAAAGTAAGGTGACCCTTATGAATAGTAAACTAGACAATTGAATAATAACCTTACTAATGAACGTATAAATAAAATTTATACATCTTATAAGTAACAATATGATATAATTTTATCATAGTATAAGTGAGTAAAAATTATTAAAATTAGTATTTAAGTGTTGGTATTTTTGTATGTCATGTATATTTAATTACAATTTTACGATTAATTTAATGATTTAAATGAAATTTTATTTTCATAAAATGTATACATAAAAAAGAATTTTTTGAGGTCTTATGATTATAATATAATTTTAAGAGACCTTAAATTATTTTTCAAAAGTGTTGGAAAAGCAGTTTTAATTTTAAAATTTGAATTTTTCAAGTAAATTATGAATTTAATTACAAATTAAATTTCACATATTTAGAAAAGAAATTCATAACATGGAGTTAATTTTTGAGTTTTAAAAGATGAAAAATGGCTGGGGTAAAATTTTTTTATTTTTCTAAAATACCTGAATTGTTGGTGAGTAGTAAAATATGATAATTTATGATAAGGGCTAAATAAACAAATTTCAGCATCATGCTTGAGTCATGGATGATGTAAATGGACATTTGTTTAATATAACATGCTCTCTTTACTATTTTTGGTCACAAGAATAAACATTATTCATAGTCTGGAGTAAAAATATAAAACTAATTATCAAAATAATGGGAACCCCCTCCTCTCCCCCACTATAAATACCAGCACTCTTTACCACCTCTCCTCACACCTATAAAACCTTATGGCTAGTCCAAATTATGATCAAATATATCCCTAATCCCCTATACCATGTCCATAAAACCTTGGTCTCTTTAAAAGACCAAATTCTATCCCCTAAATAGTTTGTCAAGGTAGATATATTCAAGAAGTAAATTTATCTTTTCGTTTCTTTTATTTTCTTTCAAGTTATTTTCCTTCTTTTTATTTCATAACCTCATTTCATCCAAATGTTATGATAAATATAGTACCATAAATGTACTATAATTTTGTTATGATAATGGAATAATTCATCAATATCTCTTATTTCCACTCCTTTTAAACTAGAAATGAAAACACCATCCGACATGTGTTAATTTATCCCATTCAAGGATGACGAGTTTTCAATTTCTATTTCCATCTTCAATTCTAGTCATAAAACCATTTTGATGGTTGAACCAAACTATAATATATGTATTATAACTTATTTAAGGTTCTAAAATATTTTTGTACACATGATATTAATTTATAAAGAAAAATGTGTTTGATGTGATCAACAACCGCCAATTAACCAAAACAGTTATCATTAATGTTTTATATAATGATTCATCTTCACTCCAAATAACCAAATAAATTTTATAACCATGTAATCTTATAGTTGTTCACTAATAATGTACAACTTCAATTCTGGACAACCCTTCACATCTTACATTTTTATCCTTATATGTATGTAAGCAAACCAGTCATGAAAACCAAGGAAACAAACACTCCGAAATAATGAAATCAAACCACTTTACCCATCAAAAATGTCGCGAATGAACTTAATAAGGTTATAATAAATATATTACATGAAGAATTGGTTATGTGAATATTAATTAATTAATGTAATTTGGTTATCTAGGACATTAATATCAAGTGATGGACGCCATTGGACATAAGGTAAGGGGTTCTACCAGAACCTCCATTATACCTTTGGGTTATTCTATCTTTCTTTTTAGGAAAATAATTTTATCTATTATTTTTATTCACATATTATAAATGATTTTTCTATGATCCAAACTCATATATCAAGATCCATTCATCATTCTCTTTCAGGGATATACATGTTTTTAAATGATCCCCTCCTCAATTATTCCTAATAAGCAAGCCCATTTTAAGAGAACTTTCTGAATTCTTACCCATTTTCAAATACAGTATATAATCTGTTTTAAGACATCATTATTTTTATAAAACCACTCTTTTTATTATGAAAAACATCTTGGTTCACTTCTTGTTTTATATAAAAGATTATTCCCCTTTACACTACTAGATAGATTACTATTTGTGACGGGCCATTTGTGATGGGGTCCTGTCGTAAATGATCATTTAAGATGGGACCATATCCCAAATTTCTCATTGTAGAAAAGGGCGTTGCAAAAAACATTTTTTCGCGATGGGCCATCGCAAAAACAAACTATTTGTGATGGGGCATGGACATGTCCCAAATAGTTTCCCAAAGATTATTTAAAAATGCATTTGCGATGGGTCGTCACTAATATCTTAAAAAAAATTGAATAAAATAATATTATTATTAACAGTAAAATAATATTTGTAAATAATAATAAAATATTATTAGAATATAATAAAAATAATTATACTAATATTAATAATATTAATAATATTAATAAAAAAATAATATTAATAATATTAATATTAATGAAATAATAAAATTAAAATTAGTAAAATAATAAAATAATGTTATTAATAATATTATTAAGATAATAATGATAATAGTATTAATAATCATGAAATAATAATATTAATATTAGTGAAATAATAAAAAATAAAAAATACTAAAAATCTCAATATTCATACGAATATAAAATAATAATAATAATAATAATAATAAAATTAAATAATAATAAATAATAAATCAATAAAATTAATAAAAAAATTAATTAAAGTAATAAAATAATAAAAAATTAAATAAATAATAAAAATGAAATATTCTCCGCAATATAAAAAATACACTATCTAGAAATGTATATAGTTAATATTACAAAAAAATTTCATTCCAATGTTTTATCATAAAAACAAATATATCACTAAGTGGGGGTCCTCTGGAGGAGCTGGAGGAGATGGTAGAGGGAAATTCATCTCTAAACCATGAGTCAGACATCGCATGTACTCCAAATGCTCATCTGTTGCTGCTTCCATCGATGAATCTCCTTCTACTGCTATCATCAGAGCTCTTCTTACTGATGATGTGTCCATTTGCATATCTTTTGTTGCTTTCATCGATGCATCTCCTCCTACTCTCTATGAATACTCTTTATGGCCTCACTCTAAGTTTGCAGCTACTCCTGATACTTTACAGCAGACGATGATGACACTCCATGAGCTCCTCTCAAGCTAGATGTTGACATCATATTGGTACCATAATAACTCTCATGCGCCAATCGAGAGCTGATACCAACAACTCGGTATTTCTCAAAGGCATACTAGGTCGCCTGCATCCATTATGCCTTATCAAATTAGTGGAAACTGTTGTAACCCTCGATCTTGGTCTACCTCTCAGTTTGTGACTGAGAGTCTGTGGCCTCATATGACTCCTTCAATTGAAATTTAAATTTAAAATATTTAAAATATTATTTTCAATTAATTTTAAAACTCAAAAATATATTATATTAACCACAATTTGACATTGGTGATCACATCTAATCTCTATAGTGACCAGATCGCTATACATCCTCTTATAAATGTCGAACTCTGTAACATCAGGTTGTTTTAATGCCTATTTGAATATAAAATAAACTGTTAAATTTAAATTTACATAAATTATTTAAAAATAGTACTTACCATATGTTCCTTGTGTGTACAGAATGTATGAATACCGACTACATGTGGAACATCCTGTCTCCCTCTGTTTTGTTAACCTACCAATGATCACCACAGAAAAAATTCACCCAACCAATGTGATCATAATCCATCCCAAACCTATGATGAAATGTAATCAGTTCAGTGGGTACGACAAGACTCATCAAATTCTATCACTCCTAATTTTTTCATTTCTTTACTTCTCAAATTGTGCAAAAAATGATGGCAATGCTCACCCATAAACTTGTTTCATGCCTTCCAGATAGTGCCACACTTGATCTCATCGATGGAATACCATAAACCCTACAAATAAATTATAATATCGAGTTTTTAATTAAATAAATTTCAAAATAAATATTATTTATTTACGTCCTAGACAATGATCAAACATAAGGTGGTGAATATCAATGGGAATCTCATCTCATGTGTCCCACGCTTCAGAAAAAATAATTTTACAATATAGTGCTCCCCTATCCAACATTTATATATGAAAATCAGTGAAAAAAAAGAAAAAATAATCAAACAATTAGTATATAAATAAATAAATGAAAGTAACTAAAATGCATAGGTAAACATACCTCTGCATGTGTGGATAAAATCGAAGATGTGGATGTAAGACCGAGATAGGGTTGGGAATCATCAATCTGGCAAGACCATATCCCCTCCATGTCCTCCCTAGACCACCAGCAATTTTAGGGTTAGATGATCCAAAATATTTCTTTTCCAGAGGTGGATCAGCCTCCTACAATTGATGAAACAAATTCAGGTCCATCTAAAACACAAAATGATTATTGTTAGAAAATAGTTAAAAACAACTATTATATATATATATATTATATATGATTACAACCAGCATTTAACCATGTTAATCATAATATACATCCTCATCTTCATATTTGACAATATTAATTTCTTCATATTCCTCCTCAGTATCATCAATTTCCATATGAGTTTTAAATTCATCATCTCTTGTCATTTCAAATTCATTTTTAACATCATTAATATCATTTTCACCATTAACCCTTAACCATATGGTTTCATCATCAATACTCATGTCTCTTCATGAAAAATATGGAATTGGATCAGTCTCTTGAAAAATTTTAATTCCTTTCATTTTAGAAGAACCACATTCACTTTGATTGAACTGATTTTCCTGAGATTTAATTTTTACTATGCTCCACCAATCACCCAACTCTTTTGAAGTAGTATAGTAATTATCATAATAAAATTTACATGTCTGGTGATCCAATAAAAATAGTTCATTTACTACAAGATTACTTTTATATTTAATATCAATGATTCCTTGGGTTGGATGAACTCACAAGCCTCTCCCAGTATCCAACCACTAACATTAAAATATTTTTTATAATTCTGTCCCAGATAACACAATTCAATAATTTCATCCAGCATGTTATAAAAGTCAACTTCATTTTCTCTATGATGAGATCCTCTCAAGAGTAAACCAGTATTCATTGTTTTTTATTTCCTATATGCATGTGTATGAAATCAAAAACCATTCATGACATATCCATTATAAGATTTAACAATTTTGGATGTTGGGATACTCAAGAAACACAATCAACTATCGATTTTATCAGCATGTTGTGATACATGAAAATTTTAAAAACAATTATCAATAAAACACCCAATAAATTGATTTTATTTTTTAAACCATTAATAAATTATGTTACTAGTTTTTGAAATAGTAGGAAAATTATTTTTCCAATGTTCTTCAAGAGCAGCGGTTGTAATTTGTGGAAGTTTATTTTTGATATGATTATCATAAAACCTATAAATAAAATAAGATTATTTTATAGTATCAAAGATTATAGAATAAGTTATAGGATCACTCATAGTACAAATGGTTTCATTTCTTCATAGTTGAGTAGAACATATGTATGAGATTTGTGATGTTCATCATCTGAAATCCATGGTTCATGAAATCCACTGAAGTCAAGTTCAGGATAATTAAAAACTGATAATCGATTGCTCATTTTATCATCATAATTTCCCTTGTTATAACCCATGCAGTTTTGTTTTTCGGGATATTCGTATTCAAAATAATGTGAGTAGAAAAAAGAAATTTCCTCTTAAAAATAAGATTTTATAATTGAGCCTTCAACTGATGCTTTGTCACATACTATTTTCTTTAATTTCTACATGAATCTCTCGAATGATTATATCCATCAGAACTATGCTGGATCTCTACATTTTTCTTCATGAGAAAAATGTAATATCAAATGTTCCATTGAGTCAAAGGAAGCAGCCAGGAATATTTTTTCCAGTTTACATAAAATTAAAACACATCTTATTAAAGTCTGATTACTGTATTATAATCTGTTGTCCCCACACAAATGTCTTGAAAATATATGATATGTCTGTTATCTCATCACAAATAATAGAGTTCAACAAACATATTAATCTAATTTTCATAATTCTTTCCATTTTAACATTATAGTCATGACTTTTTAATCTGGTAATATGACCATTTCTGAAACATCTGCCCAAATTGGAAGCATAACCATATGAAAGTCTCAAATATGTAATCCACTGAAAAAATAATAATTGATTTTATTTAGACATTATATAAGCTACTTTTGGGTTTATTAAATTCTATGATCTGACATTTTTAAACAGTTCAAGTTCTGGTCGCTTACAAATTTGGGCAAGATCTAATCATGCCTTTACATTTTCTTTAGTTTTACGTAGTGTATCTAAAACTGTAGGAAATAAATTATCAAAATATTTCTTCTTAATATTCATGAAATCTAACATGTGACGGACCAAAAAATCCAACCAATATGGAAGATCTAACAAAATTATTTTTTTATCCAATTGTGTTCATTCCCAATGCCATCAATTTTTTGTTGGTTTATTGTTTGTCCAAATGTGATGGGAGGTAATTAAGAGAAAATTGATTTTACCTCTTCACCGAAGATCATTGTGGGAGGTTCATCCCATTCAATTGTACCATTTCTGAAATGATATTTGTCCATCTGAAAAGGATGATCGGTTGGAAGGAATCTTTGATGACAGTAAAAAAAATATGGTTTTTCCATTAATGAGAATAAACACTTTATTGTCTCTCATACAGTATGAACATGATTTTCGACCATGTGTACTCTAGCTAGATAACATGTCATATTCTAGGAAGTCACTAATAGTCCACATCAATATAGCTTTTAGTGGTATATTATATTTCGCAGCAACATCATATGTACTAACATCATTACTCCACAATGAATTTAACTCATCAATCAATGGTTTCAAATAAACATCAAAATTATTTTCTAGATATCCTAAAATTAATAAGGTCAAAAAGATGTGTGGATCCTTCATCAATATCCAAGGAGGTAAATTATATGTACTTATAAAGACAGACTAACATGAGTACTGACTATCATAAGAACCAAATGGATAGAAACATTCAGTAGAAAGACTCAATCACATGTTTTAGTATTCTAAATAAAAATACAGATACACTTCAGAGGGATGATTTAAGAATTTACCAGTTGAAATATTGGTTTTTTCATCATGACCACAATGCTGGTGTGTTTTGAGACATAAATAAATACTGCAATCTGGGTGTAAGCAGTAAATATCTCAAATGTTTTAAAGGAATCAATCCAAACATTCATAGTTGATCCTCTTTATAACTCGATTGTTCAGATGTTGGACAACTTTTTAATGTCTCTTTTTCACAATAATATAAGATGAAATCATTTGAATATGCATGAATCTTCTGATAACCATGACCCAGATTACGAACCAGGCTCTGTCCCTAATAGAAATTTTTAGGCAACACATTTCCTTCAAGTAATATTGTTTTATCCAAAGATAATATCTGATCAAAATATCTATTTGACATTCCACAATCTGATTTAACAGCCATAAATTTTTTAACCGCCTCAAATTTTCTTATCCTACATCCAGGATATAAGTCTTCCTCAACGGAACTCAATAACTCATAAAATTGAGATAATTTCAACTCATGAGATAAATCAATATCATCTAAGTTTCAATCTATTGAAAAGATGGACCTACCACATCATATACTAAATTTAAAAACTGTGATGGCACTGGAATAAAATTATTAGTATCTTTTTTGGAACTGTTTTCACCATGTTGATACTAAATAACATAATCTTGTTGAAAACCAAAATGTAATTGATGGCCTCTAACATTATAAAATGTGTCAAACGTCCTCAAAGAAAATTTCTTACAAGGACATTTAATTGTCCCTTTTAAAATAAATTTTGGTTTTGATGATGCAAATGACAAAAAAGCTTCAATATTGTCGATATATATAGAATTTAAACCAAAATTGTTTGGATTCTTATATTGATTTATCCAAACGCAGTCATCTAATAATAAATATTTTCAACTTTTGTATTATATATTTCTCTAAAAATATAAAATAATAATTTGTTTTGAATAATATGATATAAGACAAACATTGTCCAAAAAAGGGAAGAAATTTAAATTCATTTTTCTATCAATTAATAATAATTTCTTTTATTTCATAGTTATTTATAGTATTGGTTTTAAAATTTATATTAACCTACACTAATATACTCTAATTTATAATAATTTATGTTAATTACTTCTAATTATTAGTAATTAAAACTTATTTCTACTAATTCCCACTAATTAAGAGCAAAAAAATTTCCAGCATATTGGAAAAAACTCTTTTTCCCGACTAGTCATCTACTTAAAACTTTCACTCACTGAAATCAATACAAAAAAATCTGATCTGATGTATGCATATCAATTCTCTTGAATAAGAAAATGGATATCTGTATGTTGGAGTAGATTTTCCATAGTGATTTTAGTGATGGAAAGTTGAAAATAGATGAGCCATTGAGCAAAAGGAATGTCTTTAATCCACTAGAAAGTGTTCCAATTTATTTTGAATTATTGCAAATTATTGCGAATTATTGAGAATTATTGGGAAGTATTACGAATTATTGCTAATTAATTTTAATTATTTATAATTAATGATAATTATTGTTAATTAAACATAATTATTTTTAATTAATCATAATTAATCATAATTAATCATAATTAATCATAATTATTACTAATTAGTACTAATTAGTACTAATTATTACAAATTATTACTAATTATTGGTAATTAATCCTAATAACCACTAATTAATCCAAATTATTACTAATTATTCCAAATTATTCGTAATTAATCCTATTTATATATAATTATTCCTAATTAATACTAATTATTTTTAATTATTACTAATTAAACCTAATTATTACTAATTAATCCTAATTACTCTCAATTACTAATAATTATTCCTAATTATTCATAATTATTCCTAATTAATACTAATTATTCTTTTTTAATTCCAATTACCCATAATTATTACTAATTATTACTAATTATTACTCATTATTACTAATTATTACTCATTATTACTGATTAAACTTAATTAATCCTAATTAATCCTAATTAATCCTAATTATTACTAATTATTTCGAATTATTACTAAATAATCCTAATTATTACTAATTATTCCTAATTATTAAAAATTATTCCTAATTATTACTAATTATACTTAATTATTACTAATTATTCCTAATTATTACTAATTATTACTAATTATTACTAATTATTACAAATTATTACTAATTATTACTAATTATTCCAAATTATTGCTAATTAATCATAATTATTTCTAATCATTCCTAATTATTCTATATTATTCCATATTATTACTAATTATTACTAATTATTATTAATTGAATCTAGTTACTATTAATAATTCCTAATTATTCCTAATTATTGGTAATTATTCCTTATTATTCCTAATTATTCTTAATTGATCCTCATTAATCCTAATTCATCCTAATTATTACTAATTATTCCTAATTATTACAAATTATTTTTAATTATTCTTGATTATTTCTAATTATTCTTATTTATTACTAATTATTCATATTTATTCTTAATTATAACTAATTATTCCTAATTTTTACTAATTAATCCTAATTATTTATAATTAATACTAATTGTTACTAATTAATACTAATTATTCTTAATTAATACTAATTCTTCTTAATTAATACTAATTATTCTTAAATATGACTAATTATTTCTAATTAGTACTAATTATTCCTAATTACTCATAATTACTACTAATTATTCCCAATTATTGATAGTTATTATAATTATTGATAATTATTCTTAATTATTCCTAATTATTTCTAGTTATTATTAATTATTCCTGATTATTAGTAATTATTCCTAATTATTACCAATTATTAAATGGGTCTAGGTCATTTTTTATTTGGGATATGGTTTGTGAAAGGCCATTTGAAGTGGCGTTTTTGGGATAAAACATAAAATTCCATATTGAATGGTGCTTAGGCCCCACGTCCCCCACTCCTACCTCTTATGTGCCACCCCTCCGCTAATATATATTTTCAATTGTATTTATAAATAAATAATTACAATTCTTTAAATGTATTTTTAAATACATATTTAAAAATATGAAATTATTTATAATTATATTTATAAATATATTTATAATTAAATAATTATAAATCTATAGTTATATAGTTATATATATTTATTTAGAAATAAATGATAAAATATTTTTAAACATAATAAATTGTTAATGACAACATTATAATTAATAATTATATTTTTTATATTACTAATTTAATCACGATTTATTTTTAATTAAATTATTAACTATTTTATTATTATTGTTGATCCGGACGGGTTCGGGTAATATTTTTAAAACTTGAACCCTTTCTAAACCTGATTACCAGGTTTCTGAACTAGAAACATATTTAGAAGTATTTATTTATTAACATATTTATAAAAATATATTTGTAAATAAATATATTTATATTTATATATAAATATATTAATAAATATATATTTACTATATTTATAAATAGATATATTTGAATAAATATTTATATATTTACATATAATTATACTTATAAATTTATATTTATTTTTATATTCAGGAAAGGAACCGGTATCTTAGGGCCCATCACCACCGCGAGACATTTCATATTCCAAGAAGGACAAAAAACATACAATTTTACAACTATATTTAGCAGGTACGCAGACGCGACTGAACAGTGAAACGTTGATGTCAGCAGAATTTTCCTTGATGGCACCGCCCCCATTTTGTCAAAGGGGGTTGGCAGCGGGGTAGATGGTGGGTGGCCAAACCCCCACCAAACCCACCAGCAGGAGAAGGGGTGAGGGTTGCCTATAAAAGGCACAAGCATCCCCTCCCTTCAACATCTCATCATCGGTTCTCATCACCAGTACAACAGATCCCATAGCAGAGCGGTTTTAGTGAGGCGGTTTCCCCATTTATTCAAGAGAAATATTTACGAGGGTTTTCTCCTTGTAATAGTGAGGGAGTGTGTACCCACTTTTACCCCATAGTGATCCTTCTATCTTCCCGTGGTTTTTTACCCCTTTCATTTGGGGGTTTTTCCACATTACATCTGGTGTTCCATTTATTTCCGCATTTTCACTTTATTTTTATCTCGTGATTATTGTTGCACCATGGGCTAATCATTTACGGTCCTAACAAGTGGTATCAGAGGCAAGGTTCTGGCCCGGTGTTGTTCACGTTTTCGGTTATTAATAATTCTTGTAAAATTTTAGTATGCTCTGTGATTGCGACTCCGGTTGATCTTTCACATCAGGAAAATTTTATTGAAATTATTAAATACACCGTTGTGAAACAGAGGAGGTTCTGGACTGACAGCGTGTCCAGATGGCAGTGAAATTCGAGATCGAAAAATTCAACGAGAATAATTTTTCGTTGTGGAAAATGAAGATGCAGGCAGTGCTGCGGAAGGAAAATTGTCAGCTGACAATTGAAGAAAGGCCGACAGATGTGACGATGGAGCATGGATTCAGTGGGAGCCCGAATCATGGCATGGACAGAAATGTGGCGAGTACTTTTGGAGATATACTAGTCAGTGAAGCGGCGACGACTACTGGAAGTAGGCAGCATCTCAACAATTCATGTATTATCGACTCAGGAGCAACATGACATATGACGTCTCGACGGGATGGTTTGACCAATATGAAACCATCCCGGAAGGACTTGTGTACATGGGGAACGATCACACTCTGAAGATCATTGGATTCGGTACCATCAAACTGAAGATGCATGATGGTATTATTCGGACCGTCCAAGGAGTACGTCATGTGAAGGGCCTGAAGAAGAACATATTGTCTTTGGCACAACTCGATGATATCGGATGCAAGAATCGCACAGAGAAGGGAGTGATGAGAATCGTGAAGGGTGCGCTTGTGGTAATGAAGGCAGAGAAAATCTCAAAGAACATGTACGTGCTTATAAGTAAAACGTACAAGGAGGGGGAGATAGTTGTTGCATCAACTTCCTCGACAAAGCGTTGATGACGTTATGGCATCAGAAGCTTGGCCATATGTCAGAACGAGGCCTGAAGATTCTTGCGGATCAGAAGTTGTTGCCTGTGCTTACAAAGGTATCCTTACCATTTTGTGAGCATTGTGTTTTGAGCAAGCAACACAGGTTAAAGTTCAGGACGTCAACAACAAGAAGTCAGTTGATCTTGGAGTTAATCCATTCTGATGTTTGGCAAGCACCAATTATATCCCTGAGAGGAGCGAGGTACTTTGTATCATTCATTGATGATTATTCTAGGAGATGTTGGGTGTACCCAGTCCGAAGGAAGGCAGATGTTTTTGAAGTCTTCAAAACATTCAAAGCGCGGAAAGAGCTTGACTCTGGAAAGAAAATCAAGTGTCTGAGGACAGACAATGGTGGAGAATATACAAGCGAAGAGTTTGATACTTTTTGTCAACAGGAAAGGATCAAGAGGCAGTTCACAGTGGCGTACACTCCTCAACAGAATGGAGTGGCAGAGCGGATGAACATAACCCTGTTGGATAGAACAATGGCGATGCTGAAGACTGCAGGTATTGCCAAAACTTTTTGGGTAGAAGCAGTGAATACCGCCTATTATGTGATCAACCGATCTCCTTCAATGGCGATTGAGCTGAAGACACCGATGGAGATGTGGACTGGTAAACCCGCTGACTATTCTCAGTTACATACTTTTGGAAGTCCTGTATATGCAATGTTTAATGACCAGGAAAGATCGAAGTTGGATTCGAGATCCAGGAAATGTATCTTCTTGGGGTACACTGATGGTGTGAAGGGGTATCGTTTGAGGGACCCCACTGCCCACAAATTTATCATCAGCAGAGATTTCATTTTTGCAAAAGACAAGGTGAAAATGAAAACCGATCAAGACATGGAGAAGAAGAATACAGAAACTACAACAGTCAAAGTAGAGGAGAAGTCCAAGGAAGAACCAGTTTCCTCTGAGGCATTACCAGAGCATGGTGATCAAATACCGGTTGAGTCTGGACCATGACGGTCAACTCGAAAGAAAAAAGAGCACCAGTATGGCACTCAGACTATGTCACTGAGAGAAATATTGCATATTGCTTATTGACAGAGGATGGAGAGACATCTTCTTTTGTGGAGGTGACCAAGAGTCCAGATGTATCCTCATGGATGGCGGTGATGCCGGAGGAACTTGAAGCCCTGCACAGGAACAAGAATTGGGATCTTGTTCCATTACCTCATGGAAGGAAGGTTATCGGAAACAAATGGGTCTTTAAAATCAAGCGGGATGGAAAAGACCAGGTGGAAAGATATCGTGCAACATTGGTGTTCAAAGGATTTGCTCAGAAGGAAGGTATTAATTTCAATGAAATATTTTCTCCTGTTTTTAGATTGACGACTGTTCAGATAGTTTTGGTGATGTGCGCTACATACAGCTTACATCTAGTGCAGTTGGATGTAAAGACTGTGTTTCTCCATGGTAATCTTGATGAAGAGATATATATGCTCCAACCGGAAGGGTTTGCAGAAGAAGGTAAAGAGAACTTGGTTTGCAGGTTGAACAAATCTATGTATGGTCTCAAACATGCGTCGAGGAGTTGGTACAAGAGATTTGATTTCTATATCATGAGCCTTAGATATGAAAGACTTCATTCAGATCCTTGTGGATATTTCAAGGGTTCGGAAGGTAATGATTTCATCATTCTTTTGTTGTAGTGGATGACATGTTAGTTGCAGGCCCCAAAAATGATTAGACCCAGGAGACGAAGGCACAGTTGGCTAGGAAGTTTGATATGAAGGACTTGTGACCCTCAAACAAGATTCTTGGGATGCAGATTTACCGAGACAGAAATAATGGGAAGATTTGTCTATCACAGAAGAGTTACTTACAGAGAGTCTTGAAACGCTTCAGCATGCAAGACTGTAAGCCAATCTCTACCCCTCTTCCCGTTAATTTCAAGTTATCCTCTACAATGAGTCCTAGCAGTGAAGCATAGAGGATGGAATTGTCTCGAGTACCGTATGCATCGACAGTGGGTAGTCTAATGTTCGATATGGTTTGTACCAGACCAGACATTGCACATGCAGTGGGAGCAGTTAGTCGGTACATGGCGAATCCCGGACGGGAGCATTGGAACACAGTGAAGAGGATCCTAAGATACATCAAGGAGACCTCAGATGCTGCATTATGTTATGGAGGATCAGATTTTACTGTCAGAGACTATGTTGATTCAAATTTTGCAGGTGATTCTGACCGGAGGAAATCCACTACTGGTTATGTGTTTACTGTTGCAGGAGGAGCTGTGAGCTGGATTTCGAAGTTACAGTCAGTTGTGGCTTTATCCATGACGTTGGTAGAGTACATGGCAGCTACACAGGCTTGCAAGGAGGCAATTTGGATGAGAAGGTTGTTGGAGGAGCTTGGCCATAGACAGGAGAAGATTCTATTGTTTTGTGACAGTCAGAGCGCCTTGCACATTGCTAGGAATCCATCTTTTCATTCCAGGACGAAGCACATTGGGGTACTGTATCACTTTGCCTGAGATGTGGTGGAGGAAGGAAGTGTGGATATACAGAAGATTCATACTAAAGAAAATATGGCAGATTTCCTGACGAAGGCGATTAACTCTGATAAGTTCAGATGGTGCAGATCCTCGAGCGGCCTTGCAGATATGTGAGCAGCATGGTTGGGCAGATAGAAAGGGTGTGTGGAGATGTGATTGGTTCTCAATCAAATCTCCATGTGGGAGATATGTCGGCAGAATTTTCCTGGACGGCACCGCCTGTATTTTGTCAATGGGTGGTAGCTGCGGGGTAGATGGTGGGTGGCCAAACCCCCACCAAACCCACCAGCAGGAGAAGGGGTGAGGGTTGCCTATAAAAGGCACAAGCATCCTCTCCCTTCAGCATCTCATCATCGGTTCTCATCACCAGTACAATAGATCCCATAGCAGAGCGGTTTTAGTGAGGCGATTTCCCCATTTATTCAAGAGAGATATTTACGAGGATGGTCGCCAAAGCATCATCGGTTAACGGAAGTTGCCAAAGTCACAAGGATAGTTGAATGTCATGTTCGGGTCGAACTCCACCTGCGCCACCAGGTTCTCCATGCTCATCGTCCGAAGGCTGGTCGCCATGCTCGTCTCTGATATACCAGAGTTTAACGGTGGGAAGTCACGACTCATTCGTTCTGAGGGAGGTTCGAAGTTATTTCAACCGGATGCCACGAAGCTAGGGTCCGGTAGGGGTAGAGAGCAGGAAACGGGTAATTTTGGAGGGTGGGTTTTTTTTTAAATTTTATGGGGCAGGGTTTTTAAATTTTGGGGATATGGGTTTCTTCGGCGCCACATGAAGTGGCGCTGAAGAAAAAAAGGGCAAAGCGCCACTTGAAGTGGCGCTTTGACCCCACACCCCCCCAAACCCGATATATATATATATATATATGTATATATATATATATAATAAATTTATTTATTATAATAAAAATAAAAAAATACAATAAATACATAATTATATTTTTTATAATAAATACAAAAATTATAATAAATTTAATTATTTATAATAAATATTATAATATTATTATAATAAATATACATTTTTATACATTTATTATACATTTATTACAAATATTATAATGTTATAATATTATAATATTCATTATAATAAATATCTAATAAATGTTTTAATAAATACTATTATAATAAATGTATAATAAATATTTATAATACATTTATATTTATAATAAATCCTTATTATAACTATATATTATAATATTTACAATAATAAATATCTAATAAATGTATAATAAATATTATTATAATAAATATACATTTATAATATCTATTATAATAAATATTATAATAAATGTATGATAAATATTATTATAATAAATATTATAATAATTGTATAATTATAATAAATATACAATTATAATTACAATAATTATATAATTATAAATATAATAAATATATAATTAAATATATAAACCTTATTAAAATTATATATATAACCTTTTAAAATTATTTATATTTATTATATTTATTATAATATAATATAATTATGTATCTATTATAATATTATAATTATGTATTAAATTTATAATTATGTATTAAAATACATAAATAAACCATATTAAATTTATTTATAAATTATTTTTAAATTTATACATAATCATTTAAATACAAAAATAAACCATCTTAAATTTATCTATAAATATATATATATATAAACATTATTAAATATTCTTTAATTATTATAATTACATATTTATTATAAATAAACCTTGTTAAATATAAATACTTAATTATAAATTTAATACATAATATAATATTATAATAAATACATAATTATAAATTTAATAAAAGCATAATTATAATATATTATAATAAATATAAATAATTTTAATAATGTTTATTTATATATATATATAAATTTATAAATAAATTTGACATGGTTTAATTATGTATTTAAATAATTATATATAAATTTATAAATTTATAAATAATTATAAATTTATAAATAATTATATATAAATAAACCTTATATTTAAAATTTATACATTTATATTTAAATAAACATTATTAAAATAATTTATCTTTATATAAATAAACTTGATTAAATATTCTTTAATTATTATAATTACATATTTATTATAATTATGTAATTACTATAATCATATATTTATTATATTTATAACTATATATTTATTATATTTTTAATTATATATTTATTATATTTATAATTATATAATTATTCTGATGATATAAATATTATAATCATATATTTATATAAATAAACCTTATTAATTATATATATATATATAATAAGTATATAATTACGATGATTATATATTTACAACAATTATATAATTATAATAATTATATAACAACAATAATTATATATTTATTATAATAAATATACATTTATAAATGTAATTATAAATATACATTTATTTATTATGATAAATACAATATGTAATTATTTATTTATTATAATAAATGTAATATGTAATTATACATTTATATTTATTATATTTATTATACATTTATATAATTATAAATATACATTTATTATAATTAAAAAATAAATGTATCATATTACATTTATTATATTATATTACATATTACATTTATTTATAATATAATTATATAATTATAAATATAATAAATATAGATATGATAATTATATAATAAAGATAAATAATTACATATTACATTTATTATATTATAATTAAAAAATAAATGTATTAAAATATTTATTATACATTTATTGTTCATATTTATTATAGTAAATGTATAAAATAAATGTAGATTTATTATAATAAATAAATGTATATTTATTATAAATATAAATATAAACATACATTTGTTATAATTAAATATTATAATATTTATTATAATAAATATGCATTTATAATAAATGTATTATAAATATTTATTATACATTTATTATACAATTATTATAATATTTATTATAATAATATTTATCATACATTTATTATAATATTTATTATTCATTTATTATAATAAATATTATAATAAAATTTATTATAATAGATATTATAAATGTATATTTATTATAATAAATATGTATAATAAATGTATAATAAATATTACAATAAATTAATTTTTTAATTATAATATAATAAATGTAAAATGTAATTATTTATCTTTATTGTATAATTATCATATCTATGAATAATTATATACTATAAATAAAAGCATAATTATAAATATAATAAATATATAAATATTTAATTATTATATTTATAATTTATTATATAATAATTATTATATTAATAATTTATTATATAATAATTTATAAATACTTAATAAATTAAAATAAATATAACTAATATAATAAATATAATATATTTATTTAATAATTATAAATATAATAAAAAAATACAATAAATAAATAATTGTATTTGTATTTGTTATATTTATAATTATAGAAATATTATATTTATATTTATTATATTTATAATTATATAATAATTATATACAATAAATACATATTTATATTTATATTTGTTATATTTTTAATTATATAATTATTATATTTATATTTATTATGTTTATAATTATCTAATAATTAAATTTATAAATATATAATTATTAATTATAATGAATATATATAATAAATATAATAAATACAATATAATTATTTAATTATTGTATTTATAATTATATAATTATATAATTATTATGAATTTAAATATATAATTATTATTTTAATATATAATTATATTTATTATATAATAATTATATAATAATTATAACAATTATAATTTATTATATAATTTTTATTATATTTGTAATTTATTAAATAATTTTTATTATATTTGTAATTTATTATATAATTTTTACTATATTTATAATTATTATAATATTTAAAATTATAATAATTATATAATTCTTATTATATTTATATATATAAAATTATAATTATATTTATATTCATATAATTATTATATTTTTTAATATATAATTATATTTATTATATATTTATTATATCTATATTTATTATATTTGTAATTATATAATAATTATTATATTAATAATTTATTATATAATTATATTATATTTTAAAGTTTATTTTGTATTTATAATATTATATTTTAATAATTATTATATCTAAATTTATTATATTTATATTTTTGTAATTGTATTTATTTTATTTTGTTAATTTTATATATATATGGGTGGTGCGGGGCCAAGCGCCACTTGAAGTGGCGCTGTGCCCCACTTTTGTCCAGCGCCAATTCATTTGGTGCTGGACAGCCCCATTTCCCCAATAAATTCAAAACTAAACCCATAAAAATTTAAAAAAAATTAAAAAAACCCGTACGTCTAAATTATTCTCCCAGTTCTTGCGGGCTGGAAATAGTAGGGTAATTTAACATGTAGGGTTTTTTTTAGTTTAATGGGTTAGGGTTTTTTTTAATTTGGGAAATGGGTTTGTTCAGCGCCACTTCAAGTGGCGCTTTGACCCCACACCACCCCCAACCCCCATTTATCTATATATATATATATATATATATAATTATAATTATATATTTATAAATATAAGAAATTTATTTATTTATAATAAATTCATGAATAAATAAATTATAATAAATTATATTTTTTATAATAAATTTATTTATTTATATTTATTATAAATATAACACATACATTAATTATAATATATTAATTATAATTATATATTTATTCTATTTATAACTATACATTTATTTTAATTTTATATTTATTATATTTATAACTATGTAATTATTATAATTAAAATTATGGAATTATAATAAATTTATAATGATAAAAATAATAACTATAATAAATATATAATTTTGATAAATATATAATAGTACTAAATAAATAAATATAATAAATATACAATTATAATAATTAGAGAAATATAAATATAATAAATACAAAAAATATAATAATTATATAATTATAGTAAATATTAATTATAATAAATGTATAATAAAATAAATACAATAAATATATAATAATATTTATTATTAATTATACATTTATTTAATAAATTTATACATTATTAAATGTATTGTATTTATTAAATAAATGTATATTTATTAAATGTATACATTATATTTAATAAATGTATTGTATTTATAATAAATTTATATTATATTTATCAAATACATTTATTTAAATATATTGTATTTGTAATAAACGTATATTTAATAAATGTATATTTAATAAATGTATATTTATATTTAATAAATGTATTGTATTTATAATAAATTTAGATTATATTTATCAAATACATTTATTTAAATATATTGTATATGTAATAAATGTATATTTAATAAATGTATTATATTTATTAAATACACTTATTATAATAAATGTATATTTATTATATGTATTGTATTTATAACAAAACTATATTTATTAAATGTATTATATTGTATTTATAATAAATGTATATTTATTAAATGTATTATATTTATTAAATACAATTATTAAATGTATTGTATTTATAATAAATGTATATTTATTAAACATATTTATAAATATAGTTCATTTATTAAATAAATGTATTTAGTAAGTGTATTTTATAAATGCATTATAATAAATTTATTTAATAAATTAATTTTTTATAATAAATGTATATTTATTAAATGTATTTCAATACATTTATTATTATATTTATAAATGTAATACAATTATTATAAATATACATTTGTTAAATATATTTATAAATACAATACATTTTATAGATATATATTTATTAATTTATATTTCTAATAAATGTATTATATTCATGAATATTTATTTATAAATAAATTTAAATTATATTCATATAATTATATTTATTTATAATTATAATTATAAATATATTTATTAATATAAATATATATATATAAATAATGAATATATTTATAAATAAATATGATTATATGATTATATTTATAAATATATTTAAATAAATATATTTATTTATATAAATATATATATAAATAATCAATATATTTATAAATATTATATTTTTAAAGTTATAATAAATTCCAAATATATATTTATAAATTTATATAAATATATATATATAAATAATGAATATATTTATAAATAAATATAATTATATGAATATATTTATAAATATTATATTTTTAAAGGTATAATAAATTCAAAATATATATTTATAAATTTAATTATAAATATAAATATAATTAAACATATTTTAATAAATATATATTCATTAATTGTAAATATTATAATTATAAATATACATTTATTAATAATATTTATTTATTATAATAAATGTATAAAATAAATGTAGATTTATTATAATAAATAAATATATATTTATTATAAATATTAATATAAATGTATATTTATTATAATTAAATATTATAATATTTATTATAATATAAATGTATATTTATTATAATTAAATATTATAATATTTATTATAATAAATATTATAATATTTCTTAAAATAAATATACATTTATAATAAATGTATTATAAATATCTATTATAAATTTGATATAATAAATATTATAATAATATTTATTATAATAATATTTATATAAATGTATATTTATTATAATAAATAAATGTATATTACATTTATAAATAATTACCTATTTATTATAATAAATTAATGTATATTTATAATTATATAATTATAGTATATAATTATTCATAGATATGATAATTATACAATAAAGATACATAATTACATATTACATTTATTATATTATAATTAAAAAATAAATTTATTGTAATATTTATTATACATTTATTATACGTATTTATTATAATAAATGTATAAAATAAATGTAGATTTATTATAATAAATAAATGTATATTTATTATAAATATTAATATAAATGTATATTTATTATAATTAAATATTATAATATTTATTATAATAAATATACATTTATAATAAATTTATCATAAATATTTATTATAAATTTATTATAATAAATATTATAATAATATTTATTATAATAGATATTATAAATGTATATTTATTATAATAATATTCATTATACATTTATTAGATATTTATTATTATAAATACTATTATATTTAATTATAATAAGTATTTATTATAAATATAAATGTATTATAAATATTTATTACACATTTATTATACATTTATTGTGCATTTATTATAATAGTATTTATTAAAACATTTATTAGATATTTATTATAATGAACATTATAATATTATAACATTATAATATTTGTAATAAAAGTATAAAAAATGTATAAAAAATGTATATTTATTATAATAATATTATAATATTTATTAGATATTTATTATAAATAAGTAAATTTATTATAATTTTTGTATTTATTATAAAAAATATAATTACGTATTTTTTGTATTTTTTTATATTTATTATAATAAATAAATTATATATATATATATATATATATATCGGTTTTGGGGGGAGTGGGGTCAAAGCGCAACTTCATTTGGCGTTGGACAACCCCATTTCCCCAATTATTTTCTAACCTACCCCATAAAACTAAAAAAAAAACCCTCCGCCTAAAATACCCGCAGGAAACTAATCCATGGCTTACGGGATCAGAGTGGAACGGGAGAGGGAAGTAGCGAGACGTGGATCCAAGGGGTGGCGGGCACAGTGGGGACCTCGAGCCCTGGCCCTGGACGTTATGTCCTGAACAGAAGTCCAGCTGGAATCGCTGGGTTCGTTGCGGATCATGCGACGGCGGAAAAAGGTCTCGAGCGGGATCCATGGTGTGGGTCTGGTCGGGCATTTCCCGAGTATCCGTCAGGATCGCCGCCACGGGGAAAGGCGTCGCGTGGGTGCAGGTGTGGTTGTCGTGGTAGGTGACGTCGAAGACGGTGGCATCTTCGTCAGACCTCTGGATGTGCTTGGTTTCCAGGCAGCCCTTTGCATGGTGGTGGGTGCACCTGTAGTAGCCCATGCGACCAACTGTTGTCCTGTAAACGGAGACATGAGACAGGAAAAGCTTAAATTGCAGCTTAAAATAGAGAGTGGAACAAGGAGGGTGTGGTATCAGAGCCAATCTGGCTGTTGTGCTGTTGATTTCGACCTATTGTTTACATCTGCCTCTGGTTCTTTGACATTATGCATCATGTCTTGCTGTATTTTTTTGTTTACGGCTGTTTGTTAGATTGCAATTTGCATGTTGCCATTAGTTTGATAATCTGCCTGTTTGTTGCCACTGTTTACAGTTAGCTGATTACTTGTAAACTTTTTACTGCTGTCATTTCTTTTATCTGTCTGCTTGCTGCAATTATTTCCAGGCCTCTGTAATTTCGCTTCTTGCTTCCACTAGATTTGGTTTAAACTGTTGCATTGTGTAAAATTGTTTTGACTCTATCTTACAGCTTGGCTGCCAACGTTCTGTTGACAGCCCCTTTGCACTTTGTTTACAGCCTTATTATAATCTGTTGGGTTGTATTTTGTTTACTGTTTAGTACTTGGTTTGCAGCTCATTAATTTTGGGTTTTCTGTATTCCGCACTGTTTATGTTTAATTCTGCCATTTTATATTGTTGTCCTTTAAATCCATTTTAAAGACCGAAATCATTGCCTTCACCAAATATTTGTTTTCGTTTTTCACTACACATTGTGCAAATTTATTTCTAGTAAGTATTGGCCGGTCTTTTGGGGGCGTACGCTCTCGTTGTCCCCAATTACTTGGCATCGAACTTGCTGTTTATAAATATGTCTACAATGAGGTATGAAATCGAAAAATTTGATGGAGATAATGACTTCAATTTATGGCGAATTAAAATGAGGGCATTTTTAGTCCAACAAGGTCTCATTGATTCCCTATCTGGGCCTACTAAACCCATAACAACTGTTAATGAAGCTGGTCAAACCGTAACCGAACACCAACCGATCCCTAATGACACTCTAGTCAAAGCCCATAGTTCCCTTTTACTGTCCTTAGGAGATAAAGTCCTTAGGGAAGTGGCCTTCGAGTCCACTGCTACTGGCATCTGGCTCAAATTAGAGAAGCTCTACATGACTGCCTCCTTAGTTGGTAGGCTCTATAAGAAGCACCGCATGTTTACTTTCAGGATGAGACCAGGCTCTTCCCTGAAATCTCATCTTGATGAGTTCAATAAAATCATGCTTGACTTAGCTAATATAGATGTCACAGTAGATGACGAGGATCAAGCTATTATTCTCCTTATCTCTCTAGACCATAGCTACAGCACTTTGGTCGAGACCTTGATGTATGGCCGTGACTCCTTGACTCTTGAAGAGGTCAAGTCTGCCCTTCTGTCTAAGGATCTTCATTCAAAACCCAAGGCGAAAGGCGAGGCTGAGAGTTTGTTCACTAGGGGTAGAGCTCAGGTTAAAAGCAGAAAAGAAACACTTTAGCCGAGACAAAAGTAGAAATAGTAAAGAACCAAGGCACGAGCGAAAGTCTAAGAGTAGTGATAACAAAGACAGAAAAGTTACTTGCTTCCATTGCGGGAAACCTGGGCACATTAAGCCCGAGTGTAGGAAGCTTAAGAGAGAGCAAGAGCGCGCGCATCCCACTGACCAGTCTCTTATTGTTGACTCTGGTTATGACATAGCCGAAGTTCTAAATATGTCCAGCCATACACTCGACCGCGAGTGGGTCCTTGACTCTGGCTGCTCCTTCCATATGTGTCCCCATAGAGAGTCCTTCTTAGAGCTGGTCGAGAAAGTGGAAGGGGACATTCTATTAGGGAATAACAAGAGATGCAAGGTTGAGGGAAGAGGATCTGTGCTGATAGAATTGGATGATCATTCCATCATTGCCTTACTTGATGTAAGGTGGGTCTCCATCCTGAAACGAAACTTGATCTCCCTAGGAGTCCTAGATCAAAAGGGATATACCTTTAGATCTGAATCTGGTACTATCAAAGTATCAAAAGGATCGTGAACCATCATTAAAGGATCCCTTGTGAATGGTCTATATGTCTTGAATGACATGACTCATTCAAGACAGTTGGGCAGTGTTTATACCACGAACACTGAAAACACTATGCTCTGGCATAGAAGGCTGGGGCATGTAAGCTCCAAAGGGCTTGAAGAACTCAGCAAACAAGGATTGCTGAATGACATCACACCTGCAAATCTTCCGTTTTGTGAGGATTGTGTGATGGGAAAGGCTAAAAGAGTGAATTTTAATAGATCTTCCTTCAAGGCAGCCGCCCCCTTGATTACATCCATTCGGATTTGTGGGGGCCGGCCAGGACCTCCTCTCATGGTGGAGGCTTCTATTTTGTCACTTTTATCGATGATCACTCCAGGAAAGTTTGGGTATACATCCTCAAAAATGAATCTGATGTTTTCCAAACATTCAAAACCTGGAGAGCCACCGTCGAGAATCAAACAGGGAAGAGAGTTAAGACCTTGAGGACGGATAATGGGCTTGAGTACCTGTCCACCGAGTTCATTCAATACTGTGAGTCTGAAGGTATCAAGAGGCACAGAACTGTTAGGGAAACTCCCCAACAGAATGGCCTAGCAGAGAGGATGAATCGGACTATCCTTGAAAGAGTCCGTAGCATGCTTGCTCATTCCGGCCTCCCTAAATCCTTTTGGGTCGAGGCCACAAGCACTGCTGTGCACCTGATTAACAGGTGTCCCTCCTCTGCGAATCAATTCATTACTCTGGAAGAACTCTGGACCGGCAAGCCCCCATCATATTCCTACTTAAGGGTCTTCGGGTGTACAGCCTATGCCCACATCAAGACTGACAAACTTGAACCAAGAGCCCTCAAGTGCATCTTTGTTGGTTATCCCGATGGAGTTAAAGGATATAAACTCTGGGTGGATAAGCCGGGATACCAACGATGCATTATTAGTAGAGACGTTGTCTTTCATGAGTCCTCTGCTCCTAAAACCAGGATTGACACACCTGACAGTTCTGATCCAGACTTTCATAAGTCTGATGAACATGAGTCATCTACTCGTGTTGAGACTGATGTTCAGTCTATTCCTGATCCTCCTCAGCCCACTGATGCGGCTGACTCTGAGATGAGTTCCGGTTCAGACTCAGACTCTGGACCTTCCACCGATCATCAAGATTATCAATTAACCCGAGATAGACAAAGGAGAGTCTCTAGACCTCCTTCTCGGTTTAGCCAGTATGATATGGCATCATATGCTTTTCTTGTGGCCCAGGATCTCATCGATGATGATCCTCAATCGTATAGGCAAGCTCTAAAAGATAAGGATTCAAAGCATTGGATCATAGCCATGAATGAAGAGATGCAATCTCTAAAGAAAAATCACACCTGGACTGTTGTTCACAAGCCTGTGAATGCTAAAGTGATTGGGTCCAAGTGGATTTATAAGAGAAAGTGAAAGTGCGGCCGATTGTCGCCTATCGACCGTTCAAAGTTCAGGTGCTCTGCTAATGTGTATAGCAGCACTCGGGTCGAATCCTCGGTGATGGTACTTCGTAATAGTCGATTGTTTTTAGTTGATTGTATTTTGATTAGGGGGGTTTGTTTGCAGAGCTTAATTGAAATGATTTATGGATGATGTTTGATTTACCAAATTGATAAAGATTGGGGTGAGTTCATCATTAGGTTAGTTAAGCTTGTGATATCCTCGAGCTTTGCTTTATATTGCATTTAAATTAACACCCATGTCACAAGATGATGTTGATTAGAATTCTTAAGTGTTAAGGCTTTAAACCAAGACTTAACTTAACTTAAGGTTATAATCTCAATCAGATCTTATTTATGGTTGTGTATTTATGGTTCCAATAATCCATGGAAACCACATGTTAAACAAAACAAGTCATTAATCCATGGCATGTTAAGTCCAACATACACAATGTTAATTCAAAGAATATTCATCGAGCAGAAGCTCTCAATCACTTAACATACCTAAATTATAACTCACCCCAATGAGAGATTTACTCAGCCATTTGGGTGATTAATAATCTGGTAATATATGTTTATGGTGATGAATTATAAAGAGAAGAAAAAGAAAGGGACAATATAAGAGTAGTGTGCCGAACACACACACGAAATAATTTAAGAATCAAAAATGGAATTTCGATTGAATGAGGAAGCTTAAGAAGGGAAGGGGATTGAACTGAATTTAAACTATTTTAAGAACATTAATATTAAAATACAGAAGGTGGAAGAGAATAAGAGATATTGAAGAAGTAACTTGCATTAAAACAGAATTACAAAGAAAGAGAATTACAAGATTACAAAAATGAAGAACACAAAAGTAAGTGAAAAGAAAGAGAGGAGGAAAGGTCTCTCAAGTGAAAACATGAGTATGGCAGGTCCTCCCAAGACTTTGGCAAAGCTTTGGTCGTGCCAATGTGATCTCCTCTCTTCTGAAATGCCAACCCCTCTCAAGGAGAGAAGGGGAGAGTATTTATAGCCCAAGGAGTGGACTGTTTGCATTCCCAATCTATCCCTCCACTTTCTTTGCCAATTGAGCTATACAGACAGCCGAATCTTCAAATACATCCTTCTTCAAAGTTGTAGAAAATAATGTTTTCCGACTACTCTCAAAATTTGGAGGCATTTGGACAATGGTAGCCAAAGTTATGGCCGGTTGATTAAACAAAGGTAAACTGTCCATTTCTATCCATTCTTTTTCGATGGCCAAAATGTGAATGGATTTTTGAACAGGAAGATGCCTTCAAATTCGAATTACTTCTTCAACAAAGTCGGCCACCTATATCTCCTCTTTCACACTGCAAAATATCAGCTCGATTGGATGCTTACATCAGGAGATATGTCATGCATACTATACTGATTTTAATTCTCGGCCAGAATGGTGGGCTGGACTTCAAAGGTTTATTTGGGCCCCTTGTACTTGGATTTGGGCCATGAAATTTTTATCCAAGATGCAATGTAGTGTCCCCCGAATTATGGTGGAGATTGAAGGGCTTTGGACTTCTCGATTGAACCCAGTAAATCAATCTTCATGGATGGTCCAGTTTGTTCACAGATTCTTTGGTCTTGTTTGTGAGGACCATATGACCCTTCAAATGGCAGAATTGGCTCATGGTTCCTTCTAATGAAATGTTGTATATTGAAAGTAGAATCCTAAAAAACAAGAACCACACAATTTGGATCAGTATAGTGATAGTTATAATTAAAACATTAAACTGACTCAATTTGACTACTTCTAAAAATGCTCAAATATTATACTTAATATTAAAACATTAATATTTCACACAAATTATGCACATTTCATATAAAATAAGTAAAGGGGGAATATAATAAGTCATGAAAATATTAATAACATCAACTCCCCCACACTTATATTTGCACGTGTCCTCATGTGCAACAAATATAAAAACATGACAAAATCATTTTCACTCACCAACAAATATTAAAATTTTGTTTTCTCCAATCAGGGGAGGTTTAGACTATTTTACTCATCCATAATGAATTCCATCACAAATTTGGTTCACAATAATGCATCATAAACAATTCATTTTTTCATGTTCAAGGTTTGAATTGGAAAATGTAGGCACTCAAAACTTACTCCTCTCAAGATGATAAAAATGTATTTTAGGAGGTTCACTCATTCACCAACAAAAAGTGAAAATCAAGAGTTTGTAAGAGCTCTCAGCTTCCATTCCCAAATCTAATGTGTACAATAATCAAGAGGTCTTTTAAGGGGTTTTTCAGTGGCTATGGGACGGTAGGTATATAATGTCCAAAGGAAAAGAGGGGTTAAAAACACCAACATGGAAAAATCAATGCACATTTTTTTGAAATTTGATTTGAAAGGAAATAGAAACACATATTTACAAGGGAATGAATGTGTGATGAATGAAAAGTGATGGAGATAGAAAATGGAATAGGGTGAGATGATGGAATATGTACAACATGGAAGACTTCCAATAATGACACAATACAATATGATTCAAGTGTTCTTTTTTTTTCTTTTTTTTGCTTTTTTTTTCGAAAGTTGTGCTTGAAACAAGTCTCACAGTCATCTCCCAACCCATGTTTGATCTTCTCATGGAACTAATTTTAGTAGTTATAACATGATCAAAGGTTGATTATGAATGATTTTTGACCCACCCAAGACACAACCCATTCCTTTTTTTTCATTTTTTTTAATATAAATTTTTTTCATTTTTTTTGAACACTTTTCAATGACTTTTGTACAAATGAAAATTACACATATACACCCCAAAGCTCACAGAATTAAAACCTCTCCCCCACACTTGAATGGAAGCTTGCCCTCAAGCATATGATGACACATTGGAAATCAATGAAAGTACGCCCAAAAATGAAGTCTATTCCCCCCACACTTAAATTTCAATAAATTGTACAATGAAAATCCATGAAGATGTTGGGTGGGACAAGGTATTAGGCTTGTAATGTGGCTATCAAAATAAAGGGTTTCATAGGCTCAAAGGGGCTTTCAAAAGTAGGATCAATGTAAGGGTAACGGGAGGCTATTTGGCTATTCTGATTCTCATGTGGCTTAGAAAATGCCTCTATCATATTAATGCACACAAAAGATGGAAATTCAGCTCGAAGGTCCACAAACGCAAGACTCACAATCAGTGGTGAAGACACACAATGAAAAAGATGGCCATAGATGACCTTGGCATGAAGGCTAATGTTATTCCTCACGGTAGGGGAGAATCATTTTCCACCAAAAATTGTTCATTCAAAATGTTTGTTATTGACAGAAAATTGTTTACCCAAGTTTGAGATAAAAATTCAATATATTTGAGTTTAAAACAAGCCTTTTGACTCCCCAAAATGGTTGGACAAAATTTCAAAACTAGATGGTGAGTAAGCCTGACTCTTTTTTTGTAATTTTTTTTAAGTAATTGTGTTTTTTTGGTTTTTTTAGTTTTTAAGGTTTTTTTTAAAAAAATACACACCCACACAAGAAAGATAAAAAAGAAAGGGTTTGAAGAATAAAGTGGTAACAAAATGAAAGAGAGAGGAAGAAGAAGAAAGAGGTAGAGATTGGAAGAGATAGAGAGAGAGTTAAAGGGAAAGAGGTGCCCCCTGGTTTGGATTTGGTGGGTCGCCATCTCCATCTAGTGGTGGGTCGGCTAGAGAATTTGGGGATTCGGTGGAAGTCGAGGTGGTTCCAGGACAGTGGGAAGTTACCTGAAAAATAAAATTCATTATTCATCTAATGAAAATCTAAAAAGAAATTGAAATTTCATAAAAGTAAAAGAAAACATGGGTTGCCTCCCAAGAAGCGCTGCATTTATTTGTCTACAGCTGGACAATTGCAGTGGACTACCCATAGTCTGACGGTGGCCATCGTATTTTCTCAAGTCCAGTGTGCTTCCAGAAAAACTTTTTCTTTGGGAGGCCTGATGATTCATTGGATAATTTCTTCCCATCCTTGTTGGTGTGATTGCAATTCAGTGGGGTTGGAAAGAGAATATTTCTATCCTCACTTTGGTCTTCAAACTGAGGAATGATTTTATCCTCAAAGTGATGGTTTTCTATTCTTGTAAATTCAGGAAGATGGTTCAATTCTGATGGTTCATTTATGTAAGTATCAGATAACACAGAACTACAGTATGAGATCCCAATTTTTTTTGACTCATTTATTTCATCACTTACCGATGTAGAGTAATGAGGATCAGTGGAGTCATAAGACTGAATAAAATTTTCAATATCATTTATTTCAATGTTGTTCACCATAGAATGGTCAATTTCAACCTCACCAGTGATCACTTTATTAATTAGGGTACAAATATCACAAACATCACTACCATCAGGACAATATAAACACATTGGTTCAAGGTTCACTTCATATATAACAGAATTTTCAGAATCATGGATAGGAAAGGATGAATATGGGATAATCTGATCTGAATCAACAAATGAGCATTCTAGTTCATTTTTCTCAATACCATCCATGTTGGAGCATTGGACGTCAGAGGTGAGATGAGATTCCAAAGAGTTTTCTAGATCCTTTAGATCAATGGAGTTTGCATTTGTAATATCAACATCAATTTCACCATTAATCACTTGGTTAATGAGGATACAATATTCACAAACTCCTCTATTAGTAGAACAGGAATAACATGATGGATTAGGATTCAACACACTCTCAGAGGGAGTTTCAGAAACATGGAAAGAGAATACAGATTGATTCTCTAATGGGTATCGCATGGATTGAAAAATATTGAACTTGACCATTTGGTCTCCAAATTGCATGGATAAGATGCCAGCATGGACATCAATTTTGGTTTTAGATGTCATAAGGAATGGTCTTCCGAGAATTAGGGGAGATCGAGAAGAGTTCGTCTCACCTTCCATGTCAAGGACATAGAAATCAGCAGGGAAGATAAGATCATTGACTCGGACAAGGACATCCTCAATTATTCCCTCAGGACTGGCAGTGCTTCGATTGGCTAATTGAATGACAATACCCGTTGGGTGCAAGGGACCTAGACCAAGGTTGGAGAAAATGGATTTGGGCATGACATTTATTGAGGCTCCAAGGTCTATGAGTGCATCATCAAAGTTGGAAATCCCTATTTGACATGGAACCGTGAAGGTCCCTGGATCTTTGCACTTCATGGGAATGGACTGTTGGGTTGAAACATTTTCAATGTTCCTAAGTTGCCTCTTATGGGTGCACAATTCCTTAAGAAACTTGGCATACTTAGGGATTTGTTTGATGGCATCTAAGAGGGGGATGTTCACTTCAACACGTCTAAACATGTCAAGCATTTCAGGATCAGGTTCAAAGGACTTCTTAGGCTTGGAGATGGCTTGAGGAAAAGGAATTGGGTTCCTAAGTGGAATGGAAGAAGGTGAAGGAGTGGATTCAAGTTCCTTTTCCAGCTTTTTGTTCTTTTCATTTTCTAGATCAACATCGAAAGGGGGGTTTGAGGATTTATCTTGAGGCATAGCAAGTTGCTTTCCTGATCTAAGTGCAATTGCACTTACATTACCCTTGGGGTTGGGTAATGGTTGAGCTGGGAGTTGGGATGAATTGGATGGTTGTTTCTGGATAAGGTGGGATACAAGTTGACCTATTTGGGTTTCAATGTTCTTTAAGCTAGAATGGGTGAAGGAAGCAAGATCCTCTACAGCACTTTCCCATGGTTGTTTAGAAGAAGAGGCATGTCCCAAATTGGGTTGGCCTTGATTTTGGTTCTTGGGAAAGTGATTGTATTGGGTGGGGAATTGGGAAGGCTCATTAGGATAGTGGAATCCAGGAGGAGGATTGTTCCTTTGGGGTTGAGGAACAAAAGGATAAGGTTGTTGGAAGTTACCACCACCTTGACCATATTGGAATTGGTTTGGGTTTTGAGGAGGGAATTGAGGAGGATGAGAAATGGGATTACCATACCTCAGAGGTGGGTTAAAGGTAGAAGAGAAGGGCTCAGAGTGGGGTTGGTTGAAGTTTCTAACAAACTGACCTGATTGTTGAGGGTTGAAGTTTCGCTGAACATATGCCGCATTGAGCTCCATTGGACTAGATGAATCAGATGGATCATCTTGAAGTTGTGGACATGTGTCAGTCGGATGAGATGGAGAGTTGCAGATTCCACAATTCTTGATAGGTCCAGGGAATAGTGACTGTGGAGAAGATGAGGTTGGGGCTTTGGTAGCCACCGCTAGTTGACGCACAAGACCAGTAAGTTCACTCATCCACTCAGTCATCTTGTTGGGCTCTATGGATTGATTCTCTTGGGCTTGTTTCACTTGAGCATGTGCTCGAGTATGGAATTGCTGCGTGTTTGCAGCCATGTTACTTATGAGATCTCTTGCAGCTGCAGGAGTTTTGTCAACAAGAGCACCGCCACTTGAGGCATCAATGAGAGTTCGCTCCATAGCCAATAACCCCTCATAGAAGTATTGGATCAGGAGTTGGTCAGGGATTTGATGGTGTGGACAAGTTGCCACAAGCTTTTTGAACCTCTCCCAATACTCATGGAGTGATTCATTTGGGAATTGACGGATGCCGCTTATTTCCTTTCGGATAGAAGCTGTTCGGGAAGCGGGAAAGAACTTCTCAAGGAAAAGTCTCTTCATGTCAACCCATGAGTTTATGGAACCAGGTGGGAGGTAGTAGAGCCAAGACTTGGCAGAATCTGCTAGGGAAAAGGGGAAAGCTCTAAGCTTGATTTGTTCTTCAGAAACCCCTTGAGGTTTCATGGTTGAGCAGACCACTTGGAACTCTTTAAGGTGGAGATGAGGATCCTCACCGGCTAGCCCGTGAAAATGAGGTAGAAGATGAATCAAACCCGATTTGAGTTCGAAGTCAGCTTCAATGTTTGGATATTGAATACCAAGAGGTTGGTAATTCATATTAGGGGCAGCAAGTTCTTTCAATGTTTGTTCCCTAGGATTGGCCATATCTAATTCAATTGGTAGGGCAATGATTGGTTCTTGAATTATTTGAGTATCTCTTATGTTCCTCCTAAGTTGGCGAAGTGTTCGCTCAATTTCAGGGTCAAACAAATCCGAGGGATTGTTTGGAAGGCTACGGGGCATTCAGAGAGATTTTGGAAGAAAGAGGAAGACGGGTTTTTCTTTGTATTTTTTTCAGTTTATGATTATTAAGAGGAAGACGGGTTTTTCTTTGTGTTTTTTTCAGTTTATGATTATTAAGAGGAAGACGGGTTTTTCTTTGTGTTTTTTTTCAATTTTTTTAAACTTTTGTATTTTTTTTTGTGTTTTCTTGACAATAACCAGAAACTAATGACTACTTAAAGCACCATCCCCGGCAACGGCGCCATTTGAAAGTGCGGCCGATTGTCGCCTATCGACCGTTCAAAGTTCAGGTGCTCTGCTAATGTGTATAGCAGCACTCGGGTCGAATCCTCGGTGATGGTACTTCGTAATAGTCGATTGTTTTTAGTTGATTGTATTTTGATTAGGGGGGTTTGTTTGCAGAGCTTAATTGAAATGATTTATGGATGATGTTTGATTTACCAAATTGATAAAGATTGGGGTGAGTTCATCATTAGGTTAGTTAAGCTTGTGATATCCTCGAGCTTTGCTTTATATTGCATTTAAATTAACACCCATGTCACAAGATGATGTTGATTAGAATTCTTAAGTGTTAAGGCTTTAAACCAAGACTTAACTTAACTTAAGGTTATAATCTCAATCAGATCTTATTTATGGTTGTGTATTTATGGTTCCAATAATCCATGGAAACCACATGTTAAACAAAACAAGTCATTAATCCATGGCATGTTAAGTCCAACATACACAATGTTAATTCAAAGAATATTCATCGAGCAGAAGCTCTCAATCACTTAACATACCTAAATTATAACTCACCCCAATGAGAGATTTACTCAGCCATTTGGGTGATTAATAATCTGGTAATATATGTTTATGGTGATGAATTATAAAGAGAAGAAAAAGAAAGGGACAATATAAGAGTAGTGTGCCGAACACACACACGAAATAATTTAAGAATCAAAAATGGAATTTCGATTGAATGAGGAAGCTTAAGAAGGGAAGGGGATTGAACTGAATTTAAACTATTTTAAGAACATTAATATTAAAATACAGAAGGTGGAAGAGAATAAGAGATATTGAAGAAGTAACTTGCATTAAAACAGAATTACAAAGAAAGAGAATTACAAGATTACAAAAATGAAGAACACAAAAGTAAGTGAAAAGAAAGAGAGGAGGAAAGGTCTCTCAAGTGAAAACTTGAGTATGGCAGGTCCTCCCAAGACTTTGGCAAAGCTTTGGTCGTGCCAATGTGATCTCCTCTCTTCTGAAATGCCAACCCCTCTCAAGGAGAGAAGGGGAGAGTATTTATAGCCCAAGGAGTGGACTGTTTGCATTCCCAATCTGTCCCTCCACTTGCTTCGCCAATTGAGCTATACAGACAGCCGAATCTTCAAATACATCCTTCTTCAAAGTTGTAGACAATAATGTTGGCCGACTACTCTCCAAATTTGGAGGCATTTGGACAATTTTAGCCAAAGTTATGGCCGGTGGATTAAACAAAGGTAAACTGTCCATTTCTATCCATTCTTTTTCGATGGCCAAAATGTGAATGGATTTTTGAACAGGAAGATGCCTTCAAATTCGAATTACTTCTTCACCAAGTCGGCCGCCTATATCTCCTCTTTCACACTGCAAAATCTCAGCTCGATTGGATGCTTACATCAGGAGATATGTCATGCATACTATACTGATTTTAATTCTCGGCCAGAATGGTGGGCTGGACTTCAAAGGTTTATTTGGGACCCTTGTACTTGGATTTGGGCCATGAAATTTTTATCCAAGATGCAATGTAGTGTCCCCCGAATTATGGGGGAGATTGAAGGGCTTTGGACTTCTCGATTGAACCCAGTAAATCAATCTTCATGGATGGTCCAGTTTGTTCACAGATTCTTTGGTCTTGTTTGTGAGGACCATATGACCCTTCAAATGGCAGAATTGGCTCATGGTTCCTTCTAATGAAATGTTGTATATTGAAAGTAGAATCCTAAAAAACAAGAACCACACAATTTGGATCAGTATAGTGATAGTTATAATTAAAACATTAAACTGACTCAATTTGACTACTTCTAAAAATGCTCAAATATTATACTTAATATTAAAACATTAATATTTCACACAAATTATGCACATTTCATATAAAATAAGTAAAGGGGGAATATAATAAGTCATGAAAATATTAATAACATCAACTCCCCCACACTTATATTTGCGCGTGTCCTCATGTGCAACAAATATAAAAACATGACAAAATCATTTTCACTCACCAACAAATATTAAAATTTTGTTTTCTCCAATCAGGGGAGGTTTAGACTATTTTACTCATCCATAATGAATTCCATCACAAATTTGGTTCACAATAATGCATCATAAACAATTCATTTTTTCATGTTCAAGGTTTGAATTGGAAAATGTAGGCACTCAAAACTTACTCCTCTCAAGATGATAAAAATGTATTTTAGGAGGTTCACTCATTCACCAACAAAAAGTGAAAATCAAGAGTTTGTAAGAGCTCTCAGCTTCCATTCCCAAATCTAATGTGTACAATAATCAAGAGGTCTTTTAAGGGGTTTTTCAGTGGCTATGGGACGGTAGGTATATAATGTCCAAAGGAAAAGAGGGGTTAAAAACACCAACATGGAAAAATCAATGCACATTTTTTTTGAAATTTGATTTGAAAGGAAATAGAAACACATATTTACAAGGGAATGAATGTGTGATGAATGAAAAGTGATGGAGATAGAAAATGGAATAGGGTGAGATGATGGAATATGTACAACATGGAAGACTTCCAATAATGACACAATACAATATGATTCAAGTGTTCTTTTTTTTCTTTTTTTTGCTTTTTTTTTCGAAAGTTGTGCTTGAAACAAGTCTCACAGTCATCTCCCAACCCATGTTTGATCTTCTCATGGAACTAATTTTAGTAGTTATAACATGATCAAAGGTTGATGATGAATGATTTTTGACCCACCCAAGACACAACCCATTCCTTTTTTTTCATTTTTTTTAATATAAATTTTTTTCATTTTTTTTGAACACTTTTCAATGACTTTTGTACAAATGAAAATTACACATATACACCCCAAAGCTCACAGAATTAAAACCTCTCCCCCACACTTGAATGGAAGCTTGCCCTCAAGCATATGATGACACATTGGAAATCAATGAAAGTACGCCCAAAAATGAAGTCTATTCCCCCCACACTTAAATTTCAATAAATTGTACAATGAAAATCCATGAAGATGTTGGGTGGGACAAGGTATTAGGCTTGTAATGTGGCTATCAAAAGAAAGGGTTTCATAGGCTCAAAGGGGCTTTCAAAAGTAGGATCAATGTAAGGGTAACGGGAGGCTATTTGGCTATTCTGATTCTCATGTGGCTTAGAAAATGCCTCTATCATATTAATGCACACAAAAGATGGAAATTCAGCTCGAAGGTCCACAAACGCAAGACTCACAATCAGTGGTGAAGACACACAATGAAAAAGATGGCCATAGATGACCTTGGCATGAAGGCTAATGTTATTCCTCACGGTAGGGGAGAATCATTTTCCACCAAAAATTGTTCATTCAAAATGTTTGTTATTGACAGAAAATTGTTTACCCAAGTTTGAGATAAAAATTCAATATATTTGAGTTTAAAACAAGCCTTTTGACTCCCCAAAATGGTTGGACAAAATTTCAAAACTAGATGGTGAGTAAGCCTGACTCTTTTTTTGTAATTTTTTTTAAGTAATTGTGTTTTTTTGGTTTTTTTAGTTTTTAAGGTTTTTTTTAAAAAAATACACACCCACACAAGAAAGATAAAAAAGAAAGGGTTTGAAGAATAAAGTGGTAACAAAATGAAAGAGAGAGGAAGAAGAAGAAAGAGGTAGAGATTGGAAGAGATAGAGAGAGAGTTAAAGGGAAAGAGGTGCCCCCTGGTTTGGATTTGGTGGGTCGCCATCTCCATCTAGTGGTGGGTCGGCTAGAGAATTTGGGGATTCGGTGGAAGTCGAGGTGGTTCCAGGACAGTGGGAAGTTACCTGAAAAATAAAATTCATTATTCATCTAATGAAAATCTAAAAAGAAATTGAAATTTCATAAAAGTAAAAGAAAACATGGGTTGCCTCCCAAGAAGCGCTGCATTTATTTGTCTACAGCTGGACAATTGAAGTGGACTACCCATAGTCTGACGGTGGCCATCGTATTTTCTCAAGTCCAGTGTGCTTCCAGAAAAACTTTTTCTTTGGGAGGCCTGATGATTCATTGGATAATTTCTTCCCATCCTTGTTGGTGTGATCGCAATTCAGTGGGGTTGGAAAGAGAATATTTCTATCCTCACTTTGGTCTTCAAACTGAGGAATGATTTTATCCTCAAAGTGATGGTTTTCTATTCTTGTAAATTCAGGAAGATGGTTCAATTCTGATGGTTCATTTATGTAAGTATCAGATAACACAGAACTACAGTATGAGATCCCAATTTTTTTTGACTCATTTATTTCATCACTTACCGATGTAGAGTAATGAGGATCAGTGGAGTCATAAGACTGAATAAAATTTTCAATATCATTTATTTCAATGTTGTTCACCATAGAATGGTCAATTTCAACCTCACCAGTGATCACTTTATTAATTAGGGTACAAATATCACAAACATCACTACCATCAGGACAATATAAACACATTGGTTCAAGGTTCACTTCATATATAACAGAATTTTCAGAATCATGGATAGGAAAGGATGAATATGGGATAATCTGATCTGAATCAACAAATGAGCATTCTAGTTCATTTTTCTCAATACCATCCATGTTGGAGCATTGGACGTCAGAGGTGAGATGAGATTCCAAAGAGTTTTCTAGATCCTTTAGATCAATGGAGTTTGCATTTGTAATATCAACATCAATTTCACCATTAATCACTTGGTTAATGAGGATACAATATTCACAAACTCCTCTATTAGTAGAACAGGAATAACATGATGGATTAGGATTCAACACACTCTCAGAGGGAATTTCAGAAACATGGAAAGAGAATACAGATTGATTCTCTAATGGGTATCGCATGGATTGAAAAATATTGAACATGACCATTTGGTCTCCAAATTGCATGGATAAGATGCCAGCATGGACATCAATTTTGGTTTTAGATGTCATAAGGAATGGTCTTCCGAGAATTAGGGGAGATCGAGAAGAGTTCGTCTCACCTTCCATGTCAAGGACATAGAAATCAGCAGGGAAGATAAGATCATTGACTCGGACAAGGACATCCTCAATTATTCCCTCAGGACTGGCAGTACTTCGATTGGCTAATTGAATGACAATACCCGTTGGGTGCAAGGGACCTAGACCAAGGTTAGAGAAAATGGATTTGGGCATGACATTTATTGAGGCTCCAAGGTCTATGAGTGCATCATCAAAGTTGGAAATCCCTATTTGACATGGAACCGTGAAGGTCCCTGGATCTTTGCACTTCATGGGAATGGACTGTTGGGTTGAAACATTTTCAATGTTCCTAAGTTGCCTCTTATGGGTGCACAATTCCTTAAGAAACTTGGCATACTTAGGGATTTGTTTGATGGCATCTAAGAGGGGGATGTTCACTTCAACACGTCTAAACATGTCAAGCATTTCAGGATCAGGTTCAAAGGACTTCTTAGGCTTGGAGATGGCTTGAGGAAAAGGAATTGGGTTCCTAAGTGGAATGGAAGAAGGTGAAGGAGTGGATTCAAGTTCCTTTTCCAGCTTTTTGTTCTTTTCATTTTCTAGATCAACATCGAAAGGGGGGTTTGAGGATTTATCTTGAGGCATAGCAAGTTGCTTTCCTGATCTAAGTGCAATTGCACTTACATTACCCTTGGGGTTGGGTAATGGTTGAGCTGGGAGTTGGGATGAATTGGATGGTTGTTGCTGGATAAGGTGGGATGCAAGTTGACCTATTTGGGTTTCAATGTTCTTTAAGCTAGAATGGGTGAAGGAAGCAAGATCCTCTACAGCACTTTCCCATGGTTGTTTAGAAGAAGAGGCATGTCCCAAATTGGGTTGGCCTTGATTTTGGTTCTTGGGAAAGTGATTGTATTGGGTGGGGAATTGGGAAGGCTCATTAGGATAGTGGAATCCAGGAGGAGGATTGTTCCTTTGGGGTTGAGGAACAAAAGGATAAGGTTGTTGGAAGTTACCACCACCTTGACCATATTGGAATTGGTTTGGGTTTTGAGGAGGGAATTGAGGAGGATGAGAAATGGGATTACCATACCTCAGAGGTGGGTTAAAGGTAGAAGAGAAGGGCTCAGAGTGGGGTTGGTTGAAGTTTCTAACAAACTGACCTGATTGTTGAGGGTTGAAGTTTCGCTGAACATATGCCGCATTGAGCTCCATTGGACTAGATGAATCAGATGGATCATCTTGAAGTTGTGGACATGTGTCAGTCGGATGAGATGGAGAGTTGCAGATTCCACAATTCTTGATAGGTCCAGGGAATAGTGACTGTGGAGAAGATGAGGTTGGGGCTTTGGTAGCCACCGCTAGTTGACGCACAAGACCAGTAAGTTCACTCATCCACTCAGTCATCTTGTTGGGCTCTATGGATTGATTCTCTTGGGCTTGTTTCACTTGAGCATGTGCTCGAGTATGGAATTGCTGCGTGTTTGCAGCCATGTTACTTATGAGATCTCTTGCAGCTGCAGGAGTTTTGTCAACAAGAGCACCGCCACTTGAGGCATCAATGAGAGTTCGCTCCATAGCCAATAACCCCTCATAGAAGTATTGGATCAGGAGTTGGTCAGGGATTTGATGGTGTGGACAAGTTGCCACAAGCTTTTTGAACCTCTCCCAATACTCATGGAGTGATTCATTTGGGAATTGACGGATGCCGCTTATTTCCTTTCGGATAGAAGCTGTTCGGGAAGCGGGAAAGAACTTCTCAAGGAAAAGTCTCTTCATGTCAACCCATGAGTTTATGGAACCAGGTGGGAGGTAGTAGAGCCAAGACTTGGCAGAATCTGCTAGGGAAAAGGGGAAAGCTCTAAGCTTGATTTGTTCTTCAGAAACCCCTTGAGGTTTCATGGTTGAGCAGACCACTTGGAACTCTTTAAGGTGGAGATGAGGATCCTCACCGGCTAGCCCGTGAAAATGAGGTAGAAGATGAATCAAACCCGATTTGAGTTCGAAGTCAGCTTCAATGTTTGGATATTGAATACCAAGAGGTTGGTAATTCATATTAGGGGCAGCAAGTTCTTTCAATGTTTGTTCCCTAGGATTGGCCATATCTAATTCAATTGGTAGGGCAATGATTGGTTCTTGAATTATTTGAGTATCTCTTATGTTCCTCCTAAGTTGGCGAAGTGTTCGCTCAATTTCAGGGTCAAACAAATCCGAGGGATTGTTTGGAAGGCTACGGGGCATTCAGAGAGATTTTGGAAGAAAGAGGAAGACGGGTTTTTCTTTGTATTTTTTTCAGTTTATGATTATTAAGAGGAAGACGGGTTTTTCTTTGTGTTTTTTTCAGTTTATGATTATTAAGAGGAAGACGGGTTTTTCTTTGTGTTTTTTTTCAATTTTTTTAAACTTTTGTATTTTTTTTTGTGTTTTCTTGACAATAACCAGAAACTAATGACTACTTAAAGCACCATCCCTGGCAACGGCGCCATTTGAAAGTGCGGCCGATTGTCGCCTATCGACCGTTCAAAGTTCAGGTGCTCTGCTAATGTGTATAGCAGCACTCGGGTCGAATCCTCGGTGATGGTACTTCGTAATAGTCGATTGTTTTTAGTTGATTGTATTTTGATTAGGGGGGTTTGTTTGCAGAGCTTAATTGAAATGATTTATGGATGATGTTTGATTTACCAAATTGATAAAGATTGGGGTGAGTTCATCATTAGGTTAGTTAAGCTTGTGATATCCTCGAGCTTTGCTTTATATTGCATTTAAATTAACACCCATGTCACAAGATGATGTTGATTAGAATTCTTAAGTGTTAAGGCTTTAATCCAAGACTTAACTTAACTTAAGGTTATAATCTCAATCAGATCTTATTTATGGTTGTGTATTTATGGTTCCAATAATCCATGGAAACCACATGTTAAACAAAACAAGTCATTAATCCATGGCATGTTAAGTCCAACATACACAATGTTAATTCAAAGAATATTCATCGAGCAGAAGCTCTCAATCACTTAACATACCTAAATTATAACTCACCCCAATGAGAGATTTACTCAGCCATTTGGGTGATTAATAATCTGGTAATATATGTTTATGGTGATGAATTATAAAGAGAAGAAAAAGAAAGGGACAATATAAGAGTAGTGTGCCGAACACACACACGAAATAATTTAAGAATCAAAAATGGAATTTCGATTGAATGAGGAAGCTTAAGAAGGGAAGGGGATTGAACTGAATTTAAACTATTATAAGAACATTAATATTAAAATACAGAAGGTGGAAGAGAATAAGAGATATTGAAGAAGTAACTTGCATTAAAACAGAATTACAAAGAAAGAGAATTACAAGATTACAAAAATGAAGAACACAAAAGTAAGTGAAAAGAAAGAGAGGAGGAAAGGTCTCTCAAGTGAAAACTTGAGTATGGCAGGTCCTCCCAAGACTTTGGCAAAGCTTTGGTCGTGCCAATGTGATCTCCTCTCTTCTGAAATGCCAACCCCTCTCAAGGAGAGAAGGGGAGAGTATTTATAGCCCAAGGAGTGGACTGTTTGCATTCCCAATCTGTCCCTCCACTTGCTTCGCCAATTGAGCTATACAGACAGCCGAATCTTCAAATACATCCTTCTTCAAAGTTGTAGACAATAATGTTGGCCGACTACTCTCCAAATTTGGAGGCATTTGGACAATTTTAGCCAAAGTTATGGCCGGTGGATTAAACAAAGGTAAACTGTCCATTTCTATCCATTCTTTTTCGATGGCCAAAATGTGAATGGATTTTTGAACAGGAAGATGCCTTCAAATTCGAATTACTTCTTCACCAAGTCTGCCGCCTATATCTCCTCTTTCACACTGCAAAATCTCAGCTCGATTGGATGCTTACATCAGGAGATATGTCATGCATACTATACTGATTTTAATTCTCGGCCAGAATGGTGGGCTGGACTTCAAAGGTTTATTTGGGCCCCTTGTACTTGGATTTGGGCCATGAAATTTTTATCCAAGATGCAATGTAGTGTCCCCCGAATTATGGGGGAGATTGAAGGGCTTTGGACTTCTCGATTGAACCCAGTAAATCAATCTTCATGGATGGTCCAGTTTGTTCACAGATTCTTTGGTCTTGTTTGTGAGGACCATATGACCCTTCAAATGGCAGAATTGGCTCATGGTTCCTTCTAATGAAATGTTGTATATTGAAAGTAGAATCCTAAAAAACAAGAACCACACAATTTGGATCAGTATAGTGATAGTTATAATTAAAACATTAAACTGACTCAATTTGACTACTTCTAAAAATGCTCAAATATTATACTTAATATTAAAACATTAATATTTCACACAAATTATGCACATTTCATATAAAATAAGTAAAGGGGGAATATAATAAGTCATGAAAATATTAATAACATCAGAAAGGAAGACAACACAGAGGGAAATAAAGTGAGGTTTAAAGCTAGGCTAGTCGCCAAAGGATTTCTTCAGAGAGAGGGAATCGACTATGCTGATATTTTTTCCCCGTTGTCAAACACTCTTCTATTCGGCTCTTATTAGCCTTCGCTGCCTATCTCGATCTGCACATCGAGCAACTTGATGTTAAAACTGCCTTCTTGCATGGGGATTTGAATGAAAAACTCTATATGAAACCTCCTGATGGTTATTCAAAGGAATTCAATTCCAACCAAGTTTGCCTTTTGAATAAGTCCTTGTAAGGTTTAAAACAGGCATCAAGGCAATGGTACAAGAAATTTGATTCTTTTATGTTAAATAACCAATTTACCAGGAGCCAGTATGATGCTTGTGTCTACTTCAAGTCTATTAAAGGTTGTATGATTTACCTTCTGCTTTACGTAGATGACATGCTTATCATATGTAAGAATATGAGTTTTATCACTTCAATTAAATCCCAATTGAAAGGCAACTTTGAAATGAAGGACTTAGGTGCAGCTAAGCAGATTTTAGGTGTTGAAATCATCAGAGATAGACCTAATAAATTGCTCTACTTATCTCAGCATGATTACATTTTAAAGATCTTGAAGAGGTACATGTTTGAATCTCTCAAACCTGTGAATGTACCTCTTGCTCAACACTTCAAATTGTCTTTGACACAAGCACCCACTGCTGATGATGATGTGCAATTTATGTCTAAAATTCCATATGCTAGCATTGTTGATAGTATAATGTACTCTATGATTTGCACCAGGCCTGACATTGCTTTTTCCATCTGCACCCTGAGCAGATTTATGGCCGCTCCTGGGAAGCCCCATTGGCATTCTCTCAAATGGCTTCTCAGATATTTATCATGTTCATCTAATTTGTCTTTATGTTTTGGCAAAAATGTTGATACTTCTAACATTTTGGTAGGTTTTGTAGATGCTGATTATGCAGGTAACATTGACACCAGAAAATCATTGACTGGATACGTGTTCACTGCCTGCGGTGGGGCTATCTCATGGAAGTGCATCATGCAGTCCGTTGTTGCCCTCTCCACCACTGAGGCCGAGTACATAGCACTCACCGAGGCGGTAAAGGAAGCCTTATGGCTTAAAGGCTTGTCTTCTGAACTCAAGCTCTTTGATTCAACTATTAATGTTTTCTCTGATAGTCAATCTGCATTACATCTTTCTAAAAATTTAGTTTTCCATGGTAAATCAAAACACATAGACATTAGATTACATTTTATTAGAGATGTGATAGAACAAGGAACTGTGTGTGTCAATAAGATACACACTGATAAAAATCCAGCTGATAGTTTGACTAAAGCTGTAATTTTATCAAAGTTCAAATATTGCCTATATAGTTTGAATTTGGTTCATGTTCCGTAGCCCTAGGTGCAAGAACATCCCTGAATTTAATTAAAAATGGTGGAGTTTTGTGAATTAATGAATTAATTCATTCTGGTTTTTATTTAAATTCATTATTCTGTTTTACTCACGTGTTATTTAACATCTGCATGCCTTTTATTTCCTTTTATTTTCTTTTCTGCAATGCCTTGTTGGCAATCCCGTATGTTTTTCTGGCCCTTGATCTCATTGCCGCCAAATCTATCCTGGTTTTCCGCTTGTTTTGAACGGCCTGGCTTCGTGGCAGCCTCTCCGTGGCTTCGGCTGTTACGCGGTTAGGGTTGGCAGAGGGTTCATCATCTTGGCTGCAGCTGTTCTGGAAATACAGCATATTCGTCATCTCGGCTTCTTGGCGGTGGATTTTCCTTCATTCTCTTGGTGAACCCCAGTCATGGGGTTCTGGTTCTGCTCAAGCCTCCCTGTTGGAGAAGATCGTCCTTGCCTGTTGCTCTCCTTCGGCGCCTACGTCGCGTGCCGGTTCGTGGTGGAGGCAACATCCCTTCCAAATCGAAGATGTGCGGCTCTTGTTGATGATTTCCAGAACTACACCAGAAGCGAACCACCGCTGGTTCTTTAAGATCCGGAGGACGACGACTCAACCTTCAAAGCGTGAAGAGATCCGGACTGCCGGGTACAGTTAACCCCGGCGTTGTAAGTATTTTGCATTTTTTGGTTTTCTTCGACACAGCCTTGTGCCTGTTTGCCTCTGTTGTTCATTCTTTAGGCTGCTGCATTTCGTTTTAATTTCGGTTCTCTTTTCATAGTAATAAAAGTGTGTGTGAGGGGTGTTCTTGCCATGCAGTAGGTTCCAACCGGGACCGAAGCACGTAAATCTTCTTGTCCCTTTTATTTTCTACACTGCTTCATGTTGTCTTGCTTGTTCGATCTTTCGTGCACGACTCCAGTGATCCGCTTCATTTTGTGGTTGCTTCGGAATTACTCTTGTTACTATCCAGCCACCACAACAGAGGGGAAGAAGGTGTCAATGCGTAGGATTCAATGGTGGGTGATGCGGTGTTGCGGTGGAAGGGATGAGCCCTTTTATAAGTGTGGCCATTATTATTGTCCATAAAGCAGAAGACATATCTGAGGTAGTTATTAATATTTCATAGAAGTGACAAATTTGTTTAGAAAGGACGTTCTTTGTTGTGTAATCATTTCTCATCTAACATTATAGATATAGTTGAAGGAGGTGTTGATTGTTTTTTGCAAGTTTTGTTTAAATTTATTAGTAAAGACTCTTTTCAATTTATGTATGTCAAAAATGAGAAATCTACAATCACTACCAAGTGTTTTAGAGGTGAAATTAGTAAATTTCATCGTTCATGTTATTTAAAATCCTTGTAAATTTCTTTTTTATTGCCAATAAATTTAACAAAACACATAAATGTTGTTATAATTCCATGACTTTATAGAAATATCATTTAGTAAGTGGTATAATTTCCGAGATCATTTCAACGGAAGTTAAAAAAAATCTTGCTATTTGTTTTGTTGATGAGGTGAAAGAATTTAAACAAAATTAGATATTGTGTTGATTGAAGTGAATCCAAGGAAGCAAAGAAATATGTTTTTGGAGATAGATTTCATTTGAGGCGTGCATTAATCATGCATTAGAATTGAATAAGTTTTTGAGGATTTTTTTTATCTTTGGTTTTCCTCAATTCTCCGAGTGAACCTATCAATGTCATTATGGCATTGGTTGAACCTTCCTATGCAGTTGAATCTCCCAAATCATTCACAGTTCTTAGGAGCTCTTCGAGCAAAAATTTAGTAGGATATACTATGTATAACAATGGTTATGAAACTTCATTAAATTGTAATAATGACACCACTAAGTAGAAGATAAAAAAAGGAAATGAGAATGAGAATGTCCCTATGGGTGCACAATGTGGAAGGTCAGTTAATAGTTCTACATTTACCTTCTCTCTTGCGGTTTCAGTAAAGGTCCAAATTGAAGTGGGTGCAACATGCTTTGCATATATAGTCTGTGGAGATAATATGAAAGAAAAAAAGTGTGTTCTAGGTGAAAGAAAGCAGGATTCCACAAATGAATTTTTTACAAAAAGGTCTAGTGACAACAAACTACTATCAATTCATTATTATCCAAATGTGGATATTTTTTTGAGAAGAATTTTCAATCTGGCATCGATTCCTCAGAAGGCTCATGAAAGCCTAAAAAAACTAGTTGATCTCAAGAACCAGTTGTACATTGTTGATAGAGAAGCGAATTGTTTGTGAAATTCATTCATAATTTTTAGAATCTATTCCATCACATTTGTGATAATTGAATAAATAAATATATATTATTGTGGCATTTTGGATATTTATCATAAAATTGGAACTTTTCACTAAATGACCTTATTTTATAGTATTTTTTTATTTCTATAATAACATTAAATACAAAAAACCAAATTGAAAAATTCCCTTTTTTGGATTCCACTGTTATTTAGTTTTATTTAATTTAACTAGACCAATTGCCAAATCTAAACATTTGAGGCCCAAATGAAGCATATCAATTGGAAAATGTATGGACGAATAGAATTGTCCTACTTTCAATAAATGGGTCATAACATTGGATACACAACAATAAATGGATTGATTCTAACAGCTAAAGAAATCTAGTAGTCGGTAGGTTCTAGAATACAGGGAGGCATTCTTGAGGTCCATTAACTAATCTAATTTGGCCATGTGAGAAAGTGCCAAATTAGGGCACGTTGCATCTTTGTTGATCCATCGTCTCCTCAAAATATTGAAATAATCAACAAAAAAATAAATAACTCTAATATCAACATCCTCCTATTACTCTTATATTCTCTCTTTCTTCTTGTCATAGCTTTAGATAATATATTTGTTCGTAGAATTATGGTTGGTTTCTCTTATTCCTCCTACTTCTATACCCCACAAATTATCTCTTCAGTTCAATATCAGATACTCCTCCTTCTTCTTAGAAATTTTTTCAATGTCTTAATGCATCACAACTCTTGGTTTCTCAACTATAAAACTCTCCCTTATCTCTATCTCATTTTTCTTTATATAAATAGGTCACCATAATTTTATTTCCTCTATATTTTAATAAAGAAAACTTATCATATGATTAAGTGGCCATGATCTCCTCCAACCATTTCTCACCTTTTTTAAATAAGGGATAACTCCATAATTTTTATATTCTTTTTTATCTCCCAACCATTTTATCCTATGAATTTTTAGGACTACCCTTCACATTTTCTCTTCCAATTATTTATCTTAGACAAGATTATCTTTTAGATTAGTCCATTGGGCTCAAGATTCTCATATACATGCAACTTGATAGATTCTCATTAAACCTATTTGAATTCGGTATGAATCTATAAATAATAAACATAAACTCATCTCCATCTCAGATTCATTTTCATTTAGCTTGAATAACAACAATCTTTTTTATATTTATAACATTTTAGAATAGAATGAGCATCATTAAATTTGCTTCTTTATTTATAAATTTTTTGAATGGATTCTTCACTTAATTTCTCAAAAAACCTTCGAATTTAATATTATGATTCATGTCTATAAGATAAAATTATCAATATGTTCACACGTGTATCACAATTTATTTAAGGGTTTATGATGTTTAAATCCATGAGTAATAGCTTAGGTACCATCTATATTTATTTCTCCTTAAAATATAGAATTTGGCATCTTTAAATTTCATTTAACAGTATTCTATATTTTGTGTGACATTGAAAGTCATGTGGTATTTTAAAGTCACATGACTGCATTAAATCTAATGTTGGGAGTCTCAAAGTCATACGCTCCATAATTTCTCAAAGTCTTATGATGCAACATAATAAGTCATATAGGCATGTCCAAATTCATATGATTTGCACAAAAATGTAATATGATGGATCATAAAGTCATACAATTTTCTTCCTAAATTCATATAATGGATTCATATTATTAATGACTTTTAAATTTTCCTACTTTATCTCAAAGTCACACGATGAAAAAAAATCATAGGATGGATTCATACAGTCTAAATAATATGTTAACAAACACTAATGTTGAATCTCAAAATCATACAATCATGGACATTACTATTTTTTCAGATCCAACTCAAAATGCTTAGAGAAAAAGAACTGCTTCTGGACACCATAGTGCGTTGTAGTGAATCCTCATATAAAACTTTAGCGACCCCGATCCCCGGGTGCCTTATGATACATGATATACTAACATTTCATTACAACATTTACAAATAATATATCATGTCCCATTACTACAGAAGATCACGAGGCTCAGGATTCTGGGAAACCAGCTACTTTTGATAAACTTCATTAGTACAAACCATGCCTGAAAAATTTTAAAAAAAACGTAGGGTGAGAAAATATGCCCAGTAAGGGGTTTTAAAACCATTTTAAGAAAACTATTTCTCAAAGAAGTCCTTTTGAAGAGAATAAAACACTTCGCTAAAAACAAAGCATTATCTTTTCTTAAAAACATAAAATCCAACATTTTTGAAAACTACTTGCACAGAGACGAAGTATGTGCTTAAAATAAACTTTAAAGTAAACATGATCAGAGAGCGCAACACATGAAGAATAGATAATGCATAATTTACAACCAAGATTACTTCAGTTCTGAAAAATCTATGTGCAATCAAGGAGAACATTCAGAACATGATTCATGGGCACATAAAGTTATTATAACAACTTACCACATGAAATACCGTTCTTATCACATAATTACATTTTCATAGTCATGGGAATTTTCAACTAGGGGATGTCCTGTTAGTTGAACTAACCCCTAGTTGACCATTTATCATGACATGCAGAGGGAATGTATAATGCCGGACTTTGTCAAGACCTTGCATCAAGATCGTAAAACATACTTAACAGGTCAAGGCTAACCGCCAATCCCGTTTCCATGGTAGCACAAGCCAAGGCTAACTGCCAAGACCGTCGCACATAACGTCTCATGAGACTCATACTTTACCCAATGCATTGGAGCGTTGTATAATTCCAGGCGCACCTGTCACATCATTCAGATTGCGCTATATAATTCCAGGCGCACCCGTCACATTTAAGTCCAATACATCCCTCACATATCTTGATGTTGGCTTTCATTCATAGGGTTTCATTCATACATTCTTAATCAAACCCCCTTTTCACATACGTATTCATAACTTGAAGACAGTTCAATCATTAATAAAACTAAGACATGCATGCTAAAAATACGTACACATAAGAAATTATCTTAACAATTGAAAACATGGGTTTTAAGGAAATGAACATAAACACTTTAACATTCCAAAGCATCATAATACCAAGTTAAAACAAGGCCGTTCATAACTAATACACATGCTGATAAATGGGTATTGTGGGTGTTTAATTAAAACTGTGTGAATATACATACAGTTAGGGATATAAAGTGTGAAATTAGGTTCATCTTGTGAAGTCATGTATATATGTATGAAAACTGCATGAATATATATATAGTTGTGTAAAAACTCATTTGCACTTTGAATAACATGACCTTTCCTTCGAAAAATTAGCAAACATCATAGGAAGAACTTGTATTTGAAGACAACTTATTGATTCATGGTTATATATACCTATATATATATAAATTAAGGTGCATATACACATGTGCATGAGTTTACCAAATTAAACCATACTCAATAATATTTCTCATGTTATACATTAAACAAAATTAATGTTTGGAGAAACCGAGTGGGGTTCTTTTACATAAAAAAAAGTGAACAAAATTTTCATAAAACCCTTATTGGCATAAAATCAGTCTTGCATACAACATGGTTGATCCATAAACATGAGTACATATATATGAGTACATATATATACACTTGTAATCGTTTAAGGAATTCACACTACCCATTTTCACAAAACAAAATCCTGACTTATCAAGAATGATGATAAATGAAAATTTGAAAGAATTACATTGATACCAAACTAACCCTTAAACTCCATCATACATATAAACATGTATACAAATAGTTTTGGGTACTTTTCTTGAAATAATAATCCTTTTGAGTAAATAAAATTTCAATCACCATGTTATATTGTAACAAATTACAAAACAAAAGAATCAAGTTCATCCCTTATGCACATTGATGTACATATACATCGATATAATCACATGTACATATATATCAATATGCTCCATACACTTGAATGATTTTACTTGTTCATACAATTACCCGAAAACTCCATTTTCATAAGCGAAATAAAATCAGGGTTATAAATATTGAGAAGAGGTTTTTATATTTGCATATATCATTTTATACATATATGTATATAAATATATATATCTACTCAAAGTACATATGCAAATACCCGAACCAAAGTAAAATAGGCCTCCCAAGTACCCTTACCCCGGTTTTGGGATTCCACTCAGAAGCGGAGAAGAGTGGTTCTCAAAGCCATGCATAAGCATATATACAAGGAGTATATACTTATAGGTTTATATATATATAAACCTATATATAAATATATATATATATACAAAAAAATGAGGTAATATTTGTCCCCTTACCAGTTCGGAGAGGAGAAGAAAGAAAACGAATCAGAAGAGGCCGATCCGGTGGTCGGAGATCCAAGGAGCTTCGGGTGCAAAACTTTCCCTGCCTTCGGTGAAAACTGAAGCTTAAGTACATTTTATCTCCTTGCATGGAGATTCCAACGGGGTAAACGAGGTCGAGTCGGTGCCGAATCTTTAGAAAGGAGGTAGTAAAGTCGGGTCTACTAGCTGGCCTACGAGAAGAAGATGTTGCCTATTCTACTGGTACAATGACGCGAGGAAGAAGAAAGTCGCAGGGGAAGAAGAAAACCGGAAAATGGTGGACGGCCGAGATTAAAAGGAAAGGATTGGGCGGCCCAGAAGCAGTGTGGCATAAGAAAAATGGAGGGCCGTGATTTGTGGTGTTGGATCGGGCAGCTCCTGGCTGCTGCGGTGTAAAAAAACGCGGCTTCGGTTTAAATAAAAAAACAAAGTTGTTTTATTAATTTTCTATTAACTTATTATAACATTGTTTTTATTATTAATAGTCAATTATTGATCTAACTTTTGTTAATTTAAGATAGTCATTGGTCAATGGTTTAATTAATACAAAGAAAAATACATTAATTAATCAAAACATATTATATATATATATATTTTAATTTTATTTTATTAACTAATTATCTTAATTTCCTTAATTAAATATTAATATTATTAATACAATTAAACATTAAAGATAACTACATTTATAATTATTTTCAAAATCACACATAAGAGTGCGTTGATATAAATATTATCATTATGAAACACATAAGTAAATGAAATCATAATTTGACATAGTTTTCAAAACTGTTAATTCAAATTATAAACATTTGCATTAATATTATTACATATATTTAATTTAGAGATAAATATAATACATTTAATTTAAGGTTTGATGCAACATATATATATAACTCAAGAATTTGAGTACATATTTTCTTAGACAAAGTAAAAACCCATCAGATTCAATATAATTACAAAATAAAAGTTTAATTGTTCAAGTTAAAAACATGTATAGTAAATAGTGGAAAAAAAATAATATTAATTATCACCATTTTGAAATATAAAATATAATTCACCTTTTGGGAAAACAAGTAATATATTAATTATACTATTATTGATGTCATTCTTTAAGCAAATTACACAATTAACTTTTCGAACCTTTCGGGGGTAAACAACTCTTATCTTCAATGGTACAAAATAAAACATTAGTTGATAGGAGAATCATGGGGGATCCAACATTTATATTTATAGTCGTTAGGGTCCAACGGTCGAATTAGTGTTCTTATAAAAGTCTAGTCTCACGGTGTCCCTCACTCAAGGCAACTAAGGAGAAAAAAAAGAAGATAGTTCGTGTTATTCTGTTAGTGCTCAGCATGGCTGCAGTGGCTTCGGCCATCCTCATATTTATTCTGATGGATGCCAAAGACCCTTACTGCCTTCTTGGGGTCCTGGTGGTTTTAAGCGGTCTCCCTATAATTGTAATCGGGTTTTTAATTGGGATTTTCAGTTAGCATAACTCCTTGTTCGATTAGTGTGAGTTGTAGTCACCGAGATATTACTCATTCGAATAAAATGTCCATTCATTCATTTGATGTGTTTTTTTTTCTATTTTATTATTATTATTATCTTATAAGATGATTTTTTGTTCACTTAATGGGTGGAATTGTAAAACAAACTTGTCATTACTCAAAACATGGTTTCTCGGGTCGTTACATTACTTCCTCCTTCAAAGAATTGTACCCTCGCAATTCTATTCATAAAAAGAAAAAAACTGAAACCCCACACGTACAACATTATCGAAATAGTGGATCCTGCTCGGTTAATGGAATACCAAATTTGGCACATAGTTCTTCTGTTTCCCTAGCTCAGATTCACTTTGAAAAGTTCGTCTTGAACTCCTGCTTGTGTGTACTGCACACGGGCTTCCAAAGGGAGGCTTGTGCGGTGAAAAGCTTGGAAACATTCGAGTAGATGAATTCCCTGATAACTCTCCGAGCTACATCATGCTCGAGGTAGTCGAGGGGAATGATGCGATTGAGGAGACTGAAATTCAAGACCCGGAACATATAGGCTGCACTAAGGTGGTCATCCTGAGCAGCTGCGAGGAAGCACGCTCTGGCAGAGAAGTTTTGTGCCAGAGTAAAACACTGGAAGAGGCCTTCATAGTACCTTCCCCATCACCTATATCAGGGGATTTGAGCAGTGTAAATAAGGTGAAAAACCTGATCATCCTCTTGACACAAACGAAAAATCTCAGGACTGTTTACTAGATCGAGCAGACGTTGGAAAGACCCTCGCAGGTGGAGAAAATATGGATAATCCACCGTGCTTTCCATGATCATGATAACCTCTACCAACTCATCGGGTAGTGATAAGATGTTCGTTTGACCAGCCATCTGAAAAAACATTTGAAAGGAAACTCTTAACAACATTGATAAGGTAGAGGCAGGAAAGGAAACCTGAAACTTTTATTTATGCAAAATTTTACATGACAAAGCCTGAGATTACTAAACGTACACCACAAAGAGTGGCAAAACTCTCTAACTCTTCAAACCACACGCAGGCAGAACAGACATGACTAAACTCATGGGAACATCTCTGACGCCTCCTGAGTTTAGCGTGAGGGGTATGGAGTTGGGAAACATCAGTATACATCTCTTGCCTAAGAGACAATCGTGTGGAATAATCTTACAACACTCTAAGGTCCATTAACTGGCCCCATAAGCCGTAGTGAAAAATCTGGCATAGGTAAGCTGCTCAGAGGTCTCTGGCAGTAGCAGCTTCTTGGAAGGGGTTATCAAGCATCGTGCCAAATTCTTCGCCAGTTGTGAACACTCGGAAGAGTCCCTCATGATACTTTCCCCGACGTGCATAAGAGGGAAATTGGGTCATCATCATTAGGAGATAATCCATCCCTAATCCCTGGTGAAGACTAAGCACCCTAGGCGAGTTTGACACGTCATACAGGTGCTTACATGTCATGCAAATTCGGGCATAATTCAGAAAGTTCTCATGGCTAGCTAGAGATACAATGTTCTCTAGAGCCTCAGTGGGAAGTGACAGTAGGTAGGTAGGTACATTTTCATCAGCCATCTGAAAGTTATAATAGTTTTACTTAGTCAATCATAGCAATATGTTCATACCACCTGGTTTTCCAGAGTTTCCTGAACCCATCCTCTGATACCAACTGTAGCGACCCCGATCCCCGGGTGCCTTATGAGACATGATATATTAACATTTCATTACAACATTTAAAACAAATATACCATGTCCCATTACTACAGAAGATTGCGAGGCTCAAGATTCTGGGAAACCAGCTGCTTCTGATAAACTTCATTAGTACAAACCGTACCTGAAAAATTTAAAACAAAAATGTAGGGTGAGAAAATATGCCCAGTAAGGGGTTTTAAAAATGTTTTAAGAAAACACTTTCTCAAAGAATCCCTTTTGAAGAGAATAGAACACTTCACTAAAAACAAAGCAATATCTTTTCTTAAAAACATGAAATCCAACATTTTTGAAAACAACTTGCACAGAGATGAAGCACGTGCTTAAAATAAACTTTAAAGTAAACATGATCAGAGAGGGCAACACATGAAGAATAGATAATGCATAATTTACATACAAGATTACTTCAGTTCTGAAAAATCTATGTGTAAGGAAGGAGAACATTCATAAAATGATTCAAGGGCACATAAAGTTCTTATAACAACTTACCACATGAAATACCGTTCTTATCACATAATTACATTTTCATAGTCATGGTGATTTTCAACTAGGGGATGTCCTGTTAGTTGAAGTAACCCCTGGTTGACCATTTATCATCACATGTAGAGGGAATGTATAATGCCAGACTTTTTCAAGACCTTACGTCAAGATCGTAAAACATACTTAACGGGTCAAGTTGTTTCTAGTAGCACTCCCTTTTGCGCAAATAGGGTTTTAAACCCTATTTTGACCTGTTTGAACGTGTTTTAAAGACCCGTAATGCGCATAAGAGTTTTAATTAAATACTTAATCAATTCATGAGTAAGCTTAAACCACCCGACCCCCTTTTGTGACGATTGGAGCCACGTGGTCAACCCACGACCCCCGCGCCTTACGCGGTTACGCGTTCTTACCTCAACCGTTCGCGGCTCTTATAAACTAAGTATTAGCTGTGGTTTCTCCTTTCCTCGATCGTGGCTTTTCACAAACAGCTTCTGGTGCATCGGGCGTGCCACATCGTTATCCGTAAAAGTTCGGCACCTAGACTAAGCGTCAATCATCTATCAACGGGTAGGGAATTTCTCCTTCGCCTCTCTCTCTTTTGTGTATCATGCGGGGTGGGCGTGCTTTTGTTTCTGTAGCACTGGTTGGGCCGAACTTAATGAAGATAATGAAAAAATTCTATAAAGAAAGAGGGGGGGTCTGTGATTGTTGATGTTGTCTTATATTTTGATGTTGTTTGTTCTATGACCATCTTGTTGAGTTGTGTTGGCTTATGCCTCCTGAAAATCGAGGCCGTTGGTGGTCGTTGTTTGTGCACTAATGAACCCTGCTGATGTTTTAAATGGATTGTTTGTGGTTGTAAACTTCTGCTGTGAAAAGTGAATTGGTAAATCATGTATATCCGGATGAATAAATTTAAAGCACTAGGATCAACCCTTCTGTGAATAGAATTTGAATCATGGAGTGTGTGAAGTCGTTTAAATCTGAAAATACTGGCAAGGCCATGCTTGTGTTGGTGGTGTTAGTTGGTTGTTTTCCTTTCAGGCCGATTTCTGGATATGTGGGAGGGGATGGGATCCCCTGTTCTTTTATATTCTCGGTGGTTGTGTGAATTTGGGGGATGGGATCACCTGTTGGTATAGATTTGGTGGTTGTGAGATTTAAGACCGGGTGGATACTTGTTTATATCACGAATTGGGGTGGAATCCTCTGTTGTTGAGAACCGGGTTTGGGCGTTATGGTTATTTCTTGATTGTTTACCTTCCTGGACTTGTGCCTATGCCTACTAGTTGCCCAGTAGTGCATGAAATTAATTAAACATTTTCATTGAACTTGAAACAAGAATGGTACAGATGGGCTTGTTGGCGAGAGTCGTGACTTGTGACTTGAACGCAGTGGTGTTGTGTTCTGTAGGCTGGTTAGAAAAACCTGAGCTTTGGGTGAGTGCTTGTTACTTATATCTATACTTTTAGCTTTGTGTTTCTTATTCGTGCCCCACCCAAGTTGAGCACTTAGTGTCGAACACCCCCATTTCATGGGGGAGGGTGTTTTTCCCAACACTATTCATAGTGGCTGGTTATTAGATCCTTTTTTGCTCCCTTTCCCGGATAGCCCAAGTATCTTCGGGCAGGCTGTGATGGCCTGAGGTCCATTATTATCCCAAGAACCTTCGGGCGGGGTAGTGTGGTGGTTGGCCAGGTGTGTGCGGCAGGTGGTTTCCCAAGTTTCTTCAGGATGTGGCCCAGGTGTCTTCGGGCGTAGTGGTGGTTATTCTGGCCTAGGTGTTTGCAGGCATGGTTACATGTGATAGTTGTGGCCCAGGTGTGTGCGGGGGGGATTCAGCAGTGGGACTGGGTGCGTATGAGACCCAGGTGTGTGCGGGTGGGATTTCGGCAGTGGGACTGTGTGTGGTTGTGGCCCAGGTGTGTGCGGGCGGGTGTGGCAGTGGGACTGCGGTGAGAATGGCGGGATTGGTCCGATGCGTAGGATGTCTCAATAACCAGTGGGAAAGTGGAACGGGGTACCCAAACATCGATGTGCTCTTATTATATATATTACTTGACTTGTTTTATTTGGGGAGTGTGCCTTGGTGAGGCCTAGGGTGGATAGTTGCCTTGTTAGGTGTTTGGTTTACTCTTTTTCTCACGGGACTTTAGTACGTTCCCCCACTTGTGCATGAGAGTCTTTGGTTTTCCCTACTGAGTGTACTTGTATGCTCACCCTACGTATATAAAACTGCTTTCAGGTTTCCAGGAGGACTTCGGGGATCACGTAGGACCTTACTAGCTTGGACCTTTGGAGCAGTTGCAGTTGTTGTTTTTCTTTTCCTCTTTGGTACTTACCTTGTAGTCACCTTTTGTACTTGTGGCTTTACTTTTGGAACATGTATTTTGGAATGGTTTATTTTTGGCTTTACTTTCCTTTTACCCTGGTGTTGTTGAGTTTCATCATCTCATCTCTCAATCTTATAAAACAAAAAGGGGTAATTGTAGAGACCCGAAGCCTGACGTACATGGACATTACATTACTTTTGCGGAATACTTATTACATAACAAAAACACACACACAAGGATCGTAATAGTTTAGTGTCTTTGAAAACTCGGAACGTAATCTTTTAATCGTGGTGAAAGATCTTCAATATCTCCCATAAAGATCTTCCTTTTTTTACCTAAAACCTTTCTTTATATCCTGGGGAAAAGAAAACATAAAAGGGTGAGCTCAAATGCTCAGTAAGGGTAAACAAAAGAAAAATCAATCACATCATATTCATAAGAACATAACTTTTGGAAATCTTACCCTGCAAAAGAGAGCATAATTTCATAACATGGGATAAATCATAGTAGTAAAATGAAATCCCAATAATCATAACTTAAAACATGAAACTTTGTGGCATACACACATAATCATAGAGAATCATTTCTTGTTAGTCAATACTCAATTTCCAAGACTATCTTAGTGGACAAAGTCCCTTTCTGAATCGAGTAACCCTCGTTTCAGTCCTGTTTCACTGGACCGGTATAACCTACCATTCCAGCCATGTCTATCTCATGAGATATAAAATCTTTACCCAATGCATTGGAGGGAGATATAGGTCCCACCCATCTCATAATGATACCATTCTTATGTGTGCCACAAAATCATAAATCATACATCATTGCATAACCCATGTATTAAAAATGGGATTTTTAAACAACATGACATCATAAAACCATTCATATAAGATAAAGGAATTCATAAACATAATTCCATCACAACATAGTCAAATCAATGTAAAAATATGGATAGAAACAGAACCCTTTATTATCTTAGATGGAAAATAATTTTGATAAAACACTTGAAATGAATTCTTGAGGAAAATATCCTTTCTTCTTCAAAAACACTTTTCTTTTCTTAACATGTCATACAATTATAAACTAAAAGAAGTTGATTAAAATTAAACTTGAAAACTTGTAAAGGAAGCTTCTTGGAAATAATGTTTTAAAAATCCATTCATGCCGTATAAGTTTAAAAGAAAAACATTCTTTGTACTTTTGTCGGAAAACTCAAAAAGTACCTCGTACGAAAAACGACAAAAGATTCCTTTCATATCTTTTACTAAAAACTCACCGAAGGGTAAAATTGGATTTAAACTATTTCAAGTGGATGGAAAAAATATTACATATTTATGAAACATGGATGTGGATGATAAAATACACCCCAGTAAATACTTACGAATAAACAATCTCGGATAAAAATGAGATTGTGATATTTCCCTTACCTTAGGTCCGACTTGCTTTGTAAGTGTCCGAACCTCCTGTATAATGATTTAAATCATGTTATTGACTTATTACAGAATCATATTCATTTTTATGATATCATATATGGTTCACTTATGACATTATATTACCCGTTCTTTTGTAAATTCCATGTTAAAGAAGCGTTTTGGGTAAAATCGTTTCATTTATCGTAGGTGTTTTGACTTGTTGTTCTTGACATCATTATTACTTATATCATGATTTACTCACTTCCAGAATATAATATATGATTTATATATCATATATATTCAGTATATATATATATATATAATAGGTAGATAAATAAAATGAAAAACACCGTTCATGGAGACGGTAGTCCGTACGTACGCATGAACGCTGTTTTCCTTTCCTTATTGTCTTGAAATTGAAGTAAGTAGATGACATACATATGTATATATATACATAAATCCAGTAGCTTTATAATGTCATATATTTCATTATTATTTCTTATATATACATTATAATCATTCTTAAATGGTTAACATGGAGAATGAATCTCATCGCGTCGTGGAGACGGTAGTCCGTACGTATGCACGAGCGATGATATCGTTTCTATAAATATTGAATTGGAGTGGAGTGGATTATACAATATATCAGAATCAATATGATGTTGTAATAACTATGTATAGTTATTCTTTACACCATTATACCCATCCATGTAAGGTGGTGGTGGAAAATAGATTACACCACGGCGTGGAGACGGTATTCCGTACGTACGCACGCGCGGTGATTTCTTTTTCCGTAGGATGAATAGATGGTGAAATAGGGTTGTTTCATACTTATAATAACATATTAGCATATGAGTGATACTGATGTTATTACTTCATAATGAAACAACCTATGAAGAAGAAGTGGAAGAAGAAATAAAGATGAAAGAATTGGTAACGGTAATTACCTCTTCTTTGAAGTGCCTCTTTGAGACCTCCTCTTATGGCACTAAAATTGGTCTTTGAGTAAGACCGGAACCTCTAAGATGTTGCTAGGGAAGTGGAGAAGATATTTTGGCAGGGGTTGGCCGAGCTTGAGAGCTCAAATTGGTGTGAGGAGGAGGGGGAGGAGGTGCCCTTTTATAGGGGAGGAGAGGGGCACCTTAGGAATATCTCAAAATATTATTTTATATTAAAGTCAAAATCAGTTTATAATGGTTACAAAGGGTCTTATTTCGAAGCTAAAGTGGGGATGGGTCGAAATACTATCAACCAATAAGATTTAGACATGTTTAGGGTATTATTTTAACCTTATCAATTAGATTTAACTCTAAGTTAATTAATTTAACTTTTACCGTGTCTTTTTGTTTTCTTTCACTATATGGTTAATACACTTACTATAACATGCCAAAAGAACCCCAAATTGTTTATTATTAATATATATATCCTTATCTAAGTCATTTGGCCGAACCTTAGATTTTTAGGAATAAAATAACAATTAATAATATAATATTTGATTTAAAAACTATTTTGTGTCAATTTTGACACTATTTGATATATGATTTTTGTGAAAGTCATAACAGAATTAAATGTTCGAATCAAGTTGATTAAATCAACATTAATATATCATAGTAACCTAGAAAATTAGTGGAATTCATAAAAAAGCTCAAATTACATTTATTTTGGTGCTTATAACATCAATTATGTCAATATTTCATTAAAAAGATAATTACTGCATCATCGTTGTGTCATAAATAAATTAAATTATTTGATGTCTAAAAATTACAAATAAAATACCATCATGTAGGAAATCTTTTTATCTTTCTAATGAATATTTACAATCGAATTTATCTTATTTATAACCCAATATTAAAAATGTTTTACTTATTAAACTTTGATTTTAACTATTTTAACCCTTCTTTAAATAAATTAATAATAAATGTCCTAATCTAATCCAAGTGGGCCTAAATGGTCATATTTTATTCCTAAGTTTGTTTTTTGGTCGAATTACACTTGTACAATAGAATTAGGACATGTGTTAGGGTAATAGTAATATCATATTTACCCTTAGTTACCCTATTTACTATTAACCGCGGTAAAAAAAAAGTAAAAAGTTACTATTCACCAAAAAATTATTTTCATCTCATTGAACCACATTTTAGTCCTTGATATTAACCGTGTCTATCGGATTTTCGAAATTCCATTCATAGAAGCGGTAAAATTAAGTTTTATACAAAATTCTGTTTTTAACCTACCACTTAGTGGTTTCACTATTCATCAAAAATTGAAAGTTTTCAGAAAAATGCCAAAATTTCATCCTAAGCTATATTTCATATTCCGAATTCAAAAATGAAGTCTATTTTACCAAATTCATAACATAGAAGTTGCATTAATTAATTTTATAATTAAATCCCGCTGTTAAAACAAATAGCGTGTTTTTTTAAGAAACAAAATCTATCAAAAGATTTACACTTGATTATGTCTGGTTTAAATGTGAAATTACAACCAATGACCAAAATTGTATTAAATTGTAAAAATATATTCTAAATATACTTTAAAACCACTCAAATTAATAATTTATCACTATTAATTATTTCTATTAAAAAAGTTGTTTTTAATTATAATTTAGTAATTTTCACTATTCATCAGAATATGAAAGTTATCCGAAATGTACCAAAATTTCACCTTAGGCTAAATTCGATACTCCGAATCCAAAAATGAAGTTCATTTTGAAATATAAGATTTACAGAATTTTAAAAATTGGTTATTACTATTCATAACGGCTAGTTAATAATATTTTAATAGCATATCGTTGTTTAGTGAAACTCGGTATTGCGTATTATACACGCTATCGAGGAAGGTCGCGATTGCGTGTAATGCAAGGCAAGTCAAGGATGCGTGTTGTGCAAGCTCCTTTTGGTGTAGCGTACAACACAAGACATTAATAAAATTAAAAAGAATATTTTTTTAAATAATCTTGGGCTGTTACATTCTACCCCCCTTAAAATGAATTTCACCCTCGAAATTCGTCGGGGTTATAAATGGTTTACTACATGAAAGTTTCTTTAATAGAAACCCACATCGTAAAAAGGAATACCAAAACCAACCTTTAAAAACAAAAGTATGAAACGTAATGGTTACCCAAATAAACTAATCACTGGATTTCCACATAGGTGAAAATATGGATATGGAAGAAAAATCTAACCATCGTGTTCTGATGGAGAGTGGTAGAGAACATGGCTATGGAAAAGCCAGTAATCGCAAATCCGTAGATCTGTGATGATATAAGGTACCATCTGATTCATCAGGTATAAGATCACTAGGACAACATTTTTGGTTTTCAAGATCATTTAAAGAATTAGAATAAATACTTACTTTATTTTGGTACAATCTCACCGTTGTTCGTGCCTTGAACAATTTCCACTTCATCTCTTAAATAAATGAAGTTGAATTTGTTATTCGTGAAGTGTTAGCAGATCATGTGATAGAATGACGGGTCATTCCATCTGTCTCAAACAAAAGGTTAGCAAAAATTATATACATAAGTTGATCTATAGTGAGATTAATCATATATGGTTCCTAAAATGGACTTATACATCATATATCATACTGCTTAATATAATAGAACTAGCTTCTACTAAACAGGGACTTCCTGTAGGCCAGTGGTAGGTGATAAAGGCCAGTCGCACTTCGGTTGTGGGTTCGATTCCACAGCCTTGTCCGACGCGATGGGCTGTCGCCCGTCCTGCAGGTTGTCCTTTTTCTAAAACTATATTACTATAACATCCCATCAATAATATCGAGATAACTTCTATCCTTAAACAATAATAACTTATGTCCAACATAATCCATTCCAATTCTTTAGGCTTATCCATAATACTGCAGTCCACTATCATAACATAGTGAAAATGATTACCAGAGATTTAACACCATCATTGAACCCCATATATCATAAGATATGTTTTGTTATTCAAAGTCCTTAATCAAGTATTCTTTTGAATACCCATTAAACCTTAGTGAAAACATGAATACAGTTAAAAGTTAATACTTTCCACATACCAAAATCCTCAAAATTCTATATACTCAAACCATGATATCAATTAGTCCTTATATCAATTATGAGCTCATGAATACTGTTAAACATTTCATTTTCTCGTTTTCCCTTCATTATGCACATAATATCTCAATCACTTTGAATACCACATTAGACCAATACATAAATATTCCAATATTCCATGATACAATATTATTTGGGAATCCCATTACATAAGCACTTAATCATTCCACCACATCGTTGTCATATTCAACATTTCCAATAGTGATCGCATGTGATTTCCCTTTGTCCTTTGCCTTCAGTGGTTGCCCATGTTGATCATCACTAACCCTTGGATTAGGGCAATTATTAGCATAATGCCCCATTTCCTTGCACTTGAATCATTGAAGTGTTGGTGGTGCGTTCTCTGCAGTGTTTGCTTTATTCACATCATTAGAATCCCTTTTTCCATTACTTCGACACTCAGCTGCTCGATGACCTTCTCTTCCACACTTAAAACATTTTCTAGTCCCTTTAATACAATCTCCACCATGCTTCTTTCCACACTTTGTGCATAAGGAAGCATTCATCTTCTTTTCACCATTATTCTGAGATTTCTCCTTGAACTCCATCTTTCGTTTCTTGTCAAAACCATGAGATGTATATGTAACACCAACTTCCATTTCTACCTTGATAGCACAACACACAATTTCTTCATAGCTACTGAAGTCTCTTATAGCTAATGCCCTTCGAAGACTTGGTTTTAAGCCACTAAAAAATCGATCAACTTTACTTTCAGGTTGGATGATAATGCCGGATGCATACCTTGCAAGTCTTGCAAAATTCGCTTCGTATATACCAACAGATTCATCATCCTTCTGTTTCAGCTCAAGAAACTCCTTTTCCATCTTCGTTCGAAGAATACGATGGAAGTACTTACTGAAAAACAAGTTCTTGAACTCGTCCCATTCCATGGACTCAATTTCATCTCTTGGCCTCGTATTCTTGATAAGATTCCACCATTGATCAGCTTCACCTTCCAAACGATATACTGCTAAGATGACTTTATCATGTTCAGAACATTGAAGAACTGAAAATATCTTTTCAGTAGTACTAATCCATTGTTCAGCAACTAATGGATCAGTAGACCCACTGAAAGAAGGCGGACGCTGCCTCATGAAGGATTCAACAGAATGTTGCTCCTTCCTTTGCTCGTTTGGAAGTCCTGCATGATTCATAGCTTGAGAAAGTTCTGTGAGCATGGCTATAAGATTTTGCATTCCATCTCCCATATCGTTTGGTTGCACAGGGGGACAATCATTGCATTGTCCATTGCATTGATCAACACGGTTCCTTCGGGTTCCAGCCATCGTCTAAAACCCCAAAATAATAGTGTGAGAGGCAAAAATAATGCTAGGGAAAACAACATAATAAAGGGGTAGTACCGTCAATATCTAACATCTTAGGTTAAATTCTAAGATTGTTAGCGTAATTCTAGGACTATAACCTATACGTATACTTAACATTAGAGACATCCCTAGACATACCTTAGAAATATCTCTAGGGATCTCACTAACGTTTTCGCATCCTAGTTTCCAAAGGTTGACTAAACCTTTCCTCTGATACCAACTGTAGAGACCCGAAGCCTGACGTACATGGACATTACATTACTTTTGCGGAATACTTATTACATAACAAAAACACACACACAAGGATCGTAATAGTTTAGTGTCTTTGGAAACTCGGAACGTAATCTTCTAATCGTGGTGAAAGATCTTCAATATCTCCCATAAAGATCTTCCTTTTTTTTACCTAAAACCTTTCTTTATATCCTAGGGAAAAGAAAACATAAAAGGGTGAGCTCAAATGCTCAGTAAGGGTAAACAAAAGAAAAATCAATCACATCATATTCATAAGAACATAACTTTTGGAAATCTTACCCTGCAAAAGAGAGCATAATTTCATAACATGGGATAAATCATAGTAGTGAAATGAAATCCCAATAATCATAACTTAAAACATGAAACGTTGTGGCATACACACATAATCATAGAGAATCATTTCTTGTTAGTCAAGACTCAATTTCCAAAACTATCTTAGTGGACAAAGTCCCTTTCTGAATCGAGTAACCCTCATTTCAGTCCTGTTTCACTGGACCGGTATAACCTACCATTCCAGCCATGTCTATCTCATGAGATATAAAATCTTTACCCAATGCATTTGAGGGAGATATAGGTCCCACCCATCTCATAATGATACCATTCTTAGGTGTGCCACAAAATCATAAATCATACATCATTGCATAACCCATGTATTAAAAATGGGATTTTTAAACAACATGACATCATAAAACCATTCATATAAGATAAAGGAATTCATAAACATAATTCCATCACAACATAGTCAAATCAATGTAAAAATATGGATAGAAACAGAACCCTTTATTATCTTAGATGGAAAATAATTTTGATAAAACACTTGAAATGAATTCTTGAGGAAAATATCCTTTCTTCTTCAAAAACACTTTTCTTTTCTTAACATGTCATACAATTATAAACTAAAAGAAGTTGATTAAAAATAAACTTGAAAACTTGTAAAGGAAGCTTCTTGGAAATAATGTTTTAAAAATCCATTCATGTCGTATAAGTTTAAAAGAAAAACATTCTTTGTACTTTTGTCGGAAAAGTCAAAAAGTACCTCCTACGAAAAACGACAAAAGATTCCTTTCTTATCTTTTACTAAAAACTCACCGAAGGGTAAAATTGGATTTAAACTATTTCAAGTGGATGGAAAAAATATTACATATTTATTAAACATGTATGTGGATGATAAAATACACCCCAGTAAATACTTACGAATAAACAATCTCGGATAAAAATGAGATTGTGATATTTCCCTTACCTTAGGTCCGACTTGCTTTGTAAGTGTCTGAACCTCCTGTATAATGATTTAAATCATGTTATTGACTTTTTACAGAATCATATTCATTTTTATGATATCATATATGGTTCACTTATGACATTATATTACCCGTTCTTTTGTAAATTCCATGTTAAAGAAGCGTTTTGGGTAAAATCGTTTCATTTATCGTAGGTGTTTTGACTTGTTGTTCTTGACATCATTATTACTTATATCATGATTTACTCACTTCCAGAATATAAAATATGATTTATATATCATATATATTCAGTATATATATATATATAATAGGTAGATAAATAAAATGAAAAACACCGTTCATGGAGACGGTAGTCCGTACGTACGCATGAACGCTGTTTTCCTTTCCTTATTGTCTTGAAATTGAAGTAAGTAGATGACATACATATGTATATATATACATAAATCCAGTAGCTTTATAATGTCATATATTTCATTATTATTTCTTATATATACATTATAATCATTCTTAAATGGTTAACATGGAGAATGAATCTCATCGCGTCGTGGAGACGGTAGTCCGTACGTATGCACGAGCGATGATATCATTTCTATAAATATTGAATTGAATTGGAGTGGATTATATAATATATCAGAATCAATATGATGTTTTAATAACTATGTATAGTTATTCTTTACACCATTATACCCATCCATGTAAGGTGGTGGTGGAAAATAGATTACACCACGGCGTGGAGACGGTATTCCGTACGTACGCACGCGCGGTGATTTCTTTTTCCGTAGGATGAATAGATGGTGAAATAGGGTTGTTTCATACTTATAATAACATATTAGTATATGAGTGATACTGATGTTATTACTTCATAATGAAATAACCTAAGAAGAAGAAGTGGAAGAAGAAATAAAGATGAAAGAATTGGTAACGGTAATTACCTCTTCTTTGAAGTGCCTCTTTGAGACCTCCTCTTATGGCACTAAAATTGGTCTTTGAGTAAGACCAGAACCTCTACGATGTTGCTAGGGAAGTGGAGAAGAGATTTTGTCAGGGTTTGGCCGAGCTTGAGAGCTCAAATTGGTGTGAGGAGGAGGGGGAGGAGGTGCCCTTTTATAGGGGAGGAGAGGGGCACCTTAGGAATATCTCAAAATATTATTTTATATTAAAGTCAAAATCGGTTTATAATGGTTCCAAAGGGTCTTATTTCGAAGCTAATGTGGGGATTGGTCGAAATCCTATCAACCAATAAGATTTAGACATGTTTAGGGTATTATTTTAACCTTATCAATTAGATTTAACTCTAAGTTAATTAATTTAACTTTTACCGTGTCTTTTTGTTTTCTTTCACTATATGGTTAATACACTTACTATAACATGCCAAACGAACCCCAAATTGTTTATTATTAATATATATATCCTTATCTAAGTCATTTGGCCGATCCTTAGATTTTTAAGAATAAAATAACAATTAATAATATAATATTTGATTTAAAAACTATTTTGTGTCAATTTTGACACTATTTGATATATGATTTTTGTGAAAGTCATAACAGAATTAAATTTTCGAAGCAAGTTGATTAAATCAACATTAATATATCATAGGAAACTATAAAATTAGTGGAATTCATAAAAAATCTCAAATTACATTTATTTTGGTGCTTATAACATCAATTATGTCAATATTTCATTAAAAAGATAATTACTGCATCATCGTTGTGTCATAAATAAATTAAATTATTTGATGTCTAAAAATTACAAATAAAATACCATCATGTAGGAAATCTTTTTAGCTTTCTAATGAATATTTACAATCGAATTTATCTTATTTATAACCCAATATTAAAAATGATTTACTTATTAAACTTTGATTTTAACTATTTTAACCCTTCTTTAAATAAATTAATAATAAATGTCCTAGTCTAATCCAAGTGGGCCTAAATGGACATATTTTATTCCTAAGTTTGTTTTTTGGTCCAATTACACTTGTCCAATAGAATTAGGACATGTGTTAGGGTAATAGTAATATCATATTTACCCTTAGTTACCCTATTTACTATTAACCGCGGTAAAAAAAAGTAAAAAGTTACTATTCACCAAAAAATTATTTTCATCTCATTGAACCAAATTTTAGTCCTTGATATTAACCGTGTCTATCGGATTTTCGAAATTCCATTCATAGAAGCGCTAAAATTAAGTTTTATACAAAATTCTGTTTTTAACCTACCACTTAGTGGTTTCACTATTCATCAAAAATTGAAAGTTTTCAGAAAAATGCCAAAATTTCATCCTAAGCTATATTTCATATTCCGAATTCAAAAATGAAGTCTATTTTACCAAATTCATAACATAGAAGTTGCATTAATTAATTTTATAATTAAATCCCGCTGTTAAAACAAATAGCGTGTTTTTTTAAGAAACAAAATCTAACAAAAGATTGACACTTGATTATGTCTGGTTTAAATGTGAAATTACAACCAAAGACCAAAATTGTATTAAATTGTAAAAATATATTCTAAATATACTTTAAAACCACTCAAATTAATAATTTATCACTATTAATTATTTCGATTAAAAAAGTTGTTTTTAATTATAATTTAGTAATTTTCACTATTCATCAGAATATGAAAGTTATCCGAAATGTACCAAAATTTCACCTTAGGCTAAATTCGATACTCCGAATCCAAAAATGAAGTTCATTTTGAAATATAAGATTTACAGAATTTTAAAAATTGGTTATTAGTATTCATAACGGCTAGTTAATAATATTTTAATAGCATATCGTTGTTTAGTGAAACTCGGTATTGCGTATTATACACGCTATCGAGGAAGGTCGCGATTGCATGTAATGCAAGGCAAGTCAAGGATGCATGTTGTACAAACTCCTTTTGGTGTAGCGTACAACACAAGACATTAATAAAATTAAAAAGAATATTTTTTTAAAAAATCTTGGGCTGTTACAGTAATGCCTTCCATTTGTGAGAAATTTCTATACCCTTGGTGCTAGTCGCCACTCCGGGACCTATTGAAGGCGGGTCTCGGGGGTCATTATCTCTCCTTCAACTTAAAGAAGGAAGGGTTTGGCAATCTGCTGACCCTTCCCTCCTTTTGGTGAAGGTGGCTCATGACAGAATGGTATCAAAGGAGATGGTTGAGAGATAGGATGGAGTCTGGAGTTAGGCACAGTGAGGATTGCATGGGATTGTAAGGCAACAATGTTGGGTGACCTTGGCGTGTGAATAAGGCCAAGGAAGACCGGCTAGGACACGGGATTTTAGCCCCCCCCCCCCCCCCCCCCCCCCCGTGATCCGATGCAAGGACTCTGGACCTACCGAACGACCAGGTGAGGCCACACTGATTTCAGGGTAGAGACCCTAGGAAAGGTACATGCATCATAATGACTTGTGTTCTTGTGTTTCTGGGATGTCTTGGGAATTAAGAATAAATTAAATTTTAAGAAGTTTTAAGAACAATATTTTGCACTACTTGGGCTTAGGCATTCCTTGTTTACCTTGCAGCTATGGCAACTGGAAGGCGACCACAAGTGGTACAGGAGATCGAGGCCCCAGAGAATACTTTGGCCAATCGGCAGAGAGCTGATCGAGAGGAAGAGGATGACCAGTGTCAGAAGACTCTTCGAGCCTTCTAGGCCCTCGAGAGGTATGAGGGAAGCACCTCCAATATGAAGAGGGAAGGCTGGCTATAGGAGCTAGTTATAGCCTTCGGCCTGATTCGGGCCCCGACCGAGTACTGGGTTCCTTTGGCCGTTAGCCAGATGTGGGGAGCGGCACGTCATTGGTGGACGCTTTACCTGGGGGATATGAGAGAGTTTGAGGTGGCTTGGGTGGATTTTGAGTGGGAGTTCCGGGCGGAATTCCTCTCCTCGACGAAGAAGGCAGAAAAGAGGCAGGAACTACTCTCCCTCCCGCAGGGGAGTATGTCCGTTAGGGAGCTAGGGATCAAGTTCAAGGACCTCCTACATTTTGCTCCGGACCTCTTTCCCGACGAGGAGTATCGGGCAAGACGTTTGGAGGAGGCACTCCGACCCTCCCTCCAGTATGTTGTTACCCCCTTTACCCTGCTGACGTACTTGGAGGTCTAGAAGAAGGCCAAAGTGGTGGAGAGGATGCATGCTCTAGGGGGAGTGTCGCGAGAGGGGATCCAGCTGAGACCATCGAAGGGGAAGGCCGCCAGTACCAGGCCACCAGCGTTAGGACCCTCCAGGTTCCGACCCGCAGGGAGCAGACTGCAGTAGTTTCAGTTTCGATCCCCCGGCCCTCGCCCTTTTCCTTCAGGCCCGGGACCGTGGTGCTTTATCTGTGGGAGCCCTGTGCATCTTTGGAGCCAGTACCCCGACCGGGTGCAGTACAGCAATGGCAGTTAGCCCCAGCACCCGCCCTAGTCACAGCTTCCAGCCAGACCTTTCCAGCAGCAGCAGCAGGGACAGCGAGCTCCAGCTCCTCCGAGGGAAGATGTAGGAGGAGGTCGATCTCAGGGACCTCGAATAGGGCGTGTTCGTGGAGGTGGCTAACAGTCAAGGGGCAGGGGAGCTGGGCGTGGACAGTTACATGCCACAGAGGCAGCAGTTCCAGCAGGGCCAGAGGTTATTCAAGGTACGATCAGTCTGTTTAGCACTCTTGCTTATGCCTTGTTCGATACCAGAGCTTTGCACTCCTTTGTTGCACCCTGCCTAGCCCATGCCTTGGGTTTATATGCAGAGAGACTTCCAGTTCCCCTGGTGTTGAGCACACCAGTCGGAGGTCAGAACAACTTGTTGTTTGTTTGTCGGGGATGTAGACTGATGATAGGGTCACATCAGTCGGTTAGAGATCTTCTTCTGCTGCAGATTCAGCCATACGATGTCATCCTATGCATCAACTGGCTATTTTCTGTGTGCGCCATCATCGACTGTTTTCAAAGAAGGGTGGTGTTCTCAGACTTGGATAGCCGGCGTATTACCTTCACCGGCGAGCGAAGCAGTCCAAAGGGAAACAGGAGAGAGGAACCTCTCCTCTCCTTGTTGACCGAGCTGACAGTGGAATCAGTAGATGCTGAAATGGTGGAAGTGCCAGAGATCGTCCGTGAGTTTATGGACATCTTTCCTGAGGAGGTGACAACTCTACCCCCTCAATGTGATATCGAGTTCGGGATAGACCTGCAGCCCGGCGCTCGTCCAATCTTGATGGATCCTTACCGGATGGCACCTTCGGAGCTACGGGAGTTGCAGATACAGATTGATGATCTGATGAAGAGGAGTTATGTTCGTCCGAGTGCGTCACCGTTGGGTGCTCCGGTCTTGTTTGGAAAGAAGGAAGATGGTGGTCTTAGGTTGTGCATAGACTACAGGAGGCTGAATCAGGTGACGATTAAGAATCGCCACCATCTTCCAAGGATAGATGAGCTTTTCGACCAGCTGAAAGGGGCAGGATGGTTCTTGAAGATCGACCTGCGGTCTGGGTACCACCAGCAGAGGGTGAAAGAGAGCGACATCTGGAAGACAGCGTTCAGGTGTAGGTATGGACACTTCAAGTTCTTAGTCATGCCCTTCGGTGTTACTAACGCCCAGACTGTGTTCATGGGGCTTATGAAATACATCTTCCAGGAGTACCTAGATCGGTTCGTGGTTGTGTTCATCGACGACATCCTGGTCTACTCTAGATCAGAGGAGGACCATGTAGAGCACCTGAGAACAGTTTTGGAGTTCCTCCGACAGCACCATCTCTATAGGGAGTTGTCAAAATGCATGTTCTGGACACGAGAAGTGCACTTCCTTGGGCACGTGGTGTCCGAGAAGGGGGTAGCGTTGGACCCATCAAAAGTTGAGGCGGTTGTTTCTTGGGAAGCACCTAAGAATGTGGCAGAAGTCCGAAGTTTCCTCGGGCTTGCGGGTAACTACCGGAGATTCGTACCCAACTTCTCCCGAGTAGCATCCCCTCTGACGGCTCTAACCAAGAAGGACCAAGCTTTCGTATGGAGTGAGTAGTGCCAGTCAGCCTTCAGCTATCTGAAGGAGAAGTTGGTCAGTTCCCCAGTGCTGAGATTACCAGAAGAAGGGGAGGCTTATGATGTGTTCTGTGATGCTTCAGGATAGGGCCTAGGATGTGTGTTGATGCAACGACAAGGGGTGATCTCTTATGGGTCCAGGAAGCTGTGTTCCCATGAGCGTAATTACGCCACCCACGACCTGGAGCTTACAACGGTCATTTTTGTGCTAAAGTTATGGCGGCAATGCCTCATCGAGGAACACTTTGTGGTCTTCACAGATCACAAAAGCTTGAGGTATATCTTCTCCCAGCGGGACTTAAACTTGCGACAGTGGAGATGGGTGGAGTTCCTCCAGGATTACGACTTCAAGATCTCTTATACTGAAGGCAAGGGAAATGTGGTGGCCGATGCCTTTAGCAGGAGGATACAGAAGGATGTGGTCTGAGAGTCGGTGGATGCCTGGAAGGCAATGGAAGAGTTGGCTGCCTTACACATGGAAGCTAAGATGGATAGCGGCAGAGGCTACCTATATCAGATTATAGTGCACTCATCTCTGTTTCGACAGGTGGAGGAGTCTCAGTGGGGAGACCCGGAGTGTGAAGTGATGCGTGACCGGGTTGACCAGGGCAATGCTCCGGAGGGATGGACATAGGATGGTCAGAACCAGATGCTTTTTCAGAAAAGGTTGTTTTTCCCGGAGGCGATGCGCAGCAAGGTTCTCAGTGAGTTCCACAACTCACCCATGGCGGTACACCCAGGAGTTTCCAAGATATACCAGGGTTTGAAGAGGTAGTTTTTGTGGCCCGGAGTTAAGCGAGCGGTGGCAGAGTTTGTGGCCAAGTGCTTAGTGTGTCAGCAAGTGATGCCTGAGCACTGAGTTCCAGGCGGCCTACTACAACCCCTGGATGTCCCCGAGTGGAAGTGGGATGATATCTCATTGGATTTCGTCACGGGACTACCCAAGGTCCAAGGGGGATACGACGCCATCTGGGTGGTAATGGACAGGTTGACGAAATCGGCTCACTTTCTGGCGATCAGGGAGTCGAGTACTGTGGACTCTTTGGCATGAAGGTACATGGATGAGATGGTGAGGTTTCATGGAGTTCCGAGGTCTATAGTCTTGGATAGGGATGCATGGTTTACCTTGCGAGTCTAGAGAGGATTGCAGCAAGCGTTTGGCACCCAGTTACGCCTTAGCACTGCTTTCCATCCCCAGGCAGATGGAAAAATAGAGTGCACCATCCAGACCTTGGAGGATATGTTGTGGGCATGTGTTCTGGACTCAGGAGGAACATGGGTGGGACACTTTCCCTGGTAGAGTTTGCTTACAATAATAGCTACCACTCTACCATTAGCATGTCCCTGTTTGAAGCTTTGTACGGGAGGCCATGTCGTTCGCCAGTGTGTTGGACCGAAGTAGGAGAGGCACACATCCTTGGTCCGGAGGTGGTGCAGAACACGACAGAGAAGGTTCATCTCATACGAGAAAGGATGAAGGCAGCCCAAGACCGACAGAAGTCGTATGCTGATACCAGAAGGAGGCCCTTGGAGTTTGAGGTTGGGGACCACATGTTCTTAAAGGTCTCCCCTCGGCGTGGGCAGTGGAGGTTCGGCAAAGGGAGTAAGCTTTCTCCCAGATTCATCGCACCCTTCCAAGTGTTGCGGCGGGTCAGCGAAGTGGCTTACCAGCTAGCATTGCCACCGCCACTACTAAGGATAAATGATGTCTTTCATGAGTCCCAGCTCCATCGGTATCTACACGACGATTCACACGTCCTTGATTGGGGTGAGCTGGAAATCGAGGACGACGTGACCTTTGTGGAGAGACCAGTGGTGATGAGGATCGCAAAGAAAAGGTGCTTCACAGGAGAACCATTCCCTTGGTTCGTGTGTTGTGGAGACATGGTGGGCTTGAGGAAAGTACGTGGGAGAGGGAAGCACAGATGCGTACCCAGTACCCGGAGTTGTTTTGAGTTTTGTACCTGTTGTGGTGGAACGTTTTGTCTTTTGGCTATGAAATGTACTGGTTTTCTTCCTCTTCTTGTGTGTAAAAAGCCCCAGCTATGGGGAAGGAGAGAAGCCGACCCCTAATCAAGACGCATTAAGGTGGATGCGATTAAACCTGTGCGGGCAAGTCAGTGCCACCCAAAGCGGATAATATCTTGACAGGGGGGAGGAGACTCCTCAACCCACATGCCCGGGAAGTTTGGCATGGTATGTAGCTTGGTTCGTGACAGGAAGGTGTTCTTAGTTAACGATGAGGTTCACTCTTGAGAGGTATCTTTCGGGGTGGTTTTTCGGACCCGCCCTTCCCTTCTGGGATGTTTAAATTCTCAAGGACGAGAATAGTTTGAGAGGTATCTGATGTGATGACCCAGACTCTCTTGGTCCTTCCCTTTGCCAAAATCCGGGTCCAAAAGGAGTGGCGTCTCAGTGAGACCGATCAGCACGACCGATCGGTGAGACTGATCAATGAGACCGATCGGCATGACCGATCGGGGAGACCGATCGGTGAAACCGATCGGTGTCACCCGACCTTGTCAAGTTGTTTCCAGTAGCGCTCCCTTTTGCGCAAATAGGGTTTTAAACCCTATTTTGACCTGTTTGAGCGTGTATTAAAGACCCGTAATGCGCATAAGAGTTTTAATTAAATACTTAATCAATTCAAGAGTAGGCTTAAACCACCTGACCCCATTTTGTGACGAGTGGAGCCGCGTGGTAAACCCACGACCCCCGTGCCTTGCGCAGTTACACGTTCTCACCTCAACCGTCCGCGGCTCTTATAAACTAAGGGTTAGCCATGGTTTCTCCTTTCCTCGATCGTGGCTTTTCACAAACAGCTTCTGGTGCATCGGGCGCGCCGCATCATTATCCGTAAAATTTCCGCGCCTAGAGTAAGCGTCAATCATCTATCAATAGGTAGGGAATTTCACCTCCGCCTCTCTCTCTTTTGTGTATCATGTGGGGTAGGCTTGCTTTTGTTTCTGTAGAACTGGTTGGGCCGAACTTAATGAAGACAATAAAAGAATTCTATAAAGAAAGAGGGGGGTGGGGGCTGTGATTGTTGATGTTGTCTTATATTTTGATGATGTTTCGTCTATGACTATCTTGTTGACTTGTGCTAGCTTATGCCTCCTGAAAATCGAGGCCATTGGTGGTCGTTGTTTGTGCACTAATGAACCCTGCTGATGTTTTAAATGGCTTGTTTGTGGTTGTAAACTCCTACTGTGAAAAGTGAATTGGTAAATCATGTATATCCGGCTAAATAAATTGAAAGCACTAGGATCAACCCTTCTGTGAACGGAATTTGAATCATGGAGTGTGTTAAGTCGTTTAAATCTGAAAATACCGGTAAGGCCCTGCTTGTGTTGGTGGTGGTAGTTGGTTGTTTTCCTTTCGGTCCAATTGCTGGAGATGTGGGAGGGGATGGGATCCCCTGTTCTTTTATACTCTTGGTGGTTGTGTGAATTTGGGGTATGGGATCTCCTGTTGGTATGGATTCGGTGGTTGTCAGTTTTAAGACCGGGTGGATACTTGTTTATATCACAAATTGGGGTGGAATCCACTGTTGTTGAGAACCGGGTGTGGGCATTATGGTTGTTGCTTGATTGTTTACCATCCTGGACTTGTGCCTAGGCCTACTAGTTTCCCAGTAGTGCTTGAACAAAATTAAACATTTTCATTGAACTTGAAACAATAATGGGACAGATGGGCTTATTGGCGAGAGTCGTGACTTGTGACTTGAACGCAGTGGTGTTGTGTTCTATAGGCTGGTTAGAAAAATCTGAGCTTTGGGTGAGTGCTTGTTACTTATATCTATACTTGTAGCTTTGTGTTTCTTATTCGCGCCCCACCCAAGTTGATCACTTAGTGCCGAAAACCCCCATTTCACGGGGGAGGGTGTTTTTCCCAACACTATTCATAGTGGCTGGTTACTAGCTCCTTTTCTGCTCCCTTTCCCAGATAGCACAAGTATCATCGGGCAGGCTGTGATGGCCTGAGGTCCATTATTAGCCCAAGAACCTTCGGGCGGGGTAGTGTGGTGGTTGGCCAGGTGTGTGCGGCAGGTGGTTTCCCAAGTGTCTTCGGGATGAGGCCCAGGTGTCTTCGGGCGTGGTGGTGGTTGTTCTGGCCTAGGTGTTTACAGGCATGGTTACATGTGACAATTTTGGACCAGGTGTGTGCAGGCAGGATTTAGCAGTGGGACTGCGTGCGGTTGAGGCCCAGGTGTGTGCGGGCGGGATTTCGGCAGTGGGACTACGTGTGGTTGTGGCCCAGGTGTGTGCGGGCGGGTGTGGCAGTGGGACTGCGGTGAGAATGGCGGGATTGGTCCGATGCGTAGGATGTCTAAATAACTAGTGGGAAAGTGGAACGGGGTACCCAAACATCGATTTTATCTTATTATATATATTACTTGACTTGCGTTATTTGGGGAGTGTTCTTTGGTGAGGCCTGGGGTGGATAGTTTCCTTGTTAGGTGTTTGGTTTACTCTTTTTCTCACGGGACTTTAGTACGTTCCCCCACTTGTGCAGGAGAGTCTTTGGTTTTCCCTACTGAGTGTACTTGTATGCTCACCCTACGTATATAAAATTTCATTCAGGTTTCCAGGAGGACTTCGGGGATCACGCAGGACCTTACTAGCTCGGAACTTTGGAGCAGTTGCAGTTGTTTTTTTTCTTTTCCTCTTCGGTACTTACCTTGTAGTCACCTTTTGTACTTGTGGCTTTACTTTTGGAACATGCATGTGGGAATGGTTTATTTTTGGCTTTACTTTGCTTTTACCCTGGTGTTGTTGAGTTTCATCATCTCATCTCTCGATCTTATAAAACAAAAAGGGGTAATGCCTTCAATTTGTGAGAAATTTCTATACCCTTGGGGCTAGTCGCCACTCCGGGACCTATTGAAGGCGGGTCTCAGGGTCATTATATCTCCTTCAACTTAAAGAAGGAAGGGCTTGGAAATCTGCTGACCCTTCCCTCCTTTTGGTGAAGGTGGGTTGTGACAGAATGGTATCAAAGGAGATGGTTGAGAGATAGGATGGAGTCTGGAGTTAGGCACAGTGAGGATTGCATGGGATGGTAAGGAAACAGTGTTGGGTGACCTTGGCGCATGAATTAGGCCAGGGGGCTAGGACACGAGATTTTAGGGCCCCCCATGATCCGATGCAAGGACTCTGGACCTACCGAACGACCAGGTGAGG